>JAKCOX010000005.1:23405000-25905000 GCA_022605575.1 Laterallus jamaicensis coturniculus
TACTGCCTTTTAGAGGGACACATTAACCTTCTCCCCTTCCCCCCCAAAAAATTATGCCAAGGATGCTCATTGATTCCCAAAACTTATATAGCCAAAACTCCACACCAATTCAAACAGCAACTAGCAGTTCCCAGATTATTCCATGAAGTCTCAAAACTACTTTGGGGTTCCACTGGGGGAGGAGGGGAGGGGGAAAAAAAAAAATCACAAGTAACAACCACAGTAACTGCAAGGAAGAAAAATACTTACGTGCTTGCATACATTATGTCATTCAGAAATAATTGACTTTACATTTTAAAGTCTTAAATCACTAGGGTGTGACTTGTGCCAGGTGTATTTAGCTTCAATATAATTATCTAAAAGTTTTTCAGTTCCCAAGGATTATGATCATATTGCTCTTGTTTCCTTGCATCAGGAGTGTCACTGCACAGCCTGTGCAGACTCCAGAATAGAAACCATTCTACATAACTGTATCAGTTAAGCAGTTTTGACTTGTTGCTAGAGTTAGAAAGGGGCGTGTGCCATAAATGGAAATTCAACACATTAAAAATTTAAATCCGATTCTTATTTCAAGAAATAACTACTATTTCAAGACTTTGTGTCCCCACATTAGAAATGAAAAAATAAAAGCCAACCACATCTCCTGGAACAGTTTCCCTGTGGCAAGCCAAGTTACCCCATTTCCAGACAAACTTTTTGCAAGTATTTTTGTGACACATAAAGATGCTTGACAGCATGCCCTGAGAACCTGAGTTACACAGCATAACCTGGGAAGGAGTTAGCTGCGTGTGCCTTCATCATGTGGTTAACTGGCTTGGCTTAACAGGTTGTATCTTACAATTAGAGAGTCATAGCAGGTAATTTACAGGCCCACGTACATGTACACTTATGTATAAAGAGATATGTGCAGAAAGCCAACAAATGTCATAGAGATAACGCTGCATCCGTGACCGTTTTGGTGTTTAATAGAGTCTGCATACTTTTTTTTATTTCTATGTTATTTATTTTAGGAGGTAATTAGGACCATTGTACAGAGTGGTGGCATCAAGCATTTAGTAACCATGGCAACCAGTGAACACGTAATAATGCAAAACGAAGCTCTCGTTGCGCTGGCACTAATAGCAGCTTTAGAGTTAGGTGAGTATCCCAGCCGTTTACCTGTTTGCTTTCCAGTCTGTGCCCAAGAGAAGCTGCAGAGGGAGAGCTGTGCCAGTTGTTGTTGCAGTGTAGCCAAGCCTTCTCCTTTTACCTGCCCTTCAGTAGCACGGACACACACAGCAGTTCAGGCAGATGTAGGCAGGCAATGAGGTTATGCAGAAAACTGGACTTTGCTGGTAATACAGTGCCTGTTTCATCACTGGGACGCTTTAACCTAGAGAAGACTTGTAAAACTTGAGGGGTGGATGTCAGGAGGATGGGGTCAGTCTTTTATCAATGGTGCCCAGTGACAGGACAAGAGGCAACAGGTATAAACTTGAATATAGAAGTTCCACCTAAACATGAGGAGGAACTTCTTTACCGTGAGGGTGGCAGAGCTCTGGAACAGGCTGCCCAGAGAGGCTGTGGAGTCTCCCTCTTGGGAGATACTCAAAACCTCTCGCTTCTGTCCAGTGCAGCCTGCTCTAGGTCATCCTGCTCTGGCAGGGGGGTTGGACTGGATGATCTCCAGAGGTCCTGTCCAACCCCTATCATTCCGTGATTCTGGTAGGTGACCACATGATCTAGAAAGGCCCTCAAACATAACTTTCAGATTTTAGATAAAACTCCCCCCCAAAAAATATAGTACTTTAGAGTGGAGACCAGATTCCTCCACAGGAATGGTTAAGCCCTTTTTGAGAGTGCTTATCAAAGTAAAGCTTTTGCTTACCTAATTAGTGAGAGCTGCAGAACACACACAGTGGTGGATGATGCCCCCAAAATACTAAGTTCCACAGAAATCGATGCAGGAGTCACCCTATGAAGGCACAGATGATTACACGTCTTGACCTCCCTTTGTGCCACCTCACCAGACAAGAAGTGAAATGCCCAACAGAGGTTTTGTTTCTCCTATGTGCTCTGCTCAGTAATGACAATAATGAAGAACTAAAACAGCATTGCATATTTTTGCTCCTGCTTTCATCTCTTGCTATCGTTCTACTACAGGAATACTATGTTCAAATTCCAAATCACTGCTGATCCATCAGGGAATGGTTTTAATTAAAAGGAAAAAGTGTTTCTATTCACATGAACTGTCTTTATCTTGTCTTCAGACATTTAAAGGTTTCAAGCCTGAATTTGGCATATAATATCCCTTAGAAAACTACAGAGGAAATAACTTGCACTCTGATCTTGAAGTTTCTCACAGCCTTTATAATGGACCCTGAGCTCCCTCTACCACAGAATCAAGAATTACACCATCTGTATTTACTCAGACAACATTTCCAAAAGCAAATTCAGGCAGTGGAAATGTTGAAAGCTGAAATACTGCAGGTGTTGGCCTAAACAGCTAGAAAAGCCTGGGGGCTTTTCCATCAGCTCATTGCAGATTTATGATTGGATTCTATCATTAAATTCTGATTGTCCTTTCAAGCAGGCTAGTTTACATTGTTAGAGCATCATCCCAGCCAACACGCGCTGCAGTTTTATGCCAGTGAGTTTTGTACCACAGCACCGCTGTCGCTACAGTGAGGGATCTGTGTTTCAGTGGATGGCTAGCACACAGAAGCATCAAAGCAGTACTTCCAGATTTGCACGTTTTCACTTGTATTCCAGGCACTGCTGAAAAGGACCTTGAAAACGCTCAGCTTGTCCAGATTCTACACAGACTGCTCTCAGACGACAGGAGCGCTCCAGAAATAAAATACAACTCCATGGTACTGATCTGTGCCCTTATAGGATCCGGTGAGTATTCAGGAGACAGGTTTGTGTGTTTAAACTTAGCTCGGTGTTTTAGCCAGAGCACAGAACGTGTACAGAGCACCCTGAGACTGGTTCTCTGCTCACAATGAACCTACACAGAAGGGTTCGATTTTCTATGGCTCTCAGTAGCATTTATAGTGTCATGAAAGAGGCTGTTCCCTGAGTTTTGGGTATTAACTGCAGAAATTGGGACTCCAGCTTCTGCAGAGTGCAGCTAGCACAAGCTTCAGCTGACAGGAGAGAACCGAAGGGCATTTCAAACTCTACAGTATCGCGCTCTCTTTCCAAATCCCCAGATAATGAGCTCTTTCTCCTTCAGCTGCAAGTTCCCTATAATTGCTGTGTGATGGCTCTTTTTTTATTGGTCAACTTAGTCAAGTAAAATTTGGTGGAATAGAAGTTAGCAAGGAGCCACCTCACTTGCAGCTTTAAATTCCTACAAGAATGGCAGGAAACAAAGGTAGAGGTAATATTTGCAAGGACATGTGCACACAAGTACTTAGTACAGTACGTAGGCTATAATCCTGCTTCAGGAGAGACCCTTATGCTTACCTCACGAGGAAGAGCCCTTCCTCAGCAGTCCTCACGTGTTCAGCCCATCAGGCACAGCTGTTCTTGGTGGCTTTGAAAGATGAGCAGGACACGTTCTAACACGTCAGTGCTGGACACTGGAAAGCCTAATCTTTCTGAGCTACCCCTCTGCTAGAGGCCAGACTGTTCTGAGGATGGCGTAGCAGGCTGTGGTTTGATGTTGCAACTTCCCACCACGGTGTGGGCAAACAAAAACCAAAACCAAAAGAGAGCACAGTATCATTGAGGAATTTGATTTCCCGTTGAGGTTTCAAGTGGCCACATTTCTTTCATTCCATTTTTCAAGAAGTATTTACCGCATGGAAGGAAAGCAAGCTTTGTTCCAGAAACGTTTCCAAAATTTACAGACAAATAAGATGACAAAGAAGTGGATTAAGTGCAGAAAGGTGGAATTTCAAAGCCTGTCTGTGGAGGACTTGCCAAGTGTGAAACGTTTGAAGCTTCTCCAGAGATGAATTCACAGCAATTGAACTGAATGGGATTATCCATTGTTAGAGCAGACACTTTCCTGCAGAGATTCCCTCAGCCTCACCATGATGTTCTTGTGTGTGTTCCCACTGCTAAAATAATCATCCTTAGGAGTTCTGACACAGTTTCCCTGATCCAAGTCTTGTCGCCTGCAGGATTGACAGTTACTGGAAAGTCAAATACCTGTGTCTCTTCCACCAGAGTAAAGAGCAGTCTTGTCTTCAGGAGTTTTTTCAGGGGTGTCCAGCTGGCAGAGGTCATTCCGTCACAACACTATATAAGCTTTGCCCAGACACAAGGCACCTTGGCCTGGTCCCAGGGAACAGACAGTGCGGATTTGCCATCAGTATGCAGCTGTAAAGGTACTTTACAGTGTTCAGCCCTGCTTCTCATGGACAGGCCTATGTAAAACCAGTGAATACAGGAGAGCAGTAACTGAGCAACCCTGGTATTAGCTGCTAGCTTTTTCTTTTTTCAAAAAAAAAAAAAAACTAAACAAAACTTTGGGGGCAAAGAGCCACATTTGCTCTTTACACGCTTGAAAACACTGAAATACTCCCTCCTCCCAGTTACTTTCACCACTGTCTCCACACAGCAAGCGTTTCTATTTGCACATTTGTGTATTCTACTACAGTCAGACCTGTGTAGCCATCTTGAAGTAATTGCTTGCTCCCTGCATAGACTAGAAATGGTTACACCAATGTAATTATTGGTACATTTATTTCCCTCTGTGACTGCTGTTCTTCCTAACCTTTGTTACAGGGCATCTGGCATCACTTTTAACTTGGTATTTCCAACAGCTGTGTGTTAGGCAGTAAATAGATATACATTTACATGTTGTTTTGCCATCTGGAAGTTGCTCTTGCAACTGAGCAAATGGACAGAAAGAGGAAAAGAATTAAGACAGTGGAAAATGGAAACTTGTAATGTAAGGAACCAGCAAAAACGGAGCATTCATAGCTAGGACAGGCACTTCTCTGTGTGAGGATCTCCAGGCTCACAGGAATCTGGATGTTAAGCAAAATTATTCAACCACTGTGAAGCACAGCAAATTCCCAAAATTCAGTTTGGTAACACCTGCTTAAACACCATGGAATCTCAGAAGCAGAGACAGAGCAGGAAGCGCTTACACAGCAAAACCACCCCAACAGCTTCACAGACACCGTTCCATAAATACAGGTTCCTGGATGCACAGCAGTGTGAGTTCCCAGCTCCTGCATGGTAGAGGTTAAGCTGCAGGAAAACGGAAGGCACCTGAACAAGAAAGGAGGTAGGGAAGGGAAACAGGTATCAAACTCGGTCATTTAAAAAAAAGCAACTGTGCATAGCATATAGCATAACTGTCTGGAACAGATGGTTGGGATTTCTCCTGGGAAGCTCAGGGATGACACCCCCAGGAGCAGCACCTGGGAAGCAAACAAATCTAGGTAAGTGATTGTTGCTGAGTAGGAACTCAGTAGAGTGGCCTGAACAGGACACGAAAGAAAAACAACTGCTCTGCATCTCAGCTGTGAGATGTCCGTGGAGTATAGGGTTTTTTTTAAAAATGCTCAATTTTATGCATTGCTCCCAATCATTCCTTATTCATAAAAGAACAGTGCAGTCAGTCCAGGATCAGAACCACGAAACAGTGCCTCATAGCCCTGAGTAACATGTAAGCACTGTACATGCATGCGCAGGACTGGGCAATGCACCGCGCCTTGTATTAACGTCAGAGCAGAACTGTAACCTGACAGCTCACCAAGCAGGACACATCCATTAAAGAACCACCTCACTCACTTCACACCCCACACACCCAACCAGAGCCGATTCCATACAAGCGACGCCCTGAACCTTCCAAGGCAAGCTCACAGCGTCGGGCTAGGAGAAGGGATAAAGCAGGAAAATATTTCCTCTAAAATGACTTCCTAAAAGCACCTGTGGTTTGGAAGACAATCCAGGTGGATTTTCTTAACTGCTCTGCAGCAGCTTGTCATTCATCTCTGTTGAAATCCGTGGAGTCTGTGTACACCCCAGGCCCTGCAGTTTTCTCTCCATCTTCAAAAGCAATTCGAAGTAGTAAGTAAAGAGGTGATGTGTACAGGCACATTTGTGTGCTTGTGTGTGTATGGAGTACCGTTCAGCAGAAGAGCCTCTCAAGACTTGCCAGCCCTTTCTGTTCTTTTGCCTGTCTCATACAAAGCACCATTTCTTCTACCATTTCTTTTTCCAGAACCTCTTCAGAAGGAAGTGCAGAGCATGGCCTTTCTAGAAGTTGTGTCAAAACTCCGCAGCCATGAGAACAAAACTGTTGCTCAACAGGCCTCGCTAACAGAGCAGAGACTCGCGGTAGAAAGCTGAGGAAGGTCTTGTTTCTGATGCATCCCATCACAGATTTCACTTTTGTCCTGCGTCCTGCTGCTGCTCCTGCTATGTTTTCCACTGTATCACTCGTGCATGCGTGTAATGTTCCCACACAAACTGATGAACTGCTGTAGGTACCCATCCAAAAAGGTTTCTACAAATTCATAGGTGGTGTTAACATGAACCCGTCTCCACCTCTAACTGTTCTACTTGTATTCTTGTTGCTTGGGCCACATAGTAGAATGTGCATGTTGTAGTCCTATGATGATGTAGAAGTGGTACTACACAACGACTCTTTCCTCACGCCCCCAAACTGCATAACAATGTACTACTAAATTAGGGACAATACAAGATGCAGCAAGTCCAGGCTAGTGTGCTGACTATAGGATTACGAAGTAAATTTAGCTCCATTTTTGGTGCTTTGGAGATTCAGGTCTGAATGCGATGTACTGCTGCTCATTCACTGGTCTTGCCTATTAATGTCAAACTCGTGGTACCTAGAGGTAACAAATAAAAATTTCAGTGCTCTCACTTTACCCTGTGGTTTGTCCTTTCTTGTATTCACATGCAGAAGCTGCGGCTGCACCACCAGGCACTGGTGAGGAGCCTCTCTCGTTCCGGCTCCAGCCTGGCGCAATCACTGCCTTTCAATTGAGCAAACACAAAGGAAACAATTTCAGCCACTTTCGCTGTGTGTGCTCACACAGAGGCGCTGTGTGGTTTAACAGGAATACACTGGGAGTGCTATCATCAGGCTTGCTTGGGTTTTTCTTTGTGGATGGATTTTTTAAAGGCGTGTCTCACAGCAGCTTTCAACAGAACCTCATCAATTGAGAAACACAGCACGCAAGAGCCGTCCTTTTTCTCCTTTCCTAGGTAAAGGAGATGGGGAAACTGCCAGTTTGAAGCATCTGATCTCACAGCTGCTCTTTTGTGGGTTTGTAACATGTCAGCAAGCAAACCAGCAGATGACTCTATGGCAAAAGGGGGGTAGCAGGTTCCAGAAAGCCATCACGTTACTTTTGACCGTGCGATACCATTGTCTAGCTTGATCATGCCCACAATGCACAAAGATCATAAGATGTCTAACATTTTGCAGTGACTTCAGCACTACCAGTGCCAGCCTCAGAAGTTTCAGGCTCCTTGTTTATCAGCAAAGGCAATCCCAGAGGCCAAGCAAAGACCTTCCCAAATCCACCTCCCAGCTCCATAAAAGCACTGTCTATCCTACAGACACCAGTGTGGGAAGATACCAGTTATGATGGGAAAAGGATGATGTACACAAGCTTGGTATGGAACGAAACTTGCCACAGATAAAGCTCCGAGAATGCACCAAAACCTACAGGAGCATTCACGCAGCAGAGACTCCGTGTCCATTTAACCCAGTGCCAGAAACACAAAGAAAGTCTCTCCTACTGAAACATGCAACAGCCTCTTATTTAAAAAACAACCAACCATTCAAAAGACATTTGCTAGTAAGTGCAATAAAGACACTGACAAGAGTGTAGAACTGTGACACAATGCAGGACTCCGTGACATTCAGCTCCCAGTAACAACCTGTGCACTGCTGAATGCAACCAGCACAGTTACAATCACCATTCATAGTGCGCCCATGTGAGCCCAAATTCTCCGGCATGGAAATAGTTGCCATTGATTTAATCAGATCCCAAAATACATTTGGAAGGCTGGTTATCAACAACTTACCTGGTTCTCAAGGGACTTTTCCTTTTGACACGAGTATGAACTGAAGATGCTCACACAAGCTGGTAACAGTCAATCGAGTTGTGACGCTGACAGCATTCCCACTCACCTGGTTGTGTAACTGGATCCCAGGTTCAGCATAAGCTATTCCCTTATCACTAAATTTTAAGTAGGCATGCCACTGTCACAACAAGCACAAAGAAAGGCCATTGCCAATATTTTCCTACTTTCAGGTGGTTTCCCTGGATGGAACACTAAGTGGCACATTTCCATGTCTGCACTAAGCCAATACCCAGAACAAAAGATGGGGGCACGTCGCAGGAGGTGGTGGTAGCTGAAGAGACTGTATCCACAACATTGCTGTGCTGTGCTGGGGCATGCTGCGGCCTGCAGGTAAATTATTTATCTTCAGAACTTCTTTCACTAAAAGAAAGGGGACCTAAGGACAATATATCACACTCACTTGACTGGAGTCAACTGAATGGAACTATTGTCTGCAATTTCAAACTAGATGTTTACTAGAGAGATTACGTTAAAGCAAACTTGCAGTTTGCTGCTCAGACTTCTTCCGCGAGTGATGCCAGACATCGGGCCTTTGCATTTGTCAACTACCACAGCAAACCAAAGCCAAAACCATCACTGCAGCCTGCATTTACCTGCATCTCTGACTCTGCAAGACCTGGCATCACACCAGACAGGAAGACAAATCCACACACACTTTTTTACATTTCGGGGCATGGAAATGTAAGAGTTTCACTTTGGGTCAAGCACAAACCCCAACAGTACAGGCCTTGGATCCAGAGGACAAATCAGACCACTAGACTCAGAAAAGGTAATTCGTTTCCGAATTCCCAGGAATGGTAACTGGCCACAGCTTCACAAAACAATACACAAATCTGATCAGTTAGACGGAATGCAGGTAGCCACTCCCGGTCTCCCCCTCCATAGCAAATATGGCTTATTCAGGTGTCACACCTATTGCACGTTAAAGACTTAGGCAATGCCCTTGACTTGACTTCTTTTTGGTTCACTTTTGTTCTTCTCTCCCCACCACATCTGGCCTCCACATCTGCATTCTTATTTTGCCAAGTCATTTCCATAGGTGCAGATAAATGTATATGCCTGAAATATGCAAGAGACATTGGACTTCAATATGGATACAGAGAGAGACACTTTACTCAGTCACAGGGGTGTTTTGTGGACACAACCACAGGTTTGAGGTACTGGGTTAGCTTGCTCTACAGTTCTTGAAATACTAAAAAAGCAGGCTGCTTCCTCCTCTGCCTAAACAAGCACATGGCCTCACTACCCACTTATACCTGCAGAATAAAACAAGCCAGCTCTCACAGATTCTGTTTAAGTGCATGTTGCACTTGGAAAAGTGAAAATCCCACCTCCCTTTCAAACGCTTAAGTCAGTCATGACCAATCCCCTCTGTGCTGCTCTTCTGAACACTTCAGGGTCACTAAAATGACTATGGGGAGAGCTCCAACAGTTGTACTGACCAGCAGCCACAGCACTCTGAGGAACACCGATGACCTGTCAGAAAGAAGCAGAGCACATTGATTAGCCAGAGACTTCAACAACAGTTGACAGCAGATATGGGATCTCCTCATCTGGGGATGTGCTCTTCATGTATTAGCTTATTATTCATTTAACGGCAGCCGGTGGGGGCATGGTAATGTGTTTTGTGACTTAATTAGAACACAATTGTCTGTATATGAGAGTTGGGAATCTTTTTTCCCCTGTTAGTTTGGGGCAGGGCAGACAGAAGGGTCCTCTCCTGGAGGAATTTTGTGCAAACGTGTCTTTGTACCATTAACATGGAGTGCTACATCAAGAGTACACATTCACAACATTGTATTTCACGCCATTTTATTTATAAAATTGTAATTATCTAACAAATTGCATATAAAATGATTTACTTCAAGTAAATACAGAATACTGCACAACTATTAAAACTATTGTATTGTCCATCATAAGTGTATTAAAACATTCCTAAAAAATGCCTCTATTAAAAAACAAAAACCCAAAACCACAAGTAGCATGGATCAAGACCACTTTCAATAGCTTAAAATGAATTACCAGGAAGTTGCATTAACTTCCTAAGTAGACTCCAGTTACATCCATTGAGATCAGCATGTGATACAATACCACAGTCTAATGCTAAAGATGACAAGTAACACATTATGCACCTGATCTATGATCTTCTCCTAGACTGAAGGTAACCAGTCCAAAATCAGACAACTAAAGCTCAAGTCAAACTCTACTGGGCATGCAGTTCTGTTACAGCAATACTTTCAATCGGTAAGCGTAGTTGGCTTTTACAATCAATTTTACAACCAATAGAAAAGGAACACAAGAGAATACATTCGTATAAAAAGGAATGATACACAAAGGCAAAGTGTCGACACCTTGCCACACGCCCCAGGATGAACCAAAGAGTCAGGTGGAACAAATCTGGAATATACATCTCAGACGGGCCTGAGTCACAAAACCCAAATCCCAATCTCCCCAGAGCTCAAGGTCCATCTCTACTATGTACACAGCATGAACATGAACACACGTACAGATGAAGCTTTTTATCAACACATTTATATTGCTGAAACACAAGAGACAGCTAGCGGTGCTGCCTGGTGCACGCTAGTAGCTGCAACACTTATCTTTATACTGCATGTGAAAGGAGACATTTATCTTTTTCTTCCAGTGGTAGCTAATGGATCCAAGAGGGTAGTTTTACTTTGTTTGCCTTGGACAGTTCCATGACCAGTTACAGACAGCTGAAAAAGCTTCAGGGAGAAAACAAAAATGGGAGAGAGGAAGGTGAACCTTTCCACCTGCCGAGATCAGATCTCCTTCCTAGGCATTTGCAGAACTGCCATTCAATGCACCCCAAAGGCACGCACAGCAAGAGGGGAAACCAAATCAAAACTTTACCCGAGAGCTTCTCTTACTACTGACATTGTTAATCAGAATAATTTTTACCAAGGGCATCTCTCAAGTAGTAAAACCCCAGATCAACACCCAGGATAGTTCTTATAGCACCATGTTTAGTCCTGCGGCAGGTGGTGGCAGCCTCCAGTAATGGGCAGGGGTTCTCCCTCCCACCCTCCGCTTCACAGACCAGCACCAAGGAGCAAAGGGAAAAGGCAAAGGGGCTCCTGCTACCGCCCAGAGCCGTCCCGAGCCAGGGTCTGACCCGCCCCCCCACACACACACACAGGTGCATGGCTGGCCGGGCAGGTAGGCACTAGGGGGTAGTGATTAAAGCACTCCCACCTCCCCTCAGTCAGGTCCCCAGGGACACCTTGCAGGTCTCTAATAAACACTTGTAGGGTGAAAGCAGTCATGTGCAAGAATCATTTAGTCTGCATGCTACTATTTACATTTCAAATGCTATGTACACACCAGAACTACAATTAGCATCTGTCTCAAAGGGGAGAGAAGGCAGCTTTTAGGGCAGAGTACGCTCAAGCAAGCATCTCCACAAGCATCTCCACGGCTTCAAACTCTAAGGGGCACAATCAAAATTATTAACTTTGAAGTAAAGAGATCCTACTGCTACCAAAACAGACACAGAGACAAATCAAACATTGTACATTAGCCTATTAAAATAAAAAGAAGAGAGAGATCAAACAATGAAAAGGCCTGTGAATATGAAAAGCATTTAGAAAGCAGAGGAGCAAAGACTGTGATGCCCTTTGGCAGGGCTCAGTGCAGGATGTGGAATGGCTTTAAAGCTGGGGCTACTGCTGAAGCTACCAAACCTCTCACTGGCAACACCACCATCCCATCTGAATTGCTCACAGAGCTGTTACACACTTCAACAAAATTCTGCACAACTACTGCACATGAAAGATGGACAGACTGACCTCTGAACTCACATCTACACCACCACCACACCAGGCAGGGTAAATTGCCATGCAGCCATACCGCCTACCACATCTTATTGCTTTAGAAAATGAGCCCACGTAGCCAGCAATTGTGCTCTAGTTGCAGCTCACCTGAAGTTTTCACAGTTTTCTGGAGGAAAGCTTGCTTGCATTTGGCAGGCTCTGACAATAAGAAGATTGATTTCCAAGGCCTCCCCCCAAGCCTTCCAAACCAGACATCTAAGCTGCTGAATAGCTGCTGATGGGGCCTTTCTAGGAGACCTAACCCGATCTGTAGACAAAAAAATGTGGGATTTAAATGTGCAATATAGACAGCTAATCCTGAACATTCAGTATGCATCCATCGAACAACTGCAAAAACGAGGAAAATATCTTGGAAACAGGGAAGGTGGGGATGAGCATCTGCAGCAATAATGACAAGCTCTAGAAAAAGAAGTTTAGTGGTTGTTACAAGAACAGTCAGTTATTCTGGGACTCAGCAGGTGTTGCGCGTTTGCGTGCACATGTGCAAGTACCAGGAACAGGATTTGCTCACCTCAGAGCATTTACCTTCCTATCAGTCTGACACTGCCAACAGCACGTCCAGCAGAATGGAACGCGGAGAACAGCGTGAACAGACAGCAGGCCAGTACAGTACAACTGCAGAAATTCAAGTAGAAGACTGAAGGTGTCTTCAGAAGCCCACAGCAACAACAGCAGTATTCAAGATCAGTGGCAATGAGTGTTCCTAGAACACAGGCTTTTTATTATTTTTCTCCAGACCGACGCGCTGGGTCACAGTCAAGGCTGTTGGGTGGAGGGGTTACTTCCTCCGCCCCGCTTCCCTGGCACCATTCTGTCTCAGTGCAGTAACACTGGTGCTGATGATCTGTCTGTCCTGCTGCTATCAGGCAAACTGGTGTGTCCCTCTGGGGGCGGGGGGAGCAGGGAGCACAAATATCAGTAACTCCTCAGCTGAGGAGTGGCTAAGAAAAACATAACACTGTGGTGAGGTGGAACCAACTTTATTAAGGACAGTGAATCATAATTGGTTTCAAAGGCTTTAAAAAAAAAAAAAAAAAATCAGTCTGAGTCATGGCTGGCCTTTAACAGCAGATACCAAAGGATATGGAGGCTGCCTGATTCAGAGCCAGTCAGTGGGAGTTAACCAGAAGAGGATGAGGTAATGCTCAAAGACAGGAGGACAACAGGACTGTCTGTGGCATCAGTGGAGCGCCGGTGTGCCTATCACCAGCCTTCAGAGGGGAAAAAAACACAGCTGACTAAAGCACAGAAAGCCGAAGTGTGCAAGGGTACGTATACTTTGAAGTTTAAAATGTTCATGTGTTTAAGAGTCACAGGACCAGAGAAGACCTTAATAGGTCAATAGACCAGCCTTCTATCCATCCCCCAGAACAGGGAGGCTTTGAAAGCAATGCATTCATCTCTTCTACTCCACATACTTCATTTTAGGAAACTCATCTCAAAGATGCTAAGCTCTTACAAAGAGGTGCTACACACCCTTTGCCATTGTCTGACCAAAACAGGAGTTAAGAGCTCACGGCTTTCAGGTTCTGCAGATGCTGAGAAGGGTCATACAACAAGCTAAATTTATACAAAGTGCAATAAAACTACCCAAGCCATGGTCAGGTTTGTAAGTTCACTCTTATTAGTGAAGAAGAACTAATCAAAAGCTCTAAGCTGGATGCAGTCTGATCTAATCCTTCTTCCTCTATTTGTGCTTCATTCCAAATTCTACTCCCTTCTGTCCGATTCAACAGTCTGCCTTGGCTGATCCTAATGTGCGCTGCGATTTTAAAACTTTTATTCTGCTACTTCAAGAAAGCTTTTTGTTGCATTTAAGAGTAACAAAGGGAGGGAGACACATCTCCAGAGCAAGGATCTGTTCACTGGAGGTCAGCATTTACTCTGGCAAAAGCTGTTCTATCCAATTTCCGAGGGAACAGGATATGATCTTTCCATAAGCACATGCATTTATCAATAAATAAGTTTGGATTAGATGGGATTAAAACATATGCACAGATTTAAAGCACTGGAGCGTCACAGATCCTTACTCCACAGCTCATGCAAGTAAAAAGAATTGAATAAAAAAAGACCAAAAAAAAGACCAAAGCCTCAGCTAGGAACAGACCAAGGAATTATCGTAAAAGAAGTCTTGCACAAGTATATCAAAGCACTAACATTAGTGAGATCCCTAAATGATTACACTAAATTCCAGAGAAACTAAAGGTTTAGCCATATCAGATACATACGTTTTGATTTTTTTTAAGTTAATATATAATTCATTCTTTGAATAATATTATTCACTTGGACCCAACATCCACACTGCTTTCATACATTTATACAATTATATCCCATCCTTGCCTTAAGAGACTGATGCCCCAAAGTATGGCAGCAACCAAAGGCTCTACAACCCTTGCTTGTCAAACACAAAACTCCTTTCCCTTCATACAAGGGTGGAGAAAGGAAGAAACATGTTGATAAAATTAGGCAACTCTCCCTGTGAGCTTACTGATTCCCAACCTCAAAGTCCTACAGGGAGATGGCTGGAAGCTTGTGTAAAAAAAAAATTCCCTTGTTTTAAAAACAATTTCTTTTACTGTACAATAGATGCATAGAAAGTTGCTTCCTGCTTGATGGGTTTAGGCCTGTAGCTATGTTTAGCTGTGAAAACAAGATTGTTCTTTGACAGAGTGGTGAGGAGAAAGACCATCTCAGGAGTATTTGGCAGCTATCGAAGAGCTCATGACACGAAGAATAAACAGCATATCCACAGACTACAACGATGCAACTCTGTCCCACTGAATACACCAAGTTTTTAAAAAGTGTCCACTTGTTACTCAGGATCAAGAATACAGTAGAGATTCACGGCTCAACAGCTTTCAAACTGGTGGTTTAAAACAACAACAAAAAATTGTCAGTGAGCAGCAGATTTTAAAGAGCCCACTCTTCTCTCCCCCACCCCAAAGAAACACGAGTTCACTGCAATGTCAGGAACTTAGACTTGAGACTACTTGGGAGAGAAGGCTTCCCTGTCACCCATGTCCATAGAGCTTGGTGTCGGAGCGACACACTGGAGGTTTCAGAGGGTTTCGGTTGTCCAGTGTCTTGTTGTGGTTACTTCAGCAGTTTTACCAGCTGGCTCTGACAGCCTCAATGTCACTAACCAAATTCTGGGCTAAGCATATCCCAAATATCTGGAAAAGACAACAGTTTATTCATTTGGAGCAGTGGAAACTCTTTTCACACAGGCAAACCGCTTAGGTTATACAGAACTTTGATAAGAAAACAGGCAACAAGAGATCAAATTAACAGTAAGTGCTGGAAGAAGGAAGAAAATCTCAAAGCCTCCTGTAACCCCAGTATTTCTGTAGTGCTGCTAGGTTCTGGGAAATTGAACAGTTCTTAACACGCTTCACAAAAACTGTAAAGGCTCATTGAAGCACCATCAGGAACAGTGTGTCTGTACAGGCTGAAAATCTCTACCTAGTCATTACCCAACACACAGTGCTAGTTTTGACCTGCAGACAGCTGAAAAGAAAGCGCACCCCTATGGGTAAGAGTTAAATACTCCTTAGCACAAAGAAAGCCCCATGAATTTAGCTCCCCTCACTAAAACCTACAGACATTATATTTCCAAGTGCAACTGACACTGTACTTCTAGTTCATATATACAGACCCCCCCCGTATGTTCTAATTATCTGTTGTTCCTTCTGCAGCTCATTACAGGGAGCATGACGTTTACCTGCAGTAACGCTATCCCGATGAATATACCAGCAACTATGGTAAGATTGTCCTGCAACCATTTCTCAAACTGAGGGACACAGCCTTTAGTGTAGATAACAATCTGCTGATCAACTTCCTGCCAAGGAGAAGAGGGAAGAAGACAGGCATAATTACATTTGACTAGCCCATCAGTAGAATAACCTGCTCTTGCAAAAGGGTTTCAGGCCCTTAAGATACCACATGAAAAAAAAAAAAAAGCTTACTGGTTTTTGCCTTGCATCGTAGCCACACTGAGTATTGATAACATCTTCCTAGGAGAGAGACACAGAAGAGAGGCAGTCAGTGAAGTCTCCACCAAACACTCTCTCCCAGCTCCCCAAGTTGGTACTATATGCAATCAGACAATAACCCTAACGTTGGTTACCATGTTATGTTTTTAAAACCCTTTCCTTTTCCTTTCAGCACTGTTAATTATCTGCAAACAGAACCACATGGTCTGTCAGCTTTCAGGGCAGCAACCCAGCCCTCCACCTGGGTGAGCTTCATGTTCCAGATCCAAGCATGCAGAGGTCAAAGTAAAGGAATTAGGGAACGTCTATTTTAAGTGAAACAACTTTCTGCTGAACAGGTTTTCTCTATACTGAAAAATATGCCAAGACTACTGTCAACGTGTTCAAGGTTCAATCTTGGCAGCATGAAGAGGTGAGAGGGGGCAGTTCTACAGCAGAAGATGCAAGTTCTTACCGAGGGTATCAATAGAAATACATCTAGTTACCCAATTCCTTTCCAGAAACTAGGAAGGAAAGATAAGAGATGGGGTAATTGTGTTCTTACTGCCTGTTCTTTCTTAGGGGAGCTTGATACCGATAGAAAAGACGAGAGGGTTCCTAAAGCTTCTGCTTTAGCATCCCCATGACACAGGTAATTAAATAGGCAATGGCAGACTTCCTAGTGAAGAAGTGCTGCCCACTGGAAGCTGAAGCTGAGTTTACTCTATATGCAGTTATTTCAGGGCAACAAATTGAAGCAACTGCTTTTGGTGTCAGCCACAATGGCAGCAATATACGAAGCTACCAGCTCATATCTCAACACTGAGCTGAAGTAGGAACTACTTGAGGAAGTGAGAAAGATCAGCCAATCTTGTCTAGGTGTACTGAACACCACAATTTAATCAAATTGTGGGAAGTGAGAAAGCAGAGAAATAGATTTTATAGCAGCAATACGGAAAAGGATCTCTCCTCTTATCAGCAGTTAAAGCTCCTCTAAGCGTTTCCTCACTTTGCAGGAAATACATCAGAAGGTCGCACCCTGTCAGTTGCCCAATTCACATTCCCTCAATGGACTTTTAAGGTTTGAACCATTTGTATCTTTTAATGATATGAATACTTCTGTTCCAGGACCTAAAATGTAACAGTGCCACACACTGTAAGGCTGTAAAAGCAGGCAAGATTCCAAAAGACCTTTTAAGCCTTCTTCTTTGTACTGAATTCCTAGTTGCTTTCTCATCAGGGTCTTCTGCCTTCAGTCTTAGAATTCATTAACCAAAAGAGTTAAGAATGAAATAGAAATCAACTTTTTTAGGCCTTGCCTGTACAGTAATTTGGAACATTTCAACCTTTTAAACTACAGCAAAGAGAACCACAGAAGTCCAAATTTGCTTTAAAGGACACCTATCTTGGCCTGCCTTAAACTTAACCACTCCCTAATTCAAGGTAAAATAAAATCTAAACTAAAAGTCCACCCTGTTCATTAAAACATCTGCATAACTTTTTGTATCAGTCTAAGACCACATCCTAATTCCAAACCAGAAAATTTGCTTTGCCACAGAATAAACCTGTGTTTATCACTGCTACTGAAGCAATCACAGCTTGCTTACAGTTATATCCATTACATGCATGACTTCTGGTATTTTTAGAAATACTATTTTTAGTCTTTATTTTACAGGCAATTAAGCATGTTGCTTCTCTACAGTGAATGAGACTTAGGAACATCAAGCCCTATAAAACTGCATAGCCACATGAACACACAGAGATAACTTCAGCATGGATTATGTAGTTATAGGATTACCTTGTGCTGCTGTCACTGGTTTGGTTTTATAACTACTACATTTTCAAAACTAGGTTATGATGACCTCTCTGCATGGGTGGGCAGGCAGACAGGCAAACAGCAGGGGGAATTCTATGCATAATGTAATGCTTGAGCCTAACCTACTTACTACTTTAAATATTTCAGTAAAACCTTTTCAGCCACGTTTGTGAGAAAGACTCACACCACTGCAAAGACACATCTCACTGCAGAGGAACCAGCCTGTAGCTTGTGCAAATGGCAAAGCCTTATCAGGAGAGGGGTGCAGCAGGGGTAGTGACTCAGTGCCGGAGCAGTGACTGGGTCGCATTCGCCAGGCAGGAAGCACCTGAGGTGCCTGTTGGCATCTCGCCTCGCTGTAGTCAGTGCTCAGGCTCATACGTTTGAGGAACTGTAAGTCACTCAAGGTGGAGAGGAACCTACAGCTGAACTACAAGATAATACAAGCACAAACAGGCAGCTGCTTTCAAGCTAAAGCAAAGAGAAAGGTACACAGTGTTAGCTACATAACCGTTTCCATGCACACACCCATCCTTATTTCAAGCCTTTCACTGCCAGTCAAGTGCTTCCATACACTTTACCCTTCATTCTTGATCACGCCCATACACGTAATGCATGGCTCCAACATTTTCTGCTTGATGATCCAGAACAATAAACTATTTCAAAAGACATGAAAATTTACCCAAAAGCTGTTCCCTCAAATAATTTCTGTCCTTTCAAGTCTGATCTCAGGTGACCGCAGGACAAGAAGTAATTTTGAAGTGGGAATGGGCAGGGGGGTAAGAGCAGGTAAAGATGTCCATATCTCTCTCACAATTCTAATGCAAACTTATGTCAGTTCTTCAGGGCACAGACTCTATATCTCTACCAGACCTAGCACAAACTAGGTCAAATTGGCTGCAACCTCTGGACACTTTGTTAAATAATGAGCAATGCCTACTTTAGAGCGTCTGATCTCAGAGCTGCTGTTCTTTAAGGCAGTGAAACAAGCATACTGATGACATCCAATTGAAAGCTCATATACTTCAAATCATTAAGGGCTTCTGCTTTTTATACTTGCTAAAATTACTATGTATGTTCAGCCAAACCCATGGTTCTCTCACTAATGAAAAGCAGCGAATATCATACAATGAAGACTTAAATTAGCTCAGGGTTTTTGTTCACTGCCTAAAACTTAGCGGTTGAATTGCAAGTACAAAAAGGTTGGTGAGAGGTAATGATCATGCATGACTTCCAAAAAAATCCCCAAACAAACCCCACTAAAAACACCCCCAAAAATATCTTTGAGTGATTTAAAATTGGAACAGCAGACCCATCCAACCCTCTTGACTGTTACTTACGGCAGGGTCTTTAGTGCAGCAAGAGAATGGCACACCACAGCGCTCTCGACTTGCATTGGAATCTGTGCAATTGAAGTAAATATTAAGGTTCCAGTCATCAGCTCCAAAAGCCCCACAGCACTGCCACTGTTAAAAAAAAAAAAAAAAAAAAAGGGGAGAGCTTCATGACTTGCAGAACAAACAAATCTCAGCATTTGTTACATGCATCACTGCTGCCAGTTTTCCTCTAGATTTCAACATTCCCTATGGTGTCATTGAAGAAGGCTCGGTGTTATTTTTTGATTTGTTTGGGTTTTTTAATAAAAAAGCATAAAGACCATTCCAACCTGTAAGTTGTTCTAAAACACATGATTGAAGTTATGTTCACATTCTCCAACACTGTTCTCTGGAGAGAAACCCACCAAGTGAGCTGATAAACCTACACAAAAACACAAGAGTTACGCAGGCCTTACCAGCTCAAGCTCCAGGGGCAGTAGAGCCAAGAGTATGGTCCTCTGTCCAGTCTAGTGTGCTCTGGGTTCTCAGTAAAACCGATCAGCCCTAAGGGCAACACTGGTAGAGCCAGTTTGGGGGAAGTCTTTGCCTGACTGTACATGATCCATTTTTTCCTGAGCATCATGCAAATAATGTCTTTATCGAAGACAGGCAGAATTCTTCAAAAAGTAAATATGCCAAATGGCAGTCTTAGTCCCTGGCAAAACATGCTGAACACACAAAGAACTGGCAGCATTTGCTGAACGTACAAAGAATGGACAAAAAATGGGAAGATCACTGATTGTTTACAGCATTTGAGGTAGAGCTAGTCCAATTAAGTCATCTATATCAACTTTAAAATATTTTCAAAAAACCAAAAACATTTAAAAAACTGTTGGAATGACAACACTCTTTCTTGATGTAGCATAGGTCCCTCTACAACATCTGGATGTGCTGCCTTCAAGCATTACCTCTATTAGCTGAAAGTACCATGCTCTCCAGACTCATATCATCCCCGAGTTACCTGCTAGGATTGCTAATCCAGTTATGAGAGCACATTTTATGTAGAGTAAGCAAAACTGAACTGTAGCCTTTTGGTTGCATACAAGTGGATCACTGCTTTCAGACTGTGGTGACCTCTGACCATCTCCCAACTGAAGAAGATTCAAACCAGTGCAGGGATCCACATCCTGTCACTTGCCCATTATTCCCTACCCCCTCCCCCCCATAAGTCATACAGAAGCAAATCCAAGACTGAATGAAAATATTTCAATTGCAGAATGTAGGCAAGTTAGTAAACATGATTTCAACCAACATCTAACCACATTAGCTATACATGGCCAAATTCAAAGAGTTGTTCATCAACAATGGAGCTCTAAGAAGGTGTTAGCAAAAGAACTTCTGTGCAAAAGTCAGCGCATGACTCCTTTATGCACAGTGGTAAAACACAGAGCGTAGCCCCCACAGGCATGCGCACCTCTGCCTTCACCCTTCACCCTACCCTCTAAAGTGCAGATGCAGCATCATTTAGAGATTTCCTATGAGAAACTTATATGAGTTGCCCACTTTTTTAGGCTAATGGCATTAAGTTTATTTTAAAATATATCATCTTGTAGTTTCACGCAGACCAGCTAAACATCTCTGCCACTCTGCAACATGTTGTGGCACCTCCAATGTTGCTAAAACTACACCAGACCTAAATTAAGCTTAGAAAAGCTTAAAAAAACAAAACTCAAACAAAAAAAACACAAAAAAACCCAAACATACCCCGCAGATGTGACAGCTTCTACAGTAAAATACTTTGAAAAAACCTTTCCCTAAAGAACTCTAACATATCTTCAGACACGCATGGAATATGCTTAAGAAAACTGAACACAAGTCACTGATAGTTAACGTGTAGATTTGACACACTATCCCTAAGTCTTCAAGAATAAGTCGCCCCAACCTTCCACCTTGTTTTGCTCAGTCATACATCAAAAAAAAAGCCGCTTTACAGAACTTCTACAGGCAACAGGACCTGTGAAAGAGAAATATACATATATGTATTTTCAAAATTATATGCTAGAGTATTTCTGTTGTTCCTTGAAGAAACCAAACAGATGGGAATTGAAAAACAGAGTAGGTATTTCTTTAAAGTAAACTTTAGAAAAAAACAAACATAGTCCAACTTACATATTCCTGTGTGAAGTCTATGAGGTTTTGCAAATCAATATCATCTCGGTATGCTCTGATGTTGTTGTTTATAAAGAAATACAGCTGGTCCTTTATCCAGTCTTTGAAAACAAACGCTAGAACACCAGCAGTGAGCTCCAAGAAGAAAATAATTCCAAGAAACACAGAAAACTATTAAGAAAAAGAATTAAGGTTAAAATTATTTCACTTCGTGACCAAAACCTTATTTTTCAAGGTTCACAGTCTTAGGGCTTTATCTGTTTCAGTGCAAGTTCATGCTACTCCAGCACAGAGGACATTTTAAAAGAAAAATACACCATTTTTATAACTAGGGGTGATGAATTCAAACTTAGGACATTTCACTGGGATTTTCAAAGAGGTCCAAGAGAATTCACTGTAAATTTCAAGATACATGGCCACTCGTCACCTCTAGGGCCCTCTAAAAACTCATCTTATTTCTATGTAGGCATTTACATTTTCAGAGGCATAAACAGCTAATAGTGCCAGTGAAACGCTTTGTAAGTGACTTTTTCTTTAGACACTCTCACTTGGGAAAGCTTTGCCTAAGTGGACAAAGCAAAAATTGGTAACAGCAGAAATTAATTAATGAGTAAGTCAGAGCAGAATGTCTATGGAATGATTCACATCCACATTAAAGCCAAATGAGGCTGCTATGATTAATGCAAATGCAATGGATGCCAGAGGCATTACTAATGAACTGCTGCTTTCTCTAAGCATCTCCACTGAGTGTATGCTGCTTTAAAACATAGGGGTCCTCACACACTGAAGCCCATCCCTTTTGCAACTGTGCCTTTGAGTTTCATTTTAATATGCTCTCTGTGTTTGTTCGATGCATTTTTAATTTCTCCTGCAGTTGCTGTATAGGAAGCTATTTCTGGTACAGCAGATGGGTTCATTTTAGACAAGCTAAGAGAAGCAAGGAAGAGGAGAAGGAGTGTTACAATAGCTCCACCCCCTTTTCTTTAAGCTAGAACTATCCCAAGCTGCCTTAATAAATGCTTCAAGAACCCAACTCTCAACTGCATCATCTCCTCATACAACATGCCTGTGGGACCTATATACGTCAGTTCAAGACAGTTGTTGCACTGGAAGCCTTTTCATGTATAGATTAACAATTAATGGTTGTGAAACAACTACTACCCAGGCTGTGGCCACCTCTGGAAGCTGGGGTGCTGGAAGATATAATCTTGAAATTTTATTTTTTTTGTTAAATCTTAAATTGATCTAAAATGGAACATGACACCATTATCTTCCTTCAAAGCTCACAGGAGGAAAGCTTTCAAAAAACAGAACCAGGCTGCTTAGGGAAAGGAGTTTTAATACAGAGGTACACTTGTGTACCAGCAACCACTCCTGCAACCAGAGTTCAAGATGACAACTTCAATCTTGCTTGCCTATCCTGGGGACAGTCTCCTCCCTTTCTCTCTCTCAGGCCCAAGCACTGACAATAAAATAATCTGAAAAAGCTGCACTGCCAAACAGTACAGAACTGCGGAAATCAGCAAGCAACGCCTCCTAACTGTCCTCTCTCTTCTGTACCAGGAGGGGCACTTGCACAGCAGAAATCACACAGGTCACATCCAGTGGCCTATCTACATTCCTTTTATTTCATAGCCAGACTCAAAGCTCAACATGCAGATTCTTAGAAGAAATTTCCCTTTCCAGGACAGGAAAGCAAACTGGTAGGCTACATCCATATGAAAAGCAGCAGTTCCGTATTAGGATTCTCACTGCCAGTAGTTTTGAACCTTAAAAATACACCTAAACAGCAAGTATCAGAGATACACTACTCTCACATCACATTAACACCTTCCTCCCCAGAAGACATTTTGAAGTTATCTGTACACATTTAAGTATGGACAACGTGACTTACACTACGTAACTGAGGAATGCTGCTGTTGCAAAGGCTACTTACAAATTTGAGAAGAAAGGTATTCTCTCGCAAAGCTCCAATGCATCCTGCAAATCCCAAAATGAACATAACTCCTCCTACCACTAGGAAGAGCCAAACTGGATCAAAGCCTCCCAGGTCAGTGATGGAGGAGATATTGGACAGCACTCCCTGCAAAGAAACAACGCCAAAAGGTAACAAGTTTATTAAGCTTTCAGTTGTACAAATTCTGCTTGCATTTTTCTTTTTTAAAAAAGGGAGAAGACTACAGCAAACGTTCTGCAATGCAGCAAGAAAGCACAACTTAAGAAAATACTTGCATTCAGAAAGATATTAAAAGGGCAATTACATACAATATTTCACAGAATCACAGAATCACAGAATCACAGAATCTTAGGGGTTGGAAGGGACCTCAAGAGATCTTCGGGTCCAACCCCCCTGCCAAAGCAGGCTCCCTATCTCATATTACATAGATAGGCGTCCAGACGAGACTTGAATATCTCCAGAGAAGGAGACTCCACCACCTCCCTGGGCAGCCTATTCCACTGCTCTGTCACCCTCACTGTGAAAAAGTTCTTCCGCATGTTGGTGCGGAACTTCCTGTGCTCCAGCTTACAGCCATTGCCCCTAGTCCTGTCCCCACTGACCACTGAAAAGGGGCTGGCCAATTCCCCCTGCCACCCATGTCTAAGATACTTGTAAACACTAATTAGGTCCCCCCTAAGTCTTCTTTTTTCCAGGCTGAACAGACCCAGCTCACTCAACCTTTCCTCATAGGGGAGATGTTCCAGACCCCTAATCATCTTTGTCGCCCTTCTCTGGACTCTCTCCAGAAGGTCCCTGTCTTTTCTATACCAGGGAGCCCAGAACTGGACACAGTATTCCAGGTGGGGCCTGACCAATGCAGAGTAGAGGGGGAGGATCACCTCCTTCGACCTGCTGGACACACTCTTCCTGATGCATCCCAGGATCCCATTGGCTCTCTTGGCCACCAGGGCACACTGCTGGCTCATAGCCAACCTGTCATCAACCAGGACCCCAAATGAACATGGGGAATGAACAACAAAACATTGCTTCTAGAGCCCTCTTCAAGCAATTCACAGGGCATTTTGCTGTTTCTGTAGCTATGAGAACTAGTCTGCCAGAAAATCAGAATAGATACTTGAACAAAACTTAATCTTACCTAAAATGCATCTCAGCATGTGTATCACGTGCATTGTTTATTTAAGCACAATTACACATTTTGATAGAAAATGCAGTTAATAGCAAGACCACCACCTTGAATTTTGCATTTATGCTCAAGTAATTACAATTTACAGTAGTTAGAAGTGAGCTCCTATGTTGCAGCATCTTGCAACAATTAATTTTACTCCAAGTTCTGACAAACAAGATACCTGGCCAATGCTACTTCAGGCATGTAGAGTGCCAAAAATTCCCTATCTAAATAAAGTACAGCTACTGTCTCATCAGTTAGCAGGAAAAATTTGAAAACAAGGTTAAGTCTTTTAGGACATAAGGCAGTATTCATTTAAGGACTTGTCTTGATAGATAGTTTGCACTACCTTAGGCTACATCTATCATATGGTAAACCACATATGCTGTCTTTTAGCTACGACAGTCAGCACAGTCTGCTTGTAATACCATTGTCCCCTTAGAAGCAGAACTTGGCTTCTGACACCAGTAATCCTGAGGAACTATTATTTTTTAAGCACTTTTTAACCAAAGCTTGTCTGACGATGAACAGATGGGTTGTATCAAGAAGCAAGTACAGAGTCTTCCTTATTCCAGAGAGTTTGCACAGGAACAGTTACAGTTTCCTAAACCTTTTGCCAGCCAGAAAGCTGAGAATCACTATTTCGTCATTCACCTCCCCAGTGCTGTAGGTCAATACAGAGCACGCTGCTGTAGCAGACATTTCTCCATGTGTTTCCTTGAAGGAGCCTGAACCCAGGTTGAGTGCTTTGGACTACTGCTTTCCCTACTAATGCCTGAATGAAGCTGTAGCTTGAAAAGCAACAACAGATTTTTACCTCTACAGCCCCTTATTTGCAGAATTAAGTTCATCCTTTTCCCTGTTCATATCCCTTTGCTTCTTTTAAATAGTCCCAAACCAGCAATAATTTTGAAGGAAGCTATCATAATCTCATCTCCAGAAGTCATTAGTAACATTATTAACAGATAATTGTTCACAACTGTGACTTTAGACCTGTGATTTTTATTTCCCACCCTCCCACCCCGCCCCCCCAGATACTCAGTTTGGACCACACAGAAAATAAAAATAGCCACATAACCAGTAACTCTAATACAATACTCCACATTCTGCAACCACTTCCATAGTTTTCCAAACAAAACTGACATTGAGCAGGTAGTAAACAAAGACAGTATTCAAAGCTTTTTAATTCTGCAGACAGTGACAGACTGAATAAAATATACACTTGAATTTCTCCAATGCACACAGGAAGGAGCCTCAAAAAATACCAGCATGCTGGAAACAAAGAGAAAACCTCACAACAACTGAATCCATAAGTATGAACAATAAACCCACAGCATGAATGGCTTTTTCAAACTGGATTCCTCTTCCTCCTACTACAGGAGGCTATTCCCTGACAGAGAGGGATGAAAAAAAAATTTAAGTCACATTCATCACTCTCCTCCTACTTTATATATAGTACTAGTCTTACTGTCATTCATTAGAAATACAAAATTAGGCATAAGGCAAGATATAAGACAATGCTGCTCTGAGCAAGTACTGCTAAAAGTAGACCAGTTGGCATGTCTAACTAGGGCTGAGATGGTAGAAGCCAGGCTGAAATGAACACCTATCCATTACTAGCCCTTAAATCAGTTTGTGCAAAAGTTTTCTGCTACTTTTGCTTCATTACATTTGTCACAGAAATCAAAGACATAACTTTCTCAAGTAAGAAACAGTACAATCTGGTAACACAAACTTTTTTCAAATGTCATGGCCTTGGCCATGCACAAGGCAGGAAACGTGAGCTCTGCCCCAAGGGAAAAAGACTGCTAAAATGACTTCTTCACAAAATTGTTAAGTCCTTTATATGTTCCCCTCTGTGACTAAATAGTTACCATAAGATGAGAAAAAAAAATCTGCCTCCAAGCAAACACTACTACTCATTTCTTTTAACATTAGCTGATTTTGGCATTAGTGTACTGTAGTGGAGTGAGAAAACAGTAACTGAATAAAGGATGTTGCCTTTGTATTACAATAATTTTAGTTTTAAAGAAAATCCAAAAAGGATGAGCAGACATTTAAGTCTCTCTTCATAAGATACTGTCTTTCTTAAAAGCATTACAAACAAAAACCACACCAAAACAAAAAACCCACAGCAAATTATGTTTAATCAAGTTCTTCCCTTATGAAACTAGTAAAATCCAAATGAAAGAAGAAATCCAAGTGAAATTCAGCTCACATTTATGGGCAGTGCTCTTAGAGAAGCTAGTCATGATACAAAGAATTAGCAAGAAGAAAGGTGGCGCTTTTCCTTTTGTCACACTGCCATTAAAATTGATGACACTAGAAGTTAGCTGTATATATTGCCTTTCTGATAAGTTCCTTTCCGCACTTTACTTGATTTTCCAGCACTACCCTGGCACATCACATGTCGGCTGGTCACCTGGCAAGAGCCACTCATCTCATCTCTGGTCTCCTCCAGGCTCCAAATCCTCAGGGTAGCTATGATTTGACATGTACTGGAATAAAACAACACAAGCTTTATCTGTCATTTTTTGCCGTCCTTGGAAATCACCTTTATATGCATCTTCTGCTAGTCCACATACAGCAATGATAAGCCTGGCCTGGATATGCCCAAAATAATATATCCTGACAGTGTAAAGCACATACTGCCTAATTCTCATTTGTACTCTGTGTGCTCCCCGCACGTGCATCCCAAGTTATCAGTATTCTGGAGAGACGTCGCGGGATATACAATCTTTAGAGAGGCTCTGGCAATAAAACAATAGCTAGCAGCAGGAATGCCAAACACAGACAGTGCTCTGAGCTTCCAGCTAGAGATGCACAGAGGTAGTCTGATGGAAGATTGCTGCTTACTGCTGAAATACGGTTTTCCCGTTTGGGTTTTTCTCTGGACACTTCTAAATCAGCCCTCTGAAGAGGCAGCAGTGCAGCACTTTAAAGAAAAGCATATTTCGCTACAAGCAACAAGGCAATGACTGAGCAATAATATCTCACTTTACACTGTTGAGAAGGTGGCACATACTTTTCCTATCCACCACAGGTTTCTATTACCACAGCATTCAGGATTTTTTGGCTGTAATGGCTACTTCTAGGGAAAGTTTGGCAGACGTACAAACACCTGGTACTGACCAATTCTGTTTTCAAGCCATCTTTAGCCAAAAGCAGAAGGGAATGTTTTCAGAGATGCTTGAGCAGAGGATGAGGGATCCTGCGTTCTGACACTGTGCCTTGCAGTAACACACTCTGAATCCAAAGGTTGACCAGTCCTGTCCCAGAATATACAGTGACTATAAGCTAATCAATGAAGGACTTTAAACAAACCACCAAGCTTTAAGTCAAGCTTTCTACAAACATACTTCCCAGCATCACCCCTGCAGTAGCCCAGTCCAGCCTTTACTGTTAGACAGCTGCAAGTACTACTGATGCTTTAGCATCTGAAAGGAGAAGATACTTTTTCTTCCTAAACTCACATTCTCATTTTGGAAGTATGGTTGTTTTTCTGGAGTACACATCCGCTACTTTCTTAGCGGACACATGTGCATAATCTTTATTTGGCAGTAAACACTTTGTTTGTGCAAAGTACATGCTCTAATACTTTTCTTCTCACGATGGCGTCAGTCCAGGGCTCTGCTGTAGTCCCACAAGGAGAGCCAGTAGGACATGTTCTCTGGCTGGTCTCCAGTTCATCTGTTTGCTCTGTTCCCCCACCCCCAATTGCCTGCTGAACATTACAGCACACGAGTTATTGTTTAACCTTTTCATCCACCACAACTCAAAATTTGTTTATAACAAAGCAACAAGTTACCATCCATAACTGAAATAAAATTTAAAAAGGTGAAGTTAAGAAAAGTATTCTTTTATTTCTGAAATGGACTTCAAACACTAGGATGCACTGATGTGGGCATAGGACAGGAAAGACTGACCTCATATTTCAACTCCAGCTCCAATTCAGAAGAGGAGATCAGGTGAAACAGTAGGATTTTCTCCAACAAAAGGGTGAAGGAAAGACATTCATGGTGCCTTCTGCCACACCAACAAACACAAGACAACCAAGCCAGGCCCATCAGAAGCTCCTGCAAACTGGCATCTCTTAATGGTTGTGTCAGCTCGGGCAGAAAAAGTCTATGAGAAATGCCTGAATCCAGTGATACATTCTCCATTGTCATGCCATTTTTTCCCATGGCCAAAGCCCTCCACCCTACATGCTGGATCTCATGCATAGCTCAAGGGAGAACAAGGCAAAGGAAAAATGCTGCTTTTGAAGACAGTAACTCGAGAATGCCCCTCCTGATGCTATAGCTGGGTAGTTATTTGCCTTTATCCCATCAACAAAGAATAAGGAAGCAACAGTCACTTAGAAAAGCAGTAAGAGTGCACCCCTCACCCCTGCTCAATCTTGTACTCTAAGATCATCAGGACAATTTGTACTACTTTCCAGAGACAGATCGCCAACTCGCAGTTCCCACCTTTAGTGCCCATCTACATTACCATTTCAGGTGAGATCCAGGAGTCCCTTTTAAAAGGGTCATACACATGTTATGCTGTTCACAGTCTCAGCGCACACAGAGTAGGTTACTTACAGATTAAGATGTGCCCCTGGAATGTAACTCATGCTGCAACCGCTAGCAGGCATTCAGTCCATGAGATAATAGTAGAAGTAGGCTGAAGAAAACTCAAACCTTTCAAAACCTGTAGAGTATGCAAGTTGAGTCCTCCGCCTTTCCTCTTGCATGTAGAGGACATGGGTTTGCGTGCTGAACCCATAAAGTTATTTTAACTTCCCCAGACTGCATGGATGCCAACATCTACATCTTGGTTGGAGCAGCACCCCAGTGTTGGTGTACCTATGATTGTGTCCCTGATTCCTAACAAGGCCAAAGCAGAAGGGAGTCACAGGCACATTAAGAAACCAGAGCCTGTTTGCGTTCATGGTTGCTGTAGACAATCCACTGCCACATTCAGGTCTCAGAAATGTTCCCAGAAGCTTGCTAGGTAACTTCTCTCCAGAACAGCTGATCTCACAAGCACAGTAGCATACTGCAGAGCAGAAGAGAATGGCTCCAAATGAAAACACCCTAGGCAGCAGCAATTTTGAAAAGCTGACCCAGTAACAAAAAATGCAAGGGAACTTGAGTCAGAAACAACTTAGCAGAATCATCATCCTAGAGAACAAAGAGGTGATCCACTGTGACAGTACATGGAATTTGGTCCACAGGAGTGCATGTAAGAGAACAGGACTCAACACAACAGTCCCCATGACAATGTCATCACAGAGTGATTCAAAAGAAGCAGCCAACACCAGTAGGATGGGAGAAATCAGCTTTACCCCACGTCCCCCCTCCCCCCAAGATGGGGAAAAAGACTTCTCTGCTGCAGAATGCCATTATTGGAGGGACAAAAAAGCAGGAGGTCAGAAAAAGATTCAGCAATACAAGACCTTCTGAAATGTTTCTTCTTTGAAAACAGAGAAATAGTGTTTCTCAAGTTCATCTACAGGACTTAATCACTGGCAAACAAATACATGGGAGTGATGAGAAATAAAAGTGTTTCCAAATGCTTGACTTTCAAATGAAAAAATGTCTACTTTGTTAGTCATAAAATCTATGCAGTTTCTCCATGCTGTGCATCTGAATGAGCATGGGGAACAGAACAATAGTCATTGAAACATGCCAAATTAATTCAACTCCAGAATTTTGTTTCTGCAAGCAAAACTAGGTAGGGGATGTTTACAAATCTTATTTCCTTTATTTTTGTTGGGTTTGCATTTCCCATAGCAAAAGCAGCAGAACTTTATTTTTCAAGTGTCTAGGGAAGGAGAAGAACTAGTCTAGCTTTCTTGTCATGATGAAGCACAGCACAATAGGTGAATAACCAGCATAAATATATGTAAGATACAGATGCTTACATTTGTCAGGATTAATGGTTACAAGATGTAGAAATGCTATTACATTTATTTTAAAGCCTATTTAGATAATGCATCTTTACATATTGAAATTAAATGTAACAGCAAATCCTAGCATCCTCCTCTTTCCTCCCCAGTCCTGTAAAACACACACAAGATCCTGGCCTAGGAGTAAGACACATGCTTTGGGTGTCCTTCAGTCTATAAGGGTATGTGCACATTTTCTTTGTCAGCAATAGAAAACTATGTGATAGACATGTATGCTCAAGAATTATGCAGTAACAGGTATATCACTCCCCTTGATGTCTGCCACTCACTGGGACAGTAAAAGAAATGAGAATTTTTCTTGACAACAACTGTTTGTCTCAATACAAGGAGAGAAAGATGTGATCTGACAAATTGTGACTGTTTATGTAGGGAGTTTAGCCTGTCCCGTAACACCAACGCAGTCCTAAATCACTGTGTATCAACACGCAAAAGTCCATCTTCAAACTTGGTATATAAAGCTCCTGCTCCCTAACAATAACTCAGCTGGCATACAGAGGTACCATACTGATACTCCAAACTGCACGCAACTTGACTTCTGAGCTGGAGTGTCTTTCTAGTTATGCTGATTTGACAGAAAAAAGACTGGAAACCAAACTTAAAAGACATCATTAACCTCTTCCACTTCTTCCTCTTCATTTCAATCTTATCTATGAACTAAGTCTGACTGGCAAATTTCACAAGGACACACACTCCCCTCAGCTTTAGTATCTCTACCTTTGCTATCTCCTACTTAAAGTACACCCCGAAACAGTGCCTCCCTTCTAAAAGCTCTCTCTCTATGTACAGTCTTCTAAGTTCTCAGAAGACGTAACAGTAACTTATCACTTCGTCTCACTGCTCTTACATATTAATCTCCTGCACATAGTGAGAGAATCTAAGCTTATTTTCCCAATTACCTACTGGCATTATACTACAAACTCCCCCACTGAGCCTTAAGACCACCTTATCTAATGTACATAGCCAAGGAAAAATAAAGACATTTTTTGCAAGTCTAATTTTTTTTTAAAAAGTCAACAGAAGAAGTGACTTGAAGTGGTTAAAAGAACGAGTGAGATATAAACATTTTTTCCCCCTTGCTGCTGAGTAAAGGTAGTATAAATTGCTCAGGCTTAGTACAAACTATTGAGTACAGATGCTATACATTAACCATGTTCACGTCACTATTGAGGTGGGGGTGGTAGGGGGTAGAAATCAGCTGTCACAAATGAACTTTTTTATTGTACAAGCCGAATTCTGGCATGCCTGAAAACACTGCAAGATTGAGAGCGATCTAGTGCACCCATGTATAGATAGCTTCATTCATCTCGAGTTTATTGCCCCTACCCCCAGCTCTCTTTCAGGTTCACGACTCAGAATGCTAATTGCCCAGTTTTTGTTTAGGGCTGGCTGACTGGCTGTCAAGCCAATTCCATTGCCTATTTGACAAACGAGCTCTTTTGCAAGGAAGGTCACGAGACAGTATAGCATGCCTTTTTTACCAACAAAGTTTAAAGGAGAGAATTCAAGCCAACTTAGCCAAAAAGAGCAACTACCCCACACATCTACCCCAAACTGGTTTTAGCCGGCAGCAAACTGGACTCCCGTAAAATGCAGATTATTTCTTAACATTCTGCATTTTTAACATAGCCCAGAACACTACCTTTTTATCTTAAAAAGATTCTGTGAGGCAGCAAAAAGTATATACAAGCTGATGTCTGGGTCACAAATCAGTATCACTGGATATAAAGCACCACAGTTCAAGACAAGTAACTCAAAATCCTCCCCATCACCAAATCAGTTTACAGAGGTGTTCTTCTGCAGACCCAATCCTGAAAAAAGTTCCAAATTTATGTTTGCCCATCATACAACAGCAGCAGCAAGTTCAACTTTGACAAAGACTTAGTTCATTGTCACAGCAGCAGTCTGAAGTTGGAAGGAACCATGTCCAAGCTGCTTTGAGTATGTACAAAGAGGGAGATTCCACATCATCTCTGGGCAAACCATGGCAGTGCTCAGTCACCCTCAAAGTGTTTCCTGACTTTTGGAGAGAACTTCTTGTGTTTCAGTTTGCATCCATTACCTGTCACTGAGGACCACTGAAAACAGATTGGCTTCACCCTCTTTGCACTCTCCCCCCAAGTATTTATAAATACTAAGATTCCCCCCCAAGCCTGCTCTTCTCCAAGTTTAAGTACTAGCTCTCTCAGCCCTTCCTTGTAGGAGAGATGCTCAGTCCCTTAAGCATCCTGGCAGCCCTTTGCTGGACTCACCAGTATGTCAGCATCTCTCTTGTACTGGGAAGCCCAGAAGTGGCCCAGGTGTGGCCTCACCAGTGCTGAGTAGAAGGAAAGAATGCCCTTCCTTGACCTGCTCGCACAGCACTCCTAATACAACCCAGGATGGTGTTAGCATTTTTGGTCACAAGGGCACAGTGCTGGCTCATGTTGGACTTGGTGTACACCAGGACCCCCAGGTCCTTCTCTGTCTTTCTGTACGGCCTATAATGCCTAAGGGATATCTAGGCTAGCCTTAGGCAAGAAGCAATCAAGCTAGACAAGTGCTTTTCAGTTAAGTTACAGGTCTCTCCAGTCTTAGGCTTTACCTACTCAGCCTTCGCCTCCAACTGCCCAGCTGCAGCAGCAACTGTCTGGGATATACCTGATCTGCCCTCAACTAAGTGGCATGGGGCCTATGAGTGCCTGGAACTTGACCCGGCTGACTGCAGCTTCTGGCCATTGCCTGTCCTCTAGAGAGCTGAGTGAAAGAAAGGTATAAAACTGGCTTGATGCAAGTCTATTTTTCCATAATTCTGACTACAAAAATCAAAGTCTTTCTCAGCTGAAGAGTTCTGCAGTTTGGCTATACCTATACCACATTCTGGTTGATAGCAACCATGAGCTGAAACAGTGTTCGCTACCACAGCGGTTAGAGAAGCTGGGGACAGGTGCTCATTTTTAATGAAAGACCTGTGCTTTAAAACAATAAACAGTATTTTATTAATTTCTGTAGAAAACCCTACTACATGTGGAGTCTGAGCTAATGCATATTAAACTGCTCTAGGTGGTTTTATTTACTTGTCTACATGACAACATGACATTTTCTCCCACTTTCAGGATCTGATTAAAAATGGTTTGAGATTGAGACATCTGTTATCAAGCGATCTTAAGTAAAAACATGAGCCTTGGCTCTGGCTATTAGCAATTATGAATTGAATGATTTTCTTCCTAGGAAGCGGGTGGGCGGGAGCAGGGTAGGGTGCTTTACCACATGGTAAATATATAATACCTAACAGACCATTACTCTGCCAGAACACGCTCTAGCTGTAGAATCTTTTAGCCTTCAAATGCCAGACTATAGCTGTTTTCCCTTTACCTGCTCATTCAAAGAGAAATCTTACCTACTGAAAAGACATAAAAATGTCCAAATCTCTTCTAGAAAGCCACTCCAAAATAAGGTTCTTCTCTAGGGCACAGGTATAAGCTATGAGTATTTGAGTATTAAAAAGTGTCTTAACATCTTAGCTGAATGAAAAAACCAAAAAAACCACCCCAACAAAAACCCAGGATCACAGCACATCTTTCCTCTCTATTCAAGCCATCCAGGATGAGTATTACCTGGTTTGTAAATATACAGATACATAGGTGTATATTGTGAGTTAATTAATATCCCATTACTATCTGTAATTATCTACATCCAAGGCACAGAGAGAGGAATTAGAATCTAAGTTAATAACTCACTTCTGAACCAGAAAATTTGTCCTGAATTTAAGTGGCAAAACTCCAGTGCTTCCAATGAGTTATTTGTTCTACTGTGAGTGCCAGTTGTTATACCTTAAGTGAACATCAATTTGTAGCTTACTCAGTGTTTTTCATTAAAAGAAGAAAAAAACCATTATGTAACTGATTATCAAAACACCATTGTTATCAGCCAAGTTTTATTATTTTCAATCTTTGAAACAAAGAAGGAAAGGAATCTCTGGCTTTAATTTTAGCTGTTGTCTTTTAGAGAGCCAAACTATTCATACAGTAACCCAACACATACTCACTGGTTTTATGTATCATGTCTTGATATTTTATCTTCTTCCCAAGTTCTGCAGCAGGCAAACTAAAATTTAGGCTCTGGTTCACAAATATTTACTCCTTCCCTACCTCCCTTTCTTCCCATTTCCAAGTAGATTTTACAGTCTCGCAGCAGAGTGCAGACAGTTACATTTGCAGAAAAAAGACAACAGCTATTCTGTCTCAGCTTTGCCCTGGTTTTCAGTGTTCATTTGGGTTTGGGTTTGAATCTGGTTTTGCTTAGTGGGTTGGGTTTTTTTAAGAGGAGCAGCAATTAGCATGCCATGGTAAGGCAAAAGCAAGGAGGTCCATTTTTAGGCAGCTGCCCTCGGATACATGTAGGCTCTCTCCCCAATCCTGGGGACTAACATTCGGCCAAAAAACGCTGCGACTACTGCCTTCAGGGGAGTGTTCTAGTATCTGAGCTGCAGTTTGAGCGTGCATGGATTGAAATTGTTATTTTATGTGCAAGTGTCAGTCATGATTTCTTGCCAAGGCATTCTTGGGAAAGCTGCCAAGGATCTTCCTCTAGGTGAGCTGAGCCAAGGTTTTATTTGGCAGAGAAGCTTGATTATGTTTCAGTAGAAACTGTGTGTGGACACAAAATGTGCAGCATATTACTATTCCAATATTTCATCAGAAAAAGAAGAAAGACTAAAAACACAGTGTTTGTCATTATATTCATCTTACCTTTTCATTCCATGCCCACAATCCAATCCCAAGAAATGCTATGCCAAGGAACTAAAGGGAAAAAAATAACAATATATCAGAGCCAAAACTATACATTTTTAATTATTATTTTTTAAAACATACACATTAACCCATCCACTCTGTTCTTATCAGGACTGAGGGCTTCACAAGAGTTTTGAAATATGCATGCAGTTGTTTTACAACACAACCACTGTAACTGGAAGAATTTAAAGCTTGCACAGCTCATTCAGGAATGTTGTGTACATTGGAATAGTAGGTACAATGTCACTTTCTTAGCATCAAGCAAGGTTCTTTTTCAGTTTATCAGACTAAGAACGAACTCCACAGACAACCAAAACATTACTGTTGTATTACCACCACCTGCACAAAACAATTGTCCTCGCTCTCCCAGTGAATGATATTAAAAAGGAAGCTCTAAAATGAACTTGTCCTATCAGTTTTAGAACTGCTGTCGACAGAAAGCTGTTTAAATATAATACAATCCATGATTTCAGGGCAGGAGGGGAATAATAATAATAATGGTTGTCATGGTTTAACCCCATCCAGCAACTAAGCACCACGCAGCTGCTCGCTCCCCCCAATGGGATGGAAAGAGTGCTGGAACAATAAAAGTGAGATAAAGACAGTTTAATAGATAAAGCAAAAGCTGTGCACATAAGCAAAGCAAAACAAGAAACTTGTTCACCACTTCCCATGGGGAGGCAGGTGTTCAGCCATCCCCAGGAAAGCAAGGCTCCATCACGCCAAACAGGTACTCGGGAAAACAAATGCAATTGCTCCAAACATGTGTGTGCCCCTCCTCTTCTTACCCCAGCTCTGTATGTTGAGTATGACTTCATACAGTATATGGAATATCCCTTTGGTCAGCTGAGGTCAGGTGTCATAGCCGTGTCCCCTCCTACACTTCTGCTCACCCCTAGCATACTCATTGGTGTGAGAAACAGAAGAGGCCTTGGCTCTGTGTAAGCACTGCTCAACAGTAACTAAACATCCCTGTGTGAACACTGTTGCCAGCACAAATCCGACACAGCCACATACCTGCTACTATGAGGAAAATTAACTTTATCCCTGACAAAACCAGCATACTTCTCTAAAAGAGTTAAGAATTTTTAAAAATCCAACATTTTATAACCTTTCTGATACTGAATGCTTCTGTATTTTGTAAAGGAAGTTACAGTCTTTTCTAAGGGCCTCAAAAGCACCAATGTCAAAAGAGAGTGTCTTTCCCCCATGATGGAAGAAGAAAACAGCACCTTTTTTTTTTTATATATATATATCCCTGTATTCTCTATTCCACTGAATAATTTCGAGTGCACCATTTCCCTCCAAATTCTACAAGTTTTCCATACAAAACCTAGGCTAAGGATCACAAAATGAACAGAACAGGCAAAATAAGTGCTCTGTCTCCCAACATCGCCACTGTGTTATTTTGCATGATCTGGTACCAATTATGCAGAATGCTTAAAGGAAAACATACCTGGCTGTCTGAGCACATCTCTAAATGTCCACCCGTCCAACTTTCATCTTTTTTGTTTTTTTTAAACTTAAGTGTTGGATAAAAAGAAAACTATATTCTCTCTAGTTTCAGGGCATATAACAGAATGTTGCTCAAACCCCAGTTCCTGGCTTTCTTTGTGGCTTCCCCACACTGCAGTGTACAAAGTTATTTTGGCACGTAGTATGCTTTTCTCTTTAAATTTGTGTAAACAGTCAAGTACCACTGTTTCTGCAAAACAGGACAAAAGTGCTTTTCTGTTGAGAAGTGGGAAGAGGTGGGAGTATCAACTTTAAAAGCTTTCCCAGAAGTTATTTCAGCAGCTTCAAAGAAAGTTCCCTGTCTCTCTTATACACGCTTTTTTTTTTAGTGGCAATTTTAGCTTTATACTACAAGAGCATCTGTAAAAGCGTAACTCAGTACTGAGTGGAACATACTCATTGCAATTTCCTGGAATTCCCTAAAACTCTTCACATCTCTGACTTTCTCCTCCAAGCGTGCACTTTGCCAACTGACAAAGGACACCCAGCCAGCTCACCCAGAAGGCCCATCTACACTAACTGGGAATGAAACTCTCCATTTTGAGTTGAAGAGTCATGACCCTAAGTTTAAACAATATAACAAGCCAGTATACTTCAAAGGGAACTGTCACAGGCTTGGCCATGTTTGAATACAAGATAAATGAAATTCTTTCCTAAATAGAAAAACAGAACTGCTGGTTAGGAAAGTCTGTTACTTCAGCAGCAGCATCTGTAAAGTAGGAGAGATGGATTTGAGAATGTCAGTATAGCCTCTTGTGAGCCTAAAAAGGTCACCTTACCTGTATTAAGACTGTTCTTTTTCTATGGTTATAAAGCCTGCCAAAAGAGTGTGTGTAATCCTTCTGACTGCAGTGATTATTTGAAACTTAATATAAAGCTGTAGGAGTTTCCAAATCACTTTCAGACAAATGCAGCTCTTTTACTCAGTAACAGGCTCATTTCCTCCCCTCTTATACAGCCAAAGGCACCAAGGTTGAAGAAATAGGAGAGGGGAAAAATACCCTGTATTATAAAAATCCTTAGGTGGCAAATTGTTATTTGCAGAAAGGTACAAAACATTATGCTTTGCAAACAGTAAATGTGGAGAACTAGAACAAAAGAATGTGATCAATACATACGAATGTAATTTAAGAGCCATACATGTCGGCTCAAAGTCTGGCTCTGATCCGCAAGCTTCATTAAACTTAATCCAGCCAAGTGCCCTGATCCTTCATGGGAAGCTGAAACCTAAAGGTAATGTTACCTCATGGGTTGCAAAAGATAGCTTATAGTAGACTATATGGATCTCAAACCAGGCCAAGCTCATCTCAATATATGGACTGACTGCACTGCACTACGATGAAGCACCTAAAAAACCGACCTTCTGGCAAGCCAGTCAGGAAAAAACAGGAAACAGGTCTCAGAGCTTTCAAGACGATTGAAGGATTACAGTGTTTTCAGTCCTCTCCACATCCCAAACTGGAAGTCTCTGTACTATTGCTTTTTCAGCAGCTGAAAAAACAGGAGCAATGGACAAGATCCATTAGGAAGAAAAGATTCAGGATGGAATCACAAACTCATCAGCATGGGATGCTACAGAAATCAAAAGCTTAACAGCATTCAGAAAAAAAAAATCAGGTAAATTAATGGAGGATCCATAGCTACTGAGAAGTGATTTTGATACAGCTTCTAGCTCAGGATGTTTTTACACTGTTGCTCACTGGGAGACTGTAAGTGGGAAAGGATCATCGTAGGTACGTTTCACTGCTTAAATGCCTGTTTCATTGGACAGATTTGCATTAGTTGAGACAATACACTGAGCTAGGCAGACCACCAAACTAACCCCTCTGTACAATCATGCCCTAGAAAGGCCCATCTCACACAAACACAGCCTGCTATGGCAATGAAGCGCACAGGAATGCTCTCAGTAATCCCCGCTGGCAGAAGACAGATGTTCATGAGGAGACTCACACCTCTCACCAGCATTAACTTTGGATTTTCTTGACAATTATGAAAGAAACTACTGCTTAGCCTAAAAAAAGTTGAAAGCGCTTAGCAAAAATCCCTATGCATTTTTGCTGTTAGAACCAGAAGTAAAACAGGACACACGTCCTGCTTATCTTGCAGCCCTTCTGCAGATGCCTCTAAGCCAATCTTGTTCTGCTTCCTTGTAACCTGAAAGAAAATCTCTTCACATCTGAAGCACATGGGGAAAGAATGAGATGGCACACACATCATCTCAGTTACCTCTGGAAAATTTCATTTACATCCATTAAATTATTCCAACAAGTAATAAAAAGGTGGAAGTTTGCCTCATTATCTACAAAACACTCAAAAGAAAAACAGTCCTAATTCTCCACAGACATCTAGTGAGACCATTTAGCCTGACTATAAATGCTCACCAGATTTGGGGTAGAGCTTGTAAAATACTGAAACTTTTTCAAACAATAATTTGCAAGAGAATATTAAAACATTCCTTTTATAAGGCATTACAGCCTTATAAAAATTGCATTGCAGTACTTCCTCAGCCACAGCTTTTCTATTCACAAACATCAAACAAGTGTGGTGAAATTACTCTTCCTAAATGCATGAGATCTTTATAGAATAGAATGTGTGGCAGTAGTTGTACTGTTGCCGTACTTGTAAAGTTCACATGCAGTTTTCAGGAGTGGACTGACCAATAGGTGTTTCAAGCTGCACATATCTGACTCCCAGTCTCACCCACGTGGTAGTGATACAGCACGGTACAGCATGGTGCTGCCTTTAAAGGGTGCTACGGTAAATACTAATGCAAGTACTAGAAAAAATTTGAGAGTCATTTCTTCACATGCTGAAATTTTAATCTCAGCTGACATTCTTAAATAACTCAACATCAGTTTTTGACCAAAAGTACAACAGCCACAGGACCATGCAGTAAAAGGTTATGCATATGGCATATCGACCAAACCAGCATATGTGGGTATATTAAAGGCTTGTAAGAGACAGAACAGTAGTGCAGCAACCTAATCTCATCTTCACCACCACAACACATCCTCGACCTCACCAGCGGGAAGCATGTCGAAACTGTCAGAGTTCAGAACCAGAGCTTTTTGATTTGGGTGGGGTTTCTGAGCCCTCTATTTAGGCAGTGTGAAAACCTCCCACCTGCCCTTACTTTAAGCTGCCACAGGAACTCTGCACACAGCGTTAGCCAGGAGACTATCAGCATCACTTTGGTGTTTCTTCCATGGCAATATGCTGTAGGTTATTCAGAGCACAAGACCTCCTTCTGTATGATTCAAGCCAGCATAGCCTGGGAACACAAGGTACAGTATTTTACTGACAAGCACAGCAGTGATCAGGGCAACATGAAGTGTAATATTTCACATCCTGAAATATAATCAGGAAAACACAGGGCTTCTGAGCTTTGTACATACATAAAAGCAGCACTGACAAGCTCCTAACTGACTCCAAAACCCCAGATGAACAATTTTTCCCTAAGCACTTCCTCTGCAGCACTCTAGACATTTCAAAAGTCAGAATGCTCACCACTTTCTTGAAAGTATTTTATGCCAAATCAGTCTTTTTGCTTTTTTAAGACAGGGTGAAAAGGAACCTAATGTCTGTGTCAGAGCACAAAGGATTCTGTTGGTGGTTTTGTTGCCTGCTTATTTTTAAGTAGCCCTGACAGAGAAAGGGCACCAAAACAGAAATTAACACGCTCACACAGCTTTCCTCTTCCTTTCATGCCACTGATGTGTACTCTGCTTTAAATATGTCAGTTAGCATTCTTTCAAACAGAACAAATAGGACATCCTCTCAACTCTCCAGATTTGCCCGGACCAGTAGCACAGGGAAGCAAGGTAGTAGGAGTCTGCCCTGTCTCTTCTTCCATCCACTTGAGTTCCTGTAACTTTTCCATTCTCAACACAAACTGTTAAAGCATTTCATTTTCACATGGCCAAACATACGTGGGACAGGCAAACTGGTCAAAGCATACGTACACATTTACATATTTATGCTAACACTTACAAAGAATGCATTCGCCTAAAGCCCACTGCTTGTTTGCCTTGAGATATTACCCACAGAAAAACTCCATGTACTACAGTCAGTGAATGAAGACGCTGCGTAGGTGACTACGTACCACTCGGTTCACAGTAAGATTCAGATATAGACTGAATGACATCAAATCTGTTTCCATTTTATGTGCAGCTTCTAAAAAACATTAAACTATTTCACAGATCACTGAAACACAGCAATACCTTTTCCCTACTGATACAAAATGCACAGACATAGAAGAAAGAAGTTCCCAGTTTCATCTCAGAGAGGTGACTGATTTTATAGAATCATCCAAAGTAGAAAAACATACCCAAGAACACAATGAGAAAAGCATCTGCTCTACCTTGCAGGACTCTTAGCTTGATGCTCTCTAATGAGCAATTAATCACATACGATCCCAATTTTCAAAGCAAGGTACTGTTGCTGTTTATGTAGCTTTCATTTTCACCAGTTTGGGGTTTTCCATTTTGTCTGACAAACAAGATACATACACGCCCTCCCCCCTCAAATGCAGTGTCAGTCGCCATTGTTTTCTTATTGCCTCCTCCAATTCTTTAATTGCAAAAGCAAGACATCTGCTTTCTATTACTGCTGCTCTTTGTATTTATTTTATTGCCTTCTGGTGGTGCAATTGTAAGCATTGCCAATCAGCTTGGAGCAAGAGTCCCTGAAGATTGAAGTCCCTCTCCTCTTGTTGACAGAAATTGATATACTGAAACACAGAAAAAGAAGGATGAATTAGACCCTGTTTCCTCTGTTCCAACTTGTGAGCAGTAACTCCCCTCAACTCTAGATAAAATAAATTTAACTCTTATCACGTTCCCAATGAGACTCTAAAAAAAAAAAATATCAAAGACCTTGAAGGTAAATACCCCACCACTACCCCACAAAAACATTTTAATCCTACAGAGTTGAAGTAACATCATCATTCTACTCTTCTTTACACTCTCTATTGGTCTCAATGTCAAGATCCCCTCTTTCTCTGCTCCCCCTGAGCCCAAAAGACTATGCAGGCAGGCAGAGAAATTCTGCTGCATACACACCTTTCCATGGGTCACTTCCGAACTACATGAAATGCTCCACACCATCTACTTTTCAAATCCAGGTTTGTTCCCTTCATCAATACCATTACATCTCTGGCTCAGTCCTCTCCACTGCAGCTTCTCTGCCTGAAGTCAGTTTCTATTTTTAAAACCATTCTAAAATTGCATAAGTGGTGCTGTAGCAGTATGAAAACAGTATGGGCTTAACACACAACTTCCAGCAGCAGAAAACTGCAAAATGAAAGTAAGAACTGAAAAAAACACCCCCACCTAAAAACCGAAACCTGAATTCTACTTCCTATATTGGAATGCTAATCCTTGTTCTTAGCCAATTTGATAACGCAAAGACACAAGTCTTCTCTTTCTGGCCTGCGAGTAAAAAAGCAAAATGAAGGCAGAGAAAGCATGTTCTGCTTCAAGCTGGGGTGAAGCAAAGTGTCTGGAAGCAGTATTGCAAATGGGTCATTTTCTAAGGCTGTCTTGCTGCCCACCCAGGGCTAGCAGCTTCCCACTCCAGAGGACAGCAAGACCTCCTCCAGCTCTTCCTGCCACTACACTGGTATCATTTGTCCCGAACTGCCCTACCTGAACTTCAGGCTATTTAGCACAGCCCCATTGTGAATCTTCTTCACACTGTTTTTCTGAAGCTACTGTTCCATTAAAAGCAGAAATTAAAAACAAAACAAAGAGTCCAACATGACAAAACCACACACAAAGCCCACACAACCCCCCCACAGAACAGTGCTGAGAAACAGATAAAACAAACACGTATTTTAGCTACAAGCAGTGAAGCCGTAACATCTAATTCAAGCATTTGATACCCCAAACAGAAAGAGATAAGTCTTTTTCCTTAGTAAGAAATAGGCAATTGCATTGCCTACACAATTGATTGAGAACACAAAGAGTGCAGATCCAGGAAACACAGATAAGTAGGCTTGTCAATGCAGCACAATATTTTGAATGCTCAGCATTTTCTTTCCAGAAAGCAGTCTCAGCTCCTAGCTATGCCTGTAGCCCGTAGAGAGGGAGTCTCAAAATCTTCTACCCCAGCTCACAAGCAATCTATTTGCTCCACAGAGAACACACATGGAGGATGAGGAAGGCATGAAAAGACTGAACAGATCTCAACAGAGACCCACACTAAGTGAACACCACCAGCTCTACAGATAAACTTGGGCCAAACAGCTTAATCTGGCTGTTCTTTAAAAAAAACCACACCAAAACCACCAGCAAAGAAAAGCCAGTGAACAGAGCCAATAGTGAGCACACACCCAACCTGCATGTGCACACATAACTTTTTCCAGCAAATTCTACAATAGCTTTATTTCCCCTTAGCTTTCCCAAAAGGTTATTCCTGGTTCTCTTGGAACTTTCAAATACATTAGAATTTGTAGGAGTTGACATCAATAAAACTACTTGGCAGGGGGCAAAGAAAACAAAACTGTGCTTTCAAATTCTTTTCAGAAGTGACATGGTACAAATGAGAGGCAACAAATGGTCACTGTTTTCTTTACATGAAAGTTTTATTCCTAGGCATAAATTCCAGAGTTTGGCAGTGAGGGAAAAAAAAAATTTTTAAAAAGCTGCTATAAACCAGCTGCTTGTCTAAACAAAACAGACTGCTGACCCTTTGTCTGGTTTCCAGACAGCATCAAAAGCACCTCTATTATTTGTCATTCTCAAAAGAGGCATCGGGGGCTTGACTAAACATGTAGGCACCACACTCTTTACTTCTGTAAAGGTGCCACTTCAAATCACAGATGCTTTCTGTGATATGGCAGTATGGGGAGGTTTAGCTGCCCACACCTTTGCTGGATTTGTGCTGCAGATATATACAATGCTATCACCACAGCTTAATTTGAGGGTGTTAAACTTGTTTTAAGAATAAACGTGTTGAAGAAACGGAACTATATTGCAAGATACTCAGTTCATGCCAACAGTCTGGTTTTATATAATTTCAGCTTGACCAGTGGTATAAGCAATATCATCTACATCATAAAATGCTCATACCCTAAGAACAAGATTGGATTCCTGATTTTATTGCCACTTTATATTATTTCCATAGATCCTGATTAATTCATTACCTTTGCCTACTGTTACACAAACACTAACAGCTGATCCCTCTCGACATACATCAGGAAGACAAGGATTAGAAAATCTGAGGCATGTAGAAACGTAGTCAGTACAGGTGGCCCCCCCAATAGAAAAGCTATAAAAACCAAGTGACACTGCCTCACAAAGATCCTTATGCTATGTAGCTGTGCTCTTGCAGCCAGTCAGTCTTTGCCTACCACTCTTCCAGGATGAAGTTGGTATTCAGGTATTACAGTCTTGCAAGACAGGGTGCACCTGTCAAACAGATAATCTCATTTTCTCCCTTATCCATAAAAGCAGAGCAGCTGCTTTTAAGGTCCCACCTTATTTACTTGTAGATAGTCATTATCAAGGAGGACAGTACCTCACAACCATTTTTAAAAGCCTTGGAAATGCTAGAACGATCTCAAAAATAAAGTTTTTATGTTCCATGTCCAAATGGGGTATTAAGAAAAAACAAACAAAACACCACCGAGCAAACCACCATGGACAGAGAACAGGATTGGGTTTGACTTTCTGCATTCACTCATCATTTTAACTTAGTCCAGCAAATACAACTTCTCCTTACATAGGAAAAGTGTTTTCTTTCTGCTCAGCCCTAGAAGAACTTCAAGGCACAAGGTATACAGATAGCACAAAGCAGCCATTTAAATAAAAAATATGAATATTGGGTAAGTTTCATTGCCCAGCTGGACACTGTTAGAAGAGAAGAAAGCAGTAATACTCATTTAAGCAACTCTGGCTGTTTCCCGTGGAACAGTTGCCCTACACAGAATCTCAAAAGGTACCTTTGCAATCCAGACTCTCAACTCCAGCCTTGATAAGGTAACACAACTATGAAGAACTGTACCTTTAAGAGCCTGACAAGATCTTGCTGGATCAGGGTTTTGGGAACATTACACAATAGCAATGCAGGAGGGCTGAAACTGAATAAAGCAGATTTCCCTAAGACTGAGGGCCTCAGAAAGCATCCTGACCACCCCGATAAAACTTGTCACCGATATTAAAGTCAAAAACAGAAGGAGATCAAGCATGAGTATTCTAACAAACCTGTGATGGAAACAAAGGCAAAAAGCACAAAAAAGAAAATTTTCCTCAATGTTGCTTAGAAGGCTTCATCTTCTAAAGGAGTACCTCCACACTACATGTAACAGTTTATTCTAATGATGCATTTATAGAGCAAAAAAGGTGCATCTCATCTGCTAACCAGAGATGATTAATTCCTGCTAAAAACAGTGGCGTAAAGAAAATACCCAGGCAGAGCAGGGGTAAAAACTTGAGCATGAGTGTAAAGGAGAAGGTGCTAAACCAAGTTTAACACCTCCCTGACTGCACTGCAATCTGAACCCAAGGTAGCAGAGAAGATGAAACATTTTGTAGCACAATAGTGCAAGCATAACACTACATAGAGAAAAATAACTTACCTGAAAAACTGAAGTTTTTCCCTTACCTGAAAAACACTGCTTAATTTTTAGATAAAGGCAATGGTGTCAGAATTTCATTTTCCAGCCACTAAGCATGACAAGCACAGGCAGCAAGAAATGAGACAACCTGAAAGGCAGTGAGTGGCATGCTTTATCACAGCATCACAGAATGGTTTGGGTTGGAAGGAATCTCAATGACCACCTAGTTCCAACCCCTGCCATGGGTAGGGAAATCCTCCACTAGACCATGTTAAATATCCAACCTGGCCTTGAACACTGCCAGGGAGGGGGCAGCCACAGCTTCTCCTGGCAACCTGTGCCAGTGTCTGACCACCCTCAAATCTTACAGCCTCACTCTTTGCCAGAAAAGGGTTTGGAAAGAAAACCACTCTAACATATCTTCTCCAGCATTCAGCCCTAATGCTGTTTTAAAAGTAAGTATACTCAGTAGCCAGTTCTAAAATCTCAAGAAATAAATGCAAAAAACCCCTCAAAAATTAATTGAACAAGGAAAAGGAATACCAAACATTTTTCCTGTTTCTCAATAACCTCTTATAATAACCTCTCTAAATATATATATATACACACGAGTTATAATACCCTTTTATATATAACCTCAATAACTGATCTCTTTCTGAAACAAGTTATCTGTAGCTCAACTAAAACACCCAAGAAAATCCAGAAGACACTGCTTGCCTTCTCTTCAATTTCAAACCACTTCCATTTGGGGAGCTTCCCTATTAGCCTGAGCTGTAGTTCATCCACTACAAGGATCTGAGAAACCTTTCAGCAGTGAATTATTTTTCTTTATAAGAGACAGGAAAGGATCTTTACATTTAGTCATTCCCTGCTACAAGGACACTGCAATTAATCCTGCACTAGGCTACCCAGAGAGAGAGGTCTTCACAGCAATACACAACTGTACAAACTGTCACCATGACTGTGGAGCTATCAGCAAGAATCCTTCACTAGTACCTCATGTCCTTTCCTTTACATAGAGAAGAAAGGTGACCACAAACAAACTGTAACAGTAGGAGGGCTGAACATATGGGACATACAGATGGAATGGAATTTAACAATCCAAACACAGTATCACATACTTAAGCACTAAGAAAATATCTGCTGTGAGCTGGAATTGTAGGCATCAGTCTGCAAGCTAGCAAATTGATGGCATATGCACAAAGGCAAAGTAAGATCTAGTGACATTTAATAAAACATTCTCAGACAGAATCTAATTGCTTTCTATAAGTTTCTCTCAATTTCCTATCTCTTCAAAGGTCTAAAATGTCCAGAAACACTAGTATGGCCCTAGCCCACTAAATGACTGATGGTTCTTCTTACAAATGTCACATCAACACCAGCATCATCCAACTGTATGAGTGACAGCATGCATTATAACTCTTGTTGAAACCCCACTGTGCCTCATCAGTACTCAGCAATGAAACTGGGTTCTCAGGGCATGGACCCATAATAGTATGTAAGAGGGCCTGTTGGTATAAAACTGCAGGTTCATTAGCTATACTTGAAACTAAATGATGCTAGGGAGGACAAGGCATTCCAGTGAGTATACCCTTAAATGCAAACACACAGAAGTATACAAGATAACACACCTAACTCACTAGGGTGTCAGATTTTTTTAATTAGGGAACATGTCTTCAACAGCTCCCTGTGTGACTGCTCAACTTCGGTCTTCCTGGTAGGTCACGTGGCTTGCCTCATACAAACAGCAGGTGCAGGGTTTTTAAGGATCAGGCCTATAACTGCTTTGTCCCAAAGGCACTCTCACCAATACTCTTTCATTTGAACCTTCATTCAACCATCTGTGGTCAGTCCTTCCCACTTGCCCCCGAAAGCTGATTTCCAGTTTCAGTGGTATTCCTCACCTCATGCACCATTTAGATGCATCTCCATAAAAATCACAACTTAATTCCATGACATTTGGTGCAGCGCTGACCCTATTCACACAGAAGGCATGAAAGGAGCCCAGTGTAATGTGCCTGCGTTCCCAGCACCGCCGCACTATTCTGGCTGCACTCACATGACCTCTGCTCCGTTTCTGTCGCTGCCAAATGGGCAGAGAACAAACAAGTGCAGGGTGGCGCGTCAGAACCCCTCTCTCAATACATCGAATCAAACAATTATACTCCACAGCAGTCGCCCTCAAGGCATTGAAAAGAGAAAGGGTAGCAGTGTGCATGAAGACCAAGAGACATCACCAATAGTTTTTCATCTTTCCTTCAGTTAATACAGTAGTTAGCACCACCAGCTCTTGCCTCAGGCGGAGCACAAGGAAAAGCTACATGCACACTGAAGTGTTAGACCCCAAAGTAAGGGAAGGGGTTGCTGCCATGCCCTGCCATTACAGTCAATATATATGATGTTTACGTAACAGTGCAGGACAACGGATCTATCCCATAGCTTTCTACACTGTCAGTGTAGTCTATCACTGACTTGTTCAGTGCTCCTACTCTTGCCTCTCCTACACAACTCCTGATGAGATGCAGATCTCTGAGGATGTGCTATAGGAACTTTGAAAAATGAGCCCCTGCACTCTCAACCAACATAATCACATATAGGCACAAACAAAGAGCTTCTGATCAGCCTTGAGGCCGTGTGGAGGCTGGAGCTGTGAAAGAAGCAGCAGAAGGAGAAAGCCCACACTCCACAATGTTTCCAGTTACTAAGAGAGATTGGTTTTGGCTGCTGGCTGAGCCAACTGTCTGTCCCCATAAGACACTACATCTATTACCAATCTAGAAGTATATAATAGAACTGAAAAAAGTGTTTATAAAATTTTTTTAACGTTAGAGGAAATTAGGAATGGTTAGTTCTCCAGGTGGCAGATGCACAAGTTTTGAGAGATACATACTAAACTATGGCATGACTCTCTCCGATTTCCCTTTTTACTTTAATGGTAGCTGAGAACTTCTGGAACATTTTGAAAATTCTCCCCATAAGTATTGCAATGTCCACAGTACTTGACTTCAGAGAACCAATTTATTACCATATGTGTAGTTAAACTGAGAAGTGGAAAAAACCCATAATACTAAACCATTAAGCTTTCCTAATTCAGATGCCATTCACATCAGAGAATCAGGAGGCTAAAAATAGTACCACTGTATTTGAAGCCACCTGCTGCATCTCCTCTTCAAAAATAATCATCTTAGGTATCCTCATTAAAATTTGGCTTTCTACCAGCCTTACTGGATCTTCTGCTTTGTCACTTCAAAAAGCAGGCAATCAGTTTTGCAACTGAAATAATTTCGCCTCTCCACCTGAGAATACCTGCCTGTATGTTTGCATTCTCACAGAGTGCATCAGTTCAATTTATTTTTTTCAAGTGGTTATCCCCCTTGCAAAATTAAGGCATCTTACAGATCACAATTTTGCTGGAGAAAAAATGAGATATCACATACAGAGATACCCTTTTTTTCATCAGCTCAAGGATTGTCTCAGTTCTTGGCTCTGAGTAAATACAAAATTAATTTGATCTAGTTCGAGTCATAAGGCAATACTTATATGTGCTTAAATACATCAATTTCTTTCTCAACAACTTCATTGATCAGTGTAACACGTACTTAAACAGTAGGCACTCTTCCTGCTTCTGCCATATCAATCACCAATAACTGTGGAAGCAAAACCAAAGACCATAAACTCATCAATAGCATGTCCTCTACACTAGAGGAACCAATAAAGAGAAAAGGATTTTTTTGCTACTTCACTGTATTGCTACTTCAACCCTTCCACAAAACAGGCCTGAAAACACTAAGTCCACAAAGACAACAGCTACTCTATAGGTCAATCTCAATTGACAGAGGCAATACAATTAAGAGCTCAGTTTAACTTTCTACTTAATTCACTCTTCCAAATCCTATCACCAGGGTCTGAGTAATCCAGACAACCCACTACTCCTACTATATACAAGAAAGGCAACAATACAATAAGATTATCACAAATAAATGTATATACATATAGACTGACCACATGCACTTAAAACTTTGTAGAAAAGTTCTCCTCCCTGATATACAGTCTTCTAGACGAATGAGATTTTACTACCTGCAAAATCAGAACTTCAGTTCATTTTTGTAGGAAGAGAATTTTTCATATTGATCAGAATATTTCTTGGACTTTAGAAGACAAAATATAACCAGACATTAATAAAAAAAATACTTCCTAGACCTCAGACTCTCCTCCTCTTCCCTTCTTTCTTTTCTTTTCCTTAGAATGTATAAGTCTGAGTCCCTCCTAATATTTACACTGCAGTTACAAATTGGGATTTTTCTTCCCTTGTTCAGTGACCTTGAGAATTGCTCACCTGAAGAAGTCCGCTTGGAATGACACTAAACTACTGCTATTCTTAGCACATGTAACACACAGCCATGGTAAGCTGCATGATAAGCCTCCAGGTAAGTTTTCATTAGCAAAATACCTCATTTTGTAACGAAAGTCAACATACCGCCCTGCAAAACAAAATCAAAAATACCACTGAAGAATATCGTATCTGTTTGTAAAATCTGAAGAGGTGAGCTGTGCTCAATGAGTGACTGCTACACTGAGCAAGACCCTGAGCTAGGCTGTGTTCACCAAGAAATGACGCGCGCTTCCATTTCTCCGCACCCACTGTAAGACTGTGAACCTGTGAGCAGTGATGCTGCTGCTCAAGACCAACATGCTTTGCTGCAAGTCCTGCACAACATCTGCCAGTTCCAAAGCAGTATCTTAGATACCCTTTGCTTTCTGAGATAGCTCATTTTAGTGCTCTGTATAAGCAAGCAGTGCCTCCTGACTTCATATGTAGTACAATCCATCTCATCATTTAGAAATAATACGTTAGATCATTTTTTTTAAGTGAACCCTTGTTCTGCTTCAATTTTTGCTTTTAGACTTTCATCCTGAATTTTCACATTAGAATCTTATTTCATTCATTATTAAAAGAATAAAAATCCAGCAACATCATTGTGCTATCAAACCTGACACAGTCTAACCAGTTGTCCTCCATGGATACCTTCCATGCCTTTTAGAAAGGGCGCCAAGAAATACCTTATAAGCAAACTATATATATTATCGTTCAAATTTAGAACAAAATATATTTTTAATAAGGCTACAGCTACTCTTTAGCCTAGAAAAAACTGTATGGAAGTAAATTTTTTCCCGCCCTGGGAGCCAACGTCAACTGGCTCCTTCAACTGGAAAAAAGTGCCAACAAAATGCTTATGCGAAAGCAACCTCACCTCCCATCACCTCTCCATTTACACAAGAGAGAGTTTTGGCAGAGGCACACGTCCAAGCTCAAAGTCACCAGTTTTATACAAGAAAAATTACCCCTGATCCATTGTTCATTGGCTACTCTTTGAACAAGTCATGTCACACAGCACAGAAACTCATTTCCACTGACATTTCCTAGCAATTGCTCAATTCCATTCCACAAAAGGAAGGTTGCAACTTGGACAATAATGAGGATCAAGAAGTGTTCATTGACTTCACAAGGGGAATTCTTCGCTCAACAATTACAGACAGAGCACAGTACATCCTTACATCAAATTACAAATCACAGGACACACTTCAATAAAACTGTATAGTATGGGTTTTTTCTAATCCCATAGATTTTCCACAAGGAGGGATTAGGAGCAATAGATTGGTGCCGTTATAGAAAATGGGGAGGAAAAAAAGCTTGTGGTAATGAGATCTTTTACTACATTTTACAAGTCATAGAAAAATAACAAACAAGCGTAATACTTCTTCCAGTTACTTAACACCTAACATTAAACAAATATTTCATTATATGTACACCATTTATTAATTTCAGTGATAGAATAAAGCACTCTAACAAGCCCTCTTATTAAGTTACAGCTAAGGTGCTGGTAAAACTGATGTGAAAGATAAAACCACTATAAGGCAAGGAGTACGGTATCTAATCAATTTATGTCTGCTGAATGAAGAACAGAGCTACAATTAAATCTATTTCATATTCCCATGTTCCATTTAATATTTTAGAATGCTTTACCCAATATTCAAAAGTATTATCTAGTGGCATTAATTTGTAATCAATTTTGTTATTAAAATGTTATCTACCAAATTCAGCTAATTGGGGATTAGGCCAGTAAATTTTAAACATGTTTTCCTTCAAAATAAGAGTAGCAAAGGCAACTTGAGCACTTGCAACAAGTTCAAACAACATGAGAAAAAATAATCTTCTAGCTATTACTAGCAACTTCTGTAAATCCTAAGTAGAGAATTTATGTAACAGAAAAGAGCATGGTTGGTTCGGTTGGGTTTAATTTTTTTTTATGGTCAGTTAGAGACCCATCCATAACCAGGGCTGTAGCTTCTTCTGTTTAAGCACTGATGGTTCCAAACATTTGTTTTAATTTCCACTGTGCTATGAAACATAAAACATGTGAATTGCATAAGAACAAGAGACTGCTGTTGAAATTCCAGGGGAGCTATAGGAACTATGGCCATCCGTACTTGTATTCTGAGCATAGGCTACTACACTTCACACAATCCAGGAGCTCCTTTGAGTTCTGGGTTGTGTATCATGAGCTACTTAAGCCCCCAGCCCTGAGCTTGGGGGGAAATGGCTGGTTTAGAGAAGGGCTCTGAAGTTTCTCCCATTTAGATACTCTCAGGCATTTAATCGAGAGAGGGCTGGTTAGCAAAATGTTTTGTTTAGATGTACAGATAAGGATTCTTATATCTAAGACCATCCAACACATTACAAAGCAAGAGCTATTTGGTTTTATGTACCCAAAGAAACATGCAGTGACACTGCAACTTCTGTATCATGCTTATACTTTATATATTTAAAAAGAGTTCGCTACCATTAAACAAATGTAAATTTAAAATTACATACACACTGTTTAAACCCTTATTATGTCAAAGGAACCTGAAACAACTTTAGAAGATAAAAATCACCAAAGACAGGATTTCAACATATGGAAACTGTTGCATGCTTAGCACAACTGAATATTGGCAGCTACATTTGCCTTGGGGCTGACCTACAAGATACCTGTTTTATTCAACTTTCACTGACCTTACAAATAAAGCACCGCAAACGCACTAGAAGAAATACAACTGCAGAAACCTATAAAAACTTTTTTCTTCAGCAGTAGCAATACAAACCAGGATCTTTTATTAATGTTTCCTATAGTTGTGAACTTTTATTGACATACGAGACTGTTTATCCACATAGTGTTAATAATCCACTGATTAAAGGTGTCTCAAACTCCACAGACACAATAGACCATGACACAGCTTAATGACCTGCTCACTATAATCTGGTGTAAAACACTTCTATAAATTAATTTTTCTCATTCCAAAAAAATTTCATATTTATAAAGAAGTTTAGAAACAAGATGAAAACACCTGAAGCTATGTATTAGATCACAAAATGAAAGAACAGATGACAGCATCACCATCATGAAGTCCATGAGAAGCACGACCTTCTGTATACATTGCAAATTGATTATTAAGAGTACCTGGGAAGCAGTAGCCCACAGTGACTGCTGGCTGATCAAGCACCAAGACAGCGGCTATACCACCAGAGTTCTCACCATGGTTTTTCCACAGATCTCCAAGACCTCACATAGGTCACATCTTTCTGTGCCTCAGTTTTTCCTATAATTGTCTTGTTTCTTGGTGAAGCACTGGTTTCTTACTGCTCAATTAAATGAGACTGGATCTGAATATTTTGACAGATTATTGTAGGCTCTCTTCCACTTTAACATACTGAACATACAAGAAAACACACAGCACATGAAAAAGCATTTAAAGGTTTCATTTTAGTAATACTGCTGACATTTAGTTTTAGTCATACACTATTACAATAGGTTAAGAATCTACTGTTTGATAGATCTTAAGTCTACAAGACAATACTGAAAGAGGAAAAACAGAGGTAAATGCAGCTGTAACAGAGTAGCAACTGTTGTCATATGAAAAAAAGACCTAGGAAAAATCCAGACCTCATCTTTTAGTGGCCTGTTTTTAAATGCCACTAGAAAATAACCTTAGCAGCAGCCTTACCAACCATTCACACCTGACAAAATTTCATTGGCACAAGAACATTAAAGGCTGTTTTGATATCATTTAGTCACAGCAGACAGCTATACTTTAAAAAGATGCAATTACCTTGTCTGAGAAAGCCAGACATGTTTGTGGTGTTTTTTTCCTTAATAACAGCTCAAGAGTCAAAGGACAAAGGAAAAATAAAGCAATGAAAAAAGCAGGATAGAGGGAGTTCATGTGACTTGTGCTGTCTAGTTCCTTTTCTCCTTGCCTGTCCTAATTAAAGTGCATTTGGGAACAACACAATTAAGTCTAATCCTAAAAGGGCAAGGTCACTAAGCTTGTTTGCTAAAAGCTGCATGTCCCTGCCCTTGCCTGAGTAATCTGAAGTGCTGCCTAGACCAAGAACTGCCCCTTGCAATCTTTTTGCCACCCTCGGACATCACAAATAAAAATCTGGGAACTCCAAAGCTGGTAGGAGCTGAGACCACAGATAGAACATACCCACAACAATGTGAAAAGAAAACCCCAAGAAGCATGCAGAAGCTGCTGATAACATTTCCCTCTGTGGCAGTACTCGCTACCCGTTGTCTTGTCGGTTCCTCATCTGTTTTTCATGTCCACTCAGTTCTCAGAAGTGGAGAAATTCTACCGTGAAATGAGGCTTGAAAATAAATCCCTGTCCTGGGACAACAGTTTCTTTCCTTTTCATTTCCACTGCAAATTACATTCACTGCATCAGATATTAAAAACACACACACAACAACAAACAAACAAAAAATCAACAAACAAGAACAGGGACTTGTTCCAACATGCCAGTAAGCAGCAGCTAGCTTTACTTGTCTCCTCCAGAAGAACAAAGAAAAAAAGTAATGACCACCCCATACCCTGTAACATGACATCCCATGAATTTAGTGTTAGGTGACAACATTGCTTAATGTTCTCTGATAATATTATTAGGGATTAAGTCTTTAAAATGTTATCTCCCTACAGTCTTCCATGTTAATTATCAACTTTAAACAGCTACTAATAATTTCACATCATTTTAACTAAATACTTGCCACACAGACCCAATGGTTACTGTGTTTAAAAAATAATTTCAAGTTAGAATGTTACTGGTCTCTATTTTGAGGATTTTTTTTTTGTTTAGGTAGGTTTTGGTTTATTTATTAAAGTTACATTTACAAATAGAAGGACTCTTAGAAAGTACTACTTTCCCTTCCAAAACATCGACACCACTCATTCAAATCATTTTTACAGCTTCCAATAGATTGTCAGCAATCAGAAGAAATTAAAGTAAATTTTATATCAAAATTGGCAAGGCAGTTCAAGCAGATATATGAAATAACACTCAATTTTTAAAAGCTTGAAAGCTTCAGAATGTAGCATCTCCTTAAGTATTCTTACTTTTTTTTTTTTTTGCAGGCCTTAAGTATTTTTTGGGAATCAGTTTGGGGGGGGCAGGAGGGGGAGAAACAGAGTTTAGGTGCCTGCTGTTTTCAGCTTTGAGACTAGACCAGAATCAAAACACAGGCTCATGATGACCAGCTCTTTCATGTTTGCCATGTATCAAGGCAAACCTCTGCAAAGTTTTGCTACAGTTGAAAAAGCAGAGTAACCATTAACTCAGATATTTATCAAATTTCTAAAATCAATAATGGCTCTGAAGCAAATCAAATAACAAATAGTAGCTTCTTGTCTTCCTTTTAGAGAAGGACAAACAAAACTAGCAAAAAAACCTGACAGCCGTGTTCATATTCTGTATAAAATAAAGCCTGACAGACGTTAGGAAGACTACTCTTATTATTTCATGCCCCAAGACTGCACTTCTATTGTGCACTTTAGGTGTTCTTACAAGTCACCCACTGCATTTTGATCAAAAAAGTTTCCCTGAGGACACAGACACTGCAGCTGTGCAATGTGCAGTCGAAACCATTTTAATTAATGTCAACACACAAAGTAGAAATCCTAGTCTTACAGAAATATCCACCCACAAGTTCTCTTGTACCTGTTCTGGGCCCCATTACCTCCAGCAAGAATAACTAATCTTGAGCATTTTGCAGGAATTTGAATTATGAAGATCATACAATCAAGTCTGGGGAAAGTAGTTTTAGTGAGTCTACTGGGATAACAGTGGGAACAAGGCAAAAAGCTGACTGAGTAATTAGGGCTGCAGGTGGAATCTCTCTTCTGCCACCTGCAGCACCTCCTCCCACCTCCTTCTTCACTGACCTTGGTATCTGCAAAGTTTCTCACATCTTCTCACTCCTCTCTCTGACTGCAAAAGTTGCTGTTCTTTAGTTTTTCCTTCTTAAATATGTTCTCCCAGAGGTGCTGCCACCATCAGTGATGGGTTCAGTCTTGGCCAGCACTGCGTTCTTCTTGGAGCCAGCAGGCATTGGCTCTGTCAAACCTAGTGGAAGCTTCTAGCAGTCTCTTGCAGAAGCCTCCCCTACCCCAAACCCTTGCCAAACAAACCCAAACCAGAGGTGTTGAGTGGTACCTGCTGAAGGCACATCCTGTAAACTCAATTCAATATGGCACATATAATTCAATATTTTTGTTAACAACTAAGATAAAGGAAAACATATTTATTAAGTCTTCCTCAACAGTTAGAACGAGAGTTGCAGTTTATTTAAATAGAGATCTAGATGGAATGAAATCATCTATTCTGTGGAGACCATGTATAAGAAGCTGACAGCCAAGTGCAGAGGTACAGTGCAGAAACAACTGAGCACATTGGCAGTCCCTCACAGAAGAAGATCCAAAACAGATTACTCAAATGACTGATGCCTTTACAACTCTCATTACAAGTAAACTCTGCCCAAACTTCAAAATCCCAGATACATAGCTACACACACACACAACCTCCCTAAACATTTCTCTGGAGTACCTCCCACTCCTGAGGGAGTCAGCAATAAAAAGTTACTACACAAACACCACAAGGTTCATACAGGAGCTTAAAAAGTGTGAGCAACACAGACAGTAATCCTTATGCTATATTTAGTCCCTGTCAGGCTTAGCTGGGTGTTAGATCTAGTTTTATGCACTTCTACAAGGACACAAATCGGCTACAGTATCCAAGAAAAAAAAAACACACACACTGTCTAAAAAGAATGAACAGGCTTAAGATATTTATTTACAAACACAAAGGACAGCAAACTGATAATAGCCTTTAAACCACTGCATAAAGAAACAGAATAACCTGTAGTCTGTGTTTACACAACTAACAGCAATTAGCTGGTATTCAATCAAGGAGGATTCAGACAAGACATCAATCAAGTAAAGCTTTCTAATAGGAGGAGAATAAAACACTTGAGTTTCACTGATGAGTCCCTGTCCTACTGCCTTCCCAAAGCCAAACACACAGAGTATTTCAGCCTCCCCTCTATGATCCGTTACTAAACTTGCCTCCCTACTCAACAACAGACCTGTGTTTTTAAATATTTGTAGAGGGCCTTCTTGCTAACCTTCATGTCTCTGCTATGCCCTGCAACTAGGCTTTGGCCTTTGACAGCATCCGTAATGCCTGAAGGATGCTTTTAGACACCTTCTATCCTGCCTGTCCTCGCTTCTATATTCTCATTTTACAGTTTGAGTGCATTAGAAATCCTTGCTTAGCTAAACATTCTTCCTCTGAAATTCTTAGTCCTCCTGCACAGAGAGATGCTTTGCTCCCAACCTCTCAATAAGCTTTCTTTAAATACCTCAATCAAAACAATTAGCAGCTTTCTGTTATCAACTATCAACAAAAGAATAAGTGAAGTTGATTTGGTTCCAAAATTTTTTTGCATCTTCAAGTGAAAAGCTGCAAGATGGGGTTCAGAATTCTAGAAAGGCAAATAAAGAAAGAAAATAAAACACAAACCAGCCTTATAAAAGTTATAACTGAAGCTACTATAGACCAACTTACAAGCTGTCATTGTAATCATTTTGCCACCTCTCACCCCATCTCCCACGCCTTCAATGAACATGCATTCTTTGCCTTTGAGCTCAAAGCTGTTTTTCTTGTGACATGAATAAATTGAATGTACTGAGAGATTTTGTGAGCAAGATAAAATAGTGCAAACTGAAAATACCCCAAATTTAGCATTGCACATTAAGGATAATAATCCTTTACACCTCAACACACTCCGTTTTCCTGGCTATAAAAGACTTACTTTTTACCATGCTTCCAATGTTCACTTCAAGAAACCTGATGACCCCACTTTTGTCCCCAGGTTGGGAAGGAGCTAATTCATTTCTCCCAACTAGCATCTTACTGACAATGGAAGTGCCTCTGTCCTCCAGCTGTGACAGATAATAGATTCACTTAAGACTCATGGCACTAAAGTCCTAAGATTGTTAAACAAATTTTCATGGTGTGTAAATCACATCCCAACTACCTGCCATTCATAAGCTTTTTCTCATGAACCTTGTACCTTCCATACAACACAATGGTCTAGAATCAAAGATTTAGTACAGTTTGACTTGTAGTAGCACAAATTAATTTTTTTTAACTTTTTTTCTCAAGACTCCTACTGCTAAAAAGAGGCAAATAAACTGCACCAGTTAGAGAAATCTGAAAGAATAGAGTCATGCAAAATACTGGCAGATGTCACACCTATCACTATAATATCTGTCTTCAGTCATTCCACTAAAAAAGATCAACAGAATATAGTTTCTGTTTTTAAGAAGCACATAATAACATTTAAGAGTAACATTTGTGTATTTGCAACACACTGTTTTGTCCCCTAATTCCTTTCTTTTGCATGCAGTCCCCACTTCCATTATGAAAGTTACATTACAAAAAGTCACATTTAATTACCAGAAAGAAAGACCATTTACCAACACAACAGGTACCTGCTACAGTTACAACAGAATGATCAGGATTTTCCCCTCAGTTGAATGAAAAAGACAATTTATAAAGAAAAAAATTCCAAGAACAAAGCAAAACAGGTTGAAAAGTATTCAAGAAAAAAAGTGTTGAGGACTTACTACTATAAAGAAATTTTAAACGGTGTTTATCTATCTAAAATGCGTTTATAGCTATACATATATAGATGCATACATTGTTCTAGCATAGTACAGGTTATTCCAACATTCATTAATAAGCATTTGCAACAGCTTCCAAACAGTGGCAATAACAGCACCATTCCAGACAGGGTTTAATGTTCAAGAACCCTTTAAGAGGAAGAGGAGTGACATCTTCCTAAGCTATTCCAGAAAGAAAAAATTGTATCAGTTTACACTTTGACTCCTATAATTTGCACAAGCAATAAATGCATCTCCATCACCTCAGCAGGAATGGCAGTGGGGTTTCATACCTATTGAGAAAGAGACTGGCAGTCTCTTCCTTCAGGTCATCACCGTGCAACTTTTAATTAACAAGGAGCAATACTACTTGCAGCCTTAAGCCTTTCTTCGAGTCTCAGAACCAGAAAATGAAAATCGTCAAAATAAGGGAGGTATCAGCTCCTGAAGGTGTTTTATGGACCTCGAAATTAGTATGTCCTTCTACAAAGCTCTAGCTACTCTTATTGTTAGGTCTATCTCGTTATTCATTATCTGAGAGTCCTCAGTTTTGATTGGCTATTCAATGTCCATAGGCAAAGAAAAAAGAGAAAAGCCAGCAGTCAGAAATCTACCTAAGTTATGACTAAACATCAGGTCTCTTACCTTGAGGCCTTGGCATTTTTCCAGGCTTGCACTGTCAGAAATCACCTTGCTGGGACTGTATTTTATCACTCCGTCTTATTGGGGAGCTGATATTTTTATCAACAGATTAGAAAGCCATCATGTTACAGCTCAGAGATCCATCTTCTCTCTAACTTCTATAGTGCACTATACGAAGGGCAAACAATTACCAGCACAAGCAATGCCTCTCTCAGCATCACAAAGCTCTTTATAGGGCATGTACAACAACTAAAAAATTAATAAGGATGTAATTAGTATGTGGAGCATGTTAAGCAACAAGGGAAGATGTGCAACTTCCATTTTGTGTTAAAATGTCATTGACATGAAAGCTGGAACAGTAGAGAGCTCCAGCCTAGAAATTCTGGGAAGAGGTTCCCAGTTGCTGGATCCCTACTGACTCTATCCCACTCCCAGGCCTTGCAGCAGGGTCTGTACACTGACTCGCAAGAGTAACAGTCATTTCTGCTGATCAGAGCTGTCCTACTCCCAAGCCACAGGTGTCAAAGAAACTTCTCCAACTGAGAAGGCATGACAGTAAGACACTGACTAATTAAATGATCCAACAGTAATTTGGGAATTCTTTAGGGAAAAAACCAAAAGCTTGCTTACCAACTGTTCCTAAAAACAAGACAGCAAGTATTTAGTTTCACTAATACAAACTATGTACCTTTGCAACTTGGTTTATATACAAACAATACATAAACAAGTTACAGAATGAGAAATTTTAATACACCAAAATGAAGTAGGATATGGAAAAAAGATGAGAAGCAGCTCACCATTATAGAGGGAATGTAGTTAGTTATACTACTGGTTTAGAAATATTGATTTTTATCGCACTGGAATACCACTGATCAATAAAAGCTCATCAGTCCTGACAGGAGACTGGGGAGGGGAGAAAAAACCCACCATCTAGGAATCTAGGAAAAAATAGTATAGGAAGTAATTTAGGCCCAAGAATGAAATCTCGCTGCCTTTCCATGTAATACAGTTTTTATTCCATGACTATGTATATTTAACACCCACTGTCACTCACATTGCTTTTAGTAGGTGCAAAGAGAAACAAGACAACAAACCACATTGAGCACGGGGGAGGGTGTGTAAGGAAAGGATTCGGGGTTGATGAACAGAGAGGCCGAGACTCACCACGAGTAACTGTGATTTTATGGTCAGAAGCTCTGAAGCAAGAAGGAACTCCATGCCAATTAGAAGCATCTGGAAGGGCTTCAAGGGTAATCCACTTGTCAACTGCATTAAAAGCAGCTATGCTGTCTTACATAGGGGAGCAAAGACAGCACCCTACTCCTGTGTCTCCTAAGTATCTGACCGCTGATTCAGAATGATCCTACAGTTAACGTTCAGGTCAGCTAAAACTTCAAATGTATAATGTAAAAACAGTATGAAATTTTAATGTAAAAATACATTAGGCCTGGAAAATAAGGCATTTTACCATCCTGTGAGGGTCCTAGCAGCTTAACCAAAGGTTTCTCATCCACCTCAAAAAATCAACAGGTTTTTAATGGATAATCGTGAAAGTTATCACCATGGGGCTTGTGGTCAGTTGATCACATATTGTCTCTGCCACTCCTTTCTCCTCAGGGGGAGGACCCCTCACTCTTCCCCTGCTCCAGCGTGGGGTCCTTCCCACAGGAAACAATATGTACTTTCAAAGGTGAATGCAGTTTCCAGGACCCTTACTTGGAGAGTTAACAGCCCTGGTCTGATCAAGTCTTTGATCACCTTCCAGCCAACTGCTCAAGAGGACTTGTTGAGGCCTCACAGCATGACAAGTTATTCTGCATAGGGTCACAGGAGAGACTCATGAGTTCTCAAAGAGCGTTAGCCGGAGGAAGCTGGCTAACACAAGCTCCCTCTACTCCTTTACAGTCCCACAGAGCTGCTCTTGGTACAAGGAACTTTCTTGTAACTTACTCAAAATCGTCAAGGGCCAGACTGATTCATCTACCACTGAGAATAAAGAGTGGTGTCCCAGAGGAACTCAATGTTGGTACTTCTCCAGCTGAGTATCCGTAGTGGCATTTGCTGAAGTACTTTGCTGCTGTGTTTCCTATAATTACTTCTTTAAACCCTAATCTGTTTTGATTGGTGCAGGTCCATGACTAGCAAGGAAGCTAGCAATGCTTCCTTTGGGGAAAGCAGGGATATAGCTTCATACAGAGAGACCTTTAAATAAGCAGCACACTTTGCAGACAAATTGGCCAGTGTTCAGTACATGCTTCTATTTCCAATCTGCATCACTGAAAATACTGTTTTAGCAGAATTCTGCCCCTCCCTACTTCAGTATCTCCTTAATCTTGGCCAGGCTACTTAACATCACTTGCATATGAATCTCTGCGCTGCATGTTACCTTCACCAGGAAAAGGAGAAATCAGCACGAGCATGATGCAAGTAAAGCTAAGAAAAGAAGTTTCTCTGTCCTTTCCCTGTAAGATCATGCCAGTCAAGTGTTCAGTTTGGGGACTCATCAGGGATGAACATCGTCGCCGTGAGGGGCTCCTGCCGCCGCAGGGCGGGAAGACGCGTCCCGTTGATTTCAACGGTCTCGTGTATCGTCAACAGGGGCTCCAGCAGTGAACTGACTAGGTCCCCAGACCAATTTTAAAGGTAGGCCTAGTGTACCAGTGGGCCGGATAGTAGGCATGGCCGTAAGAACCAGGCAACTCTGTGCACAGACCAAGGTAAGAAAACTGGATGTTAAGTATTGCCTCGGTGGTCAGGACATTGGGGGAGACGTGTGTGTGTGAGAGACGCATACAGTTAAGTACGAGGTGAGTGCGGAGCCTGGGTCTGCGGTTCCGTCTTTCCGTGAGGGAAGCAGCCAGAGAAGAACAAAGCAAAGGGTGGATTTGTTGTTAAAAAGACATGTCTTGTTGGGGATACCTGTAAGACATGAGGAGACATCTTAAGCATGGTAAAGAGTTTTTGTGCTCGCCCCACGGGTGGATTCAAATCCAGTAAAGTATGTGAGACCCTTTGTTGGTCTGGGCTTCTCACTATTTGGGATAGCGGAAGCAATGTGGGATGGTAGCTATCACTTATAACATTCTGCCGCCCACGGGAATTTCAGGCTGACCCACTCGCGTAATAGCCACCTTAGAATGGCCTGACCAGCACACTGACCCAAGTGTTATGTTAACCGCTGGTCCCAGGTGCAGACCTGTAAATTTCACAATTAATAAGGGAGCTCAAATGAGTGTTATCAGCCAAAAGGTTAGGATTGACCGCTACCCAGGAGAAAATAAATGTAATCGGAGTAACTGGAGTCCCTGAAAACAGACCAATTTGTACTCTGTGGGTTTGGTCTCCAGGGAAAAACCAAATGTCTAAGATAAAGGCTGACATTGGTCTATACTGAAATAATATACTAGGATTTGATGTCCTAGCAAAGTTTGGAAACTACTTAATGGACAGTGTGGAGCTTTGGATCCCTGCTATGTGAGGTTCCAGTACTTAAGGAAGCTGTTAAGTCACCTCCTTCCAGAATAATCAATATTCTTTACCATCTGTGGCTAAGGAGGGGATCACAGAGGTGATCACAGACAACAGTAACACAGTGCCACTCAGCCGCTGGTGCTGATACTGCTGAACCAGTCAGCCAAGCGCAAGCTAAATATATGATGATTCCTCTTTGAGGAGGATAAACATCAATCTGTGTTCACTTGGGAGGGAGTACAATATACCCACAACCAATTTCCCCAAGGATGCAAACACTCCTCTGCCATTGCCCATAGTGCACTGGCAAGAATATTCAAGAAAAATTATATCCTAAAAAGGTGAATTACACCAGATTTCTAACCAATTCACTGTTGAGTGTATGTATGTTCATGCAGTTCTCTTTTAATCACAGGACTGCTCCAGTAAGAAAAAGAGAAGGGACGCCTGAGAAGACATGGGGTGGAGACCTCATAGCTATAAATCTGGAATATGAACTGTACCTGGAAGGAATTGAAGAAATACTGAAACCTGAAGCACAGACTGGGAGTTTTGGTTTTCTGGTCTTAGTTTTGACCATTTATTTCAATAGGAGTGATAGTTTTTAACTCAAGTTTTACTAACAAGTGCTACATCATGGCTGTAGTTGTAAAAAATCTAGTATACGGAATATACAGCCTCGAGCTTTTGAACATGTCTATGGTTCTCTGATTATAAATCACACTGAACCAGACAATCTGATCTATAAAATGATACAAGGTTTTGCTCACATGCTTAACTTTTCTTATGTGATTACCTGTTTGCCATTACCACATACCCTTACTCAAGGGATCCCTTTAACAGCTCTCCCTGTGGACACGGGTCAAAATTTAGATTGGCTCTGGAACTAGAATAAGTATAATTTGGGGAGATTTTGAATGGAAGTGGCCATTTAATAATAATACATTGAATCAAACCTCCATTTGGAGCCTAAATTGTTCTTATGTTGCCTTTGTTGGGACAGTATGACTTTGGGATGCAGAGGCAAACAACCCTGATCCATCCTTCATGGTCCTTGCATTACATTGAACCATGTACATGAATTACTGGGTGTTGAAGGAAATTGAAAACACTGCTGTGTGTTTACTGGTTCCCCATACCTTAGGGCCAAGCTCTTTTCCCCAGTATGGCTTATTTGCATTTCATGTATCTGCCCATGGGTGTCTGGAGCATGGCCATTTGAAGGATGGATCAGGGTTGTTTGCCTCTGCATCCCAAAGTCATACTGTCCCAACAAAGGCAACATAAGAACAATTTAGGCTCCAAATGGAGGTTTGATTCAATGTATTATTATTAAATGGCCACTTCCATTCAAAATCTCCCCAAATTATACTTATTCTAGTTCCAGAGCCAATCTAAATTTTGACCCGTGTCCACAGGGAGAGCTGTTAAAGGGATCCCTTGAGTAAGGGTATGTGGTAATGGCAAACAGGTAATCACATAAGAAAAGTTAAGCATGTGAGCAAAACCTTGTATCATTTTATAGATCAGATTGTCTGGTTCAGTGTGATTTATAATCAGAGAACCATAGACATGTTCAAAAGCTCGAGGCTGTATATTCCGTATACTAGATTTTTTACAACTACAGCCATGATGTAGCACTTGTTAGTAAAACTTGAGTTAAAAACTATCACTCCTATTGAAATAAATGGTCAAAACTAAGACCAGAAAACCAAAACTCCCAGTCTGTGCTTCAGGTTTCAGTATTTCTTCAATTCCTTCCAGGTACAGTTCATATTCCAGATTTATAGCTATGAGGTCTCCACCCCATGTCTTCTCAGGCGTCCCTTCTCTTTTTCTTACTGGAGCAGTCCTGTGATTAAAAGAGAACTGCATGAACATACATACACTCAACAGTGAATTGGTTAGAAATCTGGTGTAATTCACCTTTTTAGGATATAATTTTTCTTGAATATTCTTGCCAGTGCACTATGGGCAATGGCAGAGGAGTGTTTGCATCCTTGGGGAAATTGGTTGTGGGTATATTGTACTCCCTCCCAAGTGAACACAGATTGATGTTTATCCTCCTCAAAGAGGAATCATCATATATTTAGCTTGCGCTTGGCTGACTGGTTCAGCAGTATCAGCACCAGCGGCTGAGTGGCACTGTGTTACTGTTGTCTGTGATCACCTCTGTGATCCCCTCCTTAGCCACAGATGGTAAAGAATATTGATTATTCTGGAAGGAGGTGACTTAACAGCTTCCTTAAGTACTGGAACCTCACATAGCAGGGATCCAAAGCTCCACACTGTCCATTAAGTAGTTTCCAAACTTTGCTAGGACATCAAATCCTAGTATATTATTTCAGTATAGACCAATGTCAGCCTTTATCTTAGACATTTGGTTTTTCCCTGGAGACCAAACCCACAGAGTACAAATTGGTCTGTTTTCAGGGACTCCAGTTACTCCGATTACATTTATTTTCTCCTGGGTAGCGGTCAATCCTAACCTTTTGGCTGATAACACTCATTTGAGCTCCCTTATTAATTGTGAAATTTACAGGTCTGCACCTGGGACCAGCGGTTAACATAACACTTGGGTCAGTGTGCTGGTCAGGCCATTCTAAGGTGGCTATTACGCGAGTGGGTCAGCCTGAAATTCCCGTGGGCGGCAGAATGTTATAAGTGATAGCTACCATCCCACATTGCTTCCGCTATCCCAAATAGTGAGAAGCCCAGACCAACAAAGGGTCTCACATACTTTACTGGATTTGAATCCACCCGTGGGGCGAGCACAAAAACTCTTTACCATGCTTAAGATGTCTCCTCATGTCTTACAGGTATCCCCAACAAGACATGTCTTTTTAACAACAAATCCACCCTTTGCTTTGTTCTTCTCTGGCTGCTTCCCTCACGGAAAGACGGAACCGCAGACCCAGGCTCCGCACTCACCTCGTACTTAACTGTATGCGTCTCTCACACACACACGTCTCCCCCAATGTCCTGACCACCGAGGCAATACTTAACATCCAGTTTTCTTACCTTGGTCTGTGCACAGAGTTGCCTGGTTCTTACGGCCATGCCTACTATCCGGCCCACTGGTACACTAGGCCTACCTTTAAAATTGGTCTGGGGACCTAGTCAGTTCACTGCTGGAGCCCCTGTTGACGATACACGAGACCGTTGAAATCAACGGGACGCGTCTTCCCGCCCTGCGGCGGCAGGAGCCCCTCACGGCGACGATGTTCATCCCTGATGAGTCCCCAAACTGAACACTTGACTGGCATGATCTTACAGGGAAAGGACAGAGAAACTTCTTTTCTTAGCTTTACTTGCATCATGCTCGTGCTGATTTCTCCTTTTCCTGGTGAAGGTAACATGCAGCGCAGAGATTCATATGCAAGTGATGTTAAGTAGCCTGGCCAAGATTAAGGAGATACTGAAGTAGGGAGGGGCAGAATTCTGCTAAAACAGTATTTTCAGTGATGCAGATTGGAAATAGAAGCATGTACTGAACACTGGCCAATTTGTCTGCAAAGTGTGCTGCTTATTTAAAGGTCTCTCTGTATGAAGCTATATCCCTGCTTTCCCCAAAGGAAGCATTGCTAGCTTCCTTGCTAGTCATGGACCTGCACCAATCAAAACAGATTAGGGTTTAAAGAAGTAATTATAGGAAACACAGCAGCAAAGTACTTCAGCAAATGCCACTACGGATACTCAGCTGGAGAAGTACCAACATTGAGTTCCTCTGGGACACCACTCTTTATTCTCAGTGGTAGATGAATCAGTCTGGCCCTTGACGATTTTGAGTAAGTTACAAGAAAGTTCCTTGTACCAAGAGCAGCTCTGTGGGACTGTAAAGGAGTAGAGGGAGCTTGTGTTAGCCAGCTTCCTCCGGCTAACGCTCTTTGAGAACTCATGAGTCTCTCCTGTGACCCTATGCAGAATAACTTGTCATGCTGTGAGGCCTCAACAAGTCCTCTTGAGCAGTTGGCTGGAAGGTGATCAAAGACTTGATCAGACCAGGGCTGTTAACTCTCCAAGTAAGGGTCCTGGAAACTGCATTCACCTTTGAAAGTACATATTGTTTCCTGTGGGAAGGACCCCACGCTGGAGCAGGGGAAGAGTGAGGGGTCCTCCCCCTGAGGAGAAAGGAGTGGCAGAGACAATATGTGATCAACTGACCACAAGCCCCATGGTGATAACTTTCACGATTATCCATTAAAAACCTGTTGATTTTTTGAGGTGGATGAGAAACCTTTGGTTAAGCTGCTAGGACCCTCACAGGATGGTAAAATGCCTTATTTTCCAGGCCTAATGTATTTTTACATTAAAATTTCATACTGTTTTTACATTATACATTTGAAGTTTTAGCTGACCTGAACGTTAACTGTAGGATCATTCTGAATCAGCGGTCAGATACTTAGGAGACACAGGAGTAGGGTGCTGTCTTTGCTCCCCTATGTAAGACAGCATAGCTGCTTTTAATGCAGTTGACAAGTGGATTACCCTTGAAGCCCTTCCAGATGCTTCTAATTGGCATGGAGTTCCTTCTTGCTTCAGAGCTTCTGACCATAAAATCACAGTTACTCGTGGTGAGTCTCGGCCTCTCTGTTCATCAACCCCGAATCCTTTCCTTACACACCCTCCCCCGTGCTCAATGTGGTTTGTTGTCTTGTTTCTCTTTGCACCTACTAAAAGCAATGTGAGTGACAGTGGGTGTTAAATATACATAGTCATGGAATAAAAACTGTATTACATGGAAAGGCAGCGAGATTTCATTCTTGGGCCTAAATTACTTCCTATACTATTTTTTCCTAGATTCCTAGATGGTGGGTTTTTTCTCCCCTCCCCAGTCTCCTGTCAGGACTGATGAGCTTTTATTGATCAGTGGTATTCCAGTGCGATAAAAATCAATATTTCTAAACCAGTAGTATAACTAACTACATTCCCTCTATAATGGTGAGCTGCTTCTCATCTTTTTTCCATATCCTACTTCATTTTGGTGTATTAAAATTTCTCATTCTGTAACTTGTTTATGTATTGTTTGTATATAAACCAAGTTGCAAAGGTACATAGTTTGTATTAGTGAAACTAAATACTTGCTGTCTTGTTTTTAGGAACAGTTGGTAAGCAAGCTTTTGGTTTTTTCCCTAAAGAATTCCCAAATTACTGTTGGATCATTTAATTAGTCAGTGTCTTACTGTCATGCCTTCTCAGTTGGAGAAGTTTCTTTGACACCTGTGGCTTGGGAGTAGGACAGCTCTGATCAGCAGAAATGACTGTTACTCTTGCGAGTCAGTGTACAGACCCTGCTGCAAGGCCTGGGAGTGGGATAGAGTCAGTAGGGATCCAGCAACTGGGAACCTCTTCCCAGAATTTCTAGGCTGGAGCTCTCTACTGTTCCAGCTTTCATGTCAACGACATTTTAACACAAAATGGAAGTTGCACATCTTCCCTTGTTGCTTAACATGCTCCACATACTAATTACATCCTTATTAATTTTTTAGTTGTTGTACATGCCCTATAAAGAGCTTTGTGATGCTGAGAGAGGCATTGCTTGTGCTGGTAATTGTTTGCCCTTCGTATAGTGCACTATAGAAGTTAGAGAGAAGATGGATCTCTGAGCTGTAACATGATGGCTTTCTAATCTGTTGATAAAAATATCAGCTCCCCAATAAGACGGAGTGATAAAATACAGTCCCAGCAAGGTGATTTCTGACAGTGCAAGCCTGGAAAAATGCCAAGGCCTCAAGGTAAGAGACCTGATGTTTAGTCATAACTTAGGTAGATTTCTGACTGCTGGCTTTTCTCTTTTTTCTTTGCCTATGGACATTGAATAGCCAATCAAAACTGAGGAATCTCAGATAATGAATAACGAGATAGACCTAACAATAAGAGTAGCTAGAGCTTTGTAGAAAGACATACTAATTTTGAGGTCCATAAAACACCTTCAGGAGCTCATACCTCCCTTATTTTGACGATTTTCATTTTCTGGTTCTGAGACTCGAAGAAAGGCTTAAGGCTGCAAGTAGTATTGCTCCTTGTTAATTAAAAGTTGCACGGTGATGACCTGAAGGAAGAGACTGCCAGTCTCTTTCTCAATAGGTATGAAACCCCACTGCCACTAAGTATACCTTTAAAATTGGTCTCAGGTTCCAGTTCACTGCTGGAACCCCTGTTGACAATACACAAGACCCTTGAAATCAACGGGACACGGCTTCACGCCCTGTTGCAGCAGGAGCCCCTCACGGCGACGATGTGGATCCCAGACGAGCCCCCAAGCTGTTAGAAATGCCAGAAGTCCTCAAGTAAGGACTCATGTAAACGCATTATTAAAGCGGTAATTTATTGTACGTTCTTGCAAGAACGGGTGATCCAACAAAGTAGGCACACTTTTGGTCAGAGTTTGTAGCATTTTTATACCATATTCCCACCCAAAATCCTCCCCTCTTTACCTATGGATTAAGTTTTTCACAATTTACGAGCTCAACCTAGACATCTTCATATCTGTCAGGGCATTAAGTTACCTTACATAACACTTAACTGTTAAATATTTTGGCAGCTGACAACTCCCCCTTAAATCACCTGATAACCTAAAGATTGCTGGCAAATTCTTACAGTCCTTCTGTCTAGGAAACCTGTTTGTGGAGCCAGATCATCTTTAACACAACCAACAGCAAACACTTCATTAACAGTATTCCCCCTTATCTTATGTGCTATCTTAAATTCCCTACAAAGGGTTTCTGATGAGGCAGCCTGAGTACTCCACTTCAGTAACAAAAGAAATACAACACTTTTCAGTCTGCAAAAGCAACATTTCCCATCATTTTCCACATTAGTTAAATCCATCCTTCAAAATCCTCAAAAGGCAACTGCTGTCCTTGCTAGCAGGCACCTTATCTTGGTATCAGATCAGTCAGGGCCACTGGTGGTTCAAAGGCTGCTAAACTGATGGCTCAAAAGTAGTTTTCCATCTCATTCCTGATCCTTAAAACTCTGTTCTAGCAGTCTACACAACTTCCCAGTCCACTCAAGAGTCATGCAAAAAACAGTCTAGAATACAGCTGAAGAAGTGAGGGGAAAAACTTCTGGAAACTCCTGGCTTTTATCCAAAACATATCTTGATTCTGTGAATTCCAAAGCAGACTACAGGGCAACATGCAGTAACCAATTTCTTCAGGGAATGTTAACCCTTTCAGAGACTGTGTAAACCACAGGAAGACCATGGATACAAAGAAAATAACCTGGAAAAAAGGCAGATGTAAGGCAGAGGTGACATTTTCAGCTTTACTTCACTTGATTGGACTGAAGCACACATCAGTTGGGCCTTTCATCAAGAGCAAGGAAAGACTAGAGATGACAAGGCAAATGAAAAAAATAACCTAAAGGATAAATTCACAAAGAGTTTAAGTGAGGCTAAACTAGGTCCCTGTTCTATTTACAAAACAGAGAAAGACTTAAATGACTGGCTACTTATGAGTAATTATTATAGATATTATAAAAATATTTTAAAGAATTTTGGCTGTTATGTAATTATCCTATGGGTCATCATCTGTCTTTAAGTGTTCATAAAATTAAACATATATTTTATATGTTTATATAAATATAATTAAATATATATTTTATATTTTCACCAACTGCTGTAGTAGAATCACATTTTCATCCTGCTTATGTGCAGCAACCAGAAAAACCCTATTCGTATCATTAGGAATATGTCAGAGCCAAATATCAAGTACTGCTCTGATAGCATTTTCAAAGTCAGGCCACTTCCTCAAACATTCAACTAAACTCAAGGGTTTAGATGATAACTCATCATACACAGCTTTGCCTGCTGCTTTTGCTTTTCTTTGGCAACAGTTATAATTTGAAGTATTAAGAGATGCTTCAGTTATTCTTAGCTTTTTTCCTTCTTCTCTCTTTTTCAGGTTCTAGAAGAGGATGACTCAGCATTAACTGATCAAAGAGTTCCTGTGTATAAAACAAGATGCACTGCAGCACATTACTACTTTACCCTTTGGGCAAAGCATTACTAGAGAGAACTCCCAGCATTGCTCGTAGTATTAGGTACATATTCATGTTCCTCCCAATAAATACTGCAGATGTGAGCCAAAGGGCTTCAGAATTACAAGAGAGGAAAGAGGGGCTAATACATTTAGCACCTTGCTTCCTCTGTATTCTTTCCAGGAGATCTGCAAAAGTTTGAAGTTTATACTTGTACAGCCAAAAATAGTAGCGTAAATAAATGCTGTTTTTCAGTCCACTGGTGGCCAATGGTACAGGACCAAGATTTTGCACAACCCAATATATCTCTACTTCGCACGCCCATCTCCACAAAAAATTAAAGTGGTCACAAATTACGCTCCTGGTTAACATATGCCTTGCTATTTTAGGGTAACAGTGTTAAAAAAAAAAAAAAAAGTGGTTGAATTGAGGAACTGCATGGAAGAGTTGGCTGAACTCTCCAGAAGACACAAGATAAGAAATAGAACCCTTTACCTGCATGGAGTTTCCAGCTCAAGAGCCCTCAGAAACAGGCTTTGCATCAAAATATCAAGCTAACAGTGCTGCTGACAGCAAGTTCAAACCAAACCACCTTTTATCAAATAAAGCCAGACCTTTTCTTCAAGTCTATGTTTATATCTTCCCCCCCCCCCCCCCAAGTGCAGGAGAGTTGATACTATTTGTCATAGTCACTAGGACAGGTACAAAAATTAGCTGAAGTGGGCTATACTTCCTTCCCAGGCCCTTATAGAAGCAGCAACCTCAGTAATTGTACAGCCACAGTGATCAAAAAAAAAGTGCAGAGTGACCATATTTTGAAGTGATGAATGGCAATTAAAAAACCTGCCAGATAAAAACTAATCTTAATTAAAAACTGAATAAACTTCTGATTGGGCACTATACTTATATCATTAACATATTAGAACTGATGGCAAGTCCTCCAAATTTAAGTTTCATATAGAAAATTGGCTATTAAGTCTTTGAACAGAAATGTACAGTGCAATACACCAAAGTTATATAAGTGAGAAGAAAAAACAGTAACGTAATTCCTTCACTGGACCCTTCAGACAAGCCTTACGAAGTGTGTCTTATACAGAGCCACACATGTTAGTGAGCACTGGGGAAAGTTATCTTCATGCACCACCAGCTTCAGGTCTGACAATTACACAGTGCTTACTGTGTGTAGCCACACACGGGATTAAGTGTTTGTAAAAGCAGCATTCCGCTTAGTTGAGAAGGATGGAGTACATGTGGCAACAGCACCCAGCCTGGTTTTGTTCTGCAGGAGCAAAAGGAAACTACAAGTGCACAAGCCAAGGACAGAGCAGGAGCTGTCTGGGTGCTAAGCCTGCAGCGTCTGGTTAAGCAAGGCACATTCATGCTACCTGAAGTGCCTTCCATCCTCACTCATCACCTCCAAACGCTGTAGTTTCTATCACTGGCACAACCTGGTGTAAGACCACACAGTGCTCATCTTACTTTTCCTGCTGCAGTCCTGCAAGTCTGTTTGTGTAAAATACAGTGCTGAGTGGCAAAGGGAGCTACAGAGCAGCTCTTATCTTCCCCAGCCTCCTAGCTGTGGAGATGTGTTAATTGGGGTGATGTCTGAACTACTTCAGCCCAATTAAATCAATCCCAGCTCAGTACTGGGCCACTTGGCACCAAGACACCCTTTATTATATGGGATTGGGCAACATGGAAGAGATCAGTCTGCTATCAGGAAATATACCCTGTTATGAGATGCTTCTTTCTCTCTTCCCAGATCCAAATAAGTCTTAACTGTTTTGCATTTCACCACTCCAAAAGCATGCTGTGGAAGTTTTTCAAATCCTCTCCAACCTTTAGCATTCCCTGGTTAGAGCTCTTAAATATCTAGTGACAAAGTAACTAGGCAGGATTTCATCATCCAAACTTACTATATAAGTGTACATGGTTCAATCAATAGTACTTAGGCTGGGGGGTAATGGGAATAGCTGTACATGCAGTCCACCCAGCAAACTGTTTCTCAGTCTTGCATTTTAAGACCATACTAAGTAGACATTTACAATACTATTAACCTAAAGGGATAAAATAATTCCACTTGCCAATGAGCTGCCCACTTACAAGGTGAAAAAAACCTGCACACCCAAAGCACCAGAGACAAGGCCATCTGTAAACTGACACACTTCTTTCAAACATCTTTGCTATTAATGCTAAGTTTCCACGTGTTAATCCCTTTTGGAAAACGCATGGTTTTTTAGAATTTTAACCTCCCCTTCGGTTACCAGCTGGATTAAGAACCACAACAGTAGACACACATGCCCAAACAACAGCCATCTCTACTTAGGATGCAATATGCAGCATAAAATCACTTGAAAAAGTTTTTCAGTTGATGAATGGTCATCATAAACTTGCTGAACTCCAGTTTTTCAAATCACATCCCTTGTAAGCTTCATTCTCAGTGACAATCACACTGAATTCCCATAGAGCAAAGCTTCCAGAACAGACACTGCTGTGTGAGGAGGTCAAGAAAGCCTCTGCCCAGCCACATCATCATGGTCTAGCAGGGCAGTGCCGGAGCAGACTAGGGACTGTCAGCTTGGGGCAGCAACCCTTAACTCCCTAGTGGTTATAAGGAAATGGGCGCTGCATGACTTTCATATTAAAAGCTTGCTTAATCTTCAGTGTGGATACATACACTCCAACTTGGTCATTAAGTACAGCAATATTTCCAATGTATGAAAAAAAAAAACATGGCAATGACACCCAGGGAAAAGGGTTTGTTTGTAGTGAACTTAACCCTTAAAGAAGCAAACAGTACGCCAACAATCCTAAAGGGACGCTTTAAAGTAATCAAGCCTGTGCTGGCAGGGATCCCTCCCCCGACGGGGTGGAAGGCGCCCCTAAGGTGTTAATAAACCTCGGGAGGAGGACCCTCCCTCCCCCCCACACACACACAGACACCGTGCCTTTTGTTGTGAAAATTGCCCACCGTTTTCAGAGGAGCTGCGAAATGCGCGGTTTACAGATGCTTCTGCTAAACAAGAAGGCAAACGGTACACTTGTAAAGCTAAAGATGCCCAAGAAAAAGAATACAATTAACATGCGAAACCTGTATCGAGCTCTGACTTCCTTCAACCCTAGGCCCATGTCCCACTACTCAGTTGCCGGGAAAGTGAAGATAAAGGCAAGCATCTGCAAGTTCACATTTACCTCCAAAGGACACGGACAGAAGGGATATGCAACAGTTGGGTGCTTTGTAAGGTAACTCAGGACCCTGACAGACATGAAGGCGCCTAGGTTAAGCCTCTAAATTTTGGGGAAAAAACCCTGAATCTATGAAGAGGAGAGGGGTTTCGGATGGGAATATGGTATAAAAATGCTGCAAACTCTGGGTCACCCACTCTTGCAGGAATGTAAATTACTGCTTCACTAATGTGTCTACCGCGAATCCTTTCTTTAGGACCACTGGCATTTCTAACACTATCACCCACCCACGAATCCTATAGGAATCGCTTCGGTCCTTCACCGGCCAAGTCCCTCGCAGGAGGTTGGCACCGCGGTGAGCAGACCTCCGCACTCGCTTCGGAACTGCGTTCCGTCTCAGTCACACTCTGACACGCACAGGCAACCGATTCCCACCCATCCGAACGGTATACCCCTCCGCATTAAATACTTACGGCTCCATCATCTTCATTCGGGATCGCATCAAATGGTATATCTTCGTGCGCAGAATTACGGGCTAAATAAACTGCTGCAGCCGGCAAGGGAGCTCGTATTTAAAAAAAATCAAATTCTTTGCTTGCCCTTATTCAGGTTCAGGATGGTGTTAGTCCCTACCCGACCGGATCAGGAACCACCAAATGGTGGGGGTACCCCTCCTAGATCAAGTCAGTACTCGGGAACCATAGCCATCAGGACGAGCCCCCAGTTGTGATAAATGACTCGGTCCCAAACAGGATTATACTAAAAATTAACAAATTATTAAACGAATAAAGACAAGCAAACAGAGCTGGGGTGCACAGACAGCGCCGAGTGCACCACGAGTCTCCGCTCCACCAAGATGCAAGATGCACAGTTCCAGCCCCTGGCTTATATGTCTTCCAGGGATAGGCACATCTTTCTACGCATGCCCTCTCCCCCATCTGGTGGATGTTTTGGCTAGCTTCACCGCGCACCTGCGCGCCGGAGTGCCCGCCAGGCGACCCCAGCAAGACACAACAACCATATACATCTTAACCTGACACGCTGGAGTGCCCGCCAGGCGACCCCAGCAAGACACAACAACCATTTACATCTTAAACTGGCCCTCCCAGGCCCGTGGCCATACAGGGGTATGGAAGAATGTCATGTTTCCTTATGCGGCCCCAACATTATTCCATATTAACACGAATCAAATTGTGGAAAATGCTGGGAAATGTTGCTTTTGCAAACTGAAATGGGTAGTCGTATCTGACTTGGGAACTGAAGGACTCAGACTGCCTCTTCCTAAAATCCCGACAAAGGATTTCTGACTAGGAAGATAAAGGACATTTGTCAATATGGATATGCAATAGATAGCACATAAGATAAGGGGAACACTGCTAATGAAGTTTTGCTGTTGGTTGTGTTAAAAGAATTATGGTAAAAATCTATCTCTCAAATAAGGGTTCAATCAGAAACTGAGGAATACATAGCTCTGCTAAACTTATACCCATACATCGGACAATGAGTGGTTAAACTGTAACTCAGGACATGGGGTGGAACGTGAGGATTACCTGGCTCAGAGTTTCACAAACAGGTTTCGGCAATCAACAATCAAGCCCCACTATTCAGCTGCTGCAAGCATTTGGCTTCAATAGGCCCAGACAAAACCAGACTGGCAACAGATAAGGGCTATGTAAGATAACTTAGTAAGCTCATAAACATTAATTTTCTTCACCAATGGGAAGCAGGAACCTGCCAGACATGCAATGTGTATTATATTATGTACTATTGTGAATAAGGCGTCTTGGTTGAGCCTGTAAACCTTTGAAATCACTAATCCATAGATAAACAGGGGAGGGATTTCAGACAGGAATACGGTATAAGAATGCTACAAACTCTGACCAAAGGTGAGCCTACTTTTTGGGTCACCCACTCTTGCGAGAACGTATAATAAAATTACTGCTTCACTAATGTGCCTACCTCGAGTCCTTTCTTAGGACCTTTTGCATTTCTAACAAGATGGACATACTTCACAGACACAATATTCCAGATGTGGTCTCACCAGGGTAGAACAGATGGGGAGGTGAACCTCTCTCTACCTACTAACCACACCCCTTCTAATATGCCCCAGGATGTCACTGACCTTCTTGGCTACAAGGGCACATTGCTGGCTCATGGTCATCCTGCTGTCCACCGGGACCCCAAGTCCCTTTCCCCTATGCTGCTCTCCAACAGGTCCGTCCCCAACCTATCCTGGTACATGGGGATACAAGACTCCTCACTTGCCCTGTCATAGTTCATTAAATTACCCTACACCCAACTCTCCAGCCTGTCTACGTCTCACTGAATGGTAGTGCAGCCTTCTGGTGTGTCAACCACTCCTCCCTGTTTTATGTCATCAGCAAGCGTGCTGATAGTGCTCTCAGTTCCCTCATCCAGGTCACTGATGAATATATTGAACAGTACTGGTCCCAGCACCAACCCCTGAGGAACTCCACTAGATACAGGCCTCCAACTAGACTCTGCCTCATTGACCACAACTCTCACTTCTTTCTTTCAGTCAGTTCACAATCCACCTCATTACCCAATCCTCCAGACCACACTTCCTCAGTTTAGCTGCAAGGATGCTGTGGGAGACGGCGTCAAATGTTTTACTGAAATCAAGGTAATGCCCCATCCCATTCAGAGAGCTAATAAAAGGGCTGCACACCAGCTTTGGAGAATCTCTCTTGACAAAATACATTAAATTCACATACCTGTCCTGATGAAGTATGTAATATGAGACAAACATAGGTAGTGCTTAAGAACCAGCACTAACCTTCTAAGTTACTAGCAAACTACTACCACATTACCACTCTTGCCTGTTGAAAACTGTGCTAGCTAAGCACTGTACAGGTGCACCTAGATCCCCAAGCCCATCTCCTATTCGCTTCTTTCAGTAGCGGCTCATCTCTACTTGCTTCTTTTCTTCTCATTTTGCATGAGAACGTAGGGCTGGTTATTCTCGACTACTACATTCATTTCTTTCCTACTATTACAAAGCTATCATTCATTCATCACTAAGGGTAATGAGACACTGGAACAGGTTGCACATAAAAGCTGTGGAGGACCCATCATCAGAAGACGTCCCTGTTCATGGCAGGGGGATATTGGACTAGATGACCTTTAAAGATCTGTCCCAACTCTAACCATTCTGTGATTCTATGATCATGACTACGTGTCAATAATGTCATCTACACTGCAGTACATTCAAACTTTCTGTTTTCTCTTCCCTGCAATGCTACTAAGGATAATCTGGTATAGAAGTAGGAGGACCTTCTGGCTCTACCCCATTCAGTATACTAAAAAAAAAAAAAAAAAAATCAGCCAGTAATGCAATCCTAAAAAAAATCTCCAGAAATTTCAGGCCAAAATAACCCAAGCCACCCACAATACTCAACTCTTCCTAAGGTAAAAGTAAAAACGCAGGTCAGATTTGAAAGAAGTCAACACAATTCACAAAGCAATGCTGAAGTACAGAGATTTAAATGCTACAGAGAACTGCTGATCTACGGAAATGAAGTGAGCAACAAAATGAAAGCTCATTGTATAATTATACTAATATACAGCAATTTACTCAAGAGAAAAAAGGACTGCATTAAATGGAGAGAAAAATTCGACTGATGACAAGCCAGAACTACAGGTAGCTAAAAAGTAATGGAAGCAAAATAGAGTTGATGCTTCCATTAAAAACCACAGTCTTCAATAAACTTGTCAAACATTCACCAAGTATCACATCTACACGCAAAAGAAACCTTTTTACATTTCTACCATTCCAAATTCACTGCACCATTGCATTTAGCCTGCAAGGAGAAAACCCCAACACCACCACAGAACAGCTCCACTTCATTATCTTACAGTTGACCCTGATCTTAATTTCAAAGGTCACATGCATGCATATATACCCATGTCCTCTCTGAGCAGGGTTTAGTCTGTGGTTATGCAGATAATGTTTTCATCAGTAACAGATCTTAAGCCTCAGATCTTTCCTCCATTGCTCATTCTTGTTCCACACTGGGACAGAAGCTGCTTCTTACAGCACTAGCACTACACTTTCCTTAGCTGTTCTCTACATTGGTACTATGAATTATGTAGGTTTTAAAGGAAACAAAGTAAGACATAAAACCAAAACGGCTTTATGTATGTTTCCAACCTATATAATTTCACTGGTTTAGAAAGCTGTCAAACCAACATTTATGCCAATACAAAATTAACAGTGTCACTCACCAGCAGATGGTGAATCTGCCACCCAGACAGCCAGTCACTTCATATTACACCTAGCTGGAACTCATTTAAATTTTTCTGAAAGTAAGGATGCTCCTCGGAACAAACTAAGTGTCATTAAAGTGGACAGGATTTTCTATTTTGTTTTACTCTGCACTGTTACTGGAAGCACCAGAAAAATACCCAGTATTGCTATACCAACATTTGCAACTAGAGACACCTAATAACCAAGTACTTCGGTTTAAAGCAGTCATTCACACCTCATTGCCTATTCTGACTTGAACATACTTTACCAGGATCCAGATGCAACACTGAGGCATTTATCTTGCACACACAGCACTTGAGCACAGCTACAGTTTTGATCAACAGATCAATTGGAAGTGCAAAAGAAAACCACCACGTTTGAGTCCTTAGTTTTTGCTTCTCATACCACCACCACGTCACAAAGGCCTTCAACACCCTACAGGGAAACCCCCAGTACAGAAGGTTACAGTAGGTAACAAACAGGAGGGGAGAGCAAAGGGAAATCATCCTGCAAGATAAGAACCAAGGTAAAATGACATTTGGAGTGATTACTTGTTTATGTACACACCTGTACATTCCTAATCAGAGATGCATCCCAGATTTTTCTTTTCTTTTTTAAAAGGAAATAAAGTTTTATGGTTCCTATGCTCAGGTCATTACGTATATGATGACAAGCATAGTAAAACTAAATTCAATTTTCCTTTTCATATAAGTGTGATGTGTTCTGTAGTCTCAGGACAAGGGGTAATGGCTTTAAACTAAAAGAATGTAAATTTAGATTAGATAAAAGATAGAAATTTCTTCACTGTTATGGTGGTAAAGTGCAGGAACAGGTTTCCCAGAGAAATTGTGGGTGCCCCATCCCCAGAAGTGTTCAAAACCAGATTGGATTGGACTTTGGGATGTGACTAGGGAAGGGTGTCCCTGCCCATGGCCAAAGAGTTGGAATTAAATCTTTGAGGCCTCTTCCAACCCAAACCATTCTGTGATCCTAATGCTGCGTCAGAGCTGCTGTAATATTTACACTGAACTGTTGACCAGCAAGGATGACTAACATACAGACAACTCCTCCACAATTTTTTTCCTTTTATTATAATTATTTCAAATAACCAAACGCTCTAGTTATGTAATGAACTAATAAAACATTTCCAAAAGTATTTTCTACAACAGTTGTGATCTTGCCTTCAGTTACATATTTGGTTGTTCCACAGCAGTGTACCTGTACTTCACATTCACATAAACAATCAATTACTGCTTTACACAAGCTCTTCAAATACACTACACTTCAGCATTTTTATACTTGCATACAAATACTCTGAGTACAGCAATGAATGTGTGCATCACATGCTACTAACAATAACCACACTAAGTAAGTGAAACAGAAGAAAGTATTAAGGATCCAACAGATGGGACTGCTTAATACAGAGACTTAAATTTCAGCCCAATTTGCAACTCTCACTTCAGTCATCTCAACCTCCTTTTACTTCCTCTCAAAAAGTGACTAAGAGACAACAGACAAAGCACTGGTTTTAGAGAAAGGCATTAAGCATTATACACTTGTAACGGTGTTAACTAAATTCCCCACAGAACAGACTCTCACTGTGGGCATGGCATGCTGCAAAGTTTGCCATGGTCACTGCTCACAGGTTTTGACTTAATCCCAGCTGGAATTTGCAAGAAAGATTCTCCCTGCCAGATGCTTGGCCTCTCCATTTTTGCAGTTTTAGTGTTAATCACTGAAGTCAAGGCACAGAGTTGTCCCTAGTTGAGCTGTCTCACAGTCAGTGGGGGAACAGCTAGCTATCTAGCAGCTTCTCATGAATGGTTTATTTATTCACATGAGTATCCACTGAGTATCAAGCAAAGGGACAATTCAGCAAAAACTGGCTTGGACCATGTAATCTCAGTATTTTACTACTTCAAGAGAGCTATGAGAGACATCTGTAGTTTCACTTCCTCTCTCCGGTCCTTAGAGCTGAAAAACTAGATATTTTAATGCATGAGAAGCAGGGGCTTCTTGTGTTTTGTCTTGAAACCTGAAGTTGTTTGCCCACTGTTGAGCAAGCCTTGACATACACAAAGTCAGCCAACAAGATCAATAGTTCCAGATCACTGGCACACAGCCCTTTCAAGAGGTCAAGATTACATCAAGTACAGCTGCTTTCACAAGAACTTGAACCAATTACTTGGAGGGTTTCTAAAAACAATGCTTACATCTTCAAATTTTATTTCAATTTGGCCATGTTCATTGTTAACCAGTGAAGAGACTCAACTGCGTAACATGGTCTCCATTCAGAACAGTTGGCATGTGAAGAGGACTTGTAATCTTTCATTAGTAGCATTTAGCCATCTTTTTGATGACGTACGAGTAGGAGCAGGTACAACGAACAGCAGAGAATGATGGTATTTAAAAAGCAATATCAGTTACCTATTTTCTTAAACCACTTGATAATTCACATGACCAGCTGGGGAGACCATCAGCTGATTCATTTGCAGAATTCACCACACAGAACCTGAGCAGAACCTTAATCCCAAAAGGAGATTTTTCTAAGAAAAGTCATTTCCTTTCCTTCACAAAATACACAATCTTAGGAATCCACCAGAAAGGAAAACCTTGCACATCATGGTTTCATAATGCAATACAGAGATGACAACACCGAGAAAGAAAAAGTGTAAATAAAAGTTAGAAATGTGTAGAAGTTCCCCAAAAAGCATGCAATAGTGGTCAGAACTTCAAACACATTGACACCTTTCACATGTCCCTGCAAAAGTGAACTTCAAGAGCTACGAGACAGTACTTGCTCAGACCTAGACCGAAACCTCTGTTCACCACCTTCATAGTCTGCGCAACTGCAATAACCAGTAATAGCTGAGACAGCAGCCACAAAAGAGCAACTCCCACTCTTGGCAGAGCTCAAAAGAGTTCTCCAGCCTCCAGCAGCAGCCCAGCATCAGAGATTTGTGACTTTATGATCTAGAAAGCCTTGTCACTGCCAGGTGGATGCACTTCTAGACTGTTTGAGATGTAATCAGTTAGGTCTTCACTCTCCCTTTACCCTCCAGTTCTTGGACCAAAGGCAAGGTCACATTTATTAATAAAACAAAAAATCCAAAACACACTAAAAACCAAAAAACCCATCACCCAAACAAAACCCACGCACTTTAGCAACATTTTCAAACTCATATATGAGCAGGATTTTAGCCTTTAGGAAGTTATAGCCTTTAGAGAAGGTAATAAGCACGCATTGTATCCATATTACTAGCAACTATGGACAGATTTGGCTCTGCTGGATTCCAAACCCAAAAGGGAATAACAAACTCACTCTGGCACATGCCTGTGATTTGCCCATCTTTCTAGGGGGCTCATGTTCATATACTGCTGCTTTTAGCTACCTATCCTTCCCTCAGGAAAGGGATGAATAAAGTGGTGCAAAACAATGTTCTGGCAGGGAACTGTGGAGCTACAGGGATTTCTCTCATCCTGACACCATGGAATAACAGAAAACAAAAAGATCAGAACAGCTATCAAGTCCAGAAACAACAGCAAGAAATAAGTGAACTACCAAACTGTGAAGGTGCAAGCAAGCTATTCATCTCCCTGAGGACCTGCAGACTCATGAAGGCAGGTTCACCCACTCACAGCAAGCCACAGCCCCAGAGCCATACAAACCACACAACTTGCAGCACACAACCGAGGCCTGAGATAAACATACTCAGAGACTGACACCACACGCTACGTGCTCAGTTCAAGCAGTTCAGAACCACTAAATCACAAATTAAGAGATACAGCCAGAAGTTACTTGCACCCTGAATCACTGGTCCCTACATGCCAGTTTTTGAAACCACTATAGAAAGACAGAAGGGGAACAGTGCATCACGTTCAGTTAAGAACCCACCCTTTGTCATACACCACCAAAATCTTGCAGATCCCCCTTATTCTTTCTCCTCCCATTTGCTCAGTATTCTCAAAATTCATCATCGCTTCCCCCATCCTATTAGTTAACCAGCCAGTTTCTGCTGTTTTCTTTCCCCACTCAGTAAGATTCAACATTCCCAATTCCAAAACCATCCCAGCCATCACAGCTTCAAATTTAACATAGCAACATTTACCTCTATTTCTCTTAATGTTGCAGCAATTAAGCACTGGGCTAAAACCACACCAAAAAAAACCCACAGCAGCATGACAAACTGAAGACAATTTCTACATTTAAAAAAGGTTTCCCACCCTTCTTCTTGACCTACTCCATGAACAAAAATACCTTTTCCTGTAGTTCATGAACCCTGATAGTCTGCAATATTATTTCCATTCTAGATAATTCAAAATAAAACACTTGTAGAAATATGCACCTGCATGGTGCTCAGCAGTGACAACAGAAGCAACCATTTATTAATTACTCATTCAGTTTATTTAGTGTGCGCCTTGAATGGGAACAGATACATTAGTTTTACTAGATAAGCCATTACACCACAGATACTCCTACTGAAGAAAACACCCCTGTGCTATTTTGGTTAATAAAGATGTTTTTGAAAACTCCAGCTCTTTCGCCTTTAAAGCTTTCCACCTACTAAAGAACAATGCCAGAGACAGGCAGCAGTCTCCATACAATAGCTGTTTCTCTACTATACCAGGGCATTTGTTTCCTAGGAAACAAGCAAAAAAAAAGCCAAAAGTATCCAGCATGTTAATTACACAAATAAACTAGGTCACACCAGCCATATTTCACCCAGTGGAGCAAAGAATCCACAATTCATAATATTTTGGAGTACAGGATTAGTTTTTCAGTTTTTCAGTAGCCACTCAAACCTTTGTGTTACCACTGAAGCACACTGCTTTTTAGGAACAAATACAAGATCAGCAAGGAAAAACTTTGCTCATGGGATGAAAATACATATTCTTTCAATGCAAAAAAATAATATTCTTAATGCGAGTATATTCTAACTATCCAGCTATCTGTGTACCCTACCAAATTCTGAGCAAAGCATCATCACCAGCAAGTCACACCAAACCAAAGTCTATTATTACAGCCCCAAACCTTACAAATTTTAGGCAGGTTTTCACTGTGCTTGTCTGCAGCTCATAAAAGCTCCAGTTTCACAGTAACTGGCTTCTCTTAACAGAGCAGGCCAAGACTCACTGCAGTAGGAAGTAGGAGGAAACAGAAGAAAGCGAACTACTCTTCTGAACAATACTTCTCAATGCCCTGAAGGTCATATAACAGCAGTGGTTTTCAAGCTCCCATGAAAAAGTGGAGAGGGTCCAAACAAAGGTGAGCAGGTCAGTCTCAACAAGAAAAAACCCCCTAAAACCAACCAAACAACAACAAAAAAATCATGCCCCCCAAAATCCCAAGTTTCATGGCCCATTCTTTCTTTAAAAGCCCCTCGATTCCCACTGGCTTCCAGAGTATTCTTATTTCAGAGAAGAAAGCCAAGTTGCAGAAGGACAACAGCATAATGTCAGGAACTTGCTCTTCATTATTACATTTGGAATGACATTTCAAGAATATGCTTAGTCAGAAGGAAAAGTAGAATTATTTATTTTACGGCACCTGCACTAGCACCCACAGGAAACAGTCAACCCAAACCAAGCATCACAAAAATCAAAATCTCATGATCAGCCTGTCTGAAAACACAGCAGTCACCTAGCACAGTATTAAATGAACAAAGCATCTTATGTTGTGAAAGGGCCATGCCAGCAAGCTTAAAAGCTGTCAGCTGAATCATACCAGTATCAGTTCACAGAGCAATGAATTCTGCACAGTAGTTACACAGTCCCTCTCAGACATTGAGCTACTGTTGAAGAGCACCTTAGCTCATATTAGACAGGGAGCCGTAACAGAAGTGCACTGGTCATAACTGATGGTGGAAAGAATATTGCTCAAAAGAAAAATACAACGATGTTATTTATATTCCTTCTACAATCTTTGTAAATCACAATGTGACAGTAGGCAATTGCAGTCTGCTGAGTACTTCGGGTACTGTTCCTGTTTGCCTGTTTTTCAGCCTGCAAAACAAACTAGCACAAACATCAAAAGTGCCCTCATGAACTCATGGTGTCTTTCATTAGTTATGGTATTAAATAGGAAGAGGATGTAGATATGCTGCTCCAGTCCTCATCCTCACCTTTAAAGGATAACACAATCATAGAGGAATGCCCCAAAAGTTCAGGGAAATGTTATTTATTTAGTCATCCAGGGAAGGACAGGGAGGAGCTTTACACAAAAGCTGATCTTCTGAACCCACAAGAAAGTCCAACAACCATTCACAAAGGTGCATTCAAGGATGATACAATTTCAGAACCAAAAAACAGAAGTGAGCACCATCGGAGGACAGAAACAGTGCAACTCCTGCAGTTTAATTTACAAGTCTTCAGCAACCTTTTTGGGTATTTCACTACAACCCAGAGTCTTTCTACCAAGATATTCCTGGTCTGATCAGAATTAAGCAAAAATCCAAATATTCATCACCACAAACAGCAAATCAATACATAGAATACTTCTCATTCCCTCCACAGAGAGAGTTTACTGTTTAAAAAAAGAAAAAGGAGGGGAGGGTGGAGAAGAGGAAGAGTCAACATACTATTACAATGGCATCTCTCCATTGAGTGGTTAAGAAAGATGTAGCTTACTCAATCCAAGCACTAGTTGACAAGTTCACATCATACACTTGCTATGGTTTGCACCAGCAGTTTGGATAGACCTACCAGGAAAGAGCTAGCAATGGCTACAGCTCCTCAACAAGGATACTGCATGGACATTTGGTTTCCCATTCATCCTGCTGTATGTGGCACCGAAATACAGGACATCAGTTTAGAGGGCTATTCATCTGGTACCTGCCAATAGCATTAAATTTGCTGAAGGAAAAAGAAAGCATTCATTTTTCACCATGTATGCACTTGCTTTCATGTAACAATTCACTTGCACAACGTTGTCCTCTTACCTCAAGCCAAGGTAGCTTTCAGTTGCCTAACCACCATGATAAAAGGAACAGCATGAATGAGTCCCTCTCCTGCTACTTTCCTGTCTCCAAAACTATATATTCAATTATATAAATATTGCGTTACATTTTAATGTAACAACCATGGATAAAAAGGTTCTAAGCTTAAGCATGTTTTGGTTTAGCATTTTCACAATGCAGAATATCAAGTGTGACAAAATATGACAGCCTATGCATTCATTCAGGAGAGTTATCTGAATTACCATTGGCATTTGTCCATTGCTTCTAGATTTGTGGAATTAGATGAACACACACAGTAACAGCTTGATCCTGAACACCATTCAGATCCCTTTAGTGAATCCTCCCACTCTCCCTGTGGGCAAGGAGTCAGCAATCCCATTAGAGTCCTCCTCACCTAACCTAACAGAAGGATAATTCTATTCTGACCAATGGTTATTTAATATAAATTTCAATTATGGTAATTGAAACCTGCTGTAAGCAATTCATTTATTAAAAATTAAAGGCTACAGAGAGTACCAGAAAACCTCTTTTTTCAGGGTGTGCTTTTTTTTTTTTAAATTATCAAGACAGCTCCCCCAGCAGGGGGATGAGAGTGGAATGTTTTTCCCACTGGTCTTGGAAGAATGTTCAACTGTGAGTGCCGAGTTCAAAGAAGGGGACCTTCTGATCCTGTCTGTCTGCCATTATAAGCACCACACATGAAAACTGTGATTCAGGATATGGGGACAATAGCCCTACTCCTCCCATCACATTACTACATGCATCTGCATTAGACATTACTGAAGATGTTCCAGATATCCAGTATACTGGGAAAAAAAAACCACCCAAGCCAGAAGCAGCAGCTACCCTATTAGCAGGCAGTCTGGCAAGGCCGCTGTTTCATTAAGCAGCAAGGAAGCGGTTAAAGCACTCAGCAGTTAATTCCAGAGGTATTTCATTCAAAGACATTAAAATGAATTTGATTATGAAGGTAGTAATGGCATTTTGTTCTCGTTAAGTCCAATTGGTAGATAGTACAGCAATTCCAAGGGCAGTCCCATGATTTCCAAACACTACTATATGCTTATACAATTCCCATAATTACCTTGATATTTTAAGGAAAAAATGACAACCAGGGAAGTTTTCAAAGGCCACACACATGATGGCCACAGCTTAGACTACTTTTGAAAGTTTAGAGGAAAAGAGAATTTGATAAAAACTAAGCCTCTGCAAATTAGGACCCTTTTTCCACAACTCACAGAACGTTAGGAGTTGGAAGGGACCTTGAAAGATCATCTAGCCCAACCCCTCTGCCAGACAGGATCACCTAGACTATACTTCACAAAGGCAGTACCCACTGATTTCAAGTAAAACTCTAAGTGCTTGAAGTTTATCCTCGCCCAGCTAAGGTCTAAGTTAACTCTTCACAATGTAAATAATTTGACGGCCACACTGATCCTCATTTAATAGAGCACTTTGGAAAAATTTTGTTGAGACCATTCCATCCAGAACTTGCTCAGAAGATGCAGATAATCAGATCAATACTTTTATCAAATGCCCCAAACAGCCTTCACAGCTTAACGTGCCCTCCTGAAAATTAAGAGGATGTGAAATTCACACACAGAGGTATCAACATATTTACACTCAAATTATGGTTTCTAAACTGTTTTCCAAAGGCAATCTGATTAAATCAGAAAGATGGTTGCATAGGTGTAGAGGCTTGCATTTGAAGCTAAAACCATGAAAGAGCATGCAGTAAGTCCTTGTACAAGTCACAGAGAACGTCCCTATCCATAATCTAGACAATAGAGACTCAGATTAGTACAGGACCAGCCTTACCCTGAGTTGAGGACTAGCTGACAAGTACATAAATGGAAGCACAAAGGAACACTTTCTCATGTCTTATATGATTTTCAGGGACTAAAGATGAACCCTTTACTGAAATGCTTTTCCTTAGGCCTGCCTTCCAATTATAACAATGCTCTGAAGAGAAATCTGTCATGACAGCAGCTATAATACAAGAGGATTCAAGTTTAACAAGGAATTTTTTTTCCCCATGACAAAGGGCAGAGGGGAATAGAAGAAAAAGACTTTTTTAACCCTCCTTGAAATAACAAACACTCAAACTATTAGTCAATTTAATTTTTTTCTACAACGATGTTGGAATTCAGGTTCTGTCTGAAATAGGTAAGATGGGTAAGAAGACTACCAAAATATGAGTAGTCATCCTTACAGAAGAACACTCAACACCAGTGGCATGAGGCAAATGCTGGTGTCCAACAAACTAGCCTGTGGGGCTTAGAGGAAGAAAAATCAGAGAAGAGGTGGGCACAGTTAATTTAATAAAAATATTGTTAAGAATAACCATCATCATCTATCACCTACAAGGAAGTGGCCTCACTTACACGCACATTAAGCCAAAGAACATCTGCTATGCGAGACACACAGGATAAAAATCAAACACACACACCCAAAAAACCCACAGACAGAGTTGGGTCAGTAAATTTACATAGCAAGTTTTTTGACATTCCATCCTACCCCCAAATAGCTCCCTCCTCCACCCTCTGGGAGTTACAGACCCCCCTTGTGAACACTGTAAGACACCAAGCCTCAAGAAAACAAGAACCCATGGGGGCAAACCACCCACTGCCGTGCCCTCAGTCTCACATACACAATGGGAATACAAGGGTTCTGCAGTTTATAGTACTCTGCCTGCCTTCACGGGGAGATGAGATCAGGAATCAGCCCTGTATCTTCAGCAGCCATAAAAAGCAGTAAAGTAATCCCCTTAGTCCAGGCAGTATGAAAAGGAAAAAAAGACTTGAGCTTTTGATGAAACCCACATTGCTTATTCTTTTCTCCACAAACTGTTCCAGTTGCTCAAGTACATAAAACACTTGGAGTGATTGGATTGCTGCTCCTATTCAGCGCAGCAACAGAAGACCATGACTGATACAAACGCTGGGGAAATTCTTGAGAAAAAGAAGAAAGTCAAGTGAAGATGATGTAGGAAGGTCTGATCTGCCATTGCAGTGTCAGCCAAGAGTAGCCACAGGAGACCTCTGTATTTTAATTTATGCTCTCTCAGTCAGGCTGAGGAGCAGCAGCTGCTGCAGCAAGAGCAGAGAACACATGGCTGTCAGGAGAGCAGACAGGAGGGCAGTCCTTATGCCTGCTTCCCTGTGGCAAGAAGAAAGATAGGAAAAGATTTCCCCAGCAGGGACCCCTCGCTGCAAAAACAGATTCTGGCTGGCAAGAGCAAAAGCTGTCCTCTCCAACATGCCTCAACAGTATGGGTATGGAGCACAAGTGGAAACACAGAACCACTAAGATAAAATATGTACCTATGTACAAACATACCTGTATATATAAAAATAAGCACCCTAACATACAATCCAACATGAGCGACGTAGTAATGCTCATAGGAACCACATTTTCTAGTAATTACACCGTTGGGATTATACCTAGTCAAAAGCATTAAATCCAGTGCACAGGATGGGTTTGTTTCTCATTCAGTAGAAGCTATCATAACAAAGATCAGGGCACAACACAGAACACAGATATACAGCAAACACCCAGGTGGGGGCAGAGAGGGAACCACCTCCCCGCTGCTGCCCAGAAACCATGAATACAATTACTTCACATATATAACAAAAATACTCCCCCTCCAGAAAACAAAAAATCCACAAAATGACACACCCAAAAAACTTAAGAAAACCAACTATTAATCAAAATAACACGCATTCACATGCTAAGCCTTACAATGTTTTGTTCCATTGTCCAAGTTTTCACTGAAGTACTTCTAAAATAGATCCCCATACAGAAAAAACAAACAAAACAAAACCCCATGTTTTCTCAAGCCTGTATGTATTTATTTTTAAGATTTCCTGTAACAACAGGAATTTAGACTAAAGAGTTGTTTACCTGGAAATCCAGTTCCCAATGGGATAAGATAGCGGACCTGGGCCCTGGGAATAAGGGCTTAAAAGCATTCAGAAGCACACATTTATTATTTCTTAGTAAACAAAGTCTTGTAACTCTAAGATTCCCCTCCCCCCCCCCAAGCCTAGTAAACTACCTTGAATCTGAAGTGTACCTTCTACCTCTGTCGTGTCAGCTAGTTTCAAAGCTTTTTTTTTTTTTTTTTTTTCCCCACACCAGAACCATGACATCTTATCTCATCTTCATTTTGTCAGCCAGCAAAGAGTAGCAGTCATCCACACCACTTAGTTCTTGCTCCCTTCCCATGACTCTCATGCAAGTAAACAAGAGAAGTCTCGCATGTATCAGATGTCAAATGCTGTGGTAAAATGTGAGATGACTTCTATAAATTTGTCTTGATTGAAGAATTAGCTACAATACAACCTTAGGGACTTAAGGATGTCATGCTTATACAGCCTCAATGACTCCACTATACTATCTGGCCACTCACATCTTAGGCAACTGTTCAAGATCATACTCTTAGGAGAATATCAGACTCTGCTCTGAAGACAGCCCAAGCAGCACTCCCCAAAAGCAACAGGCTTGCTTAAGGGCCTTCTCAGGGTCCAAGATGAGCAAGGAACTTCCTACCTGTCCTTCCAAAATAACGGACAAGTGCTATATTTGAGCTTTTATGTTAAACCTAACTACTAGAATCTTCCAAAACAGTAATCAGTGGAAGAAACAGCCTGGTGCCTAAGAACACCCTTCAGATTCACCTGCCCACCGCAGAATCCTCATTCCTCATATACTACTTTATTACTGAACCCACTGTAGCCAATGACAAAATTAAATAAGAATTTTACTTTTTTTTTCCTTTTGGGAGGCAAGGAGAGGATGAAAAAGGGCAGAATTGCAGACAATTGCAATCCTACATAAAAAAATGCCAGCTACATACCTTGCTGTCAAACATGGCCTGGGCTGAAAATGGTTAATTCATTAGAAGAGCTGTGTAAAGATCCAACTAGGTCACCATCTGGAAACTTACAGCTCCTTTTCCCAGCAGTAAGCTTTTTTGTCTGTGACATCCAGCTGTAGCTGCTTTGGACTGGTACACTTACTTGACTTTACACGCCTCCAACATTTGTAATTCAACCATCTAAACTACTGAAAAGGAAGGGATCCAAAAATCATTTTGTAAGAGTATTGTGCGGAAAAGTCAGGGGCAGGGTATGGTGGGGAGCAGAGAAAAGGTGTTTCAAACTACATTCTTCAGGTGCAGGATTTTCATTGTGGTTTCACAGAAGCAAAAGCTGATGAACATGAAAGTTAATTGACTCCAAGCTGCAGAATGCTTTATTACATGTCTGTTGGAACTCCACCTCTCCCAAAAGTAAGCCAAAAACTAATAGGGAGAAGGTACAACTGGATGTCACACACTTCAAGGACCAACCAGACAAAAATCACAAAGAAAAACCTATCCAGGGATACTAAGTACAGAGATCCTAATTCTGGCTCTGAAAGGGTGAGGATTCAGAGCATATTCCCCAATAATTATCACTACCTACTCACCTTATTCTTACACTTTTTACCAGCTGTCTACTGTTGGCCACTGTTGTAAGGATATCTACCTTAAATGGACCTTTTATCTGGCCTGGTATGATCACTGGTAGGACCACCTTGACAGTGACACTTTAGTTTGTTTCTGTATCAGGAAATGCTTTGACCCAAATGTAATGTTAGATGTCAAGGAGAAAAGAAGGGGAGCTTGACTAGAACACCTCACAGCACATCACCCCTAACAGCTTCAAAACCTGAACCTGTCCAGCCCTGTGGAACTTTTTATTCTTTCAATGTATCCAAATCCAAGAATGCTCCCTTCTATTCCAAAGGCAAAATGCCCCTTATTAAGGGGCAAAACATTGACTTAGTGTAATTAAAACTGAATTTAAATTAACATTTCAATTCTTCTAAATATTATTAAAGTAACAATTTCTTGAAAATCTCAGTCATGTTTAATAAAGCTCACAAAATTACTTCCAATATTCACTTTGAAACCTAGAGTATTAGTCCTTTTGCTCCCAGTTTCTTTACTGATAATTACAGCTATGAACATTTCACAAAATTTCATAACCACACCCTATTCTCATTCTGAACACTGAGAACTCATTTTGAAATTTCATTAACAGTTTACAGAGACCAAGAAGTCCAAACTGCTGGCATTATCTCAGGTTAAGTCAGAAGGAATTACTTTCATTACACACACACGCACACACTCACCCCAAAGCTCAAGGGAGAAAAAAGGGCACGCCTTTACCACCATTCACTGAAGTACAGCAGAAATATGACTCCAGGCAAACTCATGCTGGGTCATACCGGATATATCTGTATCTTTGTTAATGGTATAGTTTCCATAACTTCTGTAACTGTGGCTCTGCAGACTTCAACATACCTTTCACTGCTTCGGCCTTCCTAACTCAGCCTGGGGTTGATTAGAGGTATTAGACCTTGAAACCAACAGAGAAATGACAGAACATCCACAGACTTAAGAGCTAATTAAGGTTAAATATTTCCAAGGGACAACACATTCCTCAGTCTACAGTCCTGTTTTCAGATTTAGCCTGTCCACAGAAATAACTATGCCAAATATTAATTGCAGGGTCGGTGTTTAACATGGACAGCATTCCAAAAAACACACAGCTTTAACCGTTACATATTTCGGTAGCAGAATGGTCTCCTGAGTTCCCCGGTCACATCTTCACCTGAGAGGAGTCATCTTCCTCCCATGTCAGTCTCTACCAGCACCTCAGTTGGTTTATGAAGCCGTATCTATAGCGCACACTAGCACACAAACTGGTTTTGTTGGCAAAAACACCACTTTGAAATGTCCTCTTAGACAAAAGTATCAAACTAGCGTTAAAATGCAGGGGACACCAGGCAGGAATTAAAGAGTATTCAAAAAGGTGCCTTTTATAACCTCTTTCATAACATACAGAACACCCTGCATTAATAAAGTGTTCTAGGTATTTAAAAGATGTCAACATGCACAAAGTTAACAGAAATCCAGACTATTCTGTCTTCAAAGAATTTTTTTTTTTTTTAAATTTGTTATCCTTAAAACATATCTTCTGGTTGTTTAATAGAATTGTAGTTGCTCCGATACGGTGGTTCTTCACACACTAGAGAAAAAAAAAAAAGAGCCGAGTCCTTTCCCTTCGGGAACTCCCTTCCACAGAAGCTACTCAAAAGGCAAAGCTCAGCACACCTCATTCAGAACCTCCAACCAACTTTTGGCTCTGGGGGTTAATGTTGCATCTGAAGGTACATGGCAATCTTGTAGATTAAGGCTTTATTGCAATAGCTCAAAAATTCTTCATCCCATTTGGTGGTAGAATGAGTTCAAAGGCAGAGAATGCTAATCTTACCCTTTTTTTAAAGCAGCAGTAAGAATCAGTTTTATATTTCTTTAAAGCCTTCCTTAAATGCTAAAGGAAAGGTGGTTTTGCTGTTTACTTTTAACAGTATTGAAACCACTGCTATTAACACAGACTATAACTATTTACCCATATTGCATTACCACAAACTGCTGGAATAATCTGTGTAGAAAATAAACACAGTATTCATCAAGTTCTGTATTTAGACAGACTGTTTTTACCTTTTTGCTATCAATCACCAAAGCATAAACAAAACTAGTCTGAGATGCTCAGTTTCCATTCAGCTATAAACCGATTTTCAGGCTTGATTGATATACACAGCTTTTTTATGCTTTGCTTACAGAAATCCTGCCACACACTAGCTGACTCGATAAGACACCATTAGCAGTAATGGAACCGTATTTCATGCAGAAGTCGTTCTCTTTAGACGAAGATGTTAAAGTTCAGAAGCCATTTATAAAACGTGCTGATTTCTGATGTGGCTAATGGTAGACCACATAAGTAGTGGTACTTAACAGCTGAGCATTAGCAGTCCTATCAGACACAGATTTATGATGAAGTTGCTGCTATGATGCAGACGCCTGGCAAAGCCGGACTCAGTACACGATGCAGTACCGCGCATCGCTGGTTACAGGAGCAGCAGCGGTGACAGTTGCTGCCCAGAACGCAGCCTGCAGGAACCACCCCGTTAGGCGATACCTCAGTGCTCGTGAAGTTATTTCATACAGGCACCCGCTACTCTACAGCTGGAGAGAAGACAGCCACAGTTGTCTGCTGCGGATGGTCTCCACGTGCTTCAACAGCTCAATGCTGCAAGTACCAGTCACATCCAGCTCCTATTATTGAAGGGAAGGTTTCATTTAAAGGATCAGGATGGTCAGACAGGACGCTTGCTCAGACACAAGCTAGCAGAAACACTGCCTGATAGGCTCCACCGTTCTCGGCCAGAGATTTTGGTTTTGTTTTTTAAGATTAGTCTATCACCTCTTTTAGCAGCTCTTAGCTGCTTAGGCAACGAAGTAATTGCTCTAACTCTTTTGAAAGTCTTTCCAGCATTCATTTGGGGAACCTCTTTGGGCTTTCCCACCCCCACCCCCCCCACCCCCCCTCCCGACCTCCTATTGTTTTTCTTCTTTAAGGAAAAAAAAAAAAGGACATTGCTTGAAAATCCATTATGCAGCTGCCACCAAGTGATTCCCATTGAAGTCCAACAGGAGCTGTTCTTATGCAGAAGCCTGCGAGGAAGGCCCAAGCTTTCACAGTGCTGAAAGCCTTTGTGCTCTATACCCTAAGTGGATGAAGGCACACTATGCAGGGGGCTCATTCAAAATTAATACTACATCAGGAAGTGGAACAGGGAGACGCAAGGCATTTAATTGATCCACAGTTTGTTTTCTGTGAATTCCAAACGTCTTTATGTACATGTTTAGTTTGGCTTGCCTTTTTGTATTTAATTTTTTTCAAGCTAGAGCATTTTAAAAACTTAAGTTCCCTAGAAAAAAAGAAAAAGTAAAATAATGAGGAGAGCTCCTAAAGTGGCACTTTGATAACAAACACAACAGAAAAATATTCAGTGAATCACAAGGTTAGAAAAGGCCTTTGAGATCGGGACCAACCTTCCATCCTGAAGGCAACATGGACATAGAAAACAAGGCAGCCATATTTTCATATTTTGTCTGAATAAAACCTATCTTCTCACTTGCAGATGATGACAATCTTACCTGCTTTATGAACTGGTGCTTATGGGGTACTCCATAGTCCTGCTTTCTGTGAAAAGTTACGGGTTTCCCTTCGCTCAACTGGTTACACAGAAGTGCAATACCACCCTGCAATGTGGACAAAGTCCACTTTTCCAAGGCCCTCAAACCCATCAAGCTAAGAGTAATCTCGCTCACATGAACATTTTTGACAACACAGCTACACCAAAATTGTTCTACCATACCCTATAGAAGTTATCTGCGGTGATTTCAAGGACATGTTTCAGTGGCAGATTGGAACATAGCCTTTTAGAGTAAAAACTTGATCCTAATACACTCAGTAGATTTGAACAAATAGCAGTACTCACTGAAGCTCTGATATGCCAAAGACACAAAAAAAGGAGTTCCACAGCGCTCTCAAAATACTCAGGACTTTACAGTATGCTTCTAACACAACAGCAGCAACTACCACCAGCATCCGAATTTCAGCCCCATACTCAGGTAACACTGCTAAGACCCTGTGCTTCAAGAGCAACAAGCCTTCCATGTGGTTCAAACAAGAGACACAGCACACCCCTCAAATCTTTGCTTACCATGCCAGTCTCTACCACAGCCCCATCCAGTCCACCTCATCTTATTCTCCATCACTCAGTCCTGCAGCAGTTATTGATGAAGCTAAAATGTGAAATTCCCACATCAGAGCCAGAGTTGTGCATACAGTATTGCTATTCATCAGCCTTAGAGTCTGACACACCAACTAATACCTGCAGAAATAATCCTTTAGTTGGGATGTCTTACACCAAGACTAAGGCCCGCTGTTTCAAAAGGTGATGCTTGCACATAACACTGAAAAGGGTTTATTGTAATTATGAAAATCTTTATGGAAAAAAGTTGTTTGTCAAATAGGAACGAGTGCCTTATAAAATGGTACCAAGAAAAGCAGTGCTCTCTGGTTTTGCTTTTTTTACTTCTTCTCTGTTGACTGGTATCTGGACTCCAGGAACAGAGCCAGCAAACTGTCCCTGTAGAAAGCCCTTTCAGAGCACGGCAGTGACCATGCAGGGGCTCCTGTGATCTGAGAGCACAGACCCCAGCTGAGCTTTCCATTCCAGGCAGCAGGAATAAGAACAGGCATAGGTATGTAGCAAGACACAAGAAGGGCTACCTTGGATAACAGAACAGAAAAAACGGTCTGTGCAAGCTAGAGTAGAGCACAAACTGAAAGGAGGGCAAAACCAACGAAAATTGGGTATTTACAAGAGGCATGGTAACTTATCCAGGCAGTTATCAGCTGCTATAGACAATAAAACCGCAGCACAGTTGAGTATATCATCACTGTCATTTATTAGGCATGACATTTAAAGTAGTATGAAACCCATCAGGAGTTCACTGGAAAACCCACTCACACACAAAGTTCTGGGATGGGGAAAGCTGAAGGCAAAAGCCACTGTTGCCCACAGATGACCTTTTGCCTCTGTCAGTGGTCAGCAGCTCTGCAGAACAGCTCATAGGGATGCAAACCTATGGGGCACAGGAGAGCACCTCCAACAGAAGACAAGTGGCCAGATGGGAACCTCAGCTCAGTCACCTGATGCTGAAGGGTTCATACCAACGTAGCAGTCTCACCAAGGCTGGTACCTGGTTTCTTGAAAACGCAAAGCTATTGGCTGCATCTACTCAGGAGCTACTTTCTCTCCCACAGGTATGAATGGTTTAGGAGAGGTGAAGGAGAGCAGCAGCCAGCAAGGCTGTAAACCAGGTAAAAACATAACTGGCTTGTGTTCAAATCAAACATACTAGTTACTTGCACAGAGAAGATCCTGCAGAATGAAACATTGATTCAGATTCCACTAGAAACCTTTAGACTACACAGGCAGCAGCTCTGCCGATCTTCAAAATAATGGGACATCCTGCAAAAGGAAGGAGACTGCTTACATGTACAAGAGAGCAGTACATTTTAAACCACACTCAGCCCCATGTCACTGAAGTGGGAACAGTACTAGTGACTGTGCCAGAGCTCCCAGCAGCAGCAGCAAAGTGGAATATGACCAGAGGAAGATCAGTGCAAAAAGGCCTTCTTGACACATACCATCAGTTAGATGAGCTTCCAGTCTCTGAAAGTCCTGCTTTTAGGCACATAAATCAATGAATTTCTGCTCCAGCAGGTCTAAACTTACTTCTTTTTGAATGGCTTTATTCTATGCAAACATAGATACACAATACATCACATATATACACATGTAACATATAGATATATACGTCCAACATTGTTGCAAAGCTTAGCATGTTTTTAAAGCCATCAAAACCAATACTTTTTGGGAATGGACAGCGTTGACAAACTCTTCAGGCCACTCCAACGAAGTACCTTTTTACAGGGAGTTGCATGGTGTTTGGAATATGGGAAGGAAAAGAAACCAGAGGTGCAAGTGGAACTGTCCACTTAAGTTCAAATTATGTTGACATTACGGTAAACTTGGTAGATTATCATTGCTCTTCCTTTCTCCAATATCACTAAGCAATTCGGGGAAAACAGATAACCATAAATCTTACTGAAACAGAGATCAAAGTGCATTGGAGGAGCATCCCAAGTAGCACATACATCTGCATAATCATCCTCACTGGACTGAGCTAATTACTAACACAGCGCCATGTCTGATGCCTCTGTGTACCCCACAGTCCAAACCCACCTCACCTAGAGTTGAAACAGGCTGTGCCTGTACAATTGCTTTAAGCTAATCTACACAGAGAAAGCAGGAGACAGCCCTACCACTGTCCCACACTTCCATCTTGCAGCCAAACAGCAAGTCAGTAGAAATTGGCCCAGATGAGAGAGTTCTCAGTCAGATCTGGTAACTGACTGCTATCAGTCCACTGAAGCTGTTACAAATGCATTTGCTTCTGTGGTCTTGTCCCAGGCTCTACCACTTGTAGTCTCCTGCTCTCATTTTGACCCGGGAATTTACAAGGCAGCACAGCAAAACCAGTCATGAAACCACTGCCATAACCAAGGGCAAGAAGCAGCTGTGCTACAGGAACAGTCATTCAGAGACAGGGAAAAAACAGATTCAGACTATTAAGAAAGCAGCAAGACTTCACTTTTTCCCTGGATACCCACAGAAAGAGAAAGAGACAAGAGGATGTTTGTGATCTCAAACAGTGTCGATTAAAAAGTAAGACCTTAGCTGTTTTTAACTGAAATCATACATATTTTATATATACATATTTTCATAGCCTTCATATAAGTCTTATGGCTGAATTTTCATCCTCTTATCTCCTTGGAAAACAGAGCTTCTTTAAAGGTTTTTCCCCTCTTATTTTTTTACATATATTTATTTCATTATTGTTGGACTGAATTTACACTTACTCCTTTAGACATATACCCACATAAACTAGAGGTCAGGAAGACAACTTCTAGCTTCTAAGCTTCCTAGCTTAGATACTTGCCAACCCTCTTCCTCACCTGCTGGTAGGAACCCATGTTTTGAATTGTCAGCTTCTCCAAATCCTGTTCTCACATTTTAATCACATGGCACTGCAAAAACAAACTGAAGAGAGAGTTCTTCCACGAGGTGACATAGTTAACTGAAACACGGCATCAAGCAAGAAAACTTTTGTCATACATTATCTGGGAGTGTTTTTTACTCAGTGCCTCTGGCTTTTATATATAAACCATCTATAGCACATAGAGGGAGCCCCCTTTGAGCTCTTTTTAATTGCAACTGGCTGGGAAACATGGCACAGCATCAGATATACAACTCAGTGAGAGGGAAGCACAGGGAACCTAGCCTCAGAAAAGTAAACATACACCCTACACATGGGCACACAGAGCAAAGGTATCCGACAGGAAGAACCTGTGATGCAGGCTCTGACAAAATGATAGACAGCAGGTAGATCTGATAAGGGTGACACTGCACTCGCTGTGCTGTGGCATCTCTGCTTGGAGCACCAGAGCTCAGCTGAGAGAGTCTGCCCTCTCAACGCAGAAAAAGTAAGTCCTGATACAATAATGTTCTGCGTCATGGAAGGTCTGTCCCTAAATCAAAGTAAATTAAGCTGGACTGTCATTAAATGTAAGCTACTGATGCCAAGAAACACCCAGCAGACTGAATTATTACAAGTATCCTTGCAGTCTCATTTATATAATACTCGCTAGCCTTAAACAGTAGCTTACTGGAGCTATTACAGTAGACGTAGTCAGGTTTTATCTCACTAGCACTATATTCAGGAAAATAAAACAGAAGCCTCTATAAACCCCCAAACATTTCTCATATCTGAGGGTATCTAGTCTCTCTTTAATCCTTTCTTTGAACACAACACTACACAAAAGCACCAAACACTTTTAGAAATAATTTTATTTCCTTACTGAGGAGAAAGATATATGTAGCCAGAAGTTTCTACAATTCTTTGTTTTTCATAAGAGGTCTTGCTGAGAAAGCCAGGTGGCAACAGGTACAAAGTAGGCATACAAACTGCTTTATAATACATATTTGCCTCATTGCAAAAAGGAAAGAAAAATATCTTCCATCACTACACATCAGGAACTTTGCTTGAAATGATTTTCAATATTATTTGATGTAATGGAGCCTTCACTAGGAGCAGAGGGATTTTCAAGGCCTGGAAGAGGCATATTGATTTTTCCCAGTTCTGTGGGAAATTGACAGTTCATTCATAAGATTCTCTGTGTGTGCTGAAATAGTTATTATAAACGCTGTCCAGAGGAAAGCGACTAGAAAGCTGAAACATTAGCTGAAGAGTCTGATGTGGAGATTGATGCATATTAAAATAAATACTGCTACTGCCATTTGCCTCATTTTATACAGCTAAAGGAGTAGGATCTAACTGTTTTTAGCATCTCCGCAAGTCAGGCCATCTGGAGGTTATATGAGATCACACTGAGTCAGAGTTTGATACCAAATCAGGCACCCCTGACTGCAAGCCTCAGCGTGTTAGTGACATGTTTAAATGCCAGGGGAAGGCCAAACTGCTCTACATCTGTGTACGCTACAGAAGCGGCTACACAGAGCATTGCATCAACAGTGACATCCACCTATACCAACTCTGACACCTGTAAAAGGTCCTGCTGAAATCAGTGCAAACCTATATCCACAGTGACCCATGAGAGAGGATATTTTTTGGCAGGAGCAGCAGCACAATCACAAAAAAACGGGATGCTTTCCAGGCTTGCACAATAGTACAACAGAAAAGAAACAAATGAGGCCTCAAATTGGTAAAAAGTAATCTACATTTTCATTGATTTTTGCACTGGAGAGCTGTAGCAAGATACAATTCAATACATTGGTAAAAATGGGTAAGGTGGGGTTTTTTTATTTATTGCACTGAAACAATATTTGCTAATTTTTAATGAGAAAAAAATATAGAAACAGGCACAAGAGCACAAAGTCACTAGGAAATGCTGGCTAAGAGTCGGATACCTACTGTAGAGTTTAAAAATTTATCCTAAGGGAAGGCACTTTAATGGTTAATGCTGACAGTGACTTCTGGGTCATCACTAACAGAGCTGGGTTACTTCATGAGCTGTTCAGCTCCTTGCTCCTGCCTACATCAATAAAACAATCACAGTCCTGTTGACAGGCTACCGGCCAAGAATTGAGAAGCATGCTGCATATTTAGGGTGAAGCCAAGTATGAATGCTTATTCTATTCTACAGCACTGTATTTAAAGACTGGTATTCCCTAACTAGGAGAATTCAGGAGATTTCTTTGGGTCAAAAATACTCTCAGCTCCAGTTTTAACTGGCAGCACAACATTTTATTCTAAAAGCTTATAGCAAATCTTCACAGGTTACTGCCCTTGGTTAATGGAGTAGAAACTGTTGAAGTACCTAGACTGAACATTTCACAGCACATCAGTAGCTTCTTGCTCCGAATTTATAACTTGTAGTAGCCCTGGTGCCAAAAACAGTTTATAATGCATTTTCAACAAGCAATCTCTTTGTAGGTATAGAGTTCCAAAGAAAAGGAAGCATTGTTTCACTAACTGTAAGGCCAAGTTTCTCATCCCCTACTAGTTACTAACTATTGCATCTTAGAAAGTTTAGGGACTAAAGAATAAATTAAAGTTTACAATAATCCTGAAGTACTTCTTAGCAATCTCTAGAACTAGATCTCAGAGTGCTCTTTAGGAACAGATGACAGACAATACTTCCAAATTCCTGTCCACTGCAGAGTTCACAGAAGTTCCTTACATTTTTCTTTTTACTCCCCAGACAAAAACAAAGCACAACACACACAAACCCCCCCAACAAAATAAACTCAAACAAACCAATGTTTTCCCCACGATTTCCATTTGACAATCACACTACATCTACTGCAGTACTGTTTTGTTTTGTGGTGGGGTGGTTTTTTTTCCCTCTAAAAAATATGTTTTCTGGGCTCCCACTTGTGGAGGAGGCCCCCCCCCAAAAAACCAACTTTCTTCCCCAGCACAGCTCATGCTTGCTTTCCCTGTGTGCCTATTTTATCATACTCTGTAGCTGAATTATGTGTATACATAACAAACACACCGAAGAGTTTATACTGAAAAGGCTGTCTGTACTGCATTAAGGTAGCATGTCTGCCTTTAAATTCAATGTTACAGAAAATTTGTTAGTTAAAAAACATTATCAGCATGTAACAAGGGGGGTGGGGCTAGGATCAATGAGAACTTGTTTTCACGCAGACAAGAACTCGTAACAGGTTTCACCTGCAAGTAAAACTTACTATGCCAATTCAATCAAGCTGGGAGACTGGCAAATACATTTACCAAATTCACTTTTAACATAGTTCCTATAACATTCACTTGAAGTATGTTGACATTAAGCCATAAACAGTTGCACAGTTAACTTAAATTGCATCAAATAACTTAAAACAGCAACAGATTTACAACCACCACCTAGTTTTTGTAAAACAAATGCTGAGGAGAAAGGAAAAAGCTTCAACCATGTTCTTCATCTATTTCTTTTTGTCTAACCAATGACACAGCCTGCCACAAAGTTATGAGGGAAGGCAAGATGAGGAATATTTTTATTCCTAGAATGACCTCTACAAAGCTGAAGCAAAGAGTTACTGTATTTTTATATGCATTTAAAAGACTCGGGCTACATCTGCTGAAAGAAACACTGAGGAATTCAGGAATTCCAAGCTCACAACAATGCATCTATGTCATCAGTATGTACATCACCGCCTTTCACTGTTTCAGAACAGTTGTGTATTTTTCCAAGACAAGCATTGCTCTGTTTCTGGCCAGCCTACTTGTGAAATGCTAAGCTACCTATGCTACTAAGAAATTTTAAAAAACAAGAAAATAAAAATAATTTGAGCATAAAGGGGGGAAGTGAACAGAATCCTTCCACTTCCACTGCAAGTCCATCTTCCCAATGGAATTTTTTAAAGATCAAATGCTACAGAATGCATTTGACAATTGCATGAAACTAGCTTCATATTGATTCTTTTTTTTTTAAACCACTGTGGCAGGGGAAAAATTACATCCACAAGAAAGTTTTGGTTATATCTGAAAACCAGCTGACATCAGAAAATGATCTTCTGCCCCTTTGAAAACAAACTACCAACAATGTACAAAATTTAATAAACAATCTATTTGTGGTCCCTTAAAGGTCAGCACACTTCTCCAACACTTTTCCCATAAAACACTTACATAACCTTATTCAGTTTTCTTTCTGCTATCTTCCTGTAATTCAGAAGACTATTTAGATTCCCATATGGTTGCCATCAAAACCAGCAGATGCCAAGCGAATTAAAACACAAATTATGACTTGTAATATCCTGATGTATCCTAACTGCAGCATCTCTCACAACTTAAGAGTGAATCATCAGCTAAAGCAAAGGTTTCTCAGGTGTCAGTGCTTTTTATATATCTTTCTGATCAGGTGAGTGAAATCAAGCATGGATTGAAATTCAGAGTTAAACAACAGTGCGTAGCCACAGTTTCCATCAAGTCTGATAAAGCCCAGGGCAATTTAAAACAGTTGTTGGAACAAAAAGGCATCATAAAACTGTCCTGCCAAAATAGAAGGGGAAAGAAGGGGAAGCAGTTCCTGAAGGATATCCTACTTTTACTTTTTGCACAGTCCCTTTAACATCATTCTACATGGAAGTAAGGGGGGGAAGAGGGGGAAGGCATTGTTTGTTTGCTTTAACTACAGAAAAATGTTCTCTGCTACCTTACATTACAGCTGCAGCTCTCACCTAAATCAGATTGCATTACGGCTTCCCTAAAGACATAAAGGCTCATAAAGAAGCAGCATCTATTGCACCAGCCTAGAAAGACAGCAAACATAACCTGGTGCTCTGTTTTCACTGAGTAGTAAGTTAGATGCATTTTATTCCGGGTTGTGTTTTGCCAGTGATGTTAATTGCTGAGTGATCTCCCTGTCCTTATCGTGACCCATGAGCCTTTTGTTCTATCTTCTCTCCCCCATCCAGCTGAAAAGGGGAGCGATAGAGCTGGCTTTGGGCACCTGGCCTCCGGCCAGGGTCAAACCACTACAAATATGAAACACATAGTTAGACAAGAACACACTATCTGGGGTAGTGCAAGACTGAGAACTATCTCCTAAAAGCATACTATCACCTTTAGTTACAACTACACATACAGCATTAGAGTGCAACTTTCCTGCATTCCTTAAACACAACTGAATTATTAGAATAAGGAAAGAGTAACAGAGCAGCACAAAGCCAAAGAATGGTCAAAAAGGTCGGATAATTTATTTTGCTCATACTCTGTGGCACATGAACTGAAGATATGACAGAATTTGGAGGCTTTAAGTAACATGTACAATCATTCCCCACATTCTCAGCAGATCTCTAATATTTCTCTATTCAAGGCAAGCTTCTTGTCACACTCATTACTCTTCCAACTCCGCGCTCTTTTTTTTCATCCATAGATTATTATCCCATTTGCCTACACCAAAATTTTAAAATGTTGTGTTAAAACCACCACATAATAATGCTCAGGTAGAAGTTTTAACAAAGGTGTTCTGTATATTTCCATGTTCCTAAGATTCCCTGGAGAGCATCACGGGGTTAATACGATGACCTCGTCATTGTTTCAATCTATTTACAATGACTACTTTAGTGGCTATTTTTGATTATCACTTTCTGTGGACAGCCAACTGAACCTGAAATTTTAATTTACAACTTTCCTCACACAGCTTCCTGATGGACTGTTAAAGAGTGTGCTACTAATTCAGTAAAAACAACATTAAAATCTATTCTACAAGAGTAACTGTCTTACATTTTCACTCCAAATCATGAGAGACGTGGCAGTAAATGCAGGCATCCTCATAAATTGATTATGATATTCTGGAGAAATTACTAAATTCCTAAAGTGCTTAGCCTCTGTAGACTTCAAAAAGTTTAGCTAAGGCAACAACTGAGACGATTAGCATTTTGCAAAAGTGACAATCAGTAATCAAGGGCCCCATGTCAAGCAAATGGCAGAGTGGGACATATACTCAAGTCTTCAGATTAGCATTCCAGCAGTATAAAGCCATTCAGTCTAGGGAGATACCCTTTAACCCACTCAGTTACAAGAGAGGAAAGTCTGCCATCGTGCAAAATCTATGCTGTATCAGCCTTAACAACACAGGAATAAGGACTGACCACAAAAACCTAAAACATACCACACCACTTCCTCACGTGCACCATCAGCACGCAAACCTTCCGAGAATAAGATGAAGGAAACTACAGGGATATACAGCTTCTTATGACCTGATGGTACTTGAAGGAGCAAGATAGCATATTTATGTGTATTTCACCATAATCATCTTTTAGTCCAAGGATATGGGGCACAAGCACTACTATGTTCCCTGCTGAAAATCACCTGGTCTTGCAGCACCAAATGCCCAAGGGAATCAAAATGAAACAGGTAAGTAAAAAGAATCATGGCAAACTCAATCACCAAAAGTTGAGTGAACAGTACAGTAAAAGCAGCTACTGTAGGGTCAGAATACTACAAAGCTTGCAACCACTTGTCTTCACAGGCCCCTCTTAGTCTAGTAAACAGTGACATAAAACCACAGTCTATTTCACTTTAACACCTTCCTTACTTGATTAACAAAAGGCATTTCACTGTAAATGTGTAATTGATCAAAACTCCCATCCTTCCAAAACATCCTCTTTAGGCATCTTTACTTTCCAGCAACACAGACATGTAACTCAACCACCCTTCTCCGTTCTCACCAAGATGACAATCATAAACCTGGTACTGGTTAGAAGATTTGTCTCCTCTATTCCTTCCCACCTTCATCCATAAAATCTCAAGGTGTTAAGGTTTCCCCCCCCGCCCCCCAAATCACCTTTCGAGTCCAAAGAAGCTACTACACCAGATGTGTAATCAGCCTCCCTTCAAAGCCCCTTAAAAACACAGTCACCCTATCCTGGTTTGAGCATGTTTCTCATTGCTAAATGGAATACATCATTAAAAGAAGGGGGCTGTACAAGTAAGAGCCTGCACCCAACTTTAACATTCTATGCAGTCATAAAAACTCATCATTCGTGTATGAGAATGCTCACCCTCTCCCTCTGCACAGCTGCTGCTCTTTCAAACACAGTGCACTGAGAAGATGCTAGAAATACTACTATATGCAGGTTGCATTTCACTATATAGTCTGTCTACTCCATAGCCAATGCTAGAATGGTGCAACAAGATACTGTGCAGCCAAGATCCAGAAGTACAGCCAGGAATCCCTGCATATGCCCAAGCAAGCCTCCCATGGGATTGCACTTTAGGGATGGGTGGGAATAGTTTCCTCCATCCTACCACTGCTACTACTACTACACGGTAATAGCTAATCATAATAATTCTGTGCCATACACAACTTCATCATTGTGTAACCATTGCGTTAAACAGCGCTGCTCAGAGCCCTTGAGCTGTGATAATTCTTTTTAAATTATTTGTATTTAACAGTCATAAAAGCACAAACACATGCAGATCGATTTGTTCTCCAGGTCTGGGTATCTAGCTGCTCCCTCCACCATAAAGCAGATGGGGGAGGGAAAGGGGGAAGCAGAGGGGAAAAGGAAGGGAGAGGGGGAAGCGGGGGGGAAGCAAAGGGGAAAAGGAAGGGAGGGAGGGAAGAGGAAAGGAGAGGGATAGAGGCAAGAAACCCTCTTCGCACCTACAACAAAAGCAATTAGGAGCGCCGGAAGGGAAGGGGAGCCAGCCCCTCGGAAGGTGCAGGAATGCAGCATGAAACTTGCCCGCGGAAGGGCTGCCCGGAGCCAGGCGGGCAGGAGGCGGCGGCAGCGGGGAGGCTGGGACGGCGGCACCCCGGCCTGGCGCGCCCCGCCGCCCCCGACAGCCCCGCCGGAGCCTCCAGCCGCCGGCGCTGTCACGCACGACCCCGGGCTCCGCTTTCACACGCCCTTCGGTCTTCATGCCTGGCCGTGGCCAGCCCGGGAGCGGCAGGGGAGGACAAGGTGGCAGAAGAAGACGCGAAGCGCCGTGCCCACTTACCCAGAAAATGACATTGAAACCGAAGATGAAATATTTGATGCAACAACTGACTTCAGGCCCCTTGTAGTGCTTCCCGGACATCCTCTGCGCTCATGAAGACACTTTGCTTGCAGCCAGGGCGAGAATCAGAAGGGGGGGAAATGGGGGTGCTAAAAGGAGGGGTGTATAAGGAAGGGGCGCTGGGGGCGGCGCGGCGGGCAGGGCTCGGTGCCGGCTGCGCGCCGTGGGGGATGCGGCAGGAGCGGCGCGGCGGCGGGTCAGCTCCGACTTGCCGGGCGCCGGGGATGGCCGGCGAGCAGCTCCCACCTCCTGCGCTTCTCCCGCATGGAGGAGGCCCCGGCTGCTCGCAGCAGGAGGAGGGGGAGGGAGAGGAGAAGCGCGGCCGCCGGGGAGGGAGGCACCCGGGCAGAGGCGCGGGGCTCGCTGCCGCCGCCACAACCCCGCGCAGCGCTGCCCTCCCAGAGCCGCGAGCTGACCCGCGCCCCCTCGCGCAACACTCGCGTGGTCCCCCCCCCCTTTCGCCCCCACAGCAGCAACGATAACCTCGCGCACACCACGCCCCGTCAGGGAGGGAAAGGACGCGCCAGTTGCCGCTACGGCGGCGTGATTGGCGTCGCGCCCCGCCAATCGGGCCCGAAGCGCCCCGGGGGCGGGGCGGTTCTGCGGCGCCCCCTCCTCCATCTCACCCCCGCGGTGGCGTACCCTAGCGGCGGGGAGCGCGGCTGGCTGGGCCCCGGGTCTGGCAAAGGAGGCGTCTGTGGGAAGGCGTTCGTAGCTGGGAGTCTGTGCCCGCCGCCCTTTGTCTGCGATGGCGAGGGTGGGGGGCGGCCTGTTGGCCGCCTCGGTTACGTAAGGGGCCGTTGGGCCTCCGGTGGCCGTTGGGCCTCTGCTGGCTGTTGGAGTGGCCGCTCAGGGCAGCCCCAGCGGCGGCAGGCTGCTGACGGGGTGGGTGTTAGGGGCCGCACCTGCCGGCGCTGAGGTAACGGCGGTTCGTTTCGCGTTGGGTGTCCGTGGGGAGCAAGGGTATTCGACGGCTCGTCTCTTCGTCACAGGTTCTGTCTGTTCTTCTGAGACGCCTCCCTCAGCAAAGCCCCCGCCGCCCTGCGCAAAGGGCAGAGATGCGGGGCTGGGGCTCCCCACCGCCACGGGCCGGCCAGAGCCGAGCAGCCGGGATCACCGCAGCCTGCTGGTGCGAGGGAGCAGAGGGCTGCGCTCCGTAGCCTGCACGGGGGAAAAGGCAGGAGAACAGCATGATGCTAGGTAATGAGAAGGAGCCGGACCATAACTGTACCGTGGAGGTTGTTTGGAATGGGTGCCTGCAGATCGCCTTCCACGTGAACTCGTATACACTGCACGTACAGGAAGACATGAAGAACTGCCCTACCCTGCTTTCAACAGTTTGCGTTTCAGCGTGCTCTGAATTTGTATTGAACCTGCCAAGTGTAAAGTTACGTGACTTAGTTGTATTCATATGCTGTTTGAGATTGGGAGTCCACGCGGTCTAGCATGAACAGCATCATTAATGGCATTTCCTTGCTGAAGAATATCATCATTTCAGTTTTTCACACCTTTGGAGTTTGCTGGTCCTGCTATAAGTGCAATATTTTAAAATATGGAAGACTGCTTTGTAATAGGTTTCCCATCTCTACAAGGTTGAAAGATAACACACTTCAAACGTATGATGTCTGAAATACAAAAGGGAAGTCTTTTGGTTCCAGATAGCTTTGTGTTGGTTATGGAGCTTGTTCATGTGCCTTTTTTGAGGGATGGGAAGTACTTGGCTGTCAAATCTGATAGATGTTGAGAAGAAAACGCATGTGCTGAAGTGTATCCATTCAAATAACCAATGTTACCAGTAAATGAGAAATTAATGGAACGCATCTATACAATTTAACCATGACCGTATAGTTTACCACATGAATGTTACCCCTGTGTCTATTGTTACAGTATTGTTAACACTGTCTTTGCAAGACCATCCATGGGAAGAGGGTAGAAAAGGACGAATAATTAGCAATGCATTGGCTGTGTACCAATGAATAAAAAGCACATCACCACTTACAGAAGGGTATGGTAATAATGCATTATATAGAATCATAGAATGGCAAGGGTTGGAAGGGACCCCAGGGATCATAGAGCTCCAACCCCTCTGACACACAGGCAGGGCCATCAACCTCAGGCCTGGATCTACACAAGGTCGCCCAGGGCCCCATCCAACCTGGCCTTGAACACTTCCAGGGATGGGGCATCCACTACCGCTCTGGGCAGCCTGTTCCAGGACCTCACCACTCTTTCTGTAAAAAACTTCCCCCTAATATCCAATCTAAACCTTCCCTCCTTTAGCTTTAAACCATTCCCCCTTGTCCTTCCATTATCTGCCCTTTTAAAAAGTTGATTCCCCTCCTGTTTGTATGCTCCCTTCAGGTACTGGAAGGCTGCAATGAGGTCCCCGTGCAGCCTTCTCTTCTCCAGGCTGAACAAGCCCAGCTCCCTCAGCCTCTCTTTGTAGGGCAGGTGCTCCAGACCTCTGATCATCTTTGTGGCCCTTGTCTGAACCCTCTCCAACAGTTCTACATCTTTCTTGTATTGGGGGCTCCAGATCTGGACACAGTACTCCAGGTGGGGCCTCACGAGGGTGCTGTTCTTACAAGCGGCTTCAAATATTGGTGACAACCTGTACAAACATAACATTGCTGTCATAACACCTACTAACCCCGTGTGTTGGCACCCTTTAGCATTGTAATGCTTCATGAGCCACAGGAAAATATTGCAGAGTAATATTTATTACAGTTTTATGCAGTAACGATCTTGGACAGTTTACCTATTAATTCATTCATTCCAAATCAACAAAAAGAAATGCAACCTATTCAACCAATGTCAATTACAGCACCATACTACACGACTTCTCTTGTTTTGCCAATCACGAATAGTGCTATAGACAAGCATCATCTTAAAGTCAGAAGCATTTTGCATTGTCCCATCAGCTGAAGGAGAACTTAGGATGTCTGGTGTTAATGGTTAGACTGCTCACTTGAAGAGGGTATTGAGCACAGAACCCCGCTCTTTTTAATTCACTTTGTGTGTACAGTTCCTGTGCAGCCTCAGAAATGAGCACCCAGACAGCAAAGGCAGCAGAACAGCTTTGATGTAGGTAATTGATCTCTCAGAATGCCAGCTGGAACACAGTCTCCTGCACCTGCAGCAGCCTCTCTGGTTTACAAACACATTTTGTCTTCTGTCCCAAACAAACAAGGATTTAAAAAAAAAAAAGGCCTTTGGCTTTGTGCCATCTCTTGGGGATCGTTTCTTACATGCTTTGGCCACCCAGGTCTGGAAGCTGTGCAAGATGACTGAGACAGCACTTTAAATTCACTGTTAGTTACCAGTAAACGCTGAGTTCCAGTGTGATGTTTTGACACAAAAGCCTGAGGCAATACTAAGCCAGAGCGATACTACCTTTCCTTGCAGTATGGCAAGACAGTTATTCAAATTCTGTTAGTTTATAATTCATCTGACTAGTCACAGGAGTACTAATGGGCAGTATTTCAATGACAAAGCAGCGTTTCTAGTCATGCTGGTGCTTTGTAACATTAGGCACTGCTTTGATTTACTACTGACATTGGAGAAAAAGTCCCATCCCAATGATTAGATCTGCTTCCTAAGATGTAGATATCAACGCACTTCTGACCACGGACTGGCCAAGTCTAACACTAGTTAAGTGCAGGAAGTTTAAAAAGTTCGTGTCTTAAAAGTGGTATAGTTGCAGACTCTTAAATTCCTGCTTCCCACCAAGTGAAGAACTCTCATCCAATTCCTCAATTCAATCATTTCTTAGATCCAGCACTTCTTTATGTCAGCTCCTGCTTTTTGATCTATGAATTCTTTGACATTTTCCAGAGAAAAAGAGATGCAAGCCTGAGCAACTCAAGATGAGAAATGGCTAAGCAGCACATTGAAGACTCTGGTTCCATGAGTTACCGCATTGCTAAGCTCACTGTGTGCCACATTTAGTGAGATAGAGAGTTGTGGTCAAAGAAAAGTGCAGTGCCTGTGTTCCTAAGTCTAGTTATTTCCTAGATACTTCATTTGAGTTGAAATTCATAGGAGAGCAGTATTTTTCCATGGGGAAGCTTTCTGACCTGCAACAAGATTATTTATAGAGTCGGAGGTATCTACCTCAGAATATTTTTCAGTCTAAATATCATACTAGCTTGTAGTGCTCTTTCTGTTCATTTTATAGTTTTGCAACCATGAAAAAACTTTGTTTTCTGCTTAGCAAATGAGTTACCATAGATAAGGGGGTGGTTTTTAGGGTTAAAGCGTTCTAATGTAAGAATTTCATAGGACCAAACTCAAGGGGTGATACAAATGGTATTGGCCATGGTGGAGTTAAATGCCCTGTCCTAGCTCTGAACATGCCTTCAGCTTCCAACAAGAATAACACCAATCTTTTCAATTAATTCACAACTGCTAGTACCGACTAATTACTGTTAACAGCTAACACTCATTAGTGGCTTTCCGGTGAGTTAGCGAGCTGCTTTTCCAGTAGGAAACATTGCTTTCAATGCTGAATAAAAATACCCTCCTGCAGGACCAACTGCACGTCATCATAATTTGATAACAACAACCTTGTTGTTAGGATGATTCACAAGGCACTGAGAATGTCTGCATCAACAGAGTTGGAGACCAGTATCTGAAGCTAAGCCATAGCAAATAATCACCAGTAACTGTTGTGGTTTTATGTGGTGGGGTTCTGGTGGAGAAGGGGGGCAGCAGCAGTGGCTTCTGCAAGAAGCAGCTAGAAGCTTTCCCTAGGCCCAACAGAGAAAACACCAGCTGACTTCAGTCCAGACCCGCCGCTGCCCAAGGCGGAGCCCATCAGCGATGGTCACAGCGCCTCTGGGAATCGCATTTAAGGAATAAAAACCCACAAGCAGCTGCTTTTTGCCACCAGAGACGGGAGCGAGAGGATATAAGAAACTTTGCAGACACCAGGGTCAGTGAAGGGAGGGGAGGAGGGGCTCCAGGCACCAGAGAGAGAGATTCCCCTGCAGCCCCTGGAGAAGACCATGGTGGAGCAGCTTGTCCCCTTGCAGCTCAAGGAAGATGGTGGGGAGCAGAGGTCCCACCTGCAGCCAGTAGAGAGCTCCCATGCTGGAGCAGTGGGGAGACATATGGAGGACACTGTGACCAGGTGAGACACCCATGTTGCAGCAAGCTCCTGGTAGGACCTACAGCCTGTGGAGAGAGCAGCCCACATCAGAGCTGGTTTGCTGAGGGGAATTGTGACTTTGTGGGGCACCATGCTGGAGCAGTCTGGACCTGAGAGACTGAGAGACATTCTATCATTTTATGACTGCACCCCATAGACATGACCCATGCTGGAACAGCTGATGAAGAGCTGAAGCCCCCAAGTCATGTTGGAGAAGTTTGTGGAGAACTATCTCCCATGTGTGGGGCCCCACTCTGGAGCAGGGGAAGGATGTGAGGAATGTGTTGTCATCATACATCCCACGCCTCCACCCCCACTAAGAAGGAAAGGGGCACTGACCAAAACCTCCATCCCCGTCTCCATCTGTGACATCTGGGCTAGTGGGGGAAGAAGGGAGGGAAATCATGACTAAAGGTAAGCCTGTGAAGAAGGGAGGGGTGGGGGCAGGCATTTTAAGACCTGGTTGTACTTCTCACTTTTCAACTCTGGTTTCACTCCGTGTTTGTAGTGTAATAAATTAGATAGGGGGTTTTATTTCGTGTTGAGTCTGGTTTGCCCATGACACAAGTTGCAGAATGATCTCTACCTCTCCTTGTCTTGACTCCTAAGCCTCTCAGTATATATTTTTCTCCCCTGTCCAGCTGAACAGGGGAGTGATAGACCAACTTTGGTGGGCATCTGGCCTCCAGCCAGGGTCAAACCACCACAAGTAACCAATTGCATTATGTGATTTTACTTTCTCAAAAGAATGTATGTCTGAGTCTCAATTTCCTTTCTCTAAATGCTGTACTTTTGGTTCAAGGATCCATTATTTAATATGTTTTTAAAGTAAGAATGACAACATAAAGAGACTACAAGTTGTATTTACTCCAGTTCCCACCCACGTTCAGCAAGCTTTGGAACAACGGTGATGAGAACTACTAACTAGGATGCAAATTAATTAAATTACCAAATACTGGCAGTAGTGGTCACAAAGTCTACTCAGGCAGGCTCTACTGCTTGCAGTCTGCAAGCTGGTTTGCTCAAGATGAGCCCGGGCCAGTCTTGCATCAGTCTAAGCTGGTAGACATGAAGATGGAGCCCCAGGAGTCCCTTTGGAGCAAACATATGCAAAACAAGATACGTGGACAATTGGTGCCAGAAATGTGCCTGTGAAAGAGCAGGGAAGAAAAATGCACTCTGCGCTTTCTCTGCTGCGGGAGGAGGAAGAGGTGTTTTCTGTGCCAAGCACCTCAAGCCAGGAGCTGCTACCTCTGATGGTGGGGAGAGGAAGGGGTGGGAGTGGTGGCACGCTTCCTCTCTCACACTGTGCGGTCAAAGGCAGAGGAGCAGCCAGGGCTGCAGCTGCACTATGGGGCTGCTTGGGGTGAGCATACAGCACACAGCTCTGTTGGTATGGCATAGTGCCTCAGCAAGCCCCTGCTGCAGCGGTTTTTACAGAGCTCTTTCTTATTAATTCCCCTGACAGGTGTATACTACAGTGAAGTGGGAATAGCTGGTGGTACATGGTCCAAAGCTCACTGTCACACAGGGGCTGCAAGTGTGTTTCCAAACACTGGCCTCTTTGCACCAAAACTGGCTCCCAAGTGCATTCACCATAAGGTGCTGCTTTACCACCAATTCACACCCAGGACAGTGACAGGCCTTAATGAGAGAACATGGGCGTTACTGTACAAGAGACAGAGGTTTGCAGCCCTGAATTAGGGGAATATGGGCAGTCACCCCCCCCTTTCATTACTGGTGCTACAGGACCACAGTAGTTAACGTGGATATAAACTCAGACTCTGAAAAGTGACAAATTTATTCTTCTAACTTTGTACTGCTAATGGCACTGGACAACCACTGCTAACATGGAAACTGTTCCCTTCCCAAACGCAGACTGTTGCTTGTGTACAGCTGCAGGTTCTGGTGTAATTTTTGACAATGCTCTGTCCTAAAGGGTAACATATTTATCTTATGGTGGAGCAGCACATGATGTTCTTAAGGTCCATGAGGTTTTTTTCAAGGCCTTCTGACTTGCTTTCAGCCATTCTTCATCAAATAATACAGGACATCCCTCAATTCAAACCTCAGGGGCTTAACATACAGTGTTTGTAACAGCACTTGGGAGAGTGAGGATTCACACTGAGTGTTTTTAATGTTGATGAGATTTTCTGCAAAACCACCATTTTAAGTAACCCTTTAATATGTTTCAAGGGTTACCCTTACTCAGCCCTGACCCACCTTAACCTCTACCATCCCTCCCCTGTGTACCTTTATGTTTTTCCTGGAATCCTAGATCCGAGTTGTCCACATGAAGAGGAATCAGTCTGGCATCTCCTTCCACACAGATCTGTAATCCTGTCAGAAGGTCAAGGAGTAGAATTAGGAGGTGGGATGAGAGAGTGCAAGACTGCAAATCTGGTTGTTGTAGGCTTTAAATCAAAGTTGCAGTCAGAGTGGTGGGAGGGGAGGCTAGCAGACCACTTTGTCTCAGAGCCCAGCTTTCAGCAAAGCTTTCAAACATAGTCTGCTCAAGACTTGAGCTAAAGGTGTGGAGTAGGTGTTTGGCCAGCCTGGTTGGTAGTTCAGGCCTCAGACTTCTATGCAGTCAGGCTTTTAATAATCTTGCTGAGAATGAGTGAGAAACACTAGGGAGCTCTGAGATTAAATCTAAGCAAGACTTTTTATTTTATTTTTTAAAATTCAAAAAGCTGTAGAGATGTGGTGATCTGAAGGGACTCTGTATGTGCCTTCGTAGCAGAGAGTTGATGTGAAACCCTCTGGTGAGAGTGATGGGGTGCTCAAGGGCGTCAGCACCTGCTGGAGACACCAGATCTGCAATGAAGTCCAGCAGCAAGGAGCCACCTCCTAACTTCTGGCAGGAACATGCTTACTGTGGTGGTTTGACCCTGGGTAGAGGTCAGATACACACCAAAGTCACCCTGTCACTCCCCTTTTCAGCTGGACAGGGGAGGAAATATGTATCGAGAGGCTTATGAGTCGAGACAAGGACAGGGAGAGATCATTCTGCAATTCGCGTCACGGGCAAACCAGACTCACCGTGGAATTAAGAAAAAGCATCTAATTTATTATACTACACACTGAAGCCCGAGTAGGGTAATGAGAAGCACAACCAGATCTTAAAGCACCTCTCCCCACCCCTCCCTTCTACACAGACTCAACTTTACTCATAATTTCTCTCCCTTCTCCCCTCTGGGTGTCACAGGGAGATGGAGAATGAGGGTTTTGGTCAGTTCCTCATGAGTTGTTTTTCTTCTTAGCGGGGGAGGTGTTTCTCACACTGTTCCTCGGCTCCAGCATGGGGTCCCTCCTACGGGAGACAGTCCTCCACAAACTTCTCCAATGTGAGTCCTTTCCCACAGGGCTTCAACTCTTCCCCAGCTGCCCCAGCATGGGTCATGTCTGTGGGGTGCAGTCTCTCAGGCCCAAGCTGCTCCAGCATGGTCCCCCACAGAGCCACAAATCCCCTCCAGTAAACTGCTCCAGTGAGGATCTCTCTCCATGGGCTGCAGGTCCTGCCAGGAGCTTGCTCCAACAGGGGTCACAGCATCTTCCATGTGTCTCCACATGCTCCAGCGTGGGGTCTCTCCACTGGCTGCAGGTGGGACCTCTGCTCCCCATCATCTTCCATGGGCTATAGGGGGACAAGCTGCTCCACCATGGCTGATAATCCCAAAGGAAGGTGGTTGATATGTTTAACCCCATTTCTTCACTAATTTGTGTCTGGTTTTTCATACAAAGCTTCTCTAGTCATATCTGACAAGGTACCACACAGCAGGATAAAGATACCAGAGTTTCCTGTGCCTTCGGTATCGACACTTGTAATTTCTCAGATGTTACACCAGGACAGGTGCCACAGCAAACACAGCACTTTTATTAAAAGTCATCAACAGGTATTTTCCAGCAATGTTCAGTATAGTTTACATTGGTAGACCTGCTTAAGAACAATAATACATTATTTATAAATTAAATACATTTTAAACATTCCCTACAGGCGTAAAAAAGCAGTGCTAGAGTAGTTACAAAGCCTTGCTGTGTAGTTAAGTCTCTTTACTTCCTATAGTTTCATGGGAGGAGTACATGATACCTGTGATAATCCTACATCTTTGGTAGAGAGCCCTTTGTGCTCAGTGATAGCATGCCACTTGTGACAGGACCAAGAAGCAGAAGGTAAGTCTCTTGCCACACAGTTCCTCCACTTACTGGGGAACTCCAGTATTGTGAAGAGTCCAAAGAACAGGTAAACTGGGCCCAGACTTTGTTTCTAAACTATTTCCAAGTGCAGGGTTACACTTCCTCCATAACTTGCACATGTTACTCTTCAGGCACCTTAAAAGGAAGGCACTTCTGAAAAATACAGTTTACTGGATTTTAAGTCCAGTAAGTTGAAATTTCCAAGCCTCTCTTGCTCTGTCCTATCATACTAACAAAACCAGAAACCTTCCTGCAGGTCAACAGAGTACCCACTGGTGTTCTTGTTGAATTGAACATTTACTTCTGAAGTCTGTGCTTTGAGGGGCTAATCAGTTCCTGTGTGCTTCACTGCCTATTTTTTTCTGACAGTTTGGATGGGTGGAGTTAATTTCCTGCTCTTCTACAACACTAATTACATCATCAGCTCTTTTTGCTGTCACAGTGCTTTGAAAGAGTTGAAGTGACTGATACCTGAGACAGCATTTGGAACAGAGAAGAAATCCCACCCCAGACCTATTTCTAGATTCATCTCGATCTTACCGTTTCATGTGCCACCATCTTTAGCTACATGTTCAGCTTATCCTCAGCCTCTCACAAAGCTGTTGAAGTGCCCCAAGACTTCCAGGTTTGATATTTTAGATTGTACTACCTTGGAGGCAGGGACAATGTCTGGCCCTTGTTCCTGCAAGCGGCAAGTACAAAATGCTAGTGTTGCAACAGCAAAACAACTCCAGTAATTTTTAGTTTTAAAACATACCTCTCGGTTCTTTTGAACTCAAGGATACAAATACATCTACAAACACACAATATGGACCTGGTAAATACAAATAAAGGATGTGAAAATGTAAAGGAGAGACTGATAAGGAGGAAAAAAAAATAACCATAGCCATATCTTCAAGAAACAGATACTTACTTTGTCTATTCCTCTTGTCTGCTTTCAGGCAGGAGAACATCTGCCCTTTGAAGTGGGCCTCCTTGCTCTGCATAATGTAGCAGCCAGCAGCCATCAGGAAAGTTGATGTTTTAATCCAGAATTATTCACCCTTTTGAAGAGACTGACCATGAGTAAAATAACTTTTCTTTGGACAAGGAAAGCTAATTTTGCTCAGGACAGATATTTCGGCCCCAAATCAGTGACATAAGTGTCCATTTCTAAATGTTTTACAAATTTTACATTACCAAATTCACCAGACCAAAACATGTGGCTGCTATGTCTCGACTTTATTATGCTGTACCTCAGCTGGAGTGATGAGCTGTTAAATGTGTCACACTTATGCATATACCTATGAAATAGAAGACTCAGTGAAATTTGTATGACATGTAATGTAATGGAAAAATTAGAATCATAGAATTGCCTTGGTTGGAAGGGACCCTTTAGATCACCAAGTGAAATCATCACCCTAACCTGCCACCCACCACTAAACCATGTCCCTCAGCACCACATCTAACTGCTTTTTAAATACCTCCAGGGATGGAGACTCCACCACTTTCCCGGGCAGCCTGTTCCAATGCTTAACAACCCTCTCAATGAAGAAATTTTTTCCTAATATCCAATCTAAACCTCCCCTGGCATAACTTGACACCATTTCCCCTTGTCCTGTCGCTTGTCACTAGGGAGAAGAGGTCAGCCCCTGCCTCTCCACAACTGCCTTTCAGGTAGTTGTAGAGAGCAATTAGATCTCCCCTTAACCTCCTTTTCTCCAGACTAAACAACCCCAGTTCCCTCAGATGGCAGAGCTCCCATTCCAAAAGCCATGTCAATGCTTAGAAGCCCATGTCTCCTTGAAAGCAGGAGATTCGAGTCCTGTGGGACCTAGAAGGCAACTTGCTCCAGGACTGAGAAGGGGCATTCCAGTGGGACATAAACCCATCATTAATTTAAACATGAAATGAACCTCAGTAAAAGTATAAAGCCAGTTATTTGTTTGCCCAGCTATAGATGTAAGTACTTTACTTAACCAACCAAGATTATAGATAACTGCCTCTCTTGCATAGGGACAAGCAATTGATCTGTTTGTTAACCTATGGAGTAACAGCATGATATTAAATTCTCCATTGCTACATTTTACTCCGAGCTGTTTTGACTGCTCCTGAACTCTTTCGAAATACCAAACTTTGCCCAAAGCACACCCCAATCTCAGCTTACATACACATGAAATTCAGCTACCAAACACCAGCCAAAGTACAGCCACCACGGTTATACCACACATTGCCATTAATTCTGAAAAACTCCAAATGATTGCTTTGTGCTGTGAGCATTTTTGTTACTGAAAACAAAGTTTCACTCCAAATAGTTGCTGCAGCATGAACTGATTTTAGCAGACACATTTGTTCTGCATCAGAAAAAAATGGTCCTGGAGGGAATACTTCCCTTGAGGTAGGGGATATCTGAAGTCAGCTCAGCCAGTGTTACTTGCTGACAGCCACTAGTGTAGAAAAGAAACACAGCTGTTTCCTACTAGAGTGATATCAGCTACTGTATCTCAAACTCTCACTTCTATTTGCGTAATATTTCTACTACCTATAGATAGAGGAGAGCTAAAAAGCAGGGACACACACACATCTGGTTCCAACTTTGAAGTTGTGTTTGCCATTGATTCTCCTACCAAAAACTGGGAAGTAGATAGGGATGCAGATTCATTATGAATGTTTTGCCAGAGTTCTGTCCTAAGGACCATCTGGCCATGGTTGAATCTCCCTCTGAGCAATTCTGCTCATTTTTCTTTACCAAACATGTTCTCTCACCTGGCTAACAGGAGAAACAAACTTCCCAGTGCCTGCAGCATCGTGTTCCCAGTGGGACTGCTGCCTCATGCCATCTGACTTTGCCCCTCTCATATCACTGATGGATGGCACCTGATACACACATTAAATCCTACACCACAACACTTTCAGAGCTGTGCAAAACCACAGCCATTAGAAGGAAAATGAGCAGAAAAGCTGTGTTTTCCCAGTGGGAAGCTAAGGCAACAGGTAAGCTGTAATGGACTTTCTTACAGCATCTCAGGAAATCAGCAACCAGGTTTTCTGCCTGTTCCTGTACTCAGCAATCAGTAAGAGGCTAGGGAAGAACGCCAGACATGAGCATCCTGCTCCAAAATCTCTGCCTGCTTTTCCTTTTGGTTTTTTTCCTCCAGGTGAACAAGGCCTCATTTTTGGGATAGACTAGTATCCAAATCTGCATTCCTCTGCCATACGTTTGGGATATTCATTGAAACGGGGTCATTTTTAAAGACCTGAAACTGGAATCTAAAAGCTGCTGACTTAAGAAAAGAGGAGTCAGGACTGAGTGCAGCAGAGAAGGAATCGATGTTCTTGGGCAGAAAATATGGAAACAGCACCTCCTTCCATTTGTAAAACACCCACTGGGGTGCGGGTGGGGTGGTTTGGCAGGCAGCACAAACACCCGCAGTCCTGTAGCCATTTGGGGCTGTCTGCACGCAGAGCACTGCTGCTGTCTTAGTTTCTACTGCTCTGCAGGTTGCCTGCTGCGCTCTGCAAACACACTCCTCTCCTGTGGTTATTTTTGAAGCAGCTCCTTAAAACAGATGTCCTCATTCGTGTCTCTTCCCCGCTACATAAATATCGTTTTGCCTCATGCACTTGCCATCCTTTGGAACTAAATTAAAAACAAAAAAAGGAGGGGGGGAAGAAGAGTATCTCTTCCCACTGGTGATCTGTGTTGCAGCTTTTGCGGCACTGTCGCACTGGGTGTGTGTCTGTCACCTTCAAGCCCTGCTAAGGATGAGCTACAAAGGTGGTGGGTTTGTTTTTCTTTCTGGCCTACTTTCTTGCCCTCCGCAGGATTCTTCACTCTCTTGTCGTTTTCCAGCTGTCTCCCACTTCTCTGACCTCTGGAAGCACTGCAAACACCACAAGTCTCATAGAAACATCCCCTTCAGTAATACTACCCAGGAAGGATCCACATGCACCAGTTACAATTTGTCCCTCTCTGTGGATAGCCTTCCTGTAGCTTGCAGTACCATTACTTGCCCCCAACACGCCTGTCTTGGGCAGTCCAGACTCTTCCCTTGGAAGGAATCATTCTTCTTAACCGTTTTGTCTCTTCACTCTTCTTGCAATACTAACAAATTGAATGGGTTAGCTTGAGAGGCATGGATGCTGATGTGTTCCTGTGAACCTGATGGAACCAAGCCAGTGACACCAACAAGAACTAGCTGATAACATCCCTGGAACTAGCTGAATCAAACTACTATGCTCCCTCTTGGTGTCTCTTCAAAAACCAAGTCTGACACATCATTGCCAGCTCCAAGACTATCTACTCTGTTGTCCCACAAAGCAGCAAGCCCTAACATGGACTTCTGGCTTCCAAAGAACATGCAGAGAGCAGCCTTAGCTCTGAGATTATGTAACTTTTAAACACCTATTTTTAGGTGCTCAGTCTAGGGGAATCAGCCAAACAATGAATCAGCCTGTCCCTTCCAATGATTAAAGCATGTGCGGAGTTGTGGAAAAATATGTGAAGTAAAATATCCTTGATAGAATATCTGGCCTAAATGTCATTATCTGGTATGTTTTATGCACACAGGGGCTGATTCTGCTAGCCTTGCCCACAGAGCAGCCAGGAAGCATCCTTATGGGTTTAAAGAGAACTGAACGATAAGGTACTTTTCATAAACAGAGGAGGCAAGCACGAGCCAGTACAGGTAGAGGCCAAGGAATTACAGAGGCCTAGAAACTTTGAGCACACAGGTTAAATACCAGCTCCACACAAATCAAGAGGGGCTTTGGGATTACGTGGCTGGGGTGGAGAGGTTTTTGCCACACAGCCTATTGGGCAATGTTCCTACCAAAGTACAAAAGAAAACCAATCTGCAGAGCCAAGGGCTTCAAACGAGAGAGTACTTTCCTCTGTAGCCAAGACCCTGGGCACAATCACCAGTTATACCACTGGGAGCTAAAACAAAAGAGTATGGTCGACACAACACAACATCTCAGAGACAAACCCAGCGGTGTAATAGCATTCCTGAAGGACTACTGTAGCTCTGTTTTTGACAAGGCCTCTGGAACACCAAACATGGTTTCAGCAATTGCTTGTGCTACTCAGTTATGTTTGCTTCTTTCTAGGTTACAAAAAAATTATCAGACCATCCATTTTCACTCTTCCTCTTTGCCTGACGTCTCTGAGAGCAAGGTCCTACAATCACGTATCTGCAGAAGCTTTGTTACTGGTGACACAGGGATGATAAACTGACCATAACATAGGGAAAGGGTTTAAATTGCACTCGTAAGGCTCGGCGCTCCTATTTCTGTTTGCATCTTTTTTTTTTTTTTTTCACACCATGTAATCTCTTTCTTTTAACAGCTGTGCTCCCCCTAACGCTAGAAAAGGAAAATAACCTACTACTATTCAGTGCTAAGAGGAGATTCAAAGATGGTTTGCACACAGACAGGCCTTCCACACCCTGTGGAGGTTTTTAGCCTTTACATTACATCTTCCATCTTGGCCAAGAGAAGAAACTGAGCCCACTAGGCCCAGCTCTGTGCTACGTGGTAAACTATTACATAATGGTTGTTTTAACCTGGATCTGAGTTGTGATTTCAGGAGGTCATTGGCCCAACCACTCAACAGTGGGAAAGGGAAAACATCAGCTGCTGCTCTGTCAAAAAAAAAAATTAAACCTAATACAAATCCTGTGAGCCATGAGCCTGGAGACACACTCTAAAGTTACACTACAGGGTTCCAGATAGTAGGCGTGTTAAAAAACATCTACACCCTCCTACACCCAAACACAAATCCAAAATAAACCAGCTTAATTAGAGGAGAGAAAAACAAGGTCAAACGTTCTCGGCCTCACAGAGCAGCTATGTTGGGGCACGCTCACACTCCAGCGTCCTTCTGCTGGGCAGTGATACGCACGCAGTTACACAGAGCTCTAAGTTGTGCTGGCAAATGGTCGCATCACAGTGTTTCCTCTTCATGGGCTTGTGGGGTATGGGTGAGACCTTTTCTTTAGGGGAACAGGCTGAGGGGTGGTGGCTGTGGTACAGGACAGCTGCTGCTGCTGGCCCCACACCAGCTCTAGGATATGCTTTCCCATCTGATCAGGATGATGCCTCTCTCACCCTCCTTCCCACCACAGCCCAGACTTCACCTCTCCTGTACAGCCATCCTGGCAGTCAGAAAACTTATCCAGGGTGTCACACCACACCTCTGACCTACAGGTCACTTCTTTCTTCAACCCTCCACAAAGCCCGAGGCACCTCTGCACACCTTCCCAGTCCTACTGCCACCAGCTGAGAGAAAAAAAACCCGACAAACCTAGTGCTGTTTTAGTTAACATTAAACCAGTGAAAGCTGATTATTGCTTTGCAAGCCTAATCTGTGGCTGCTCTCTAAATACAAAGGGAAAAGTAGGTGTGTTTTCCCCTGTACAGAGGAGTAGACTAGGACGAGTATCTCTTTAGGAATCACAAATCAGAGGCCTTGACAAGAGCTGTCCAGTTTGATCCTTTTTCTTTCAAACTACGATTGCAGCCAGGAGTTGAAATTCAGCTGCACTAAAGCTCTTGGCACAGCGTGGTCAGCTGTGTGCTGTCAATGCTCCTGTCAGGCAGGCTGGCTCACACACTGACAAAAAAATAATTCCTGCATGTCAGAAGCAGTAAATGTCACATGCAGCCACAGTCAGGACAAAAAAAATAAAATTAAAAAAAATCCCAGCAAGTTCTGTGACTGTAACAGCTTGAACAAAGGTTTACCGGTACACGTCATGCTGACTGCATCAAACCATGGGCACAACAGATGTACTTTGACACCAAATCCTCTTTTCTTCATGTTTTAGGTGTATTAACTGTTTGAGTAAGGCCTTCCGCCCACATACCTATTTTCCATTGCCCTCAATGCAGTCACCACCTTCTCTGGGTCACAGAGCAACTGCAGCTGCCCTTGAAGCTAAGCAGTCTCCCTGCTGCCACCACTCGAGTCGCACCTCAGTTGAAGCCGACATAAAGGCAGCAGACATCAAAGACAGGACAAGTAAAATTGATCCATTCCTCCCACTAAAGTTACACAGGGGATGGCAAGGGTGGGCAAGAAGAACCCGCAGATCTTGTAAAACAATTTGGCGTCAGGAGTGGAGCTGTACTGAAATGAAAGGAGGCAAGGAGGCTGCTAGGCTGCCCACAGCCCCTGGAGATAGAGGAAGGGTAGCAGCTTCATCTGCAACCATGACCACTCTGGACCCTCTGGCCACACAGCCAGAAGGAAAATAGCAAACCCTGCATGCTGATTTCCTTGCTCTCTTTCTACAGATGGCAAATACTCAAAATTTCAGACTGTTTTATGCCTTCCCATGCTTCATCAAATATTTGCAGGACACACAGCGCCGCTCTGTCCTCTCCTTAGACCCAGATCCTCCCTTCAGCCTCTTCTGCTTTATTGTCTTTGCTTTCTACTTGCATGGTTTGCATTGAGGATGAAGGTGTTGTCCTCTGTACCTCCCTGCAGTGGTGAAACCTGACAGGTTTACCTTAAAGCCATGGCTTCTCTGCTGCTGTGGTTGTAATGAGAAAACAGACCTCTGCTCTTCTCTGGGTTTTCATCAGATGCATAGCAGGTAAACATGGCCCACCCATGCTAGGCTGAAAGACAGTTTTAAGATACTTGAGTCCCTTAGAATTTGATCTACAGTCCAGTTTTTAAATAGTGTGAGCACTAGCAAAATGGCACCAGTGTGAACTCATAGTCGATATAATCCCTAAATGAAAAAGCTTTTATTAATCCTGTAAGGCTTAACATCAGTTTCTGAAACAGATTGAACAGAGTTAATGGAACCAGCAGCTCCATGGGTCCAGCTGCACTCAGTCCTGATGCCTCATAGTAGGGGTGGACACTTTTTTTAGCACAGGCAAGATCTGTATGAGTAAGCCTTTGATAAGCATCACCCAGATGGGCCTAGAAGGAGCTTGGTGTCCTTCACTATGTTGCAGAGAGCCACAGGGAGTTTCTTGCGAGCTTGCAAACCTAAGCAGCAATTCTGATGAGAAGAGAATAACGAGCATCTGGGGCTTGATGACATACAGCAGCAAAAAACCTGCAGACAGGTGTCATCATCAGCATCGGGATAAGCATTCGTAAGCTGCTAAGTGCTTCTCTTTGAGGGTAGTTGTAGGCCAGAGCAGTACTAGTCTGCCACAGAGAGCTTGGTTCCCTGCAGACATCAGCACCTCATTGTCTCCAGAGCAGTCACTTTATCAGGCCCGCAAAATTGTTCACAGAGGAGAGGGCTGCTCAGGTTGTCTGGCAGCCCTAAAGCTGCCGCTTTCTGACAAATACCACATGTTCTACTCTAGCAAGGGACTAACCCTTACTTGGAATGGTAAAGCAAGCTTAACAGTAAATAAAGCTCAATTCAGATCCAGTGAATATATCCAGAGCAGTGTCAGGCAGCCCGGTGAGTTTGAAACCTGGACTGAAACCTGAAAACAATACCGAGAGCAGCCACGCTCAGATGCCTTACCTGTTCTGCAGCCCCGCGCCAGCAGGAGCCAATGGACCCGTAAAAGCAGGCCTCGCCTTTGGTTCTGAGGAAAGGCCTGACCTTAGCTGACATCTAAGGCGAGATAACCCACAGGAGGCAGGCGAGGGAGCAAGCCAGCTGTAATTTTAACAAGGCTGAACCAACTGATTAGCACTGCGCAGTGTGACAGATACCTGCAGTGCAAACAGCTCTATCCTGGACAGCATATTAACTGTCACATGCTAGCAACTTCTTTTTTCCTCTCAACTGAACATGTACCCAGAGGACAGGAAGCACATCCTCCCCCCACCCCCAACCCTTGTGTAAACCCACCTAAGGACATGGAACATCTGTCGCTATGTAACCTTTTCAAGGAGGCATTTCCGATGGCAGATGTACGACATTTGCAGGCGGCCACCCTGGGACAGACAACCCCAAACAATTGCTTGGGCCAGAAAACACTTCTGCCTTGTAATTTCACATCCCTTTTCCCTTGGCTTTCCATGGGCATGACAGACTTTTAACCTGACTGGTTGCAAGAAAATAAGCTCATCCATTCACAATGTGCTCAAATTTAAGCAGTATATTAGGTGTGTTCCCAGCATCCCTCAGCTGCAACAGCAGCCTCCAGTGCAAGAATGCCTAATCACATTTAGGGAATTATAGAGCAACCAGCAACCATACACTTCGGGCACATTCTCTGAAGTCAATGACAATTGGATTGCACCCTCGGTGATATCTGACAGCAGAGGAATTGTTCAAGCTGTTTTGATGTTACACACAGAGTTACCAAAGCCCTACTACCAGTACCAGAAACCTGAGGATCAAAAGGCAAACACTTTCCCATGCTGTCAGCTCAGAGGCCAGCACAGCAGGTTCAGCAACAAGCACAACTGAGCACAGGTAGCACCTGCAGCCTCTGCCCTCCTCACTCATAAAATAAAGCCACCTGGTTCCCCTATGAACCTTCATTACAGCTGCCCAGGCTGAGTTGTCAGAATGACTCAGCAGCTTTTGAATCATGCCCCTGGTTACTACGTTATAGATCTCTCAAGAAACTTGAGCCTATGCCTTACATGGACGTCCCTAACAGAAATGGAGGTCCTTAAATATGAGGACTGAAATAAAATGCAAGCTGGGTGTATCTGTAAATCTCACCTTCTTACACACACACTTCTTTTTTTTTCCCCAAAGGAGATTATAGCTGGAATTTTCTGTTAACTTACGTTTCTCTTCTATCACATCTTGAAAGATCTGTAGCGCCCTTAACTTTGAAACATAAAGGGTATATTAAAGAAGCTACTGTATGGAGTGGCTGGCATTTCTGTGGGCTTAAGAGATGTTTTATTAGTAGGTTACAGTACAGACACGTGAGAGTTAATTTTATGGAGGCAAGCGGAGGGACAGTCATTAAACTTCCCTTATTGGTAAAACTGGTGCACAAATAAAGCACAATTAGTTCTGGAACCACTTCGATCTTCAACTAAATTTGTCTAGGAAGGAATTTAGTTTCTCAGGAGGCAACACAATACATCAAAGTCTGGTAAGACATTCCCTTGGCAGAGAAGAATTAACAGTTCTACCTAAGAGAGTTGTAGCAATTACACCAGGGTTGGGCTTTTATTTCTTTGCAGAGACAGACTCATTCAAACATAGAAGCATGACGTACCTGAAATTCAGGCTCCAGTAGCAGGTCAGATTTCCTAAAAATAAAATGAATATCTGTGAAAGCCAGGGATTCTTACATATTATCTGTAACAGTAGTTCCTTCTTTTTGCAAGCTTCATCATGAATTAATTTATTATGGAACAATCAAAGGAAAAATAAACACCCCTCCCCTTAAGCAGATCTAATTTTTAACTCTTGTGAATTCTCACTGTCACTACATTTCCAGGTCTGCCATTCTGCCATCCAGGACAGACAGGATCTTCATCGGTGATGTAAAGAGCAAGCAGAAAAGGAAAAAAATAATAATGAGGACATCTTCAAACATCTCCCTCACTTCAGCCTTTCTTCATATAGCACAAAGTAGACAAAACAGGACCCAGCTGACATCGCTTATTCCTTTGAAGGTCAGCTTTAAAAAGAGCTACTGCAGCTACCTTTTTTTGGTTTTTTGAATGGAGGAGGGCACCTGAACTGTGGAAGAAGCAGCACAAGGACACAGCCCCATACTCACTGGGGAAGCTGCCCCCGGGGAAACACATCTGATGCTTCAAAATGAACCTGCCCCCCAACCAGGGTGTGCTGGTCAGGTTGGTGCAGTTCCCCATCTGCAGAGCCCAGAGAAGAGGGAACATCTGAAGCTCCCTCACTGTCACAGAGGAAGATGAGTTTACGTGATGAGTCACCGCTCTCCAGTACCTATTCTGTTTGACCACAGAGTTGAGCCAGCCAGCGCTGACTTAACGTGGCAAAATGCCTGACTTGAAGAAATGACCCTGGCTTTGTTTATGGCCGTTTCATTTGTTAGGTCAAAAGGTGCCTGGAGCAATCAAGAACCCATGGGGCTGTTGGAAAACAGCTATGAGGAGAGCAGATTCCTTTGCAAGTGTACACCGTCTAAATTGGCTCCTTTTAACGCAGAGCGGGCTCACAGCGCCAGAGCAGCGGAGAGCTCACAGTAACTGTGGGCAGCTCCAGCAAGCGAAACCCAGGCGTAACCATCCAACTATGACAAGGGTTAAAAAAGAAGACTTGCCTTTGAAGCAAACCTGGCCCCCCTGAGACAAGGTGGACTCGGAGTGGGGCAGCTGACACTGTTTTTGGAAGAGCGCTGCTAATTATCAAAGAAGTTGCTGCTTTTAGTCTGAAATCAGATTTTTCTGCTTCTGTAATTCCTTTCTTGGAGACACAGTCTGGTAAGTTGCAAGAACTTCTACATATGTGACTGTACAGGGTGCGTTGCCCTAGGTGGAAGAAATGAAGCAGTTAACCAGATTTCCAGTACACGGCAACTGAACAACCCAACAGAAGGGGAGATGCAAACTCAGCTGTACAGAGGGTTGGTATCTCCCCCTCCTTTTGTGAAGTGTTGGTTCTGGCATGTCTGCCACCAGGCTGAACTGGAAGGGGAGGCTCAATCCCAGACAGGGTGGTTTGTGGGCAGCTACTACTACGGAGGATACAGATGGAAGCAGCTTCTCACTACGCTGGAAATTCAGTTGCCATGAGAACATCTAAGGCAAATATTATAAATTCATTCAAAAAGGGACTCAATTAATAGAGACAGATCAATCAGTAGCTATTCAACACGAAGGTCCAGATACAGGCTTTTTTTGCCAGAAGTTGACAAGGTTTCTCAGAGGAAAGTTCACATCACAGATCTTTCATCTCTTTAGCTGTTTTCTAACCATCTGTCTGTTGGAAGCAGTACACACAGTCAGGTCAATATCTGGACCAGATCAATAGATAGGAGGGCACCTCTGTCATCAGGCCCTAGTTCAAAAGTAGTACGTCCAAGAAGTACAGTATATGCCAAAAGCAGGCACTCTGAGAGCTCCTAGCTCTCAAGTGAGCCTGAAAAGCAGCTTTCTGCGTGGAACACACTAATATTATCTTTTTTTGTAGCTTTACAAGTAGTAAGGAAACCCATGTGTTCAGGAGGGTGTTTTTTTAAAAAAAAAACATCTCCAAAGAATAAACAGGCCCTGGATTAAACCACACAGAGAAAAAGCAAAGCATATCCCTTTTTAGTGATGTTACAAACCCAGTATTCTTTCAAAAACATCTGCCTTGTTGTAAGAGTTACCAAGAGTTGCCTTTCTAATGAGGACAGCTACAGACACCAGCTGGATCTCTGGCATTTCCTGCCTCTTTGGACCATGGCAAGATACAAGAACATTTTCTGCAATAGCTATTTTCCTCTTGTACATCTCTCATGCCGCCAGGTAGAAGGAAAAAGGCTCTCTAAAGGGCTCTGTGCAAAAGCCACCTCATGCCACAGCCTCCTGCTGCTCGAGCCTATTGATTTTTCCAAGCGTGTCAGCCCTCCTCGCTGGGGCAGGTACAACCAGCTCTGCGGGGACACACAGCCAAGGTGTGACATGGTCCCAAACACAGGGCAGATAAGCACAATACCAGTCGTGGGGGAACAGCAGAGGGCTGCAGGTTCTACTGTGCTTCACCTGTGCTGTTTAGCAGAGTCTCCTGTGGGACGTGCTGCCTGCTGCGGTGGTGCAGAACGCCAACCTTTACGTGTGTTTACCCCCTGAACTTTTCTGTTACTCTTATTAGTGCTTGAGGGCAGGTGATAGCAGGAGGCCAGCACCTGGAAAACGACATGTATTTGAATTAGCATCCCATTATTTCAGCCAGGAGGGAGGTGGGAACAGGCTCAGCTGTTCAGCCTTTGCAGAGCATACTTGGAAACCATACACACACCTGGTGAAGCTCTCAAACACTTTTGTGTGTGATCCACAGCCTGCTGCAGGAAAACACGTGGCCATGTTCCTGCAGCAGCTCAGCTCTGCTTCACAGGTGGAAGGAAGGATGCCCAAAAGCCAGGCATGGCACTGGAGTCTGGGGGAGAGTTTGCAGCTCAGCTGGTCCAGAGCTGTTCTAACCAGTGGCAACGGTGTTCCATCTCCCAGAGGCAGCACATCCTCCTGTGATATTTTCTAATATCTGCCAGTTCTGTGCCACTGAGTTCCTTTCTTTCTCCAGGGCAAATTTTTTAATTCACACATTTCTATCCCTGATCCTCTTTATAGCCTCTGCAGCAAGACCTGGACCACAGGAGATTGTCCCCGTGTTGCTTAATGACAAAGCACAAAGGAAACTTTGCTGAAATGAAGAACCCAACAGGCTGAGTTTAAGCTGTCAAGGACTGGTTTCTGCCTGGGTAATAATGTGGTGAGAACAGACTAGACCACACCAAATGAACTTGAAGCCACAGGGTTGAAACTACAGGAAAACAAGAACTCAATTGTCAGGGTTCACAGATATTTGAAAAAAAAATGAAAATCACCAGGTCTCACCAATGACCAAAATAAAAGTTTTAAGTAGCAGCTTACCTGAACTGTCTCCCCTTCTACAGGATCTCCAACTCAATGGAATTCTTCCTTTGTAAATTATCACAAGGACATAGATAGAAGACAGGTAGGGAAGCCCATGGATTGTTTTTTTACCCCAACACTCCCCACACAGATACAAAGTCCTGGATGGACTTGGCCAGGCTATCAGGAAGTCGCAGAAACTTGTTTTTCTCTGCCTTTCCTACATTCACATCACCCAGGAGCCATCTGCTAACCCCTGAGGAGCACACTGGGTGGTTGCCAGGGCAAGCTCTGTCCAGAGAGCAAAAACCTTTCTTTTCTCTTTTGCATGCCACTTCTCCCCTTCCCAGTTGAGTGCTGTTTACACATGGACTTTGCTGCACAGCACTGCCAGCTTATTCTCCCCACCCCCAAAATAAAGTCTGCAGTTCAAGGCCCTCACAGTCAGTTGTCTCAAGCTCAAGGGAGAGCTCAGGCTACAACCTGGCAAATTGGAGCCTCCCCGTCCAACCAAACCATCTCACAGGTTCCTGTCTGCTTTGGAAAGGGAGCAGCACAGGGCAAGTCAGGAAACCCTGAAACCAGTAAAACTTTTGCACACACAACAGTCACCGCACAGAGCAGCAGCTGTACAGCAAAAGGATTTGATGCCAACTGAGGATCAGCTGTAAAGCTCATTCAATCTCTTATCATGTCTGATTTCAGGTCCAGCATCTGTCCAAGGCCCAGGGAAATGCTTTGGCTCAGCCACCTTCAGTTTCTCTTCACCACCACCATTAATGCACATTTCCTCACTGTAATTAACATTAGGGTGATGCTTGCAGGATACCCTGGCACCAAACCTCTGGCATGAATCATCCGTGCCCTGCTGCCATGACAAGGCACGGAACAGCTCACATGTGCTGTGCCTGAGCTGTTCCAAAACTTCACAGCCAGCACAGGACTTTCCATTCCTTAACAGCCCAGCAGCTGTATTTTAGCTAAGCAAAAGACAGCCTGAAGAGAGAGCACACAGCAAAGGCAGCTGGGGAAAGCCCAGTGCTCAAGCCCATACTCTGTGCTGAGCTGCCCTCGCACAAGAGAGCACCGTGCTGCTGCCCATCTCACACAAATGGGTCTTCGGCTGCTCTAGCAAAACTGTGGCTTCTACCAGCCCCTGAACCCTGCAGAGCCAGGTATGGAACATCAGCCTTCCCAGGTATTTGGGCTCAGAACTATGCAAAGGAGGAATGACAAAGTTTAGGACAAAACCTACAGATTTTACTAGTTTTTTGGGTTGATCTCTTAGATCCAGCAGGAAACATGCCACTGCTCAGCAGCTCAGACACTGCTGAGTAATAGTTCTGCTGCCCTTTAGCACACTCTCCCAAGCCACTGCTCCTCCCCTCTCCGTGCTGGACCCCCCAGAAGATATTCCCTGGGAAACAACTAAGAGGCTACTGTAACTATAGATGTTCTCCAATTTAATGTCACAGCACAATTTTGAAAGAAATAAAACTAAATAGAAGAATGAGGCAGCTAGGAATCTCCTCTTTGGTCCTTCCCAAGTGAGCCAAGCCTGGTGGCAGCCAGCCCAACCTCCATACAGGCACATCAACCAACACGCCACTCAAGAACCCTTCAAGCGCTTTAGTGCTCCAGCATTGCCAATACGCTTACTGAGCGCAGCTCAATGCCACAGAGGAAGTCAGAAATGGGTACAAAACAGGCAAAAATAAAGTACTTCAAGCCATGGAGAAGCAGCAATGCTTTTAAAGCCAGAAATATACTCCTAGGTATCTGTATAAACCTCCATACAAACTCCAGGCGTAGCAGCCGGGCACAGGACAGCCCCCAAATGATCTCACCGGAGACAGCTCACAGGGTCCAAGTGTTTAATCCCCTCCCTGACACACACCGGTTCTGCTGCAAATTCCAGTAACCACTTTCTTTGGGGACAGGAGGGCAGGATGACACTCAACTATGTTGTAACAAAGGCATATACACTGGAGCACCTCAGGAATGCCTCCATGTAGCCTCCAAAAGCCTTAATGAGGAAAGATTGCTGGGGTTGTGTTGAGTTCAGAATTAATTGTGTTCTGGCAGAACACCTGGAATGCCACAGGAATACTCATCCCTGATTGTATTGCAGTATTAAAACCCATGCAAGTGACAGGGTTAGTGCAGTGACATCAGGCGCACCAGACACCAGAGCATGTTTTTTACATTCCAAGACAAGTGCAGTTGGAGATTACCTCACAGGGCAGAACTGAGCACCTCATCTCTCAATCCTGGAGCTTACTGAAGTTGACAGGTAGCGCCCACAGCAGAAGCTTATAAAACGTGACCATTCTCCAGCTGCTGTTGCGTCAGCCAGTGTACCCCTCTGCAAGGGCCACTGCTCCCGCCGCAGGGAGACCTGCCGGGCAGCTGCAGAGGGATGTCTAAGTAGCACTGCATCTACAAGGAAAGAACAGCCAAGGAAAAACATTAAAACTGTTAGGGAAAGGCCAATTCGTCATTCTTCATTCTCCCTTTTTTCCCTTGCATTACTTATCCGGAACAGCTCGGGGCTGTTCCAGCTTACGACCACTCTGCACCAAAACCCTGGGCAATCTCATTTAATGAAGGGAAAACGAGATGAATCCCTATGACCCAAGGTCACACGCACAAACCTCGGAAAAGATGACATCGAGGATTTGGGGGTACTTTTGCAATAGTTAAAGGAGTTCCTTGCCAAACAGGGAATTGACCTTACAGTGATTTTCAGCGAAACCTGTTAGTGCTTGAATCTTGCCTTCCCCCCTTTTTTCCTCCCCAAAATACCTTTGAAAAATCTGCATATTCACTCCCACGTATTCAAGGTACTGTTCTCCACCTGTTCAACATCAACCAGGTGCCACAACTCCAGTTGGATCGATTGCAGTTTTCTGCTAGCTGGTACCACTACACACACACACACTTAGCCTAGTCTTTCCTCCTGGGGAAGCTATGGTGAGCAAGGGAAGAGCAGTCAGTGGCTGTTCTGCAATCACATTACCCCAGCTTTGTTTAGAACAAGGCTGATCTGTGGGCAAGCCGTAGAATCCCTAGTGACACACAAACTTGAAGTCACACTGAAGAAAAGGCACATTTCAAAGCAGTACCTTATCTCATTTACCCTCAATTCATGTTTCTCTTCATCCCACAGAGTCAAGAAGCTGAGACAATCAGTTCCTCAGAAGCTTTATTTTCATTCAAGCTACAGAAGTAAGAGTAGTACCTTCCAGTTTCCCATTATACGTTATGCAGATTTGCACGGCTCAGGGCGAGATGCGCTAGGATAACTACCCTGTACACACGGAGCAAGGTAAGGCTAAGAACTAGCTCTGCTTTGAAGAAGGCCAAACCTTCCCTATGAGGCTGGCTCCAATTCCTTGATAACATTAATAGGCACAACATAAGGAAAGGAGATTGATCTCAACTACCTACTGAAAGCAAAATCCAAGAATTCATTACAAAGAAACCTTTTTAGAAGTAACAAAACAGTTTTCTACTTTGAAAAAAATAGAAAAAATAGATGAGTCATTTTTGCGTTATATACGATATATTCACACACGTACTTTCAAGTATCATTTTCACTATCATCATACTTACATGGCTAGAGATAAAAAAGTGAAAATCCCATAAGCAGATTATTATGCCAAAGAATTCACACAAACTGTATCTGGGTTTAGTGACACCTGAAACTGCACAGTACCACAGTGACCAAAAATGCACTGACCAGGCTCAATGCAATTTTCCCACTTTAATAAATGTGTTTTAATAAGGCTTGAAAAGTATCAGGATTTAGAAAGACAGAGATGGGAAAAGCCCAGGCAGTCATAACCCCCACAAATTTACAGCCAGTCTTGTCACAGGCTCAGTACTAGCAGGGCAAGGAAAAAAAAATAAATAACCCCCATCCCCCCAGAGATATGCTTGGTTAGCAGGCAAACCAACAGACTGACTTCAAGCGAGGATGTTTTTACATTTAAGGCATCACACAACACAAGTTAATGCTAGGAAGTCTAGCAGTCATCATTTGCTCAGCCACAATTCACATCTAGCTCTGGACACCAGAACATGCTTTATTTCAAAATAGGAAGGCTGGTGGGGCATCCCATCGTCGTTTGGGAAAGTGCCTGGCAGCCACCCACAGAACTAACTGGTTTTCATCACAGCGGAAGGAATCTAAGTGCTTATTAAAGGCTTTGCTGCAGCACCAGAGCTGGATGCCTGAGAACAAGTTCCGGTGGAATACAAAACTAAGCAACACAACGTTCAAGCAGCTGCAGTGACAAGTGTCCTGCAAAGAGATGAAAATGGAAAGCCTTCCACACACCCCTGCTTCCAGAGCTTTGCAGCAAGGACGGCGGGTGCGTGCCATAGGACTGGCTGCACGCTCCTGCTAGCACCCTCTGCACGCCTGCTCACCCACTCTAGTGTGGACACACTGGTATAATATGTCTCAAAGTGAAACAGGTAGAAACTATTTCTTTACTTTTGATGTCATCTTCATTTGTCTGTTTCTTGCCCAACATGAGAAGGCACAGAATCTTCATTGAAAAATTGTTGTTAAGACTTAACTAAAACCTACTCACACACAAAAAAATCCAACCCCACACTTGAAAAACACTGGCTGCTCTGAAGAGGGCAAAGTCATCTACAAGTTAAGTGCTAGGCAGGCTGAACTCTACAAGTTTAACCATTAAACTCAATTATTTGGCTTAGTACTTCAGTGCAGGATGTTCTTACAACCTAGTTTTAAAGCCATCAGGCCCTGACTGGAAAGTAAAGCTTCCTGGAAACAAGGGTGGCACGTATATCAAAGGGAAGATCCACATCACTTTACCAGGCTGAAACCCAACACTTTTTCTTTTAGTAAGGGTCCCACAGAGGCCAGAATATTTTTCCCAAACATTTCTGTAGGAAAAGATTCCCATAGGTGGGATGGAAGTTTTGAGCTCAGTCCAAGCTACTCCTCCAGGTTCCCAGAATTTGAGTAACATTTACTACTAAGTTTCCTGAGCTGGAGACAGTCTGAAACACAGGAGAATGACAGTGCAGCAGGACAAACAGTAAGTGACAATGAAAAGGATTGCACAGCCCAGACTTACAGTACACCCAGAAGCTGCTAATTCACAAATATTCATCACTTTTTACCCCTTTCTTCCCAGGCTGTATTTTGGCACGTTCTTGCACCTTTTCGAACACTGCAAACCTGTCACTCTCTTTCCTTGCTCTGCTGACTTTATACTATGTAAAGCACTCCAGATTAGATATGCCTGACATTTATTCTTTAGTCTTCTCAGGCTTACTAAAACCAAAAATTGACAGCAGCTACCCATTTAACGAAACCAGATACTTTTAATCAAAACTAGATACTTTAAACACTTGCTGTTTTCTCATCTTCTGAGCCTGTGGCTGTTTCTTAAATCCACAGAACGGGGAGCTCACAAGCTTTCTCTCAGAGTCTAATACAAACACCACCATGGTAATGAGATGAACACTAGTTTGCAGCACAAAGTGATTTCTAAGTTGGAGAAAACTAGGCTGATGGTCACTTGCTGCTTCTAGGAACACATTAAAGGCATAGGTTATGTATTTCATAAAGTGTGTCATTTAGTTTTCCCTCAAGTCTTCTAGAAACACAGCAATTGTCATTTGAGCAGCAAAGAGCCTCAAATCAACCTAGAGGAAGTTTCCATATTACAGAACAAGTCAGCTGGCTGCTTAAATAGGCTTAGGCTCAAAAGCCTGAGGCCATACCAAAAGCCATCAATCACCTTTGTAGATGAAAAAATTGCTGCTACCCTGAACAATATCCCAGGCAGTCTTGTGGTGAAATAGAAACCACCAGTAACAAACCCGGTATCATATACACAACAGCACCTGGTTTAATCTCACACACAAGGACAGCACTGAACATTTTGGTGAGCCTTGCCCCAGTGCTCCCAAATTATGTACAAGTAGACAATCTAATGTCACTTCTTGGAAAACCGATTCACCTTTACTGTCCCATGCATACAAGCATTACTGGCATACTTAGAAATAACAACACATTTATAAACACTACTCAGCTCAAGGCTGTCAATTAGGAACAAGAGTAGTTTAGAGAAATTTAGCTCAAAAAGCTTACTTTAATTGCAAAGGTGATTAGCTGAAGCAGTAAACTGGAAAATAGGCTGGGACCGCTATATTCCACCATGAACAGCCCTATTAAACCTGACTTGCTTCACACGCCTGCAGAACAAGGGCAGCAGCCAGTTACATCAGCGGAAACCAGCAGGCCAACAGCCTAATAGTGCTCTCCACATCCAGCATCTACCTGGTTACACAGCATCATTCAACACAGTCACCTACTCTAAGTGTTTCTATTAGACATAAGAGCATTCCAGAAGTCAGTGTGAGACTATATACCAACAAGGTACCACAACGCACATTTCTTATAAAATGTGCAAAAGAATGTTCAAGTCTGCTGCTGCACACAGTGACATTTCAGTGCCTTAATCAGTCTGGCTTAAGAGCCTGATTCAACTGAAGGTTTGCAGTCACAGTGGCTAAACTCGCTTTAAGGAGTTATCACAAAGATCAAAACCCCCACGGAGCTTTTGCCTTGTAACAGGCTATATAGTCCTGGCAAGATCTTTACCACACACTAAAAAAGAAATTGACAATAAAGCACTGATTTTGCTGCATGCTCCCTTCAAGAGCAGAAAGAAAAAGCATCTCATGTTGTGCTCAAGAACTCAGTGGCCTTCAAAACTTCCCCCAGTCCGACAAGTCAAGCAAACTGACAGCTTCCACAGCAGCTTTCAAGGCAATGAAAGATCAATTTGACTGAAACACACACACACACACCCCCCCAGCAGCCTATCTAGATCCTCACTTTTTGTTTTGCAGCCATGGCTCTAACGCACTTTACTTGCACTTCAATTTATATCCTAAACGTAGAATCACTCTTAGTGTAGCTCCTACCTGAAACTAGACAGCTTTCTATGAACCCTCAAATTTCTTGGCTGGCATAAACCAGTCAAAAGATAATCAATGCAAACCATGATCAATTAGTCCAGCCACTAAGAAAAAACCAGCAGCCACATCAATATAATTTCACTTTGATTTAGGGTGCTATCTAATAGATTAATTAAGTTTCAACAGACTATAGCTCCAGACTTTATCTTTCTTGGAAGACACTACCAAAGAAGCCACAGTGGAGACTGCCTTGTCACAAGAAGTACAAATACTTGCTGTATAGATGGAGAAATAAAAGGACAAATCTAGTTGTCTAAAAGACAATTCACTGTACACGTTTTATTTACAGTTTTGTACACTGTCTTAATATGAATGGGACCGCTTTTCTACTTGAGCCATTTTAACCAAAGCAAAATAACCTAAGTAATACAAAGTGTTAAAATACAGCATAAGATACAAAAACAGACATAACTATTTCTAGTAAGGAATGTAAATTATGGTGTTACATTAAAAAAAAAGATCCACAATTATGTTTAGGAAAACACACAAACAGATCACTGATTTGACTGAAATGCAAAAATTTGTAGCAAAGCTTTGATGTTACAAAAAACCAAAAAATTACCAAAGAATGCACAAAATTAATGTTTATTCCACCTTTGTCATATTCCCAAATTCTTCACCAAATGTTACATGAGAAAAAACAACTGAAATCAAAACATCACTAATGTTACCAGATAGGGAAAACAAATAAATTAATCTAGCAGCCATCAGCATAGGTTACAGCAATGATGATGCTGTATAAAAAAATTGCTAGAAAACTGTATGCACCATACTCTTTTTTTCCAAAACCAGCAAAATGTTACTGCATACAATGCAAATGTAAAACAGAGTAATTTCCTGCAGGTACAGAAATGCAGCTTCTTTTCTGAATACTGTGGATAAACAAATGGGGGGTAGGTTGTTTGGGTTTGGGCTTTTTTTTGTAATAGTAATGTTTCTACCAAGCTGTTACAGAGTGGGCCAAGAATACACGTATGGATTTGAGGGGTGAAGTGTACTAAAATTTTGATTGGTAATGGTTACTTCAGCCAAAATAGAAAAAAATAGAACACAGAAGTACAAGACAAAGGTGAATGAGACTTCTCACAAATCTTAGCAACACTTAGATGGAAATCGAATTTAAATGTAGTCCACTCTGCTTTTGAAGAGGCTTTGGTTCAGCTCCCAAATCTCGATTGCTTGACGCAGTCTCCTATGAAAGAATACTCAGAAGGTGTCTTCTTAAACAACAAACCTATTTTTAGTGGTGGAGCCGCTCTTAGTAGCTGTGTCTGCATGGGACTGATAACCAATCACTATCTTTGGAGGAAGTCCTAATCTTTCCTTGTATACTCTCCTGCAGAAAAGAAATACAACAGTTTAAGCAAAGCCCTGGGGAAGGAATTAGTAACAGGACACCTGCCTTTAAGGTCTGACAAATCCATGGAAAATAGCTGCCTATTTAGAAACAATTTCTAAAATATTAATAAAGGACTTGAAACAGGACTTTTTCTAGGTTACTCCATCTAAAATGAGCTTATAGTTCTGTATGAACAATGACTTACCTTAGAAAATAGGACAAGCTCTTGCCAAAAAATAACAGGTCTATAAATGCAGAACACGGGGATTCTGCTACACTTGTGCCAGCATCACTAATAGAAGCAAACTATACTCATAGCTGGCTTGTTTCTACATGTGGGAAGTCATGGTCCACAATTCCAGGACTACCAAGATAGTCACCTGAACCAAGGCAGCCAGTTTTTATGACCACACACATCTCGGTTGCACAGACTTGCTACAATTTCTTTAACTACTGTTAAGAAAACACACCCCTCTCCATGTGCCCCCCCTCAATTGATTACAGCACTGGTCAGGGCAGCTACCCAACAGGAGCTCTAAGAAAAATCACCTTGGATTTTATTTTATGACTTAAGCTGCAGGAGTACCCCACTTACTCCATGCTTAGGAACACAGCGTATGTGTGAGATGTGAATCACTAGTGGCACTAGGCTGCAAGCTCTGACCAAACCACAGAGCTGCAGATTGTTAACTATGTGAAGTTGGCTATTTTTAAACTTACCTGAATCATAATAGAGCCGTTTACAAGACTACAGCTTATCCCAATTTTAACTTAAATAAAAGCTTGTTGTATTGTCTCTGTAGTTACAGCAAGGTGACAGCAGGCAGTCAATGCGATTTACCTAGGTTATTGTGCCACCCGTTTGCAAAAATCTTAAACTTTTTTTACAGCTAATGGAGTCATCTTAGCTCCTCAGTTAATGGTTCATGTCATGCTAAAAACAGGCTTTGATGCAAGGTTGTTTTCTATTAGCAGAAGATGCATACTACAGTTCTATTTGCCTGTTGTTAAACACCTCACAAGTCTGCACACGACTGTAACAAAACAGTTACTATAAGGTAACCCCACCAGATTCATCAAGACCCAAATGAGGAATGCGTCAAGAGAGCCACCCAGTAAGTGAAAAATTTTAGCAAGTTAGTATGTCTGACAGTTAAAAGTCTTGCCTGAGACAGATACGCTAAGATGGGAAGATAAATATTTTCATTGGTTTGCACAGGTTAAGTGGCCTTTAATGTATGACTAACAGGAGGTAGTTCTGAAGCATCGATACTGCAGCATAAGGAATCCAATGGCTTGAGCAATACTTCCTAACAGCAGAGCACTACACACATTTTCCTTAGTAGAGGCCCATGACAATCTGAGATTACTTGTGTCACTTCCTTGAACAAAGACTACAACATGCTACTACACATGCCAAATAATCTATGAAACTCAGCATTGTTTTGATTTGCACTTAGATAAGTACGTAGGAAGATACCGGTAGAGTTTCACAGCACATCGCTGTCCAGCTTTCATCAAATACACTGACAGCCTTGTGAGCTGTAGGTTTACAGTGTCTTTCTTCTCTTACTTGCAAGCATTGCTTTCCTGAGAAAAGTCTTCTCTATCAGTGCTCTTCTGTTACTGGCAACCCACCTTTACAAACCAGCATGTTACAGTAGTGATTACAACGCCTCACTGTGAAATGGAAAACTTGTACTTAGATTTGTCTTTAATTCTTCATTATTTCTAGATATAGTGAAGGTAGTGCAGCAGTGGGAAGAAGTTGCTAACATAAGCCCATACAAAAAACCCCCATACACAGTAACACAAATAATTTGGCACTGAGTTACTTGAACTAGGGATTGCTCTGCACAGGTGACACCTCCAAGTTAGCGGCTTTAAATGCATTATTATACTTCATATATTCAAGACACCAACCACGTTACTTACCCTATATGCGTAACAGCATCCCTGTTTTCACATTCAGTTGTCCATATTGCTATTTTATCACCCTTAGTTCTAACGTTAACAACAGCACCACATACATCATCACTGTAGTCATCAAACGACTCCCCAATAAGGCACAGCAGCTACAAAACAAAAATGAACCATTAAAAGTGGCAGTTCAAAGTCAGAATCCTGCTCCAAAGGCTAATCACTCTGTGCACAAAAGGCTTGAGGAGTATCACGTTTTACTGCTTGCAGGCACTTACCATACAACAACTGTTCTGTTTATTGCAGTATCTTGTTGAAGTTCCAAACGTTAACAAGTGAGCATAAACTTAGTTGCTGTAAGGTGTCTCCCTCTTATTTTGAGTATTCCTGCCTCTCCCGCTGTCCCCCAGTAGCTTCAAGGTCTGACACACGATCATTTACAGAGTGTTGCCTATCCCACCACTCCAAAACCAGGTAAGAAGTGAAGGAAGTTATTCTTCTTTATAAAGTATGTTTAACACAGGCAGACAAATATGAACATTTAAGTGTTTACACATTTGTTACCTGGGAAGAACCTGTGAAGAACTATTTGGGCAATGTCCACTATGTAAAGTCCAACTTCAATTCTGAAGTGAATCAATGCAGAGGCAAATCAGACTGCAACTTTGATGAAAAGTGCTATCTAGTAAAGTGTTACTTCCTATCAGCACACCCAGGAAGCTTCAGAGCTCCCACTGACTTTAAATTGAGAATCAGTCATCCTGAACGGTGTATAATGCAAGCATAACAATAAAAGCATACAAGCAATGTAAGATTCTCCCCCCACATTTCGGATGGTGAAGCTTGGAATTGGCAAAGATGGTACACTTCAGGAATATCAGCTTCAGCTAGGTCACATCCCTGTACAATATGCTAACTGTGAAAGGGATTTTTAAAACCTGAAACTTTTAAATCAAGTAATTTTTAGATATACAAAACTGAAAAATTTTTGTAGTTGAGATGGATCTAGTTCATGCTGCATTAAAAATCCTTTTGCACACGGAAGTATTAGTCTCCAGATGGATGCCTGCTTGCACAGTATGTTAAATACACTGCCATTATACTAATTTTCCAGAACCACTTAGAACATTTGGAAATCTAACACACTGGCAATTTTTTTGAACAGAGCAGGTCTTTCAGTACCCATGAGAGCTGCAAGGGCTGACTTCAGGGAGGAAATATAAAAAGGACAAAGTGTGTCACTGAATAAACCAGGTATAACTACTCATACTTTAAGTGTTACACCCAATTGCAGGATGCACACACTGAGTAATGAAAGCCACAAATGTTTAAGTTAAACCACACAACAAAACATTAAAAATATCTAATCAACAGCCTTAGTACATACACCTGCAAAGGCAACTGATACGCTCAATAAACACTACAGTCAAGTACATTCTTCATGAATGCTGCACAAAAGGGGTAGGGGGAATTTAGGTCTTCCTAAATGCAGTTTAGTTTACAGTAAAGAATGGTAAAGATCATTAATTACAGTAAAATTTTGTTCCAAAAGGGAGTGATAAAGGAAGTGGCTTTGATTTGTGTTTTAGAGCACATCCCAGTCCCCTGGGTGTTCAGGTTCTGTGCCACTGCTCGTTGCTAAACAGAAAGGAGAGCTCTCTAGCCTCAAGTCTATGTAAACCATCTGTATGTTCCAAATCCATACATAATGGTTATTAATCCAGATGTAATGGTTACAGAGTCAGGCAGCCTCATACAGGCCTTTGGGGGAGAAGTCAAAATCACAAAGCAAGACGTTTGCTCATGTGCCATCATACTGCCTAGTCGTACAATGCTCACCATCCTTTCTTCAAATCACTACTACAGTAACTATAAAGATCCTAATCATCTGGGTGTGTGGACACTGCTGCTCTGATCCTGAAGGCCATTTCTCCCTTTCAAAGGGGTACAACAGTGTCTCTTACACAGGCAGATAGAAAAGATCAGAGATTTGATGATTGCTTTGCACTGTACTACCTGCAATCCACGCCCCTAAACCCCAGATCACACTAGACTTTTAGGCTATTCTAAGTCACTTCCTAGACAATACAGTTGTATCCTACAACAGTTACTACAACCCACATATCTTGAAGTATATTTACCACTCAATCTATTCCACAAAGATAACAGCAATGGAAAAAAGTACTTCTACAGCAATGGAAAAGAGTACTTCTACAGCACACAGGAAGACTGTGCTACTACTTGCGTATCCTACCGTTGAGTACAGAAACATCAAAAATAAATCTGAAACTCCCTCGTTTCAGCAAAACTAAGCCTGAAAACCATTCACTTGTAAGAGTATTTGTAAAACTAATCGCTACATTTAAGCGATGAAATTTGGGAGTCACATTCAAGGCAAAGTGTTGTTTTCCTCACAGCCGGACAGCTGTTCCGTACGTTCCACGCAAAAAGGTTAACCTGTCCTGCAGAATTACCACTACTGCTGCCCATCACAAGGCAGTATGCAACAGTATGTAACTACACTGAACACCTCTACTGAAAACTCATGTTTCAGATCAACCTGTCAATAAAAACTTACAGGGCGCTGCACTGCCAGGAAGTTAAGAGTCTAGTGAGACACAAAGAACAAACCAACTAAAATAATGCAAATGCAGGATTCTTCAGCTGCTACTTGTAAGGCCACAGTGCTTACTGTCTCTAGCCAGAAGCGATCAAGGTCACTTCGTCTCTGCTGCTTGTTTAGTGTAATTAGCCATCGTCCTCCTCGCTTGTTTTTTTCATCTTCCCACATGGGTTCGATCCCATCCTGCAAAGAACAGCCAGAAGGTAAATCAGACTTGACCTTTATTTTTCCTAAAAAATAACCCAAAGGCCAGTGATAACTGAAAGAGCAACTGAAGAAAAAAGTGTATAGTTTAGGATACATACCTGTCCAGAAGTACTGTCTCATACCAACAGCAAAGCCCCAAAACAGCTTAAAAAAATGCATTTTTTGCTAATGGATTTTTTTCTTTCTACAGAAGAAAGATAGCCCTGGCAGAAGTCTTGGCTACACAACATTACATAAAAAACTTTGGGAATGGGGAAAGCCAAACATCCACTTTGCCCTGTATGAAACCAGACAAAATTAACAGCTACATTCTGAGTCCTTATTTTAAGTCTCGGACTCGTTGCAACATTGGCCAAGTGCTTCACTTATGCATAAAGATTACCTCACTGAAACAGACACCCTTGGCAGTCTCTCTCAACTACTTCCTCCACGCATAAAGTGAGAATAAGAGGGTTTAAATTGCCAGGGCCACAAAAATCAACACACCATTTAGAAGCAAGCTGCACTCTGATTCATGCTTCACCCGTGGCCTTGCACTGAATTATGTAACTCTGGATGCATTGATCCAGCACAGCAGCCAGCTGCCACTCCCACATCCACCAACTACACCACACTTCAGGAAAATCAGTCACTGAAAAAAGCAGGTAACTGTCTAGACAGAAATTTGGTTAAGAAGAGCCACAATACAGAACTTCGGCGGAAAACTAATTAAGTGTTCAACATGCAGGATGGAGTGGTGTCAGCTCACTTTAAATTTAACACCCTCACTGGCAGCTGCAGGGCTCAAACTACTTCATCACCTTTAAGAGGCACTCTTACGAGGTCACGACTGAAGGACAGCAGCAAGAGACTGCATAGAGACCCACAACAGTTGCCTATTCGGTACCTGTTCCATGCATCTGAATAAATTATTGCTGACTGATGACATGCAAACATAGAACAGATACACATATTTAAATACAAATTTAGGATTCACACAAAAAATACAAGGTCTCTCAGTCACCTAAAGCATTGTGACCTTCCCAAAGTCAAGCATCACCACCTCCTCCCTACCTAAAGCTGCTGCAGTTTACAAACTAGGTACACAGTCCACTGAGGAGTCCCAGCCAGCAGCTATGTTTCATAAGCAAAGGGGGAACCAGGCACCAGTACAGAGAGGATTTTTTAGGTATTTGAAACCAGAAAGGAAGGTGTACATTAGAAGCACTCCGGAGAGGTTAGGATTTAATTTAGAGTTCCAGTTCTGATCTCCACTCCAGCCAAGGCAGGATTTCACATACACTCTCTCATCAGCATTTCTATTCACTAGTCTGAATTACTTCCTCAGCATGCTCTAAGTGTCAGTACTGGGTGCAGTTCTCTGTTTCACGCGTGAGTAACACAGCACGTAATTTGTGCTGCAGAAATTATAGGTGCACTGTGGATCTGGCTAGTAATGCTCATTAGGAATACTGGAGAACATTGCAGCCTCACACAGAACTGGGACATTTTAACTCTTTGTGTCACACCCAATGACAGAGCTGGAAAATCTTTCGTGTTATAGAAATTAAGAATTATTTACACAAGCATCTCAAGCACAGAATGAAGACAAACATGGCAACAGATTAAAATGTACTGTGTTAAAGCAAGTACTTGCATTTTCAGACTAGTGACAACCTGGTTTTCAGAGGGCACGTGTTTGGGACTTTCCAAAATAATAACACCTTTAGGACATTCCCAACACTTTACTAAATATCCAAAGTGAAATATTTTGACAGTGTCTTGCTTAGTCAGGAAACCATCAACATCCATAACTGAAGAAAAAAAGGTTAGCAAGCATACCTTAAAGAGCGAGTAGTCACAACCAGGCATTAAATTACTAGAGAGCTGGATATGGTTGTATAAACTATTGGGAGGGAAAAAAGCAGGATTAAAAACTAGGCATTATTTAAGGTACAAAATTCTTAAGGAATTTAAGACATATGACTGAAGAAAATACAAAAATTAAAAAGCCATAAAGTTATTTCAGAAACCACCCTATTCCCTACATATTCTTCAGCAGTACATAAGAATTAGGTTTAAGATGTTCTGTGCTTAAAGAAGCATAACAGAAACGGCTTTAATGAACACTTGCTGGATTCCTACACAACAGTATTTTCCAGAAATACTAAAGTAATGTTTCTTTTAAACCTAGCTCTAATGAAGTTACTGGAAACAGCTCACTGAACTTTCATGGCACTAAATTCTGTAGGCATGTGTATTCTGTTCATATACATACATGGAATAAAGAATAATTATTTATGTTTCTAAGACTGCTCTTTCTGCAGAAAGAGGTTTTAGGAAAAATATTCAACTTTGTTATTTAAGCCAGTATCTAGGGGTGAAGGCTGTAGGCCTGGTAATTCAAATCGAACTAAGGGCTCAAAAGGCAAGAACATATGCCTAGCAACAAAACATTATACACACACTCTGAATTTAATTTACACCATCACCATTCAGAAAAAAAATAAAGGGGCACATATTGTCTCCTCCCCAGGCAAAGAGCTGCTTCCCCCCCTGCACTGTTAAGGTAAGACTTTAGAAAAAGTTCTGTGCATACCATAGTACGTTGCAGGCCAAGACCAACTAACATGCAAGCACAGTCTAGCACCAAATGTTCTGGTAATTAGGTATCAGGCACAGGTATTGACAGAGTTAGTTACAGATTTACCAGCTTCCCTCCTTTAAGTTTACCTCCTCAGAACAGCATGCCTATTTCCCACTCCGACAACCGAGGCATAACTTCTCAATTGCTTGTGACTGATTCTATACCTTGACTGCAGACAGCAGTCAAGCACTTTTAATTACCCAGACTGTCTTGGTTATAGGAGCTCCAAAAATCTCTTTCTTAACTGACTTTAATAGTGAGCTTCAAACAAATTAGCCTCCTTTCACATACTCCAAGACTCAAACATCAGTCACCCCCATTGTAGGAATGGGAAAGCTGGTTACAAGCACAGAATCCTACTCCCCTCCCTCTGGTACTTGCACTGATAAATACTTGTTCAACAATTTTGGTATCTTTATTTCTGGTTGACTCTAATGGGTCACTGATAGGTCTCATTATTCCATAGCGAGACCATCTCTTCCATCCTGATCACACCCCTACCACTCAATGCAGCATGAAACACTACGGAAGATCAACTATATAATCCCTTTTTTTCCACACTCAACCTCATGCCATTTACATCTTCTCTGTATTTCATCATTATGGCAGGTGATATCTTCCGAATAAGCCACCCGAATTTGACTGAGGTATTAGGAAAGCACAGGCCTACCTTCAAAGGCTTTGTTCTTGCCCTTTAAGCCTAACTGCTGTCACAGACCTTTAATTTAGAATGAAGCAATTTTCTTCTGTAACCTCTAATGAACTTCTTTCAAGGATGCCATTAATCTGCATCAATCTCCCAAATGCTATGCTCCCGTTTCAGGCACTCTTGAGCATCTGAAGTGAGCCAGGTATCTGAGAATTTTGTCAACTAGCAGAATTTGGTGCCAAGAAAGTAACAGTCAGCCAAAAGAATTTATAAATTCATGTTCATATGAGATAGCTACTGCACAAAGACAACTTTCTACATGTATGTCATGTACATACAAATACAAGCAGTGTCACAATGTTAACAGCAAGACTATGTGCATTTACAGTATGAAAAACTTCTCCAAAGTTGTAGTTAATGGAGTACTTTTTTTTTCTGACTTTAGCATAAGCTTTGCCAACATATGCCAGGATTATTATGCAGACTGGAAAAAACCCTTTACTTACGCCCAAAAATCTTCAACAGTGTCAAACTTTGAGATAAGACGAAGATTTGCTTGCCAAGTTTTGCTCTTGTCATTTTTAAAAAACCAGAGCGCCCATCTAAAGGAAAGCAAAATAAAATAATAACATACATAAATTAAAGTATATTACAGATATAATACACCATTTGCATGGTTATATCCAAATTAGTTGCAAACCCTGAGATATAATCAGCATGAAATCAGTTTTCATCAGTAAGCTACACAAGAAATTCAATTCTCAAGTCCAACTCTTTGCAGATCAATATTTGTGTTCTCATTACAAGAAACATGGCAGAGTTGATCAATCAGTTTAGGTAAATATTTTACATAGTTTTGGGATATTTGGAATATAACTAACTGTAAGCCTAAGCCTTGGATGTTTCTCCTCACTTCTACTGCTAAACTGCAATCCCCTACCACAGATAACTTAGTATGGTCTAAGCAAACACCAACTATTCAAACTGGGAGTGCAGCTCCCCTTTCCCAGTAATTTTCTTGTAGATCTTAGAAAAGCTAATTACACCGCTCCAAAGCTATACATGACATGAGTTTCCCAAGCACTAACATACTAGGAGAGCACATATTTTAAAAGGGAACATATGTTAAATTTACCAATGGTGACAGTATTAAAAAAACCCCACCAACTAACTTTAACTGTTTCAAGATTTTAAATCTGCAGTATGTGATGAATTGAAAAAAATTTCCATCCAATTTTCTGTAGCATCATTTCTGCTGAGTACAAATCTCAACACATTATAAAATTGAGCCATTCAAAGGTGATCCTTCTGGACTTAAATATTTTAATTATAAAATGCTGGAAAAGGATACCTGATGAGGCAATTTAACAAAACAGGCTCAGTTTTCATAGTGTTGACATAACTCAGGTTAGCACTAGAGTAGATTTATCTTCTCACAGTGACGTACGTCAAGTCTCCAGGTGTCAATCTATTGATTTGAGACCTTTCCTGAGCAACCTTTGTTTTAAAAGTTTACTCTTTTCCAGTAATAGCCCCACTACCACTTGTAAAGGAGTGGCAGCACCCATTTAATTGAAGTCTTTAGAGGAAAACAGCAATGATGGAAGTTGAAAGACAGGGGGATGGGATGCACACAGCATAACACTGTAATGCAGAGCTGCTTTCCATGCTCGCTCAAAAATTAGAAGAAGATTCAGGTGTCACTTAATCTTACCAACTCAGTTGGTAAGTGTTCACTTTGGAGCAGCAGCAACTACCTACCAACATTTAGTACTGAGCATTCCACATCAGCTCTTCAGCTTATCTGTAGAAAATTACTTCCTGGCTGTTATTTCTAAGGCGTATGTATACTGCTGGAGTGACTTCTGTGCACATTGAACAGAAAGCAAGTAGCACCTTTTAAAACATACCCGTTTTTGCACACTGAACACAAAATTTAGTATGAGGGCTTTGACTTTTTGCTAACCTTTCTTAACTATACTTTTAACTACTGCTCCATGTTCTTGTTAACAAGAAGAATTTATGTGCCCTACACTTCTTAGTGACACACTGGTACAAGTGTGTACATCTGCACTTTACAGGGTTTCTTCTGCCGTGCTTCCTACAGATAATGAAAACTATTACTGCAGACGCTAACTATTCATATGATCAAGTCTAATTAGCTCCTTGGCCAATTAACACAGCTTCTACTACTTTCAGTGCCAAATAGGACAAAAAGATATGATAGAGTAAGCCTCTGAGAAGAAATAGAAATGAGAAGTCTTTACCACTGGCACCTTTGCCACAATTAGGTCCAATGCACAACAGCAGGTTTGCCCGTTCTGCTTGGCAGCAGCTTCCTATCAGTGTCAGTCTCTTAAAACACAACAGACAAAAGCAACAACAGCTCTGCCTGCCTCTAAATATACACAAAGCCACACTCTTTCCAATCACCTGGCTGCAAGATTTTTAGCTTCTGTAACATTACACAGCAAGGCTCTAATTCATAACAGGATCAGATTCCACTCCCACTTTAAAAAAAATCTTCAAAAAATTTGGAACTCTCAAAATGATGCTAAGAAAGCATAAGGTAAATGACAGCTGTAAAGTCACAGGCATCCTTCTATCATTGGCAAAATTACAATCACATTTCCATACTACTTACCTGTTTTGTAGTGGATGCTTAATATACTGTTCAGGGCTGGCAACCTCCTGACTAGGTGCTGGCTCAGTTTTCTCCTCTTCTGAAGGCTGAGGGTTGGGAGTGGTTTCCTGTTTGAAAAAAAAAAAAAAGTAGGTTCCTTTTCAATTTTTTATTGAAGTAATTTAATTATTTGAAGTAACTTTAAAAAAGTTGAAGCTAAGAGTTCTTCTAACTCATCCTGAATGAGGGGGCCAAATCACACCATAGAAGTTACATGCTGTATCCTTTTATTCTTCAGCATCTGAACAGGTCCTACAATAAATATTCACCGCAGGGACTCACAAGCTGCTGTTCCGTGATTTGCTTCCTGTGTCGCTTCTTTCCAGAACACTTTGCTTTACATACTTGTCTGTCTTTGATAGTGCTCAGAGAGTTATTTTAGCAATACACACTATGCTATGTTTTCTAGAAAATGCACATGTAGAAACTGATTTCCAGAATAATTATTTTAGGATGTTTCTGACAAAGCATCATTGGAAAGAGATGTGCAAGCCCTGTTTATCTAGCAGAATCTGTTATTACAAGTAGGAGACATGCACAATTCTCTGTTGTGAAATCAGTTATTACAAGCAGCTAGAAGCCAAACTGGTAAATAGTTGTCTTTGTATTTACCACATCTCTATTAACAAAGCTTCAGGCATGAAACAGCAGAAATTTAAACACGTATCTGCTCTCAAATTTCAAACTGAAATAAGTGTAATGGCATGTTTACCACAGATCAGAATAATGCCAAGCATTATTTTTTCAAATCTCTAGACAGCACTGGAGATGTCAAATACACTTTAACACAAAGAAGTGAAATAATATATTCCCTTTGCATGCAAACACCCTCGAGCTTGTCATTCAGTTCAAAAAGCCACTGTGCCAGGTTTGAAATTCTAATACCATTAGAATTCTAATTCCAACCAGAGAACACAAAGCTTTATTGTGAGGCCAAGTGTCCCCACCAGTTACCACCATCTCTCAATAATTTGCAATTCCTGCTAAAACATTAGAGAATGAGGACCATAGCTCAATGCCTACAGCTAACAGGCAAATGCCTGTACAGCTGAGCCTGTGAAAGAAAAAGCACTTCAGCAATATAAACAAATACTAACCCCAGCAGACCCAAAGACTCCAGCTATTCCTCCATGTGACAATACAAAAGCAGTACTTACAAATTAATTTAAACTTTGTGGTCTTAAGAGAACAAAGGAATCTGGGGGTGGATTAAGTAATGGTAAAGTCATCTAATTAATGGAACAGTTTACTCCAGGCTTTCATATTACTTAGTTTATCATCACCAAAGCTGCTGAAAAGTGGAATGGATTTAAAGCGATAACATAAGCACACAGTGTTTAACCTTCACCTTCCCAGCTGGCAAACTCTTCTAGTAACACCTAAAGTTTGCCTTAATAGGGACTTGCTTCTCATTATTAGTACATTTACAATTATTAAGCATAATCCTATGTCTTACTTCAGAGAAGTTACACCTTCACACTTGACAATAAGTATGCTTACCAGCTCACCTAGCAGAAGTTTCAGTTCAAAAGCTAAATATAACTTACATCATGTTTAAGAACGCTTTCACATGCTCCCATGTTCACAGTGAAAAGACTGAAATGTGAAGACCTAACAGGGGCAGTGACAACTAGGACAGTGCTTCATTTTAGCCAGCACAAGGGGTGGGTAGTAGTTTCCTGTCTCTAAATAGAAGTAAATGCTTTCTCAAGATTCCTTAGTGGGGAACATTACTGACACTGTTGAACAATCTGTTAAACAGCCTTCACTATAACACTATAAAAAGTTAAACAGATCTTCAAAAAGCTTTCTAACTGCTACAAATTCTATCTAGAATAAAATTCCTAGCCTTAGCCCCATTTATTTTTAAGCTGACAGGATAAAATGTACATCTTCCCCTCAAGACGCACACAGGCACCCCACAAGTGGAGATGGTCAGTGCACAACGGCCACGAAACGCACCATGGCAGCACTGCCTCCTCCTCCAGGTTATCATCTGTATCACACTACAAAAAACCAAGCACAGGCAACTAGAATTTAAGTGCTGCCCCTTCAGGCACTTCTAGCTAGAAGTTAGAAAGATCACCTGCATAAATACAATGAGCATACAAAAAAAAAATAAATAAATCTTGTTGACATTTTGGAAGCAGACTAAGCACTAGGGGTTTTGTGATAAAGCTTGCTTTCATTCACAATACTCTGCAGCTGTGTCATCTAATATTTACAACTGGCTTACAAATATCATAGCACTAAAGAGTTCTACAACAGAGTCACTCTTGACCCACGTAGTACATCTTCCAAAAATAATTTCATTTGAGCATCTGAATCAAGTTTGCTCAGCAAATAGTTTTCAAAGAGCTAATTCTAAATTCTCCCTGGTCAGGCTTCCTGAACTATCGTTAACTACATAAATCGGAATAATCAGTACAAAACTAAGCAGCACGTGCAGGGCTATGACATTTCCTGGTTTCTAATACGAGATACCACCGGAAAGGACTAAGGTAGCACCTCCAGACAATTTAAAAAATGTAGTAAGTCTCAATGCCAGCCCAGAACACTGACAGTCACCTTTCAGGTAGCTACACGAAAGTCCACTTCAGGACAAACAGAAGGCATCTGACTTGGTGTAAGCCTCATATGCAACATTAATGAAACTCAGACTAACCATTATTTCAGGCTCCTGTCTGAAACAGTAAATGACAGCTCACCTCCAGGCCTGGCTACCTATGATCTCGACCCAGAATTATGTCCCTCAAAAGAGAGCCCAGCCAGAAAAGAAGGGTTTTTTAAGTACCAGACTGCCCATCAAGGAATGGGACATCTGTACATACAGGAATAAACCTGGAAAAAGGTGTAAAGTTGGAAGTAGAGTTTTCTACCCCAAAGCAGTTTTCTGGCTGGTCTCAGAGAGAAGCCTAAAGCAGCTTGTTTTCACTCCCTGTTATTTCCCAGTGCCATTAAGGAAAACAAACATTTTCATTTTTGGATGGTTTATCACATAAGCTCCTATTTCCTCTTATCTTCCTTTTATCTCACTGTTCTGACCACCAAACTAAAGTACTCATATAGCAAAGCACTTCTCATTGTTAGTCAAATATGAACAATGTAAGTTCACTAACTGGCAGTCAAAGTACGTTTTTTGTACCCAACCTCTTTCCAGTTACCGAAATGCTGCCCAAACTACAAGCATGGGAGTTCTAAAAGATTCTATTGACACAATATATGAATTACAGTGGTATTGTGTACATTTTACCAATTCACACCTTGAAATCCTCCAATTGCTACACTATTAACTTACTAGAGTCAGACTATCTCCATTCACAGTTTCTGGTCTATGAAAGTTAAAATCCATATAATACTTCACTATTGCTTATAACTAATGCATTCTTTAACCTAAAATTGACTTTGCATCTACTATTAGACTAAGGCACCTCTGGGTTTACTGCTTTTAAAATAGATGTAATAAAATAGGGTAGAACTACCAGATAAACTGGAAAGCTTCAAATGGCCAATCCTACTCCTCATACACAAGACAGCACGTAATTAAAAGTGACATTTACTCACTAGCCACATGTTTTCTTATGTACGAATCAGCTTGCAGAAGTCATGAAACAGTTGCTTATTCAGCTTTTAATGACAGTGCGTATCTGCACGTTACTCAGATTCTGACACTTGCAGATTTAATTGCTGATATTTCTTCTTTCTCCACAGCACATAATGACCAGCATACCAAAAGGAAGGTGTGCAAGTCACTGGGACAGGAAACAAATAGCACTTACAGTAAAAATTGCTTGATCAGGTTTGTCTATTGACGAGAACAACTAGCTTGACTAGGTTCCACCACGTGTTTCCAGGTTCTGTCCAGACCACATTTATGTCAGCTAATTGTCTAGAGATGTTGTTTAGGAAGTCTGGTTGAGAGTGCAACACCTACGTCCCAAAAGGACATAACCTAGCACTATTGTGCATTCCTGGTGAAAGCTAAGAGAATCAATGAGTGCAAGAGGCTTCCAAAGCTTTCTTGCATCAAACCAAAATAAATTACACTTCAGATTTTCTACCTTCTTGTTTAGGGTTTCCAACAGAACAAAAAACTGCATGTCCACCCCAGCTATCAGATGTCCAGGGAAAATGCATGCGAACTACCTGCTGGTCCTTGTTCTTGCAGGTGCCGCTAGTACACTACAGTTAGGGTTACAATTCACAAGGCATAAAATCAGGAGCTCTTTATTTCTAAATACTCTGGACAAAACAGGATACTACATGCTATAAGAAAGCAAGCCAAATAATCATAGAATGTACTGGGTTGGAACAGACCTTTAAAGGTGATGTAGTCCAACCCCGATGATGATCGGAGTTAAGGCTCTGAAGAATGAATATAGAGGTAAAAATCGTATGCACTACATGCGACATCAACTGAAAGAGCTGCCAGTAGCCACTTGTCACCTATTACACAGTGTTAAATAGCTTCCCAGATACAAGGGCAGAGAAAAATTTTCTAGGCATGACATAAGGCCTAACACAGAGCAACCATCCTACCCGCATACGTTATTACTTAGACCACCACAGACTTTTAGAAAGGCATTCACCATTAGCACACAAACCCAGGATGTGATTTTAACTGAGTGACATCCCACCAAATTAGAAGTGCAACACATGTACAGGATGGGAACCAAAGACTGAAGAAGAAGAGTCAAACACTTCTTCATATGCTTCAAGGCACCCATCAGATTTTCAACATTTAAGTCTCCACCTTATGACTACAAGTCACAAGCTATATTGAAACACTTGACTATCTTTGTGTTTTTTCTCCTTGCCTAGGCAGCCTGCTCTTGTGCTACCATTTCTCACCCCATTTTGCAGTCTGCCACAGCCTTTGCTACTGGAACATGAGCTCTACTCATGGGGTAAGATGACTTTCCACACCTAACGTTCTGTTAGTTCTAAGGCACTTGGACAAGAAGATAAAACCTTTCCCCAAAACTGCTGAGAGCAGTTCAAATGACTCAAGGGACAGAACACCTTTAACCTTCCTGAACACTTCTACACAATAGACACAAAAACACTCCAAATTACCACAAGCATATTGGTCATACAAACCCTGCATAGAGTTTTACATCAGCTGAAAAATTAAGACACATTCAACCTTCAGAAAAGAATTTCAAGCAAAATTGTATAATGAACGTATGGATTTCCAAGAGGTCAGTCAAGATAAGTACCAGACATACTTCTGGTATGCCAAGTAATTGTAGAGCACGTAATGTACATGAGATACTTAAATAAACTGCACTGAATCTGAGAGAAACTTGTCACAATTTTAAAGATTATTCATTTAAATGACTCTTCTGTACATTTTAAGAAAGGGCTCTGAAACAGTGACATTTTTTCTGCCTTGCACTCATTATATAAGAATCAAGGACAACTACCATTTCAAGGCAACAAAAAGAATACTTGCATTACACAGCACATTTAAACCTGTTGATCACACACTTGGTGCCTTCATAACTTTAAGAAATGAGTGACTGCTTCAAGTTTTTAAGTTAAAAATAGTCTCTAAACTTATGTTTAACCTTGACTGTAGACTATTTCAAAAGTGAAAGACAAATCTGAGGGAAAAGTCCCATTAATTCACTTTTTAAATCTGCATTTCTTTTTCACAGTACAGCTAATGACATCCCTCATTCGATTGTCCCTTCTATCCCCCCTCAAAACTCACACCGGTTGTCACAAAGCTGCCAAAAAGGTCACGTTCTGTCATTAAAGTTTCCCATGTACCTCCACACCTGCCAGCACTATCAGGCAATGAAACACAACCTAGTCTCATATGCTATTTTTATGCATTACCTTGAAATAAGCTTGACATTTTATAGAATGTTTGAAATGCATTTAAAAATTGCTTTCAGAAAAATTTCTCAAAAATTTGAAAGTCAAATGACCTCTTCTCCCTCTTAATAGAAGCTTTGATTTCAGTTAGAAATGAAATTTATAATTGGAAAGTTTACAATAGGCATTCTCACTTACTAAACAGCACACAAGATACATTTATCCTGCATCACTCCAGAAAAATGCAATGAGCAAGCAACTGTGTTCACAATACTACAGCTGCACACTATACCCACTTCGACCACAGCAGGTCACTGACAATATTACAGCAGGAGTACCAAGCAGTAAGAATCAAGTCTCAAGTTGAACATAGCCTGTACTTACACATACATACTGTCTGTCAGTTATAGTTCTGAAAGAAATACCTCTTTCAGCCTACCTTGAACTCTCAAAGCTATGCTGAACTTTCCAGAAGGTCAAGGCCCTACACCGCTATGTTTGCAATGCTCTGACATAACACTGTTTCATTTGAAGACAGCTTTGAGTCCTGTTTATTGACTATTACTTATTTAAACAAGAATTCTTCAAATTATGCATAACTGGAGTTTGTCCCACGTACCTTAAATTCGCAATTACATTTTGTGCAAGTGTAATGGTAACTGTCATGAAACAAAGACCCCAGCAAACCAAACCCAAACCATGATGCCCACTCCCAATATTAACAGTGAGGGAACAGACACTCCAATCTAAGTTACTTCCACATGATTTATACACCCCTAGAAGTCTAGAAGTGACAGGCTTTGTGAGGCTATGTTTTAAAGTCACCTTTGGTAAACTACTATTTACTAAGGCATTACTATTGGTTTTGCTGTTGACTTTGTGGACTTTTGCACAGTGTTATCTGATCACATTTAATCCTCAAAGGCTACAATACGAACACACTTTAATAGGACACACTCCTGCACATTCTAACAAATAATAATTTAACAGTCTTGAAAGAAAACCAATCCAGATAGCACAAGTACAACAGAGTTTTAACCTTTCAATGTTGCAAAGGTTTAAGTTTTCCCTGGAGTGGAGACTCAAACCACTGTGCAACACGTCAGTATTTATTTAGAATAATCTTGCTTTTCTTAGCAACTTCCAGGAGACTCTGATTCACAGTACTTGAAAATCAAACTTCAGTACTCCTTAAGAGCTTCATACATTTTTACAAACCTTTTAACAAGGTTTCAAATACATGAAAGTACTAGTAACATCACTGACTATATTAGGAGCCTACATATGAAAAAACCCCACCAACCAACACTCAGTACTGCTCTGCATTTTCCCATGACATATTTTCACACCAGGGAAGCATCACAGACTTCATCTCTACAATCCAAGGTCAGCACAAGAAAGGTTCCCCTATGATCAAGAGGTGATCCAATCCCTAACCTCACATACAATTAAATTGCTCAGTGTAATTGAACATTAATTTAATTCACGCATGTATTTCTGCAACATTAAGTACCTATGATCTTAGTCACTACTTGTCTATCGTTAAGCTCAGGTAGGAGAATGCGAGCCACCTAAAAGGACAATAGACAGAATTTTACTATTTAAATAAACCTTAAGCAAAGCAAACTAACTGCTACTTGTTCCATTGAGTCAAAAGTACTTTAACTACAGCAGAACATTCAACAGCAGAATTACTTGAACTGTTGCGACTGTTAGTCTCCCTTCCACTTTCACTGGCTCAGCAAAACTGCCTGTCACTGCACCCTAAATTGAATCTGGGGAACCAATCTTACTGGCAACTGGCATGGCACAATCAGTTGTTTATTTCTGTTTAAATTAGGCCCTAGATCTAGTGCAACATGCAATCTCAGTCTTGCAATGGAGAGAATGGTGCAGAGAGGGGCTTACCACAGCCAAGAAAGGCACAAACCAATGCTTTTAGAGTAATTTCGATTTCCAATGACCACCAGTACTACAAATTACTTATCAAAACCCTTGCTAAGGTTGATGGTCATCACAAAACACTAAGCTGACAGGCAGGTCCCATCTTCTGGGCCACAGTTCTGAGAGATCAGCTTTTGGATGGAATAATAAGTGTTTAACATTGTGGCTGGAGAACATGGGAAGAGTGCTGCTTGGGGTCCAGCTCACTGCCTTAACAACAATTCTTCCTGTTCAGAACTGCTAGTCAAGCAATTCATGTGTTGACCAATTTCAATCTCTTCCTTGTAAGTAAAGGTGGGTTGGGTTTCTTTGTTGCTGGAAGAAAATCACAAGAGGAAGATCAGCATCCCTTACACAATAGGGCAAAATTAATCTTTAAATACAGTAAAATGATTTTCAAACTTAAGACAAAAAGTGTTTAAGTGTCACAAAACCTCTCCAAAGTACACACTCGCCTCCCTTAAGTTTTTCCTTTCCTTGACTCCCTAATACACAGCCTCCTGCTGTCCACTCCTCATGATATACAAGCACATGGGGTGACAGTAACAACCACACTTGGACCACTTCCCAACGCTTCAGTTCTTTATGGAAGCACAGGCTGGGACAATGTTTATACGATAGAGCACATCACCATAAATATAACTTAATACCTAGAAAAAGAAAAAAACCATTTAATTATCATGCCACCGACGAAAAAAACCCCAAAACCCAACCAAACTCGAGTATCATTTTGCCTTCCAGAAAGACGAGGCTGCCGGGAAAAGCCGGTGCCGTTCACAGCGCGCCTCCAGTCTTACCGGTCCCGGTTCTCCCGTTTCAGCTGCCGAGCAGCGCATCTGCTCACCTACCGATTCGCACCCGGCTGGCGGCACCGCGCCTCCTCATCGCGAGGCAGGCCTCTCGCCGCCAAACCGGCCCGTCACCGCTCCCCGCCGGCCAGGGAACAGCGGCCCCCTCGGCGACCGGCAAGCCACCGCACCGGCCTCTCCGGGCGGAAAGCAACATGGCCACCTCCACCGCGCCACATGCGCCCGGCGCGGCGAAGAGCCGCCCGCCGAGCGGCCGGGCCGGTTCGCCGCCGCCCGAGGCCGCCCCTCGTCGCGGCTTCCGGCCCCGGCGTCCCCCACCGCACCGCAGCACCGCGCGAGCGGCCGGGCGGGACGGCGGGGGGCAGCGGGCGGGGCGCGGCACAATGGGCGCCGCGGCGGCGAGGCAGCGCCGGCGGCTCACAGGCCGCACTCGCTGGGTCCCACCCGCCGGGCCCTGCCTCCGCCCCTCTCCCGCCCGCCCTGGGTCGCCGTCGGCCCGGCGCCCCCCGCAGCCGTGCGGCGGTGCCGGCACAGCCCTCGGGCCCCCGCCTCCCCCTCCCCCCGCCGCGGCCGGCGCCTCCCGCTCCCCCTCCCCCCGCTCCGTCCCCCTGCGTGCGTGCGCTCCGCGCCGGCCTCGCCGCCCGCGCCCCGGCGCCCATCCGCCTCCCACACGGCCAGGCGGCGCCCGCCGCCCTCTCGCTCAGGGGAGCCGCCGCTCGGAGAGGAGACGGCGGCGGGAGAGCGCGGAAGGAGAGAGGCGGCGGGGGAAGGAATGAAACACTCACCGGTTCCACCGTCGCCATCTTAGATCGATCTGATCGCAGACGCGCTGCGGGGAGGGGAAGGGGCGGACGGAAAATACAGGTTCAAACCCGGTTGGCCGCCCGGCGGTCACGTGAACCCGGCGGCCGTTTGGGGCGGGGGAGGGGAGGCGCCGGCCGGCGGGGCCCCGGGCGGGGCGCGGCGCATGCCGGGAGCTGTAGTCGCCGGGCGCGGGGGAGGCCGGGAGCCGTCACGTGAGCAGGAAGGGGTGGGCAGCGACGGGGGGCGGGGACCCCTAGCGGCCGCGGCGGGAAAGTGTGGCGCGCGCCGCGTGGAGGCTCGTGCGAGCGACGCGGGGCGGGGCTCGGCCGCAGGCGCCGGTGTGTACCCCCGGTGTTCCCCGAGCAGCGGGCCCGCCCGGTTTGTCCGTGAGGGAGCGGTGTCAGCCGCCGCCTGTTCCTCAGGGGAAAGCTGCGGGCGCCCGAGCGCGGATTCAGGCGGGTCGTTCGGCAGGGGCAGTGGTTTGATCACGCGCTTTATTCGTGTCGTGTGACTTGGTCTCCTGAGGACCCCGTTGGCTCGGTGCTCAGGCGGCACCGAGGCGCGGCCGGTGATGCAGCTCACCGGGCAGAAATACAAGGGCGCGAACACACAAGCCTGCTCCTTCCCCAGCCTGATGGCCGGGAAGAGGCCGCTGCTTGGCGCTGGCAGCATCCAAAGCTGGTGTCCGGGCCCAGCTCCTTGCTGGGAGAGATGGGACAGCACAGAACGAAGCCAGAAGCTGGATGTCTTCCATGCACGGGGAAATAGGAGCTTAAGAGAAAGGTGAGGAGGGGTGCTTCCCATCCCTTCCCTGCACTTGCCCAACTCTGCGGGAAGGCATCTGTCAGCAGAGGTAGACCCAGCCCATCTAAGACCTTCATTCTCTTGTGGCAGCATGCACATGCGGAAAGCTGCTCTGCCCTCAGCCACCGCATCTGACTTCCCAAGCCTGTCAGAGCTTGTTTGAAGTGTGTGGGAGATGAGAAGGGAGAAGTGCTCTCTGGCCAGTGAAGGACTAGACAGGTTTGCAATCGAGGGTGCTGAAGCTTGGAACGTTACAAGCAAATTGCCAAGCTCTGGACACCCGGTCCCATGATCCAAAGCAGGGCTTGGTCAAAGTGTGCTGCTGATCCCTTCTAGCTCACGGACCCCAATTTCTTCTTGGACCATGGGGAGCAGCAGGCAGTAGTACTCCAGCAGACCTCTTCCCGGCACAGTGCAGCCAGGGTGCGCAGGCTGGGCGGGCACAGGCACGGGCACACAGCGCTACCAGCTGCTTCACTCCTTGGAAAGCCAGGCACAGAAATTCACAACTGTCAGACACGTCTGTCTGGCACAAAACTGTCTCTCCCCAGTAATTCAGAGTGTCAAGAATTGTACCTGGCTCTAGGGACGTGTGTGTACGAGTGTTGCACGGGCACTGCATCTCTGAAGGGCAGCTCCCACACTCCAGAGCACGTGGGATGCTGTATTCCTCAGCCCGTCTGGCAGTTTGAGGCACTGGGAGGCTCACATGGACATGCTGTCCTCTAGCCAAATGTTTACTGCTTGGTGGGCCACGGAACGTTTTGGGGTTTATTTGCTGTTGTGTCTACACGTGAACTGCTGCACAGATGTATATTCTTCCCTTGGTTGGCAATGTCTCCCTCTTTCCTTGAGAAAAGGCTGCAGCCTGCAGAGAGAGGCATTTAATTTTCCTTCTGAAATGTGCCAGGGAGTCTGGGAGGGGATCTGCACACATACATTCTGTTTACCTGCTAAGGAGTTCGCTGGCAAGGAGGGTTATTTTCAGGCTTTGAGACTAGGTTCATTTCTGCATATTCAGGCAATAACCCCTATTCAATATGACCTGGAAACAGAAGCACTGCATGAGGAGCTTGTCATTATGGTGGTTAAAATGTTTTCAATTCCCTTAGAAATCTACCCTTTAAAGCTCTCTCCCTTGAAATCGCTTTTCAGAGTCAGGACAGTACTGCTCATCTCCAGACAGTCAGGAAGTAAGAAGTTATGTTCCTGAGAACAGAGGAAGTTGAGGGAGTTGACGGAGGACTTGAAATGCCCCTTATTCAGCACTGACTCTTAAGGTATCTAAGGAAGGTTTGGGGAAGAGGTGAGAGAAACAGCTGTTAGGGGAGGAGAAATATACAATTGTAAGTAGATATTCGGGATGCTTCAGACAGGTACGTGTTCCCTTATCTGCTCCAAGCAGATGAGTTACTCCTTGGAAATGGAACTTAGAATCCTCTTGTGTCTGCATGTAGGTTGCCTCTTCTGGGAATCAATACATTAATAAAGCAGAATTTCCTGCTACAAAAGTCATGTTGACTCTTCCAAGTAGATCATTATTTAGTGAAGTGTGCACTAGTTCTGTTGCCCGCCATTGTTTTCTACTGATTTGCAAGGAGGGAGAGAGCAGACTTCCTGTCCCAGCTCGTCAGGCACTCTGGCTCCTATGGAATTCCTTTTAAAAGCTGATATCCCACTTGATATACACTAGATATCAGCACACTTTAAAAACTGTAGTCACACGTACCTGTCATCAATTTCCACCTGGTCCTGGTGGTTTCTCAATGTTGTTTTATCAGTTTCATCCATTTTCTCTTCAAAAACCCTTCAATTTCCAGGATTATCCACTGGTGAACACTGACTCAAATAGTTTATGAAGTTCTCTCCAACAGCTTTGTTTTCTTTGTGTATTCCTGCTAATACTATAGTCATCAATTAGTCCAGCAGACTTCTGGAAGGCTTTGTGTTCCTGAGGACTGAAGAAAAAGTATTAGCTTTGATTCCTCTGCAGGGGGGCCCAATGTAACTGTTTTCTTACATTTGCTCTGCAAGATTATGTGGGTTTTTTCCTTTTTTTTTTCAATTCCAGTATTGCTTCACCTTTTCTTAAAGAAAGCTTCATGTTTCTAATAACCATTAGCCTGTTATTTCGCTGTGCTATCTTTCCCTTTTGACCATTCTTAAGACCTTGATAGTAATCCAAGTGCATGTAGACCTTCAGTTTCTAGAACGTGCATCTTAAAATAGCTTCCTTGCTGCCCCTGAACATTTAATTTAGCTGCACTTTCAAAGTTCCTATTTAACAAACTCTCTTATTTTTACATAGTTCCTCTTTTTGCAACGGAGGACCAATTTGCCATGCGTTTTGACCACCACTGCTGCTCCTGTAATGACATTGCATCAAGGCTTGTAAAGGCAGTTGTCATAGAACGGCTCCTCAAATACGAGATTTCAAACCAGGGTGAAGCCCAAAGCTGTTTATCTTCTTGTGGGCTTTCTATCAAGCTGCTCCTTGTAGAAGACACTGAAAATGTCTAAAAGGTCCATCTCTGTATTGCATCTAGGTGTAACAATTGTGCAATCTATATACATGCAACAAAGTCTTCTGCTGTATTTTCTGCCCTTGCCAATCAACTTGATTCTCCTCGGTGTCTCACTATTAGTAAACCAGACCCAATATTGGGTTGGTTAATTATGGAACAAGTGAGTAATTTTTTGTACTCCTCTAAAAATCTCCCTCTCTAGCAAGACACGTTAACCTGTTGCAGACACTATTTGATTTCTAGTAAGTTTGTTAATTAGATTTGATTTAAAGTGCAGTTTTTCCAAAAAGAAATGGTTTTAAGGGGAGGTGAACTTCCTGTCATTCTGAAATCTGGCCAATACAGACTAAAATGTAGATTGGCTCAATAACAAATACAGGGGCTGTGGTGCTGTGAGACTGTTACTGGAAGAATATTTCTGGAGGTGCAAGTAAATCCACATCCACAGATACACAGTGCCAGCAGAAGAAGTACCAGAAAGGATTTATGGTACTCAAGCAAACGGCTTTGCTTCTAGACTTCATCATCTCCAATGGTAAGTTTTCTGCTGTGGAATTAATTTTAGTGTTATGATTTAACTTTTATTAAAAAGGGTTTAGTGAAGTAACATTTTATCTGTCACCTGATGTCTCTAAAGGAAAACACAGTCAAAATACATTTAACTTCTTAACCTTTCAGAATAGTATTATAAAATAAATGCCAAAATGTTTTTACAGTAAAAGAACTGGGACATATCTTCCCAGTGATGAAACAGAAATTAGAAAGAAAACTTTTCTCCCTGTGCTGTATAATGTTAAACTAATTTATGATGGCAAAATAAGAACGTCTATTGAACTTCTACATTCAGAGAGTATGCCAGTACAAGCAGAAGCATTGGGGGTTTTGCTCTGTGACATAATCTTAATTTTATGTATGTAATAAAACTTGGTTCCTAGTAATATTTTACAAACCATTTAATGTGAATACAAAAATTAATAAGCCTTCCTCTGTATTTGCCTATCATGCTGCCAGATGGATCTGATGCTCGATTTTACTTGTCTGGCAACCATGTGCATTCTTTGACTGCCTCTTTTAATCCTGCCTTTAAGACTCCTAACATAAATAAAGATAATCCATCCAGAATCCTCTTCCTCTCCAATCATTTGATCTTCAGCTGCTTCTGCATTTAACTTTGTGCTTTTACTCTCAATGAACTAAGTGTGCTGACCTACATTTTATATCTCTGAATGTCATCTTGCTGAGAAGAAATGTGACTGAGTTAACCACCAAATGATACTGATGTCATATAGCATTTGGCTATTTCATTTTTCTTATGCAAGACAGGGGCAACAGCATAAAGGGAGCATAAAACAGGTATGCTTAGTAACAGTGTTTAATAAGATAGGCAAATACAGTACGTCTGACTTCAAGACATGGCCTATGCAAATAGAAAGTAAGCACACGTTGTGATTTGGTTCATGTTTTTCTTTGGTTTGTTGAGTTACAGAGGAACAAAGCCTCTAAAAATGACATCAGAAGTTATCCTAGAACTTATAATAGCAATGGGAGGATTATGAGCTACTGTAATCTCTTCTTTGAGTCACTGACACACATAGGCAAGATCCTCACAAGTGATGCGGCTGCCTTGTAAGTGACATCATATTCAAACTAAAAGGAAAATCAAGGTAGAAGGCAAAGAGGTATAGATACACCTACAAAATCACACCTTTTGAACTTCTAGTGGAAAAAAAGGAGGGTCTGAAATACGTTGAGTGAGGAAATGATACATTGACGTGATTAAATGGTATGTTGATAGGAAGAAATGTTGAATGGATCTTTAGTAATCCTTGCACGCTTCAGAACTCTTCAGTTTCAGTGTGACTTTAAGTAGTTGTTAGGAACATTTAGTTCACTCTGCAACATGTGGCATCAAAGTGAGAGGTGTGCATATATAAGCTCTAATTCATCTGCACACCTGTGTCTCACAGATTTGAGTGGAAATGGAGCAGATCACTCACATCAGTGATATAACACTTCTAGAATCATTGTGGTTTGTGGTTAGAAATCTGGTCTTTGATTTTGAAACCTGAAAATAAAAAGAATTTTTAATGTCTTATAGTATTGTCCACAATAGCTAAAGTTGAAACAAAACACTGTTAGTATTTTACTTCTATTAAGTCTATTTTTTTATGGCCTTGATGACAAATACTGGGTGAAATCTCAATGTCAGTAATATTCCCATTGAATTCAATGGGCCAGAACTTAACTCCATGACTTTTATTGTGTTTCTGTAGTAAAGCATGAAGATTTTTATCACCTTCAGACACATTAATAGGTTCTCTCATTAAAGTTTGCGACTTACTGGTTAAATAGGAATGCTTTTATAAAATACCATTTTGTTTTAAATGATGCAGCTTGTTTTCCTTTGTTCTCACTCCATGATAAACAACCAACTTCACATGCATATCCTGGAAAATGCTAAGACTCTTGGATAACAGAAGAATGCTTTTGAGTTCAGAGAGAATCATTCTTAAATCATAGCAAAAACTTTGATCCACCATATTAATGTATATGCTGCAAGAGCCTTGAACAAACAACACAAAAGTATGTGCAGGGTCTTCCTTCCCACCACAGCTAAAGAAAGCACGCTTGCAATTGGCTTTGAGTAAAGTTGCTCCAGTCTGAACCATGGCAGCAGTGAGTGGGCCTTTCAGTAGTGTAGCCTGTATCTCCACCAATGGAAGGAGTAAGAGGGCTGCAGGGGCTTACAGAGTATTGCAAGATCTTTTGACTTAGGGAATAAGACAGACTTTGAGATCCTGCATCATTTTTCTTTGAAGTGGAAAAATGGAGACAGGTGTTTCTTTAATGCAACTCTGCTCATTTATGAAGGATGTTTATAAAGTCTTTTTTATTGCACACATTCTCCCCCCCACACCCCTCCACCCCCGCCAGTAAGTCTATTTTTGCTTTAACCACAGGTTTGTCTTTTCTCCTGGATATTGTTTCCTGCAAGGGCTCTCTTTAACTCTTATTTCCTAAGATCATGATGCTTACCTGTTTGTGTCCATCTTTGAGACAGGCATCTTTGTGTACATTTGTGAGGGTTTTGCAGTTTTTACATGCACATACAGACACCCACAACCTACATAACTGTTGCATTTGGAACGAGAATCTCAGTAAGTGCCTGTACCATCTGGCCAGGCTGTAACAGTGCACATTTGCATGTGGTCTAGCTCCTGGGTGGTATTTTTGCATTGTTTCAGCTATTGCTAAACAAAGAGGCATTTAATTGTGTCTTCAATGAGCCTGAACAGAAGACAGCTACTATACCCAAGGGCTTCACTGGGAAAGTGTGATTGCCCAACCCCCACAATGTGCAGAAGCAAAAAGCAAGGAGAGGGAACATGAGCACTCTCTTAATTATGTAATGTCAAATTCTCTGGCCATTTTCTTCCAAACTAGCAGCTGTCTTAGCTGCCAGCTAGTCTAGGTTTTTTTTCTGCAGCAGCTATGTGACCCATGAGAGATCGCTGACCTCTCCTTCTGCCTGTTTGCTAACCTTGAGCACTCCCAGCCTTGCATCCCTTTGGAGAAGTTGGGAGGACAGCAGGAACACAGCATTGACATAAATCAAGGCTCGTGAATGGGCTATAAAATTTCTGACTCATGCACTTCTGTGTGCATTTGTCTGTGACACAGGGGGACGAGCAGCTAGAAAGTGACACGAAAAGCCTGACAGGGATAAAAAGAGCTCTACTCAGGGAAGCTCCCAGCAAAGGTCAATGAACTTGCCTGGTGAGAATGAGTGTGCCACCAGATAATGGGAAATGGCAGTGGATGGACCTCCAGGAGCTGTGAATCGGTTCACTTAGCTCATCAGAAAGTCAAGGCCAAACAGGAAAACAAAAGCATTGAAATGCCACAAAATCCATGTAATTTTTATTATTGGGAAGATTATATCATAGGGCTCTTTAAAAACCATTACAACAACAACAAAATCTTAAGTTTAATCTTTCAGAGTTAGTTATTCCAGGTTGATCCACAAATGCAGTTTGTGTTCTTTGCAGACACTGAGGAGAACAGATAAGCAAGTTCATTAATTGCTCAATTAGAGGGTTCACTGTTCTTTAAATTACATATATTTTAAAATTGTTGAGTTAATATTGTAATCAAACTCATGACCACTGGTTTATAAATGCATCCTTAGCTTCTCCAACTAAGCAGGGAAACAGCATGCTTTTATTCCACACTTCAGAAATATAGCAAATAAATGAAACTAACAGAATTAACCCTGTCTGCTAATTAGAATTGGAGCCCTCTTTTCTTCTAACCTGCAGCACTGTCAACTGCTACAAAATGAGGACAAACACATGCTGACATTGTCCCAGTAAGGATACTGAAAGGTGCAAATAGGAACAAATTGTGAAGTTCTACTAGAAATGAAATTAAATGTAAATTAAATACTCATAAAATTTAGTAAATTATCCTGTATTCCTGCTGAAATCTCATCCAGAAGCAGGTGATGACATTTGAGCAGAAGACACTGGACTCAGTCAACTAGTCTGTTTCTGGTTTTTTTATCATATCAGTGACACCAAGTACTTGTAAACCCTGCTTAACCAACCAGGTAAATGGTGTCTACTGCCCCTTAGGGTTCTTTGAATGATGCAGAGTGGCAACTAAACTTTGCAAAGGTGTCTGTCCTGCACCGTTTGATTTCCTGGTTACTTGGAAAAGGAGCACTGATTTTTTCATGGGCAGTAGACAGTACGATACCTGCCAGCAACATGGATCATTTAAGAGTGAGCCTGCCTATTCAGGAATATCTGGCTTTAGGAAGGTTAAGCGAAGCCTTTGATAACAACTTTGATGTGGAATATGCAAAACCAGAGTCTGCAAAGGTGTAATTTAAAGATATTTCACTATATTTGTTAGCAATTGGTTGCCTGTTTTCAGAATTTGGACCTAGATGCTGTCACAGCACAAGCTGCATGAATCAATATGTAGCTGGTTTTACTTGCTGAAGAAAACAATCATTGTAATCTTTGTATTTTAAAAGAATTCTGGTAACGTTTCCTAATTCCCTCTCACAGTATTCTCTTTCTACAGACAAGTATTACCAATACTAAGAAATGAAGGTGAGAACTGTGAGAAAGACAGGTAGCTGCAAGAACACTGTGGTAATAGCATGGCAACAAATTCCTTTGGATGGTTGACCATGGTAGTGAGCTTATCACAGAAGAAACCAGACCCAGATACTTTGTTATTCTCTGTTGTGTTGGTCCTGTAATAATTCTGCCTACTTAGCTACATTTTACTGATGCCATTGTCATAAGACAGCAAATATCTTTATATGAATATACTTTGGCAAAAGAATAGGATGTATGCTTTTCTGTTCTGGAGCTAGTGAGTGGAAGTTCTCTGCTAGCCTCTAAGCCTGGGAGGTATATAAATATTTTTTTAATTAAAGATGGGGCCAGAAGACCACAGGGACTAGAACTGCAGAAAATACGGAGATTATACTTTGTGTTTTGAATCACTGTTTCAGGGAAGTTATCTGGATGCCAGGAATTGAGGAGACTTTTGCGTACTAAGATTGGAATAAGGATTGATTAGTTCCATCGAAATCAATGGCATTGAAACAGGAAGAGAGAATCCGATCCTGTTAAGTTTTGATTGAAATCATAGGCTGTGCCTGCCAACTAGTGGGAAGAAAATCAAGATTGAAGCAAGGTTGTCCTTGCTTAAATCCCAGCACTAACGGCTGTATCTAGCAAATATGTGCTCTGAATTCTTTTGCAGCTATTCACCTACTCACTAGGCATCTCTCCACCTCCTTTTTGAAAGCAACTTCCTCTTGATTTACAAACCAGTAAAAAGCTTCTTGCACTGACAGGAAGTTAGAGATGTTTTAGTACATATTGACAATGGCTTTGGCTTCAGTTCTGCAGGAACAATTAGCTTTAGAGGTACAGGTAGTATTATTTTTTAGATGAACGTATGTAAATGGGAGAAATACAAAGTATGCATTACTCGCACTATTTTTTATGACTGATCATTGGTATCTAATCTTTATCTTCCCAGAAGAAAATCAGCACCCTTCCCGTGATAATGCCAGCAGCCTGTATTTCTAGTTTTAGTTACCGCCTCCCTGAATATTGCATTTGTGACTGTTCCCCTCTCCAAAGGGGAGCAAGCAAACCAACACCGCACTCCAGAATAAAGAAGAAGATGCTTGGGAAAAAAACCCAAAACAATACAAAAACCCAAATTGCCCGACAGCGTGTCACACGGCTGAAGCCAGCAGATGGGGAACGAGGAGCATGGCTTCTTCCCTTACCTCTGCTACCCGCCCGACGGCTACCCTGTCCACAGGCCGCTCCAGGCTTCTTCTCTCTGTCTTCTCCGGGAAGTTACGACTCCTGAAGGGCACCTGCAGCTCCGACCTCCGCTTCCCGGTCTCAGTGTGGAGCGAGGGCGGCCAGAGGAGGAGGAGCGGCCTTCAGGGCCGCGCCGCGCCGCTCCTCCTACTCTCCCCGCCCGCCTCAGCTGGCGGCACCTCCGGGCGGTGGCCCCTCCCCCGCCGCTCTCCGCGCCGCGCCTGTGGCAGCCCGGCAGCATGGCGGCGGTGGAGACCCGTGTCTGCGAGACGGCCGGCTGCAGTAGTGAGGCCAAGCTGCAGTGTCCGACCTGCCTCAAACTGGGCATTCAGGGTTCCTACTTCTGTTCTCAGGTGAGATCCCCGCGCTACCGGCGGTTCGCTTTCGCTCCCCTTCTCTTCCCGCTCGCCTGCCCGGCGGGCGCCCCTGGGAGCCCGCCCGTCCCCACGCTGCGGGCCGGGTTTTCCTCTCTCTGCCGTGCTGCGGGGAGCGCTTTCCTTTCTCGAGAGGAAATACGGGCGCTGGGAGAGACCGTAATGAGATTTCTAGTCAGCAAATGGGACCGGTGTGTGAGTGTGGGGTTGGGCGCCGGGGGTGCGGCGGGGCGGAGGAGCCAGCTCTCCTCTCCTCGCCTGTCCTGGCCGCCCGGGCCGGGCCCTTCGCACCCGCTTTGCCTCCTTTCCCGCGAGGTTCGTGCGCGCTTCTGGGAGGAGGGTCTGCCGCTTGTCTCCGGAGAAAGTTCCCCCCGCCCGGGGGGTGCACGGAGCCTGGGGGTGCCCGGCCGACAGCCTCGACTGGGGCGGGAGCCTGGCAGCCCCTCATGGCCAGCGGTGGTGTGGGACTTGATGGCTAAAGAGCAGCCGTAGTGTTCATGGGAAGCTGCACGGTTTTTTGAATGCCTGGAGGTTTGGGTGGTCGTGGCCCTCCTGCCCCCCCCCCAGCCCCTTTGGAAAATAAGGGCTTAGTGGGACAAAGTGAGACAAACGCTTATCAGATTCCAGCCTGTGCATTTCTGCGCCTGCATCAGCTCTGGCTCTGGAGTTGCTTGGCTTTGATAAATGCTGGGGGACTTGTTGCTCTGAAAACAGATTTTCTGTTTCCTTGAACTAAATAAAAGCTTTTTGGGAAAATTATTTGGGATTTGGTACTTTTTTTTTTAATGTCTGTATCTGGATATTTTACTGTAAGGGTATCAAACAGATTCAGGTTAGGCCGGTTGTCATACAGCCATCAACTCCTGTTAAACATATTCTGTAGGCCTCAGCTATCCTCACTAATTACCACAGCGGTAATGTGGCTTGATTCTTAATTTAAATAGAAAGGACTATTTGAAGTCTGAGTGTTTGTTGTTTTGGGGGGGTTCCCCTCTCCCTCATTTTTTTCTTCATTAACTTGAAAATGCAGCACAAATATATAGCCTAATACTTTGCACTGTTTATGTCATTTCTGTCAACATCAGTGAGGTAGCATGTGTTTAATTTAGAGATTAATGGTGAACTTCATTGTCAGAATTACAGTTTGGGGTAAAATCATTGAAGTTTTGTAGCTAAGCTTAGCAAAATCATTCGGTCACAACAGCTATAAGCTATCTAGCTGATTAATTTACTAACTGGGGTGTTTTTTTTCTGAGGCAGGATGCAAACTGATAGTTATAGTTTGCATAGGACTGGGGGAAAGCTGCCCACGTGCAAGTAGCACACCCACTGCACAGTTTCTGGTACTTTCCCCTGAAGTCTGGTGCCAGATGCTGGGAGTCAATGCTAAGCTACACTGACTGCAACTTGAAATTGTTCTGACGATTCTGTATCTCTAGTTCCCACGTGGTTTTTATGATTTGTTTGTGCCTCGCTGTCCTGATCAGTAAAGTAGGTAAGCACGGGGGTTCCCTATGTGAAAAGCACTTTGAAGGCTTCAGAGTGAAGTATGTTACAGAAGAAAATGTGAAAAATACCATGCAAGGAGAGAAGAGTCCATTTGTTCAGCCTGCTTCATCCTCCCCTTAGTACCTTATCAGGGCCCAGCACAGGCTGCCCTGAGGTACCAGCATTCCCGTCGTCTGGTGTGTCTGACGGAGGAGATTTGGGGCAATTCTCCACTGGTGAGCACCATCAGAAGGGTAGGTGAGGTGCCACTGACAACCGGGCTGGCTGTTCAAATAGGCAGGTGATAAGCGAGAGAGCCTTAGAAGCCAGATCTCCTCTGAACTTCCTGGAGGCTTCAGCTGATGATAGTGGACTGGATAGCATTTGTGAAACTTTTCCAAAGTTTCACACCACTCTTTGGTGGGTTTGTTTTTTTTCCCATAATGGTACTACAGGCATAAATAACTGTTAGATAAGCTGTTAGATGGACCTAGGACATTATTTACCCCCTCACAGCACAGCCTGCATTATAGCTGACACAGTCCTCTTCCCTCCCTCCAAGGATGAAGGCTTCTACCCCTTCCATTAAGCCAGCCCTGTTTCCATGGTGAGGCACTTCTGGGATTTTTAGGGCTTTCTTTTAATGGAGGAAAAGCAGTTCTGATATGGGTTTGTTTGCTAGTGTAGCTCCCCAAAGCTGTCCGTTGCCAGATTGGAAAGCACCAGTGCTTCAGGAACACGCTGTTGAGGAGCAGACCTGCCTGGTGTGGCATAGCTGTAAAGTCGAGCTGCCCTTATGGAATGCAGTGGTGTTAGCTACAGGTATGCAAGCGCCTGGTCTGGGCTGAGGGCAGGACAGGAGTGACAAGTTACCTGGCATCTCTGAGGGCTAAGGGCATCTGCATAGACTTGTACGCAAGGTTCATTTGCTTGTAAGGCTACAATGACTTTTTCATACAGCCAAAACTCCAATCAGAGCTAAAACCAAATTTGTAGGAAGTTTCACTCCAATGCTAATAATAAACAATGGAAAAGTGTGAACTACTGTAAAAGGTTACCAGCGCAGGGGTATGTGTTTGCATTCTAAATAGTAACATACGATTTTTTTAAAGAAAAACTAATGCAGGTGGTATAGGACTGGGAATGTGTGTAGTGAGGAGATAGATTTAGATTCTTTTGTCACCACATGTAGAGAATTGAAGTAGACTTCAGGTGTAGATTGTATCAAAACAGTGAATTTATCATTTGTGTTCCTCTTTTCCTTGAGAAAGGGCATTATTCTGGTCATGTATTTTTCCCCTGTCTCAACAACATGCCTTGAAAATATTTACTCTGAAGTAATTTGGCATCTTTTGAAATTCCTGTGAGCCAACACTGTTTCATCTCTGGGTGCTATGCACCTTGGGAACTGGCTACAGCTGTTGAATAACGCTTGTGCTTATAGGTTATGGGTGGAGAGGGGGCCAAGGCAGCTGAGATCTGGCCTAGCAGGGAGTTTTGAACTGATAATGGAGATGTGGTAAAGATAGATTTTAGCATTGGAGGAGCTCTGAGGTGATGTGTTGAACCTCAGCGTTACTTTTTTTTTCTTTCACTCCAAGGTGTAAGGACAGGAAATATTTTGCTGAGGGATTCTGTCTGCTGTTAGCCTTTGATAAGATCTTCATTTAGGCTGGTAAATCAGGTACTGTCACTACCTTCTTTCACTGTCTTGCTTTCTCTTTTGTAGAGACTTACTACAGTGTTTTGTGTGTGTTTATCGTCTTTGACTGAATTACTGTTTCTAACTGTATCTTCTGAATGTGGAAATAAGACAGATGTCCAGCATCATATCTCAAGCGTGTTCTTCTTAGTAAGATGAATTTGCTGTTGTGAAATCTGCATTTATAGGTACACATGCCACTCGTGTGTAAATTGTATGTAGTATACACAAACAGTTTGTATTTAAATAAACAATTGTAATTTCTTCTGTGCTTTCTACAAGCTGCTGAATGATGAACAGAGGGAAAGTAGTAACTGTTCTTGGATCTCCAGTTACCACTTTTATATGAGCCTTCTAATTGTAAATTAATACCTTATTAATAATTTTGTGTTGCTTTCATGAAAAATTCCTCTCCTATACTATTTATATCTGTATAAGTGTCTTGGTCGAAACAGAGTAGTTTGAGATTTTCTGTGGTGTGGATTGGATGCTGGTGTGGGAGCGTTTCTCTGGCCAAATTCAGAAATACCCATTTTGAACCACATGCTGAAAATACTCTCTTGCTGTAAAGTCCGTGGCTTGGGCTGTGGCTTTTTTTTTTTCCCCCTCTCTGAGAGGTGGAGGCCACCGATTGTGATCAGAATAATAGTCCTAATTTACTCAAGGAGGATGGTTGTCCCTTCCTGCTTTGTGTGCCTGCATGTTGTCAGTCCCAAAGAGGCCCAGGTATATCAAGTGGTCTGGATGCAGTCAAAAGTCAGGCCCCTGATGTGATGAAGCTGTTGCATGTGAACAATGGTTGGGCATGTGTTTTAGGTGTTTGAAGAAAAACAGTTTCTCTGATCTCTACAGGGGCAGCAGCATCTCTCTTGCAGATACCCAGCAATGGAGCTTGTTCCATTTGAGGTGGGGTAGGACTTGTTAAATTCCAGTGAGAGGAGAGAAAAGCTGCTCCATTTTCTCAATGAGTTTATATACTGATTTACTCCTTTCTGAGAGGCAGATTTTCACTGATGCTCACCTGGGCTCTTGACAGCTGTGGATACTCAAAGTCATGGTAATCTGTGGAGAATCATGATCCTGAAGAGCAGTGGTGTCCTGTCCTCCACTTGGCTGTTTCCTTTCATCTTGAGTATGTTGGGGCTGGGGAACAGGGAGCAGTGGACCTGGATGAAGGTATTTTTTGTCCTCTCTCCTGTCAGACCATAGGACAGAAGTGCCATATTTCATTTGTGGCTCACTGTTCTTTGCTGTGCCTAAAATAGGCTAGAACCTGCTGCTTAAATCCAACTGTATGTGAGTCTTCGGGTATAAACGGCACTCTGCAGACACTTCCTTCTAGAAGAACTTTTGACAGACTCCTGTCACCAGGAAGCTGGCGTTTTTAATTGACTGTAAAACGCCATAAATACCTGGGTCCATGATAAATGCCTGGTTATTGCTGAGGCACAAATGCTGAGCCCTCATAACTTTGAGAGTTAAACTTTGCACTCTTACTGGCTGGCTTTCTGTGCCGGTGCTAAGTTTACTGAAAGGATGGTCCAGTTTGAATTTCTCTGGTCTGTTGCTCCTTTGCTACCTTCACAAATCATGTTTGTACCTCTGTAAATCTGATGAGCTGCAAAATGCATCCCTTTCCTCAAAGGTAGGGCTCTGTCATATGGGACCATGGAGTGTTTGGGTGAGGTCAGGCTGAACATGAAGGAGAAAGCCAGTGTTGCTGATACCAAGGTGCAGCATGTTGGTTGATCCTTTGGATTTGAATCTGAAAACACATATTTAGCTCTTCTGAAAAAACTAGTCGTGTATGGTGCTTAGGCTAGTTTGGGAACTTTGCACTGAGATTTTCAGGCCAGAGTCTGTCTCTGTGGGCTTGTACCACACCTAGAAGAATAGGGTACAGTATGCTAAAAGAGAGGCAGATGTTTTATTTTAACATCAAATGTATTAAAAAATTGTATTCCTCAACATAGTTGTATTTCTGGATAAAATGTATGATCAATCTGTACTACATTTAGCTTAGGAAAAAAAAGATATTTATCATTGATAACCTGATATTTTTCTTAAGCTAAAACTACACAATTCTACCTTCCAATTGATGTTTTAAAATTCTAATGAAAAAATTGCTCAGAATGTTTTTAAATACAGTGTACTTCTTGGCACTGTTCCCTAGAAGTTTGCCCATTACAATTCAGGGTATAATGACATGCAAACACGCAGAGAGACAGCCAGTCGGTCCTAGTCTTGATTCCAGCTGTCTTTCTCCCCCCACCCTTTCCCCCATTAGAATAGGGTTTTTTTGTAAATCCATCACAGTAGCTCTAAATAAGCAGAGTGGGTGAAGAGGAGTAATTTTGTTGTATAAAGTAGCATAACCCTGGACATCCCTGACGAAGAGTTGGCAGAGCTAACTTACGAGCTGCCGCCTTGCAAATGCAGTTCAGTGAATATGGCTTGAATTCAGTAGCAGTGCTTGCATAGCTTCCTGTATTTGGGTAGCTTATGTAAAGCTAGTTTGGTTATGTCTGTGCTATACAGAGGTTTGCAGTGTAGTTACATCCTAATCTTGGTTGATTTAGCGCCCTTTTCTCCTCTGGAATTCATAGTTGGCTGCGCTTTTCTAACTCTCAATCATGTTTCACACATGAAACACAAGAATAAGAAGCTCCCAGTAACTATGAAGATGACAATAAAGAAGGAAAAAATTTCCTTGTCAAGTAGCTCAGTAATTGTTTTGAAGGGGTTGGTTTTGTTCCTTCAGTGGCTGATTTAAAGAAAAAGATAAACAACCACCTAAGTTACTTGCTAGTGATCGCTGTGTTCATAGTGGAAATACACTACTGTAAAACAAATTCTGCCACACTGCACGGTTCTGTTGGTCTTTCAAGAGGTTGAAACTCAGATGTTGGGCTGAGTCCTTAAGGTATAAAAACAACTTAGAGAAATGACATGGCTTCCACAAGGTGGTCCAAGAGGAATCTTTCTAGACTGTAATGCTGATTGTGCCATTGGATACCTTTTGGTAAATGTGTGGGTTCTGGTGAGCACTGGGTTGAGCTTGTCTTTATACACAGCATTGGTGGGATTGGTTAACGTTCCTGGCTTCACACCGTTCTTGTTAAAGGTTTAATATGTTGATGGCCTCTGACTAAAAATTGTAATTGGATTTTTCTTGCTAATAGAATAGTTGTACCCAAGATTGATCTAAACAAATTAAGGATTACCCCTTGCAGTTTCTCTCTTTTTTTTTTTTTTTTTGTTGTCATACATTTGACCTTTCCTCTTGGACAGTCCTCTTTGGTATTTCCAAGTTGGTCTTCATTGCTATTTAAAAGCCACATGCTATAAAAGGAAAAATGCTTTAGGTGGGAAGGGTGGGGCTATTAATATCAGACTTACAAATGGTTAATGTAGGTTTTGAAATTAAATCCAGGAAGTCTTCCAAGAAATGAAGCCAAACTCATGTTATTCCTATGTATTTCCACCCTGAAGCTAATGAATGTTTTCAAATATAGCTGTGCAAAGTCACATGTTCCTTTTTTTAATGAAATACGAAAAAAACATTAACTTTTTCATTTTAACATTGAAAATCACCCTGGATATTTTCCCCCTGGATTTTGTTTATTTAATCATTGAAAATTGTCTATCCTTGTCTTTATATGGCATAGGAACATAGGAGAATCACTAGCAGCAGGAACAGAATAGGAAGAAGTAAATATCTCAGGAGACGGCTTAGCAGAGAAGGCTTGGAGAAAAGCAGTATTTTCTCCAGAAAATTCTCCAGTAAATGTCCCAGATGGAGAGAAAAAGTTACTTTCTTCTGTGGCTTGGCAGGAGTACTGCTGTATAGAAGGTGAGGGTGTTTGCAGTATGCAGCGGTACTTTGGCAGCACTTTGTCGCCAGAGCTACGGTTCTCCAGCCCGTGAGGTGACAGCTGCCATATTTCTGCCTGGAATTGCCAAGGCAGAGCTCTGCAGGCTTCTGCACCAACTTGTTGAATATAAACAGTGTGTGTGTGTGCCCAGTTAAGCCCGATGCTTACGGGAAGCATCTGACCGACCCTACACAAAATGCATGGGTTGTAGGTGCAGAGTATCCTTTGAGTGCCTTCCAAAAGTGTCAGACCCAGACAGAGGTCTTAATGCATCCATTGTACGCTGCGTGCGGAATGGCCTGTGCTTCCAGACATGCTTGGGGCTTGATGCGTGTGCTTGTCACAGGTGATTGATGCGCACGTGTCGGGGGTGTCCCAGTGTGCAGAGGCTTGTTTGGAGCTGTGCCATAGTAGTTCTGACAGAGCTGCTGTTCCTCTGGAAGTAGAGGGCAATGAAAAGCTGGGAAGCATGTTTGGAAAGCTCAGACATATGGCAGCCGTATGGAGGATCCTCTTTGGGTTTTTTAGAAATGAAAAGCCAAAATGGAGCCTGTCAGGTTAGGATACTGCCAGCAGTGTGGTGGTTGCCTGGTGTTTTATGGTTATGGGCTGTCAAAGAGGAAAGAGATTGCTGGCGCAGGAGAAGGGCATGATTTTGGAGAATACACCTCAAAATTTCATGGGGAGAATGATCTACAACCAGTAATTGACACAGCTGATATAAGTCTTCATTCCTCAAACCTTCCTTTATATCCCAAGAAGTGTATTCTAGATTTGCAGACTTGGTAGCTGCTCCAAGTCCTTAGTTGTGTAATCCTCCTTCTGCTTTTTAACAGAGGCCTGCCTGGTGTTCAAAAGGGAATTGAAGCCATACTGATGCTTCTAGTGTCCTTGAAATAGGAGGATTTTTTTTCTTTCTTTTTTTAATCTGTTCTTAAAAGCTGCCCCTTTTCTCCCAGCTTTCCAACAGAAAACAGATGATCATGCAGCGTGAAGGTCTGTGCAAGCAGTGGGTTATACAGGAGTGACAGTAAAACCTTGTTGAAAAAGACATTCTCTCTGGTGATCTGCAGTGCTGGTTCCAAAGCCAATGTCGTTGCCCAGACCATTATGTAGAACCGTGGCATGTCAGGTGCTGGTCTGGAGAATGTGGCAACATCAAGTGTAGGGTGTAGGAGAAGGGAACAAGCAGCTAGTTTTGGTAGTGAGGGAAATAGCACACAAACAGGGTCTCTTTGAATGTAGGCATACTTGTGCACCACTTTACTGTGGTCTTGTGGATACAGTTTGCAACTACTGGTTGCAAGACTAACAAGAAAATGGGGAGAAGATGGTGCAGACAGTTAAGGCTGCTCAATAGCAATGGGGAAGCAAGGGAAGTCTTACACACTGGGCTTGGTTTACAGATCTGTTTTGGGCTGGTTGTGTTGTATACATTATGTTGAATCAGTTGTTGGCTCTGGACGGTGGTTTCATGATGATTCAGCATTAGTATTGTCTTTGCTTATAAAGGAGAACAGTTTGCTTCTGCCTCTTTCTTCAGAAATTCAGCTGTTATTGTAAATTATTGGAATTAGCTGTTTCCTAATGGTTGTTTTGAGAGTACATAGCCATTGAATTAGACTTTCTGCTACAAACCCAAGTAATTTTGTAATTAGTACCTTAAAGGATCACCTTTAACGCTGCCTTCTGAAGCTTTTCTACTTAAATGTCTCATTTATTCATGTCTTTCCTTCACCCCAGTCTTTATTCTTCTCCGTTTGCCAGCCATTTCCATCTGCCCCTTTGCTGATTCATTGTTGGTTGCATGAACTGCTCTATTTGTTCTTGGGAAGAAGAGAAAAAGAAAAGCTCCTTCACATTCACTCTTTCCTTGATTTCCATTTCAACTTTGTGTATTTCCTTCCCCTCCTTTCCTATTTCCATTCAGTAGCCCTGCCTTCCCTCCTCCTTAGCCTATTCCATTTGTTCCCCTGTGATCACACTGGTTGGTCTCTTGCTTTCCTGTGCTGAGGAAGGAGACAGGACACAATTTGCAGGAGGAGATGGCTTCTTTTAGGAGCCAAGGGAGGACCATCCTGCTCACTGCAATGCAGTAAGATCTGGTATGGAGACAGACCAAAGTACTCTCTGTGTTTCAATGAACGGCATGGTGGTCCCGCCAACCTGGAGCAACCATGGTGTTTAGTTACTCATTAAAATTATCAGGGAGCAATATTTAGTAGATGGGGTTAGATCAATGTGCTTCACTGTGATGGGTGCTTCTGTTTGGCTCTGCTTTCTGACTTTACTGGCTTGTAAGCTGGTGCAGGTAGTATTTTCTGTTGTTAAGACTGGCAGTTATGGTACCATTTACTGTATGTTGCTACAAGGGTTAATAAAATCAGTCTTTTTATTTAAAATACAGCTGCTTCTCTCTTTTGTGGAGATGTCATGTCTGTCCAGATAATGCTACTTAAAAAAAACCCACTTCTCTTTGCATTTCTAGGAATGCTTTAAGGGAAGCTGGGCAACTCACAAGTTATTACACAAGAAAGCAAGTAAGTACATATTTTAAAATTCATTAAAGTATTGTTTTGAATTTGTTTTGTCCTGTGCAGCTGGCTCTAGGTGGCCTTGGTTGAGCAAGGAGTTGGTCCAGTTGACCTCTAGAAGTCCCATCCAACCTCAGCTGTTCTGTGATTCTGTGTCTTAAGAGTGGTACAGATTTTTCCAAGATGCCTGGCACTGGATGCTGTGTATCTGAAATGTTGTCCAGTTCCTGGTAATCTAAATTTCATAGATAGTGGTACAGAAATCTCTGTGTCTGTTTCCTTTTTTATTTGCATGAAGTATTCCATGAGCTCCATTGCCAGGTATATGAACAGAGAAAGAGGAATGCTGACATAAAGGGCAAGCAGAATAATAAACCATTCTTAATAAGCCATTGCCTGGTTTATTCCATCATAGGATTTTGTTAGCTAATGTTATAAAAGGCAGTGCAGTGGGAAGGGGTTCTTGAGAATTATTTCTGATGAGATGTTTGGTGGAATGCAAGTGAGCCAGTCAGACTGCAGCTGTTCTGTACACTTGGGGTGTACCCCTTTGGAGGAGGAAAAAAACCTTAGTTACAGCTGGTAGCTCTGGCACAGAAATAGTAGTTGCAGACTCTCATTAGCTGAATAGTAAAAATAATCCATGAGTTTAAAACCAACCAACCAACCAGGGAGAGCAGACCCCAGTTCTGACCCACTTGCCACCTACTGCCCGCATCCCTCTACCCATCTTCATCAAGCCCTGCTTTAAAAGGAAGGTAGGATTAAAAAGTAAGTGGCATGGCAGAAATTCAAATCCTCAAGTCATTTATCTTCTCCTTTCCTAAAACTCATTCCCCATTATAAGTGTTGCATGGTTAATAGGTTGGAGTAGCACAGACAATTACAAATCCTTCCTTTCTGTCTTCCCAATGTAGAGGTCTAGTAGTTCACACTTGCATTTGGTATCTTATTATTGTGTAGTTGCAGGGATGTGAAACTTTGCTAGTAGTTACAGTAATCCTCTGGTGCAGTCTGCTGATGTTGCTGTTTATTTGATTCCACTAAATCCATGATCTTGTTGGCTTCCCAGGTAACTGCTGTGCCCAAGCTGAGCAGGCTTGGTTCTGATAGCCCTCAAGATCTCAATGCAAAAACTATTGAAGCATCTCAAAGGAACCTAAAGTATTGCTTCATTTAAACTTTGGATTTTTAAATTATTATTTCTCAGTGGTTTATCTAAACTGAATGTCATATGAGCAGATGGTTCAGGTGTTAACCACAGGGACTCTAAAGAACTGACCTTAGGGCTTGCTGTGGCAGACTTTTTGCCATACATTCATTCTCGTGAGATATAAAAGGAGAAAACAGACCTAAGTTATCAGGTTATGAGTTAAAATTAATGTTACCATTCTCTTTCTTAACCTTTGACTCCTCTTTCCAAGTACCCACGTTTCCCTTTTGGAAATGCTCACAACTACTTGCTTCAATCCTTTATGTAAACACTGTCAATCTGCCCTGTTACGACTGTTAGTTGTGCGTGAAGTCAGTCACTGGACCATATCAGACATTAATTTCACAAGGTTGGGAAAGCTGGGAGCCTCCAGCAGATGGGGATCATCTCGTAAGGTGCATGCACTGATGCAGAAGTGGCGGCACCCTCACTGTCTCCATTAGATCAGGAGGGGTAGTGAGCTCTCTAAGTTGAAACAGTTGGATACCCTCCTTCCCACCCCAGGTCACTGAGTGCTAAGAGAAATAACAGAAGAGGAATGATCATCTACAGTGCAAGAGTATTAATGAATTGTTTCTGTAGAAAAGGGCTTTTTCCCCAACGATGAAAACAAGTGCCAAACTATTTCAGAACTACAGATGAAAAGCAGCCTAATTGCTACCCTCCAGTTGTGTATCCAGGACTGCTGTCCTGGTGTTTCCCAGTTTACTAATGAATAAAGATAGAGTTGGCAGTATATATAATTTTATATATCCCTATCTAAAATGCCAGAAAGAGTAAAATCTAGAGTTATGTATTTCTAGGTTCCTTTCTGAACCCCACAGTTCTTAGTGGGACTCATTTTGCTGCTGCAATTTTTTTTTTGTGTGTCTTTTCAGAAGATGAAAAAGCTAAACGAGAAGTTTCCTCTTGGACCCTGGAAGGTGACATTAACACAAATCCCTGGTCTGGCTATCGATACACTGGTAAACTCAGGCCACACTATCCACTGGTAAGCAATAGGTGCCGCTCTGTACTCCAACGCTGTTGCACTCTGTAGCAACTAACAGACCGGTCTTGACCTGATATCCTCTCACATTTTAGCTGAGAGAGGAAAGCTTCTTAAAAAGTCTGAACCTGATGGCAAGGACATGTATGACTGTCCTCAATGTACTTCATCTTGATTTAACTTCATCTTTCTCTTAGTATATTTAAGGTGAAGGAAGTGCTGGTGAGGTAAAGTACATCACTAACAGCCTTAAGGTCACAGATTCAGTGATAACTTTTGACTGGATCTTTTGACATTCATCCTGCAAAAAGCTGCTGTTAGTTCAGATGATGTCTTCTCTTAGCTGTTTATTCTTTTCACCAGTAATGGAGCAGTCTGTTTCAGAAAAACTCAGGTGAATTAGTTTAGAATTTAAATAAATGGGTTTGTATTATTTTATGTCAGTGGTTTGAAATAACCTGGTGAGCAAGGTGGTAAACAGCTCTGCTGAAAGAACAGGGGTTATAGCAGTTTCCAGCACTGAAATGGCAAAGAATAACTGAGCTCAGTAGCATCTTCAGCTATGAAAGATGGGTTTAGAAAATGACCTTGCTATAGCTGTATTTTTAAATTGGTACAAGGTTGTATGTGGGATAAGCCAAAGTTTTGACAGGAATAATGGCATTTTATTTACATGTGTCTTTTCAAATTGGCCTGTGCTAGAGATGCTGCCCCTGTGTCATCCTCTCTGCAGTTGTCTCCATCTCATCTCACAGGCTCATCAGAGAACAGTTGATCAGTCTAAGCCTCTGTGTGTTAGCATCATTGGAGAAAGGATGTTTTGGATATGTCACTGGCCAAGTAATTTTCTAGTGTAACCACTGAACATTTGCTTTTTTGCTTCTGACTGCTGTAGGATTGATGGAAACGAACAAAATAAAAAGTGCTAATGACTAGGGTGACGATTAGAAATAACAATCTTGCTAGTAGACACTAATAACCAGAGAGAGGAAGGATGTATTTGGAACTAGTGCATTTGCAGTCTGGAAAGCAGCAGAACAGGCACTGCAATATAACATTTACTTCCACACAGAAGTCTGATTTCTGCAGAGCTGTGAAGTTGGCCATTAGAGGTTGCATGATATGAAAACAAAGTGTAGCAGGAGAATCTTTAAGAAATGGAAATTGGAACTGGTTTGGAGTGTTTGCATACTTCACAGCTTTTTCTAAGCCGTATTTCACTGCATTTAACTTTGCTGCATGAGTCTCTGGGTTTATGACTGTAATAAGCATTCTTACAACATAACCAGCTTTGATTATGATTTATTTAGACGCCAACAAGACCTGTGCCAAGTTATATTCAGAGACCGGATTATGCTGATCACCCACTAGGTAACTTGAAAAAAGCCCACAATTATGGAGTGTTGTGTTTGCTTTCTATTTTTCTTATAATGGAAAAAGCCTTTAAAGCATGTAGGAGATACTGCAGAAGGGAGCCTCTTCTGTTACCTGTTGTTCTCACTCTACCCATTCTTCCCCCATATTAACTTACTGATTTCTTTAGAAAGATAGTTACAAGTGCTTTGGGGAAGTCCAAAGTTTGTAAAGCATTATCTTTCAAAGGTGTTCAGGGAAAAAAAGTCAAAACCCATGTAAGTCATAGTGCTGGGGTTAGTGCAGAACAAATAGCAGTAAGTTGGCTGTTGCAGGTGAATTCTGTGAAGCCATTCTCAATAACATCAGAGTTTCTCTTGGAAAAAACATAACAAAACCCAACAAAACTACAGTAAGCAACCCACAAGAGAAAACTGATCTATGAGTTCCAGATATTTTTGGACACAGGGAGGAGACATTTAAAATTACCTGCTTATTGATTTGTTTTGGTATTTTCCTCTTTTTACATCAGTATTGGTGCTTTGTATTTCCTAAAAAAGCTGCTACAAAGTCTTTTAGAATGATTAAAAAATCTTCAGCCTTTCTTTAGTTATTCTTTAAAGAATGTAAATATTTAAGCAACAGAAAATGCTGTCTCAACTATAGTCATTCAACTATAAAACTGGGCTTGTACAGAATCTGACAGGAAGAATTTCTGTGTTTTCATCAGCTGATTATTGCAATAGTGTAACTAGAAATATTCACAGGCTTTATGGTACTCTTAGAATATTGTTTATTATCTCCAAAGCAGCTAAAAAAGTATAAAGAAAACCCCCACTTTCTTATGAATAAAATAATTTCCTTGTAAATCTGGTTTGTTAAAGTTGGGTTTTGGCTAACTGGACATGATGGTTTATGTAATAGGTCAACGGGCATCCTAAGCACATGTGCACTTTATAACATGGTGGAGGGCTTATGAATTCAGATTACTCTGGATAATGATGATAATACTGTGATTTGGTGGGTTTGTTACTTTAGTCTGTGGTGAGAAAGCACATACTTTTATTGTCACTGTAAGCTAATTTAGTCTCTTGAGTGAACATGCACAGCAATCAGTCTTCCATCTAACATGGGGTTTTTTCCTTCCCCCCCTTTTTTTTCCCCCTCCTCTCCCTTTTTTTCTTTTCAGGAATGTCTGAATCAGAACAGGCTTTAAAAGGAACATCTCAAATAAAAATACTCTCATCTGAGGATATAGAAGGGATGCGAGTAGTGTGTAGGGTAAGGGGGTTTTGGTTTTCATTACAAAGTGCCTTTATTCTTTAAAAACCTACAGTGATTTTTACCAGCTTGTGACAGCACATATGAGAGTACAGGATATCAAACCTCTTTTAAGCACTGAAAGTTGCTTAACTTTCAAGTACTGAAATTTTGGGAAAGTTGGTCCTGTGCATGCTCTCTCTCCTTTTTTTTACAAAAAGTAAGATTACTTTTATCTGTGTTTTGGCTTTGTTGTTACTAGTGAGATAATCTGTGGCTGAAATGTTACTGTAACAATGTATTTTATAGTGTGTACATGGAAACAGAACATCTTTCTCTCCTAGAGTTAGTACTAAGTAAAAACTAAAAAAGCAAAATTGAGAGGCCCAACCCTAACAACTTTTGAAAAAGAGCTGTTCCCTTGTAATTGCCTCCTTGCACATGAAGTCAAACTTTGAAATGTATTTAGGTGGTCTGGTTTATGTTTGGTGTTCAAGGAGATTGTGACTCAGATCTTAATTGGGGTATTTTAAGATTGCACAGGGATGGCTTAGTAATACCTGTCTACATCTTGTCTTTCTAGTGCCCAGGTCTACCTAGCTCTACTAGCAGTCACCACCACTGTAGTAAATGGGTTGCTAACCTTCTAAGGCATTGTCCTGGTCTTACTTTAAATCAATATTTTTAATTTGCAGCTTGCTAGAGAAGTATTGGATGTTGCTGCCATGATGGTGAAAGCAGGTGTAACTACTGAAGAAATAGATCACGCTGTCCATTTAGTAAGGTTATTTTATTGTTCTTCTGCTGTTTATAAGTGCTTTCTTCTATCTCTCTATTTTTTTTTAGTGATTGCTGAGTGGGTTTCTTCAATGTTGCATGAATTTTTGTTCCTTATTTTGAACTGTTTTCCCAATTTGAGGCTAGTGGGTAGTGTAGATGTTAGAACATGTTACAACATGATGGTAGATTCAAGATGAGCCCCAAGCAAGTTAGGAACTCGTGGGCCTTTCTCTGAATCAGCTCTTCCATGATATCCAGCTTCAGATTCCCTCCAAGTTTCTTCACCTGTTCTCTCTGTTAACATGATACAATTTTCTTTTCTCTAAGCCCTTTTTGCTCTCCAGGTGTGTGTGTGTATATAAAAAAATAAAGAGCACCACATGTTTTTTGTGCTCTGTGTTATTGGTTAAGACATGCAGAGTTTAATTATTTATGATTGGGCATCAGAACAGAGGAGCCTGAGAAAGAATGGAGACAGGATGTCTGATGCAGTCGGGCAAACTAAAGTCTAAGCCCAGAGAAGTGCCTGAAATAACATGTTCAAGTGTATCCCTAGCTTAACTAGTCATAGCTACTTGAATTATCTTGCTTTTATTTTTCTTTGCTGTCTTATTTATAAGACAGGTAAACTGATAATTGAGGATACTTGTGTGCACTGTGGGGAAGGTGGCAATTTTGGTATAGTTAAGTTTTTGTTGGCGAGCTGTCTCATTGCTGTTCCTTTTATCTGCATTTGCAGCCATTGAGACAAGATTGTAGGGAATTTACAATCTAGTTGGGTTAGGCTGGAGGGTTCTGTTGGACTGCATTATATACTGAATGATTTGCTTATACAGAAAGTCTAATATGAACAACTAGTAGTTGAAACAGTAGTTTTAGACAGTACTATTTTTTTAAATTTTTGAAAAGTTAAGAGTAAATTTCTCAAGAATTGCTCAGTATGTCACCTAGAGTGTATATGTGAGTATCCATAAGCTGTATCTGTTTGTTTTGCAAAAATCTCAGTTTACTAGAGTGAGTGCAAAAGGAGATAGCTTAAGGTTTTAAAGCTAGGGTCGAAAGAGTGGTGTTAAATACTATTTTGTGTAGCTTGTGTGTTTTGTAAAAATAAAGTCTTAGACCAGGTGCTTTAAAAGAGTCAGTAAAAATGGTTGGGTTTTTAATCAAATAAATATTGTCATGGATTATTTTAAACATGAGTATTGCAGCATTGGTAGTTGAACATAAAAATTAATAGAAACAAATTTTCTTCCTGGTAAGAAATACAAAGTATAACAATATAATGCCAAAAAAATGCTTGAAAAATCTCATTTTCCAGAGTCTCTGCTCTTCAACCTGTCTTTCTTGCTGTAAAGCTGTTATGCATACTATTAATTTTTTTGGGTACAAATCTTACTAATGTAAAGTGTAAATTGTATTTTCTAAACTAGGCTTGTATCGCAAGGAATTGCTATCCTTCCCCTCTGAATTATTATAATTTCCCTAAGTCATGTTGTACATCAGTGAATGAAGTGATCTGTCATGGAATACCTGACAGGAGGCCACTGCAGGAGGGAGATATTGTTAATGGTAAGTGCTATGAAAATTAACTTTTAGCATTTCTAATTTTGAACATTTCTACCTTCTTTCCAGCTAAACCACCCAGTAAAGGGAGGGTTCACTAATGGGCAACGTAATTGGAATATGTTCTTAAAAGGGGCTTTTGTTCCCATTTACCAATTAGCCTCTGGTCTTTACATTTTTAAAGTAATGAATGTATTTAATAAAACAATTTCAAAAGTTTGTTCCACTTTAAGATCTCTGTAATTATTCTACCTTGGTCTGTGCATCAGTACAGTGCCTGAGTATTCTCCCTGTGGGCTGGGTTGCAGTTGTTCCAGACTCTGTAAGTAGTGAATAAAATGTATATTGAATTATTTAACTGTGTTAGTTCTGAGCAAAATCTTAATTATATGGCTCTAAATACTTAAGATTTTGCTACAGACATGACAAGTATGATAACTATAAAGGATCCTAACAGTGAGGCATTGGATAGGTGCATATAAAACATTGATACCCTTTTTTGAGTATCATGCAGCCTAACAGTGCCAGCTGCTTTTCATTCATGGTACTCAAGGTACTTAAGCCTTCTTGGGTGATGAGAGATACTTCTATAAGTTACTTTGTTTTCTCATTCACTTTTTCTTGGTCTGGCAGTACAAACAATTGCACCTTTTTTATTGCTTTTATCCATAAATAGCCAGCAAATCCTAAGGTTTGGCCTACCTCTAGAAGCAGGTTGCAATTCTTGTAGATTGTCAGATTTTTTTATATGTATCAACATGCAACAATAGCTACTAAGCCTACAGCTCAATGCTGTGGGTACCAGCCTATTCGGGACAAGCCTCAGTTTTGCTGCCCCTTTCTAGGTCAGGTTTGCATGCCAAGGCTGCATCTCAGTGCTAGAAAACACCTAAAAACACTAAACACAGAGGGTTTGGTCACACCTTTGTTCATATTCTAGCCCTGACTGTGCTGTGCAAGCCTTCTGCTTGCTTTGGATGAAGAAGAACGTTTACCCTTTGGTGGCTGAGTAGGTCTTGTTACAAAATTGTCCACACTTTGTGGATAGCACACGCATTCCCCATGGGCACAGAAGGCTTTGAAATCTCATAGGATTTCTTTTGGTAAAGTCATGGCTCAAAAGCCCCTTTAAAAGGAGGAACAGAGGAGATAGAAAAGTACTTTGGAGGTAATGTGCCCAGTGAACATGGAGGGAAGTGCCCATCATTCTCTTTACTTAAAACTTTTTAGCCTTATGGAAGCAAAAGGTGTCATCCGGAGTCCAAAACAGGTTTTTGGAATCACAGGAAAGCATCATCCAGAAGGTACCAGCAGGTGACAACTAGTTCAACCTTCTGCTCTGAGCAGGGCATGATGAAATTTTGTTATCATAGTGTTCCCTGCAAGCAGATTCTTAAAGAGAGCTCTCTGGAAAGTGAGAGCCATGTTCTGGCCAAATCTGACAGCGTCAAAGAAAGTCTTGTAATCATGGGGCACTGCAGCAGCTGGTCTGGCCAGGCTGCTAAAGAGCTTGCATATACAACTCAGAAGGGACTTACCAAATGCCCAGGGTACTGGTTTTTCTACAGTCCTGTTGTTACATTACTGGAGATGTACACTGGTTGAAATGGTCCGGTAGTGCCCCTCAGTCCTGCAGTGAGTACAGCGTAACCCTCACACGTGTGCATCCGTAACAGGCGGTATTGGTTCTGTGTACTGATAACTTCATTCTTAAACGTTTGCCAGCAGTACAGTTTTACTCTTGACACCAACAGGTTTGTTTTTTCCCCTCCATGTTTTCCTATCAAGGTTGCACTGGTCTATCTAATAGCTCCTATACCGTGTTCCTCAACCATTATTGCTCAGCAGTTTCCTTCATGGCCTTTTACCTGGGAGGGTGTCTGCATGTGGCTTTCTTCACAAATAGCAGTTCAATAATTACTCTAGTGGTTCTGGTACTCTAGTAGCTATTAGACCTACCAGGCTATCAACACAGAAGTACCAGTTGTACCACAGGAAGGCAACTTGATTGCAAATCTAGAATATTTCTCATGTGTTCACTATATATAATGACTGTATGATGGCAGGTTTTACTTTGTTTGTTTGACTGCTATGAGAGACAGGATAGAATTGTAGAATGTGTTAGGTTGGAACTGGAGTAGGTGACAGCCACATCTAAACCACAAGCCTATTGTAAAAGGACTGTTTGTGACAAGCATCTTTTTTTGGATTAAGAACATCGAAACAGCATATCTTTTTTTGAAAAGTTAAACTAAAAAAGACTTTTTCCTCATTAAAATTATTTATGCTGCTGTTTTTCAAGAATGAATTACATCACTTTTAGTCTACAACCAACCTGGTACACAAAGCAAACAAGATAGAGCTTTGCTGCAACATAATTCTGAGCTCTCACTCTGTGTTCTTCTCAGCCCTTTCCATTCTTGCTCTTTGCCTGATACTGAATGTTTAAATTCTTTCATTTGAAAGAAAAAAGGTTTGTAGTAATTTGATGTATTTTTGCTTACTCAGGAATACTGTTGGAAAGTTGCTGTGTATTTAATGTTCAAGAAATGTTACCTCTTTTTGCTGGAAACACAAGTTTTGCAAAGATGTGCTTTGTTCTAAACAGGCACAAAAATGACTGAAGTTAAAATATGGGTTAAAATGTGATTACGTATCTTTTAATTTCCTTCTATTAGTACTGAATTAAATCCAAGAACATATTTTAACCACATAAATCACCCTGGAGCAAAGAGCTTCTCTTTTCTGTTGTTATATTTACCTAGAAAAACTTTTTTTTAAAAAATCAATCAGGCTGTCAACCAGTGAAACAGGATCTAACTAATTCTGTAGGACCTACAGGATAATCATGAGAGAACTGATTCTGCTGGAAGAGTTTCCATCTGGACTTCTTCCAGAGTAATCTGACAACATCACAGTTACGCTATGACAATCTTACACCTGTTTGTTGTCCTTCCACAAATGGAGGGACAGGAGGTGAAGCGCCGCAGCAGCGGTATTAACACGTGTCTGGTACTCTTCGCAGTGGATATTACCGTCTATCGTAATGGCTACCATGGAGATCTGAACGAGACATTTTATGTTGGAGAAGTCGATGAGGGTGCAAGGAGACTCGTCCAAACAACTTATGAGTGCCTAATGCAAGCCATTGATGCAGGTAAACCCTTTGGATGAGTCCTGAAGCATTACGGTTTTGGTTCTCAAACATGAGTGCTGGTATTTGCTGTTACCTGGGAGTGCTGTAGAGTTACCAGTGGATGATCTCTGTTGTACAGTCTGATGATTCTTAAATGACACCGTTCTGTGGGTGGTGGTTGCCACTTTTATTTGAAACGTGGGTGACAAGGAAAATGTAGTAGATGCGGATGTGATTCATGTATGATGGTATTTGCATGGAAACGGCCTTTTTAGGCTGGTAGCTGAATGAGACATTCTGGATCTGAGTGCTTTTAGAGAATGTGAAGAGCAGAGTGTGTTTTGGAAAAGCCTACTATTATAACGTGCGTGGTGTTGCACAGTGAACTGGTAAGGTAGAACACTGAACACTGAAACAGATCTATTTATCCCTGTCAAACCTGATGGTCATTTCATAAAGCTAATCATGAGCTCTTTTTCAATTGTGGGAGTGTGCCAGAGAATACAGACCCATCCATATCCTTCAGTAACCACAGAACTTTAATTATGTTGCTTTGCTTTAACTCAGGACAGCTTCATTGGGACATACAATGAGGTTGAAAGGTAGCTAGAAAATGTCATGTTCAACTTCATTCATGAAGGAATATACTAAGTTCTCTTAGAGAAAATAAATCAAAAATCTCTCAAGTCCCTGGAAGTATTTGTACTGTTTGTATCTGTTAAACCCTGCAGATTCTTAAAATGCCTGATACAATTTATTAATTTTATGGCCTCTAATGGCTGAAGATTAAGATGCTATATATGAAGGCTTTAAACTTGCATACAGGAAAAAATAATGAACTTATTTTGGTTAATTTGGAGATAGCTAGCCAAGCTGAAAAGACAAAAGTCCATATGAACGATGTCTTGCATTGTGTGATCACAAAAATACTGCAGAGGTGAGCTGTGAAGAATACAGATGACTTGTTTATGTGGGATTGCTATTCTGAAATTACCACTCTGCTTTTCAGAGCTAAATCAGAATAACATTTATCTTTGCTCCTGTACTTTATTTTTACATAGCAAGTGTTACATGTATTGTCTCCTATCTTTCATATCCTAGCTATGAGAGAAATGCACCTTTGTGTTCATTATAATGAGACTGAACTTCTCAGTGTAACTTTTCTTTACCAGCTCTTTAGGTACTGTAACAGGGTTTGGTTTTTAGCAATTCCCTGCTAGGAAGAATTCTGGCAGCAAGTGTCTCAGCTGTTAAAAAGGGTTGTCTCTCCCCTGTTGAAATCATGTTGATTTCCTTGTGTTGGACCAGTAGATCTCCAGCTAGGAGAGTTGTATGAGAGGAAAGGAGAGAAGCAGAGGGCTCCTTGCTGCATTGAGATGAGTTGCTTGATATTGTCAGGCCTGACAGCAGTGGTACCACTTCACAACTGTTTAGTCCAAACCCAACAGAATCATGTTTCCTTTTTTGTCCCCCTTCATGAGCGGATGGATGAAGTATTGTTGCTTTTATGGTATTACTCCCTTGAAGTGCTCAATGTGATTTTTTTAAAAAAAAAATTTTCCCCACCATTTTCATCTGTTTCAAACTCTTTATGGCTTCCTAAAAGGAATGACAAGAAAGTTAGTCTGGCATTTGAACATTCTTTTCGTGCTGTAGTGTTGCCATGAAAAGTCTTGTCTAAGGCTAGGGATACCTGTTTTGTCTTTTTGTTTCCCCCTTCTTGATCCTTCATGTATAATCATTTATCCTCTTTCTTTGTGTGCACTTTTCACATAGTAGCAGAGAGATGAGTGTGCATGCAATGACTGCACGAGCTGTGTTTTAGAGAATTACAACTCTTGGTATGAGAAGCTCCCAAGTGCCCTGAAAGACTTTCAAACTTCGACATCTTCTTAATATAAGAGTGCTTAGATCCACAGAAGGAAGAAAGTAGTATTCTTGTGAAGGAATTTCCTTCTTTCTTTCTCATTTTCTCTTTCATGTGACGCTGTTTCCTCCCCGTCATCTTACTGCACTCAGTGGATAAAGTGATTGTGGGAAGTTGTGTACTAGAACAGATGGCCATACAAGCCATGAGGCATTAGCCTGAATGGTGTTTGATGGCTGGTTACGTGGAAAGAAAGCTCTTTGAATTTCCATCTGTATCTCTCTAATTTTGCAGTAAAACCTGGTGTTCGGTACAGAGAACTGGGAAACATCATTCAGAAGCATGCTCAAGCAAATGGATTTTCAGTGGTTCGGAGCTACTGTGGGCATGGAATCCATAAACTTTTCCATACGGCCCCTAACGTGCCACATTATGCCAGTGAGTATTCATTCCCTTTGGGTTGTCCTGCTTGCAGTGAACACACCTGATCTACTTCTTGCTCATATTCTAATAATGTAGCATGTTGCCTGGCAGCCATCAAGTTAGCGTCTTTGCTCTTGTGACCATAGCGTGCCTTACAAACCTAAATAAGGTGTATGTTACATACTGAGACACTGTGCTACGCTAATGGCTGGTGTTAGCTCTCATCTGTACGAGCTGCTCAGCGTTTTTGCGTGAAATCCCAGTGTCATTAGATGTCCTTGTCCAACATGAATAGGTAAATGCTCCTGTCCTGGAAGGTCTAAGCAAACACATAGTGCCATTTCTGCATGAAAATAGAAGGGGTTTTTTTTGAACAGCATAGATGGGTGTTGTGCCTGAATCTTTGTAGTGTGTGTCAGAGGAGGAACAACTTCCCCCACTATGTTCTCAGCTTTAGTTTTTGGAAACGGCAGTGTCCCCTTGGCAGTTCTTGACAGCAGGACTAAGAAACAGCACCCGCAGAGGCAAAGGAGAGAAGCTTCTGTGCCACTGGACACCTAAGGATAGAAGAGAGATCATGAAGCAGTGATAAACAGTAGTACACCCACTTCAGCTGTAAAGCTCCCCTGTAGGACATTTATTTCCTCAGACCTGACAGATGCCTCTGTCTTCCCATCTCCTCGTGAGCTTTAATACTTTTCATGTCATCATTTCCCTAAGTTATTTTTTCAGAGAACAGAGAAAACCTATTAGTCACAGGGTAGAAGGGTGTCAATTCCTGCTATTTAGTTTTTGTTGGGCAAAATGAAGAAAATCTGCACTCTGTGGAGATGGAGAGCATTTTATATCAATTAAAGTGCAATCTGAGGAAAAAAAAAAAAGCCTTTCTTGGCTGTTGGGAACTTTAAATTTTTTTAATTGAGTGAGAATGTCTGCTCCCAAAAAGGGAGATGCTGGATTTTTCCTGGTATTTTTAAAATACAGATTCACAGCAAAAAGAAAGCGGAAAGAGCTCAGGAACTTAAAGCCTCTTAGAGGGGAAAAAAACCCAAACAAGCTGCTGTTTATTTCTGACTTACTCTGAAAGGGTTTTTACAAGGAAAAACCTCGTCATATAAGCCTGCAAAGTATTTAATGAAGTCTTGAAAACTAGAGAGAGCAAAGGATGAAGTTTGCTTAGATGCAAAGACCAGAAACTTAAGTATAAGTGGTGAGAGCAAGCAATACCAGGAGATTATAGGGATAGAGGCAATATACTGCTGATGTATTAGCAAGAGATTTTTTTAAAGCAGCTAGGTGATCTAGGCAATTTAGTAGATTTATACAGTTAAGAGTAGATTGGGGGATGGGGAATCTGTATGTAAGAACTGATGTAAATTGTCTACAGCAGCAAAGTAGCTGGGAGACAACGGTTCCTGTGTAATACTGGAGTTTGTTGCAGCTCCTGCGTGCTAGGCTGAGTCAGATCTAAGCTGTGCTGTTGTGCAAGGTGAAACGGGGCAGAGGAGAAGGCCTGGAACCTTTCTTCAGTCAAAGCACAGTCCTAGAGATGTGGTGTGCACCGCTCCATATGCCTCCACATAGACATTTTTTGGTGTATATAACACCAAAACGTCTCAGTATTGTCCTGGGTGCCTAGAAATTCTCTGTCTTTTTATGTTAGCTAAAGAAATACAACATTATCACTCAGAAACTACTATGACCCTGTTACCTCAAGGAGCAAAGTGTCTTTTGCAAATTGAATAATCGGTTTACTTAACCACTATTGTATTTTGACAATTTATTGGAGCTAATGATTTAGTAGAAACAAGTCCAGACATTTCCAACCTTCTCTGAATATCTTTAGTACTTCTTTGGGGTTTTTAAAAATTATTTTATTTTAGAAGTTTTCAGAAATCCCTTTATTACGTTTCTGCTGTGTTTTTATAGAACTGGAGCTGAACACCAGTTGGGAGAGACAGAGACAAATTCCTTTTAAGCTTCTGGAGTAAATATTGTAGTGTTGGATGAGTGGGAGAAGGAAAGAACTAAGGGAAATCTTAATGCAGAATTAAAATTGGGCAGCTGGATGGGTCACGTCTGAAGGGCTTTTCTGACTTTACTGTATTCCTGATGTGTTTTTCTAGGACAAGGACTCATTAATTTGCTAAGATGGAATAATTTTTTCTAACTTGAGTGTTTGTGTTCTTGCAGAAAATAAGGCAGTTGGAGTCATGAAGCCAGGCCATGTCTTTACAATTGAGCCAATGATCTGTGAAGGTAAGCCATTTAGCAGTAAGATAGTTGGTTGCTGTTAAGTAGCGATGGAACAGCACACTGCTTCTGTTCGGTGTACTTCTTAGATTTTTCATTTCTCTTTGGGAAACTGATATCTGTTACCTAAAACTAGCCCCAAAATCACGTATGTTTTCAGGTGGTTGGCAAGATGAAACATGGCCCGATGGTTGGACTGCAGTAACAAGAGATGGGAAGCGATCTGCCCAATTTGAACACACGCTTCTGGTCACAGATACAGGCTGCGAGATCTTGACTCGGCGGCTGGATAGTATTCGTCCCCATTTCATGTCCCAGTGAGAAGTCTGGGCTGAGCAGGTGGATCTGAATGATGCATATATTTTATTTTTTTTTTTGGTCTCTGTACTATGCATTTTTTTATGAGTACAGAATAGAGAGATGTCATCATTTACATTGTTCTCAGTGATTGTAGATAAGAGGAACATCTTGAAGAACCTGACCCCATGTCTGGAAAACCAGAGAAAAATTTAAAGAATTCCCTGCTTTCCTCCTACCTACAACACTCTGCTATAGTCTTCTTTTTACTTCAGTTATCTCTTTAGCACCTTTCTTCCAATTAGACCCACGGTTGCTTCAGTTGCTGCCACAATATTAGCTAGAAAAGCGTGGGTAACTTTTCCCACTGGACTTGATATTTTGGGATCCAGGGTTTTTTCACCACTTTGGTGTGCCCTGTCTCTCTTGGTCTGCAAGTGGCACCTGAAATTTTAAGCATTTCTAGTTCCAAAGACTTGCTCCTGCTTCTGCAGATACTGTTTTAATGGGCTGGGCCTTGTTTATTTCTCAGTTGAGAAGGGGGCAGTAGGGAGAAAGACACGCATGTTGCCAAGAATAGGTTACCCACCTTTAATTCTGTCCCCATCTCTCTGCTGATGGCCTGTGGTGATTGTGACTGTAGGTGACACGCTGTGTTAATGGCAGGACTTGTTTCTCTTGCTGGCAATTTGATAATATGGGTTTCCTACAGGCAAAATTAATAAACTGTCATTCATGCAGCTCCCAGGAATAAGCTGCTTCTCGGTGGAGCAGTTACTTGCAGAGAGCCTCCTGCTCCCAAAGCTTGGTGAAGGAATGGAGCAAGAACCAAAAAGATCCCATGGCACATGGGATCACTGTGCATGTTAACGGTGGAGCATTTTTTTAAAGGTATATCCACAGTAGCTGTGGGGGTTGGATTTGCAAGACTTCCAGTGAAATCTCAAAGCAAGTCTGGGTGTGAGAAAATTAAATGCCTTCAATGCTGTATTCATTTTCTTTTGGTAATTTTTAAACATGTCTCTTTTTTTTCCCTCAGTTAAGTGAGTTTCTTTTGGAAAGTCTTAGGGGAGCAGCTATGAAAACTGATCTTTTTATCCTCAGATTGGGTATAGAGTGGGCAGTGTTAGTATATATACCCCTTTAATTGCTGTCAATGGGTTATGGTGAGCTGGAAACTATTATGTTAAGGAGCATGGACTGATTAAGCCTCTCTTCTCTCTACCCTCTCTCTGCCCATGCCCACTTCCTTTCCATCATCTTTAGTGTCTCTACTGAGGGAATTTATTTTTTGTTCTGAACTGTCATGAAAAATTTTTCAGCCCCCATTGCAGACTTAGTCTCATGCCAATGTAATGCAAGAAATAGTTAAACCAATGTAGACATTAAATCATACAATCATGGGCATAAAATACACCTCTTACAAGGTGTCTGGTGAATTTGTTGCCACATTAGACCTAAGCAGATGAGGCACTGCATGCCCTTGGCTCCCCTTGGCACTGCATAATTTAAGTGGGAGAAAGGGGTTAGTGCTTCATGGAACTGGACTCGTGTACTACCAAATACCAAATTTGCCAGAAAATGTCTTCTCTGCCCTGAGTGCCTCAGACCTCTGTTGCTGTAAGAGTACCATTGCGATGTTTTCATTACTTTGATTATTATTTTTAATTATGCAGTAAAGTGACCTGAAATGATGCAGAGAGAGTGCGTGCGGGTGTGTGCGTGTGCATATCAGTTTTAATAGACTGTAGGACTTGAGTGGAATTACCTGTGCTGAATGAGATATAAAGTATTGAGGAGATGACTGTCCTGGGGGTTTGCCCACCATATCATTCACTTGAATGGTTACAACAGTCTTGCCTTTTCTATATGTATGTGTATGATGAGGGGGGGGGGGGGGGGGGCTTCATTTTTGGTCTCTAAAATAAAAGTTGCAGCTGCTTTTAACAGAAGTAACTCCTTTTTGTGATCTAAAGCCCAGACATAGCATTCTCAATTATATCCAAGGTTGCTTGCAGCAGTGCAAGCTCTACTGGTAGATGCATGCAACCAGTTAAAAAATCACCCTTGAACCTGCACCTGTGCCACTTGAATACCTCTGTTGCACCGGTGCAACCAAATTTAATGCTGCATGGTTTTAATACAGCTAACTTATGATACTATGCATTTCTGCCTATGACTTGAAAACACAGCATGAAAACTGCAGTTTCATACTACTACAGTATTTTTAAACAAGTGGAAAGCTTAGTCAGCATCTACATCAGTTCTTTCATCGTGAGATAGCACATCAGCATAGAGAACAAAACTTGTTTAATAAAAATATTGTGAAAGGATGTGGTTTTACCTATGTAGTTGTAACTTTTCTTGAACATATTAGACTTGTGCTGTGTGGATTTGGGAAATTTTTTACTCTATTTTTGATTGATACAGAAGTTACTATATACTTAAAAGTATAAAAAAACCAAACCCAAACTTTAGTAATTAAATGTTTAGAAATTGTATACACTTTTGCCAAAAACCACAATCCTGCAGTTAGGTCCAAACCAATCATTTAAGTATTTTTATCCTTTACTATCATGGAAGAGAAATGTGGAAACTCCTCATGCTGTCTTGAGCGAGTTCATGCAGCCCCCATTACAGTACAAATGTTAAATCTGTTAGACTAGGGGAGTGTTTTGGCCAGACTTGAGCTAGTATTCTCCTGATACCATCTTGCAGTTACAGAGTAGTCTTGCTGGAACAGCTTGACAGCAGGTTTTCTGCTGAATTCTCTCCTGTTCATTCCAGCATTTCTGAAGCTACAAGGCACTGAAAAGCACTTCACTGCTGTGGTGGGGGGCTCACTTTCCTGGCACAAACTCATTTTTTTATTTCTTCTGGATCATCAAAACTGAATTCTTAAGATACAAGAGTTAACTGCTCTTTACTCTGAAACAAAGTTGTTAGAAATGTGGGTACCTCAAGTATTTTCAGAATGCTCTTGGGCTGTCTTTCCAGTGATAAACGGAGCTGCAATTGTCCCAGCTGCATAGTATCATCTTCAGCTAAGGCAGGTGTTAGTGGTGAAAGGCAATTTCTTGTAATACAATTACTGTCTGCATACAGTGTTCTCTGTAACCAGGCTCCCTTAAAGCCTTTAAAAAGAAAACCTGCAAAGCCCTACAGCCTTCCTACCATGATGCTCTTTACAGTTATTCACCCACACCCCTTGAGAACAGACTGTTGCGCTGATAGGAACAGTCCCTGCTTCAAGGGCACCATCCTTTTTCTGACTAAGGAGAGGCAACAATACCATACTGGTTGCTTCTGCAGTATTGGCTGCTTCAGGTGCCAGGAAGTTTAAGGGAGTGGAAAAACTCTTCTACTGAAGGCTGGGAGGACAGCACCAGGGCAAGTGACAGGCATAGTCTAGGCTGTTACCTTTACAAGAGGCCTACCTAAGGAGCCAGATAGGAAATAAGGCAGAATAGGGCATTCTCAAGGGAAAGTAGGTACACCTGGACACCTGGGTCAGCTTGCCAGCTGTTCTTGCTGTACTCTCAGTACAGGTATGGTGCATCAGTGCTGCTTAACCCAGCTGTGCTTCACAAACTGCCCCATATAATGAATTCCACAGCATTTGCTCTTGACTCTGAAGGATACTCTTCCCATGTTGTGTAAACAGATACTGTAAAACCACTAGAGGAAAACAGTAAGGCACAGCAACCAGTCTAAATGCTCAGGAATTCCAACACTGTTTAGAAATAAGCTTTTATTAAGGAAATTGAGAGTTAGGCACTGTTGAATATGAAGAACAAAAATTAGAGAAAAGAGTAGTTCCACAACCAGTGCTAATTACTTAACACTATTCAGTGACTAGAGATTTCTTGTCACTTAATATTCAGAATGTTTACCCTAAAATACATCATCTTCCTAGTCCCGTTGAGTTTTTCTTTACTTGATTCTACCCTCTATCAGAAATTCCATTATAAGAGGACATGCTGTGGGCCAACTGGACAATCCAGGCTTGCCTCTAAAGCTTCAGGACAGTTCGAATGCTTAAAATGGAAAAGAAGAAAAAAAAGTGTTACCAATAAGTCCTTTTTCTCCCCTTCTCTCCCCTCCCTTTCATTGCTGAGACATACTTTAACTTCTGTCTCCTGTAAGAATGAAATTATGCTTATGTCTATAACATTTATTAAACTGGAGATAAGCTTTGCTAGGTCATTCTTTTTAGTCTCTTTAGTGTCAGTTTGCAGTAGCTAGCTGAGTACTGATCAAAACCATTACACCATTATGGGTTGAGATCAAATACAAAGACCACACTGGTTTCTTGAGATAATGCTGGTAACTAGTTAGCCATCTGCAGATGAACTTAAATATGGATAAACAGCATTGCCTGCATTACTGCAAATATGCAGGAAAAAGATTTTCTTTACTAGAACATCTTCCAGTTTTTCCTCTTGTCCACCTGTTGATTCTTGCATCATCGGTAAGCGTGTGACCTTGTCTACTGAGTAAGCTTACTGTTAAGAGGCACTGGTGGCAATGGCATTAAAAGTCTCCTGAGTTTCCAACAAATGGCAGAGCATCCCATTAAAACTCAAAAAAAGAGGCCTGCTCTGGAAAAGACACAGCAGGACAAGCTTTTAACACACCTCACACTAAAATTATCCAATCCTTTCTCCTTTTCTGCATTTGATTTTAATCTGCAAATGCAAATTTTGGCCACAGTATCCCCATGCTGGTCCCAGTTTTCCCTGATGTACATCCACACCTGTACCCATACTGAGCTTTACAAGGACTACCCAATATATCCTGTGCTACAACTACCTTCCTTTCACTCACACTGGAATGGGGTCACTTCACAATGCAGCAGACTTAAACGTCCTAGCGAGGCCCAACAGCTGTGGCCCAAGTCTGCAGTATGCACAGTGGCAACTGCCATTCACCTTAATAAAGGCAGAAACTCCCCCATGGTAAACACAAAACCATTGTTTAAATGTTCCACCACAACTCGAGTGGGAAAAAAAATTACATTATTCCAACCTACTGGTTGTCCTGGTAAACTAATAATCTAAATAGTTTTAAAACTTACTGAAATATACTATTTTAAAAGAGCAGACTAATAGCTTAATGACTTGTAAAAGTGTATTAATGTGAACTCTTCTTCAGTCATTAAAATTTCTTTTTCTGTGGAAGAATGTTCTAGTAATGTTGGAGGACTGAGACTGACTTGTCCCCTTTATCAGCTTTACACACTTGTGTATTTCCCTTACACATTGTTGCTTGCTTTTTACTCTCTGCTTGTGTCTTGGCACACGCACAGAAGCTCAGAGATGGTGTATTTGTTTCTCGGAAAGAGTGTGCACGGTGTACGTCAGCCCTTTATCCTCCCTGTTTAAACTGTGGCAGTAGGCAGGGAACCTGTATTTTGACAGTGTCTCATCAAGAAACGTCTTTTACACCTTTCAATATTATGAATGTTACCTCTTTCCTGTATGCATCAGCTCAAAAGCCTCATTAATTTTGTCAAAAGGCAGGGTGTGAGTCACGAATTCATCAACCTTGATCTTTTTGGACATGTAGTCAGTCACCAGCTTCGGTACGCTGTCTACGCTCTTCCAGCCTGAAAGACAGAAAGCATGCATTTGTTTTTCTCCTTTCCACCCACCTTGGAAAACAGAGGAAAAGAAAAAATACAACCCTTATCCAGACACTTGTGTGACAAACATGAAAAGGAACTGAGATCTGTGAAGTGTCTGTCTCTCCTGCTCTAGGCAGGTACTGAGTAAGGAGTGCAAGAGGACAGCTAGGTCTGTGAAGAGCAGGCGTTATCACACACATAAGTGTGTGAACCTTTCACTAGATATTTCAGCATTCAACACAAACAGCAGCCCTCGCCTAGGAAAGCATGCATGAGGCATCTCTATCAGCCCCTCTATGTATCTTTATAGCTCAGGTAAGTTTTGTGTTACTTGGAAAAATGTCAGTGCAGCAACACCCCCAAGTCTGGATACTTCAATGAACTTGAGCAATTACCAAATCCTCAAGTTACTGGTAGCTGTAAGAGTCTGGACATGTTTTTGTTTGGCAGCAGAAAACATGCATCAGGTAAAATAAAGTTCTTTATAGCACATGCCCATGTCAGCCCCACTATGCTTACCGATTAAACAACACAAACACGTTCACATGAGTTCCCATCTCCCAAAATCTAGGTCTTTCTCTGGACTAAATTTATCACCAACTGAAGGTTTTGCTCAAGTAATCCCTCTATACCACTCTCTCAGTATTGAATAGCATGTAATATATTCTCTCTTCAAAATACATGAGCTATCACATCGATGTATCTATCTCTAGCTTGTCTGTGGGAATATCAGATTTTCAAAGTCTTTATCTTAAAAGTCAACACAGCATTTATGAATAGCCCATCAACAGCACATGTCATGCACAAGTGAGGCAGGGTGCTCTTCCCAGCTGTAACCCAGTGTCAGCTATTTTTATCCCTACACCCAAAGAGAGTTACCTCCAAACGCAGTCCCTTTCCATGTCCGCCCAGTTACTAGCTGGAATGGCCGTGTGGAGATTTCCTGACCAGCAGCTGCTACTCCAACTATCACACTGACTCCCCAGCCTTTGTGGCAGGCTTCCAAGGCAGACCTCTTCAAAGATTCAGGGGACAAAGCAGAGCATTTATTGCTAAGGTTTATGCTGCCTAGACTGGCACAGACTGCACTTCCTCCCCGCTCCCCACCCTGCCCACCCCCAGTTAATGAATCACCACACTAGTATTTAAGGAATAAATACACTGAAAGGTACATTAAATTTTCCATTGCTTCAGATTCCTTATACTATTGAAGATTGATTTTGCTCTTTTTCTATCTAGAGAAGTCACTCTGATCTCCCTCTGGGAGTTGGAATAAACTCTTAATTGTTGTAGACCGTATCACTGTCAGTTCAGAATGCTGTTGCAGTTCCTGATAACCTAGCCTTCACTAATACTTCCACATTTCCAAAGATTACTTATTTCAGGAATTAGGGAAATACTGAGTAGTCCCTGAGATTTTACTGTCTATTGAACAATATTTTACGTGGATTTTGATAGTTTTTCAACTGTCAACAGATGGAAACTCAGGATTTCAAAGAACTCGCGCTAAGGAAAAAAGTTCATAAATTACAAGCATCATTTTCAACCTAAGCAGCAGGATCTGCTTTCATTACATCACTAGGACTGGATGTGAATTAGCCTTAACAAGAGCACAGCTCATTTTGCTGTTTAGCTAAACAAGTAAGGGACAGCTAGCTATCCTTTCCCTCTATGTATTACTGTTATGGAAATACTCACCATGACTCCAACATTACCAATGCATTCAAATGAGTAGTCTACACCACCGTCGGTCATCTCAACCAGCACCTCCTGTATGGGCTTCTTGAAGTCTTGAGGGCTAATGCATTCAGTAGCTCCAAACTCTTTGGCTTTGGCATACTTCTCCTTGTTAAGGTCGATGCCAATGATCCGGGATGCTCCTGCTGTTTTACAGCCCATAATAACTGCCAACCCAACTCCTCCCAAACCAAAGACAGCACACGTAGAGCCAGGTTCCACCTGGGAATTAGAAAAGAGCAGTGAGCAACACACAGAAAATTCATCCTTCCACATGAGTGGGAAACAGATGTTAAAGAGCCTCTTATGAGGGAATCATGGAAGCAAATATATACAGCTAGGAGACTTACCACTTATCTAAGGGAAGCTAGACAGAAATTTCATCCAAAAGCTCTTCAGGTGCTAAGCTTTTCTTTTTGCCAAAAGACCTGGTTCCTGTAACTTGTCCTAGACTCATGCATACTCACCTACCAGCTCTGTCTCACCCTGAGCTTCAAACTACCAGCATGACTTCCAACAAGATGAGACAAATTGGAAAATTAATTTCTGTATAGCTGGCATCAAAAGGGACACACAGTCTTCTACTTGGATCTACCCTTCTCAAGGGCAACAGGTTCTTCTAGCCTGATTTGGCCTTCATGGAGAAGTTAGAAATTTTTAGCTAGACTTCATCAGGTGAAGATGAAGAAACTGAAGTTTGGTGCATCAGGTTGACTGTCTTAATCTGGTCCTCAGATTATCTGTGCACTTTGGCTCAGGTCTAGTTACAGAGAAAAGCCAGAGGCAAGCACAGCCTTTACCTTAGCAGTGTTAACAGCAGCCCCATAGCCAGTAGAGATGCCACAACCCAGCAGGCACACTTTATCAAGAGGTGCTGCAGGATCAATCTTGGCTACTGAGATATCAGCCACCACAGTATACTCGGAGAAGGTGCTAGTCCCCATGAAGTGGTAAATCTGCTTTCCTTTGCAGGTGAATCTGCTGGTACCATCAGGCATGAGTCCTTTCCCTTGGGTAATTCTTAAGGCAAAGACAGGAAAGAATAGTCAGAGGCTTCAGCGTTGAATACTCCCACCAGACAGTATTAAGTAGCACAGAGATGCACTTGCATATTTGCATCATTATTTTTCAATTGCTCTAGTAAACCCAGGTGTTCACAAAAATTAGATGCTGAATTCCTACAGCTTCAGGCTGTTAATTCTTCCATGGAAGCACTGAAAGAAATGGAGTTTTATCAACATGCTTTGCTGGCTACCAATGCTAACTGCTTTTGCCATAGTAGCACACTCCCATTTTCACCTCCTTCAGTACACTGTACGCAGCACATCGGTCACATCACTGGATGTTCTTGGTTAGTTTGGGGAGACTTCTTTTTTTTTAAAAAAATACAAATTTAGCTGGGAAGCAGGTGCTAAGGGAAAAAAAAAATCCCTCTGTAATTCTGTATCACTTGGCAACTTCAGCGTTCAGTCCAAGATCTAAATTCCCTGTTGTGTTTCCATCAAGTACGCATTAAATATGGAGTCACAGCATTTGTTTTCAAAGCTGTGGACCCAAGCTAGCAGTTTACACCTCCATATACAGGGAAAAAAAGAAAAACAGATTTCTTCAAGGGCAAAAAAGAAAAGAGATTTTAAGGAAGAATAGAAAGTGGCACAAAACTGACTCCCTAAAACATGTAATTTACAAGTCACTAAATGACATATCATGAGGTTTATTCTTTCAAGATAGCTCCTGTCAACTAATTCTGATAACTAGAACAGGTATACATTGAGCAAATACTGTACTGTGTGTCAAGATAAAAAGCATACAGACCTTATCTTCTGGCACAGATTTGTTTTGGGATTCTTACAGAATTTGCATTCTCCGCACTGAGGGATGTACAGAGGGATAACAGTGTCCCCTAAGAAAAAAGAAATATATTCTGTGGCTAGTTACCAAGTCAAAGTTTGTATTCATTTAAAACTTCATGTATTAAAAACTGCTTACAGTATAGAGTAACATTATTTTTAGAGAAAAACATGTCTATTTTTCTCATGTCCGAGCACACAGCCAATGAGAAGATCATCATTCCTGAACAAACAGGAATGTTACTGTACAACAAAACAACCCCAAAACAACAGTGAACATCGTGAAACATTTTAAGCATCTTTAATTTAAACAACCAGTAAGAGCTATCATTCAGGGGAAAAAAACAAACAAGCAAAAAAAAATCAATGCCAAAAATCCTCTATACTGACAGAATTTCAAGTAAAATTGGTGTGCTGGGGTCCTTCAAGCATTAAACTAAGAGCACACTGAAGTGATTAGTGTTGTACCTTGCAGACAAGAGAAATCTACACAGGCATACACCATGGAGCAAGATGTTATATGAACTCCTGCCATAGAGCATTTCAGGGGTCCGATCTGAGAGCGCACCTTGCAGTAAAGTAACACTTCTAAAGAAAGAAGACTTGGAAGGGATCCTCTTACCCGGCTTTACTTTTGTTACTCCCTCCCCAACACTCTCCACAATTCCTGCTCCTTCATGACCCAAGATCACAGGGAAACATCCCTCAGGATCAGCACCACTCAGAGTGTAGGCATCAGTGTGACACACAGCGGTGGCAACTATCTGTGGAGAAACATATAATCTGAGGCACTCCGGAGAGCAGAATAGTAGCACAGCTCTAAGTATTTCCCTTTGGTCAGAAAATCAGAACAACTGGTGGTGGAACAACTCTGCCAACCCTGGCAGCATGTGGGAAGCAGCCAACGTATTTTCACTCCTGGCAAGGCACACTAGCAGCAAAGCAAAGCTTTTTTTTGTGCTCTGAAAAAGTTAAGTCACAACTGTACCATCTCACTTCCATCAACTAAATTCTGAAGTTGAAATAGGTAGAAGAGGACATCTGTTATCCTGAAGCCAGAAATCAGTACTCCAAGTCATCTCAAAGTAGGCTGGAATCTCAACTTTAAAGTAAGTTAGTCTCTAAAAGGTGAAATGACCAGAGACCACACCGAACTCTCAGTACTGCATAGATCCAGCTTAAGTCTTCAAGCACCATGTAGAGACCCTTTCTGCAGAGGTAAATTTCACCTCAATGTATACTTTCTGGCAGGTTGGGACCGCTGGAAGGTCCTGATCTAATCAGGAACTTGGGTATGGGGAATCCAAGAGACCAATCACAGCTGAGCCGCCAGCAACTTCTGGCCTGACTGAAATGAAGCCCAGTGTGTCACACAGCTGCAACAGGTCACAAGCTGGTGCCCTTCAAACAGGATCAAAGGTGTTCCTAGCTCAGATGTTTTGTGGGAGCTCAGTCTCTAAAAAATTGAATCAATCCCCAAGACTAGCCTTCATCTCTAGACTGGACTGCAAAGTGAGACCAGTAGAAATTGAATGTGTTTTTCTTAAACAAAAGATCTAAATAGCCAGCTGAGAACCAATGAAGGAACTAATGCCATCCATTCAACATTTCTTCTGTTGGTAAACAAACTTTAATACTCAGTTTCCCAAAACACAACGCATGCAGCTAATGATCAGTTTAATTACCTTGATGCGAACTTCATGAGCTTTTGGTGGAGCAACCTCCACCTCCTCAACAGAGAGAGGTTTACCTGCCTCCCAGGCAACAGCAGCCTTGCACTTAATAACCTAAGAGACAACAACAAAAAAAGAAGACATCTGTTGCATGGCTCATTTAAAATAACTCTCGTTCAGCTAAGTGAGAAAATGAGAGAAGTGCTACAGGCTTTTGGAAACAATTCCAGATTTGAAATTCCTAATTTCAACACAAAGGCTTTATTGCCCTACGTTTGCTTTCAGGAAGCCAAATGAACCAAGACCTGAAATTTGAATGCCATTCTCTTATTAAGAAACAAATAAAATAAATCCAGGAGTGCGTACAAGATACTCAAATACTGAAGTGAAATAAGTGACAGGAATGGAAAGGCTGCATAACAAAAATGCAATTCTTATTTTAAAATAAGAGACTGGCATTCATTTGAAACGTGTTTCTCAAGCACAGAGCGTTTGCAGTTAAAAAAAATTCAGAAAGCAAACAGGAGGTCACATAATGGCATTTTTTACCTTATCAGGACAGCTTCTCAGTAAGAATTTTGGCAAGCAGATGCACGTGCATGCAGCTGACAGGCAAAGCCCTGCAGTGATGCACAGGGACCGGACAGATTTTGCTATATGGTTACTGTCAGTGAGTTGCTGTGCAGTAACACCTCTGTGGAGCCTGTGTGGACTGCTGTAGCAAGACTTTGTTCACCAGGATGAATCCTGCTCTGCAGCCACAGCTATAGATCCCAGGAAGCCACATGGTGTGGAGCCTGGATGAAAGAGCAGGATTTGAAGATCTGTAAGCCAAATCCTATCAACAGGTACGTACACACAACTGACTGAGGAAATCAGCAAGCTTTAGGGCTATACAATCCAGAGCAGCTGCCAGTGCTGCAAGGGAAAGCATCTGGTGTACCCTTAGATGTCAGTTTCACAAAGCATAAGGCTGGGTCTGTCCCTCAGGATAAAAGAAATCTGAATTTTGCATTCTGACAGACACATCTTTCAGTAAGTGTGATATGCAGTAGCTTCCTGCAGGATACACAGACAAGTCCTAAGTCAAATTCAAGACCATATCTAGATAAAACTTGAGAAGGAATGCTGCTGCAGAGTAGACTGCTCTGGAACAGGGCCCTTCGCAAGCTCCTCCAGAAGAGCGTCCATGTATTTTTGGAGTAATTCTGGCATGCTAGAAGATGTGCACTTTTTTCTCCTATGCCAACAAGGCCTAAGCCCTTGCTGTGACAACTGGAAATATGAAGAATTTCACAGCACCCACTATAAACCGATGTAAAAAAGTTACATTTTTGTGTGTTTCTGTGGGATCACTCAAAGGGGGTTATAGCAAAACCCTAAGGCCAGCACAGTCATCCAGCCTTTTGGAATTTCTTTCCCTGGAAAAAGTAACAGCACCCAAGCCACTTGTTGAGCCTGGCAGGTCTGATTCATCACCTGCACGCATCGGAGAAAATAAGGGGTAGTTCATGGTTTTCTGCAGTATTTTTATTGTACAATAAACAGCACCTGACTTTACCAGAATTGGTTTACACCCGTGCTGTACCTGAAATAGTCGACCTGCAAATGTTTACCTTGGCTTAGACTTGCTAAAATAAATACTGCCAGCCCTAAAAAGCCTGAAGGTTTATAACAGAAAACAGGGCCCCCTTCTTGCCACTGGCAGGGGCCTTGATTGGACAGAAACACCCTTAACCTAGAACCATGAATTCCCCTTGCCCTGCTTTTTATTGCCAGGGTAAATATTGTAAAAACACACCAAATGTGGAATAGTAACTGCAGAGTCACGGCATGGGCATTTGGTCATAATCTCTAAAGGCACCAAAGATTTTGCCAGAAAAATCTAAATTCAAAGTTCAAAAGGGACCATCGTTCTGTAAATTATTTACTGGTTTTTCCATCCATCCCTCATCCTCCCCTCAGGAAGTCACTCATTCTCACACAGGAGACTGCGCCTTCCTGAAATGTGAACTTCCATAAGCTTAGCTAAGCACAGGATTAAAATGGGAGGGGAGAATCCTCAGTGGATAAATTCTGATCTTCCTAAAACAAACATCACACATCTAGAAGCATATTTTGAAATGCTAACCTCCCAGTCAGAACCTCTTAAAGCAGCAGCTGGCTGTTGCAATTGCCGCCAGCCATACAGACATAAAAACCCCTGGACTATTATTCAGAGTCCCATCTTCTGGCCTGTCGATATCCCAAGCCTTCTGCTGTTGCTTTGCTGGAAATCTTGAAGCCAAAACCTGGAAAACTTCTTAATTTTCTCCATTAAGGAGCACAACTGTTGAGTTGCTTATTGAACTCACATGTTCAGCTACCTCATTTTCAAGATGAGACGGGGCTCTCAGCAATGACAGGAGCTCTGAAACTGCTGCTGGCCCAGATCAGCCTTTGCCACCTGGACAAGTCAGACTGGCCGGTCTGCTCAGAGCTCGGGCGACCGTGGCGTCCTGAAAGCAATGTGGCAAACTTGGCAGGCCTCTGCTCTGAGCACAAGCGGGGACCAGCTGTACTGAAAAGCCGCTGCTGGAGCGCGGCCTCAAGGAGCTCTCGGGGCACAGTGGCATCTTTCCAAACACGCCCCTTCCTCCACTCAAGTCACAGGGCAAAACCACCAGCCACAGGGTGAAGTGAGCCTAACTATTCCCCCTCAGCAGGCAGCGCGCCCCTCACCGCCCTGGGGCACCCGCGCGTGCTCTGAGGGGCCAGCCCCCCAGCCCCCTCCCGCGCAGAGCGGCCTCCTTTCCCCTTCCTGCAAGCCGAAGCCCCGTCGCGCCTGTGCGGATCCCGGCGGAACTGCGCGAGCTGAAGGCATCCCGCTGCTCCCTCCAGCCGGGACCACCCGCCGGGCCAAGCGCAGCAGCCGAACCCCGAGCCGCAGGCGCCCATCGCGGGGCGGAGCTCAAGGCGCGGCAGGCAGCGCCGCGCGTACCCATCTGCGTTCCCAAGCGCACAGCAGCCGCCTCTCGCGCTGAAGTAGCGGCACGGACTGCCGCACGCCTTGCGCGCCGCACAGCGCTGCGGCGCCGAGGGGCACCCCCCGCACCTCGGCCTGGCCTAGCGCCGCGGTGCTCCGGCGGGAGCAGACAAATCGGCGAAAGCCCGCAACCCCCGGCCCTGCAAAGCCCCCAGCGCGTCCGGTCACTAGCGCCGTGGCCGTACGAAGCGGAGGACGGGACAGGACAGGACGGGACAGGCTCGCCCGCCTCCCCCGGGCAGGAGCCGGTCGGGACCCTCCGCGCGCCCAGCGCCCCCACGGAACGCGCGCACCCCAGCTCACCCCGCTAGCCATCACGCACGGCTACCGCGGCCCGGCGGAAGGGTAGGGAAGCCCCGCCTCTGCTCCGCATGCGCACTGCAGCCCCCGGCACGGAAAGAGCGGCGGCCTTTGCCGGGCGGGGAGCGGGTCTGGGATGGGCTGGGGCGGCTGGGTAGGAGCGCAGGCTGGGGGTGACGAGCCCCTTGCAGCTCTCCGCGGAGCCCGTGGCAGGCGCTGACCTGTGTGCTCGCTGGCGGCACGGGCCGCCTCGCCTCGCTATGTGGCTTTGTGGCTTCCGACTGCGGCATCGACCTGTTACAGCGCGGTGGCGGCCGGGCGGCGGGCAGGTGTACGGCGTTCTGCGTGTGAGCGGCCCCGTTGCCCTGGGTGAGGGTTCTGTCCCGCCCCGAGCCTGCCGGTACCGGGTCATCAGCTGCCTCCCTGGGCAGGGCGGTGTAAGTGACCCTCTGCGCGGCACCCCCAAGGCCACAGTGTGTGCACGGACCTGTGTTTCCTCGGGGTCCCCCCACAAGGTCTTTGAAACAAAGGGCTTATTGCTGCACGATGGGACCGTTAACCTGCTCACACTGTGGCTTCTGAAGAGCCTTGCTTAATAAATAACATAAAAATAAACAAATAGTAACATACATATGCTGACTGGGAGAAGAGCTTCTTGAGAGTAGCCCTGTGAGAAGGACCTGGGTGTCACCGTGGATGAGAAACTTAACATGAGCCAGCAGTGGCTCTTGCAGCTCGCAAGGCCAATGGTATCCTGGGCTCCATCAGCAGAGGGGTGGTCAGCAGGGACAGGGAGCTGATTGTCCCTCTCTACTCTGCCCTCGTGAGGCCTCATCTGGAGTACTGTGTCCAGATCTGGGGCACCCAATACAAGAAAGATGTGGAACTGCTGGAGAGGGTTCAGAGGGCCACAAGGATGATTAGAGGGCTGGAGCACCTGCCTTACAAGGAGAGGCTGAGGGAGCTGGGCTTGTTCAGCCTGGAGAAGAGAAGGCTGCGGGGGGACCTCATTGCAGCCTTCCAGTACCTGAAGGGAGCAGATAAACAGGAGGGGAATCAACTTTTTAAAAGGATAGACACCGGCAGGACAAGGGGGAATGGTTTAAAACTAAAGGAGGGAAGGTTTAGGTTAGATATTATGGGGAAGTTTTTTTACAGAGAGAGTGGTGAGGTGCTGAAACAGGCTGCCCAGAGAGGTGGTGGATGCCCCATCCCTGGAGGTGTTCAAGGCCAGGTTGGATGGGGCCCTGGGCAACCTTGTGTAGATCCAGACCTGAGGTTGGTGGCCCTGCCTGTGGCAGGGAGGTTGGAACTCTGTGATCCCTGGGGTCCCTTACAAGCCAGACCATCCTATGATTCTATGATAACTAAAATGACAAACACAACCTGTGGGCTCAGGAAAACTGACACCTAGCTGGAAGGTAATCGGAGCATTGGAAGTGCTATATAGGTTTCAGGTGTGGTGAGAGGTGTTGAGAAGGAATGAAATGATGTGCAGTCAGGTTGCCTGTCACATGGCCTTCTTGAGGCTTTCCACTAGGTACTTCAGTTTGTGCTTGCTGTCACTAAAACCATGGTTGAAATCAAAGCCGGCTTTGTCTGTTTCCTTGGTTAAATTCAGCTCTGCCAGCCTCTGCTGTAAACTTCAGGCTCCTGATCACCTCTGGGTTTGTGAGTGCTTCCAAAAGGGCTCAGAATGTTTCTGGTTTAGCTACACTTCCCTGTCGCTCAGGTTTTGTTATTATCTGATGTTCTGGAAACTTCAGGTATGATTCTGGTAGGCAAGACCCCAAATACAAAAAGTCATAGCTCCTTAATGCTCACTGTCCATTTTCAGACATTAAAGCAGTCAGGGAGGTTTTAGGGCTTTTTGGGGGGGGTTTTGGGTTATTTTTTCTTCTTCATTTTTCTTTCCCTTGCAGTTTTTTGACACTGCCTCCAGTGTTGCTGAGTACTGTTGGAAGCCCCTGGACATGGTAAGTGGCTTTGCAACTTTTTCTGTTCTATCATGCACATAAATCAGGTTATCACACTGTGCTCTTCACTGAACTATCTATGCTTTGTCATGTGTGTTTCAGGTTTATATGGGAGAGCTCTGTAGGTGAGGCCTCCTGGTGCTCCTGTGGTTTTTACATTGGCTTGGTTTTGGTGTATTGTTCTAACAGATGTTATGTTCTAATCAGAAACATTGGTTTGAATTGAGAAAAGAGGAGGGCTTGGAAATGCTGTGAACATGTGGGAGAGAGGCCTGGCAAGCATGTTTTTGCTTGGAGGATGTTTTCTGTTCCATTTTCCAAGTGGGAAAATAGCCCAAACCAGCTAGGGATCTGTATTACCTTTTTCTCCTTTGAAATGGTGTTATTGTGCTCATTCTGGATGCATTAATTTTTAGTGAGGGTTTTCTATACCTTAGTTTGACCTTGAAGTACAAGAAGACACAGGGCAAGAAGCCACTTGCAAGCTTGGCAGCCAGTATATGCTGAAAACAGTGCAAGTGTTCTCATCCTGGGGCAGTCTGAGTGTGGGGGCAGACACTGCCCATGTGCCAGGTGATGGTTAGGTGCTGTACCTGCTGGATGCAGCCCCACACACTGGGGAACAGGCTGGGGCAGACACTGACATGCCTGCCCATAGGTGAAACTGAAATGCATTCACACAGATGTTACCTGCTTTCTTTTCCCCAAACAGAAACGGTGCCAGATTGACCCAGGGGTAATTTTCCTCCTATTAATACACTTTCCTGAATAAAAGCAGTGTAGTTTAAGCAGCTTCAATAGATATATTTCCGTATGTGCAATGGATACAAGTGTTCCTTTTGCTGCACTGTGTACTTGCTTGGGCTAGTTACACCACCTCATGAGAATTCTGCATCCTCAGCTTAGCAGTGGGGATGGCAGGGCGTTCCGCAGGGCTGGCAGCGGCACACGCGTGTGCCCCCGCACCCCTCTGTGCACAGGGCAAGCCCGGGGCACGGGTGTCTGCCGCTGGCAGGTGCGTGAGCTGTGCGGAGCTGCAGCTCTTGCGGCGCGGTCAGGGGTGGACAGGCAGCGTGCAGGGAGCACTGGCGGGTTACCACCAGGTGTCACTGCCAGGATGGCCCATCTCGGAAGGGCTTACACCGTCTTTCACATAGCAACACTTCAAAGTCATCGGTAAAGCACAGGTTACAGTTGACGTAAGACAAATGTCGTGTCATCCAGATTTAGATATTTTTTTCAAAAACGGGAAACAAACGTTTCTGTGAAATCAGCAAAACTTAACAAGTGATGTCTGATGATGGAAGAGGAGGTTTGCTTCTAACATATCAATGGCTTTTTGGTTTTGGCTTGTTTTTCCTCAGTCCTGCACAAATCTACTTAGGGGTTGATACTTATTAGGTAGTTATTAGGCTATTGACTACTTTTTTGGAGACTTGTGGCAAGTATAAAACTAAGGCTGTGCAGATGCACATGCAATGTTAGGGAAACATTGTTGGGAGGAAGTTGTGTTTTCTTGATCAGAAAGTGCTAGAACTCAAACCATTTAACGAGTTATTTTGGTGTTACCTCATTACTGGAGTCTTACTGGTTTATGTCTAAGAAGTAATTAAGAGAATTATAGGTAACTTGTTTAGCAGGGTGAGTCCTATGTGCAGAAGCTATTGTAAATTGGCAAACCAGAGGGAATCTGTTAACCTTCGATAACTCGTTTGTGGGTTCATGATATGCTGTGTAATTGCTGATTGTGCTGAGGGGTTTCCAGAAGTTCAAAGAGCTATGGACTGGAATAAGAGTTGCTCAAAAGAAGTCAAAAGGCATTGCAGTGTTATGGGTCCAATGTTCAGCAGCAGGATAGGGGTCTGTTTGGCAGGATGACCCGTGCACAGCAGCTGTCCTGTTCTCTGGGGAAGCTTTTGCACAGTTGTGCTGTAATACTTGTTGAAACGTGGTGATGGAAATATGTTTAAAGTACAGCAAGATTTGCAAAAATGAAAACACATCTGCGTCTGTGTGTATAAATGTTGTGAGATAATAAGAAAGTTATCTACTGCTTTATATAATATGCTTCAAATAATATAGCATTTGCTACTGTCCCTTATTATCTTTCAATGCTAACCATTCCATATGTTAGCTGATGTTTCTTAAATATGAATTCTTAATGCATATTTATGAAATATTACATATTAAAGATGAAATAAGTTTGTTAAATAATGCAACCGGACAAAAATATGGCTTAAGTTCATGTGGGAGTCCTCAAAAATTTGAGATCAGTCCTTAGAAAATGAGGACAGTTTAATTGCTGCAACAAAGAAAATCAACCATGTAAAAGCTTGTTTTAAACTTAAGAAAAAAAGCCCAACCCAGAAACACATTGTTATGTGGAACTTGGAATTGTATAGTATTCCCTTATTGTCCTTAGACATTCATGTTCCGTCGGAGCGTCGGGTAATCCTATCGCCATGGGCTGTTCATCAGCTTAGTAGCATTGCTCTCCTTCGGCAGGCTGTGAAAGTGACAATTTAATTGGTTGGCTCAGCAGCTTTTTTTGTAGCCAGCGTGTATTTCATGTCTCTTAGGACATGTCTGGCCTCTGGCATTGAGTTTATAGCCCACAAACTGGTTGTAGAAAAGCCTTTCAAACGTGTAATACTAGTTTTTCCTTAAAATATGTGTGTGATGTTCTCTTCCATCAAAGTTGCAAACCCAACACTGATGTGAAGATGATGCGGGTTGCAGAATTGCTGGTTGCCCTGCTTGCTGTGGGTAGCTGGTACCTCTGCAAAGAGTTCAAGATGCATAGAATACTAGGATCCTGTCACTGTGCAGCTCTGAGTATACCTTAAGAAAGGATGTGTTTTTTTCATATCCAATTAATAGAGGGACAATAAAAGAAAACTTGTATACCAGCAGGCATGGATTTAATGATTAACTTTTTAATGACAGATACTGTGTATCTGTGTTCAACAGTTTTCCTACCCTGACTTGCTGTATGTGTTCACATATCAGACAAGTTTTAATAAGTAATCTGTTAGGTCAGATGTTCAAACAGGTAGGCACAGGCTTTTGTCTTCATCTTGGTAGTCAGGTTCTGTCCCCCTTTATGTGTTATGTTCATTTCCTGTCTGCACTGAAGTGATTATATAGAAATCACTATGGTGAATAGATTCTGAAGTGTACTTATGAGGGCTAAGTACAAATCTTATCCTTTCCCCTGCCTGCAGTGCTTCAAATCCTTCAATATTTTTTAATTAAAAGAAAAAAGGTATATGTTATTGCCTCCACACTAGTTTTTTGTCTTCAGTGTAGCTGGGCACCAGTTTGAGAGGCAATCTTTACATTTCTACTGTGAAGAACAAGCTAGATCATACCCTAGCAGGTATGGCTTTGCATTTGTTAGCAAGATAACTGACTATTGTTTAATGTCCATTAGGACAAGGATACTGTGTACCTCATAGAAAATGGAAGGGGGAGGAGGCAAATGAGGTATGGAGAGTTAGATCCACCCTGACGTACTATATACTGAAGAGGTCTAACAAAAGTATTGATAAAGGTCTATTAAACATGTAGAATTGATTCTGTTCACCATAGTGAAGGAAAATGTCTGAGGGAAAAAATATGTTAGAGAACAGGAATCTTAACAGTAGTTGCTAATTTTGAGTCTGCTATGATAGGATCCTAGGTCTTTATAGGGCTACGAAGATGATAAGGGCCTGGAGCATCTCACCTACAAGGAAAGCCTGAATGAACTGGAGCTGTTCAACCTTGAGAAAAGAAGACTGAGAGGGGATCTTATTAATGTTTATAAATAGCTTAAGTGTGGGAGACAGGGGGAAATGGCCAGCTTCTTTTCAGTGATCTGAAGACAGGACAAGGGGCAATGGCTGCAAGTTGGAGCACAGGAAGTTCCGCACCAACATGCAGAAGAACTTTTACACAGTGAGGGTGACGGAGCACTGGGACAGGCTGCTTGGGGGGGTTGTGGAGTCTCCTTCTCTGGAGATATTCAAGACCTGTCTGGATGCCTATCTGTGCAGTATGAGGTAGGGAGCCTGCTTTGGCAGGGGGGTTGGACCCGATGATCTCTTGAGGTCCCTTCCAACCCCTATGATTCTGTGATACTAACATATCTCCAGTTGGAAGGCATCTGTAAGAATCGTATCCTTGGATTTTCTTTTTTTGCACAGAACAAATTTAGTTGCCAGACCAGCTGTGATCCTGGAAGCGCCTATGGAATTGCACTAATGCGATATAAGGAGAAACTTTGCTTTTTAGTTTCTGAAAGTCTAGGTACAGTACCTCTAGCAACCACATTCACATATTGCAGGACACAAATGCAATTGTAATTTCTCGTCCTGGTTCCAATTTGTAAATTTATCTAAAATTGTTATTGAGAACAAAACTAGACTAGGAGAAAAGACACCCGACTGAGCTCAGGAGGCCAGAGGACACAAAGTAATGTAATAAGAAAACCTCATGTTTAAATGAAAGGGGATGGAGTGACACGTTTTATCCAATCATAACCTCATGCAGCAAAAGACATCATGATCCAGTGAGTGAGACTAGGGAACAGCAGCAGGAACTGTTATTTCCCTGCAATACATTTGGTGAGGTTGCAGCATCCACTCAGTTGAGATGGAGGCAGAGACATATAGGCATATGTGTATGAAGTGAGCGAAGGCGAGGAGCATCAGCAATGGAGGTGGCAAAGGCAGTTGCTCGCTGCTGAGACAAGGGCTGCAGCAGGAGCACCTGGGGGCTGCAAAAGAGCTCCTCCTGCCCCATCAGAACTCTGTTGATTGATTGCAATGCATGGGGTGAGTTTCAGAAAAAGCCTTTATTGGTAAAAGTGTGTTTTGGGGAGAGAGGTCTTGGATGGGCACAGGAGCGCTGGCAGTGGTACCAGTGTTGTCAAGTTCCTTGTTCTCATCCTGATGCACCCACAAAGTGAGGTGCTGGGCAAGAAGGCCCCATTCCAGGAGAGCATCTGCAGCCTGGTCCCTCCGCTCGGCCTCCAGGTCTGCATCCTTCAAAAGAGCAGGACTGTGCGAATACTGGAAAGTGGAAAGGAAGGGAGGGGTTACAAGTGCTGCAGTTTAGGAGCAGTCAGAGGGTCAGGCAGGCCAGCCTGAGCACCATCTGCTGCCTTTCTTGTCCAGGGTCTTCCTAAGTCAGCTGCATGAGATGTGCAGCAACAGAGCAGCTTTCAAAGCCCTGCTGAAGGGAAGCCCTCTGGAGCTAAGGCAGCTCGTGCCTCCCCAAAGCTCTTGTGCTGTGGCTGAAAGATATCGTCTTCCTAACTCTGGCTTTTATGTTCTTGTCCTCAAGAATGCCCCTTACTCCTTGTTCTCCCTTGCCTGTCCTATGCTTCCAAGCAGTGCCCTGGGATGCAGTGTCTGAGGGTCTGTGCTGGCTTCACTGCAGTGTCAGGGCCACGGGGTACCTGTTAACTGAACCATGAGCAGGGTTGCCTACGCAGGGTGTGGGCTCTTCCCTCTGGGGTATGGCAGATCTTCCAGACACATGGCTCTGGTCCCTGCTTCCCCAAAGGGCTCGGATGCCTTTTGAGAAGGCAGTAGCGTATGGTCTGCTGGCCAGTGCTTGGGCTGCTTGAATTTTAGGTGTCAGCAGTGTTTGCTGTGCATTGCTCCTGCCAGTCAGGCTCTCACCTTTTTCCTGCACGTAACAGCTCAAATCCCTCATTCACCTTGGCGATGGGCAACGTGTGAGTGATCAGCAAGTCTGACTTGAATTTCTTCTCCATATAGCTGGAAACTAGTTTAGGAATAGATTCTCTCATCTTCCAACCTAAAAATGGGGGAAAGCAGTGGTAGTGAGTAACTGGAGAAATGCTGTTTTGGTAAGGGCATGTTGCCATGATTGACCAGTTGTGGTGCCTTTATCTTGTGAGAAGTTTTCCTCTCCTTGGGAGGAGAGTGGTTTAGCATGGTGCTGTTCTGTGCATGGAACTGTTTGAAATGGTTACAGGTTTATTAGTGTGGTTCATACTTATTTATACAGTAGTGGCAATGAAAAGCTCCTGTTTACCTGTTTTTTTCTGGAAAACAATCTCAAGGAGGCTTCCTGGGTCATTGCCAAGCTTGAAATATTCTAGGTACTGAAGAGGTTAGTGAATAATGACTGTGAAGAAAAGTGTCTTGTCCTACCACTGAGGACATTGCTCAGATGTCTGACTCCTTTTCAAGGGGACAGTCAGATATATGCCCAGATGGGTCCCTGTTCCACAGATATTTGGCAATTACAGTGAAAGGAAAAGGATGACAAATCTAAAATGTTTTTTGAATTTCATACCTCCAAGCAGAGTCCCCTTCCATGTACGCCCAGACAGCAGCAGGATAGGATCCACAGAAACTGCTGAGCCAGAATCCAGTTCTCCAACCATCACGCAGACTCCAGTGCTCATATTGCAGGAGGCCAGGGCAGCAGTCTGATGGGACAGGCAGGTGAATCAGAGATCACACTGCTGAGTCTGTCAGAGCTCCCTTGTGCAGCAGACGTGGGAGTTCTGTGCCTCTTTTGGGACAAAATGATCTGTGAGTCCCAAAGCCACCAGCCGCCTTTCAGGGCAAAGATGTGCCCAGCAGCACAGGCAGCAGGCTGGGAACTGCCCGCTGGGGGCAGTTTTGTGCTGACAGGAGCCTGAGAATGGTCTGGGTGGGAGGGAGGGAGGGAGGGAGCACATGTGCAGAAATGCCACCTACCATGGTGTCCGCACGCCCGATGACCTCAAAGGAGTAGTCCACGCCGTGGCCGGTCATCTCAGTGAGCACCTCCTGGATGGGCTTCTTGAAGTCGTGAGGACAGATGCAGTCGGTGGCTCCCAGCTCCTTGGCCTTGGCAAACTTGTCCTTGTTGATGTCAACAGCGATGATGCGGGAAGCTCCAGCTGCCTTGCAGCCCATGACAGCAGAGAGGCCTACTCCTCCGAGGCCGAAGACGGCGCAGGTGGAGCCTGGTTTTACCTGCACGACATGGGGTCCTGTGTGTCCCCGTCGCGAGGAAGAGGTTTCTCCTGCACAAGGTTAGTGAGGGTGCGAGGGGGCGGCCCTCAGGTTCTTGTGCTCAACACCACGGAATACCAACCTTGGCAGTGTTGATGGCAGCCCCGTAGCCTGTGGGAAACCCACAGCCAAACAAGCAGACTTTTTCCAGAGGTGCAGCAGCATCTATCTTGGCAAGGGCGCACTCTGGGATGACGGTGTATTCTGCAAAGGTGCTGAGCCACAGGAAGTGGTGGATCTGCTTTCCTTTGCAAGTGAAGCGGCTGGTCTTGTCAGGCATCAGGTTTTGTGGCTCATAGAGACTGTTGGGGAAGGTGCAAGCATTTGTTTTTCATGAAGTAAAGCCCCCATGGGCCGTCAGATTTGCTGAGAGACAGCTGACCCCATTTAGGTGTAGGGGGAGGTGAAGGAAACTCACTGAGACTTCAGGCAGAAGTTGGATTCGGGATTCAGACAGAAGGTGCATTCCCCACACTGTGGAATGCAAAGGGGGATGACTTTGTCGCCTGGAATAACATACATCCCATGTCAGTTGCTTCCCTGTGTAGGCCCTGACGGTGCTGCCTGTTGGAGAGCTGAGGCTTGGTTTTGTTTGTGTGTGTCTGTTACCTGGTGTCACAGAGGTCACTCCTTCTCCAATGCTTTCCACTATTCCAGCTCCTTCATGGCCTGGGATAACTGGGAAATCTGCACTGGGAAGGCAACCTTTCAAAAGGTGTTCATCTGTGCCACAGATGCCCGTGGCCACAATCTGTTGGGAGAGGAAAGAACAGATGATCTGTTCTCTGTTCAACTCAGTGCATGGAAGTAATTTTTGCAGGGGTGTTACCATTCTTCCCACAATTGTTGCTGCCCCTCAGTGCTGGTGCACTGTGCCTAGACCAGGCTTTCCCCTCCTGCTCACACTGAATTCTTCCTGTGGCTTTCCCTTGCATTGTGCTCTGGAGGCTGGGGATATGTCTGTGGAGTGTCTCTGCCTCCTGGAGTTCTGGGAATGGAAAATCCCAGGTGGTTGTGTCTGAAACAGCTTGGCACAACTTAGCAGGGAGAGCAAAGCGTTGTGCTGTGTGCAGCTGTGCCTCAGACTTCGGTAATCCCGTGAAGACTGTCCTTTCTTTGATGAGCCAAAAAGGGTGGGAGATGTTTGGGGTGGATATTTCAAGGGCACTGAACACTGGTGTGTTGCAGGAACCCTCTATCTCAGAGCCTGGCTGTGCAATACCCTGCTTCTATCCACAAGCTGGTGCCTCTCAACTGAAAACTCATTTTTTCTAACAGAAATCCAACATTTTGAGTGTCCAGATATGATCTGATTGTCTTGTTGTCCGGGATCTAGTGCCAGTACTGAATGATGGGGTTTTCTAGAATATACTGCTTTCCTATTTTTCATGGCACAATGAAATCTGCAAGGAAACCATGTGTAAGGTCAAGAATGGTCATAAACTGAATGTTTATGAGGAGGTCTTCCTTTGTCTGGTCAGCTGGGGCGAGAAAGGGGGAAAAAATACCCTCCCTGGTGTTGAGATATTGTCACCAATAGGCATTATCTGTTGTGGAGCAGCTCTTTATCTATCTGCGTATTCTAAATCCATTTGCCATTAATGAGACCATTAGTCTACTCCTTTAAAAGCCTACAGTCCAAGAGGTGGCTAGCATGAGTACTTTGCAGTCAACAGTGAAGCTGAAAGGGAAAATGGATTTCCCCAATTTGAGGTCAGTTACCTGGGGGCTGCTGAAATTCATCACCCAGTGCTCCTGAGTGCCTGAGCTGTGCCCCACAGGAGCCTGATCAGAAGGGGGTCAGGAATTGAAGTGCTTTGCATGTTTTCCCTCACTTATCAGTGGTCTGTCAGGTAGCATCAACCATGCACATTTTAATTTGAAATTTGCTTTTGGTAGTTCTTTTTTTGTTTTGTTTTGTTCATGTAGCAAAATCTCACCTCTCCAACCTCCCCGATCACTTCCCAGCAGGGCATGGAAAACGGTATTCTGAGGGAGCAGTCACAGCAGGGGTAGTGCCCGAGTTGGGAAGAGGCAGGAGACAAGAGCAATGGAGGACAGGCAGTGCCCTTAGGGAACAGGACCCAGTCATGCAGCACCTGAAGGCAGTGGGCAGAGCTCAGCACTGGTAATAGGGCTTCTGTGATAGCCCCAGGCCTGGCCAGCAATAAACCGGGGGCAGAGTCCATGCAGGAGGTCCAGTCAAAGTAACAGGAGACAAAGTTGATCTGGGACTGGTGATGAGGCCACAGTGTGGATCCCAGAGGTAAGGGAGACAAGGCTGGAGGCAGGCATTCCCATGCCACAGCTTAGGCAAAGACTAATCTAAATGGAAGCCCCTGGCAGATGTTGCATGAGTAGGGGTTACAGGTAAGTCTGCTTTGGGCAGTTAAGGTCTGCTAGCCAACACAGGTTCCTGACAGGTATACTTGAGGTACAGCCCTGAGAAAAGCAGTTCCAAAAGGGAGAACCAACATACTGAAATGTCTTTTTTTACCTTGACACGGACTTCACCTGCCTTCGGAGGTGCAACCTCCACCTCCTCCACAGAGAGGGGTTTGCCCACGGCCCAGGCAACAGCAGCTCTGCACCTGATAACCTGGAAGCAAGAGAGGGGGTTACGCTGCAAGGGAATGTTTGCCTTGGGTGCACGGTTGGGCACAGTCATCCTGCAGTCGCCCAACTGAGAGGTGCAGAACCTCGGTCACCTTTGCTGGGCTGTTTGCGAAGCCAAGAGATGGTCAATAAACACTGGCCAAGCTCAAGGTCTGAAGAAGGACCATTTGTGGTTTGTCACAAGAAGAGCATGAGGTATGCCCTGAGGAAATTACTGGGGTTTTAATGGCTTTTGTGGGTTTTTCATAACGTAGTCATGTGTTGATGGCCAGGTTATGCTCTGATGGGGAGAGTGGACCCCCACCTCTTGGAAAGGCCTGTTAAGAGGACTGTGTCTCTGAAGGGCTCTTTCCCTGCCAAAGCAGGGGCGCAGAGCGGGGCCGGGCAGGAGGGTGTTACGCAGGGTGGTGGGGTTGGGTATTTTTGTTCCTGGGCAGAAGGGGAGAGGAGCGCTCTGCCCAACGCCGGCACGTGCGGTTGTACGAAAGCAGAAGCTCATGTAAGTTCAAGGGGTTTGGATGAGTTGGGGGAGTGAGGATAGAGGAGAGAGGGTGCGCAGGAGAGGGGTGCAGGCTGAGCCGTTTGCTGAGAGCCAGGCAGCTGGGAGAGGAAGATGGGAAGTGCGTTGTCCTTACTTTTCCAGAAGTGGCCATGTGGTGCTAGCAGAACTGTTGCTGTCTCTGCAGCAGGCTGGAGGGAAGGTGCCGCCTGTCTGGCCGAAGCCCCGTGTTGCGATCTGGCCCAGCCGTGGAGCCGGAGCGCTGCTGGGCACTCGCTGTGTGCAGCTGGAGGGGAGGCAGGAGCGTGTTGGCAGTCCTGGTGTGGGACTGTCGCCAGAGAGCAGGGACCTGTGGTTAATCTGTGTCGGATGTGGAGCAGCAGCACAGTGAGTGCTGAGCAGAAAGGATGGATAGCAGTTCCTCGGGAGCTGGCCAAAGTCCTCCGGGGAGGGGGAGGCTATTATTGGTGGCTCTACCTTCAGCCCATGCCCTACCCTGCTTGCCTGAAAGGCTCGGGACGTTTTTCTCCTTCACTTGTTCTTGTCATATTTGGAGTAAAGTGATGCACTGTGCCACTGAGGGGGTTCTGCTTCAGGGACCTCTGACCTCTGAGTCCCCTCATTGCCAACTGGTAGCATTTGTTCTGACAGCAGGGTATCCCAAGGCATTTGCAAAGGGATTACAAATTTTAAAACATTAAAAAAAACCAACAAAAAAATACAAGAGAATGAAAGCATGTTGTGGTGGACAAACACATGTGCCCTTCTGGGGTGGAGCTTAACTGTCTGTGGTGGTGCATCTGTTTTCACTTGGGTAGTGAGGAGAGCATGTGTTAAGAAGAGGGGCTTTTCCAAGGCCACCTTTCTTTGACCCCAGTGTAACCAGGTTTGTGAGGGGCTCACTTGCACTGAGCTTTCCCGTTTCTCATAATTCTGTTTCTGCTGAGGCATCATCAAGGTTATGTGTAGGAGACTGGAGGAGAGGGCTAAGTTCCCTGTGTAACCATCAGGTGTAAGACCTGTTCTTTACTTGGGAAGACATTGGCCCCATGAAGGGGACTGCCTGGAGGGATTTGTGTTGGCCCCGATTGATCGGGCAAGAGGGAAGGTCAGGAGCAGCAGCAGCACTTGCTGTTGGCTGACTGAATCCCCAGCTCTCAAACCCCCATGGCCTATCACTAGCTTCACTGATGCAGGCTGGCAAGGCTGCTGTGCCCCTGCAGCTGGCTGAGCTCTTGCCTGGGCCATGGTGGCCTTGTGGTGTGACAGTGGCTCTGTCCAGGTGGAAGTGCAGCTGGGCCACCTTTCCCCAGCCTTGCTGGTCAAGCCCAACCTCTGCGTGATGATGTCCGGGTGCTGCTGTGCTCCTGTCACGGAGGTGAGAGAATCAGCAATGGAGGTGGCAAAGGCTGCAGCAGGAGCACCTGGGGGCTGCAGAAGAGCTCCTCCTGCCCCATCAGAACTCTGTTGATTGATTGCAATGCATGGGGTGAGTTTCAGAAAAAGCCTTTATTGGTAAAAGTGTGTTTTGGGGAGAGAGGTCTCGGATGGGCACAGGAGCGCTGGCAGTGGTACCAGTGTTGTCAAGTTCCTTGTTCTCATCCTGATGCACCCACAAAGTGAGGTGCTGGGCAAGAAGGCCCCGTTCCAGGAGAGCATCTGCAGCCTGGTCCCTCCGCTCGGCCTCCAGGTCTGCATCCTTCAAAAGAGCAGGACTGTGCGAATACTGGAAAGTGGAAAGGAAGGGAGGGGTTACAGGTGCTGCAGTTTAGGAGCAGGCAGAGGGTCAGGCAGGCCAGCCTGAGCACCATCTGCTGCCTTTCTTGTCCAGGGTCTTCCTAAGTCAGCTGCATGAGATGTGCAGCAACAGAGCAGCTTTCAAAGCCCTGCTGAAGGGAAGCCCTCTGGAGCTAAGGCAGCTCGTGCCTCCCCAAAGCTCTTGTGCTGTGGCTGAAAGATATCGTCTTCCTAACTCTGGCTTTTATGCTCTTGTCCTCAAGAATGCCCCTTACTCCTTGTTCTCCCTTGCCTGTCCTATGCTTCCAAGCAGTGCCCTGGGATGCAGTGTCTGAGGGTCTGTGCTGGCTTCACTGCAGTGTCAGGGCCACAGGGTACCTGTTAACTGAACCATGAGCAGGGTTGCCTACGCAGGGTGTGGGCTCTTCCCTCTGGGGTATGGCAGATCTTCCAGACACATGGCTCTGGTCCCTGCTTCCCCAAAGGGCTCGGATGCCTTTTGAGAAGGCAGTAGCGTATGGTCTGCTGGCCAGTGCTTGGGCTGCTTGAATTTTAGGTGTCAGCAGTGTTTGCTGTGCATTGCTCCTGCCAGTCAGGCTCTCACCTTTTTCCTGCACATAACAGCTCAATTCCCTCATTCACCTTGGCGATGGGCAACGTGTGAGTGATCAGCAAGTCTGACTTGAATTTCTTCTCCATATAGCTGGAAACTAATTGAGGAATAGATTCTCTCGTTTTCCAACCTAAAAATGGGGGTAATAAATGCAGTGAGTAACTGGAGAAATGCTGTTTTGGTAAGGGCGTGTTTATAGAGTTTTCTGGTGCCAGCAGTGTAGCAGCTTTCATCTGACCAGAGTATTATGGCTCACCAGGTGCTAGTCCCTTCTGCCAGGCTCTGCTGGCCTCTAAATATACTTGCAGCTCTCCCCTTATAAAGCACAGTACCTGCTGCTTGCTGTGCATGAAAAATAATAGAATCAGGCTAAAAATGTGAGAGAAACTCCTATTTGAGCTGGCACTATATCTGAATGGAGTGAGAAGATCCCTGAGATGCCTGAGCACAGCAGAAGGGTTTGACTAGATGATGTTCGAAGTTCCCTTCCAAGCCCAAACCACTCTGTGATTCTGTGATTTGGAAATTACCATAAAAGGTAAAGGCTGCATTATCTAGAACATTTTTTTAAATTTCATACCTCCAAGCAGAGTCCCCTTCCATGTACGCCCAGACAGCAGCAGGATAGGATCCACAGAAATTGCTGAGCCAGAATCCAGTACCCCAACCATCACGCAGACTCCAGTGCTCATATTGCAGGAGGCCAGGGCAGCAGTCTGATGGGACAGGCAGGTGAATCAGAGATCACGCTGCTGAGTCTGTCAGAGCTCCCTTGTGCAGCAGATGTGGGAGTTCTGTGCCTCTTTTGGGACAAAATGATCTGTGAGTCCCAAAGCCACCAGCCGCCTTTCAGGGCAAAGATGTGCCCAGCAGCACAGGCAGCAGGCTGGGAACTGCCCGCTGGGGGCAGTTTTGTGCTGACAGGAGCCTGAGAATGGTCTGGGTGGGAGGGAGGGAGGGAGGGAGCACATGTGCAGAAATGCCACCTACCATGGTGTCCGCACGCCCGATGACCTCAAAGGAGTAGTCCACGCCGTGGCCGGTCATCTCAGTGAGCACCTCCTGGATGGGCTTCTTGAAGTCGTGAGGACAGATGCAGTCGGTGGCTCCCAGCTCCTTGGCCTTGGCAAACTTGTCCTTGTTGATGTCAACAGCGATGATGCGGGAAGCTCCAGCTGCCTTGCAGCCCATGACAGCAGAGAGGCCAACTCCTCCGAGGCCGAAGACGGCGCAGGTGGAGCCTGGTTTTACCTGCACGACATGGGGTCCTGTGTGTCTCCATCGCGAGGAAGAGGTTTCTCCTGCACAAGGTTAGTGAGGGTGCGAGGGGGCGGCCCTCAGGTTCTTGTGCTCAACACCACGGAATACCAACCTTGGCAGTGTTGATGGCAGCCCCGTAGCCTGTGGGAAACCCACAGCCAAACAAGCAGACTTTTTCCAGAGGTGCAGCAGCATCTATCTTGGCAAGGGCGCACTCTGGGATGACGGTGTACTCTGCAAAGGTGCTGAGCCACAGGAAGTGGTGGATCTGCTTTCCTTTGCAAGTGAAGCGGCTGGTCTTGTCAGGCATCAGGTTTTGTGGCTCGTAGAGACTGTTGGGGAAGGTGCAAGCATTTGTTTTTCATGAAGTACAGCCCCCATGGGCCGTCAGATTTGCTGAGAGACAGCTGACCCCATTTAGGTGTAGGGGGAGGTGAAGGAAACTCACTGAGACTTCAGGCAGAAGTTGGATTCGGGATTCAGACAGAAGGTGCATTCCCCACACTGTGGAATGCAAAGTGGGATGACTTTGTCTCCTGCAACAAAGTAATTCCCTGTTAAGTGCCACTTGCTCAGCAGGACCTGACGGTGCTGCCTGTTGGAGCACCTCTGCTGAGCTTTCTGGTGGTAACATCAACCCTGAACCCTCTTCTTTCTGTCAGGAAGAGATTCTCATGTGCATGGCTAATAGAGCATGAAAGTGCATGTGACAGCCCAGTGAAATATGTGGGCGCTCAGGTTTTGTGCCATTAACACAGGAGCAACGTGGGATTTCTGAGCTCTGGGCAGCCTTAGCTGCTATGCGAGCTGACTCCTGGTTGAGTGTTTATGTGTGTGTTGTACCTGGTTTCAAGGAGGTCACTCCTTCTCCAATGCTTTCCACAATTCCAGCTCCTTCGTGGCCTGGGATAACTGGGAAATGCACGTTGGGAAAGCTACCTTCCAAAACATGTTTTTCTGTGTGACAGATGCCTGTGGCCACAATCTGTTTGGAGGCAAAAGATGAGAAGAGCTTTACAAATGGTCTGGCCTCTGTTTAACTAAGCTTGTGGATGGAGGTATACTCGAGGTACAGCCCCGAGAAAAGCAGTTCCAAAAGGGAGAACCAACATACTGAAATGTCTTTTTTTACCTTGACACGGACTTCACCTGCCTTCGGAGGTGCAACCTCCACCTCCTCCACAGAGAGGGGTTTGCCCACGGCCCAGGCAACAGCAGCTCTGCACCTGATAACCTGGAAGCAAGAGAGGGGGTTACACTGCAAGGGAATGTTTGCCTTGGGCGCATGGTTGGGCACAGTCATCCTGCAGTCGCCCAACTGAGAGGTGCAGAACCTCGGTCACCTTTGCTGGGCTGTTTGCGAAGCCAAGAGATGGTCAATAAACACTGGCCAAGCTCAAGGTCTGAAGAAGGACCATTTGTGGTTTGTCACAAGAAGAGCATGAGGTATGCCCTGAGGAAATTACTGGGGTTTTAATGGCTTTTGTGGGTTTTTCATAACGTAGTCATGTGTTGATGGCCAGGTTATGCTCTGATGGGGAGAGTGGACCCCCACCTCTTGGAAAGGCCTGTTAAGAGGACTGTGTCTCTGAAGGGCTCTTTCCCTGCCAAAGCAGGGGCGCAGAGCGGGGCCGGGCAGGAGGGTGTTACGCAGGGTGGTGGGGTTGGGTATTTTTGTTCCTGGGCAGAAGGGGAGAGGAGCGCTCTGCCCAACGCCGGCACGTGCGGTTGTACGAAAGCAGAAGCTCATGTAAGTTCAAGGGGTTTGGATGAGTTGGGGGAGTGAGGATAGAGGAGAGAGGGTGCGCAGGAGAGGGGTGCAGGCTGAGCCGTTTGCTGAGAGCCAGGCAGCTGGGAGAGGAAGATGGGAAGTGCGTTGTCCTTACTTTTCCAGAAGTGGCCATGTGGTGCTAGCAGAACTGTTGCTGTCTCTGCAGCAGGCTGGAGGGAAGGTGCCGCCTGTCTGGCCGAAGCCCCGTGTTGCGATCTGGCCCAGCCGTGGAGCCGGAGCGCTGCTGGGCACTCGCTGTGTGCAGCTGGAGGGGAGGCAGGAGCGTGTTGGCAGTCCTGGTGTGGGACTGTCGCCAGAGAGCAGGGACCTGTGGTTAATCTGTGTCGGATGTGGAGCAGCAGCACAGTGAGTGCTGAGCAGAAAGGATGGATAGCAGTTCCTCGGGAGCTGGCCAAAGTCCTCCGGGGAGGGGGAGGCTATTATTGGTGGCTCTACCTTCAGCCCATGCCCTGCCCTCTCGACTGTGCCACTGAGGGGGTTCTGCTTCAGGGACTTCCGACCTCTGAGTCCCCTCATTGCCAACAGGTAGCATTTGTTCTGACAGCAGGGTATCCCAAGGTATTTGCAAAGGGGTTTCAAATCAAAAAAGATTAGCACAAACACGGCCTCCTCCCTCTTTCTTCCACCCGCACCCCCGAGACTATGTAAGCATGTTGTAGTGGACGAACACATGTGCCCTTCTGGAATGGAGCTTAACTGTCTGTGGGGGTGCGTCTGTTTTCACTTGGGTAGTGAGGAAAGAATGTGTTAGGGAGAGGGGCTTTACTTGAGAAGACACAGCCCCCCCACCTCCCTCACACCACCACGCCCCCAGTTATTTTTGCTGGGGACTGCCTGGAGAGGTTTGTGTTGGCCCTGATTGATGGGGCAAGAGAGAAGGTCAGGAGCAGCAGCAGCACTTGCTGTTGGCTGGCTGAGTCCCCAGCTCTCAAACCCCCATGGCCTATCACTAGTTTCACCGATGCAGGTTGTCAAGGCTGCTGTGCCCCTGCAGATGGCTGAGCTCTTGCCTGGGCCGTGGTGGCCTTGTGGTGTGACAGTGGCTCTGTCCAGGTGGAAGTGCAGCTGGGCCACCTTTCCCCAGCCTTGCTGGTCAAGCCCAACCTCTGCGTGATGATGTCCGGGTGCTGCTGTGCTCCTGTCACGGAGGTGAGAGAATCAGCAATGGAGTGGACACGCACTTGTGGATTGCTCTGGTCTTTTTCAGGTGCACAGGGATGTTTAGCAGTTTTTCCTAGGAACCCTGTACTTTTTCTTGGGTTTCCTGGTGGACCCTTGGTAGCCTCTGTCAGAGGGTGAGTGCTGGTGCTCTGTGTTCAACCTGGTTGTAAGTGCTGAAAAGAAAAAAAAAAAAAAAGGACCCCTTCATGACTTGTGATATGATTTATGTGTCTTGAAGGAGAAAAAACTGTTTCACTTGTCCTCAGCAGCCCAGATGTGATGGCCCTTGTACGAAGCATTAGCCAGTCTTCTCTTGTTTATCTGTGCAGCACAGTGGGTGCTATTATTGTGATCCCTGCGCTCCAGCTGATAACCCTGAAGTAATAGAGTGGATTATGCTGTGTGGCAATGGTCTGACCAAGCCTGTGGTGCTTGGCCAGCAAGGGTGGTCTTTCAAGCATGGAAAAACACAGCTGCACAGTGCATGCCTCCGCACACAGGCACACACAACTATCCTGTGCTTTTTCCTGGGGGATTTGCTGGGTGCCTGGGATGTGGTGGGAGTGCAGAACCTTGATCATGCTCAGCTGTATCTGAAGCCAAGTATTGTTTAATAAACACTGGCCAGGCTTAAAGTCTGAGGAAGGATTGTTTGTGCTTTGTCAAAGAGTTTGTCTCTTGGGAAATTTGTTTGGGGTTTTTTTTGTTACTTTTGTGGATTTTTCATAGTGCTTTTATGTGGTAATGGAAAGGTGGTGCTCTGATGGGGAGTGTGGACCCTTCTAGGTCACAGGAAAGCTCCTAAATGGAGGCTCAGCTAGAGCTGCTACATGTGCCCCTGAAGTCGCCTGGAGTAGCGCAGTCAGGGAGAAGGTCTGTCAGAAACAGGCTCTCCTGAGCTGAACAATCACACAAACTAGTCTTTAACTGAGCACTTTTGGATGGGGAACTTCAGGGAGAAATACTCCAGGACAGTATGAACTATTTGTCATTCCCCAGCAGAAGCCACTTACTTCTTCAGTGTGAAGACAGATCTATATTGCTGCCTTATAAAATGTCCCAAGCAAGAATGATTTCATGGGTTTGTTATTTTGGACCACAGCATCTATTCTAATAAAGATACCAGCAGCAGGTCTTTGCTATGCCTGGCACATGACCACAGCAGAAATGGGATTTGCATGATCCTGAAGAGGACAGAAGTGGGGTGTGGGGGGTGTGGGGGGATGGGGGTGCAGTGGGGGTGTTTTACTTCATTTCCTAACTCTATTTTTTTTCTTCTTCTACTCTGAAGACTGCTGTTATATTCTCTACACTTCATGCAATAGGGAATGCTTTGGGAAAAACACGTATCTGGCATATGGAGGATATTTTACCTCACTGTACTCCTCCTTCCTGTCCTCACAAGCTAGGTTTAAACAGGTTTTCTTTGGCTTCTGTTTCAGTCATGAGTTAAACATACCTTAGCTGGTACTATAAACTGGCTTGCAGAGAAATGTTTTCTTGGACTACTCTGAGAGTTGAGACATTATTATGCTCTTGTTTCTGCTGGATCCATGTTACTAAAGATCAGCTCAATGAAGTGGAAATAACCTCCCTCTCCTTCTATTTTGAATAGTGATCCAGTTCACACTGTTGGCTCACACACAACCTGCCGTGGAAGAGATCCCAACCCTTCAGCCAAACTACACCTGAAAATAATTATTTTATTGTCCAGAAACAATCTTCAGGCCTGACTGAACAGGTAATCCCATAGAAAGAAATCGCTTAAGTTCGAGTCTTAAAGCTGTGCAAATTGAATTGATTACACATCACATGTGTTTCAGGATCTTCTTCTGTTAAAGTCTAATCTCTCAGTAAATTTGTCCTCAAATCATTAACCTAGCTGGGCTGCCCAAGGACTCTGCTGACACAAGTAAGTCGTGATGAGCACACAGGCCCCTTACCTCACAGGCTCCCCTGTCCAGCTACCCTGCAGGTGAATGCCTGTAAGCTCTGGTTTGTTCTTTCCACATCGAGAAATAGCTTCTGGTCCTGTTTCCACATTACAAATGCAGAAAGCAGGAAGATGCTTTACGTTTGATTTCTTGCAAAATGTTACCGGTCACCTATTTCTTCCCATTTACTCTGTCTTCACCCTTAAAGCTTAAGAAACCTCACATTTATTTAATTCAAAGAAGTAACAATACTCGATGCAGAATGATTTTTCTGTGCATTGTTTCCCAAGCATCAGGTGCACTTGCATAAATTGGCCAAAGATCTAAACCCATACTGATAAACAACCCAAGGAAGAGGTACAGAGTTACAAACCCATGAACCACACCACAGAACGCCAGCGCAGCAGCTTTATATAAAATGCTTGGATGTGTTAATTTGGGAAAAATATTCAGTGGTGTGACATTCTACAGGAGCTAGGTCTATAGTTTACTTAAATATCATTTAATGAAATTATTAGTTACAACACGTGGTCACCATAAATTTTAATCTCTGCAGTAATTTCCCTCCCTATCAGTTAACAGAGTAAGGAGTCATTTTGTAGCCTGTGAGATAATGGCATGCTAAAATCATTCAGGATGGCTACATAGTTCTGAGCTACAGTTTGACTGTGCTGAGCTGCGTGCATAGATCTGTTAAGCTTGCAGTGTGATGAAGGACCAAAGGAGGAGTTTTCTTCATTCTTCTTTTATTAAAAGCTTGCATATGATAAGTCATTTTACAAAATAACAACGTGATGGCAGCTGGTTCTGTAATTCATAGCTGGCTATTGAAAGGAAATTGCAGCACAATGCAGAAGATTTAAAGCAGGAATCAGGAGGAAGAAGTGGGAGGAAAACGATTATTTCATTTATAAATGGTGTGTTCCAAGTCTGGAGATCAAGTCTGATCTTTTTATTCAGTGGTGGTGGCAGCAGGCCTTTCAGAAACACCTTGGGGTTTGTTTCATATCTGTTGTATTGGAGGCTAATGAAGGTCGTACCAGTGCTGAGCCGTCTGCTGCAACAAGTGGGAATCCTAAAAGACCAGGACACTGCGAATACTGCAATATAAAATGACAAGTTAGTGACTAGAAAGGCCCCCATGCCAGCATCAGCAAAGCACTGCTGTTTTGTCTGAAACTCAAGGCCATTGCTCTCAACCAGGGTACTCCCCTCCCTGCCCCCCAACCCCAGCTTGCAGCAGAACGGCAGGGCAGATGTGCAGACACTGCTGCAGAGAACAAAACTTATGCAGGATGCAAAGCCTTCCTTCACAAAGCCCAGGGCTCCTGGCAATTAATCACCCAGTATAGCCTGGGAATCCACCCAGCAGGGCTTAGACACATCCTTGCTGTTACAAATGGCCCCAAGGGTGACCTCTGAATGGTACAGCTGGTTCTGGGCTGAAACACTGGAGTAAAAATGGTCCTCTGCAACATGCCTCTGTCTTCAGGTTTACTGTCAGTATTTTAGAATGCTGATGACCTGCCTGTCCTCACCACTTTCCCTGTTTGTTACTCTAGAACTAACATTGACAGCACATCTAAAATAGGGACAGTCAAAATACGGTGTGTGCTGTGTAATTAGAACCTCAGAACAAACCTTGGGGACTGAATTCTTGCGTTATATGCTTTTTGTATTTAGAGCAAGTAACACCCAAAATAACTGCCAGCAAATGACAATGAAAACATTAATGTAATTCTCCAGAGTGTGTAAGTTATAAACAGCTAGAACTTTCAAAATGGCTAGTCCCCACGGCTGCTAAGACACACAGTTGTATTTCCCACTTCTGCCAAGGAGAATTTTCAGTTATTCCTATGGTGAACCTTGTGAAATGTCTCTGGCAGTCACCAATTCTGATTTCAGCACCCTATGAAAACAGTCTGAGCTGAGCTCTCATAATATTTGAGGACTACACAGGAGCTAAATTCCGAGCAACATGTATATACACCAAGTAATCCCCACCCCCACCTTCTCTGCCGTGAAGTCATACTCTTGTTTCCATACAGCTCTTTTGGGTTATGGATATAGAACAATGCTTACCTCTTCCCTGTCCTTAGCAGGTCAAATCCTTCATTGATTTTAGTGAAAGGAAGCGTGTGGGTTATTAATGGATCCAGAACAAATTTTTTCTTCATGTAGTCAGCAACCAGTCTAGGGACTGAATCTTTACTTTTCCAGCCTGAAGAAGCCCACAGAAAATGGATAATGAAGTAGTGCATGCTTGTAAGAACAGATACAACTGATGGCAGCTTATGTTTTTAGATAAACGCTCTGTAACAGAATAACATGATGAAATGTCGCAGCATTTCTTCACCTGTGTAACACACAATGCCAGGAGGAAACACAGGACCAAGCGCAGCTATTTGATGTCTGACAAACCCAGGGAGTGCTTTATTGGTAGAAGTAAAATTTTCTAACATTTTGATCTTTACACAATCCAAACTTTCACCCACGTTAAATACCATTTCCACTTGTCTACTGATATATTGTCCAATAAATCACACATCATACAAAAGCCAGAGTGCTGACATTCATGTTGGTAACTAGAAAATTGACTGCCTGGTCAAAACTGGGGAGGCAGGGGTGGCGTGTCTCTTTTTGCTTAAAAGCAGTACTACATAAAGCTGTCTTAAATAGTAAAATGCCCTTCCAGAGAAACCTAATTTGTCTCTGCTATTTTTTTCAGGTGACTATTGAATACATCAGAGGAATTGAATTGATTGAATAGATCACTCACAACCTCAGTGAAAGCTTCTGTGGCCTTCAGCTTTGTGTTGAGGGAGCCAAGGCTTGCAGAGTGTGGGACTGATGTGAGAGCTCAGAGATGAGAAAGAACTGGAAAGGACTGATGGCAGCTGGCAGGGGGCTGAGCTGGACTGTTACCAATGTGGAGTCCAGGTGGGTCTGACCTCTGAGGACTTTTAGGGTCCTGACGCTCCATCTCTCCTTGCTCTCTTTTTCCTGTCCATCTTAATGTCTCTGGCCCTCTCATTCTCCTTTTTGCTTTTATTCATTTTCATCTTCTCTTCTCCCTTCCTTTTCCTCTTTTTCTCTTTACCTCCCTTTGTCCTTTTCTCTTCTTTCTCCTTATCTCTCCTTTCCCTCCCCCTCTTTTTCTCTTCTCTTTATCCATTTCTTTTTTCACTTCTTTTTGGTCTTTTTATATCTTCCTTTCTCTGCCTCTTCTTCTCCCTTCCCTCCCTCTCCCTCCTTCTCTCACCATTAGCAGTTCCCATAATCATTTCCCTTTGTGCTTCTTTGTCAGCAAACCAGCTATCGATGTCACTGCCAAGAGCACAATGAATTTAGGCATATCCCATTTCATTTACAAGTTTCCCAAGCCAGCTAAATCACATCTCTCCAAGCCCTTACCTCCAAAGACAGATCCTTTCCATGTGCGACCAGTGAAGAGGAGCATGGGGTCAAAAGTAATGTTTTGTGCTGCTGGGGGCACCCCCACAATCACACTCACCCCGTAGTTGTACTGGCAACAGGCCAAGGCTGCAGCCTGCATTTGAAACAGAGACAGACCCCGGAGTCATGCAAGATTTGCTGGTGGCTCCTCTTGGGCCTCAGCCTGCAACCCATATTTTGTAACCAAAACCACATCAAACAATTCCCATCGTGTCTGCTTGCACCATTGTGTCTGCTGTCGTGGGTTAAGTATGCCCTGGCTTTCTTCTGCTTCCCCCATTGTGTCTTAGTCATTCGTGATAAGCCACCATTAGAAAGCAGAGAGTGGACTATGTGAGATTCAACCACCCTGGTTAGTCCAGGGACTACGCTGAAGCTCCCTCTCCTCAGTCTCTGAGCGTGCTCTATCCCCACATCTCAGTGGCAGATAGCTGTACCTAGCAGGTTTGAAGTTAGCCTGACACTTGGCTGGTGTCTCTCAGCTCCTCACCCTTGGTGCTTGGTGTGCTAGTGAGGAGGGAGCTAGCAAACTGATGCCTGGCTTCACCACAGTGTTTGGTTACCTACCATGGTTTCAGTACGGCCGATGACCTCAAAGGAGTAGTCCACGCCTTGGCCAGTCATTTCAATCAACACTTCATGAATAGGCTTCTTGAAATCTTTAGGGTTGACACAGTCAGTGGCTCCCAGCTCCTTGGCCTTGGCAAACTTGTCACTATTGATATCAACAGCGATGATGCGGGAAGCTCCAGCTGCCTTGCAGCCCATGACAACAGAGAGGCCAACTCCTCCGAGGCCGAAGACGGCGCAGGTGGAGCCTGGTTCCACCTGTAATAACCACAAAACCACAGCATACTATTACAGTCTAGGTCAAGTACAACACATTTTCTTACTGTCAATGTTTTTACTTAAGCCACTTTTTGTAATTTAGAGATTACCAGTTGAGAAGGAATTTGCACATGGGCACCTACCCACACAGTAACAGGCTATGCTGTTACAATCCTACATGTGGCTACAGTAAATTGCCCCTAAAATACATTTCTGAGACCAGGCTTTCATTACACCTCTCAGCTTCAGGTTTAGGGACACAATTTTTTAAATGATGCTTTGTATTCCAGCATTGTTAGGATCTGTAATGTCACTCTGCTGGAGACAGTGCCACCTGGAAAAGTCACAGTCACGTACTGCTCTAAGTTATGAGAGTTGCATATATAGACTTCCAGGTGTTCCTAGACTTCAGTTACAATAAACCAAATGTGTGGTAACATTTTTTTCTAGGGGTGATGAATCTATGATGGAAAACTTAATAGATGGTGTATTTTGACTGGATTTTGAATAGAAGACGCTGAGTACCTTATAGACAGAGAACCTGAAGTAGGCAAAGAGCTAGTATCTTCTTTCCACCCTGAACTCAACAGTGAGTACCTCCTGGCTGCCACGCTCATGTGGCCTTACAGGCCACACAGTCCTGACCAAACTCCATGGACAGTGATTCAGCAGAACCCCCCAGCACAGTACTTACCTTGGCAGTGCACACAGCAGCCCCATAACCAGTTGAAAATCCACAGCCAATTAGACAAACTTTTTCCAGAGGAGCTGCAGCGTCGATTTTGGCTACAGCAGATTCATGCACTACAGTGTATTCAGTGAAGGTACTTGTACTAATAAAATGGTGAATTGCTTTTCCTTTACAGGTGAATCTGGTGGTACCATCAGGCATTAATCCAGCACCTGCACCAATGCTGTTTGAAAGATGACCAGATATAAGGGCAAGTGAAATCTGTGTAATGTCATCAGGTTTGTCAAGGGTTGTAGATAACCTAGGAAAACTCACTCGTTTTTGCTGCACAGATTACCCTTGGTGCTTAAGCAACTCTTGCACTCCCCACACTGTGGAACAAAGAGTGGAATCACCTTGTCTCCTAGGAATAAAAGAGTAATGACAGGGGATTAAAAAAGGCAAACAGAAAGCATACAGGTTAAAAAAAAGAAATTAAGCAATCCCTAGGCAAATGTGCATTAGGAGTGCAGTGCCGGTTTCATTTCCTTCTGCTGCCCTTGGAAGATAAACCATCTCTCTCTCTGTTATAAAGGAAATAATTAGGGCAAAGTTATAACAATTTCAATATGCAAAATTCCCAGTGCCTTTCATAGAACTGAGTCTGAAGTATGTCATAAAGCTGTGTTAGCTACTGGCATTCCCAAAGTACTCATCCAGCAGTTTATTGCATCTTCCACTTAAAAGGAAAATAGTAATACACAGATAAAAAAACAAGATAAAAAGTGACATCCAGTAGGAAAGCAGACTGGAGTGCCAAGATAACAGGGCTGTAAACTGTGCATACAAAGAGTGGGGAATTAAAGCATTGTTTTGCCTGCCCTCTTGGGGCTCTTTCCTATTTACAGTCCTAGTTCTGTTGCACTGAGGTAAAGGCGCATGAAATACTTGTCAGAGCAGCAGTGACACACACACAGGCAGAGACAACATCTCTAATTCTCTAGCACAATTATATGATTAGTAGAATATAGCTACTCTGTGACATTTTTTTACTGCTGTGAATTTTCCACAGTAACAATGTTTGGTAAATCCCTAACAATCTCTGAACAGGTAATGCCTAATACAGAGCAGGGGGTGATTCACCAGTTCTAAAAGTGACTAATGCTTGAAGAACTGAAAGTCAAGGGACATCTTTGATTTCCACTAAAAAATGGAAAATGTCTACAGAACATGAAATGCCCCCCACTGCCCCACCCTCAGTTAACTTATAACTGTGACAGGATATTAGCAACCCTTCTGCTAAAGAAACTTTGCATGTCTTGGAGCCTTTTTTAGAACTTGAAGGTGTAAATCAAGCAACGTCTGAGAAATGTGATTTTGTGTGTTCAGGCCTGCTGTTTCAGCTCACCTGGAAACACAGTGGCAGCTAGAATTGGACAAGAGTGATTTATGAACCCTAACATAGCAGAAAAAGCAGAGCTATCATTGAAATCTGCAACATACACGTTTGTTTGGAGTTCAAGCAGAAGACACTATTAAAACTTTTTCCTGTCATACATACCAACCTGCCTTGGACAGACTTCATACTCATTACCTGTACAAACAGAGGTGTTAAAAGTGACCTACTTAGGTACTGTACCAACCTGCCTGGATGAAATTCCTCATTTCTATGCAGATTTTGTTCATTGCTTGGCTTAATAATTTAGCCCTTGCTAGAATTTGTTCATTCCCAAAAAAGTGTATGGAAATCCCATCTCATCTTGCAGCAGTTGGAGTAAAACCAGCATCTTTCACTGACTTCTCAATCTACTCACTGTGGTTCAAGGGGAACATAGTGAGAGGAACAGCTGGCCAGGATAACTGTGTCCTCAGAGCGATCCAGCCCCAGGGTAGTGCCGACTCAGCTGCACTGGTGCTGCACAGAAGCCAAGCCTGCAGCAGGGTGGGCACCCCCACTCATGCCCTGGTGCTTCTAAAGTGAAGTAATAGAACACACGGTCCTAAGTTTGGGTCTATTTAGCTGTCAGGAGAATGAAAAGAAGGTGCTTTGACATGTTGTCTAGTGCTTTGCCTTATTCTTGAGAAAGATCAGCTGTGTAAACTGTGTCTAAAGCAGCTAATACCTGATTTCTTGTGACCAACAGCAAAGAATCTATGTTCTTAATCCCAAGACAGAAAGAGCACCATTTAAGTGGAAAGCAAGCTGCAGATGTGTTTGCAGAAAATCTGAAAATAAATAAAGATTAGGAATACAGGAAGATGTAAACAGTGTCCTTTAAGGTGCCCTTGACAAAACAAGAAGTGGAGTGTTTCCTCTGCAGCTCAAGTACTCAGGCATGTTACCATCTTTGACTTAAACAGGAGCCTGGAATGTCAGCACAGGGTTTGTGGTCATTGCTGTCTCATACCTGGTTTGAATGAAGTTACTCCCTGCCCAACGCTCTCCACAACACCAGCTGCTTCGTGCCCAAGAATTATTGGAAAAGGCGTAACCAGTCCACCAGTTACCGCATGGTCATCAGAGCGACAGATCCCTGTGGCCATGATCTGATTAAGAGGAAAGACAAGAGTATTTCAGCATTTAACTCTGTGGTGGCATGTGCAGAAGTGAGTGGGTATCATATATTTGAAGAAGTCACTTCTCTCCAAAATCACATCTGCACACAATAACTCTACAAGTAAAACACTTTTGGTTGTGTGAGTCATGATTTCTGTGGTTTGTATTAGTCTTCAATGTAGAAAGCAGGGCTCGTTTGTGGATGCTGGCTGTGCACCCCTGGGTGCTGCAGGGAGTCACGCTGATCAGTCTTCTGCCAATACAATCATTTATGAAGAACAGAATAAAAGAAACAATTCCTAGTGTTTCTATATAAATACATTGAAAAGATTGAAATATTATAGGCATATAAAACATGTAAATATACATTAGCTATCACATATTTATAAGCATAGGAACATTGTGTTCTCATATTTAGATTATACCCTATAGATAAGTTCTCTAAAATGTGTATAATACAATGACATAACATATAACTACATGATAATTAGATGTTATTTATGTATTTTAAAAATATGTGTATTTATATATGCACAAACTTGGTTACACATAGTATTTTATATAACATTTTGCCTTTTCTTGCATGTAGCACAGCAGGATTTCTTTTAGAATATTCAGGTATGTCTTTACAACTTCTGTTCTGACAAATGGAGTTGTCAGCCCCACGAGAGGTTTTTCCTCACTTGTGTAACACTCCAAACTGCTCCAAAATGAAACCACCTGCTGAATTCCACTGAAAAAATTCCTGAACTGTAATAGATGCTCAATATTTGCTTACAAAAAGAATCTCCCAGCCCTACCGAGCTATTTCCTGGCACAGATTCAAAGATACTTCTTTGCTCCATGTGATAGGAGACTCAGATTTTTGCCTTGTACTATAATTTTCCAGCTTCTTAGAAGCACAGGTTTCTCAGTTAACAAAAGCCCAACCCTGAAAACCCCCCCTTTTTTTTTTTAATAACCTCATGATCAAATTTAAGATCTGAAGCATATTCCATGCTCACTGAATGCTAACTACTCACCTAATGAATGTTTTCCAACTGGATCCTAAGCATCTATAGAAACAATTCTGATAAACAGCAAAATTGAACACAAGTCCTACTAGTAGTTTTAAATTTTTAGTACCTTTATGCGAACTTCATGTGCTTTTGGTGGGGCAACTTCCACTTCCTCAATAGAAAATGGTTTATTGGCTTCCCACATTACTGCTGCTTTGCATTTAATAACCTGCAAACAGAGCAAAGGAAAAGGGAATAGCACTGCCATTTGCAAGGCGCCACACAGACAGATTCTTACATTTTGGCACGTGAAGCTCCTGCTCCTATTTTGAAATCTACAGGGGAAAAACCCAAACACAACAAAAAAAAGCCAACAGCAAAGCATGGTGTAAGCCCATTTTTTTCCCTGCACCAAGATCACACCTGGCTTTGTTCATATTTCTGTCATAGGAAGTTTTCAGCAACGTGTATAATAGTCTCCCAGGAAAACTGGATACCTTGTCCATCCTCACGCTCTGTTCCTGATTTCCTTGGAGGAGTGATTATTTGTGCCACGTCGGATCACAGGTGTGTATTTGTGTCTCCTTGGAGATGGTTCACAGAATGATCAGGTGGTGATAAGGTCTGTGCTGTCTAGAACTGCCCATGTCAGGAACTGCCAAAATTGCTAAAAATGGAATTCAGAGCCTAATACAAGTTTATAAACATTTTATTACGGCCTGAATTCAGCCCTGAGGTGATGGCTGAGAAGACACCTATGTAAAATGACGTAGGACTATGCAGAGGCAATCTTGGTAGAAGCAGCAGTCCCTTTAGTACAAGATTATCCATGCTGAGGTACCTTGCTTCTCAGCAGGAATGTTCAGTTCAAGTGGGGTTACTCCCAATACCCAAGACTACTGTTTTAGTCTGTTAGTTTAAAGTTTGTCCATTAGCTCCGCAGGCTGATGGGCCTCTGGGCTCCTTGATCATCTGCCCCTGAAAGCAAAATGTGCTCAGACCCAATGGTAGTGGCCCCTCCCCATCCCACATCCCCATTCCTGTTCATCCTTGGTGGTCTCTGCCCATCTGGAATATGACTTTCCCATGCCACCCTTATGGGCAAGGCTCTATTAAGTCCTTGGTCACTCTGTGAAGCCCTACTGATCACAAGTGGTCAGGTGGCATTATCTTGAGAGAGAAACAGAGGCAACACTGGTGTGCTGCAAAGCTCTCTGGGAAGAAATAAAGGAACATTTTAGTATCAAAGCTTTAGAAGTAGTAATAGCATCTAATTGTCAACAAATTATCAACTGGTAACAAAGAAAATAATTACTAGGGAATACTAAACATCTGGCATCAAATAGTTCAATTTGAACATCCAGACTCAAAGTGGGAATGAGCACAGCATGTTGAAAAAGAGAGACTAAGAGAGGTTTGCACTAAATGTAATGTTTGGTGTGTCAAGTGCAAGCCTGATGGGTAGATTTCACAAGGGAGACCAAAGATCACATTTTGAAGGGCAACATCTTGGAGAAAATTTCCTTTTAAATAAAGCGTTTTTGCATTTATCCTGGATTGCATATAGCACACACATCATTTCACAACTTGGCACGTGCAAAGCACACAGCATTTTTAAGAACAAAAGTAGCTAAGAACTGTGAATTGCTGAGAACAAATAAATGTCTCCTACAGTTAGACACTGGTTAACTATGCACTGTTCTGATGGTTGAGTCCCTGGGAACTTTTACCGACTGACAGGATCCCAGGGATGCACCACAGCACACTTTCACCCAGTTCATCTACTAAGGCAAGCACTGGCTGGACTCAGGGAGTTTTTTTGAAAGCCTGTGTGTTCTACCGGCCTTGCAAGTTAATGAAGCAGGGGCTGGTAAGTGTAGGAACACACCCTCATACAGATCCCAAGGATTATGCTGCTTAGTCATGTAAACTGCACAGGAATTCCCATATTCCTCCAAGATAAACACCATGAAAACGAGGCAGTTCAGTTCTGTCACTACAGCTACTTTACCGTGCTCAGTCCAAGGCTGGGTGGAGGACTGAGCTTAGTGAATTTACCCACAAATGAAGTTACAATTTGCTTTGCACTTGTGGTGTATGTGAGTAAAAGAGAGCATTCTTCCCCCCCCCCCCAACCTTGTTTTGTTTGGTTTTAGAGTAATGAAGACAGGTGGTAGTAACAGCAAATGCTTTCTTAAGGCACATTCCAGCTAGGTGCATGCCTTCAGTTGTTTTCCATCTATAGGTTCCTCTCCACTGACTTTTCTGCATATCTCTGGGTGTACGTTGGCACCTCTTGGGGTAGTGCAAGAAGCAACATATACAGTCTTCAGCAGTGGTATTAACCGACATCTCTCTTACCACTTCCTAGCAAAGATGTAGATACTTAGTCCCAGCTCAATACTGCATTGTATGAGTACTTCTGGTTTTCATTAACTTAAGCTCCAGATTTGCTATACACATAACCAGATTTAATGACTGTCCTATCATTGGCACAGTTACACCTCAAAATTTAACACAATATTAATGTCTTTTTTTTTTTTCTCTTTTAGAAAACAAACTGGCATGAATTATTAAGAAGCTAAAAATAGTTTAAACCCCTGTGGGATCTCAGAACCCAGAACTCAGGACTGATAGAGCTCATAAATACCCTGATCTGAACACATGGTATCATATTTTAAGAGATTAAAACCAGTTTGTTAACCCTGGGGTGAGACGAAGTTCTTATATGTTACCTTATGTTGACTAAGCATTTAAATAAATAATTACCCTGAAGAGTGTAACCACCATTTCCAAGGAAAGTATAGTGGCCTACAAGTCAGGGCAGCTCTCCTGTACCAGCTCCCTCCTAAACTCTCATCTGTGCTGTACTACCAGTACTTACCATGGTCCTGCAAAGAAACTGTGTTTAAAAATGTATTACTCAGCTGCAGCAAAGAAACTTTTCTAATATAAACTTTTGCTTACTTTGCCTGCTGTGCTCATGTTGACTGGTGTCTGCTGCAAATCTTGCCACCACTGATTTCTTTCTTGAGCCAAGAGTTCAGTCTGCTGCCAAGCTGTCAGGTTGCTGATACAGGTTCTGTACAATACCCTGAAAGCCAGTCTTGTGAAGTGCTTCTGAAGTGCACTGCTCTAATCTTTTGGCTGAGCCTCCCATCCCAGAGTCCCACCCCTTCGCGAAAATTAACCACCCATCTGCCAAAGCTCACTCTTTGCAGCACTCTGTCTTCTTGATTCCTTTGTCATGCTCTTCCCTACCCTTTTCACATCCCACCTATGGTGTCCCTCAACATCATGGGAAGAAAGCAAGAGCTCTGGCTGGAAGCTGAACCCTCTGTCCACCTCTTGAGAAGGCTGCCCCCCCAACCCCACTGCTCTCGGTGGCACTGTAGGTACAAAAAGAAAAGGGAGTGTGGCTCTTGAATTCACAGCAGCAGGGACACAGTGAGAATGTGAAGGTTTGCTGAATGACTTTGGTGACACTCAGAAAAGCCCAGCTGCTATATGAAAATGTGCTGTTGTGTAAGTTGTGTAAGAAACATACACTGTGTGGCTGTAGTTTTACAGTCTGGCTACTCATTAATCTGTTGGAATGGCTTTCAGGGAACAATGACCAAGGACAAGGTGCCAGTTGTGCTGATGAGAAAACAAACTCGGTCAGTCAGTGAGAAGTGCTGCAGGAAGGATGTGTTCTTACCATGTGCAACATCCTGCTTGATTTGCTTGACCATTTGGTTCCATCCACACTTGCAAGCGCAGGCACCATCGCTGCTCACATGCCCACATACTGGCACAACATCCTGGTGGAAGGGAGCACTGCATGGCTTTGCTGTGGATTTCAGGTCTTGTCAATTTTCAAATCATGCCCAGCAGGTTTATTTTTATGACTGTAATTTAAGAAGGGGTACAAGAGCAGGAAGCAGGGAGAAATGCAGGACATGTGTGTAACCTCAGGTAGGTACTTCAGGGTCAGTGGGACATTCTAGTGCCCTTAGCGATGCAACTCCAGCCTGCTAGGGACACGAGCTGTGTTTGGCCAGGGCTAGAAGAACAGAGGTCAAGAGACCTGCTAAATATTTTCACAGACCCACAGAGCAAAAAGAGTCTGGGCTCAGGCTTTCTATGGAAGAAGGCTAACAGAGGCCACAGATGATGAGCTGTGTCTCATCTGGGGAACGGCAGGTCTCAGAGTATTCATCCGTAGAGTCTGCTCTGTTCTCCTGAATCTAAGGTCCTCTCCCTGTTCCCCCAAGACTTTTCATAGAATCATAGAATCGTTTAGGTTGGAAAAGACCTTTACAATCATCAAGTCCAACCATTAACCTAGCACTGTCAAGTCCATGACTAAACCATGTCCCTAAGCACCACATCTGTTCTAAGTATCTCCAGGCATGGTGACTCCACCACTTCCCTGGGCAGCCTGTTCCAATGCCTGACAACCCTTTTGGTGAAGAAATTTTCTCTAATATCCAATCTTAACCTCCCCTGACACAACTTGAGGCTATTTCCTCTTGTCCTGTCACTTGTTACTTGAGAGAAGAGACCAACACTCACCTGGCTACACCTTCCTTTCAGGGAGTTGTAGAGAGGGTAAGGTCAACCTCAGCCTACTCTTCTCCAGGCTGAACAACCTCAGTTGCCTCAGCCACTTGTCACCTGTGCTCTAGACCTTTTACCAGTCTCATTGCCCTTCTCTGGACCTGCTTCAGCACCTCAATGTCCTTCTTGCAGTGAGGAGGCCAAAACTGAACTTAGCACTCGAGGTGCTGCCTCACCAGTACCAAGTACAGGGGGTGATAACTTGCTTAGTCCTGCTAGCCACACTGTTCCTGATGCAAGCCAGGATATCCTTCTTGGCCAACTGGGCACACTGCTGGCTCATAGTCAGCCAGCTGTCGACCGACACCTCCAGGTCCTTTTTGGCCAGGCAGCTTTCCAAGTCCCTCTTCCCCACACCTGTAGTGTTACATGGTGGTATTGTGATCCAGCACTGCACCTTACTGAAGCTCATACAGTTGGCCTTGGCACATTGATTCAGCCTGTCCAGAACCCTCTGCATAGACTCTTTACCCTACAGCAGCTCAACATTCCCACCCAAATAGGTGCTGTCTGCAACTTCACTGAGGACATACTCAAACACCACACCCAGATCACTGGTAAAGATACTAAAGAAAACAGGCCCCAGTACTGAGCCCTGGGGAACACCACTTGTCACTGGTCACCAGCTGGCTTTAACTCCATTCACCACAACTCTCTGGGCCTGGACATCCAGTTTTTTACCCAGTGAAGCATATGCACATCCAAGCCATGAGCAGCCAGTTTCTCCAGGAGAATGCTGTGGAAAATGGTGCCAAAGGCTTTACTAAAGTCCAGGTGACAACATCCACAGCCTTTCCCTCACCCACTAAGTGGGTCACCTTGTCAGAAAAGATCAGGTTAGTCAACCAGGAACTGCCTTTCATAAACCCATGCTTATCTGATCACCTGCTTGTCCTGTATGAGCCAAGTGATGGCACTCAAGATGATCTGCTCCATGACCTTCCCTGGCACTAAGGTCAGACTGACAGGCCTGCAGTTCTCCAGATCCTCCTCTGGCCCTTGTAGGTTGGTGTCACATCTGGTAACTTCCAGTCAGCTGGGACCCCCCTGGTTAGTCAGGAGTGCTGATAACTGGTGGAAAGTGGCTTGGTGAGCTCTCCAGCTCCCTCAGTACCCCTGAGTGGATCCCATCCAGCTCCATAGATGTGCATATCTGAGTGTTGTAGCAGGTCACTAACCATTTGGATTATGGGGGCTTCATCCTGCTCCCTGTCCTTGTCTTCCAGATCAGGGGGCTGGGGACCCCAAAATCAACTAGTCATACTGCTAAAAGACTGAGGCAAAGGCAGCATTAAGTTCCTCAGCCTCTTCCTCATCCTCTGTCACTATGTTTGCCTCTGCATCCAGTAATGGGTGGAGATTCTCCTTAGCTGTCCTTCTGCTGTTGTCTTTTTAATCGTCTTTTACAGCAGTAGCCAGATTCATTTGCCCCTTCTAATTTTCTCCCTGAAAAACCTCGTGACATCTTTGCAGCCCTCCTGAGTTGCCTGCCCCTTCTTCCAAAGGCCAGAATCTCTGGTTCAGCCAGGCTGGTGCCCTTCTCTGTCAGGTCATCTGTTGGCACACGGGGACAGCCTGCTCCTGTATCTTCAAGACTTTGTTCTTGAAAAATGCCCAGCCTTCCTGGACCCCCTTTGCCCTTCAGGACTGCCTCCTGAGGGACGCTGTCAGTCTCCTAAACAGGCTAAAGACTGCCCCCTAGAAGTCCAAGGTGACAGTTCTGCTGACGTCCCACACCCAAGAATCAAAAACTATCTCTTCATGATCGCTATGCCCACAGTGGCCTCCAACCAACATGTCACACCGTGTGATACAGCGCATCACACTCTAATAACGTATTTTTGCTTTATTCAGCAGTGAGGAGAGTTCGATCTCTCTTGCTGCTTCTTGAGAGCACAGAGCTACAAATGCCACAGAAATTTTGCCTGCCAAAATAATCTCAAAATTCATAGGGAAACTAATTTAACAAATGTACTGATTTATGCTAATGCTGCAGGTAGGCTACGACTGCTCACAGTGTAGCAGACACTGCATGCTGTGCTTACTGACCCTCGGAACTGTGTAGTCTTTTGTGGCACATCTAAGGTAGAGGAACCTCAGGTAAGCCCTGTGCTGGCCGAGGTCACACAAGGACTGTGTGACTGTGACTCCAAATGTGTGGCTTTATCTAGATGGAAGTAACAAATTATTTCTCTTGTGTGCCACTTACAGTAACAAGCTGACAAAATGTGTTACTTACTTATGCAAAATTGGCCAGTTTAACTTGTAGTCTCCCTCAAGAAGTTGCATGAATAAGGCTTGTTACCACCTTAATCTGAATCCCTTTTCCCACCAACCAGCCAGGCAAGATATCATGCTGCAACCATGATGCAGCAGTTGTAAAAGACCACACATGGGAATGGCCAACCTCAAAAAGCATATGGCTAAAGGAAAATCTGCTCCCAAACTGCCTGCACACCCTGCAATCCCCATATATCTCTGACCTGAGAGTGGAGTGACCGCTAAAGGCCTCAGAGCAGAAGGCTGGTCACATCTGGGAAAACATGGGCATTAGCTACCACAGAAGATGCCTCATCATCTCAAGTTGAAAATCTGTGAGCTTAAAAGACTGGTAGTATAACACAAAGTGTCACCACAAAAATAACTTCTATAAAACCCACTCTAAATTCTCCTCCTTGAAGTCTCCTTCAAGGTAGAAGACGCAGTCTATGTATCCTGTGTCAAAATACATCCAAACCAACATGACTTATCTTCCTGTAACATGCTGACAGTTCTAAAAAGCCTCAGGAGCTAAGACCTCTCTCAGAATTAAGTATTTCTAGTCGGGAAGTTCCTGTCCCTTTTCTGTACTGGCCTCTTCTCTGACCCCTATATGTTTCCTTTCCCCTCAAAACTCCCTCATCTCTACAACTATGTGTACATCAAGTTCATGAAATGCTTTGTGGGTTTTTTTCAAGGAATGGACCTGAGGCCATCTGGAAGCCATCTCCTTTAGCCAGAGTGGGTAGTCCTACTGGAACACTGGGCAGTGGATCCTGTCTGCAGCCTGTGCACAGGTAGGTGGCACGGTCTTTAAGCAGGTGGTGAGAGAAAAGACTGCATTCAGGGCAAGTGAAATACGGGCCCACTTGCATAACTGTCTTGCAGAAGCTGCTTTATGTGCATTGCTCTGCCAGGTTGCTCAAGATGCCCAGGTGCAAGGCCTACAGCGGCCCTGGCACGCAGGAAAACTACAGTGCCGCCCCTTTACAACTTGCTCACACAGGCCTTCAGGCTCAAAGCTTTGCCAGAAATACTGACACTTGCCAGAAAATATTTAACTGATTCCTCTCCCCTTTTAGGGCAGTTCACTACGAGGCAAAGTTTTCATTATGCTTATCTACAAATTGTATTGCACAATCAAAATATGATATATAATTCCTCTATCAGCTTTTTATCTCACTTTGCCCAGCTGAACATGTGGCATTAATATTCCCTCTCCAGTGATTTATGAGCCTCGGCAGAACCCAGTGTTGTAGCAATAGAGGCAGAAGAGAGAGAAGACTGGAGTTGCTACACTGGTAGGCTAGCACACAGGAGTTAGGAGCAGTCCATTCATGCAATTCTCAGATGTCTTCTCTTGGGGACTGTAACTTGGACAGAGGACATGCAACACTGACCATACTCAGTAGATTGTGGCCATAACTACATTTTCTGACTACGGGCCTTGTAGTGGAAGGTGGTTCTTCCACTTCCCAGCCTGCTTCTGACTCCTCACTCCTATGAGAGCTGAGCAGCCTGACATCACTTGCTTTCCTGAATCAACACATGGAGCTGACTCCAGGTAGACAGCTAGCGGTCTCTGAAACAGTCTTCCCTTAACAAAATCAGTTCTTCAGCACTGAACCCAACACAGTTTAACAGGAGAATATTATAATCACTGCTCAAGGGTGATTTTTTTTCTCTTTAGAGGAAAAAAAACCCTTTAAGGGCCCTTAGGCATTGCAGTTTTAGTGGCAACTACACATTCCATCCTACAAATAATAAAAAGCGTGTTAGCTTCAGTTGATGCTTCAGCATTTTCGTAAAACAGCTTACTTTTTCCTGCATCTACATTGTTAATATCTATTTCTAAGCTTCCCAAAGTATGTGTATATTTCTTTTCAAACAGTGATTTAGCTGATAAAAGATAAATAAGCAAATACAGTTTTAGCTTTCTGGTGAGTCTTTAAGTTGAAAATTCAGAATTTCTCCCTACTATGTGCTAGCAATTTCCAAGTTATTCTTTTATGAGTCCCTTATTCCCCAGAACTCAGTAAGTGCAAAAGATTAAGCTCTGAGCTCCACAGGTTAGTGGCAGATGGGAAAAAAAAGCAACATTTCTCAATTCCCACCCTACACAGTACCAAAGCTGTGACTGCTCAAGCCCTCTGTATTTTTCTGCTGACATATTTAAGGATGTCCAAAGGATTAGGTACACAAAACACTGGAGGTGCTGATTAATCTGAAGTGCAGGATAAAATGGAGCAACAGGTAAGATTCAGAAATAAGACGCAGGGCTATTTGAGCATTAAACCTGCGCTTTGGGACCATACCTGCAGGTTACACAAGTGTGCATGACAAGGCAATGGCGCTGAATTAAGCATGCATGAGGTGATGACATACAGTTGTGTGAGAACATAAACAAAGACTTCTAGACATAAACACCAATAGCTTCCCAGAATACAGAGAAAATAAGTCAGTTGCTCACAGGAAGGTGCAAGTAAGGTGCCTTACTCATTTTAGTAAACTCAAGCAAAAGCCAAAGGTGGAAGCTGCAGATTAGCTAAGCACCTGTTCTGAAAGCATCTGGGATTAGAGCAAGTATTACCATAAATTGTAGGAGAAAATAATATCCAAGAAGGGTACTGAGTCAAGTATGAACACTCGTTTTTAATAAAGCCTTTTATCTCCCTTTTAGGTCTCTGTGTATGACAAGCAAAACAAAGCACATCTTAAATTACCTGAAGTAAAAATGGAGCAAAAGGGAATGAGTATGAATCAACAATTTCATTATGTACTGACTTTAAGAGTGTCGTTAGTAGATGCGGTTGTTCCAGCCAACAGAACTCCTCCTTGGAGGAGAGACTGTTAAGCTGCAGATTGCAAAACTAGGCCAAAGTCCAGTCAGCCTCAAATTTGGAAGTCATGCTGAAGTCAGTCTCTACCTTTCAGAGTAACTTCACGCACGAAGAACGTGTCCTTCCTTGGAGATTACTTTAAAATTCCCCTGTGGAGTAAATGGATCCCTTTTAATACTGCGAACCAACAGCTGTGCCAGTGCAATGAAGCTATGAGCTTTAGTGGGATGATTAGCTAGTGAGCTGCACCCTGGATCCTCATGTTCTAAGGAGTTTAGCAATGCCACCTTCCAGATCTTATGAACAGGTAGATGCAGTTAAGTCGAACAAGCCACCTGAACCTGCCCAGCACACAGCAGAATCTTCCCCTAGAAGTTCTATGACAGCAGGTCTGTAGACCTGGTTAGAGAATCATGCCAGAGCCCATCTTCCCTGGGGAACAGGGTAAAGCAGAGATGTTCCTAGCCTATATTTCTCTAGTTTTGTTACCTTTGTACAGCTGAAGCTGGGATTTAAACAAATTTTTTCTTTAAGTAATGCCTGCATGTAAATATTTACTGCTGCCTTCAGAAATTAATTCCTCTGGTTTTTCCTAGTATAAAACAGTATGGTGATTCATCTCTGCTTCCAGTGCAGTGCTTCAGTGGGCCCATCTTGAAATTTGAAAATAATACAGCCATGCCTGTAGATTATGCACAAGCAATAAATGTGGTCTCTCAAATAACATACCACAAGCTAGACTACCAGGGTGCCAAGCAGTGCTATAACATGCACACAAAACATAAGTGCAAACTACAAAACAAAGTTATGGGGGTTTCATTCAGTTCACACACTTAAAGCCTACCATCTAAAAAAAGCAAAACCAGAAGTAAGCGTTTAGTTCCTATTCCTTGTTCAGTAAGAGAGGTTGACACTATGCTTCTGCATACAATACGTAAGTCCAAAATACAAAACAAAGTTATGGGGGTTTCATTCAGTTCGCCACACACTGTCCCTGCTGCTTCTCCCTTCTCAGGGGAGGACTCCTCACTCTCTGCCCCTGCTCCAGCGTGAGGTCCCACTCACAGGAGACAGGCCTCCATGAGCTTCTCCAACCTGAGTCATTCCAAAGAGGGCTTCAGTTCTTTACGCACTACCACAGCTTGGTTTCCATGGGGTGCAGACCTTCAGGCACAGACTGCTGCAGCACGGTCCCCCACAGAGTCACAAGTCCTCCCAGAAAACCTGCTCCAGCATCGGCCTCTGTCTCTCTCTCTCCATGGGCTGCAGGTCCTACCAGGAGCTTGCTCCAGCAGAGGCTTCCCATCTGGTCAGTGTCCTTCAGGACACTTCACCTGCTCCAGTGTGTGGGCCTCCAATGTACTCTACTCCTCATCATATTCCATGGGCTGCAGGGGGACACCCTTCCTTACTATGGCCTTCTCCAGGGGCTGCAGGGGAATCTCTCCTCTGGCACCTGGAGCACCTCCTCCCTTCCCTTTTTCACTGATGTCGGTGTCTGCATAGTTTCTCGCATCTCCTCCGGCCCTTCTCTGCTGCCACAAACCCCAGCACTCACATTTCTGGTCACCAGCCTGCTTGCAAACAGCCACCTGCTGCTGCAGAGGCAGGAGGTTCTACTTGGGAAGGCCACACCTTTCTTCACAGAGGTAGACAGTTTTTCCCACGTACCCACTAAGCTCATTTTACCCCATTAAGTCTACTTGATGATGACAGTGTCACCCATAGATCTAGGTGGCACTGCACTTGTACTGCAGAAAAAATCACCCCTAACATCTTGTCCCAAAGCGTGTGTATTCTTGAACGCAGAACCACAAGGTCAAGCGATTTTAAGGTCCCGTCCACGGCCACTTTTCCTGCGCCCAGGATGAGCTCTTCCCTCTGGCCAATGACGGGGCTGTACTGCTGCCATTGTGACGCACCAGTCAGAAGCATCCACGGAACAGGCTCTTGTGTGTTCAGTGCTGCCGCAGCTGCTGAGCAGAGCGGACGCGCAAAGCAGCTCCTTGTTCAGCTGAAGGCCCTTACCCCAGACAGGGAGGAATCCCTGCTCGCACCAGGCTGGACACTACCTGCTGCAGCTAGCAAAACCCTGCTAGAGACAAACACCATTTGAAGTTGGCGAGTGAAGCTCAGCTCAACCACAGCATGTGGGAGTGGGGAGAGCATCACTCTCAGCCTAATGCCTCAGAGGAGATGTACTACTACTCCAGGAACATTCCCCACCCGAGGATGGTCTTTCACATGACAGGTAAGAGGAGCTGAGAGACCGTGCACAGTCTGGCAGTGGCCGAGGCCGGGTGGATGGGGCCTTGGGCAACCTGGTCTGGTGGACCTAGATGGTCTTTGACATCCCTTCCAACCCAAACCAGCCTACGAGGCCATGATACTTCTCTCCTGCCTGGCACTGCTCAGTGCGTGCGCTTCGCCCTACCAGGCCACTCCACAAATGTACCTGGAATGTCGTCACTGTGCAGGCAGCTGTTGCTCACGCTGTCCCGCCTCACAGACGGCTCACGCAGTCCCTCGGCCATAGGCGTGCCAAGTTTATTTGCCGTTTGCAGGCCCTTCCGTAAGCCCTGTGTGACTACATGGACATCTCAGGCTTGACGCCGGTCTTCCAGTCTGCGGCACAGAGTCGCCTTGGAGATCGCCCGCCTCTCTCTTGTCACGCAGACCAAATCCCTTGGCTTTTTCCACAGGATTAAACAACGCTCCGATCTGTGTTGTCAGAAGCTGCTTTCGCAGAGCACGCCCCTCGGCTGGCAGCGCAGGCACCCCGGACCAAAAACGTGAGCGAGAGCATGTGCTACCAGAGATCACCACCAGGAAGCCATCTGCCAACCTTCCGGAGCTCCAGAGCTTCCTGCAAAGGGAGCCAGGCACTGCCCGGTCTATGACAAGTGAGTCGGGGCATCGAGCTGCCGCCTGAGACAGCTGCAGGAGGGGACCCTGAGCCGCTGAAAGCACAGCCGGGTCTCAGCCAGGGCACTGTGTCTTCACAGCCACGAGCCAGGGAAAGGGAAAGGAAGGAAATGGTCAGGGAAAGGAAGGAAAGGGAATACACAGCCGTAGAGATCTATACAATATGGCACGTGCTTTTCTCCGAGAACGTGCACCCCGACCCCCAACATAAAACCTATCCTGAGGCCTTTGTTTTCCCCTTCTAAAAACTCTCTGCCTTGCATTTCCAGAAGGACGTGCAGATCTCCCTGAAAGGATTCCAAGCCACTCTGCTTTGTCTGGAAAGGTAAGGGGGGAGTGGAAACAAGACAGTGGTCTTTATTTTGGCTCGCTGTCTCTCACTGCTCAACACTCGCAGCCGGACCGACAGTCTTGGCCTGCTAGGGAGGACATGACAGAACCAGAAAAGAGGGATGAGAGGCTCCCATGTGTAGAGCAGGAGAGCTTGGAAGGGAGAAGGTACCAAGCTGGGTGGTAAAGATATAACTATCACACTGAGCTGTGTGACGTCCTGGTGCTGCTCTAGCAAGAGAACTGGCCAAACCCCATGAAGATGGGAATAAAATGCCCTTGTTTCACACTGCTGGGGGAAACCAGGCACAGGACGCAACACACAAGCACAAAACGCCCTGCCATGTGCTTTCCCCTGCTCACCCCAGCTGGGGCCTGGTGTTAGCCGCATACATTCCCTGCCTTGAAGTGCTGCTGGGAGTCAAGCCACGCCTTTGCATGTTGTTTTCTGTTTTGGAAAAGTTGCTGAAAAGAAGAGCCCAGGCCTCCGCACAGTCTGCCAACAACCAGGGAAGCCAAGCCACGCATCGCAGCCAGCCTTCCTCGCCAAGTGTCTCCTCGCACTGTGGTCCTCTCGTCCAGGACACCCTGAGCTGCCTGGATGTATGTATGCCTTACATAAATGTAAGACAGGAACGCTGTGGTATATGGCTTCCTACCGTGTTGCACGTTCGGAGGTCTCTCGAGGATGGGGTGGGGCGTTGTTCCTCCTTCATGCCATCTGTCTATCCTGTCCACTTTGCAGGCGATGGAAAAGCTCACCCGGATTTTGAAGACAGACTCCTTTGCCGAGACCCAACAATGGTTCTCAAGGGCAAGTAACGAAGGTAACAAACATACTCGGGGTCAATGCAGCTGAGGAATCAGGCTTTTCCCAGCTGAGCTCGGGGCTGCTGGGGGAAGGCAGAAAGCAAAGCAAACGGGCCCCTCCCTCGTCCTTAAGCCACACGCGTCAAGGCAACTACCGAATTCCCCAGGAAGGTCCCCATCAGCCAGTGGGAACTTAACACAGTTTCTCCTCCCATCACATTTCAGAGAAGGACATGGTGTCCCGTCAGATTTTCCCAAATCTGAGTGACAGAGGTGTGTCACAGTCTAAGGAAGGCACAGCTGAGAAGAAGAGCATCCAGGCGGTGCTGAAGCCTCTCCCTCCTCTTCAGAGCGGTCCAGGAGGGATAATCAATCAGTCCAGGTAAAATCTGCAGGGAGGTCGCAGGCATTAGGAATAAACTAAACCTCACACCTAGGAAGTTGTGGGTTCCTCTCCGGAGAAAAAACACAGCCTTCCGATTGAAGGTACCTGGCTGAGAGGTCGGTGCCCTCAGCCAAGCACACAGAGGCAACTGAAGTCCGGCCCCAAGTGCGCTGCCAGTTTAACGGAGCTGTTCACGCCAGCTCTAATGCCACCAGCATTTACTATTGTTGGTCCCTTTCCTGGCGGGGCAGGGGCAGAGCGCACTTAGAGACGAGCGAGAACAAAAATGAAGCAACAATCTCTGCTTTTCAAAGCGGCGCCCAGGGAGGCGTCTTTGCTCAACAGAGCGGCGTGTTTCTAGAGTCTTGGCTGTGTAGGGAACAAAGCCAGACCAGTCTAACCAAACCTTAAGCCTGGCCAGACAACATTACAGCTTGCTTTTTCTGTTCTTTTCCAGAAAGGAGGAGTGTTCTTTGCTGTCAAACACCCAACTCGGGACCAGCACAAGGAGACATGCTGCTCCCAGGGAAGAAGAGCTACGCGGAAAGCGCAATAGCAGTAACAGACCACACCGCCTTCCCACTCTACCAGAAATCTCAGCCGTGCCACAGCCACCCCCAAAACCCAGATATCCCCTGTCCCGTGGTGGCCGCCCTGCAGAGGAGCTGAAGCACCACCCCGCCAGATTCTCCTATAGGAATAAGTAATTTCAGTAGTGACATTAAAAAGTTCTCTGACTGAGCTGTGGTATTGACAGATACCTGACCAAATGCTTTCGGGCCATACTCCTCCCGATCGCCCCAATTCCCCATAAATCTCTGTCACGAGCGTGCCTTATCCACTCTCTCTCCGCATCGTGCTGAGTTAGCTGAGCCTGGAAAACCTTCATTACCTCTCCAAGGCTCACTACCACACAGAATCCGAACAACAGCCGTCCTTTCCAGTACTCTGTAGCAGCGCTTCACTCAGAAAGCCTCAGAAGCGGAGGCAAGACATACCAGGTCTTCTTTCTTTACCAGCTCACTGTAGTGCTCTGCTCTGATTTCGATATCCTTGAGTAAAGGCAGTTAAAGGAAGTTACATGCAACTGCTAGGCAAGCTTTACTGACCCGAGATGGATCCGGCAAAAAGAAACCCAGTAGTCTGCAGTCGCTCCACATCCCTCAGTTGCGTTTAAGTCCGCAGCACAGTGTGGGCTGACTTCTGCATAACTAATCCACAGTCCCTACAGCACTGACTTACAAAAACCAGGAGGAACATGTCTAAAACCTCAAAAGAACTTTACAAACTTCTCATCGTTGCCTTCAAACGCTGACATATTTCTTCGAGGGATACAAGTAATCTTAAAGCCTACCATCTACAAAAAGCAAAACTAGAAGTAAGCGTTTAGTTCCTATTCCTTGTTCAGTAAGAGAGGTTGACACTATGCTTCTGCATACAATACGTAAGTCCAAAATACAAAACAAAGTTATGGGGGTTTCATTCAGTTCGCCACACACTGTCCCTGCTGCTTCTCCCTTCTCAGGGGAGGACTCCTCACTCTCTGCCCCTGCTCCAGCGTGAGGTCCCACTCACAGGAGACAGGCCTCCATGAACTTCTCCAACCTGAGTCATTCCAAAGAGGGCTTCAGTTCTTTACGCACTACCACAGCTTGGTTTCCATGGGGTGCAGACCTTCAGGCACAGACTGCTGCAGCACGGTCCCCCACAGAGTCACAAGTCCTCCCAGAAAACCTGCTCCAGCATCGGCCTCTGTCTCTCTCTCTCCATGGGCTGCAGGTCCTACCAGGAGCTTGCTCCAGCAGAGGCTTCCCATCTGGTCAGTGTCCTTCAGGACATTTCACCTGCTCCAGTGTGTGGGCCTCCAATGTACTCTACTCCTCATCATATTCCATGGGCTGCAGGGGGACACCCTTCCTTACTATGGTCTTCTCCAGGGGCTGCAGGGGAATCTCTCCTCTGGCACCTGGAGCACCTCCTCCCTTCCCTTTTTCACTGATGTCGGTGTCTGCATAGTTTCTCGCATCTCCTCTGGCCCTTCTCTGCTGGCAGAAAGCTGCCACTGGCATTTTGGTTTTTTTCCTCATTTATCAAATAAGTTATTCCAGAGGCTTTATGACCGGTGCTGAACAGTCAGCCTGGGTCAGTGGCTGTCAGACCTCAGGGAAGCTTCTAGCTGTTGCTCGCAGAGCCACCCCTGCAGAACAACACTGCCCCCTACTAGAACTTTGCCCTGCAAACCCAAAACACACTCCAACAGCACTGACAGCCAGCCTGAGGCAAGTTACACGTTTGTTCTGATGAGAGCAGGGAGCCAGGAGAAACCCACTGTCAGCCTCCTCGAAGGGAAGGCAATCCTGGCACACTCGAGGCAGGGTGAGCGGTTTTCCCCAACCTGCGCCCCAGCAGTTTTCTATTCAATGATGGGCAAACCCACACAACAGATGTTCCTGGCATCAAGATAAGAGCTTCAAACTCCTAAACCGCTGAAAGCCAGAGGCGGGATGCCCAGGGGCCCCTCAATCCAGTTCCATTGCCTTGAAAGCCACGCTCAGAACCCCGTGATATCCCACAAACCCCAGCACTCACATTTCTGGTCACCAGCCTGCTTGCAAACAGCCACCTGCTGCTGCAGAGGCAGGAGGTTCTACTTGGGAAGGCCACACCTTTCTTCACAGAGGTAGACAGTTTTTCCCACGTACCCACTAAGCTCATTTTACCCCATTAAGTCTACTTGATGATGACAGTGTCACCCATAGATCTAGGTGGCACTGCACTTGTACTGCAGAAAAAATCACCCCTAACATCTTGTCCCAAAGCGTGTGGTTTCTTGAACACAGAACCACAAGGTCAAGCGATTTTAAGGTCCCGTCCACGGCCACTTTTCCTGCGCCCAGGATGAGCTCTTCCCTCTGGCCAATGACGGGGCTGTACTGCTGCCATTGTGACGCACCAGTCAGAAGCATCCACGGAACAGGCTCTTGTGTGTTCAGTGCTGCCGCAGCTGCTGAGCAGAGCGGACGCGCAAAGCAGCTCCTTGTTCAGCTGAAGGCCCTTACCCCAGACAGGGAGGAATCCCTGCTCGCACCAGGCTGGACACTACCTGCTGCAGCTAGCAAAACCCTGCTAGAGACAAACACCATTTGAAGTTGGCGAGTGAAGCTCAGCTCAACCACAGCATGTGGGAGTGGGGAGAGCATCACTCTCAGCCTAATGCCTCAGAGGAGATGTACTACTACTCCAGGAACATTCCCCACCCGAGGATGGTCTATCACATGACAGGTAAGAGGAGCTGAGAGACCGTGCACAGTCTGGCAGTGGCCGAGGCCGGGTGGATGGGGCCTTGGGCAACCTGGTCTGGTGGACCTAGATGGTCTTTGACATCCTTTCCAACCCAAACCAGCCTACGAGGCCATGATACTTCTCTCCTGCCTGGCACTGCTCAGTGCGTGCGCTTCGCCCTACCAGGCCACTCCACAAATGTACCTGGAATGTCGTCACTGTGCAGGCAGCTGTTGCTCACGCTGTCCTGCCTCACAGACGGCTCACGCAGTCCCTCGGCCATAGGCGTGCCAAGTTTATTTGCCGTTTGCAGGCCCTTCCGTAAGCCCTGTGTGACTACATGGACATCTCAGGCTTGACGCCGGTCTTCCAGTCTGCGGCACAGAGTCGCCTTGGAGATCGCCCGCCTCTCTCTTGTCACGCAGACCAAATCCCTTGGCTTTTTCCACAGGATTAAACAACGCTCCGATCTGTGTTGTCAGAAGCTGCTTTCGCAGAGCACGCCCCTCGGCTGGCAGCGCAGGCACCCCGGACCAAAAACGTGAGCGAGAGCATGTGCTACCAGAGATCACCACCAGGAAGCCATCTGCCAACCTTCCGGAGCTCCAGAGCTTCCTGCAAAGGGAGCCAGGCACTGCCCGGTCTATGACAAGTGAGTCGGGGCATCGAGCTGCCGCCTGAGACAGCTGCAGGAGGGGACCCTGAGCCGCTGAAAGCACAGCCGGGTCTCAGCCAGGGCACTGTGTCTTCACAGCCACGAGCCAGGGAAAGGGAAAGGAAGGAAATGGTCAGGGAAAGGAAGGAAAGGGAATACACAGCCGTAGAGATCTATACAATATGGCACGTGCTTTTCTCCGAGAACGTGCACCCCGACCCCCAACATAAAACCTATCCTGAGGCCTTTGTTTTCCCCTTCTAAAAACTCTCTGCCTTGCATTTCCAGAAGGACGTGCAGATCTCCCTGAAAGGATTCCAAGCCACTCTGCTTTGTCTGGAAAGGTAAGGGGGGAGTGGAAACAAGACAGTGGTCTTTATTTTGGCTCGCTGTCTCTCACTGCTCAACACTCGCAGCCGGACCGACAGTCTTGGCCTGCTAGGGAGGACATGACAGAACCAGAAAAGAGGGATGAGAGGCTCCCATGTGTAGAGCAGGAGAGCTTGGAAGGGAGAAGGTACCAAGCTGGGTGGTAAAGATATAACTATCACACTGAGCTGTGTGACGTCCTGGTGCTGCTCTAGCAAGAGAACTGGCCAAACCCCATGAAGATGGGAATAAAATGCCCTTGTTTCACACTGCTGGGGGAAACCAGGCACAGGACGCAACACACAAGCACAAAACGCCCTGCCATGTGCTTTCCCCTGCTCACCCCAGCTGGGGCCTGGTGTTAGCCGCATACATTCCCTGCCTTGAAGTGCTGCTGGGAGTCAAGCCACGCCTTTGCATGTTGTTTTCTGTTTTGGAAAAGTTGCTGAAAAGAAGAGCCCAGGCCTCCGCACAGTCTGCCAACAACCAGGGAAGCCAAGCCACGCATCGCAGCCAGCCTTCCTCGCCAAGTGTCTCCTCGCACTGTGGTCCTCTCGTCCAGGACACCCTGAGCTGCCTGGATGTATGTATGCCTTACATAAATGTAAGACAGGAACGCTGTGGTATATGGCTTCCTACCGCGTTGCACGTTCGGAGGTCTCTCGAGGATGGGGTGGGGCGTTGTTCCTCCTTCATGCCATCTGTCTATCCTGTCCACTTTGCAGGCGATGGAAAAGCTCACCCGGATTTTGAAGACAGACTCCTTTGCCGAGACCCAACAATGGTTCTCAAGGGCAAGTAACGAAGGTAACAAACATACTCGGGGTCAATGCAGCTGAGGAATCAGGCTTTTCCCAGCTGAGCTCGGGGCTGCTGGGGGAAGGCAGAAAGCAAAGCAAACGGGCCCCTCCCTCGTCCTTAAGCCACACGCGTCAAGGCAACTACCGAATTCCCCAGGAAGGTCCCCATCAGCCAGTGGGAACTTAACACAGTTTCTCCTCCCATCACATTTCAGAGAAGGACATGGTGTCCCGTCAGATTTTCCCAAATCTGAGTGACAGAGGTGTGTCACAGTCTAAGGAAGGCACAGCTGAGAAGAAGAGCATCCAGGCGGTGCTGAAGCCTCTCCCTCCTCTTCAGAGCGGTCCAGGAGGGATAATCAATCAGTCCAGGTAAAATCTGCAGGGAGGTCGCAGGCATTAGGAATAAACTAAACCTCACACCTAGGAAGTTGTGGGTTCCTCTCCGGAGAAAAAACACAGCCTTCCGATTGAAGGTACCTGGCTGAGAGGTCGGTGCCCTCAGCCAAGCACACAGAGGCAACTGAAGTCCGGCCCCAAGTGCACTGCCAGTTTAACGGAGCTGTTCACGCCAGCTCTAATGCCACCAGCATTTACTATTGTTGGTCCCTTTCCTGGCGGGGCAGGGGCAGAGCGCACTTAGAGACGAGCGAGAACAAAAATGAAGCAACAATCTCTGCTTTTCAAAGCGGCGCCCAGGGAGGCGTCTTTGCTCAACAGAGCAGGCGTGTTTCTAGAGTCTTGGCTGTGTAGGGAACAAAGCCAGACCAGGGATCCTGGGATGCATCAGGAAGAGTGTGTCCAGCAGGTCGAAGGAGGTGATCCTCCCCCTCTACTCTGCGTTGGTCAGGCCCCACCTGGAATACTGTGTCCAGTTCTGGGCTCCCTGGTATAGAAAAGACAGGGACCTTCTGGAGAGAGTCCAGAGAAGGGCGACAAAGATGATTAGGGGTCTGGAACATCTCCCCTATGAGGAAAGGTTGAGTGAGCTGGGTCTGTTCAGCCTGGAAAAAAGAAGACTTAGGGGGGACCTAATTAGTGTTTACAAGTATCTTAGACATGGGTGGCAGGGGGAATTGGCCAGCCCCTTTTCAGTGGTCAGTGGGGACAGGACTAGGGGCAATGGCTGTAAGCTGGAGCACAGGAAGTTCCGCACCAACATGCGGAAGAACTTTTTCACAGTGAGGGTGACGGAGCAGTGGAATAGGCTGCCCAGGGAGGTGGTGGAGTCTCCTTCTCTGGAGATATTCAAGTCTCGTCTGGACGCCTATCTATGTAATATGAGATAGGGAGCCTGCTTTGGCAGGGGGGTTGGACCCGAAGATCTCTTGAGGTCCCTTCCAACCCCTAAGATTCTGTGATTCTGTGATTCTGTGATTCTGTGATTCTGTGAGTCTAACCAAACCTTAAGCCTGGGCAGACAACATTACAGCTTGCTTTTTCTGTTCTTTTCCAGAAAGGAGGAGTGTTCTTTGCTGTCAAACACCCAACTTGGGACCAGCACAAGGAGACACGCTGCTCCCAGGGAAGAAGAGCTACGCGGAAAGCGCAATAGCAGTAACAGACCACACCGCCTTCCCACTCTACCAGAAATCTCAGCCGTGCCACAGCCACCCCCAAAACCCAGATATCCCCTGTCCCGTGGTGGCCGCCCTGCAGAGGAGCTGAAGCACCACCCCGCCAGATTCTCCTATAGGAATAAGTAATTTCAGTAGTGACATTAAAAAGTTCTCTGACTGAGCTGTGGTATTGACAGATACCTGACCAAATGCTTTCGGGCCATACTCCTCCCGATCGCCCCAATTCCCCATAAATCTCTGTCACGAGCGTGCCTTATCCGCTCTCTCTCCGCATCGTGCTGAGTTAGCTGAGCCTGGAAAACCTTCATTACCTCTCCAAGGCTCACTACCACACAGAATCCGAACAACAGCCGTCCTTTCCAGTACTCTGTAGCAGCGCTTCACTCAGAAAGACGTGGGATCAGGACTTCTCATCAGGACACAGACTATGCTTTTTTCCCCTGGTTTTCAAGGAGAAATAGTTGACAGTGCAATGCACACGGGATCAAAACAGCTGTACTGAACCGAGGGACTTGTAAGAGAGTTCCCGTTCCCTGGGATCGTTCTGAGATCGTGTGATAAATAACAGGATTGAGAAGCAATCAAAACTGATTGTGTCACTGCAACTCAGTGTGCACCACGTCCCACGCGTGCCCCAAGACCTCTGGGCCCGGCTCCCTCTGCTTTCCCTCTTCCCGTACGCCACGGGAGAACGGATGCGGCGGCGGGAGCGACGGGACAAGGGCTCCCCTTCCCGCCAGCCGCGCCGGGCGCAGAGCCGCGGGCGGGCCGGGGCCGCTCGATGCCGAGCGCACGGGAAGCGACCGCTACTGCCGCGCACGCGCGGACCTCCCCGCCCACCAAAGCCCGGCAGCAGCGGGCGGCCGTCGCGTGCCGCCAACGGATGCCGCCGCCTCCGCACGCGAGTCCTGAGGCAGCCGCCACCCCCACACCCCGCGCCACCCCTCGGCACTCGTCCGCTTGCGCCCCGGCCCCGCTGGGCGCCGAGGGGTTACAGAGCCTTACTGTGGTTCCCCGGAGAGAACGGCTTCCGGCCCGAGGAAAACGCACAGCCCCACAGGCGTGACAAACGCCCTTGCGGGGCGGCCGTGCGCACCCTTGCTGACAGGCCCGGGCTGCCGCCCGCCCCGGGCTGCCGCCCGCCCCGCTGCGGCGGCAGAAGGAGTGCAGGTGGCCCTGGGTGCCATGGCCCGGCTTCAGTTAGGGTACGCAGATAACCTTGCCCTGCAAACCCAAAACACACGCCGACAGCACTGCCAGCCAGCTTTTTATTTCAACATTTCAGTTGCCCTTTGATACAAAGCTGAAACCACTCTGTACTGGTCTGCTCTATCTGCCCCCTCTTTCCAACTTTCAAGGCTAGGGTGGCTACAAGAGCTCATGTACTGCAACAATGGAATTGCCCGTCTCAGTTCTACACTTTCACAGCCCATCGTGGTGGTTTTCTTATACCCAGGACCAGTGTGTAAATGCTTGGATATTCACCACCCACAAATCCCCAAATCCAGCTCTGAGTTTTCCCTACGTACCTGCTTAGCTCGTTTTACCCATTAAGTCTACTTGATGATAACACCTACAGCAGGTCCTCCCCTCCCTTCAATGACCCGGGTGTCTGCAAAGTTTCTTATATCTTCTCGCTCCCGTCTCTGGTGGCAAAAAGCAGCTGCTTGTGGGGTTTTATCCCTTAAATGTGATTTCCAGAGGCGCTGTGACCATCACTGATGGGCTCCGCCTTGGGCAGAAGCTGGTCTGGCCTGGAGTAATCTGGTGGTTCCTCTGTCAGGCCTAGGCAAAGCTTCTAGCTGCTTTTTGCAGAAGCCACCCCTGCTGCCCGTCTGCCTCCAGCAGAACCCCGCCATGCAAAACCACAAGTCTGTAGGAACTGTCTGCTGTCACTGAGAGAGTTCAGCCAGCACAACAATTTAAAGGGTCCTGCATCTAGGTCAGGTATTTCTGCAGGCTTTGTGAAGCATTCAGGTTGCAAACCGACATACCCCTGGGAGTAGTTGTTCCTTCAGAGGTCATCCTGTCTCTGCAGGGCCCGCCCCATCAGTAAACATATAAAATCTTTGTGCTGTGCAGAATTTTGAAGACAGACTCACTTACCAAGACCCAAAAATGGTTTGCAAAAACCGCTGCTAGGAAAGTGCTACAGAAACAGTGCAGGGCAGAGCGCGCTTGGAGAAGAGCAAGAAGGAAAACAAAGAAACCTTCAAAGCAACAATCTCTACTTGTCAAAGTGGCACCCAGCGAGGCCTCTTTGCTCAACACACCATCTCAGCCGTGCCACAGCCACCCCCCAAACCTGATATCCCTTGTCCTGTAGGGCCTGCCGTGCAGAGGAGCTGAAGCATCACCCGGCCAGCTTATCCTGTAGGAGTAAGCCATTTCAGTATCTACATGAAAAAGTTCCCTGACTGAGCTGTGGTAATGACTTACTGAAAGGGCCAGATTCCTAACCAAAGGCTTTCAGCAAGTGGGAACCTAACGCAGTTTCTCCTCCCATCACATTTCAGACCTGGCTGTGCTTTCAATAGCTCATCGCATTTCAGACCCTCCTGCAGCTGTCTCATGCGGAAGCTCAGTGCCCCAAATCACATGTCATAGACTGGGCAGTGCCTGGCTCCCTTTGCAGGAAGCTCTGGAAGGTTGGCAGATGGCTTCCTGGTGGCAATCCCAGGGAGCACATGCTCTCGCTCACATTTTTGGTCCGGGGTGCCTGCGCTGCCAGCTGAGGGGCGTGCTCTGCAAAAGCAGCATCTGACAACACAGATCGGAGCGTTGTTTAATCCTGTGGAAAAAGCCAAGGGATTTGGTCTGCGTGACAAGAGAGAGGCGGGCGATCTCCAAGGCGACTCTGTGCCGCAGACTGGAAGACCGGCGTCAAGCCTGAGAGCAACAGCTGCCTGCACAGTGACGACATTCCAGGTACATTTGTGGAGTGGCCAGGTAGGGCAAAGCACACACACTGAGCAGTGCCAGGCAGGAGAGAAGTATCATGGCCTTGTAGGCTGGTTTGGGTTGGAAGGGACTTCAAAGACCATCTAGGTCCACCAGACCAGGTTGCTCAAGGCTCCATCCACCCAGCATCCATACCACGCAAAGCACACTTTAGCAACAGGCACCAGTAGGACAGATTGTGAGGTCACGAAAATGCTTGTCATTCACTGCTTTTAAGAAAGCTTAGAGGAGAAATGGAAAAAGTGGCATACGTTAAAATAGCAGCTATAAATGCTCTTGGGTAACACCCACAACTTGGTAGGTATCAAAAACTAATATGTAAAAAAATAAGATTAAATCGCTTCCTTGGGAAACAAACTTCCATCTGCATTTGCCATTAATGTATTCTTTGAAACAGTTATTAATGAGGGAATTCCAGGGTAAGAAACTGCATTTATCTTTACCCTTTGTGTCCAGAAACAGCTCTGGGCCAGCTGTGGAACTCCTGAACATTGAGTCGATTCCAGGATAGCAGATGGTCTTTGGAGCATAGCTACCTCACGTCCCAGTCTTCTCCCATGAACTCCATGTGTCTTCTTTCCTGTCCTCTCATTCTGAAACCTAGCTGCTGTCAGAGTCCTTGTCTTCATCTTCTTTCCCAGGTGGAGCACATCTGGACAAATCACTAGCTTCTCCTAAAGGAACAGCCCCTTTCCGCCGTGGCAAGACGCTGAAAAAGGCCTCCTTCCAGTCCCTCTTCTCCAGGTATGCAAGGATGATCTCAAACACTGCAAAGTCAAGACAGACCATCAGTTCTTTCAGAGGGAGATGAACAAAGAGACTGCTGATAGGAACACCCCACCCCCAGATCCAACCTGACAGAGGTCTGCACGCGTTCGTTTCTGGCATCTTCAGCGTAAAGCTGGTGAACTACGGGGCAAAGCAATTCTGTTACTGCAACAGGATCTCCTGGCAACTAAAGGGCAGCGGAATCAGTGCCTAAAAGTTTGGCATGAGAAACCTCCACAAGCCCACAAAGCAGGTAAATGAAAGCATCAATGCAAGGAACGCAATTCATAGCCAGTGCTCCAACATGGAGACTCCAGAAATGACAACACTAGAGCCCAGCATAAGGTTACTGTAGAAAAACTCCAGTGGTGAGGTACAGCTGTCAGACCTTTTGATGAGTAACTCAGAGTCCTGCTCTTGTCTGGATAAAGCAACATTTAAAGTTCAAGGCAAGAAACAGGTAAAACCTTACAAACACAGGGGGTTCAGCAGTTTTTCATTCCAAGCATATAATACATTGTCCTCCATGTTCAAATCACCTTTGCGGTTGTGCAAACACACCTCATCAAGAAACGGTCTTTTCAGAAAATGAAGTCAGAATCGAGCAACATGCTGCCTAAGAAAACAAACTTGAAATAAAGCCAAGGAAGATAAAATCAAAGAACCTGAAGTGGGGCAGAGTAAAGACTTCAAAACTCACCATGATTGACAGCTAACACTTTCCGGCTGTTCATCTTGACAAAGTTTCCAAGAGGGAGCTGTGCATGGCCAATTCCCTGCTCTACAGCTCTTCCGTACGTAACTCCCTGTGGGCAAAACCCCAGAATCACATTGAGTCACCGTTTCAGATCACAGAATCGCAGGGATTGGTAGGGACCTCACGAGATCATCAGGTCCAACCCCCCTGCCAAAGCAGGCTTCCCTAGCTCATATTGCACAGATAGGCTTCCAGCCTGGTCTTGAATATCTCCAGAAATGGAGACTCCACAACCTCCCTGATCAGCCCGCTCAGACTACTACAAGCCCCACTTCCTGGCAAGAATTCTACCAGTGCTACCATGATCTTGCATTCCCCCTTTAAAGGGCTGCCTTTGCAATGCTCACTAGTTGAGTACGTGCCACACAGCAACGTAGAGTCAAAAGACTGAGAACAAAACTTGTTCGTGCAGCTGCAGCTCTAGCATGTGGCAGCCATAGCCTGTTTTAAAGGCGAGTTTGCTCTCCAGAACCAAGTTACGCAGATGGCAGGAACTGGGTAGGTCTTGAGAGGAAGAGTAACGGATAAAGAGAATTTGTGTGCTTCTTTAAAGCCTGATAAATGCTTGATACCATAATAACTGTACAAAGGATCCACTTTAGCTAATGCTTAGCCTTTAACTGCTGAAGTAGCAGTCGGGAAAGCTTAAGATCCACCATCCCCTTCTGTAGCATCCCACTGAAGAATTAAACACGTCACCATAAATGCCATAGGAGTGCCTCTGAAGAAAAGCAGTAATGGTGCTTTAATTTCCTACCTGAAGTCTCCATGACATCCCAGGTCCACACAGCACGATCCCACACATGGGGACATACACACGTGCACATGCACACATACACAACTGCGCAAACAGAAGCCAAACCCTTCTGTCGGAAAATACGGCCCTCAGTAAGCTGAGCAGCCTTACTCATTCCATTCCCATATTTAAAGAGAAAAGACAAAACCCTAAAAAGCTGAGCACATCTGCACTCTGGAACACAGGACACTGCTACCACAAGGATTTTTCCCATTTCTTCCAAATGTTTGTGATGTCTTTTCTCAGTAAGTTTCCTTCTTATTTACTTTTGTTAGCTTACACATGAAAAGCATCAATGTCAAATAAAGTGCCTAAGGGAAAAAAAAAAAAAGCTATAAAGAAATCGGCCCACATTGTACCTTGTGGTGATTGTGATCCACCAGGCCTCCAATCACATAGGCTTTCTTCTCATCGAGCTCGCTGAGAACATCTGGGGAATCGGAGGTAAGATATACCAGGTCTTCTTTCTTTACCAGCTCACTGTAGTGCTCTGCTCTGATTTCGATATCCTTGAGTAAAGGCAGTTAAAGGAAGTTACATGCAACTGCTAGGCAAGCTTTACTGACCCGAGGTGGATCCGGCAAAAAGAAACCCAGTAGTCTGCAGTCGCTCCACATCCCTCAGTTGCGTTTAAGTCCGCAGCACAGTGTGGGCTGACTTCTGCATAACTAATCCACAGTCCCTACAGCACTGACTTACAAAAACCAGGAGGAACATGTCTAAAACCTCAAAAGAACTTTACAAACTTCTCATCGTTGCCTTCAAACGCTGACATATTTCTTTGAGGGATACAAGTAATCTTAAAGCCTACCATCTACAAAAAGCAAAACTAGAAGTAAGCGTTTAGTTCCTATTCCTTGTTCAGTAAGAGAGGTTGACGCTCTGCTTCTGCAAAGCAGCTACCACACAAGGCATGCTGCAAGGAGCACTGCTTGCATTGATGCAAAGCGTTCTTCATTTGAAGCTGCCAGTCTATTGGTTTAACTGGGAGTCACAAGGGAAGACAATATGACTTTGTCCCTAAGGTATAAGCTACTTCTCTCAAGAACTCCTCAGCGAAGTGAAGGTAATCACAACAGAATCATACCATCACTTCCAAGTCTTCTCTTTCGCCAATAAAAAAGAGCGCAGTCAAGACTGCTTGATTTAGGCAGTTCTGACAGCTGTCTCTCTTGCTCAGTCTAGGAATGAAATCCATTAACTGAAAACAGCTGAAAACCAATACATGTGGATCTTTTCAAGCAAAAATCACATCTAAATTCAAGGCAGGCAGCCTTTGGCTCATTTAAGGTACTTGAATTCAAAGCACAAAGAGCCACCCTATTTCTAACACGCTGTTGCCCTGATGTCTTAGGAAACCCCCTATGGACAAAGCACGGGTCCTTCGCAACTCCCAACCCAGTTAGCAACCATGCTCAAGATTTCTTTTTCCCCTCTTACGGAAATAGCCGATCATTCACCTTCCAGTTCACCCATCCTTTGTCAGCTTCATTCATGTTGCTCTTCAACTGTCCCCCATGGCTGGTTAGGTAAAACTTTAAAAAGAACAAGCAAGAGGTACACAGTAAGGAAATGTTACTGCACATAGCCATCTCCTCTCTGTACCAGACCTTTTCTACCCATACCCATCAGCTAAAACTCTTCCGTTATTTTTCAGTCAGAAGTGGTGCCGAGACAATGTGTCACAAACTGCATGAACAGGAAGAGGCAAATACCCACTCACACACACCTTCCCCTTTTTTTCCTGTTCAATCTGTTGCAGATCGAACCAAGTATCAACAGTATTTCAGTGGTGCACCATGATCCACTCTTCATTTGCACGCACATACACTTTCACGTACATGGGAATGCTAACAACGTGTGGGTTGAAAGCTAATCCGTTTCCACAGAACTGATTTTCTTCCTAGCAAGAGGTGGCGTATTTTTATATTTTTTTCTCCAACTCCAGCTCGCACCACTGCAGCCACAGCTGCCCCTCACACAGGCTCTCTACACGGCAGCGCAGCCAGTGCTCTATTTAAACATACCTGCACGGGATGGCAGGCTTTGCGGTTTTCTGCATAACATCGCTGGATTTGCTTGTGAAGCTTCTTAACATCCTGTAGACAACACAGTTTGTTTTTACATCGTCCTTCAGACAGACCGCTGCAAAATGCATTATGCCACGAGCCAGTCAGGAGCCAGAGAGAGAAGGAGGAACCTTTCAACTAGCAAAAGTTTCCACAGATACTTCCTAAAAGGGCCTGGAGCCACTGGTCCACGTGGAAAAAGAAAGTAACCGGATGTTGCCATCACTGGAAGCCCCTCTAGCAAAACCATTTTGAGGCAGAACTGCTTCTAACTTCATTCCTTGTGAACACGTGGCACAAACTCTTTCTACATTCCTGGTTCTGGGATCAAAGTGACTTTCTGCATCTCCAAGAAGGCAAACAAAATCTTTGCCAAGCTTCTGGGAAGGGACATTCCAAACCCTGAAAAATTCAGCAACTGAGGTAAGCAGGCCTGGGAGTCATCACAGTCAAAGTACGCTAGCTGTCGTCTGCAAGCTGCTCTCCAGTGTTTGTGCTCGGACACTGCACCAACACTGGCCACGGAGACCCTACCAACATTTGCACAGGAGGGGGAAGGAGGGTGGGGTGCATAGCGGGGGTGGGAGGGTGATGGGTAAGTTTCTTTTACCTTTAGTGCCATCAGGTCATCAAAGCTGCAGTCCACAATGAGGCGAAGTGTACTTGGCACAACTGCCCGTCGCGTACGCTTTCTGTCTGTCCCTTCACTACTGGAGTCCAACTTGGACTGACGGTCTAGTTTTCTCTTCTGACGTTTTTCCTTTCTCTTCTGCCTAAATAGAGAAACAATCACACCTACAAAATGGGCTGCCAAGTCTGCTAAGATATGTGTCACACAGATAGACATGCATTTCTATGATGAAGGTGGTCAGCCCATGAGCGTGGCAGTCTAAACTTCTTCCAGTGCTTGCATTTATGCAAGGCTGCTACCAGCATGAAGTATGTGCTCTGTCCATGATCAGCCCATTTGCAGATACGCTTTCTCTCTACAACAGAGTACTGCAGAAGCTCATTCCCTTCCAAAACTATTTTAACAGTGTAAGTCAACATAACTTCTAGCACAGCACTCCATGCATCAAAAGACATTTTTTTATTCAGTGCCTTGGCAAGATTCACCAGGCCTGACAGCACTGGGGAAAGAGGGAGCCACCCCTTCGGAACAGAATAAGGCCACAAGTTACTTCTCCACTCTGCAAACCAAAACTACGCCCGCCCGAATCCCTCCCGATATCTCCTTTGCCTTCAGGAATACTTCTAATGAGAAGAGAGGATGCCTACTCACATAGCTTCTTCATATGCAGAGAGAGGAGCTTGTGACTACTCCTCTCAACCTGGCCTGGGAGAAAATGGGTTTGACAGCCATGATTTGCTATGGCAATCTACCCTCTGATTCTGCTGGCACATCGTTTCTGTCAGCCCTAACTACTACACACAACCCTAGGATGGCCATTTGGCAAACCCTACCTCCGCAGATCTTTCTGTTCTTCCCACTGTTTCTGCTTCAAGAGTTTCTTCCTTTGCCTCTTGGACATGGCCTCAAGGCATTCTTCCTTGTCTAAGCCTGCTGCCAGCCTCTCTACTGCGCTCTCGCTTGATTCCACTTCTCCTTCCACAGCAGGAATTTCAGGGAACGTGCTATTCCCCATTGGCACCTCCAGACGTTCTGCTGGCATTTCTGATGACATGAGCTTCTGGCCAGGCTTACTGATTTGTTCCTCAACGCGTGATAAATATTTCATCAAAAGGCAGCTTTTCCCTCACTGGCTCTGTAAGAGATAAAACAACGTGAGGAGCACTATTAACAACAAGTACAATTAGAACAGACACCTCTCTGCACCCACCATAAACCTGAACCTTTGTTCAAATTAATAAAGGAGAGGTGGGCTTCTCTCCTGTAAAGCCAGGTTGGTGCCTCTGCCAACAGTGACATCTAAAACACCCAAGAGCTTATATAGCCTGTGTTCTGACCCTGTCTAATACTCCATCTGCTGCATCTGCAGCAATTCATCGGTTTCCAATTACAAACTTTGAGAAAACACAACTAGATAGACGCAGGCAGTCGCACTGGGGTTCATGCAAAGAGAAACACTGCTAGCGCTATTATGGCTATACAAAGTGTTCTCAAACTGCTCTCAAATACACAAACAGGAAAAAACCACAGACATTCCGTGTGATAAAGCTACAGCAGCCTGTTAGACCAATACATGTCTAAAGAGACTACTACACAGCAACTACCCAGGGCGTGTGAACAAGCCACACCCCTTCAAAACGTAACTTTGACGTCTTCGAGAAGCAAAGGCCCTCGACAGCCACTGGCACTGGCGGTGAACAAAACTCGGCAAGCAAGGGGGCCAACAGGCTAAACCGTTACTCAGCCAAACATCTGGCATTCACGGCACCCAGTGCAGCCATGCTCGCTCCTTTTCAATGGCAAGCAGGATTTTTTCCATACTAGCAGCTCCCCTGTCCCCGCGAGCCGCAGTTTTCCAACTAGAACTACTTCACCGGAGAATATGACGTTTACAGAGCCAGCACAGAAAAAAGCCCCACCCCCCGATTCTCCGGGAACAGAAGAGCAGAAAGACATACAAAAAAACAGCATCAGGAAAAAAAAAAGGGAACCGCTTTAGGCAACGTGCCCCGATGTCCCTCTCTGGGGGCGACCGGTTTCGCCCCGCCGCCCGCCAAACCCGCCAGCGACGGGCGGCCGTCGCGTGAGGCCAACGGACGCCGCCGCCTCAGCGAGGCGGGGAAGCGCCTCCGCAAGCCGGTCCTGAGGCAGCCGCCACTCCCCGCGCGGCACCGGCGCCTCTGCGGCCACAGCAGCGCGCACGCCCCGCACGGAGCGAGTCCTGTACATACCCCCGGGCTCCCCCGCCCGCACGGGCTCGAGACAGGGTCCGGGCGCCGGGCCTGCCCCACCCCGCAGGCGGCGGCAAGCGGAGGGAGAGCCTTGCTCCCCGGACCGCGGGCAGGCGACCGGCAGTCTCTCAGAGGATCTCCAAGGCTTGACCCCACTCCCTTCCGCCTTCCCTCCCCGGTATGCCACGGGAGAACGGAAGTGGCCGAAAAGCGATTGGTTCCGCCGCCCGCCGCGCATGCGCGGACCTTCGCACCCGCCAGGACTTCAAATCCCGGCAGCGACTGGCGGCTGTCGCTTGCCGCTAACGGATGCTGTTGCATCAGGGCGGCGGGGAAAGCGCCTCCACACGCCAGTTCTGAGGCAGCCGCCATCCCCCGCGCCGAGGGCGGTCGGGAGAACACGCTCAGGCCCCTGCCGCCACTCCTGGGGACACCGGTGCGCACCCCCCCCCCCCCGCCCCGCATGGCTGTGGTGGCTCCACGGTGCTGAGAGGAGCGAAGAGACCTTTGGTTTTCTCTCGCATTTTTTATGACATTCCTCATTTTGCACAAGGGCCAGTGAAGGATTTTGAAGCAATCACATTCCTCAGGGTGCATTTCTAGCTCCACAGGTCCCCTGGCAGCGCCATGCTACCTCAGCCCCCTTCAAAGGGGTGCATGCCTCCACACTCCATATTTTTAAAGGCCAGCACAAATTACCTTTTGAAGTGCTAGTGTCTATACTCAACAAAGGGCAACATTCCTTCATCATACAGTAACTTCGTCTAAGAATGCTGCCCTGCTCCAGGAGTCACTTCTGGAGACTGTGATTAAAAATACATGAGAAAAAGGTATTTTGGGTAGCCTAACTATGTAGCTGTCTGTTTTCCCCTGGTTAATGAGGCACACCAACTTAGCAAACATACAAGTGGATGCTACCATAATATCCTTTTCATCTGCACCCATGTTTATCTCAAGTTTCACTGCTTCCAGATATACACACTCATGCAGTTTTAGTGCTGGTTTCAGGTCTTCTACAGCTATGATAATGTCACAAAACTCTGGTGTCAGTATAGTAAGACACTGACCTTGAACTGCTGTTCATATTTAGTCTTTGCTGTAATAGTTTCCTTTTCGATTCCTATTCACTGCATTACTTTAAAAATAGCTAGATTTACATTTGCTTTTGCTAGTGTCTATTTAAAACCTCATTTGTGTTGCTATTAATATCTAGCTTTGCACACCAGCATCTCCCAAGTCCAAATGTGTCACTGTCCCTAGGAAGAATCCTTCATTTTCCTTTGGTCATTAAAAGGCTGCAGATCAATTACAGATAGCAGCCATTTGCTTCCTTGCATTTTTAAAAAAGCATACCATCAGCCAATGAAGTCACTTAATATTCAGATGTGCCTTTTCTGAGAATGAAGAAACTGCTTACGTGGGGTTTTTTTGGTGGTTGGTTTTTTTTCCTCATGTTGTACTTTACAAAGCAGCAGTCTTGCTAATCTAGACTCCTATATCCTCAAACACCAGCACAGGGTAATGCAATGTTTTCTGAAGTCTGCCATGTGCCTCATGGTGACAAAGCAAAATGAAGACCTGAGCAGGGACTCGAGTTATTGAGAGTGAGGTGACTGACTGCATTTAATTATTTGCTAGAACTGAAAAATGAATTTTAAATACGCTTATTCAAATGCTGAGTTACCCCCAGCAGCACAACAAACAGCCTGTAGTTTAAAACTGCAAGTTGAAGCATTTTGTACAAATGGCATGGTGGGTCAAGAGGCAGAGCATGAAGAGAACAACGAACGTAGTCCATGGAGGCTCGGGTGTGGACACAGGCATGAGTCCTTGTGGGCCTGCTCTGACTGCAGTGCTCTTGAGACAAGGCTTAGGGTGCACGTGACGTGCACAGCTCACCTTTAGTCTTGGCTGTGCATCTCCCTCCCCCTGCCCTTGCCCCTGCGGCAGAAATGGGGAGGGTTTCTTATTCACCGAAGCAGCAGGAGCACACAGACACCAGCTGAAGGGCAAAGATGGTGTCTCAGCTGGAAGTTTGAGTGGAAAACCAAGATCTTAATTCACACTGTTGCTTGTGAGAAGACAAAAACATTTCATTGACCTCAGAAAAAGTGAGGAAATCTCATTTGTTTTATTAGGTCAAATAAAGATATGAGACTTATAGTTTGGACTCTGGAAAATGTGCAGCAACAGTAATACTTTGACCCCAGCACATATGCCAGCATGGCGTGAAGCATACCTTAGGGGCTGATCCTGCAACCTCTGCCTGTAATGGACTTTGGTGGGCGCAACACTTCTTTCCTTGCTGTAATTTGGCTTCAAGGAAGTCACTGCTGATTTACCCTGGGCATAACTGAGGCAAGGCTCAGGCCTCTTGTTTTTAAGACGTTTGAAGAATATACCAAGTAGGCATTACAGTTGTGTATATATGTATATGCACGCGGAAATACATGTACACTATTTCTCCACATTATGGCTATATCCTTAGTTTTATCATTGTCACTACTACAGTGGTGTCCAAAGAGATACTCTGATTTAACTCAGAAGGGAATAGTCTAGTGTCTGAAAAAGTTGGGGTTTTTTTTATAAATAACTTTATTTCAAGGAAGAAATACATTTCCTGTGCCCCAAGAGCGTAAGAAGACAACAGGTGCTCTTCTCCAGATTTTAGACCAACATCAACTCCTCCTCCTGAGTCAGGTGTGAACGTAGCATTTCCAAAGCAATGTTCCTGTACTTCTGGTCTCTCTCTAGCCAGAGTTGGTTTTTGCAGTGTCCTTATTTTTTTTCAAAAATAGACAGAAAGTCTGGCAAGCTCCTTCTTTACCAAATGCAGCAAAAGGATCAGCTAGAATCCTCTGCCTCAGTCCCTTGCATCCAGGAGCAGGCCACAGCCTGCTCAGAGGAAGCAGCTTAAGTACCGCAAACTGGGGAGCATCGGTAGCAGTCCCCAGGGTTTCCTTCTAATCTCCTTCCTCCCACATGCACTCACGCACACGCATAGTATATGAAGAGCTCCGGGGAAACTTCCACCAGGTGCAGAGATGAACGCAAGCAAGGACCATTGGCATGGACCTGTTTCCCACTGTTGGGTGACATTTGACAATCATGGTACTCAGCTTCTCTTTTACTACAAGTCAACAAAGGAAGCATTTAGACAACCCAAGGTGAAGGTAGCTCTCACCATACAATCCTTTACTAATACAGAAGAGCTGGTGACAGAACGCCCCACTGGAAGCAGCTATACACAGCATTGGTTCAGTCAGGGGGGTGGAGGTGTGTGTTTGTAGCTCTCAGTCTTGTTAAAGCAAGCTCAGGATGAAGAGTATAGTGGTGGCTCATGTGTGGGCCTCCTCTACAAGCAGTACCAGATCCTCTGTCCCAGCAGAGCCAGGGAGTCTTTGCATACCAGGGGAGAGTGTGACCCTTCGTAGGCTGTCATAGCCAGGGGGTGCCAAGCAGCGCAGAGGGGTGACATGCTGCTCCGCCACCACCTGAGGGACAAGGATCCTTCAGAGCCATATGGCTGCGAGGCTTAGTGCAAGATGGCCTGGGATTTACTCTCAGTGAAAACAGGGAAGTGTGTGAGCTACCTGGGGGCTTATCAGGGGAGGTGGTGAAGTCAGCATAAGACAATGGGAAAAATAGGGGTGAAAAGTAGAGCTTGGTTTGCCCTGCTCCCAGATCTAGCCTAGCAGGTACTCTTCACCTAGATGGGACAGAATGGCAAATTTATCTCATCTTTTTGGTCTCTAACCTCTGTTACTGCAATGATGTAATATGGGGGCTGGGCTGCTGAAAGAAAGATTATTTGGTACAGTATGATACAGCAGGAACTGACATGGCATTTGATTCCCCATAACAAAGTAACATTACTTTTTGGGATGGCATTGATAAACCCCATGCACTTCCGCTTCCAGGAAGACCCTTAAAAAGCACTGCTTCTGGCATTGATCACAGAGGTGATACAAAACAGTGGAAACAGTGTTCAGGATCTGACCCCTGGCAGCAACAGACCTGAATGCACTTTCATTCAGATAGAGGAGGAGCAGCGGAAGCTCCTGGTTCTGCATAAACTGGAGGTTGGCTTCCCTGCTCAGAAATGTGGCGCTCTCGGCTCACTATTCAAAAATGAAAGCTGAGGCTACTGATAAAGTGGGGTAGAAAACACCAGTTACCTTAGTTCTTAATAATTAACTGGAAGTCCTTTGATGAACTTAGTACCTGAGTGTGGAATTTGGAATCTGACCTTTACTACATCTAGATAAACAGTGTGGCTGTCCCAGCAGCTCTCTCTGCAAGCACCCCTCCACTCTCGGCGGCTCACTTCTTGGAGGCTCTCGCACTTCATGTTGCAGTCAGGAGCTTGGGGGAGTTCAGCATGATTCTTCTTACTGTGCTGTTCCTTTGCATCATTTCTACCTACTCAGCCTCTGTTAAAGGTAGGTCTGTACTGCGCTTGGTTCAGCTCTTGGCTCAGCAAAGACATAGCCAGTGTGTGTATGCAGATCTGTTTTGCATCAAAACCGATCACCTTTACTCATCCATCCTTGTGTAATGTAAAATGCATTTAGTAATTCCAAAGGCTTAAGTGCCTGTAGCATTCATGTCAGGAGAGGGGATGGAAGAGACAATGTTTTCAGGTGCACAGGGCCAGGAGTGTGAGCCACAAGTCTGGGGATCTTGACCTTGTGTAGTCAGGACATCCTGTGGGGACACCAACTTGAAGTACTGAGAATTTAAACACACAGGAGCGTGCTGGTGCTGTGGAGCCAGTGAGTGCTCAGGGCTCTCCCAGTTTCAGCTTCTGAGCAGTTGACTCATCTACTGCTGAAGTCAGTAACAGACATCCCACTGATTTCATGGGGGGCCTGCTTTGCAGCAAGTCACAAAAACCTGGATGTCTGCACGAGCCCCAGGAGCAGAGCTTTACTTAGGTGTCCTGACAAAGGTCAAGGGTATGAAATCTGGAGACTTCCCTCTTCAGCAGTACCAGTGTATGAAGCAAGAAAAGGTGTTTTTAGTACTGGTCCTTCGTGTGCAACCTGAGATAAATTTTGAGGAGTGACAACCTTAAAACATGAACCAACACCTAGTTTTGAATCCCGTGAGGGTGTCCTCATCATGCAGGGAAACCAGGACACTGTATCTTTGTTAAGTACAGAGCAGCAACCTTTCTCCCTACCTCTGCACCCTCCTAACAACAGGAGTTATAAAGCAGAGAAATGTGCAGGCTGTTCCTCTACCCATGAGTGTATTTCACGAGACTACCAAGTAACATTTATGGCTAGATACCAATGTGCCACAGTTCTAGTGTCTGCTCTTCTTAGCTTCTCCTTAGTATCAGTTAACCAAAGCTCCTTCTTGATGTGAAAGTAATACTTGCTTGTCACTTTACATCCCCAGGGTACTGAGAAAACATTTTCTCATTAATTAGTCTTCCCTTCAGCTCTGCCAGGTCTCATGTCTCTCTTGTGCAGAGAGATTGAAAGCTAAATTACTCACCCAAAGGCCAATTAGTGCTTCAGTGGCAGAACTGGGATTAGGATTAATGTTTTTAACTTTCCACTTGGACCATACTCCCTTTTGGAAATAGTGAAGAAGTATTATTTTAAGTCAGCTATATCAGCACACACAAAACTTTACTAATGCAGTTCCACTTGAAAACTGTTTTCAAAGAAGCGGATGGAGTTTGCTTTTTAAAGCTATCTGATATCAGAAACAGGGGCAAATATAATTTATGAAGGTAGAGCCAGCATGCAGTTAGAGACACACATGCTGTGCATGCCATATGTATTAATAAAGCGCACAGGACTTGACAGCTGTCTCTACTCATGCACTGTAACCTTCTGTATTATACAGTATCATGATTTAATTATAGACTTGGCATGTTACTCTTAATGACAGACACTTAACATTACTAGTCAAACTATGTGTTATGCACTCCACCTTGAAAGCAGCACTTCTGACCCCAAGAGAGAATGGCTGATTGCAGTCTTTATGTCTGTCTCTCCTCCCTTCTCTGTCAGTGGGACATTTGCCATCGGCTGAAATGGCAGTGGCTATATGGGCAGCAAGGATCTCAGTGCTCTGGTGAATACAGAGGAAAGATCTTGAGGCAGGTTTTTTTTTAAAGAAAAAGTTCCTATCCAAAATGTGTAGAATATTCCTTTTTATCATTTTTTCTTCATGAAAGATGTAATGAAAATTTAGTTATGCTGTTTTGAATACTAGGTCTAAAGGCATCTTATGCCCTGGCTCCTGCAGTCTTTTCCACGTATGAAATGGTGAAAGCTTTCAGAACCTAATATTCTTCTTGCCCCCAGAAATACTTTACAGTTATTCATCTCTTCTTTGACGCTTGCAGGAAGCTGCTGCATCATTTGCTTACTGTTTCCTTCAGAAGGGAACAGTTCTTTTGCATGTGGGGAAAAGGAAATGCTAAAAAGGAGGAAGGGGAAAGGAACTCTTGCAAATGGAAGAATAAGATCTATGAGCCGAGGTGTGGGAAAAGGAAAAGGATAGGTTAAAGGTGATTTTAACTGAATAGCAAGAGGGAGAAAAGCCACCTTAAGTAATAAGACTCATGTCTGTCAGAACCCAGATAATTTGTTTTGGATATGCTTTCTAACTACCTTTATCTTTATATGGGACTGTGTCACCCCATGCATTTAGAAAGCATCTGATGGGTGGCAGTCATAAAATCTCAGCTGATATTAAATCATTAGCACTGCTGCAAATGAAGGACATTTCAAACCAGGAAGCAACCTGCTTCGCGGTACCGCAAGGAACCAGGGGTGTCCCTGAGAGGCGCAGCCATCTCTGGGCAGACACTGAGCACCCTCTGCTCTCAAGGGCAATGTAGCTTCAAAGATGATAGAGTGTGCAAAATTGGGAAAGTGACTAGGAAATTCACAGTAAATCTGAAGGAAGGGTTGTATTCTTCTTGGTGACTATTTTTAAAGCAGACACACAAGACATGCAAAAACAGAAGAGCCCCATCGTGCCAACAATAATGCTTCAGCATCTCTGCAAAAAAATTGTCACAGCTTTGAGCTCTCACATGCAAGGAGGCTTCTCCCTCTGGGGTTACCAAACGTGCTGTGCCACATCTCCAGCTGGCATAAAGTATGAATCAGTTTAGTTCTGTGTAGCTTTGCCATGTTACACAACTTGCAGACCAAACTTGGGGGGTGGGCTGTTGTTTTCCTCAGGAAAAGGTTCTTTGAATCTTACCATTATCTACTGCTATTAGATCTGAGGTAACAGGGAAAAGGGAGCAAAATATTGAAAAAAGGGTTTTTTGCACTCTTTGAACACTGCAGAATAGATCTATATATGTCCAACAGTTGTGTTAGAATTGCACTGTCTGCCTACTTAATTGGGATTTAAAATCTGAAGGTGAAATTGAAAAGACTTTGGTTTTCCTTTTAACAATGCAGTGATTTGAAGTCTATTCAGTAGAGTCAAATAAAACACTAAGGGGCATGACATAAATCACAATAACCTGTTGATTCTCTGTGAGAGGCTTTGAACACACTGATTACATTAAAGCATGCTTAAGAATTTGCTTGAGATGTTTTGATAGGCTCTTTTTTCTTCCCACCCTTCACTTGCCGTAAGACTGAAATGCATCTCCCTGAGGGCAGCGCTTTGCTTTTCTTAGCTTAGCTCTGCTGTGAAGTTTTTGTTTCTTTTCTGTACCTCCTGAACCCCATGAAGAAATTCCCGGTGGATTCAGTGGTGTAGCATTCAGGTCCAAGAGGGTGGTGCCGTGCTGCTTACAGATAGCACCTAAGGTCACTGTATGTATATTTACTTTGTGGATGTAAAAGCACTTTGTGTGCAGCCAGCTTCTCCTCCCTTCCCTCTACAAACTGACTTCATCGTTTTTTCTTGTGTAGGAGAGACCTTTGTAGCCATCCACACTAGAGGAGGGAAGCCCTTGGAAGCAGTGAAAAGGGATATTTAAAGCACATTCAAGAAGAAATTGATTTTCTTTAGACACAGATGTGAGGGGTATGGTCTTAATTCATGTGCCTGAGGCTAGATAGAGAGTTGTGACACGGGGGCCACACATCTCCGACCCTCCCCTCACCCCCCAACCTCCAAGGCTCTGCATGAGAGAAGAGATGGGAAAGGGTGAGGTGGTAATCAGTTTTATAAAGGAAAAATAAAAGACATTTGTATAGTATAGATTTCATTTAGAGTAACAAGAATACAACTGAATCCCTAGGAAACAGTCTGTCCACATTGTTAATGGAGAAGGAAATGGCACCTTAAAATGGGTATACTAGTTGCACTTTTGCTAGAATTTGGCTTTTCATCTCCCTTAAACTACATCAGTTAACAGAAGAGGCACAGCTATGGGGACAATTATTCAAAGAACAAGGAGTTAATTTTTTAATTTAAAAATTATTTTCCCAATGTCTTCATTACATTCATGTCACCCTCTCAATGGAAAAATTCCCAGTAAACATGCAAAAGGTGCAGAGACCAATTTCTTTTGGCTCCAACAAATTATATCAGTGCATTTCAAATTGTTCAGTGCAGAAATTGTGTGATTAGTTACTGTATTTTCAGTTGCAAATAATTTTGGATTCATTTCTAATGCTACTATATCCAAGTAATGAATTTGTCTCTCTTTTATTCATTTAAGTGTAAAGCTAGAACAAATGATTTTGTGGAATTTCTTACCTTAAATATAGGAAGTTAGTGTCAATCACAAGCAAATCCAGGTTCTCCAGCAGAACACCTCTGTAATCAAGGGTGGCAGGATCAGACCCATAAATCTTTTGTCAGCAATTAAACTTTTAATTTCTCCAAAGAGGCTTTTTAGAGAACATGACAGATTATGTTAGTCGATTCTAAAACAAAATATGTTTGTTTTTGCTTTCCAAACAGGGCACACTACTGGGCCAAGCTTAAATAATGACAAGCTATATAAATTTGCTTACTCCACTGAGGTGTATGTTGATCAGGCAAAAGCATCGCTGCAGAAAAGCGCCGGCTACCGGATGTCTTCTGATGTAGATGTCAACCTCTTGTGGAGAAATCCTGACAATGATGATGACCAGTTGATCAAAATTACGGTAATTAATGCCATCAAACAACTTAAAATATGCCCAAACTTTTACCCATTTATCTAACTGCTAATCTAACCTTGAAGAACTTATTTTCATAAGATGAGCTAAATCTGTTATTGTTCTCCAGTCTCATCAACTAAAACCAGTTTCTTTGATAAACTCATTCCTACAAGAATGTATGTGATGTTGTAAGCCAAAACTTCAGAATACCTCCCATATTTTTTAACTGCTTCATACAGATTCTATAGATTAAAAAAACTGGTGTGCAAGAACCTACTTGAGGGGCAGTAGGTCACTTGAAGTCCTTGGTTCTAGCTGCAGATCTTGACATTTGCTAAACACAAGCTGGGTTTGGTACTTTATGGTGAGTTTTTCTGCCACTTATTTACCAAGTGGTGAGTGCTGGTTTCTTTTGAAAATATAGACCTAGTAATCATAGAAGTTTAATGATGAGAAACCAGAAACTAAGAAATAAAAAAATGTATTAGGTGATTTAGTCTATCCAGCCTACCCCAGGTTAATGCTAGAATGCTCTCTAAATTAATTTTCTCTGCTTTCTCTTTGCTAGATAAGAGATGTTCAAGTTGAAAATGTGAATGAACGTCCAGCTGCTAAAAACATCTTCAAAGGAAAAAGCACAGAGAAGATCATTGGGAAAGAATACCTACAAGCTTTACAGAGGCCCATAGTTCTTGAGTTGGTTCGTGGAAAAGTAAGGCCACGTCTTTTAAAATTAAATCCCTAAGGAAACTTGAGACAAATCTTTTCTGACAGGCCTGGAGATTTTACCAATTCACCATCTTCTCAGTGTTCTTAATAGGCCATTGTATCCTATCTTTCCGTACAAAATGCAGTAGTTTAGAACAGATTGCAGTTTACCTGTACAAGGGACCCTTCCAGCTCAAGACTCCTGTGTGTTGAGAACACCATACAGTAGCAAAGTAAACAGCAGACTGGCTGCAAGCATACCTCATGCAGATGCATGCACAATCGCTGCATGAGATTTGTGCTCTTGACTTTAGCGAGGTCAGGATTTTATCCAAGGTCTGAAGGTAGAAAAGGAGGTACAATTTGTCATGAGGGAGGTTATACAGAGTCTGTGAGGAACAGTGTTAATGACTTTACAGCTTTAGCAAGTACTTTAGTATGATTGCTTTTCCCACCTCTCTGTCTTGCTTCAGTGTCACTTGTGGTTTCAGTAGTCTCAAGTTAGTGAGCTTGATACTGAAACAGCCTTTAATGTTGTTCCTCTACTGGGAACCATCTCCAGAAATCAGAAGAGAAGGGACAGTGTGCAGGTGTGTCTCAGTGTTATAGCTTGCCCTGAGAGAGCAACAAAGCACTATTCCACTGCAGGAGCACCTATGTCCAGTTGTAGCTCTCAGAGCCCCAGTCTTGCTCAGGAAGGGAATTAAATAAATCCATCTCCACCTCTTCTTCCCTGAGGAGCTGCTAACTTGTCCATTTGCGCTCAGCCTACTACTCTGGCCAGGGAGCAGTAAGGCTTGAGCCATCCTCGGTCTTGCCACCTCTCCACGCTTCTTCACCCTCTCATTGCTTGTGGCCAAGAACCTCACTCTCTCCTCCACAGGCCAAGCAAGTGAGCAGGTGGGACGTGGGCAGAGGGGCAGTGAGAAAGGAGGAAGATTGAAGGTCACACTCCCTTTTCTCTTCTGCAGAGCAGAGTGGGGGCTGTGACACCCTATCCCAGCAGGATCTTTACCTCCTGCTGTAAATAGGCACCGAGCACATACCCTGGCCACCAGCTCAGCCTACTGAATTGCAGCTGCTATCAGGCCTGCTCAGAAACTTTCAGACTCAGCCTTGTCATCAGTTTTACGCAACATAAAAAGAAACAGGACAGCACAGGCTCCCAACTGTACACATCCCTAAATGAGGACAGAGGTATCAGAAAAACAGAGTCAAAATATATCTGCTCCCAGTAAATTAAGCAGCTCACACACTAAGATTGAGATGTAGTATTAAAAACTTGGACTTTTTCTCAGTTAACAGGGCCTGTACACTCCTTTTATAATTTCTTGTGGTATGATACTTTCATCCCTGGCACAGTGACTTCACTTTCCTGAGATAACACACTGATTGTACTTACTGTTCCTGAAAAAAGTGCAATTTTAAAGCATATTTAATGCAAAGTGGAGGTGCAAAGTCTTCTTACCAGAGGTGAGGCTCAAGCACAACAGTCGACCCATGAGGTGCAAAGGTTGTGATATGTTTGACACGTCATTTAAGTCATTCTGTGATTTTCCTATGATTCATTCTGGGTTTTTGTAATCTGTGGTAAAGTGCAACAGATACTAAGTGCATGTGGGGAGAGATTATCTGAGGATTATGCAGGAAAATGAGTCACTTGTGAAATTATGTAGTTTTGCCTTCTAAAGTCTCTCAGGAGAGACAGGCAGGAAAGATGCTCAGTGCACTGAAAGAGTATTTAGGTACAGCTAAAGCCTGAAACATGTTGGTAGTGTTATTGACAGGCCATGCAGACTCTGGAGTTTGCTTAAATAAGGTCACCAGGTCCAAATTCAGTTTCTCAATCAGGAGAAAAAAATGGGTTTTTAGAGGGGATTCTCACTATTCCTTTCTCACTTAGCTAGATTTGTTATATACTTGTTTTTTATTCATACAGGTCAAAACCTTCTACTCGTATCAAAATGAACCTGGTTTTACTCAAAACATTAAGAGAGGTCTGGCTAGCCTTTTCCAGCTACAGCTACACTCTGGTGCTGCCCATGAGGTATGATGCTCTACTGATAATCATCATCAGAGAAACAGGCAGAGCCTGGTAGAACTGTGGCTCCCACTGACTTCAGATAGAAATCAGCCCTTGTATCACATTTGAGGTTGGGGACATAAAGACAGCCTTCTGAAAATTTGGTGACCCAAGTCAAGTTGCTGCAATTAGCATAAAGAATTGGTGAAATCCATTTGGTTTAAAATACTCTTAACAATTTAGCAGGATTTGGTAATACACCATCTTAACCCAGGTCACTATAAAAGAAATTGTACTTTGTACTGATGTTTAAAGTCAGCTGATTCTTAAACTCAGTTCAGTGAATTATGCCATGTTAAATCAGAGTATCCATGCAAAGTTAGGTTTAGCCTCTTGCATTTAACCTGCGTTAAATTTTTACATCTGTTCAAACGAGGAAAGTTGGGATTGAACTCAAATCTGTAAGTCTACTGCCAAACATCATTGCTTTCCTTCATAGCCATCTAATGAAAAGTACCCCTGCCTATCCAAAGCAGGTAGTTAGAACACACTGAGACCTTCAAAACTGGTAAATAAACCCAAACAGTGCAGCATCTCATGTAAAAGGTTCCGACAGTGGAGAAGATGGCTCATCTTTGGAGGGTGTTCCAGGGTCCCAAAGATAAATTCAAGTAATTGTCCTAACCCAGATCTTTTTTTCTCAAGGTGGACATATCTGGCAAATGCAATACCACTTACCACGTGCGGCAAGATCAAGTGACTAAAATAAAAGCCCTGGACTCCTGTGAAATAGAAAAACAAGGATTTAACAGTCACAACCGGGTACGATTTCTTTAACAAAACAAAACTGGTTCCCTCTATTTAAAAAGATATCCATGAAGCATGTGGTGCAGAAGTGGGTGACTTCTTGTTGCAGAAGGAGTTCTTGAGAACCTCGTTTGTGGGCTTAGCTTGTAATGTTGTCAACCCACATGCTCCTTCTTCATTTGGCTCAATTTCATCATGAGTTTTTCTCCTGATTTGGAGATATGAGTTCTTTTCCTATTCTTTTGTTTATTGATCAGCCCTTTTTCTGGTTTATTTCTCAATTATTTTCAGATTCTAGATGCCACTACAAAAGCCACATCTGCCACAATTTATGTGCTGGAAGACAGTTTCATTAAATCCATTAAGGCAGAAGAGAATTATGTTTTGCTTCTGAATTCCCGACGAAGATCAGGTGCCAAAATAGTTTCAAAGTAAGTTGGGCAATTTCACTGTCATTGATAGCAGCAAAACTAGTGGTTCAACCCAGTTTATATGTGTACTTCTTAAGTGCATCAAAATCTAAGGCACTAAACTCTCCAGGTAAGGATTTTGGTCTCTTTTGTATCTGTATGCTACGTAATCCAACTTTGATTAACGGCTCTACCATACTGCAAATAATAATTACATTCATAAGAAATTAAATGGAACATCTGGAATTGCCCAAAATATTTTAAGTGACACATTATGGCTGTAGTAATATGTTGTGGTAATTACAAACTGTCCTGTTTCTGAGTCCTTTCATTTCTTAAGAAATACTTCAAAAGGATCTCCATTTCTACTATGTGAAAGTTTGAGTTATAGAAAACAAAATCTGCTGCATAGAAAGGAAACAACAGTGAAGAGAAATTATTCAGGCATCTCCTTAGTATTATGATATATAAAAGATGTACAAATAAAATCTCATTTTCCAGATCTTCTTATGAAACCTTTCATAATGTATATGGTTCCTGAAGGCTGTTTCCCAGGTGCTATAAATTTAGGTATTATATGCCACATACCTCTAGCAGTAATCCTGCTGTACTTCTAAGTACTTTTAAGGTACTTCTGTTACCTTAAAAAAGCCTTTAAATTGCCACGTTCTGCACATTTTAAAATGGTACTTCACTAAGTCTATTTTTTATAATTTTGATCTGTGGAGGGGTTGTTTTGTTTCCTCTTGTTTTGATTTCTGCACTTCTACTGTAACTGTTGGGCTCTAACGGTGTCTTCACTCTATGGATGCACAGGCAGAGACTGGAACTGAAGTCAGTACAAGCTGGCCCTGGACTGATCGCTGGAAAGCAAGTCGCCAGTGTTGTCAAGACCGTGGACTCCAGTTACGTTTCTGTGCCACTAGTAGCAGAGACAGTCAAATCCGAATGCAAGAAGTGTCCTTCAGTAAGTAAACACATGACACAGTGGTGCTCCACCACACAAGGGTGTTTTAAGATCTACCTCTAAAGGTAACAACCTTTTTGCTCTTGTTCAAAGATTGAGTGCAGTATTTCTCAAGACCACTAGAAAATACATCACCCTTTCATTTCATCTCATCTTTGCCAAAGTTGAGTTGGCAGGAGCTTATTTCCTCTGGGTAATGGAGTGAGAAATTACTTTTAAGATGGTTGGACATTGATTATAAACATTTCTGTCATGGAGGAGCTGAATTGCTCCTGAAAATTAGAGGTAGTTACCCATTCCTCAGGTAAGCTAAGTATTTGTTGGTAATATATCTAGACTATTCCTACTGCTCGACCCTGAAGGAAGTCTTTTATTTAAAAGACTTTATAGGTATAAGTATAAAATGGGACTTTAGTATTCCTGGCAAGTCCAAAACTGTTCTCATCTGTTCTGGGAAAAAACCCAACAAACAAAAAACCAGCTTGGGGTTCTATATTCAAGGCGTCTAAGAGTTTGCTACTGTACATGCATCATCTTTTGTTTTACTGATGCCCTTCATCATAAACTAATACAAATTTATAAAGAGATTGTAAGCAAACAGTTTTAATGCTGTTATCATTGTGGAATGAATATAGCAATGAATGGGAACATTAATTTAAAGATTATTATTATTCTCTGTCAGTTTTTGATAAGGAAGATTCAGCATACAATTTGAATACTCCACAGATAATCTTTATGAGCACAAATACCTTACCATATTGGTCCTTGTGCTAGTTATTTGGACGCAGCATTGCACTGTGATACTTTATCTTGTCTAATGCTTGCTTGAGCCTCAGAGATGATAGAAAAATATGTTGAGGGAAATGAAATAGAAATGATGCTGCGTGTGTACTGGAGCAGTTCTGAGCAGGGAACATCAAGGGATCTTAAACAGAGCAGGGACAGGTGCTTTTTCCCTGACTCTGCCCATCAGGGTTTCTGCTCACCAGTTTGTCACTTGGAACTGAGTTTGTCATGATAGTTATAATCTCCAGACCAAGATAATCAACATGGGGTATAATTCCGGAGCACTGCCTGAGGACTGAGCTATGTCATTAGAAACCTACTGGCACGATGAGCATGAAGTCCTGCTTTCTCACTGTATTTTACAGTAACTGCTATGAAAAGATGGGGTCTATAAACAGAACACTGTATCCGAAGCAGCAACATAACATTTGGTACTTATATATACATTAATTCCATGCTGCTATGATATGCCCGACAGTTTTACATTTTCAAAACCCTTTTAAAATCATAAGAGGTCTTATCTCTATGAATTTGGTAAAATACAACTACTATTCCCACTTCACAGACAGCAGCACTAGCTGCCAACAATTACATTTAAATTTAGCCCTAGAGTTCTGTGTTTAGACATCATAAAGCATGCTCTATCAGAAGAGTCCGTGGTTCTTACATTTTTTTTATGTTCGTGGTTTCCACAGGAACAGGCATTCACCTGTTCTGGCATTGAGGTGGGTTGGTTCTGTCTTGTGCAGCCAGCCTTTATAGGTTAGTAAAGCAGCTGTCAGACAGTGACATTAAAAACTAAGTTCTGCTCAGTTCAGAGCCTCTTTGGTTTGGCTTGAACTTTCCTAGAGTTCCCACAAGACCTCTGGTCTCCTTAAGGGAGACAAAGATTCATGTCCAAGCTTGGCTAAATTGCCAAACAGAAGCATGAGTATCTGGGCCTGAATCTTGGGGGTTCAGGAGAACAAGGCCCCTCACAAAAATGAATTGTGAATGTTGTTTTCCAAAGATACCGTCACTTCAGAGACAGCTGCTACTCCCTGTAGCAGTTGAGTGGTTAGAGAACACCCACCCCCTCCACCTCCCCCAAAGACAAAGACTTGGTCTCCACTGTCTTTATCTTGAGATGGCTCCAGCTGCTATTGTTTCTAAGCTATGGGCTAAGCTGACTGAGAGCAGTCCACACAGCTGGGCTCTGCACAGGAGAAAATACAGGATTAATGAGGTTAGACATTCATTGCCAGGCTATGGTGCAACTTCAACAGGGGGCACAGAAAGTGCCCCACTTGTTTATCTAATTTCAGCTTATAATAGTTGCACTGACCTTGTGCTAAGCACTAATCACCAATTGAGGTTAACAGACCCATCTGTGCCTCAGAACACCAGCTCCTCCCAGCTGGTCATTAATCCTCAGGAAATATCCTATGTCTCAATAATTGTTGCCTAATTACTGTTTATTACAGTTGATGGAAGTTGCACTCTGTACTGCTCAGGTTCAAGTGTTATTGCCTAATACAGAATCCATGTAGAGGGGAAGTATTTTAGTAAAGGTCAAATGGGTGCTAGTGTTATTTCCCACCCGGGAGAAGTGCAGTAAAGACTGCTGCAGAGAACAGCTAAGTTTTCACCAAGGAATGTTCTTGATAATTTGAGATAACAGAGGCAAAGGCAAGTGAGAGAGGAAAGGTCAAAATACCTTCAACCAGTTTCTTAAGGGAGTGTATCTGGAAGGACAGATATAGGTGCTTTGGTACCATGTTGACTCATTTAAATCCAAAATGTGGCATGTGGAATGGATACAGCAACAATATATGAAGAAGCCAATACCTGTTCTAATACCAGATTTCCTATCATTTTGTACAATAACCAAAAATCCCTCCCCATCTCATGCAGGTTTATGAATAAGAAATGAGAATTACTTATGGGATATTTACTCCTGTTCCACACCAACCACTTACAAAATTACCATCTTACCACTAAGAAGATATGATTGATTTGTGAACTAGGGATTGTGCATTCTCTGCTTTAAAAGAAATCATTTAGGAGAAAATGGGAACAGAAGGCAAACACTGTATTCACCAGAAAGAGCAATAAATTTGCAAGATAAGAGCATTCACCTTATTCTGGTTACACTATAAATAATCATGTATTATTACAAAATAGATTGCATTTAGGGCAATGTACATTATCAGCAAAATATTAAAGTTTTGGAAGAGGGGCAGCTATAGAAAGGTTTCAAATATATTTGTGGTATTGTACATTACGTTAGACTTAGCTAAAGGATCAGCAATCTATTGGATTTCTGATAATTTAAGCAATAGCTGGCCCACATACCTGCATTTAGTAAGTCTGATTTTGAGAACTGGAACCACAATCTGAGAGATCTGACATAATGTGAATTATTTCACAGCTTTCTGAACACTGGAAGAGCATCAGAGAACATTTGCATCCTGAAAAACTTTCCAAAGCTGAAGCAGCAAAAAGCTTTTTGTCCTTCATTCAGAACATCAGAAAAGCTACAAAAGAGGAGATACTGCAGATTATTAGAAGTGAAAATAAAGAACTTCTGTAAGTCATCATGAACAAGCTTTCAAAAGGTTTAAATTACTTAGAACTCCAGAAGGGCAAATTCCATGGAAACAGATTCAGTTCTACTGGTGATGTCCTAGCAATGCACAAACAGTATTCTGTACTGTCTACAGGAAAAGGATTTCTTTTTTAAAGCTGTGTTTGTTCTTGTAATATAATATATTTGCAGCACACTCTGCAGCCACTGAGACTGCATCTACAGTGCAAGGCAGACATGTTTTGTAGCTCACCCAAAGGTTCTCATCCTGACTGCTTGTTCTGAAACACTCTATAACTTGTCTTTGACTCACCCATTTGATTCCTTCAGAGGGGAATACAGCAAAGGAGATGGTTCATGCCTGGATATTGTTCCGATATTAGAGTGCACATGTGCACCTGGATTGGGAATTGGAAAGCATTTATAAGTCTCACCATACAGTCAGGAACTTTCAAACAAATTATAACAGTTGCTAACAATAGAGATAAACCTGAGAGTAACTCAGGAGGCTGTTCTAGCCTGTTCTCTAGCTGGCAATGCGTATGCAGAAATAAACCACTTCTTTCCATTTACAGCCTTGTCCTGTAAACATTAAAACACTCTGAGGTTTTAATACTTTTTTGGTCCCATAGTTATATAAATTCAAATCTTCTTATCCATGGATATGAATAATTTCTGGAGTTCATCTACCATTTTGAGGAGAAAGAATTTGGGGACACAGCTTTTTCCAACAGGAGTAAAAAGTTCTGTCTCTTACCTACAATGAAGAGATGTTTCAGCACATGGGCTTTTTTCTTTCTCTCTGTATGTAGCAAATCTTTTTGGTATTTTCTAGCTCATTACAATGATATGTTCATTTCCACTTTTTTTGTAGTCCACAGGTAGTGGACGCCGTAACTTCTGCTCAGACCCCAGAATCACTGGAGGCTGTACTGGAGTTTCTTGACTTTAAGGATGCAAGCTCTTCTGTCCTGCAGGAGAGATTCCTGTATGCCTGTGGATTTGCTTCTCACCCCAGTGAAGTGCTCCTGAAATCTTTAACTGTAAGTCAAAGGATAAAACAAATACAAAAGAGTTAATACTTGAGCCTCATCCCTGTCTAAGGGGAAGGGAAGGAGAAATTACTTGCTGTTTCCAGTTTTCCTTACTTTATCCCAGCCAGAGTTTCCTTTAAATATGCCAGTGGCATATAGCCTGGAAACCACAAACTTCTGTAGGTCCAGACTGAAAGTCTATTTACATTGTAAAATGGTATCAATATCTGCTGCTTGTAAAAACAAACGCTTTGAGGATTGTTTGACTCTTGTCTTATCAGTCCCATAACCATTTAATTAACTTTTCAGGTTTGTCTAAAACATAGCTTCAAAGTGAGTCTAGTATTTGAGAAGCTGAATGTAACTCAAGGGAAAATGGCAGTCAATTATTACATGTAATGATAGAGCAGCGCTCTGCTTAGCCTAAGCCCAGGCTGCGGTGGTCATTGCTGCCTTTGCATTGCACTTATGTTCACAGGGGGAGGGTATTCAATGAAGGAGGGTATTCCACCCACTAAAGACTGTGGTTCATCATATTTAATCAGAGAGACTAACAGCATTTCTTTTGCATAACAGGCTAAGTTCAAGGGTGATATTGCAAATGAAGAAATCAGAGAAACTCTTGTCATTGTCATGGGAGCACTCATCAGAAAGCTGTGTGACAGAGAAGGCTGCAAGCTTCCAGTGAGTACCTGCTGTTCACTGCTGGCCAAGTTCTGGTCTGCAGCACCCTAGAATGATCCCTGCTGACGTGGCTGAGAGAGACATGGGAAGCATATTCCCCTTTGTTTTAAAATAAGTCTGTAAATTCCAACGTCTGATAGAGAGGATTTTTTTTTTTAAAGCAATGACATTTACTATATCAGTTTAGGCTTTAATCTGGTCTCTTCCCATTTCTGTGGATTTCTTCCAGTTTGCCCTGGTTTGGCAGAAATTTTCTTCACAGCCTAGTTTGTCAGCAAAAGCAGTACTCATGCTGCCTTGTCCAAAAGCTTTGTGTGTCCTCAAAGAAACACTGGAAAACCCAGGATCAATTTAATATTTGCCATCACCTTAGGTTAGTTTATCTCTGTGGAGAAAATTAATTAGTTCAAGTACTCAGATCTACACAGAACAACCCAAGAGGAAGACTTTCACCTTGATCATGGACTGAGTAGATGCTGATGACAGAGAATGAGGATGATCACAGAAGGCACCTTCTGGATCTGTGCAGTTTGGGACTGCAGCACACTGGTCACAGCCACTTTGGTTATGTTTGAAAGAAGCCACTGACACACAGTTTACGAATTATACCTTTGCTAACCCCATGCAATCAACGCAGAATCATAGAATGATGCTGTGTGACAAAAATGTGCTAGAACCCAGGCCTGCCCCTCTGACTTCCATGAGGAAACAAAGGTAGATATTTGATCACAGAATCCCAGAATGGCAGGGTTGGAAGGGACCTTTGGAAGTCATCCAGTCCAACCCACCTGCTAAGCAGGATAACCTAGAGCAGCCTGCGCAGGATCGTGTCCAGGTAGGTTGTGAATATCTCCAGAGGAGACTCCACAGCGTCTCTGGGCAGCCTGTGCCACCCTCACAGTAAAGAAGTTTTTACCCATATTCAGGTGCCACTTCCTCCATTCCAGTTAGTGCCCACTGCCCTGTATGATCACCATCTAAACATGCTGATTTTCTTTAGGCTGTTGTGGAAGCCAAAAGGCTGATTCTGAGTAGACTAGAGAAGGCTAAGAAGGATGACAATGTGAGGATGTACCTGCTGGCACTGAAGAACGCACTCCTTCCTGAGGCAATTCCACTGCTTCTAAAGTATGCTGAGTCAGAAGAAGGGCCCCTCAGCAATGTTGCTGCCACTGCCTTACAGAGATATGATCCTTCTTTTCTCACCAAAGAGGTAAGAAAATATGCTGCCTAAGAAAAGATGTTCAAGAGACTGTATTAAACATAAAGTATAAATTAAATTAATTTGTCAGTCACACTGTTTTTAAAGATGCCTTGTATACTTTTTTTTACCTCCAGGAAACTATTATCCATACTTCAGATCCAGACAGAAAACTCAATACATTCCTGCTTGCCAAATCCCAGCTCCCAGTCTGCCAGTGCTAGCCAGCCTTAGGCTCAGACAGCCATCAAAGGTGGCAGACAGACTGCAGGGAACACTGGGCTTCCTTCGCAAGAGCACTGCCTTCTCTGTGATGTACAGGAGATGTTAGGGACACTTGGGCACCTGTGTAACACTCCTGATCTTTCTTGTGCTTTCACACAGCCAGGGAGAATGCATGAAGAGGAGGGTAAAATAGCTGCATCTTAGCTTGCTACCTCCAAAAGTAAAAGAAAATACACAAAATAGTGGAACATGAGGTCCTGCCTCTGCTACATCACCCTGCATCCCATTTCATGCCTACCTCTGGCAGCTTTGACAGTGGTTGTCAGGGTGGTGCTCTGTGGTGAACATGCTGGAGGTTGTTCTGTGAGACTCTTGATGGATTTACCTGTAACAAAGATGTGCCACAACCTTCTCAGGGACATGAGGCCACCACAGGGACTATCTAGAAAATGAAAATTGCCATATTTAAAAATTTTTAAAAGAACATATTCCCTTAACAGTCAAGGAAATCTCTCTCTTGATCTTACCACTGCCACAGTATTTTGATCTTAGTGCTTCTACTTATTTACAGCCCTGCCGTGAAAATCTGTGTTGGAAGGCTGTATTTGGACTGTGGCTGAGAGAACATAACAGATGCCTCACTTGCCCATGTGGTCACTGAGCTATACATGTCTCATACATTCCAAAAGGACCATGAAAAACAGGGTGCTGAAAATATATCCTTGTGTATTAGCCTTAGCTATGGAGCTAGCTTAAGCTCATATTATAAACGAGATTCCGATCCAGTCATCTGTGTGAGTACTGACTGAATAATCTGTTTCCTGACCAGGTGAGGGAAACAATGAACAGGATATACCACCAGAATCGTAAAGTCCATGAAAAGACAGTGCGAACCACTGCAGCTGCCATCATCTTAAACAGTAACCCATCCCACATGGAAGTGAAAAACATCCTGCTCTCCATTGGTGAACTGCCCCTGGAAATGAACAAGTACATGCTCGCCATGATCCAAGATATACTTCACTTTGAAATGCCTTCAAGGTACATTGCATTCAGTACAACTAAATACAGCTCATCCTTACTTCTTTGCAGGAACCCAAAGAACACATAGGTGTAATTACTACTCTAAAATTTAAGGAGAGCATAAAAGGATACCTTATTTTTGTGTTACTTCTAATTATTGATATGTCAGAATAAATCTCTGCATTTCCATGGCATGCATTCAACACCTATTCACATTTTCAGTGTTACAAATAAGAATTAGGCATCTAAATTGCATTACTGTAACAAATGCCATCTGTTGGTCTTCATTCTCTCAATGGGCCCCTACCTTTATGTTTTAAGAACCAGCAAACTAGAAAAAAAATAAATATCACATAAATAGAATGAAAATAATCAAGATATCTCAACACCAGGAATTTTCCAGCAAGAGTTTTGCTTCCCTTTCTACCTATAACTGCAGCGAGGAGCTGGAATTGGAAAAGAGACTCTGCATTAGGGCAGATTTTTACTGGGAAAATATGAGGGGCTTCGAAGACCCTCTTTCCAACTGGGAAATACACCCATCTCAAATTTTATATTTGTGCAGAACAATAATGCATTTTGTACCATAACATTTTTGTGTCTCTGTGTTTTTGTTTGTTTGTTCCTTTTGAAATCCCACAGCAAAACAGTCCGTCAAGTTCTGAAGGACATGCGTGCTCATAACTATGATCGCTTCTCCAAGATGGGCTCTTCCTCTGCCTACTCTGGCTATATTACACGTATGTAACATGAAACTGCTTTTTAACCCTGTTTGCATTCCCAAATATTTAATTAATCCACTAATTTAGTCACAGGTACCTTCTTTCTTTTTTAATTAAGGTGGTCCTGATGTATCATCCACATACAGCCTTGACATCCTGTATTCAGGCTCTGGCATTTTAAGGAGAAGTAACATGAACATCCGTATTTTTGATAGAAATGCTGATCTTCATGCCAGCCAGGTAACTGCTATGCTGTACACAAAAACAAAGCCAGTATGTGGGCCTTCTTCTTACAGCTTCTAAACCAATTCAGCTAATGCTTAAGACCACAAGGTTTGCTGGACTGGGCAGGGAACAAGCCAGTAACAGAGGGAAAAGAAACTCCCAACAGCCAGTGAGGCATGTGTTTAAGCAAACAAACATATGTTTTGTTGTGTATCATATCTCAAGTTCAGTCTCTGGTTAAAGCCTGTTTATCTGGTGCAATCATTAAAAGCTTTGTGAGTTTCTAAAACCAAGTCCTCTGTTTTGGGTATAACATAGAATGCAAATGCAAGAAGTAGACCAAATGTAGAGAGATTTAAATGAGATGCCTCTAGTGTGGACTTTTCTTAATGTTGGCAAATACTTTCAATATTATAATCCTCTTAAATTTCTGTGGGACAAAAATTATGCAGTGAAACATGTTTTAGTTTTCCTCCCAACTGCCTGTGAAAAATAGTCATATATGAGTAAAGGCAAATTTGTCTGAAAGAAAAGTGGGCTCAGGATTGTGATCTGCCTGTGGGCAAATTCCATCTGCATCCAAAGGGAAAAAACATGCCATGAGATTGTTTTATTTTCTGTTTTTCTAGGTGCTCTGCATAGTTCCCTTACATCTTAAGCTCATACCTTTTCATCTACAGCTACACAAGTTAGAGTTAGGCTCTAAGAAAATGTGTAGGGTTGTTAAGAGCCTGGGGCAGGCAAAGTGTTTTCATTGATTCTGTGTCACTGTTGCTTTAGGTGGTGATTGAAGCTCAGGGTCTGGAGTCCATAATAGCTGCAACTCCTGATGAAGGCGAGGAAAACCTGGACTCCTTTGCGGGCATGTCAGCCATTCTGTTTGATGTCCAACTCAGGCCAGTTACATTTTTCCAAGGATACGGTGATTTAATGTCTAAAATGTTCTCAGCAACTGGAGATCCCATTAACGTGGTGAAAGGACTTCTCCTCCTGACAGACTACTCACAGGTACTAATAGCACACTGCCTGCTTCTTTTTCTGTCTCTTAAGCACAGATGCTTCCACCCCCACACCATTATTGTAGGACATCTTATTTTCTTTCTTTTCAATGCTGATAAACCTCATCAATGTAACATAGGCTTCTTTTACTATTAGAGCAATAGAAAAGTCACTGGTATTAAAAAACAGAATGAAATTACATGAACAGCAATCTAGAAAATATAGTAACACTAAGAGCAAATCCAACTGAGTTTCCTATAGAGAACATGTATCGCTAACAGCTGTGGCCTCCCCTCCCACAGTTTCTTGTAATACAGTATTACCCAAGTGACTGCCTAAGTTTTCCTCTTCACAAGCTGTCCAGAGCCCTTACATCGAATAAGGCAATAACTATCAGGTACTGAAGGAATTAATCACTGGTACTCAAACTTTCCTAGATAACTAACCTTCAAAGAACAATGCTAAGAAGTCCACATATCAAATGCTTATTGCTAGGGAAAAGCAGGAATGAAAATGAGGATTAGACACTTTTTTATGCAACTGCCACCCCAAATAGCCTGTTAATTTTATGCTTAAGTATAGACTCCCATACAAATATAGCTGGCTACATAATGTGCTATTGGACATCTCTCTGAAAGTGTGGGGTCAGCAATCGTTTTGGATTTTTGTTCTTCCTAAGTGAGGGTCTTCTTAGAACCTGTGGATTTAACAGCAGCACCGAGCACACAAAACATCTGCAGGCTCAAACCTTACTTTTTACTTTTTCCCTTTAAATCTTGGTGAAAGAAAATGCCAGAAGCAGATGATGAGAAAATCCACTCTGATCAAAGTTACACAGAAACACCCTCTGAACATGACAGCTGTCCCGGTCCTGAACCCAGCTTGACCCCTTTATAATGGTATTAAAAGTCTAGAGGGCTTCCCATGTAGTGCACAAATTGGGTAACTAAAGCTCATTCCAACGACGCTTTACAGTTCACACGCAGATTATGGGCAAAAAACTTTACCACGACCTATTTAAGAAACAGACTGCAGAGGTGAGAAAGATAATCATGTCCAGTCCTGAGCATATGAGCGTGGTGTTTACAGAACTAAGTATTTCCAACTGCTGTGCATGCACCAAGCTCTGTACATACCTGTCTGAATCAGCTGGCTGGGCATGCTGAGAGCTCTGCCAGCCAGCAGATTCTCCACTCCTTGTCTTTGGAGAGCTTCGCAAAAGTCTGAAGCACACCAGGGTTGGGACAGGCTGCCACTCTGAAAAATATCAGCACAGCATTTTTGGTCAGTCACTGACTCTCTGGAAGCCTGGGCAGCAGTGTGATGAGATGGGATCCCACCCTGCTTTCTCTCTTGGGTTGTCACTAGTGCAGTTGCTGCCTAGGCTCTTTGAGACTCAAGCAGCGGACACAGCCAAAAACACACGTGTTCACAACCAAAAAGGTATATGTTCTTACCTCTACACCCCACAAAGGCAAAAATTGTTTAAAGCACTGTCGAATATAGCTTCAGGGCTGAGCATTCTAAACACAGCATATCTTTCTAAGAATGGCTTTACAGCTATGTTCCAGGTCAACAACAACATCAAGATGGATTTGGCACTTCCACACAACCCCGTTAAGCTTCATTAGATATGCTTTCACCTGTCAAGTTCTTGAACTGTGGTTACAGCTACAGCAGGAACACTGTTAGAAAGCAAGTGCAAATGGCCTGATGCTGGAACTGAGGAAAAGCAGTGCAACAGAGCCATGACTAATCTAGCTTTTTGATTGCAGAGTACTCCCTCCGCTCTCCCTGGCCAGCATGGACAGGCCTTGCCCAGAACATAAGCCCCTTTACAAATTCATACTGTAGACAACCAAGGCAAATGCAGATTTTTCTTTCAAAGAAGAAAACCAGGCATGGGAAACAGTGCCCATTCCTTGCTACCAAACCCCAGTGTGCCACAGCTGCCTGCTGTGTGATTCCAGAACAGGCAAAAACAAAACTTAAGGTAGGGGCAGTGCAGTTGAGATCAACCAGCAAAACAATGGCTTGGAAGGCCAGACTGGAACTTCAAAATGGGGCAACTGAATTGTCAGAAAATAATTTATCGAATATTTGGGTTGCAATTTTAACATTGGCACAGCCTGATTTGGGGAAAATGCTAGAAAAATTCTGCTACCCCATTGCTGTTTATAAGGATCATTTTGCACAAAGACCAAAACTGAGTTGTACTCAGAGTGCTGTCAAATCTATTAAATAACTGCCCTCCCTGGAAAACAGATTACTTTCAGTAATCTTACAACTCTGGTAATAACAACAGGCATATTTTGGAGAGGTGATTTCCAAGTTAATAATACTGCTTCTAAAACTCAGACTCCTGCCCACCATCTGGAACATGTTTTCTCACGTAACTCCACAGACTGGAATCAGAGTGCATTTTACAGCCATCGCCAGTTCTCACAGCATTGTCCGAGGGCTAAGAAAATCGGTCCAGAAGTTATAACTCCCTCTATAAAATAAACACCTCTCATAAAACTCTTTCTGAGACCCCCTAAGTTACCTGCATTTAAGTTCAGTAGTGTTAATATTTCTCCTAGGTAACACACCTGCCAGAAGCACAGAGAAATTAAATACTGTATTAATAGGTCAGAGAAACCACTTGAAAGCCAGACCCCAGAGGAAGATAGCCAGCTCCTGAAGAAGTGCCCGTTTCAGCCATCTTGCTGTTGCCTTACAGTAGCACTGTCAGTGCAGAACATAAACAATCTTTTCAGCATTTTAAACAGTAACAAACTACCTGTTCTTTCAGAACACATTTTCCACTGCAAATGATATGCGAGGCTTAAAATAGGAAGGGAAAGGAGACCACTTCTCCTGAGGCGGCTGGGTCCCTGTGATTTACACCTCCCATTGGTCTGGATTGGGTTTGCTCATGAGGTGAAGGACAGGACTGAGCTCTAAATAAGGAAATAGATGAGCTAGTAAAACACGAGACAAGTGCTCCTTAGCTTCTCTACCGGTTTCAGTGACAAATGACTGAATTCTAGGTAGTCTTTAAAGCCTTAAACTGTGCAGTCACTGCAAACCAAGCCTGCTCTCATATTCTTAGGTGCAATTTGACAATGCATCTAAAAATATCTGCTCCTCTGGTTGTGTGTATATGTCTCTGCCAGAATGTATCCTGTTACCTCCTGACTTGTTAACAGCTACCCACCAATTCTGTCCCAATCAAAAGCAAAGTCAAATAAAGTAAAACAAGCTTTCCCTCCACACCTAAACAGATCAGCAAAAAAAATATTCATTGCCCTATTGCAGTCAGTAAAAAAGTTCCCTTTGATTTCAGAAAGACCACATTTCCAACCCATGATTTTTACTTGTGTGAAAATAAGAAATCAGAGCACAGTATGACCACGCTCACTGGAGACATGCTGGATTTATAAGCCACAGCCAGCCCATTGCATTCTTACATTAAATCTCAAGTTCACTTCAGCAGCAACTGACTGCCAAGCTGGTTCTACCAAGGAGATTGTTTCAGAGATCATTTATTTACCCTAAAAGGTGAAGTAACCACATACAGTAACCATAATTATCCATGTCCTCATTTACAGCAGGAAAACTTTAATGCTCTGAATAAAAACCTCCCCAAATGTTGCTCCTTTCTATAGGGATTAAAAGCCAGGCTCTCTCTGCATGCTTCTTTCTTAAATCTTGGGACAACATTAGGTGGAATCACAGAGCTACTGAATAGCTAAAAAGAGAAGAGTGACTTTTAAGGTGCCTGGAAATCAAAAAAGGGGAGGAAATTGCGTAGTCACACATCCTGAAAATGCCTGCAGCATTACAGGTGCTGAGAATACCACAGGCACAGAAACCTGGGAGGAGGGAGAAAACCAGCTGGGAGAGAGAAGGAAGTGTCCTATATGCAAGAGACATGATCAAAACAAACTTTTCGCAAGCTAATAGTTCTTTTAAAACATTAATCTAGTTTTAAAACATTAAACTAGTGAATTAATGCACTAGTTCTTAGGGAAGCAGGACAACTGTATGAAGTGAGCTAGACTGCCAAGCTGAGTGAATCTTAAATCCTGGCTGTGTGTCAAAACTTAAAAGCATTGAGCTGCCATGATGTTGAACTATACTATCACTTCCAAAATGGGCTCCACGCAATGTGTTTCCAGTTCAGCCATAGAGGTTTCAAGAAACCATGAGCACACTTGATGGTTGATGGAAATTGCATTAAATGGAAATTCACAGTGGCAGTTAAAGTACAGTAGCTTATGGGTTTGACCACCCGGCCACCGAAGACATAATTCCCACCACGTGGTGGGTTCAGAGTCACTGCACACTGCATGACTCCTTGCAGCACTTGACATCCCACTGCCAGTACAGGGCTGCCTTTGGGTGTGCTGAAGAAGTCAGGCTGCACTGCACTGCTGCTGGAGCTCCAGTCAGGAGTTTAATCTGACTTAGCTGGACTGCCAGCAGAGCCTCTGTGAGGGTCTGATATTCCTTGCAGTGATACCCCTTGCAGAAATTATGCCAGCTGGCACAATGGGGAGAGGGGAAGGATGCAAAGCACCTCGCCTTAGCTTCATCACATCTTCTAGGGAGTGAGATACATCAGGGGAAATGGCAAGTGGCATGATCACACTGTGAAAGGGAGTAGGGATATCAGAGAGGTCTGCAGTCAGTAACAGAGCAGTTACCTGTGCTTTCTGATGGCTCTAGGAGATACAGCTGCAGTCTGGGCCGAGGGCCAGCATGGAGTTCCTGGGCGGCCTTGCCATTGACATCTCAGGAGGGATGGAGTTCAGCCTGTGGTACAGGGAATCCAAAACCAACGTCAAAAACCGGTGAGATGCTCCCAGCATGCACTATAGCTGTAGAGAGCTCAGGTTCCTGAGCCCCAATAGTCCCAATGAGAAGAATTGAAATATAAAAGACCTTGCAGATGAGTTAAAATTAAATAACAGTTACCTGCCTGGGACATTTGTACATCTCTTCTTCTTTCCACCTGGGTAATTACAGCTCCCACTGGTCTCATATGAATTTATGTACCATTACCTGAAGAACAGGTTCCTTTGAGGGCAGTTTTTTATGGATGGATGGTGGGACTGTTTGCAATTTAATTTCCTGTCTCTTACCATGTTTTTAATTAATTGTAATGTCTGAATTTATTTGCAGGGTAGCCGTGTTTATAGCTGGTAACACTGAGGTGGATTCCTTCTTTGTAAAAACTGGTATGGAAACCACTTTGGAAGTAGAAACGGCATTAGACTTCATCTCCACGGTGCAGTTTTCACAGTACCCATTTTTAGTCTGCATGCAGATGGACAGAGTCGAGTCTCCCTTCAGGTAAGAACTAGGAGCACACAATTTCCAAGGCAACCTGCCAGCCAGCTGCTGAATCTGGAACTTTTGGTGTTCACATCCACAAGACTTTAACTACAGAGGGCAAGATTCAGCTTAACACGACCAAGTGCAGTGTAGGCTGTTACAGACACCAACCTCTCTGCTAACCTGTTCTTCCCTCTCTCTCCTCCCTGAGATTCAGAAGTAACATTTTTGAAGATCACAACTTGCCCTGAGTGTGCACTTCAGTCCAATTTTCTAATTTGGCTTTGCAGGTAAACTAAGCAAAGTGGTAGGACACTGGTGCCCACACTCAGAATCAGCTCTGCTGGTGACCTGAAACACTGCCAGCAGTAGTTCCTTATTATGCCACCAAGAGAAGTACAAGCCATAAACTAGCTGAAGTGGAAAGTTTCTTCATCTGCTCTTTACTAGTGTCAACAAAAGCACCTGGTGTGTTAAACACATGCAACTCTCATGTTCTACATTTTATTAAGGCACCAACTTCCCTGAAAGCTAAACAATGGCCCAATAAGGTAAAAAAAAAGATGCATTCCAGTAGCCAAAGAGTAGTAATTGCATTGCCATGTGAAAAGCTGAGTTTACTGCTCCTTTCTAATTCCTATTAGCTAAGACCTAGGGTCAATAACATTTGCAGAGCCCGTGCCAGATTTCCATTAGGCTTTCCTGATCCCAAAGATGGTAAGCCTGAGAGGAATCAAAGAACTCAAGGACCTGCAGAAAATCCTAAGGAAACAGTACTTGTTATTGTGCAGGTACTAAAACATCTTCTGATTAAACCTACACACTATGGAAGTGTGATCTGATCTGTATGTATCCCTAACCTCACGTAGCAGGTACAGATTTTGCATAAATTTGGTAAAGCCAGACCACCACATTGTGTCTCCACAGGCGCCACGTGACTAAGTATGAAAGTCTTCCATCTGGCAGACGGTACACTGCAAGGAGAGGGAAAGCAGAGCTGCTGGCAGGTAACGAATACCCTCTCCATCAAGAAAACTCCAACATGTGCAGGAAGGTTTTCGGCACAGAGTCTGATTCCTCCAACAACTGGTTTTGAAAACGAGCACCTGGGCTTTTGCTTTCCCGACTCCATGGCTCCCTCAACGACATAGGCTTGTACGTACCGTTCTAACGTGGAGCTTGATCTTGCACTACTGCAGTTAATGGGAAATTTGCCATTGATTTCAACAGGCCAGGATCAAACTCTCAGTGCGTGCACAGTGTTTACATATTAACCTATATTTAAGACTTTTGTAAAAAAGGAAAAAGCTAAGGCAAATAAAGACCAATTTGGTAGTATTCCAGGCACTCCCTTTGGGGTGCTGCTAGCTCTTTATTTTTACTTTTTCATGCCAAAAGCAAAAATAACCCCTGTTTTTTCTGTCTTGGGGAATACAGAAGTCCATGTTTTTGACATGCAGTAAAACAATTACCATGTATAAAGAATGATTATTTATAAATGTATTTTAAAGTATTTGGGTGGTTTAGGCCGATGACCAATCCTCATTCAAAAAGTCAAGAACAACAAACATCTAAATGGGACCCTGAATTCCTGCTTACTCACTATTGCCTGTTTAGAAAAATACAGGTTTTATTTTACATGATTTTAAAGGATTTTCTCTTTTTTTAAGCAGTCAGAGCATGATTATTGTTATTATTATTTATCTTTTGGGTTTTTTTATTAACTGCTGTAATGAAATGCCATCGATTAGAAATATGGGCAACATTTCCAGAAATACCTACAGTTGCCTTAATTCTGTTCCCGTTGAAGTCAATGGCATAATTTCTGTGGTTGTCAGCAGGAGCAGAGTTAAGCCAACACCGATTGCTCTTCAAGGTTGCCCTCTGAAAATTTGTGTCCCTGTTTGTAATCAAGGCAGGTGTATTTTGAAACATGTGAACCCACTAAGGCAATTCCGGACTTCCATGAAGGAAAGGGCCATTTTGAATGCACAGTCTTAGCAAAGCCCGTGCAGAGCCAGAACATTTTCTCCTAGGTAAGTTAGGCTCATATTTCAATGTGAAAAAGTAATCACTACTCATACAAGTCTTCCAATTAAAATATCTTACACCTTTTCGCTCATTCAAGCAGCATCTTCATATGGACTAGGAAAAAAAAAAAAGCTTTACATTTACAACAGCATTGCAGATTAAGAAAGAATTTACCTCATCCCAGCTCGTGATCCATCTGATTTAATTTTTATAGGACAAAGGGGGTGAGTGCTGGTCACAAAAAAAGGAAAATAAAAAGTTAGGAGCAATTGTTTTTCAAAAAACCCCAAAACTAAGACAACAAACACCCCGCCCCCACCCCCACCTCCCCATCCCCCCCAAAAAAATCAGGCAGGAAAAAGAGATTATTATGGACAAAAAAAAAAAGTATTGCAAGAATAAAAAAAATTCCAAATTCTTGGGAGTTGTAAACAAGAGTGCAGAAATCTGCAAAAATCAAACTATCAGTGGGATGAAACAATCTGCTTGTTGTCTTTCTTGAAAATGCTGACATACATAGTCAAAGCATAAATAAAGCAGGTAAAAACACAGTGTGAAAAAGCTGCTTTGCTTCCAGTCTTGTTTTTTGTCTCTTACCTGCTGGGTTGGGAAAGTCTCTTGTGGGGAAAGGCATGGGGTTGACAGGGGCAACCCATGGGAACCAAGAATCTAAGTTGGACACCGACTTGTCCTGAGCTCCCTCTCTAGTCAGGAGCCTGAGTGATCTCAGGAGGGTGGTGTTTTGCCCCCAAGCAATTTGCATCCATCATGTGCTGGACATGCCTGCCCAAAAACTCCGCCCAGGAGAGGTAAGACCCAGTTGCTCCTCTTCTGTGCCAACACTTACCGGTGATGAGTTAAGGCGAAAGCTATACCAATACTGCTGGCAGTGATGCCACCCCGTACAATAACATGGCTGGCACCGCCAGCAAACCTGCTCCTCTGCCTTAAATGCCCTCTTTCACTCCTCTGCTGAAGATTTTACACAACACCCCATCCCCAGACACTCCTCCTCCTCCCTCAATGAGAGGCAGTCTCTCCTGCCTCCCTCCCAGACCTCCTCTCTTTCTCCCCAAACATGGCCCTTCTTTCAGTAAGGCTCCCACAAAGCTGTCTCTTCCCCTAAATATGAATGCTTTAAGTTGGCACTCTCTGTTTTGCAGACCCTGCTCGATACCTCCATTATTGTTTTAGGAACTGAAACTGAAGGCAAGCTTTTGCATTTATTGCTATTTGTGATATACAAAATAAAAATAAGATCAGAGCTAAGTGTTCCCACACCTAGAAAGAACCAGTCTCCTTCTGCAGTGATCTCACACCCTAAACATAGGACATGGACAAAGAGAGGCACAAAGAAATAGCTATCATCACTATTTTGCTTGTAGATAATTGAGATATCAACAGATGATGACCTCAACTTCACATTCTAATTTGCATCAACGGTCTGCCAGGCTTGCCCATGACTTCACAGAAGTTATAGATCATGGAATTTGCTTTTGCTTGATCTGTGCCTGACATCAGCAATTTCACACCAAGGCTTGCCCCCTCTCAAATTAATCAAACCTAAGAACCTTCTGAAAGTGTAAAACAGGGCCTGCAAAACACGGCCCTTGGCCACATAAAGATACTTTAATATGGGTTCCCCCTTTTAAAAAGCCTGATGTAAAATGCTTTCTGATTCCAAAAGACAATCTGGCTATTGCCAGGTACCTGGCCAGCACCACCAGGTGAGCTTCTGTTTCACATGAAATGCACATGAATACCTCAAGCCTTGCAGCAATACCGGCCTGTGTCTTTTGCTTTTTTATTTACTCATCAAGCCCTGGCACAGGTAGTTGAGGAAAATCGTTGTGCCCACCTGCACTGTTGAAAACCAGCCTTTGAGAATGGGACAACCAGCCTGTAAGGGTACTTTTGGGCTTCCATAGCTTTGACAACATCCCTTGAAACTAAATCAGTGCCTCTGAGGCCTGCGTTGCTCCTTCAGAAGTGGTACATGTCCTCATGGATACCCCCGGTATCACAGCAATACACTTGTTTCTGAAGCTATCTGACCCTAACAGCTGGACATAATGGGGATTCCAGAAGGGGTTTAGCCCAACAGCTGGGTAATGGAAGGCCATGGCTTCCTTACGTGGGCTCCATAGCTACGGAAACAACAAAACTGACAGTCTTCTAAAAATAAGGTGAAATGAATACATCGCTTAAGCCTGCATTTGAAGTGAAAACACTATCAGTGTTTGTCAAAGTGGCTGGGGTGAATATAGGCAGCACACATCTTCACTAATGGCTACTATGTACTTTTAAATAATCAGCAATGGGAGCAATTAAACACCAATTCATATGTGAAGCTTCGAGAAGCAAATACTCAGTCCTTTCTAATCGGAAGCCACAGAAAGAACAGAGCAATGAGAATCTAGCTAAATCCAAAAGCCAACTCACTTGCAAAAGGGACTTTAAAACTTCCCCCTTAAACTTGGAAAGAGTACTAATTTTTAAAGAGTGTTTTTCATAAACCCTTAAAAAAAAAGTATATATATTAAAATTCCAGCATTCAGTTTCCCACTCCACTTCTAAACATGCTCTGCTGCAGAAAGCACAGGGAAATAGAAAGATCAATGACTTGGAAAGCAGACCTCTTCCCAAGATTATGAATTAAGCCATCAGTGCAGTATATAAGTTAACAAATATGGGGACTAAACACCACCGTTTTTGTAATGGTTGACCATAAATAACTACTGGTAAAATGGATTCTTTCTAACCAATAGTGGATTCAGAATCACAAGGTTGGAAAAGACCTTTGAGATGGAGTGCAACCATACCTGTCCTCTACTACATCATATCCCTGAGCACCTCATCTACCCATCTTTTAAATACACCATGGGTCGATGGCTCAACTGCCTCCCTGGGCAGCCTGCTCCAGTGCCTGATAACCCTTTTGGTGAAGAATTTCTTCCTAATGTCTAATCTGAACCTTCCTGACACAGCTTGAGTCCATTTCCCTTTGTCCTTGGTCCCTTCACCTGTCGCTTGGGTGAAGAGACCAATACCCATCTCTTCACACCAGAGTTGCATGGGTGTAAATCAGCACAACCTCAGAACAGCCTGCAATCACGCTGACAGCACCTTCCTTTCCCTTTGCCTGTGGAAACAAGATGATAATTTGAATTATTTTACTTCTGATAAAATGAATCAATCCTTGGTGAAAGGCACTAGGGTTAACACAGAGGCAACAACCTCTGAAATACCTACCCCAGATTGCTAGTGAATATGTTATTTAAAAAGTCAAGGCTGACTTACTGACAAAATCTGGTGGAGAATTTGTCTGGCTATATGGCGTAGAAGGAACTGCAGTTGGACACATTTTAAGAGCTACAGACCCATACATTGCATGCTGTAGTTGTACCTTCGAACTTGTGAGGATTTGTTAAAAATAGTAAAATAAACACATGTCCTGGTTGAGCAAGGTTTTTAACCTCGTTTTTAATTTGAAACTTGTCCAGCAGAGGTCAATGTAAAGAGGGGCAACAGCAGAGTTGGGCTGGCAGCTGCTGTTTTGCAGCGTCAGGTTCAAATTTGGTACCTAGATGATAGGGACCTCAAAAGTAAAAAAGCTGGAAAGACAAGAGATACCATTTGGGTTTGGCAAGAGGATTACTTGCTCTCCATAGCAACAATCCAAGATAATGGCAACTTAAAAAAACCCCAACCAAGCAAACCCCCCTGCCTATTTAAAGTGCTTTGTTTTATCCTGGAAAACTTGACATCAGGGACTTTTCTACCTCTCATTTTGCTTTGCTCCCACTCCCTCTGCGAAAAAGTGTTGCATTTCTACCTTTTGGTCTCAGCATTCCTAGCAGGGATGTAAAGACTATTTAGAAACTCGTAATGTTTTCTCTACCAATCCCCGAGAATCCCAGGCGTATTTCACCTGTTTAAGGTCTCATTTTCATTTCTGTGGATTCTTGTAGGGTGAGGTGCATTGCTGTTGGAAAAACACTGGCTGCAAGACTGGTCCCCTAAGAGACAGGTTAGAGTTCACATCTATCAGTGTATTTATTTTTGACATCTCTTTTGTAGAGATTTCACCTTAAAATATCCCTTCACCGAAAGGGTTATCGAGCATTGGAACAGGCTGATAGAAGAGGTGCTCAGGGATATGGTCTTTTCCAGCCTAGTGATTCTGCGCTCTTTCATGGGGGACCAGCAGTACTGTGAAGAGCTTGTTACAGAGGTCCACTGAAATCAGCTCATCTTGGAGCAAAGGAAAGGTGCAGTTCCCAGATTTTCCTCTTGACAACTGCAGGTCCCTTTGCAATTTCAGACTCCTGTGGTTTGAACAAAGTGATCTAAGACCTTTCCCTCTGCTCTACACACCCACTGTCCATTTGGTTCTGGTTTGGTCATCCTTCGATGTCCTGCGATTGCCCAGATTGCTCCTGTTGAGCTAAGCCTATGTGGCTGCGCTCTCCCCAGCTCACTCCCCCCCCCCCCCATTCCCCCGTTTTTCCTCTCTCCTCCTGTTGAGCTAAGCCTGGGTGGCTGCGCTCTCCCCAGTTCATTCCCCCCTCTATCCCCCAGTTTTTCCTTTCTGCATCTATTGTCATTCCTCTCAAATCTGCTGGGTCAGCTAATCAATCCGTTTGTATTTCCGTGTAAGTACCATGAACTATACACTGGCAGTGAAGTCACTGATGACATCTATCCTAAATGCCGTGCTAAGGAATTCAGAAAGAGAGAGAGAGGGAGAATGCCACAAACACCAAACCACTGTTTCACCAGTAAACCTGTGCTTCTGGTAAGGGAGGAAGTCTGCGCTGCCATATCTTGGGATAACACAGCAACTTCACGGTAGGTATCTTCATGTTGTATTGCAGATAAATGAGGTAGGAATCGCTTTTCCTTTAAGTATCTTGGGCACATGATCAAAAGGAAGAGCATTGTAACGAGCCCCCTACATACCGAAAACCGAGAAGTGTTATTTTAAAACAGCAGAACGAATCTAGTTTTCAAGGCCGTTTTGTGATGTTTTGATGTTTGACTCCTGCTATTTTAAACTCTTGGACTTGACCTACCATCAGAAAGCTGCTCAGTCTCCATTAGGGTAGAAGGAACACATGAAGGCAGTGAAAGGTTTTTCCTAGCAGTAATTCATGTAACACTGCCACCCACTAATAAAGTGATCCTATTTTTGATTATATCACAATAATAGACAATGAAAGTAACACAGTGAATGGGCAGGAAAAGCTTATTCACCCCACCGGCTGCTCTGTCTGAACACTAAACACCACAAAGATACAGTTCTTTGGATACCCAAACCCATATACTGGGTGAAGTTAGTCCATTGAAACTGGGGAGTTCTTTTCATTTAAGTTATATCTCAAGGGGAAAAAAAAACAACAAGGAGAGTCAAACAAAGCAATGCCTCCAACTTCCCTTTGTCCTAAGAGGGCAGAATAAACAATGAGATCAGGTCGGAAATAGACTTACAACACTGGGACAGACTCAGGGAGACTCAGACTGTGGGATTTTGGATCTGCTCTCTGGTGAAATCTTTTCTTCTGTTACCATTTACATGTTGAACCACGTAACGCCTCTGTTATCGCTTGTTCTCCACAATGGTGAAGGCAACTTCACAAACATACAACCAATCAGGGAACTGCAGGCTTACTTGCAGCGCATCTTTTACTGAAAAATACATTTTATTTATCATAACATTCAAAAAAACCCCAACATAATACAAATGCTAACTCATTCAGTTACAGACTTTGGTACTCAGCGATTTCAGAGTCCGTTCTCAGGTGGTTGTGACGTACTGAAGCATTCTTAACCTGCAACTTGCTAGTGCAAATTCTCTCTCTTCCAGAGTGTCTCTGCTGTCCTTCAACCCCAGGCACATGGCATCCTGCAGCAGGACCACTTTGGGCTTTAACTTCACACTTGCCACAATGTTGTCTACATTGAGAGCAGCTCAAAGAGTCCATTTTTCTCCAGTTATTTATCTTTTTTTTTTAAACAATGTTTTCCCCCCACAGGCAACAATCAACACTATGTGTTCATGGCATTTTCCCCTTTGCTTCATAGCCCACCGCTCTCTCATCAGACATACCCACATCCTCTTAGCAATCACTATCCTTACTTCACATTTGCACTTTTAAATATCTTTACACTGATAATCCACATCTTAAAAAAAGAAGAAAAAAGAGAAGGAAGAAAAAAAAAAGAAGGAAAAAAAGAACAGAAAGAGGGGTAAAAAAACACAAGCAATTTTAATGTTCTCAGGTAGCCACAAGTTAACAGTAATTTATATGCATAAGGAATGACACTTTGGCCATCAACACTAGAGAGTAAAGGTAGCTTTGAACACAGACAAGGGGGAAAAAAACCAAAACCAACCACACAACCCATAAATACAGTTTAAATCATTCATTGAGTGATTCACCAAGGATTAAATTTAACTGAGTGAAACCAACCCTGTGGCCAGAACAATATCCATGCATCACTCCAGTCCCGCTCAAACTTCTAATGGGATCCTGCCCCAAAACACGTGGATGCAGCTGGCTGGTTGTTGCAGACCCCAAACCCCGATGGCAGGGTTGGGAGGGAACTCGAGTGGTGCAAGGATTGTGCCCTGCTTTGCACGCGGAGTGAATTTCAGCTGTAACGTACTATGACTGCACCGTGAAACATATAATACTAGCAGCTTGTGAACCCTGACAAGGAGGGCTTGACTCTAACCCAAGACACGTGGTTACACATCACCCCTTCAGCTGGAGAAATTCACCACTGGGTATACAAGGAGGAGCACCATTGTTACCGGATTGTTTTCTGGCGACCTTTCGCGGTGTTACCTGCTGGGTCTGGCCAGACTCAGCGCCCAGAGCTCCGGCTGAAGTGAAGAACCTGGGACTCAGGTCTGCAAGGCACTCTGGGCCAAGCTCAGCAAAGCATCGTCAGGTGGGGAAAAAAAAAAGAAAAGAGATTGTGCTTCCATTGAAGTTCCCAGGAATCAGCTTCGATATTTGAACTCAGGGATGCACATGGAGGCTTTGCTGGACTGGGTCTGCGAAGCGAAGCTCCTTGCAAAGCTGACCCCTTGACACAAACATGGAGTCTCTTTAGTAACAGACAAATTTAAGCAAACATTTTTTGACATTAGGATTGACACATCCCACTGGAGGAAGCTCCCCTGAGAATATAAATAGATGTTGGTATTGCCTTGTTTCATTACTTTTGTCTCCACAGACAGTTAAAAAAACCCAACAACCCTGCAAACCTTTCCACCAACAAAGATACGTTGAAATCCTGGGCACTTGTGTTCTATACATTATTTTTTTCCTTTCAAGTACACCGGGTGAAACTGTAAACCCTGAGTTTGTGTGTCAAACCTGTATCTTGTAAACTGCTACAGGAAATTTGACTCGGAGCACCGACATGAGAAAAGGTAGGTCAGAAACATGTTTAAAGGCGGGTGCTAGTATTACAGTGTACGTTCTGTGCATGGGTATGTCACAGTGGACCATCTACTCTGGTACCTGCACTGTCCTGCAGTCTGAAGTACTGCTTCTTTTCATACCAATACTCTAGTTGTAACATCTACAGACTTGGCAGTCAGGAAAACAGTGGAGAGGCATTCATTTTCTTTAAGAGGCGTTCAGCCTGAATCCCAGTAGGAAGTTAAAGCTTGTAACTGTGGACCGTGCAACCAAAGAGTGCAGGGATTCAGTTTGCACATTATATGCTCTAGCTGGGCACACCAAGCACTTTAAAAGGGGTTAGAATGGTATTTTGTCATTGGATTTCCACAACGATGAGGGCAAATGATAAGATACATGCAAAACCACTCGCTACCTGCGTACACTGGCAGCGCGTTCAATCCCGAGGGGAGTTTCAATTTGCGCCTGTAAACAAACAGATCGCACTGAAACACAATCTCACGTGCATGGGTAAAGGCAGTTGCGGATGAGTTTTCTACACCCTGAGAGTTACTCATGGCAATTAAAAACTGGGGTGCTTTGTAAGAATGGGAAACCCCACAACTTCCCAAGCAGCAGTAAGCCTTGAGAACAGACACAGGAAAATCCTGTGGGTGGGCAAATGCTCAAATACAGATGTTTGGGGTTTGCATTTAGATTTTAGATTCCAAGCCTGTTACCTCAGGAAAACTTTATGCCAAGTAACTTGGATTGATCTTGTATTTATTTGCTTTCCAAAGCGCTTCACTGAACCAAAATTTTGGGTGGGGAAAAGGCACTATTGTAGCTTAGTTTTGCTGTCATGATAACAATTCCCTGTTACTGAGACAAACTGGTCACTGGCAACAGCATCATCAGTTTCCTTTAAGCAAAGTTTGGTAGATGGACATACATGTCACTGCATTTTTAATAACCTTATTGCATATTTTCTTGTTCAAAGGAGAAATATGTTCTTAGTGAATACAGACAGTGTGAATGTAGCCCTTGGATAAACCTGTCGATCAATGGCTAAGGAAATTACTGTGTATTTTTGGGGCTGAAACATTAAAAACTCCTCTTACAGGGTAATCACCAGGATTGTGTTTTCAGTGATGTAATTTAAGGAAGAGTAGACTGCAGTCTTAAAGAAAAATAAATGCAATTCTCTCCTTTAGAGCCAGGATGTAAGAATATTACATTCAGTTTCTGGCTTTCCAGTAGTTAAACACCATCACAGTTAGGGCCACTTGTGATGTACAGTACAGAGGAACAAATGAGAAAGGAAAGCAACCAAATGCATTTTCTGGCGTCTACACAACCCAGTTTGAGCCATGCCAAAAAATAAATGCTAAAGATAACCTGAACACGACAGATCTCTGCGCCTGCTATTCCAAGTGCAGAACTACAGGGTACGAAACAGGTACCTGGTTGCAAATCATCACCGAAACCTATGGGAAAGACCCTCATTTACTGCAATGGGAGAGAGCTGAGGGCTTTATTATTTTAATATTTTTTTTTTTAGGAGATGTACTGGATCATCACAACACGTTCCAGGGACCTGGATAAGGCTGTGCATCAGTCCACATTGGAGCACTGCTGCATTTACACCCTGTGCTTTACTAGCAGCTGTAGTGGCACTACTACAGCTAGCTGCCAGGATTGAGGCAGTGCCTAAAGCCTGCAGATCGGTTTGGACATACAAACAGCTTTGCAGAAAATAAGGCAGTAACTCAGTGCTGCTCACAGAATTAAATGTATGCAGACTCCAAAACTGGGGGGTATTGAGGAGAAAACAAGAAACTTACACACTTCTTTTGTATGATGAAGCAAAAAAATGAGAAAACTGTAGAAAAAGTTTTTAGGCTCTATGTTTAGAGTTACCAAGTGTGCTTCAGATTAAAGAGGCGTCATTCTTCTTCCTTATCCCTGTAAAAAATAACAACAACAACAAACACCGTAAAAGCATCATTAATAAAAGCAGATTCTTAGAGAGCTGCCACAACCCATCCTTAGAAAGCGATCTTTACTACTCAGAGAAGTGCATAGCATCTCCTTCCATGTCCCACTATTCTGGCTGCTAATTTCCTAAGCTCCTGCCGAGAATCAGACAGGAGCACATGGCTTTTTAAATGGAGTCAGTGGTCGGGCAGCCTTATTTTTTGAGCAGAACTGATCCCTGCCACTCAAGATGTGTGGTGCCTTACAATCCCGTGATTCCCCATGGACTGGTCCTGAGAAACCCCACATACATAGGTAACAAGAGGGCAAAGCAATCCATCTGGGATTTAAGTGATTCATCAGTTTAAGACCTGAGTACTTACAGACATGTACCCAGCGTGGCACACGTAAGGAAAAAGTGACACAACCCATAACCATGTGCTCCAAGACTGATGGAGTTAAGACTTTAATGCTGGCCCAGGAATGCATCCCAGGCTCAAGCTTAACTTTCACTGGTATCAATGTGAAGCTGTATTTAGACGTTTCCCAGTAGCTGTGAATTTGAACACAAGCTCATGCTTATTTCTATACATACCCTGATTTACTAGATCAAATGCTGAAGAAATAAATATTCCTGTAATTCCTAATAAAATTGGAGGGGGGTCTTAGCTAAATTCTCAGTAAAGGCATCAGCATGAGTAAATTCTACATAGTGTGTATTTGAGCTTAAATTGACTTTTTGACTTAATAATGTAGAACATACATTGTGCTGAATAGGGCACAACTAAAACAGAGTGTAAATATATATGAGTCTTTTAAAAAAATCATTAATATATGCTATCCACACAAAATTAATTTTTAAAGGCAGGCACAGATTGTCTGCTGGCAGGCAGGAAGAGGGCACAGCTAACAAGTGTATTTGCATACTTTTGTGACAGAACTGCTCGCATTTGACTTAGTCTATGCTCAGCACAAAAACAAGTGCCCCATGTATGCCTGTTAACTAAAAGATGGCTTCAGCATTGGCACACATTAGAAACACCCTTCCAATAGTGGCAGTACAATTTACTACAGCTACTCTCTACTTTGCTACATGTTATTTTCTAGTTTATTTACCTAACACAAGGCAGAATCTGCCCAGAATATATTGTGGAACCAGATACAACAGTTAAAAACACGTTTTTGGTGGTTCAGGCAGGGAAGGAGCCCTGGCTGAGCAGTCCGCTCACGCAGGTCAGCGCTGCCAGGGTTCACACGTAGGCAGGTAATGGCAAGTTTACTAGAAATGGAAATAAGCATCTTTTTTTCTTTTTAACATGTGAAGGAAGAAGTGCAGCAGGCAAGAACTACATGGCTAAAAGCTCTCCATCTACTCTGAGTGAAGAAGAGAGAGAAAACTGACCTCGTGGTAAGTCTCAGAAACATGCACATATTCTATAATATTTACTGTATATTAAAAATTTATAGGATCCTTTTTACCCCACTGATTATACAGAAAAGGGCCCTGGCCACAGAAGGAAATGCTGGAAGAGCAGCAGACACGCAGAGGATTCAATGCCAACAGCACCACGGACATCATGCCACCACCAAAGCTCCAAGTCAGCCCTATCACGCTGATCTCCGAGAGGTGGCAGAGACCAAGATGGATCAGTTCGTGACACAGCGATGTGGTTTGTGAATGAACATGTGGAAATATAGAGTAAAGAAGGGAGGATGTGCAGCGTGGAAGGAAAAGACAAGTGTGGAAAGAAAGCACTTATTTTATTCAGCTTATTTTGGCTAGTAAAAAAAATGGACCCAAAGGACAGTGTTTTAGTCAAAACCCATGCTCATGTGATGAAATGTAGCAACTTTAAGAACCATTTCAGGATCTGCACAGCATTACTGCAATCAAAAAAATCCTGATCTCATGTGAAAGCAATTGGAATGGAAAATGATTCATATGAAATTACACTCCTGCTCTTCTTAGAAGACAAAAAGTACCCAAAGCAAACGCATTTAATTAAAAAGACAAAAGAGATACAGGGCAAGAAGTGGAAACACACACAAAAAAGCAGATAATAAAAGACAAGAGAAAAAATTGTCCACAAGGACACAGAAGTTATATAGGTGAATGATGACACTGAGTAGGTACAAGGAGCAACAGAATAACAGGGAAGAGGATGGAGGCTGTAGACGTGATTCCCTACAGCAAACACCTTATTTTCCACTGAGAGCTACATGAATTCCTGAAGCCTGATGACAAGCTAAGCATATCTTCCAGCACGCAGTTCCCACAATCTGCTTGACTGACTTTCAGAACAGGTTGAGGAAAGAGGCTCCCACCACAGCCATTACACGCTGGCAGGACACCTACCTCCCCTCGACACGGAGGGGGCATCCCTCCCTGTCCTCATCGCAGCAGCATTCGCCTTGGCATTACTTACTGGTGAAGGATGAAATGAAGTCTTCAAACTGCTGAATGACCTTCCATAATGAGTACGAAAGTTCCTGTGTCACCAACCTTTTGCAGTAGCTTTTGCACCTGCGAGCAATAGTAGAGCTCTGACATAACACTAGAAAGCAGGGGATCGATGCAGTTGTTAACACTGCCCCTAAGAATGAGCGAGTTCCACAGTAGTAATACTCCAGGCACTGCAGGGAAGCCAGCCACATGGCATGACAGGATAACCCTCTTCCCACCCCAGGAAATGAGGGGCAAATCACACCAAGGAATATAATGGGTTTTGCTGTTGAAGAGCGAAGTAAGATCAAGAAGGTAGGGCTTTTTGTTTAGACAGCAGCTGCAAGACTGAAATACCATTTCACAACCAGCGAGTGTCTAAACTGAAATCTCACAAGCAGCCAACTCCTGGTGCTAGCAGTCTGAATCCGGTCTACACGCCACATGGAAAGACACCTTTTGCCGGTGTATCTAGCCGCTCTGTCAAGGCTTTACTGACAGGATTGACTCAAGAAGCAGGACAGAGTTCAACTTAAATTGATACCTCACCTGTCCTGAGAGACCCCATAAGGGGCAATGAAAACACCTTCATTTATACCCAGGGTAAAAGAATAGTGGTTCAGAAATAAACTGTTTATAAGCAGGAAAGGAGTGAGCACATAAAGCATTTCAGTAAGGTTTTGTTCAACTAATAATCTACTGCATTGTAGTAGAGGATGCAAATTAAAAGACCTATGGAGGAAAAGTAAGACAACCCAAACACCAGAAGAAAAAATTTCCCCTCAAGCTGAGCGAAACTTGGTGCTAACTGGCGACAAACCCAAACCCTCCAACTGTCACCACTATTTCTCCTTCTTCTTGATGTGCATCAAGAACAAACTGTAAGTATTCAATAACCTGTGCAAGGTTTTGGTAGCTCTGCTCAGTGCTGCACGTGATAAAGATGAGCTGTGTGTTTCAATGCAAGGGGCAAAAGAAGCAGTGACACCCCTCCTAAAGGCATTTTCTTAATATTTCAGGTGTTTTAAAACAAAATGTTGTTGTTGCTTGTTTATTTTGTGCAAGATACCCTGCACGTTGGTTTTGACGTGTTCTGTATGCCCAATCCCATGCCCTTATCCTCCTCCTCCTTGCTCCAGAACAGGCACTCAACACCCCTGCACACACGTCCCTGAACTTGGAGGCTGGCCCTGGGTTACAGCTCTAGGTAACCAGACACTGGTGGGACTGTGACGGGCCAAGCTCAGAGTAGCCATGCAAAATCACGATTTGCAGCGTTGCCCACAGGTGCCACTGAAGCCCTCCTGCAGCGCAGGCAGCTGTCCCTGCCAGCAGCTCCATGGCACCGGGGTACCACATCAGGGTCTACCCCACGTTATCCCGCTCCCTCATCCCGCTAACAAGAAGGGCCTGAAATAAGAGTTTGTCCCCATCAGGCCCCTCTCCCACTCTTCCTGACAATGAGGAGAAACAAAGGCTCGGTGCAGAGAGGTGGAAGCTCATCTTCCCTTGGGAGGAAGAGGTGGGAGGTGAGAAAGGGGAGGCAGAGGGGCCATTTCATGGCTTGTAAGGTGGGTCCAGAAGAGGTGCCCAGCTGCACTCCCCTCCCGTGCAGAGGGAGACCCCACTGAGATGGGGTCTCAGCCACAGGACCGTACATATATAGGCTGTGCGATGAGCAACTATGGTACAACTCTACTAAAACTGGCTCTGGGCCAAAAAAAAAAAAAGGGTATTTGCCTGCCTGTACCAAACTACACCTGCAAGCATCCGTAACCTCTGCACTTCTATTTTATGCCTGTATTTTAAGCCCTAGTCAGGACCCACCTGCAGCCCCTGGGGTTATTACTTACCCCCCTTGAGAGGATGCTGTGGCACAGCTCTCATTTGATAGGGAACCTGGTCAACTCTTAACTGCCACTGTTGACCACCATGCCTGACGTCCTGCACCCACTCACCTGCGCTCTTCACCGGTGCTCCACCACAAAGCGCATGGTGGTGCCGTCGAAGGAGGGGGGCGCGACAATCCGCGGGCCGGTGGCTGGTGCTGTGATGCTGATGACCGGCTTCGCCTCAGCAGCCCCATGCTGCAGTGGTGGCGGGCCCTTGCCAGTGGCCACGTAGTATGGGCTCTCAGCGAAGGCTGCCTCTGCTGCCGGGCTGCCGGGCTCAGCTGGGGCACTGGCATCACTGCCCGGATGGGACAGCGGGCGTGGCAGGGCACCAGCAGGCAGCATGGCGGCAGTGGGCAGCAGGCCGGGGTACAGCATGTACGTGGCACCGTAGGCTCCAGCGTTGAGGGCCAGGGGCGAAAGGGGCAGTGGGACAGGGGTGACGGCTGGCTGCTGGGGCACTGGCACCTCCACGTACTGCCCAGTCTCGGGGTCGAAGAGGCGCCGCTTGAGGGGCTGCTGCACCGGCGTGTCCACCAGGTAGTACTGCCCGGTGCTCACGTCCAGCAGCATCTTGCGCTGCGTCTGCGGGAAAGGCTCGGCCGTCGTCGCGGCGGGCATGGAGGGCGAGAAGCAGAGCAGCGGCGGCGGCGCGGCGCCGGGCAGGGCGGTGAAGGGCAGCGGCGGGCGGTAGAGGGCGGCGGGCGGACCCTCGGCGGGTTGCGGGGCAGCGGCGGGGGGCTCCTCGGCGGGCGGGGGTCTGGGGCTACCGGGGCGCTTGGCGGTGCCGAAGGGCTGCAGGCCGCACAGCGCCGCCGCCGCCGCTGCCGCCGACAGCGTGCTGGGGCGGACGCCGCCGCCCGCCCCCGACGCCGGTACCGGCGAGGGCGGGGAGCCAGGCTCGGCGGCCGCCTTCAGCGGCAGTGCCAGGTAGTTCCCGCAGTCCGGGCCGCGCTCCGCATCGCCGCCTCCCGCAGGCAACCGGGTGGAGCGCGGCGCCGCCTGGCCCTGCACGCCGCCCTCGGAGGGGGGCTTGACCGGCGCGGGGGCTCCGGTTCCTCCGGCTCCGCGGAGGGTGAGGAGGGCGCGGGGGGCGGAGGGGGGCTCTGCGCGGGACGGCGGCGGGCCGCGCTGCCGCTGCCGGACCAGGCTCTCGAAGGCGGCCGCCTTGGCTGAGACCTTGTCAGCGGAGTTGTTGGAGGGGCGGCGGGGCAGCCTCTCGCCGCCCGGCCCCTTGCCCGACGGCTCCTCCACTTTATCCGATAGCGGCGGCGGCGGGGGGGGAGCGGCGGCGGGTGTCGGCCGGGGCCCGGCGTCCCGCTCCTGGCTGGTGATGAGGGAGAGGACGTGGCTGTCGGTGATGGGCAGCGGATCGCTCTTGCGCTTCCATTCGCGCTTGTTGAAGCTGTACAGCTCCTCCATGCTCCGCACCGCCGCTGTCAGCTTCTCCAACGCGTTCTGCACCGGCGCCGCCTTGCCCTCCTCCCGCGGGTCCTCCTCCGGTCCCCGGCCCCTCTCGGCGGGCGGCGGCGGGGGCTGGTGCCGCCAGGGCGCGGCGGACTTGGAGACGATCTTCAGAACGGCCGGCTGGCGCGGGTCGCTCTTGTTCGGGGCGATGGTGGCCACCGGCAGCCTCCCTGAGGTGCGGTGCACCAGGACGGTGCCGTCCGGGGGGCAGGCCGGCGCCCTGCCCGCCGCCTTGGCCCCCGCCTCGGTAGGCTTGGCTGTGGCGTTGCCGACCGCCTGGCAGGTGATGACCACGGGGGAGAGGGACCTGGGGACTCCGGCGATGACCAGCTGTTGCCGGGGTTTCTGCTCCTGGCCGCCCTGGTCGGAGGCGACGCTGCCCTTGTCACTGCTGTTATCCCCCGAGTCACAGCTGTAGGAGCTTTTGATGAGTTTCCTCACGTCCCGCACCTGGTGCAGGGGCCCCTGGGCTCTGTGCCTGCCATCCCTCACGTCGCGCACCAGGAACTGCGGCACCTTGTCGGGGCCCTCGCTGGCCTTGGGGGGCTTGGGCTGCGGGCCCCTGCCCTCGATCTGCGGCGTCAACAGCTGCGCTATGCTGAAAGCGGCGTCCCGGGGCTGCTGCAGGCTGCCCAGGCTGATCTTGATTTCGGGGGCTTTAGGCTTGGCGGCGAGGGGCGAGGAGGCGGCGGCACACTTGGTTGCCTGCTTGCCGGGCTCCTTCTCCCGGGTGGTGTGCTGGATGGCGGGGACGAACAGACGGGACATCTTTGTGGACTTGCCGGCGGAGATCTCGCCCAGGTCGGCCCGCCAGTCGCGCCTGGGGGAGAGCTTCAGCTTGCCGACGGGCGCCCTTTCCTCCTTCCTCTCCGCCTCCCGCTCCTTCCAGGACCTGAAGGCGCTGTTCTGGCTGCGGAGGAAGGTGGCCTTGATGGCTTCCGAGGCGCTGCGCTTCACCTCGCAGAGCTCCTCCGACAGCGCTCGGTCCAGGCTGCGGGTCCCTTCGCGGGGTGTCGACGCCTTGGAGGCCGGCGACCGGCCACCTCCTCCCTCTACCGCCTCCTCCGCCGTCGCCGCGGTGCTGTCCGATCCGCCCTCCGAGTGCCGGGAGCTCTGCCGCTGCACGCCGCCCTCCCGCTGCCGCTCCCGGCCGCCGCCGGCGGGCTCCAGCTCCCGTCCGGCGCTCAGCCCGGTGTAGGATGTGTCAGTGATCTCGCCCCGCTCCATCTTGAACTCGTGCTCCAGCTGCATCTTCTTGGAGATGACGTTTTTGAGTAGGCTGGAGGCGAACTTGGACTTCTTGCTGGACCCCCCCGCACCGCCCTCCACCGCCGCCGCCGATTCCCCGCCGCCCGCCTCGGGGGCATCGCCCAGGTCCAGCAGGGTCACTATCCGGGAGCCCGCCCGCAGCCGCCGCGGCGCCTCGACGTGGGCGATCTCCCCGTCGAGCTTGCTGACCACGAACTCGAGGGCTTTGGTCTGCGACCGACCGGAGCGCAGCAGGCTGGGCTCGGCTCTCGGCCCCAGGCTGCCGCACTTGAGGTCCAGGTAGGTGGACCAGCGGTTGATGCCCAGCGCATTGTCGGATAGGGAGGCGGAGGAGGCGCGGGAGCCGGGGCGCAGGGTGTCGAAGTAGGGGTACGCCAGGCTGCGGAAAGCCCTGGCCGTCAGGTTTCGCACTTCTTTGTCGGCATCGTCCAGCTCGCTGACGGCGCTGGAGGCGCCGCTCGAGTGCTCCCCCGCCCTGGCCGCCCCGCACCGGGTCTGCAGCCGCGCCGGGACCGCGATGAATTTTTTTGCGTGGTCGCGGACCGTGTCCGGTTTTAAACTCGCATTGTGTTCGGGAGCCGCGGGGACACGGAGGCTCATGTCGTTTTCATGCTTGGCAGCGTAAATAGTGTTTTGCTTTCCGCGCACGTTGCTAGACTCATTTATAGCCCGGGAAGCGGCTTTGATTGATAGGAGAAGCTGGGCGGCCGGGCTCCCGCCGGGGCGGCCGGACTGCTTGGACGGGCTTTCCCCCGAGCTGGCGCGTTTCTCCCCGCCGGGGGTGTCGTGTTCGGAAGTCAGGCTGACGATCTCGGTGCTGCTGGTGTTATCGATGCTGTCCGTTTGGTTGTTGGGGTCGCTGGTGGTTGTGCTGAGGTAGCAGCTATTCTCCTCCTCCTCGGTCGGCGTGTCCCCCGGGGTCTCGTCGCTCCCGAAGGAGGCGTAGTCCACGAAGGAGTAAATCACGTTGTTATCCTCGAAGTCCCAGCGGGCGGCCAGCCCCGCGTCAAAGTCCATGTCGTGGTCCACCTCGCTCAGTTGGATCTCCTGCGTGCTGATATAGTGCGCCTCGTCGCGGCCACCGGCGAGGGGGGTGCCGGCGGGGCCCGCCTTGCGTCCCGCGTCCTCTTCCTCCTCGCTTTCATAGCCGAAAGAGGACGAGGAGGTTTTGCCCTCCGTCGACACCGGGTCGCCCACTGCGGTAAAGCCACCCGCCTTGGTAACCGGCGAAGGGCAAGAGGAGGAGGAAGACTCCGGGCAGCCCCCCGCCTCCTGTGGCCCGCCGCTCCCTGCCGCGCCCTCGGAGCCGGGAACGGAGTCAACGCCGCATCCCGCCGCAGCCGCCGCGCCCGGGGAAGGCGGGCGATCCCGCCCGCGGTCCGTGGATGTCGGCTCCGCAGCCTCGCCCGGCGGCTCGCCGTTCTCCGAGCCGCCCACATCGCCGGTCCCACCGGCTTCGCTTTCCTGTGCGGGACCGGCCGCTCGCTCTGCGCCACCGGCGGGGGCCAGCTCGGGGGACTGGTGGCTCTCCTCCGGGCCCCGGGGCGAGCCGCGGATCTCCACGTACGCCGCCTCCTTCTCCTCGATGGCTGCCTCCGGGATCGAGCCCCGTCCCGCCGCCGCGCCCTCGGGGCCGGCTTGGGGATCGGCGGGCGGCTGGCCGGGCGCGTCCATGCCGGGGCCGTCGGGGCGCGGCAGTGGCCCGAGGGGGCGGGCGGGCACGTGCCGGCAAGGACGGGCAGCGCAGCGGGGACGGCGGGGGGGCAGCGGGCCGCCCACCCCTCCCCTCCCCTCCCCTCCCCTTCCCTTCCCTCCTCCACCCGGCGCGCCGGCTCCCGGCCCGGGCGGGCATCACCGCCGGGGGGCGGAGGGGTCGGGCCGGGCTCGGCTCCCCCCGCACCGCAGCCGGCGGAGGCGGAGATGGCTGGTCGCCCTGTGGGGGAAACCCGGGCCAGGCTTGGCCACTCCGTGTTTTTCGGAGATAGGCATCACTTGTCCGGTCCCAGACGCGGACTATACATAGAGCCGGCGTCACTTAACGCCAGCTGAACAAAATCCTATTTTAAACGACTGCGGTTTGCCGAAATAAAGGCGCCCGGCGGCCCCTTGGAAGGAGAGACCCACCCCTGCCTGCAAAGATGCTGCTGCTGCCGCCCGGCTTTTCGGCCGGCCACCCACCGGCACTGGGTGGAAGCAGCGGCTCCCAGGGCACCGGCTGAGCACACAGGCTTGCGTACACCAAACGCGCCCTTGCCCCACAGACAGCTTTTTTCTTTCTTAAACTACCCGCCTGCACCCCGTGTCTCCGCTTGCAGGGGGTGCGTGGCAGAGGGCGCTCTGTGGATGCTGGCTTGGCCCTGAGCCTTTGCAGCCAGCCTGGCGACCCAAACTGCCTTTTTCCAGGAAACGCCAGACATAACCAGCACCTGAGACGTATTAACAGGCATTTCTGCACCCGACCTGTAGTGGCTGAGGGCTTTACTGAATGGTCCCCCAGGATGACACAACAAAATTACTCCAGAGCCATGGAAGCAAAGGCCAACACTGAGAAAGAGAAATAGACGAAAGTGGGCTATGTTGAGAAGCAGCCCTCCCATATACAATACAGACAGCCTAAATTTACAACTCAACGAACAAATAAGCACCTGCACACTTGGGCTGGCAACATCGGATGTTACATGGGGGAGGGTTGTGGAAAACCCGAAAGAAAGTACCAGGATTTGTGCCCCTACAGCTGCATGCACTGGTCTGGGGGCATGGTGTGCACCTCTCCCAGGGATACTGCAGGGATGCAGGGGCTGAGAGAAGCATCAGAGGCTATCCCAGACCTCTCCCCAGCACAGTCTACATCGAAGCAAGGGTTTCCCAATGCTCCCAGCTCCAAAGTAGCTCTAGTTCCTCATCCTGTAGCTCCGCTGCCATCTGCCCCACAAGGTTGCCTTGTTCCCACTGCTTCTGGGAAGAGTGGCCTCCTTCCCTTGCTGAGCCCAAACAGCAGCTTGTGAGGGTCCCTGCAGCTACACCTCAGTACCCCACAAAGACATGCAGTAGTTTCTTTGGCTGGAGAGTGAAGGTGTAGAAACTGTTGCTAAAGCACCAGGTGATATTTTAACAGAAAGACACATCCTCCAGTACTTGGAGAGTTTGGAGTAAGTCAGGTCAAGTGAGGTGAGGCTTTCCCCATGCAGCAGGGATGGTTCCCATCCCTCTTGAGGCTGTCCTATCTCCAGCATGTTTTTTAATGAGAGGCTGGACACCAGCTCTCAGGAGTACAAGACCTACCCAGCCTTAATCTTTCCTTAACCCAGGTTCATGTAGCTTCAACTCTCCTTGTACATGCAACAACTGTGAAGTCCTCCACAGAGCTATGGTAAATTACATCAGCATTCCTGAAACAGTTTCACGGGTTTTGCAGTCCCCTGTTTGTATCCCTCACATTTAGACTTGCCTTTCTGTCTCAAACATCTATAACAAAACCATGACGTTACTAGAGAAAGTATTTTCAGCACCTTATTAAAGAGAGGTCTTGCTTTCAACTGGCAGTGGGTCGAGACTAGATCTGCAAATACCGTCCTTTCCAAACACATGGGGTGCAAAGGGATATTGCTAGTTTTTAAACCCTGGTCATTCATTGTACTTAGGTAAAGTGCCAGCAGCAGTAGCATCCCTGCCTCCTCCTATATCCACCCCACATTTTCACTGCCCTCACCCTCTGATCACCCAATCCAGGGTCTCAGATGTCAGTCTCTCCTGTCTTACTCTCCTCTCTAGTATTTTTCCTGCACGAAGAGTGCACAATAAATCAGACCTCTGTTTGTGAAACCTGCAGCATTAAAAGTGAGTTTTGTTTTGTTTTTTATGTTGTAACAGTTGTTCATATACTCCTGCCAAGATCCCCATCTAAACAAGCATCGATACTTGACTATTTATCTATTTCCATGGTCTGGTTTCCAGCTGTGCTCCAGAGATGTTCCTTCCTTCCCCCCCTCCCTCCCCACCCTGCTATTTTTGTTTGGTGGTATCCTGAACTGAATCTGCTCAATCTTACAAAACCAAGCGATGCTTCTCACAGCAGGAACTGAGACTATAATGGAGCAGCCATACACATATGTTTATAACATATCTCTCTCCACCACAGGGAGTTTATGTTCCAGATGACAAAAATACCTACATGAAGTCCACACCTGTTCTTCCCCACTTTCAGTTACGGGGGCTTGCCTGCCTCGGGCAGTCAGACCAGTGTACTTCCCATGGCATGAAGAGCTTGCTATGGTATACAGAGCCACCCAAATCCTAATGCCAGTTTAAAAACGTGAGTCTGTAACATCCAGCTTAAGGGCTCTAACAACCACTGTACGTGTGTTGGAGGAGAGGGAAAAAATGAGGACTTCTCCTTTTTTGTGTATCAGAAATTTCTGCCTTGATGCCAGCCCCTCAGAGATGCTTTGCTGTGAGTCTGGCCCAGAGCAAAGTGTAAAATTCCATGAGGGTTTAGGCTTAATTCCTTCTCCTCAGCCTTTCCTCTTAGCCACCTTAGTGTTGGGTTTTGTAGAGCTTGCTTCAGAGGTGCCCAATAACCCCCACACTTCATATTCGAAGGTTGGGTGCACTTAGAGACTGACTCCCCGGGACTGTAGGGATGCCTACAAAGGATCAAAGTTCTTCAACAGCTTGTGGTTCATTTTTAAAAACAAGTTCTTCTATATCTATTACTGCTGCCAGACAAACACCGTATCAAACAAAAGTAGCAATAGACCTGTTTGCTCCCAATCAAAAGTACACAGGAAAACCGCGGCTTCATCACACTTCAGTGCAAACAGCAGTTTCTCAGTCTACTCTAGCAAAGCGTCTCTGCTCATTAATAATCAGTGAAATCAGTGTGATTGTACTTAATAATACTTGACACCAGTAATAAATGCATGTCATCCTTATGCTCCTAGTAATATTCCATTCAGGTGTTCATTATCATGGACTACTCTTTTGTGTTTTCCACCTTTAAGTCTCTGGCTAAAGCTACCAACGTCTGTCATTTCTGCATCCAAATCTATCAGGAAGCATTACCTAAACCATCCTTGACCACCATATAAAAGCTGTACACTGAATGCCTTTCATAACATGTTAGGTACTATACTTTTAGGTTCTTACTGTTAAAAATGACAACACACACTGTGTAACCACATTCTGCCCTTTGCTAATGTAAGGTTCGATCAGACAGGTAAAGGTGATGGGAAAGATGCAGACAACCTGAATCATCTGTGCACCTTAAAATGCGTCACCCAAGGAAGCATCAGGGAAGTGAGATTTCAAAGGGATTTGAGAAGAGGGACTTAAAAGCAGAATAAAGTCCTTAACGATGATGTTAGAGAGACTGTCACTATATTCCTCCTAGAAGACTATGCAGAAGGTGGCATAGGTTTTTTTCCTTTAGCTGTGACATGGATAGAAAAGAGAATGACTGGTAGAGGAGTAGCAGGAGGGGAGGGGTTTAGTTGAGCTTTCTCTGAGGGAAAATATCAATTTGTTAAGTAACAGTAAGAAACATTAATACCACAATACATATTTTAGTTCTTACACTGTTGAGTCACCGTTTTTAAGCACTGAAGTTGGAATAAAAATTATAAAGAAATCAAGGCTGATACAGAAGGGAAATCAAAACGTTATTTGCACAGAGAAGACTGGTGTGGTTCTAGTGACTAAGATGCCCAGCAGGAGAGGCTATGCTTCTTGTGTGCACAGAAATGATGGCTTTTGCAGAAAATGAGGAAAAAAGCAGAAGGATTCCAAGACAAAGACTGATACAGTCATAGGAAGAAACTTTAATTTTGGCCAACTAGTCTCTTTTGAGCAACATTTGAATACTGCTGGATTTGGTTTCTCTCCGTTTTTTGATAACATTATGTACTGTCAAAATGAGCTTTGTGGTAGACAGTTTTTTTCTCATCTTTGAAATCAAAGCAAATAAATACTTGGCAAGAGTTGAGGGGTGCGTGTGTGTGTGTGTGTGTGTGTTAAGGAAAAAAGGAAAATCAAATCCAGCACCCTGATTTATCCTCAGGAATACTGCTTTAGAGGGAGGGAGCAATAGCTACTTCGGGAAAGGAGAAGGGGACTTATGGCTTAGCAATAAGCAGCGAAGCCCAGCACACATTATAAATCTCCAAGTGCTACCAGATACATTGAAAGAAAATACAATACCCACAAAAACTTAATAGTATGGAAACTTTCTAACAAACCCAAGTGGAAACAAAAAGAGTTTTTATGAGCTTGCCAGTGTCTCTTCTGGGATTTAGCAACGGCCCGGCTGACAGAGTAGTGAGTCCTATGTGGAAAAACACACCTGGATGAGTCAATCCCTTCTCACACGGAGATGGCTACACCAGCCAAAGGGATCTTTCCTTTCCCATCTTGAGCCTGCCAGAGAGTTTGAGGGGCTCTTCTAAACACTCAACCTGCAAATGTAAAACATGTATGCGGGTTGCTTCTCGGCTGACCTCTCCGCTTTAGTGACAGGCAGACCCTCTGCTAAGGAAAGGAACACCACAGCCAGGTGGGTATCGAGACCCTAACCTGAGTTTGCAGGATTCCAAGGCCTCAGTGTGGCAGTCCAAAGGCAAGGACGCTTGTCCTTGCAGAATGAGATGGGATCATGTTCTGGCCATTGCTTTTCACTCCGCGGTGTGTTCCCATGTAACTGAGCCTCTGTGAGAATCGGTGGCTCAAGTGCTTGTTAAATGACAAAAAAAAGCACCCGCAGCTCCCTCCAGCCCCGCTATAAGTAGCTCCTGCTCGGATGCCTTACAAGGTCTGCAGAAGATGCATACATTTTTAAAACAGATCCTCCCCCTCACTATCCATCCTTCTCTTCCAGACCCCAAAATCTCATGCCAAAACAAACAGGCAGGAACCTAATCCCAGAATGAGCTTAGATTTCCTCAGTACTTTTCAGTTGTGCTGCAAATACAGCCTAAATATGAGTTTGTGTGTTTATATGGGGAGTCTGCTATCCAGGCAAAATAAATTAAGTACTTGCCAAATTTTGCAAATGTCAAGTTAAATGGTGTCTACAATGTCACTGATACAGGAGAATATTCAGGTGGCTGTTACACGTACATGACAATAGCACCTGCAAACTGCAGGAACATGTTGAATAAGACTATTTATAAACACTTCATTGCCTTCACGAACATCCCGACAGGTGCCTGTCCTGACAAATTTCTGCTTGCTGAGACTTCACAGCTTTACCAGGCCACTGATTATCCATATACCATTAGAAAAATGGCCCTCAGGTCTGAGTCCTCTTTGCTGTAATGCAGCTTGCTGCAATTTCTGGCACAGGCAGAAGAAAAGATGATTCCTGCTCTCTACACTGTGCGTTTTTGCCTATGTAAGGGTGGCTGGTGTGTTTCCCCCACTCTCCATTTTTTCATTAGGTGTTACAAGTCTAATTCACACAGTCTTTACCCGTGGGACATACATGCTAGATCTCCCATCGCTGCTCTTCAGACTTTCTTTAGCAATCTGTGGCTGCAAGATGCAAGGTGGAACCTCACCCCTGGTAAGAGGAGGGGTGACTTTGTGCCCTGCTTCTACAGCTCTGAGTCACATCTGCTGTTTTCACATTGGCATGACCGTGTCCTTCAGCTCAACATAGCTAGTGCTAGCACAGCTTCCCCTCATCTTACAGTCATTAATGACCACACTAAATAAATGCAACAGTGTTGATCCCTCTAATTTCACTAATACGAATGATGCAGAATTAATAAATGACCTTGGAGTGTGATTCAAGCAGTCAATCCTCACCTCAGAATTTCACCAACACAGTGCTTCCCTAGCTGGCTAAAATGACACTACAATGCAATGCCAAAGCCAAACACCATTTCTGCTCTCTCTGTCAAGCCCGTTGCCCTACTTTAGAAGGGGAAGAATAAACCCTATGAAACTTATGCTGGATGTTATTTATATGTTATCTTTTAAGGGCCTGAAGATTGTGCATTTATGCTGGTGTTTCTTCCGGAACTGAAGCTACACTGACTGATCTCAACTCTGCGGCTCCTTCCCCCAGGTCTTTTCTCAGGAAGAGGTACCTTTTCCAGGTTGCTGGGTCTTTGGAAATGAACTTTCCACAGTGAGCCTATTCTTTGTACAGTATTATCAGGTAACCTGAGAACTGCAGATGTATCTGATTATTTGAACCACGCAGATGATTGCCGCAAAACCCGAAACCATGACCTTTCCTTGAGGTGTTATCAGCCAGGCTGGTGGGGGGACAAGAGAATTGATTTATGACCATTCATTAAAATTACACAAAACTGATTATTTATAAAGGTACACTTGGGCTGAAAGGTTCAGGCTCAAAACCTGTCTTTTTCAGAGTTTAGGGTGTTTGGACATAGTAAAACAAGGAACGATTGCGTGAAGCAATGTGAATGTAACAGGGCCGTATTTTCTTATATTTTAATTATGTTTGGTGTTACATTTAAAATATAACTGTATATTAAATATTTTTATTATTTTACCATAGTTTATTAGTTTAAGGTTTCATAAAATGTATCAAGGAAAAATATTTCTATTATCTTAATCTATTTTTAACTGGCATGGGGCCATCACATGAAAACATAAAGTGATACCACTGTTTTCCACTTACTTTAGAATTAGAAAAGTGAACAGCCAGGCTGGATTTTATGCTGGATAATACCATCCCTATATGCAATTAACTACTTTGCAGAGGGGTTTTAAATCCTGACACCAATCTGTTGATATGGAATGGCTCCTACACACAAACACGTGCCCGAGCAGTAAACTGAATTGGGTATCATGAGACTGTAACATGAAATTGCCATGCTCTGGAGAGCAGCCAGCATCGGATTGGGATTAATTTGCTCGCAGTGTTCAATAACTGATGTTCAGAGGGCCACGTGAAAAGTGATCCCACTCTGTTATGCACACCTCCCTGCCACGGGGGCCTATGTTTGGTCACCCAGCTGAAGTTTGTGCAGCAGACGTCTTGAGGGTATTTCTCCCCAGGCTTACAGTAAAAGCCAGCTAAAGTGCCTCCCACTGCATGGCGATGAAAAGGAGGATCAAGCAGCCCTCGGAGTGTAGCTGTGCTTGGGCTGGCGTTTCTATATATAGGGGAGCTCAATAAACACCATTATGAACCACATGCAATCTGCCTGCCCAGAATTAAGGTCACGTACATACTTTCGTATATGTTTCTTGCTTAGCTTACAAATGAAATAATTCCAGGTGAGAAACTGGCTATACTTTGAGGAGTTATAAATCCAACCAGCCTCTGCCTGACAGACCCCATTGGTTGGTACGCGAAGCAACTACGGGGAAAAGTAAGAATGAGATTTTTAAACCCAGGTGTAAAATCCATTGTAAAGGTCAGGTTTATAAGGAGACCATCCCAAAACGCTAATGACATGACAGTTTTATGAGGATGGAAAATGATAGCTTGGCTGAAGCCGAGTAATACTAGAGCAAGGGATTTATTTAAATTGGACTACTTTTTTTATTTTGAAATTTGTCCTTGATCCTGCCAAATCTCACTGAGATGAGAAATCCTTACTTGTGTAAGTAGCCCACAACATTCAGCTGAACTACTGAGGTAAGAAAAGGTTATTTATGTAAGCAAGACATTCTTCTGTAAACTTATCTTCGAAGTTTTTAGATATTTTTCTGCAGTATATACAAGAGGTTATATGAATTTTCAGCGTCTATACTTTGCAAAAAAATGTATGAAACATCAATTCTTCATAGCTGACCTCAGAAATGGAAATAGTAAGAGATGTTATGCAAACTTTAAAGCACTTTTAGCTGAGAGGAACAGTATTTCTCTGTGGCAGTACAGGAGGACAACCTGTCCAAAAGAGTTTATAGTCAGATGTACACTTATAACAGAGACACATACAAATGTAACCTACATGACTTCAGCTGTGCACACTGAGAATAGTCATCCATGTATCTAACCAGAGCAAAAGTACTTCTTCATTTGAAATCTAGAAAATCTCTCTCATCTTAAAACTCTTTCTTCAAAAAGCAGTATGAACATCCAATTGTTTGGGTTTTTTTAAACTTTGTTCTAATCCTTACGTGAGTGAATATGGCCCCTAGAAGACTGTAAGAAGCCCTTGGACACATTATTCATCAACTAGATTGTGCTAAAGCATAATGCAATTTTCATTAAACTGCAATCTCAAGCTTCAGCCTCTAAACATACTATATCCATCTATAGCTGTGTAAAACATATGGTATCTATCAATAGCTAGGCTTTTGCTTTTATAACTTGCTTATATAAACAATGACTTAGGAAAAATGGGAATATTTTAAACATTAAAATTGTCTATACTCTTTTCTCCAAGCAGTCCAAGGCTCTCCGACCAGGTCTACTATTTCCCTCTGCCGCAGTATTTTGGAAATGCCGGTGATGTTTCAGCACCCTGGGGCTGGGGTTTAGTAGGGCTCTCTGTACCGAGCACGCAGGCCTGATCCCGTGAGGTGTTGAGCGCTTCCTAGGAAGCGATGAGCTCTCTGAAATCCCTGTGATTCAGATAGCCAGGCCAGGCAGATGCTGACCACATCTCCCTTGACACCCTCCTGTGAATCCTTCCCTCTGCAGCACCTGCCAACCTCATCCTCCAGTGTTGCCTTCAAGGAGGTCCTCTATTAATGTTCATCCCGGTAATGAGGCAGGGTGTGTTTGGGGGAAACATTGGCTGCTGTGGAGACTACTCTGCCAAAATGCTGACGTATTTGTTCACTCTCTGGCCCAAGCATGCAGCTCATCAGCTAGAAGAGTCAGTGTGCAAACCTGCTGTAGCAGTGGGCTCCCTGTGCGGCCCAGATGGATGCTGCAGGGAGTTTCTGTTCCCTCATCCCAGAGCCTTGGGACAAACCAACCTCGCAGGGCAATGCTTCTCCTCGAAATGAGCCTTTTCTGCTCAGAGGCTCTTGCAGTTGCCAAGGTGGCTTCCTACCCATCCACCTGCAGTGGCACACCATGGCTAGGGGATCATACAACTGAGCGTGGATTGTTTTCTGCTTTGGAGAAGTCTCTAGGTTGAGAGGAATCAGAGGGGTAGACTTGCCCTTCCTGTTTGTGAATGGTTTCCGTGCCTTCCCATGAATCAAGATAGAGAAAACAAAAAGCCCCTGATTCAGAAAATTTAAACCATATCAGTTAACTCTTTCTCCTCCTCTTTTTCCAAATTTAAGTATTTTCTTCATCTAATTCAAATTAACAAATAGGCCTGAAGTGTTCGGTAAATGAGTGACCAGCTGGGAAGTTTATTCGGCTACACTGTAACAATTGTTTTCCTTCCTGTACTATTAGTACCAGCCTAGACATTACAAAAGATTGCTATGCAGTGACAGAAATAACAACTGTATTAGCTTGTGGCTGCAAGATAGCACATAGCACAGAGATACCTGAGCTACCTTTAAATTTGGCTCCTGGGATGCTGGCCATTCATTCATCAGTGAAAGCAGAGGGTTTAAGTTGGGCTGGGATATCTCACCTTTAGGTATCCTTGTGTGAGCATTTTTTGTTCCCAGCACCACGTCACAATCACCTCTGTGACAGTGAAGACCCTCAAGGGCCAAACCTGAGAGCCTCCTCGTCAGAGAGATGAGGAGAGATCAGGTATGTTCAGGAATTTGTGATGTGAAAGAGATTAAAAATAATTTTTTATAAAAAAGCATTTCTCACCTGGTGCTCTATGTTTTAGAAGATTGGAAAATGGCATCTTTATCTGAATTGTATCCCTTTACAGTTACTTTATGTATTTCTATTCCTGTATCTGCCTCCTTGTCAAGACATGGAACAAATGGGAGAAAACGCTTCTAAAATAAGACTCTTCCCCAAATCTTAAGAAACAGAAAACAAACCCAACAGCAACCTCTCCAACCCCTCAAATCCAAAATCACCTGATAAATGCCCTTAGAAATCTCCCATCCTAATTTTTAAGGCTGAAAAGGCTCCAGGGACACTCCTTCATTTAATGCCTCTCTGCCCACATGATGAGGTTCACCAATCACTATCCCAACTTCATGCCAGGAATTTGGTTGAGCTACTCAGATTGGGAGCACAGGTTCCTTGTATAGCCAGCAAAGGGTGAATTCAACCCACCTGAAGTCCCAGTTTCTCTGTCTACAGTAATTAGCTTCTTAGTTCAGATGAATCACTTTGGTAGCATGTACTTCATGGTTATATAACTGCCTTACTTCCCATTTATGAGGAAAAACCCAGTGGCTCTTTTAAGGGACTCAGGGAGGTATGTGACGCACTAGAAACCCACTGCTAGGTTTCCATAAAAAGATCTGCCAGGTGGGTATCTCCATCTGACCTGGGATCAGTGGTCTCCTTGAGACTGTGTAGTTAAAAGGAAAGCCAATGGAAATCAGTTTGTGCTTTGGCTGGTTTTGTGAATGGTATAATTTCATTAGTATGGAAAAAAAGCAGTTATATATAAGCTTAGCACCTGACACCTCGAACACCACCGCAATGATATATTTAGCTTGAATGAACTCCTGAGCCCTGGTTCAAACGTGTTCAACCAGCGCACGTTCGTCTCCGCACTGGGAAAAGATGAGTCCACAAAGGTCGTATTCTGGTACAGCAGCAGCCCAAGCCAGTTGACTTGACTATGCAGTAAGCCATACGAAGTGAACATAAAGCAGGCAGAGAATGCAGAGTAACACTTCTCTGTCACTAAAAGGAAGCACACACTGATTTTTTTTTGACAAATCGCTGCTCTCTGCTGAAACCTCCACACCTCCTCTTGAGGGTAAATTGAAGAGGGTGGGCACTTAAAGCGATCCAGGCTAAAGTCAAACACCACTTGACGATAAAGCCCTAGTTAACACATATCCTGTTTGGGCTGCACAGTTGTTTTTAGTGATCAGATGCAGCAAAAAGCAGTTAAAGGGATATAATGGGAACCCTAGAAGAGCTGTGCAGCGGCAGAGGGAGTATAGCCCATAGGTCGAGCTGAGCAAACCAACGCCACTCTCCAATGTATGCGGCCAGGATCTCAAGTTACACGATTTAGTGCGTTGCTTACCAGGAGCAATATACCTACTCATGTATGTTTAGGGGAAAGGCACGATTTATCAGATCCTAACCCAGAGGTTCATGTTCTCTCTCTCTACCTAGAAAAGATGGTCATCCAAGGTTACGGGAGAAGTAGCTCAGAGATCAGCATGCAAAAACTTTCAGGGCAGCTGCCTTCGTCTGTTAGGCAGGCTTTTCTACCCCAGAGCAGATGGCTTTGAAGTTGGCACAAAAGCCAAACAGGCAAGACATAGATACATGCACAAAAGCTTTCTTGCCCCCACATGCATTAATGCCCTCTGTTGACAAGTGACACCAGGCTTTCGCAGAGAGGTCTCTGGGTAGGAGTGTGGAGGAAGTTCATTGCATTCTCCTTTTTAATAAATTAGCTCGTTTCCCAAGCTTTGTTGCACAGGAAATGATTGGGTAGCTGAAAATTCACAGTATGCTGCTATGAGAGATGAAGACATATTTCTCCTCTACGACATTCTGCTTAGGTTTTATTTTCTGATATCATGTTTACAAAGTTAAGTACTAGAAGTAGTTAACAAATATCTAGGAAGGGCATATTTAAAATACACCTGTGTTAAACAGCATCTCAAAGGAAAACACTGAAAACTCAATAAATAGATTTTTTTTGTTGTTGTTGATTTGTGCTTATCAGAGGATGATACAGTACATGGCTTAGGTTGAATACCATGGTTTTGTTTTAGGGGGAACCCCACACACGCACACCCCCACCACTAGCAATAAGAAAAGTCATCAGAGCTACCAATATTCTTGATAATGCTTTACAAAGCTTTCTGCAGTTGTATAACCTTGCCACTGTTCTTGTGCAGCGCTGCTCTGGATATGAGTGTCAATAACCCCTGAGAGAAAAAGGCTATAATTTCCTGACCCATCAGCTGACCTACCAGAAAATGGATTACCTAATCTTCCATGCAAAGTGTTGCCAGTACGTCATGACTGCCAGTCAGTAGGGCAGAATAAAAGAGCAGACTTGTTAAGAACAACTAACATTTAAAGTAACATACAGTTGGTTACATACACAGAAGTAAAACAGAAGTCAACGTCCTTTTAACAAGAAGTTTGTTTGGTTTTTTAATTTGCAAAACTAGAGAAATAGAAGTAGGTCCTGAGCTCATACCTGGGCACTTCCCAGTGACTCTGTGCCCCTGAGTATTGCAAATTTTGTTTTGCAGCTTGTACAAGACAAACCTTCTCCTGTTTTGGCCAGAGGAATGGCTGACCTGTTGACTTTACAGCATATCTCCAGATTTACATCAGCACAAAAGCAGAACCAAAGGCTCACACCTGCTGCTGAACAACCTGCAGTGCTGCTCCAGCATTTTCACCAGGCACAAGGTAGAGATTTCCTCCCAGCTGGACATTATCTGACCTCTCTGAAGCAGAAGAGGATTTAAAGTTATCAATCAAAAGAGCACAGCAACATACCTCACTGGATTTGTATTGATCAGGCAGCATTTTAACAGCTCTCCTCAGCCTGATTTTAAGTGCAGTATATCATAGCAATAATCCCATCACCCCTTGGCAGCTGGACAGCTCTGAAACATATCTCAGTAGAAGATAGGAAAGTGGAGTGACACACTAACATTTTTTTGCCTTAAGAACTTGGTATCTTCCACAGACATCCTTTTTTCCAGTCACATTAATGCTGACATAATGGTTAAGACAAAGATACAATAGCTGCACTGGCTATTTACAGAGGCACTGTACAAAGACCAACAGATGTTTTCAGAAAAGCCATGTACTTCAATGGTTACTCACAAAAATTCCCATTAAAGAAATCAGAGCATTAGAGAAAACAATAATGCAGAAACTCAAAAAGAAAACTCCTGAATTGCTGAGATTTTTCTAGATGATCTGTCAGCCATTAGGCTAATTGCTTTTCTAGTCCAACTGCTGTGGGCTGCTTCTGCCTTTGATCAATGTTGATTTTAAACATGGAACTGTGCAGAGAAAGCAAGCCAAAGGTCATGATGCTGTCAACAATACAGCAACACCTCAGAAAAGGTACTGTTACATTCCTGGCACTAGATTAAAAGTTAATCGTACTGCAAATCACAAGCACTTTAAATGGACAGTGGGATTGAGTGCACCCTCAGCAAGCCTGCCAATGACCCCAAGTTCTGTGGTGCAGCTGACACACCGGAGGGAAGGGATGCCATCCAGAGGGACCTTGACAGGCTGGAGAGGTAGGCTCGGGTGAACCACGTGAAGTTCAACAAGCCCAAATGCAAACTCCTGCAGATAGATCTGGGCAACCCCAAGCACAAATACAGTCTGAGCTGAGGGAATGGATTGAGAGCAGCCCTGAGGAGGACTTGGGGGTGGTGATTGATGAAAAGCTCAACTTGAGCCAGCCATGTGCACCTGCAGCCTAGAAAACCAGCTGTGTCCTGAGCTGCATCAACAGCAGCATGACCAGCTGAGAGGTGACACTGTCCCTCCACTCTGCTCTGGTGAGACCCACTTGGGGTACTGCATCCATCTCTGGGGTCCCTAGTACAAGACAGACATGAACCTGTTGGAGTGAGTCCAGAGGAGGGCCACAAAGATGATCAGAGGGATGGAGCACCTCTCCTACAGAGACAGGCTGAGAGTTTTAGGGTTGTTCAAACTGGAGAAGAGAAGGCTCCAGGAAGACCTTATTGCAGGCTCCCAGTACTTAAAGGGGGCCTACAGGAAAGATGGAGAGGGACTCTGTATCAGGGGGTGTAGTGATAGGACAAGGGACAATATAAACAAAAGTAAGGTAAATTTAGATATAAGGAAGAAATGTTTATCATGTTTATGATGAGGGCAGTGAGGTGCTGGAACAGGGTGCCCAGAGCAGCTGTGGCTGCCTCCTCCCTGGCAGTGTTCAAGGCCAGGTTGGACAGGGCTTTGGGCAGCCTGGTTTAATAGAGGGTTTCCCTGCCCATAGCAGGGGGATTGGAACTACGTGGGCTTTGAGGTTCCTTCCAACCCAAACCATTTTGCAATTCTGTGAAAATTCCAAATTAAACAGAGTTGTTTAAAATTATGTAGACAGACATACTGGTTGGGAGCCTCCATTGATCACTCTCATTCTATTAAATCACACTTTTTTTTTTTTTAAATAAAAGCTGACACTGAAAAATAACCCATATACCAAAATGCAACACTGAGTGTGCCATAGTCATGGCAAAATTACAACGCAACTGTAGTGTTTTGCTAAAATACACAGCAAGTACAAAGTACAAATACAAAGCATCCCTTGCAAATAAGGTACATTTTGGTGAGAGTCTGAATGCAAATACTCTAAAGGCAAGTTTCATTTAAGTCACTATAAAAGCATAATTATTGGTTTCATATTTGAGGGTGGGTTTGTTTTACCCAGTCCTGTTTAGGGCCTACACTTGCCCAATTTTCAGGGTGAACTGTCTGAGCAGTAAGTTACTTCTGAGTGCTTCAGTCCATAGGAGAAGCATATGCACAAAAGTGTAAGAGGTGCAGGCTGAGCAATCATCAGGCACCATCAGGCTTTTTCATAGCAACTGGAAGCAAAGAGTGAAAATTAACATCATTATCACTGCTAATGAAGGATGAAGAGCTCAAGCTAGCCATGCAGTAGAGCCATCAGGAAGGATGTAAAAAATTGGCTAATAAAATCCAGTAAGTGTGAAGTTCATGTGACCTTTCTATATGGAAAGCAAGCTCTCCATAGAGAGCACGTCCTCAGAGCTGCCAGATGGGAGGAAGTATCTGGTACAATACCTTCTCTGCTCTCAGTTTAGCATGTGGAGCAGAACAGAGTCTGTGCTTTCACTAATCTCTCATTATGTCCCGACGAGCAGCACGGATAACCATCAGGGGGAATATGCTGACCTTCATCAGACATTCACAGAGCCCTGAGCTGGAAGCAGCTAACCTTGCCAGCATCCTGGTAAAAATCACCTCCTGCACTTGAAGGAAGCCTAAAACAACATAGCTGATTTCAGAATTTCAAGATTTAATTTGAAACACCTCCTAGGACTCCAGGAATGGAATTTGAGAAGAGTTTTACTGCCAAACTAAAGGCACCCAGCTAAAATCCTGGCTCTAAATAGCTTCAAGTTTTATGATGCCTGAAATGCAGACTTGGCATCTTGCAAAACATCAGATAGTATTTTCTGCTCCTTTTTGTCCACACTTATTGCAGGTTATTAACCTGAATGGCAGCACATCAAGCTCACGTACTATCCCTGCATGTCAGTTGAGCAATTGGCAAGTTAGCAGCCCTCCCAAATTAAGTACATCAGCTGTCTTAAGCAGAATGAGTGCCCTGCTGTAGTGGTTCTTTCCCACAGTGTGATCCCTGCCACAGGCTCTGTTCAGGACAGGGTTCTGGCTCGTCTAGGTGCTGTAAAAACAGGCTCCAACCCCCACAGAAAAGCTCCAGCAAAAGCTTTGGGGGGCTGAAACAGGGGCAGCAAGGAGAGAAAGTGAAGTGATTGGAATAAACCCGGCAGTCATCAAACAGGCACCTCTGAGGACATTTCCTTTTAAGTTTGTCTTTATCAGATCCAGTTCCTCCCTTTGTAATGTTCAATTAAGGTGGTAAGAAAAAACACATTTTTGTTTAAACTACTGAAATAAAATGAGCCTCTCTGTCGGCTTGAGTGGTGGACCGCAATAGCGTATGTTGCGTTCAGGCACAATAAGATCATCTCAGATTCTGAAGCTTCCTGCACATTTCTACAATCAATAATTTCATCCAGAAAAACCCATCTGCCTCTATAAACAGTAGCAGGAGCTGTTCCAATACTGGAGCAAGGGAGCTGCCTGTACACCCTGGCAGTGGGGCAATTAGCACTGTTACCCCCAGTTCTGGATTTTTATGATGATTGGGAGTGTGGCTGGTCTTGTTCCCTCACCTGAACATGGCCAGGCTGTGCTTGGGCCTTTCATGTGGTCTGCTTGTGCAGTGGCACAGAGGAGGAGCAGATGAAACGTTTCTAGCTGGAAGGTCCCAGTGAGGCTTCAGGAGCTTTCACCAACTGGTTAGCGTGCTTCTGATGTGCTGGTCCAAAATGAAAGCCCTTTGCTCAGTTGCTTTAGAACTTTCCATATTGTTCAAAAAGACAGAAGGCACCATTTCCCGCTGAGGGACTAGAAGTGACCTCTGCCCAAAAGCTTGGCTACTTTTGCCTCCAATGAGGCAAAGCCAGGCTACTTTTGCTGGGTAAAGCTGGCAACTTGCTTTATTTGATCTTTTAAAGACTTGTCTGATAGCTCTATGGGAACTCTCAGATTGTTGTGAATTTCTCCAACACCTGCTTGTCTCCCAGCTGTAGCTTACCTTCAGTTTAGGTGTTTGCCTTTTACAGGCAAGCTTTTGCAAACTGTGTGCTGTGACCACATTTTAAATGAGCTAATGCTTAACCACAGAGTTTTAGCAGTTCTCCAAGATGAGGCCGGTGTCTGCAGGGAGTTTGCAGAGTCCCTTGCTAAATGGCAACAAGGGAGATGCATTTAGAGGCACCTAGGGGGCAGATTGGCACCTGCGGGACAGAAGAGACATCTGCTGTGCCCATATTTTAGCAGCATTAATCCATGTCAGGAAGAACAGGTTCAAAGCCCTCAGGGCTTAAGTCAATCATATTGAAATGCCGTGCACAAGAAGATTGGGGGTGGTAGACGCCTAATCGGGGTCTAGATGGGTCACGTTCATTCAAGGCAGGAGATATTTGGACATTAAGGAGAGCTAAACCCTTGCCAGTTGTGCCTCACTGCCGTAGGTGCAAAGGGGAAGAGAGATGAGTTGCAGCTGTCTTGTCTCAGGAGAGGAGCGCAGGGTACATGCACAGCTCCCAGGGAGCTATTTGAGTGGCTCTGGCTTCAGACACAGGAACAGCATGCATAACAAGAGGTACTCAAGGACAGACAGAACATGTCCACGCTGTGCAAGGCAGTGCATGATGAGACAGACACACATTCCCCCTTCCCCATCCTTACATGCACCTACACCTCATAACCCTCCTATACGTACTGCTGGAAAGACCCCAGAGGTGAGGACCATTCCTGACTGCAACCACACACACCTCAGCAGAGGCACCACACCCAGCACAGTGCTTTGGAGAGGTGGCCGTATTGCTTCTGACTCCTGAGTTAGCTTATTTGGGGTTAGCTTTAGCATCTCAACACCCTGGTCTCTTGCACATGTGCTCTTCATTCATAGGCAACCTTGAATCTACTGGCAAGGCCAATAGCCAGAAGCGGGCGCACACACACACACACACAGAGTTTATGCAGCTTTTCTCCCCCCAGTCTGGGAAACCATGCCACATCATGAGGTCCCTTCCAATCCCTTTCCTAAAGAACTCAGTACAAATAGATTTCTTAATGTGGCCCTTGTTCAACCGACCAGCCTAGCTGAGTAAACGCTACCATAACATTTAGTGCCTACTGTACAGTGCTGTTTGCACCCAAGGGTTTTTAGAACTGTTGGGTTTCCACAGCTTTGAGTTGGAGACATTATCCTTATAGCTCTATACTGTAAATAATTTTTTGCATATGGTGAAATGCATGGAGAAAGAGTTAAAGACCAGATTATATTTGCAAAACCACTGGCAGTTTGGGGAATGATGTAACATTTACAAGTTCTCTGAGTTACAGGACAGACCAGCTTTCCCCACGTTCTTGATGAGAAAAGCTTACATGTCTTTGTACAGAAATGTCCTTTCACTGCTCTTTTAGTTTATGGATGTGATCACATTTCATTCACTTCCTTTACAGACCACAGGGTGGCAAAGACTGCCTGGCTTCTGCACAGGGAGATGACAGGCTGGAAAGTCTCCCCTTGAGCGAATAGAAACAGCAACTACAGCAGCATGGCCTCCATCGCCCGGATATACAGGTTATAGTCCCTTCCCATGGGAGGGACACAGGGTGAGGAATAAAACAAAGATTCAGAAGATGGGCTTCCAGGTGGAGTCCATAAAAGGCCAGGTCTTTGTGCGTTCCAGGTCTCCAGAGCCTAACATGGACCGATGGCACTTCAAGGCCCCGCTGATGATTCACGCTGCAAATAAGCTTCAGGGGGCAGCAGGTGCCGGTGCTTGTCAGAGGACGAGGCACAATTGTTTTCGAGTGAACAGAGTAATTTGAAAAGTATTTGTCTCATCTTGCCAAAAACACAAACTGTGCCATATTTATTTTTAGATGCAGATATCCCTCCAGGAAGAAACCACACTGGTTATGTCACACATAAATCAGAGCTACCTGCTGATACCATCACAGAGCTTACTACAGTGCTTTTTAAAATGGCTAGCTACCCAAATCCAAGGCTACATTTTTCTTTGCCATGTGGTGAGCTACGATGTGCTCTTGTGTACCCAAACTTTAATTTACATCTCAAACTACCTGCTTTCCCAGGGAGCAAAATACTCAGTGGGATAGACATGTTGGGCAGTAGAGAGAGAACATGGGGGAGCATGGCTGCAGACCTCTCCTCCTCGGTATATATTTCTATCCCACACTTACAGCTTACTGAGGAGTACTTTGTGCTCCCTGCTAGAATGTCTTTTTTTAAATTACCATTGATTTTTTTTTCACATTTCTCCTGTTGGGTGAATAGTGCTGTGCATGAAGGGAAAGAAATCAATGTGCTGGCCCTCGGGGACATCAAAGCATGTAATGGAGGGGCTGTATTAGATATTTCAGTGGACGGATGCTCAGTCCTGCTGTGGCAATTCTAGGTAGCTGGGCAGCAGGCAAGCAGGCAGCTCTTGCTAACCTCTGTAGTGGATTAGCCACCAGAGGAGCACAGAAGTTTGCATGGGGCTTGTCTGAATTACATCTGGTTGTTGCTTAGGTTATTTTTTTCCTGAGGCATTTTTTTTTCCAGTCTGCTTTCAGTGCCACACTGACCCCTTCTCCTCCAGCCACCAGGCTCTGTCTCCTCACTGCTCTGACATCTGCATTAAACCATGTAATGTTACTGAGCCCTGGATCCTGCACAGCCCTGCTGCTCTATACACAAAGGCAACATGCACCTTCAGGTATCAGCATCACAGTTGGATTCATGATGGACAACAGACTACAAATCATTAAAAAAGTCCAAACATTTCCTATATCAGCAACAGATATTGTACTATGCAGCAGACAAATAAGTCTTAGACAAGGACGTGCAAATGTATGTGTATACAAACTGGGGACTTTATCAAAAGAAAGATGTTTCTGCAAGACTTCCTTAATAATATTTTCTGGTTCTTTGTGTCACACACTATGGGCAGTACTGGTTATCTGCTGTCTCACATTTCCTGCCTTAAAAGGCCGTTTTGCCATTCTTTAAAAAAATAATCATATTATTCATGGTCCAAGGCTCTGCAATTAGGCTTTCTCTGTTCTCACAAAAAAAAAACAACAACAAACCAGCATTTTTCCATATCCTCTTCACTATTTGGAAAATAAGTTCTGCAAATCCAGTGTGAATAAGCACTATTTAACTCATTAAGGCAGTACGATTTCTAGCTACATAACTAATTTTGAATACATAACTAATTTTGAATATATAACCAATTTTGGATACTCTGCCAAAAGATTAGATGAAAACCTGCACATATCAGTGGGTAACACTAAGGATTAAAAATTCTGGTTTAGCTCAAATGTTGCTGGGGATTAAGAGTTAAGAACTCTGATTCTGATGTTTTTTCTTCTTGTTCCTCCCAGTTTTTATTATCATCCTTGCTTTTTATGGCTACATAATGAGATAATTATGATGCAATTACTGCACTGACAAAAACTACTTTGAAAAACTCATACAAGAGACCTTGATAGTTGCACAGATAGTGGGTCCCTTCAGACTATTTTCCCTACGACGTTTTAGCATGTACACTTAGACACCAACACTTAATATTACCCTTCTGTATGCCAGTTCATCCACACAGAAATACCTCGACAGGGCAGACAGGCCTTGGAGGCTAAAATTCCTCTGCTAGATCACCTCCTGTGCCTTGCCAGACCAAGCTCTGAGGAAAGGCGATATGCTGCTCTCTAAATATCACGAGCTCCATCCTTGGGGAGTGCAGCAGCAGTGGTATCTGGGAGGATGGTTGCACAGACCTGGCAGCTATCGGGTTCAAATGACTCGCAGAGAGAGGGTTCCCCCAAACACCGAGCCTTGCTTTCTCCTTGGAGGGCAAGGATCTCAGCTGAGGTGCTGCTATGCATCACCACACTCACTTGTGATAAAATTCTCCAGCATGGGTGGATACTCGGAGTAACGAGTGCTCATCAGCTTGCTTTGCCCCTGCCATCATATACCTCTTGTGTTCATCTTCTGCCTCCTCCACAACATACTGGACGGTGGCCTCTGGACCACACTTCTGACAGGGCCTTAGCATCTCTGACCCCCTCACATTTCTGTACTCCTTCACCTTTTCCTTCCAGCACATAAACCAGAAATAAGCTACCTGCACTTTGGCTACTGACAAAAGCAAGGAGGTGACAGAAACACAGATCACATAACGATAATGGTGGAGGCTGGAAGGAACATCTGGAGATCATCCAGTCCAACCCCCCTGCCAGAGCAGGATCACCTACAGCACGTTGTACAGGACAATGTCCAGGTGGGTTTTGTGTATCTCCAGAGAAGGAGACTCCACAGCCTCTCTGGGCAGCCTGTCTCAGTGCTCTGCTACCCTCACAGTGAAAAAGTTTTTCCTTCGCATTCAGGTGGAATTTCCTGTGTTCCAGTTTGTGCCCATTGCCACTTGTCCTGTCACTGGTTCCTTCTGTCTGTTGAAAGTCACTGTTCCTCCCAGATCAACCCTTCTGTAGCATGACATGAAGAATGATAGGCACTATTTTCATGTCGTGTTAAGCTAATGCCATCCCTCACCTGCTTCCCAGCTGTGCAAGCAATAAAGCTTTGTATATTCCCTGTTTTCCAAAGCATGGTCCATTTTGAACACATACGCTCTAAAATTAGCAAATTCTTGTGTTCCAAATAACCAGCAGCTTACTACCTGCCAGCACTCAAACAGCACCTGGCAGGCAAGCGAGTATATACACCTGTATCTACCTCAAACTGCTCCCTGGGGGACCCTGCTTACTGGTGTGTTCCTCCTCTCAGATAGAGTCGTGCATGCACCCACATGGGGACTTTGAGTGGAGGCCCAATTTCTCTACCTCAGATTGTATACTGCTCTAAAGATGTTTAGCATTAAGATTAAAGAGTTATACAATTTTAATTAAGTCTAAGATTAAGGTTTTTATTCTTATTCTAATTAAAATATATATTCCCCACTGCCATTCTGCAATCACTACTCAATACCAGAAGCACATCCATATTCTTAACATGTAGGCTGCATTAGGAACCCTCCAGACAGACACATTTACAAATTCCCATTTTGTTTTTCTCCTCAATGACATCAGCCTTGAGTAGGAGCAGCTGTTTATACCATGACCCACAGATTCTGAAAGCTATTTAAATATAGTCCAGACAAAGTATTTGCTAGGACTACAACTAGGCTCAGTTTCTAGAAAGCTAGACTTTCTTTTTTGCTATCTGCCTCTCACCTCTCCACTCCAGGTTCTTTTCTTCCTTCCATCATTCCACCTTTTGTACTTTTAGTTCTTATCTACGCTGTAATCACTCTTCTGCTAGCTTGTCTGGCTCCTGCCCGTTTGCAAATTTGACGGTGCATGTCCTATATTGGAAGAAAACACCCCCGTGTCCTCACACCTCACAACCTGTCTTGAGGACCCGATTCCCCCTGAGCAAGCTGGTGCATTGCTTCAGTACCTGGGGCTGCTCTTGTCCATCTCTGGTCTGCTGGCATTACAGAAACGCATCTCCAGAGCATCATTTCCACCCTTTGAGGCTCTTTCCTCATGTGGCATCTCAAAGTTGTTTTCATTTTTGTGGTTTTTTTTTCCCCAGTGGTATCACAAAATATAATCAAAGCACATAATTTTTCTACTCAACAGTTGCTGAATTAGATAATTTTTATCTGCTGTTCTGACATTTAGTTAAAAAAATAAGTATGGCACTGCCTGCATTTTTGTTTCAGTAACAATTTTTCTCCTTCCCTACTGCTTTCTTTAAGCAATAAAAGCTTTTAAAACCCAGTGAAAGAGTTGGTTAAGAACTTAAAAAGTAAGAAAAAGTAGTGTTTGTGACAGTATATTCTGCTGCCACCTCCTTCATGCCCTTTCATGCTAGTATTGTTTTCCTAGTGCCACAGAAAGCCTCAAAGCTTTTGGTTTTGTTGCTTTATGCTGTGTATCCAAACAAGCCAGGGAGAACACCTTACTCTAGGTTTCAAGAGGCCTGGATTCTCATCACAGTTCAAAATGCAGCTGGTTTTTAAGGTAGGGGCACCATCTGCAAGCCAGTGAAGCTGCAGATGTTAGCAGGTCTTGACACAGTGTGAGCCCCCAGGGTGAGCAACAGAACACCAGCAGGAAGACACTCAGAAGAAAATATTTCAGCGTGAAAACAGTGTCTCCATGTTTTGCAGTTAGAGGAAAAAGACTGATTTTTAAAGCTAAAATTAGGAGCCAGGAGAGGTAAAAACATTACCACCCTTCTTTAAAATCATGAGACGCATTCTACTGTAAAACTGCAACTGAGCCGAAAAGTTGTTGATTCCAGTTCCTCCCACTCTTTCCCTCCACAAACATGTGCCCCTTCAGCCAACCTGACTCTGCAAAGCTGTGGGAGAAAAAAACCCTCCTGGACACTCTCACTATGTGGGTGCAAGGGAAAGGGAGAGGCTCCCGTGAGCCCCGCTGCCCAGGGGGAAGCAATGCGGAGAATCCCGTGCTGGCGGCCGCTCGCTGCTCTTCCCGGACGCTCCCTTGAAATGCCTGTCAGGTAGCTTCTTCTAAGAAAATTTACACACAAGAGCAAGAGAGTGATGCATGCGTCCCTCCTCAGCAGGGCTGGCACTCGTGCTATTTTCGATGAATGACTGTGGGCAGCTTGACTCGAAAGGTATGCCTTTTCCTGGCTACAGGGGCAAGGTGCAGGGTGCGGCCTAGTGCACAGGGCTGCTCACCCATCATTAAAAAGGCAAACGAGAAGCCCCTGGCTCATCCCCAAGACATGGACGTGACCCTCTGAACCTTTCATTCTTTCCACTCCCACAGCAAGGCAGCTCAGAGATCAGGATGCAAAGTCAAGAGCAACATCAGCCACGTTACATACTTTCTGTCTGCAGTATGCATCCTTTATTCTGTCTTCCTGCTCACAAGACACCAGGATGAGGTGAGGATGCTGCGATGCAACAACTGCACAACGAGCACAACTTCTAGCTGAAATCTCATCTCTATTTCTCTCCTCATTAAAAAAACAAAACAAAACAAAAAAATCCAGACTAGGTAATGAGAAAAACCGGGCAGCTCTAGCTGTCAAAGAAAGCCCTGCCAAGAAAGACAATTCAGTTTTTTTCACTTCTCCGGCTTCAGATATCATGTGCTAATGCCAGCTGAAGAAATTTAAATCTGGTCTTTAAATTTAGGTGATGGGCCACCTTCATGGCTCATCTGGACAGCTGCAAGGCTACAAGCAGACGGGTGGGGTGTTCAAAGCAATCACATAGTAGATGAAGCTTTTTGATCTCGCCTGGAAGTGTTTCAGGACTTTTTCATACCCTCCACAGAAACTACAAACTGTCATTGCTACCCCTGATTTCTGTCCACTCCCTTTACACTTACGTTATTCCATATAAATATATTAAAATGATATTCAGGGTTACTCACAAAACAATAAGTGCCTTTATTTATGCATATATATAGTACTTGCCCTTTTTATTAACCACCCCACAAAAAAGCAGTTCAGAGAGCAGGAATTTAAATACCATTTTCCAAACTGCCCGTGCACATGTAACTACAAACGGATGACCAACTCCTGAAATTCTTCATTTTGCCTCATAATTGAAAGACCAGAAGAAGACTTTGCTTTCTCAACAAGTAATTGGCTTCACTAAAAATAGCCTTTGTTCCTTTCCTGCACTATGTAGTCGCTCAACTAAATGAACAGGGACAACCAAACAAATTTAGTGATCTTGGAGGGGGGTGTCAAACTTTTAGTTGATAGGAAAAGAATCAGCTTCCTGAGTTCTTGTGTTTGACAGCTCTGATGTGGAAACTTTCCCCAATATAAAACCACAGTGTTTTATATTCACCTCCCTCAGGGACACTCCTTGAGATTTAAAGCAGAACTCTGTATTATTTCTTCTCCTCTAACTCTGCTAGAAGTTTTACATTTGTTTTCCTATGTAGAGACCCCTAAAGTAGCCTGAGCATTTAAAAAAAAAATTCCAAGTCCCGTACGTACATCATAGTGGTAACGGGTGCTGGCGTTTGTTTTTTGGTCTTTTTTTCTGGAAAATGAAACAAAAAGCGAAGCCCCTGTTTAAACTTTCCTACACTACTAATCTCTCCATACCCTAAACTTTCCAAGTGTGAAAACCAGTGTCCACGTGACTAAAAGCAGGGTAACCTCTTTTTAAGGTCCCCACACTGACCACCACCATCACTCCTCTAGTAACCTATGACTTCAACTGGCTTCTCTGCTCAACCCCAGGCATGCACTTGCAGATGCAGAGGCAGATGAAGCAGGACTGTCTCAAGCCTGCACTCTGCACCACATGAAGTGGGACAGTTTTGGCCCAAAAAACCTAAATAGATATGTTATCAGTCCTATGAAGCCCTGTGCTCTTCTGCAATGCAAAGATGCTATAGGAGCAGCAAGCCTTACAGTTTGTGTCTGTTGTGGCATGGCTGAAAATGATGCTGTCATTTAAAGAAAGAGATTTACCCCAAGTTTACCCTAACCGCCCTCAACCTATATATGCAGGTTCTCAAGATCCCAAGACAGGAGTTCAGTGATGGAAGAAGTCATGGTGTCAGAAAGCAGTCCAAAAGCCTCCCTTAGACCCATTGCTAAATCATATTTATACCATACTCAGGCCTCTCGGTGACAATAGTGATATATAGCTGTCTAGCAGTATTTATACCACAGCGGCCATTGCAGTATCTGGGGAGTGTGGTATAAATACAGACCGAGCCATAGCCAGGGAAGCCCAAAAAGTGGGCGAGGAGGGCAAGTGGCCAAAGCAGCTGAGACATGCTGATTCAGTGCATCTCCTTCAGCTGTCCTCAGCAGCGGGTTGCCGCAGAGTAGAGGTCAGGAAAGTTAGAAGAACAGATTTTTCTGTTATTTCCCCCTTTAACAGCCAGTTTCTCATGCTTAGCTTGAACTCATGAGATTCTTCATTTGAATGTGTGACCACAGCACTTTGTGTAATTACATAAAGTATAATAAAGATGTAACTATTCCTTTTAAAGTGACGATTTGGCTCATGCCCGTCAGCCTGTAGCACTCGGCAGATGAGGTTGGAGTTGCCATCCCTGCCTTACAGATAGGGAAATCCATGCAGAGGGAAACTGCCTACCAGGCCTGTGGTTGTGCCAGAAGCAGAAGAGAGGTTCATGTTCTCACTCAAAAAATCCAGCCACAGAGCTTTTAAGATAGCAGCTTAAAACATATGCCAGTTTAAATGTGAGGGAAATGGAAATTTTTTAAAAGAAAAACTCCTGGATGCCCACATCTCAGTTATGTGTTTAGATTTGTCCCAATACACATTAAAGGCAAATATTTTCATCTAACTCCAAACAGCGCCTTTCTGCACTGAAACATGAGCTTTCCATGTCGACGTATTTCTTCTCTAAATTACAATTCTCTATTCCCAAATGAAACCCGTGAAATCAAATATAAGCAGGGAGGAAACCCTTGTAGAAACAGGGTTTTCCAAGCACATAGCTGGCTTAGGGTAGCTTCTTTCCATCTGGCCTTGCAATGCCTGAGTACCACCCTCCTTGCTAGAAAGGGAAGGGTACTTTGTTTGATTTTTTTCCCACTCGGGATATGGTATTTTATTCTGAAGAAATGTGATTGATGAGGCAGCCTACCTACTTGCTGTGATTCCCATACAAACAATTTCTTTTCTGACTCCCCCACTCTGCAGGGTGCTGGAGTTCTCAGCAGCACCCCAGCATGCAGACTTGGCAATTACTTTTCGTCACGCCTTCAGAGCCCCTTGCATGGCTGGAAAGGCTATAGTGAACTGTTCTTGAGGGTAAGTTGGATTTGGGATGGTAAGATCAGATTTGGGAGCCCCTTTTTGCCTGCAGTAGTGGAAATGGAGGAGCGCATGGGATTGCACTTACAGTGCAAAACTTATTTTTGGTTTATGGAATTATCACCATTTGACTAATTTGGGCTATTTCTGTCCTTATGAAAGAAGTGTTCAACTCAGGTACTGCTGAGAAGCACTATAACTACTACTCACCTCTTCACACAGCCACCCTTTCAGAAGGGCCTACGGACACCACTTCCTGTGAACAGCATTTTGAGAGCCGTGCATCTTGTCTTGATTCCTTTAACAGCCCGCCTAAGGACCTTCTCTTCTGGCTAGTTTGTCACTCCAGGCTCTTTAGTAGAAGATCACCACGGTAGGAAAAATAAAGGCCAGCTTTCTGTAGAGTCCTTGCTTCTCAGTGTACAAACAGTGGGAGAGCTTTTGGGAAGAGCTCTCTGACAAGGTACTTTCTTAGCCCACTTCTCTGAGTAACATGCCACAGCATCAGCTTGCTTTGCCTTGGTTTGAATGCAATTCACACTCAGTAATCACAGAACATTAGGAGTTGGAAGGGACCTTGAAAGATCATCTAGTCCAACCCCCCTGCCAGAGCAGGATCACCTAGACTAAATCGCACAGGAACACATCCAGGCAGGTTTTGAATGTCTCCAGAGAAGGAGACTCCACAGCCTCTCTGGGCAGTCTGTTCCAGTGCTCTGTCACCCTCACAGTGAAAAAGTTTCCCCTTATAGTCACATGGAGCTTCCTATGCTCCCGCTTGCATCCGTTGCCCCTGGTGCCATCACTGAGAAGTTCCTGGCTCCGTCTTCCTGACTCTCACCCTTTACATATTTATAAACATTAATAAGGTCACCCCTCGGTCTCCTTTTCTGCAAGCTAAAGAGGCCCAGCTCCCTCGACTTCTCCTCATAAGGAAGGGGTTCCACTCCCTTAATCATCTTGGTGGCCCTGCACTGGACTTTTTCAAGGAGTTCTATTTCCTCCTTGAACTAAGGGTCCCAGACCTGGACACAATATTCCAGCTGTAGTCTCACCAGGGCAGAGTAGAGTGGGAGAAGGACCTCTCTTGACCTACTATATATTCGGAAAATACAGAATATTTTTCAAAAATACCTCTGCTCTAGTCATCTTCTCCCCATTTTTGCAGCAGGCTTCAAAGGCAATTTTCACAGTGACTTTACTCCGGACACTAATTCTTCACAAAAAGGAAAAAACCCACCCTATAATAAGAAAAAAACCCCCATTTATCAGTAGGGAAACAGAGAGTCTCCCTGAAGCCATGTATTTTGATGACAAAAGATCTGATGCAGCCTTTATTTTCCCTGCAGTTTTCCTCGTATACACTCCTGTAGATAAGGATCTGCTCTGAAGGACCTGACAGTAACCACTGTAACATGAACGTGCCAGCTCCTGCTGGGTAAGATTTCCTCTGTCCTCCCCCACTGCTGTTCCTCCCCAGCTGTGTTCGCATGTGTTTGTGCTTGGACATCCTTGTGACAGCTCTGCTCTGAGGTACTGCATTTCTGTGCATTTCTAATGCTAACGAAAAATCAAATTTAAGGGCAGGACAGAAAAATAAGGTGCTTTCAAGCGTCAGGCTGTTGACTTTTCAAAAGGAATAGTTTATACTCCCGGTACTCTAGATCCTAAAGGAATCTTCTATTAATTAATTACATGCTGGTAGCAGAGAGCAGCCAGTCAAGGCTGCTCCCCACAGTGCAAAGCAGCACAAAAAGGTGAGCAGAACCTATTGCTTGTAACCTCAAAACCAGTTTTTCACCTTGAATCCCAAACGAGCAAAAGGTTGTTTTTCAAAGTGCTAACAGGGGCTGCTGGCTGCCCAGGTTATTTCTTGTAACCATGATAGCAGACAAAGAATCAAAGTGACATTTTCCTTCTTGGCATCAATGACACTGCCCCCACCTCCGCCCCCGCATCTGACTCTGCAGGTTTTTTTCTGGAGATGCTGAGTGTGATCCCTATTCGTGCACTGGTGAGACATCTCCGAGGTATGCTGGATGTGCAGGTCCCCTCTGACAAACATGATTATGAACACGCATATGTTATTAAAATGGATTTTTATCACTTGCAAAGCATGGTACAGATTAAATGCTGTCCAGCTTCTTGGGGCTATGCTTTTTCTTACATTCAGATTGAATCGCTGCAGATTTTCCTCCTGCAGCCATGCCATGATTCACAACTAAGCCAATTTGAAAAGAAGCCAAAATAATTTTCAGCACCTGAAGCAGATAAACATTTTGCTCCATTCTGAGATCACTACATTGATTATGAATTTTATATTCAGAGTGGGTTTGTTTAATGGACTTTTACTGGGCTTCAATTTATGTCTATCAGCCTCAGGACTGCCATTAAACGTGCGCTAAAGCAGCTATGAATTTCAGCAGCATTTGCTATACAACTGAGCTCGATTTTAGCAGTTTAAAAATGGTTTCAGTCTCACTAATGCTTTTCATTGCCATACGGTTTCCTTCTCAGGGGCCAGTGATTTGCAAACTTTCATTAGTGATGCAGAAAGGGATTTGTTTGTAAAAGCGCACCTGGGTTTTGCTCCCAGCTGAGGGGGGTACAGGCTGCTCAGCCTTACCATCCACACAGCTCACCCAGCCTTCTATGTCTCTCTGATATTTGGCGCAATCTTGTGTGCAGTTATGGGCCATGCCACAAACAGGAAAGCTCACAGATCTGTGTCTGACACTGGCACACCCTGTGAAACACTCGAATGGCACGTTTCTGGGTCTATCAAGTAAAGCAGCACTGTTTATGTGGCGAAGAGCTATAGGCCCCTGCAGCTCTGCAACAAACCTCTTCACTTCGGGCTACATTTGTTGCTTATATTAGAGTCTGACTTGTATCTGGCTCTCAGGACTGTGAGGACGAGTCCCATGGGCAGCATCCTACAGCCCCTATGGAAATATGGCAGGGAAGTTTTAGCATACGAAGCTATTATACTTTTTGTAGTAACTTATAAATGTGCCATATATAGTATTTTACACCAGTTAGTAAAATGTTTTCTGTGTGTACAGCATATTTACATTGGCCAACACTGGCTAACATGACAATCTAGGGGGTTTTTAAGGCTGCAAAGATCTCAGTCATTACAGACAAGAAATGTAGGTTACAAAATAACATTTCTTGGATATAAGTGGGTTCGGGGATTTTTTGCCTTTATGAATGATTACAACTCTCAATAGATTAAAGACCCTGAGGTTTTATTTTTACATCACCTCTGTTAAACACACGCATGGATTGCCAAATGCTTTCAGAGCAAGGAAATTCATAAAATTTTAACTTTCATAAAAATAACGGTGGTGAGAGCTAGCACCTCATTAACTTCTTGTCTCAAACTTAGAATTTCCTGGGAGCCTGCACACAACCCTCTCCCCCTCCAACTTGTGTCACACACTAGATGTAAAAATTGCAGAGATGTCAAGAAATAAAGGTGGCCAACAAGACATCCCGAACTCCACTTCCAGATACTACATCTAAGAGTCTGTCAGGACTGGGAAAGGAAGCAGACTCTGACTGAATACAAGTGCAAACTGAATTTCTGAGCTTGAAGAGGAGTTTCTTAACTTCCTGAAACCAAATGAGGCCATAATAACAATACCCCTCCCCACACTTCTGAGTCTCTTCCATTTTCTTACAGTATCATGTCTGCATCCCAAATTCCTTTGTTCTTCCTCTTCAGCCAGAGAAATCCTCTCTGTTTTATACGTGGGTCATACACAAATTGTCTCTTTGTTCAACTACAGCATAGATTTCAGCCATCCATATTGCAGGATACAACTGACTTTGAATTATTTTTGCCTATCTGCAATGAAATTAGATCCCTGACTATACTTGGAGCACATCCACAGCATTGACAAGGTCTGAGCTCTACCAAATTTGCAACAGATAAACATAAGTGAACCCTGCTCTGCTGTAAGGCAATGTAATGTCACCAAAGACCATGACCACCACCCTGCAAACATGCCACACAATATTCCTTTATTCCTTCCTTGCAGAGTTAATTCTCTTAAGTTTAGCCAGGGAGGAAAACACTGGGGTTTTTTTCCTGCAAAGTGAAACCACTACATGAAAGCTGCATTTCATTCAAAACAGGGCCAAAGTCATGCTGGCAGGGATGCATCAAAATCAAACTCCTCAGCCCCTCACTACTTAACTTGTTTATATCAATCAGTTTGGAGAGTTTTAACATTTGAGTTCTGTTTATCTGAACTGTTTTTGAAGGTCTAATTATAACATGTGAAGCGGGTTGAGATTGCTGCTATGAAAGTCGCAACATAAATAAGAGGACTTGACGGTCTGACTGATATGTTGGCACAGACCAGACATGTATGTCACGTGGAAGCCCGGTGCAGCTGTTGTAGTCCATGGTACAATAAATAGCTACAGGGAAGCAGCCTGGTCACGCGGGTTTTTTAATACCACCTACTGTGCTACTTGGCTGAATGCATTTGCCTTGCAAAAAGAATAAACCAACAAACTCACCCCAAACAACCCCCCAAAAAAGGGAAATATCTGCAGCTTAAATGCATAAAAGTAGAAAAGTGACAGTGCTGTCAGAACAAGGCTGGTGCATTTCAAATGCTCTCCAGCAGCATAGGGAATAGTTGACTGCCTCCCCTGTCCCATCTTTCTTCCCCACAAGTCCTCCAAAGACAACCCAGGCAGGACTTTCCACCCAGAAAAACCAACAGAGCACATGCCGTCGCCCCGTGAGCTGTGAGACCCTGCTGTGCACAGTTAACATGCATAGCCTCTCCTCCCATTGCACAGAGATCTGCTGCAACAGCCCAGTGATAGGCATGCAAGGATCACGCCTGGCAGCACTCGCAGATAGATGTCTCAGGTAAGACTAGGCTTCTGGAGAGGATCTCTATTTATAACCTGGACCCCGATACAGGGCCAATCTTGGGTGTTAATGTGACAAAGTATTGGTTTTTAGAGTCCCTGAAAGGCCTCAACATGGAATGGAAGATGAAACCGCTGCTGGCTTGCAAACTGTCATTCATGCCATGTGCTGGTAAGAGAAGCAGCCATCAATACTGGGCATTTGCAGTGCACTGAACACCAATTAAATCAATTAAGGTCCATGCAATATTAATTATAAAGCACCTGCACCCTTTCTAAGGTTAGGTTCTTATCCATTTTAGAAAAAAATGTTCTGACACAGGGCATAGGTATCTTTAAATTAGCAACTGGCAATGAACTGAGCCTTTGACAAGGCTCTGGAAAATGCCTGGCATCCGTAATTCCAGCAAGATGCCTTCTGGGTTTCTATTACACAGATGTGAGCAGCATATTAACCCACATTTCTCCAGCAGGGAAAAGGCTCTACAATTGCAATCGTTGCCCTCAGAAAGCAATTTACATGCCCTTTAGAACTCAGATTCTTATTATCCTGCTTATGCAGCAGCATTGCCATAAAACAGAAAATGATGCAACATTCAAATGTCTTCAGACCTACTGAGGTAAATTTTATTTGGGTAAAATAACCTTTCTCTCTAGATCCTTTCTAGTCAGCTCTCAGTGTTACTCAGAGTTTGTCCCTGTAGCCATAAATAGTTGTATAAAGTGTCAGGGCTATCGAGTTTGATAGCACATGGATACATTTCGTATGTTATTTGAACCGACACTTTGAAGCAGCAACAAGCCAAAATGGCAAATTTCGAAAGGGAAAAAGGGGAAAGAAGGGGAAAGGATTTATGCAAATCAGCTGTAGAAAGACCACACAAGAACCAGAGTTTCACAAAACGGCAAGTAAAACTATTCCCAGCATTCTTTCCCTCGCCTCCTTTCTAGTTTAAACAGTATTTGAAGACACTTTGACTTAAATCTAAAAGCATATGCAGTATCCCCAACAATTTTGTTGTATACTGTTGGACACCAGCATTCATGTTCAGTTTGTCTCTGGATGTAGTAGCAGTGTCTAGTTTAAGCACACAGATAGGTACTGTAATCCTAAGCATGGTCTGAAATGAAGCCTGTAGTCAGGCAGAAACTGTAACTCATTACAGATATGGAGCTGGGACCCTGGGCTCTGCTGCAGGACAGAAGCAAGTGGGACAAGAGCAGGAATCCTTGGTGGGACTCCAGGTGTAAGGACATTCAGGTGTCCAACCCTGACACTGCTCCCTACCACAGATTACTGCGTCACAGACCCAGATTTGAGGGAGTGCAGAGAGCCTCCTCCTCTGCCAATACTTACTGGGTAGTCACAGTGCACAGACTTTCCAGCCAGGCATGATCCCTTTTGGGCAGAGACCTGAATGCTGGCAGGTCACTTGGCTCAAGGCACCACATGGGCCACAAGAAGAGCTGCCTGGCTCTGTCCACACCCCTTGCCCTGGCCTTTGGCAACAAGACGCGCTCTCCTCCCCCTCCATGTGTGCTGCCACTAACAGACATTGAAGCTTATGCTTTGTCATTTAAAGGTAATTCCTAGATGTTCAGTTTTATTTCTTGAGATTATCGTGGCAGTTGTCTGCACAGGAAAAGCCTTTGCAACACATGGAGCTATTTAGAGAGAATAGCGTTGCTCTAAGGTGGGAATTTTTAAGTGAACTTAAAAATGGTGGGAATTTTTTAAGGTGGGAATTTTTTAAGGGAATTTTGGCTGTATCTGAAAAACTCACTGAAGGCTTCCAGCACATGCATGTGTTAAACAGTGGACTAAGAAAGTTCTTAGAGAGCTTTCCTTGTAGAACTGAAACTGGGAATGTGTAATCTTCACACTGTTATCCACATTATTCAATCTGTGAAAACTGAACCACCTGCACTAGCAGAGCTGTTCTGGCTAGAGATGGCTAATCTCCCACTTGCATCTCAAGATATACGTTCCTCAGCTCTTGGTTGTGTGCATGGCAAGCAAGGGCTAGAAAAAATTAACAAGCAACAGGAGAACTTCCTGCACTGATTTCCTGGTTAAGTTCACAAATCAGAAAAAAAATCCTCTTTTACTTAGAACTGAACAAACACGAGGAGGAAGTGTTACATGGTTAGAAATGCTAACTATATTTGGTCCCCAAAATCTTATCTGTAAGAGTATGAGGAATGTGAGGTTTTGTTTTTTTGGTTTTTTTTTTTACACTAAGGGCAGATTCAAGAGGCTGAAAAAGCTGTATTATTAAATAAATGCTTCTGTGAACCCTTATGTAACGATATTCACATGCAACAGGGCTGTGCTTATCCTACTTAGCTGAGAACTCTACAAAGGGTTGGAAGGATATGGCTGTTGCCATGGTATGGCTCCCGCCATACCTAGGCAGAGAAGCAGTCTGTAACAAAGCCTGGGGGAAGAGCCTTCACAGCAGCACAACGACAGCTACCTTCAGGTACAGAGGCCCTGCCCAGCCCAAAACATAGGAGAAAATGTGGGAGGAACAACCATTCCTTTGCCCAACTTGTCTTAAAGCCCCTTTTCTGTAAAAGCCCGGTACCTTCACATCCCCATTCTCACCTCTGTTCTGTGTTTCCTGTCTGAATAGATTGCAGACAATGCAGGGCTAGCTGGCATGTTTTGAAGATGTGTTGACCACGGAAATTTGGAACACATTAAGTAAACATGCCTTAGGCCCCTCAAAACCTGAAGAGAAAACACTATGCTGATACCCAGTATGTCAAGTGTTTTCCAATTTTTCAATAAACACTCCAAGAATCGGTGACACAAGCCCATTCTTTCCCTCTCAATAACTGCAGAAGACATTCGAGTGTATAGGATGTGTGAGCACAGTGGAAGGATTTCTACAGTTGTTTAAACAGGTTTCACAGTATCCCCTGGGGTCTTACCCAAGTGCAATAGCAATTAGATCACTTTGGACCCTGCAAAATTGTCAGGTGGAATTACCTTAAAATGGACAAACTAACTGGTAGCTTTGTGTTGCACAGGGTAACTGTGCTCTGCAGGTGCTGACACTGCTCTGGGGGAGACGTGCCTCTGCTCTGACTGCAAAGCGAAGCTGCAGGAACTGCTGAGGACTCTCCATCCCAGCGTGCCCACTGCTGCTCAACGCAGTGATAAACCCCATCCCACAGCTCCAAACCCACAACAAGCTGCAGCTCCAGCCCAATCCAGCTCTCATCCCAGTACTGATAATGATGGCTTTATGGCATTTCTGCTCCTTGCGATTTCATCTGGATGAAGCCACTCCCTTTAGGGTGTGTTTGGGTGGTTCACAGCTATCTAAAATCCATTCAGATTATTAGAAGGTGAGGTGAAATGGTAAAAGGAAGGAAATTAAAATTTCAATTCTTCCCTGCCAAGTTCTGTCAAGCAACTGGAGTAATTTAATTACACTTTTGCAGCAATCATGCCTCTAACAGCTTTATTAGTCACATGGCTACCTAAGCCAAGTCACATTATTTATTACATTACTAAAGTACAAAGTTACAGTATCTGGCGGGAGAGGGATATCAAATATTTTTAAGCAATTGCACTGTAAAATCTTGAAAACCTGGAATAACCATCGTGATCCAGGGACCTGACCACTCGCAGGACACACACAATATAACCTCTCCTAGTGACCCCACAATTTCTGCCCAAACACGGGCACATCGCCGCCAGATGCACCGTCCTAAAAGAAAGCACCTGCTACTCAGAGACCTGGCGGCTACCTTGGACAGCATTTAGGGGAGGTTAAAGTCTACTGCTGCTGCTGGCATTCTGTAATAACCTCGTGTGATACAGATGATGGGATAATTACATATGAATCAATCATTATTGGCCTCCCCCCCACCCCTCCCCATTTTGTTTGCCATAGTTTTCCTTCTGCTTATTCAGGACCAGAAATCAAAATAATAGGGTTTGGTTTTGGGGTTTTTGTTTGGTGACTTTTTTTTTTTAAACCATGAGATGGGGCCGTTATTCAAAGAAGACTCTAGAACATTTTTATTAAATCACAGCTTGGTTTCTGGCAGCTGACAGGTGTGCAGAGATGAGAAGAAAACAAAATTTTCCTGTTAGGCATAGTATGACAGAATAAGGCACCTTTCAAGGGCGCTTGGTGCCCAGCTGCGCTCTGGGCTGAGCAGCAAGCTCTGGAACACTGCTGCTATCTACAGGTCTGTGCTGCACAGTGCTCAAACTGGACACAAACCCACGTCCTGCAAGCAGAGTGCTCACTCTTCAGAAAGGGACCAAAACCCTGACACTACAGTACATTGGCTTTTAGGAAACACCAGCAGGCAATCTGTGGACTTTCTGCCCTGCGGCTAATGAATGTTAAAAAAAAAACCAAATCAAACTGACTTAATTAAAAGGAAGGCCAGACCGTGCTGCACAGGAGTCACAGGAGTGCCATTTCTGCTTTTTTTTCTTTTCTGTGAGCCAAGAGGAAACGCTGCACTCTCAGGTGCAGGGTAAGAGGAAGTATCTGCTCCCAGATGGGAACCCTCTCCCACCACAAGGTACTGGGGCACAAAACACGATGGGGGACAGGAGGGCTGGAAACCACCTTCTAGCCTGCAACACTCAGCTTTTAAGACAATTCGTGATGTAATTAGAATTCACACAAATTTAGCAGTGGCTCTTCACTGTTTGGAATTTACTTAGGTTTTCTTTCTCTGCTTTTTCCTCTGTAACCTAGAAATTTTGATAGCTGCTTTCCTGCATCTTTTAATAACACAGACAAGATAAGCCGGAATGGGTTCAGTACTGCGGAAAACAAAGCAGCTTTCTGAACAGGAGAATAATAATAAGCAAATGTATCCAGAAACACACGGTGGAGTTGTCAAAAGCACCTATTTGACCAGAGGTGGTGGGTTTCAATATCTGTTTTCCAAAGACATTATGAGATCACAACCCTTCAATGAGCAGTAGAGGAAGGGACAAACTCAGGAAGAAGAAGAAAAAAATTCTCCCTAATAAAGAAAATTGAAAAATCACAATAAGGAAAAACCCAGTTTGCACCATCTGTATCTGAATGACTATTCATCTCAGCTGCTGGACAAGTACAGGAACAGAGCCCCTTGCAGCCAGGGAAAGTTCAAACAGCAGGACAGTCTTACCCAACACATGGAAACTCTGCTAAGTTTTCCCACCCAGGAGGCTTTGAAAGCTCATCCAAAACTGATCCCTGAGACCAGCAGGCTTTTAATGAATCCAAATGACACTCAGCTTCACACTGCGTATGCTGTTCATGTAATTTCTAATGAACAATAGCTGTTCTGGCCTCTTTTGATATAATTTTTTCTGGAAACAACTTCCAGTACTAGATACCCAGTGAAAACTTTGGGGTGTGACTGGAAAACAGCATTCTGCCCTCTCTTTCTTTCTGACGTTAGAACTCTGTGTATTTGCCAAAGTAGTTTAGCAAGGAATTTGCTAGACCTATAATACTTCCCATTAAGCACTGGGGAATAGAAATAACCTATAATACGCAGCAGATCATTTAAGCGTCTGGAAGGACAGGCACCAGGTGATGCTCAGGAATTTCTCACCCACAGAGCTGGTTGCTTGCCTGATACAACTCCACTCCCTGTTTGGTAGCATCTTTTCAGCAGCCTTCTACACTACATTCCTATTAGTGTTTCTGAGAGGCAGCACAGTCTCTCTCAAGCCCACCCTGGGGTGAGATGGGGGTCACCCATCCCGGTGAGACAGGCCCCGGGCAGGCAGCGTCCCACTTCCAAGACACCATCCCGGAGAGCAGCGCTCGGAGGGGCAAAGCGACAGACCCCGCGGGCATCTTGGGGCCAGTGTTTAACGCACGGCACTTACAGGAGAAATACAGATTTCACCTGAATCCAGAAACACCCACAGATTTCCTTACGGAGCACTTTAGCAGTACTGTCGCAGGGGCAATCTGCATCGGAGAAATAGGCACAAACACGGAACGCTTCGGAATATGAACTTTTGGGGTGTACGGGGTTAGTTGGAAATACGAACTATCCTGGGAATAGAGCAAGGTATTTGCAACCTGGGAGAGAGGCTGTGCACGGCTGGCTACCGGGGGGCTCCGGCCGCCTCTGCCGCTGGGGCCGAAGGGACTCGGGGCCGGGGTGAGGGGGCGGTGAGGGGGAGGGTGCCGTTTCCTCGCCGTCGGGGCGGGCCTCCCGGCGGCTGGGCACCCGGCGGCGGCAAGGCGGGACTACACCCGCCCGGGGAAGCGCCGCGCCGCCGCCCCGTCCGCGCACTTCCGAGGCGGCCCGCCGAGGCCAGCCGCCGTCCCCCGGCGGGACGATGACCCAGCGCTGGGAGCCGCGTCCCTCCGCGCCGCTGGATGAGGAGCTGGAAGCGCTCGGGTAAGCGGCGGGCGGGACGGGTACCTCGGTCGTTGGCTTCTCCCCTAGACGTATCGAAACACTTAAAAGGGAGCGCCGAAGTTTGTCAGAAAGGCCATCAATATCTGGGCTTAAAGGAAACTGACATCACGGTGGTTCTCTGAAGGTGGCTCTGGCTGCGCCCGGACCCAGCCTTTCCCCAGTTGCGCTGATCCCTGCTGGAGCGAGGGCCGCCCGCGCTGCGGCGTGACGCTGCGGAGCTGGTCCGGTACAAGTGTGGGGAGTGCCGTGCCGCAGCTCACGTTAGAGAATGTAGAATGTCTCCTCCTCACAGTAATTACACACCTTCCGTCCCCACACGGGATAGCTTGGGTGGCACTGGCTTTTGGAGGCGGAAGGAATGGGGCAAAGGAACCAAGTTCGTGCGGCCTTTTGCAGCCCAAGCCTTCCTGCTCATCCCTTGCAGCAGCAGCTCTGTCATTCCTCCAGCTCCAGGCTCAACAGTATCGTGACAGGCAGTATTTGTTGAGACTGAACAGTACTAAAACAAAGCCTGGAGCACAGCAGAAGGGGAATTAGGCCACTGGCCTAGGTCAGATGACCCGGTTGGGGAATTGAGGAAGCGGAGTGGCTGGGCTGGGGCAAGCGGTGAGAAGGATTTTTTTTCCTTCATCTATATTTCTAATGTAAGCAAGGGCAAAATTACAACGGCTAGAAAGTGGGTAAGAGAAACGGGGGGAAATCAGAACAATGGCAGTTGAGAGGAGGGGGAGAGAAAATGGAAGTGAAAAGGAGAAGCTGAACTAGTGAAAGCCTGCAGTTAGAAGACATGAACTGTAAGGCTCAATACACTGATGCCACTTCCTCATATTTCTATTTTAAAGTTATTTTTCCTATGAAATGGAACCTTTGTATTCCCACAGAGTACTTTACAGAGGTGTGTGATTAAGTTTTTCAGTGTGACATGTTGAAGGATGTTTAGTAAGATACATTTTTGTTGTACACCACCTGTAACTTACGCCTTAGTGTTCTCATGCTTTTGTAGGTTCTCTAGAGCTCTGTCAACACATGCACCACTAAAAACACTGCCAAAACCTCACTTTTGCTGGCACAAGATACAGAGAGCTCTTTATGATTTCCAGATGGTAGGTAACACTTCTAGGGTTTGATATTAGGGAAAAAAAAAAGTTAAAATAACTAAACATCTTGTCAGATATGATCTGGAAGTTGCTGAAATCCAGCATGCAGAGAATAGAGAACTAGTGGGGCTATTTGGAGGAATCAGTCATGGAGTACAGGCAGGTGAAGAGCATTGCATCCATCAAAGGAGCTAATTCAGTGCTTGCCCACTCATGCCATCAAGCAGTATAGGGTACCTATTCCTTTAGCCTAAGAATGAGAGTGTCTTTGAGGCTAGTGTATAGTTTCAAAGTGTGAGAAAGTTCAACTCGTCGTGGTAGAAGGTATTTTTTTTAATATGAAAAAGAGTGTAAATCCTGCCAACATCTACCACCAGAAAAAAACCCTGACCCAGGGTAAATAACTGCTCTGAATAATATCATAGTGGAGTGCTACTGAGAGCACATCTGGACCATCTGTCCCCTAATGTGGATATCCGTTCCCTTTCAGAAGTTGATGAAAGAGAAATTAGACTGTTTGTGCTTGGCTCCTGCAGCTCAGGCAGCCGAGGTGCTTTCCATGGGGACAGTCACCCACAGAGGAGCACAAGCAGTATTTGCACCTTCTGCGGCAGGGGAGGGAGCTTCTGGGAAGGGAGCAGAGATCACCCAGCTGAATACTGAGAATCTTCTTCCTGCTTCGGAGAAGGAGCTCTGAACTGCCTGACTCTTTACCAAAGTCAGCCAAACCTGCACACAGTTTTTCACTTGATCCAGGCTTTAATTATCTGACAGCACAATCAGATAAGGACACCAAAAAATCATAGAATGGTTAGGGCTGGAGGGGAACCTTAATGATCATCAAGTTCCAACCCCCTGCCATGAGCAAGGACACCTCTCACTAGAGTAGGCTGCTCAGTGCCCCATCCAGCCTGGCCTTGAACACTGCCAGGAAGGGGGCATCTGCCACCTCCCTGAGCAACCTGTTCCAGTGCCTCACCACACTCATAGTGAAGAATGTCTTTCTAATATCCAATCTAAATCTACACCCTTCCAATTTAAAACCATTCCCCCTTGTCCTATCACTGCATGTCCTTCTGAAAAGTCCCTCCGCAATAAACATGACCTCTGCCTCCTACGTTTATCTGACAAATGGGTGCATCTCTAGAGTTACCACACCAGACACTAAAGCCATATGGCAGTCAGGTCTTACAGCTGTGCTCTGTTCTGGCACTATCTTTCATTTTTTGATGAAGAAAAGCAAGTGTTTCTACAGTGTGTTACACAGTTTTCATGTAGCAATGGCTGAGAATTGTCCAAGTCATTTAACATTCATCCTTGGATTAGCCATGGATGAGTGTTTGCATTTGTTGTGTATTCTGGAATTGTTAAAAAGTGAATCCACCTGATGCCAAGCTACAGGTTTATTCACCAGCCCCTATTTACACAGGTAAAAATGTTTTATAAAATACCCAGGTGGTGTCCTTGTCAATAGCATTATCAGAAATGACAAACACCTTACTTGAATGCTAACTGGTCTGCAGTCAACACAGAAATGAAGTTTCATTAACACTTTTCTTTGAAACAGCATGTGTTGTTCAGGAAAAGAGCAAATGAACATTCTGAGGATGATGTTCTTGCCCGAAAAAGGGGCTTCCTACCCCAAACACTGTAGTACCATACTCCTGATTACCACCACTGTATAGGGAGGTCTAGTCACTGCATTAACTGTGCAGAAATCTTAATAAGAGATTTTAATGCTGTGGTGTCCTGTTCTGGAGTTGCGATGGTTAGCACAGCTGCAATGGTATGGCCAGCCAGCACAGACACAGCTTGTACTGTGACAGCCACCAGCATACCCCATGGGGGAACCCCACTGGTGTGGCAAGTGCTCAGGACAAGGCCATGCACTGTGATGAGTTTTGGTTCTCTGGGATACCGCATGTCTCATTTCCTTATTCTTCTCAACAGCAACATCAGTAAAACTCTTCTTACTCTGTCACTGGTGCAATCTGACCTCTCAAGATTAGGCTGATTTCTGGACATGCTTATTTTCTAAGGAGAAACAAAGGCAATCTCACTGGGTCTGCATGCCCATCTTAAGACATGCTTTCATGGGTCCAGGAGGCACTTTGCTCCAAAGAGCAGGAAAAGCATGATATGTCAACAACACAAGTATGCTTACATTTATGGGATAAAGAGACTTAATGCAATTTAGGACAAAGTTAAAGTAACAAGAATGGATGAATTACAGCAGTTCCAAACTCTGAAACTGAGATCACTAGTCAAAGCAGCGATAAGAAACCCAAAAAGGGGAACGTGAAGGATTTTGTAGAAGAAATGAAAAAACTAGAAAAATCTTCCAGAAGTACATATCTAGTGGAGACAGGAGGGTATGCAAGGACAAGGGCACCCAGCAGAAGTAGCTCTGAAGCAAGGAAGAACTTCTGTCTTTCTTAGAGAAATCAGAGTCAAGAACCCCAGGCAGTTTCTAACCCACTGGGGATTTTCAGCCTGACAAGCATCAAAATACAGGGTGTATTTCTTGATTATTTATTTTTAGTGACAAGGACCCATAGAAACAGTGCAGTATGCATCATGGTTCAAGAGGGAAGAGTGAAGACAACTCTTTTGAAGCTCTTACTAGGGGCTTCAGATAGCAAAAAGTTTTACAAACACCCATCTTTCATTAAGATTTTTAAACTTAAGCAACTTAGCAAAAGGCTTTTCAGAAATAGCATCGTGGTGCACTTAATCACAGAGTTGTAGGGGTTGGAAGGGACCTTGAGAGATCATTGGGTCCAACCCCTCTGCCAAAGCAGCTCCCTAGTTCATACTGCACAGATAGATGTACAGACAAGTCTTTAATATCTCCAGACAAGGAGACTCCACCACCTCCCTGGGCAGCCTGTCCCTGGGCTCTGTCACCCTCACTGTGAAAAAGTTCCTCCACATGTTGGTGCGGAACTTCCTGTGCTCCAACTTACAGCCATTGCCCCTTGTCCTGTCTCCACTGATCAAAGAAAATGGGCTGGCCAATTCCCCCTGCACCCCATACTTAAGATATTTATAAACATTGATTAGGTCCCCCCTCAGTCTTCTTTTCTCCAGGCTGAACAGCCCCAGCTCACTCAGCCTTTCCTCATAGGATAGATGTTCCACGCGCTTCATAATCTCCGTAGCCCTTCTCTGGACTCTCTCCAGGAGATCCCTGTCTTTTTTACACCAGGGAGCCCAGAACTGGACACAATACTCTAGGTAGGGCCTGACCCAGGCAGAGTAGAGGGGGAGGATCACCTCCTTAGACCTGCTGGCCACACTCCTCCTGATGTACCCCAGTATGAAAACAACCACTTAGATGTTCTTAATGTATGTTTCCTTTGCATGGAAATGAGAGAAAACGTGTTGTGGAATTCCACCCAAAAGACTGTTGTCTTCTCAGCCGTAGGTCTGGCCAAGTGTGCATGCTGGTACGATCCTCATCGCATCAGGACAGATCTGACCTTTGGCTGTTACTTACTTGGGCAGTTAATCCCAAAGCGGATTTTGGCTAACAGGTGTTTCAGAGGGCGACACTTTGATCTTTACGTATTCATTATTTTATTCTACTGTGTAGATGGTCCACAGAGCACGTTCTAGACCTGAAGCAGCAATACCCTGCCTGTATTGGGTTTCACATGGATCTTGCCTTCCACAGGGTTAACAATCTGGAGTCCCTCACAAAGCAATTTATCAGCCAGCTGGCCTTTCAGATAGGCAGCCATCTAAATTCAGAGTTAAAACTTTGTGGGAGATTCTAAGTTTAGTAGCAGCTTGCGATGGACAGATAAGAAGGAAGAGTATACAATTACACCTCATCTCAGTTTGAAGACTGCCATGATACAAGTGCCAGAGAGTGCTGCGATTACACTTCTGCTTTCAGTCAAACTGTGTTTCTCTGACTGGAACAGTAATAGTCTTTGACACCAACATTGAGTTTAAAGGAAGGGGAAGGAGACTGTGCACCACTCCACATACAGACAAGGGGAGAAGCTTGCTGCCTGCAGAGCTGTGCCCATGGCACCGTCACCTCTCCTCCTGCTCCAGAGGTTCTGGGTACGTGTGTGCCTGTCTACAGTTAGTGCCTGCACACAACATATCTTGCAGGATCAGCACTCTAGCCTTTTATAGCCACAGCTCTTTTTTGTGTTTGGTTTGGTCTCAGGATCATTTCTAATGAAATCCGTTTCTCTTGAAAGAAATCAGGTGCTTCTATTGTGAATCATTCTGGGTGGAAACAAAGCCCTAAACAGCATTTCACAATCATCTTCGGAGAATTTTTTTGCTGTGGATTCCTTGTGGAATTTTTCATATAAAAAAAAAAATTCCTCTTTTTTTTTACTTTAACTGCAGTTAAGTGAAGCAGGTGCTTAGATGCTTTCCTGCACTGAGACCACACACAGCCAAGCAGCAACAGTGAGGTCTCCTAAATCTTCACTTCAAATTCTGCCCATTAATTTTGGTCCTTTCCTCTGTTCCTTCTTCCAATAACATTATGCTTCAAATTAAAATTTCCAGATTAGGTGGATGTATTTAATTGCAGATGAACTCAGTTGCAGGAAAACCAGTTTGGGAGGCGTTTTATGCCTTGCCTGTTTGCCCCAAAAGAGGAAGCGTACCAAAGCATGTAGATGTGTCAGGAAGTACAGATTCTGAAAATAGACAAAAGGATCCTGCATTGCCCCCCGCAAAAAAATTGCTTTCACCTTATCAGTGTAGGCTCAGCTAATTCGTTGCTGGTACAAGTAGGATTCACAGGGCTGCTTAGACTCTCAAATTGTTAGCTTGTTGTGCACAGCTTTGCAGTTCAAAAATGAAGTTTTCTGAGCACATTGGAAAATAGGCAAATTTCTGTCTTAACCTGTGTGTGCCCATGAGAAGGATGGTAAGTGGAAATTGTATGAGTGTTAGTTGCAGTCCTTTCTCTCTCTCAGCTCCATAATGGAACAGAAGCTGTCATGGTTAAGAATCATGGGTTGGAAGGGACCCCAAGGATCACAGAGTTCCAACCCCCCTGCCACAGGCAGGGCCACCAACCTCCAGGCCTGGATCTACACAAGATTTCCCAGGGCCCCATTCAACCTGGCCTTGAACACCTCCAGGGATGGGACATCTGCCACCTTACTGCTCACTCTGTAAAGAACTTCCCCCTAATAACTAATCTAAACCTTTCTCCTTTAGCTTTAATCTATTCCCCCCTTGTCTTACCATTGTCTACCCTTTTTAAAAGTTGATTCCCCTCCTGTTTGTATGCTCCCTTCAGGTACTGGAAGGCTGCAATGAGGTCCCCCCGCAGCCTTCTCTTCTCCAGGCTGAACAAGCCCAGCTCCCTCAGCCTCTCTTTGTAGGGCAGGTGCTCCAGCCCTCTAATCATCTTTGTGGCACTCCTCTGGACCCTCTCCAACAGTTCTACATCTTTCTTGTATTGGGGGTCCCAGTACTGCAGATGGGGCCTCATGAGGGCAGAGTAGAGAGGGACAATCACCTCCCTGTCCCTGCTGGCCACCCCTCTTGTGATGGAGCTGAGCAAATGATGCTTTAACCCCTTGTGTCTTCCCAGGTGGTATCACGATAATCTTACCCGACATGCAGCAGAAGCGCTGCTGCTTTCCAATGGGCAGGATGGAAGCTATCTCTTGAGGAAGAGTAATGAAAGGGAAAATTTGTACTCCCTCTCTGTAAGGTAGAGTATGGACAAAAGTGAATTTATCTGATGCCACAGAGCTAGCGGTTTTCAAGTCTTCATTTACTCCCATGTCTGTCTCCAGGCCTCATGTCCAGATGAGCTGCAGGTTGTTTCCTAGGACTCAGACCTTTTTAATATATAGTCCTAATGGTGTAATCCAGCTGAATGACTTTTAGATGAAAAAATAATTTGGATTGGAAAATTGTTCTTATTTTTCCAAGCTATAAATTAATCTTACTGGCAAAAACCAATTTGACGGATCAGCTGTAGATTTTTCAGTCTGCATGATAAAAATCTGTAAGGCAGCTACAAGAGCTTAAGAAACAGCTGATGGGAGTAGAAAAGTTATCATGAGGATAGTAATAAATACACCAGTTAACAGGCGATAACTCTACCAATTTCTGGATATCTGTATAGGAACTGTTATTTCTGAGGGAGGAGCCAGTGTTTGACTGGATGGTTTTACTCCTCTGTTTTGGGCTAAGACTCAGTCAGTCAAGACTATTTCACAGTTGACAGGCATCAAGCCCTTGAAGTCAATTGCTGCAGCGTACATCAGTTCAGGACACAGCCAGTACAGATCACAGGTAGCCAGGCCCAGCTGCTTCTCTACTCTATCATATTTAAACAGTCTCCAAGAAGGAGAGAAGCCATGCTATTTTGGAGAGGCAATGTGGAAGACCTAGGCATTAGACTTACAAAGTAGTCCCTGCATGTCAGCTGAGCAGGGGTAACCAACCCTAAACACACTCTTAGTCTTTTCCAACTGTATGGTATATTAAACCTCTATGGTGAAGTTTTAAGCTACGGTGTTCAGCCTCATTTCTGCCTCAGACTGTGCCTCTGAGCAAAGAGTGACCACAGCTCAGCTGAATCACAGCAATTTTAAGCTGAATTCACTCTGATTGTATAGCGATGCTGGTTATTCACAGCCCAAATGGACAGGAACACAGCATGCACCCTTGATGTCTTGGCTTTCTGCCCATGCAGTACAACACTGCTACAGTTTGGGAGCACAGCTGCTTGGGAGCTGAGGAAAGCACAATTTGCACATACCCTGTTCTCCAGAGGTGTGAGAGGCAAACATGAATTGCTTCACTCATCTCTGACAGGAGACCTGGGAACAAGTGTGCCTATACATACGCTGCTGAAATTACTACTGCTGCAGGCAGACATCTGTACAGTGAGCTTGGGGGTGCCTGACAGGTCTGAAGGTGGTGCTACAAAATTAGCATAATGAGTATTCAGAGTAGCAATGACTGAATTAAGTGGAAGTCTTTGGAGAAAAGAAAAGGTAATAAGCTATCCTTTAAAAAAAATTAAGGAAATTGTCTTGTTGGCTAATTATTTTTTTTTTTTACTTTAAAACATAACTGAACATTATTTGATGTAAGCTGCCTCAGACAAAAAAAAAGTATCTTGAGGCTAGTTTTAAAGGCTACTCAAGAAACCACTTGGTGCAAAGGGAAGACTGTAAGTAGTTGCTCTTCTAATAGTAAAAGCTAAAGTGTTAATGAAAGAAAAACTTGCTGCTTTAATAAATTTGAGCTTTAGAAGACCTAGAGAAGTCTACCTCAGGCCAATTCCAACTGTTTGCTTAGCTCTCCATGAAGGAACAAGAGATACCACATTATCACATGAACTGAATATCCCAGTCTGGAGTTTGATCTTTGATTGCTATATGAGGTTTTTGGTGGTACAACTCCCTTGAAATACTAATTTTTATTTTAAAATATTTTTATACTTTTCAACCGTTTAACTCTTAGGCTTTCCTTCCTGCTTTTGACTAATATTAAAATTTAATTTTAGGATAAGTAATTTTGTTCTGTACCCTTTCTACAAAAAAGTAACTTCAGCAGTTGTAGCTGTCATTCTCTTTCTCTCCTAAGATGCCTTCTACAGTTTTTTCTTTACTTTCTGCCTCTGCAGGTGGAAATGGCTGGCCCTTTTTCAGTGTACTGTGGAGACAGGACAAGGGGCAATGGCTGCAAGTTGGAGCACAGGAAGTTCCGCACCAACATGCGGAAGAACTTTTACACAGTGAGGGTGACAGAGCCCTGGGACAGGCTGCCCAGGGGGGCGGGGATCGTGGAGTCTCCATCTCTGGAGACATTCAGGACCTGTCTCGATGCCTATCTGTGCAATATAAGCTAGGGAGCCTGCTTTGGCAGGGGGGTTGGACCCGATGATCTCTTGAGGTCCCTGTGATTCTGTTATAATTTGTTTTGAAAGGAAACAATGCTTAGACATCCCTGAACTTTTTATTGACAGCTGTGAGGAGAAAGATGATACATTGCCTGAAATCCCCTCCCCCAGCTAAATTAGCCAACTTTAAAAAGGAACTAGGAAATAGAGTGGAAGTTGCTGTCCTTGCAACATTGTGTTTCTTGTGAAATTAAATGAAAAGATGAAGACTGTCATTGCATCTAAGTACCAACAGCTCCATGCTGTGGCAAGGCATCCATGCTTGGCTTGCGCACAGTGCCCAGCTGACTATGGCACAAAACACGTGGGAGGTGAGGAGAGGCACGTTCTACAATACCAAAAGTATTCCAAGTGTTCAAAGGCAAATATTTGCTTAAAGACCTGTATGAAGGTACAATCTCCTGTGGAAGTGGCAACGAACAGTGGAAAAGCCACTATAAATCCCTTGCTCCACCATATTTTCAGTGCATTTGCTACAGACATTTTTCCCCAAAGTTTTCTCTATTTTGGATGCTAGTAGCATTAACAAAAGTAACTTTTTGACAGGAGAGATACTTGCAGTAAGTGCTCTGCTGTCTTCTGAAGTCAAAATTATGACCTGTCCAGGATGCGAGGCCTTACATATTTATGAAAGCTGGTGGTATTTAGAGAAATAAGTGCTGTTACTTCCCTGACATACAAGGGCAGGAGTCAGTGGGACATGTGCCCACCATAGAGGAACCCTTCACCTGAGCACAAAGACAAAATAGACAAACTCTAAAACTTTCAATAACTAAAGTTAGGCTATCAAACTCTGGTTTGGGTGCAGAAAAGGAGGCAGCCTATTTTTGAAAGAGAAGAATACATTTTCAACGAGATGGGGATGTTACCTGTAATGTAAAACACATAGCAAATAGTATAGGTATACCATCAACACTAAAGCCCAGTAAGTAAAGAAATACCATCCTACCTAGAGAGATGGCTGGAAGCCTTATTATGGAGTCTTTAGTGATTGCCATGAGAGTTGATTTAACTTACTTGGCTTTCCTCATCTTGAATCTAATTGAGATGCAGCAATTACATTTTCCTCAATAAATCTGAGTCTCAGATATGCTGAGTATTATCAAGGGACAGTAAAGGCAGTGGCATTACTGCTAGAACAGTCATTGTCAGCCTGTGATCTGCGCCAGATTTCCTGTAGTGGAAGCTGCTATTTAAGGGTCATACGTGCCAGTGCCTTGGGCATTTATGCCTTAACAATTTTTCCTTTTTTCTTACTTTAGGGGAAAAGATTCTGTGAAACACTTCCATGTTGAACACGTAGGAACTTCATTCAAATTTGGATTTAATGAATTTTCTAGCTTGAAGGAATTAGTCACGCATTTTGCGAATCAGCCTTTAATTGGAAGTGAAACAGGTAAGGAGAGCCCTATGCTTACGTGAACTCATTTGTAGTCATGCATCACACAGATTTAAGTAAAGAGGCTTCCCATGTGTTAGCAAATTGTTCCACTGCTGAAGTGTTTCTTTTCAGAATTTCACATTTGTGTTAACCTCAGGTGTCCAAGATGTTTTGCTTAAACTCTTTCAAGTACTCTGAAGACAAACTACATGTAAGCTTCCTGTGTTTTTGCTGACTGGGGCCATGAGCTCGTTCCAATTTCTCAGAGAGAAGAAGGGCTTCAAAATATGCCTGTACTGGAAAGAACAGAACGTTCTTGGAAAGGGCAAAACCAAAGCATGGTGTTTAGTGAGGAAACAAAAGTCAATGAAGTTGAAACCCCCCAGTAAGAATAAATGGGAAAAGGGATTTGAAATTGTTTAGTTCCACTATTCTTTACCTAAGGAAGAAGCCTACAGTGATGTGTTTCTCTCTTCTGTAGGGAATGTAGCCTGCATTACCTCTCCCTTTTTGTCTACAGTGGATTAATCAGCTTGCTGATGCCATCTGCCACCACAGTGATTTGTCTTGACTTTAAGAAAAAGAAAGAGTAAAGCACAGGCTTCTTTAGCAGCCAATGTGCTGCCTGCATTAAGAGTCAGAGAGATTAAACTTGTAGGAATCAAGTGAGCTGAATACAATCAGAATCCCTGGAGAAAGAGGCATGTTTTCACAATAATGAGAGTTTTCCTTCAAACCTGAGAGTTCAGAATGCGTCAGTGCAAAGAACTTCAGTATCCTGTGTAGAAAGTATATGCAAATAACTCAGAGCATTACTAATTATATATGCAAGAGCCCGCTTAAATGATAGTTGGCGCACACAATAACCACTATGTCACATTCTGAGTTTGCACCAGTGCTCTTAAGCATTAAATTCAAGTGTTGCTTTGCAATTATTCCCCTCCCTTGCAAGAAAAATGCAGCTGTACACTCAATGTGGTATGTTTGTCTTTCAGCACGTTCTCTTTCTAAATTGCTTTTAAGTGCAGTTTGAACACAGTGTTTCTACATGCATTTTTGTGCCAGTAAGCTAGCTTTCCTGTAAAATCAGGCATGCACTCACAGGCCTAACACTAAAAAGATTTCAGATGACACATAAAACCCGTGTATTTCCCCATTCCTTCACTGCATGCACTGCAGACACTAGTAGTGAAGGCACTGGCATTACATGATATCTGTGGACAGGATTAACACTGCTGAATGACGAGCTCACTTGTCACCTTAAAGCTCCCTAATCAGTTTCTGCTGGCTCTGTGAAACCTCTTGAAGTTGGATGCACTGCAGAATACAAAAAGCCATTTGAACATCACATCAAGAAACCTTCCACCTCAGCTTGCTATGGATAGCAGTAGAGAGAGTTAGCACCCGGGCAATGTTCCTTCATATACAGGTGTCAAAGGTCTCCTGGGTGGTAACCAATTTATACCAAGAAAGGATTAGGGGCTCATCAGAGCCAACTTTGAGCCAACTGTCAGTGTGGCAGAATGATGGGCCCAACACGTAGCAGGGTCACGCAGCAGGTTGGTGGAAGGGCCAGCAATAGAGTCTGATCTAGGCTTCCTATCAGTGGAAAGCAGCAAGCAACCTTGAGCTCAGGCATTTGTACAAAGTAGCTGGACCAGTTTTTCTTATTCCTTGTCATACTGACAGTTTTCTTTAGAAACACTGCGAGATCAGGAATGAGAGAGTAGAGCAAGATAGCATTTTTCATTTCCTCCTTGCTTACAGACAGGATTCTATAAGAGACAGGCCCGCAGGAGAGTGGAAACAATTACATACTCTATCTTCTATTTAGGTCTGTCTTGCTGGAGCTAGTCTTGTGTCCAAAGAGGCACACCAGACTCTTTTTGATCAGTACTTGGATCACAGAGGCCTGCACCCCTGCCAGCTGGTCCATGGAGCACAGTGGTTCTTTTGTATGGGGACAACTGCAGGCTCGTGCTTCAAGCCCGACAAACCTTCTCTTGCTACAGCTCCATTTGCCACTCCACATAGCTACATGGACTCCCTTAGTTTTTTCATCAGTGTAATGTGTATGCTTCCTTCTGAACTACAGATAATTTAAAGGAGATTGGGGCTACCATGGTATGTGAGATGGCTTATTGAACAGGGAAGCTGAATCTCTTCAGTAACAAGGTTAAAGCAACACACTATCATAGCTCTGTATTATCATCTTTATTCAATGTGGTGAGGTCAATGCATTCTTACCTGTTTGCTTTATCAGATTTTTACACATTTTCAAAATACCTATTTTGTCAGGGAAATTACATTATTAAAGTCACTTCAAGTCAATATTTCCAACAATGGGACCAATTCTCATTCTTTCTTAGAAATAGGTATCATGCATAAACATGCAAGAAGAATCTTGCCACAGTGCAGCTTTTACTAGTTCTATTGTACAGTTACCAAATGATTCAGTACATGTATCTATTGTGGAAAAAAGCATGGAGAGCTTACTAGGAAACAAATACTCCTCCCAGTGCAGCAGGGCTCTTTATCCCTGGTGTGGAGATGATGGTACTCTGATTCTATGAGTCAGCTTACAAGTAGTTTCTGTAGACTGGTGATAGTCATGTTCTCAATTTCATTTTAAATGAGAAAGCACTATTTTTCTGCAAGGCTGGAGAGAATCAAACTGATTTTGACTTTTCCCCTACTGCAAGTTGAATGTATGACATTTGCATCCACCCCCCCCATGTCTGTGAACACATTTCAGTTGGTTACTTCAAATATAATTTTCCACTTCCCTTTGTAGCCTTTCCCAGTACAAAATATACTTTAAACTTTCACTTTTAAATTACTCAATCACTTGTAGGTTTCAAGTTCAAGGCCTCACCAATTCCAGCATCCCTCCTTTTTAAAAGCTGACAATATCAGCACAGAATGCAAGTGGAGCAGCAGTCAGTATGCTGTCACATTATTTTTAAAGAAAGAGATGAGATGAGGTCCCAGTTAATATTTTGAGGTGGTTCTTCACAATTGTGAGCAGTTTAGCAGGTTCACTATTGAGAAGGCAGGGGTTTGCAGGGAATATGCACTAAACACACCCTTTTTCGGAGAACAAAGAAGGGCAGTCAAAGTGTTAGTGACTGGGAAGAGCTGTGGTAAAGCAGTTGAAGGCAACCTGGGCTTGCTGTCAGGAAGCCTGTGTCTGAAGCTCTGGCAGGCTAAGTGGTTATGCAGCAAACAGTGGGGCTGTTGGCAGAACCAGGCTGACTGCTATGGCCTCATATATAGTCTCACATCCTGCCTACCCACCCAGCCAGCCTCCTGCGTAGGAAGGGAGCTTGATGCTTCAAGTGATTCCCTGCAAGCACTAGTAAGCTAAAAGGCTTTAAAAAGGCACTGTATATTTACAGTTTTCACAGCTGTAAGTAAACAGGCACAATAATGTCTGTAGTCACATCTTCATGAATGGAGTGAAAGTGTAGGTCAGCATTTCAGTCATCACTATGAAAATCTGTGTTTCAATTTGTTCTGTATTCCCTAGTTACTCCCTGACTGGAAAGAAGGTTGAAGCAGGACAGGAGACACCTGCTTGAGGCTTGTCTGGAAGTCCTGTTCTGTTGGCACCTTGATTTTTCACCACTTAACAGAAAGTGTTTGATTACCTACCACTTAGAAGCGAAGAGGGCTATGGCTCTTATTTTCAGAGATACAAGAACAAACTGTCTCCTGCTGTACAGGGGTGAAGGAGTAGATTTAGGCAAGATCCATGTGCCCAGGGTATTGAGGGCTCTAAGCAACACAGTAGAGCCAATGAAGTGAGATTGGACAAGTGAATCCACAGCAAGTGCCCCTGTGGAGTCTGCATGGGGGGATTTTTCTAGAAAAAACCAGTCACAATCTAAACTATTCAAGTGATGCATGTCAGAAATATTTGTCTAGTTTTATCAGTATGTGAGTCATTTATAGCATCTGACTTTTTTCATGCAGTTGTGACCCAAGTCCTGCCCCTTCCAAGGATAACCCCTTACAGGGAAGGTAACAACAGTCTTGGAGGCCATTCACCTTTATGCCTTTTCAACTTCACCTTTCCCTGAAGTTAACAATTCCACAAACAGGCAGCTACTGCCAGTTATTTTCTGAGACTGTCTTGCCAGAGGACTTATTCCTGCTCTTTTTTCTCCCCAGGAACCTTAATTGTATTGAAGCATCCCTACCCACGGAAAGTGGAAGAACCTTCCATTTATGAGTCCGTACGAGTCCACACAGCAATGCAGACAGGAAGGACAGAAAGTGATCTTGTTCCAAATGCTCCCTCCGTAAGTTGTGTTCTGGTGGGAGGGGTGCTACTCCTGGCCCAAGTTCAGTACCATGCCCGGAGTGAATGATGGAACTCCATTAATTCATCCCTTTATGGGTTCATAAATACAGGAAGTCTTTGCCAGCCAAGGCAAAGCAGACACAGACTTGCTAAGGTCAGTCCCATGACAAATAAAGCCTTTCACAACTGTTGTCACTGAGACCTTCAGTCCTGTCACTGGGAAAACATTGTCTGCAGCTGACCTAGGTGAGCCTGACCATCCAGACAAAAGAATATATGGAAAGTTTCCGTTCTGCTGCTATTCTTTTTGAATGCCCTCATAGCAGTAACATTATCAGGAGGTTTTGTGGTGGTGTTGGTTTGGTTTTTTTTTAAAAAAAAAAAAAGCCACAAACCACAAACAAAACCCCTGGAGCAGCCCAAGCAACACTTCACACAGCTTTCTGGCAACACTCATTGGGCTGCATGCTGCAATAGGGATGTCAGGCTGCACTGTCAGCCCTTGCTTTGTTGAACACCCATTACAGCCAGTGAGAAGTCTCTATCCCCCAACAGGCACGGAGGGGAGTACACGAAATAACAAACCCAAGTAAGGGCTACAGGGTTTACCATGGTTTTGTCCCACTCAGTGAACACAAGGATTAGGTGACAGGAAGCAGACAGTAGTACTGGCAAACACGAGCTCATTTCTACTTACGAGTTTTGCAGTCTTGTTTGTTAGAATTATTTTGCCTGGTTAACAACATGCAGCCTCCTTCCTGACTGGGGGAAAGAGTGAGCATCTTTGACTTTATAAGTCGGTTAAAAAGTGACTTTTTGAAAAAAATATTCCAAAGCATGCAAGGCAGACAGGGGCATGTGTGGAAAAGGAAGCCCCAAACTGGAGCGCAGTACAACCTAGTTCATAGGTGCACGTATATCCTGGTGGGTACATTACTCAAAAGGACTTCTTGGCAGACTCATGCTCGGGCTTTATTATTTTGGAATCACCTTGTCTTAGAGCAGGAAGACAGCTTGCTGTACTGACACAGGCTTAGACCCAAAATGAGTGATTCACCAGAACAGCCTCCACCCTTCAAGCCATAGCAATTTTGCAAACAGTAAAAACCTGTGTCAAGTTAAAAGCTATGCCTTACTGCTGTGAGAAACAAGAGAACATCTTCATACCCCTTTGGGCCACCTGCTCGGGCATCTGTGACTCACTTGGACAGTAATTAGAGACTATAAATCCCTGGTAACTCATTTCCAAGTGAGACAGGTGGTTTCCCCAGAACAGTATTGCTCAGAACAGAGAGGGAAGTATTTAAGAACATAGTATATTTTTTGAGAGAAAGAGGAAGAGTTACATTGATACAGGTTAATGAAGTTGATAAAAGAACCATGTCTGATGGGTCTCACACCCCACCCTTCCTGGCTCAGTTCCACTTTAACCTCCAAAGAAACTTGATTACATGTACAAGCAATAAAAAGACTGTTTTTTCAAGTGCAAGTAGCAAAACTTGAGAAGAATTTTGTTTTCAAGGCTCTGCAGTCTCACAACTGTGTCCCTTACCCAGAGAGAGTTTCAGTACCTGAGAAGGTATAAGGTCCCAGGTGTCACTCATGGGAGTGGGGAAACAGTTCAAAACCCAATTTTTCACCAAGCACATTTAATGGAACATTTTTTGCCTCTCAAACACTTGGCTGTCTGGGAGAAGAGAATGCCTAAGTAGGACAGCACCACTTGCATTTCAAGAGTCATTTCTGTGGATAATTTCCCTGTCAGCTGTAACTGTTCTAGTTACAACATGTACTGAGGCAGCCATCTAACTTTACTAATGAGGGGAGGACAGGAGCAAGGACAGGGCAAGAGACCACAGGAGGTTTCTCCAAGAAGAGGCTGCTCTTCCATCTTCCCAATATAGGCAAAGAGGGGGGGGTGGGGTGTGGGAAACAGAAGCAGAGCTCAGTCTCTAACCCCTATCTCTTTCCTTTTTACTTCACAGCTTGGTACAAAAGAAGGATATTTGGTAAAACAAGGCAAAATAGTCAAGGTAAGGAAAACTCTTACTCCTTAGTTCCACTCTGCAGTCATGCACAGAAGCTAGAGATAACGCAGAGCTGAAGTAGTTCCACCTGCATTCCCCTGCAGAGAGGGACAATTTGCTTTTCAAGCAACAGCAAAACAGGACTGTAAACCAGAGCAAATCAACAGCTTTAAAGGTGTTTCTTTCCTAAGAACCATTATGCTAAATCCTCACAAGGCAATTACCATCCATTCTTGACCTTTCAGAATTGGAAGACAAGGTGGTTTACACTGCATAGGAACGAACTTAAGTATTTCAAGGACCAGACAGTAAGTAGCAAACACTGTTTCTACTCTTTAAACCTCTACAGAGGCAGCTTCAGCCCCCTCAGTTCTCTGGCTTCTTGCATCTGTATCACAGCTTCCCATGCTAAAGCTTCCCACACTGTCAGAGGGATTGAATCTCTCAGATAAAGTCAGAGTTTTGCTGATGACTTTCACAAAGTTCCTAAGTTTCACAGCAGAAGAATGCTTTCTGTGCTCTGTTACCCTTACCTACTAGACAGAATTGTTGGTTACAGTGCATTTTCAGTTGCTTTGTGTAGTGAAGTTTAAGCACAACACAGCTTCTGTTGGTAGCTTCGACACACAGCCTAACAGACAGTCATGTATTAAAATATATCTGCAAACACACAAGCTTTGTATGCAAACACATAAGTAGTATATTTTGCATTCCTTGATTTCATCTTTTTATGTCAAGTGGTTGCACAGTGTGCACAAAAATCCATTCATTTAAAAATATCTTCCTTCCTAGCACTCTGCCACAGATTATCCCACTGCATCTGGGCAAAACAGCACATCCTCACAGCAGCTGCTCCACTGCTATGTTAAACTTGAGTAAAAATAAAAAACACCTCTAGAGTTTCTCCACCCTTGCAATACCTCCAGTTCAGGTCCCTTCACAAACACAGCCAAAGCATTTACCTCCACGCCCCCACCAAGCCCTATTTCAGGCACCTAACAGACATTAACACAGCCACAACTGCCCTCACCAAACATCGCCATTCATCAACAGTTCATCTATTTAAACAGACTTCCATCAGTTTTTCATTTCAATTCAAGCCAACTTAAGTTTCCAGGATAACATGTCAAAGAGCAGCACTCTAAACATCTGAGCAGCATTTGTGACTTACCATGCAAGGTGCCCTTGTCAGGAATATGGCCTCCTCCTGCACAGCAGCTCTGGTGGCTCCTGGCACTCCCCTTGTTGTTGCTGTGAGGTTGCAGATATCTACAGGCAAGCAGCTTGCTGCCAGCCCTACACCTGCATTTGGTAGCACACTGCACTGCAAGCAGCTTTCTTCTGGTATGGGGGATAACTAACTGAGCCAGAGGAAGATGTAAGGAAAGGTGAGGAAACACCAGATGCCTCCATACACCTGATGAAGGGCCACGGGAACAGCTAAGGGTGCTTGAGCAGAGAGCAAGCTGCTCTACTTCAGCTGCCTCTTCCAAGGTGCTCAACAGTGCAAGACTGGGAGAAACAAATCAAAGGACACACATACTTTAGGGAGAAAAACCCCTCTTAATAGAGACATGTTGTAGCTATGCAGCCTACATCCCTGCACCCAAGCACTCCTGAGCCTGTCCCAAGAGCTAGACATAATCATACAACCCAACTCATCACTCCCACTGCAAACCCTACCCTAACTCCGCCCCTACACTTTCTCCACCCAGCCTCATCCTTTTAAAGCACTTAAGGCTTAATTAAATCCACAGCAGCTGGTAAGGCCTGGTAAGACCTATAACCATTCTCCTGTCTCTGTGACCCTTAGCTGGAAATGAGAGCAAGTTTGTTGCTGTCTCAGTGATGTTGTAATGCATCCACATGAGTCTGTGTATGGCTCAAGCTTTCCTGCAGTAGAAATCTCCTCTGTTGTCTTGATCTGAGATGCCTGTCCTGGGCCTTTTTTGTTTAGCTCAATTCATCTCATGTTAGCACTGATGTTATGTTTGCTAGTTGGGATTTAGCTACTGTACCCATACCTGGAAAAATCCAGTGTGCCTGTAAAGGTTGAGATGCATTGAAGATGAACTGAGCTAGCTTTATCTTCTCTTTTCACATGTTCCCATTTTAAAACTGTTTTATTTTCAAGGCCACAGAACCAATTCGAGCCCTTGACTTAACTGAATGCTCAGCTGTGCAATTTGACTATTCCCAGGAAAGAGTCAATTGTTTCTGGTAAGTTGCTGTGCTTGCTGGGACCTTGCTGGGAAGGACAGAATAGCCAGGGCAGTTGGAAGTGTAACCACCAGGTGCTTCTGAATGGTCTCTTGCCAGTTGTGACCCTGATCTTTAACTCAGTGGGTCTGTTTCTGTGAATCGACCTGTCAGTCCTGCACAGCTTTGCCAAATTGCCACTGGCAAAAGGGTTTTTTCTTGGCAAGTAGGAAGAGTGTAGGCCTAGTGTAGCGGGCATTTCTTTCCCTAATTCTGTTAGTGTGTATGATCATCCCCTAGACCCATGGAGCTTAGGTACAGTCTGGCTGTAAAGCTGCTGACTGACAGGAGCGCACTCCCTGCCCTCCTCTGCCTAAACAGCTGCTGGTGCTGGCCAGCTGGGTCCAGTTGCAGGAAGACTTTAATTTGAATTGTTTACTTCAGTTTAGTGTTCCCACTAAGGACATACTACCTGTGTGCAAAAACTGGAGTAGAAGCTGACGAGTGGATTAAAATACTGCGATGGAAACTGGTAAGATGACTCATGGTGTTACATAACCGGTACCTGTGAGAAGGGAGCGCTTGCTCCAGCTGCCAGGCCAAGTAGGCCAGAGACCCTTGGGTTTGTGTAATGTGTACGCCTGCAAACTTGCTTCAGTGTTTTCAGGTTGCACTTCTAACACATACTGGGTAGGAAGAAGAAATGGCTTCCATCTTTAAAGATGTCATGGTGTCAATGGTGAACAATAGGAAGCGCCAGCACAGACTGCCTGTGTGGGGTCACGAGGGAAGCAGTAAGACGACAGTATGAAGGCTGGAAAGCTTTACTTCCTTACAAATACGAGCATTCGGGTTGGTTGTACTCACCCACATCCACCTCTGCAGGCAAACGGTGACAGATTGTCTTTCTGTTCCAGTCACAAATACGGAAGCAACTGGAGCAGCGTGCCACCACCCTCAGCTCCTAGCTGCACCTTGAAACCTCTGCACTGTTGGCAGGAATTGCCTCTTTGTCAAGGGGAAGGCATCGCTTACAACAGGACAGTTTTGAATGTCTCCATTGCTCACAAACAGCACATGTGTGTGCATGTATACCCACCCACGGATGCTCACTTCCAGCTCCCCACACAAAGGATTCCTACAGCGGAGCACTCTCAGGTTGTTGAGGTGCATGTGGAGATGGTTGCAAAATCAGCATTGGCTTAATACATGTGGTGTATTTGTGTGACACACCTAATTCAGACATCTCTTAACCATAGAAGTAGTCGCTGTTTTACAACTTCTGTGGTTATTCAGAGCACCCTCAATAATTTATTGCAAGTTCCATCACAACTAACCCTTAGCAGCATATTCCATAACCTTGAGCCCATTACTTAAAACCAGTCCTTTCTGGAAACATTAAGTATTTATTTTGTGTCACCTGTTTAGGCTCTACACCAAAAAAAAAATGACAGACATAATATGCTTGTGTAAATAGTGTGTTACAATCCAGAGCCTAGTTTGAGGTCGTTTCTCATTTGTGATCATGAGAAGCACTTGGTTTGGGCCAAAAACATTTTTGTATGGTTCATATTGCTACAAGGGGATGCTTGTTTCAGACAGTATCTGTAAGCAAGTGCAGCAACAGGTTGAGCAGGGCTGTTACACACCACTTGGCACCAGACAGCAGGTTCTCAGCACACCTGCCATAAGGAAGGGTGATGCCAGTTGGGCCCCCTACAGCTCCCCTTGAAAACAGTCCAGATTTTGTACTTCGTCCTCACAGGGCAGCGTTTTGTCCAGAGCTCTGTTCTAGGATTAAGCACTGCTCACTTGTACATTGAAGATCAGTAACAGAAAAGCACCACAGACACTAAAAATCTGACCTTAAAACAATACATCACCTACATAACTGAGGCGAATGTCTGCCTGTATTTTGGAAGGCTGACACACATGTAACAGCGCTATGGCTCGCTGCACAGGGAAGTGGAAGCCCCGTACTTTGGTGCTGTTGTCAAAATAGATGTTAGAGTTCAGGAGCAAAGTTTGACACACTGGAGCTGTCTAGACCAGCTCAGCCTGACCTCATGGCTAACCCAGCTGCGAGACCCTCTCCCCCAAGCGATCCTGGTCCTCCTGGAGGGATAGGGAGAACAGGGAGCCCCCCATCTTCCCACATGACAGTCAGTTCTGCCAGAACAGCACCCACAAAGCTCTCCCACTACACAAGTGCTGTGTCATGGGCATGGTGTTGCTCACACCACTTGTCAGTGCTCAGGAGATGCCTTCACTGTGAGAAGGCTGAGGAGGAGGGGAAAACATACTGTAGGCAAAGAGAAAATCTAGATGTGGACATAGGAATAGCATTTTATTTCAACTTTAAAATATTTGTAAATATTTTTATACAGATTTTTCTGAATAAAAAGGCATTATAAAACTATCCAAGTCCTCTATTCCTGTACTGTATTCTTAAAGCTTTGCCTTCCTCTCTCTCTTTAAGAAGTGGTTTAACAAACCAGCATCTCCCATTTAGTTAAAAAGCTTCAATGAGTTTGAGACAGAGGCGGCATAAGGGGAGAGAATATTCTCCAGCAGCATCACTGTTCTGTGCAAGTGGCTGGGAAATGGAGCCTGAAGTGTCACACAAAAGCAACTTTCCCTTTCTCACATGAACAGCCCATGCTACAAATCATTACAGGAGAGTTCAGCACCTGGTGTCACAAACCAAAGCCAGCCCAGGAAGTGGAGCCACAGCCAGACAAGTTGAACAGCAGCTAACAGCAAGGTAGGACAGGAATGCTTTTTGCCAGAAATGCTGATGCCTTGGGGCTTTGCTTCCAGCTGCTTCTGTAATGCCCAGCAACAGAAAGCTCAAGTCAGGAGCTCAGTTTGAACAGAAGAGGGTTGAGCAACAATTTTTCCTTTCTGAGGGCGAGCCAAGAATTCCCACTCCTCATTTCCAGCACCACCACTTCCCCCACCCTGCCTGATGTGGTGGGTGAGCAAGGTATCAGTGAGGGGGCAGAGGCCCTCCAAGAGCTCTCCCTTAAACTAGCAGCACTTGGCTTTAGCACTGTAAGTCTACACTGGGCTCATCACAAGGGGAACAGCATGGGGGGGCAGGCAGCAAAGAGCAAGGAATGGATCAGGAAGTCAGCACTAACCTCTGCATCTCCACATGGACACAGGACTCCATGCCACCCCATCCAGACACACACCAGTTAGTTTTCAGCCTGTAAACTCCGGATCTGTTACACTTACAAATAATTAAGAGACCTGTTCTCCCCACAAAGAAAGCTGATATGCTGTTGAGTATTATGGTGCAACAGAAGAGTGGACCAGGCTCTGTCATTTAAAAATACTGCATTTTATTCGTATTTACTTAGGAAAACCTATGGGTAAATGAGCTGAGAGTGTCACCAGTGATGAACCCACACAAAGACTATGAGACATGAGATCTTCACAACCATATTACGCAACCTCCCCTCCCCCCCGTGAAGAAGTGAGATGCTGTTGGGGTGCTTTTATCTGGGTATCAGGAAAAGCCCTAAAGCAACAGCTTTCATAGAAATAGCTTTCTTCTTAGTGGAAGCCAGATGCAGCTAGCATCCAGATGAGTAGCATTCCCTTGCCAAAGTATCAACCACGTAAGAAAGCTGGGATATTTATTGATTGTACCGACACATCACTGCTAGTAAACTTCCTCTCACAATACTCTTTCAACCACATCTCTGATAACACTACACAACTGATCTGCTTTCCAACACATAGCAGTAGCTGGCCTGAGGATAAACCCCACAGCGTGCCTGGTTCCCTGTAAAGCAAGAGATCTGGGGGTTACTCGTTTGTGCCAAGAGCATCATGCCGCCCTGGCTCAGCTGGCTGAGCTAAACTCCATGGGAGCTATTCTGGTGGTCTCTCCAGTACTGCACAATACAAGAAGCATGGCCTAAAGTAACATCCATCTACAACACACTAGTAGATCATTTCAGATTCAGTACTATGTACAATTTACTCTTACTTAGTATTCTAAGGAGCCCTGGTATTTCTTCTGAGACATGTTATTTGACTGAGGATTATTGAATCTTTTTGTCCACTGGGCTGCAGAGGGATGCTGCACTCCGGCTGTACCATCAGGTTAAGAAACTTCAACCACCTGCCTCAGTTCTTCAAACAGGGGCGTGAGCTCCTTCTCTAAACTTACGATCAACCCTGGAAAGAGAGACGACACAAAACATCCCATCAAATGACATAACTGAGAAGCTTTCCCCAACCCTGCAGCTCCCTCCCACTTCCAAGTCCCATGCTGTATTTTCCAAAACAGAGAACTCTTTATTTGAGCTGCTCAGTCCCCACAGGAACAGCGATCAGCCCCCCAGGCAGGGGGCCGGCAGCTGTATGGCACAGCTCTCCCTGCTGCCACTGCTTGCCTCCAGCACTGCGCCGCTGCTGAGGCCCCAACAGCTCTTTTGCTGCCAACACACCCATGAGCAAGGCCAGATGCCTCGCTGAAGGACTTCCCCTCCCTGCAGAGCTGGGGCAATGTAACTGAAACAGAGTTAAGAGTAATTTATTTTCAATTATTTAGACACTTGGGCCTTGAGACACTTCAATATTTAAAATACACACACAGACCTACCGGTATTGGCATTGCTGCTCGCAATGAAACTTACTACCAAAGGTAAGCGATTGAACTGCACCACCTGCAAGGAGGGAGAGAGCAGTGTTCAGCCAGCAGCTCTGCCACAACATCTTCCTGAAACAAGCAGCCTCCTCAGTTTAAAGGACAAGCAGGAGAAAGATACACTGAAGTCTTGCAGCTCTATTCCTTAACGTTCCTAGTTTAAAGTGACCAACAGAACTGACAAGACAGTGCAAGGAGCTGCAAGTGGAAAGCCTGGTGTTTCACTCCCTCCAGTGTACCACGCTGTTATCCAGCTGAAAACTAACCCTGCTGCCAGCCCTGTGGAGTACCTGTGGACCACATTCCACCAGTAACGTGAGAGTAGGCAGGTTTGTTACTGCTATACGCTGGACAGCATTTTACAGTTTCTCCTCTGTTGTTACCATGGAACTGGAATCTCAAGCACAAGCTACTAGCATCAAGAGAACCAAAGCAATTTACTCAGTGTGCCTAAACTAACTTATTCACACATTTATTTTTCCAAACAAAGCTAGATACTGTAGGCTAAACAGTTGGCCAGTTTACTGCAGTCATAATAAAAAGCTGCTGAGACCACCAGAACTTGAGGAGGAGTAGAAACTCAGTAGCTGATGGATTGCAGGACACAACTAACTAGTTTATAAAAAAAACCCCACACAACCTCAAGACCAGTATTTCAAATTTTTCTAACCTCAGAGTCATGCTGGCAGCAAGACTAGCTATGAAGTAGGCTGCATGTGCTTATTTAAATTTGGGTGTCATGATTATAAACAAATACTGCTTGTAAAAGAGCACATAAACCCTTCTCAACAGATTCCAAAGCTCACGTGAGCAGCATTTGCTGCAAATCCCTGATTACTACCTGTTTAGGGAAAATACATCAACCAGTAAATCTCAGTTTTGAGAAACATAGGAGAAGCTTAACAGTGCAAGAGTTCACTCTGGCTCACGGTCCTGGTTTCAGCTGGGATAGAATTAAATTTTCATCCTAGCAGCTGGTGCTGTGGCTTGATTTAGGGAGAGAGTAATATTGATAACAGCATGATGTTTTAGGTGTTGCTAGGCTGTGTTTACACTAAATCAGCTTCTCACCCCAACCCACCAGCAAGGAGGCTGAGGGTGCACAAGAAGCTGGGAGAACACCCCCAGGACAGCTGACTCAACCTGGCCAAAGGGATGTTCCAGACCATATGACATCACGTTCAGCACGCAATGTGGGAGAAGCTGGCCAGAGGCATCATAGAACTGGCTGGGCATTGGTCCGCAGGGGTGAGAAATCATGCCATGCATCACTTGTTCTGCATATTCTACTATTATTCTCTTCCCTAGTAAACTGTCTTTATCTCAATCCTTCTGATTCTCTCCCCCACCCCACTGGAGCAGGGACTGAGCGAGTAGCTGTGAAGTTGTTTTAGCTGCCTGAGGGGTTAAACTATAACAGCAATTTAAGCAGTATGAGAAATAAACCAGAAATACTTCAATTGCAGCAAAGTGGAAATCTAGCAGAGTTTAAATCACATCTCTGGCTCAGGAATGGCTCTGGTCACAGAGAACAGGCCACGCTGAGGTTACTCACCTGGTATGTATTGTAGTAGCAGATGATACTTTTGTTTTTAGAAAGTCCTAGTTTGCTGCCCTGATCCGTGGCAAGGGCAAAGGTGGACAGAAAGCCAGGTCGCAGTGCATGTTCTGGAGCATTATCATTGGCAACTGGAACAAAACAAGAAAATCCTTATTTTGACATGGCACCTACGACTGCATCACAGCTCCTTATCTACGGCAGGGAACACGTGACACTGTACATGCTTCTGCAACAAGCACAGGAGCACTACGTCATTTAATATTCTATACATGACCAATGATCGTTATAGCAGCATCCTCCCCAGCATGCCTAAGAAACAGTCTTTTCCTTTACAATGCACAGCCTCTCCTGACATCACTTTGGTTCTATGTCCCTCACCATCCGTACTAATTCCAGCCTGTGAACTAGTCACTGGCACTCTTCAGTACTCCTAAATTAGCTTACCCACAACATAAAACCATCTTAGACTGCAGAGGTATGATTAAAAAAGCACAGTGTCAAAAAGCAAACAAAAGTAAGTAATGCATGTAAAAGTTGGATGAAATTGCTTCTAAGCACAGACCAGCCAAGTCAACAAACCACCAATATGCTCTCCAGTATTCATCTCATCCTGGTTGAAGATACTCACACCTCACACCACCCCAACTCCCTTCACTGAGTAAAGCTCCTGTGACCTACAATTACTGAGGGCATTGCACACACACAAACAGAAGGATAACGTTCAAGAGGTACATAACCAACTCTTGAATGTGAAGCGCTAATCTAATGCAAGTCTTCAGTTTTGCCTATTCAGGTAGCAGGTGTAACAGGAGAAAAGCTTCTGCTTTACTTTCCCATTCCTGGCTGTTCAGTCAGGATTCCAGTTGCAGTTACCTTTGATAACCGGCACGCCGTCTCTGTCTGAGACTACAATGGCATGAAGACCTTCAACGCTGGAAGACAAACCAAGAAGAGGCAGCACTTTAAAAGCAGAGCCCTTACAGGCAGGCATCATTTTCCTGCACAGATGCACAAGGACGAGGAGAACATGTAAAAACCAGAGCCCCCACTAATCCAACACGCCACCGAAAGAGACTCGCTCCGGTTTGTGCGGCTGGACTCTGGGAGCAGCAGGACTGGGAAGACAAAAGGAAACCACAGAAAGGGGCAGGGAGAGGGCTGACACCGCTGACCGTGTCCTGTCAGCCCGGCCACAGCTCGGGGCGCGCTCCTCCCGCTCAGGCGGCGCCCGTTTGGCCGTGCCGCACGGGCGGGAGCCGTTCGACGCTGCCAGCAACCGGCAGTTACCGGCCGGGGAGCTGCCAGGGGCTGAGCACCGAGTCACGAGGGATGGCTTGCCCCGCTCCTCGTGACGGCGCGACGGGCGCCCCGCCTCTGGGGCGCGCGAGCGAAGGGGCAAGCTGCCCTCGCCTTACGGCGCCTCCCGCCCGTCTACCGGCGCGGCGGCAGCACCGGGCTGGCTGCGGGCCTCTCGCGGGGAAAGGGGCCGGCGGCGCCCCGGAGCTGCCCCTCCCGTCCGAAAGCGACTCCGCAACCAGCCCCGCCGCCCGGGCGCCGCGGATCCCGCGCCCAGCGCCCGCCCGCCGCGGCAGTTACCTGGGCAGCTTCTTGTACAGAAACCTCTTCAGGTCCTGGGGGCAGAGACGGGCGGCACGTTACTTTCTTCTCCAGAACCGGGCAGAGGAGCCGCCCTGCGCCCCGCTCCCCCCGCGAGCCCGAGCGCGGCCCCGCCGCCCGCTGCGGGGCGGCTCTTCCTTCCCGCAAGGTCCCGGCCCCCCCCGCCCTCGCCGGCCAGGGCGTACCCGGCCCGACGCCCCCGCCAGGCCCAGCCGAGCCGCCGCCCGCACCCCAACCGCCCCGCGGAGCCGCACTTACGTCGGCCATGGCTGGGGACCCGCCGGCGCTGCTGCCGCCGCCACCTCCGCGGGCCTGCGAGACGAGAGGGCGCCCTGGTCACCCGCGGCGCGGCGGGAGCGACCCCCGCTCGGAAGGAGGGGAGCCACGGGCAGGCCGCTCCCTCCCCAAGGCCCAGCCACCTCCCCCCCAACCCCGCTGCCATGACAGAGGCCGCTCGCCACCCCCCGCGGAAGGGAGGCCAGTCGGGACGAGCCCACCGTCCCCCCGGAGGGCGGAGGGGATGGGCGGCGTCGCGCTGCCTCGCCCTGCCCTACCTGTCCGCGCGGCCGGCGCTGCCGCTGCCCCCGGCGCCCACCCGCACTCTCTGCCGGGGCCGCCGCTTCCCCTTTAAGTCCCTATCACATGACAGCGCAGACACCCTCCGGAACCCGGAAGCTTTTCCCCGCCCCGGCGGCACCGGATTGGTCCCGCTGGCGGCCCCCGAGCTTGCGCAGCTACGGCTGGGGAGCCGGGCCAAGAAGCGGCGGCAGCGCGGGGAGCGGAGCGGTTGGTGACAGCGCGGGTCCCAGCGTTTCCCGTCGGCACGCCCGCACTCGCGGCTCGGGCCCCTGGAGCCGCCGGCCCGCCAGCTAGTGATTACGGTGAAGAGACAAGAGAGATCCCCGCACCCAGCGGGTGCCCCCAGTGTGGGGACGGGGATTCCTGTTTTCACGGCGGGTCCCGGAACGCCGGGCACTGGCCGGGGGTCTGAGCCGCCCGGGCCCAACCCTGCCCCGCCTGAGCTGTCCCGGGACCTGAAGGCTTTGCTTAGATGCCAGTACTGGGCTTTAAATGGGGAAAACCAAAAACAGCCCCAAAAACCACAAAGGGCAAGCAAAGGTGCTGAGCTGCAAGCGGGGCACGGTTCTGGGTGCGCAGGCCTGGTGGGGTGTTAACAAGGCCCAAAGCAACCAGAGACGAGCCGCTTCTTTGGCAGACAGCAGAGGAAATAAAAGCTCGTTCGAAAGGGCAAGTCTGATTGAAGATGGAGAGCCCGCAGCTCCTCCCCAGGCAAGCCATGCCGGCGCGGCCACGGGGTGAGGCCCTGACCTGTGACAGTCCCAGGTACGCGCGCTGAGACCATTTGAAAACGCTACCTGAGGCAAGCCGGCTCCACTCGTTTATTAACAGGTTCCCTAACAAACACTAAAAACATTTTAAAATGCAACTTGCTTTCACCAGTGTGTAGGTGTGATGCCCAACGATGGATTTCACTTGTTTCCCTGTCGCGTTGAGTGTGACTGACAGCTGAGCGAGATGGCTCCTCTACTGTCATAGTTAAGGGGCACTTTGTGTACAGTTCCAACAACAGCCTTTCCACACAGGGAGCAAAGCAGCACCGATGGGAAAAGTACGTTCTGCATGAAGGATAGCATCATAACTAAACACTGTGGTCTAATACAATTCCTAACAAACTAGAGAACCCTGATGCTCAGACCTAGTTCCTGCCAGACTGAGAAATCTCACAGTTATCCAGAAGCATGGGGAGGAGGGTTTATCATGGCTTATTTCTTTCTTATATATTTATTATGTTTGCACTCTTTGCTCCCCAAAGTATCACCATCACATGGCAAATGCGGGATAAAACATACTCTTGCCCTCTTGTTTTAATCCTTTTCCAGCATTCCCTACAAAATTATATTAAAAAAGTATATAAAGTTGACTCTGCTGTCTATTTAATGCATCTGTTACATTACAGGGACTATAATCTACCTTTTCTTGGAAACTTGTGAAAGAATCAAGAGTGCTTTAAAAAAAAAAAAAAAATTCAAATTTAATCTTGTTTTTACATCAATATAGAACTTGTAGGGAAATGTTCATCAGATGTGAACACTGAACTCGCTTGTGACTCAGGATGCTCCATAAATAGAACGCGTACTGATGCTGTATTTCAGCAGATGCAAATCATCTCACTTTTCATTACGCTGTCACTGCCATGCCAAGATTTTTCAATTTTCGTAGGACTTTCCTGCTCACTCTTTTAAAGGAGAAGTCAAGAATCCATGCTTGTGCTAGCTTTAGTTATGAATAGGTGTTAAATCTAGAATTAAATAAAAACAACGAGTTAACTCTAGCTAGCTAAGAAAATGGAGGGATTTTTAGTCAGGCTGTTTAAAACCAGTTTGTGTTTGGGGTTTGGTTTTTTTTAAAAAATTTTATTTTAATGAGAACTTCACCTTCTGAAGGAAGGTCATCTGAACAGATTCAAGTACTCCACCCTCTTCGATTAGCATCTTGCTCATAAGAAAATTTGTTCTGAACTTTCCAGCAGATTATCTTCCCTGATTTTGTTAAGGAATGACATTTCTGAAGGGGGAAAAAACCCTTCAGACTTGAGAAAAAAGTAAGAGTCACGAGGAGAGAAACACCCACTTGGACTATTAAAAGAATGTTTGCAGGCCATATTTAGAGCAGGTTAATCTTTATGTTACAGGAAATAAGAGTATCCTTCTGCATGCTACTGTGCATTTCAAAATGTGCAACTATTTAATCTGTTAAATGCTATGCAGCATTTTCCCACCAGTATAAGCGGGTTGTTTCCTTCTTGGAAAACAGCAAATGCAAAAGCTAATTTGATGAAACGAGCCTAGATCTCACTCGAACTGCTGGAACGTGTGTGTTGCCATAAGACACAGCCTCTGCAGTAATCCAGTTTGTTGAGGTACCAATAGCAGTCTAGCTCAGTACCCACCCATTTACCTGCTGCAGCAGAAGTAACTGCAGACAAACCCCATCCCATTATTATAAGGAGCTTTGCTGAAACCATCTCTTCACTCTTCTGGTATTTGACGGGTGCATTATAGATCCTGTTCCCTCTTACTGAAAAGATTCCTGCAAGCTCAGACTTGTTTGTCAATGGGAAGGGCCGAGTACTTCTTGAAGCCTTTGGAACAATTTTCTTCCATTAAGAAGACACAGGAGTACCAATATGTACTTTGATAGTTTGTTTTCATTAGAATAATTACAATACATTCTGGACAGTTACAAAATCCGGGGAATCACATTTTCTCCATAAATTTCTATTGCAAACTTCAAATATTTGGGTGCCTTTCCATTACTTTTGCACACTTTTCCTATAATCTTAGTAAGGACGTCCTGTACAGCAACCCCTTTTTTAGGGGGTGTTGAAGGGGAGGGGGTTGGTTTGTTTCAGCAGCTCTTCATTCCACTTTGTGCCTCAGGCTTTGATGTCCACCTTGAATGCTGATTTAGCTGCTCAGTTAAAAGCTTGCAAGCTAGTCTCTCTCAAGTTATACCAGTTCAATAGAGGACATTTCCAGTGGGACAGTTTAGAAAAGGCATATATGCAAAATGATTTCTGAGTCAGTCAGAGCAATAGCATTTACAGTATTTCTAAAGTCAAAACCCGCTCTAGATCAGAAGGAATTCCAATGAAGTCAGTCAAGTATTTAAACTTTCAAGTCAGGAGGAGAACTTGGGTCCACATAAACTGAAAAGTGTTGTTCAAAGATAGCAGTTTTCTCAAACAAAAAATACTGCCCTTACTACGAGCCACCTGGCATTCTCAAATACAAGAAGCATTCTCCTGCATAGCTATTGCTGGTAAAATGTAAAAGCATCCACACCAGAACCTGAAAACATTTCAGCTCACTTTCGATAAACTTTAAGTACATTGTACTTAGCTGCTTCAAAACACCTCTTTGAATCAGCAGGTGTGGCTACATACAGTTTCCACATCCAGGCCACGGAGTTACATGATATTGTACGTAGGAGCCAGATGGTATGTTTGCTCATTTCTCGCAAGTCTGTCCAGCAACATTCTGGCCCAGAAAATGCATACCCTCTACCTATCCCCCCTGGGACAAGGGATATGGCTCTGACCACGGCAGCGCACTGCAAACTAGCAAAGCATTGAAAGAGTTGGCAAAAGTGTTGAAAGGCACATAGCTTATCCTTAGCAGTATTTCCCTGTTCCATTTGTGGTGCCCACTGAGGGATGAGTGTTGGGACTTAGCCTGAAATAAAAAAGTAAGAAAATGGAAGCCTCCCAAGAAAAAAAAAAGTTGGGTTGTTTTCTTTTTTCTAGCTTTTAAGATTTTACTCTTCCATGTTTTCCTCTACCTTTCCAGTGAAAATTAAGGAAGCAATGGATGCATGTTAACCATACATATGCTGTAAACTGTCGCAAGTACTAAAAGCAATGCTTATAATGGTCTGTACAGCATTTGCAAATACTGTGAAAAGAGATTAGTGTAGTTCTTCGCTTTCTCAGCATTGCTTAGAAACGCTAAAAGACTACAACAGCTAACCGCTACTCTACACCAGATCAATATACCCCAACAGATAATTAGGAATATATGCCATTGTATTTAAAAATACCAAGTTCCTCTAAGCTGGTAAACCTAGAAGATTTGACATAGTTAGAGATAAAATATTAAAAATTCTTGTTTTAACTCCACACACTTGACATCTGAATAGGAGGGATGTAATCATACTATTTATTCCATCAGTGAGACAAAATGTTGTATGGAACTAAATTTCTGAGGTTTTAAATAGAAAGTCATTTAACTCGTATATACACAAAGTGTTCTTTCCACAGATATTTACATGGCAAATATGTTAGAGGAGAACCACTATGACTAAGTCTCTACAAGTATAGCATCCTTTCCAAGCTATTCTCTCTGCTGAAAGAATTCACAGAAGCTTTGAAGTAAAATCTAGACAATTAAAGTTACCTATATTTCACAGTAGGTAAAGAAGCCATTAAATGATATTTCAGCATAAGGTTTCTGGAAACAGCTACACAGTAGAGTTTTACATCCACCCCTCTTTTCCAGCATTCATGGTGAAACTAAATCTCTTCTTAATTTACAAGAGAGATAACAGCATACATAAAGATGTACATGTTTAACTGTAGTTCATCCTCCTCGATAGAGGCTGGTCAGCCGTTCTAGTTCTTTGCAGTTGTCCATGGACATGGAATCTGCCTTCTTTCGGAGACGATCATCTCGATATACTTTTGCTGCATAAATTAATTCTGTTTCTTCAAGGGGAAAAAAAGAAAAGATTTTTTTCAGGTTAAAAAGCAAATACTCTGTACACGATACATTCCTTCTCAAAACACCTCAAGTTTAATCCTCACCCTTTTTCCTTCTGTCTGTTCTAACCACCTGCAGACATCACCGGAACAGCACCGCTACAGCTTCCCTTTGCTGCGTCTTCACAAGCATATCATCTTTTTGAGCAGCAAACATACTAACAGCCTTCTAGCACCCTCGTGTTTCATACAGCAGGACCAGGTCAAAAAGCCCCACGAAAACAAACACCCCCCTTACTTCTGTCAGACCTCATTAAATGATGCAAATATAGGCCACAGTCAGTGATCCTGCATATTATTGACAGCTCTAGCATCTTGCCCGTGCCCCAAAGTGATGCTGCTTCAGACTGCCAGTGTTCAGCGGTATTAATAAATGAGCTCCCTGTATTACGCTAGTGATCAATAGCTGACATTGCTGAGTATTTTAATTTTATAAAATCTTTTTCAGCTCTTCAACTCAAAATGGATTAGCAAAGCATTCTTAAATGTCAATCAATGCTGGAAAGATTTAAACTGTCAAGGAGATCCAACATACAACAGGTATTTTAAATCTAAACCCACACAGTCAGCTGTTTCTATAAATAGTGAAAAATCTATTGGGGCTGCTTTCTCAAAATCAGTTTGCGTAGTTTTCACAACCTGATAAACTGAAAATAGCCAACAACATGACAGTCACTGACCTCAGGTTATTTCTCTTCTTTATACTAGGGTCAGATGGTTCTCTAGTCATCAGATTTTCCCCAGTATATGTGTACACACTGAATCATGGACCTCCCTTAACATTTATTCATGTCAAGAATAAATGCTGAAAAATGGGAAAGGCATTCTTTCTCCTCTTTTCCTCCCCAGGTGGAAACTGTGTATCAACTAAACCTTTTCAAAGATGTTTAGACAGTAAATATACTACAGGAGACACAAATATAACATGCCAGTATATCTAAGTGTAATGACTGATTCAGTAAAAGCAAACTATCCTTCCAGACCTACAACCCACTGAAAAAATGAACACATATAGTATGTCTTCGTTTTATTGTGCTGGATTATATCCTGTATTTAATATTTAATCTTCTGTTAACAACCATGTATCATATTTGTAAACTATTTTATTACAAGATTACAACCTAGTTGGAAAAATGCAGGAGGTTTTTTTCCTATTTGCTTATGAATTATCAAAAAAAAAATCTCTGATGCTTTCCTGTATTATGAAAAATCTGGGAAAAAAGTATTCTGATCTAATCTAGTACTCTGAAAGTTTTCCCCCAAAGTACTGGTGTTTCTTTTGCATTCACGTGAGCTGTCAGTGCAGTTTTCTGCCCACGGGTTCCTTCATGGGGCCAGTTTGTAACATTGCAGAGATTCACTTGTGCATAAGCAGTGTGTACACACGAGTAAAGAGCGTAACACCTCCAGGAAGTGCTGGGCCTCCTATGCATGAGGATGTACAGGCCGGCTCTAAGAACAGCGCGCGGTCCCGTTCAGACATCTGACTAGTTGTGACACCGGGCTGTCGTGTACAGCCAGGAGAAACTAAGGGGCCATCTCAGCTGAAAGGTGGAGAGTAAAAGCTGTGCAGGAATACATGATTTCACTCAGAGAAGAGCATTCCGACTGTTTCTGGTCAGTTTACTGTCAGTTCACGAACAAATTATTCATCCAGTAAGATATTATTGAAGTTTACCAGATGAAGAGTTGAAACCATCTGGTATCAACACTGATGGCATTTTAGCAGTGCTCTTCTCCCAGAGCATGCAAGACTCATGAAACTGTCACAGAAAATAAAATAACAGGTTAAAATGGCTGATGGTTTGGAGATGGGCATTCCTATTGTGTATTCTTTTGCTTTAACATTGAATTCTGGGTGCCTGAAAGAAAATAGCTCCTCGTATAATAGAAATTTAGACTGGAAAAACCAACAGTAGACTAAAACCTCCTTGTTTATAAGGTCCAGTATAGACAAGGTACCAAGACCAGGGAGAAAAATTACTCAGCCCTGTTAAAAGATTAATCACTGATTTACAACTTTCAATGTTTTTGTCATTGGTCACCTGGAAGAGCAGTGTTTGTATGTACTCAGACCTTAGTATAATTTTTTTCTTCTCCAGAAACACATATGCAAGCTTTTATTTATTTATATAAAAGCACACAGGGAAACAAGCTATTGCTGTGATAAAATAATGTGGAAGAGATTAGAATTTTTAGCTTTTGACCTTAACTTTACACTTTAATTCTCTGAGAAAGAGTCACAGATAATAAGAGTAGCAGGTTAAAATTGCTGATGACGTGCAGATCATGGTTAGCTTCTCAGCATAGCACAAGAAATTATGTGACACTAGCTGGGACGTTTTAGAAGTGAGATGCAGCAGGGAACCTTAGAGTTGCTTTCTCATTCAGGTATTTTAATAATGTAAGCACTTCATTCTTGCTGGAGGCAATATTTTCCTTTATAGCAATGCATGCTTTAATGAAATTGCACATATTCCCAAACTTACTTTGTTGCCTCTCCTTCCAGCAGTTATTCCGGATGTTGGACACATAATCCTCTTCCACACTCTTTTCCACTTTCTGTAATGACACTCCTTTGTATTCATTTCTGAAGTCCTTGTTGACATAATAAACAACACCCAAGTTTTCTGTCTGCATCTTTATGGTCTGCCCTGTACTTCTGCAAAAAAGGGGAGAAAAAGATTTGGTATTTATTTATCCTTACACCACAAATACATTTTAAAAATAATTCTATTACAGAATTACAGCACATCACTGAATTTGCTGTTTCAAGTCAAGTTATGAAACAAATGGTGGTATAATCTGCCAGAGAAAAAAAATCCTACACTTGCCTACACATTAAACTGCTGCTGCTTAAACACTTGATCTTGAAAAAAAATTAAAAAAAACCCCAACACTTTACTAGACACTTGTTTCATACCTCTTGGCCAAAAATAAGCTTTGGTAACAGAAAATTACATTCAAGCTCAACAGAAGGAAAAGCAGGTCACTATTCTGTAGCAACCCAGTATAGACATCTTCATTCTGAAGTGTTTACTCCCAGCCCTGATGAATCTATTTTCCTGCTGGCATTCTGTGGATTAAAAATAAAAGACTGTGCATAACACTTTGGCAGAGAAGTGTTTACAAGCATCACAAAGAGTTCAGCAGCAGAAGGGAAAAACCACCACACTCCAGAAATAAAGAACACTAAAAAATAAGATAAGCCTTTCTGTTGTGTGGCTGAAACTTCTCCAAGGAAGTAAGGACCTTTTAAAACTGTTCTGGTGAGTAGGCTAAATCTACTATCTGTTTGCATGCTTGAATAAAGTGATTTATTTCTCTCAAGGAAAAAGACCTGTATATCCTACTGTACAAAATGAGTAAGCTTCACTTTCATAATCCTTTGCAAGGAAACAGAGATAAACTATTTTACCATCATCTAGAATGAAGCACAGAATAGAGAATTTCCCCAGCCCTCATCTAGTTCAAGACATAAATAAAAATGAGAAAGTTGCTGTCAAGCACTTCACTTGCCACAAGTGCAGATGACTCCTAAAAGAATAATGAACCTTGGCAGGCCTCAGGATTTGATTAATTATGTTGCAAACACCTTTGCAACATGCTAGGTTGCTTGGACTGACTGCCTTGTATTAGATATCCGGAGCTCCAAGTATTGTTAAACACTTTTCTCCATTACTTTCTCAGAGCATGTTCTTAGTACCTCTCTTTCAAGCTTTGTTTTGCTTATTTTTTGCCTTTTCCTTACGGTGAGAGTTCAAGGACCAACTAATGGAAGTCACTCTAAAATGCTTCTAAGTCTACAGTATCCTCCCCTCTGTTTTAAGCTACTGTAATTAAGCATTACTTACGATCTTGGGTATAAGGCGTAAGGAGGGTTAGATACCATCAGCTGGCTCAACAAGGAGACCAGGATCAACACGATAATAGGCATCAGCTGAATGAACATAGAGAAACCTCCCTAAGGAAGAAAACAGATTTGGGCATTTAATAAATAGCATCAAGTAAACAGGTAAATTTGACAAGGTTTCAAGCCAAGTGTGACTTTCTGCATCAAAAGCTGCTACAAAAACTCTAGCTACAAAGGTGATATTATCTTAACCTTCCAACGCATAGACAATATTTTGGTGTGCCCAAACTGCAAGAGTTCATGGGTTAGTATGTAGCCACAAGCAATTACCAAACCTGCCTGGGGGGCTGTGCAGTCTCCTTCTCAGGAGATATTCAAGACCCATTTTGATGCCTACCTGTATGACCTGTTCTAGGAAACCTGCTTTGGCAGCAGGGTTGGACAAGATGATCTCATCTCTGGAGGTCCCTTCCAACCCCTAGGCTTCTGTGAAATGAATGCCTGGATTCTGTTACATTGTATGCCATGTTTTAGTCTCATCTATACAGCAATATATAATTATCCAGGACTGTATGTAATTAATCTAAATGAATATTGAGCCTAAGTACAATTTTTACCTCAGCCCAGATAATTTCTGAAATGCAGATAAGGATTAATGACCAGAATTAGTGACATATTTAGGCTAATACCACCAGCCACTAGTAAGATCACAACATACAAGAAGAGATTTACAAAGCCACGCTATCATCTTCTCAAAACCGCATGTCAATTTACCAATCAGTAAGACTACCACATGCCAGTTCTAAAATATGCATAAATCCTCCTCTGCAGTACAGAGTCCCTGTAAAGTCAGGTCACTGAAAGTGACTACCAGCAAGTTTCACAATCTTCAGATTAAAATCTATAATGCTTAAACATACATCACCCCTCTCTTCCTCCCTTTCATGTCCACTCTGACGGTGCTGATTAGGATGACTGTAGCCAGCACGACCATTTGAAAATGAATGTACACTACCTAAGGACAGAAATACCCAGATTTAAATCGCATAAACCAGCATATTGAGAGGTCACTAGAGAAGTAATAACATAAAGCATTTAACATTATTGCACAATGACACATTACTAGAGTTTATTTTATGGTTTCAAAGTTGTTTAAAATTAATACTTTAAGCTCTAAGACAACTGGTTTGTTATTTAAGGTACCACAGAATCACCACAGTAACCTCAAAGAACTATGCTAACATTTTTGGGATTTAGCAACACTTCGAGGAAAACTGAACTGTGACTCAGATTAAAGAGCTGGGGTCAGAGACAGGTTGGAGTAATTTTACTGTTTTATCATGTCACAAGCTCTAATGCCACTCTAGGCAGTACCACTATATTCTGATGACTGTACTGATGTATACAAGTACCTGTTGGAAAGGCCCCTCCAAAAAACATGTTGAACAGATCCTCTGGAGTAATATCTGCCTCACAACCTCTATGGAAGTTGAATCTACCATTGCTAGGATGATTGCATGTTTGCTCTTCACTGCCCGTAAGGTCATACTGCTTTCGCTTCTCTGGATTACTCAGCACAGCATATGCATTTCCAATTTCTGAAGTAAGGAATAAAAGACAACAGTAAGTGAAAGGTAAGAGCTATTCCAGCATGAAAATTGCAATTTCAAAGTCTAGAATAAGCAGCGAAGGATGTCTGTATGTTACAAATCAACTATGGTAGAACAGGGCACAGAAACATCTCTATTTTTCTTAGCATAGCTTCCACAGTTTCCCACCAACGCTATTCAAAGGCCTTTTATCCCTTGAACTAGGCAGAAGGCAGGAGAGCTTTGTTCCTTCTTCCAGGGGAACACCTACACCTGTGGCAACATTCTCTCTCACTGCAATTATGAAAAAAGCATCAGGCATTACAATGAAAGCTTTGATGGGGGGGAAATTGCAAAGTTCAGTTTGCTCTAGCAACCTGGCTTAAAAACATCATTGAGTCTATGGTTTCACTTAAGCAGGGACTTCTTCAAATGTGTTCAACTTTTTTGTCTACAAGAGTGTGAATGCTTTTTTTATATATGCTTAAAATATTTTTTTTCATTAGATTAATAATGCAGTTTTTCATGATGTAACATGGAGAGTACACCACGCATGCATGACAGGAATGTGAGTGTTCCCCAGGTTGTCCAAGTGATCTCAATGTTTGGAGTCCCTGGCCTGGATGTTTGTCCCCATTCACGCTGCATCATCACAAATGAACAACTTCAATTTTGACAGCAGAAAGGGAAAAACGAGTTAGATGAGCACAGCATGAAGAGACCATAAGCTCTGCTGACTTTACAAGCTCTGACCCTAGCTGCTGTTCACAGATGTACAGCTCTCACAGATTGATGGAAAACTTCTGTTGGTGCTCAATGAACAATCTTTACTTGGTCATATGTTCACTAAACCCTTTCTGCTTTTCATTCTTCCTTCTGCTCCAGGCCTCTCCAACAAAAGGTGTCTTTTTGCAGGCAGACAGCACAAAGCACAGGGATTATGTTTTTCAGTGCTGAAAAGCCATCAGTCATCAAAAGTTCGTGAAAGGTGCAACACTATAACCTCAACACAGGCAAATAAGACTATGGCTTTGTATAATTAATGTTTTCAACATTATCCAATCTAAGAAAAAGTTAGTAAGTCTTAGCTATGTGCCTTTTAAGATGCCCTTAGAAATAATCATTAGTAGCTCCTTGAAGTGGAAGAGAAAACCCAAAGAGATGAAGCCTGGTAATTTGCACTGAGAGCAGGACATACACTGCTGACACCAGGTATTGCTACAAGGTTCCTCTGTGCTCTGCAGGAGGCAAAAATTGGTAGTAAGAATTTAGATTTTCCCAACAATTCACAGTATAGTCAGCTATCTTTTTTGACTGTTGGTTATTTGCTTTTGACTATTTGATGCTAATTCACAACAGATTTGATTCAAATATAATTTCAACTAAAGGATATAAAAAATTTTAAAAACCTGACCAAAGATGTAGTTGGTAAAAGAGATTCTAAGAGATTAAAAGAGATTATATTTGCACCAGTTTTAATAATTTATGAATATGGGTATAATAATTACTATAATAGAAAACAGTAGATTTTTTTTATATTACTTTAATATAAAAAACACTATATACTTATATAACTTCAGGCAGACTGTTTAACATAACGGAAGAGTAGTATTCAGTATTTTGAGATCTAAGTCAATACCTTGCCTAACATCAAACTTGATTCTGTTTTCTAATGTGACCTTTCCTTAAAACAAAGCATTATTATGAAATAATAGTTATTATTATGAAACTCCTTTTCTCACCTGGATATTAGGAACTAATCGGACACCTTTAAAGGCAAAATCGTATGTTTACTCAGCCATACAAAAAGATTACAATCACCTGAATGCAAGCAAAATGCTAGACTTCATTAAGTAATTTTTAGCCAATAAGATTCTCTTATAAAATTTTCTGTCATTTACTCATCTAGTTAAGAACCAGAAAGTGAAATTAAACCAAATAAATCAAACCTGTACAAAGTGCTAATGTTAAATAAAAGATTAAATAAGAAACTAATTTCTAACATTTCTAAGATTACTTAAAATGCTGTTAACAAGGAAGAATTATTTTATTCATAGGACTGGAGACAATTTTTAAGTATATAATCTTTTCTGTATAAAGCCATCACATAACTGTATTAAATAATCATTAGCAATCATTTTTCCTGCTCTGCTGTATCTACGGTTCATCTGGAATTGTTAATGCATTATTATAATCACCCCTTAAAGTCTGTATCAAAAGTCTTGCTCAGAACTCTTTTTCCTTCCCCCAATTTAAAAGTTTTATTGATTTTTTTCAAGTGTCTGCATTTCTTCACACAAGAAAATAAAAAGACATAGCACAATCAGATTGTTTATTTACACATAATAATGTCTTAACAGATTCACATTTTTCTTCATCTGTGTCTGAGATGAGTGTGTCATTTTCTTTCTAAAAAGCTCTTCCCCAGCAAGAACTAAAGGAGGCCTACAAGAAGGCAAGCTGGAGAGAGACTGGCACAGGGTGCCCAGGGGAGCTGTGGCTGCCCCCTCCCTGGCAGTGATCAAGGCCAGGCTGGATGGGGCTTTGGGCAGCCTGGACTAGTGGAGGGTGTCCCTGCCCATGGCAGAGGGTTGGAACAAGATGGGCTGATGACGATACGAACAATTTTCCCTGTGCGGGGCTAAGCCTGGCTCCTTAGCTTAGATCAGATCAAGTCAGACTACAAATGCTACTTGGGATGTGGTCAAAGGCAACAATGAATAAGGCCACATTTGAACCCAAATGTTCTTGTGTGGAGAAAGTAGTAAAACTACACACAGACAAGGAATTCTAAGGAAAAAGTAACTTAACATGGCATGTGATTCAGTAAAAACTGCATTTTGCTATCAAGTATTACTTTGGGTTTTTTAAAGCTCAATTTAATAAAGATTCAAGATAGTAAGATTCAATTGGCCACATTCAGTCAACAGAAGTAAAAAAGTGCAGCTAGGTTTCCCATGCCAAGTGTTTGCTTCCTATACAGTTAATCCTCTAAAACCCAAATGCTACAGCAAATTTCCACATAATTTATCTATAGTTCTAGGTATATGTTAAGATAATAAAGGTTAAATATTGTCTTGGATAAAAATTGACGTTAGCTGCAAAACACATTGATAATTTTTACTTGCAAAAAGACAAGTGATCAATTCAGATTAATTTCTTCTGAAATTTAATCATAAAAAAAAATTTAGGTAAAAATGGTATTTTACTTTTAAAAGCATCTGTTGCTCCAGGGGCATGGTTTTTGTCCGGGTGGAATTTCAAAGCAAGTTTTCTATAAGCCTTCTTTAGGTCTTCTTCACCTGCATCCTTTGACACCCCAAGAACTTCATAATAATTTTTACATTTCTTTATACTGCAAAAGAAAACAAGGTAAAATGTCAACAAAACAATGTAAACAGTGTATGTCATAACAAAGCTGCAAATGAGGTAATACATTGTGCTGATGTAATGCAGCTCTCATTTTCAATATAAACAAAAAAATAATTCCAGTCTAGAAATAAAGAATGCCATTTTTCATAATTGTGCTCAACAATGAGTTTATTAACTATTGTACTCAAAACTACTTACTACATACATTTAATTTTACTTCTACCGTAGAACTACTACAACTGTGAGAGAAGGTGTCAGTCTGCCATCATTGAAGCATTTCCTCATCCCCAGTTATATGAATATTGCTGTTAGGAATGCATCAAATGAAGATTCCAAACTTACTCTGCAGAGCTAGAGGGTAGGTAGGCCTGTTTTGACTGTCAACAGCAAATGGACTTTGGTGTGCATGATATAAACCAAAGCAAACAGTACCTCCCTTTCTTCAAACAAAAGTCAAGCCACAATACCATCCAAGCATTCACTTTTTAGGGAAATAAGGCACATGAGAATACCTCTGTTGCTGGGAATGTACCTAGATCTTGACAAGCTTTCTGTTAAGTGTTTACACAAATTCAAAGAAATAACAACAGTTCCGGCAATCACAGACTGAGCTCATCTCATCTGTTCAATGTAGCATTTTTTTAAACTCTGAAAGCTCAGAAGTATTTTTCCTGTAGGCAGTCTCACCCAGACAGACAGGAAAAGCAAAATCTGGAAATGATGTAACAATTTGGTATGCTTTATAAAACTCAGAAGAGAGAAAGAGCAGTTACAGAGGACAGAGAGAACATTAATTTTATGAGGGCAGGAAGAACTGATCAAACCAATGAATACACCTTCATGTCACACCAGGTTACTTAGGTAAGATTTCAGAAACTTAAAAAAATAAGGTCGAATCACAAACTTGCACTGCTGAAATGAGGCACACTGACATCTGGCATATACCAAAAGAAACGGGCTGGTCTGAGCAGGAAAGAGAAGTTACATCCATAAATAGTGTAAAAGCTTTGTGTGAGTCTCCTCACACAGCTGTAACTGCCCACATTCTCTGAAATCACAGAGTTCTTGGTAAATACGGGTTTAGCGTTACAAAGACTATACACAGGGCAGCCAAGTGGGGAAAAGAAAGGGAGAAGCAAGTCTTTGGTATTCCAATGAAAGAATGGAAACTCTGTAATTAAGGGAATGCTAATAATCACAAGTATGATGGCCACACAATCGTGTGTGGTCCTTTATAGTTCACAGATTGATCAAATCCAGTTTAATTTGAGGGATCCCTTTTCCTGTGTTCAAATGACACGAGCTGCTTTGGATGTCTCTGTGTAATGCTCACAAGAGCACTGAACTGAACTGCAGGCAGCTGCCAACTCAAGCATCCTGTGAAATAAATATAGCTCATTATATTGAAATAACATTTAATAAGCTTCAGCTAGGAAGCTGATAAACCTAACTAAAAGGAACACAGCGAATCCATCACCAAGAAAGAATGAAGCTTTTTGTTTGTTAATTTGTACAGTAAGAAAAAATTTTGGTAGGTACAGATCTCTTCACCCTGAGCCTCAAGACCTGGGTTATTTATGAATTGTATCACAAACAGATAACTTCATTTAAAAGTTGAACAGCATCAAATTAAGCTTTTATTTCAAGAAATTGCTATCTCAGCATCAAATCGAAGTTCTTCTCTTCAATAATTCAGTATCTGAAGTATCTCTTTGTGGACCAGACTTTTCAGAACTTTGTCATAAAATTAGGTAGCAAGTCATCAATGCTTAGAAAAGTTGTTCTTCTCAAATGAGCACTAAAACAGTAGTGGTAAATATTTGTTCAAGTGTTTTTAAGCACCGTGCATCCTCAACAACTTTTCCCATCAGCAGTGTATGGTCATTTCACATGGAAGTAACAAACATAAAAAAACCCAACAAACCCAAACATGAAAGTTTACTACTTTGCAGAGCTAACATGCATTTATTTCACAACTCTAGGATGCAGAAAAAAGTGGAAAAAAACCCCAAACAAACAAACCAACCAAAAAAACTCCCAAACCAACCAAAAGGTGCCCAACTTGTTCTAACCCTCCAAAACTCAAAGTCCCTGCATGCAACCCTCATGGGAAAAGCAGGAACGGTGGCATCAATCAGAAGATGTTCAGGCCAGCACATGACCCACCAGTTTCCAACACCTGATCTGCTTAGAACCAGTGCATCAAACGAGAGGTACTTCCTTATGGGAAAGTGCGGGGAGAAACCTGCTTTGTGGGTCATGCAGCACCTGCTCTCTAAAGGGATGAATACAGTCACCCTCCATACAACAGCTGTGCTGAACCTGGGTCACAAATGAGCCCAAGAAACAAGTGTTCAGATGAGGTGTTAACACTCTTAGCAAGTCTTTGCTACTGATTGCTTTGTTAAACAAACAAATTCTACAAATACACAAGTATCTCTATTCAAACATTCCTGGTTCTGTATGAAGCTACAAGTTAATATTTCAAGCACATCTTATATCAAATTGCCCTCGTGCCCTGCCCTGCCACCCTAGGCTAAATGGCCAGTCTCAAACAAAGAAGCTTTTGTGAATTTGTGACAGCCACCACACCTCTTACTCTCCCTTGCATGTTCTCGTCTGGATGGGCATGACCACAGCAACAGTGCCTGCAACAGACCTGAAACCGATCCTCCATATCACTTACACTGCCCTCCTTTCTACAGCGCTGAGATACATAACCCCTGGTCACTGCTTACTTAGCCTGTTGTCATCTTCAGGTCTCAACCAAGTCAGCACTGGCTTTTAAAAACCGCAGCAGCAAACATGAGCTGCAAGCACTCTGCTGGGTAGCCTGAGGAGCACTGCTGCATGTGACTTCATGGTGAATCATGTGAAATACACATATACATATGGCAATTTTGCAGAGTTTAGCAGGACTTCGGATTAGGCAGATCAAGCTAAAACACATTAAATGATTGTACAAAAGCACAGAAGCAAAAAACCATACCTAAGCCTAGAATTCTCAGCAATGAGCTTGTGCTACGAAGGCCCTGCTACAATCTGCTGTTAGACAACAGTTTTATATGACTGCTTTGCCACTTCAAGATAAAAAAAAACTGGGCTGTAATTAAATCTGTTAATGCAAGGGAGGGAGTTAGTGACTTCTGCCTCACTCAAACTGGTAGGTCATTTCATAGTAGGACAAACTCTACAGGATCACCAGGGGAACCCACCAAATCCTTAGGTCACACATGTGCTCTGCAATCACTAGGCTTCTCAAACACTGTCCTACATCCCTCTTCCACCTTAAAGAGATGGGGATCATGGGCTCCAAGACTTAAGTCCTCTTCCTCCAAACTACCACTGTCCTCAAAAGAAATTTCTCTCCAGCTGCTGGGAGCTGTTGGAAGCCATGGCCAACCTCATCCTTGTCCCTCAGCAAAAGCAGGCCTTTTTGGACGTATTCCTCACCCCTTGTCCCTTGTAGACCTATGTCTGACATTCCTCACTCTGCCAGAAGCCCTTGCCTAGAGTGTGGAACTGTCCTGTAGAGATGTGTCACAGGAAGGCAGATGGATGGAAGGAACCATCCTTCCTCACTTGTCTCCTATCACAGGTCGCACAACATCAGCTAAGAGAGGCTAGGAAAAACTAAGAGTAAAAACAGGTTTTGGGAAAAGACCAATCTCTGATGTTATTTACAGCTTTTAACTGCATCTGAAATCCCTGTCCTGCAGCACTCCCAGTTATGAACAATTGTTCTGAAAGCTGCATTTCAAATTGTTCTGTGGTTGGTTTTGCTGCAGATAAGGCACTGTAGTCCTGAGTGAGAGCTTTCTTGCATATGTAAGCTCTACACAGCTGGCTTTTTTAAAAAATTGCAATTTACAAATCACTTCCTTAAGGACTCTCCCTTTTGTAATGGTTTGGGTGGTTTTGTTGCTTATTTCAAACTTATTTGGAGTTTGGTGCTCTCACTGTTAATTTGTTTGGGGAATTGCTTTTTGTGAATTGCTTGTGTTTTTAATTTCTGGTAGGATCACTCCTTTACATGAATGGTTATCAAATTATTTCTGTCCTTACTGAATTGTTAATCCCCTGCCAGCACCTTGTCACTGTCCTTTTGGTTAACAGATTTGCTGGCTGGTTTAGGAGAGCACATGGCTGGATATTCCTGAAATAATATCGGACTTCTCAAACAGCACAAAGGCAAGTGATGGCCTACAAACATCCATGATCTGTTGACAGAGGTATCTTGTCATGACTTGCCTGCAGTTGACAAGCCACCTGTGGTAGAACTGGTCAGTCAGCTTTTTGCTGCAGCAACAGCCAATTCTGCCTGACACTGGGCTCCTCTTCATGCTCTTCAGGTTCTGAAATGTCTGCTCTTGTCTTCAGACATTCTGGGGCTACCACCACTGGTTCTCCTGTGACTACAAAATGATGTGATCCTACTGACGTGCTTCTTGTTTCACTTTTCAAATCTACAATTCAGATTAGGTCAGCATCAACAGCTTTTATCAGGGTAACAAAAGCGGTCAGAGGTGCTTGCATTTCTGTATCAAATACCTGCGGTGATCCATACTCATGAAGTTTTGAGTGCAATGAGGTATTTCAAAAGGGCCTTCCAAAGCCTCTGCCTACATGCACAGGGACAGCCCACAAGACAAATATTTCAACTGCTTGTGATGGAAGCCACAATTATTTCTCCCAACGGTACTCCAAGCTGAGCAGCAGAGTGAGCAGCAAAGTGAAGGCTAGCAGCAAAGAACACTGGCTTCTGATCTCAGAGTTGAGGAGAAAACCACAGTAAATTCACAGACCAATTTCTACATAGGTGAAGTTTACAGTGATGCCAGAGGGCCTGATGCAAATGACATCTTGCAGCTGAATTGGGAATGTGCCAGTCACAGTTTAGATGGTGTAAGCATGGTCTGCAAAGAGTGCTCTAGACTGGAAAGTCACAGTGGTGTCAAGGAACTTGACCTGGTACCAGCATACCCCTACTTTGCAAAACTGCACCACAAATTTCAGATCTCTGTTTTACTGATAGACAACCACCCCGCTGTGTTGTTGAATCTAAGTACCATGCTCTCTTGGATGTACCTGCTCAGGTTGTTTCTCCTGTATTATATGAAATATTCAAGGCTGCATTTACATCAGCATACTTTTACCCAAATATTGTTTAAGCTTTTATTTTAGTTATAAAAAGTGTAGATCAAGGGCAGGAGCTTTCTGATAAAGTACACCATATCTTCTGGGCCACTTTTCCATGACAGGCGCTATGACTCTGATTTCCACCTTGACTTTCTCAATCATTTAATGGATGCTTCAACAATTCACAGTAGTTCTAGCAGCTTAAAGGCATGTCCTGATTTCTTTTGCTTCGTTCTTTTCTTCTTCATTTTAGCACATGTTGATTGCTCTTATTCCACTTTCAGTTAATTATCTTCTTGACCCCATGTTAAAAAAGTAGCAATACGTCTCTTTTTGCTACATTCACAGAGGTCTCAGCAGAAAACCAGGAAAGAGTCAGTCAGAGAACTTCCATTCCTTCTAGCTTGATCCATGAAATCAGTAGACACCATTTTTGTTTACTCTGTAAATCCAAATCAAGTTGCTGATTATTCTCAGCAACTACTGCATTTAACCCTACTCACACATCTATTGCTTTGGTTTTAGCTCAAAGATCCAAACACAGAATTTCATTCCCGCGTTCCCTTGGTATGGCAGGAGCAGCAGTACTCCACCATGGTTTCTACAGGACAGCAATCCAACCTTAGCATAGTACTAATCATGGCAGTCAACCTCCTGATGACAAAAAGGTAGTATGGAATATGTGCTATGGCTCCTTTATTAAAAAAAAATAAATTATATGAGACACCATATGAATTTTAAGGTCATTTAAAGGGAGTCTGTATAAAGTGTATATACCTGTACCTATCTCTGAAACTATTTAAAAAATCATATAGTAGACAACAGATAACAGAGACTACACAGCGTAAAAATAAATGGGAAAGATTAATATACAGCAGGCAAGTGATGATTTTTTTTAATACTCTGTATGAGTAGGCAGATACATTGAACACAGTTTGTTTGAAAGCAGTTAAGAAATCTGGTAACCATAATCCTAATCAACACTTCTCCAGTTCTCTTAAGCAAAACTAAAGGAAAAAAGTTTACATTTTCTTTCTTACAATCATGTTTAATTTCTTTATCTCAGAAAAAAATGACAATAACCTACATCAAACAACAAAGGAATTGCTTTAAAGCAAAAGCCACAGAATCAAAGAGTGACTTCTACCTTTTCTGTCAGGCACGTGGTTCTCATGCACTTATCTTAAGCTGACAATGCTCAGGCAGCGTTCAGTGGCCTAGAGACTTCTAGGTGTTTGCTCAGCAAAGACCTAAGTTTACTGTGGGACCTAACAAAATTCTGCTAGTCTCCTGTCACGATCTCTGATTCAGCCCTCAGTTGCAAGATAAGCACCATTAAGAAAAATATGCTTGTACTACAGATGATATTTTCAACGCATTTCATTTCTAAAGCAACAAACTGCGTCCAGATATATCAAGTTTCAAACTGTCACACTGAAATAGTGATCTCTGTTCCCACAAAGAACAGAGCATCACCCAGCACTTATGCAATCAGTGGAAAGATATTGCATCTTATGCTTCTCCCTGTCGAGCAACTTGTTTGCAAGCTCATGCAATGCTCTACAAAAGTGTTATGGTTGCTTGCTAGCAATCAGTGTCCCCTGTGTATGAGGGAAAAATAAAAACAGCACAGAGGTGCTTGTTTGTACTCATACCTACCCGCATTACTAGAGGAACCCTGATGAAAATTAATGCAGCTAAATTAGATACACTGCTCCAACTGTGTCTTCACTATGCCTCTTAAATCTATTGTCGCAAACAAACTCAAGGTAGCTGGACAATTACAGGATCACTGATCAGTGATCCTGCAAGCCAGAGAGCTCAGACTCAAGCCCCCTGTATGAGTTTATAAAAAAAGGATTGGAAATGGCAGGTCGAATCAGGAATGCTTTCTTTACAGAAGCAGAAACTCCTAGAGGGAAGGAGACTTGAGGATAATGACCATCTTTCAAATCATAAGTATACAAAACAACCTGGTTTAACAGAGTCAAATTCATTGCAAAATTCAGAATGTATTGAAAATTGAAGATTCTGCAACTTATCTAGACATTTCTTTCATTCTAGAAAAACAAAAACAGTCATGAAGCACTCTTTCTGTGCAGCATTTCTTTAACCAATTCAAAGGTCCCAAACACATTCCACTGTGGTATGGCAGAAGCAAATGGTGGTGACAAGCTCTACTCTCTGAAGAAAACCCTCCCCATAGGGGCACATTTCATTTAATTGGAAAAGTCTGGGGCCTGACTGAAGCAATAACATATGCAGCCTGTCATGTTTCCAACTAGAAAGCTCATTCTCACTGTGGTTTAAACATGAACTTTCCCTCAACTACCGTCACTGGCTGTGTTATATTTTTCCATTATGTTTTAGCCCACTGTTCCTATTTAATCCTCTTCTCCTTGGCAAGGCACACACACTTTTTAATTCTTAACCACAAGTTGATGTCACCAACTGACAGCATAAAGTTCAAAACTTCAACAAGAACTGTGGACTTGCTCTGTTGATTACTGCACATCTGAACCAAAATTCAATCTCTCTGCAAAGGTTTCTAAACTGCTATACCAAAGGATGCATCACTCAAACTAAGGTCAAGATACTGTTTTAACAGCTGATTTTCTAAGTGGTTTGTAAAACACAAATAACCATGGGCTGTTCTGCAAGCTAGTACAACTACTTAATAGCAGAAATCTGGGTACATTTTTAAAACCCAAATTTTATATCCACAAAACAGACTGTTGGAACAGGTATTAAGAAGATTATCCTCAATGTACACCTCCTGAGAATACCCCCTAACTCTGGTTCTGATCTCAACAAACTAGATTAATTTTATCTGCTACTTTGTGCATCATCCCTTCAAGGAAGCAATACCCAGTATCACAAAAACATACTATGGAGAAAAGTTAGCTCTCCAACATGATTTTACTCAAGAATAAAATAGGCAACATTACTTTCCAGTAAAACAAACAAACAAAAAAAGAACTTGCAAGGAGCTTGATGTCAAAGCAGACAGCAGCTCAGATTGGCATGTCATGGGTGAGGGAATGCTGGCAGTAATACAGCCTTCCTTGTAGCAGCTTTCTGAGAATATGTTACATCTCTTAATCTGATCTAAGCCTCATTTAACCAAGGGCTTCTTTTGGGATATTTTCTCTCACACACATGTGCACACACACTCATTCTGCATTCCTTTTAACAGCTGTTATTTCAAGGTGGCAAAAAATATACACATGCAGGTTTTACTTCAGATGTGTCATGAAAGGCAGTAGCATTAATTAAGCAGAGTTGATGGTAAACAAAAAGGTCTACTAAATAGCAAGACCAAGAGCATAGTCATGCCAAAGGTGCTGCTGTCTACCTACCTGAATCAACAAAGAAAAGCTACATTTTCCTCTCTGGTAGAACAGCTGAACAGATTATTGTGATGTATCAACAGCAATATACAAAAAAATTAACATGCAAATTTCTGTTTTTCACAACAGTTCATCCAATCTATACAAACTAGGAGACAAACTAAGAGATGAGGACCTCTCGATTTCCCTTCTTTGAGCTTTCTTGAAAATATTTGGGCTAGGCTTATCTGAAAATACAGGTGAGTTTTCAGGTATACAACTTCAGTGACACAAACAGCATTTTTCTCACTCCGTCCTGGTTTTGGCCAGGATAAAGTTAATTTTCTGCCTAGTAGCAGGCAAAGTGCCATGTTTGGATTTAGTATGAGACTAATGTTGATAACGCACTGATGGGTTTAGCTGTTGCTAGGTAGTTGTAGTGTCTACACTATGTCAAGGACTTTTCCGCTTCCCACACCCTGCCAGGTGCACAAGGAGCTGGGAGAGCACGGCCAGGACGCTGACCCAGCCTGGCCAAAGGGAGATTCCTGACTATAGAGCATAAGTTACTCTCCATATATGACTGCGGAAGTGACTCGGGAAGTGGGATCCCTGCTTGGAAACAGACTGGGCATTGTGGTGATAGTTTTTTTCCGTGGGTGGTGAGCAGTTACATTTGTGTATCACTTGTTTTATACATATATACAATAATTACTCTCTTCCTTTGTTATCCCATTAAACCGTCTTTATCTCAACCCACAAGTATTTTTTCCACTTTCCTCCCCATCCTGCAGGGCAGGGGTGAATGAGCAGCTCCAAGGTGCTTACTTACCAGCTGGGGTTAAACCACAACATACTCCTGCAGCCAAGAAGTATGTAATGATAACATGTTAAGAGTTACTGGCCTCAAAAGCACATTTTTATTGATCTTTGTTTCTTTTCGCACATCCTCCTTTCCTGATGCTGCCCCATCTTAATACTATCATGTTGCATGAAGTCCAGAGTTTATAATACAACTCAGACTCTGTGCTTCAGTGCTTCTCTGACACCTGTACTTGTAGAACAAAATAGTTTTAACATTGGTTTAAGAACAGCCTGTATGGCCAGATTAGCTTAAAAATAAACTTTACAAGTGATGATGTAATGCAAACTTAGATATCATGAGTATTAAAATATTTAAGGATAGAAACACTGTCCTGCAAGTTGCATAAAGAATTTTCATTGCTTCTTCCATTTAGCATGAAATCTACTTAATGACCACTTTAAGAATTTTCTTTTTAAATCATCAAGGTTTAATATTTCTCAAGGCATATTTCTCAATCAAAAGTGACAGTGTCTCATACTGTTTAAACATGGCAAAACTCTCCTCCTCCCTTTAGTTGCAGTTCAGTACAAGCAACCCCTCTCAGCTAACCTTGAATTTTCTGTTGCTTCTTTAGATGCTAGAGCTGAAAGCATAAGTACATAATACACAGAACGAAAAGCAGTGATGTATTGAAGCAAGGCCATACCTGCACACTCCTTCCATCTGGTCTTTGGTGTAGCCTTTTCCACTTTCACCTGCAGCAGATGCATTGCTCTCCTTCGTGCTATTTGGCTTACTTTGCTCATTGCTACTGGCTGGTTTTCGGCAGTAAGCGCCTCCCCCAGCAGTACTTCCATTCTTCATAATAGCTTCCAACAAAACTATAAAACAACAGTATATCACAATATCATTATAGGCATTAGTGACTAAGTCGGGGCTCTCAAGTATCTTAAATAGGAGCACCACATTGTAAAAGACTAGTTGCTACATCCTCTTTCCTTATTGATCACCACTTTGTACCAGAAATATTTCTGAAGCCAGTCTATCAACTCTTTTTCATGGCAAAACTATGGAAAAGGGTTTCAAAATTAGTGTCTGGACTCCCCTCCACCTCTGACAAAGTAATTAAACACTGGAGAGAATCTGTCCAGGTCCTTCATTTCTAGACGGTTTTTAGAGGCGTTGAACCCATTATTTGGGGTGAAAACATGAGAATACCCCAGTAAGCAATAAGGGGAACTAACCTAACAGTCTACAAGAACCTGCACATTATTCCAGACAGAGACCAAGTCTGTCCCTAGCACATTTCAGTTGCCACAGTACACAGCTATCTGTAACCCGAGCCATTAGCAGCCACAAACGGATGCTCTACAGCTCTTCCAGGCAATACCGGATGAAATTCAAACTGCTGTTAAATGCCACAGCTAAGTCACCACCAGTCAGCTAACACCCAGCTCCAGAGAGATGGAGCTCAAAAACCAGCATGCTTTTAGCTACATCTTGAAGTCTTCTTTCCTTCCATGTTCCAAAAGATCTCAAATTAAGCAGTTGTAATAAATCATCAGACACCAAGTTTTCTTTTTCTGTCCGGATACAAGCCTGTAAATCAGAAACATTACCACTCTAACTTACGGGACTGGACATGAAGCATGATGTGGATCAAAGATTATTAAAGTCTATCTTTCCTGAAGAGAGATTCCTTCAGAACAAGAGGGCAAACTACATAGTAACTCGTTTATGAAACAAATTTGGCCTATCTGTCTAAGAAACACCCTAAAAAAAATTCCCAAATCATCAGGCTCACTGACTGTGAAAGCATGTTACAGTTTCCTTCGAGAAGCTGGTGAGAAAAAGCTGAAGGATTTTCTCCTAAGTCTAATTAAAATTTTTCTCCTCAGACTAGCTTACAATCTCTTAGAGCAGCAGCAAACTGGGATCCTACGCATCATGATTTGTATCTCAGAGGAACACAGGAAAGAAAAGAAAGCTGAACTTTCTTTAAAAGGATAAGAACCACTCCCTTAAGACAGGCTTCTTAAAGCTCTCCAGTATTTACTTTTACTTATTTATTCACTTATTACACACTGGCCACAGCAGCCTGAAGTACTGCAGACAAATAGTTACCCTGGGCCTGAACAAGAAAGTCAGCTGACTTCAGTGCCAGTCCTGTGCCTGTGCCAGCCTCAGCAAGACTCGTCAGTTCACCAGATCAGGGCTTTTACTGCAGGAACAGAGAAAAGGCTAACATGCAGATGCTGAGCTGTGTACCAAGGGGATGTTTTTGCTACAAATGAAACAAAGTTCTTGAAATCAAGAGAGCTGTAGCTGCATTATGAAGCACATATCCATATATTTGCAACAGTTGATCCTAATATCATCTGTTGTGGCACTTAAAGATCTGAGGTAAATGAAGTAATAACAATGCCAACAAGGTGACTGTCTGCAGGCTAAGAATTATTCAAGAACAGAAACGTGAAAAGACCGTGCCCACAGAATGAAACATTTTCCATTCAAATGTGCTCCAGACAAGTGATAACTGAAACTAAAATTCTTTTTCTGTTGGGTGACTTTAGATATTTAATAATGGTATCATGTGGCGTCCTATCAAACATGTGACCCTGACTTACCCTCTAAAAATAATGTTCACTCAACAGTTTTACAAAACCTGCCTTCATATTGGTACTGCTCTAGAAATTCCCCATCCCTGTGCTAATGCTGGTGCGAGATCAGTAGGAGCAGTAACAGTTGAAATGCAGGTAATGGGCAACAGTTTGTTCTTTCAAACGTTCAGTGCCTCTATCATAGCAAGCTTAGCTGCTAAGTATTGTCATAGATTGGTTTGGCTACACTACACTTTCAACACTAGAAATTCCTAATCACCTTCTCAGACCTCCCATCCCCATAATGGAGCTGCACTACTGAGAAAACAGTGCAGGGGACTGGCAAAAAAAACCAACAACCCAAACCAACAGACAAATTAAGAAGTTCAAATCACTAAGTGCTAACTTCTTAGGTAACAGGACAGAGCATATGCAAACTTGTTATTATTCTACACTGAAAAATAAAACCATACAGAGGGTCTGGGGGTATTGTTTTATTTAAATAAAAGATACAGTTCCGACATTCAGAAACAACTCTGACTCTTCCAGGAACAGCTGGATGTAAAACAGGCTGTTAGAACTGTAGTACTGCAGGCTTCCACTGTGCATCCAGGTATTTTAACACAGGACATACAAGGAACCACAGACTTATTTTGTTAGCAGGTAAGACAATTTAACTTCAAAGGTGTCTGAAGGTTCTCTTGTGTGTACTGTTACCTGCTGCTGAATGAAAAAAATTCTTGTACTGCATTTGATTCCATTATGCATCAAATATGATCCCCACTATCACTACCGGAAGACCCGTTAAATTCAGAGCTCGTACTGATGCAACACCCTAAGAAACTAAGCTCACATACTCCCAAAAATTTCCCTCTTTTTACAGGCAGCATCAGAAATTGTGCAAGAAAAATCTTGAGAAGCACTGAAAAATAGAGCTGCACCTAACATAATTTCCTGCCTCCAACTCCAAAAAGAACAGCACGTAAGTTTGAAAAAGTGATCTTGCCCTTTGTTATCTTTAAATCCACTCTCACAAATCTTTTCCAGACAAGCAGTTTCCATTCAGCTGAAAGATGAATCGTTAGTGAAAAATCGTAATCAAACAATATTCTGAACAGCTGAACAGTAAAGCAATTTTCTAGCAAAGAGTGATGTCAACATGAACACTGCTACTATGAAGTCATTCATTACCTAAGCATCATCAAATAAGCACTGATCTTACATTTCATGGTACTAAAGCCTTAAGATAACACTGCTGCAGCCAGCGTATTTTGTTTAGCAAAACTAAACTTCACCAAAGACTGAACTAGGGCTGAATGCACTTTAAATGCAAATGTCACCAAACTAAACCATGCATTGCATTGTTTTAGAGACAACAGCTAAAACCTGCTCTCTGTCCTCTTACAATCCGCTGTAACACTGGGAGGAAGGGAGCTCCCATCAGTGAAAGATTCAGTGCTACTGTTCTCATTGCTTTTATCGCTGATGTAACATAATTTGTGAAATGGTGGGCAATTGTTGCCAAAATGATACTAAAGATACAACCTTTGAAGCATCTGTGACTTCAGTGACAAATCTGTACGAACTGCCTTCTACTATGTACCCAGAAGAGAAAGATCAGTGAGCACAGCAACAACTGGGGCTGCACCATATTGCTCTGTCACCATTTGAACCCAACACATTGTGACTGTAAAATAGGAGTTTGTGTTAGAACCAGGAGAGCTCATGAAACCTTTAACTGTTTCCTTCTCTTGGGTACGTGTTATGACACATTTTTAATTATCTAATGAATTACTGTGGGGTTTTTTTTCTTCCAAGTGGACCCTCCTTCCCCCCTTACTAAAAGATGACAGTGAAATAATGAAGCAGTAATTTTGTTCGTTCTTCATCAGTGCAAAATTCCAGTTCCAATTTATTGCACACCTTCCAGTTCCTATCCTGAAAACAGGACATTCTGCATCCTTGCAGCTTACTGCACTTTCAGCAGGGCTATTTAGGTGCCTCAAGCTTTAAAAACCAAAAACAATTCAGTGAGTTGGTGTTGTTTTGGAAGGAAATGGGATGAGCTGAAAAGAATTACCAACTTCCACACCTAGAAAACTGAAGCACAGAATTATTACAAGTTCACAGAGTCCCCTAATTTCTAAGTACCTAGTTCAAATCAGGCCTAGGGCCTGATTTTTTTCAGTGGTATTAGGGCATCTGCAATTCTCATTAGCTTCAGATGGAGCTTTAACTGCCCACCAGTTCCACAAATCAGGCCCTTGTTTCAAGCTGAATACCTGAAAAATGAAGCACAAACAATTAGCCATCACTAATGGAAACCGAGTCAAGTGACTTATTTAACATCACAGAGAAATTCTGTGGGGCATTTACTTTCAGCACACAGTTCCCCAGATTACAGTCCACTACCATAAACACAAGACCACCTTCTTTTCACCAGATCCGTACCTCATTTGTGACATACTTTGCTAATTTCCACAGCGAATAGAACAAGTGTCCTGCAGACACTAGCCTAATTAGCCATCTATTTCTTGCACTGAATGCTTTACAGTAAGTAGCTAAGCAGTCCTACTTTAAAAAAAAAACCCTACCAAACTACTCAAAACATAAATCAGCTGGAGATATCTTCTGGATGCTCTTTTTCTTCCCTTGAGAGCTACTGTAACTCTTATCTTGGAGGTGTAAGACAGTAATAAGCTACATGAAGCAGACAAAACTATTCCTTCTCTGTGGTGAAGGAAGCTGAACTGAAACCCTGAGACTCCCTACCTACTGGCCAAGGAGCTGAAAGTATTTCCATGAATGTCATCTTCCTAAGCCACAGAAATTTAGGGGAATATAGCAAAATTGCGCTTGCTTGTATTTCAGAGAGTTATCTAACATGGCAAGAATATTAACAGTGGCACATTCTTGATCCAAAGCAATGGTTACCTTCTTCCAGGTGATTTACCAGAAACATCCATCCTATCATGCAGGTAAAAAACCACACCCCAAAACCACATATACTATAAAAAAGAATAGCACTGATGAGACCTTTGCTTATTGTTTGCATATAAGAAGTCATCAGGTGATAAGACAGGACAGAGAACATTCACTGAATCTGCTCACCTGACTTAAAAGCTTCACTACAGAATAAAATACAGCACAAAACTCTTCCAGTCAAGATTTTACCCCAAAGTCATGTTGCAAAAATGGTAAACACCAAGGCCTTGAAGTCAGTACGGAGCACTGAAGTCTTCCCTATTCCTTCCATGGCATAGCCAATGCAAACGAGAACCAGAGGAACGCAACAAGTCACTGCACTGCTGCATTCAAAGGTGTTTCAAGCAGATTTCTGACACTGTGACAGAAGAGACAGGTAACAGGTCTGCATACACTGAAAACTTCCTGTTGTTCCTTTTAACACCTTTCTAAATGCCTATTGCTAGAAAGATGCTAATTATTTTCCAAGTGTTAGCACAGAGGTGTCTGAAGAGCCAATTAAGACAAAGGGGGAGGCACCGATCTCAATTTTCCCCAGAAAAGTTAAACCTGTGTGTAATTCCTGTGTAGATACTGTATGGCCAAAAGGGAAACGAAATGGAGAAAAGCTCCAACCACAAGTGAGTTCGAGGACCAAGACACTGCCGGCGTGGAGCAGCAGCTCTTACTGAGGCTGTTAGTGAGGACTAATTCACAGTGACAGAAGAGAAGCCAACCCAGCCTGTCTCGGCCTGGGGCCTGAGGTGTCCTGCTGTTAATCGGGTCTAAGCCCAGCGCGTGTGGCTATGCTTCAGGTGATAGCCGAAGGGAGGGGGGAAACGCAGGCGAGGAGTTCGGCTGGCCCAGGGCAAACCCCTCTTGGGAGGAGAGAGGTAACCCCGTTGTTCCCCCGCCTCACGCCACAGGCACTGACGGTGGAAATCTACCTACCCAAAGCGCTCCTCTCGGCCGCTTCAGCCACCGCTTCGGCCTTTTTTAATTTCTCCCGGCCGAACCCCGCACTCCTCCAGAGAGCCCAGCCCGGGCTACTTCAGCGGCAGGCGGAGGATGCCCCGCCGGGTCCCCCTCGCCTGAGCCTGCGGGGACTCGCCGCGACGGGTGCCTACCGCCCCGAGGGATGGGGGGAAAAGCCCCTCCCCTCGCCCTCCCTCCCGCAGCCCCCGCGGACCCCATCGTCCCGACGGAGCAGGGCAGGGGACAAGCGGGAGAAGGGGAGGAGGGGCGGCCGCATCAGCAAGGCCGACGGGGCACCGGGCGCGGGGAGGGGGCCGGGCTTCACCTCGGGCCGTCTCGGTCGGGTAGAGCTTCTGGGCCTTGCCGAGGAAGCGGAGAGCACGGTCACGGTTACCGGCCTCCAGCGCCTCCCGCGCGATGCCGATGCACTTCTCGGCCTCGTCCCGGTTCCCCTCCATGAGCTTCTCCTTCCGCCGCCTCCGCCCCCCGCAGCGCAGAGAGAAGGGGCCTGAAGCCAGAGCGGAGCCGGGCGGGGCAGAGGGGCAGAGAGAGGAGCGGAGCAGATAGGAGGGCAGGCAGGGACTCCCCTCACTCCGCAAGGCTCATCCCGCCGAGCCGCTCCAAGCCGGCGGTACCCGCAGCCCCAGCGCGGCGCTCGGCCCCGGCAACCAGCCCGGCCCACCGCCTGTTTCCGGGACGTCGGTGCGCATGCGCCGCCGCCCTGGGCTCGGGGGCGCCCCGCCCGCCCCGCGGCTCCGGCAGTTGCCCCGGCAAGGGGCCGCGCCGCAGACAGCGACGGGCCTGGCCCGGCCCGGGGCGGGGGAACGCTGCCGCTCGCCCGCGGGGCCCCACTGCCGCCAGAGGGAGCCAGTGGCGATGAAGTGCCGGGCAGGCAGTTGTACAGCAGCACTGCTCTGCGGCTCAGGGAGCGTCGCACCGGCCCAGCTGGCCGCGGCCCTTACGTGAGCTCGTAGGGAAGCGAGAGGAGCCCAGGCATTGCCCTTTACAGTGCATTAGCCATGCTTTAAGGTACCTGGTAGGGACTTACTATAATTAGCCTTATCAATTACATCCTGCCAAGAACTGCGTGGCTGGGAACAGCGCACTCAGCACCGCAGCTCCAAAAGGCAAGCAGTTAATACAGGGTAACCAGCCTTACAATCTAGGTCAGTGCCTTCCTGCTACACTGCAGCAGCTGAGGTTATTACCTAAGAGACATTACAGGAACAGATTAGCCTGTTCAATGCAGAACCATCTTCATTTGAAGCAATTCACTACTGGAGTAGCTCTGGAAAGTCTGGAGACTGCTACTATCAGTCCCCAGAACCAGCAGTGACAGCACCTTTGCCTCACCAAGGACAAGGTTTCCCTTACACACAAGCAGCAGACCTCCTGTTAACCTCCCCCTTTGAATTCACTACTTCTGAAGACACCACTGTACAGCAGAAGTTAAAACTAAGTCCAACTGTATAGGTTGACCTCTTATTGCTCCAGGGTAAAAGTGAGAGGGGTCAAGCTCTACCATAGCCAAAGTCAAGCAAAGCTTTGGCTTCTCAGCATTCTTGCTTTCGCCACCTTCCTCCTCCATGACAGATTGCTGCACTCCAAAGGCAGACATCAAGCTAAACTGTCCTTAAATTGCACTAGCCTTACATCTGCCAAGCTAAAGGCAGCTGCTGCACTGCACCACCGGCTCACTTCAAAGACATACCTTTGCAGGATAAAACCCTCATGAAGATATTACCAAGTGCAGCATTCTAGAGTTGTGTTTCCCCACAGCCCCAGCACAGCTTTTTGGGAAGACACTGAAAGCTGCATAGTCAAGACCAAGTAGTTTTCAGGTAGCAGACAACAGACAGTGAGTCTTGATATAACATTTATTGAATATTTCCACTCTAGTGGATGAAAAGTCTGTACAAAACCAAACATTTCCTTTACTTAAACCAATCTAAAAACAGTCAGCTCAATCAAAACCCACTACAAATACAATAGCTTCTTTGAAGCCATGGTAACACTTAAATATGGTTAAGACTTCAATGCAGAAATTTGGTTTGTTAGAAAGCTCAAGGGAGCTTTAGCTTCTCAAAGTTACAAAAAGGCAAAATTGTGTTTCACAGATACAGTCCACTGGAATCACCAACACTGGACAATTAAGTACTTAAGAGTCCTGAGATAACAAGGAATCCTGGTATCCTTTAGACAGTTTTCTGTTGTCCTTTCTTTCCAATGAGAGACTTGTGGATATGCGGTATTACACCTAAGAGAGAGCAATAATTAAGACTGTTATTTCTCTTCAACAATTGTCCTAAGCTGTGCACTTCAAATAAGCAACAGTATTTAACAGACTAAAGGTTGCTTGAGTTCTGACCACCTAACTTACAGTTATCAAACAATTTACATACCACCACCAGCAATTGTTGCCTTAATGAGAGAGTCCAATTCTTCATCTCCTCTAATTGCAAGCTGCAAGTGGCGGGGAGTGATACGTTTCACCTTCAAGTCTTTGGAAGCATTTCCTGCCAGCTCAAGAACCTGAGGAGAAAGCCATTTTTAAACAGGTTTATACAAAACAAGTGAGACCAAGTATACAGCCTTCGCTATTGTATTCCCTACACAAAATATGCTATTAACAAACAATTCCTCTTTTGAAAGGGCTCCTCCTTTGCAGCTCTGCATTTTTCCCGCCCCAAGAACATAGTGTTTTACAGCAGATACACACTATAGCATCACATTTTTATAAAATACTTTTCTGTCTTTCCTATAGTCACAGCTATTTGATCTGCACAAACTGCAGAGCAAAAGGTCCCATGCATATTTCATCATCTCCTGATGATGCACATGCTTAAAACTGGCTCAAACCAAATGAAGAGTTCACAGCACAGTACAAACTGGCAAAATACTGTAGGCTCCAGTCATCATGCTCTTCTGGAGTTGACCCAACTTGCTTGCACCCCTTGTAAGAGCTTTACCTCAGCAGTCAAGTACTCCAGGATGGCAGCGCTATACACAGCAGCTGTGGCTCCTACACGCCCATGGCTAGTAGTCCTAGACTTCAGATGCCTGTGGATGCGGCCAACGGGGAACTGGAAAACAACAGAGCCATAAAAAGGAAGCAACTACTCTAAACCACATGCTGGGTAACAGACCGCAGTGACAGAAGTGCAACTAATACTAGACTACGTTTCAATACTTGAGAATCCAGCTAAGGACACTGCATGCCAACTTCATAGTTCTGGCAACAAGCAGTAGCAGTGGCCACAAGGGAATTCTCCTCCCTCCTGCAGATACACAAAAGGTCTAAAAATAGTGAAACCAGACATTAACACCCCCAAGGGCTAAACAGACCCTTACACCACTCTGGACAGCAGGCAGGCTTTGCAGGTTTCACAAGGTACAACCAACAGGTGACAGAAAGCCAGCCTGACTTTTATTTGCCCATGCCCCTATCCCCGTTAACCTGCAGTCCAGCCCGCTGAGAACGGGACACAGCTTTGGTCTTGGTCTTCCCAGAGTCCTTCCCAGCTTTACCACCAGCCTAGCAGAGAAAAGAGACATGTAAGAGCTGCCCCGCCCGCCACGGCCCCCCACAGGGCCGCACCTGCGAGGGACAACGGCCAAGCGCCCGCGCCGGCCAACTAGCGCATGCGCTCCCCTCCTCCACCCCCCTCCTCTCCCGCAAGGCGGCACGCGCGACGCCAAAGCGCGTGCGCGCTACCCGTTACACCTAACGGCACAGGCCGCCGCCCGAGCGCATGCGCGGCCGCCACTCCCTCTCCCCGGCGGCACCAGAAGCGCGCGACCCAACCCCCCCGCCCTGCCCCCTCACTCCCTGCCGCCAGGTAACGCGCCCGGCGGCACGCGCTGCCCCCCTCACCCCAACGGCCCCATCACCTCGCTCCTTGTCACCCCCCGGCGGCGAGGGCAGCCTCCCGCCCCCACCCAAGTGACCCCCCCCCCCCGAGCTCCTCACCATGGCGAGCCGGACCGCAGTGCCGCACAGAGGCAGACAGGAAAAAAGCGTCCCACACCCACGGAGCCCGGACGACAACACCGACCTGCCCCAACCCGCCGCGATTCAAACTGCGCCCGCTCCCGCCTTCCCCTGGCCCTTTATAAGCACCGAGCGCGCCTGCATCCGGGAACCTCGGCTTCGCCCCTAGCCAATGGCTGCGGGCGGAGGCGGGCCACTCTCCCCCAGCGACAACCAATGGCGGGGCGGAGCCGGCCTCACGGTTCAGGGTGGGAGAGAGGCAGAGAGCGCCCCCCTCCCTCCCCGCCCCTATTTAAAGGGATACGCCGCTATAGAAAGCGGGAGGTTGGGGGTCTAGTGGCCGTCCCCGAGAGCGGCGGCCTGAGTCCCGGGCGACGTCCCCGCCCCACATCCCTCCTGCCGCGGGGGGCTCTCCCTACCCCGGCTGTGGTGGCCACGACCTGCCCCCGTTCTTGTGGCCGGCGCTAGGGCTGGCGTCCCCCATCGAGCTGCCCGGCCCGATGCATCCCCCAGGCACCCTTCCGCCGTTATTTCGGGGAACGGAGGCGCAGCCCCCGCTTGCCCCGGCTCGGAGATAGGCTCCGGCGGCGCCAGTGCCGGTTGGGGTGGCGACGGGGCTTTTCCCGCGGAGGAGCTGCCCCTCCCCCGCCAGGCGGGTCCGGCTGCCCGCAAACAGGGCGGGCTGTCGGGCGTGCCGCTGCAGCCCGGCGTGGGGGGTGTCTCCCTACGAGTCCCCGATAGCGGGTTTCGCCCTCTGACTGAAGTGAAAACATGAAACTGTAACTCCCGTGCCTATCCGCTCTGGAGCGCTCTGGGAGGCGAAACGGGCGCCAGGGGCATCCGCTCGGTCGGCTCTTAAGGCCGCGGGTGGCCCTACCCGCAGGCCGCGACGTGGGCCCGCTATCACACACACCGCCCAGAGCCGCCGGCCGCCGCTCGCCTCCCCTAAGCCGAGGCGCGAGGGCCGGGTCCTGGCGGCCTTCCCCCGCCCGGAGCGTTCTCGACGGGGACAGACTTGGCTGTGGCTCCACGCAAGGCGGCGGCGGCAGCTGCTGTGAAGGCATGGGATGGGCTCGGGGCTCGGCGGGGTCACCGGCGGGAAGGGTGGTTGCCTCAAGTCACCAAGTGCCCCCAGCGTATCTATTTGGGGTTCTCTATTGCCAGGTTCCACTCCCTCACCGAGATAAGCTCCGCTATGCCTTTACTCGTGTTGCTTTAGATCCACTGTGTGTCCGGGTGAGTGAAAGCCTTCCCCAGTAGAGCTAATTGCCTTAGCATGTAAAGCACCTCAGAAGCAGCCTGAAGGAGGTTACGGTTGGCATAAAGCATTACTACATGGTGTGAGCAAAGACACGAGGCTGCCTAGTGCCATTTGAGTGAGGATGAAGTCGCATCTGCTGTTCTTGATGTTAGGTGCGGGAAACCACCAGCTCGGCCAACAGCTCCACACATGCACTCGTTTTTATTTTTACCTCTGCCTTGTGCAAGAGACACGTGATTACCAAGGGCAACCCTGCCTCCGACCCATTTGTCTCACTGGATATTTCACAAACTGTGGTTAAAAACTGTTCATTGTGAATTTGCTTCCAAGTGTAACATTTAATTAATACAGTGCACATGTCCTCAGCTTGTGTGCTTCAAATCCCAGCCTATATGTGCCTGAAATGAAGCTTTAGCCTCTTCCCCCCTCCTCCCCCCTGTTACCTCCCTCCCCTCCCCCTCGGGTGTCATTTTCAGTACAGCATCATTATTTCTACTTCAGAAAAAATCAGACTAGCCATTTAACCTCAGCACAGCTGGGAGGGTTCTTAGTTAATCCACCTTGTTCAACCCAAAAAACCCCAACCAATTCATAGTGCGTTTCCAGAACACCATAAATCTGTTACTGGAGAGGTACCTCATTCATCTGTGAGTAAGCAATGAGTTCAGGGAGAAGACCTGTCCCTTTGAGGGCTCCCTCTTCAGAGGGAAGGCCAGCTCAATCTGTTAGGCACTTTACCACTCTGATCAGAAAAACACCACTTTAGTGGGTGTTAATGTATGTATTTCCTCTACCTTGATAGCAATGGGTCCCAAGCATGATGAGCACCCTTACAGACGGACATTTAATCAGAGACAGAGCTGAGGGCATAAAGTCATCCTGGCCATAACTTTTCTAATTTCTTGAGGTGTACAACAAGTGAAATACTCAGAGCTCTAAGAAAGGAGGGTAGGTGATGATACCCAGTGCTCCACTTCAAGGTCTGTCCAGATGTTTGCTGAAATAGTGGTTTAAAAATTGGTGGTTCCCCTCCTCCTCCAGCTGACCTCAAATACTTGGTCCCCTGATTATAAACAACCCTTTGCTCAAGCCTCCAGACAGCCCAAGGCCCCATGGTCAATGCCTTCAACACCTGTGTTTCAGTTCGGGCAGTTTTGTGCCAGCTGCTCCTGCTTCAGGGGAGGGAGACCTACTTCCAGGCCCGCACGCAGAGGCAGGATGGAATTGAGAGCAGACACTCCTCTGTGCAGGAATCCGGTGGCTTTTTTTTTATGTAACTGTCTGGTGCCTCTGTCTATTTGAAGCATTAGTTGTTTATGTTCTCCTTCAGCAAGCAAGAAGATAAGAGAGTTTTGTTGTTTGGGGTTTTTAAAGCTTAAAAATCAACCTCAAGATTTTACAGAAACCTGCAGAAATCAACGTTTCATTCAACTTGCTAGTTTAAAGATTATTTCTGTCCAAAGTGTCTATAGCAAGGATCCAATTGCCCTTTTCCTTACAGGGAAGAGAAGTCATGTTGCAGGCCTTAAGACCCTCTGGGAACACCATTTCAGATGGAGGAGGAGAAAAACTGATTTTCCTCCCTGGTTTCTGTCTACAGAAGTGATAGGAATCGGAACAAAAAGACCTCCTACCAGATGGAGATAATCCCTGCCACATACATTCCCTGCTTCCCACGTGAGTTTCCCTGATGGCTCGCTTTGGCTGCAGGCTTTCAGCCTCTCAGTACTCAGTATGGCTGGGATTAAGTGGGCAAGGTAGCCTAACGCCAAAGGTTAAACTAACGCATGGGTGTCTATTTACCAAACAGATCAGGTTAGGGACATGTCAGGTAGAGTACATGAAACTAGTGTCAGATCACCCTATGATAGGTAACAAGGCTCTCTAGTAAGCACAACTTGAACTTGCGTGTGTGTTCCTCCCACAATATTTAAAGGGAGAAATTAAAACTAATTTTGGTACAAGAGGAAAAATCCAAAACCAACTTCAGACCCAGCTGTAAGCACAAATAACTCACTGTCAATCCTGTACATTGAAAGGGAGCACTTGGTACAGCCATCTTCCTGATGAAAACAGTAGCCCAAGCATACTATGCCAAGTGTCTTGTCCAGCTTTTATAATGTAACCACCTCATGTGGGAGAAGGGAGATATGCTTCAAGGGGGAGCAGAGTAATTAGCTTTTATCGGTCCAATTAATATTAATAGGTGCTTTGAAGAAGGTGAAAAATCCCTCTAAAAGGAAAGGTTATGGGGAACCTGGTGAGGAAAGATGCTGTGAGTCTGGAAAGGGAATTGCTGATAGTTGAGCTTGTGTAATGGTATCAGTGGTGAGGCCTATTGGGATGGGGGTTTTTTTTTTATTATCTTTGAAGGTCAGCGATGAAGGGCTTTGAGTCATTCACCCAGCCCTTGTGCCACTGTTTTAACTGTGTGAAGTTTTTCTGATGTTTCTCGTTAAAAAATGTTATATTTCTATTAAACTGTTTTCTGCATTCAGTAAAGTACCCTGCGATGACCTCTCTTTGCTGTGGCATGGCACATGCAATCTAACAGACAGGCTGCTGATACCACGTCCCAGACGCCCCCACAGAACTCTCAGGCTCTGGATCCTGAACGACTTTATGTGGGAAATTCATACCTAGGTGCTCATCTCTGACACAGTATTATTCCTGGGATACAGATTTGAGTATCTGGGGAACTTCAAAGGTACACAGGGGAAGGCATTTTGAGAATTAATTTTTTGGTGACAGCTAAGCCAAGACAATATTAGTTTTTATCATACAGATTTTGTAGTATGCCTAACTTTGACCTAACTCCACCTTGGGCAAGCAATTTAATTTGGGGTTTTTTTTTTAAAGTTTGTAACCACCACTTACTTACATTCATTTAGGCTCTATTTTTGTGGAGAGATCAATTACAGTATGGCTTGTATTTGTCCCTGGGGTGCTCCTTCCTTGCAGAGGGCTTCCCTGCTGCCCTTTTGCAGACCCTCTATCAAATGACAGGGTTCTGCTCCGTTGGGTCTCCCTGACCGCTGCTGGATTTGGGTTCAGGAAGATCACAGCCTCTCCGGTTGCACTGTTGTGTTGTGTGTGGTGATGAATGGCTGCAACTGTTTGGTTTAACACATACATTTATTAATCTGGTATCTGGAAACAGCTTTGCACGTCTCTCTAATAGATCTGCGGATAACAGTTGCATACTGATTTGAGAGGGATGCGAACTCCCTGTACGTCTCTGCTGGTATTCATTGTATGCTCTTGTATCTGCTATTAATAGCGTCATAATGACTAGCCTGAATAGATTTTTATCTTGTTCTTGTTTAGCCAGCTGTGAAAGGGAGCTATAGCTGGTTAGGCAAAATGAAACAAGCGTCTCTCAGAGACGGTGCCAGCCCACAGTCCTTGCCCTTGTCCATCCCACCGTGTTCCACAGAAACATATCCTCCCACACTCCCTTTTTGTTGTTGTGTGCTATAGTCCTCCTTGTTACCCATCCTTGAGCTCCGTTCAGTACGGTAACTGAAGTAAGTAATAATGCCGTATCTTGTGCTGTGCTATAAAGTCATATGTGAGTATTTACTCCAGCTGTCCTCAGATTGGGGAACTTTACCTTGTAATTAAATATGCTTGTACCAGTTGCAGCAATTTGGTGTATCAATTTCTTTTCCTAATAAAGCAACCTAGAAAAACTTTCTGGGGCTAATCACTTCTTGTTTCATCCACTATTGCTCCTACACGAAGTCTACATTGTAAACAGTCTGCCTCTGAGGTGGTGAAGTCAGTGTGTTTGGTTTGAACCAGCAGCATGATGTGAGCATGTCTCATTTTGGTTGATTCCTTCAATAATAGATAAATCTGTCACTAATTGTATGTTTCTTCAATCAGTCTGCTTACTAACAGGTTTCAGGTAATTTGGAACAAAGTGTAGCAAGCTTTAGAAAACAAACAAGACAGGATGAACACAGTGTTTCACCTCTGGCTTTCAGCACAATCCTTAGAAAAGAAAACCCTTCCTTTTCTCTGGTGGACTTCAGCTTACTCACCAGCTCTCCCAAGCAGCAATTTTGTCCTGTTCAGGCTCTTTACACTCGCAGCCACCCATTCTTGTCCCAGCAGTTGGCATCCATCTTTCAGTTGAAATGGACCCAATGATGCCAATGCAGCAAGGAGGGAAAGAGAAACTGTGTGATTAGAGAAATCCATTATGTGGAAAAGAAATAGGAGGAAAATTGTGTTTCCCTGAACGTGTCTGGTTCCAAGTTTTCAACCAAAGTACTCCTTTGTAGGAGTTGCAAATAGTTCTTCACAAATGCCATCTGCTGCTTGGAAAAGCAGAGGAGAGATTTACTGGGGAGCTTGTCCTTTCCGTGCCAAACTTGTTGCAGGTAGAAGGGATACAAGTCTTTGTCAGTAGGAGGCAGCTAATGCAGCCATTGTTGGCTTCTACATTGACAACATGGGTTAATTCCTTGTGGTGTAAGTTGATTTTTCTAGAGAATTAAGTCAAACTCAGAGCTGAAATGAGGGCCTGTCCTGAACCTGGTTTGTAACACAGGCAACATAGCCCTTGCTGTAGAAAGCATAATTAATAATACCATGTTCTTGGTTTTAGTCACCTGCAACAAAGAACTGCAAGCCCCAGGGGTTCTTTTACACAAAGTACCAAAAACGCAGAGCTATGCGAGGTATCAGTATGAATATCACTATTGCCAATATACATTTGGAAGGAACAATGACAATAACTCAGGAGCTCTCTTCTGCTGAAATTTGAGATCTGCAGCTATAGGGTGGTTCATTTCCACAAAGAATGACTCCCTGAGGGTGGTTTTTCTTTCTCTTTAAACTCTCATAAGTGTAGCTAAAAAAAAAAAGACCGGGGGGTGTGGGGGTGTGTGTCGGGAGAAATGGGTGTTAGACTCCTTACATTATTTCATCTCTTCCTTGCTCTTTGCTGCAGTGAAGGTCCTTCTCTTGTCTCAGTCTAGAAACATCTGAGTTATTTTAGTTTCCTTAATGCAGAAGTTTGCACTTGGAGGCAACTGATCCCGCAGTATGACTATTAATGTCCAATTAAATTTGATATACTGTGAAAATGGTTTCACACTTTGACCGGGGGCATAAAGACGATAGCTTCAACTGTAAAGGGGCTGTGACTGAGCAAATGAAGTTGTCCCAGTGGTGGCAGCATAACATAAGAAATAAAACACAAAAAGATGAAGGGATTCCTCATCAGCACAGTTTTTAGGCTGAGTCATCACTGCCAAACAGGTATCCTTGATCTTTGAGGGTTAGGGTTGCCTTTGAAACCAAAGCACAGCCCTTATCTTCTTGTAAAATTCAAAGGAAGAAACATTTTACTTTTTACTGTCAGGCAACAAAGCAAGGTCAGCACTTCACACAAAGTGGACTTTGTCTGACGGTCACCTGGTTAAGTGCCTCTGCTAGAACTGCAGAAGAAGAAAGGTAATGTGCATCAGGGATCTTGTGTTGAAACCAGATGTTTTCTTAGATGTGAAGGCAAAACAGAATTTGGTGTCTGAAAGTCGCTGGATAGAGTTACTTCAGGTGAACAGAGGTGTAATTATACAGCTGCCTTTGACAAGTAAGCTTTTTTACAATTTAAAACAAAATAATAAGTCCCATCCTGTTGAATTTTCTGGAGCTTTTGTATGTTCTGATATTTTCCTGATTATACATCATTGCACCTTTCCTAATTTTCTCATCTGGGACTAGGCCTGCACATTCTTGCATTTGTCTAAAACTCAACATATAGGGGGCCTCCCTCCCCTCCATGCCCATGGAAGTAACAAGATACAGAACATTTGCAGTAGTAAGTAGTGTTGTCACTGCTTGAGAAGCACTTTTCTTCTTATGTGAAAAGCAGAAAGGAAAAAAACTTCAAGTTTATCAAAGATAATGGCTTACTGGTGGGGGCTTGCAACACCAGGGAGCAGTCTGAGGAGAAAGAAATATTCAGCAGAGAAAGAGTTAAACTTCAGTGGCTTGGATGCATTTTAGCAGGAGCATCTCCTTCTTTTCTATGATTCTGTGAGGGGATGTGTATCCATCTCTCTTATCTTAGTCAAGCAGCTGGGCTACTGCTACCATAAATCAGGAACAAAACTAAGGGACAGTGATGGGGAAGACTTATGGCAGGGTGGCAGCAGTGCCTGGCGAGATGGGGGGTGGACTGGCTTAAAATGAGGCTGTTGACCTCCTGCGGGAAGGAGAGATGGGGTCTGCAGTGCGGCGGCGACAGGAGGGAAGGGACACTACCAATACCTGCTGGGAAAAACCTTCTCCAAGGGATAGGAAACCCCCCAGCTTGGCGTGGAGCAGATGGGAGGTAAGCATGGGGCTGGTGTTGGGGCGGGAGTGCCAGCATTGGGGTGCTTTCTGATACCTTGGACTCCGCTCTGAGAAGTGATGCCAGCCCTTGATAGCCACTGGTGCCAGAGTGGGTTAAAATCACAGGGAGCAACTTGGCTGCCTCAGCCTCTCAAGTATGAGCCTTGCAATTCCTTTCTCAATACCATTCCTTTCGGCTCAGCTGGCATGGGAAGCATAATGCAGAACTTGCTGACAGTTGTTGCAACATGGAGTTTGCTAGCGCAGAGTAACGTGGCATCTTCCAGCACAGCAGCCTTACAAGTGGGATTTTAAGGCATTCCTCTTTATCATATTTTTGATCCCGATCACCTGGCTTTAGCACATGGATGATGGCTTGGCTTCCTCACTGTCTGCTTTGCTGGTGTAGGCCAACTGATACAACTGGGCTTCCTCTTGCTTTAGAGCAACCCCAGCGATGCAAGGTCTGAAACATGCAAAGTAGTTTCTGAGCGAGTCACCACAGAAGAAGAGGGTGAGGATGAGCAGCTGAGAGCTTCCCCCAAGACTATGAAGATGTTTGCAGGCCAGTGGTCTGCTTCCCACTCCTGCACGGGGCAACGCAACAAGCTTCCTGCCTTCCTGTATTTGTAGTAGACTAATGCTTGTTGCCTGGCTGGGGTCTCCCAGGAGCTCTCAGTTTCAGGGACACTGCGCCTTTGGTCCCCAGTGCCAGCAGACAACAAGCCAGGAGGAAGCCCAGGGGACCCCCACCTCCCTCCTGCAGGTTGATCTCACTGCAGGCTGCCCCCCCTTTCCACCAGCCCCTACTTCTTGAGAAACATCATTGCATGTCTCCTCTACTCTTGGTCTTGGAGATACTCAAAACCGCACTACACTTACCTGAACACAGTCATAGAGTAAGGGAGCATTTCAGCTAGCTAATGAAGATGTGTGCTACCCTCCCTGCTTGCTGCAGGGCTAGCTGTGTGCTTTCAGATGCCTGTTTGGACATTGGTGAGCAGCCAAGCGAGGTCTGTTTGTGGTGTTGCCTCCCAGAGCTGGGATCTGTGCACTCCAACACTTTGTGCACCTGCCTTTCACTGTGCCATTTGGGAAAGATTAGGAAAAGAAAATAGAAAGATAGCCCCCCAAAAAACCCCAAAATCCAGGTTAGAGGTGCTCAGTTTCTTTAGAAATGGTCCCTGAAACATCTCACCACATCTGGCAGTGCCTACACACCTGCAAAAAGCTGAAAGCACCCCCCCCAAAAAAAACAAGTGGGCATGCAGGGATCCCCAGGCCACCTGCCTCACAGGAGCCAGGCAGTGTCACCATTGCAGTGAGGGCAGGAGCTGCCACCAGCAGATGGCTGATCATCACAGACATCATCACAAAGAGATGGTGTCCTGCAGGGGGAATTCATGCTGGGATGTAACCCTGTGGCAATGATGTATGGTCACAACCTGACCACAGAGTTTTCCCGTGTAACCTGCAGCACCTTTCCCATCATGTCCTTTCCCCTTTCATTTAGAAATAATCAGTCATTGGTTTGCTTTTATCTATGGTATACATACCCGGCCTGCAACAGGAACAGGCCCTCCCAAGCATCACATTTCCCTCTCCTTTCCCAGGACTTCAGGCAGCCCTATGCAGAGTGTAAAGGAGATGCCACAGCTGTGAGCATCCTGCAGCCCTGAGATGGACACCTGTAAAACCACTGCTACCACCTCTTCTGGTGCTAAGCACCTTCTCTTCTGCAACACCATGAACCATCTCCTGACATATTCCAACCTCTACAACAGTGACCAAACAGCACAGTAACAGGGGTAGGCAATGCATGCTTGCTGCATGAAAGCAGCCTTTCAGCCAGGAGCCTTTGCTCCTCAGAAATGTCCTTCCATTTGCCAGAGTGCTGTGCTCAGCTCTGCCTGAGCCAGACCCTTCACATCAGCCACATCTCCAGCAAGCAGCACTCCTTGCAATATTTCTAGCGGTGTGGTGGTTTTGGCCCTAGCCAGAGGCCAAATACCCACCAAGCCGCTTGCTCACTCCCCCCTTCAGCCAAAAAGGGGGGAAAATAGATATTGAGAGGCTTAGGACTCCAGATATAGATATTGGGAGGCTTCCATCTCAGCTGGCTGGGGGGGGAGGGGGGGAGGCATCCCACCCCCCCACCCCCCCCCCCCTTCCCCTGTGGCGCCGTGGGGTCCCACCCACGCAAGAGTCGTATCCACAACTTCTGCAGCATGAGTCCTCTCTATCAGGGAGTCATCTCCTCACCACAGGCCTCTCAGCAGGACTCCCGTCCATAGGGTGCTGGCATTCGGGTCCAGACCCCCTGGTCTGGTCCCCCACAAAGTCACAAGTCCCCCGGCAAACCTGCTGAGGCGTGGATCAATCTTCACAGGGTATAGATGTCTCTGCTCCCCGTCCTCATCCATGGGCTTCGAGGGGACACCCATTTCACCGTGGTCTTCAGCATGAGCTGCAGGGGAAACTCTCTTTTCACAGTCTTCCCCCCCCACCCCTCCATCGGGCCTGGTCTTGGTGTCTGTGCAGCTTGTTACATCTTCTCCCTCCCTCTTGCTCTGGTGGCAAAGTGTGCCTGCCAGCAGGTTTTTTTTCTCCTATATGTGATTCACAGAGGTGCTGTGACCAGCTCTGATAGGCCCAGTCTCGAATTTGGCCTTGAACTGACCAATGTTTTCAAAATATGTGGCTAGGAGAAAGCTGTAACTGCGGCTTACAAAAGCCACCAAAGCAGCCCAGTCAAAAAAACAAAAACTGCAACAAGCAGTCATAAGTTATTTCAGGAGCATAATTTCCTCCTCTTAAATAAGACAACTAAGTTTTCAGGAGTAACTGTGCTGATCTTTGACTTGCATTTCTCCTTACACCTGTCATTATTCTTAGAAGAATTTACATACCCAACAGCGTTTTCAGGCCCTGCAGGTTCCCAGTGCGGTACAGGAGAGCGTTTTTGCCAAAACACCTGGAAACCCTCCCTGTCTAAACAATAGGCATTGTGTGGGCTCAATAGGGAGGCCTCAAACAGAACAGCAAAATTTCTTACATCCCCAAGCTTGTCAGCCAGAAAAATCAAACATTGGGTCATTTGCATATCATTACTGCTTACCTATTTTATCTGCTTAGCCTAATTAACTAACTAGGCTCATTTAATCCCCAGCATTCACTAATTCCTATAAGAGATAGGCCTGAACCTGGGTCCCAATTAGGAGATAATAAGCTTTTGGCAGCCTGCTGCCCCCAGCAGCCTCTGAAGCTGATCATGGTGTGTGGGAGCACAGGAGCACCCACGAAATAGTGAGGGAACACCAGATCCACACCACCTCTGCCTCTCCAGACAGCTGAGAAGCAGATCAAGATGTAAATATGTTGTTTACTTTGCAGTGTTCTCCATGTACCTTGTGTGCCCTATCCCCCAAAATGAGAGTGAGTTGCTTTTTGCACCCATCTATATCAGGTGCTGTCAGTTGCATCAAGCCCCCTGTAGTGGCCAGAGAAGCCCCCAGCTGTTAAAGCTCTTGTGTCTTGTCAACCTTTCCAGCTGTTCCTTGCCCCCTTGGCTCATTCCGAGCATGGCATGGTGACAAACCCCTATACACGTGGTAGTCACTATTCACAACTACCTGTAGCAAGAAATTATGCTGAGACAAAGAAGCAAGCATTTCGTGTGACAGCTGTGGTCACCTGTTTAGGTCTTAGGACCCGGTTCTGACTTGGCCATTGAATTGGGGCTGCTCATATTTGCTCTGCTCCTGCGACCATGAGAGAGACACGGTGATGTGCAGCCGTTTTGTCACATTCCCAGAAAAAAACAGACCCAATGGTCAGCACTGCTTTTACCAAAGCTGCAGAGCTGAAGGTCAAGGTGTTAGTCATCTCCTTCAGATCACACACTATTGGCATGGTTACTCTTGGCACTGGGTTGCACTAATAAACCTGATCAGCGCTTGCTTCCAGCATTGTTTTCAAAGAACCGTATCTTCCACCCAGGACTGTACCTGGCTTCCATCTCCCTGTGTAGTAGGGAAGGGTTTTACCTTCTGCAGTGCTGGTGTCATTGGTGAGACATGATGCTTTGCCCTGCAGGGAGGCAAAGGCCACCTGGTAAATAGTGTGGGCAGGAGGCTCTGCATGAGGCTCCCACAGCCTTTCCTAACCCTGCTCTTCTTTCCACAGCCAGTGGTCTCTGACCCTCCCCGCCCCAAGTTGCGGTTGCTCAAGTTGCCAGCTCCTGTCACTGGAAGCTAATAGCTAGCACACTGAGCAAAGAAAATCCAATTTGGCATCAAAAATCAAACAGCTCAATTCTGGTCTCTCATCTTTTTTTTTTTTTCCTGCTGGTGCAGTACATCAGGCTTTTCACTGATTTATACCTTGGATGCAAGAAGAATTTCAGATCCAAGGTTATTCTTCTGTCAGGGGTGGATGCTGGTGATGTGTCCTCAGTGTAACATGGGATGAAAGGGTTTATGAACTGGGGGCGTTCACAAGGGGAGCGTTCATGTCCATACAGTGACGCTGTGGTCAGCAGTGGGCAGCGGTGGTCTGAGGACCTAGCTTCTGGGAGAATGAGACTCTTTCTGGCAACCCCCCATAAACCCTCCTAAAAGCCTGATAGCATCGTATGATTTTTATTTTTCTTCTTTTCTTCAAGAGGACCGCTAGAAAATTAAATGACTGTCTTTTCCTTTGCTGTAGCAGAGCTTAAAGGGGATATTAACTCGGGAGCTGGTCCACTGCTCACTGAAGTTGGTAGTGCCTTTTCTGCAAGCTTCAGTGGGTGCTGGCACCGGCTCTCTATCAAAGGCGACTTTGATTTTCTGTACTTGTGTGAGCCTCCTTCTGTTTCTCTTTGGGGAATAGCTTCATGAGGCTTCAGAGCAAAGATGAAATATTTCCTGTAGCTGGTCCTCAGCTTCTTTTTGTCCTTGCATCACTACTGCTCCTCTCTTTTACAGTCAGCAGCTGTAATCACGGCTGGCCTCCTCTTGCTGTACATCCCACTGTGCTATGAGGACTTCCATTTCCGCGTGGCTCATGTGTACGCTCTCCTGGGGTACCCCAATGCCCAGCACATCACGGGACAGAGGTATTTGCAAGGTAATATTTCTCCAAGTCATGGCTAACTTGCTGCAAGTGTATGTACAGGTATAAGCCAGAAACGCAAACGTGGCTCTATGCCATGGGGTATGCTAGGACACTGATGGATTTTGGACAATATATTTTATATCCTAATTATTACTTTGCTACCTTGTCTCACACCTAGGAGCTGGAGTGGAAAAAAATGAGGATATGGCCATGCATTGGTTCAGGTGAGGTGAAAGAAATACCCCCCAACTCTTACCATGACAAATTGTCCTCTCCTTAGGAAAGGCTACCTTTTTGTGGGAGGAAGAAAAAGAGGCAGCAGAGCTTTAGGGGTAGATCCGTGCTGAGCTCTCCTGTGCCAGTAAGGGGGACAATGGAGAGACTAGGAGCTCCCAACTTCTTTCTTTGCTCCACTTACCCCACCTGCTATTGCTGTTTTTTTAACTAAGTGGGGGGCAAGTTAAGTATCTCTATGGAAGGAATGCAGAGGCCTGCCGGTGCCTTCTGGGGAGGTTCGAGCTGCAGGCGAGCAGAGGGAAAATTGCACAGGCATGGGAGGGGAGTGAGACAGAAGCTGCTGAGGCAGTGAAAAATCAAGTTACAGCAACGTATTAATTTCCTGCTTTTGGCACATGCTCCCAAGAGGTCTCTGCCACGTAAGCGATGCAGCCGTGCCTGGCGTGCACATTTCCTGTGGTACCCACTATGGTTATACCTGTGGCAGGAGCCTGGGCTGCACCCCCAAAACCCTCCCACTCCTCTTGAGAAACAGGAAGGATGAGGGATGAGGAAAGTTAATGTGCTGCCCAGAAAGCCAGGGGAGAGGGGAGCATGGTGAATGCTTCCTCTGTGTTTGCTCAAGGCATAAACCAGCATCAACCTGCAGGATTTTTAGGGTTGAAATAAGTGTGCCTGTGGCAGCAGAGTTTGGGAACCAAGAAGGCATCTTCAAGCACACCCATACTTAGAGAAATGCCGAAGCCTGGTGCCTTTTGGAACAAGGACATTTCCCAAACCAGGGCATGTACATTTTATAGGGCTCACATTTCAGGACACTGATTTGCACATACCTTTTCCCTCCTTTGCTTTTGCCTTGCTTTAAAACATCCAGACTCAGTTTTTCTTCTGTACTTTCTCTTACCACTTTCTTTGCTCCTCTCTTCCCCTCATAGGCAGGCTGCAGAGCAGGGCCATCCTCACTCCTCCTTCAACCTGGTGGTGGGGGCGCTCAGAAACATGACCATGGCACTTGAAGAAGGGTAAACCAAGCTGTTCCTCTTCCTTCCCCTTACAGCTGCATTCCCCACTCCTCCTGGGGAGGGAGGGAAGCCAGTGCTGTAGATACTCCACACGTGCAGTTACACCAAAATTTCTAATGCCTTCTCCTTGTACTGTCAGTAATGCAGCCCTACCTGCAGCAAGAAAACTAAAAAACCCAGTTAGCCCAATGAGGTTTTAAAAATTAAGTGAGACAGTGCCTAAAATGCCCGTGGCCTGATTGCATATGTAGGTCCATCAGTGGTTTCCCAGTCAAAGCAAGGGACAAGACCCATACTGGTATGGAAAGAGCTATTGAGGCAACAAGCAAGTTTTCTGCTACAAAGAGCTGCCTGCCTTTCTGGGGGAGCCCCCTTTTCACTCTCCTTCCCATCCAGCAAGGGCGATGAGAAGTTCCCGTTGAGTGCCTGGAGGTTGGTTTGAAACTATCCAGGACACATTTCTCTCCTCAGTGTACCTGCACACACTGAACACCAGCATTCCCAACAAGACCCACAGCCAAAGAAAACTTGCCTTGTGCTTTGTATGTTCACTGTGGTCCTGGGGCTAAGTGAAGCTAAACCAACCTTAACAGAAACTAAAAAAGCAGTATTTGGGCAAATGCTGTGAGTGGAAGCCAACGCATTTTGGTTGTCTCCACATGTATGTTGTGTGATCAGGCAGACTCATGTATTCAGTGGTAAAAGCAGTATGTATGTCAAGAGCTCTAAATCCATCTCAAATTCAACTAAGATGAGAAAATCACCAGACCTGGAACATATGTGCTCAGGCCACAGGGAAAAGAAGAAAGAAAATCAGATCATTTTCTGAATATCAGAGCGTTACCTTTACAGGTGCTTTCAGATCCAGTAGCTGTGGTCCTCTTATAAAATCCTGGGTAAATAAAAATTAGCTAGGAATAAAGCAAACCTCCTCCTAGATTTTCTTGGTGAAAGTTTCGTGTCCTTCAGGGAAGTGGAGAAACTCCTCAGTGTGGCAGCAGCTCATGGGCTCCGAGAAGCTCAGCAACTTCTGGAAAACATCCTCAAGAGCCGAAATCTTCCCTGAATGGCCACTGCAACACTGGATGCTCGTCCACCTTCTGCACTTAGCATCCCCGCTTTCTTCTTGCCAAGCGTCTAGTCATTAGGCATTTGAATCCTTCATTGGGCATTACATTTGCTTTGCATGGAGTCTCCATGGCCAGATCTATGGTAGTGATGTGTTGCTGCTCCTTCTCCTGTTGCTTCCTGGGTCACCACTTCTGAGTGCTGGAAAGGTGGGGTGCAGGAAACAAGTAGCCTTCAGGGTTACACTGGCGATGGTCGTACTAACGTTATTGAGAAAGCACCACTATTGTTGCACTAACTGACCTGCTAATACCAGGTTAGGTCTGAATATTCATCCAGGCTTGATGCAGCGATGCTTCTGCATTTGTGCTGGGTGTATTTCTTGTTCTGTTTATGCATTGCAATAGGTGGTTGTAACTGAGGCTTTATCGCTATCAATCAGAATGATATGCATGCATGATGTCATTTGTAATAGAAATGACAGCAATTTAATAGAAAATATAAATAATGCTCTCACTTAATAGCTATCATTCCTTATCAGCATTGCCATTGCCATGCCAGTTTGGGGGAAAAGTAATTCAATTTAATAAGAACTGCCTTCATTTTCAGGGTGGTCTTGGCTTAACACTGCAGTGGGAGCAATTGCATTTCACGGGAAGTGCACTCACTAAACAAAGATCTGCAGCGTTTTGCTAGCAATAAAATTGTTTCCCAGTGTTGCCTTTGTTGGTGTGCAGTCTTTCCTTTTTTTCCTACTATTATCATTCCAGCTCACTTGTTGCATAACACAAGGTCCTGCGCTCTTCCTGGCTGCCTGAGGTCAGCTGGTGAGCCCGAGACCCAGGGGCTGAAAATCCAAATGGGACAGCAAGCCCCATTTGCTTGGTGGATGCCAGTCTTTGGTTTCCAAGAATTGTTTTTTGTGCCCTGACTTGTAGGCAGAAGCATTGAAGGTTTTCCCCAGGCTCCTGTTTCCATGTCCCCTCTTGGGTTGAGCCTCAGCATCCTGCTGGGACGACATCAGCAACAGAAACCATGTAAGAACAGCCCCCAGGCACAAGATACCCCCACCCAGTGTGGCAGGGGCCAGTGGCCACATGTTAACCGAGGTGCGGCCAGGCTTTGTCTCTGCTCTGCCTGTCTGTCCCCAGGCTGGGCTCCTCGAGACCAGCTCTGTGCATTGCCCCCATGAAAAGAGGACAGAGTGGAGGAGATCTGGGACTTTTTTGTCCTTCTGCCTTTCCTGGTTGGTCCCTGGCAGCTCCTTCTGCAGACCAGCATTCTCTGTTTGCAGTGCAGTTGCCTGCTCCCCCAGCCCGCTTTTCTCCTTTCTCTTTCCCTTCTGCACTCCCTCCCACGCATCCCTTTATTAAATCTGGTACCACAGAACCTGCAGCAGAGCAAAGCAGAGCACCAGGCGAGTTCTTCTCTTCCCTCCCCCGCAAGCAGAAAAGCAAGACAGTGTTTGACAACTCAAAAAGGAGCTTATTTCAGTGGGCTCTGCAGCGGCTGAGGGCTGGGACCCTGAGCCCAGACCCTTTGAAGGCAGGGGAACGTTTCCCTTCACACAACACTAGTACAGCATTGCGCCTCATATCAACTTTTTTTCTCATACAGTAAACAGGCATGAGCTCCTGATTTGGCAACTAGACTATGGTATATGTCTCATATGTGGAGAGATGCACCAGTTAAGTACACTGGGCATCCTTTTCAGGCCTGCGGTACCCTCCTTTTTGTGTCTGTGAGACAGAAAACCTTGTATTTGTAACCAGGCAAATGGTTTGAGGGGCTGTGTCACAAACCCTTCTGAAACCCAGACCCATGGCATCTGCTGCCTCTCTTCTACCCCCAAAGTCATCCTCCTTGTTTCCCCATCCTCCCTAACCTCAGCAGCCAGCATCAGAGGGGCATTCCGGCATGGTTGGGGAGAGCAGTACCCATCTCTATGCCTCTGCCCACCGGTGATGGCTGAACTCACCCCCTTTTCATACTGCCACTGGGCTTGGGGTGATGCTGTGAGCTGCCTAGGTTCGGTGTATGGCACCACATCGGCAAGCACCAAGCATACTAACCTGTCTATTTGAATAGCAAATATGGTGAGGATGTGGTGGGCAGGGTCATTGCATCTCACAGGACTTCAGGAACCATCTTTTCCGCCATCCCCACCTGGTCAAAGCAAGCGAGCAAGGTTTTGTGCGGTTTGTTTCTCCCACCTGAACCATGTCATTGCCCAGCACCACAACAGGCATCAGCACCAGCCGTGAGACTCTGCAGCTACCCGATGGAAAGCTGGCTTTGGGATTCACATGGCCTTTGCTTTGGTGGCAAGATGCAATAGCAGCCCCTTACCCATTTTCAGGTTCTTTTGTTCATTTTCTAAAAAAAAAAAAAAATAAGCCTGGATTATGATATTTGTCCTTGATCTCAGCTGTAGCTTTGTTAGTCCCATAGGTTTCCTTACACCTGGTCTCACACAACAGATGAATGACTTACCATTCAGTGCTTTCCAGGTGGCCTCCTTTTTAATAAGAAGTAGTAAGAGCTAGAAAATAAATCATGAGCAGCCTGGCATACATTTCCACAGGAAACCCCCTAACTGTCAGTTTAACAAAGCTAGTTATTAGACAGCAGCTATCGCAACTCAATGTGGTGCTGAGACTTCACCAAGAAAAGTTGTTCACTGTTTTTGTGCAACTTACAGAATCAGCTCTTGAATTTCTACCCTGGCACCACCTTCCCTGAGGTACAGGTGTCTCCCACCCTAATTGCTGTCCGTATCATTTCCCCTGGCTTTTCCTCCAGTCCAATTCCACTAAATATGGGTTTGCAGTCAAATGTTTGAGGACATGTACATTCACATTCCTCCTGCTTTTTTCCCGTGTTCTCCCATGACCTGCCCCACCGGAGCTGTGCCGGCTCACGAAGGGTGCAGGCACCCTGTCCTCCCCCCCAGGGAACGGCCTGTGGTTGTGGGGTGCTTGTCCTATGTGGTGCCAGCTGGACCTCCCCAGCAGCTGCCAGCCCTCTCCTCCTTGGCACTGCTTGTACGCAGGCAATTAGGAGGATTTTCTTTCCCAAAACACAGCTCTAATTATAATCTAATTCAGCTTATTTGAAGTACATTTTGGTAGCATTTCCATTATGCAAATATCAATTTATTATCCTCACATTATGTTTTGACTACAGTTGTGTTGCTAATTAGAGGCAATTTAACCGCTTTAAAAAACCCCATCCTTTCCTCTCCATGCACCCTTACTTCCTTGCAAACCACACAGAACAGACACTTAGCATGGAGTCAGTGATGAAAACCTGCAGTTACCAGCTCTGTTTTCATCCCTCTAACTGTCTTTCATTATGTTAGAAGCCACTTGGAAAGGACAGATTTTTCTGATCTATGTGGGTTTGAAGACAGAAGCATGAAAGGGAGGAGGGTGACTTACTCCAGCTGCCTTTCTAACACTTTTCTGCCCAAACCTCCGGGTAGGTTTGGTGTGGCTCCCCGTTCCCAGTAACTGTCCATGCTGTTGCCTTTGGCTGCAAGGGAAAAACGACAGTGATAATGATGCTGGCCTAAGAAAAGATGATGCATTCCAGGGATAAGGGAGGAAAACTGACCCTGGGTATCTGGGATAGAAACTTCCAAAACCAGGCTGTGGTGAGGAGGGCTGTGTGCCCACCCAGCAGAAGTGCAGGGAAAATGGCGCAAAACCCCATGAAAGCAGCAGTTGCCACAACCAAAACCCCATAAGCCCCATGAGGGCGATGGCGTGACTGTAATGGGTTTTGGAAGTTGCACAACTGGATGTGAGCCTTAGAAGGTGGGTGGTGGAAAGTTTTGGGGAGGGGTGGGAACAGATGCACGAGGCAGCTGTGGGAATGTGTGTGGAATAGGGACTAAGCGGTAGAGTTTATGGAGGGCTAAGCACTTACCAATCTGTCACTGATGTCCTTAAAAAAGCCCACAGAGTTATTCCAACACCTTTCACAACAAGCATAACTTCTGGCCACTTTTCGTCTGCAGACTCTTCTGTTGCATGTGCCTGCTATCGCAGCTCAGGACAGGAAGGATCTTACACGCCATGTGGGTCGCTCGAAGATCTCTGCCTCCCAAAGCATCTCCAGGGGCATCCCCATTTGATGTGGCCAGCGTGTTTTCTGACCATCTGACCACAGAAATGTCGTTTTATCAAACATTTTGAGGCGCTCTCAGAGCTTCCCAGAGAGATGACTTTTGGCAGGGGGAAGGGCGCATTATTGCCTCTAATAGAGGTCCATCAGAACGATCAAAGCCATAGATGGCTAAACAAGCTATGCAGCTCTGGCTTTGAAACGTGTGCTTCAGCACCGGCTGAACATTAGGGGTCCCCAGTGGACTTTCAAAAGCTTTGTAGGGAGGAAAAAAAAAAAAAAAAAAGAAAAAAAAAAGACGGAAGCCTTCTTGAATTTCTCTACAATACGAATCCCAGTACCCCACCCACCTACCAGGCGAGCTCTGTTGATATCAGGGGCGAAACAACAGCAATAATGCTCTGACGTAAAGCGAAGGCAGCAGTTGCTGCGCTGTGCCTACAGAAATCCGAGGCTTTTGGGGAAGGCCTTTTCTTCCTGCCCAAAGTCAGGCTTCAGAGCTTTCTGCCTCGTTTTGTTCTTAATTGCAAGCGGTCTTGCAGTGTGAAGGGCTCTTTCTGGTTTGCTGCTGTTCCCCACTCCCATCCCCTCTTTTAATTTATTTTCCTTGGGAGATGTTATCTTTTGTTTGCAGAGTGAATTCAGTATTCCTGCGATGGAGCCTTCATGGCTGTGGGCAGGCAGGGGGAAACTCTGCCACAGCACCTCCACACTGCTTCCAACCTCCACTGGCCAGCAAGGAGCCAGGCTTTTCCCCGCAGGAGAGGAGCTTTGGGCGAGATTGGGTAGCTCATTTGCACTTGTTGCATCCATCAGATGTCATAAATGCATGTGACACTCTGGCCATGCCCCAGGCCCACTCTTCCTACCTGTGGAATGCTGCTGGTCCTTTACGGGTGCTGCATGACCTCTGAGTCGCGGACATGTGAAGGTGGGGTGGGCGCAAGGAGAGGCCAAGTGTTGACATCCACATCCAGATGGGCTAGCCAGAGGTTCGGGGAGCTAGCAGGGCTCTTCACAGCCCACCTGAGCACTGGTGTCACTGGGGATTGTGCTTCCTCTTTCCTTATTATTCTAACGATTAATTAATGTAATTAACATACATGGCTGGCGCATTGTCAAACTCCAGAAGATCTCACCACTGCTGGAGGCTGTTTGTCGCTGGAGCAGACAGGGGGGTGGGAAGCAAGTTCTTAGGCAAGCACTGGGCAATCACAGAGCATCACATGCAGATCTCCTGAAAACAGCATTTTATGGTGGGCACAGAGCCTGTAAAATGTTCCTGCATCCTGGGTATGGTGCTGGTGTGACTGGGAAAGAAATTTTATCTAGAGCGCAGCCAACTGCAAGAAAGACATTTCATTATGTGCCCCACTACTGAATATTAGCACTCTAACTTGAGGAGCTCCCCAGAAAGGGAAGACATGGTGAAGTCTTCCTGAGGCTAACATGAATGTTGTGGTACAAGTGTCCGACACGTGCCTGACAGCGCTTTGAAGGGCTGTCATTTCAGTGCCCCGTGGCTGACTGCTCTGTAATTCAGCTACTGGAGATTATTGCATATGGAAACCCACATTGCTTCCCCTCACAGATTAAAAAGGGAAAAATACAGGAATATTGTACCTTTGGTGCATTAAGAATTTCTAAATGCCAGGCAGCTGCAAGACAAGCATTGCATTTCTGCTTGGCCAGTGTTCTCTGCTGGGTGCTGTCTGGCAGCTGCTCTCAGCAGGTTTGAGGACCTTTTGCAAGCACCATCTTGATACTGCATGAACAAGGCTTAGCAAACCTCCTTGTCCATTCCCAAACCCATTTTTTTAACTGTGAAAGTGGCAAAGCCCTGAAACTGCTGAAGGTTATCCAAAGTCTGGGGCGGTGTTAAAGGTGGGGATCAGCCCTCGTGGCCTCCCTGGGAATAACCCCTCAGCACAAAGGCGAGCAGTGGCGTGGCACAGGGGACACAGCAACTCAGGAGGGCTGGGAGCATGGTGTTAGCCTTGGTGCAGTGTCATCACATCGCTGCAATGTAAGCCCAGCCTTATGGGGGGACACCAAGGTCTGCCTGGCCTCACACCTTGCTCCAGATGTAAAGTGAATAATAGAATCTCCTGAGTTGGAAGGGACCCATGAGGATCATCGAGTCCAACTCCTAGCTCCACACAGGTCCAGCCAAGTCAGAGCATGTGACTGAGTGCATTGTCCAGATGCTTCTTGAGCTCAGTCAAGCTCGGAGTTGTGAACACTTTCCTGTGGAGCCTGTTCCAGTGCCCAACCACCCTTTCAGTAAAGAACAGCTTCCTAATATCCAACCTAAACCTTCCCTGTCACAGTTTTATGCTGTTCCCTCAGGTTCTATCACTGGCCCTCAAAAAGAGATCAGTGTATGCCCCTTTTCCCTCCAGACACCCTCGTTGCCCTCCTCTGGACACTCTCCAATAGCTTTGTGTCCCTCTTGTACTATGGCACCCAAAACTGCACCCAGTACTCAAGGTGAGGCCATACCAGAGCAATGTAGAGTGGGGCGATCACCTCCCCAGACCAGCTGGCAATGTGGTGCTTGACACAGTGCAGACACAAAACCCAGGCTGCACAGAAATTGCCATCATAAAATGAAATCCAAGTATTTTCAGATTGTGTCATTTTCTCTGATGCTATCAAGGTGCCTTTGAGGGAAGTTTTTTCTGCCCCCCTGTTGCAGCAGGTTACTGGCTACTCCTCAGGATGGTTGATGCTTTCTGCTAAAGCCTCATGGGCAGCATGGAACTGCTGGCTCCCAGTCTCAGGCTGACTTTGTATTGCTGCAGTTGTGCCCTGACAGAGAACAGTCATGGATCCCCAGGGGGGCAGAACTTGTCCATGGACAGTAAAATAAATGATGGCAATTAATGCTGCTGTGGCTAGCCCTGAGGTGTTCCCAAAGCAATAAAGTCTCTGTGGTTCCCAGGCTTTGCAAACTTCATCCCAACGGGGTATGTCAGGACATACTCCTGAGTATCCAAAGCCAAAACATTGTTTTGAATTTTTTCTTTGAACACTTGAGGCATTGGGAGGGCAAGGCATGGTGTGTTCCTGCCCAAGCCTCCCCTAGCACTGTGGATAACTGCCATCTCTTTTTCAGTTTACTCATGAGTAAGTAGGGGAATTGGATAAAAACTCACTGCATGCCACACAAGCCATCTGGAAAACACCTACCTGGGACAGGTTGTGAATCCTTATCAGCTGTGACCTACTCCCTCCTTTCCAGCAGGCTTGCAGCTGTGGAACCTTCAATTCACCCCTCTTTGCTGTGGCAAAGGGACCGCAGTCCTTCACTGGTCTATCTTTGTAGAAGAGCTGGGGGTGAGTCAATCGCAAAGAAGTGCAAGGACAGTTTGGGCAGGCCATGAAGACGGGACCCAAGCAAGCTGTTAAGAGCAGGAGCAAGGCAAAAATCAGAGGCAGAGGAGGAGGATGGGTTGCAGCCATAGCAGTGACTTCCCGAGAGTGACATTCTGTCTAGGTTTTCTGTAAAATGATCTCTAGATATATAAGCTGCAAAACTTCAAGTGTTGTGAAAAGTATAAAGGTAGTACCCTAAATTTTCAGCTGTTTTCATCAGTGTTAGTTTTCCATATGTCAGTCAATCAGAACTTATTACATAAAACAGTATTACATCCCTGTAGTAGCTTCTAATTCCTGTGAAAATATCCCTAGTTATCCAAAACCATAATCAGGAAAATATTCCACACACAGGCAAGTCCTTACTCAAATGCAGGTAATCCTGGTCCTCCACTGACACATAGCCAAAACTCCATTGATTTCACTGGCCAGGGAGAAAACAAGGAGGTGCAAGGTACAAAGGGGTGACTTGAAGTGTGGGAAATGCCTCACAGAGCACTCCAGGCGGGATTCCATCTGGGTTTTGGGGAACTACAGCAGTATTTCAGGGAATATAAATATGAACCCTTATAGAAAGCTGTGACCCTTCTTACTGTTTTTCTGCCTTACACATAACAAAGAAAAGAGGTGGAAATAACTACTAAAATAAGATGCCTTACAAGATGCATGCAGCAGCAAAGCACAACCGTAAAGCAAGGCCTTGCTGTGTCCTGCAGCTGGAGCCTCCATTTTATGGTGTGAGACCCTGCTGAGCTGGAACAGAGGCGGAACCGCAAGCGTGGAAAATAAGAGCAATACAAAGCACGGTGTCTGTGAGAAGTGAGCTGCTTCCTGCAACGTATCAATCATTGCTCTAGCAAAACAGCTCCAAGCAAGAGTGCGTGTTATTGGCAACGGAGCAGAAGATAACTGATGTTTGTAATTCCTCATCACACCGAGGGTTAACAGCATAGTAAAACACCTGTGCGGCATTATTACCTCCCAGACATAGCCACGTGTTGTACTGTGCAGCACCTTCTGAGGATTAAACATCTCCACAAAGCCATCCCCTGACACAAAGTCACTGTAGCAGTCATTACCAATGGCACAGTCTAAAAGCAGCGAGAAATGTAGCATGCTAAACTGGCAGTGCTGTGGCTGGCCCCAGGGGAAGGCTTTCCCCACCAGCAGCACCAGGCTCCCTGCTGCAAGGAGCTTTTATTTAACTCCAGTTACCCCAACAGCTCAAGACCACAGTCTGCAGTGCTTTATAAACTCCCAAGGCAAAATAACACTCTCTCCTCAGGGGATGGAGTTACAATCCTCTTAAGCCAGACAGTGCTTATGGGGCGAGGGACAAGCAGCGCTGATAATTAATCAGCAAGGAGACGGCTTGCAGGGAAGGGTGTGATGGTATTTGAAGTGCTTGAAGCCAGTCACCCCATTGCAGATCAGCCATAGGCACTGGCTAGACAGAAGTGCCTCCAAAGTCACAAAAAAAAAAAAAATCCAGCTGCACAGGGGTTAATAGCAGATGAAGAGAAGATACTTTATCTGTCTTTCTGGACAGGTATCCACCACGTAATGTATTGTTTTGGCCAGGAGCAATGCAACAACACAGAGCCTATGGCTGAGGAAATCCTGTTTTAAATAAATCAGCCTCTTCTGCTGAGCCTGGATAGCTCTGCTGAGGGCAGATGATGCTTTAGCGCAGGGGCCAAAGACATGACAAGTCCAGTTCTTCCAGGCTTGGGCAATCTTTCTTTCCCTGCTAAGGGTTTGTTGAACAAAACAAGCCATGTACCTTGTTCCATGGAACATCACAGCTGAGCCTTCCTTGGCCAAGTGCCAGTTACGATGAGAAGATATTTAATTTATTGTAAGACAGAAACCAAATGTGGGATCCAGATGTGTACTCACATGTCGCTGCTGGTCCACCATCTTCACAGGTGTTCTCTTGGCCCTGCCACTGTCTGGGTCTGTCACAGACCTTCTGGCAAACCTGGTTTTCTTTCCACAAAATCACTGACCATCATTCATCTGTTAGCAACAAGCTACATACATCAGCGATCATCAGCTATGGTGATGGGGCAAACTGCTGCAAATGCGCTGTTTGCATGTGCATTACAGGTGTGCAGAGATGCGCGCGCACACACACACACGCACCCCTGTTGCCTGAAATTTCACCTGGATGAGGATACTTTTCCTTTGTGAGAAGTGACTTGCATGAGAAACCTCAGGTTCACGTCACTGCCCTGCATGAGCTGATGGAAACTGAATGCCAAGGACCTGCAAAAATCCCAACTGTGCAGGAAATCACACCTGCCCTCTCCACTGCTGCTGGCTCCAAGTTTGATCTATGCCATTAAGGAGGTCAGATCCAAGGTTTTCCAGGTGGCCATTTCCTGGTAGACTCATCCATAGACACAGTACCAGTTCTGTGGTACCACCACCACAGAGGACACTTTCCAAAATGTTGCTTTTAAGTGTCACATTTTAGTGGTACAAAGATACAATCAAATATATTTCTTGAACAATTGAGAGAGTTTATATCCATCCTTTTGGAAGAGCACTGTGACATGGAGGGGCTGCTGGGTTGACACCTGGAGAAAGCCCTGGGCACAGGGTGAAGGAAACAAGGCCTTCAGCAAGAAAAAAAATTAAAATGAAACCTTTTCTCCACATCTTTACTGCACCTTCCTTTCAATATGGGGTCAACAAGTGGCTTTGAAATATAGCCATGTTATAATTCCTTCCCTGGACCTATTTTGGATTAAATTGTCTCTTTGGAAAAGGCAAATGCCTTGGTGCTGTTTGAAAATTAGAGGTAAAATTATCCTCTGTGGCTGGGGCAAGGCAGTGGGAAGACAGGGGTCCTGTGGAGTATCTGAGGAAGGATTGGTGGATTTTGGGAGAAGAGCCTCTCAGAGCCGGAAAATATTTGCATTCAGAAAAAAAATACGCTAATTGGGATAGCATCCTCCACCTTTTGCTGCCACCCAGTCAGCGCTTCTCCTACTCCCTGTAAAGCGGCTGTTTAATTAAGGAGTCAGCTCAACAAAATTAGAATAAACGCTGCCGGAGCCTAATGCTGACCAGATCTCTTTTACCACCAATTTTCCTCTGGAATGAATAGCCAGGCATCATGGTCTCCACCATGGCTGGCTAGCTGTCACCCACTTCTCCTCTGTTTGCTGTTTGCGTCAGTGTGGCCGACAGCCTTAAAAATAGCAAAATCAGCCAATTTCCCCCCTTTTCTTCATGACTCATCCAGCACAGCACTGGTTAATCCTAATTTGTTTCCCAAAATGCTTGTGCACTTTTGTCCAACCTACAACCAACAGGATTTTATGGAACACTTAAAGCAAAACACGAGCGGCTTTGCCCAAGCTCTGATAAATACCTGCTTAAGAATCCATCAGGTTTTGCCCCAAAGTCCCAATTCAGCAGCACACCTGAGCCCACACTTAAATGATTTTATATTAAATGATTTTATAAAGTGGGACAAATGGCTGACTTAGGGCCTTGGGTCCCGATGGCACCTCTAGTAGTGCCCAGGCTATTTGCTCAAAGCTTGTTCACCAAACAACAGTTAACAATTGTGCTATAAATCACTTCTTCAGAGGTGGTGGTGGGGGAAAAAACTCAGGCATGCACATTTGCCTTCTTATGTGAGGTGGAAAACCAGTAAGTAGTTTCCCAAACCCATTTGCAAGATATGATTAAAATTTTTATATATCTATATTTATTATATAGATATATAAAAAGGCAGAAGAACTCTAGAATGAAAAGCCTCTTGCAGATGCTCCAGCATTCAGAAAGAGCTGACTGAAATGTATTCCCATCATCCACAGGCATGGGGATAGTTCAGAGGGATGGAAGACAGGCGGCACAGCCACTGAGGACCAGCTGTGCATGGTCCTCATCCCCAGTGCTGCCAGAGACAGCCCAGCTGGTCCTTCCTCAACTGCCTTTATTCCTGGCCGTAGGAGGGGAAGGAGTTTTGTGAACAAACCCCACGCTCACAACCTGTCAGACGTGCAGTCCGGTGCTCTGCAAGTCCTGTGTGCTTGCCGACAGCATGCACACTCCTGTTGGTTGGGTAACTACAGATCTGCTGCGATGTGTTTCTGCAGAAACTTGGCTGCTGTGGTGACAAGTGTCACTCAGGCATCGCTACAAAGATCCCACAGTTCCCCGTGTTTCTTGCACAGATGTAACGGCAGTGCCTGCCTTTCTGCAGGGGAACCCCTGGGTTCCCTTAGGAAAACAGTTTGTCTGGAAGTTGGCAAGTACTCAGTTACCCAGCAGCATCAGCCCATCGCTCCCTCATAAACAGGCCACTCAGCTTGCATGGAATTTCTTTTGAGATATTTCTTGTGTGTTCATCTTGGCACCTGAGCATGGAAACCTTGTGTAGCTCTCTCCACAGGCCTCACCACCACAGCTCTAGTGCGCAGGTCTCCTGGCCAAATAGCAGAAGCGTGCCGCAGAGGATGAGTGAAGCTAAATCCACCCATCACAGCATTTGGCGTAATGCCTGCTGGGAACTCCTCCCAAAGCTTTCCTGATCTAATTTGCTGAGTCAAAACCACCATGGCAAAGCATCCCCTTGCCCCTCACCCGCACTAATACTAAAGAGGCCCAGCCCTCACAAGCGGCAGATCTAAGCTGTGCCTCCGTCCACAAAGGGCTGAGGATTTTGGGAGTTGCCCTGATTTGACCAAACGAAATAACCAAGCCCTGGCAAGCTTTAAACATCTTTCTTAAAAACAACAGACACGTAAACCTCGGAGATGACCAGTATGTCCACTGGCACCCTGTTGTCTCCTCCAAGACAACAGAAAGGCTGATTTTCAACACAGTGGGAGCAGAGTGTGCAGCCCAGGTGGCCCATCTGTGGGCCAGACACGCTTCCTATATCATACCAGAGCAACTATTAATAACTATTATTATATTTCTTAAGTCCCAGCTGCATACAGCCCCCCACATTCCTGCTCCGTGAGCCCAGGCTGACTGAATGGCAGCCACCATTGCCTCAGCCCCTGCCATGGGAGTTGCACACATTTTTGAGGTTTGCTTTGACCATTATTTGGAGCCCCGTGGCAAAACTCTACCAGTTTTCCTCCTTGGTGCAGGGAACACACTTCTGAAGGAATTTTTCCGTCCCTTCCCATTGCATTTGTTCAGCAAAGAGGTGGGGGTACTTGTGGTGGGAAGAGCAGGGCGAAAGCAGCTTCAGGCAGAGGGGGAGACAGCAAGAGACTGAATTTTTCTGCCTCAGCAAAAGCATTTCTAAGATGATTACAATGGCACTTCCCATCACTAAATGCACATCTATGGAACGGGAGAGCCTTTTGGTCATCTTGGAATGAAAGCTGCTGCAAGAGACCTCTGCTTGTGATCACTCCCTAAAATAATCACCCTAAACAAATAATTTAAATTGCAGTGCTGGCACTGCAGCCCCTCCCTTAGCAGCTCTGCCTGGGTGGAGGCATTGGCCACCACTGGGACAGATTCCCCAGCTGGACCCACACATTCACAGAATCGTAGGGGTTGGAAGGGACCTCCAGAGATCATCGAGTCCAACCCCCCTGCCAAAGCAGGTTCCCTCACTTCCTTCATGGGGAGAAATCTCCCCCATGTTGTGGTTGCCTCTTTCCCACTCATTCCTTTTGCTTTCCCCCATAGAAGTCAGGGTGTCAAGCAGTGCATACAAGTCCCTCCATACACCACTCTGTCTTCCTCAAAAATGGCTTTAGAGGAGTCTCTTTTCATCCTTGTCCCACTTTCAAGCCTAGATAATTGCTGCCTGCTTTGCACTTCAAACGTTTGAAGAATTACCCCTACCTGTAAGACAGAGGAGCACACCAGACTATATCCGGTGTCTGATTCAGTTTTTGGAGATGCAACAGCCTTCCCAGTGTCCCAGTGAGCCATGAGACTGGAGCACAGAAAACCCTTGCCAGAAGCAACACAGTTGTTATTTTTTCATGCATGTTGGATTGAGCTCCAGAAAACCCATCTCCCTTTACATGTGAGATTGTCTGAAGGAGAGGGAGGAAATAATAAATACAAATGGAGCCTACCAACATGGAGTTGCACAGCCCCATGACCCAGCACAGTGCTGCAGCTTGCATGGTGGGAGCAGAAGGGAGGTGCAACCAGGATGCCCCCGCTCTGTCTGCGCATCCCTTCACCTTGGCCATCTCCACCATGACACTCAAGCAGAAAATGTGTAACAGGAGACGGGCACTTGAGGTGGGTCAGAAGGGAGGATGCAGCATTGCAGCTGGCATTGCAGCACAGTTCAGTCCTCTCCAGCACATACGGTGCCCAACACCTCTTTTTCCTCCTGCGACCTCTGTCTTGTTTGGCTCATGGGGTGGCTTTACATAGTTGAAAGACTAAACTTGACCAGGGAACCATAAATGGCTGTTCTGATCCTTCAGGTGCTTACCTTTCAATGCAAGCAATCAGCAACTGACACATCCACACCTCATTTCTCACCCACAAGAAGACCTCTGCAAGGAGGCAGGGACCTTGCTGCTGTTGCACTTCATTACTTGGATGCCCTGTCCACTTCTTTTGGCTCCGTTTTCCTCTCCCCTGACCCCATTAACCATCCTGCTGGCATGTGGAAGGGAAATCTCCAGGAAGCCACGTCAGAGGAAGGTGTTGCTTTGAGAGGTAAAGGCAGTGTAAAGCTCTGGCCCCTTGAGCTGCTCCACCAGCATGTTGCCGGGTAGGCACTCCTGCACAGGGAAGCTCTTTAAAAACATTAACTCAGCTTCAGAGCAATGGGTGGAAGATGGGCACAGTGGCTGTTGGAGCTCCAGGAAGGTTTTTCTCTGATGTTTTGTTTGCTGGAAGAGAGATGACAGGTTGGTCCTACCTTGGCAGTGAGCTTTTTCTGTCTTGTGAGCAAATCCCTGTTGTTTCCTTCTTTTGTGAGCAAATCCCTGTTGTTTCCTTCTTTCTGATGCCTCGTGGGCAAGGACCATCACATCCCACTCTCTCCAAAGGATGAGGAAATTAATTCAGGCTGAGGAAGGAGATGGAGGGACACATCATCCTGGTGGCCAGCTGCAATGACAGGATTTGTTTCTCACTTCCCAATGTGAGGGCATGTCACATGCTGGTTTCTGGTCCCCAGTACTGGGCACGCTAATGTACTTCAAACTGAAAGCAGGCTCCTCCAAGCTTAGCATTGCTGATTGCTGTAGCCTCTGCAATGTTGAGTAATTATCATTGCCAAGAGCTCCTCAGAGCTCAGCATGAAGACTGCTGAAGCCACGGTACTAGATAGCAGTCCTCCGTTACCCCAAGCCCTCTCTGATGGGCTCTTTGTGTTTCTGGCACTAAGTGCTGCCAGGAGAGCAGGGAGGAGGGGGTCGGTTCCCAATACCTGGGCAGTATAAAGAGCTCTGGCGTCCTTTCCTCTGTTTTGAGGCTGTGGCATTAAGGCACCAGTTTGCCCAGCTTGCTGCCACATGCCTCAACTTTGCTGTTCTTGGAGCAGCGCATTAAGGGAGTTGTGGTTCCCGCTGGCCAGGATGACAATGCACGTCCTTGGTGGTAAGCAGGAGTTCAAACCACAGACACCCTGTGTTGAAATCCCAAACCGTAGGCTTTAGTCTCAACACAGACAGGCTCATTTCTGGTATCTAAGGGCAGGGCTGTGCCAGCAAGCAACTGACACAGCAAACCGAGAAAGGCGAGGGTGGCGTAGGCAGCTAGCGGCACGCGGCAGTGCAGGAGACCCAACCTCTGCAGACGCCACCACATCTGAAAGCCCTGCTCAACTTTCAAACCACCGTGAGCACAAAATCCCCTTGCACTCGAGGGGGAAGTAAGGTATTTTCCTGTAACTGCAGCTTAGCTGGGACTCTTTCCCAGCAGCTCCAGAGGAACAAAAAAAGGGGGTGGGAGTGGGAAGTGGGAATTGCCAAGATACTTCAAAAACTGAAGGTAAGAAAAAGAGCAGCCACCTGCCTGGGTTTTAGGGACCAAGAAGAACAGAGAAACCCCCCAGGGAGGTGTCTTTGGGGGAGAGGCCAAATTACTGCTGCTCCCTGCTGGGGGCAAGGGATGGATGCCCAGGGGAAAACTACAGGCGTGCCTCAATGGTTCAGCCCTCCTGCTCCAGGAGCTGTCTTTCACTTAGGCCTGTCCTGGTGCTGTGGCAGGGCAAGCTGCAGAGTTGGGGAACCTGCCCAAGGGTGTCCCTCTGACACTGCCTCCCCCCTCCCAGTCCCTCTACACCAGGGAAGCACCAGAGGATGGGTCCACAAAGCCAGCATCCTCCCCCATCCTCAGCACCTTGCAGCTAGCTCATCCCTCAAATGTGCTTTATTGAGCTGTGCTTCAGCTGATTAAACTAATTACTGCAGGCTTAACGAAGTTACTTGCCACTTGACTTTATTACAGCCATTATTAAGTATTTACCTTCTCTAGGTAGCAAGAGCTTCACCCGGAAAACCCGCAGCGTTAGCCTTTGTGAAGGGAGGGCTGTAGCCAAGCACACGGTCCTCAGCTGCTGAGAGCATCCCTGCACCAGCTCCAAAATGCAGAGAGGGCCTGTGCCGCTGCGGGCAGTGCTGCCACCTGCCACCATCCTGGGCGCATCGCTTAGCATCCACAGGAATCTCTAGGCTCTTCAGGGTGTTTACAGGGCCTTTTCCCAAAAGCCTTCAGCTGGTTGGGTGAATTAACCACTCCTCCTCCACTGAGAACCCTTTGGGTGGATGCGTGGCTCTGAAAGGATAAAAGTTACTAGTCCATACCTCATTAGCCTGGTCGATTACTGCTCATCAGGAGCACAGAAGTGTGCTCTGGCAGGCCAGGGAAAGCAAACCCCTCATTTTAGGCACCAAAAAGTCTTTCCACAGTGTCCCACTGGAATGAGTGCGGCCACCGGGCAGTAAATCCACTTCCAGGAGGAAATACTCAGGAGTCCACAGGAATTCACAAATGTATCGTGGCAAAGTGAGCCAAAAAACCCCAAAGAAGCCCCACATTGAAAGCTACAGGGTTTTAGGAAAATAAACATTTGTTCTGCCTCCCTCTTGGAAAGAGCAGAGCAAAGTTTCCTTTAGAACAGAAATAGAACAGAAATAAGTCTATTGCTATTTACATAAAACAGGTGAGTATTTGCTCCATAATGTGCGAGCTGAAGAATGAATAGGCTGCAACACACACACACACACACCCCTTAAAATGAAATACCAGGGGAAAATGCCAAAAATTCTGCTGAAAGTCTCCTGGCACAGTGCAGACCCCAGAGAGGAGGGGATGGGGCCACTCTGCTGCTGCTGCCTTGGAAATGGTTCCTGTTAGCTGCAGGGGCTTCCCTCCTCCCTTAAGCCACCTATGGATAACTCCCCTCAGAGCCAGCTGGAGCAACTCACCTAGTCACAAGTACAGATTTGCTCTCCTGGCATTAAAATGGGCTTTGCCAGCACTCCATCAGCAGGACATTATGCTGGTCTTATTTATGTTACAGTTCTTAAAGGTGGCCATGGTGATCTACCTGCAAACTCCCACTGTGTCCCATCAGTCTGCCAAGGTCTCCATGCTTGCCCTGGTCCTGGGAACAGAAGTGATGGGCACAAATGCCCAGGGAAGAAAAGCTGAGAGGTTTGGAGGGTTTTTTCCATTTGGTTGGGGTTTTTTGGTTTTAGTTTTGGTTTTGTTTTTTAAAAAAAACTTTTCTGCTTAAGCCAAAGGAAGAGCTGAAGTCACGGCCAGCCCACCTGCTTACAGCAGCTAAACCTGGACCTCTCTCTGCCCATCACCAGGTTCGGGATATGCTGCTAGTTGCAATGAAGCACAAGCTTTCAGGAGGCATCGTTTATCTTACGCTTTCCTTTCTGTAAGAACAAAAACCATTCCTGGTGTTTCACTGGAGTCTCCTGAAGTATTCAAGAGGCTGAAATCGTCAACCAGAATTTCTGACAGTACATTCCAAGCAGGCTGCAGTCTCTCTCTGTGAAGTGTTGCATTGCTGAATTACAAGAAATGTTGGTGCCTTTGGGGGACAATAAAAATAACTCTAGGATGGGACAGAAAATGAATTATAATTCAGAATAATTCTTGGTAGAAGGCATACATTTTTTAATTACAATCAAAACTGCTTTTTGATTCTGAGATAAGAAGTGGTTACCATAGTGATCCAATCCTTAAAGATAATTTTTGCCCAACACTGTATTAAGCACTGTGTGATACCTGCCTTCACAGAGCACAGTTTAGGAACATGAGTTTCCCAAGCGTTCAGCCTTGGGTAGGAAAAATCAGCACAGGCTATGTGGAAAAATAATACCCTCGTGCTTACTGCCCAACAAGCCTTATGTGAACATTGCCCTGCAAGTATGCTCGTAGACACTGTCTCAGACGTGGAGCAAGCTACAAACCTCGCTCAGCTTTCAAGCCCATGTGGACTCTATAGAGTTTCAAACCCCTGTGGAGATTTAGAAAGAGTGGAGAGAAGAAATCAAGAGACATGTTTGTCCCACAGAACAAACCACCCATGGGGCAGGGGGATGTATACGGAAAAATACCAGTTTTACTTACTTTGAAGAGTTTTGCTATATATTTCTCTATCGGGCCATCCCACCAGCAGGAGACTTAGGGAATCATTCTGAAATCACAACCACTGTAGTTGCTTCAGTCCGACCAAATGCACGTTTCGATGCACAGTGAAACACAGTCCTCAGAGAGACTGGTGCAAATTTTCATTAGTTAATAATATAATCTTCATGGGGCTTCTTCTGGTAATCCTTGCCTGTCTTCTTGCATTGCTCCTGTGGATTTAGAGGCATTGGCTGCAGGGTTGCGTTGGGGATGCTCCCTGTCCCAAGCTGTGTGGGCATCCAGGTGCCATGCTCCCTTCCCATCGCTCATCCCCAGCAGCAGTGAGTACCATGCAGCTCTCTTTGCTTGGGTCCCCCGGTAGCAAAACCAACTTAGCTGTGGCCAGGCTCCCTGTGGACAACCAGAGCCACCGTCGTGGGGCTGAAGGACTGGGCTAGATGCTGGACCTCTGCCACATTGTGGAGTCAGGTTGTTTGCCTACACGCAGGTTGAAATCATTTGGGTTATTAAAAATAGCGAGTCAAAGAGAGACAGCACCAATGCAACTGGGGTGGCAAGTGGATTCTCTCACGTCATTGTAGAGTTTCTTGTCCTTAGTGATAGCCCTGCAGCAGGCAACTTTGGTATACAACACCCTATATTAAATGTACCCTGCTTAAATTACTTTATGACCCTTTCCCTGATCCTCAGGGTACTCCTGACCTGGGAGAGCACAGAGGTGACAACACCTGGATGGTGAACTGTGGGTTTCTTACTTTCTAAGGTGTCTTCTGCAGAAAACTCCTGCCAAATCTTAGCCATCGTGCTGTAGCTCCAGTTGATTAATATACCAAGCCATCTCAATCGGGGCTTAATTTAGGCTGTTGGCTTTAATTAACCTTTCATTTTTGGAAGTTAATAGATGCAAACTTCTCCCCTCATGAAATGGCAAGGGGGAGGTGGTGTCTCAGAGGCGCTACCACCACCTTGTTCTTCTAAGCTGGCCTGCACAGGAAGAGATAAAACAGGTATGTGGCTTGTCAGTCCCCCGCGAGGTGCAGAGAAGGTTCAGGTTTCTCTCCCTCCCACCACCAAGTGATGAATGTGTTCCATAGCAGCTTTAATTAAAAAGTGTTGAGCATTGCAATAAATGTCCTAGTCCCCTGCTGCGATTGTCTAGCAGCAATGAGGAAGATCAGGTCTGATTGCCTTGAAACACCCAACTTACTAAAAGCTGGCTCCTTTTCCCCAGCGGTCCCTCATCCCTTGCCCCTGATAACACACTCCTGCTAAAAGTCATCCAGTTCTACCCCAAAAATAGAAGGGGAGCTGAGTCTGCTCAGCCAAACTTAGCTGTGCCCGCACTTTGCATGGACAGGGTCTCAAGTCAGGCTTTTACCATGTGGGGTGCTTCAAACTCCAGTAAGTCCACTCATGCTACATCTCACCTGAAATGCTTTTTTTCCTTCTCAAAAATGGTGAGTGCAATGGGCAGAGGTTTGGTTAGGAAAAAGCACAGGAGAAAACAAATTTATGATATGAAAATGCTCAGGTGCTAGAGCAACTCCAGGTACACATTTAATATACAGATGATTGCAAACCTCGCACCTAACAGTTTCCAGACACAGATTATGAGAAATGAAGGATGCAAATATGATAACCAAAGCGAGTCTTTGCTTCAATTCCCAGACATGGGGCTGAGAAAAATAGGAAAGTCTTCTCCACCCATCCATAAACACTCAGCACTTTGCCAGTGAACTAAAAGCAATGATAGTAAGAAAGGAGAACTCTGTAAGAAACAATCCTCCTCATGTAGAGCACAAACAGAAAAGATCCTTATGCTGCCTGCAACACTTGATGGATTTCCACTGCCCTCCCAGCACCCAATTTTGTCTGTGGGACCACAGGCTGAGGAGCATCCCTGCATCTGGCAGGGCTGAGAAGGGCCGACGCTGCTCTCGGAAGACCTGGTCTGTCTGGCAGATTGGTGAGAAAGTAAACTGAATTAAATTTCACTTTAACTTCACTTTTTTTCACTGTGTCACCCCTCAATCCGCGTCCTATTTCACAACAAGGCCTTTAATTTCATTTTAACTGTTCTTTACTAGGCTTAAAGTTGAAACAGCCTCAGGAGATTTTTCAGGCACAGACTATGATAAACATTTGTGGAGAAAGGATAAGGAAAGGTTTCATTTTTATTTGGATGGCTTTTTTTGGTGGCATTTTTTGTCTACAAACTGAAATCTGTGTGTTTAGAAAGCACCATCCATTCCATGAGCCAAATCCTTACCTTGAGACCAGTGCTGCCATCTCCAGCGAAGATCTTTCCCTTCTAAAAGCCTGTAAGCGTAAACACAGTGGCAAAAATACAGCCATACAAACCAGGGTGTTTAACATTTAGGTTGCAAAATGGAGGAAACTTTAATTAGCAGAACAAAGACCTTAAGCAGGCCATCAGGGAGCACACCATCACTGTGGTTTTTACCTGTCACTGTCATTTTCATCACCATCTACCTTGATGCACAGGCCTTTTTTTTTAATTGCCTGCAGGGCTAAGGGAGACCTCTGCGTTTCCATTTTCTCTGCTCCCAAACATCTACATATGCCAGCTGGATGTGGCACTTTGCAGCTCAGGGGCTGTCGCTGCTGAAATACCCTTCCTTGCGTGGGAGCCCTGCACAGGGGCTTCGTATTTTGCAGTTCTCCTTGAAAAAAATCTTCTTTTTCATCAGTAGGGTTTTCCAGTTCCTGGGGATGGTCTGTTTGCAGGGGAAAATAAACCAGCACGGACTTCAGGCGCCGTTACCTAGCCATGGCTGCTGGGTGCTTGACTTAAAGGGCATTTGCAATCAGAAAGCCAAATTTCTCTCTGGCTGGGGAGAAGGAAAAATGGAAGGTGGCTGCATCATTACCCTGACATTTCTGGTCTGTTTGGATTACAAGATAAATTCTGCTGCAAGGTGTCCTATGCAAACAGTGCTGTGTTCTTCTGTAAAACTGCTTTTCAATAGGTATTTACAGTATTTTCAGGACAGGAACTATTTAGTCCTCCATCACAGTTTAACATCATAGGTAATATATTTGGCAAGTTATACATTTACTTCTTCTGGCAGTTCCCACAGAAGTTCAATCCAACCATTTGTTTTGATTTTGTTTGCTTGTTTTACCCCTGCTCCATCAGCAGCCTCTCGAGCAAACAAGCCTTCACCCAACCTCTGAAACCACACGCAAAGCTGCCATGAACAGAAGTCACCTGGACAGGAGGGGCTGGCAGCACTGAGGGGGAATGGCCCCAGTCCCACTCCGATGGGCGGTTCACTTCAGGGCACCCCCATGTCTCAGAGCAGGGGTGGGGGGAGGCTGCTGCCTCTTCAGAGCCATTTTACTTGTCAAAGTCCTGCTGTGGCCCCAGCATGATGCTCCCAAAAGTACCTACAGGTTTGGGGGGGCCTCTCAGCCCAGCCACAGGCTGGGACAGTACTCCCCATACCTGCTGCTCCAGCAGCCTCTGAACGCTCTCTGAGGAGGGGAGGTGTGAGAAACCATTCACACTGGATGCTTGAGCGGTCGACACAGCTGGGAAAAAAAACAACAAACAAACCCAAAAAGAAATTGCAAATATTCCCTTCTTGGCAGCCACCCTGTTTTCAGAAGACAGCAAAACCCCAGATAATTTTCCTTTCTAAGCAGGAGCCCATCAAAAATAAAGTAAAAAATCACAGCTGTGAGACAGCCATGGTGTGAAACACAGGTAGGGAGCTGCTCCTCAGCGCATCTCCTGGGCGAAACCACACGTGGATAAAAAACCCCAGGCCCCACCAACAAACAGCAAGGTGGAAACAGGACACCAAACTGCCTCGGGAAAGGAGAGCAAAAGCTGAAAGCATGATGGTTTAGGTCAGCATGTTATTGTGAATATAAACAGCTGCAATACGACCTCACCTGTGCTACGAGGTAGCTATGGAAAAAGGATGGATGCAACGTTTCAGCCAAGCCCAGATGTATTTGGGATGAGGATCTGCTTGACGATAGGCTTACAAATGGCTGTTAGGGAACATAAATGGAGCCTTTGCTGCACAACAACCCAACCTGCCTGGTTACACTTCTCAAATTAGGAGAGCTGAGCTCCCTTACCACAGGTCCACTCCTTTCATCTCTGCCTCAGGGCTGAACGCGTTGGGCTGTTTCCTTGTCCCATGTGAAGCCGTTTCATCCCTCTGGAAGAACCAAGACCTCTCAACAAGCCTCTTTTGCCATGATGCTTGTATCCACAATTAGCCTGAAGGTAATCCAAAGCACTCCCTCCCCTCCATCACACCTGCTGAATAAACGACCTGAAAAGGTAATGTCTCCATCCTGCTTCAGGAGCATTTTTCAGACAGGTATGAGGTTTTTTTGGTTGTTTTTTATTGTTTTTAGGAAGATGGAAGTGCACAGTGAAGTCCCTGCATGCAGAGCTGGGGGTCCCTGTGCTCCGAGCACTGACATGCAGCTTGTGAATCAGCTGACATCTCTGGGAAGGGCAGGGGATGATATCTCTTCCAAAGGGAAAAACACTTTTTTGGCTTTCCTTTCCTTTGACTGCAGACACAAAGCATCAGACCTGCTTGCAAAGAAATATTCCACCGAGAAACACACCAACACCAGAGTTTTGCTGTGCTGATGTTGTGTCAGCTTTTCATTCCTTCACCGCTGTCCTGGTATCTGTAAAAACTTGAAGCTTTGATGCAAAAATCACCTGGACATTTAATTTTGGCTGCAAAATAACAGGCAGCAGCTTCCTCCCCAGGAGCAGGACTGGCAGCGGGGTAGCAGTGCTGGCACAGCAGCCCCAGGCTCATTGCCTGGCTTTGGGCACACTCACAGCGCAGCACAAGCCTTTCCTGCTTCGGAGCCAGCTCAGGTGTGGCAGAGTGATACTGGGCCCCTCAGCAGAGACACCAGGCATCAGAAATCCTTTGCTGGGCCTTCATCACTGTGCCGGGCTGCTCACCGGTCCCCACTGCTTTGTGCCGCCTCTTGCAAACTGCACCTGATCTTCATGCCCCATCATCACGCTGGCATTGGGGTGCCAAACCAGGGAGGGGTGTGGGACTTTGCTGCTTTTGCAGAAGCTGACAAAACGCCTTGTTGGCGTTCCTCACAAAGAGAGAGCGTGTGCTGGGCATTCATGTGGCATGTTTCTAGTGCCCTGCCTAAGGAGCTCACAGGCTGGGAAAATCCAAATTCCCTCGCTGCGATGCCTGCCCCCCACGGCCAAAACTGCCCGTGGTATTTTTACAGCCCTGCACAGCCCAACAGCACACTGACACCGTGATGGTTGTCAGCCTTCTGGTGGTCTGTGCCTGAGAAGGGAAGTACTGTCCTGGCAGCACAGGCTACAGGTACCGAAAGGCAAAGCATTTGGATTTGGGGTTTCTTTTTAAGGTCTCAGAAACTAATCAAACAAGAAGGATGTGAGGTTGTTGAAGTGGTTCCAATGCCTTCCATGTCTTGAAAGGATTTTTGGGAATGGCATTGCAAAACAGCCTCAGCGAGTAGCAGGGGGCAATGCTGGTCAGAGTCGGAGAGTGAGCTGCTGTCCCCCACAGCGTGGTGAAGCAAAGGCAAGATATTGCTAGGTCCTTGAAGGGTCTAAAATTCTGTTTGGGGAGCTGGGTACAGAAGAGAGACCCCAACAAAACCAGAGATGGGTTTTTTTTCAGAGAACATGGCTTCCTATCCAGGTATTAAATGCATTATTAAAAGGCATCAGCTTGCCAAACCAACTTTGGCTTCCTAGTGTGCCACTGGGCCCCCACACGAGCCAAGCCCAGCCCTCCTGGCCTGGGTGCGGACATTTTTAATCAAATATTTCTGAATCTCTAAGTTGCCTTAATTCTGCAGTCCATGGCAGAATCCATTCTGCAATCCATGTCACGCCTTTGAGAGCTGTAGTTTTTCAAGGCAAGATTTTTGCAAGTGCAAGAAAATGAGGATCCTCCTTTTCTCTTTCCAAACAACACCTTGGGGTACTCGCCAGGGTATCTGCCCTTCTGCCCCTGAGAGAGGGCTGTGATATCACTATGGCTGCTACTGTTAAAAAAAAATATATAAGGCCAGGTGCTTTGATTTTGTTCTATCAGAGGATGCTGAGGGGACATAAATACATACCCACTTGCCCCACGGATGCCACAACCCCACTGAATTTCTTGGTGTCAGGATTTCCCCTCCTCATATTTTGGGTTTAATTTACGACCTGTGTGGGGATGGAAAACTGAGCACATAGGCAAAGCGTCACCATACCTGACTCCCTCCTGCTGCACCCATATGGCCAGCGGTGAGCAGAGCTGCCCCAAGAAAGGCAGGGCTGTGTTTTCCAGCCTAAACATGGCACAGGAATGGCTTCAAGGCAAGTTCCCATACCCTGCATGTAGTGAATGGCACACACCCTACCAGGGGCACAAGACCTGGACAGCTTGTGTCATCAGGGAGCTGTAGGCACAGGAAAATTGTTTCCTTGAAACTTTGAAAGCTTCTACCAGAAAGAGAGCATATTTGCACTAGCCGTTCATCAAAAGCCATCCCTTACCTTTGCTCCCAAGCCACTGCTTGGAGAAGCAGACTGGACTCCTTCCTGCCTGCTTGTCTCCCCCTTCTTTCTGCTGCTCCTTCCATGGTGCTCCACTGAGGGAGGAGAAAACCATCACCTTCGCTCCATCATGCTCCTGCAAGTCCTACTGCTTCGGCCAGCAGAGTGGCAAAGAACTGCTAAAAATTATTCTGAAAAGAAGCTTAAAAAGTAATGATGAACTTTGAGGAACCATTTGAAGGGGTCAAGTGTCATTCCAGATTGTGCCTACAGGCATTGACGTTGGGCACAGCAAGCAGATAGCTGGGCTCCAAACTTTATCATGGAGTTTAAAATCAAGGTTTTGACGATACTCTTTTAGGTACAGAGCTTGATGGTAGCTGTATGGAGAGGACCAGGTGGCACCCATCCCAAATAGCTCTTGGTATGCAGACTGAGAATACCTTGTACATGGCTGTGTGAGGGCAGCAGATGCAGCCCAGAGAGATGTATTCCTTCCTCCTTGTAACACCATGAGTTTTTCAGAAGAGGGCAAAAGCAGACCACCCAAGGGAGCAGCAGAAAGCAGCAGTTCTCAAAAAGAGAAGAAACATGGCTACCAGATAATAACAATTCTTTTCCCTGCCTTACCTGCTGTAGCTAGTGAGATGCACCAGGGACTCAGATGTACTAAAATCCTGCCCAAAGCCCCAGAAAACCCCTCTTCCTGGACCACATCCTTTGCAGACAACAGCACTTACTGCCACAGAGAAGGGTGCAAATCAGCCCCAGCAACAAGAAACCTGGGTGGGTGGGTGGTCTTCAGGGCCAAATTTCCCTGGCAACCACCCAGCAGCAGCACCTGGAGGAAATGATCAGGGTGATGGGGGCCCAGGTGCCTCCAGGCAAGCTTCTCCATGGGGCAAGTGGCCTGATATCTCTCCTAGCCCCTCGGCGAAGCACAGCATGGCATGAGAGCACAAAAGCTTGCTGTGGCTTACCTGCCTTAATCAGCACAAAAGTGTGTCCTGGCTCACAACCAGGTCCCATTTTATCTCCGTCTCCCAGAGGTCCAGGATTAAGTCACCGTAGCGCAATAGAATGAAGTCATCACTGTTCACAGCTGCAGGAAATGCCCACGGGTTTTGGGATGTGAGGGGAGGACCTGGAAAGGTGTGGGAAACCAGCCACAGGGTTTGTGCTCAGGTGGTGCTTTCCCTCCTCTCTTGCCCCCCTGCCATGGCTCACCAGGGAACAGCATTGAGGGTTTTCTGTGGCTCACCTTTGGGATTTGACCCGCAAGTCCAAGCAGCCTTGGTGTTCTGCAGTCCCTGTGCAGAGCAGCCGCAGGTACCCACAATCACCTCTGCTCTGCCCTACACACCAGTGTGTGCTTCACTGAAGCACATGGTTGATCCCAAGTGCAAAGACTCCTTCCCATGACTCTCTTGATAGCAGCACCTCTTTTCTGAGCTCCCTTGTACTAAATCTTCTTTGGAAAGGTGCAGGGCGTTCATGAAAACAGGACTGAAAGCATCCGAGCGTCATCAAACAGGCACCTGCAGCAAACAGCACCTATCATAATCTGAGGGCTGGAGGTTGGAGATGGTTTCCTGGCTCTGAACTCCCTTGGCTACGTGTGTTCCATTTGGCATGCTCTTCCTCACTCTGCCTCCCTCACTTCACCAGCTAACTTCAGACAAGGCACTCGTATGCATGAAGGCAGTCAAAAGAATAACTTACAAGTGCAGGAGCTAGAAAAGGCTTGAAGTGTAAAGCTGTCAGCCCCCGAAGAGCTGTAGGGACTACCCAACCCATCTGGTGCTCCTGGGTGCACAGCAAACAGGCTTTTGACTGGTTCATAACCGTGGCACATGCAAAAGGCTCAATTATTGCTTCTTAGAAAGCCCAAATTATCTCCTGGAGTCAGAGATTGACAGCCACAGAGTCTCCGCGGCGTTACACATGGCTGAGTTTTTGCTGGCTTATCCTGTGCTGTTCTGTACTGCCTGAAATTACATTGCATTTTAATTGTTTAGCATTGTCAGAACTTCAGCCCTGGGGGCAGCGGAGGTGGTGGGAGCTGAACACGTCAAACTACTACCCAAAGAGCAGCCAGACACGAAGCAGAGCAAGGAGGAGGGGGACAAATGAGCCACGTTCATTAGAAGAACAGCAACCCTGACCAGGGAAGTGTCCTACTGCTGTAATAAGAAAGCTAAAAACTGTTAATAACAATAAAGTGCACAGTAACACGGTGCTTTTCTATCAGAAAGTGCCACATCTGCAAGAATTTAATTTGCTGTGGAAAGCAATGGTGAAGACCAGCAAATGCTCCTTGCCCGCACAGCCCTGCCTGCCCTTGCAGTTTTATTTAGGTTTGGGATTCTTTTTTTTTGGTGGGGAGCTGAATCCTGTGGTTGCAGTGTTTCTTGCTATTCCCTTGAGTGCTACGACATGGCCCCAAAAGCCAGCATCTCTGCTGCAGTGACCCTGTTGTGCAAAGCCCCCTTTCCCGCAGAGAGGCTTGTGTTCCCCCCCTCCTCGGCCAGCCAGAGGGCTTCATGCTGCTCCTTTTCCTTTCCAGGAAGATGCTGCAGGTTCAAATCCCTATGGCGGGTTTTGAAGGAAAGGGCCATTCGCAGAGCTATCCACTGGTCCAGGGGAATGATGGCAGTGATGAGGCAGAGGCAGAAGCCAAGGGAGAGGGATGGGTGGGACACAGCCCCCTCTGCTTGCACAAGTTGGCCAGAAAGTACATCTCTTTTTTTCTCCTCTGGAAGATCTGTCTATGGGGACCAAAAGGGGTGCATGAAAAGGCTGGATCTCATGCTGTTGGTGGAAGAAACTAATTTTGCCACCTGTGAGTGTTCCGATGTGCAGATGGCCCGTGTCAGAGCTGCCCTGCTGAGGCACCACCATCACTTTAACTTCAGTGATGGACTAAGCTCCATGCAGGACCTGGAGCTGCTAAATACCTTTAAGTTATAGGACACCCTTCCAGGGAACAGGTACAGCACCACATGGCAGCCACATGACAGCCGCGAGATGAAAGATTACCTGTATCTGCTTGAAGAACAGTGCTGGAGTCGCCCACCATGGCATGGGGTCCCCATGCCCCTAAAGGACCTGCTTGATGTCCCATGCAAGCCACCATCAGCCTACTCATAGGTCTTTCTTCTGGCTACCTGGAAAGCCATAGGCAGGTAAGATCACAGAATCACTGAATGGTTTTGGGTTGGAAGGAGCCTTGATAGGTCCAGCTAGTCCAGCTTTCAAGGTGAAGGGAAACAAGCAGGCATTGTCAACATTCATTGCCAGCACTTCCAGCAACAGTGATGCTGGTGGTAGCAGAGAGGTTTCTGGCCGCAGCACAGTCCAGTGGGGAAGTGCCTCTGCCATGACTCTTCAGCCAGGGGAGTGTGCGAGGTGGACATGAGAGAGCTGAGAAGATCCTTCAGCTGTCTGTGCTGAATATTTTGAAGGTATTGGCATTTCACATCCGCTGCATTCGCTGGGGTTAATTAAAGCCTGTGTTTTATAGATTGCCCTCGGCCATAAACTGAAAAGCTGCCTCAATTGGGAATCAATAGAGTAATCTTTAAGCTCATTTATTTTATTAGATACAGTGTCCTAATTTGAAGAAATTGAGGAGCCATAATTAACGGTGCCAGAGAGGTCCTGAGATATATGTTTAAAGCTTCCTGAGGAGAGCGCTTTGCCCATAGGCGCAGTGTGCTGTAAGTGCCCAGCATGCTGGAGCACAGTGGCAGGGTGGGGAGATGCCCCATGGGGCGAGCCCTGGGGAACACTCTGGTGCCAGGCAGATCCAACAGCAATTCGATACCCAGCACACTGCACAGTTCCTTCGCCCAAAAATTGAAGGGTGAGCTGCCAACAGCAGCACTGCCACCATGGGGCACAGCAGAAAAGCCAGATCCTGGGGGGAAGGAGGGGTGTATGGCTTTCCTACACCAACCACTGAGCCCCTGAGGATAAAGCTATTATTTAAGCACCTTTCCGAGCAGTGCAATATGCAGCCGGGGGCCCTGGGGTGGCGAGAGCCGGAATGATTCCTGGGATCCAAGCAGCAGAATAACGAACAAGAGCCTGACCTGTTCATGGCTGGTTTGCGTGAGGCACTCGGCCAAACATGCAAAAATAAATATTTAAGTACTTAAAGAGGTAATAAGCTCCTTGGGGGATTTTTAAATGCACCTAATGCCTACCCCAGAGTCCCTACTTCTAGAAACAATTATTTTTCTTTTTCTGTGCTGTTTTCTCATTTCTGTACCTTCTTCCTATAAATATTGACCAAAGTCTTTTTATTTCTGGAATTTTCTCTTTTACATGAGTCAAATATGTTGCTAGATACAGCACCTTAGAGTAGAGAGCCGACAGTCAATACTCTGTAACACACCTTTTTTCCTTCCTCCTTTCTTTTTTTTCCCTAGTGCCTACCTGCCTTGTTCAGGACTAGGTCCAAAATCCCGGAGTGCTGCAGCTGATCACACCCAAAGCACTGCACGACTTCCAACTGAAGAGGGTTAGCACTCTCAGAAAGGCTCAGGGAACCTTTCCTGTCCTTGAAGACCGTGACTCTCCTTCACAAGTTGAGCCTGAGATGAACAGTGCTGAAAACACCTTTCTCCTGGCAGACCTGAGCGCCGCAGGCTTTCCTGACTGACAGCAGATCCCCTTTCTTAACTTCATAGAAACAAACCTTGCATGTGAAGGTCAAACTTTTCTTTTGGAGTTGTTTTTTTCCCCCATGCCAGTGACTAGAAAAACTTGAATGGATCTTGTAGCCATGTATTAGATGAGAGCTGTTGTGCCAGGAAACTGGAATTGATATTTCTTTTTTTTTTTCCACCTACCTGAGCCACTGCGTGTAACTTCTCTAACAACTCCCTTCTCTCTGCAGGCAGTTCATCACCTCCCATTAAAGCAGATTCCAGCATCTCCAGCTTTGCACAAGGAAGAGCCCCAGATATTCTTCTGAATCCTTTCTGAGCTTTACAGATATCCCTCAAGCAAATTTGTCTTTTCTCCTCCTGATCCTTCACAAGAATGAAGGTTCATGTTTCCCTTTACCCCAAGTTCTGTTGTCTCAGGGGTTAAGGGGATCACAGGATCTTCCCCACTAAACCCACCTCTCTTGTGCTTCACACCCACTCACACAAGCCAGTCACTTTGAGGTACGCTTCCCGTCCTCCTGATGAGAACTTGGTTGTCTGCCATGGCCCTTATCCTGACAAGTTCAAACATCTTCCCCTGTTTTGGTGTTTTCCACTTTTAGTATCAAGATGTGCAGCAAGCTCTCTCCCCATCAACTCTTGCAACACGAAGGAGTTTTCTGTACTCCACTTGCCACCCTGGCACGCCTTCTGCAAGGTTTCATGCTCCTCCTGCCACGACCATGCCCAGAATACCAACATCGGCTCCCTAGACTCACTGTAAGGAGTTCGTCTCGCTCTGTGCTACTGGAAGGCAGAGTAATGAACAATAATTGTATTAGGTATGGGTAATGAATTGCATTTCTGCAAAGAGAAAAATAAAAGCCACTTAATCAAGAGAATAACTTTTAATGGGCAGTTAATTTTTTTTCTTCTTGACACACCATGGTAGTTTCTGAACAAATTTTGCACATTATATATATATTTTTCACAATCTTTCTCTGTTTTTTCTACTTTCCTTTCAGTATGATGCAACATGCTACAAAATATATATATATATATTTTAAAAATTAACATGAAAATCCACAATGATTGCTTTTTTTATAGGAAACTTCAGCAGCCAGGAATCTGAATAGTTGCAGATGCCAATTAGCACATTTTAGATGGCCTGACCTTTCCAAAGTAGGCATCCAAGACTCATCTGCTCCTGAGCAACCCAAGTGATCCAGGAATACCCAAACGAACCGTGTAAGTTCATCTCCAGGATGAAGGACACTTGTTGGCTCCCTATCTTTTACAGAGCTTCATGAAAGGCTTCTCTTGGTGCCGCTAAGACAGAGAATTATTAGGCCCATCAAAGTGGAAATAAAGCAATGGTCAAGCACAGGAACATTTTACAGCTTCGTGTATAAACACAAACTGACAGATCTGCTCAATCTCTGACCATACTGCCAGGTAAGCTTTATGATTTCAAAGAGAGAAATTGGAGAGAGAATTTCTCAAAAGCATTATATCAATAGGTATCAAAATTTAGCTCATCACCCTGACTCCTGGTCTTACACTTACACCACCAGTTGTCTCCTTTCCATTTGCCAACCGAACAACAGAAGTTCTTGGCACAATACCAGAGTCAGAGGATTGAGTCTGAGCAGATGCTCACAGTAATATAATTTTCAAACATTTATAGTTCTAGAAAAGTAGGATACATGCAGGTAGAAGCACTACTTGATATTTTTGAATTGCCAGCCCTGTACAAATTAAAAGAGTCTGTAATTAGCACTTGAAACACTCTTTAAACTTCCAGAGTTATTCAATAACCCACAGGAATCCCATGTGTTACTCAGAACAGAGGGAAGAAGGTTCATCTGTAAAACTGCTTATCTTGCTGATCCCTACCCTGCACCCCAGGCTATATAGGAGACATATTTATAGCACACGTGATGTAATTAGCCGAGGAACAGGTGAAAATAAACCATGCTGCCTGCTACATTACAAGGGTCATATTCAGTAATTTACAGAACTTCAAAGAGCCTCAGTGCAAGGTATATTCCCCCTTCACAGGAAAAACCACAGGCTTCAGCCTCTCACCCGGGCGTCTCACCCTGTAAACATTTATGACAAGCCACGTGTGCGCTATATAGTGAGGAGTCACATGGACATCGCTGAATCCGCTTTCATGGTGGCAAGTCGCCCAGCACTGTTCCAAGGGCCGGGCCCTGTTTGTGCTTTGCTACATACAATGAAGAGAACCCTATCTACTGTAAGTTCAACCAACTATGCTGACCTGTTCCTTCCCGGACGTGCAGAAAATGTTTTTAGTAACTACCATGCAAACATCACCAGATTTTTACATTCTCTTCAACCTTCTTGAAAGTTTCCCTGCTTTTCTATATGTGAAAATAATAAATACATATGATATACCAGTTATTAAATCATCAAAAAATTATGTGTCATTCTGGAAGGGACAGGAGACACTTGAGATTTAGAAGTCAAGAGCTGGTCATTAATGCAAGTGTCCTGCCTGGTAAAAAGCTTCAGCTGCTCCAAATTTCCCATGGAACTGCAATGTTGGTGGGATGTTCCTGCGTATTGGGATAAAGCAGGCTGCTTCACATCTGAAACGACAACAGTATCCCAAGATTATTATCCCATGTAAGGTTGTTCAGGAACTTAAGAGCAAACTGTTACGGATGACATTGAGTAAATCCAACATGGGACAGAGAATAAGGAGTAAATCCACTGTCCATAACATTGTCCTGCATTTGCACAAACAGAATCACCTCTGGCTTAAATGAGTGCTCTCATTTAAGGGACAAAGATGCTTATTTCGTCCTTACTGTTAGCATCAGGAAAGCTCAGTTTGTACATCTTCGGGAAAATGAGAATAAGCCAAAACCACCAAGATGTTTTACAAAAGGGTCTCTCCACATTTCTGGTCAACTAGATCACTCAGCTGAGCACAGTGGGAGCCATTGGAGAGGGTCTTCATCTGGGCCCAACATAGCTGCCTCTATACATGGTCCATCCCGCATAAGCTGTGAGATGTAATTCCTCAGGCCATCCTTCTCTAACTCCCTGCACTGCCCTGGCCACACAGGACCCTTCCAACAGCCTACCCTGTTCCCACAGCTGCTTCCTTCTCCCACCCTCGGCAAAGGGCCCCATTTCCCCACAAATGCAACTCCATGGGAAGTGGAGAATGCAATGCCTAACAAAGCTTTGTACTTGCAAGAAAAAGCAGCGCCCACATGACGAACAGTGGGTTTCAGAGGTGCTCTGATGGTCTCTGCCCTTGCAAGCATAAAAATACTGTCCAACACCTGCTGGTTTTGCATGTCAGCCACCAAGGATTTCAAGCCATAGTAAGCCACTGGAATGAAATCACTTACTTAGGCACAATGTGGAACGCACACAGATTTTTTCATGAAACTGAAGGAGCTGAAAGCTTCTAGACAGAGAGTTCCCTTTTGTATGGGTAAATGCCTTTGAAAATCTTATTTCTCTCACAAACAAAAAGAAAATTCACCTAGGGAATTACTGCTCAACAGTTAAAGCCAAATGCTATGCCTGTGAAGATCTATGTCTGTGAGGTGGCAGCTTTTTCCATCTCTCAGTTTGCCTGGGACTCTGTGATGGTGTGCTCAAGCTGAGCTTTGTTTAAGCCACCGCTCCTTGAGGCTGCCACCAACTGAAGTCATTGTTCCTTTTGTTTAGTTACCAAGGCAAAATACTGGGACTAATGAGTGTTACCAACACTAACAAACACTAATGCTACAGGACGTAAGACAAAAGCAATAAACTTACGTATTTATTGCTGGGGTGAGAAGAGTTGCCGAGTTTTATTCTTCCCCTGAGATGAGTGCTCTCCTAAAAACAGAAGATATATTTGGATCAGTTAAATGTGCAAAGACAAAAGGACAAATGAGCCCAGTGGGAACACGTCACCGACCACTGTACAAACTAGACACTCTCCTTGCTACACTTATTAACCAGCAAAAGCTGTCCACACAATATATTTTTACTACTTTCTCTGTGATTCATAGCTTATTTCCCCTAAGATTTGTTCTCAAATGGTGGGTTACTACCACAAAGTTTTCCAAGGCATTTCCCAAGGGGTTAGGAAAGGCATAAGACTTTAAATAATTTTTAACTACGATTAGAACATTAAATTACAAAAAGAAAAAGATACAACTATAATTTTTTTCCCCCTGATATCACCGACAGCAGCTCAGTTCTCCAAAGCCAGAAAATGAACATTTAACAACTTCAGTCAGGGATTACAGACAGTTCTCACTCCTCCTTCCCTGGAGGAGCAGAGCTGCTGCCAGCAATTAGAGGCAGACAAATAAGCCTCCAGATGAGGACATGTTTACATCTGTCCTATTTCCAAATGTGTGTCCCAGGAACAGCAGTGGGATTTCTCTGAGTCAGAAATTTGTATGTGGACATGAAGAGGGTATGTCATCCCCAGACTGGACAGACTGGCAGCCCCATGGAAACAGACACAAGGGTGGAAAAACCCAAATGCCTCCAGCAAACTGCCTTTGGCCTCTCTGCTCACCTGCCCAAGGTACTGTAATGCCTGCTGCATACACGAGAGGCGAGAACACAAAGAGATGTACAACATTCTAACAAAGTGAATATGCACTAAAAAGCTTACATGTGAACTATAGCCTGGGGTTGAAAATTGTGATACAAATTAAGATTAGAACAAATTCACTGGTTCAGCATTTAAATAATTAGCAGTCAAATTAAATAGTTGCACTCCTGAAGAAACCAGAAAAGACTCATCAATGGTTTTTGGTTTTTCTCAGCAACAAAAAGGGCTTTTAAATTTTAGGGCAGTCTTTTGGAGATGAGTAGAAAAGTTGGCATCTAATGGGGTTCACTGAGAAACAGTGAAGATGTTCAAGGATAATGTGGTGTTTCTCAAGTGTTCAGTTCTGGATAAAGTTATTTGAATAACATTATTAAGTGCTGCTATGTTAGAGCTTCAGGAGTTCTGGTAATGTTAAATTTCAGGTTAAAAGGCCTTCAGCAACTACTATAATTAACAACATTTTTTAGAGAAAAGGAAAGCACAATTTCCTCTAGAAAAAAATGAAACATTTCAACAAGATTTATACATTTTTGGTAGGTTAAAAGTTTTGCTAGATAAAAATCTTGTTTTGAAAAGCTGAAAGCAAACAGTTCAGGTACTGTATAGTTTTATACTAACAAAAGAATGAGATTTACAAGAACTCTAATATCTTTTAAAATTTCTTTTTATTTATTTACTCTATTATTTCTTCCTTCTGCCTATTCTTGCCTTCCTTTTTCAATATACAGAGGATTTAATAGGGTGTGAAAGGGAGAAATTGGCAAGATTACTTAAAAAATGTTTAGGAAAGATTAATTGAGAATTACATTACCACAGAGAAGATAATATTCAATAGTTGTATTAAATATCAATACTTTGTTCCCAATTCTGTGCTCAGCTGGCTGCTCTGCCTCTGCTAGAAATCAGGCAGACTTACACAGAAGGCTGATACTTTGCACCACAGGAAAAGAACATGTCTAAGGAGAGGCTCCTTATGGCACCAGATTTCCTGGTGCTACGCACACAATCCCTGGAAATAGTGAACTGCCACAAAGTATTTCTAGGGTCAACATCAGTGAGGGACTGATAAGGGCTCGATGCAGGCAGGGATGCTCTATGTTGCTTTGCCAGTGCACTCTCAAGAGGGCAGGAGCTTGCAAGAAATCTGAAACAAAACCAAGTTATCGCTGCTCCCTGGCTGCAAATGTGTTTGCAGATACCTGCATCACAGGGTCTGTAGCCATTAGTGCCAACTAACAATTGAGTGACGAAGAGAGAACCATTATACACTGGAGAAGAAATGGTCACCCAGATGCTCCCTGTACAAGAGTGACAAGGGTAACACATGGTGTGAGATACAGGGCTGTAGGATGCTGTAAGACTGCACAGAGAGGTTTCTAAAACAATTTTGGAGTCTAATGTCTCAGCAGTTTGATGTTGTGCTAAATATCACCTGCAACATGAAAAGCAGGTTAGTTTCAAGTGGAAAGACATCTTTATTGATTTCAACATAGTCTTGAGTGACAGAAATAAATTCCAAGCCTGCAAAAAAGTCACCTCGCCCCTGAAATATCACTCACTAAACCAAATGGATCAGACCTTGCTTTCCATAAGGGAAACGAAAGACAAATGTTTGTGTTTAGTGTTTTGTTAGAACAGATGATATTTTAATTGAATGAAGAAATTATTTCACACTAAACTTTGGAGCAAATATGCAATGCAGTGGCAGTGCTCAACCAGTCCAGGTAGGTTACTTGCATGCTTTCAGGGCAAAACGGCTGGAGAACATCATCAGTAAAAAAGAAATATTGTCTTTTGTTGATTCTGGATTATACATTTAGGGGAGGATGACACACTTAACTTCTACTGTTGCACACTAGGAGATGGAAGGTATCAAGAGAGACCTGAATCATCACCTTCTCACAATACAGTTATATAGCCTCCTGAATAGAACTATTGGTTGGTCTGATTTGATAGGTACTACTGCAGTAATTATCTGATAATCAATTAAAAAGACATTGCAACTTTGAACTGCAAAAAGTAGGAGAACTGGGAGTATTTGGTGCTGTTAAAGTGCTGCCAACTGCGCAGCTGCAAGTGTGACCCCCTTTACCTGCAGTCCTGCTTTGTGACACCTCTCCCGATGGAGGAAGAGCTGTGGGCTCATATAGATTGGCAGAGGGCAGTGAGAAGCCAACCTCATATATATCACGTACTTCTACAAAAACTGAAAGAAATGATGCACAGTTTGAGAAAGAGGCCTTAGGCAGAATATCTGGAAAATGAAATCAGATTGATACTGACATGGAAGTTTTAGCTGACAAGCAAATGCTCCCATTAAACCTTTTGTTCTCCCTCTCATCCTCCACTGTTGCACCTGTTTGTTGATTTTTGTCTGAAATTTGATTGTAAACACAAAGACATAGACACCGCAAAGTTGCTAAACAATTTGCATCGTCATATAATGCAGACAGATGTGTAGTTAAACTGTCTAATGTATTGCTGCAGGAGGCTGTGGATGCCACAGGGGATAACACAAATTCATGGAAGTAAAAGCCACTGAGCACTATGAAGCATCAGAGACATGACCTCTGATTCAGGACATCAAGCCGCAGGCTGCTGGAAGGCTATAGCAGAGGCCGGAGTACCGTACCTTCTCTCTTTGGTATCCTTCCATCGTCAGTGGCAGGATTCGGGGCGACATAGATCCAGGATCTGAGGAGTTACAGCTGGCTCAGATGACAGCTGCTTAGCCTCAATATTAAAAGAGAAGGTACTCTAGCAACTCCTGTTATACAGGATAGGCCTTTCATGCGCACAGCCTCTCACATGGCACCCTTCAAACACTTCTGCTGAGCCCCGATCGCTGATTCACCCCAGACAACCGGCCCAGATCCAATACACACTGCATGTATTCTTCTCTGAAACTCAATAATGCTTAAAGAGGACGAGGATATGGAAGATGTAATAGGAAAACCTTTGTATTTGTAACTCCTGATCCTTGAATGTATTCGTTTTAAGTGCATGGGAAGTACAGACACTGAGGACTCTGCAAAGTCAAATGTTTACCCAGGAAAGTAATAGTACTTCAATGAAAACACAGTTTTCTTCCTAATTAAAATATCACTTGTGCAGTATTTGATTTTTCACTCCAACAAATGTACTTATTTCTGACTATCAACATTGCATCCCAATGCCAGTAAATGCGAATTAGCAATAAACACATAATCAGCTGAAATTACAGATTGTATAAAATCAGTTTTGAAACTCTGAAACAAACATATTTCTGTCTCACCTTTGTGGAAGGCTAGTCTATTAATCTCCCTGTAATTTCCTCCCCCCCATTTGAGCCTGAATATATCAGTCATAATATACATACACTGCAGGACACAATGATACAAAAGAAAGTTAACAGGTCAGGTCTCTCTGAGTACAGAAAGTCTTTGACCTGGGTAAAGCCCTCTTTGCTGTTACTGGGAAAGCTGCAAGAAAAAAGGTATAAAAAAGAGTCTTTGACATCAAAAATTGGTTGTACTGTATCTCTGATTACATTGTAAGAAAAAAATGACTTGCACTGTTATTTCACTGTAATATCTGCTGCTGAGAAATTGCTCCTAAGTGGCAATCTGGTTTGGAGGAGAAAAATAAAGTAAGTTTTTCATAAAATATGATTGCAGAAGCCTATTTTTTTATAAGAGTATAAAACTACCTCTGTAGACATAGGGTATCTAAATGTCTATCTTTATCATGCTGAACTAAAAGAAAGAGGAGTGCATTACAGATGCTGGATAACAGCACTGAGCAGGATCCAGTGCCTGGATGCACTGGCAGGCTTTGGTGTGAGCCAGTGGGGCCAGCACTTGGGACATGCTGCAGCGGTCACTGCCATGCACTTCACCAATGCAAACTGCCCCTCAGCACTGTCATCAGGACAAAGGGATCCGTGCAATACACCTGGAAACATTCAGGCGAAGGGCAGGAAGGCAACTGCTGCGGAAATGCCGGCAAAGGGTGGGAGGTGGCTCTCCCAACAGAGAGCATCTCAGGCTGGAAAGGAAATGCTCCATGGATGGAAACATCACCTGACCCTCAGTGATCTGTAAGAGACTGCTTCAAAACCTCCTGCAAATATGCACAGCTCACAAACTGAATGAGAAATACAGAAGGAAACATATGCTATTTAATGTTTTTAACTAGAGTTTTGTCCAAAAGTCTCAGCTGGAAGGGAGTGCAGTCAGATCTTTGCAGTTCAAGTAAACACAAACAGAATCCAGCCATGATCTGCAACAAGCTGAGAAAGTTTATTTTTCAGATTCTATGAAGAAAGAGAACACAACTTCAGGCCATTATACAATACAAGGTTAAAAAAATAGACTAGCAGAAAATGAGAAAGGGAAGCAGGTACTTGTACATGATCTCTCTCTTTGTTGCAAGGGGGCCCTTTTCTATGAAGCAGCTTCTAGGTTTTCTACCTGCAGGGAAAATAAGAAGACACTGAAAGTACAGTTCATAATCTGAAAAAGAAATAATCTATATCATATACTCACATTAGTAGGAACACCTGCTCTTACCGCTGCTTCTAAGCACACAGCATGCCAGCAGAGTGCTCTCTGCTGACCTGCACCGCTTATCTTGCAAGCAAGAGGAGGAGGGAAGGGAATTTTCAGTGACAGAGTGCCTCACCTAGAGACCTGGCTTCTTCACCTACTCCACCTGGTAGCCACTTGGATCCTAGGCAAAATAGAGAGAGATGAAACCACTAATGCATGTTGAGAAACCCCATGACCCACTATGGAACCATGCCCCCTGGCAGGTTCCTTTGGTTGTGTCTCAAATGAGGTAAAACCCAAAGATTTCTTACCTCCTTAAGTGCCATGGTCCATACTCAGATTTGGTCAGCATAATAGAAACCAAGGAGAAATAATCCTCTACCCCAGCTCTGGATTTGTCTCTTTTCTATAACAGCCACATCTATGGTTCGATGAGTGAGGCAGAATAATTGAATAGTCTCAGCAACTGGGGATTCATGGAAAGCCGTGATGAAGAAATTATTATTCAACCACATCCTTTCAGAAGACTACAGGATTTTCCAGGTCCAAACCCAAGCATCCCAGCAGACTGTCTCATCAGGTGCTGAACTTCATGTGTATTCCAATGACCAAGGCAAGTTTTTGTGCTGAATAGAAACAAGGTTTTTTCTTTGCTTTGTGATGATTTTGGTGCTCTGTTACCTTTGATTTCAAAGGTAAGGAATCCTCAAAAGCTTTTGCAGAGAAGACTTTGGAAGTTCAGGAAGTCTAGAGGAATGCTGCAGACACAAACTAGGGTAATCTCAAAAGTGACTGAAGTTATGGGGTCCAATTATTCTATGCCTTGAAATCCCACATATCTTCAAGGTAAGTGTCTCATCTTGCGCAAGGTGAGAGCATCCAAGAAATGTTATGAAAATCCACAGGCAGTGGAAGCAGCAGATAACAGCCCTAAATGTTTGGATTACTGTTAATCAACACTGGCTTTTGGAAGAGATGTGGAGCATAGTGGCAATAATTGTTATTCTACATCCTCAGTTCATACTATTTTGTACCGCACTGCCATCCAAGAGCAGTTCTAGCTACTGACCCCTTTTCTCCAGTGTGATTATAGTAAAGCTAAAGGTGTTTCACATGCAACAGGTCAGGTCTTTCCTCAAATATTCACCTTTACCTTCCTAGTTCTGTTTAGTAGCAATGTTTGAGTTTTAATTTGTGTCCACACTGGATGTCTTGGGAAGTCCTAATGAAGACATGTACCACAGACACTTCTCCCACCACCTTCCATTCCAGACGCCTCACCAAAATAAGAGCCACATTAGCTTTGACACATTTAATATCCTTCTAGCAAATTTAATGCAGAGCAAGCAGTACCCCTATAAATTAAGTCATATCCTACCCTACCATCTCAAAAAAGCACACACTGGTTAGAAAACAACATGCCCTAACAAGTCTTGTTATGCTTAGGTGCCAGGATTACCTAACAACTCTAAAATCTTATGTCATCCGCCACATTCCTGTAAGACTTTATACTGAATATGGAACTGGTGTGCAGCTGCTACTACAAAGGCCCTTTGTACATTTTACCTGCTGTGGAATGAAAAACCCAGGCAAAGGCCATAAAGGAAAACTGTCAAGTCATTACTTAGGTATCTATATTTATATCATGCATCATTCACATGTATGGAGTAGCCTTACCCCAATTTCTAACTCCTCAACCTCGCAGTTACTGAGGAATTTTCATCCCTCAACATCTTTCATGAGTCCTAAAAGGTGATCAATACCTTGCAAGAACCCTCATAACAAAAGTAAGGTATGTTTTCAAGACAGGCAATACTTTATCATTAACATCACAGATGATAGTATCGATCTCTTAGTCATCAAGTAGAACTCTCTGTCTTATATTCTTGGGAATATTGAGTCCCCAATGAGAAATATTTATTGCAGGTAGATTTTCTAGGGCTGTGTATTGTAGATAACTATTTATCATCTCTAGGAAAAGCCAACCTAAATTTGCCTGTATAGTTTACACATTAGTGTACATTTACACATTAGTGTAAAACTTCTGAGACAATTCAGTATCAGCATTTTTATCCAAATTGAGCTTTCACATAAGCAGCACGTACAGCCACTTATCTTGCATCAGTTGTTCCAGTTCACTGGCAAACGTGCATGAAAAAAATCACGGTGTTTATTTGTGTCTGTTTTAGTTTATTTCAACTCTCAACCAGTAGAGTGCTTTAGAGCTCATAGTCATCAGCAACTCCATCTTGCTAAGAAGAGTTTTAAAAAATGGGAATATTAAAGCTCAGTTTTACATAGTGTTCCTGATGATAGCACTCCATTAAAAAAAAATTACTTTAGTCCAGGCTCGTTTGAATACTGTTCTTTTCCTGCATTCTTTCACATTAATTGTACTTATTTGAAATAACAATCTTGATCAATTTAATTCAGCTATACTTATGAAAAAAGAGTCTTTATTTTTCCTTTTGATTTATAGTTAGAGCCTAATTTTAGAAGTCCTAAAATAGGATCCTTCAGTAGTCAATGGACTGCCATAGGTCAGCTCATTCTAGTTCAAGATACACGTCCAAGACAGATGGGATAAATAGCCCTTTGGACACATACATCTCTTTCAATTAACGATGTGGAGCCAGTTTAGTTTTTAGATAGATAAAATAAGGCAAGATTGAACTCAACATAACATTTGATCAAGATATATCACACACAACATGGTCAGTTTTTCTAGGTTGCCTACTTCTGCAACTTGTAAGTCATATCCTTATTTGATTGGTATATATGGTTCTTACACATTTTTGAAACAATCACACAATTTCAAACATCTTCTGTTTGGAATAATAAAAGCAAAAAATCACATACCACAAGCTACGCTTATAATTCAACTTGAATTGAATACATGTCAAAGCACAACTTGGTTATATGTATGCTTGACTTCAGGCAGCTGGCAGCCTATTGATACTGAGGGGCTGATGCAAGTCTACTTTGTAGTTTTGTTGGTTTGTACAATCAGAGGCAGCTAAAACACACACTTTCTAAAGAGTTGGACAATTAATTCATTTTTAATGAATATGGATTTTATATGTCTATAAAAGAGTAAATAAATTTTACACAGTGTAATTGGGTTTGGTAAGAGGGATCGTGGATCTGGTATTTCTCAGGTTTCCATCTGTACCATAAGAAACATTTCCCTTTGTACCTGAGCTTTTAACCAAGCAAGTAGATCTTATTCAAATGGGCAGGCAACCTAACATATTTGAAAATAACTGTATGAATGACAAATATTTCTGTAAGAAAACAGGCTCTTCTTTCAGAATGCTTTTAATTTAAGGAGTGTCTCTAAAAACCCGGGGAAAAAACCCAGGACTTCCATTTCTGTGAAAGCATGTTTAATTTTGAAACATCTGAAGATGTAAGAATTCAAGAGAAATGGTATTCAGTTTAAATATGAATTGTATTAATAAGAAGAGGGCAAGGATCTTGTCTTCTAAGTGGTTATGACTCATACCTTCCAATTATAGCATGCATACATCAAGTAAAAAGAAGCATCCTCTGGAAGGAAGAAATTCAGATATGTGGTGAACCAGTAGATGATTAACAGGCACCAGTCCTCATCTTGTGAAGGAAACAGTGTGCCTAAGTCTTTCATCGTGTGCCCTGCTGTAAAACACAAATAATTCTGCTGCTGCTGCCAATGAAGTTACTTTATTGTAGAAACTGGTATGAGGGCAGAATCAATCAAAAAATGTCTATGAAGTCCAGTTTCTGACTCCACTCAGCTTTTGAAAAAATACTATGTTTTGAAATGCAAACATACACATGAGCCTAGTGCCAAAGCATAGTTTGCATTTCCTCAGCAGCAGTGGGGCAGAATGATGCATGATGCATCCTACAACGGAGCGTGTTTCTCCTCCTGGTCTAGCCTGCTAGCACGCTACTCTGTGCCTACAAGGCTGCAAGGACCTTGCATGACTCCCATATGTAGTGAGGCCTACCAGAGCTGCCCTGGGGGTCTTTTGGACTGCACAAAAGCTACTTACATGGCTGAGAAAGCCAATTGCAATGGGGGAAAGTGGGAAGTTTCCCATGAGTAGCTTTACCATCAGAGGTTTCTATTTTGTTGTTGTTGTTGAATAGCTGGGAATCAGATTAGACAGACTTTTTTTCTGCCTCCATTTTATTTTGTACTATACTTCTTGGAAAACCTATAACTGCATCTATCTTTTAGCTTATATTGATTAATTTTGCTTCCTTTTGTCCATGTTATCTATAACCTATGTTCATTTAGAGTTTACTACATGCATGTTTTGCAAGAAGCTGGATTGGTGAAGCACAGGAATTTGCAATGAAAGTGGGATGTTTGCAAAGAGCATCTCAGTAGAGGGCTGACTGAACACTGCCACCACCAACTCCAGCAGAGCCCTGTTTACATAAAGCACTGACTCCCAAACCTTTTGGCTCCTAGGATACTACCAGTCCTCAAACTGCCTTGTATAGCCAGGTGTAGCTGAAAAACATCATGATCGCGATTACTGCTGAGCATGCTTAGCTATAGATCACTCACCATCAATGATGTTAAGAAGTGCACTTCCATAAAACTGTCATGCTTTTCACTTCCAAATACCCATCCATACCACACACAGTGGGGCTGCCCTGCAGCTCTACAGGCTCCCAGGCAGGATCTGAACTGTAGAGGAACTGCTTGCAGTGACTTAGAACTGACAGGTACTGAGGATAGTTTTACTATTGGAAGTGACATCCAAAATTGCTCCTCTCTGAGCTCAGAGAGCCAGGCATACACACAAAAGGAAACACTCACCAGTCTCTGGAGAAGTTGTCTTCACAGAAAGAAGTTTGACTCCTTCTTTATCTGACTGGGCCCTGTTGAAGTCAGAAAACATTTAAGGAGATAGTCACCATTCAGCTCAGCATGCACATTGGTAAGCCAAACAAAACTCTAGGTTGTGATCTGGAGGAGGCAGCACCTATGCCAGTCTGCACTGGTGAGCCTGAAATAGGTTTTGCACAGGATCTTACATAAGTCTTAGTGCTGGAAAACACCATATACCAATATCTCCAAAACCAGCTTTCTTTTAAAATACGTAACTCCAGGTTCAATCTAGTGCTCTACAGAAGTAGTACATCTGGGGGAAAAGAGGAAGTAATCTTTTTTCTCTATCAATACAAGGCTTTTAGCCACATTGAACTGCAAGAAGGACCACTTCAGATGTCCAAGGAAGCCAGGGCTAGCAAGTAAATCAACAGCCCAGATATTGCTTTTGGTCATGCAAAACATAAAGGCCACAGCCAGATTCAATGGCCTCTAGTATATATCTGCTAATGGATCTTTCTCTGTTTCACATGAAGCTCCTTATGCCAAATACTGTTTTAACTGAGCTTCTGCAAATGGACTAGTGGAGAGAAGATGGGACAGTGGAAAATGAAATCAGGGACATGAGAAAGAGAAAAATAATCCAGACAAAAAGAAAAAAAAAAAAAGAAACATGAGCAAAAGAAGTAGTATGGAAAAAGGATAGGAGAAAACCAATCAATCAATGGGGCAAAAATTGAAGAAAAGATGAAAAAAGATCAGGCCAATTGGCTCCATGGCACACCATAAGCAGTTTAACCCTGTAAAGCTGTCAAGAGCTGTCATATTTGTCTTCATTCTGGAACCACTGCTTATCATGCATGCGGTTATTGTATACCTGTAAGCACATCACTTTCAACAGGATATTTCTCTTTGGGGTGGCAACCACTTGCTATGTTTAAACAGGGAAAGATCAAAGAAAATCTCATGCAGAATCTGCTATATTCATAAGTGCCCCATGGTAGATCTTAAAGCAACGAAAGGGCAGGATTCAACTTACTGTTCAGTGCCGTTCTCTTCTCCCTCTGGAAAAAGGAACAAAGTTAATAAAATTTTGACTGCTGGAACTCAGATAAGTAAACATCTAGACATAGCTATTGTAGTTGCTAGCAGGCAACTTAGTTATGGTTTTGCAGCATTGCTTTAAGTAAATTAACACAAGCAACCAGCTTCAACTGGTACTTTTCTAGTTTGTCTCCCCAGAAAATAACTATGAAAGTGAACTGATATTGCTCAAATGGATACTTTTAGAAACTAGGGAGAATGATATGCAACTTGTGCAAGAGCACAATTGAAGCACATTTTTTCCCTGCAGCTCCCAAATCCCCAGGTAGCTCGCACAGAGGTGGCAAGCATGCAATGGTTCTAGAGTACCTAATAACTGAGTTAAAAGATCCAAGGTGAGGGGAGGGAGGGAACAAGCTGCTGGGCAGTACACTCTGGGGGTTTTAATGTGGCACGACATCTGAGAACAGAGTCTCTCATCCCTGGCAATGAGGAATGGTTTTCTCCCCAGAGTGAATCATACACCAAACATATTTCATTCTTATGTGCAAGTGTAGGCAGATGGACGGGGCTGAGGAGTTACATTGGAGACACAGAGCCAGTTCTAGCCCCCTCTCTGTCCACAGGGGAAGCACACTGGATAGACCTGAACAAGTCCTGCAGGAAGCACCACAGATATCCATCTACTCTAGATTCCAAGTGAATATGTTACTACTGTGCTTGCTGGCATTTGTGCATGGAGGAGGCTGGCTCACCTCATCCCTTTACCTCTTGACTCCAAATATTGAGTAATTTTCTAAGCAAGGATCACACCTTCCTCTGTTTACTGGGTCTGGTTTTCCATGTCATTGGCTAAACTGGCATGGACACACAGTTTTCCTTGGTCTACAGCTCCAACACCCTGTTGTGATCTCATATTTCCAAGGCCTGGTGATTTCACAGTTGAAGCTCTGCACAGGTCTCCTAACTCATGCCAGCTTGCAGAAAGAGGAAAAACACAGTCTGGATTCAGATCTGGGTTTTCATTTAATGGAGAATTACATTTGCCTGTGGCCCAATAGGACATTTGCCAATTGGAATTTAATGGAATTACACCCCGTTATCTTAAGTATTTCATGGACAGCAGCAAAATAGATATTGACAGCTGATCTGTCAAAAGGACTGTTTCTGAAAATACCATTGGGGATTTTGTTCTTATGTACGTTATAGTGTTAAGTGGAAAATTTTGCTTGTCTAAGATGTATACGTGCGTGTGTGTAAGTATGTATATATCATGTATTTCCTAAAAGAAAGCACTGATATTTCTTTGCCTTTATTTAGAACAGAGATAAAATAAATGCAGTGATTTTGTTAAACAATATCTCCAAACTAAGTTTCACTGCATTTTTCTACCTGATTGACCAACTGTGTTAGCACAGCTGTTTGTTAGTTTTTTATAACCAGAGAGAGTGAACAGAAAGCTTTACGACATTATATATTCTCCGAAAATCACAGACATTTTTGCTCCCTCTGTTCTTCCTACTGATTTTGAAAATGAAGTGTTACTTTTCTACTTCAGGCAAAATACTTTGAAATACAAGAAGCCTTCCTATAAGACTACTGCAATGTCTATGGTAAGATAATCTAAAAAGACCCCAGAGATCTTTTAATAATAAAAAGCACATTGATCTTTCCCCCACCCAGCCACCCACCCAGACAGTAAACCAAATACCTGGAGTTTTTTTCTGGCACATTCTGTACAAAGCCACCAGTGAGAAGACAGAAAGGGTAATGACTATCAAGGTGATCACAACGGGCAAGATAACAGCTGCAAAACAGGGAGAACATAATTTTGCCTGCTGCCCCAGGCTTGCATTGCCTCCACGTACAAGGACTCGTATGCACAAAAGTGAGAGGCACCTCCAGCTCCACTTCACCAAACATTACTGATTTCTCTGGAGCGGGGTAACCTGCTGCTCCTGTTATTCCTTCTGCATCCACCAAGCCTAAGACTCAGCATCCTTTGTGGAGGAAGGATTTGAGCACTTTCCCCACCCGTAGCCCTTCCCCGGCACCCACACTGCCCCATGGAGCTGGTATCTCCCAGATTTCTATAGGAGAGTGATGTTTTAGCACTCGCTGTGCTGAGACCACTGTAATTTTGATCAAAATACTCACTATTCACCCCAAAACGTTTTGCAAAGCAGTTGTATTTCAGGAATAAACTTTTGATACATGCATTTTCCCCCCCTCCTTTTTGAAAACAAGACTCATTTGAAATTCAGCCACTGAAGCGATTATTTCTCTTTTAACATTGTACACCCAGAAAGACACCAAGGAGTTACATAATTCAGTAACATTCCCCACAGCACTTACAACCAGGGATAGAAAATGCAAGATCTCCTTTTTAAATGAGGACATTTCTTTCCTTTTATTATTTCCCACCATCTGCCATTTCCTGACAGGTGTTTCCCAGCCAAGAAGCAAAAAGGAAAGAATTATGTAACGAAGAGAAGCTTTCCCGAGGAAATATATAAGCCCAGTTTCTCCCCATTTATCTTTTTTCTGGCAGTGATCAGCCACATTCAGATTCAGCAGGCACTCTCTCTCCTGCTGGCCTAAGCCCTGTGTTGAGAGGGCCTGAGACTGTTCTCCTGCCGCCTTTCTCAGCATCAGCCATCATGCCCGCATGGTATTTAGCAATGGCATCCTCAACGGCTCTTGATGCAGTCAATATTTAATACGCACGTGTGTGCGCGCCTGTGGAACTAGAAGCAAGATCTGGAGACAAGTTCATGGAGGAAAATCATCAAACATATTTTACTAAGTCAGTACTTTTCTATCTGCAGCAGCACTCTTGCCCTAGAGATGCATAATATTAAAATAAAAGATTAAGTAACATGCATTGTGCAAATATCAAAGTGGTTGAAGAGTTTGCAGAAGACTCCCTCCTAGTCCTTCTCTCCCATGACAATATGGCCAATAAACTCATATATAGATGCATATAATACATACTCAACAGTATATGCACAACATTTTAATATGTTTTCTTGTGTCTTTTCCCATAGGAGATGACTCAGATCACATTTTTTTCAGTTTTATCACTTTGACTTCAGTCCTTAGCAGTAACTGTGCTACTCTCCAGCGAGAGTGGTGTCAACTTGTTAAGCTCTATTTCTCTTTGAGAGGAGTTTTATAACAGGTAGTTAAACTGGGCTTGTAATAGGGTCTACGTCTGCCAGTTTAATTTCTCTGCTACTCCAATCGCTCATAGAAAACCAAACTGATCAACTGAAAACTCAAAAGCCAGACAATAAAGCAGGAACACTCACTAGAATAGTGGATAGCACTCTCTGACACTTTCTTGTTTCCAGGACTGCTTCCAGGGCTGCTTCCAGGACTGCTTTCAGGGCTGCTTCCAGGACTGCTTTCAGGGCTGCTTCCAGGACTGCTTCCAGGGCTGCCAAAAGCTAGATTTGCAAAAGAAATATTGCCTTTCAGGTTAACATGCAATTGCGAGAACTCCCCAAATAACTCTTCCCCCAAAAATTATCCTCAAAAAAAAATAATTCTGTGTCTCCAGTTCTGGAGCTATTTGGTGCTCCATGGCTACAGCTCTCAATAATCCCTGGATAACTTGGTAAGAGGGTGGAAAAGTCTATCTAGTTTGGCCTAGAAGAAACACATGCTTTGCACCAGTGCACTTGTCCACTCCCAGGCTACGTGCTTTTTCACTTTTAGGAGGTTAAGGTTAATTCAACATTAGAAGAGATCTCTTGACAAGTAAATAAACAAGCAAGAGAGTGAAAATTAGACCTACATCCAGAAGAAGAAAGACATTTTTTTTCTCTGCTAATTAAAAAAAAAGTGCTAATACCAGAAGTCTGAAGAGGTGCAGTATTTGTAGCTACTGATTTTCTCGAGTGTTACAAATGGATGCGTGTGCTCTCTCTGCCACATTTGGGGAGAGCGATGACTGTTGGGAGCCTCTGGGCATTTTTTAGGGTAAGGTATAAAGGAATGCACTTCTACCTTCAGGTGCTAATCTGGATTTAATCAGGTATCAACAACCCAAGATACGTACTATCTTGTTGTGTACAGCCTGTGGAAAAAACAATCACTGAACTTTGAGGGAGAGAAAAAAGAAAAAGCAAACATTGGTGCTTCCCTGGTTATACCATACAGCACACAGGATTGTATTCCATACTGGATGGAAGATGGAGTAAATCAGTGCTTAGTGCCACTGAAGAAGCCAGCCAGCTGGACAAATGGATAGCTCGATGCCTAGTACTGAGGCTGTAATGCAAGGCCAAGCATTTCCACTGCTCACTTAAATATCAGAAATGGCTCTCAAAGGTGCCCAAGGGAAATGGTCTGTTAAGCAGGGACCCCAGTAGAGAGTATAGCTCTGTGTATAAGTAGTGAGAACACAGTAGCATCACTGAGGCTCTGCTGTAGGCTCTGATCCATTGCTCAGGTACCTGCTTGTGCCCCATACACCTCTGGGGATGCACAGAAGAATGCTGAACTTGATGGGCAGAACCTGCAAAATTAACTGGGTCATTAAATTCCATTTCCCAGGGCCATTTTGAGGGCTACAATACCATTTTGTTCTCCTAAGTCTCTGTATGATAGGTCCATATTATTAATAGATGGATTTTTAACTTTTTTTTTTTTTTACATAGGCAGTACATGTAATTCTAGTTTGCTGAATTACTGTAATAAACAAGGTTTATTTGTCCCTACCCTGTAGGGGTTCCTTGTGGCATTAATTCTAAAAACTCAGGCCCACTATTGATAAATGTTTTGGCAGTTGTTTTTCCTTCACTGTTCTCCTTTTGCCCATATTGCCACTCTTACAACACACTGGTCTGTTTAGATATGGAAGAGTACATTGTAGATATGTTAGAGTACATTGTCTCCTGATGCAAAAGGAGTAAAGCAGAGAACAGCTAGGGGCCAGTTTCTCCATGGGTTTGTTGGAAATGGCACTATACTGAATTTTCCAGGTAACTAGGAGCCATGTGGTCCTACTTTAAAAATTATGTGGATAGACTGTGGGTGCAAAGGGAAATATTTGAGAAAGCCATGCTTTCATTCTTGTTCTGCTGTTGTGTGGCTGTGTGAATTTGGGGCAGATTGTTTAGCTTCTCTGTTTCCTTTTTTTCTTTTTTTTCTTTTCCTCTCATTCCCTTTCCCCTTCCCCTTCATGTGTCTGACTAAAGACCAAAACCTCTTGGGGAAAAATGATCACTTACTGTGTCCTTGTGTGGTGCCTAAACAATACAACCACAGCTGAGATGTGATGCTGGAGTGTAGGAAACAATCATTGTCTAAGACCCTTATCTCTGAAAAATCACTATGTTTCTTTAAAGCAGAAGTTCTCTCTCCATGGTGCCTGTCTGCTGAGGGTTGATAATGTAGGATGGAAACTGTGAGCCATCACCAAGTGACTGAAATAATTCTCATGAATTTGTAATTCCATGTGGTTGCTTTAGATTTCCCAGGGAAATACTACTGCCCTTTTCACTACCTTACCAGATATACTGCATGATACACAGGGCAAGCAGGCAATTACCATGGCAATGAGCTATCCTGGATACTGACTGAAAATGTCAACAGAAACAAACTACACTGAAAACCAGGAACATGCATCCCTGCCTTTGTGCAGCATCTCCTTAGAAGAAAAACTGAGAATTCAAATTATTTTCCTAGTTATCTGTTAAATGACCAAGACATGAGTGAATGCAGGAAAGACAAATCCATAGGTTAGCATTTTAACTACTTGAGGCTACAGATGAGAAATACAACAGGTAGAAAGAAGCATTACTGAATGAATCAAATGGATTAAGGGATTAAAACCTTTAACTCGGTTACCCACTTCATTCATTGAAGTTTCTCTCAAGCCAGACCATCCTGTCTGCTTTTTCTGGAACTGGAAAGTTAATGTGGAAGATATTTTCCAGGTATGGAATGATCTGGGATCAGAATAACAATTGGAGTAATACATCCATCATGGTAACAGGAGGGAAAATGTTTTGCTGGCAGCAGCAGCAAGAACTGCAGGGACCAGTACAGAAGAGACTGTTTCCTGGTAAGCCCAGAGAAAGGAAAATAGGACAATACAGCGTATTTGCTAGCACAGGAAACTCTTGCCTTATGCTGCGCCTGCTTCTTTGTACCACAGGATGAGGAACAAGAGCCACTGACAAGAATAAACTCCTTGGTAAACAGTACTTGTATCAATTCCCCATTGCATCATGCAATATGGCAGGCCTGATTCTTTTCTGTGCTCCCACCCTGCTTTCTTTTTACTATCTGCTAGTCCAACATAGCATTCACCTGAAATCACAGCAAAGTTACTCCAAAGTTACTCATTGGTACAACATAAGCATCACTCCTCACTCTTCTGCTTCTCTGCACTATGCTTCAGGTTCATTCTGCCCCAGAGCCCCCTTGTTCCCTGAACATTTCCTTATGTCAGACTGCCCCCTCCCACCCCGCAGCAGCTCTGTTCTCCAGTGTGTACAGCTCTTACTTGTCAATTCTGTCAGGGAGCTCATGTGAAGGCCTGCAATAAAACAGAAGGAACAGGTTTGTTAGGAACTGTTTTAAGGTTAGATGACTACAGTCTTCACATCGTAGGAACTGGCAGACTCTAGCAGCGTGCTCAGTAACTCCCTAAGAAATGCTGACCCAAATTGATCCAATTGACTGTTCCCAAGCCCAGAAAGTCCAAGTTGTGAAAGCCTGCAGACACCCCTTATAGATGGGAGCAGAATCCAAAGCACAGCCTACGCTGGGTTGTTATTCTGCTTAAGAGAAGAAAATCCTGAATTAATTGATGCATTCCTAAAAAATTCCTCCTGCCAAAACCAAGTGCCTGGGAGTGAATAGCTGGCATTTAACTGACAAATAAGTGTTTTAATAAAAAGAACCTCAAAAGCCTAATTGAGACATGTCTTTGAGTGTCACAGTACCCTTTAAAAATGAATCTTCATTAATTACCTTGGTGCTTTTGGCTAGCAGACTGCCGAGCAGCAGGAGTAAGAGGCATTGGTAATGAAGAAGAAATGGACCTTGCAGAGCACTGTGAACAAAGCTTACTGGCCTGCTACCATCAGCTTCCCCCAGCTTCGCGTGTTTTTTGGTGCAGAACACTAATTTTTGTTAGCTTTTTATTAGTATGCTGCTGCTTCTTTTGTGTGTCTAGACTGTAGCATGCTTGGAAATTAAGGCGGCTGTGGATACTTCACATTTGGAAGCAAGCCACAGACAGCCATCACTCCCACAGTAATTTTTATTACACCGCATTAAATCTTTTCTGTGATCGCTCTAAAGTCAAAGGGAGCTGGGCACTTCACTCGTCTGTGTCTTTGAGAATATCCACCTGTGTGAACTGGCAGCAAAACATTTATCTGTTTGTACAAGACAGACTGTCTCTTGCCAGGGGCGAGTGACTGGCACCCTGCCTGCCTGGTGAGGCCTCTCACACCGTATTAATGCAGCTACCATGGAAAAAAAATCCCTCAGGTACTATATCCTCAGCAGTCACTCATTATTTTAAGGTATAAATTACAGCATTTGGTCACCTTTCTCTAGGTTGGAGGGCACCATAAAAAACCCTATGTTGAGTCTCTGCAGGGTTCACTGCTGCCACAGCATCTGTGGGGAACATGATGCATCTGACCCTATCCCCAAGAGCTCACTGGGAAGGCATGACCCACTAGCATGTCCTCTGTGTCCCATCTGCACCAGGCTGGGAGACTGCAGAGGGAATGGCATGAAGGCAGCCATAACTTCAGACAGGCATTGAGCCTGTTTCTTAAGTGCTCGGGGTTGCAGTGCTTCTCTTCTGACCAGGGTCCCCAGAAATATAAATCCACTCTTCTGCCCTCGCTGCACTTTCTGGGCTGTGGGCCGATGCTTTGCACAAAGACAGCTCCAACCAGCAGAGCTGCAACATGAGCGAAGTACATTATTCCTCTGCTGTGGGTGTAGTCTTTGAAAACCAGAATGGCTGCACTTGTTTTTCCTCCTCTCTACACCCAATTAGAAACATGGATCAGTTGCATTGCTGGGGTGCAAATAACCACTTTTGCTAATGATATATGTGGCAGAGCTACAACTGTGTTTTAATCACAAACATGCATGAAAAGCACATTCAGGTTGAAAACCCAAGTACTTAAAAGTCAGCAGTAAGAGCTCTCCTTGAACATATGAAATATTAGCAACGCTAAGTACTCTGAAGGCAGTTATCTCATCCTGCTTCCTAAGATCCAGAGGACACTTTTCTCCTAAGCTTTTTATCATTTCATCAATCCATCTGCAAAAAGCAGTGTCACCTTGCTCAGAGAGGAACTCTGTGATGATTCATTAGGCAATGTTTATAGCATGTTTGGGCAACATTAACGACAACAGCCAAGGAAAAGCCTTTGAGAAGTCAGTAACTTGGCTGTCAAAGGAGGTTTGGAAAAACACACAAGGAACACATACCTGGCATTGAGGAAACCTACAAATTTGATTTGATTGCTTGTTACCCAAATACTGCTTTACCTTCAGCTTATATGCAGTGGGATCCCGCGGACGAGAAAACCACGTGATCATGGTGCAATAGTTGAACAAGAACATGATAAAGCCCTATGTGAGCATATTCTTGGAGAAAGACAGAAGACCTTGTCAAGTCTTACAAATAGGTCACTACTCTATGAAGCATCAAGTCTTGTCTCCAAAGCCTGAGGAGAATTGAGCCTTCCTAAGAAAACCCCACAAGATTATGGGGGTGTATAACGTAGTTACGTATTTTCCCTTAACTTCACTTTTACAAAGAAGGTGAACCATTTTGGCTCAAATTAGACCAAATAAATAAACAGGAAAAGTGTGTCATGCCTGAGACTGATATCCAGGTTCAACCCAGAGACTTCAGGTCTGTCAGTGACATTAGGTTCTGCAAAGGGTCAGGCAACCTGTGGTTCAGTACTCACAGGAACAACCAAATCCCACACTGCTGTCTTGGCCAGACCTTGTCACTTCAGTAAAGCTGGTTGGCAGAAATAAGTCCAGGTAGGAAACATGGCAGCAGGCCCCTGCCCTTCCTTCAAGGACTGTAAGAGCCTCCTGAGCCTTTGCTATTTTAAAAAAACTTCCCACACCTACACACAATAAAACTACAAGCATCTTTCCCAAAGCTATCTCACCCAGATTCTGCTAGAGCATGAAAAATTAAATAGGAAAAATCTTATGCCCTTCTCTCGCCTCTCTGTCTCCAGTATGCAAGCGAAGTGCCAGCTCACCCTCTATTCAGAGATTGCTCAGCCCTGCCACACAAACAAAGCTCTGCTTATTTGAGCGGTTCAGCAGGTGATTTCACTTTGCATTTTCTATATAACCATTCCATGCCCTTTTTGGTGGTGGGGTCATCTGCTGCTGTTCTGAGTAGGACAGAAAGAAAGGCAGCATTTCACTTGCTAATACAGTCACCATAGTTGTTCTAGCTGCCTGTTCAGAGCTTACCACATCCTTTGGGGTTATGAGTTAGGGGGCAGAAGCTCTGCATAAATAATCTGGGAAGATTTCCAGATTCATCATGAAAAGTGAGGTGTGCACACTGGCTGTGCCGAGTCCTTGTGCAGTGAAGAGGACAAGGATAAAAATTTTGGCACATGAATGTAGTTTGATTTGAAAATACCTGCCTGAGTCAGTTCAGCGCTGGTTAGAAGCTTGACAGATGGAGAAAGAGACCAATAACTAAACTCTCCCCACTCTGTTCTCCAACAACCGCTAGCTAAGCTGCCTGGATACCCTGCAGTTTGCTGCTTCTGTTTTTGGAGGGCAGCCACATGAAACTGTGTTCACTGGCAAAACAAACGAATAAATTTGGCTGATTACTCAGAGGGGATACCACGATATAAATCAAAGCAAAATTAAAAACTTTTTAAAACCCTCCTTGCCCTGACCATGCTATAGATCTGTAATCATGTTATCTGAGGCTTTGCTCTATTTTCCATCTCTCAGGCAGTTTGATTTTTGTGTCTCTCTCTTCACGAAGAAGCTGAAGATACGGCAGGTAATTTTTACTTAATATCACTATCCAGAGTTCCTACACAGTTTGCGTAGAGTCAAACCCTCCTTGTCTTACTCATAAGAATTTTTTCTTATGGAGATGCCTCCTGTGAATCAAGGGAGTAGGATTTATAATTGGAGGAGTGCAATAAAGATATCAATAGATGCAGCAGGTTGATTCATCTGACAGTTTATTATAATAGATCATTTGATCTTACCACCCTGCTGGGTGAACCTAAGCTCATACCGCTTTATGGGTTTTTTTATTGCTTAGGTCACAGAATAAAAAGCTACAATACTTGCAGTTTCTCAGATGTACTTAGACTGATGCATTAAATCTCCAATTTTTCATTAATTAAACAAAAGGAGAAAATTAAACATTAGCAAGCAATCCTCCATGGAGGTGGAGAATGAGTAGGAGCTATATTATACATGACAGCCAAAGTTAGAGAATTATGTGTGTCAATGGCACGCATGCAGGTTTCTCTCTCTGCTAAAAACAGTCCCTACTGCCTTCTCTAGCCTGGATGAGCACTACGCAGCCCCTCCTCCGTGGCTGGTGGTTTCAATCTTCTTTAATACAGCAATACTGTTCTCTGATGTTTCTCCAAGTTCTTTCCTAGGCTCCCCCACTCATTTCAGTCACTCTCCAGCTCTCTGTGGCACTCCTCCCACACACTGATCTTTTGATATGGCTGATTGGAAATTTCTCTTCAAAATGTGTGGTGGGTTTTTTTTTTATTTTTCTGCAGCTAGAAAAGAAATTTTGACCAAAATGGCTTTTTTTTTTTTTTAAATGGAAAATGGTCTCAAAACTAAATATATTCTTTTGCATTGAGGTAAGCCAGCTGAATTATTTCAGTTGAGCATACCAAACAGAAATGATCTGGTTTGGATCAATTTCACATTAAATTGTCTTCCCTTCAGCTCCCACGCAGAAGCTGTGGCTAACGTGGCTTCAGCTTGCAGGCTCTGCTATCTCCTATGGGCTGCAGCACCAGCCCCAGTGGGCACACCAGCCTCTGCTCTGGTGAACAAAAGGTATTCAGTACCTAGAGAAGCCCCTGTACGTGACATTTCAAAATCTGACGGCAGTGAGAGAGTCAGCATTTCTTCTAGTCTCAGCACAGAATGAACTAACTGGCTTCACACTTGCATTGCTTTAAAAGTTATTAGGGTGCAGCATATGGCCTCCATTGGCCCTGAGCAATTGCACATAGGAGAAGAAATCTGTGTAGAAGGAACCAAACTATTTTTTCCTGTAAGTCCTTGATGTATACAGAGAATAAGGGATCAAGGGTGGTCTAAAAATGCACCCATTTAGGACTAGCTACCAAATTCACCAGGGTGAGCAATGAGATTTCTTGCATATTTAAGCTGCAAGACAGAAGCAAGGGGCCAGTGCTGTGAGGAGGCAGGAAAGGCGTAAGCATGGAAATCCTGGTGTGTGAGGAAGTGGTTTTGAAATGGCAGTTTTATGCGAACACAGAGTACTGGCTATGCCAAGCACCTAGACTGAGTAGGTCCCTAGATGGGCCCTTTCTTTCTCAGCCAGGCAAATAAAGTCCTGGCATCGTGGGTAGTCCCTGAGCTCGAGAAGATTTATTGGTTTTACAGCAAAGTGAGCTGAGTAAGATGACGACTTCCACAAACAGACCCAAGGAAGGTTGCAAAACTTTCTGGGAAAATTTTAAATATGAAATGTAATTGTATAAACAATGAAACAGGTGATTCAATACAAGTGATCCATTGCCATATATGTATTACAATTTCATTTTAACCTGGAGAATTTACCTGTGTGAGAGAACCTTTATTTAAAAACATTGTAATTTACTGCTTTATTACAGCGTACCAATGGCAGGGTTTCCATACCATGTATGCGTCTGCCAAAAGACACAAAACCTAAAAGGGTAATCAAGTAACTACAGCTTAAAATATCTGCATTATGGGGCATGGTCCTATTGAAATAATCTCAAAGAATTCTCTCTAAATCACTGGCCTTGGTTTAAAAATTTTAAAAATACCAACTTCCTTAAAGTGCTTATTATTATAATTTTTTGCATGCTTCTAAGTATTTCAGTGCATGCTAAGCAAATTGCATTACCCCACTTGAAACCCCAAAACCCCACACTATACCTGTGTGCTTATCATCCACAAACACAATCCAGAGGTTGTAAAAAGAGTCTTGTATCCCTTGGGGGATGTTAAACATTAACAATAATTGGGATACATAAACAGAGTCAGTGTCTCTATTGGACTTACACAAGTAGCTGAAAGTAATTATTGAGTGAAGTGAAGGTTCAAGAGACCATAAAAAACCTGAATAAGTGTTTCTTCGAAATCTAGTAAAGGTTAGCCAGCTAGATGCATAATAAATGATCACTCGTATGACCTGGCATCTCCATTCACCACAGGGGTTCCTGGTGGATAAATATGCCAAAACACACCCAGAAAATAAAACTAGACTGGAGTTTGGAAGGACTGATACCTTTCTGACCCTGCATGTGACCATATTGCACTTTGAACAATGTCATTTAATTGGTAATATGCACTAACTTGCCCTCCAGATTTTTTAACAATTGTAAAAAAAATATTGCTGTTTTCTCCTTTGTCTCCTTGCTTTGCAGTCAGAAAATTTATCTCAATGACCTCCTCTGGCAGTCAATACTACACAACGACCACATACAGCATATATAAAGATTGTTATTATCTTCCGTAATTTATAACCTCCTATAATGGCACTGAGTATCCTAACTGAACGTTTTGAAGTTCACCCATCACTCATCATAACTTCATAGCTAGATGACATTTCAGAGTGTACCCTGCATGAATAAGGCAATGCACAAGATTTGAAATTATACTGTTTGTATAGGAAAATAGGATCTGTGTGTTCAAGACTTACTTGAGGTTCCAGGAGCAGAAGTGGTATTTTGAAGAGAGATTGTAGAAGGAAAAGTCCATGTCTTAGTAGAAGAAGCATCCAAACTCCCATTTTGTGACAACTGTGTTCCACTTTCTTGTGTGGCTGAAAATGAGACAGACAGACATTCAGGTAAGATACACCCATGTAAGCATTGCCTTAGATCCTGGACTATTATCCAGACAAATGCTTCTGCCATCAGCGAAGAGATATAAGGTCCGAAAGCACTACAGCTTCTGGTAATTCTTTGTCAAGTGACAAACCATCCCTACAGAGTTGTTACTACTGGCATAGTTAAGGCATCGTTAAAGTACATCCTAGCATCAGAGACAGCTTCGCATCTGTGCCAGAAGACAGCCTAGAGCTCAGACTTGGGAGCCCAGAATAACTAGACAGTCTTGCTCCAAGAGCAACATAAGCAGAAGAGAGGAGAAGCTCGCTTACTGCTACTATCTTTAGCCTTCTATTGGAAAAATTAAAACATAAAAACAAAGAAAGCTTCAGCCACAATTATCACATAATGGGATATTGCAAAAAGTTTTAGGGATTGTAACGAAGCAAAGAGTTAATTATTTCACTCTGTGCTGTTAAGGACTAGGAAATAATATATTCCTGAAAATTAATATATGAAAAATGAAAGTGTCTGATTTCTGCTCTCAGAATGTCAACAGAGGAGCATGGCCATCTGTGTCACAAGATTTGCATCCTAGGGTGAGCCCAAGACAGGGTGCAGGGTACCGCTCGAGTCTGTGGAACTGAAGGTCAACAAATGACAGCGAGAAAGAATTTCAGCCATTCCAGCACAGCTGATAATTCCTATTTCTACGCTCAAACCTCAACATAACAACAAGCAGGCAAGCCAGCATCTACTGAATAAAACATAGGGGTGCTCAAGAGTACTTCCTTTCTGATATAAATCAGAGATGCAACTGAGTTGTAGACTACTTTCAGTGCCTCTTCATACGTATTTCAAACACTGGATCTAAAACAACTTTAAGACATGTTTTAGGCAAAGAAGTGCGACATCATGCACATGCAACATTTCAATGTTGACAAATTCTTCATCACACAATGTATTCAGAAAATCTGACTATAAGTTTGACTCCTCAAAGAACTTTTCTTGGGAAAAAACCCCACTGCAACTGCAACTCCCTATTCTACCACCACATTCTTTTAACTTGGCCCGTCCCTTCCCCTTTTGGCTAAGTGCAATACCTTGAAGAGACAAGCTTCAAAAATCAATGAGCTAAGAAAGGGTGAGCTTGAGTCAGAGGATTCATACAACTGAGAATGAGGTGGACAGCCAAGGTTGGCATCTCTGAAGATCAAGGCATGGGAGGAAAACTTTCTGGAAATGATGTTAAACAAGCTTAAATGCTTGGATTCTTCATTGGGAGTCTAGTGAATGAATAGCATAATTTCCACTGTCAGATCCCTCCAGAAACCTCAGCATTGTACTCCTTCAGTACACAAACCTATTCTGCTGTAGAGGAGTGTAAAAAGCCCTTTTACATGATTTTTTTACTTTGGTATAATGCAAGGATCTGAGAACTTTAATCATTCCTGCATTCTCATCATCAAAGCTTTGACTGAAGCTTTAAAAGCTAGCTTCCCCTTTTGGTTCTTACTGTGGTTGCTTCAGATTCAAATGTTGAACTTTAATCTGAGATCAATTGAAAAAAAACAAACAACCAACACAACAAAACAAAAGCAAAAGAACCTCCTTTCCTCTTTTAAGATGTAACAGTAGTCTTGGAAAAGTAACAGCAGCCATCTTGTGTCTTTATATCGTGTTAATAAAAGCTTGCCTAAGAGAACGAAAACTAAGGCTGAGTAACAGTAAATCTTCACGTGCAAAGACATTTGAGCACAAACATGCTCTGTGAATGCTGCAAAACAATCAGGTGTGTGGGAGAGACAAGGAGGGAGGCAGCCAGTTGCCTTGTAACCCTGTGGAGAGTTGTTTTCCCATAGGGATCACACGTTCCAGGCATCCTATCAGTCCTGGCAGCAGCCCAGCCCTGGGTGCTCCTCTTGAGTTTGGGAGCTGCAAGAACAGATTGTTCACGGGAACACGGGCTGTGCTCTGGATATGCCTCGGCGGGAGATCAGGAGTGGAGGGATGTTAGCGTTTCCATTTAACTTTTTTTTAATTCAGTCTGGATGAGATCCTTCATGCAACTCAGGGGCAACACCAGATATGACTCACACCTTTACCTAGGGCTAGGTGTGAAGCTTGTTGCATTTATTTCAGCAGACTGCAGAACAGGGTCCCTGCTCCTGGTGTTGAGGGGCGAAGTAGACGTGCTATGGTGCAAAAGTCTGTGTGCCAGTTTTTACCACTTCCAAGACAAAAAACGCAAGCTGGCAGGGAAGGTTCCCTTAATTCTACTGTACTACTCTAAGATTAAATCCTAGCAACCCAATTCTCTGCTGAGTTGTGGCTTTGAAGCAGCTTTGAAACAGCATCCAAGCCTTACGCCTAATACACAGAACAGGCTCTACCATCAACACATTGAGCAGATCAAATAGCTTCTGTGCCAAAAGCCTATGGGAGCAGAAGCATCCATACCCAGCTCATGTACGTGACGGCAGCACTGACAGCACAGTACGCCTGCTGGAAATCTGCCTTTTTGGTAAATCGCGTAACTCATATCTATGCAAGGTTTAATTTGATCTCAACAGGAGGCGACAGCACAAGTCCTTACTGTGGTGCCCATGCTCTGCACGGGAACAGGCGGGGGACTCTGCGCGGGCACACGGTGACTCAGTTCTGCCATCCCCACTGACACATCGCTGCAGTAATTCATCACGCTCTGGCTCAGCCAGCTGCAGCAAAGATTTCTCTGCCTGCCTGGCAGGGGGGCGACTGGGCTCGCAGAAGAGCAGCACAGCAGAGGAGGGCGGCTGCTGCTGCTGCTGCAAAAGCACTCACATCATCGGTTAACGGTTTTCTTGTCACAGGCTGATTATGAATAAAAATGGTAAAGCAGTAAAGATTATAAAATAGCTGTCCGAATGGGGCTGATTGCTGCAGCGGCAGAACTCCCTGGTGGTGATGCAGCTCTCCCTGCTGATATTTTGATAAGATAAATGACAGTGTGTTAACACATATTTGTCAAAGGGATAATCAACAACAGGGAACCTGAAGCTGCTCTGCAAAGCTGCTGTCTGAGCTTCAGGTATTTCCTTACTCTTTGTGCTCTGAAAACCCTTCATTTTCTTTAACCAGCTGAAATTTGACACATATCCTCACTTCATCTTCTACTTAACCTACATATAATCCACATATATTTTGTTATTTCCCAACAGTACTTTAAATTTTCTTTACAGCAGCCTGTTACCTAACTAGCTTTAACAGCTTAAGGTGCTTTAAGTGAGTGGCAAATATTCTGCATATAGTCTATGCACTGCAAGAATATAGACAGCTGTACATGTGCTAAAACCTTACTTGGCCAATCAATGAAAAACCTTTACAGGGCAGCAGGAACTGCACCCAAACCACGTTAAAGCATCAGCATGGGGGCTTTGTAAGACAGAATCACAAGGTTGGAAGAGACCTTTAAAATCATCAAGTCCAACCATTCTCGTCCTAAGCTAAACCACATCCCTAAGTACCTGATCTACCCTTTTTTTAAACACATCTGGGGATGGTGACTCAACCACCTCCCTGGGCAGCCTGTTCCAGGCCCCCACAACTCTTTCAGTGAAAAAATTTTTCCCTAACATCTAATCTGAACCTGCCCTGGCACAGGTTAGTGCCACTTCCCCTTGTCCTATCTCCTGTCACTTGGCTGAAGAGATCATCGCCCACTTTTCTACAATCTCCTTTCAGAAAGTTGTAAGCAGTGATAAAGTCTCCCCCCAGCCTCCTCTTCTCCAGACTAAACACCCCCAGCTCCCTCAGTTGCTCCTCATATGATTTGCCCTCCAGCCCCTTCATCAGCCTGGTTGCCCTTCTCTGGACTCACTCCAGGACCTCACTGTCCTTCTTACAGCGAGGAGCCCAGAACTGGACACACTACTTGAGGTGCAGCCTCACCAATGCCAAGTACAGGGGCACAATTACTTCCCCAGACCTACTGGCCACACTATTTTTGATACAAGCCAGGATGCCATTGGCTTTCCTGGCCACCTGGCCACACTGCTGTCTCATATTCAGTCGACAAGACTAAACTTTCTTCACTAAGCTTGTATCTTTAGCATAAACACACATACACGCCCCACCCTTGTAATCAGTAGCCTGAGAAACCATTTGCTTTAGCAAATGCATTCATGAAAGCTTTAAAAAAACCTCAGTGCAACAAAACCAATGCAACTTTATGCCTGTTCAGAGGAATTGAAATTGGAGGTAACCAAGGAGATCTCAGTTTTAATGTATACATCCATAGCTGATTGCATCTGCTGTCTGCCAGCTTTACATTTTCTGGTAAGCAAAAAACCCAAGTATTTAAAAATATGTTTTAAAACATCTCTCTGGCTGACATATCTCAGGAGTCAACTATAATCAGTGTTTACCTACAGAGTACGGTAGTCACCTGAAGACAATTGAGCAGTACCTGTTACCATAACCCTCTTCCAGTAGTTTTACCGAAATAAAGCTTCCTTCTTAATTCCCAGTAGTTTCATAGAGAAAATATATCTCCCCCAAGCTTTCCTTTCCTCACTTTTTAGCATTTAATATTTCACTGCACCATGATACATCATCATCCAGGAGAGTGGCATGAGATAAATCAGAAAACACAGCAGCCAAAAATCCACTCTTACTTGTAATTTAGTACTTTGAGCACTGGCCTTGCATAAGAGGCTTGCTCTGTATCCAAGGGAGGAAGAATATAATCTGTTGTTGCATTTCATTTCATATTCTCTTTGATAACTCCAAGTATCTGAGGACATGAAATCCTGCAGCAACTTGCTGCAGTATGGCACCATATAAATTCTTGTTTTGGGGCACACTGCACAAGTGAGGTCACTCTTTTGACTAAATGTGAAGTATTGGATTTGACTCCTTACACTAATAAATAAAAAGGTTAAGGAGACAAGTCTAATTGTTGACTTCCAATATAATAAACAGGGCAGGAGGGCAAAGAGCAAGATTGTACTTATGGTCTGCAGAGGAAAAGAATACCAAAGGCTTTAAAAACAACAGCAAAAACCCCCCAAAGTCGTTTGCATGATTTCACAGCATGTGAAGCACTGGGGGCTTTTCCTGAATCTATAATGAAAGGTGACAGCAGCCACAGAAATTGCAGCGGGGACAGGAAGCCCTGTCAAACCTCTGCTGTGTGAACGTGATTATTCGCTGATGCTTTTAGCAGGCATTGAAGCAGATAAAGTGATGGCCTCTACTACAAAACAACAAAGGCACCTGCTCTTTGTTAAGAGGTAGGTGTAGCCAAGGTAAATTTTGAAGTGTCATAAAAGCACTGCAAATTTTTGCCTCCAACCCATATGACCAGCCCAAAACAGGAGAGAAGTGGAAAAGATAAAGAGAAGTCAGACAACTTTCATCTCCCGTCCACTTTGAGAGCAGAAGTTTTGCTACACCTGTGCTCACTTCAGGGAGAGTGACTCCCCCAGCCCTGAGCTGATGCTGGGAGGAGCTGCGAGTGTGCAGTAGAGCCAACAGCACCTTGCTGTGCAGATGAGTGAGATGGAAAAAGAGAGGTGGCTGTGATCAGCAGCCAGATGGTGGTCAAGGGGTCTGCAAGGACTGGCCACGCATCTGCACAGCCCCTCTTTCCAGTCCCAAAGCCACTACCTTGTGCCCTGTCCCACTCTGTTCTGCCAAAGCCAAAGCTATGACTTTCTTGAAAGGTAGACCAGAATTTTAACTTAAAAACCCCACTAACATTAGTTTTCACACTGAGATTTTTTCTAAATACTCCTTAGCAATGGAAGAAAATAGAAAATCTTTTAATGCAGGGCAGTTCCCAATATCTTCTTTAATTTTCCTGTTTCCAAATAGGAGTGAGAGGCAAGAAAGTCCTGATTTTAGGTTCATTTATGAACCATTTTTTATCAGAAGTTTGTTGAGGCTTTTTAGGTTACAGGAAGATATTAAAAACTGATCAGAACCCAGGAAACTAGGGACTGAACTCTAGCTGGACAGAAGAAAACATAAGAGAAACAGAAAGTAGGTGCATTGGTGAAAACTTCATGCCCAGGCCCATCATACCTCCAGCACCATTTTTTTAGGACTTCGGAGCAGAGCAGTGGCTGGAGCTAAGCTGCACTGGCAGGTATGCCTTTCCTCATTAGCTTTCCTTTCCCTGCTGGGAGCTCTACCTGTCACCAAGGTTTAGTTCCAGGTGGTTGTGCTGGTCTGGTACCCGCAAGTCAGGAGCTACTGCCAAACCTAAAGGACTAGGAATTGCATCCATGATGCAATGCACCATGCTGTGGGCTTTGGACAGGTTCACAGGGTCACAAATGCAAGCTTCAAAAGATTGTGGCCTTCTGTATCACTTCAGAAGCTTGTGAATCCACCAGACTGCATCCTGTGACTCACCAATACTGGAATTTAAAAGCCAAGCTAAAAAACCAAAAGACTTGGGGCTGACAATCAGACTACTCCCTGCACCAAGCACAGTGGGGAAGCTGCATCAGTAGAAGACGCACTAAGTGAAGGGGGAATTGCTCTCCAGCCAGCTTAGCAGGCTTGAGTAGCTTTAAAGGAGAATCTGCACAGAGAAAGGATGCAGGCCTTTTTAGGCATGTAAACCAAGAGAAGTCAAGTTGTCATAATTTGTCACAGTTCAGTATGCTCTAAATACCACCTCTGAAAACACTGGTGTACCACTGACCACTGAGAGAAATATCTGGAGTATTTATTTTTAATTTTTTTAGTCAATTAAGTATAAAAAAAGGAGTATTTCAAAGCTCCAGCTCAGCAAAAGACCTGAGCAAACATTTACAGTATAGTTCACAGACAAAAAGGAGATTGAATTTAATCTTTACCAAGTGTTGTCTGGATGTTATTCTACTTGTTTAAATTAATCCAACTATTTATTGCATACATAGGATTATTTTTAATTTTCTTTGTCCAGAATCCAATCTGATGCATTGGGCCAACACACATGTTATTCTGAAGATTTATGGGGGACAAAAGTAGCTCCTAAAATTGATGAAGGGTAATTAGTACCACCACTCTGCTCTCAGTGCCACAAGTCATAATAATATAAAACATAATTAACAGAATATTGTAACAAATATAAAAATAAAAAAACCAAAGGGGGCTGTTCTGATTCCCTTGAGATCGTTTATTTACCATGAAATACTTATTTAAAAAAAAAAAAAAAAAGAAAAAAAGAAAACTCTTACAAATCAATTTCTCCCAATTACAGGGAGATTTATATCCTGTGTAATGGCTTCAGATCACCTCCATTACAAATTAAAGATACAATATTCTTTGCGTAAGATTCTAGGGCAAGACTCATTAAAAATATGTTATATGGTAGGATGAAGAGCTCTACTTCCCCAAACCTCCAAATCCATTATCCAAAATACTGTTGTTGACCTCTTTTCACTACTCCACACTGTTTTACAGAAATATAGCATACAACAAATCAGAAATCTCTCAAGGAAATTATCACTTACCATTTGTCGTGCTGTCATTTCTATCTGCTGCTGTAGTGGTCACTTGTGGTGGTTGTGCTGTTGCATTTTGTGTTGTTGGTTGCACAGCATTAGATGAAGGAAGCATGGAGCCTATTAGAAGAACAACATTCACATGATTTACTCAATTTTGTATACATACATATGCACACACACAAAACACCTATCGCCCCACTTACCGCTTAGTTTTAAATTTTCAAAAGAATATTTAATTTAAATTGAAGCTCAACAGGCACAGGGCTTTGGACTTCGCTGCAAAGCTACTCTCTGTCCCGCAGTGGGTAACCTCACTGATAAGAAGCCTGTGATAATGCAGCTACAAGGCCTGGCTTGGCACTATCTCGAGACTGACAAGGAGAAAGCTCCTGCACACCCCTTCAAGATTTCACCATAGTTCACTATCTGTAAAACAAATCCCCAAGCCAAGAGGCACTGGTGCTTAATTTCCTGAATGACTACTGGAATAGTATAGAATCATAGAATCATCTAGGTTGGAAGAGCCCTTTAAGATCATCAAGTCCAACTGTTAACCTAGTGCTGCCCAATCATACCCCTAAGCACCACATCTACATGTGTTTTAAATACTTCCAAGGATGGCAACTCAACCACTTCCCTGGGCAGCCTGCTCTTCTGTTGGACAACCCCTTTGGTGAAGAAATTTTCTCCAATATCCAATCTAAACTCCCCCGGCACAACTTGAGACCATTTCCTCTTGTCCTATTGCTTGTTATTTGGGACACCAACACGCACCTAGCTACACTCTCCTTTCAGGTAGTTACAGAAAGAGACAAGGTCTCCCCTGAGCCTCCTCTTCTCCAGGCTAAACAACCCCAGTTCCCTCAGCTGTTCCTCACAGGACTTGTGCTCTAGACCCTTCCCCAGCTTTGCTGCCCTTCTCTGGACATGCTCCAGCACCTCAACGTCCTTCTTGTAGTGCTCTCAAGGAGTGACCTCATCAGTGCCAACTGCAGGGGGATGATCACTTCCCTAGATCTGCTGGCCACACTATTTCTGAGCTCAAAGAAACTTTCACTTACTGCTTGTGGTGGATTCAGTTGTATCCCTGACCACAGTTGTTGTCAGCACTGGATCTTGCGATGTTGTTGGTTTTGTTTGTGAAGCTGCAGTAACAGAAGCTGTGGTTGTAGCAAGAAAGTTATTAGTATCTTTATTGATTTCTTTTACTATGCATAAACAAACATGACATACCTCCAGCTACCTCTCACAAAGCCAGTGAATTTCTCTTCAACATCTGGCCCTTACAGAACTTTCTTACCCACACACTTAGAAGAAGATTCTAAGTCCATATGGTTGGTACAATCAAATCACAGAACGGTTTGGTTCAGAAGGGACCTCAAAGACCATCTAGCTCCACACACCCACACCCCCCCCTGCACCATCACAGGCAGGGACACTCTCCACTAAGACCAGGTTGCCTAAAGCCCCATCCAACCTGGCCTTGAACACTGCCAGGGAGAGGGCAGCCACAGCCCCTCTGGGCAACCTGTGCCAGTGCCTCACCAGCCTCAGAGCAAAGAATTTTTTCCTTGTATCTGATCTAAACCTACCCTCTTTTAGTTTAAACCAATCACCTATTACCCTGTCAGAGGGAAGGCTTGGCCTGTGGACAATCCACAGGCTGCCCACTGAAAGCGGCTGTACCTTCCAGCTACTGTCTAAGAAAGAGGCATATGCTTTTTGGGAACTATACAGAGGTGATTGGCACGACTGCCAAGGGAAAAGCTGACAAGAAAGGAGTCCGAGATGGATGGATGGGGTTCACTGTGCTGCTGAACTGGACTGTTGACTGGCACTCTGCTGCACATTTAATAGGAGGAGGGATGTAAACTCCCCGGAAAGAAATGCAGTGACATACAGGAACACAACTCATCTATTACAAGTAAAGAACTGAAATGGAAAAGACTCTAATAGTCTTGTGCAATTTTTTCCTCTTCTATGAAGCATCCACACTGAGCTCCTCTGGATAGTTTCCCCAAATCCTCTTCCTCTGCATGAACATTGATACTCCCCAGGGTGAACCTGGTGCCCTTTGTAAAGTAGTTCGTGGTAGTTCTCCAAAAGGGTGAAACTTGGAGGCTGAAGGGAGGGAAAAGGGCTTCCTCACGCATAAGGGGTCACTTTCCAGTAAGGAAAGAAGGCATCAGGGTTGCCCAAACATCACTAAGGCAATATCAAGGTTTAAATCAGTGTGCCTTGCTGTGCACAGGTAGCATACAGTAGGTCCTACAAGTCCCAGGCACACGCTCAGAGAAGGGACTGGCCAAATTGCTTCCAAGTGATGTGGGGTATAAAAGCTGTAACTAGTAATTTTAAGAGCCTGATTTTCAATCATGTGTTCTAATAAAGACAGAAAGTGCTACTGTCAGCTACAGAGGCTCATTTCAATCCCTGACAACAACTCAACACATGTCCTACTACCACTTCTAGTACTTTTCATGGATGGGAAACACGATAGCATCATGACATGAGAGATCATTTTGCCCTCATATGACTTTGAGTGCTTCTAAATGTAATGTTCACACCAGAACTTTAAAAATATACTTCCTCCATTGTTAGTTTGCTGGATGTTCACCTATAAGTGCCTCAAAAGAATGGACCTCCTTGGGATCTTGCTCCACACCCACTGAGTGCTTTAATCTCACAGTAGGTTTCTGATGCTTTTCTCATAGGCATAAATAACAATATTGCTTTTCCTTCTGTGACAAAAAGCTGCAAGAGAAAATTCAGTGAAACATTTGAAGAGCTCATTCACTGTGAGGTGTTGAGCCTTTATTAAATGTCTTTGAAACAGACATGAACATCGGGGGTTTTGAATCATAAAAGAACTGCAACACATTTTGAAAAGGACTAATTCTTCTGCTGTAATAAGCATAACATATGCATACTTCACCTGGCTGCGTCTTACCTCCATTACTAGCACTTCAAGTGAATACACCACCATCTCAGTGCTTTCAGCTCCAAACCAGACTCATTGGTATCTCTAATTATCAAATAATATAAACCTATGCCTAAATTTTCCTCTCTCATCACTTATTAAGTGCAATAGTCTTCAATATTCAAACTAATTCAGCAGCTGATACTTAGCTTACATGAACGAAATATGGTCAATACTGATTTTTCATAACTAAAAAGCTACAAATTAAAGAGAACCAACCGTGTCTGTTGAAGGTGTAAACTAGAATCACAGACTTTTACCATATGAAGTAACCACATGAAGTAAATATTTTGTATGTTAAGTCTTCATAGCTTTAGGACTTTAAGTTTGATCTAGTAAAAACGGTCACAAACAAAAGAGAAAGAGATTGCAGCTTTTGGAACTGAGGACACTGCCCTCAAAAGCAAATCCTGACATCAGTAGTTTCAATTGCATTTTTGTAAATGATAGCTTTATGCACATGTATTATTTCCTATTAACTGAGGACCAGTTTACAATCACCTTACATTAAATAATTCACCTAATGTCTTCCAGAAGTTGGAAAAGCTAAAAGTTAAATAGGCAATGTAACTTCAGAATACCATATAACAGAGAATTTGAACTCTTACCAGATTTTACTGCTAATGAAGAAATGGTTGCACTGGCAGCACTGGTTGAGACATCATTTCCTGAAATAAACACAGAAAGAATCATATTATTTCATCCACCTTCTAGATCTATTTAGCACTACATAGGCATATAAAGCGTTGAGCAGCAAGGACCTTCCTGGAAGATGCAGGTTCAGAAGCCTATTCGCAGAAGCAACTAAATAATACACTTCTGCTAGTAACCTTTTCAACTTGTAGCCTACATCTCTTAGCTTTACTGCTGTAATGGGGAGCATCTGCTACGGCCTCCTCCCTTGGACTGCAGGTTGTTTTCCAATGGGTATTAGTGTCTGTACAACTGGTTTGGGAAAAGAAAAAACAAACTCTGAAGCAGGTAAAGTTTTGCTAGGTCTTCTCCTTTAGCACAGCCACAGCTGCTCTGGGTCTTCAGGGTGGAGGATTAACTAAAATAACTGGCTGCAGGAGTACATACCCATTTTCCCATCTGGAGGAACAAAGCTGTATTAGTTCCCTTAGTAGTACAAGCACTTCAGGAAAGGTTTTCAGCATCACCTTGATCCCTATATATGAGGGAAAGAGGTGAATTCACAGAATATGGCTTGGGAAGTACCAGGTTGAGTAATACACTGACTTTCCTCACTGCCCTCAATGCAGTGTTCCAGCTGTTGGGAGTTCATTGCAGTAAACAACGCCAGCCTTAAAAATCCTAGGTCAACTCACTAGGTGAAATTCGCCAATATTATAAAACATACAAATCAGCCCATGCCCCCTTTTCCCACAAAACCAAAACAATTTCTGTATCGTCTGGCAGTGCTGAAAAGTTGTAACAGCATAAGTCAACTAGAGTTTTTGTTTCAGGTAAGATTTTCAGTCTTATTTCTGGGATGTCCACATTTTTCTACCGAAAGGAGTTAAAGGGGACAAGAAACGTGCGATGAAGGGGGTGAAAAAACCCTATATTGAGTTAGAAACAGTTGCATTTCACAACCATTTTATACTGCTGTGAGACAAGGATAGGTACATTCAGAGAGGAAGAAATCAGCTCTGCAACTGAACGAAGAGCAAAATGGCACAGACTAATCCCCCGGTGCTTTTGGGTTTGGAGTGTGACATCCTGTCATGCTGTATTAGCATGCTGTAATGTAGACATCGCAAAACTGAGTCAGGACAGCGTGTCACTATTCTTGTGTGACTCCATTCATGGTAATATCTGCAGGCATTCTCTCTTTTTTTGGCTACAGGGCAGAACAGTCAGCTTTGTTCCCTTTGCTCAGTATGCTGCGTTCCGATTAACATTTCACGCGCACCACCCGAGGCCTGCCAGAGTCACAGATCTAACCCGGAAAAAAACCCAAGCATAGTACAATTGCAGGAGCTCTGCAGGCACACATTAAGGCCTAGTCAGATGATCCCTTACAACTCCTCTTCAAGCAGTGTAAGGTGTTATCTGCCCTCTTGGCACCTACACATTTCTGACAGGCCTCAGCCCCACTCTCTTGGGCATGTCTTCTAGGTACGCCGCTGCCTTCACAATGCCGTGTCACAGCATGTGCTGGCCCAGTTTGATATGGGTATAGCCCACATCAAATTAAATCAGTTCCCTATGGGCCTGCTGCTGCTCCCCAGGACACATGGATACACTCAGGCTATGTGCAGCCCTTTGCACAGTGCCTTTAAAATACTGATTTTCCTGCCATTTAGTCACCCAGCCAAAAAAACGCTTCATTACCTACATTGGAAATACTCTGAAAGCAAATTTTATCCAAATAGGCTGAAAAGCAATCTTGTCTCTCTAAACCACAAGCATCTTTCCATCTCTTACATTCTCATTACGAGCTGCTGACAACGCTCCTGTAAATCCCCATGCCACGAGGCCACAGCACTAAAACAGAATGGGTTTTCAACAGTGCCTACATTTCATATGGTTTGTTATAACATCTCTCAGTGACTACCATGCCTGTAACACCAGCTAAATGCACTAGCTGGTGAAGTAGTTCATTCCCTAACTCCTCCCTTAACTCAGCATGACTTTGTGGAAAGCCCACTTAGATTATTCATCCTTTAAAGATGTTCTGTTTAATAGCCATGTTACCAGGCTGAGATTTCCTTAAAACTAGGGGGAAAAAAAAACCAACAAAAAAGAAAATTGAATTCACAGTTTTGTTATGAACCACAATTTTCTGATTTTAGCACAGACTAGAGATAAACTACGGTAAATTGGATTAATAGAGTAAAATAAAGTGGAGTTTTAGGAATTGTTTTCTGAAATGGTGGATAATTAAGTATACTTCAAAAAAGTTGAGAGCAACATGCAAAAATGTTTAAAGCTAGCCAGGTTTTTTGGGGTAAGTGGTTCATTAAAAGAAGCAATACAGCTGGTGGCTTATTATGCCCTTGTTTGCAATGTTAAATTGTGACTAAGGAGAATCCTGTGGGGGATAAAATCAAGAGATCAAAAACGATTGAGAAAAGAACTTTGACACACTAGAGACTGTTGCTAGACAAATAGAGAGACAGAAAGACTCATTTTTCTGCTCATACCAGGCTGTCTGCAGCCTCAGATGATGAGCAACCAATTAAAGTTACAATTGCATGGTTAGGGGCAAATTTAGATGCAGTAATCCCTTTGATATGAGAGCACTTTGCTCTACTCTGATGTGGGAGTAGCCAAAATCTACTTGGCAACTGCCCCCCATCCCCCTCCCAAACCTCTCCCATTTGTCATGTTCCCAGCTAGAAGAGCATAGGTGAGCTGTGGTGAAGCACCCTGGTGTCTGGAGAACACACATAGAACTATAAGGTACTTAGATGTTGCACTGGGCTGACTAAAGGGATGATGATAGTGGTGGTAAGACCCAAAAAGAGAAAAACAAGAATATGTAAAAGTAAGTATCAAGGTGAGAAGGAATCAGAACTGGCAGAAAGTTAACAGGACAGGAGGTAGAAAAGAGGGGAAAGGCAGGAAGGCTCAGAGAATGTAAGACAAGATGGGTGGCAGGGAAAAAGAAGGAATTAAGAAAAGCTCAAAAAACATTTGACCCAAAGCCAAAATGAAAACAAAACAAAACAAAAAACAACCCCCAAAACCTCCAACTTCTTTTCTTTTCTTTTGCTTTTAGATTCAGAGAATTTTGCTTTATTGTCTTTTCTGGCCCAGATTTAACAGGTCTTTTGTTTTAAAATTAAAACAACAGTAAAATAATTTGTATATTGTCTACTGATATGATTTTAAAATGAACAAACTGAAGCCCTGAACTTTCTTGTTTAGAATTCAGGAGTTGTCCCTGAGTTCAGCCAGGGCTGACCAACAGCCACAGTTGTCATAGAATCATAAGGGTTGGAAGGGACCTCGAGAGATCATCGGGTCCATCCCCCCTGCCAAAGCAGGCTCCCTGGTTCATATTGCACAGATAGGCATCCAGATGGGTCTTGAATGTCTCCAGAGATGGAGACTCCACAACCCCCCTGGGCAGCCTCTCCCTGGGCTCTGTCACCCTCACTGTGAAAAAGTTCTTCCGCACGTTGGTGCGGAACTTCCTGTGCTCCAACTTGCAGCCATTGCCCCTTGTCCTGTCTCCACAGACCACTGAAAAGGGGCTGGCCAATTCCCCCTGCATCCCATACTTAAGATATTTATAAACTTTAATAAGATCTCCCCTTAGTCATCTTTTTTCTAGGCTGAACAGTCCCAGCTCACCCAGCCTCTCCTCATAGGGGAGATGCTCCAGGCCCTTAATAATCTTTGTCACCCTTCTCTGGACTCTCTCCAGGAGATCCCTGTCTTTTTTATACCAGGGAGCCCAGAACTGGACACAATACTCCAGGTGGGGCCTGACCAGGGCAGAGTAGAGGGGGAGGATCACCTCCTTAGACCTGCTGACCACACTCTTCCTGATGCACCCCAGGATCCCATTGGCTCTCTTAGCCACCAAGGCACATTGCTGGCTCATAGCCAACCTGTCATCAACCAGGACCCCCAGGTCCTTCTCCATAGAGCTCTTTTCCAACAGGTCATCCCCCAGCCTGTACTGATTCAAATGGTTATTCCTCCCCAGGTGCAAGACTCTACACTTGCTTTTGTTGAACCTCATCTGGTTTCTCCCTGCCCAGCTCTCCAGCCTGTCCAGGTCTCGCTGAATGGCAGCGCAGTGTTCCTGCGTGTCAGCCACTCCTCCCAGCTTTGTATCATTGGCACTTGCTGAGGGTGGATGCTATTCCCTCATCAAGGTCGTCAATGAAGATATTGAACAGGACTGGACCCAACACCGAGTGCTGGGGAACACCGCTAGTCACAGGTCTCCAGCCAGACTCTGCTCCACTGAGCACCACCCTGTGAGCGTGGTCCAACAGCCAGTTCTCAAACTGCAGCTTTTGATGTAGGCTTCAGCTCACATCTCCTCCCTCTCCCTCTCATTATTTTTAACTTTATCCTGGGAAGACTAAGATAAGCAGGTTTTGACCTTGTGTTAATTAGGTGCCTGCTATTGCTATTATCAAGACAGAAAAAACACAGAAATGACTGCGTGATATTACATCAGCAGCTCTGTTTATACACTACAGGACACAAACCACTACACATAAGGCACCACATGAAAAAGCTAACACAGAATTGAATGCCAAAAGGTAGAATAAAAAACATTTAAAAAGACTAATAGATTGTTAAAAATATATATTGATTATAGTAGTTACATTATATACTAAATTTAAATACTATTCAGTTGGGCACTGATTTTTTATTTTGAAAGGAAATTACTTTTATGGAAAAGTCACTACCACTCTGAAGTAGTGAGGGAAATGGCCAATTTGACATTTTTTCACTTGACTTTGCACTAGGTAGATTGGAGCATATGTTCATATTAGAATCCCTCCATTCTGATGAGCATGGGTGAGGCCATGGCTGAAGTGCTTGGTTCAGCTTCAGAAGGGTGCTGAGAAGGGTGTGGATGCTTAGAAAGGGACGGGGGAGGTGTCAGACCTGTTAATGGAGAACCATAAAAATCATTGATTCTAGAAAAAAAAAAGACATCTCAGGCAGGATTGCAAAACTTGTATTTCTTTAGTTCAGAAAAGGCATAATAGCACTCAGGTAGGTGAGGGGCTGCAACAAAGAGAAAGGAATAAATGTCTCATTTTGTCCACTGAGAGTGAAACTAGAGGTAATGTAGAAGGGAAATTTGGACTAGAAACTTTCCAGGTTTTTTGGTGCCTGGGTCAAGCGGATGGTTTAAGATCCAAAAGCTAGTGTTTTAACTGTTTTCCTGATGCCCCTTCAAAACTGAACCAATACCCAAAAAGTATTGTAGCTGTGAGTAATTATGAAAGAGCTGTCCTGAGGAAACCTTTACATGTTAATTCCCTGTTTCAAGGCTATAAAGCACAATCTACAGGTGGCGTCATTGTATTATGTTTGTTTATTGTATATTATGTTCGTTTGTATGACCCTGAGCCTCTGCCATTATACACAACTCACAGAGGAGACAAAGTTGCTTTCTTGCTTTCTGTCTTTCTGCACCATCAGAAATAAAGAGCAACCTTTTCCCAAGAAGCAAATGATAATTCTGCCAACACCCATGATCGATAGACTCCTCTGTCACCTGCTTTAGTGGTATTCATGGGATGACTGCACACTTCATGTAACACTTTGTCCTTTCTGGAGAAAGTTATAGCTGTCCTTGTGAGAAAAGCTGGTACTGATAGTGTCAGAATTCCCAAAAAACTGCTGCTGCCTGACAATGTACACAACCTGTTAACTCTTACCGTGGAGCTCTGTTGTCTGATTTCTCTTTCATTTTCATTTATTGCTGCTTCATCTCTTCATTCTCTTATCTGATATTTCCCCAGGCCCAGTGTAGTTAAAGCACTTATTTCTGCTTTTACCCCTCACTCATCTTTCTTTCCTGCTTCATGACTTTCTACCCTAAACCTTGAGATAAATTTCCTTCTTATTTCATAATGCATTTTTGTGTAAAGGGTCCCACAGTGAAGAAAAAAATATGTTTGCCTAGACGAGTAGTTCATCTCCCATCAACCAGTCATTGCACAAACACTGCTTCCAGATGTGGAAAACAAAACCAGATTTTGGACACTGCTCAAGCCCTATTCAAACCCTCCAAACAGCACTGAAGTGGACCTGAATAAACCTTAAGTTTGATCTCTAAATTAGTGTAATTCCTCATGCACAAATAAGCCTTCTATACAGGCTCTCTACCTGGTGACATTTAGCACTCTGTGCTTTGGGGCTTTCCTCCTCAGTGAAGGAGGGCAAGGCAGAGTGCCAACAAGCAGTCCCTCAGTAAAGCTGGGGAGAAGGCAGAGTGCTACAGTGTTCTGGAAACCTGGGTTCAGTTTCCTGCCCAGCTACAAAGTAATCCTCTGCCAAGACACATATTAAGATACTTTAAAGTAGCTGCCACCGATGCTTATGGCTAGTTTGTAATGATACAGCGCTGGCCAGTTCCCCAAGGATCTAACTGACTTCCTCCATGTCTGTGGCATTCATGCTGCAATACTGCACTACCATAAATAGTGTGTGAGCTTGCCAGTTTACAGTTCTGCTGGATGTATCATCGCAAATAAGATAAATGGCTACAACTGCAGAGGTGAGATTACTCCTTCCGCTCTAGTATGTCTACATAGAACAATACAGTCTAATTTGTTTAGATGGAGTTTCTGGTATCTGTCTCATTCAGATCAGCTTGAGTTTTTCTATGAATTTTGCCATGTAGACACTCCTCGTGTCTCATTTTCCAACTGATAAGAGAATAATTGTATGTTCTTATTTTCTAGAGGACTGCAAACTCCGACATGCAATGGCACCATGCTCTAGCATTAAGGTAGTTACACAAGAAACAAGAGACTTGCAGATCAAGATCTCAACTTCATCTGCAGTTTTATCATTTTGATCTTGCATAATAATAATATGGATATAAGCTGCAATGTTTGCATTTGCAACTGATCTCAGCTTTCTCAATATTTTACTTTTTTTGGAATGAAATAAACAGTTGAGAACAAAAGAAAACCAAAACACACTCATAATAAAATACTAAAACCTACAGATATTCTGTTCTAAAATAGTACATTTAATCTTTAAGGACTCAAACTCTGAGTCCTCTATACTCAGATCAGCAAGATTTTAATTGGGAATCAAGGTTCTGATGTAATCCAGTGAACGTCTAGAGCTGGTAACTGTGTAGTAAAGGATGTTAACTTAAACTCATTTGCAAACTTCACAAATTTGAAGCAAACTCAAATAATAATACCCAACCTTCATGTCTTTGTATTTCTTCTGTGTTAAAGCAGTACACAAGGCATGGCATGCCTCACACATATATTCAGGTGTGTTTGTAATAGCATCTGCACAGAACTATTTTCACACTTAGTGAAAGGAAAGCTGCGTCCTCAGTAACAGTCCCATGCTGGATCACTGCCACTGCAATATCATCATGACTCGGAACTGCAAACTGTTTTTCCAGCCTGATCTCACAATGCTCTTGCACTTCTGCAAAAGCTCTTAACAGTCTTCTGCAACATAAGCCATTTTCCTCAGGCTTTTCTCTGTTGTATCTTATAGTAGCAAATGGAAGGACTACATGGACCCTGAACACCAGTCACACTTAAGGTGAACCCCTGTGAAATACAGTCAGGTACTACAAGCAATACTAAAAACCATAAGGACAGGAAGAGGCTGTGTTCTTTGCTGTCTGATGCCAACCAGCTGGAAGCCTGTGAGTCTTGCTGCCTCGGGAGGTGGGAAACCACCTCCTGTTTGCCAAGCTGTTACCTTCCTTTCAGTCACATCTCTCTTAGCAGCAACTTGAAAACATACTACACAAACCTATGCATTGAGATCTTTCATTTAAGTTCAACTTTCTACTTCTCCACTGTTGCTCCTGGTCCTGGTTTACAGGCAAGTGTCACAGCACAGATATGACCTGCTGTAAAAGAGTGGGAAGAAACATGGGCAGGAGCACAGGGGAAGACACCAAGGCAGGAAGGAGAAGCTCCTGGGCCAGAAGGGCACAGCAGCCTCCCTGCAGATAGCAAAAGCAACTGGAAACAGGAGAGAAAGGAAGACATTAGGGAGGGGGAGCATAAATGCAAAGCCCTGTAGCTAGAGAGACAGTGACAGGGCTGGTCTTGCGTGGCCTGGGCATGGACGCCAACAAGTGGGGCAATGTGGAACTGAGGCTTTGCAGAGGATATGCAAACCTGGTGTCCTGGAAGCACCAGGCAACGAGAACTGAGGAGAGGAAGGAAAGGGAGGGAGCTGGTGCAATTTCTCCGTGAGGGAACAGGGAGAAGGCAGGAAATGCAGCTTTGGTGACAGCCCTGCCCCAGTGTTCCTCCTGTTCACCCAGGCATGTGGCTAGTATGACCCAACACCAAGCACTAGCTCTTGGGAATTACTAATTCTCCAAGCGAGCAGTGCTGTTTCCACGAAGTCTGCTCAAAGCAACCAACAAACAGCTCCTAAACAGGGAGCCACCACCACACAGAGAGATACTGAACAAGCAGCTACCAAGAAGCAGCCTCAGCTAACATGGCCACAGGTTGTTAAAGGCTCCCCCTCAGTGAAAACAGTAACAAGAAGCATTAGACAAGTGTCCCTGTTTTTTACTGAGTACCTGAAACAACCCAAGCACAGACAGCGTCCTTTGTCTCTCTGCATATGTGGGCACACAAATCTGGGCACTCACCAGCTAGTTTCATGGTTTCTTTTACTGACCTAGAAATGCAAACTCCCTATCAAGGGCTCTTAATCGCAAGCTGGATGCACTTTCTGCTCCCACATGACGCCTGGTAGATATCTTTATTACTGTGTACTACAGAGGAATGAGAACATTGTTTGCACTCCATAAAATAATAAATATGCTCAGCATGCTCATCAGCACTCCAGTCTGCCTTGGACAAAGGCTCCAAGTTCTGTGCTTCTCTTTATTTAAACCTGTTAAACCTATTTAATAGGCTTTAATTAAACCCTTTAAAGCTATTTAAACCACCAGATTGTCACTCTTTGATGGTGATATATTTGTCTGTCCATGTGTAAGATAAAAGGTAGGAGTTACTAAGGGTTATTTTATAGTATGAAAAACAAACTGCCACCCCCTTTGCATTAGTCATGCTAAATCAATTTCAAAATGTTTTTAATGGGTGCAGTTTTATATAGAAAGAGCTTTTTACATATTTTACATTGTTGAGTAGAGCAAGAAAAAGAAAGGAAAGCCCCTTTCTCTACAACAGAAAAGAACAGGATTGTTGGTGTAAGTCACTCCCACCAAGGAAGCAGAGAGAAAACTACATCTTTCTGTGGGTAACACTTAGCATACTTTTTCCTTACCATGCTATTTGAAAGCCTATTTTTGTTTCCCAGGAAAGAGTATGTTTGGGTAGGGCTGAGATGAAACAACCAGAGAGGAAGCCGAGCCCAGGTCAGTCAGTGGCTCTTCTTTGCAACGCCTTGCAGCGGTTAGTAAAATCATAGTTCTTCTCTATGTTTGTGATCCAAATGCCTCTCCAGGAACATGACTAATTTTATAGCTCAGGAAAGGGTCACTGCAGTGGCTGCTATGGTATATTTATTTTTAACTCATCCCAGATCAGCCTAGGCACCCTTTTCAGTTACACCCGCCCATAACACTGTTCTTGACAAAGTTCTGAAAGCCTCTGGAACATCAAAATCCTGTTCCCATCAGAAAACTTCAGTCAAAACACTGTAAATTGCTTCTATAATTAATGTAATTCCATGTTCAATTGAATGCTTCTTCATCTTTTCCACATTTTCCAGACAAAGGTTAAATGGTACAGAATATCCCAAAGGAAAAGCCCAAAGTGGACTAGAGCCTTATTGGAGTTAAATTATATCCAAGGATGAAAGATATACTGTAAAAATATCTGATTTCTGTAACTGGCACATATGGCTGATGAAGACCTCCTTGTCTGTGAGTATTTTGCTAAGCTGATTGGTAGAAATTCAAAATAACATGAGTATTCAATCTGATACAACTGCTAAGCTCAGATGTGAAACTGAAATGCTTTTCTTGCATGGTTTATGGTCCAAAGTAGAAATTAAAAAACCAAAATCTTTACCGGGAGAGCACTTAAAGCACAGGGTCCCATGCTATCAAAGAGCAGTAGGCACTGCTGTGATAGCCATACCAGCATCCACACTGCTAATCAGCTTCCTAGTGGAGCACAAAGTGTACCATATTTAGGATGCTCAGGCTTGTGAAAACCCTGGGTCCCAGTCAGTGCACTGGGAAGTCATGGAGAGCTGGAGGCTGATCATCTCATGTTGGTGAATAGCTGTAGAAATCACTTGTACTTCTATTGGTAATTAGCAAAAATTTATTCCCCATGACAATTACAACTCTCGTGAATGAGCTGTTCCATTCCTACTGAAACCCTTCTACTCTTTTCCCTTGGCAATTTCTTCCATAAATGATCAATTCTTATTTTCCATCTTTTGCACATGCAAACAGTATTTTCTGCCAGTTCCTAGAAATGCAAGGTGAACACAATTAGGGAGGAAGCAGGCAGTGCATTACAAGAAAATGTCACTAAGCCAGTAAGATAAATTGTGCACTAGTTCACCTGGATTCAACAGCTCTGAGACACATAGCCACATGATGCCATTAGCCCAGGGAAAGGCTTGCAGAGGAAAATAATTGATTCCTCCGAAGCCATTTGAACTAGACCAGATAAAATGTGCAGAGAAACAAAAAAAAGCCCTACTCCAGGAGATTTTTTTTGCCTCCAATACCTGTGCTGTGCCTTTCTCTCACTGTCATCTGCACATCTTACCTATCTTACTTGGCAAAGATCTCTAATCTGCTTGTTACATGTTGGATACTACTATAGTGAGTTGTTACAAGTGAAGTCCAACAGTTTGGTAAACACATTTGCTGCCTTCTGAGTCACAGCAAATATACTAATACAATGCTTTTGTATGAAAAAAACTTCCCTAAAGAGAATCTAAAGCTGCTCTACTGTAGTAGCCTTTCTGGGCAGACAGCTTTTGGTGCTGGCTATTTTCAAAGATCTCTGTGTTTTGTGGCAAGCAGAGTTAAATACCATATTCTGAATGTCCAGAAAGCTCCATAATTCAAAGAATTCAGCCATTTTCAGAAAGAGATTTTAACAGTCCTGTGCAGAAATGAGTAACTACAATTGGCCCACATGCTAGTCCGAAAACATTTGTTTCAACATGCCATAGACCTAGACCTTTATGATCATCTGCAGGAGTCAAAGGGAAATGAGGTTTGGACAACTTGGGAGCAGTTTGAGAGTCTGTAATTCCTGGGAAAAAAGAAGAAAGCCCAAGTTTTGGCTTTTTGGGGACTTTGAATGGCAGTAGATGCATTAGCCACATGTCATGTCTAAAGCCACCCCTCTCTACTGGACACCTCACAAGGAGTTTAGGGGTGAAAACATTCAAACTTCTCATTTCTTGCCAGAGCAATCTTCAACTAGTTTTGCCATTTCACCTACCAATATTTGGTGATATTTTTCCTTCCACAGCCTTTGAATGAGTTTGCAAACACTTATATTTACATCATCTATATTGCTGTGATATATAACCCATGCCGAGACGAGGAGGGGTAATTCATCTGTCAAAGAAAGATGATTTCAGACTGTCCTCATGCTGGGATAGACAGCACCACACGCATTAACATTTAGAAGGTTATCAACGCTGTATTTCAAATAAAAGCTTAGACTCAAGGTTGAGCATGTGAAGAAGTAGGAAAACTAGAAAAAAATGAAGAAATATATGGAGCTCTGATCACTTCAAATAATTATCATGCAATGAAAATGTGCCTCAACAAATAAGTAAGGTATTTTACAGACAAAAATAATGTGAATCCAGGCTAGTAAATCTCCTGGCACTGTTTTCCTCAGACTAAAATCTAAAGCTTTTGCCATTCTGATCAGTTATTTGCCTCAATATCCAAACATTTTCAAGCCCAAATATGATATTCATCTCCTGCTAAAGATTATGAAAGAAGTCTGCAAGAAGCACACCATCTGAGTGTATTAATCAGGGATTTAATTGATTTAACCCTAAAGTTCTGATGACAATGACACTCCTCAAAGCAAGTGCCACACTGAGAAATCATGGCATAAAGACAAACTGAATATGCTTTTTAGAACGATTACATATCCTGTAGAAATCTTCAGTCAGCCAGGCTGGTGTAGCCCTCCCATCCCGGCGAACTGCATAATTTCATCAGAGTGATAAGACAAGGCAGACGATGCCAAACTATGTGCCACTTGCTCTGTGGTTTCAGCAATGTGAGATGTGTTGCTATGTACAACGTGCAGCTAACACCCAGGAGCACATCAGCACCATTGAAAAAAAAAAAAAGAGATTAAAAATTGTTGTAAAAAAAGCTGTATTGATAAATAGGCTAGGATTTTCACCTGTATCAAAGTCAAGTAAGCAGCCACTTTCCACATAAAAGCAGTCAGAAATTCCTTGCCCTGTTACTAGTTTGAAACATAACCTTTGGAGCATGAAGCTAGTTTAGTCTGGCCTGAAAGGGGCCCCAGCCTAGTCTGGTAACTGAGGAAAAAAATTACTTGGAATTCATTTGTACTCCTCAAGACAAGCCTCTAGTACATGTGTAGATAGCCTCTGAGGGCTTCCTACACCCCTTCTACATCTCCTGCATGGGAACAATACACCAGCAGATCCCACAAGGCTGAATTTTGTTCCATTGGAGCCATTACATTAGCAGTGATCATCAGAGCATAGCTTTCTCGCATAGGGATGCAGGTTCAGAAGGCACAGTGTAGTGACAGCATTGTATTAAATTGTGTCAAACCACTTTTCCCTTCACAGGTAGGTCTGGCTGATAGACCATAATGCTCTTAGGGCATCCAGGTATCCACTTTCACAAGATGAATGCCAAGGTATCATGATCACCTGATAGCTCAGGTGCTGGGACAATAGCAGTGGTTTGCATGGCAGGACATGGAGCGAGGGTTTCAAGTCTTCTGTTTAAATCTGGGACACCTATTTATTTTTAGAGTGCTAGCTGAAACCAAAAGTAAATGTTTGTCTTCCAGGGAAGCCAGGTCTTCACTGTATTTGGAAATAACAGCCATTACAACACAAAAATCCAACACTCTCTGCTTAGAGAATTGCAAAATAAAGTTATTAAAAGTCTTCCTTGAGTTGTCTCAGGAATAAAACCCACAAACAAACAACACCCTGCCTCCCTTCTTGAGGAACACAAGTGATAAGGATGTCTTTCCCATGTGATTTAACTGTGGGACCTTATTCATATTTAGACTGTGAAGATAGCCTGGGAACTGAATGGTACCAGTTAAAAATACTGCCTTCCCTAGATTAAGAGTTTCCAAAAGATTACATTCACTTTGCATTTTTGCAGATTTTTCACACAGGACTCAGATGTATAAACAATCAGAGACCAAATTCAAGGTCCTTTCCTATTTAGAAAAAAACTGAAAGCCAAACCAAAACATGAACCTCAGCTGGTTCCACCTCCTCCTCACCCCCACTAATTTATAAATGAGTAAAGATCAGTAAGAATTCTAGGTTTCTATCCAGATAAGAGACAGCTAAATAAAAGAGAAAACATTCTGGTAAATTGTGTAACATGCCCAACAAATGGTTGTCTTTTCTGACATTATTATGTCTTCTCAGATTTGGAGTGAAGGGCTACAGACAACTTGTCCTTCAAATTCAGTTTCTCTCTTAGTTTGGTTGAAAATCGTAATGTTCTTATCAGGCAGGTATCAAGCCATCTGCAGTAAACTTGCCTTTGGGTTTGGAGCTGGAATAAGCAATTTCCTTCTCTCCAGTAATAAATACACACAAAACTGGCCCAATATGAGAAAGTTCTAATGAATGAAAGAAATGTGGCAGCAGTGGGAAAATACAACAACAAACAAAGCAACCTCCCCCCCCCTCCCCCCAAAAAAAAGATCTGTACAGGAAGAAAAGCTCCAATTAAAGGCTATGGTAAGCTCCAGCACCACTGGTTGATTTAGCTAGCCTTGCAAACTGCTGGGAACGGCAGCAACACTCAAAAAACAACTTAACTTTCTCTTTTTGTCCCCCACAATAGGCAAACTCTCAAGACATTCAATGTTTGGGTTCAAGCAAGCTAAAGGTGGTAAAAAGAATCTGTTTATCTAAAGTTTATTCACATTTCATAAATTTTCAGAGATGAGACAGCAGTCCAACTGTGACAGTCTCTCCCAGAGCACAGCCATGAATAACCCAGAACAAGGGGAGACCATGCTCAAAAGCTTTAACTCAAAACAGTTTAGTTAGTATTTAATTTTAAAAATGAATTTTTAAAAAAGGCTTGAAGGCTATGCTGAGAGCATAGGCAGCCTTTTGCTTTTCCATCTTCTATCTCCTCTAGTTAACATCAACAAAAGCAGAGTTCAGGCAGCTGCAAATGTGTGTAAGCACTGCAGGAGCACTGGTTTAGTGGAAGTTTTCTCAAGCTGTCAGCCTGGGAGCTGGTATTAATCTGCTGTGTTGCAGGGTTGGGATGTTGTCCCAGGCTCCAAAGCATCCCCTTAATGGGTTGAGAAGCACGTAACTTAGGGCTGATCCACAGTGTAATGGAACAACTCCAAATTGCTTCAGTAGCCTTTGGACTAGGCTCTTAATGCCAAGATTTGCTCCAATCTTTCTAAAATGAAAACCACACCACACCCTCCTTTCTCTTTTTTTTTTAGTGTCATCAATTTTGTCAAGAGCACTCTTGGAGAAAGGTACTGCTAGCTGTCAACAGGGGTCACTAATCAGACGTTAATAAACCCACCCACCAGTATGTTCCAGCTCCTACATTCGAGTGCATCCAGACTGATGCTGAGAGGAGCACAACCCCACTCTTTCCTTCTGTCATTCCCACAAGAAAGAAACATGGGTGTCTGGGTGAAAAGGAAGCTGTGGGTGTGCTATAAGCACTGTGTGGAGGACATCTGCTATGCCGTGTAGCCACAGCCGTGCTGTATTATACCACCAAGATGAAACCTCTAAGCACTTACATTATACACACGTGCTAATACCTCTCCCCTCATATTTTTGCAGAGTAAACATTGCCTTTAGACATGTTAAAAGTAATTACAACCTAATGTAGACTCAAGAGATTTATATTTTATTAGTAGCCCTTGGTAATTTTTTGACCCATTCCAGTGCTGTCTGTTTAAAGCTGAACCCAGACGGCATTTCTATTTGAGGTATGTTTTGGAGCAGGTAAGAATAAAGGGCACTATGCCAGAAGGACTGAACACCTTGCAATGAGCATGAAGGAACTACAGCTTTATGTATGTCATTTAGCTCTCAAAGTGTTGTGAAAAGCCTCAAGAGGAGGGACAAGTTGTCAGGAGGCTATTGGCCTCCCCATCTGCACATAATCTCTAGTAATTTCCTGACAGAGGGTAGATCCCACCAAATCATTAGGGACTTCTGAGGCTGTGAGATCCCAAGATGAATTAGAAAATTACCAAGAAAGCAGTTCCAGCAGACAGGCTGAAGACAAAGCATGAAATTTGGAAGCCCCGCAGGACACTGGCTACATTCTTTACTAACCACAATGGAAACATCTTTGTCCACTTCTGCATGATTTAGAAAAGATACAAAGACAAGCAGCTTATCTGTATTACGTGAAGAGGCTGCAAGCCCACACATTACTTGTCTCTGTAAACTATGAAGACAAACTATCCTAAAACCTGGGGGAGAGAATATTAAAACGCTGGGGTGTAATTTGACCTTCTCCAAATTTTACTGAGCATAATTAAAGAAAAACACCTCAAAGTGTTTCTAAGCAACTGGAGAAATATCTTGCTGCTGTCTCCAATGTTTAAAAAAGGGAGACTGAGCATAAGGGAGACTGGTGTCAGCCTCTTTACCATCCGTTCCTCTCTGAGATTATAAGATCCTGCTGTTACAGCCCAGATGTCTAGGACACTTCAGACAGCACAAACAGTGGAAACCTCAAGAATTTTGTCCAGCTTCATATAAAAGACAAAAAAACTGCTTCTGTCTTAAGAGGTTGATGCATGGGGTAGCCTGAAGGAAGCCTGACCAGATTATAGACTTCTCCTTTCACAAAGTAGACAGAGGCATCCTCCAAATTTCCCAACACACAGTCTTCATTTTCTAAGCAAATTTACCAACAGGATTGCACTACTGTGTCTACCCTGCAATAGAGCATTTTTAAAAAACCCAAAACTTTTACAGAACCAAAATTTTCTAGATCAAATCATATACAAAATTTGCTTATTCACTGTCATCAGTTCTGTCCTGTTCATATCATGCAGAGGAGGGAAAACCCTTTTTAAAGAAAGAATTGTATAAAATTGACAGAATTCCTCCCACCTTCGCATGTTACTTTCTGATAAGCTTTATGGACTGTTAAGTTAAATATGCTCCTTTTGATCCAGTTCCACTTTGCTTCTGAGAAGTTGTGAAATTAAAGGTTTAACAATGACAGGAAGGCTATTTTTACTAGAAGTAGCAGACAGAGAATAAATAGTGCCTCAACGCAGATTTTTGGGCTTGTACTTAATGTAGTTTTTAAAGCAGTTCTTTCTGAGGCACAACCTTATTTTTAGTCTCCTTTATTGAATAGTTATTTTCTAACAGCGGCCAGCCCAAGCAATAAAATAAGCTACACCACTAAAGACATTTCTAAGTTTTAACACATACTTTGAACAAACATTTCTTAACTTTTTTGTAGATCAGTTAATCTAGGATCATCAGTTTTTTTAACTTCTGGTTCACAAAATCCCTTAAAGGCAATCTATATATATTCATAGAAATTTTGGTTGTAAGTATTCACAACAGAGGGCCAGCTAATGAAAATATAGAAAAAAAGCAGATTTGACATAAAATTTATCTTTTGAAAAAGGTGATGATGGACTCTGGCCCTTGTTGCAGTTTCTCCCACTCTTTCAGCTTTTGCTTGTTAATTACACTTTAAAAGCACCATCTTTCAAACTGGAGAATAATCAAAACACCAATTAGGTGACCACATGAACACCACAAAGTTTGATCAAATCTGTGCATTTGAGAATATCCTTTAAAAGCTATCACACTCAGTAACTAATATTGCCCTAGGCTTGCATCCCTCATTATTTGACACTTGAAAAATGTTGTAATCCCCTGTATCTTTGGGGGGGGGGGGGGGGGGGGGAGCAAACCCAAGATAATTTCTGTGAAATACTCTTGGCCAAACTTATTGCTGGCATATTGCCAGGAAAATCCATCAGGATAGATTTGATTTGCAAGAGTAGTATTTGCCAAATCTGACAGACATTTCAATTGCCCCATTAAAGCCACCTCTACAAAAGATGCTTTATTTCAAAGAAGAAAAACAGAACAGAAAACCTTTGTAAATATAACTCTGCTTTTAACTCCTCTCAGATTGAGGAGCTTCATGACACGTAGAAAGAGAGCTGTCACAAAAAATACAATGGCAGGAAAGTTTTTCACAGAACACATATAACTCAACTACCAGTTAGTACCTTCTCCTCCAACACATAGTCTTTCAAACACTAAACTGGGGAAAGGAAAAAAAAAAACCATCCAACTACTGACAGCTAAGCTTTTGCTCACAAAACACCCCACAGATGTGACAAGTCTATCTAAAAAAGCCAAAGAACTTACCTCCCACAGTGCAAACACAAAGTAAAGCTAGGAAAAAGGAGGCAATCCCCAGGAGCTTCATGCTTGGTGCTGGTGGTGCTGTCAGCTCTCCCTTGCCCAGCTGGACAGGGAGTGCTCTCTCACTTTGAGGCAGGCCCTAATTACTCCATGGAAAAAGGTGTGTTGAGACTGTGCATAGCCACTGCCCATTCCTGCTTATTTTGGGGACTTTGATAAAGAACAGGAGGAAACACAACATACTCCCTCTGGGAGTTCAGTGCGGAGGAGATTTATTGTTTCAGTCCTCACAGGAACTCCTTTTCTTTGGCAGTGAACTATGTTTTTGTTAATGCATTATTTTGTTCTTCTTCGGCTGTGAGGTCAGGCAGGTTTTTGAACAGAAGCAAATCGTTCTTTAGAATATAGTATGCATCACCAACTTCCCTACTGTAGCTGAGGATACTTTTAAAGTGGACATTTATAAGTAATGAGGAAGACCAGTTAGTGGGGGATAATGCAGTCAGGAACAAAGGAGCAAAACAAGCAACAGGAGCCCTCACCTGGCTTTTATTTGTGTTGTGTAAAGTTGCCTTGGTGAAAATCACAGCTGCTTCACTCTAAAGGCAGAGAGATTGTCTCCCTGCAACTGAAAGGATGTGATGAAAACCAGGCTCTTTTTTGTTAGTTAGTTTGTTTGTTTGTTTTAATTTTTAATTTGAAAGTTGCAACTGGCTTTGAGCCTGTCTGCTCCATTAGTAATGGACGGGTTTTGTTATTCTTCTGTATAGGTAGTTGATGTGCCATAGGATGGAAATACAGTCCCCAGAGTTGAGCCTCTAACCTGAGCTGTCTAATGAGCCAGTACAGCATCACTCTATTCCTCAGAACCTGCTGATTTGGGAAACTCTGCTATCCCTCCTTCTCACACCCCTTTCTCTGATTTCTGTGGAAGAAACTGGAGCAGAGCTCTAGAGTTAAAGGCAATCTAAACATGATCTTTTGTTCTCTGTGCCTTAACGATTTAAGGCAGCTGATGGCAATTAATCACAAAACTTCAACCACAACAAGAATGTGGTGCAGTGCACCTACACCTCTCAGGAATATCTTGCGGAAAAATCGACCTCACAGCCAGCCTGACTCATTACATAGTCAACCCTACTTTCTGCAGTAATTAAAATATTTTTTTTTTCCACATGACTGTTTCTCACTATAGGGGGATGTTTTGGAATGGCTTTGTATGCCGGAACTCCCAGGAGCTAAGCCATACTGCTAACAACATTACTGTTTTATTCATGGGATGAGGAAAACAGTAGCAGCTCTGCACATGTGTGGAATAGCTTTTGTTTAGTAAAATAAACTACATTTCTAGATGTTAAAGTTATGATACATCCTTTTCCTATTGCAGGTGACAGAACCTGGTGCTCAGCAGAAATTTGATGGTAGACAATTAAATTCTGGCACTTCATTTGGACATACTTGAGTATTTGCATCCATGAGAGATGTAAACATCTAAGTTCTCCTTAGTGAGACTGTTTTCACCATCACTGGAAAGGATCACACAAACTTGACTCAGAGTAGGGGTGGGCCACAGAATGACACTTCTGTCAAGTTGACTGGAGCATATGGCAGGGAGTTAGCACCAGTGCTTTGTTTTTATGCTAGCTTTGTGCCGACGTAGGACCTAAAGTTAGAATGGGCCAGAGAAACTCTAACTACTGCAGCAGACAGCCTTCAAGCAAAAAGATAAATCTGAACACCTCATCCCAGGTTGGTGCTGTTTCTGATGGAGTAAGAACTCTGCCATTTTGTTTACTGCACTGCCAAACCACCACCTGAAATGTTAATTCTGAAGGATACAGAATGGAATATTATTTTATTGACTGAAATGAAACCACTGCAAAATCTAAGAGGCATGAGGACAGGATCCTTTGGGAAACTATCTGAATGCTTGAGTGTATTGATTCATTTCAGTGCCATTCATCTGAGTAGCACCATCTCAAGGAGTCATCAGTCCATCAGGATGATGACTGTGGTGGTTACCTGCAACTCACTGAAGGCAGAAAAGGCACAAAGTGTTGCAGCCCTGTAGTAGCTACCCATATCACAGGTATTGAAAAGGCTCTCCAACCTCATGCAAGGAGTTGGGAGGGAAAAAAAAGAGAAAGAGACAAGCGTCTTTGCCTTAGACCATGGCACGCAATTTGAGTTGTACATCAGAGAGTACAAGGCTACTTCCTGCCTCCCCGAAGCAGCCCCTCTGAGATACTCACATCAGTATCAAAGGCAGCTAACTTCTGTTAGATCAAACTTGGTATGGATAGCAGCAGCAGTATTCATAGGGAGGAATAATGGGATCAGAAAAGGAGCAGCTCAAAGAAGCCACTGAAAGAAAAACTGGCCAAAGCCAAGCTGTAGCTTCTATCTTGGAGAATCTGAGCTGCAGATGCAAGAACAACCCTTGTCTATGGAAATATTTTTTCCTTTAAAAAGAAGTAATTTTAAAACTTCCAGCGATCTTCATAGCATAAGATTATTCCTCTATGTGTTCGCTGAATGGAAATCTTCTCTTTTCCTCCCTACCAGCAAATAAGTTTTCATTTATTAAATAAATGTTTTTCTTTCTTTCCTCAAATCAAGAAACTTAGCTTCAGTGCCAATGTGTGCTTTGTTTTGTAAAGAGAAATTTGGTCATCGGTACAGCTGCCAACTGTGGTATTACTGCTGGTGCTGGATTATCTGGAGTTTCACTTAGAGCTCGAGAACAAGTGACTGTGGGACAGACTCAGTATCTACATTTTTTTCAGCTAAGATTTTAGCCCTCCTAGTTGCAGAAGAAAACTTGAAACATGACCAAAGAGCACTCTAGAGAATGAAAGGACTCTCTGTTTTAAAATACCGTTATGTTGTAGTCCAGTAGTGGTTGGGGTAGCCTGAGTTATATATTTATTTTTGCCAGTGTGGTATTTCATTATTAAAGGGAAACCATTTATTGCCACAGTGGATTTGCAGTTACAGGTTTATTGGTCTCAGGCTGTATTTATATATTCTTTCTTAGTTCACATTGCTTGGAGCAAAACATTGCCTTTTTATGCACAGTTCTCCTATGAGGTTCAAATAATCCCCTTCAGATTTACAGAATGTAAAAATTTTACATATTGTTCAATATTCTTGAAGCGTGGCTGCATAACCCAGGAAATCCTATGGGCAGCCATGCTGCCTTGCTGTCGGCTACCGGCAGTTTCCAGTGTAGGTGCGAAGAGGAAATTTCTCAACGTTTACAAAGGCAAAAATAAAAAGATGCAAAGATACACAGTCTTTGATGATTTACTGACATGAAGGAACAAACATATTGACTAAATTTGCCAGCCTTTCCCATTGCTGCTTACAATCCCTTCCACTGATGGTTATTCTAACTCTTGCAGCAGAATGAGAGAAAAAGACCGAGATAATCTCAGACTCCTATTGTTTTGTTACATCTATATTTCAGCAAATATATCTGATGCTTTATCTGAAATTACCTCCATACTTGGTTATACTCCCATGAGCATGCTAAATTTACACTGAAAAGTGCAATTGCAACAGTATAGAAATACATTGCCTAGTTATGTTTTCTGTTCTTTCTAAAATTATTTTTAAAAGTTCTTGTTTTAGTCTATTACATCCTTGAAAATTTTAATAAAAAGTAGAACTCCAAAGAACTTGAATATAGCAATATGAAACCAAGATATTTTGATGGTCACATATAGAAGTTACTCTGAAAATTCATGTTGAGGGACACTATAAAATGTAAGTATTTTGTTCTGAATTTTTTATGGAAGCACTGGAACATCTCAGGAAATAGAAATGTCAGTGCCCAAATTCCACCTCACACAATAATATTAAAAATATTAAAGATCAGGCTTGCAAATGTTTTAAAGTGCTTAAAACCCCAAGATAGCTACCTTTTCTTTGTAGCACAGAAATGTTTAAATGTCATTGATTTGATTCAGAGCCAACCACTAATGTGAAAAGTTCCACTAAATCTCTTAAGTGCCTAGAATCACTAAGTGCCTAGATGCCTTTATGTAGGCACTAAAGACCAAAGTGCACTGAGTCTGTATTCAGTATTCTTTTTATTGAAGATACTTTCAAGGCCAGATCTAACAGAGGTACTGCAGCTCTAGCTATCAGGCTCGAGTATTGTTTATTTGCAACATGAACAGACTCTGTAAGACTATCTACTACTACAGAGCATGTTTTTCCTACTCTTTCATACCTGGAACTCTATTGATGCATTACAGGAAGTGAAAATATGTTTGAAGGACCTGGCTCAATGTTTATTCACTGCCAGTTGATAACAAGTCAGGACTGTATTTGTAGAAAAGTAGCTGCCACTCTGCTAGAGTGCCAGATTTCAAAGAATGTTTGAGGTATTCAGTAGATACATAGTGCTGTCAAAAGGGTGCAGCAAATTGATGCTCTTGAGCTACCTCTTTCTATCTCTCCCTTACTGTACGGTCCCATTGCTGCTGCCAGCAAAACACGAGACAGAAAGAGGGCTCTGCTTGTTTCATGTTCTTGTTCCCAAAACTGTATTTCTATTCTAAGCCATGATTTGTATCACTGTCTCATGAATCTAGGTATCAATAAAGACAGTCTCATTCTTATGCTCTGTCCTGATTTCCTAATCCTGTAGACAATACATTTTATTGGAAGGATACCAGTTTACCTGGTGACCAGTTTCATTGGCTGCAGGAGTTACTCATACCTAGATAATGTACATGAAAAGCTGTACTTGGCTGGTTTTGTTGACTAGTCACCCATGTGGATGTCTTTTGACTTTTTGAACTCATCACTTAGAGTTGCAATGATGTATAGATATTTTGCTCTTGCTGGTCAGAGAGAAGTTTAAGCATAACTACAGTGCCAGAGAGAAGAAAGCTGGAGGGAAATGTACTGCTGCCCCAAGTCATAGTTCATGTTTATGTACAAGCAGTCAGGAGAGCTGGAAGAGAGAGACTATCAACAGTCATTCTAGGGATATAAAAATATGTGGACTTGCAAACTTAAAGCTAGGAACTTCATGTCATGTAAAGACTCACACAGAATGTGTTTATAGGCTTTGTATCCTGTCCTGAGCTAATGAAATGGGAAACAGTGAGTCAGTCTCAGTTTCTCATGTTATTTGAAATGCATGGAATGATTATATGGTTGGCTGTCTCAGAGGAAACAAAATAGAAGTATGTGTTTGAACCATGCCTTAATTTTCCAAAAGGCTGAATAAATCTAGCTGCTATCTAACCAGGCATCTATCTTGTCTTTGTTGCAGTAAACTGCGATAGCTCATTCATCCTGGGCCTGATTAAAAAACAGGCAGCAGTATGAGACAGCAGTGGTCTCATAGTGATCAGCAGTGAAAAGCAAGATGTTACTTTCTGTTCCAACCATACTTGTCAGTTTTCCTGGGCAGGATGTTGGACATTCAGCTTCTGCCTAGCTGAGTTTCTGTGGCTTCTCTTTTCCATTTGGTTTCCTCTGCACGGGCAGTGGAAAATGTATCAGGTTTCTCATCAGTCCCATGAGGGGATACTCTGTGCATTGGTCTGAGCTGTATTTTTTAACAGCAACAGCTTTGTTTTCAGACCACTAGTGCCAAAAAAAGAACATCTTAAAACATTATAAAATATTGATTATAAAGAGCCTATTGTACTTAAATACAAGTAGTATGGCTTTCTCAGCTGCCAACACTAAGGCTATGCTCGTATCCTACCATCTATTACAAAGCTATGTTTTTATCCACTCATAAAAGCAGTCACTGAAAAAAACATGTCCAGATTCCAGTTTTGTTTCTGTTTGTCAACACTGTGAGTTTTGAGGGGCTTGGGCTACCTTAGAGAACCCTGGGAGCTTCATACCTGTGTGATGTGGGGCTGGCAAAAGAGAGAGTTACAGGAGATTTGGCAGCTGTGCAGAATTTAATGTTGGGCAGATAGACGGTATGCAGGAACTGTCAGGCCAGCGCGCTCACTTCCCGCATCTCTTACTCTGTCACAAAAGTGAGGTAAAGAGACAATTCATAATGAACAGCTTTTTCTGGAACTCATTAACAGGAAGACAGAATTCACATATTATGAATTTGAGACTAAGTTATGCTCCAAGACAATGTCTAGGAGACATCTCTGTTTCATGGAGCTGCTCTTGAAATTAAGACAGCTCCTCTCTTAGCATTATTCCTCATGCCTTTCCCCCCCCCCCCCCCAGCTATCTACTATTCCCTCCAATCCAACTTCCAGTATTGATAGGTTTGAACTCTTTGTGGCTTAACCTCCTTATCCAGAATAGCTGTTACTGCTGCTCCTCAGTGTCTGGCTTCCCAAGCCTTCATTCCTTTGGTGTATTTCAGACTTCCTGTTGTCGCTATCAGAATGAGTCCTGCTGGCAAGCACTTTTTGACACATGCAAAATACAATGCATGTCCGGTCTGATAAGGAAATAACGTTGCCAAGAAAAGTGGGTAAAATCCCTCTGCCAAAATATACCCCCAGCATTTCAGCTTCCCAGCAGACTGTGTATCTACCCCTTCACAGATACCATAAAGATTTTCCTGTTTCTACTTTCCAATTTATTCAGCAATACAGAAGGGACTAAATGCCTTCCACAGCATGTAATAGTTAGCCAGTATTTCAGCCAGCTGAAAATAAAAGCATCTTGGGCACCTGCTAAAAGCAGGTATTTCAGATCATCCACAGATAGCTGGAAAACATACAAAAAATTTCACACATACATGCTTTTGGTAATTTTTTACACTGCTGGCAAGTTTATCATCAGGAATGCATCAGTTCACATCCATCTCTGCTTACAATAATCTAAATTTTTGTGCCAGACAGCTGGGATAAGACTAAAACTTTTTAAAGAAAAAAACCCAAGCAAGCCAACAGATAAAAATGGACTAACAGCATTCTGTGCTGCCACATACCGTGCTTAGGACTGTTCTGGAACAATGGAAAATGTTTGTAGGAAAAAAAGCTGTTAATAAACATATGATACCAGTCACCTCTTTTGATTAACTCTATGGTATACACTGTCAAGTATTTGGAGTTAAAAAACTCTGCTCGGGGACATTATCACCATAGGTGTTTGCGGCAACAGCACTGTATTTCAATGTAACATTAAAAAATGCTCGTTTGGAGCCAAGACCTATTCAAGTAAGTTTGAGCTACCACAAGAGGAGGGCTAGGTGAAGAATGGTTTTTAAAAAATTCCTTCTCTCTCACATCTCTCCATGAAGAACAGAACCACATACAACCAACATATTATGGTCCAAGTTAAGACAACATATTTTCCTTCACAGTTGGATCAGGTTGGGAGACTGCTAATCCCCATAGCTCAGCTGAAAAGCAAAACCCCAGTGAGCTTTCGTAAATCAACTGGAGCTCAGCACTTCAGATGCTGAAATTAATACTTTGCTTTCATTTTTATTCAGTGGTGGGAATAGCAGATGGGCATCAGTTGTTTCTACAGACTTTTTTTTCCTTTTTTTTTTCTTGAGGTCTTAAAAAAGAAGGGAGGAACAATGATAAGGCTGGAACAATGCAATCCACACAACTAAAGTTTCAGGCAGAGTACCCTAATCACATTAATGAAGGAAGCAAGCACTCAATAAAACTACAGCATATTGTTTTCATTTGACTTTCTACTGTTTTAATAGTTTGACTGAAGACAGGGAGCATCACCATCACTGGGAATATGTGAAAACAGGTTAAATACCTATTGGGGATAATGCACCATGGTCTGAGGCAGAGATCTGACTCTCATTTCTAGTAGGGCCCTTGCAATCCTGAGAGTCTGTGAGGAGCATTTCAGTCTGGAAAATGTATCAATCAGTTTATTAATTCACTGGTTATCTAACTTTTGTCATCACCCACAGATACGGACACGCATTTTCAGCCTGCATGTGCAGACCAAAGCTGGGGAGCCTGGGCATTAGTCCATTAGAGCTAGATGATGAAATACAAAGTCCATCAAGGGCCAGCTGAGGTGGCAGTTCCACTTACACAGATTTTCAAATCTGTGTGCTAACAAAAGATGGGTAGGAATAGCCAAAATTGTGAAGTGACATGTGTATCATCACATATACTGAAATACATGTAATAGTAGCACAAAACCCCTCTTTTGTAGGGCTACTACTGTACTGACAGAAAGTTCAATTTTGCAAAACAGCCTCATTCACATTAGGAGAAATGTAAAGTGTTGGCAATTGTTCAAGCAATCATTGAGGAAACCTAAACCTTTTATTTCATTTAACTGACATAACCTTTTCCTGTGATCTTCATTGCACAACAGAGCTTTACAGGAAGAAACTGTTTCAACATACCTTATAGCTGCTGGAAATCCCTATATAACACAATTCTTGGATCAACTGTTCAACTAAGACTGGATCAGCTCAGTAGTTGGAGAGAAAAAAGCTTCAGAAAGTCCACATGTGTTTCAGGAACTAATATAGACATCATTACTGCTCTAGCAGAATACCAATGACCAAGGGGAGCAATACCTTGCTGACAACCCACAGCAGGCCCCTCCTCTGTGGTCCCCTTACTTTGATCAGTTCCTGAAGAGCAATCACTTCTTGCTGCTTTTATTTTATTTATTTTTTTGGGGGGGTGGAGCAGGGAGGTGAGTTGAGGGGAGGTAATGGTAGGGCAGGGATGGGAAGCAGGAGGGCTCCTACACTTCAATCCCTTGGTAGCAATTGGTGTTAGAAAGACTTTCATTTCCCCGGGATCCTGTTGTTTGGCTGGGAGGCCCTGGGGTGAGTCACTGAGCCACCAACTGCAAAACAACAGGAAGAGTCACAAAATCCTTCAAGAATAACAATGACTGGGAGGTGTCTTCATCCAGGCTAGATTGTTGGTTACCGACAACATTTGCAACTGCATTGGAAATATGCTTCTTTCAGGTCATATTTTTATTTTATTTCCTCTTCTAAAATGGATTTTTTTTTCCACAAAATCTTTCAAACAGTAGAGCTGATGGACTACAATGTATCAAGCTGACTATTTACTGAGTTTTTCTACTTTATGTTGAAAGATTTATTTGATAAAGAATTTTTAAAACATTTGATCATCTTCAGAGCTTGTGATATATATCCTTTCAGTACAGGTTTTGGAGAGTAAATAGCAATGGCTGCTGAGGAATTTAACTGAAAATAATGTTTTCTGGTGTTCAGCCAGACCTGATCTGTCCTCAAGCCAGGCCAGATCTGCTCTCTAGCCAAAGTTACAGGCAGATTCTTCAAACCCTTCCAGACCAGCCTAACTGTGCTCCCAGTAAAGTCAATTAAAAATCCCAAACCCAACCTTTCACCAACTGCAGTGAGCAGCATATGGGATGGTCAGTTTGGAAACTTGCTCACACCTATTCTACACTTATTTTTAGTGACAGGATGACAAATCTGTGCTTTGAGTGCAGAACCTCCCACAACACCATGAAGCTAAAGACTCTGCTGAACACTTCTTTTTGTCTTGCTTTCAGTATTCTGAGGCTTTTAACATTCTGTTTGCCGGTTCTCAACAGCTTTGACATGACTCCCATATCCCCACAACAAACACTGCTTCTCAAATTTCACTTTTCCCTTTGTACCTGCTCTGGTGACAAGTAACATTTTCCTTGTTTATACAACAGGCCACACAGTATATACTCAGCGGGAGTGACTTCTGGCCATATGACTACCTGGCAAACCTACACATCAAAGATTTCACTAGCCAAGTTATTTGCCTGAAGATCATAAAACAAGAGAAATAATTGTCTAGGAGATAAAGATAGTGCTCACACTTCCGTAACTTCTCAAGTTACTATGGAAAATTACTTCAGATGTGGAAAAACTAGGGCTATTTTACTGCTAAAGCCCTCCTCTGGGTTAATGCAGTTATCACATTTTCCAAATACATTTCCTTGGTCAGTGAAAGCAGAGAGAGTGGCTGGCAGTCTTCAGCCAACATTTCTGAACTCCTGCAATGTTCGACGATGGGCTTTGGGTAGGTGAAGGCAAATGTTTTGCAAATGCTATTAATACAAACATGAAGAGAAGTCTCAGGCTTGCATTTGGAAAAAAAACTTCACAAAAATAAAAATATATACATCAGGACTGACCTAAAACTCAGCATCAGCATGCTTCAAAAGTGGGTGTCTAATGTTAGGCTCCTAAATCCTTTTTAGCCACTAAGATTAGTAGCTTGATCTTTGTTACTGGTAATCACCCAGCAGGTTCAGGAAAAGTAGCTTATTTAGGTATATAAATGTGGGGTTTAGGAGCCCAATTTAGTCTCTGAAGCCATAAATCTTGGCCATGCATTCTCAACCGAGAACAAGTAAGAGCACTAGGATTTTCAGTTACTATTAGAGTTTTACTTCCAGGTTGCACATAATCACAAGGGCTCTAATTTTCTAGGTCCATTTTAGACACAATTTCAACATTGCTGTAGTTATTCTGTAGGTGGAAGAGGGAAAGGATGGCAAGGTCCATGGCAGAGCCCCAACCACCAGAACAAATCCAGGGTAGGAGCCTTGCTTCCTTTCCTCCTTCCAGCTTCTTGTGAAGTTGGCATGGGCCAGGCTGCATTTTGCCCAGTCGCTTCCTTCCTCTTGTTATCTATGCAAAAGCCACTTGCAGCCTATCTGTCTGTCTAGCCTCCAGCAAGGCTCCACGGGCTCTCATGTACTTTTCAGCCCATGCAGTGACACTATTCCTTCCACCTGCAAGACAAAGGACCTCGAAGGCCCTACACTCCAGAAGCTGACACTACCTGCCTTTTTCTGCTGAAAAAGTGGATTTGTCTCTGCTATGTAACTGCTAACAGGATGCCTTGCAGGGAAGTGGAAGATAAAAATAAAAAAAAGCTATTTTAACTGGCTACTTTTAAAGAGGCTTTGTTTTCCTTGTCAAGACTCTGTGGAACACAGAAAGCATAACTCCAGGGTATGGCTACATTTGAAACCAAAACCTAGGCCAAATCTTCAGCAGAAGCCAAAGTCAAAGCCAAACCAGAAGCATAAATCAAAACCAAATGTGTAACTATATTCCTAGAAAGTCCTCCTTTTGAATAAAAATGTAATTGCGCTCTTATTTTTCAAGCCTTGAATATACACAAAAGCTGTAACCGTTTTAGAAGCTGATTTTTACTTTGATTAGGACAGCATTTTTACATCCTTTTAGGTTACTCGCAGAACAACTTGCACTTATTTCTCTTAATTCATTCCTTACAGGCCAGGACAGCTTTTGTCTCCAGAGTCCTCAGAGAGAACATGCTCTATACTTTTATGTCCAGATTTTTTTTTTAGTGATTACATTGGAATAATTTTACAAAGAGTAAGAATCTTTCTGAATTCTTTAAATTTAGTGTATGACTTGTATGTCTAAATGAATTCACGTAAGTTACTCTGCAGGGTTGCAGTGTGGACTATGGGATAATAGTGTTGACTGGTCATAAAGAGGGAGGGAATTAATCCAAAGGGGCACTAAAAATAGCGTGAGGAAGAAGCTTTCTTCAGACTGTAGCCAATCTACTCAGCGAGTACAGCAAGGTGACAAATGTTTGTCTTAGAAAGATTACACAACAAAGATTAAAAGACAACTGATTTGAGGATAAAACCTTAAATATTCCTTAGATAAAAAGAGAAAATATTTTCACAGCAGAGAGGGGCTCCTACTTTGTAGAATAGCTTTGGATTTATCTTCTAGAACTGCTGGCCCTCTGAAATCCACTATAGCAGAGCAAGCAGGGTGATGAAGAAAATGAGGAGGGCAATGTCAGACCACATGGATTAAGTGAATAAATGCAGTGTGCTGTTGAAGCTGTATTTTCAAGAGCTCAGCAATACGCAGTTCTCCACAGATTTTAGTGCACGCTTGTGCCCAAGCACAAAGTTAAGCGTCTTTGCAGCTCAGTTTTCAAGTGCTTCCACTTGAAGCACTGCCATGTATGTAAGACTCACATCATGAACTCAGGGATGGCCATATCCTGGCTTTAGTTGCACCATCCTTGTTGGTACAATAAAGTTAGTTTGTTAACTTTTAAGAACTACTTAGTGGAAGATAACTGCAGTAGCAGAAATGCAAGATGAGCTTGTTCTTTGCTAATGTGGATGATCTGGTGGAGATTAAAGAGTGTTTTAATGTTGCAGCAAATTAAGCTATATGAACAAACAGTATTACAAACACTTCACCTATCCTTTGCTTACAACAAAGCCTCACAGAAATTACCAGGGTTTTTTGTATGTTTTCAGTTCTTTTGTTAGTCAGAGGCTTAAGGAAACCTCTCAAAAGAGAGCAGGAAGGGCTGTGGGCTGATTCTTCGATTCTTCGTAATTCATTGATTTCCTTCCTTTCATCCCAAGATAGAGCTTCACTGGATGAGTCTGCATGGTAGTGTGCATAATGCTGCAGTCAAGTAATGCCCAGCACAACACAGACCCACCTCCATCCATGGGAGAGGAGTGGCAACATCAGCGCCATCCTCAACAGATGCCTCCAGTGCCTCCTGGCAAAGTGTAGGGCGCTCTGAGGAAAGTCTCCCATTTTAAGTGGCACTCAGCATTGAATCAGCCTAGGGGAACTCAAATGTGTACATGGCTTAAATGAGCTTCTAATGCCTGCAAGGGTAGAAATTGAAGCAGTATTCCAAAGTGTCCAGAAATTAGTAATAAGCAATAAGCTGATTTCTCCAATTGTACCCCCAATGTCCACTTAATAGAAAAAAATAATTAAATCAGGCAAGGTTATGCTCACAACGTATTTCATGACCATGAAAACATACCATGATCCTCATGCTCCAACTGAAGGGTTGCCTGAGAGTCCAGTTGTGTGCCTGAAACAGGTGTTTTGACCTGTGTCTTTGGAAGCCCTTGATTATTTATGGGATAATTTTAACAAAAAAAGATCAGGAACATTCAAGGTGACTGGAATAACATTTTCAAGCTTCTTGAGCACTAAGCTCTAACTACCGATGTGTTATTATTACTGGTCAGAGCAAGATCAGTAATTAGATGTATCACTGCAGACAGCCAGAGAAAAATTACAGAAATGATGACCTCCTTTAAAATTTTTGTCAAAGCAATTGACACTGGGGAATGAGTCCCACTGGACTGGGGGCTGCAAGTGTGGTTTTGGTTTAGATTATGCTCTCTCTATGGAGCACTTCACTGACCTATCAGTGTGGAAATCCAATTGACTTGAGAAGAAACAGGGATAAATCCCTGCTGAAAATGCCACCCTTAGTCTTCCTTTTATCTTCAAACAACCCTTGTAAACTCACTGAGACTATATCAAAAGAAAGTTTTAACATATAAATACGAAAAGCAGCTCCACAGTTTCACTGAGTTGCTTTTTCAACTCGTTCCTTTTATATCTTGGTTCGTCTCTCGCAGCAGTTTTTACACAAAACAAACAGGCTAAACATTATTTGTGTGTTATTACAAAACGAGAGCCATAATTCCATGCTATCAAAAGTCAGTTTGAATTTTCTCAATAACGTGGAAAGGGCAAAACCTGACCTCTAATGGCTGTAACGCCCTGTTAAGAGCCACGGCAAAACAGCTAGTTAGTTTAATGGAAGCTAGAGCTGCCCTGAGGTTCCTACGTTCTCTACTTGCATTGCAAGAACAATCCAACCACCCTGCTTTATTTTCCCTCTCTTGAGCAAAATCAGTTCAACTGTTTCCACTGAGATCCCAGCAATGTGAACCAGACGCAGATCCATAATTGTGAACCTTCCTCCACAGCTTCTCTGCTCTCTAGCCTTGAATTTCTGCAGTCTTTCAGGAATTCTCTCTGCTCTTTCTTCCAAAGATTTCAAAACAAAACTGATAAAATTATATTTTTTCTCTCTGCAGCTCTTCAAGGTTCTTTAGACAGAGCAACCAAATGGCAAATTAAAAAAAACAAACCAAAACATTTGCCATGATGTTCTGTAAAACAGAGGTCTCAGGATTCATGCAAAGAAGATAGGAACTGCTAAACTAGGATAGGTGAGTGGTGCCTCTGGTCCTCTGTAATTCTGTGGATTATGGATCATACCTAATTGTCAAGCATTATTTCCACATATTTTCCTTCAAATCAGTAGCTGAGATATTGGAATTGCCACACACATGAGGGGGGTTTTTGTGATTGTGAAAGGTAGCTACAGCTCTGGCCTGAACAGGAGAGCAGGGCACAATGAAGAATCATATACCCATGAGTTTTTAACACAACTGTCACAGGACACTGGAGCCACTTTTAAGATTCACAACTGACTTCTTGTCCATCAGAGGTCCAGCAGAGCAGCAGGGATTAACACAATACCACTGAAGTTATTGAAGGGGACATACAGACCTGAGTGCACTCTGTAAATGTATGTGTGTGTCTGTGTTTTGCAGCTCCTTACTCCTAGGAAGCAATGCCTTGCTCTATTCTTACTTCACACTAACACTACTTCAATTAAATTACTTAGTAAAATTTACGTCTGCTCCAATTCCACCACTGAGATGTTTTGTAGAGATGAGAAAATTGGATGTTTTTTCTAAACATGAGGAGCTCCTCACTTATTTAAGTTAGCTGCTTGATATCACCCTCCCAAAAACTTGTTCAGGGTTGCAGTACCAACACTGTCTAATCCTACAGGTCAAAGTCCTGAGTCACACATCATCGTTCATTTCCAAATCCCACTGACTTCCCTCACTGCAAGTGGCTCAGGATGTGATACCACATGTATAGGGGATGTGTATCATTGCATTAATTTGTATGTTAATGATTTTTAAAGTAATGTTTCAGGACCAAAAACTTGTTTCAAAGGCAACTTTTTAGTTAAAATGGTGGTTAAGCTTCCTTTTTTCCTTTTTCCTTCCCTGTTGCAACCCTCCCATTCCAAAATCAAACATTCCAAGCTTTGTCCTGAATGAATTTTCCTAGCAGAACTGTGTCCCATATACTAACAGTATTAGTACTGGCCAAGCTGAGTAATTGACAGTCCCCAAAACATTGACAGGATCTGTTGCCTATATATTAGTAGCTCAGGGCTATGTAATGGCTAGTGCTAACTGATTTTCTTTCTTTCCAGGCATACAACTGTAAAATATGCTTAATAACTGTCATTTGTAAGATAGTAAGTATCTACAGTAAGCATGCGGCCACCACAAGTAGTACCTATGATACAGTTTCTGCCTAGGACAGAGAGAAAAGCATCATTCTTCATCCTGCCATTACACACAGACCAGAGATTTAAATGTTAAGCCAAAACTCAGGCTACAGTGGTACATGATATATAGTAGAAGGGACTGCATATATGTGAGTTCCATTAAAAAAAAAAGCAGACACTATTAAAACGTAACGATCAAAACGCAGCCTCCCTGACTCCCACTGCACTCAACTATACTTAACAAGTCATACCACGCAGTAATAGCTACCCTCACAAAGCTTTGTATAGAAAGTGTGGCATGACTGAGTTGTGGAGTTCCAGGACTTTTAAAGCTGGTTAATTGGACCTTTAAAAATTTATTAAATGTCTATTGAAATGCAGGCTCTAATAGACCCCAAAGGAGAAAGGCTTTAATATTCTTCATGTATTTATGTATGTAAGCATATCTATGTATTAAATATATAATAGACACATTGTTATATAAATGTATTAAATAGGCATAGAGTGAAAAATACTTTTTACAGAAATGTACATGAATATGTGAAAGCAAGAGCAACATGGGTGAGCACAAGATGTGCGTGTACAGCAGATTATTTTGCACAGACTTTAAAAAATAGGTCAAAGCTTTTTGTTTAAAGAACATTCTGCAACATCCCCAAATAGGTTATAAACAACATAGCAGCCACAATGAAATGCTCTATCTCCTCAAATAAACAAACGATGCTAGTTAACAATTGTAAGGGACAGACAGAGACTGAAATAATGTCCCAGATATTTTAGATGGGTTGAGCTGTGCTGGGAGTGTATCACAATAGGAAAAGCAAGCAAAACTGGCACTAACCCAGCTCTCACAGACCTGGCTGGTAGTAGCTGGAGAGGTTCTGACACTACTCTGCACCATGCCAAATGCACACTGCCCTCCTAGGCCAGAATGGCAGTGAGAAACTATCTGGATCTAAGAACTGCTTCTTTCTTTTTACCAGATGCTAACACAGGACTCCTTGGCTGTTACAGCCAGGATTGGGTCCATTTAGACCAATGAACTGAATGCATCCCACTGCATCCACATGGATATAACTACTACTCTGCATATAATCAGTATGTTTCTGTATAGTAACCTCCTACCATATATAAATGGAAGTGTTTATGACAGTTGAGGCAGGTGTACCAAAGCCTGACTAAATCTAGAATATGTAGTCTCAGATTAGGCATATGTCCAGCAAAGCTGTTATTTGTGTAACTGCAGAGGTATATTACTTCCACAACTTTTTTCTTTTTATCTTTCTCACTCTTTACTCAGGGAGAGCTAGTGGGAGTTTCCTCTGGGGCAAGAAGTGAGCTGAGTGCAAAGTTAAACATGGCTTTGTTTCAGGTGGTGTTCTTTTGAAGAGATATATCAAATGTATAAACATACACACACGTATCTATGTAAAAGTTGCAAGCCATTTCATCACAGTTCATCAGGAGGAAAGCCAGGAAGACAGCTGTTACTATTGCATAAAGCAATGTGCAGTAGTAATGGCTGCAGCACAACTCTCTGTTTCCATAACACCAGCACCTTTCATAAAAATTCAGATGACTTATCACAACAAAAGACAGTGGGAATTTTCAGATGGTCAGCCCTGGCCTGCTTCTAATTGGTGGGATCAGAGTTAAGATAATGTTGAAAATTGTCTCTCATTCAGGTCAGTCACCCAGAGATCATTGCTAAATTGCATCATGCTTCCAAATGAGGAATGAAGTCTCTGGAAGGGGTTAATACTGCAGAGGGGTAGAGTCTATGCCCATTGATTTCACAATAAGTCTGATCAGGCCCGAAGTCAAATGAGGAGAAAAGTGGTCTTGTGTACTTTTGAAACTTCCTTTTGCTTTCAGATCTCAGGGTACAGAGATTTGGATGGGTGAAAAGGTGGACCATAAACAATGAGCTCTGCTTCCATATTTATTTAGGAATGCTATACTTGGCAGAGCATGTTTCCAGTAGCAGTAAGCTCACTTCCTGATGTCAATATAATATTTGGCAGTTAGCACATACTAACTGAAGAAAACCATGGCCCAGTATGAACACAGTGTACAAGGTTCTACAACACTGAGATACACACTAAGCTCTTACTGACAAATCTTACACCAATATGTGCAATGTAGAGGAGAGAAGGCTTAGGCATACAACCCAAGGACATTGTGGGTTGTTCTCAAAACACTAACAGTAATTATTAGAATATTTTCTTTGCATATGAATGAATTGCAATAATCCCTGAATGAAAACAGGCTTTTGGCTATTTTGTGAAATAAATATTTTGTTTGTATAACATTGCCTGGTGGATTAAAAAACAAATGAAGTTCAAGTCTATGCCTACGTTATATAAGGCTCCAGGATCCCAGAAACCTGTCTTGCACAGCACCACATGTGCACCACATCATTAAGAAATGTCAAGGCCATTTTTTGCTTTACTCCCTTCATATACATAAGAGAAGAAGCATTGTAGTCACAAAATCATCTCCCTATTATACCTCAAAAGTATGCAGTTTCCTTGGGAAAAATCATGAATTCTAATTTATCTTTGCAGGAAGTAATCTTTTTTCTTGGCAGATCTGATAAAAATAACAGCCCATGATTATCTAATCTGAAGGTCATGTCATACTCAAATAACTATCTACACAGTGGATGGAAATTCTGCTGTCACCACCCATCATGACAACTGTCAGCAAAATAAAAGCAATGATGCTGCCTGCTTTCCTGGTACCATCCCAAATTGTCTGGATGGTAAAAATAATTCCTAAGAACAAACAAACAAAAATCTGTAATATCTGGATATGCCACTAAAGTTTCAGATAGGAGAGAAACAGAGGTCAAGAGAAAAAGGAACTTCAGTAGTTATCAAGTCTTGGCAACTGTAGGTATTTAGCCATGTTTCATTTAGGAAACTAAGAGTGGATGGTGGTATAATACTGAGGACCCAACATGTCATGCTGTGAGCAGATGCATTTGCAAAGCCTGGTCTTCCAAGTGTTTGTGTATCACTCTCCTCCACCTCCCGTGCTTTTCCCTCACTCTTACACCACTTTCATGTCCCCACTCCAATTCCTACCCACATACCCCCACCATGCCAGAACATCCCCTTACTGGCATTACCTCTGGCCTGGGCACCTCTCCTTGGCCTGCATGTGGGGTCAGCAGTGACAGTGTCCTTCATGAGGGACATGACTCCAGCAGTTTCTATCTTCTCCCCATCTGCTAGTTTTCATGCAATTCTTCAAGGCCTTTGCTGCCAGGTGTGGGTGATGTTAATTCGTGAACCCAGGAGCTTCTGGGTGAAGAAGGATAAGAGACAAGCATAAGGCAAGACAGGGCAAGCTGTTCTCCTGAGGAGTACCAATGAGTGGAAACCATGCCCAGGGTCTGCCAACAGGCACTGCCAACCGCCCTGCATGAGCCAGCATTCATCCCACAGCATCTTCAGGTACTCCTCACAAAACAAAACCATGAAATAACTATATTATTGAATACATCACTTGTTAATGAATAGCAATGATGTTGAAGCATACCTTAACAGTGGTGGAAGCTGTGAATCTCCAAGGATGCACAGGCTTTCCTGCCCAGCGCCTCGGGGGCCAGATGCTGCCTCAGACCTAGTTGGCGCTTACTGCCTCCAGCCTCGCAGCATCAAAGAGGGTATCAGGAGGAAATTTCAGGGTGCTCCCCACCACAGGGGATAACACAAAATAACTATCACATTGTAGGGTGTTGCTTCTCAGAAAAAACCCAAACTGTTGGCTCCTCACAGCAGCTTGCAGAAGGAAGGTGCTGCCAGAGGGAAGATCCCTGCTACTTCCCCGGCCCACAGCAGATGGCACCAACATTTAGTTGACTACAGCCATGCTTTTCCTGCTTGAGGCGCGCAGGAGGCACTGGCCGCTGAGCTGAAGTGAATGCATCATAAAAAATACAAAATAAAAACCATGCTCCTTGTCAAGAAACCCTCTGGGTTTTATCCTACGCACTGCCTTCTCCTTTGCAACATGCAGGGAGCCAAAAACAGCAGCTAGCTGTGGCTACCAGATTCGTTACTTCAGTCTTTATTTCCCCTTAATCTATTACTTAGATTGATTAACTCCCTCTTGCTTAACAAGTGGTCTTTATTAAGTTGCTGCAAAAGGAAAAGCAAGACTTGATTCACTTAAATCTTTTCAGAGCAATCCCAAATAGTAGGATTATTAATTAAATCACCTGAACTAATTAAAATATTTGGAAAAATTAAAGGCATTAAAAGGAAGTAAGAAAGGGAAAGCTTTTCCCTTTGCGTTGTTTGATTAAGTGCCCACCTGAATCATAGCTGTGTCTTCCTCCTTTGAACTTTTGCTGGTTTAAACACAGTATTTCCACAGATCTTTTGTCTTTGCAGTTGCAAACCTGGGAAGGAAATAGCAAATGAGACAGAAAAACTTCTCATCATTAATGTTTATGTAAACATAAAGTGTTTACTGCACAGCTGCAGCAGCATGGGTTTTGTGCAAGGGCTCAGTAAATGCTGTGTCCTGCACTGGACTTGGAAGCATGCTAGAAAGACAGTTTTATTTGTATTACCGCAAAGACTGCGTGGGAAGCAGAGAGAAGAGCAAAGGTAGAACATTCATTTTAACAAAACCCACTTGATCCTCTGTTAGGTCCTTCTGCCAGGCAGCTCCTGAAGCAGGCCCCCCTGAGCAGCAACCTAAAGAAGAAAGGAGATATTTCCACCTCAGCAAGGACCAAAGTGGCTTCATCTCAGCTGAAAGCTGTCAGTGTTGCCCAGGTCACTTTGTTGATCAAGCCTTGAGTACTTGATATCAAAGAGCAGTGGTTTACATTTAAGTGGTATCTTTAAACACAAAGGGCTCCACATGTCTTTACAGTTGGTGTATCTGTATTATATCACCTCCTGCTGAAATTTAAGCAGATACATTTGATATGCAAAATAGCTGTAGTCTAATTAAAAACACTGCAGCTAGATTGCTCTGCATGCCATACTTGTATCCAAAGATGATTTTATCTTGTATATTTTTATGAGTTAAATGGCAGTTATATGGGAGGATAACCACATCATCAGGGCACAAATGCAAGGCAGAAAGAAAGATCACAATCTAATAATAATAATGAGAAAACCTGTCTAATAGTAGTAAATATTAGAGTCTTAATTAATTTGTAATTAATATTAATGTCCCTTTTGGATCGAGACCAGAACAGTGCTGTCACTGCCATGTCCTGTTGAGAAGTCTAGATACTTTGGAAGCAGACCACATTTTGTCTTCTGAAAGGACTGAGAGGTGTTTTTGTGCAGAACTAGTCAGAACCGGAACAACTACCAATGGTTTACTGTAGTCAGTGTAGAAATTTCTTCATTGCTCATGGTAACGGATTGTCAGGTATAAGACAGCATGCAAATGGAGACAACCGACCAAGGAAGTGATTTAAATATAGTGTTTCAGAACAAAATATTGTTGGAAGTATTTTTGGTTCTAGGAAAAGTGAAAAAAGAACCAATGCAGAAAACATCAAGGCAACTGCTGCAGAACTAATGAAGTGTTCCTAATCCTACTCATGTGTCACTCGTTTGTACAAGTTAAATGGAACTTTCCAAGGGCTCGTTTATAGCTAAAGAGATACTCCTAGTAGAAGAAATATATAGACCAATAACAAGTTTGGTCCTCTTTAAAATAAACATTTGCTTGTGAAGGCAAAGTATGTAATGGATGTTAATACCTGAATTCATGGGAATATTTTTTTCTATTAGTGTATTGCATATATTATATTTGTTAGTGTGTACATATATAACTGAAAGGGGAAAAATTCATTGGCAGCTCGATTGCTTTGATGACGAGCAAGTAAAATCACATTTAGAATGTTGGAAATGTTTGAAATGCAATGCAACAGAAGGACAGTCTCTTGTGGCTGATAATGCTAATGCTCACTTTAGGAACCCGCAGTGTCTTCAAATAAATGATAAACAAGGATAAATATTTGCCCCAAACTAATTCTTAGTTCACCTTCGTTGATAGGATTAGTTGTTCACAGATAAGTAATCTTTTGATCATGGGAGTACGTAACAAGATCTTTTGAATATTTTTCCTTCTCAAAAAAGTTTTGGAACTACATTTGATATCTTATTCCATCTACTTGGAATACATTTTCCCACAACTTGGTAAAATTTGCATCCTCCTCTTAGAAGATCTTCGTTATGGTCCCTCTATTAGAAATTAATTTTTACATTAAATAAAGACTGTGCACTTGCAGTGACTAAGTAATTCAGAATTTCAATGCAATTAACTCTTACTGTCTGATTAGTGAAAACCAAATTACCTAGAGATATTTAACACACAGAGACAAAAAAATCTTTTTAGGACATTATAATGCTTTTAAAAATTTCAGTATCATTTGTATGAAGACTATTATACAATGTGTATGTGCTCATATTTGAATCAGGAAATGGTCTGATATTCCACTGTTTAGAGATAACTATATAGTTTCTGTTTCTGGAGTTTTCCCATCTCATACAATTTAAGAAATCTTTTACTTATGTGAAAAAAACTGAACAGATCATAGAAATCTTCTAAATATTGATTCTTTGAGAGCAGAGTGAAAAATTGAAGTCAGGTCCAACCATTTCTGTAACAGCACTATAAAATTAATAACACTTATGGGTGAGCTGAGGAGGGAGGGAAATAGAAGGAAGGGAAACTGCAGCCAAAGGCACACCTAATATGACATTGGAAGAGCAGTGTTAGGTATGCAGGAAAAACTGAAGAAGACTGAAGTCACTCTGCAGTGTGCTTTGAGACATTCGGTGCAGCAGTCCACTGCTATCATAGGCCATCTGTTCTTCATAAAGTCAGGAGCCACTGAAGGCAGAGAAATACTATATTCAAATACAGAAAAATAGATAATTTGGTATGGATAGGAAAAGAATGGTGTTTTTTCTTCTGTTTGCAGCTTCTGTGAAAAGGCTTTTTCCACTTTAACTTGCCATTATTCAAGCCAAATAAATACGTGGGCAATGGCAGTCCCTAACCTACAGGGAGCACACTGGGAAATATGTTTGTTCAAAAAACAATCAGTGGAACGAAAAATATATTTACCTCACATTTAAGGGCCCACAGAGTTCAGCCACATTTGTCCAATGTTCCACATGCTAATTCAAGCTTTCTGAAGATAATTTGTTGAAGTTCAGTAAATACCTGACAAACGACAGCAATGCAGAGTCACTGCTATATGCATCTGTCAGCTGGACTCTGCTAAGCAAAAATTTTACACTGTGAATGCACCTTGGTCACTAACATTTCCACAATATTTTGCATCTATCACTCCTGATGCTCTAAGCTCTATTTAAACTAAAGGAGACTCAAGTGCTTTGAAAGTTCTTGTTCAGCTTTTGCTGAGTCCCAAAAGTTGTGGAGAACAGGTGCCTGGAGTGCTGCTTTTCCCAACACTGGGAACTCTCTGATGCTGGACAGTGGTGTGTGCATGGTTCTTGGGAAGAGCTGCAAGTTGCTGGTGTATGGCAGGCAGTAGAAAATGGGAACTTTACAACTACCTCTCCATTGATGTTTCCAAAACGATGTCACTAGTGCCACAAAGACATCAGAGGCCAGTGAGTCTGGCAATGAAAGTTACTCTTGTGCCCAGCATAAAGCTGGAAAGAGCTGATTTTTAACCACCCCCATGAATCACCCTTGCATAGGAACTACAGTGGTCTGGAAAAAGAAAATAAACACTTGGCATAAACATAAAAGAAGGAAAAACTCCCTTTTCTCTGTTATTCCTTTCCTGTTCTATTAATTTCTTGATGTTGTTACAGCATTGTGTCCTGGTAGTCCCTGCTCATGTGCCATGGTCCTCTTTTAATTCACAACTTGTTACCCCTCCTCAGAGCTCCTGGTTTTCCTGATCTGCCTTCAGATTCTACCCAGTAAGTTTCCTCTCCTTCCAAAATCTCCTTGTCACTTTGGCTATCTTTTGTCCTTCCCAGGCTCTCACTTTCCCATCAGATTGCTTCCTAAATCTCCCACTCCAGGCTACCTGGTGTAATGTCACTTCGTTTGCATTATGTCATCCCACTGCAGGTGGCCCGCAACCCAGTGAAGACGTCGCTACTCAGTAGGGACCAAAGTTTTAATTTAATTCAAGTGGAAGTTGCCTGAAGCCCCAACTCTGCTCCATTGTCCACTCACTAGCTGTACCTCTGCATGCAATTGAGAGGTACCTCCTACACGACGCTCAACACTCTGCAGATGGGTCCATGGGGAAGGGATCTATACCCTATAGAGCTTCAAGAAGGGGGAGAGTCTCATGGCACATGTGTCAGGAACAAATCCTTAAGCAATGCAGTCACAACCACCAAAGCCTTTGCTGAATGCAAGTATGCCCCTGCTTGTGCTTTAAGGGTTTATTGTTACTATTTTTTATTTTGGCTAAATGTGCTATGTGCCATATGTTCGGCAAACAGCACTGTGACCTAACTGCTGCCACCATGCCAAATTCCAAAGTGAAGAGATTTCAGTGATCTTTTAATATAGAATAAAATATTTCACCTGCTTGGCTTCAATCTGGGGGAAAAAAATCTGCATCGCTTTATTTTTACTTATCTTTTGCAGGCGCTGGTCTGCAACTCCCCAACATGGCCAGTCCCATCCCAAATGGTTAATGTTTGGCTAAACTGTAACCATCTAAAAACAGGATATTACAGCATAAAACCGGATAAGTGCAGTAATAGCAGGAGCTCCAAGGCCCTTCTCAGTTTTCCCCTCTCCCCCACCCGTCAAAACAAGCAGAGATAAGATCTGAATGCATTCACCTCTGGTTAAAACCCTGTGCAAGTTTACAGACAAATTACATGCAGCTTTCTGGTGAGTTTTGTTTGTGATCTCCAGTGCTGCAAAAGTTGTCAGAGACATGGATGACTGCGGTGGAAAGAGGCGTTCGCATCAGCACCACAGAAACAGCCCTTCCCCTTCTCCCTACAAACTCGGGAATGGCTGTGACAGATGGCAATTGAGAGACTGCAGGCTCAATGTGTCAGCTCCTTCCTCACCCATTTTTTCTGCCCACCTAGTGGGCTCTTCTTCATCGTGCCCTGCAAGGCAGAGGGTAACACTGCATCCCACAGCGGACAGGTCCCGGAAGTAAGAGGGAAAGAAGTGACAATTTCTGCCCTAATTCCCTTCCACACCACTAGTTCTCAAATGAAGGAGGAGGGGGCCAGGTCTGCCACTGGTCTGTGCAGACTACCTCACCTGGATGAGCTCATTCACACATGAGAGTAAACTAGCCTAAAATTTGCACATGGAGGGACATGGTGACTTTAACACAAAATAGTTCAAATTGTCTATGACTCCCTATGTAATGATACATGTAATGTATCCCTTCCTATGTAATGATACATGTAGAAAATGAAGGGGACAGTGTTTTCCCCTGCCTCCTTTCCTCCCCTGCAAGGTAAGAGTCCCTTCACAACTTTCTGGACAGGGAGCTGTTTACTCACATGTGTTTAGAGCCAGAGACCCTTCGGTGGCATAGAAACTGCTGTGGATGAGCAAATGCAATCACCACACCAGATCTAAACTTACTCTCCGGGAGACTTTTCTTTTATGTGACTTAAGCCCCATTTGGTTTTGCTGTTCAAATCTGTTTGTTGTGTGTTCATTACATCACCACAAGAAAGGGAGAAAACTTGTAATTCTCTAGAAATCTAAACTTTCCGTGGAAATTCCTGGAGTTCCTCTCTTTATTAGATTTCCATTCAACTTTGTGTATTGGGTATTTTTCACGTACATGTGCCTAGAGCTGTAAAGTCAAAGGCTGGCCTGCTTCTCCATTGCATTTGGCTGCTTCTGTGCCAAATGCCAACATGTCCAGAGTCATGCACACTTCTTCCCTGCTTTAAAATAACTGTTTCCCAAAAGAGTAATGAAAAAAAGGAAACCACTATAATAAGCCACATCTCTTCCTGAAAGGCAGAAGTAGCAGAGAAGGGAAGAAGGGAAAACACTAACGTAGGAAGTGTTCATCCTATTAGCCTAGCAACAAAACACACTGGAAGGCAACAGCGCTTTCGGCATTAGACTCTCAAAGTCCTCATGTCAACGGAATGAAACAAAAACGTATCCGTGATGGGGAAATTCCACCTTAACTTGAGGTGTGTAATTTTTCCAGTGCCACAACTAGGGAAATAAATCCTGAAATATCCATTTTATGTAAGGCTCTATTTACCATAACAAGATAAATTTGTTCTGGAAATTTTTTTGGTCAATATATCCTTTGTTAGGCAGTACCTTCATCTCCTAGCAACAGTGTGGGGAAATCCATCAGAGACACAGAATTTAACTGCAAAACTGGACGACTTGCTGCACCTTGTATGCTTTTGAAAATCTTCATTGACATGCAAATACTTTCACGCACTTACAGTGCCTGTGTCCACTGACAGACTGATAAATCAAATTAGAGGTTGGAAACTGAAAAAACCAAAAATACCCAACCCACTCTCCCTCTCACTAAAACCAAATTGACCAAAGCACATGAAATGCTGAAATAGTTGCTCTACCTCTTGGTCTTGAGAAGACTCCTTTACACCATACACGTTGCCCACACCTCATGGGAAACTGGGTATATACACACCACATTTAACATGCTTTAATGTCATCATAAACCGGGTTTTCCAGCCTCTCAGATTTGCAGCATCATATTTCAAAAGGTATGCCAGCAATAATAATCCTCTGGTAAGCGACAGAGTCACTGAGGAGGTGAAGGTGCAGAAGATGGCAGTGCTCTTTGGGTGCCCATGTTTTTCAAGGCATGTCCCAACTTCTGCTTTTATTTTACTTTAATTTGCTGTCTTCCCAGAGAAAACCTGTGCTCCATTTAAAAGAAGTTAAGGGTGAACTAAAATGCTTTAAAAAGCCTCTAAGGGATCTCTTTTAGTTGAGCTCTGCAATACCCCTTTGATCTGCATGCCATTCTACTGGCTGTTTTTCAAGGTTGAATGTGTCCCTCAGGCCGGTCCCAGCTTCCCAGATGTCTTGCCTGGGACGAAGCTGTCATTGCTGCAGCTCAGCATCTGCAAGCGCAGGAAAGGGAGGGACAGTAGTGCAGCCTGGTGGCCTTTCTGTGCCATGAGAAAGTGGGAATTCCCTGCTTGTCCCATCCTAGCCACATCTGGAGCCTTGTCCCTGATGGAGCTCGGCCTGTGTCTCGGGTCACTCCACAAGGGTATGAACCCCTCACCCTTCATCGGCTGCATGGTGCCAGAAACACATGCGTTGCAAGAAAATTTCTGGGATGTGGAAACAGGCTTTGCAAAAGAGACATTGCCAGAGACTTTGGGAATGAGTTTGAGGCTTTATGACTAGAGGTGTCTACCAGCTACACTTGCTTTCCTCCCCAGCTCCCTGTGCACGCTTTCGCGCACAAAACCCTCTGTGCAAGCACTGGTGGATGATTCACCCCAGTGCTCCCTATCAGACAGCACTGTCTGAACCAGTCCCTCACCTACAGTGAGTTTTTATGGGCACAACTCAAAGTCCAGTAAAGACTCCTAAAGTTTTTTGTGGGCTCATTCCCATTTCATGAGAAACATGATTTTAAAAGTAACTTGTACATTTTAATCTCCCACACTAGCGTCAAAGCAATTTTTATTTGCCCATCCTATAAGAGGAATATTTCTGTGTCCTTTTACCATGTTTTCACAGAGAGGGCACAAAAGAGGTAAAATTGCATTTATATGTTCAGTAAAATGTCCCTTGGGATTGGGAATCCTCCAACATATGCTGTGGAGGGGTTACTTAATGAAAGAAGAGGTGGCCCAGAGGTACAGTGAAGTGCCCTGAGGGACTGAGGTAGTGTCATGTTGTTCTCACAGATCCTTATTAATTCGGCTGGGGAGGCAGGAGCATCTCCGCACCACTGAGCCAGCCTGAGACTGTGGCTATTCCTGGGAGAACATTAACAGCATCATCAAATCAGAAAGAGTTTGTTTTTAATTATGCCTTAGACGTGCAAGGGCTGTAGGGGAGGGTTAATTGGCGACAAAGAGAATAAATAGCTCCCAATACAAAACCAGCTATTCAGGTCTCTGCTGAACTCCAGACAGGCAGATGAGGAGAAAGCCACTCTTCAGCAAATTTCTGTGCTTCCAAGAGAAAAACAGCAACCAATTATTGGGTATTGCCATTGTACAAGGGAGATCTGAGCAGCGACCTGAACTTACTTCTGCCCATCCCTGGAACTGAAAGTCTCTTGCCTCAAGAAAATGCCAAGACCCTCTGTTCTTGCTGCCTGACCCTCCAGCAATTGCAGAGGACACAGGAACCATCCCAAGTAAACCTCCTGCTTTAAAAAGACATTTAAACGGGTGTTTCACTTGTCATCTATCTTTTGATGAAATTAGCTTTCTGACTTGGGCATAATGATTTCAGTCACTGTGAATTTATTTCCACCTAAGCTGTGTTTGCTCTTGAACTTTTTGCTATTGACTCGCACACATGTTCAGTATATAGAGCAAACACTTTGGTGTGAAACAACATCATACACAATGAGTCATCCGTGCTCTGGTCCACAGCCATCCCACAGAGAGCTTGTGCTGTCAGTCACTCTGTCATTTGCAAACATAGCTACAAACACTCAAAACCAGACAGTTATCTTGTATAACACCTTATGGAGAATCTGCCTTAAGCAAACAGGAGCCATGTCAATGTATTTTTGGAAGAGCTAGAATAGAATGATAGATTCTTTGGTAAGGAATCAAGTTTTGGACAAGTTCTGTCTAAACTGATGCACCTGAGTGATATATTAAAAATAATTATAAATTAACCTTTGGGTTACAGCTGAACCTGTCCTGGTTTCTATGGCAACGTGCAGCTATCATCAAACATTAGCTTCTAGTGTGCAGAAAAAAATGCATTTACTCATCCTGGGGAATTGTGCTAAATAAATTAACGGTACTAACTCCAGACATCCTGATGCCACTGTATTACTGTCTGATAAACCTTAAATCCCTTCATCGTGTATGTACATTCATGCCAGAGCTAACACCAGTCAAAAAGTGCAGCCCAGTATTTGAGAACTACAGCAATTGCAAAATTTGGGTGTTACCTTTTTGTCAGTTTGATGAGTAGCAGCCTTAGACTGATAAAGCAATGTCAGACGAGAAGAACACATGCCTTTACAGAAAAAAATAGCATAAGGCCTATATTCTCCTTTGCATATTTGGAGATTGAAGTAAAACATTGTTTGCATGTCCTCAGCACCAGGGCAGGCATCAGTCAGTGTCAACAAATAGTTTGCTTGGCATGTCACTGCAAAATTTGGCGACTCTTATTCCCTGAATAAGCAGCTTGCCACTGCCACAATTCTGCCTGAGAAATAAGCACAGGAATTATTACCACTGAGTATATTAGTAATAGACATTATTTTATACAAAATGTCTGCCAATAGTTGGTTGCAGAGTAAACATAGTAGGTTAGATAGCTCATTGCCACAAAATCCAGTTCAAAAGCTTTCAATCCAGGATCATGGATGGAAAGAAGAATCCAAAATGCACAAATACGGAATTACAGGCCTGCAGCTAGGTGCCTCTTCCTATGGATGCAACCTGCAGAAGTATTAGGGGTTTGTTTGTCAAGGTCTACTACAAAAAGGTGACACAAAAGCTCTGATAGTTTTTGCCTACTTGAGTCAGATGTGACATTTGAGAGTCCCTGGATATTTTATAGTTATGTTTCAGTAGATGCTGTCATTAAACAGGGTTAGAAATAGCCAAAGCAGTGTATAATCCTCTTTAAAAATGTGATTACCCACACAGATACAAATACAGGCTGGTGTGCAATTATGCCAGCCCCCGAGAAAGAGGGAGTCACATTCAGAGCTGCTGGTTCTCCCCTTGCTTTGGGTAGCGAGGGAAGCAGTGTGAGGGATTTCCTACCCCAAACCCTGCTGAGCATGGCTGTGAGCTGTGCTGGTAGCCCTAGGCTAAGGTACCCAGCCTTTGCCCCTCCGTTCTCTGCCCCTGAAACAGCTATTTTCCCCCACAGATGCACTGTCAGAGGACTTAGGAAGCCAGAAGCATCATTCAGCCCTGAATCATAAGCCCCAAATGCAGTTGTACACTACCTCAGTTGTACTAACTGAGGCTGAGGGCTGTCAATTTTAACCCATCATTGATTTTTTTTTTTCTATCAGCACATACTCTGGCTCCAGGGATAAAATCTGAAATACTTCAAAGCGCAGATGGCCCAGCTTCTGCTTGGAAACATGGCTTTTCATTCCTGTGCAGCCTAGAAACAAAAGCTTTGCATCTCTTCAGAGAACAGGCATTGCTTCATGACATTTACAGTTTTTCGACTCAGTAACCAGTTCCTCCCTAGGGGACCTTTATGTCAGGAAAGACAAAGGGGAAATTGTTTAAAACTTCACACTTAAGTCCATATTGACATACAAAGCCCATCTGCAGAGCCTTGTGCTATCTCTGAGGGGAGAGAGCTGCTGCCTCCCCTGCAAATGAATTCATTTGAGTGCGTGAAGATTGCCCTAGATCGAAAGAGAAATCTAAAATCATTGCCAGCAAGACTTTATTCTCAGACCTCTCTGCAAAGGAGGCAGCCTCAACTTCTGCCCACACAGGTCCAAATAAACAGAGTAGATCTAATTACCCTATACTAGAATCTGAAACAATTCAATTTTTTTGGTCCAGCCAATGCGCTCTGCTGTTGCTCATTTATCTCGTTCACAATTGCAAAAATTAAACACTCAAACATTGTAAATTCACTTTCCCAGTATTGACACTGAGGTTGTACTAAGGAAATTCATCCTGCAATTAATCAGAGTTGCTTAAGGATCCATGATAAGCTCAACGAGGCTCATTTCCATCAATAAAACACACACACATATACATATATATCTCTATATATGCATTTTTCAATCTGAATGAGAAACGTGGGAGTTTTGCTCTCTTCTTTCCCTACCCCACCCCTTTTTGGTCAGGGAACAGAAAATTCAAATTCCATTCAGCCCTGTCACAGCAAACAATTTCCAAACCATCTGCTATCTAATAAAACAACCCGTCTAGACAAACCCCAAGCCAGGCAACAAATCTGATATTGTACTTGAAGTCATCATAAGTATTAACAACCTGCCATTGCTAACCTGTCAAGCTTCTTCACCGGGAAAACGACTCACATTTACAGGCTCAGACACAGAGAATGGAAACAGGAAAGATTTTTTTTTTCCATCATTAGATACCAAAAAGGTGCCTAGAAGATGGGACAGGACCCAGTCAGCTCAGCTTGGGCATCTGCTTACACCTATGCGGTCAGTGCCTAAGAGAACAGTGAGCAGTGGAGCGAGGTGGATGCCTTTGAAGAGACCCATAGCTCCCCAAGAAGGTTCAGTATGAGTTAAAGTTAAGTAGCTGGCGTCCTATCAGCCTTGCCTACTCCAATACAAGGGATAGCCCAGTATATTCAGGATTTGCTGGCAACATGCCTTCAATTTGCTGCCTCTGAGACAGTGGAAAGGGATTCCAGGTTTACTGAACTCAAATTCACTTGTGAGAAATGGATTAAAAATATTGTCTGTCTCCAGCGACATGAAAAATTAGCTCTGTGTTATGTGAGCTGAGAGCTTTTCCTTCCCCTTCCTCTTGTGTTTTTGTTGGGTGGTTTTTTTTCTTTTTTTTTTTTTTTTGTTCCTAAGTGAGTTGATTTGAAAAGAAAGCTGTCATCTCTCCTTGATGAAAGAGCTCTTAAATACCCAGAAGCACCAACAAAACAGGGCTCCAGTTTCTAGGCATTTCAGTGTGCAATTCAGAGCCAAAATCAGAGGGCAGCATCTTTCCAGGGAAGGGTCACAGGGCCAAGAAATAAGTTTAGTTCCATCTGTTTCAGGGAAAAGGTTTTGAAGCTGCTTTTTTGTCAAGAAACCTGGGAAACCAAGGCCTGGAATTACGTAGGCTGTCAAAAGGCTTTCCTGAATCTCATTTTACCCTGTTAAGCAAGTCAGTTATGGGATTAAAAAAGCATGCAAATAATAAGTGTAGTGCTATAACAGACACGGGTTACCTGTCCAGAAGCTCTTTTTCCTCAGTCATTAGCAGTTTAGTCCACTAGAGCTACATCCAAAAAGAAAGGGGGGGGTCTGACCCAGCACCTCCTTTAAAGCTTCATCACTACAGAGCCAGTCCAGCAGCCACAGAAAATAAATAAATGGGAAGGCATCTATTTTCAGTGAGAGCTTTTGCCTAGCCAACAAAGTGCCAGCCTCCATCAGGATGCCATATTACATCTCATCAGTGGAGCAGTATTTGTCTGTCCAAAGTTTTGCTGAAGCATGCAAGGCCAAATTCCCTCTTGGGTATGTTAATGAGAGGGAGAGTAGTTCTTCAAGTCTCTCTATGGTGCATTTGAGCAGTGGCTGAGGCCAAAGGTATGCCCAGAAAGCACCTGGGTGTTTACATGAGCAACCTGTCCAAATAAACAAACAAAAATCCTGGTCTACTGCAGCTGATTTTTCTTCCTGTGAGAGGGGAAAGAGGGAGGTGTGGGGTAGGGACTGGTGCTCTCTGATATGGGAGCAGGGTGTGTCTGAGGCACACCTAGAAACACAGTGGGGTCCTCAGCTGAAATATAGCCAAAACACTGGCAAAAATAATTATTCAAGGTGCAGGCCATGTCACTGCAATGCTTGCAAGTTCTGTCATTGTGTTGTAGACCAGCCTGAAATGGAGGATAAATTCCTAAACCATGAACTCTGATCACAAGCACTGTTTAAGACTTCTCAGATATGACTGGTGAGGTCAAAGCATCGATTTTGCTACTCTGAGAAAACTGTGATCCTTGTTTGCAGTGCTGAGTTGAGTTTGTACCACAGCTGTTCCTAGTGAAATTTTGCTTGATTTGGAGAAAAAACAGCAGAGACAAATCTGGAACAGAGAAGCATATTTGGACCATGGAGCACAGTGTGGAGTTGTATTCACTCAGACAGGATGATAAGAGAAAGTTAGTGACCCGTAGGAACCAGAGGTTAAGGGAGGAGTTGTCTGGCTGTACCCACCAGCATCTCCTCCTCTGCAATAGTCATGGAGACGTTATGATGATGGCTTTCATTGTTAGATGTTTCAAGATTTGCTTTTGTGATGGAACATCACTGCTCATTAAGCCAAGGCCAGGTGAAGGAAAGGCAGAGGGAAATGGGAAAAAAGAGCCTGTAATTAAATTTTGCTGGTTTTGGTAACTGGAAGCAGAATGAAACAATCGACTGTTTGGAAATGGATTCTGCAGTAGCTGGATGACAAATTATAGGACAGCCATGTCACCTTTAGCTGCACCGGCAAGACCACTTAAAAACCCATTTAAATTCTAAGAATTATAGCTATATTGATTAGGAATTATGGTCAATTTAGTGGTTTCCTTCTAGTAAAGAAGTAGCAAGCTGTTAATCTAAACTGCAGTGTTACAAACACATCCAATTTTGATTGAACTGTTACCGATGTAAACATATCATTATAATGAAGTTAAAGTAGTAGCAAGAATTGTGGTATGAAGTTCTAGCCAGATGTCACTGACAGTAAGATAATAGGTAGAAGAACAGAAAGTATTGATCTTATGTGACTAATAGGCTGCTTAATGAAGGCAGAAGAGACTTATACATTGAAGAACCAAAGATAAAAAATATGAATAGCAAACCTGAAGTGCTGCTTCAGTGCATGCTTGAAATATCACAAGATGTTAGGAAAGCTCATTTACAAATTAATACTCCTTTCATATTTATGAAGTATGAGAATCTAGTGTAGCATATCTGCTATTGGCACACAGAACGTTGAAACAATATAAATTAGACATAACTATATCAGGGAGGTTATACACTTATATATGAATATAAAGCAAGAACGCAGTTCTGTTTAGAGAGAGTGCAAAATACGTTTTTTCTTTCCTTCTCAATGTCATAAATCACGGGTTTACGACCCTCCATTTTTCCATTTGTAAGTTGGAGCTAATATTGCTGTGACATTTAAAAGGACTGTTCTGAGAAGAGTCATAAAGATAAGGGGGAATTCAGCTATTGGAGCACTGATTACCATCTTAATTATATATTTCTTCTCATTACATCTGATAGGATGCAAACGCTTGCTGTTTATTTTCCATCTGTGAAAGCTATGCCCAGTTCAAATTCAGATTTCTGGCGTGAGGATAACCCTGGGAGAAATGCTTCCAGCCTCCACATCCAGCAAGTGAGAGGTGAGGGGACCCTTATCCACTCATAAATACCAGCAAACATTGCTCTAGGTTTCGTGATGCCGAGTGCGACCCAGCTGCAAGTCAATCAGTCACAGCAAGACAATAACTGCGCTCAGAGGAAGCCATCAAAGACTTCCAAAAGAAACCTGCTCTGAGATGAAAAAGAAAATTATTATGGTAATCAACTTTGCTAAGAGAAAAGGAAAGCTGTTTCTCTTTGGGAAAATTTCCAGTGCTGAAGAAAGGGGGGAGAAGGCGGGGAGGGAACATGATAAGGTCTCACACATTCAATTGATTGTTCGCATCTAACAAAAATAGCCCCAGCCTGTTCCCATTGTCCTGCAGCTGCTGGCTTCATCACGCTCATTGTGCATTTCCTCGTGGCTGAGCAGCACGGTTGCCCAGTTTCCTCTCCTTCATTTCCTAACAAGATCTGCGAGATGAACTGTAGGAAAAGCCAACAGCACTTCAAAACGCCTTTCAAGTTTCACTGGGGATATCCAAAAACCCAGGCTAATGCCTCACAGCAGAGCAAAGCAATTTCAGGCAAGCGGCAGTGCAGGCTTTTGGGTCCCGTCCTGAATTAGGATCCCATTGCTTGCATTTTTGGGGAGATTTTTTTAAATTCCTGGGTCACATTTGCATTTATGTGTACTTCAGACTTGCTTATTACATGATAGGAGAAGCTTCCTGCACTCAAAGCCAAAAGATCTTAATCTTGGGAAAAGAATGTGCACAAAGATGTGACCATTGTATTAAAAAAGTTCCTCACCTCTATGTATTTAACAGCAAGTGTTAACTCTCCAGGGAATCATTCATCTATATGCAAGCAGGTTTTGGATAAAGAGCAAGGTTTCCTTTTCATACCTCCACCAGTCCTGGAGCCATTTAAACTGAAATATCAAGTTGCCCTGGTGTGGCAAGATTGGTCGTACCATGAACCTGCCCAGCCCTTGTGGAAATAAGGCACAGAAATCAAATTATCATTGCAAAGAGTTATATTCTCTGCATGCAGATAACATCGTAACTGAACACCATAAGAAGGTTACAAAAAATTCCTATGAATAATGTGGAGTCATTTAAACCCTCTTTAGCTGAATTCCTCCCCAGGAAGTTACAGAACACTTTTCTATGGAGAATTACAGAGACCAGTATTTTGTATCTATGCCCTTCCAGCATGAATTCAAGATTCAAGCTCCTTCTTATGCCCCATGACTCTTTTTTTTTTTTTAAGAACTGTTTTCTTCATTGAGGAGTTCTGTTTATGCAGAAATAATTTCAGATGTTTCAAATAAAACCAGCTGAGGGAAAGATTTGCTCTTCCAATTGGTGTTTTGTTGTTGTTCTCTAGTGATTGTCAGTACCTTAACTGTTGCACCAGACAAAGCAACTTGGACAAAAATCCCTTAGGTGAAACAGAATTAATTTCTGGTGAGAGGTGCTAAATAAGTCCAGACAGCTATTGACCAATCTCAGGGCTACTGTGAAGTCCCCTACCCTGACATTTCATCAAAAACTGGCCCTTCAAGAGCAAATTGCTGGAACTCAGATGTAGATGAACCTTGCACATAGATGAAGGAAAAAAAGCTGTTTGGGAATAATCAACAGGGAAAAGCACCTGTGAAAGCATCCTCAGTAAAAAAATATATTTTTCCAGCCCCACTCTTGCCTTGGCAATCAGCCTGCTTCCTGGACAAGGGACTTGTTAGCCTGGAAATCCAGCCAAACAGATAAGCCACACTTTGGTTCACCTTATTTGCTGCCAGATCTTCAGTCTCAAAAACACTTAGTGCTCAACAACTCTTAATCCAAATGTCAGCCTCCTCCTCTCTCCTCTGCTCAAATATTTCGCATAGCTTGGAGCAAGGAAAATCTTTGCAGGCATTTTCAGAGCTGCTCACAGCCCTCGCTGCAGACCTTTCCTGCTCCTGGTCTTTACTGCACACACTCAACCCTTGAAACATTTATTTCATTGTTTAAACAGGGATTTAATGACACATCAAGCCCCTAAGAAAAATTGAGAAGGTGAATAAATACTTTTTGTGTTTTAAACAACAAAAAATGAGCAAGGATAATATAATGACTGAATACAGAGTCTGTGAATTAACCATGACTTCAGGCAACACCTCAGACAAAGCTCGTTTGAGTACCTGGAACCCATAAACTAATCAGGGTCTTAAAATTGCTGATAGGCTCTATTTAGTTCTTTTTACTGTAGCTTGACCTAAATTCTTGAATAGTCACCAAAGAAGCTCACTTTACTAGAGACAACATAAAATAAGCTTACTTCAAATGCTGCTACTAATGTTCTGGCCTGTCTGTATTCTACCATCTTTTCTAACATTTTTGTTTGACATCATAGCAATGCAGTAATTCTTCCTGAGTCAAATTCCTAGAATTAGTACCTCCAAAGTAAAGCTGCCATTAGAAAAAACCCTGCACTGATTAGATAACACCAGAGAAAAACAAAGATTGTCATACCTATCTCATTAGCTATATGATTATTTCAAACATGGAATCACAGAATTGTTTATGTTGGAAAAGCCCTTTAAGATCAAGTCCAACCATTAAAACTGCCAAGACCATCACTAAACCAAGTCCCTAAGGACCACATCTATACCTCCAAGGATAGTGAGGTATTCCCTGGGCAACCTGTTCCAATGCCTGACAACCTTTTTGGTGAAGAACTTTTCTCTAATATCCAACCTAAACTTCCTCTGACACAACTTGAGCCTATTTCCTCTTGTTCTGCCACTTGTTACTTGAGAGAAGAAACCAACACTTGGTCTCTTCTGTAAGAGGCTACATACACCCTCCTTTTGGGGAGTTGTAGAGAGGGTAATATCAACCTCGGCCTCCCCCAGGTGGAACAGTCCCATTTACCTCAGCTGCTCCTCACAGGACTTTCCCAGCTTCGTTGCCTTTCTCTGGACACCTCAATGTCCTTGCAGTGAGGGGGCCAAAACTGAACCCAGCACTCAAGGCGCTGCCTCACCAGTGCCAAGTACAGGGGGATGATCCCTTCCCTAGTCCTGCTGGCCACACTGTTCCTGATACAAGCCAGGATACTGTTTGCCTTCTTGGCCAACTGGACACACTGCTGGCTCATAGTCAGCCAGCTGTCGACTGACACCGCCAGGTCCTTTTCTGCCAGGCAGCTTTCCAGTCCCTCTTCCCCACACCTGTAGTGTTACATGGAGTTGTTGTGATGCAAGTGAAGGATCCAGCATGGAACTTTGTCTGCAAACTTATTGAGGGTGCACTTGTCCCCCAGCTCACTGATACAGATACTAAAGATACTGGTACTGAGCCCTGGGGAATGCCACTTGTGACTGTTCACCAGCTGGGTTTAACTCCATTCACTACAACACTCTGGGCCCAGCCAGCCAGCCAGATTTTACCCAGTGAAGCGTATGCCCATCCAATCCATGAGCAGCCAGTTTCTCCTGGCAAATGCTATGGGAAACAGCATCAAGTCCAGGTAGACAACATCTGCAGCCTTTCCCTCATCTACAGGCAATACTTCATTAAGTTGCATTTAGAACAATAGAGGTTAATTTATATTAATTTATATATAATGTGAGGAAAAAAAGATGACATTAAATGAATGCCAGGTCAGTTTCTACTCCATAAAAAGTGAACTGTGAAGAATGCTTAGGCAAGACATTTTCTTCCAAGTTTGTCAAAGCCTAGTTAAAGAAAAAGCAAATTTGTTCAATAGGCAGTCCTTGTTGATCTTGATAGATGTGGATATAAGAGTAAAGATCAGCTGTGCAAATGAATGGGGTCTGTGGTTAAGTCCTGATGTGCATGGAGAGACAACGCCCAGAGAAGTAATCCAGAATGATGGCCTCCTAATCACTTCTTTCTTGGATACTCCTTAGACTAAATTGTGTATTTGTTGCCCCTAAAAATCTCTAAATCCTCACAGCTATTTTTCATTACTATGGAAACTGTTTTGAGAGGAGATGGTGATACAATCAGAGACAACTGCCAGTGGACAAACCAAATCAATCATTGTTTTATTAGTTTTATTGGCTCCTTCATACTCACACACAGAGCTAAAATAGGAACACTGAGAGCCTGCTTGCTCCCCATCCTGAGGCACTTTGCACCTTGAATAGGATACGCTTTATGTAACAAGAGGGAATGGTCTTTATATCCCGCCAAAACCAGTCCCATCAGCTGTCTAAAAATACTGAGTCCTCTAATATTTAGTTTTCCTGCTACATCTTACTCCTCAGGTGTGGCAGGGTGAGTGTAAATAGGGCTTGAGATTTTCAGCTAACTCTGCTTGAGCTAAGCCAAGCACTGGAAGCTGCCTGTGTGCAGGAAGGGTCTGCGTCTGTGCGTGAGCACAGCTGCCGTACTTAGGCATCTTGTGCTTATACCTCCATCAGGCTTAGGAAAAGAAATCAGCAAGAGGCAGCTTCAAGGAAAACGTCCCTTTTTTGTCCTCTTACAGCTTGGCAATTACAAAACTCTCTTTGGAGATTAAAAATGTGACTTAAAAGTTTCTTAGGCCAACAGGGGGATTGGAACGACATACACCCAGTACATCCAAAATGCCTTCAAGCAAAAGTTGCCGCAAGTGCCATTCACATTTTCCAAGACACAACTGTAGCCCTCTCTGCTTTCTGAAAGACCAAAATGCCCTGTCCTTAGGAGAGGTGGGCAGCTGTTGGCCTTCCTGAAAGGACGCCTTGGAAACAAGAGTGGTTCCAGATCTTAAAAAAAATACCAAACAATTGTTTTTCCCAAGGACTACCTTGTGCAGTATTACTTTAACATTTTACATCTGAACCAAAACTCAGGCAGGCTGACATCTGATCCTTCACTTATTACTTTCTTACAGTTGTGCTCCTTTCCTCACTCACTCGTTTAAAAATCATTTCTTGGTTCTTAGACAGGATATCTTACAGAGTACCATCAACCCATGAACCAAAGTCTGAGAAACATCTCAAATAAAGTTCCCTACTCTGATGGCTGCTGATTGACTGCAATGCAAATCACCTACCCTGTCCCAGGCAACTTGGTTTCTTCCCCTGGGACCAAGGAGTCAAGCACTGCAATGCCCAAAAGCATTTAGGCTGTTTATTTGCTCCAACTCTACAATGATCACAAAAGACTTTGCAGTCCGAAACATATTCCAGTTTTAATCACTCCTGCCTCCACCAGGAAGAGAAAGGTCTATTTTGGAAAAATTAATACATCTGTCCTGATAACAGTTTGATAGTGTTCTGAAATACTATATAAATGTGTTAGGGAACCATGCTAGTCATGCTCACCTCACTAGTAGCAGCCCACCTTTTTGACATCCTGTAACAACTCTCAAAACTCCTGCACTACCTTTTGGGGACTGAACTGAGAATTTTGTCTAGAGGGGGCACTCTCCCACTCTTCCGCAGGCTGTTAAATAAAGCCAAAGCAGACATGCAGACCCTTGCAGGCTTGTGCAGCTGTATTCATAGTTCGTATCAACAAAAGGTTTTTTCCAATTGATTTTCCGTTCAAGGCTGCTGCAGATCCCTGCAATTGCCAGTGCCACCACCTGGTACTGAAAAGTGCTGAGATCCAGCCATGCAGGAACCGTAGGATGAAGAAACACAAAATACCCCAGTCCTCGTTTCCCACTAAGTTTTTGTTGTCCTCTACAGACTTTTATAAAAAGCTATCTATTTTACAGTTAATCAAAGAGTTAAATGTTCTTGTAAGCTATAAATGAATGAATGGACAGGGAAGCTGTGAAAGGCAAGAGGTTACAACAGCTTTTCCTTTCCAGGGTATCTGTAACGAAGCTAAACCCAAAACAGAGTTTAAAGTTTTATTTAGAAATACCTGCCTTTGTTACAGGACTAAGGAAATTCTTTCGGCATTTATGAACGTTGGACACAAAACCTGAGATTGTGATTTAAGATTTGAAACCGGGGGGTTTGCAGGTCCCCACAGCTCAGGTGTACAGTTTACACCAATTTATCCAGGCAAATGACAGGGAGAGAGGCAAGGCTACATGTCAGGACAAGCTGCTGGGAGGAAGCAGAAAACGACTCTGCTCAAGGCTCTGCCAGTTTTCTTTCTCAGAGTGACCAAAGACATGCCATTTCTTCCCATAACCAGTCAGGTATTGTCCACTTCAGCATCCTTATCACCCTCAAGCAAAACCCTTCCAGCAGTCATTCCTGAGCCTCTCCATGGGCACTGCTCACCACCTGTGCTGGGTCATACTTCTGCCAGCCTGTTTGCAGAAACCAACTCCCAGGGAAGGTGAGGGGGAAAACCAACATATATCCATAAATGTAAATTATCTCAAAAGCTGAAGCACTTTTTCCACGACACCTTCTCATCTCTGTCTTGCACAGGAAAAGAAATCACAGCCTCAGGTCGGAAAAAGCAGAAGGTCCTCTCCCTTTGCCCCCATATTTAATACATTTTTGCCAGTGCTGGGGTACCAAAAGGCCTAAAAGGCAGCAGAGCAGGCAGGATCTCCTTCCAGGAGAGGGCAGTGAAACGCGGCTTAACTTGGCTAGGAAAGGACAAATGCATTTTGACCGGCACAGCAACGCCTGCTTAGTCAACCCAAACATTGACCTCGGTGGCACAAACCCGGGCAGAGTCAACAGGAGTTGTCATCGGTGGGGTTTCATATGTTGCAAGCATCTTAAATTGATTTAGGTCACTATTTCCAAGGAAAAAAATGCAACCACTTGCTTGCTCTCTACCTACAGAGAGGAAAAAACCCATCATGAGGAGGCTGTATTCGCTCGTGCTTAGGTTAATAGGTCTCATTTGTTCTGCCACGGTGGAGGGAGGCAGAACCAATGGAAGAACTTGTAATTCTCCTTTATAATTAAGATAATGTGACATGCCGGCCCTCAATCATATTTCTGGATGCTGTAGTGTCCATGACACATCTTGGAGAGACTGCAGCTGTGATTAAACATTTTTGATAACCCATAAATATAACATTAGTTGCTTCAGTTAGGTTTCTGATAACATCATTCATTTCAGATCATTCAATTAGTGGAGACAAAGGGGCTCTTTCCAGGAGACATAATGTCATTGTCTCTGGAAAGGAACGTACTTCCCAATGACTGTTTATCACTGTGTAATTACAGTGCTTCAGCAGCCATGCTCTATATTACAAGGAGTCCTTTTTTGTGCCCAAGGATCCAGCAGTTCTTTGTTTTAATTTATTTTCCTCTTAAATACCTCCCGCTATTTAAGCAATAATTCCCTGTAAATCAATTGTTAGCAGCAGTTAATGACTGGTTGGTTAATTAATAGCTGAAAGCAAAGCTGAGGGTGTTCGCCTCTAACAAACCATCAGACATTAACTGTGGGATTATTGCTAACATACCCTATAATCAATTACTTCTCGTGGCGACGGGGTAGCCTATGTATCATTTTAGGAAGGGACTGACTGGGTTGGAATAGGTGGTGGCATTAGGAAAAATAATCACTGACTTGTGAGTTGAGCCACACGCCCCAAAGCGGGCAGCAGGGTAACAGTGCTGGTGCAAACACAGCTCAGCAGTAGGGTCTGGGGCCCAAGGCCCCCTTTGATTTTGAGGAGATGCTCATGACACCTTCTCTGATGGCAGTGCAGCTTTGGCAGCTGCCTGTGAGGGACAGTGTGCAGGAGGATATGCCAAACGCTATGGGTGAAGTTTTCACTGTGAGGAAAGCACAGACCGTGAAGAGGGCACTCTCTCACGGACAGGCTGCATGGAAACAGTGAAGCCTGAGTGGAGGGCTGCGGCAGAGATGGGGTTGTCCCTGTGCTCCCCGCCCCGTTGCCTCTGCCAGAGCCTTTCTGCTCAGAGCCCCATAGACACCTTAGACTCATGCAGGGGGTCAGCAGGACCCCAGAAACTGAAATCAAAAGCTGTACCCTGCCAGCCACACAGCAAAAAACCTCAGATTTTTTCCTGTGTCCGGATCTGATTATTCAGAGTATTGAGGGTTGTCTGTGTTCTGCTGGAGAGCTGCATTAAGATGTTTTTAATGCAACAGTCTGCTCTGCTGCTCTCTTCAAGGGACAGATTCTCAGATAATCTCTTTTCACAACATTCTCAATTAATATTTATATAAGCCTGTTTTGTCTCTTATCTTCCATGAAATAAGGTTTGGAGTGATGCTGCCATGGAGAAAGAAGGAGAGTCTAAAGCAGGCAGTAATTGATGTTCACAAAGAGAGTATGTGTAATGGACCAGCTGGCTTATTATGAACTAAAATACTGCAGTATCTTCAATACAGAGGATGGTAACGGAGAATAAATGTTGACATTTTCATGGTGAGCAATGCAAGACCATCAAATCAAACAATTTCTGGCATATAGTCAAAGCAGTCCTAAAATGGAAACTAAGAACTAAGACATAAGAAGATTTTTGCATTTTCTTTTCCCAAGTAGAAATGTGTGGCTGTAGAAAACCTCATGGGATGAGTTCCCTGCACTGACATAGAGTCAGGGGTTCCCAACAGGCACCATCTGACTTGTCTTAAGGAAAAAAAAACAAAACCCAGCAAGGATCATCCTTGTATGACTGTGACAACTCTTCTCACCCTGACATTAAGTGTTAAATAAAGATAATTTCTGCTTATTATCCTCTCCATGACCGAAGAGAACAATTACTCACTGCCTCATTCACAGCCACCACCTCTACACGGGACACCTGGTGCCATATTACTCTCTCAGCCTTCTACTTACTGAAGGGAGCAAACTCTTGGCATCCCCTTGCAGTTTGTGCTTCCCAGCACCCTACATTCTGACTGCTTCATCTGAATTTTCCCCACTTTCTGTTCATCTGCAGGAAAAGGTGGCACCCACAAATGGGTCCAAGTTCCTCATGTATTTTACAAACATGTTGCAGACTGGTTATTCTCCAGCCCTGCCCCCAATACAGGGTCTGATCCCAGGCACAGCACTTTGGATTGTTCCTGATGGAATTTAATTTAAATATGTGGGGGTCATTTTTCCAAGCTGTGAATATTGTTTCAAATTCAGCTCTTGGCCCCCTAGGACTTGAGGCATCTCCTAATTGTGTCATCCACAGGTTGCATTTGTAACTGGGTAAAAGACAAACAGCTGAATGACCTGCTTGTAATATCCTCCCTGACAGTCATCCAGCTCTAGCTGTTGCTGTGGAGCTGTTTTTTCAAGTGGCTGTGCACCTACCCCATTGTAATTATATCTATACCATATTCCTTAGCCTGTCACATATGTCAAAAAGTGTTACAAAAAAATCAAGCACTATTGCATTTGCTGCTTCCTCTTTATTCACTAGATAAGCTACTGTGACAAAGAAGAAAATTAGATTGATTTGACATCAACCATTCTTGACAAGCCTGTTTTCCTCTAGTTTTTTTCCTTCTTTTTTCTTTTTAAACTCTATCAGCTGGCTACTCACAAATTGATTGTTTAATGATTTGTTCTTGAATCTTTAAGGACCTAAGTTAGACTGACAGATCTGTAATTCCCTGGATCCTCCTTTTCTCCTCTTTAAAATATAATACACTGTGTTTGCCCTTCTCTTGTCTTTGGGGACCTCCTCTCTCCTCTGTGAGTTCTTAAAGATAATCACTAATGGCTCAGAGATTGCTTCAGACAGCGCCTTAAGTACTCTGGGTGAATTCCATCAGGCCCTGCTGACTGGAGTATATCCATCTTATCTAAATATTCTTTAATCTATTCCCCTCCCCATTCAGTCTGTACTTTTGCCTCCTTGTAAAAATTACATTTAGACAACTGGTTGTGTCCCCTGGTGACAGATACACTTCATAGTGCAAGGCAATTCAACATTCTTCAATATACCAAGGTTTATATTCTTCAATTTACCAGGGTTTATATTTCCATTCTCCACATTACAATCCTAAAAAAATCGGCTCAGAGACCCCTATTAGCTGGCTGCTGAGCTGAGACACCACTTTTAAAGGCAGGTTCTTGACTGAAGGTGGAGCAGAAAGAAGAAACGTGACTAAAATGTTGTTTTTTTCATTCTAAACTTCAACATCCACTGACAGACCTGTATTGATCACAACAATAGGGGTTTACATGCTTCCCCTGGCTCCCTAAGATATAACTAGCACCTTCATATCTGTGAACGCTTCAGTGTTCATGAGCTATGGACTCCTCTTAATGAGCAACTATGTTACTGTGAATTTGGGAAACTGCAGGGGCTGTTGTCAAGATGCATTCTAAGTTACAATATACCAAGTCTATGTGTTTGCTTTTAAGTAAAACATCTAGATCTGCCAAAAGTCATAGTGGGTTTTCTGTCTCCATCATGTGGAGATCCACTTCCTTTTCTCCACCAGCCACCTGATGCTGTAGCGTCCAGTGGGAAGATGTCTCATTTTCCACCAGTGGTAGCCATACAGAACAATCTCTACCTCTATCTTTAATAAAGTTGTGTTTTGCCCACCTTTCTCTTCAGTAGTTCTCAATCATTGTGGAGCTGAGCAACAGACCTTGCATACCAAGGCTTTCTGTGAAGTAGGGTGTTCGTACAGTCAACGTTCTCAGGTTTGTTTTCATTATCATTTCAAGGGCTTTCTGCCAGAATAAAAGAGATTTCATAACAGCAATTACTTTTTAGAGGTCTGTAGGTTTAACCCCCTCCTAACAAGTCAAAATGATTGCAAGAAATCAGCTTTTAAATGAAGAATATTTGGCTCAAGTGAGTTTGGCAAAAAGCTAACAGGGAGCAGGAGAAAGCCGTAGAACCGATGAAGACACTTTCCTGTCCTACTTACCTCTACCACATGCCCAGGTCTTGCAATGCACACTTTCTACTTGCCCATACTAAGCTTAGATGGCCAGGCAGCATTGTTCGTGGCTTGAAACCCAACTCACAGCTGTCATATGAGAATTTACCCACAGCAAATCTGATATTTATGACTCATCCGCAAGCATCCTCTTTACCTGATGCCAGATATGAAGAGTACGTTAGGGTATTAGTTAGGATGGGGTATGGGGTTGTTCACTTCCTTGCCTTCTTTCTCTGTTTCAAGAAAGATATTTAAGATCTGTCCTCAAGCCCTTTTGCTCCTCAGTTTCATGTGTGTGCTTAAGGCTTTAAACTCAAGGTCCAGGTACAAGATACTTCAATTTGCACTTATAATTATCCACATACTATATGAATACAATGATGATCAGACCTGCCTTCTGAAACACACAGATTTTCAAAACCCCCACAACAGATTAACTCACTGTCACTTCAGTCAAAATAGATTGGAAATTCTCATGTCTCAGATATTACCATATGGAAAACTCAACTTTTGAGCAATATTTGAAAGAATTAATTGCCAGATACTACTTTCCTCTAACACCTCAGGCATACTTTCACATTTCCCTCTTGCTGTGGAAACAGCACCATTGGGTTCCTCAGCTGGGACAGTTGGCTGACATCTCTGCTGCCCGTGTGAAAGAATGTTTTATGAATTTGGAAGAATCATAAGAGGAGTCATTTCTGTCTCATGAATCTTCTATACCTCATCTGAGATACAAACAATGGCCTTTTTCTCTGAGCTTTACTGCCATCATCCTTTCTTACCCTATCCTTGTTCTTTCCCCTTTTATTTAAGAAATTTTACTTTGAAGGACCCTCACGAGTCTATTAATGTTCATTATTTCAGATTGAAGAATCTGTCCAACCTACACTTAGGTTATTATCTCTGGATTTTGCATTTTTATAATCTATTTGAGGATGACTGCATTTTCATGCCTAATTTTAAACTCCTACTTGCAATTTTGTCTTCTGTGATAAAACCCACTTCATAGCTCCTTAAGTGAGAAGATGATAAACAATATGCTCTCCCATTGCCATCTTCCTCAAAGTTCAGTAACTCAGCAGGCCAACTTCAGCAGTAAACTTCAACTTGTGAATTTTCCAGTTCTTGAAGCCCTGGGGGAGCCAAGACTATAAATCATCTTAAGAATGGTTTGATAATGACCTATCAAACTGACAGGTTGGCCTTAACCAAATGTTGAGTCAGTTTAGAAGCATTCATGATTTTTTTCCCCCTCCTCTAGAATCAAGGTTCTCACGATAAGTATCAGCAACAACATGAACCTCTCTGGAATTAGGAACTTCTCATTGTTTATTAATATCTTTGGAGAGCATAATTATTTCTGGAAAATTAGAGATGCCCATGGAGCTTTGCTCCCACTGAAGACTCCCTAGACAGGCCCCTTATCTTGTTTGCATGAATTTGCTCATCAGGAAGAGAGGGTAAAACGGGAATATTCTCACTGTCTTGGGTAAACAGCACTGCTTTAGTGAATTTTTTCATGCTACACTTCCAGTCCTTAGCAACAGTAAATTTTCCAGTAGAATAAATTCCCTACTACTGCACGAAGGACTGAAAGCTTCCCACTGAGCTGTTCAATAACTGTTAAAAAAAAGAAAAAAGTGTGGGATTCACTGGTATCTTTATAAGAAAGAAGAAAAGGCAGCACTTAGATCAAGGACCTGTTCATGTCATCCAATTATTTGTTTTAATCGCGTACACATACACACAAAAAGATTTAAAAAAAATAATTAGCTGCATCAATTCACACATTGATTGCTGGCAGGGATTACATTTTGGGTTGCCCCTGGGACTGCAGCATCAGCAGGAGCAGTTACTTGGTCATGAACATGTTACACAGCAAGTAACCGGATCGCTCTATATGAGGAGCACTGCTTTTTTCTGGTCTCTCAGCTGTGCGAGGAGGAAACCTGGCTCCCCGTAATCACAGGCTACCAGCACAGGGGACAAATAACCTGCTCCTACAGCAGCTACTACAGCCTTTACTACGTGGTGCCCCAAACTGAAGAGAGTCTGTAGATCTTGCCTGTGGGATCCTGGAATATAATCCCGGATACAACTCTAGGAGATCACCTTAACACTGCTTTTTAAGCTTCTTTGAAACCAGGGCATTTTTAACTGTATCTTGAAAAATAATCTATCTATAATGGGCTCCTAATTACAATTCTTATTATAATACAATCCCATTTGAAAGCTGTGATCACACTCAGTTTCCCCTTGTGCCAGAAGCCCTATAATGGAGGGATAGTGTCCTTTATCAAGTAGTAGTCATACAAAGACATAATAAAAAATAGAGTCTAATCAGGAGAAAAGGAACAATTCTGGGTCAAGCCAGAAGAAAACATCAGGGCAGGTCAGAAAGCCACAGTTACTTAATACACCAGTCACCGATTCAGCCAGAAAATACCACTAAACAATCTCACCTTATTTAAAAGTTACCTCACTAAAAGTGAGTTTGCAACTGTTTGTAAAACATACTGCAATTAGCCACTGATACTACATTCTGACAAGCCCTATTTTTCTGTATGTCAAACTAATCATTAATAATTAGTCACACCTGAGCAAAACGCAGGATTCCTATGCAAAAGGGAATGTCTCTGTTTGATTAAAAGGACTTTAAAATACAAATGCTAATGCAAAGTCAACATTTTTTCAAGATTTCAATTTTGACCAAAACAAAATATTTCAGTTGCGTATGCTGAGGCAAATCAAAATGTGTTGCTTTGGCTCTCTCCAAAGTGAAACAGTATTTCTGCATGGCCTAAGAGTGCCCCCCTGAACTGTGGTTTCCACGTTCTGTGCATTCTCTCCCACAGTGGAGCAAATTCATTTCCTGGGGTGCAGCTTTGACCTCAGATAAAGAAATGTATGGTTGGTTAGTTCTCACCAGGAGGTCTTCCCAGTGCCCTCACTCCCCTTCCCCACCAAATAATTAAAAAATGAGGGCACTCATGGTACTGCAGGGTACAGCTCAATCAGCCTGCTACACGCACCGTTTTGTTTCAAGAAGCGCAGGTAAGGGATAGCATGGTTTGGGGAGCTGCGGTAGGGGGAAACTAGGCGCATAACATGCATCGCCCAGAAAAAATTTTAGGGGTGGTACTGGTCAATGCTACACTCACTTGTAACAGAGTATTTTGGTTTTCAGCTCAAGCTCGAATAGTTTGGTCTGTGCTAACCCCACGGCAAATGAAAGATCTGGTTAGCATTTTCCTTTCTAGGAAGATAGAACTTTACCTTTGTAAAAGTTTGATCACAGAAAAGTCTACATTTTAATATGAAATTCCTAAAGAAAATTGCAAGAAAATTATGGAACTGGGTGAGCCTAGAAGCAGCTACTCAGCTGTTAAAATATCTGATAACAGTATTTTTTCATAATTGGAACACTAATGTTGAGTATGAGAGGGCTAAACTGATGGCAGACAGTTGAGTAAGATGATACCAGCTCACAGACCCTTACACAGCCTGCCCTTTGCAAAAAACAAAGATTTTTTTTTTTCTTTCCCTCCAAGTGAAAGCCTTTCCTTAGAAACATTCACATTCCTTAAGGCCCAGATTGGCTCTCCCAGACATCCCCAGTGACATCACTCTTCCCTGGCACTGCATCACTCTTACAGAAGACCTCGCAGTCCACATGCTGAGACTAAATAACACTGTCATCTTTTCTAGCCAGAAAAAGGTAGCTGCCACCCCAGCCTGAAGCAGTATTTTTCCACATGATGAGCTGCATGCAGTGCATCGCCTACAGCAGCTCATTTGAGCATCCCGTCCCTTGGGACAGAGATGCTCACAGGATGCCCCCTCACCCATTCCTCTTCCTCCTCTTCCCTGCTTGGCTGAGCAGAACCAAGGGACAAATATGGCAAAACAAGGGACTGTGGTGTAGGCATAGAGCCAGCGTGCCTCCAAACTGAAGGGAAAATAAACATGAGTAGCACAGCACATCTTAATCTTCACTGCTGGTTGTGACAGCTTTACTCAATTTTAGTCAGCTATTGAGTAATCAGAACAAATTAATCAGCAGAAGGAAGGACTGCACCAGGATGTAATAAAGCAGTGGGCACTAGAGTGCTTTGGGGAGTCACCGCACAGCTCCATCTTTTCATTACCACCACAGGTTCCCCACCGCTGCCATCACACAGCATCTCTGAGCAGCTCCCATCCACCAGCTCCTCCAGCCACAACTATTGCACAGGGTTTCAGAGTATCAGTACAGCTTGCATCCTCTGGATGGTTATGCGTGCATGCCTGCCTGTCTTTATCTGCTTTGAAGAGTCTAATAAGAAGGCTTGAAATTGTTATTAATTCCCATCAAGTCCCTCTTGCACCTTTAACCGAGAGCGATGCCTGTACCTAGTCAATGCTCCTGACCCCTCCTGTTCTCCATCAGCTGCGACAGACACAGCAGGACAAACGGTCTCTTGCAAGGTCGAAAGCAATTTTTCCTTTGTATGTCCCAGAGGAAAGGCGCAGCCCCAGACACACTTCATTCCATGTTTGCACTTCTCAAAAAATTAGTAGCAGCTTTCAAAGGACTTCGGTCTCAGAGGCCATGTCAGTTCCAGCCTTCACATATGGATATTCGGATATTGTTGGCAGCAATAAGGAGGGCCTTTTTATTGATGCCTAGAACCTACCTGTGGTCAGAGATTGACTTTCAGCCCAAAATTCTGTGTTTTGCACATTGTAAAATGTGAGGGTACCAATACCAACAGATGCAAACTTCCAAGTATGTCATTAGGGCATGAATTAGGATCGCTCTCCTAACATCTTTGGCTTGAACCACGTTTTACCACTGCCATTACACAGTCACACATGGGCCATGATCTGCAGTCAAGTCATCGAACTGTACATCCAAGGCAAATGGTTAATGTCTCCTTCATACATCCTGACGGCTGAGCAGTAAGCAGGCTACCAACACAGACTCTGCCAATTAAGCCAAGTACACACCTTCTCTTTATGACACTAATAAATAATTATTTCCCTGGGAACAGGACTGGAAGCATGTGATGGAAAAGATTCATGGCGGGCTAGAAGAGGACAGATAAAGGAAGGCAAGCTTTGCTGCAAGGCAGCTGTTACTCATGGCTGCGGCATCTCACCTCACACAGGACGATCCTGGCCCTCGTTAACTGGCTAGAAAATAGATTTAGCTCATTTATGGTGAAATTTATCCTGAAAGGGGTGGAAAACACTTCTGAAAAATCTGAAGGACATGCAAACAGCCTTTAATTATGGAACATTACAAAACTTCCCTGATCCAAGACCCTGATTTTTAGTATTTTTTTCCTTCCAATCGTTATTTGCCGCCTCCTACCTGAAACACCCCCACCCCTCGGCAACTCCCTCTTGAAGCTTTTTTGCAACATCTCAAGAAATTCAAATGCCTGCTCTTAGAGGAAAATAGTTTCTAATTAAGCATACCGTGTGGGTGTGAATGAAGCAGAGCCCACTTCTTGCCTCGCTGATGTCAACAGAAAAATGTTTTTCTTCTTTCCCGCAAGCATCAGCAGAGGCAGGGACACTGGAACGTTGCTCCTAGACATGGTTTGGAAGGAACAGAGGTGCATTGGTGAATGAACCTGAAGTTTCCTAAATTTCAGATTTAGGGTCCAGACATGACTGGGAGTGTGTGTGCTGGAGAAACCTTGCCAGAGGTCAGAGCCTGCTCGCTGAGCAACAACTAGTCAAGAAGCTGGATTGTTCGTGTAAACATTAGCTACTTACAGGTCCAGTCTGGTTGGAAGCATCAGAGTCTTAAAAATCTCCCTCTGTACCATATCAGAGAATGATTTTGAGGGGGTTTGGATGAAATTTAAGTATTCAGGGAATGCTACATGGCATTCTCATGGCAAAATAGGTTATTTTGCAGACAAAAAGTCTACATAAATGATTATCAAATATAATTCCTTTGATGGACTGAGGACAGAGATAAAAATATAATCCTGTATTTCTTTATTTTTCTTTCTATTCTAATCCTTCCACAGAAACATCCAAAACATAAAAAAAAAAAAGTGCAGGCAAACAGGTAAGACACAAATCTCACGACCATCACAACATAACACGGGAAGGTGAAGACAGAGCATGCTTCCCTTTCATCTAGGTGGCACTTCTAGTAATTCTAGATGGTATTCAGGCTCCTGATCATTATCATTTGATCTGCACCTCCCCAGTTCCACACAGCCCCCCATCTTTTTCCACGCTACTACCACAGCTCTCTGTGCAACTGGAACAGTGCAGCAGCATTTTGAGCAGTGTGGTTAAGTTTGGTAATAACTCCCAGAAATTACCCATTTGGAAAACTGGAGGAGAAAAAATAATGAGCTAGAACTTTTGCCTGACACCAGTAGGAACCACATCGTTTGTTTGAGATAACTTGGCTTTACAACAGCACGATGCATCCCAGTGGTGTTAGAAGAGAGGTTCAGCCTCTACCCCAGATAAGCCTCCTGTGCTGCATGCAAGAAAAGCTGAGTGTGCCAATGGATTATAGCACCTCATATTCCATTTAAATTCTCAGTTATGAACACTAGTTATTTTTGCTACAGGAGCTGGTAAAGTTAGGGCCTGTGTGAAATAGGAAGAAATGAGAAATTTACTATATCTCAGTAACACAAAATTGCATTTTTCTTGTAGGGCTACAGTGACTATCAGGGGGAAAAAAAAAATCAGTAGCTGATCTCTGGAGGTCCATCCCATCCTATGTGCTCATCAAAGTTCATATTCCCACACCTAACAATATATTTTCCTTCGGAGCTTAACTTGTCTGGAGATGGGGAGAAGCGATATGGTTTTTCATTCTGATGAGGCTAGCACTTCTCAAAGTTCACCTATGAATAATGTCGGCAGGGAGACGTGCATCTAGCTGATTCAGAAGACACATTTGTGTCAAAATCCATCTCTCCTGATTTTCACTGAAGTGCTTCGATATGCTATGGTACTTCACAAGATTGAAATAAATGCATTTCATAGCTCTCATCTTCCCCAGCTCCCACCTTCCCTATTACTACATTTCCATCCCTTTTTTCATATTTTTTTTTTTCAGAACTATCTGAGGCTGCTTTTGTTTTTCTTAACACAAGACTCAGGGTAATTTGAAGACTTCTATCCTGGACTTGTTCCCCACAAGCCATAGATCATCAGTATGGCAGCATCTCTCCCGTATAAGAGCAGCTCCAGGGCCTTTCAGGTGTTCAGTTTCCCAGTTGAAGAGAGTGGTGCCAAGACAGCATTTTCTTGCAATAATTATGCTTTTTTTTTTTCCCTCCTCCCTCAAATGTACACGTGTCACACCAGTTGCTCTCATTTGTGGTTCATCCTGGTTTTGGGAAATACTAATAAAAATGTATGTTTTCCCTTGTCTGTAATGGGCACCATGGCTAAATGTGTGAGTTATCACAGGATATAGTTAAGCACTTTTAAAAATCTTGCAAATGAGAGACTAATCACCTTCCGGAATACCACTGAAATTGTGGCTCCAGCTGTTTTAACTTCCTACTCAGCCCTTGGAGGAGTGATTAAAGCTGAAGTCTGAGTGATTTAGGTGCAAGACTTAAAGGTATTCCCTCTCTCAGGTACCATCCTAGCAAACATTTTTGTTGTGGGAAAGGAAACAGACCAAGCTCCATGATCACCCTTTAGCCACCCCAGTTTGCAGTCCTGATGTGACATGAACCAGTGGTCTGTGGGTTTATACTATGTTGGCAGTACTGGGAACGTAGGTACATTTTCTTCCCCCACCCCTAGGAGGGGAGCAAAGTAGGGGCAGCCAGCCAGGAGGTGTTGAAGGGAAATCTGCCACAGGATCTGATAAAACTTTAGGTGGAAAGCCCTGGCCCTGAACTGCATGATCTCATTAAAGTAAAGGGGGAAACTTCTCTTCTCCTCTGCCTGAGGATGTCCAGGTAACCTTCAGACAAGCCTGATTTCCTGAAAACAAAGAAGGGTGTAGAGAGAGAGGTGATGTAACAGGCAGAGGAATGGAGGCTGGTCCCTGTTTTGGTATCCCAAGAGAACACAAAGATATTTTTCATTGGGATCCTCATTGTTTCTCATCCTTACAAGAGTTTTGTTGTGTCAGCAAAATGATTTGTGGTATATGACACTCATCATTTTGATCTGATAAAATAGCCCAAATGTTGCAGTAGCAATTTGATCTAAAGTAGTATAAACCAGAAACAATCCACTCACGAATCAATTTTACTTTATCCAGAGCACCTTTTTTCACCACACGGATTTTCCCAGATGACACAGCACACATGCAGACATACATCCTTGTAACCCTTCTGCAAGGTGTCTCCACCACCCCACATAGCTGCCTGTTGCAAAACCTCTGCATCATGTACAGCCCTCCACTTAAATCTTACGGCTCTGAAGCTATTCAGGGGTTTTCCACTGAAATGCTGGAGAGGAATGAAATTCAACACTGGCAGAGAGTTTCTCTCTTTTGGTATTAGTCCTTCCCCGTATACAGCTTCCCACTCCCCCTTTTTCCCCTCTCCATGGGAGAAGAATAGCCCAAACAACTTACACAGAAGTTTAGCCATTGAGTAAAATTTCACAGCTTGCTATGGGTTTCACAGAATGACTCAAAGAGCCTATGAATTTGCTTTTCAGATTTTGTAGGTTTAAAAAAGAAGTGTCTAGCAAGTCCTACTAACTTCTACAGAGATCTGCTAGTTATATTCCTCTTCAAAGAAAGTCTTTCTGTTCCTCTCTGCAGCTAGAAACCCACCACCTCCTCCATCTTAACTTAGATTTTACTGAAGGAGCAAAGTGACATGCACCATGGCTTCCTCAAAGGGCTGCATTCTGGTCCTTGCAAACAGTGGCACAGTACGAAGTCTCCCACACCTCGGGAGAGCGCAGGATGAGCTATACACATCATCGCCTCCCTTGGATTTCTCAGTTTCTTTTGTTTGAGCTCAGGACCAGCACAGTCTTATTTTAGCTCAGGCACCACTGTTAGAACTAGACTAAGCAAATGCAGAAGGTTCACCCAGTTTTGAAATTAACTTATTTTTACTTTAGAAAGAGAAGGGGGGGGGAGTGGGGAGGAAAGGAAAGAACGAGCCCGCGAGTCTCTGAAAAACACTGATTAAATATAACTCACTCCACAATGATTTGTTGCCATCTCTTGACAAAGATGATCTAGTTCTTGCAACTTCCACTGAAGTTCACTCCTATTGTGGCTGAACTTGGTGTAAGTGAAAGGGGAAGGATATTAATATATCTCAGGGCTGAGAGTGAGCTGTTTTTCAAGTGAGACAGAAGCAACGTGTACTTCGAACACCTCATACTTCAGTGAAATCCAATTTTCTGTCACAGGTTTCGCATTGAAGCAAGAACATGCTGGGAAGTAAGAACCTGGGATGCTAAGTGGCATCTCAAACCTGCATAGGAGATGAATGCTTTCTGTGCCTTTGTTGCTTGCAAATGTACCCTTCAGCCTGTAGCAGGAGCAAGCTTTAGCAAGGCTTTGTGCTCAGAGGGCTTTGCACAGAATCCAAATTGCAGTTTACAGCTCTCTGTGAAGGCTGAAGAAAATGGCTGTGAATTCCCATGCTCGAGCAACTCAGAATAACCTTCAAACATTTTGAGAAGGTAGGGCATCTCTCCTGAGACAACAGCTCATGAAGGCAGGCTTGGCCATCAGCTGATACAATCTGGCCAGCAAATCTCTGTGTTTAACCCTCAGAGAGTCCTCCTGCCACATCTGCTTCTAAGTTCCAGTTGACCCCAAGGAAGACACACATGAGCCAGACCCAAGGGGTAGATGGAAGGAACACACGTTGATGGGTTACAAACTCGAATTGTTTGGGATGGGAAAGCAGCCCGCACTCCTTTGACCAAATTCATCCTGGCAAAGAGCATGATAATAACAACAGCCCTCTTAAAAGGATAAAGGCAAATCCCAGCGCTGAGGTTGGTGGGATCTCCAAATTCTCTGCAGCTTAATCATCGCAAAGCAGTCAGCCATGAGGCTAGTTCCTAAAGGTTATGTGCTGAATGTGCTGGCCTTGCAATGAAGCAAACCTACAGCTACTTGTTATTTCCTGGCTGTTCTGTGGGCAGGACCACTGTGGCAGCAGCAGGACACATTGAAGCTATTAGTGGAAGGACGCCCATTGAGGGCAGTTCCTTAGGGCAGAGGTCTCTGCTTCTTGGACTGAAATATTTCATTAGCTTCAGCTGAGTTAGATATAGTTAAGCCCTCGGATTGTGTCCAGAAGAAGTAATATGCATTTTACCCCCTGCCCATTTCACCAGTATAAACAAATTAGAGATACACTTTAAGCATGTCATAAACCACTCCTGGCTTAAATTTATGCAGTCTTAATAGTGGTGCATTTAGAATAAACTCCCAAGCGAGATAAACACGGTTAGAAAATAGGGCTTTTGCTCTCCTGGAAACAAAATATATTCTTTTGTCACTACTAAATAATGAGAGCATTAGTACAAAACATCAGGAAACATTTAATAGGGCATAAGCAGAGGATTTAGTAAAAAGAATACGTAATGGCAATTTTTTTTCTGTTCAGGAAAAAAAGAGCTTGGGAGAAGCCATGCCATGCCAGAGACCAGTGCACGGCCCTGCTTGTCACTTCTGAATCCCCACCCCAGGAGTGGGAATCACATACAAGCACAAAAACCTCTTCCTTAAAATAGGGTCAGTGACCTGAATGCAGGAGCTGCTAGAGCTTGAAGCTTTGTTTTATTAATCAGTTTTCATGCATTTAGTTGAGGATTAGCATAGGCTGCCAGCTTTATCAGCATTAATTTAGAGTACCTTGAGGTATTGAGGACAGAGCTGTCTGTTGCTCACATGATGTCAGTGCATCACCCCCACCCCCTGCACTCCCTGCCTGCTCAGGATTAAGAAGCCATTAGGCCACAATGAACACTTCAGAAAGGCACCACTTGTTACGACTTTGCAGTCACAGAGGAGGGGAAAAGAAAATGCACCAAAAGGGGCACTCACAGGTTGCTTTGCAACCAGAGGATGGCTGGGGCTGCAATGGCAGGGCTGAACAGCAAGCCCTATGCACGTGTACTGCCATAGTCCCATCCCCCCAGCAAAACCGAAGCCTCTCCAGGAGAGTACAAGCTCCTGACAGCACAGGAGACTCAGAAGCTCATTACTGAAGCATCGCTTCTTTAAACAGCAAGGCTCAAAAACAACTGAGTAGGATGAGAGATGTGTCCTTCAGGCTGCAGCGCACAGACTCAGCAGGGGCCTGCACACTTGCTGCCCCACAGCTCACCTACCTTCCATCAGGCTAACCACCTCTTGCCAAAGCAAATCCAGCAACCCCTTTCTGTTCTGCTGGTACTTTTGATGGATTTTTTGCAGTGGCAATCTCCATAGATCCTGAAAACCATCCTGGAGGGCAGAAAGTACCATGGGACAGCTGGCCGACTGCTTGAAATAGTCAGCTGTAACAGCACAGCAATTAACACCTCCCTGGCTGAGCAATTAATGGTTCTCTACTTCAGAATGACACCTGGGCATAGATCTGCTAGAAGAGCTGAACATCTCTGCTCATTGTCTAAACCCAAAGAGGCCTAAATCAGTAACCACCTTCTGCATCTACAAATATCTCCTCCTGGTCAAATCCAGGCAGTGGGTCAGACAAAAAAGCAAAAAGTCCACAGGAAACCTCTGACAGCATCTGAGCAGGTCATATAGCTGTGCAGCGTAACTACCTAGTCTCAGTTTAAAGTACCTGCCTTCCTCTGGGCTTGTTCCATGTGGTGGAAATACAGACAGGTGTCTTCAAGCAGAAGGGCATGGAACTGTGATCAGATCAGAAAGACAATTTGGCTCTAGGGGTAACTGAGCACTCACAAAGTCCTCCTGCCAGAGAACATGGGAGACCTAGAAGAGTGACTGTACTCCTTGTTTTTCTGTAGTATGCTCAGTGTTTCCTCTGGGATGTAATTATGAGATGAAAACAAATTAAATTCAGAGCTAGGTAAACCACGTGCACAGTAAAATTGACACTCTACCATAAAATAAAAGACACAGATCTCTAGAAAGACAGGGTGAGGAGGAAGTAATCAAAAAGTAACTATGATTATTTAAAACCAGGATTCTTCAGACCAAAGCCCTACTTGATCTTAGTCTTTTTGCCAATGCTGAAGCAGAGTATAAAGACCTACCTTGGGCCTGGCACATTTCTCAGATGAAAACCATAGTCCCACTGAAACCAAGGTTTTATCTGGTGCATCCATACAGCCAGAGACTATGGCCCTCCCAGAGGAGTGGCCTCTCAGCATCTCTCAGTTACCATCAGCTGATTGCTCTGCCAACAGCTGTTGCTACTTTGGCTCCTTTGGATGGAGAGAATTCAAGAGGACCTACCAGATGTCCTGTGTTGGGAGTTTGGATGTGGCAGTTATGGTGTGTAAGGGGCAGTGGCTTCTTCAGCCAGTGCCACAACAGCTGAAAAAAACATGCAATAAAGCTGTGAACCAGGAGATATTTTCCCATGCTGGTGCACCTTCTTGTCTGGGCATTCCCAGGGCCAACATGCTGGGGCTGCCTACTTCTTAGGGACTTCTTATGAAAGACTGCCATGTATTTGTACCACCTGTAGATTATGGCACCTCTTAGTCAGAGAAATGGGTTCTCAAGATGTGACTCTGACGTTGTACTGATCTTAGAAGTGAGAGGTTTACTGTTTGGGTCTAAGACAAAAGCTCTCTTGACATAATTGTTCATGACCTATGGAAAGAATATTGAACCAGTGGGTACCTAACCTGTTTATCAGTGTTTTGCATGAGCAGATGGGATTGTAGACATCTGCCTTCATCAGTGCTAGAACAATGGAAGATGCGTTACAGAAAGATACTGCAGTTCTTCAGGAGCATTTGTTGCAGGGGTATACAAAGCACTAAAGCACAAGGATGACCTCTGAACCTGCTACGTGGTACCCTCTGCACCATGTAAGGAAACTAGTTGAGGTCCTGAAAAACAGCTCACACACAAATCAGGTACTTTATAGGGCTGGGGCCCACATTAATGGAGCTTCTGAAATGCAGCTGGCTCCATCTGGCTCAGGACATGGGCAGTGGCCCGTGTGCCTGTACCTCGCCTTGTCATCATGCTGTGGGAGAGGCACCATCGACTTAGAGCAGGGACAGTGCCTGGTGCTCAGCAGCAAATAAAGCCTTCTCAGGCTTAAGCTTCCCATTAATTGTTTCTTTGAAGTCCTATCTGGGGAGGCTGCCATGAAATCCAGCAAGAGACTAAGATGATTGCTCTCATGCTACCTTGTGTGACTCACCAGAGAGACAGGAGCACAGCGGTACGGGAAGATAATTACTCTTCTGTGAGTATGTGCCTGGTTTCAGTTTGTTTAAGTGTCTAGTTCTTGGCCATTGCATTCAATCTTATTTTTATTAGAGTCTTAAAGCTTGTACAGCATGGAGAAGTTGGTACCTCAATAGGAGCTTTCCTAATACAGTAAATACAGCCATAAATGGCAGAAGCACAGGTTGCTCCCTGGTATTTACGTATAGCACTCCTCCCTTGCCTCGTTAATTTTGTAAGCATTCGGGTTTGCTAGAAATCGGTGTAGTTTATACCAAATGGGTAAGCTGAAATACAAACATAACAAAGTCACTTTTACTTCCATGTTGCGTGTTGCCACAGATGGAAAATTGGCTGCTTGAGGGAAGGAGAGCTGGAAAGGCTGCTGAGGCTGTGCTTTGTCACTGACATGTATCTCACCGGACTCGTACCAAGGGGAGTCGCGGGCAGATACATGACTACGAAACAGGGGCTGCAGCCGTTACACCGGGATGCTGGGGCAGTGTCCTGGGTTCAGCCCAGCAGCAGGCTGTGTTAGCCCTGAGAGTATTCCATACCAATTGCATCATGATCCGACAGGCTGCCCCCCCCCCTTTTGCAGGGGCGACTTCGGACCCAGGCACGGGAAGTCCCGGTCTGGGCAGCCGCAGTGCCAGTTCCGGGGGAGACTCCAGACCTATCACTACCTGCTCCGGGCACGGGAAGTGCTGGTCTGAGCAGGCGTGTGGGAGTTCCGGGTTCTCTCTCTCTCTTTTTCGGGATCGGCGTGGCAGGAGGTGGTGAGGGGGGTGCTCGGGGGTGCTGGGCTCGGGGAGTGCTGCGTTCGGGAATCTGAATCAGTTCGGGCACGGCTCAAATGGCATAGTGTGGTGAGAGGTTTGCACTGTATATAATAATAGCACTGTAGTTAGTTGTTTTCATACTTTTCCCTGTTGTTTAGTAAACTATCCTTATCCTAACCTTGCAGGCCTTGGTTTTTTTTCCTCTGGCTCTGCAGCCCCTTTCTTAGCTCCGTTCGCCCATCCTCCACCTCTTAAAGTGGTAGGGGGTTTTTTTGTGTCTGACCTTTGTGGCCTCAGCTTTCCGTTGAGGTATAAACCACAACAACTTATGGCGCCCAACGTGGGGCACGACGGGGGACCCCCAAGGGGGGCAAAAAGGTTGGGGTAACGATAGATTTGACCTTAACTCAATTGCAGTTAAGATAGAGTTGTTATAGGTACGGTTATTGAAGTAATTTCTATGTATAATGTTGTGGCATTTACTCTTAAGGATGCTGCCATGGTTGCCAACTCGTGGTATGCTGCTGCATTTAATCCTGCCAGGATTCGTTGCCATCCCGTACGTGTGTTTAGTGTATGTTGTGATAACAGTCTATGATTGGATAACGTTGAGGTTCATGAACTTAAAAGAGTACTTGTATCAGCTTTTGCTGTTCGGTACAAAGAGGGATAAAACAGGTCTTATAAGAGTCTTTAACAATTTCCAATATCCCTGGGAAATTCTAACTAGCATTTTCCTACTGTTGGTTTTGGTGCAAATGGTTCTGCTTTCGATATATATATGTATATATATTAGGCACAGGTTTATGAATACCACCCAAGAGTTTTCCCTGAGGCTGGATAAGCTTGAGTGGCAGGGCAAATGGCGAAATATGAGCAGGTACCTAGGCACTTTCTTACCCCCAGTGGTTTGGAACTTCACTCCTGAACAGCTACAGGATCCTAATAAGGTGACTGCATATTTGAAAAAGAACTGCAGTGGGCTCCCCAGAGAAATACGCCCTACTGCATTGTGCTGGGGCTTGGCTACCATCTACCAAACACTGCTTGATAGCAAGCAGCACTGTCAGTACTGTCAGCACTGTCAAGGGGAACAAGGAAATGGATCGGCGAATACTGTAGATGCTGCGACCTCTACAGTAGACCTTGCCCCTAATTCAGACCGTCAGTACTGGCAGGGGGAAAGAGGAAATGGATCGGCGAATACTGTAGATGCTGTGACCTCTACAATAGACCTTGTCCCTAATTCAGAGCGTCAGTACTGTCAGGGGGAAAGAGGAAATGGATTGGTGAATACTGTAGATGCTGCAACGTCTACAATAGACCTTGTCCCTAATTCAGAGCGTCAGTACTGTCAGGGGGAAAGAGGAAATGGATTGGCAAATACTGCAGCTACTGCAACCCCTACAGTGGACATTGCCCCTAATCCAGACTATCAGCACTGTCAGGGGGAAAGAGGAAATGGATTAGCGAATACTGTAGATGCTGCGACCTCTACAGTAGACCTTGCCCCTAATTCAGACTGTCAGTACTGTCAGGGGGAAAGAGGAAATGGATTAGCGAATACTTCAGATATTGCAACTTCTACAATAGACCTTGGTCAACCCACACCAATGTCTGTTGCTTCCATTCAAAAAGGATGTCAGTGCTGTCAGGGAGAAAGGAGAAATAGACTAGTACATACTGCAGATGCTGCAACGTCTACAATAGACCTTGCCCATAATTCAGAGAATCAGCCCACACCAATGTCTGTTGCTTCCATTCAAGAGAGGTGTCAGCACTGTCAGTGCTGTTGGCACTGTCAGGGAGGAAAGGGAAATAGACTAGTACATACTGTAGATACTGCAACCTCTACAATAGATCTTGGCCAACCCACACCAAAGTCTGTGGCTCCCATTCAAAAGAGGAAACACACCAGGAAGTTAGCTCGCGTAGTGCCAGATGATGATGGTGAACAACCGGGGCCATCTCAAGAATGTCAGGATGAGGATGATGGTGAAAAACCATTATCTCAAGAATGGCCGGATGAGGATGAGGATGAAAAGTCAGGGCCATCATGGAAAAGTCAGAATGGAGCAGGGCCATCTCAGAAAAGTCAGAATGGGGCAGGGCCATCTCAGAAAAGTAAGAATGGGGCAAAGCCATCTCGAGCAGATCAGGATGTAGGAGAACCAGAGATTGTTACCCGATCCCTGACCCTGAGTGAATTGCGTGAGGTGCGAAAAGATTTTGGCCGCCGCCCAGGTGAGCACATTATCACTTGGTTGCTCAGATGCTGGGATAGCGGGGCCAATAGTCTGGAATTAGACGGCAGGGAGGCCAGGCAGTTGGGATCCCTGGCTAGAGAAGGAGGTATTGACAAGGCACTTGGGGAGGGGTCACAAATCCTCAGCCTTTGGAGGCGATTGCTGTCAAGTGTGCGGGAAAGATACCCCATGAAAGAATATATTACCTGTCTGAAACCCAAGAGCGACAGCATAGAGACAGTTATCCAGTACCTGAGAGAATTAGCTGTACGAGAGTTGATTTATTATGAGTCGGACAACAGAAGGCTCCCTGATGATCCTGATGATGTCCGATGCACCCCAGACATGTGGCGTAAGGTGATACGAAGTGCACCACCAGGGCACACGAATTCACTGGCAGTGATGGAATACGAGGAGATGTTTCCACCAACCGTATATGAAGTGACCCGCCGACTCCGGACTTATCAAGACAACGTTGCACGTTCTGTCATTGCAGCAGTAGAGCAACTGGTTAAACTTAAACTTGACGAACACATGGCCAACTCCCAACCTGTACAGAGCGATGTTGCAGCTATCCGGAAAAGTCATCCACCGTCCCAAGAGAGAGAACACAGCAGGGACACACCACGAGCCACACCACGAGCCACACGGCGAGCCACACCCCGAGCCAAACTGTGGTTTTACCTGCGTGACCATGGAGAGGACATGAGAAAGTGGGATAAGAAGCCCACTTCAGCCCTTCAAGCACAAGTAAAGGAGTTGCAAGGTAGAGCAAGTGCACGAGGTTCTGCCAAGAGGAATGTTGCACCAGTTTCTATCCAGGAGCAATAGAGGTGCCCTGCCTCCAGCCAGGTGGAGGAGAGGGATAATCGGACTTATTGGACTGTATGGATCCGATGGCCTGGAACATCAGACCCACAAGAGTATGAGGCTCTAGTGGATACCGGTGCCCAGTGTACGCTAATGCCATCAAATTATGAAGGGACAGAATCTGTTTACATTTCTGGAGTCACAGGGGGCTCCCAACAGTTGACTGTGCTAGAGGCTGAGGTGAGCCTAACTGGAAAAGATTGGGAGAAACACCCCATTGTGACTGGCCCAGAAGCTCCGTGCATTTTAGGTATGGACTATCTCCGTAGAGGGTATTTTAAAGACCCAAAAGGATACCGGTGGGCTTTTGGAATAGCTGCTGTGGAGACTGAAGAAACTGAACAGCTGTGTGCCTTGCCTGGACTTTCGGAAGATCCAGCTGTTGTGGGGTTGTTGATGGTCGAAGAACAGCGAGTGCCAATCGCTACGACGACAGTGCACAGGCGGCAATATCGTACAAACCGAGACTCTTTGATCCCCATCCATAAGCTGATTCGTCAACTGGAGAGTCAGGGAGTGATTAGCCGAACCCACTCACCATTTAACAGTCCCATATGGCCAGTGCGGAAGTCCGATGGAGAGTGGAGGCTGACAGTGGATTATCGTGGCCTAAATGAAGTCACTCCAAATATGAGTGCTGCTGTGCCGGACATGCTAGAGCTCCAGTATGAACTGGAATCAAAGGCAGCCAGGTGGTATGCCACAATTGACATTGCAAATGCTTTCTTCTCAATCCCACTGGCACCAGAGTGCAGACCACAATTTGCTTTCACTTGGAGAGGTGTCCAATACACATGGAATCGTCTGCCCCAGGGGTGGAAACACAGTCCCACCATCTGTCATGGACTAATCCAGGGTACATTAGAAAAGGGTGGAGCCCCAGAGCACATGCAGTATATTGATGACATCATTGCAACACAAGGCTAGGGTCATCGGTGCTGTGATGATGGAGTGAAGATCAGCCTCCCAAGAACTCTTTCTTTTCTCTTTTGTAATAAACACCTCTAACCTACGGACTATGAGCATGGATCATGCCAGGTGCAGAGTTCGAGAGCCTGAGATACAGCATTCAACGATCCAGTGGCACGTACGACTCTTCATACCCTGAGAGACTGTTCTGACAGAGGGACCAGTGAGCCTGAGAATCGTGGACTGAATGAAACCAACAGACTCGGAGGAAACGTCCACAGACTGAATCTATATGCACATACATGTGTGTGCATGTGTACATGCATGTGTATGGATGCGAGAGACTCCCTGGACCCAAAGAAGGTTGCTGGTCCTGCTCATGATGTAAATGGTATGGAATAAGGGGTGGATAATGTCCTGGGTTCAGCCCAGCAGCAGGCTGTGTTAGCCCTGAGAGTATTCCATACCAATTGCATCATGATCCGACAGGCTGCCCCCCCCCCTTTTGCAGGGGCGACTTCGGACCCAGGCACGGGAAGTCCCGGTCTGGGCAGCCGCAGTGCCAGTTCCGGGGGAGACTCCAGACCTATCACTACCTGCTCCGGGCACGGGAAGTGCTGGTCTGAGCAGGCGTGTGGGAGTTCCGGGTTCTCTCTCTCTCTTTTTCGGGATCGGCGTGGCAGGAGGTGGTGAGGGGGGTGCTCGGGGGTGCTGGGCTCGGGGAGTGCTGCGTTCGGGAATCTGAATCAGTTCGGGCACGGCTCAAATGGCATAGTGTGGTGAGAGGTTTGCACTGTATATAATAATAGCACTGTAGTTAGTTGTTTTCATACTTTTCCCTGTTGTTTAGTAAACTATCCTTATCCTAACCTTGCAGGCCTTGGTTTTTTTTCCTCTGGCTCTGCAGCCCCTTTCTTAGCTCCGTTCGCCCATCCTCCACCTCTTAAAGTGGTAGGGGGTTTTTTTGTGTCTGACCTTTGTGGCCTCAGCTTTCCGTTGAGGTATAAACCACAACAGGCAGGAGCAGCACATCCGCAGCCTGAGATGTACGTCAACCCATGGCTACGGATGTTGAGTAGCGGTGTGCAATACCCTGTCTCTGGCACACTTTCTGTAGTTATTTATTCCCCTCCCCCCCCCCAATTGTTCAAGCTGTTCAAATCTGAGGAAAAAAGGCAGCGAGGCTGTTTTGCTTTGCAGGCTATATTCCTATGGGATGCTGCTCCTTAAAGAGCACAGCTGCATTGCTGGGAGGCAAACAAGCCCGCCCCACCAGGGCTCAAGTTTGTTCTCGGTGGGTGGCCAGATTATATTCCCTAAAAAACACACCCCCACCCCACCCCCAACCTAACAGATAAATTACCAACAGGCATGTAGCACTTCCACACTTTCCACTTGCTCTTTTTACATAAACACCAGAATTTTATTTTTCTCCCTCTTCCATATGCATTTTTAACCAGCTGCGTATCATTCCCGCTTTAGAAAACATCACTTGGAAAAGAAAAGAGGGTGCAAAGAGACTTCGCTTTCTTTTTGCTTCAGGAGAAATACATTCTAAATTGTGATCCACAGGCCTAGTCCCCTTGGTCCACCAAGGAGGACATACCAAGTGTTTGCAGATTTGTTTTCATATTTCTTTTGACTGAACTGGTCACTAAAATCAGTATGAATCTGTGAAGTCCATCCAGTCCGTTACCCTCTATTCCCCTGGGAAGGACAGTAATGAGTGCCAGGGAAAGAACTGAAGGAAATAAAAAAGAGCATACCTATGAGTAATCCTACCTGCTCAGCTTCCTCATGCTGGAGGGCTGCCATTCACATTACCACGTTTACTTCCAACAGGCAGTCAACACAATATTGCTTATGAGCAGGTAAAGTAGATTTTGGAAAGAAGCATTCAACATTGCTATTATCTTTTTACAAACAGCTTAGCTAGCAGCATGTTTAGCTCCTCAAGCTAGAGGACACTGGTGGGCTCCTCCACACCACAGGTCAGAAGTGCTGGATAGCAATCAGAGGATCTGCAGAGAACTGATGGACATTACAAGTCAGTTGGCTCTGTATTATACTCTGAGAATCCCTAATTTCCCCAATTCTAAAAGCAGGAAGGAGTAACAATGCCGTAATTACCTTGGAAGGGCATCAGAAAGCTTAATGAAGTAATGTTTCTTGAGCACGGGAGGTTCCTTGGGTGTTTTCAGTGTTTTTGTGGTGTTACACCATTCAGTACTGGTCTTTCACAAAACAACAGAGATGAAGAGCAGAATTTACAAGTGACAACTTCCACAGACCTTGGGTTCCCAACTTTGCAGGCTGTGGCACAAAAGCACACACACACACACCCCAGCCTGCTTGTTTAAGCCTGCTCTGAGGCAGTTAATATTTGCTAGGTGTTGAAATGCTCAGACAGATTTCACCCCGAGGTATTTAGAGCCCAAACCTGTGGAGGCAAATGAAAGGGACATACTAGGAAACACAGTATAGTTCATCCTGTGATCTTGTGATTCTTTCCCTTAACATTTTTGCACAGTTTCAAGCCAATTATTAACTTTCCATTAGCAAAATAAGGGCTATAAACGACCTGGGGAACTTGTTAAGCGTGCTCTTGAAATAACGGTTTGGGCTGAGATGGCTTCTGCACTGCTCCAGTCCTGATGCATAGTGGGAGCATGGAGGCTATAAAGCGTGCTATTACTGCAGTTAAAACCCAGGCAAAACTTTAGCTCAAGGGAGCACATAGACTGGGGTTTTTTCCTCTCTGGTAAACGATCAACCAGGTTAGGGAAGGTTGGAATCAGCTGCTTGTGTGGTGGGATGGCTGCCCACTGGGCATGAGCCAGCAGCCTGGCAGCAGGGGTCTGCCTTCCTGAGGTGCAAGGAGCTCAGAACACATCCCCTGCAGCATCCTCAAGCCAATCAAGAGCAAAGAGCCTCAGGTGGAAGAGGAAGGAGTTTGCAAAACAACCTCCCAATCCAAACCAGAAACCTCCAAAAATAAAACAAAAACCAAAACAACCAAGAAGAAAAGAGCTATTGAGGGTGTCAAGCCGGCTGATGGCTGTAGCTGACTGCCATGGGTGGGAGTGGAGAGAGGTCCCTGTGGATGATAGGGCATTAAGATGATGCTCCAGCACAGCAGGGAGGAGGACGGCGTTAGCTGGCTGCGCACAGAGAGCCACTGCATGGTCTACACCGTCTGTTGATGCTGACCACAGTGGTCTTGGCAGCCTCTGGGATGGTGGGCAACGTGGAGGGATGACACAGGCAGCATGTTTCCCATGCACCGTAGTTTGGTGACCAACCGATCTCAGCTTTCTGCAGTTGCTAAAAACACAAAGAGCTTCGGTATGCAAAGCTCAGTGTTTTTCCACTTGCAGTGAGCCACAGCAGTGCTCAGTTTCTGTGTGACGGCCCTGGATACAATGGGTGGCACATAAATAAAATTGCTCACAGGAGCAAATGCGAGTAGGTGAGGATAAGGATGGCAGAATCAGGTTCTTAGCAATCTTGATAGAGACTGTAAGCAGGCTAAAGAGAAGCCTAATTCAGATGCCTCGCTATGCAGCCTTTTTTATTACACCCACAAACCACCCACCACCTCCAAATTGCTATTCTTTAGAAACACCCTGCAGCATTTTCTGGTTTCCAATATACAGCAGTGCTGTGGGCTTAGCTGCTGGATTTGTGCATGCACACGCAAAAATAACTAATGGAGAGCTTGATCAGGCAGCAGGATCTTTTCTCAAATGACACATTTTAGTATTAAAGGCAATGTATTCTGTTATCCTGCTAGCATGGAATAATGAAACCGGAGCTTTTCCTTCCCAGCTTTTTTCCCCTCCTCTCCTTTGAGTCTTGCAAAGCAGAAACGATCCTTGGCTTGTAGGCTGCAGCAGCCCACAGGAGCTTTGAGAACAGTGTCAGAAACCCACAAACCCGCGCCGTTAATTGGAGACTGGATCACTGGTGACACTTTAGAGAGCCAGGCTGTCATTTCAAAGCAGCGAGGTACTCCACAGATGCCAAAGGCTGACATTTTGTAGCAGAGGGAGGAGGGTCCTGTACCACTGAGAAATGTTAGTTCAGCAGCTTTTCCAAGCAAAGCACAGTCTGGGAGCTCAAATCCCCGTTCCTGCAGGTCCATGTCCATAATCTCTGTCCTTCTGTGTCTCTGAGGAGACACATGGAGACACAAGGAATGATGAACACATTGCTTCCATGTTTTCATTGCAAGACATACACACTCTCACTCAAATTCCTGGCTTGGCACTGCTGCCCGTATTGTCCAGTTACAGTGACTCTCAAAGGAGAGGACGGAAGGAAAACAAGACAAGGCTGATATTTAGACTGCCCCGTGAATTTCTGTTTTGTTTCTTGGGCAACTGGGCTTTTGTTTTAATTGCAATTTCAATTTAAGCCACAGGAGAGAAGAAGATTAAGAGGGAAACAAAACAAACTAATTTTCTTCCATTTCACAGTTCTGGGTGTGGTTTAAGAACAAGATCTTCCCAGACAGCCCCTGTAATCACAAATAAATATAAAAGCAAAAAGAACTGTGAAGCCCTGCTCCTACTAACAGCCCCTGTTGAATGCACTTTAAAAATATTTCAGTGCTTTCTTCTTCCTATTTCTGACTTCCATATTACCTGTTGTAACCACCATCAACACACAGACTTGTAATGCAAAGCATTAAAGCCTCCAGAGGTTCTGAAGTATTGCTGGTCCTGCTTCCAGGCAGAGGAATCTCTCTCTCCAACCTTGCCCCTTTCTCTCCCAGCGCTCTCTTTTTTCAGCTGTCAGCATTAGCACCAATCATGTTCTCTCTTGTATTCCCCCGTCCAGCATTGTTATTGCAAGCCATGAACGTGGGGCCCAAATCTATCTGTAAGGTCACGTGCCAGAACAACACCTCCTTGATGTGATGTGCACCCCTGTCCAACACATGGGCCATCGCATTTAAGCTTTGCCTGCCACTGCTTTCTGCTGCGTGTTGCGCCCCAAGAAATGTCCATTGTTATATCCTAAATAGCAAATGCTCCTTTTCTGCAATGCCTTGGTGCTCTAAAGCACAGGGCAGCCAGCTGCCCCGCAGCTCATCTGCTGTCTTTGGGTGTATTAGGTTATTCTGTGGGCAAAAGTGCAACTCAATGACTGGGAATCAATTTATGTTGGAAACAACTTCAGAGTTGTAACTCCCCATTTGTTAGCCTTTCCAGCAGAGGAATCTGATAGCATGACATGAAAATTGTACTCTGGAATATGAACTCTTCAAAACAAGAGCACAAGAAACTCCTCAGCTTCAGCTGGCTCTCAAATAAAGCTCCCTCAGGCTGCTCCTTTGCTTGCCAGCTCTTCTCCCACAAAATCCACCACTGCCAGCCCCACAGCAGAAGAAAATCCCAGCCATGCTCTCATGGAGAGTTTTCCTAGTGCAACTCACTCCTACATGTATAATTCTTTTTCTTGCCCTACTAATGATTCCATAAGCTATCTCAGAGGCCAGCAACAAGAAAGCAATGTCTCTGCAACGTGAGAATTGTTTGAAGCGCACGCAAAGGTACTGTGCTCTCCTAGCAACCAAAGTTGTAAAATAATGTAATAATAGCCAAAATAATGCGATAAAAGATTATGTGGTGCTTGTATTGGGTTGGTATGGCAACTGAAACAAGCTGAAATGCGTGTATCCAGCATTTCAAACAAATAACCTAATTGTATGCAAAGTTATGTTACTAATTAATTCCATTCAGCTTACCTTTGTCTCCATTCATTCATGCTTACTACAGGGTTGTTGTTAGGTCTTATTTTCACGTCCTTTATTGTGCTTCTGCCCAACCTAGTTACTGTCCTGTTTTCAATTTTCTTTTCTTTACCCTGGTGATGTAAAATTGTTATTTCATCCCTTTATGTTTGATGGAGTCAACAGAGAGATGCATTTCAATGCATCATGTGTAACAACCCAGTCTTCCTTTTTAAACAACTTTGTTGCTTGAGGAAATGTTGTTCTAAGGTGTTAGGATTTACTGAAATCCTCCTCCACCCATATGTCAATGAATAACCAAAACAGCACCCCCGAGAGATGAAAGTACCTGACCCATCAGCTCAGCCATGCTGGCAGCGGCCAGGAGAAGAAAGCCACCCCAGGGAGAGCCACACCACGATCAGACACTGCAGCTTCATCTACATTGACTGAATCCAGCACCCTCTCTCCAATTTCACCTTACATTTACTAAAGTAGTGGCCAATTTCACAAGAAAATCAATCACTGTGCTCCCAAACTTCCAATTCTCATCACAAGACACACTCTTAAGAAAGATTTTCCACGTCTTTCTGTTTCTCTCCTTTGAGACTGAATAAAACTCTAATTTCCATAGAGTGCCATCCTGAAATCAGCCCATCTCCTGTAATAGTCCCAGTGGGCTTATGTGGGGAACTAATTGTTTTCTGGATCGGGGTTTTATTCTCTGGTTCATTCCTAAGCTGTTAGTTTTGAAGTGATTCAAAAAGACACAATATTTAAACTGATCGCTCTGTTACACTGTAAGGATTTGTGCATTTTCTAAATTCCCTCTTTGCCCCCCATTCCCCAACCTCTCCAGCTCTCTCTCCCTCTCTGCAAGATACCCGTGTATGAAGACATACATGTACACCATCCTTTAGCTGGACAAAGCTGCAGGGAATGCTATTTTCCTGCTCCTGTAGAAGTTAGGGCCAATACTGAGATCAGCGTCCAGCATGCCCTAACAGCCTCTCTGAGGCTCACACCGCACTGCTTCCTCCCAGCATGGTATTTGGGGGCAGTGCAAGCTGGCTTGTTCAACCCCATCCACTTCTCACAGGGACGGGCTGCCAGCCTGCCCTGCCTTAGGCTATTCCTCTCCTTTGTTAAGGTTATTCCGAGTAAGACAGAGCGAGCTTTCAGCAGTTCTCTAGGCACTTGGGGTGTGCTGTCATCTCCATCACCCCAAAAGCTGAGTCCCCAGTGGGTGTGCTTTCTGAAGGCTTGACAGTTGCTGACCAGCCCCAAAACCTTAAAAACCTACCAGGAGTTGGTCTTTTCCAACCTTCTTTTCTCCGCTGCCTTTGAAATCCTCTTTGTACCTTGTGCTCGCACAGCCCCCGTGTCCTGACACACCGCCCACACTCTCTCCCAGTTGCCCTCACATGATGGGTGTGCATGGGAAGCACCAGCCAGTGTTTTGCAGGGATGGACACTCAAGATTTCAGGTGGCAGTGGCCAGTTGACTCAGTACCTCAGACCTGCACATGGGGACGGTGACGACCTAGCACTGCACCAGAGCCATGGGTAGGAGGGTATAAACCACCCTGCAAAACCACCGCCCAGCTGCAGTCTCCATAGGCTGTTTCTGCTGCAGACACCACAGCAACAGGGCAGCCATTTCCCCTTGTCCAGGGCCTGATGCAGAGGAGGGTGGTTAAGGACTTTTCCCTCTGGTTTTCTGTGACCTGTCTCCATGCTGACAGCACAAGCTGCATCCCAGGTTCTCCCAATGCATTTAGGGTTTGTTTTTTTAACCTGCTTACCACTCACCTGAAGCAGCACTAATGTGCCAGGGAAAGCTTTGCCATTTTCAATACCTCAAAGAGGAAAAAAACCCCACAAAACCAAAACAGCAGTCAAGAGGGTGGCAAGAAGGGAATGGGGATGATGAAAAACCTCAGCTGCCTTAAGTGTATCTGGAGCAGGAACAGAGAGGCACCAGCTGCCTGGCCACTGCAGTGCCTGCCCAGGGCTGAGCCCAGCTACACAGCCCAGATGTAACGCCCTCTCTGTGGTACACCCCCTGCACCACACAATTTCCCTGTCTGGTGAAATATGTGGGGCAAACAGTATGCACTTCACAGGCTATCCCCAAACTCTTCTCCATGTTATTGTAGGGTCATCCCAAGCAAAGGTAACTGAGCCTAGAAAGCACTGTGGAAACCATCCCTGGCAATGAGCTAAGCCTAAAAGCATCGGATCCATGTGCCAAATACACCTATGTAAAGGGCTCCGTTTTAGCCCTTTGAGGATGTTTATTTCTAGGCTGCAGAAAATTCCCCAGAGGGCATATGCAAAATGATGGGGAAACAAATCTTATGAAAATAGAATTTATCCAGCTTTTACTTCCTTTTTGCATGATGATGAAAATAAGGCCGATATGTGCTTTCTCTGAAGGTACAAGTGGCTCTTTGGATACACTAAAAATGCTTGTGTGAAAGAGTTAGTACCAGAAGGGTTTTTAAAATAGTAGGTTCTATCGCCAAATTACAGTAGCAGCATGTGTAGTATTCCTAACATTTACCCATAGCCTTCCAGCTTCCAGCACAACTTGGGGGAACTAGAAAAATTAATTTAATTTGTCTGTGATACTGTACTAAGGCCCAAGGAAATTGCCGACTGAGTGACGCTGCGTACATATGTTTCACACCAGTTGCATCATCCTTCTGCGTTCCCAGTCTCTACCAATTAACCTTGGGCTGCAGTATCTTTCCTCTGTCTGGGTATTATCTGATCAGCCATCTCACTGGATTCAATTAGAACCACCAATACCTGATAGCAACAATTAAGGACATAATGTGTATCACAAGGTAGGCATCACATTGCACAGGTCCATGTTTTGAAACACCAGGAATTGTAGTTCCCTGAAAGCATGCTAAAGGGCAGCTACAGTATGTGCCACAGATGACATTTGCTTATTTTACATCTTGTTTGAGTGCTTCTAAAAAGGATGTGCAATAGGTGGAGGATTATGCGGTTTGTTGGGGGGGTTTTTTGGCCCCATCATGCTCCCTCTAAACCAATTACTTTTGTGGGTAACATAAAACATGTAATTTCTTTGTAAAATAAAAAGTAGTCACTGGGAGGCCAACATTTCCTTTCACCCCTCTGTTGTTCCCACCTGTTTCTGCTTTTACAGAGCCACCTTTAATTGATTTCCCTTCCATCCCTATGAAATCCCGAGAAATTTCTTTATGCTGTACTCAGTTCATCCAGAAACTTTCCTTTGAAAAGCGACAATAGGGGTTCCTCAGTGAGTCCCATCTGACTTTGACAGGGCCATCACATGAAACTGACTGGAGGGGCTCAATTGTGCTTGAAGGAAGAAGGTCTGACATTGCCAGAAGTCATGGAAGAAGCCAAGAGATATGAACGGGGATCTGGCTTCCCAGCATGGAGGGGTCTGCGGTTGGCTATATGAAGTGGCAGAGGCAAGGCCTGTGAAATTCATTTGGAAGTTAAGGATGCTGGAGCTTCCTTGAAATTAGGCCACTTGGCATCCCACCAGATATCCAGAAATCATAGAATCATAGAATCATAGGGGTTGGAAGGGACCTCAAGAGATCATCGGCTCCAACCCCAAATGCAGATCTTCAATTTAGGAGATGCTTTGGAAATGCGACAGGGAGAATGACAGAAAAGTTCATGTATTAGAGAAGGTCACGGGCATTTAAGGAGGGAAAAATTTTCAGAGTAAGCAATACAGTGCTCAGGAGATTTGGAGAGAAAGGTCGATGAGACCAGCTGAGCTGGGAGACCAGGGTGATAGGGAAGTCCTATCACCATGGAATGGTGATATGAGCCATGAAACCAGCAATGGCAGATGAAAGAATCAGAGCAGATGCAGCTTCCCATAGGAAGGGCAGTGCTGTTCTCAGGAAGGGTTTTTCCACTGATTTCTTACCCAGCTCCTCTCTCTCATCCTTCTACCAGAGAAGGAAGTTGAAGGATTTTACAGAGAAAGCAAATTAAAAAATAGTGTTTAATGAACTATAAAGACAAAGACCTTGCATGCCTAATTATGCTGTTTTGAGAGAATCAACCTTTGGATTTGCTAGAAAGACCCATTAGCATGCATAAAGCAGTTTTCTAAGAAGAAATAAAAATCAAATCCCATGTGGTAGGAGGAAGAACTCTTGGGCTTTTAAAATTTTTACTTTTGCCACTTTCAGATAAAATGTCAAGCTCATTTCCATTAGAAATTTAACCAAAAGGGATACCTGCACGTGAAGTTAGCATTTTGATAGGTCTGTCTCGCAGCCAAGAAAATATCAAAATCAGCCTATCATTTGATTTGCTCATGTATAAACACTGAAGTGAAAAAAAAAAAAGGAAAAAGACCAGTTATCTTTGCTTCCTTAGAGCTTTCAAACTTTGTTTGAAAGTCCAAAATCTCTGAGCACTTGATAATAATCCTAGCAATGATATGTAAATGGAGAAGTTTTATACAAAACCATCTTGTGCTGGTTGCTTATCCCTTTGAGGCTCTTTGTGTGGCGTCATCAGAGCAACTCATGCTGGCAGCATGAGAGTGGATCATTTATAAAGCTCCTATAAATGATGCATTCGGAAAGCGTTTCATGTTCTAGTTGATAAAAGTTAATTGTATGCAAAATGGCATACAGCAACTCATTGTATATCTTCCTTGCAAGGTAATTATCACCCTTCAGGTAGGAAGCCCATTTATTTGGCGATTTCTAAGCTAGTCTTAACAAGCATTTTAAGCACTTCCTTTAAGAAAGGAGCAAGGTACTCTTGGTCCAATTGATATAAACATTAATAAAATATGCAAATCTAGTCATCTGCATGAAGAAGATGGGAAGCTAGAAAAGACTCTAATCCAAATCCCTGCACCAACTCCCTCTGCAGCAGCAAGGAAATTATTTTCCCTGCGCTCAGTCCCAGTTTTTCCCCTCAAGCACTAATGCTAATTATACCTGCTTCGCCGAGGTTTTGTAACAAACAGCCTGCATGTGAAAACTACTTTGGTGCAAGTAAGTGCCAAGTTTCAGTAATAAACATATGGTGAATGACATTTTGTCTGGATTTTTGCACTGGAAGAGTTTATTTAAATCAGATCTGGAAACCGATAGCGAGTCAGAGAAACACTGCGTTGTTTCTCAATCAATAAATAAATACTCGCTTGTACCCCTTGCTCTAAATACCCAAAAGCCTGGCTCAGCTCCGGGAGCTAGGCAGACGGCATGCTCAGATTTTTTGCCCTCAGCTTCAGTTTTCCAAGTGCATCATCCTCCCTGTCTGCACGCAGGTTTAAGGGGAGATGGGGCTGGGCAGGGAAGTGGTGGGACCACCAACTGCAGCCCTCCAGCACCCATGAGCCAGGGGAACACCCTCGCAAAGGCAAAGAGCACCTGGAGAGGAAGATGGACCGAATCCTGACCCAGCCATCCCTAAAACTGGCAGAGGTGGAAATATGCTTTTAAAACTTTTTCCAGGAGCCAGGCTATTCTGGCCAGAAACACCCTGAAACAAAAACATACTTGGTATCTGTGACCCAGAACTTCAAACTACTCTACAGATTACATTAGTGCACTTAAAGACTCTTTATCTTTCAAGGTAGTCACTGACTTGGACAATCTACAGTCTTAAATTATTTACAATTGCCTATTCATCAAAGCAGGCGGAGGGAAGGCGACTGAATCCCGATACAGGCACAACTCTGCACTGACCCTGTGCAAAACGACAAGCACATGGAGGTTTTCAGCACTGCAGAGAGCTGAACCCCAAAATGCTTGGTTTTAACCACAAACCTCCGAAGACGTAAACCAGATTTCTTTTGGTCTTCACTCTGGAAACTGATTTTTTGTTCCCAAATTATTTGAGCTAGGCTGACTTTGTGGCCGAGGTCTTAGTCCTGGAAGGGTCCAGTTGCGTCCCACAAGGCCGGGAGTCCCCTGCCCTTGATGCACAACCTCCTGCAGCTGTAAATCCACGCACAGGCTTTCCCCGCAGCTTCACAGGCTCACTATAAACATTCGGTGGAAATTGCTTTCATTCTTTTGTTAATATTTAATGTAAAAATTTAATCTTGAAGGAGAGAGACCTTTTGATTCAGAGACAAATCTGAACTGATTTTGTATTAAGGCTCTCAATTACGTCTTCCCAAATAAGTGTTTCCATATGGACAGTTGTATGACAAGTGGGATAGAGCTGTTTATGCTTCCTTCAGCTGCAGCTGCTGACAATTTTCATAACACAGGATGGATTCCTTTACTTGAGCCCCAAATTAACTTTCCAAGATACATGCATCCTCTCTCCCTCTCCCCCCCTGCCATCTTAAATTACCGACACCACAATATCCCTGGAGAACTGGGAAACTGAACTTATAAAAATGTTTAATTTTCCTAATAGTTTTAATTACCGTGTATTTTTAAAAACCTGTGATTTCTCACGTCCCTGTGGGATAGCTGTTCTAATTTGAGTGGTGACAATGCACGTGGGTATGGAATTAAATTTAAACCTTTCATGGTTACTAACAGCTATCGTTAAACTCTGCTGGCAAAGTAAAGGGCCCTGTATGATATCCTCCAGTGGGAGATGTGCTCCTCCACTCCTTCTACCCTTTATTTTCTTCTCTGGCACCATGCAAGAGAACGATAGCTAGGTTGAAGGCTGAGAGTAGCAAGTTAAGTAACCTATTATCTCTTCCCATCAGGGATGTTGGTCCTCCAGAGGAGGTGAGGCAGATCCCAGCACCAGCCCAACTTCCCTCCTGACACAGCTAAGACAGACGCACTAAACTAATTTTATTTTCTTATTCCCTCCACAAACCTTTGCAATTCAGTGGGATGGTTTGTTTGCCAGCAGTGACAGCCGAGCGGGTCTGTCCTCGGAATCTTTCTCAATATGTACAGTGTTGATTTTTCTTTCCTTTCCCCAGTAAAATGCTAAAACCACTTTTTTAGCAATACTGCAGTCACACAAAACAGCACTGGGGTTTATCCATGTGAAGAAGACCACTGAAATTTCTGTTTCCATGTCAGGTTCTTGGTTGGTATGTTGGGCAAAACATGTCTATCTTCAGCATCTGTTATGGAAACCACCTTAAGATCCCAAATTATTTTCTCATATAAGAATTTTGTGATAAGATGTGTGCTAAATAGCCACTAATTGTACTTACTTTTTAAGATGTCATCTGAGGGGACAGACACCTGGAGATTTAATAACCTTGTAGCTTTGCCAGAGTCAGCGGTGCTCACTAAAAGTCCACGGGAGCTTCCAGGCTTTCACTGATGTGATTATGGATCCTCTGGTCCTCAACACATGGTATTATCTACCACCCCTTGAAATACAGCAGAGAAAAAAGTCGTCAACATTTCCAGTGGGTTTTGGGTATTTGCTTTTCCATAGCCTGTATCTGATGTACTTTTGTGGATCAAAAGCCATGCTGCCTAGTATAGTCTTGCTGTTTCCCAGGCATTTTCTCTTCCCTCAGAGGGTCCCAACAACCCTTCTGATCTTTCCCCACTAAGCACCCTGCACAAGATAACCTGGATTCTTTGCTCTGGGACCTCCTTTTCCATGGCTAGCTTTTCCCAGTTTAAGATTTAGATTGATCCCAGTACCTGAACTTCACCAGTTCTGGTAAGGCTCTGGAAAGTGTAGTCACCCACACCTTGCCCTGGGATCTCTTTATCTGGCTCTGAGACTGCTGATTAGAGATCAGAGAGCCACCCAGTGAGCCTGAACAAGCCACGCCATGGGTCCTTTTGATGTTTTTCTACTGTGCCTCCTTCTTCAGCCCTGTTATCTGTGGTTCAAGACACAAACATGAGAGATGGGTTCATGGAATTACTCAGAAGCATGAGGCATGTCCTGGAGGACACTCCTACCAGACAGAAAAGGGGAATAAATCCACCAGCAGACTCTCTTTGATGCCGATGCAAAGTGGCTTCATAATGGCATATTGTATGTAAAAACCTTTTAACCACAGAGTCCAGATGACAGCCATGCTCATGAGAAAGTGCTCCCAGAGCATAACTATTCACCCACTGTAGCGTCCAATCCTCCCACACCCAGGCCAGGAATGACGCTGCATATTCCTGAACAGCTTTGATCAGTTTTTTCTCATTTGCATGTACAGTCATCCTGCTGTGCCAGCTGGTCGGGCGTTGCAGTCATTGGCCCAGTCATTACAAAGGCCTTTCCCTGGGTTTTACAAGACTGACACAAAAGGAGGGGGTTTAGACAAGTTTGTTGTTACCCAGTGTGTCAAAATTTTAACCCCCCCGGTTGACTGCAGCTGAAAGCTGAGGATACCAAAGGCCTGGTCAGTGGAAGCAGAGGGATCTCCGCTAAGAAAAGCCAAGCTAACAGAATGGCTTTGCTCCTTACCTACTGCAACCTAAAAAGACTTGGCTGAACAAGAATATCAAGATTTCTTTCAGTAAATGCAACAATCACACTGCCATGTCCCTCTTTTTTTGTCTCGTCTTAACATTTACAAATGCACTCAAGACTACGCAGGCACTTGGGATCATCCCCATAGCATAGACCAGGCAATCCCACCTACGGCATGCACCAGCATCCTGGCTCTTGGGCAGAGAGCTGAATAGATTTTTGATGCATAGAAGACTAACAAGGAAAAATAAAGGCCAAACACCAAGAAGAAAAGTGGCAAAATAGCAGCATGGATTCCTATGCAATAGTAACACACCCATAAATTACATACAGGTATAATTTTTTTAAAATTATCACTCGATGGCTGGTTTATTTCTGCATTAGAGAAAGTATTTTATAATCTATAGGAATTGCACTGCTCACAGATGTTACCCTTTCTAATTCCCCATCAGAAAAATGAAATGCTGACCCAGATGACACAGCTGGGTAACATAAGTATTGTATTTGCAGATTTCCAAGAAAACTGTCAGGATGCCTTGAAAAAAAGAGTTTGGTTTATTATTTATAAGAAAGGCTAGCTTTCCAATGTCAGATAATTCACTTAAGATGCTATACCAATGTGCTAGGTTCAGCTGAGCAAGGGATTTCCAGTTCTGCACAATTATGGCTTTGGCAGCTAATACTGCTTGCAGCAGGGTTGTTTTTTTTCTTAGTTGTTATTTTTTTCCACACGTGTTAGCTAAGTCCCTGGGTTTCTTTGTATGTCCTAGAATATAAATCTGCAGGTTTCAAGGCAAATTTGTTTTCCTTTAAATAATAATTCTCTCTTGGATGTATATTTAACTGCTTGGAAATGCCCAGATCACATTTCTGGATGTGTGCATGTGTGGTCTGTCCTGCACAGTGAGATCGGATGTTCAGAGATAGGAGGATGAGGAAGAGAGAAAGTGGGAAGAGAATGAAGGCAGCAGGGGAAGAGACGTTCAGTTTGCAGTGCGTGTGACTAGGTGGAGACCCTTCAGGCCAGATCCTGCAGCGGCACCGAGGAGGCCAGGTAACTTTGCCTGCGCTGCTGGGCAGTGGGAAAAGAGGGGCCCTGGAAAGCAGGAAGTGGTGTTTTCTTGTGTTGAGCACTGCAGAAGTGCAAACCAGCACCTTGTCCTGCAGGTCTCGCTGTGCTGGACAGACCACACATACACACATCCAGGAGTGTCATCTGGGCAGCTAAACGTACATCCAAGAGAGAATTATTATTTAAAGGAAAACAAAGTGCATTTGCAATACCTAATGGACAACAAGCAATTAGTAACACCATTAACAACTGTAAGATTTTCTGCTGTGGAAAGGATAACTGCATGTGTCAAAGACTGAAGGGATTTGGGCTCTTTGCTCCATCATCTCCAGCTGAAAAATCCAAGCACCAACTTTCATTTCTCTGCACTAACACCTTTCTTCTCTGAAAATACAAAGGCTGATAAAGAAGCAATGATCTGATACTTCCTAATAATCATTCTTTTGAAGATTAAAGAAGAAAATAAATAAGGAAATATTGTAATTCTCAAACACAGGCTGATTATTTTTTTCCCTCTTCACTTGCACTGTGCTCAGCAGTTTCACTTCCAGCTTCACCTGGGGCTGTCAGGGCAGTGCCACTGCCCTGACAGCGGGGTCCTGGCATCAGCCAGCACTGACTTCCCCAGGGCCGGGGCAGTAGCCGCTGCCAGCACTATGCCTGTGGCTGCAGGGAGGAGGCCGACACATGGAGAGATCCGATAGGGAAATGCTGCTTTTGTGATCCAAACGGATGAACTGAAGGCAACAGATTTCCCCGCCCATGCAGAGGGATGGGGACAAAGCCTTAGGGCTACAGGTTGGCTCCTCCATGCTCCTGCAGGAAAACATGCCTGTGCAAACCTTTGAGCCAGTTGATCGGAAGCACCTGCTTCATCCATCCGTGTGCCGGGAGGTCCCTGATGATCACTAAAATGAGCAGGTATTTACATCAACCACAGCCAAAACTTTTGGGATTAAATTCATCCCTGTGCAGACCAGTTCATACAGCTATTAGAGAACACTGGGCGTCAGAAGTGCTGGAGGCAGCTGCGTGCCCACTCGCAGGCTGGAGGCAGCTGGCTACCTGCGCCCAGGCTGCCTCTGAAGCCAGCATGGAGGCAGAAATGGAAATGGGCATCACCAGCCCAGAGTAAGGTGTGCCAGCTCACAAAGCTACTGTTGCTTTTATGCAGCTCCCTGTTAAAGAAATGGGCTGCTTCCAGTAGCTGTCACGCACAGGGAGCCGGGGGCAACAATAAATCCCTTAGACCCAGAAAACTTGTGTAGGGCTGGCTGTGCTCCCCAACAGATGGGCACACAGCAGACGCCGTCCCACAGAAAGCACGACAGGAGCACCCGTTCTCCCCCACCTGCCAGCCACTTGTGCCAATGCCACCTCGTACACAAGTGCTGCAAGTGGTCACAAGGGCTCTGTCTCAGCAGAACAGCTTTCTTATTAATAATTTATGGCTTTCACCGGCATGAGGTCTTGTCTAGCTGCTCAACAGCTAAATGAAATCAGCTCCCTCTTGGGTGTCCCAGCCATGGGGAATCACAGCTGTGGAGGGGCCAGGAGCAGAGCTCTGGTGGGACGTGCAGGCGTGTGGCTGGTCTATGTACTGGGGGTTCCTGGAGAAAGACAGGGGAGCTTTCAGGAGAAGCGTGTTAAGGACACATGCCTTCCTGTCTCCCAGGAGGATGCTCTGCCGCTTCAGGGTTCATCAAGGCCACCTGCTTCAGCCTAAAGAGCCACGCTGCAAAGCTTTGCTTTAATTTGAAACCATCTCCTCACCACTGGGCTGTCCAAACCACAAATAAAACAGAAATCACCACAAAACCTGAAACAAAGCAAAAAGAAACACCCCAGGAGGAGAAAACCTGCCAGCCACTGTGCACTGCTATGAACCACACCAGGACAATGGGCTCAAGGAGATGACGCAGATAGCTTGGCAGGCAAATTTGCAAGCTGGTGCATTGGGCAGGGGAAACACCCATGGCCCCATTTTTCACATAGTTTGCATTATTCTTCATTGGGCTGAGGCAGCCTGCTGAGGGACCTTGAGCCAGAAAGCAAAATGAATAAAGCCAGTCATGGGCGGCTTGCTGCGGGGAGCACAAACTGACTGCAGGGAGAAGGGGCCAGGAAGCTTTATGCATTCAGTGACCGGCAGCAGGAACCACACAGGCAGCACCAGCCCCTGCCGGCATCCATTGCCAGCTCCCTCCTGCGGGCCCCACCAGCCAAGGTGCCAGGGGCACACAGAAGGGAGAAGGAGCATACACGTCAGCCACTGCTTCTCCACTCCTCACACTCCCCTTAAAAAGACTGCACCCCCAGCCTGGAGACAAGCAATGTGCCTCTGTGTTTGTTTATGATGAAGGACACGGCTGTGCAGTCCATCAGCACATGAACATAAACGCAGCCAGGATGCTTAAAAATGAGTTTTAAGAAATGGTCATCACAAAAGCAAACATCTCTGCCAGTGCCCACAGTGCACACCCCACCGAGCTTCCCCGGGCTTCACAGCAGCAGCTGTCCCTCCTGCCCTGCAGCCAGCACCAGCCCCCAAAACCTATTTTTGCATCTATGGGGCTGAGATGGGTGTGACACCTTGGCCATGCAGATGTCCCTTGAAAGAACAGCAGTGAGATCCCCCGCAAAACCAGCAGATTTCAGCTCTTCTCCATAGCCCAAATGGTGGAGAGCAGGCACCATCGCCAGCCAAACCCTGAGCCAGCCGGGCTTCAGCAGATCACTACCAACAACTTGCAATCTCCTTGGAAACAAGCTGGGGGACTTTGCAAAGAGCGGGACCCAGATTTACGGTGATGATGGGACTTTCCATTTATTTATTTATTTCTCTTCACCTCCCTCCCCCGTTCTGTGTCCAAATAACCCTGGGTTGTAATTAGCAACACGCTGCTTTCCCACTACCTACAAAAGCACAGAGAAAACCAGAACACAGTGGGCAGAGAAACACAAGCGGGATTAAAAAACAACATAAATCATTCCGAGGGTGTAGGACCAAGAACAATTTTATTTTTCACATTTCACTCAGTATTTAAAAAGCACAACCACCTCCGAGCTCCAAAAGACACCTCCTCACCTCCATTGTGAAATGGAAGGCAGGGTGACTTGTGACTCACAGGCGGTGTTGCAGTCTGTGCCACTCTTCAGTCTCCCTCCTTTCCTCTCTCTCTCTCCCCCTCTCCCACCAAATTCCTCTCTGATCCCTTGAATGCCAGCAGCTACAGCTCAGGCCCAGCTCCACAAGCCCCGCGCTTGGCTGTGCACTTCAGATCAACGCAGAGATCAGACCCTGCACAGAAACTGGCAGTCCTGCAGAGGGACACCTGCCAAGGGAGGAAGGCCCCAGTGGCCTTATACCATCTGAATAACACCCTGTTGCTGGCTTCTCTCTCTAGAGAGACATGATTTCATCTGCAAAATTGGTGTGCCTGGCCCCCTTTCCTCTTCGTACTTCTCCAGTAAGCATCTGCCTGTTGCAGTGCTGCCCCACATCTTCCTCTCTCCCTGCCTCTGCTTCTAGGTTTGTGGCATATTAGCTACAGTGGCCTTCGGAAGTTTTGCAGCATCATATTTCTCACTCCTTGCCTTCCCCCACACCCCACCCAGTACCTCAACTATGAACTATTTATCCTTTGCCAGGAAATTGGATATTAAGAAGGTTTTGGCTGCTCCAAGAGGCTGGGAAGCTCTGCAAGGCAGGTTGAGCAGGAGCTGTGACCTCTGCTACATTCCATCCTCCTCGTCCTCCTGCTGTGAGGCCAAGGGGTACCCTCACCTTACATCCTCTCCCTCTGCGCTCCAGCTCACTCCAGGCACATCTCCCACAGCTTACAGTCACGCATGGCTCCCACTGAGCTGCCTTGCCGTCTCTAAAACCTGAGGGGAGCTTTCTGCTGGTGTGGGATGGACCCTAATATCCTGCTCCATGCTGCGGGGAGCCTCGCACTGGGGTCTGTTGGAGGGAGCCCAGAGCCTGCCCACACTGAGAGGAGCAGTGTCACCAAGTCCAGAATAATATTTTTCTGTATTTATGATTTACAGCATTAGGAACAAAAGGTCCCCACTATTTTCCTAATTCTCATTGAAACCAAAATCTCTTTGGGAGTGCTGGAGCAAGCAGATGGGGCAGCACGGATGTGCAGTCCTCACGTATCTCTCCTAGGCATGGGTGGGACGAGAGCCGGGAAAGCCCAGGCTGCTGCAGGGAGCCTGGGGCACCACAGCCTCACCAGACACTCCGACACCATCCAGCTCAGCGTGGCGGCCATGCGGACTGGCAGGCAGCACAGAAAAGCTCTCGCCGCCTTCAAGCAAATGCCATCCCTGTGCCTGGGAGGGTTTGAGCATCATGGGGACCACAGGGGTAATTACAAGACTGATAATCGTATCAGGTGTAATCTCACCCGACCTTCGTTCAGCCCCACGCAGGTAAGTATTGTCACAGCTATGTTGCTTTAAGACAGAAGGAACGCAACCATGTCAAGCAGCAAAATCCCTCCCTGCACTTGTAAGATAAATACGGCTCAGCTCTTTATCAGCTGCAGTGCGCAGGGTCCCAGAGCAGCCCTTGTGTCCTGGGGAGCACCTGGGGCACTGTGGAAGATAAAAATCAGCAACCCATAATTAGTTCAGGGGGTTCGCCCATCAGCACAAACGCTTTCTCTTCTGGTGTGCCCCAACCCCAGGTTTCCAGCGTCAGCAGAGACCCTGCACACACCTCAGCAGTTAACGCCTATGCGATTTTTGGGCATCACATGCCATATTTAGAAAGTCTCTCTGTCACCATGGTGACAGGTTTTGCTTACACATAGCAATGCACAGGCGCATGGGCTCCAAAGCCATGCAGAGGAAGGCAACCACGCTGTAAGCTCCTCAGGGGTGGTGGTGGGAGGGCTGCATCCCTGGCTGCCACGCGGCAGGGCTAAGGGCTGGCAGCCTAAATGGTTCAGCCTTCCGAATATTTTTGCTGGCTATCCAAATTAATCACCTGGCACGGAAAGGGAGGGGAAGAAAGGAGTTCCCGTTCTCTCTTGGTGCAGTTCAGGGAAAGCATCCATAGAGACCCCCTTGAAGGATGTACCTGGCAAGCCTCCATCCTTCAGAGCTGAGCTCTCCCAATCTGCAGCTTTCCACGAGGGAAAGGAGAAGGGGCTGTGGGAGGAACCAAGCAACCCCACAGCCACAAACCACCCCGTGCATTGCTCAGGGTGCTGGCAGATTTCAAAGAGGACGAGGTCCTCACTGATGGCCTGGGAGGCTGGGGCACCAAGCAGGAGATTTCAGATAGGGTGGAAAAGAGCAGGGCTGAACATAATGTATGATTTACATCTCTTAAATAGCTCATTCCCTGCATTACCCATTGCTCCCGACTGCTGGTGCCATGCTGCGTAACATCAGGTAGTTTTGCAGGATGGAGAGTGGTCACACATTTCATGCTGGGGTTTTTTTCCCTTGTTTTCTTTGCACTGAGGACTCATGTATCCTGCCAGAAGAGGGAAGGCGGCAAGAGAGCTCCCCGGGGAAGCGGTGAGACTTGCTGCCGGCTCTAGCAAAGGGTTACATCCAACTGCAACACGCAGTATCCCGTCAAGCTTTTCATCTGTAATTTTCCAGCCATCACATCCCACAGCCCCCAGCAGCCATTATGGGCATAGGCACCGCAATTTGCTGAGGGAGCAGCAGCCTAGCCATAACCGGGTAAAGCCTGCCCTGCAACAGCCGTCCCAAAGGGTTTAGTACCCAAGCCAATTACAACCCCGCAGAGGTTTATTCTAACAACATACAAATGCTCACAGGAGCATAACTTAATTTAATTTTCAGTGCTCAGCAGAATATATTTTTCGTTGCACCTCAGCTGTGGTGCAGAGATAAATGATGTGTTTAGTCTTTTGACAATTTTGCTAGAGCTTCGTTCCCAGCTGATTCTTTCAAATAATCCACATTACTGGGATTTTTACCCTTAATTAATTGTGGTGATAAGAAAAATAAAAGAGTGTTTTGGAAAAAAAAAAGTATTTTCTGTTATTAAAAACATACTTTCTCCCATTCCTCTTTTCCCTCCACTCCCCCAGCCTTAGCCTTTCACTGCCCTTGCAAACAGTATCTCCTGATACCACAGGAGTCTGGAAATATTTCTGACATGGGAATGGTCATTCCATTAGTGTCCTGGGTTCAGCCCAGCAGCAGGCTATGTTAGCCCTGAGAGTATTCCATACCAATTGCATCATGATCAGACGGGCTGCCCCCCCCCCCCCTTGCAGGGGCAACTTCGGACCCAGGCACGGGAAGTCCCGGTCTGGGCAGCCGCAGTGCCAGTTCCGGGGGAGACTCCAGACCTATCAGAACCTGCTCCGGGCACGGGAAGTGCTGGTCTGAGCAGGCGTGTGGGAGTTCCGGTTGCTCTCTCTTTCGGGATCGGCGTGGCAGGCGGTGGTGAGGGGGGTGCTCGGGGGTGCTGGGCTCGGGGAGTGCTGCGTTTGGGAATCTGAATCTGAATCGGTTCGGGCACGGCTCAAATGACATAGTGTGGTGAGAGGTTTGCACTGTATATAATAATAGCACTGTAGTTAGTTGTTTTCATACTTTTCCCTGTTGTTTAGTAAACTATCCTTATCCTAACCTTGCAAGCCTGTGGTTTTTTTCCCTCTGGCTCTGCAGCTCCTTCGTTCGCCCATCCTCCACCTCTTAAAGAGGTAGGGGGGCTTTTTGGTCTGACCTTTGTGGCCTCAGTTTTCCGCTGAGGTATAAACCACAACAATTAGATACAAAGGCTTTCTTCCACCAGCTTCACTAAAGAAAGCATGACACAGTTCATAATATTACCTAGAACTCCCTACCAGCTCTAAGTGACCCAGATATCCCTTTGTCCTGCTGCTGTGGGTTGCATCGCTCTCTTCTAATAACGCTTTGGCGAAGCGTGCCCAACTCCATACAATATTTTCACAGTAATAAAAATGCTCTTGTCACCCAGCAGCTGATGGGGCAGCTCTGCCAGGCTCTGGGTTTTCTGCTGATACATGCAGCATGCCCTGAGCAGGCGAGCTCCCAGCCCAGCTCCTCCATAGCACACCCCACCTCTACAGGGTCATCTGTCACGTATTGCTTCAGCTGAACGAAGTGGGACACAGACAGGCAAGGCTGCCAGGCCAGAAACAGCAAGAAAAATAAGAAAACACATACTTTTAGGCTTGGAGATGCTGCTTCCTGCTGGGCTGGGCTCCGGTTTCTAAGAAATTTTGTCACGGTGAGATGCAGTGGTGCTGTGGGGTTGGTACCCACTGGTGCTGGTAGCAGGGAAGGGTGGCAGGTGCTTACACACCCAGGCTGAGAGGTTTTCAGCTGTCACCATGTCCACTCCATGCTTCAGCTTTCCCTGGGAGTAAAGAGTCCCTCTGTCTTTCTGGCAAAGGGCATCAAGGAAACACAGAGTAAGGGTCAGATTAGATGTGTAGACACACAGAGAGGGGGGAAGAGACAGACATAGCAGCATCCCACTTTTGTTATCTTGTCTCCCAAAACCTGTGGGGTAGTGAGGAAGGTCCGATCTAAAATTCTCACACTAAAAATTATCACTAAAATTATCACACTCTTTCCCTAAAACTCCTCTGTTAGTTATCCTATACACGCATACACACACTCCCTCCCTGCAGGCAGAGCCTGTGCTGATGCTACATTCACACTTCTGATTAAGCCACGGGGAGCTGGGAGTAATTTCAGCATGCTATGTACTAAGGTTAAGTTGGGTTAACTGTGTTCAAAAACAACAATAAAAGCACAGACCATAGGAAGAGGAAAGAGTTGAGTGCTTCCACAAATAGCTTTACCTAACTCTTCATTAGGACTGGCACAGAGCAAAGATGCCAAAGACCACCCCATCCAGAAATCCTGTGTGTTGCTGAGTATGTGTGCTCTGTAACTAACATGTGGGTATCTTCATTGGAATGGTTATCTATATCTTAATAGAATGATTTACTGTAGGTCTTATAGCACATACTTTTGCTCAGACCACTGCAGAGGTACTCCATCACAAGGATAAACCCCGCTGAGATTTGGACGAGGCACCCAATGACTTAGATGGTTTAAGAGAAAACACTTTATAAGCCACCAGGCTTGGGCACTGTGGGGACTGTGGCAGGAAAGCTGGGTGAAACAGGACCACGGGCACAGACATCTTTTCCCCCTTTCCCTTTGGGGAAGCTGAAGATACACATCCTCCAGGAGCCCAATCTGCTTTTACGCCCCTTTGGGAGAGCTGTGCAGCCCTCACCCAGGTCCTGGCATGGAGTTTTGCAGACTCATGCCCCAGCCCTTCCCCAGCACAGGGAAGGAGCCCCATTCATGGCACAGGAAGCCTGCTCTGTGGGCTCAGCCAGGGCGTTCTCCAGCTTTGGGGGAGAAAGGGAGCATTTAGTACTCAGGGCAGGCAACCCCACCAGCACTCCTCTGGGCCCTGTCTTGGTCCCTCCTTGCCCATCTCCTCTAGCTCTCAGCCTCCACAGAAGCCATTTGCTTGGACTCAGGCCGGTTGGTGTATCCTCAATCCTCACATGGGCTCTGACAGCTCATTGTTGCTCCTGGGCAGCTGAGCCCTCCTCAGACTCCACCGGCAGCAGAGGGGCTTTCGGGGACCGGAATCCCTGCACCATCCCTGTAAGTCACTGAGCTGTTTGAGCGGGAGGGTACTTCTGGGTTTAACTTTCCAGACAGAAGGAAACACTGCCGTGTAAGCACCCAGCTGTGCTTTTCTAGGTGTGCGGCGTGGCAAGGCTTGCAAATCTATTTACATACAAAAGCACACACATGAATCACCCTGGGGAGAAAAGGCTGTGGAAGTGAAAGGGCCAAGAGAAATGCTTTGCCGGGAGATGGTAAAGGCAAGCCCGACCATTATTATTTTCTCCACTGTAGCTAAAATAGCCACACGGAGGCGGAAAAGACCAGGAGAAGCACCCCTCCCCCCAACTCCCCGCTCCCCCTCCCCCCTTCTCCCCCCCCATCCAGCGCTGCTTTTCCCCACCAGCTGTCACACTGATGCCTGCTTACTTCTGGGGCAACATCAGAGCTTCTCACTACATAAATAAAAGCTTTTGTTACCAATAATCTTTCCTCATCGCTTAAAAGAAAAAAAAATAGTCGTATTTTTCTGCCAAGTCACCCTCTCCCCACAAATACTAGTGTTTTCCCAATACCTCCTATTTCCCAGGAGCGCTCCCCAGCTCTGTTAGCACAGACAAAAAGCTCAAGTCAGTGATCTGCTGGTGATGCTCCTGCACCCAGGGCCTTCTCCGTGGAATTCAAGTTTCATTCTGGGGTTGGCTTTTTTTTGGTTTGGTTTTGGTTTTTTTGGTGAGGAGCAGCAGCTGCCTAGACACATGCACATCTGGGTCTGTGTGGTGGAGGTAATGGCAGCAGCCATTACCAGGACACCCCTTAAGTCACATGCAGGTGTGACCCTGGCACAGGCAGGCCTCAGCGGCAGGCCTCTGGTGACAGCGTGCAGAGGTGGGTGCTGTCAGATGGGGCTGGCAGCAGTGTTTGCCTGCCCAGTGCTGGCAGTGACCCCAGGGGTTTGGGAAAAGGAACCAGAGTCAGAGCAGTGGCTGCAACAAAGCAAAAGAACAAAGCGGAGAGAAGGAAAAGGGACGAGAGAGGAAGAAAACGAAGAGGAACAGGAACAAAAAATTGTGGCACACAGCTTCCTCAGCAACAACACTTCCCCCCCCCCAGTAATCCTCATCCCTTCCCAGTAATTCTAGCTTCCCACTGAACACTGCTGAGGGCCCATGGGGAGACAGATGCAAAAGGGAGTGGGGGAACAGCTTATGATGCCACAAGCATTTCTTACTTAGCAAAATTTCTATCTGCTACCTCCAAGGAACCTTTTCACCACCCAGAACTTCCTCTCCCAACACCAAGAGCTGTGATCTTCCGCTTTAGCTGGCTCCTTTCCACCTTAACTTTAATGTACAGACTCCTGACATTCCCAATTTATTTATATATGGCACCAAGCACTGCAGCAAACAGCTCCCTCTTCCTCTCCCCCTCCCCTCCCCCCCCCCCTCCCCCATGTTTTGGTCAGTGGTTCCTTCAAGATTTACTTTAATTCTTTGCATATGATTACACTCAGACTGATGGCCTTGTAGTTCCTCCTTATTTATATATACTTCTATAGTTATATATTCTCCAAATGTATTTTGAAAATATGCCACCCATCTGGAGAGCTGTTACGGAGCGTTGCTCTCTGGCGAGCAAGCGAATGTGGTATTTTCTGTTGCGACTGTAGGAAAGAGATGGCTGCATTTTCCTGGAATAAGTGCATTAAACTCTGAGTTTGCTTCTGTCTCAATTCCTGTAGTTCTTGTTTCCATACCCTAAATCTCATTCTTGGCTTTCCTTCCACAGTCCTTTAGCCAATACATCTACTTTAAATCTCTCCCTTACCCTCATTGCATCATTTCCCGCTTATTTATACTTTGTTCTGCCTATTCAAGTGTCTGGAAAACACTTCTGCTGCTTTTGACCATGATTAGCAGAGACAGTTTTGCTGGACTCGCACTGACTTTCACTGTATTCCTAGACTTTACCAGCCAACCCCAACTTAGTTGGCTGACAGGTCATTTTTCCATTCCTTGCTAGCTTTTTATTTTTCTTTATTTGAGGTGTCCATTACCTGGTTAGTTTGTGAACCCTGCCTTATAAGTTTAGTTGAGATTTAAGGTCCTCATAATTCCAGCTCTTTTATCCTGTACAGAGCCCTTGCTTTGGCTAGTCATCCAGCTGACCTTGTGGCAACTCCCTGACATGAGGACCAAGCCCCTCAGTTACAGGCACTCTCACATTTGAGGTGAACTTAAGTCTTCAGCCCATGATGCAGCAGTCAGTCCAGCAATCTGTGAATCTGCTTCTCTGCCAGGGCTGTGAGCCTCAGCCCACTCTGGTCACAGGTCTGTCTGCCCTCCAAAACTGTATTCCTATACAGCTCCCTACCCTCCTTTTATGCATGACTGCCTTCACATCACAGTGTGCAGTCTACAATCGTCTTTGAGGGCACGTCTAATCTAAGGTGATTTTTATCAGCTATTTTATAGCTCCTGTCATTGCCTGCCCAAAGCCAAGGTACATCATACAGCTTCTGTAGCTCATCACATCAGTCGCGCAGCACAAGTGCTCAGGTGTCCTCCAGCAGTGCTACCACTGCCTGTTCTCCAGTTTGCCTTGAGAAAGGAATGAAATAAATAGCCAGAGCTCTCCTGCCAGCCCCACTCCTCATTCCTTTCCTTTCTCTGGTTCATGGGCACAGGGCTTCCTTTTGCCTGAACACCAGCTCTGCAGCCTTGCCTAAGCTAAGCTCAGCCACCGTGTTGGCCCCACATTCCCCTCAGAGCGCACTTTCTTCTCATTTTCAGAAAATGCAGCCCAAGAGCAAACCTTATTAAATACATACTGAAACCAATAACCCACCAAGTGACAGATAAACAAATTACCCTCTCCTCAGGTAACCTCCTCAGAATGTTACCTCTCCCTCCCCAGGGAGCCACAGGATCTCTCATTTATGTAGTGTCCTGGGAAACACATGCAAGTCTGCACTATAATAATGACTATACACAAATCAGGGCTCGGACACTTGCCTTCTGAATCCAGGAAGGGACTATTCCCCTCACTACAAGGTTGTGCAGAATTTTTTGATGACTTCCTCACCTTCTTCTGAAGCACCAAGGATCAGCAGTTGGTGGGACACGGTACCCGACAGAGGGTCTTTCCTCTTGCAATTGATACCTACCTGGATAATTCACTGATTATCCAAATTTATTACTGAAATTGGCAATAAATATTATTCCAGTCTTCCACTGTCCTCTCAGACTAGTAAGGCATTCATTTTCTCTTACCTTCTTGGATCTGTATCTTAGCGTGTCTCAGCTCTGCAACTGCAACATACCTCTGCTGCTTCTGTTTTCTGAAGTATGGCTCTATCTCTTCGACTTACAAGGCCAGAAGTGTCTTCATCTGTCTTAAATTATTGGCATCAGTGTATTTTGTAGAAATTTAATGGCGTAAACAGGAAAACAGGGCAGATAATTTAACCTTTTTCCCCCATGTCCAGGTCTGGGCTCCCCAGCACAAGACAGATGGGGACCTATTGGAGTGAGTTCGGCAAAGGACTGTGAGAGTGATTAAGGTACCAGAACATCTGACCTATGAGGAGAGATGAAGAGAGCTGGGACTACTTCACCTGGAGCAGAAGTGTATAAATATTTAATGGGGAGAGTAAAAAAGATGAAACCAAGCTCTTCTCAATGATGCTCAGTGACAGGGCAAGAGGCAGCGAGCACAAACATAAACACAGGAAATTTTTAAATGTAAAAAAAAAAAAAAAAAAGTTTTTTTTTCCTGTATGAGCTTTCAAGCACTGGCACAGGTTGCCCTGAGAGGTTGTGGAGTCTCCATCCTTGCAGATACTCAAAACCTGACTGGACGTGACCCCAAGCAACCTGCTCCAGCTGACCCCATGTGAGCAGTTGGGTTGGAGAAGCCTGTGCTGGCCTCCATGAGTTCTGATTCTGCAACTTTGCATGTTCCTTTGACCTAAAATGCTGTGAAATTAGCCCGAGTCACTATGTCCAGCTGCTCATTTGAAGCTAAAGAAATTATTAAGTAGCCAGATGTTGAGAGAAACAGGCTTGCAAAATTGCATCATGGTTGTCGTAACAGCTACAGTGACATAAAAGCTAAAATATGAAACCGCCACCTCTCACTTGAGTCCTGCTGCCGTACGAATCACCTTACTGGGTGCCCAGACCCACACCTTCAGCACATGGCCATGCAAGGTTCCTCCAAAATAAAAAAAGGGGGGGACACCTTGGTGAACCCCAGAGCAACTAATGAGCCATTAGTAGACTCCACAAAGCAGCAGACGCTGTCGTCTCTGCCACCATGCCTGCAGACTTCCCACCAGTGGCAGAATCGGTCCTTTAGCAGGTTCTTTGCAAAGTGACTTTTCTTAGAACCAGGTTTTGGCAGGGATGAAAGAACCAAGGCAGTTCTTCCCCTTGCAACCTTGTGCTGTGGCAGAACGCTGCCCGGAGCACACAGCGATCTGTCAGCTTGATGAAACGTGGTGGTGGACATAAAACTGAAACTGCACTCAAGTTATTAAAAAAATGAAATAAAATCAAAGCCTTAGAAAACTGTATGAATGCCTGTTTTACTTTTTTTTCCTCTTCTTTTTCTCTTTATTTCTCTTTATTTTCTCTCTTTATTCCTAAACTTTATTATCTGCATTCTTACCTATTCGGCACATTCTGCTTTATTTTGTAGCCTTTTAAAATACTTACTTTTCTTCTATTAGGAGTTGTTTACATCTTTCTGATTTAAAAGAACAAATGGATAATGTCATCCATGAAATGTGTTTTAAAAATTCGTAAAGCTTCAAAAAAGGTGATTCAGGTAACAAAGATGGACATAGTCACACATAGATATTTAAACATGCTCATTGTATCTCAGAAGACAAGTCTAATTAGTTTTAACCATGTGGAGGTTTCAGTGAATTAGAATACAGTGAGAGTGGTTTGGAACTGCTAAGAGACTGAGAATAAGAGAAAACTAAGTTCTGTTTTAACGTTAGAGCTTATCATTTAATGATGTCTTTCAAGAGAGATGAGCTTGTTTAGCTGTGTTTTGTTTTGGGTTTTTTGTAAGCTAGCTTGTGTTAATAATATACTGAACACATTTTTGGATGGTTTATGCTACAGCATTTAAAAATAAAGAGGGACCCCAAACATACACAATCAGTTCAACATGGAGAACAGAAACAAAATCAACAACAGTAAATAATGAAAAAATCATAGACTGATGAATCTTGAAAGTAAAATAACTATTCTGATCATCAAATATAGACTTGCCAAAGGAATACTCTCCCAAACCTAGAATTTAGAAGGAACTAATGCCAACCAATGAAAGGCAAAAAAGTTGTATATGGTTCCAAGTATGGTCCAAATTTTCTCAATTACAGCAGAGAAAGAGACACTGATTTAAATTGAATATGACAGGTATAGTAACCTTTTTTATTCCATGACTACATTGGATTAATATTATTTCAGTGGTACCCTTAATAAATTGTAATAGTGACAAAGTTTGGCCACAAACCTGAATGCAATTAAGTCGTAGTTACATAGTTCTAATTATCATTTCCTTGAAAGCCATCTTATTTGATAATAATTTGACAAAATACACATATACTCACCACTTGTGACTCATTTAATCAAATTAAGACTGGACTATTTGATCTTCGGTATGACATGTCTTGATCTGACTGAAAGAATTATACCATACCTGGGTACTGTTCTTTTAGTTGGACTGTATCATAGTGCTTTATCATGGAATGTTTACACTTACTTGACTATGGCACCTCAGTTCTGGTTAAAATCTAAAAATTGTTGATGACAGGTTGGCTATGAGCCAGCAGTGTGCCCTGGTGGCCAAGAGAGCCAATGGGATCCTGGGATGCATCAGGAAGAGTGTGTCCAGCAGGTCGAAGGAGGTGATCCTCCCCCTCTACTCTGCATTGGTCAGGCCCCACCTGGAATACTGTGTCCAGTTCTGGGCTCCCTGGTATAGAAGAGACAGGGACCTTCTGGAGAGAGTCCAGAGAAGGGCGACAAAGATGATTAGGGGTCTGGAACATCTCCCCTATGAGGAAAGGTTGAGTGAGCTGGGTCTGTTCAGCCTGGAAAAAAGAAGACTTAGGGGGGACCTAATTAGTGTTTACAAGTATCTTAGACATGGGTGGCAGGGGGAATTGGCCAGCCCCTTTTCAGTGGTCAGTGGGGACAGGACTAGGGGCAATGGCTGTAAGCTGGAGCACAGGAAGTTCCGCACCAACATGCGGAAGAACTTTTTCACAGTGAGGGTGACAGAGCAGTGGAATAGGCTGCCCAGGGAGGTGGTGGAGTCTCCTTCTCTGGAGATATTCAAGTCTCGTCTGGACGCCTATCTATGTAATATGAGATAGGGAGCCTGCTTTGGCAGGGGGGTTGGACCCGAAGATCTCTTGAGGTCCCTTCCAACCCCTAAGATTCTGTGATTCTGTGATTCTGTGAAAACATGCATCTTATACTGCTCACCAGACTTGGTACTGGCAAAGTCAGCTCGACAAGACAAAAAAAGAAGTGTCCCCTACCTCTAGCCACACCAAATCTTTTTTGTTACCCTCATGGAGGAGGCTGCAAGTGCCCTGTGTTTCCACATACATATGAACACATGTGAAGTTAAGGAACACTTTTTTCCTAAGTGATTGAAGAACCAGAAAGTTCACCCTTTTGCGTGCCAAAAATGGCTGTTTTTAGCAGAATCAAACATCTGCCCAGAAAACAACTAAGAAAGCAACCTGCAAACTCTTCCCCAAATGGTTGCTTTGGTGCTTGTGGTTTTATAACATTTGAAATAGCTGATTCTCACATCCTTCTCTTTGTGAAAGAAGTGGGAAGATTCATATCCATGAATCTGACTAATCCAAGCAACAGTACCTTGAAAAAAAGAAGGGAAACTGATTTCTAAGGACTAAAATTGTAAATTCAGTTTGAACCTAGACAACGTCCCTACATTTTCATTTTCTACACTCTGAACTCCACTGTTTTACCAAAACCCAGGGCTGAAGCGCGAGAGGGCAGATGATGTCTGTGCTAACAAGCAGCATCTTTCAGTGCCTGTTTTCAGCCCTGATTTCTGACCTCAGTTTCACTGGCCATGTTTCTCAGGAGAAAGCCAAGTTATACCCAAACTCCACAAGAGGCTCCAGACGACCCCCCTCTGGCAGTAAAAATGGAAAACATCAAGGAAAACGCTGAAAGAATGTCTATCTGTGTCAGGCAGTGGGCAATTCTGGCAGAAGCTTAAGCAGGGTTAAAACTACTGCAATTCTGGGGGGACAACCTGGACAAGATTTGAATGTCATCGTCTTCTTCAGAAAATGTTTGCCAAGAGCTAACACACCTCATGTTTAGTATCTGTTGGAAAGGAGAATTATGACAGGGCAGAAAACACAGAACATTGGGTACGTGTATTACCGCACACACTGCAGTGGGAGCAATGAAGTGGTTAAGAAAATACAGTGGATCCCACATTAAACACAGCATAGTTGTTAAGGGGGAGGAAACCTGTACTGGCACACATAGACCAGCGCATGGCATGTCACCAAGTGAGGCCGTGAAATCCAAACTCAGCCCTCAGTGGCACCAGGGTTTTCCTTCAAATTCCTCTACAGCTCCTTCTGTGACAGGGAGGAGGGAGGGCAGCTGGAAGAGGTGGTTTGCCCTGGAAAGAGATAACCTTTGGAAATTTTTGTTGGTCCTTTTAGGAACGTTCACTGGGGCACAGCCAAGAGTATCCCTCAGAGCCAGGCCATCTTACCTGGGCACACACAACACTGTCGTTTCGCCAGCTCAGGCCATTGTCATTCTTCTAAGATGTAAAAAGTTCAAAAAGAGTTTCTCAATATGTTACTTGGCCCGAGCTACCTCACCTACCCATAAGCTCTTCAGCAATTACACCAGGCATTTGCAAACCCACCACTGATTTGAGGCACGGGTCTTTTGGGTTAAGCCTACCAATTGAGAGGTCTGTGCCACACTGTCACTGCCGAGAGGGAAAAACACAACCCAGTAAAACAAACCTTTCTTGCTGTTAAATTGGTTTGGGCAACTGCCAAAGCCAGACTTAAAATGAAAGCAGGCAGGACACGCTGTACTGCCCAAAAGTACCGCTCTATGTTGCTCACAGTGCCTGCTGAGTGCTAGCTCCCACACCTCCACAGAAGAACTTACCTGAGGTAACCAGCTGCACGTTTGCAGGGCCGAGCTGGCAAGTAAAGCGGTCACCCAAGCTTTCACTGTTACCTTTTCAGGGGCCTCTTATGCTCACTAAGCAGATGAACAGCTTCATTGATCAGCTGAAGAGTTAGACCCTGCACATCTCTCCCCTGTGCTATGTCTATGAAATCTAAAACAAAAATTTACATCTAAAAATCAGTCCAGCTCCCTAAGTCTCATATAATATGAATTATCTTGCCACCTGTCATATTGTGCCGAGATTAACAAGAGCTGAAGTGGGAAAAAAGCCCACATAAGAAAGCGGGTGCTGAGCCAGCGTGAAAGGAGGGCTAAAGCAATACCCACAACTTGGCACCATTCGGCATCGTCCATCGGTTCTTCGCAGGATGATGGGCTGTGGAAGGATGCTGAGCACAGGGAGAAAAATGAGCTCTGACAGTTCACCTCTGACTCTAAAAGAGAGAGCATGTGATATGATTGATTTTTTTTTTCCCTTAAAGGAACATTGCAAATGACACTAATTGATCTTTTCAGACACCCCAGATGAGGAGAGGGAAGCACACACAGGGCCCATGTGGTTGGTGTTCTGCACTCTATATCTTGGATGCATCCTACTCATTTGAGTGAAAACCCACCTTTCTACCCAGAACCTCGGGGAAGTTTGCAGATGTTTCGTAGCCTAAGACAGTTGGGTAGTAAATTAGGGTTGTTTTGGTAGTAACGAACTGACCTTGAATCACGAGAGGTGTCATTCTTCTCTTACACTGACGGTCTCCTCCTGTCCAAAGCAAGAGAGCAACAAGCGTACACACGTGTGTGCCTGCGTGCACTTCTGCGACTGAGCCAGCAAGAAAGGGAAGAGCGCTTAAGTTCATGCACATTTTTATTGAGTAGTAATATAAAATGCTTCTTTCATTGTTACAAGTGCATGCTTTGATTGCCAACATTTCGAAGTCAAATTACAAAGGCAAGGCTGTAGGCTGTAGTGAATTACTTGGGCACTTATACAATTGTTAAAAAATATCAATGGACTGTTTCGTTTTGTTTCTTTTTCTTCTTTTAGAATGAACCAGTTGAAACCCGTAACTGATATACAAAGGGAAAAAAGTGAAAAAATTACACATTTTGTGGCACGTGACAGAACGGAACAAAATGACTAAACCATTATGACATTAACAGTTATCATGCATTTAGAATTTCACATGTAACTACAAACTTATTTAAATTTCACAAGGTTTGCTAAACATGCTACCCATCTATATGTGCACTGACAAGCTTATGTTAAAAACTTTAAGAATACTCTCCCCTTAGATTTTTCAAAGCTTTTTTTGATTACAAAATTTCAAAGGCATTAAGCATTTTTTTTTTTGAGAATATAAAGTACGCCGGTATACATACATTTCCAGTATAAGTCAGACCACTAAGCGCATTACAGTCCCATACAGGCCTATACAGCCATTTTTTTCCTTAAAAAACATGCATAGGCAGATTTTTACAGAATATAGATGCTTTTCACTGCACTTAATATGGTGTCTTGTTCACTATACTTAAAAATGCACCACTCATAAATATTTAAATTCAGCAAGCCACAACCAAGACTTGATTTACCAAAAAAACCCAGAAAACCCCCCAAACCAAAACCCCCTAAATATAAACAGCAAAAAAAGATAAATGTTATAATTATTCCAGTTTGGTTTTTTTTTTTTTTAAACAAAGAAAAGGATAATTGCTGCCAAATTAGTGAGATAAGTGTTATATTTAAAGAAGGGCATTGAAGCACACTAAAGAAACCTGAGGTAAGCATAATCTGTACAAAATTAAACTGTCGCTCTCGCTCGCTCGCTCACTCGCTCTCTATCTTTTTTTTTTTTTTTGGCATTTTAAACAAATTTCCAACATTCTTTTTTTTTTTTTTTCTTCTTTTTCCCCCCCTATATTTTTAAAGACTGCCTAATTTATTTCATAGCCATTGTCTGACAAGAGTAGCAAAACATTATCAATAAATAGTCCTTATTTAGTTTGTACATTTTGTTAAAAATGTTTCGATGTTGTCCATGTTTAGTGCTGCAACTGTAAACGTACAATAGTTAGTAAGAAATTAAACAAAGTTTTCATGTCCAGTAACATAATAAAAGGCCTTTCAGTAACATATCTAGACGTTCCCAATGCAGTAGGAAAACATGTTCATTCCCCTAACTTCGCAATATATACCAGCATGAGCTTTCATTTTTCTACAAGCATTTTAAAGGCATATCCAAAGGAGGTGTCTCTCTCCCCCACCCTCCCTCCCACCAAATTAAAGTTGACGATCTCTTCGTAGATGATTTTTTGTAAACTGAATCCAACACCTGGCCCCCAGAGCAAGTAAGCTATTATCAGAGGCAAGAACATCCCACTGCCGATGTGCAGAAACCCCATCGTGCCCTGCAGCTCAACCCCCCTCCCGGACAGTGGTCACTGAATATTGCTGCTATTACTGCCGTTGCTGTCCGTGCCATTAGTCTCTGTGGAGATTGCCTTGTTGATGGAGTTAAGGTTGGCATCGGATGGCACGTCTCTGCGCGGAGGCATTCGCTCATTAATTCGATCTAAGCCTTTGGCCTCTTCGAAGCTAGTGATCTTATGCTGGGGTGAAAATCCTTTGATAGCTAAATAAAGGATTATTAAAAAGTAAAATTAGCAAGGTAAAACTCTTGGCAGCTCTTCCCCAACTTAGCAATGAGTGCGAAAGTCCTTCTTTGTGAAGGCGGCAATGAGAAGATCTGATAACAGGACCGACTCCTTACCGTACTCAGAAAGAGCTGGGGGTTAACCACCACCCTCTCTCTTGCAGCACAACTATTTTTTCAACAAGACCAACTTCCAATATTTTGTTGTCCACTGGGGTTCAGCTTAAGATGCTAAAAAGCTGACATGACACTACAGTTTGCATTTAGGAGCCATGCCTAAGGCTCAGCCTTGAGCCAGAGAGATAGCATGTGTTGTCATCACTTACGGATTCCCGTTTGACTTTCAAAGAGCAGGGGAAAAAAGCATTGGCCAGTTACAGATGGGGATGGCATGGTGAGGCCAGTTTGAGGGATATTCATTAAAGCTACAAGAGATCTGGGGTGACCCTGCAACAGGATGCCTTATGTTCTCAACATGGGTGAACTGCTTGTTGATCATTTGGGGCAGTTACTCTCCCCAACACATCCCTGGGCTTCTAGAAAGCAGCTTGATTCATACAGCAGTAATGCTGTGCCACATGGACCAGGAATATCGTCATTTTGGCACATCTGTACAATTTAACTTTGGAAATGCACTGACAAAGGACCAAAGTTCCAACTGAACCTGAGGACTTCTGATCTGCCCTTCAGCAGCAATGTTGACGAAGCCACGCTGACTTCAGAAGGCAGCCACAGGCTAGGTAGGGAAACGTATTTGCAGAGTGCGATTTTAATTTCCCCCTCCCCCTCTACTGAAGAGTTGAAGATAGTTAGATTTAAAGCAAAAGAGAAAAAAGCACCGTAGGCAAAGAGCAGGTCACAGCTCCATAGATAATTTTTCACAGCCTTCTGTGTGTTTTTCTCTTATCTGCACCAAATCAATGCACTGCACTTCCAGAACTGGCACTTTCGCTATGCCTCTATCTTAACATGCCATAGAGCAGAAATGGTGTGTTAGTACCAGGAAACTGCCAACTCCCTGGCGAGAAAACGGTAGGGGAGTTTCAAAGATCAAATTCAATATTTTTTCCCTCCCTTTATCTTCTCTTTAACCCAAAGTACTCCTGTTCTCCCTCCAAAATGCACTCCCAATTCTGGGCAGGCTGGTAACTTCTGGTTAAAAAACAAACAAACAAAAAAAACCAAACCCAAACCCCAGAACATCCCTGGTACCAATCTACCACTCCTTGCGTTTTTTGGGGGGGAGAGCGAGAAAAGCGTTTTCATGCTGATATTTTTGCCAACCGTTCCTGTGAGAATGATCCCGTGTGCCTCAGGATTAGGTTCCTTAGCCAGTTTCACAAACATTATATTGGAACTTTGTGAAGTGCATGGGTTTTAACATGTATTATTATGCTTCAACTCAGAAAAACAACAACATAATGGTGATTAGTCGAGTGAGCAGGGATGAAGCAGTGAAAACAGAACGGGCCCTACAGTGAGGTTTTTCAGGGGCCTTTTTTGTTGGTTTGGATTTGTATTGTTTTGTTGGGTTTTTTTACAGTATCTTCTACCACAAAAGTGAAGATGTCTAACAAGCACCCAGGCCAATCCCTTAAAGCAGCCGTTTAATGGATAGCTGTGTTGAAGCTGAAACACTTGGCTGTGTCCTGGAGCTTGCCAGTAGCTCACAGCCCAGTTGTGTCATCAGGCCCTGAATCAAACTGCAGAGAGACGATTGAGAAAGGACAAAACATTTTCTCCATCGTTAGCTTCGTCTATGTAGACTAGTCGTTAAAGGTTACGGTGTCTAACTAGCGAGGATGGCAAATCAAGAATTAAGTTGGAGGGTGTGCGCTGCTGGGATGGGGGCATGTTCAATCGATCGTATTTCAAGCAGACACGTTATCGTCTCTGTAACACTGAGGAAGGTGCTCTGCTGTAGTTGCTGGTCAGACAACGAGTATTAGCAGTTTACATTGAGAGTATACTAAAACACAACACATAGTCACAGAAAATCACAGAAAACAGCCAAACTGTCAACGAGAATGCACACTGCAGATTAAGAGATTGCCGATAGGAATAGATAATTCCAACATAAATAGCAGCTTACTCACTGCTATTTAGAAAGCAGTTGTATTTTCTCTTACTTATTTGTTCTGTAATTTTATTCACTGCCTTACAAAAATCAAAAACAAATTCAGCTGGCCAAAAGGGCACATCTTACCGACGGACAGCAATCATCAGATTTTTAAATTTTTTTTTTAAAATTAACTAAAAAAAAAAATACCCGCAGAAAATTTGAGAGGGGCAAGAACAAAATACAACTGAAGAATTTTGTTTTAAAGGGGAATTCTGAAAATTCTTCTTCCAAAACTTTATAATGCGGAACAAATATTGCACATCTACATTGCAATACATACTCTTAAGGTTTTAACCATAGCGTTAAAAAACGCCTGGGATTTCAATTAGAGGTCTGTCAACAAAGCACCAGAATTTTTGATACTAAACATTCAGAAATCTTTTGAGGCAGCCAGTCACTTTATATTTGCAGCCAAAACGGTGCTGGTGTTAATGGTTGCTCTAATGTAAATATACAGTGTGTAAACTGCCACTACCAGAGGAAACAGACATCTTGCAGACAAATGTCTCCTGTTTTACTTTTAGAGAGAAACAGAAACATGCTGAACTGGAACAAAAGACTTTTTTTTTTTTTTTTTTTTTTACTAGTGACCTAAAAGAAAAGAAATAAACTGAAGCAAAAAAGGAAAAGGGGGGAAAAACCCCAACCCACCAAAAAGAGAGAATACTTATAAGTGCTGTGTGTTTTCCTTGACCAGAGATTGCTGGGGATGGTTTGAGGCAGAGGCAAGACCCAGCCATCAGCACACAGCTTTTGAGGTATGTATGTGTCACAGAGCATTTACAAACTGCTGCCAAATTACGTCCTGTGAAATTCAAGCCTCCTCATCTCCTCCTGTGGCACTACTCAGTGCTTAGTTCAACATACAGGAATTCCAGCGTGATTTTAACTTTCAGAACAAAAAAAACCCCAAAACAAACCACAACAGCAGGAACAGAAAAAAAACCAACCCAACGAACCAAAAAAACAAACCAAAAACATTTTCCCCTTTAAAGCAATTACATTTTGGTTAATACCGAGCCACAATTGTTAGCCCAACACCCACACAATCTGTACAAGCTACAGCAAAATGAATACACCCAGCAGAGCCCTTGTCTGTTGTGGCACCAACAGAAAGGGGACTGGCCAATTTACCTTCATCAGCCTCAATAGCCTCAACAGTAGCTGAAGAGAAGAAAGGGGTAGCAAAACGAATGAGAAAAATGAGCAGAGGATTTTAACTCTAAGAACAAGTCAGTGAATAGCAAAGGAGCTACAACACTAATGTTACCATAAGTGCTGGATTTTGGCAAAACAGACACACAGAGAAATGCTTACACAAAAAACAACAATTTGCAGATTGAATTACACTATAGTTTGTTTTGAAGCAGAAGTTCCACAAACTAGAAGATTTTAAAGACACATCTGAGTAGTTTGCTTTTGACTCAAAAGAACTACAAAATGAACAAGTCTTTCCATATTGCACATCTGGCCTGCAACCGTTATTGTGTAATTCTCCCAGCTTTGAATAAGAGCAGGTTGATTTGCCCTGTCAAAAGAGAGTGAAAAATGGCATAAAGCCGTCACACAAAATTCGTAGCACTTAGAGCGTCAGCTTAAGAAGCATCAGCCGCCAGTAAGTGGCAAAAGAGTCAGAAATGTAACTTCTCACAATGACTTTTTTCTCTCTCCTGACTAGAAGAAACCTCCCCACAGCATGGGACAGAGCTTGCTCAGGCAGCTTTGCCTTTCCTTGCAATCTCACCCAGTCTGCTCCATCTGTAAGCGTCCTTTTTATCAACCCAGTCTCCTGAAAACAGCATTCTTCTAGCACTTAATGTAAACCAGTGGACATATGTACAAGATCAAAAGCTGCTGCACCTCCAATATTGCAAAGCCTGGTCAGAGACGGGAAAGTTTGTAATCGGGAGGTTGCTGCAGTGTTATGAATGCCATGTTGCAACTGTTTTGAAACTAGTCATTATTCTTATAGACATGATTTAATTTGAATTCTACCCATCAGCTTTGGCACAATTTTGTTTCTACACTCACAGGTGTAGAAGCTGATGCCAAATCAGCAAATGAAATCCAATGTAGCGACCGTACAGGTCAAGCATTTTAAAAGAAATTTTGATTCTTCTCAAGAGCTCCTCCGGTTCTGAGAACAGCTCAAGAAGTCAAATTTTAGGACAATTTTCAGGAATGGCTTTTTTCTTTTTTGACTTATTTTTCCCTGCATAAATGCTTTTTTCATTTGCCATAAAACACAAACAGGTTCAGTTGTTTTTCTTTTTTTCTTTTTTTTTTGTAGTTCCGATGTTAAATATGGATTGAAATCATTACCAAAAGATGTGTAATATTACCTTGCTGCATGGGGAAAGAAGAGGAGCTAACACACATGCACCAAGGTAAGCCTCTGCCTCTCAAGCTACGGAGCAAAAGAGATGGCAGAAAACTAAAAGAACAAAACCAATGCAAACCTAAAAGAAAAGGCAACACCATAACTAAGATGAGAAATTAAAATTAATAACCAGATCCAAACCAGCACTGACACATTAGAAAAATAAAAAGACGACTGAAATGTATACTTCCACAACATATTTTCTGTTAATACATATGGCAATACGAACGTGTGCTTAACAGAAACTATGTAAACTTCAGATTATTTGGTGAAAAGGGTACCTAGTGTCAACTAACGCAGAAGCTTGTGTATAGTAATGTTTTACTAAGCCAGAATACTGCAGTATGAGTGGATTTTCCTTTTAGCCATTGTAATGAGAACTTTAGGCAATTTTCTCAAATTCATTTCAATTCCTAATATTTTGCCAGGGCACCAACAGCAGTTTCCTTGGACCAAATTTTCTGGTAAATGTAAAGCAACCATATGGAGAAAAGCCTAGGTAAAGATCACAACCTGGTTAAAAAAGGCATCCTGCGGAGTCATATTGCAGCATTTCAAAGCAGAACGTTACTATGTCCGTAACACACAAGTCATCAAAAAGAAAAAAGAAAAGGGGGAGGGGAAGGGAAAAAAAGGAAGAAAAGGTTTACCACCATATACCTGAATCTTCTAGGTAAAAGAGACAGTAAAGGGAAAAATACAGAGAAAGAATGTTCCAGGAAGGAAACAGGAAAACAAGAGGCTGAGACTGTGTTAAGGTTACAAAGCATTGCTATTTCTTACATGTACTGCCCACAGACCCTCAATAAGCAAGACACATTATGTGCCTGCAATATACTCTAGAGCAATACACATGGGGAAAAAAATGAGAGCTTACAGTAGTAAATTAAATACTTTGCAGCTCCTTATTCCAAAAGGTGTATTTCATCGAAGGCAGCCCTACTACAGGCCTACAGATTTTCTGTAAGCAGCAGCGCTTGGTATAAAACTGAACTGACAATCTGCATTGTGTTTGTGTACATGGCAAACACAGTGTTGGTAAGAACCTCCCTTCACTTGGGCTTCAATCAGAGTGAAATTGTCTTCATGCTGTCACCTAGAATTTCTAAGAGACAAAATCTAATTCTAGAGCTATTTTCCGTTGGTGATTCTCTATAAGGAAGAACAAATCACATAAAATAAGAAATTGAGTGTTGTTATCTAAGCTCAACTTCCAGAACTCCATGTATCAACGGCTGCTCTTAAAAAAAAACAACCTGCTGTGAACTGTTTAAAGAGGGCACTTTTTACATGCAATGCTGATCTACCATTTTGAACAGTTGATTTTCAGAGACCTCCTCCCTCTCCCCATCCCCCCGCACTTCTCTGAAAATGGTGGTACATAATAAGTCTTGAGAAGTGGCCTTAAATGAACCACTCCCAAATGCTCCAATGCAACCAACTGCTTGTTTTATTCTGTCCTTTATTTTTTCCTGAGAAGACTGCGGTTACTTTTCTTGGGTTCTGCAGCTGAAAACCAATTGTTTCTTTCAGACATAATGACAAACACAGGCAAACATGCTTACCGCTTTGCAGGGTTTGTTTTCCTCCAGAGAGCACGCCACTGGGCAGCATTCCTGTCGGAGTCAAACCTTTCAGTGTCAGCACACTTTCACTCTCTTCTCTGCAGAAGGAAAGAAACAAACTAGAAGTAAATAACTGTCTTTAAAAAAATTAAAAGACCCAAAGAATAGGTTTTAGACACCTTAAGCTATACCTGCCCTGCAGCAATTTGGTTATCTCCATTCTCCTTACCAGGACAGAGGGAAGGCAGTAGTAACACCAGCACCAGCGCGGTTCCCCTCGCTGCTGTCTAAGTGGTTCACCTTTACACCACACCATACTCAAGCTTCTACCCTAGTTAACGCTGTAACCTTACATCTGTGAAAGAACATGCACCATATATCTGAATACACAGACATAAACCCACAAACCTGGCAAGAGGAGGACCGGAGGAGCAGTCATTGCCAGCAATATGTTTAAGTGTCTTACACCGTGTGGTCCAAAATCAACTTAAATTGTTGTTTTGTTTCTCTCTCCACTAGCAGTCAGGTGCATTATTTATTGATGCTCATCAGCCACTTAAAAAAAGCTCAGCTAAAAGCTCATTAAAATTAATAAGCACTTCCACCCTTACTAGCACAGCTCTTAACAGTCCCATATGATAAAAATGCTACTGGATACAAGAAAAATGTTTTAGGAAACCTAAATACGTGTTTCCTGTCTTCAAATATGATTTTTAATACATGGCAAGAATAATACAACAGCTCTCTCCAGATGAGCCATTAAATACAGCTTTCTACGACCACTGCAACGCTGCCTGTGATGATACACCTTCTCAGCAGCAAAACTGACCCCAATTCTTTAAGTGAAATGTATTTTGAAGTGCTTTTCTTTGAAATATATAATGACATTAAGCTGGAGGAAGCAGACACAATGACAGAATTTAGTTCCACACTCACCTGAAGATAAAGGGGCTTTGTCTATCAAAACTGTCTCTCAGCAATTCTACTACTCAGAATTTTCTTTAGACCTACGTGCCCCCGAGTTACGCACGTACCCCAAGCAACTCTTGCTTACCCACTACACATACTCTTCAAGTTTGATTTGTAGTTTGAAAACTTCTTTTTAATAGTCAAAATCAAATTTTGACCGGTTTCCTTGTGAGTTTCCTAAGTAACTGGGGCTAACCCAACAGCCAAGTATTTCCAGAATTAATACAGTATTTTTATCATCAAGAGTTACACACCAAAGTTTTTTTGTTTATCTTAATTATTTGCCTCTGCAAGCAACTGCAGAATCTGCATTTTCAGTTCAATCCATTTAATCTCTCTGTTTTTTTAATTTAATTAAACTGCAGTGGCATTTTTAGCTTCACTTTCACAGGTTTATTCACTGCATTTTTATTATCTTTAAAACACATATTCCCGAGAAGCCTCTGTATCACAAATTTAAAGGGTTGGGGTTTTGTTTTTTTAGCTTATTTTCTATTTGATGTCCTTTACTTATTTGTTAAAAAATGGAAAGCAAACCCATTAATTATTTAGTTTACCTCTTCTGTTCACGTGTTGGGATGCACGTGGCAGGGATAAAAAACCTCAACTGTTTCAGGAACAACTCTGAGATGAATTTGACCGCTTTCCAAGGAAGGATCAAGACTAATTTCCATCAGTGCCTTCAAATGTTGATTTTTATGAAATAATTTAAGAGGGCTCAAAGGTTCAAATGTGCTAAAACACTAAGTTATGAGGCTTATGCATATCACTTTAGACAGGGCACATGCAAGAATTATGCTGTACCCTTCTTCCATCCCTGAAACCACTGAAAAGCTTCTGTCCCGTAGGTCCTTTTGAAAAAGTCCTTGATATGTAGGTGACAGCAATCACCAGCAGGTTATCAAACCCCAAATATATCAGCGGAGCATCCAGTTTCAGGCCCTTCTGCATATTAAAGTCCATGTTTCTTCTGTATTAATCCTATATTTCAAGAGGTGCTCCACAACAAAACACAGCAGATCCAGAAGCTGCAGTTCAAGGTTAAGGGCAAAAGACAGGATGCCCAAACTCTGTTTGCTCAACGACCATCAGAGAAGAAGAACTGTGCTGTTTTATGAAGGGGGAGGCAATGTCACCTCCGGGCTCTCTGCCAGACTTGGTACAGAGGAGTAGGTGGAAACATTTGATTGCTCCCCCGTCTTGTTTAGGGAAAAGGCATGATGCCAACTTTTTTTTTTTTCTCTTTTTTTTTATGGGTACCACTTTGAAGTAGCTTGTGCATCACTGGTAATTCACGTGTAACACTTCGGAAACCCCAGGTGCAAAGTCCTCCACCTCAGTATGCTATTTAAAGCTACGCTGCTGCAATCTGCAACGCGTGGGCGAACTGCTGTGTCCATGCGAAGCCCCACTGACAACCTGCCCACTGCTTGCACACTGCAGAAGAGTCTCAAATCAAGCAAGTTTGAGAGTTTCAGCTGAAATTAAGAGTGTATTCTTCAAGTAACTATTTTTATTTCCTCTTTTTATATCGTGCAATCATACCAATACATTTTTTTTAAAAATCCCTTGATTTTGTGCTAACCATAATAGCCATAAACTGAGTATAGCAGAGCAACATACAATTTCCTGAGGGAAAAAAAAATTCCCTCTCCTGAAAGGGAGGGAGAACTGTATTTTCTATATTTAGACTACAGCACAGCACAGTACAGGATGTTTTCTCTTCTGCTCAGAGACATCAAATGGAGAGTTCTAAACATTGGGTAGCAATTAGTTACTCATGCTCATGTGTTTGGGGGAGTGAAGCCCAAGGTAATGAGTTGCTGTTGTCTGCAAAATGATTTCCTGGATTTTTAGTTAAATGACCCTAATGCTTTCATCTTTAATCATCTTCAGTCATGGCTATAGCAACAACGGCGGGTGAGAAAGTGGGACAGTTGGCTTCCTTTTTAATGAGACATGGTGTGGAACATACCCTTTGTCCAGATTCAACTCTTGCCTTGCAGTGGCTACGAATTAATTAGTATACCTGGTGAGCAATAGTTTTTTTAAAAAAAAAAGAGTAAATGCAATTTTCTTTGCTGATGTCTTTTGTTTGTCTGGTTTACATTCAGCAAAAGCCCTTAGGAGGAAGATTATTCATAGCCAAAATAACAGTATTGTATAAATAAAACAATCTTTAAAAGGTTCCAGTAAAACACAGCTGGATGGTATACCAAAATATCAAATTTGCTCTTTGATTAACAGTAGAGTGCTCTAAGGAACCATTCAAAGATGTCCTTTAACATTAAAAAATTATCTGAAACAGCACAAAACCTTACCTTAACACTGAGAAAACTCTAGCCATTTTTCCTATTGCTCTTATCTTGTTCCTTATCACCTCCTTTCGAGCAGCAGCTGTTGCTCCTGTGAAAACACATTAAACCCAGTTATTAAGTATTTGCAAACAATACATCACTATTCTGAACTCTAAGTACAAGAAATATGACACTAATATCATGGTTTGCCAAACTAAGCTACACTTGAAGTCCAAACTGAAAATACTTCTTTTTTATTATTTATAGCTCTAGACTGATGGCTTTTAAACAATCTAGTTATTAGTACCATTAGAGACGTGATCCTTTTCCTGATACGCATTAGAGCTGCATGTGGTTTTTTAACAGTGTAAACTAATTTTCTATTTCAAAAGCATTTTCAGAGACCATACTCTTTTGAAAACAAGTTTTTTTAGAAAACAGTCAAAATGCCAAAAAGATACTCAACATGAACAATGTCCAAACCATTGAAAAAAAAAAGTTATAAGTTAAACAACAATGGGAGTTAAAATCTATTAAAAAATCTTATTTAAACTTAAAACCAATCATGTTTCACTTAATTTTCTAAAATAGTGACTGGGTTAAACTTAAGGCCAAGAGGTTAGGGTTAGGGTTTTCCCATCCCTAGCTAAGAAGTATTTAAATGGTTGTAAAACCTAAAGGCAGAGTCCTGAAAACCAGTATGAAATGGCAGGGCTTGTATTGGCTGGCAGTGGTTAAGAGAGTTCCTCAGAGCATCTTCTTTCTCATCACCGCTACAGCCTGCTTGAAATTACAATTACTTGGAAATTTGTGAGCTCACACAATAATTGTCCATAAAACAACCCCATATGTTAGAAGAGAGACTCCAGTTCAGCTACGTTTGCACATGAGCGTCTTACTCAGATATCACCAAACCCTAGAATATTATCTGTGCATCCAAGCGAGAGCCGCCTGAATGGGAACAGAAAATAGTATTATCTGTACGAGGAATTTCTTCAATAAGGACCCCCCACGCTCCCATGAAAATGCCAGGTTATAGTAAATAAACTGGTTTCATTAAATTATCACAATCTTAACCACATATATCACGAAGACTTCTCCCAAAGGATTCTGAATGACAGGTAACCTTGGGTCAGGTGGATGCTGCCTGACATTTCCTGCCCGAGACCCTGAAAACTGCTACACATCACAGTAACACTTCCTTTCTTTGCTGCTCCAGAATTCAAGGACAAAAATGAAAATGTCTATTTTAGATTCCTAGCAAATTGATACATTTTAGAGAGTCCATTACAGATGCTAAAATAACAGAAAAAGACAAAAAAAATGAGGGAGGAGTTTGTGGCAGCAGAGGGGACAGCCTCGGGAGCTGAGGCAGTGGCAGACAGTCACCTGCCAGGCACTGCCCAGCATGGGTGATGGGTGCAACAGCTGCAGAAGATGCAGCCACAGGGTCTTGCCTTGCACAGGCACTTGCAAAGTGACTTCAGCCAAAAGAGCTTATAACAAAAAATGGTCTTTGCTAAACTCAGTGGCAAATATCCCATTGATTCACATGCTGATGCTCCTCCTTCTTCTGTGTGGTCCCAGCTGTTCTGGGCAGTGCTGCGAGGTCCAGTGCTGCCACACAGGAGGATTTGCTGAGTGGCTACTGGGAGCTGACCGTGCAATAGTTCTCACAGGTTCAGCTGGGGAGTCCTGTGGCTCTTCTATCAGGCACTGCCACCTTTCCTACCATGGATTCCTCAATTCCAATTAAACTCATAACAGTTTGAGACGATAGTTGGAAACACAAACACTGTCTCATGGTATTTACTAGATGACTAGCTGGTCTGGCTGATACCCTGGCATGTCAGAAGATGTGAAAAGGAAGTACTTCCCAACCCTGTGCCTGAATTTTAAGCCAAATAGCCATCCTTTGAAAAGAACTTTCAAAATTGACAATAAATTCAACTCACAAATCCTTGAGCTATTCAGAAGAAAGCTAAGTAACCATAGGAACAAGTATCACAGACAGTAACATAGAAACTCAGGATGAATCTCACTGAAACTTTTAACATTGTGGTCAACATCAAGTTTAACCCCAAACACTGGAAGAGGTGAGTTTGAGCAAGTGGGAGCTCCATTGTCATACACAGGGAAGACTGCAGAGCTGCTTATGGGGTCGTGTGTCCCTGACCAGCCCATGTACAAAGAGGTTCCACATGAGCCACCTTGTATGTGCCCCAGCTATCACAATCTGTGCGCTCAGCTGTTGGTAACTGTGTGCTTACGTACTGGGATATAGTCACACATCTGCTGAGGAGCATGAACTAGGTGTCTTACTTTGCATGCATCCATCTTTCAGGGCAGGTATTAACGCACTATTTCCAGGCATTTCTAATTGTCCTCCTAGAGTGCCTTGAAATTACAAGCCTGTATCTTGAAGTTCAAACTGAAAGAAACTATACTCAAAATCCCAACTTTCAAAACTCCCACATATAAAAATATAAAGAAAATATATACAAATCAGAGATTAAAAAAATAACAATATAGTCTTAGGCATAAATGTCTAATTCTAGGCAATAAAGAGCAGCAGAAAAAGCTGTAATTCAGCTGTAACTGAATTAAATATAACATGTTCCTAACAGCTTAATGAAAAATTTAAACAGCAGTGATTCAGTTTGGTTCTTCAGGAAGTAGAGGGGGTACATTCCTGCCTCAGCTACTACCATCTCACTGAATTGCATTCTCAAGATACACAAGACACTGTTTCCAGCCCTTCTTTACCCTGAAAGCACTTAAAAACAATTTGTCTTACCCTCCCCAGGTGCCACTATCCCCACTTGTTTATTACAAACCCACACTGGTCTATCAGATCTTACAAGTACCTTCAACCTTTTTCAGTCCCTGTTTAACTTCCAGAAGAGTTGAGAACTGAAAACTGGAAATACAATTTATGACTGAAGTGAAATGTCATATGTTTAAACATAAAATAAGAATGGAAAAAAAATCCCAGCTTTAATCAGGAAACACAACAGTATTTTGTTTCTCATCAACATACACAAAGGGTTACTAAGACTAAAACACTCCAGACATATTGGTCTCCACTCAATTTCCTCATTTGTAATAGAGTTATGAAAATGACTTTAAATATTCTGTTCACTAAATACTAGTAAATTATTTTATCCTATTTGGTTTTTTTAAAACATCGTTTGCTAAGTAAGGCACCCGATGTTTCATTGCCCTGATAGTTCTGACTGAATATCACTAACCTGATTCAGTATTTGGATTCTACAACTATTTATACATAAATCTGAGACTCACATTTCAAGCATGAATACTCCAGTTCAGTGTTCTGAAATCCACTACCACTGCAAATCCTTATGAATTACTTCAGCAATGCTTAAGAAATATACTTATGTGAAAGTAAAAGGTTCATATAATCTGAGAGCTGGTTATGGGTAAAAGTGTTAATTTCAGCCTTTGTGAACACTGCCTGCTATCTTCTGCTATCTTCTGAAGTTTTTACTTTTCTTTCAGTATCTAAATAAACCCTATGTCATGAAGGAATTTCAAACAGCAATCATGAACACCACCAAGTTTAAAATTTGAGTGGAAAAGTTATTTAGGATGTAGAATAAAGGCTGTGAATCTTAATTCTGTAACTTAACAAGTTCTATTGGATTTCTGATTTGTGGCGTCCAAACACAGGTCCTACATATCCAGCTTGCAAGATCTATGTGAAATGTAATTTAGACCTTTAGATTAAGCAGCAGAACAATGAAAAAAAAATCTGAAAATGTTCTGAGATGTAGAATTGAGCAGATAGAAAACAATATTGAGTAAAAAGCTAACCCCAAATCTCTTGCTGGTATCCTAATATGTTATATATTACCTAATTAAGCATTAGGAAAATTAATGACACTTAAGCCTTCCAACTTATTGAGTACCTTTCTTCTGTGCATAAGTGGGATCTTCTTATGAATTCCAAAGGGGGGGGAAAGAAAAAGATCAGTGATGTTTGAAGAATGAAAATAAAAAATAATACAGAACATGTGACAACATCAATGGAAACGCAATGTTTAAGTAAAGTCTGAAAAACAGAAAAGAAACAAATTAGGCAGGGAACATCCAAAAGGAAAGAAACAGATAGTGAACTATGGTGGGGGAAAAAAAAGAAAAAAAAAAGGGAAAAAACCCTGTTTCCCTTAAAGCCTTGTTAGTAGGTTTTGCAGAAAATGAATGAGCATGCAGGCAGAAGATCAGCTGTGAAGCTTAGCCTCGGTGTTACCCACCCCTTGAACATATACTTTCTCCTACATTGTTGCAGCTGCTTTGATAAGACTTAATCACTGCTCAAAAGCAGGCTGGTACCTGTGAAAGAACAGCTGGCTATCATAGCGACTTCTGCTGCTTCTACCAAAACCTGCGCTATCTGCAGCACACACACGTTGGTTCAAATGGTCCAGCAGCTCGCAGTAATTAAATCCAAACACCACTGTGGCACGAGGTACTGCATCTTAAAATCAGCTATGCTTGAGAGCAAGACAAGTGCAGCACTCGGTGCCCAGACACTGCTATGCCATCACACATGCTTTGGGGGATGCTGGTTACCTAGTGCACATTGCTAGGGTGGTTCGCAGAATCACAAGGCTGGAAAGACCTTTAAGATCATTGAGTCCAACCGTTCCCGCCCTATGCTAAACTATATCCTTAAGTACTTCATCTACCCTTCTTTTAAGCACATGCAGGGATGGTAACTCAATCACCTCCCTGGGCAGCCTGTTCCAGGCCCTGACAACTCAGAGGCAAAGCACAGTTCATGCCCTGGTACAGCTCACATGAAAAATGCTTTGGGCATGGAAACAACCATACCTGGCCAAATAAATGAATCAGTAAGTAAGAAGATTGGATTAAAATGCCCCCTCACCACCAAATCACAGAGGTTAAGCATACACTGTAACCAAACGGTATGGGTTTGGAGAAAGAACAAACATAAAACAGTGGAAAAGCCGTCTTTTCTCTCCTAGCTGAAAATTAACTCACTGAAAAGCTAAGACTCATCTGCCCAAGCAGTATCACAAAGGCGAGACTCACTGACAAGACCTTTGCTGTTGCTCAGTCTTTGCTCTATGTTAGCTGGCACAGAGCCTGCCCTGGGTGCAATTTATTGCACTGCAGAGCTGTGACAAATTTCTGTGCCACCCTTCACAGCAGAGCCAGGCTGTGAGTGGCAGGACATGTTTGACTCGGCAATTCTCTTCAAACTCAGATTACAGCACTATACTGGGGGAGCTGTATTCCCACCAAGGAACGCTGCAGCTTAGCATGGCGACAAAGGCTTATCCATGAGAAGGCTGTGAGCCACAATGTTGAAGGCAGTACCTAAATTAATGCAGGCGATTCAGGAGTGTCTTTAAGCCAAATCATGGTAGCGATGCATACAAAGCAAGCAGTGCATTTGTGTCAAGTTGCCTATTAGATGACTGCACCCTTTTTGGCAGCCTAGGGTTTTTTCTATCAAATGCACGAGGTCAGAAATGTTGCCAATTAAAATAAAATGGGACTCTGACTATATACTGGTCGGGTAGAAGTATTTGCAGCTCCTGTTGCTAAGCGATATGTTTGATGCACAAACCATAAAATACATGAGCTAACATTCACCCAAAACATTTTTGCTGGATCAGATTATACTGCAGCCACTCATAGCAAACAGAGAAGAGAAAGTAGACCAAGAAGAAACTATCAGAGATAAGAAAAATTGATGTTTTGCATGCTCTCTATTTTAGAGCAAGTGAAATCAAAAGGCCAAGACAGGCCAGCAGGGAGTACAGGCTAAAGGGCATTACAATTCCTATTTAGGCTTTCTCCCACTAAGCATACACAGAAACTGCCTACAACAAATTGATCAGATCCCTGTAATGTGTCTCCTTAAGCAAAAAGAAAAAAAAAAAAAAGAAAGAAAAAAGAAAAAAGGTGAAAAAAAAGAGAGGGGGAAAAAAAGGGTGAAAAAAAAGGAATACATGCTGTTGAGCATCCTGCTCATGGCTAGGCACAACATGCATGACTCAGAAATAATAATAATAATAATAATAATAATAATAATAATAATAATAATAATAATAATAATAATGGCTGACAAGAACACCATGCAGTGAGGTCAGGCAATATTGATGTGGCTTATTTTTGAATGGGGAAGTGAGAGGGAAAACAGCGGGCAAGAAAGTGTAAGAAAAGATAACAAATGATCAGTGCAAACCATAGTGATGGATCATTCCCATTACATGTGGGAACCCAGGTCAGGGCATGTTCAAACTGCAAGGAGAAAAAGGAAATTACCAGTGAGCCCTGAAAACTACTAATGATGCAAAAATAGGTGATGATTTTAAAGAATCATTCCATCAAATCAAATGCATCTGCTGTTGCAGATATCAGGCATTTCCTTCTATGGGAAATACTGCTAAAGAAAAAAGCCAGTGGGCAAACAGAACTCAACTACTGCAGTCCTCCAAGGAAGCTGGACAGAAATTAGTGAAGAAGAATAGCAAAAATGTTGAACCATGACAAGACTGTTGATATACTGCCCTTATGGAAACGGTTTAAAGTTGATAATCATTCCAGTCTGTTTCATCAAGAACAGAAATGAAATACATCTTGTACTTTCTCCCCAAAAAGGCAAGGCTCTAAAAAAAAGAAAAAAGAAAAAAAGGAAAGAGAGGGAACTCGACTATCTGTGAGAGAAAGAGGATTTTCCTTTGTTGTGCAGATAATAAATCAGAACCCACCAAAAAATCATTAATGATCTCAACCTTTATGTAAATGTAAATCAACCCTCAAATTTACTTCTATGCCAGAATCTTTCAGCCTCTTCCCATGTGTACGATGCCTGCAAGCCCACAACTTGCAGAGGGCTGGAGGCACAAGCATGCGCCCAAAGCAAGCTGCCGCACTAGCGCCACAGATCCCATTTTACAGCTCCAAGGGGATTATCTGGGAAAGCAGACATGAACATATGCCAGCTCTGGTTTTAACTACGCATGCTAAAGACAACATTTCTCATATCATCCTTAATATAAAGTTTTACACAGAGAAAGTGTTCATACAGAAAAAAATCTGAGAGCAGATTTAGACAACAGTGTTAGCGTTACAGTAACCAGGAATGGTTTAATTACTCCTCACCAGGAATCACTAATGCCGTTAGGTATCGTCACGCAGTACACACACATATGCAAGCCCAGAGGATTTCAGCCTGCCTCTCTGCTTAGACACCTGCAATGCTGCAAACTCCATGTCTGGAGGAGTGCCATGGTAAAACTCCCAGGGAGATGGGAGGTGGGGGAGAGGTTCACCTTCCTCCCAGAAAAAACGCGGTAGATGCGAGGACATCCTGTGGCTGGAGAGGGCTGCTGTCTCTGAAGACCCCCAAGGCCTTGCCATTTCTGACCTACTTCTGAATGCAACTTAGGCATGGAAACACTAGTGCACTCAAATTTTAGAAAAGAACTACAGGCATTGGCCTATGGATGCTCAGTGGAAGTAAGAGTAGTACAACTTTAAAAGAAAGTATTAGGCCAATGCTGAATTAATTTTAAAACCCTTCCCATAAAGCCTTTGCTTTGGCATTGCATTCAGTGGGATTTCAGCCTGCGCTTAAGTGCTTTCTTGAGCCAAGGATTTTAGGCACATGGTTTTCTTGCTACTGTATTTAATTTGACACAGTTTTTACTCATTGTATGCCTCCGTACTGTTTCACACACTGCTTTAATTACACAGTAGCTACTGATTTAAATTTCATGAGGGAAAAAAACGGGCACAATATTCAAACAGGTGTTTTCTTCTCTCCACTGATTACTGGTTTCAATAAATTGAATCTTTGTCCCAAGTCCTGCAAGATAATTGCTCACGTCCACACTCTGTGGAGGATACAGAACAGGGAATCCCATCTGGCTTTCAAGAGTAAAAGCAAAGCACTATCATCCAAAACCTTCTTTTCCCTCACAAAGGAAACATTTGCCAAAATCTGTGTTCTAGGTTCCTCTTCGAAAGATTAAAAATAAAAGACTTTGAGAGAGTAGTTTACTTATTAATTACAAGTTTGGTAAATACATTTTTGTTATTATACAGTTCTTCATTCTCCCTTTACATTCATTACAAACATCTTGAGAATATTTGGTATTGCTAGATCTTCCCGTTATTTTTCAGTTTTTAAGTATTTCTGTTCTTTTCCTAGGTTGTTTGTTGTTTTTTTTTTAAACTGAAAGCATTCATAGTAAGAACATGAGGGCTGCATGGGATTTTTTTCAGTTTTGTTCAATTCAGAAGGGACATTCTAGAGACCTGTAATTTATTCCTGCAGTGCCTAATAAAAAATATAAAATAAATTGACTTCTAATAATCCCTAAGTATCCTTTACAGTCAAAGCTACAGGCACAAGGCGACTTACCATCACATAAAACTCCAACCCAAGTGCAAATGGAGAAGACTATTCCTCTCTTAGCAGAAATGTCAGGTCAGAATATTCTGTGTTTGCATGTTTATTTTTATTGATTCCATCACTTCTTAAAAGCCTTTTAGATACACAAGAGCATTAAGAGTGGCAACTAGTAAAATATTTCAAGTACAATTATTCCAAAGTTACAGTACCAACATTTTGGCAGGAGGTCTGCAGGAAGCTTATTTCATTGTAGGAATATAATTTCGCTGATATAATTAAACTTCCTATTGGAATCCCTAGGATCTTATCAATAAAATCAACATCTGACCCCTTCATGATAAAACAACCTAGATTTCATGGAGAAAAACGAATTCATTCTTTTTTAACCCCCAAAAAAGTGAGACCAAGGAAAGGGTTAGAAGGGTAGAAGTCCCATTAATTGTTTCCAAAGCATGCAGTAAGCAAATCCACTCGAGTCTAGCACACCGGTTGCTTTCAGCAGCACAGAACTTAAACAGGACCCAGAAAATTATCCCAGTGTCAAATAAACTTTTAAAGTAGTTTCAAGGCAAACAATCTCAACCGAGGGCAAGAGGCTCTTACCATCAAAACCATCTTCCTCTGTCCCCAGTTCATCATCTGAGCAGATGTTCAGCACGTTTACCAGCATCTCTGTCACTGAAAAGGAAAACAAGTGCAAAAAGTTGATATTAAGCTTCCCTGGTCTGTCAGTGCAAACTCTAGCTGTAGCAGCATTACTGAAAATTCAGTACAGAAATGCCACCCACTTTTTAAACAACATGGACCTCGTTTTATACACCTAGTAAGATAAGCTTGAAGTATCTTGTGTAGTTAACAAAAACTACAGGTTTCCATAAAAATAGTTCTAAATATAACAAATGCAACAAACACACCTTAAGATGTCTACAAAGGGGCAGTTTCTCTTGAAATTTGGGACAAATAGACTAGACGATCGTTGTAGGTCCTGTCTAGCTGGACCTATTCAGTATGTAATTGAAACATTGTTAATGGTGAATTCAGACCATTTCAGCTTGCTTAATTTGCAACTCAGTCACAGAAGGGTCAGCCTCAGGCAACGCCTAACCCGGTCCCTGCTCTTTCTGGAAAGGCAACAGTGAGACACTAACCAGAGAGCACACAGAATAAGAACAGCCAAAATAACCCCAAACAATCCAGCAGAAATCACAACCAAGGATATGGAATTTAGAGATGAAAAAAGGCAAAGTTACAAAGTAAATTGCGAATTCATTAGCAGATTGAGAAAAACTCCACTACATCTACATGTAGTAAGCATCATTAAAAGGGTTATCAGGCATGTTTAGCCTTGCACTAGTTACACAGGTTGAAAGTTTAAATTTTTTAATCAAGTGGTTACTGAAATCCTCTTCTGTGGCAACTATGATGGCTTAGCACATTAGAAGGGTGGGACACAGCTATATTCTTCATACATTAGTGAAGGACTTAATATTTCCCTTTGACAGAATTAGCGGAAAGAGCTTCCACAGTAACAACCCCCAACAAAACTAACAGCTTCCTACCTTGATTGGCCTTTAAGGGAAAAAAAATCTATAAAAAAAGGAAATAAATAAAAAGCTATGCAGAACATCAACTCTTACATCCATGAGTTTTGTTTTGCAGAGAAAGGGAAAACAGTGATTTAACTTCTTGGGGCTCCAAAAGTTCCAAGCAATTGGTAAGAGTGACCACTGGGAAGACATGAAGGCGGAAAAAACCCCTCAACAAACCACAAAAAACCCAAACACCTGAGGAAAAAGATAAAGAAGGAGTATTTATGGTCTTGGAACCTCAACAAATCTGGCTGTGCATCCTGCAGCCTTACCTGAGGAAGCCACCTATGATAAACCTCTGTAAACCTGAGCTTACAAAGCATCTTACAGAACTACAATGTGCATGAAGAATAGGCCATCTGAAAAAATGGCCTGGCTAAGTTTACAACCAAAGAAAATGAAAGTGTTTTATCTGCTTCACAAGAGTCTGCAACATGCATCACTGTGGATTGTGTAATGTCTCCATTAGTGGAAACAGCTGTCTATTCTCTCTTATTCCCTATTTTATTGTCTATCTGCTTTGTTCACAGAGACCTCAGGTGTCTCACCAACGGCTTTCCTTGTACAAAAGTGCAGCTGAAAACAAAGCTGGTCACAACTGCAGGTAAGAGCCACAGCTGGCTGTATTTCCAGTTGCCTATTAAGGGAAAACCTTTATTCCAAGCAGCTTTTAAGAGTTTGTTATAGTTTTCTGGCAGTAATTGCTGTTGCAGCAATACAGTATAATCAAAGTAGGCTTCATCTCAGGGCCTAAATAAAATTACTTGGGGTTTAAGTAGTTTGCATTATGTATTCATCTAATATGTTAGACCAAAGTGTTTTCATGTCTTTTATGTGCTTGCCATTCATAGCATGAAGTTGTCTTCAGGCAACATCAAGAGCACTGTATTTCAATAAAACATCATTAATGTTTTTTAGAGCATTCTCGCCAGCAATGAGGCCCTGCATGCCCTGGGCTGAAGAGCAGGTTTTCCTTCTTCCTGCCATCTCTCTACTCTCTGCAGGAGCAGTTAACCAGACTGGAACTTATCTCTCATCACCAGTTCTGTGTTTGCTGCTGAAAAAGCGCCCCATGATCATCTTATCAGAAAGGTCAGCTGGGTAAGGATGCAACCATGTAGTGAAGCCTGTTGTGATGTCCCTTGAGCAGTAAGCAATATCCAAGAGAACGCCCAAGAGCTTATAAAAGGAACAACTAATAAGAATTTTATTCAGCTGGTGCACCTCTAGCTTGCAATGCTATAAAATCTGTTTCTACAGCAGAAACATAATGGCATCACAGCTTGGAAAGAATGGAAATTGCAAAAACATATGAGAAGTGTGATTAACCACAGGTAATTGCTTGCCCCCCGAGGCCTGTTTTTTCAAATTCATCCTCGAAAGCAAGTCACAGTCTTCAAATTATTCTTGCCACTTCAAATAAACAAGGCCACCTGCACAGTGACTAAGAAACCATTTTGCAGTTTCTACGGCAATTTACCAATTTACATACCTTTCTCACCCACAAACGGCAAGGACCAGGTAAACACATCCATGAAGTTTGGAAGCCAGTACGGATGAGGGGAGCAGTTGAACTGTCTGATATTCATGACGTTGTTCTCGTATTTCAATACTGCAGCTAGAGGGGAGAAGGAAAGAAACAAAAAGCAATGTCAGCCCACACACGTGTGACTGGCTACCAGACTGGTAACGCTCATGGCGAGCGCAGCCTCTGGGGTTGCTCACCAGTAACCTGGTGGCAGCACTTGACTCCTGTTATAATAGGATACTGCCTCAAAGAAATTGAAAGCCATTTCCAGTCTGAAAGTTGTGTCATCGGCTTTCCCTGGCACTATGATGTGGTAGCAAGTGAATTAGTAACTCTGAGTAGTCATGAACTTGGGCTCTGGGATCTGCCACCAGCAGGGCACAAGGCAGAAACAACCCGTCTCACCAAGTTACCAGAGTTCCTCACAACCAGACTTTGGACAAAACCAGAGAATCGCAGAATACCCTGAGCTGGATGGGACTCAGAAGGATCATCAAAAGCCCAACTCCTGGCTCCAAGTCAGAGCATGGGACTGAGTACATCATCCAGAGGCTTCCTGAACTTATTCAAGCTCAGTGCTGTGACCACTTCCCTGGGGAGCCTGTTCCAGTGCCCAACAACCCTTTCAGTAAAGAAAATCTTCCTAATATCCAACCTAAACCTCCCCCCAGCCACAGCTTCATGCTGTTCTCTTGGGTTCTATCACTGGCCACCAAAGAGAGGAGATTGGCTTCGCACCAACATAGAGCTCTTAGAATGAGTCCAGAGGAGAGCCACGAAGATGACTGGGGGGCTTGAGCACCTCTCCTACAAAGACAGGATGTGAGAGTTGGGCTTGTTTAGCCTGGAGAAGAGAAGGCTTTGGGGAATCGTAATTATGTCCTGCTAACACTTAAAAGAGGTCCTGCAGGAAAAGTGGGAGAGGGACTGCTCGTCAGGGAGTGTAGGGATAGGGCAAGGGGCAATGGCTTCAAGCTGAAAGAGGGTAGGTTTAAAATAGATGTTAGGAAGAAATTCTTTACTATGAGGGTGGTGAAGCAGTGGAACAGGTTGCCCGGAGAGGTTGTGGAAGCCCCCTCCCTGGCAGTGTTCAAGGCCAGGCTGGATGAGGTTCTGGGCAATCTGGTCTAGTGGAGAGTGTCCCTGCCCATGGCGGGGGATTGGAACCAGATGATTTCTGAGGTCCTTTCCAACCCAAACTATTCTCCGATTCTATGATTTGTTTTCTTCCACCATTCAAATTTTGTAACATTCTTGTCAACACACACACACACAAAGACTGAACTTGTTCATGGGCAGAAACACAGATATTTATGCCACTGCTACTGTTTCAAGCACCAAATTCACTGTTAACTTGTGTTACAAACTTCAGGTTCATATCTGAAACAGAATCTGATTAGGTTATTTTACAACATTAATAGAACAATGTAAATGAAAGTATTACAAACATGAGTATGAAACAGCTGTTTATTTCTAGAAGAGACCATTGCTCTACCCAGGCTCAGTGCAATTAAAAAATCTGAAGAAAGAGGGAAAGGCTGAATGTGGCTTGGGTAGAGAGGGCTGAAAGCACAGGTGGGAGAGAAAGGGACAGTATCAATTTGGTTAGGGAGGAGCAAAGTAACCATATTGAAAATGCAGCAGATGAAATAAAACTAACTCTACAATAAGCCTTGATAACTGCCCTTATCAAAACTGATTTTCCAAAGCACGAAGTTTGGCCAACACTACGCTAACACTACATTCCACACCAAATCTAGACTTTTATGTGCTTTAAAAAAAAATTTATAGCAACAAGTGGTTATTAGGATGCTGCATATTACTCAAACCTCTGGTCCTTCATGATCACCACCTGAAGGAAAACAGAATGGGGTTCAGCAACTGCTTGTGTCACAGATCTATTAGTTGGCTTTAAAAGAATGTAATGAGAGAGAGCTAATGCCTTCATAAATGATGAAACAGCACAAATCAAACGTATGTCAGAAATATATCATGACAAGGACACAAAGAAGGAGGTATATCCTGCTTTGTTTTCCCCTTTCCTCCAGCATTCCCACCTGTGGCTCCCCAGGGAGGAATGTAGTTCTAGAGGCTGTTTCCACTTAGCAATACTGACAGTGACGCTGCACAACTGCGATATGCTGCAGCACCATATCGCAATGCTGGCTGAAGGGGTGAACAACTTCTCCTTCCACTGACTAAAGCGTGTGTCAATCAGACAAAAAACTTCTTTGGATGAACTAGACTGTTTCTTCCTACAAAAATTTAATAGGTTGGCAAACATCTTCCATTTTGTGGCTGATGACAGAGTCCAGAGTGACCTGGGAGTTTCTGAAGCCGACTCGCTGATACATGCAGATAATGGCTCGGTAACATTTACGTCAACTTTTGTCAGCCAGACACCCTCCATTTAAATAAACCACATTTAACTCATGCCCATCCCAGTCTGTCAGCTGGCAGCCATTCTGCTGCTCAGGAAAATAAAAATGGCTTCATATTGCTATTAGCAAAAAAAAAAAAAAAAAGAGAAAACTAGTGTCAATGGCCTTAACATTTCCAGCACTTTTTGGCTGAAATTGCATACGGCAGATTGAAATTCATTCTCCTCCTATTAGAGTGACACAATTGCATAATAAAAATAAATAGTTTGTGGCTTAACAGCAAAAATGAGTCAAAACCACACAAAAAGGACAACTTAATGGTTATGAAGATTCATTTAGGAATAAAAATTCAGCTTCATCTTAGGGCTGAAGCAGTTCCCCTTGCCACTGCTTCTTCAATTTATCCATTAAGTCTATTCCTAAATTCTGTGAAAGTTGAGTAAGTTTTAAAATGAACTTTTAAAACTGGCATCTAAAAAAGCCTGAACTATAGCCATAGCAGGACAGTTGGAAAATATAAAATTTAATACAAATGGCTTTAGTTGGTTGTTGAGGGTTTTTTTAAAAAGCAAGGAAATTTATTTTGGGCTTACTGTAAAAAAAAAATAAATCTTCACACCACTTTATTAATTTATATTCCTAGTATCTTACAAAGGCTGGTTCAGATAATAGCATTTTAAAAATTCTTCTCCTCTAAGTGACACGTACAGCTCTCCTCTGTAACTGACTTCAAAAAGCCACTTGAAGAAAAATAACACTATGCAATAGAGCAGCGAAATGAGCGAGACGTAAGCCTTCTAAAAGAACCTTATTCTTAAAAGAATAAAAACCGGTAGGATAATTACCAATCTCATAAAAACGGTTCTGCATTTTTAATCTAAATCTTTCATTAACAGGCACAATATACACAAAATATTTTTATTAGGTAACTACTGAAGATGATATTTGACATTAAAATACCTGCCTCTTGCTATGATTGTACAGGTCTGACTGCTGCTTAGTAGTCAGAAGAAGAAACTTCACCTAGATCACAAAGCAAGCACTTCTCAAATAACAGCAGGAGTTTCCCTGAGCTTTCCTGGGCCCTTGTTTCCTTTAGATCATAGGTCTTCTCTTCTTTCCTGTTGGCTCAGAAAAGGTTTGAGGGTTTCACCTCTGCTTCATTTCTTAGTCCACATTCACTCGATGCCTACGTAGCTATAGGAGACCCCAGGTGCCCTGAAAGAGCAGATATCTTCTGAAGAGTATACGGGCCACATGGTCGTTGATGGAGAAGACAGGAGAGAGTGGGGTGGGTTCCTCTAGTTAAGAAACCCGTAACTGAGGAAAACCTGAACCTCTCCAACATTTCCAAGTTTTCTTGCTTATTATTCCAGGCCGCAACCTCTACATTTTTCTTTCCAAATGTATCCTCTGACAGATGCTAGCAGACCAAGCCACCAGTGACAGTTTTATCGTGTATAATCACCAACCAGAGCAAGAATCTTATTTTATTATTCTTAACAGCCACACACATTTTAACCTAATTTTGGTACTCACTCTTGTAAATGAGTTTTAGAAGCTAATGTTTTGTAAAGTGAAGATGTGCAGATATCCCAAATGACATTATACTTCTCTTCACTACTAGTAAACTGAGATATCAGATGCTGAAATCACATTAGAGTGAAATGAAACACTAATGCAGCAGGCAAAGGGCATTCATACTGTTTAGCTTTAAGCATTTAACATCAGTACCTAAGGCTGGAAATACGGGTGGTGAAAAATGTGCAGGTAAGAAACCTCCTCCCTTCAGCTAGAAATGGAGACAGCTCTTCTGACTATCTCAGGGTCACCCAAGACCCCCTTGGGCCACCTCCCTGGTGTCCCCCAGTTAAAGATGAGCCTGGAGCACTCATCCTGTATCTGTCTGTCCTTTCAGGTCTGGCTGCATGTCCCAGACCCCTCTGGCATCTCAAACGGTGAGGCCTGTGTGTTGAGAGTTCAATTAAGCCCTTAAGCAACATGACCAACATTAATCTGTGTGACCGGTAGTTACAATTTACCCAAAGGTATTATATATCCTGCTTCAAGATCTGCTGAATCTTTTCTCAGTATAAATTAATTGATAACATTTCCATCAGGGGAGAAAAATAATGAGCCTGGTAGAAACGCTAGCCCAGAAAGCTACATGTTTTTAGACAAACAACCTCAAAATAATTTTAGCAAACAATAAACTGATTTCCCAGTACTTTTTCAGAAAACTCATCCTGCATTTAGAAAACAAATGAAGTGAAAGGCCTCTCAATTTCTTCATACCCAAGAATTTCAATTTCTGATTTAATGCAAATTTAACTTGGGCATTAACTATGCAACTCGGAACAGTGCCTTCTCCAGGAGAGTTACTAGGTAACCGCAGCTTTTTCTGCCCCAGATCGGTCAGAGATATGCTTTAGTAAAACGTTTAAGGAGTTTAGGCATTATCAAAGAAAAAAATTATTTGCTATACAAGGTAATGATGTAAATAATCCAGTACAGAAAAGGGGCTAATTGCAATTGTGAAAGCCTTCTTTTACAAGATTCTGAAGATTTTTATTTTACGTGTACAATTGCCTCTTCCAAAGAAACAGTGTGATAGCATTCAAGATTTTGTCAATAGACACACAAAAATAACTTGTGGCAAACTTCTCTGCGTTGGCAATGAGATGGCCTAGATACCCTGACAGCTCCTCTTTAAAAGCTTTAGTTTCCATGACAAGGCCTCATCATGACAGCAGAGATAAAGCATTAAAGAAAGCTGATAGGGCAAACAGAAGGTTATGCCAATTTTCTATTGCTATTATTTCTCAAAGATCACCCTTCTCTTCCAGGTGCATTACTCTGCCTTTTTCCTATAGGAAAACAATTTCCCTGCTAGATCCATTTGGATCTTAACCCATATCTATGGTATGTCACACGCTGATACTTGTTATACACACTTCATAGATACACTACTTAATCTGGTACGTTAACAAGCATCCTGATGTACAGCTGGTTTTGATTTTTCCAGTATCCCAAACTCCCCTACATACTTTCTTTCCTTCAGCATCTGCTTTTCTTTTCAGCAAGACCATATGTGCACTGCAGCACGTTGGAAGAGACATCATGTTATTTTTTTTGATAGCTTTGGATTGATTCTCTGGTGGTTCTCTCACCACTACGAAGCCTAATCTTTTAAAAATGTTCAAAAGATAATAGTCTGTCTTTAGACAGCTAGTTAAAATTGTTCACTCAGCCAAAAAGCATGCACTTACAGAAGTGACAGCCAGACACTGAAATATGAAGTATTGCCAATGATTTACAAATAAATTGCCTGCCTCTGTAGAACTTCTGTAAATTCTTTTGCTTGATTTGTTTTGTTGTGGAACGAACAGCATTGCAGCAAGTGCTAATTAAGGCATTAAGAAATATGAAATGTGGGAATGAAAGTTTAGACACTACAAGGCCAGCAGATCACGCAATGCAGTGAGTTTTGGCTCCCTCTTACTTTGTTGCTATAGAGAGTTTCTTCTGGGGATGAGCACCCCTGAATTAAGGGGTAAACCTCTACTTACTTACGCAACTTTCTGAGTGTCTTGATCAGTACAACCTTTTTCCAGGCCCTGAAGTCACAAGTAACTATCACAATCCAATTAACATCAATCACCTTGCAGGAGGACTTTTCATTTCCAGAAGGAATAGTCTTAGAAAATCATCAATGCCCCAGTATTTCTTCTAGGAGGTTTTAGCAATAATCTAAAAGTGTCTTTTTCTTTATGTTGTCTAATAATAGAGATGAGAGCAGAAATGTTTGAGAAAGCTATAAAAATACTGAACAGAAGCTCGAAAATTGTCAAAAAACATGTGCATAAATTCCTCCCTTTTGCCAATATTCTCTGTTATTATGAACATGGAAGGCATTAATAAAAATAACAAAGAAGTATAGTCTTGAAAAGAGGAGGGACACTAGGGTCCCCATAACTAAGCAGTTTCTAGGTCTATGAATCACTCCCTGAAAGCATAATTCTGTCTCCATTAACTACACAGGGAACTCCTCACAGGAGCCTCCTAATTGAAAAACCTAACTTTGGCACCCAAAGTTGTGCATGTGTGTGGGCTGGGGTTGAGACAGAACCAGCAGCCACATGACAGACAAATTAGTCACGCAGCCTTCAAACAGCAATGGCCAGAAACCAAAAGGACACAGAAAACCCCCTTCAGAATCAAGTGCAACAAAGTCCCAAGAGATTCTCATGGCAAGTGGGTACTGAGAAACAGCCTGAGCACAGGGTGCAGAGCAGCATTATTAACAGTAGATATGCTGTAATTTATCTTCAGTTGCTCCTGCTGGACCTCCTTTTGCTCTAGGAATGTTGTCTCCCTGCTGCTCTTTGAAGACATACCTGATCCCAGTGGCTGCTCTCCAGAAGGGACCAACTAAGCCCTCACATAAAGCTGGCAACAAAACCTAGGCCTTCTGAAGTGCTTTCAAGAAGTACAAGAAAGTGCATCTGCTTTCTCTCATCTGAGAATTATCAACCTGGGATAGAAAATGAGCATATCTAGCCCCTTGCAGCTTTTTAGCTTTTTTTAAAAAAATGCATTTATCTTAAACAACACTGCATTTAAAAATGACCTGTTCATACCACTGGGAGATAAATCCTCTCAGGAATTTATTTAGGATGATTTTTTTATCTGAGTGACAACAGGACACATACTAAGAATGCAAACTAGCAAGGAAGGCACTTAGTAGTAGAAGAGTTACTCCTCCTTCAAGGACTGACAGTAACCAAAACTCCAAATGATCTGCAAAGATCAACAGGTTCTGCGCCAGCACCTGAGGAGCTAGCTAGTGCAACTGTCCTGTAACCATTCTGTATAGAAAAGCCTTCCTTTGTTCCTGAAGTCAGCCAGTCGGAAGCGCCGCGACCTTAGTTAATTCATCTGCTGCAAACCAAGGAAGCCAACAAGCTGCCGTGTTTTAGACTGAAGATTATGGTGTTTATTTTTCTTTCTTGAAGAGGGCAGCAAGCACCCAAATGCTATCCATATGAAGCTGCATGAGCAATGCAGCATGAAAAAGCTATGCATGATGTACTTTAAATGCCAAGAGCCAGTGCAATCAGTCACATAAAATAATGTGTCAAAACTTCTAATAAGAGAAAAAGAGGCAGTTAAACCCAACAGAAATTCATTATGAAGCTGCTAAAGGTCAGCCTTTAAATTTACAAGTCATACGTTAAAGAGTGGCACACCGGTGCTGACCCTGGACATTTGCCTGAGCTCACTCAAAGCAGGTATCACCAGCAGCGTGCCCAAACGTCAGCTCTGACCACAGATAACCAGCGCCTCTCAGCAGCTGGCCGACAGCTTTTCACTGGAGAAGGCTTTCCACCGGTCTCCTGCCTGCCACAAGAGAGGATACTGGAACAAGGGAAATTACCCTCTTCCAAAACAGAGATAAGGGAGTGGGACTTCACAATCCAAACTCTGAGGTTTCAAATTTAAGATTTATAGTATTATAAACCACTGGTGTGCATTCAATATTTGTCTTCATCACCAAAATCTCACGTTGCTCACCCACTGCCTTCACGTGCACAGAACTGCCCACACGTATTAAGAAACAAAAGGTGCCACCTTCCTTGTACAGGCCCATCACCAGCCTGCCCACTACCCAAAGCAGCCAACCTGGAAAGCCATCACACTTCTCCACCAACTCCAACAATGCTGCCAAGAGAAGTAACTCATTCCTTGTTTAATCCTGAACTTTTTGGGTTGCTAGCAGAGTCCCTGTGTATTATTTACTTTTGCAAAAGTAGCTCCTGTCAGCTCTGTTTGCATGGGTTGGGCTTTTTTGCAGAATGCTTTTATTAATTTTCCCACAAGTTAATGCACATGTTAAGAACACCAAAACCTACAAACTTCATTATCTGACAGGGAAGTGTTCCTTTCCTTTGCATACAGCTCATGGGAAAACAGCTTTTAGATTATGAGTTTTACCATATAATGTGATGTCTACAGAAGCTTTCTTTTGCAAGTTTAAGAAAAATAAATACAATTGCTTACTTCCTATGCAGGCAAGAATCCAAATTAAAAATGTCTCTTCTCAAGAAAGACTGATCTCTTTGCAGTGGAGCTACTTTCAAGAATATCATTGAGAAAAAAAAAATAGTTTTGTTTTGCTTGCAGAGGAACACAAATAACGTTAGCTTTACTGGGAACAGAAGAAAGCAAACATTACTGCTCATCTCAAGATGTAGGAAGACAGGTTTATTGGAATGCTTTATTTTTAGAAACAGGATATTTTTTCCCCCCAGTTCATTAGAGGAGATTTAAGGGAATGCAATAAACTAATAAACTCAAAGAAGCTGCAAACAGTTGTATTCAGTGAAATCTTTATAGAATGACCAGTGATTGCCTGCTTGTGCAGTAGAGGCTTTGTTGGGTTATTTATTTTTTTTGGGGGGGGAGGGGGGTTGGCTAATGATACTTCATTTCCTACATAATAGTTTTTACATGATTAAAAACCCCAAAACATTAAGGCATTTGGGCAACATCTATCCCAGGCTTTATCCACTGATGATTTGTCAGAGTTTGATAGCTAGCTAGAGGGCTTAAATATACAAACTCCATGAATTTGACTGGAAAGGAGCAAAGGGACAAATAATTAATTACAAGAAACACTAAGCTCTGAATATCTCACCCACAGCATTTCTTAGCTTACTTCTCTTAGTTGATCCAGCTGTTTTCAGTTTTGCTTCCTGTGTAACATTTACTTAATAACTTGCAGTCAAAATACAGAAAATATCCTAGGGCAGATCTGAATCTATAGCTATATTCAAGGGCATACATCTGCCTGTAATAAATTTAATTACATCTGAATTATGTAATAAATGGAATGGGCATGAACTAACACATAAAGGAGTGAAAAAGAAAAACCACTGCAGTATGCTGAAGTAAAGAGAAGTACAGTACTGTATATTAGCAGGAATTAAATTCTTACCTTTGTTATTGTATACATCTAGATAGTTTGGTGCTGAAAAAATTGTGATTAGTGAAGGGAAGCCTGTTGTTTGGCTTTTCCTGTACATACGATACCTGAAGGGAAAGAGAAGATACTAATTATTGCCTAATGCTGTATGTGTATTTGCCATTGACCAAATAATTCTGCAAAAAACCGAAGTACATTAACTGCACCGACTGCTAACAAATGCCAAGGGAGAAAAGCATGCATATGTGCTTTTTAAAGCCATGGGGAAAAAAAGTAAGAATTCTTGCAGGGTCATTCGTTATATCCACTTGGGACAGCCAGGGATCCACACCACACTCAAATGCTGCGTCTCCATGCAGTGCGCCCAGGGGTGGTTTTTCATACGAATTCACTCTGTGCCCATCTCTGGAGCCAGAGGGCCTACGTGTGCATGTGCACCAGAACATTCCCAGGCTTTCCTGCCGTGGGACTGTGGGTGAAAGGTGACCCCCAGCACACATCCTGGAGATGCACAGGACTACCTTCAGAGAAGTGCGTGTCCCCGGTGACCCACCAGCCCCCCGCTCTCCCTGGGCATGCAAGCCATGACAAGGCCAGGGGAGATGCAAAGTGTGAGACGGTCCCCTTCTCCCCTGTCCTTGGGAAGCAGGGGGTCAGATATTTCCAGTGCTGCGCCTAATCTCATCCAGTATATTAGGCACTTTATTAATGCTTCTGTGTTTTCATGCCCTAACCCTGCTGCCTCATGAAAATGAAAGACTTATTGGGGCAACATATAATCAATTGAGCATTAAACCTGCAAGTAAATGGAAGCAAACCAGCCAAAGAGTACTTCTGTCTCACTAAGACACAAGGAACACCAAATACTGCTCTTTCATTTTCAGCAACAAGAAACAGAAGAATATGGCAAACATCCACAATAGTGGATACATGCACTGTACGATGTGCTGTGCAACCCCTTCCACAAAATGTTATCTTTCACCCTTTATTGGAAACCAATACAACAAAAATGCAATTTCATTACCCTTGGGTATTTCATGCCAGTTATTTTTGGCAGAGTAATAGCTCGCTTTTAATTGCACTGAGGTTTTTAAGTATGTGACAATTCAAATATTCAGAACAGCTTTTCATATGCATAGTGAATATCGACCTCATTCCTACAATCTTGCTACTTTATCTTTTATTACTATTCAGGTTGGGTAAAGTTTTTACCTCCAAATAAATACTTTAATAATTTATGCAAGATATACAAAGCTATTTATTCAGATACCAATCCTTCATTAAAACCTCAAAAGTATGATACATTTCAATGAATAGATAATTTTTAATAATTTTTTAAAGCAACATAAAAAATTCTATCTTATGCTGGCAATAGTGCCATGAGGGAACCATCAACAAAACCCAGTGCTTGACCTGGATTGTTTTTGCACGGAGTGTCTTAATAAACTCCTTAAACTCATTACTGATACTCTTGCATAAGATCATTTTTTGCTAGCAAGTCCTACAAGTCTATTTTCTTGATAAAGCATGAAAACCAGTAGGCTTAGGAGTTTCAGGTAGGTGTGAAAGACTTAAATGACAGTTCTGGCCTTCGTGAGCCAAATCACTTCCCAGGCATTGTGGCAATCTGTGTGATGCTGAGATGAATTTGTTTTCCCTCCCAAATTTGAGATCCAGCTCACTTTTTTTGTCATTTTAAGCCACTTAAAATCACTAAGTCTACGCAAGTGGGATATATGAGAATTCATGAAGTCCTGTAACTCGGTAATAATCATGTAAAAGACATTCTAATACCAGGGTCTATTTTCATAACTCTAAGAGAAAGCAAGAGCTGTTGCAACTCAAAATTAACTTTTCCAGGTCATTCCCACTTTCTTTCCTTCTTCTAGGTGACAATGGTAAGTCATTATTCATCATTAATGCCCCTCACCCCCCACATACTTACCCAGCATCCTGGGCTTCATGAGCTCGGAGTATAGATAACAAGTTATTGTGCTGTAGGAATTCACATACAGCTGGGTAACTGTTGGGAGAAAATAAGAGCACCTTATTGTGGCATTATCAGAAGCATCACATTTAGCTCTAGCTTTCAAAAAAATGTTTCATCCAACATACATCATTCATGAAAAGAGCTCCTGCTCTGCAGGCAGGTTTCAGCAGGGACAACACTCGCAGCAGCACCTTTTTTAATCCCACCCCATAACTGCGTGGAGAGGAACACTGTGAAGCTGCAATTCATTACATAACAATGATTGCCTTACTGCTCGTCAGAAAAGAAAGTAATTTCTTTTATTATACTTTAAGATTCAATGTGCTCAGAAAAAGAGAAATGTGAGGCAACGGTTATCTGCGACAGAAAACTTCCTTGCCTGCTCACTACAGTGTGCACAGGCTGCTTTGGGCACCAGGTAAGAAAACTGGCATGCAAAAAGGGACGGAGAAAGGCAGAAAGAAGAAAGGCAAATCAGTCTCCACACTGGAGATGTTTGACCTTCTGAACTTTATCTTCTTCATAAACAAGATTTGTCTTTCCCCTTGGCAACCTATAATGTAAATCCTGGGTGCCCACTGAATATATCTTTCCAGGATGCATTCTACTGTGAGTGAAAACAAAATCATCAGGTGAAAAAGGTGATAGAGGAATATGATAGAGGAATCTCTAGCATATTTTTCACTGCATGTGTTGCTTTCTAGGAGAACCGAGGAGCCCTTTCTTACCACCTCAGCACTGTGAAAACCATTCTCGTTGTTTAAGACACTGAACACATATGGAAACCACATACAAAAAACCCCCAAACAGCATATCCTGAATTCAGTTTTGACAGTACAAGTGTGAAATACTAAGTTTTCAGAGAAAACCCATTTAAAATTATACCCACATGAATACTACAGAACTTAAAATGTCTCCATTTTCTTGCTTTCAAAAATAAGTTTTGTTTTTTCTGTGATGACTGCTTTCATCTTGTTTTTAAACCACAGATGACTCTCCATGCCTGTACTGAAGGATAACATGCACGATGGCCATCTATCATTTCAAGACAGGAGGCAAAAATGTCTTTTCTCCTATTGTTAGTAATTTAATACAGAACCCAAGAAAGCCAAAACTTCCTGGCTTCCCCTGTCAAAAGTCAACTGTAGCAAGAGCCAAACAGAACAAAGTACATGCATGGAAAGAAGGTAAAGGAGAGTGGTGCTGGGATAAAAAAAAAGATTTAACATACTTGGTAAAACCTTACCAGGCCCCTTAAAAACATCTAAAGGGTGGGAAAGAGTCTTTATTCAGAAGACATCTAAAGCTCTTCCCTTTTGTCACTCCTTGGGCCATTTCTGGTTTGCATTATCTGGACTTATTTCCCACTCTTTAAATCGGGTAATCGTTCAGCTGATGGCTTTATGTTTCATGACCTTTCAGCTGGGTGGGACGTGGGCAACCCTGGGAAGCAGGTGGCCTCATCCACATCCCTGCAGGCTGGTGACCCTATGTCTGACAGGCACTTCTGAATTCAACGTTCCTCACTGGCAAAGATGCAGCATGGTATTGGCTCCATTCTTGCCAGTGGCTTAAAGAAGCTGCACTTAAAACATTAAACCTAGGGAGAAAACCAGAGTTACCATCTCCCATCACAATCTGAATTCCAGTACCACAGGTTGCTTGCACATCATCAGCAAGATAAGCTGGCTGGGCGCAGGAGTTTGTGCCCCTCTGTCTGGCAGGAGCCTGTCCGGCTCCAAGCATCCCAGCTCCAAAGCCAATGTGGTGGAGAGGCAGGCTGGCACGAGTGGAGACATGGGCTGCCTTCCAAGTGGAAATGACCTGAGACTTGGACCAGGAGACAGGCTTTTCCTGTATTTGAGTCCCAGGATGTGGTGTGTAGATGCTGTAATTCTCTCGGCTCATGACTGAAGACTCTCACAGTTCAAATAACAGAAGAGTCAGAAAGGCTTAAAGAAGGAAACACAAGGTGTTGGGGAAAATATTAAGGCACCTCCACAATCACTTCTGCGCTGCTTCTGCAGCATGGCGAGCTCACAGTGTGCCTGCAAGTAACACAAATAAGCCTGGAGGGTCTCTGAATCTCCAAATGTAACTCACATACAGGTGTTATGTGGCAGCACTGGATGTATATTAAAGACCCCGGCAAAGGTGTACTGTTGTGCAGTACCTCCGGGTCAAGATGCAGTCACATAGTGGTGCTGTTAATACTTAAAAGCTGCTGCTAAACATACCGATCAAGTTAAAAAAAAAGTAAAAAAACCCTCAACTAAGCATTACAGAAAGGATCTGCTGTCCCAGCCATGATTTTATGGACCACCTTCAGAGCCCACTTCCAATTACTCAACAGCCCCATCAGTTTCTAACCTCATGCATGAAAGATGAAAATTGATGGGGGGGGGTGGGGGGTAAAATCATGCAAAGTCTAATGCATCGTCTTCCTTCATTTATCCAAGAGAAGTGATACTGCTCACTTCCAACCTTCCCGGATATTTTGAAGCTGAAATGTCATTTGCAGCTAGAGGCTACAAACCCAGTGGAATGGTGTATTGCTGGTTTTGGACTTGACCCATCTAGCACATTTTCTCAGTCACAGGTTTGGTATTTGGAATTGACTAAAAAGGTTGCCAGTATAAAATAATTTCAATTCCCAGATACGTGGGGTATCGTTTTGGCAACTGCAGCTATCTCAAATGCTGACAGGCTGCCATTCAAACCACTGGCAAATGAGAACTAATTTGCATACGTTTCTTTTCATAATTAATTGTGACTAAATGTAGACTTATGGTACATTTTGTTTAGAAATTTTTACATTAACTTCTGAAAACTGGGGTCTGTAAAGAAAAATCTGATAGACAGTTGATTATGTTCATTATCAGTGCAGCTGCTCAAAATGTCTAGCCTATTACTTTTTTTCCCATAGTATTCTTTTCACCCAGTGTTAAGTACTGCTTTTAAAGAAGGTATAATGAAGTGGTAAAAAATGCTGCTAAATAGGCATGATAGGTTCTTCTTTCCATTCCAAGTACAAAAGGTGGGGTGGGCTTTTTTATTATTCCTTTATTATCTTATTCTTCATAAAACCATGTAAAATAGACTTCGACTACCAAAATTTGGCTACAGGGGCCAATTTACAGACCCCGTACCTACAAAAGCAGACATGTCATGTAGCATTCCATGCAAATACATACATGCACCCCCCAAAAAAATAAATCTGGGTGCCACCTTGTCCTCTAAGTGAATGACATGGTACCTGTAATGTGCAAGCACTCGTATTACCCAAACCACTACAACCCACAAGCAGTCTACCTGGATATTTTATTTTGAAAAATGCAAAGCAACTCTCAGATATTTTTCTTCAGCTCCTTATTAAAGTAAGGACTGGGGAGAGGCAGAGATTTCACTATACGTGGTTATTATATATGGTATACCAGTTGTGACAATAAATACAGGGCTTTAATTTCCAGCACTTTCTTGAAATCAGTAGCTCCTGCCCAAATGCAGGTTCTTATTAAAGAGTATTCCTCAACACAAAAATACATGCCCTCCAGGTAAACAGGAGGACACCCAGCAAAATGCCTACAAAATGGAGATTATGACAGAACTTATCAGAAACAAATTTTTAGAGAAAAGACTTTTGCTTGGATTTTTCCCCCCTAATTGTTCTAATGAAAATTATCATCTTGTAATCAAATTCCCTACCAGTTTTTTCTGATCGTTACCCTTCCAGAAACTCTCCTCCTCACCCTGCTTTGCAGAGCCCAGACAGCAATTCAGATGAGCCAGAAATAAAGCAGTTGGCCAAGAGGGAAAACAAACAAACAGAACCCCCCCACGCAACAGGCTTTTCCAGAACGACCCAGCCTTCTGCCTGCACTTCATGTGTCATGCTGAATCACGGAAGAGCGGTGACTCACGGAGAAAACAAAATACCCCACCACTAAGCTAGCAAGATGTTATTCTCCATGGAGTACATGAGCCTAATATTCCCTCCTCTGGCATAGATTTTTTTTTTTTTTATCAAAATGTCTCATGCCTCAATTACTAGTCCTGAGGTCTCTTTTGCATGATCACTGATTACTTCTGTGCCGTTTTGAAGAAGCAGCAATACTTTGCAAACGTGAACCAAAACAGCACCACGTTTACAAGTTGCTCTTCCACCAGTAACTGGAAAAACTGGATGGAATTAATGGTTTAGTTTTGGTGGGATTTTTTCATATCCTTCATTGTACCACTAAAGTAGAAGCCCAATGTTTCTTTAAAAAGAGGACATGCAAATTCTCTAAAACTGCGTGTGCATATAAAAAGGGGCATTCATTGACCTTACACTTCAGTCTCCAAAGGCTAATGGAAATGCTTCTGCTGCTCTGCTGCCCCAGGCAGCTCCCTGCACATCTCTCTCTACCTGCTTTTTCTTACCCTTAGCTATGCTGTCTGCGGAGCTGCACTGAGAAGCAGAGCTGGACACTGCATGGGATTAGAACAAATAAAACACACTTTTTATTTTGCAGAGTCATTCTTTTTAAAATTGGATGTATTCCCAGATTTGATGGTGCACACCAGCAATTCTACCAATACAGCTGGGCTGATAATGTGAGGGCAGCAAAAACCTCTTGGCCTGGGAGAAGGAAGAATGGAAAAGCAGACAATAGAAGCTGTTTAAAATGCTGCGACTGAAAAAAAAAAGCCTTCAAAAACCCAAAAGCATTCATACAACTGTGCCTCACACCCTCAGGTAAAACACACCACAGTCTTCAAAACCTTTTAGCAGCCATCTCTCTAGTCCTTGCAGAATTACAAGCTAAGCATCCATGGAGAGCAAACCACTGAAATGAAGTGCGGGCAGAGCCAAAACTATTATTCTATCCCATAGCATCTGTAAGGCCAAACCATTTCATTGCTGTCCAAGGCTGGGAGATGAAGTTCTTAGAGGAGTCTGCACTGCTAATCACTCTTGTCATTGCTAACCATTTCTGACTTAGTTTATTATATTTTATAAAAACAGGAAAAAACGTAGCCAACAGCCAAACAACTTCATAAAGCTCAGTGTTCCTGAAGAATTTATATTAAACTCACAAAGAAAGCCTGAGAAGCTGGAGCACCATGCCTGCAGAAAACTTCTGAGTGTCTGCTCTACTTCTGAGGCCATCCATTGCCTTTGACCAATCTCACACCACTCTCATGCTCTTGGTAATAGTCAGCAATTAACCAAGCCTTATACACATAAATGATCCCGGAAAGTGAATCTCAAGCTTGCACATCTGCTTACCCCTGGTAGGAAGCCCCTGATATACTCTTTATAGAATAAAACACTGCTAATTAACTCAGTGGTGCAAACACAAAGGAAATGAAACAAGCTGAGTATAGATCCAATCACAATTTTTCATAGTTAGGAACATGCATGCTCATAGTTGGTTTGTCTAAATGCAATTGAAAGAGCATTTTAATTCTACATCTATCTTATGGGAAAGGTAACAACCCCCATCCTGGGATGGCTTACAAAGGAGTTTTCTCTTGACTCAACAATTGCCTGAACCCAATTAGTGTCTGTCTCGCTGTAAGTTAATATCATTTTCAGAGAGAAAGTCAAGCTGACTTCTTCAAACTTTCTGTTCAGTGAAAGAAGCCCTTCTCAAGATAAGCAGCAGTACATCTTGCCAAATTAGACATGTTTCTTATAAAAATGCGTGAGAGTTACTGTACCACTAGTCCAAGAAACAAGAGCAATGGGTCATCGGCAAGATCAGTACAACCAGCTAAACACAAATAAGTATTCTCTAAATAAATTCATGGCAAAACTGGATAAACTGATAAACAAAGATGGAAATTCTTCACTGGCAGGATCCGCTGAAATATCTAGGGGAGGGGGAATCACTCAGGGGCAAATTAATTCCCTCTTGTTCATAACTTTGCCAGAATACAACATTATTTTCTATGGGTAAGGATGAAGGAAAATTGAAAAACAACTCACAACTAGCACTCCACTAATGATTTCTACTTTTTTCACTAAATTGCATCCAACATGACCATGACTTCTAAAGACAAACAACTTTAAATTTCAGAAAAGGAGAAGTGAAGTCTCATTGCTATTGCTCTTTATTCACTTAGAGGTGAACAAAGAACAATAAATTGCTTAAATTTCAGTTACTTTTCACTCTGGCATTGTGGTATTGCTATTTCCAAGGATCCATGAATTTTGACAATTCACACTGTGAAATGCTGCTGGATGCAAAAGGCGTGGATTAAGTGCTGACTCTTACCACCCTTGAAAATTAAGCTGACTATTCTTTACATCACTAAATGACAGGTTAGGCCTGTAGTTTCAAGATCTGACATTCTGTACTGCTAGCCATAAAAGTTTCAAGAACTCTACAAAAAAGGAAATTTCTTGAAGAAAAACCTGATCAGTTTGAAATCTGATTGGCTGTATGTGAGAGATCATCTAAGAAATGCAGCAAAAAGCTTATCAGACCACGATAACCTACAGTCTTTGTGCCTTCTCATATACTTAGCTCACACAAATAGCTCAAAATCTCACAAATTAGTTTTGGCTGAATGGAGAAGATTTAACGTACACCTGAACAGGAAAGTCCCATTAACTTCTTGTGTGTACACAGCATTTTGTTACAGGAAATAACTTTAAATCAGAGAAAAGTCACTTGAAATGTGCCATTATAATGAACATGTCTGATAAAATGAAAATTATCTATCACAGTTATTTCCTGCAATGGATTAAGAGATCTTAATCATCTAGAAATCATTTCCCTGGCTCACATGTGTGTCTGAAATCTTCCCCATCTTCCTTTAAAATGCCCACTGCTATCTTTTACTTTCCTTTCTGGAAATGACTAAAGACGCTAAGAAGTTTTACTTTCTGAAGAATAAACAAAGTCCATCCTATCAGCAGCCATTCTTGAAGGAGGACTGCATAATTCAGTCCTTCCTTTACAAGCTGAGCTGGCTGTTTAAGGAAATTTGCTCCTTTTCTCAAGAAGTAACCAGATAAGGCAAGCAAAATTGGATGTTGCACTCCAATGGATAAGGTTTTTTTGCCATGGATTATCATTATGTAAGCAATTAGTGACCTTTGGGAGTGACTAGGCACATCTTAAAAAAAGAGTAACGTTTGCCTTTACATAATCTCAGATAACGTGTCTCCAAGCTAGTTGTCTGCTCATGTCATTAAGGAGTTACATGTCCCTCACACATGAATGGACATTTCGATATCTTCCAAATATTTCCTCTCTTCCTGAAACAAACACTTTTCTGAATACGAGTCACAACGTAGACTAGATCTGATGTATTTTCAGAAGGAAATCAATAAATATTTCAGGGAAATTTTATGGTAATTTTAAGAAATGCAGCTCAGGAAAAAAACCCAAAACAAACAACCAGACCCACTTAAAATCTGAAAGTTCTTCAGTACATAATAAGCTCTGTGTCTTAGCACAAAAAGTATTTGCAAGGCTTTTCACTTTCGTAAGAGAGGTTCATGAGGGGAAACCGCAATTACTCACTGTTTGCAGCGAGCAGTGCCTGGGAGTCCCAGGCATGCTCCAGCCTTTGGTGCTGCTGCTGAGAGGAAGAGGAATGATTTTAGCTCTCAGAGCCATAAGCCCATTTCCACACAGATCAATTGTTTGCAACAGTTTGACACCTTCTTTCATCATGAGACCAAACACATTTATCGAGCACCTTCCAGACATTATCGATCCGAAGGCAGCGGTGTGATTTGCCCACAAAAGGTGTGTGCTGGCAGCCCAGGCTGCAGCACAAGGCGCTTTGTTCTCCACCCATCCCCACACAGAAGCAATTATGGCTCGAAGAAAGGACTAGGAAAACTAATTTCTAAAAGTCAAACCATCTGTTACCTTCCTGCTAATGTTACCAACAAGGAGGTTGATTCTAGCCACTCTGACTCCTGGTTACTGGTGGAAGCCATTGATTTGCTTTTGATATATTACTAAGCAGCTACAGGTCAGGTACGTTCAAGGGGAGACTTTCTAGAGATAACTAAAAGAGCTCATCTGTCACTACTGCTGACTTTGTTGAGGAAACTTAGATTCACCTGTCACCAGCATTGGCTGAAGCAGAACTGTTCCCTTCAAAATGTTCAACAACCTCTTACCATTTCAATAGCATCTTCACACTTCTCCTGAACAAAAGGTATTTTTTTACTTAAGATTTCACTGGATATGTTGCTCAATTTGCCATCGGACCTCCTCCTCTCCTGCCAGGTTTGTTACTCTGGTGTCCTTGTAAATTGTTCATAAATACCATAACAAACAAGCAAACAAAACCAAGGCCAAAATCCATCAAAATCTCCCTGCTCTCAGACTCTACGCAAAGAGGGAAAATACACCCCACCCAACCCATGCTTAAAGGACAGTTATCACTAAGCAAAAAAGAAACAAGAGAAGAAAGCTTCCTTTAAACAGTCGCAAACTAATGCCCGATTTGCTTTAGATGGCCTTCTATCCCCATTGCTATTACTTTTTTCAGGAATATTCTCACAGTTATATTCCATAAACAAGCATCAATAGAAAGAAATAATTTTGAAGATTAATTACAACTTGATACCTTTGCATTGAAGTCCATAAATGTTTCTGCAAGAACATTAGAGGTACTTGCCTGCATTTCAGTTCTTAGCCAGTCCCATTTAAACAATGCTGCTCAAATCCTAAATTCCTTAGGAAAAACTATTCCCAAGCATAAACAACAGTTTGATCAAACTGAGAGGGGAAAAAAAAAACCCAAACATAGCTCTGTGTATGAATCCACATCTTTCCCCTCACGTTGCAGAGCAATAGGTAGCGAGCTTTCCAGTGCTGGCATCTTTCACACAAACTTAGGTTTTCATTTTCAGACTACAGATATACTTACCTACCCCTTTTTTGTAAGTGACACATTCATTCCCTAACTTACAAGAACAGAAGTAAGCAAAATACATAGGCTTTGGTGAATGAAATTAAATCATTTTAGGTCTTTCCAGTTGTGGGTGAAAACGAACCAAACATGAATTTACCTGAAAACCAGGCAAGCCTACAGAAAAGAAGGCCGAATTAGTGCCATGAATGTCAAGCAAACAGTTATACTGTAAAGCCAGAACAAGGTCATGTACAGAAATCCACTCAAAACCATAATATTCACCTGTAGAAGTATGAGCAGCCCCTGACTGTGTTGTGAGTAAAGTGTTCCTGAGTCTTCTCGTTTCCAAAGTCCTCCAACGGGTCTGACCACAGGATGTCACACATAGGTCCGTATGCAGGTGGTTCCTTGAATCGATCTAACTAAGAAAAATAGGAGACAAAGAAATACTAACTTCTTTCAACTATGTATTACAGAAACACTGATGCTATTTTTCATTCCATGGCTTGGCAAAGACCCAAAGCAATACATATATATTTTTATTTTTTTTCTTTTTCCCTCCAGCTTTGGGTTGCTCTCAGCTTTAAAGCCATGGATTTCAACAACAATAAAACATTTCTTGCTAATGCTGGCCAAGAGGAGAAGGAATAGATATAACCCAAAATGAAGAGATAGAGTGAAGATCCATTCTACATGAATTTGTGCATGCTTTTTTTTTTTCCTTTTTCCTACATTTTTTGGAAAGCATTTCAGTGGAGGGAGAAGACAGCATTTTTTTTTTTCAGAGTTTTCAAACATCCTGTATTTTCAAACTACTGTATTTTTTTATACAGTAGTTATTTCAACACAAATTCCTACTTTGATTTAAAAATGTTTTCACAAAAAAATGTATTTAAATGCCAAAACATCTCTGCACTACAGCATCATGCCATGACATTTTGTTGCTCTCATAACCTTAAGACTAATTAAGCAGTTGAAAACTCCTCCTTCTGCCTGACTATTGGTATAAAAAAAAAAAAATAATTATATAGAATCATGCTGTAAATCGGGCAAAATAAAGCAAAATAGGGAAATAGTAAAAAACCCCAGCATTCCTCTGCTTTTGTAACTAAAATACACTTAAGTTAATAACAATTCATAAATATGCAAAATTTCCTGCTGATAGTCACAGATTAATAAAGCTTTGGGGGGGAAGCGGAAGGGAAGATATTAATGACCCTAATCTACAGTTTGAGAGCTAAACAGCTTTACTCTGCCACTACGCTGTTGCAAAGCCAGCTAGTTTTCAGGCAGAGAATATTTTTGCTTAATGACACAGAGAACCTTCACCTCAGAAACAAAACTTTACATTCAGTAATTTTTAAAAGTGCCATTAATATCTTAATCTAATTGCTTTAAACCAAAACGTGCAATCACTGGCTCAACTTGGGTTTTTTTAAACTATTAATTTCTTCGTCGGCCCAAGTTAACCTCAGACTATATTTTATCTTTTGGTGACTTTAAAGCTCCTAAGTATATAATCCATGTTTGCAAGTCTCAACTGCAATCAAGAAATAAGAAAGTCTTTTTTTGCTGGAAATACTAAGAAAAAAGGGTTTATATGCCTCCTCTTTGAAATATTAACTGAGATGTCTTTTACAATACACCTGAAAACAATTAATCTTGCTATCATGCAATGACACTAGATTAAATCAAGAAACTGTTTGACACTGTTCCCTGAATTTTCATGAGATTTACGAGAAACTTCTCAGAACACAAGAGTACCACATTAGCATCAACTTATTAAGACTCAGACAATTTGCTAGGCACTTGAGTGCAGGACTGTTAAAAATGCAGCAGGACCTATCGAGAATGAACCTTTTAACTCCTTTTAAAATAATAGCATTGCTTTGACTATATTAATTGCAACCATAGTGTAGTTTTTTTATTATGTGTTTCGAGTATTGTGGGTTTTTTCTAGACAGTTTTTAATCTATTCTCCAAAAAAAGTGCAGAATGCCTAACAAGGTGCAAAGAGTCACCAGCTGTTGCCCTTACACTGAGCTAGTAGATAATACTTCAAAATAAATGAATGCTGTGTATACTGAATACTTACACACCTAACACATTTATTTTGTTTAGACCTCAAAGACAGTAACTCTTTTGTCTTACTGGATGCTAGTGATTTCCTCACCTCAATAAAATATGACTAATTGCAGTAATTCCTTTTATGTTCCATTTTAAAAGACCTTTAAAAGGTGATGATGCCAATATGAATGTCAAAATGACATACAAGCATCTTACATAAATGGACAACAGTGAGAACGGATTAAAGTTTTAGCTGCTGTAGATTAACTGTTCACTCATTAGACCTGAGCACTATTCAGACTTACTTTTCTGATGTCATCTAAGGTGTTGATCTCTGGAGACAAGCCACCATGTACACACAGGAACTGTTGGTTCATCAGAGCAGCCAAGGGAAGGCAGTCGAAGGCATCCATGCAGGCATCATATACGCGTTCTGAATATTTGATTTTACCTTTTAAAGATTAAGATGGTATCAGAAAGTTTCATCAATATTTATAAGGGAAAAAGAAATTAGGATGCTGGTTAATATCTCAATCTTGCTCTCACCCCTCTCTCTTGCACTGAGGACTGTACCAGAGCTTTCCTCGTGCAAAACATTCATTAGGATTATAGTTATTGACTGCGGGAAAAAGTCTTCAGATTCTGAGGTGAAACTAATAAAAGTTCTGCCAAGTTTATAATATTTTTCTAAAAATCAGTAAACAAACAATTCAATATCCTATTATGGTCTGCCATGAATTCTATGCAGCAAGCCTTTGGTCTGCTAAACGGTTATCATCAACGGTGTTATCACCCAATACACTCTATAAAGCAATCAGGACTTTAGCTCAGTCCCTTATAATTAATTATCTACAGAAATGCCATTATGAAATGAACGAGGTGGTACAATGAAGCTGAAATGTTAATTTACCAATACGCATATTAAACTCAGTAAAGCATGAAGCCTTTGAGCCAATTAACATTTCCTTTATCCCCGATGCTAAAAAGGGAACAGACTTATGGCAATAGCTTCAGCTTACAGTGCCACAGTAAAAAAAAAAAAAAAAAAAAAAAAGGCTTTGTGCAGGTGAAGGTCTACATCTAATGAGCTTTTATGTGTCACTGTATCCTTTCTTGTAACATAGAAAGGAATTCCTATAAAAAGAGCATACCAAAAAGTTTAAGCCTACTCTACAGGGTAAATGTGGAAATAAAAAAAAACAAAAAGCAAAGTAAGCCATAAAAATGCCTTGCATTTTTCTCCTGCCACAGATGAGACCCGGTGAGATGCCACCTCCTCCGCTAGCAATCAGAGACTTGTCGCAGAGGTGCCAGAGCTGGCATGCTGGCAGGTTTTGACTGTCAGGCTGCTGCATGGGGCAGCAAACCAGCAGCTGCTGCAAAAAGCATCCTGGCCCAGATGGCCCCACAGCAGCCCTGGTCTGTTTCCCAGGCCAGATTGGCAAGCTGAAATGTCTCGATACCTGCAGCATCAAGTGACAATACACCTGTGCTTGTACGAGTGGTTGTACTACGCGCTGTGGGGGTCTAACCCTTCCCTTCTCCACCACTGCAACCACTCCACCACAGACACCCCTGGCAAGAGGACTGCCCTCTCAGGGAAGAGGGATTACAATTTGAAATCCATCATAGTTAACATGAAAAGTACCTTGGCAATTACTGGTGGTAAATCCGTACCAAATACTCACAAAATAACAAATCAAGTTGTTGAAAAGGGAGTTAAGAGAAGAAAGGTTAAGTTAGACTTACATTCTTGCTTAAATGTGAAATACTCTGTTAAATGTCTACATTCATGATTCCCACGAAGTAAAAACAGTGTTTTGGGGTAAAGGATTTTCAAGGCCCACAAATACAGCACACACTGTGAAACATAAAGAAGAAAGAAAAATATAATTCACAATTAATAACATAATTCAACAACTTATGTTCCACTCCACCAGAAACAAATTAGTATAAGGAAAAGTATTCTGTGTGAAACATTTCAACTGACTGACTCCACTATCCACACATTACATGCAAACATTTCTCAGCACTTCAACCTGGACTGGCTGGAACTAGTACCAGTACACTCTGATTAGGTTTTGCTAAGAGATATCTCCTCACCAAGCTGTGCACTGCCTTCAGTAGCCCCAGGATCAAGAATTAGTTTTTTTGGCCACTCACAGTAAGAAGGACCCTGAAAGGTGCTGCAGCATGCCCAGAGAAGGGCAACAAAGCTGAGGAAGGATCTGGAGCACTAGTCTGATGAGGAGCAGCAGAAGGAACTGGGGTTGTTTAGCCTGGAGAAGAGGAGGCTGAGGGGAGACCCTGTCACTCTCTACAGCTCCCTGAAAGGAGGTTGTATGAGGTGGGGTTGCACTCTTCTTCCAAGTAACTAGCAACAAGATGAGAAGAAATAGTATCAAGTTGCATTGGGTATTATGAAAAATTTCTTCACTGAAAGAGTGGTCAGGCATTGGAACAGGAGCCCAGAGGTGGTGAAGTCACCATCCCTGGAGGTGTTAAAAAAATATGTAAACATGGCACTCCAGATCAGGGTTTAGTTGACATGGACAGACATTTGGACTTTATCTTAGTGGTCTTCTTCAACCTTTAAGACTGTAGGATTCTCTAAGTAGCTGCTGTGCATTTTTAAAATGAAGAGTACAGTCTCTACCTGGCAGGTTAGGCAGAAACCCGCCCTGGAAACAATTTCACCGGAAGATTTGCATTTCCCGGCTTAAGGAAATGTTGCCCTAGAACAATTTAATCCACACTTCAGGAAATACCTCAGCTTCCAGTACTACACAATTTTTACATGAATGTTTGTTCATTTTTCACTTAATCTTGTTGTTCTGTACAAACAACTGAGAAAAAATGTCCACAAAGCTCTTGCATTAAATGAAGCTATGACAAAGCTTCTATAAAGCCTTTTATCTTTCCAGAAGATTTCTATTTGAGATGACATTTCTTCTAGACATGTTTTTAAAGATTTTAAAAAAACAAACTTGGAGAGACCAATGTCTGCTCAGACCTCTCAAAACCTTCTGATTAAAATAGTTGTTTTGAAAACAAAACTGACATGGCAACAATGTCAAAGCATTAGGAGACTACTGACAAATAAGTCAACTTACAAAAATTCACAGAAGATTTATCTTTCATACAGGATGACCCTTACGTACCTGGCTGAGAAACTCACAGTGCCAAGGAAGCTGATGGAAGTAAGACCCACTGATCCCACGAGATGGGCCCACTGTCTGCGAGAACGCTGTATGGACCACAATGGCCCCTCAGAAAAACATGAGCTAGAAAATACTCTGAACAATTTCTCCTTCAACTCTTCCATTCTCAAATATCCATGAGCTATAGAACTATTGCACAAGAAACATAGGGGGTCAAAATCCCACTACTTTGATTTGCAACTACCTCCTAACATTCCCCTTTGTTCTGTTGACAAAAATTCATTTACTTTATTTATCTTAATACATTGGAATTTCAGAATGTATTCCTAACCATGGTTTCTGCTTAGAGAAAAATCAGCATTTTTGTCAAAGTAATGCCTCTAAATTTGTATAGTATTAATTCCCTTTTACAATTCAGATGTCTTCATAAACAGTCATTATGTTAAACACATATCAACACTTTGATTTCTCCTCCCTCATTTGATGCATAGACCTCATCTTAGGGGAAAAAAAAAAAGGAAAGAAAAAGAAAAGGAAAAAAAATGCAAGATTTTAGTTTGTGCTTAATCTCACACTATCCATACATAATTACATAGTAGCAGGGGGCTTATACTAACACTCTGTCTTAAATTTACTACATGTAAAGATCCAGGTGCTCTGTCTACACTCTTCAATTTCTGTTCTGCTCAGAAGGTAGAGCCAGGTAAAAGGAGCACAAAGACAGGCAGCTACCGTCACTGCAGGCAGCAAGAAGAAACATCAGAAACATCATCCTGACATAATCTAGCATGAAATTCTTGAGTTAGGTCAGAGGACTATCTGCTGTGGCCCAAAACAGCCACAAAGGATGTGCCTGGGGAAAGTTTGCGGGAGTTTGCAGAGAGAGGAGACTTGGTTAATGATTTCAGTTCAGTGGGGAAGGAAGCCTGCAATTCTCTCAATAGTACAATTCTCTACCTCTTTGGTGATGACTTCTTCATTTCTCCAAATATTCCCAGAGCCTTCCACTTCTTTGAACTTACTGGCTAATGCAAAAATTTGATGTAAATGTTGTGAGACAAGAAGTGACACCTCTATCCATGCAAGAAAAGTTCCAGCTTTTAAAGTTGTATCTAAGTTACTTTAGAGCTTCTAATCCTGCCAAAGCACCCTATAATTTAGAAAAGCACAGTGATTAGTGCTTAGATTAAATGCTTTATTAAAGAAAAAAAAAAAAGAGAGAAAGAGAGGAGTGGTTTACATTTCACTTATAAGTAAGTTTTTCATTTTCAGTAAGCCTTGGCAAGATTGAAATGAGCACTGAGTAATTAAAATATCATCCAGACTTGGGAAGCAGGGAAAGCTGGAAACTATCTTTTTGGCATTTGTTTATGGCTAGATCCCTTTACATTTGCTTATCACAGATTTTCCCTTTTTTTTTTTCCTCCTTTTTTCCATGCTTCTTCTAAAGCACTCATGAGACCCAACCTGAGAAGGTAACAGAGAATCACTGCACCCCAGTCCAGTTTCCCTGACACTATTCAAGTAGCGTAAGGCCACCACTCACATTTTGTGCTGTTTTCAGTGGTATGGTACCAAAGGTTTATTTTGTTTAGATAGTTCCTTTAATTTGCTCCCTTTTCTGTTTAGTGATGGACTGTTGTAATTGCAAACAAGAACTAATTAGTAGATGGGGATTTTTGTAAAGTAAGCAGCAAATATGAAAAACCATAAAAATTACCACTCTCAACTTACTCATTTACATACAAAAAACCTTATGTCAAAACAACACATAATGACTAAACATTCTGGTTTGGATTTTGGGGTTTTTTTGTTGGTTTTTTTTTTTTTAAACTCTGGTTTGCATATCATAATCCTTACTGAAGTAAAAAGATTTATAATAACTTGCCCTTGTTGAAAATGTGAGCATACAATCAATTATATGGTAATATTGCTTCCCAATAGCAAATTTTTTACATCTCTCTTTTTCCCCCCTCCAACGTTTTCATCAGGAATATACAGGACATGAGTTTCCTGTAGCTCTATGTAAAATGTACAGCAATAACCTTGCAATCTGGACACCTCTAAGGTATTTTTGGCCTGCCTCATTACATACTATAAAAAAACCCCAAAACACCCAAACCAAAAGCACCCCTGCTTACTTGCTTAGTGTTTTTCAGCTGTTGAACTAGCAGATATATTAAATTTGTAACAAAGAGGTAATCTGCCCACCTCCCATCTCCTATAAATCAAGCTGTTTTCCTGCTGAGGTTCTGGCAGCCTCAGCATCAGGAAAGAAAAGGCCTGTGCAATTAAGCACTGCGTAAAGCCAAAGGCACATATTTTCAAAACAGACTCAAGATTTAACTCTACTGTTGCCTGCTGAAATTAAGCCTTTGCACATTTCAATGCATTGGCACCCTCCTGAAAAGGACACCCAGACCTCTTGCATGCATCTTAAATTATAAGCTCAATACAAGGCACCTTGAAAAACTGTTACCATTGCCACTAGATTGCAATCCCTAGGAGTACAGCCACTCCCTTCAAGGTGCTCCTGCACTGATCAGGCTGGGAAGAAAGATGGAGCCCGCTCGGTTAGCTGCGAGGCTTTGCATGGCTAAGAAAAGATGAACTCTTCCTCCAAATGACTGATGCCATTGGGCTTTGTCCCCATAGATTAAATTATGTGTGAACAAATGCAAGGTAATTTATACTTGAAATTTTGAGCCACGTGTTGCTATGGTGTCTACTGATGCTGTGTTAACTGTGGAACAGTACATTGTCATTGCTCCTTCACTCTGTAGCTAACATACACTTCACCTCAACAAAAAAACCTGCATTACTTCAATTGCACTGAAATAATTACAGCACAGGTACCGCTTTCTAAAATGGAATAACTATCCTAATGTAAACCATTTACCTTTATGCACACCCAATTGCATTCATATTACTGGTCTGACTGTATATTAGGGCTTTATTTCAGAGACAGATAAATCACAGAATCACAGAGTTGTAGGGGTTGGAAGGGACCTCGAGAGATCATCGGGTCCAACCCCCCTACCAAAGCAGCTCCCTAGCTCATACTACACAGATAGGTGTCCAGACGAGTCTTGAATATCTCCAGAGAAGGAGACTCCACCACCTCGCTCTGTCACCCTCACTGTGAAAAAGTTCCTCCACATGTTGGTGCAGAACTTCCTGTGCTCCAACTTGCAGCCATTGCTCCTTGTCCTGTTTCCACAAACCAAAGAAAAGGGGCAGGCCAATTCCCCCTGCACCCCATACTTAAGATATTTATAAACATTGATTAGGTCCCCCCTCAGTCTTCTTTTTTCCAGGCTGAAGAGCCCCAGCTCTCTCAGGCTTTCCTCATTGCATAGATGTTCCAGGCCCATAATCACCTTTGCAGCCCTTCTCTGGACTCTCTCCAGGAGATCCCTGTCTTTTTTATACCAGGGAGCCCAGAACTGGACACAATACACCAGGGCACACTGCTGACTCATGGCCACCCTACTGTCAACCAGGACCCCCAGGTCCTTCTCCACAGAGCTCTTCTCCAGCAGGTCAACCACCAGCCTGTACTGATACAAATGGTTGTTCCTTCCCAGGTGTTAAGACTCAGCACTTGCTTTTGTTGAATAAAAGATACATTCATCTGTGAGCAAAATACTCACAAGAGGTCAAGTTAATGCCATTTCTGAACTACCATCCCCCTTGAACGCAGGGAAAGAAAACTCTGAACACAACTGGAAATAAAGAAGAAAATTATACTGCCTTCACTATAACCAGGATTTCACCACACCTCAACCCCGTACCCCCTGAAACTTTCAGGGCATAAAAGATGATCTCTTAAAGGTCTTCTGCAGAACAGGGACAGCAAGGTAGTGCTACTTGCATCTACCAAATCTGCAGTGACAGTTTACAGTCTTTGCCACAGTTTTTTTTTTGCCATGGTTAGGGTTTCATCTGTTTCTGAAACGGTGTTCATGGATCTTATTCTGATCACTCAACCTCTGTTTATTTTTTGTTAAACATCTGTTGAACATTCCCAAACTGCTCTAGAATCATGTTTTGACACTGCATGGTATTTGAGGACCTCTAGACTTCAATTATTGCAAGACTCTCTTCTAGCTAGTCTCCCAGACAATTACATTAAAGTGATCACCTCCAAAACATTGCTAGTTGTCTTACACTCTTTTCTAGTGTTTAAACCGCATTACTCCCACTTCAACCCTTGGAAGTACCTCAAAATGTCTCAAAAGTAAAGAGACTTATTTTTCAACCAAAAAGCTAGTAGAAAATTCTTTTTCTTAAAAGTTCCTCTAATTCTTATAACTGGTACTTTCTAAACAAGTTTCCAAGTGCTGGCTCCTAGCTCCATTGGACCCTCTATCTCAATCCCAGCTGTTTTCTGTGGAGACAGGTCCCACAGAGCAATGGAAGCAGAGCAGGCGAAACAGTGCAATTGACCTCTGGGGCACCCTCTCATGTTGTCGCCCTGCAGCCAAAGGGGTCCTTGGCACATTGGGGACTTACTCTGGGAAGAGTTGGCACAGGACCAGATAAGCTGTAAGGACAGTCCTGACAAAAACAGATGTTCCAGACTGGGAATCTAATATATACAAAAATAATCTGAATTTACTGAATAGTCACAGGTCTGGGGAAAACTGCCCAGCAAAAATCTCGGAAGATACAAATACTTGCTAGAGAGAAACATATTTGCTACTTAGGTGAGAAAGGCAAAGATCTTGAGGATAATTAAGATAGCAGGATTTTCTTTGCTCTGAAAGAAGTGGAAAAAAAATAATAATAATTTACTTCACTGGTAGACTTTTCCTGACCAGCCAAAAGTATTTAAAATCAAGCTGGTTATTGGGAAACACACTAGAGAAACTGAGAAAGCGTAAAGGTATTTATTCTTCCTATAAAGTCACAGAAAGTCCTAGACTTGAGAGATGATAAACATGTGGCTTTACCAGTATTCCTTTCACCCACGGTTTACTAACACAGGTTTATTTATATGTAATTCTTTTACTGTGAAAGACCAGTTAATAATTTTGAAGAGTTCGTTGAATTCAGAAGCATTTCAAGTGCCAGATGCATTTTTAATTGATACAAGGTCCAATGGTCAAATTCCAGTCTCACTCCAAATACCTCACTTTGTTCTTGCTTGAAATACCACAACTGGAGTTTCTCCTCGTGGAATTTCAGTCCTTGTGTTTGGGAAATGAAGATGTACAAATGTTGTGAACCTTAAAACACAACTCTGGTTCTGTTAGTTTTGAATGGTGATTTAATTCTCCATATCTTAACTACCTGCTCTGTCAAAAACGATCAGTGTGTACCTTGTAACCAACTGACATTTAAGCCTGTACATTTTTATGTGGGATTGAGCATGAAAAGAATTCCAACAGTTAATTTACATAATATTATTAATACATTAACATCGATATTTACTCTGATTGTAATTTTTCTAAGACAGTGATGCAAAGCAGTCTATATGTGTACTTCCCCCTACATCATATGGCATTTACGTCTGTCTTTCAAAAGAGAGTTTTCAGACTCAGGTAGAGATTAGTCATTCTTCCTTACAATCCAGTCCTGCAGAACCGCTTATCCTCTAACTATTCTTTGGATTTAAAAATAGCCCTCTGTTTTGATCATTTGGGTTTCTTTTCTCTGTGACCATAAAACTTGTTTGAAAGTGAGAACCGAGGGCTTCTTAGTCTGGAGTCAAAACCCTGGAACGGTGCACAAGCACAAAAGGAAAATGTTATCAGTTACAGAGCTGAGGAAACAAGTCTGCCATATCAGATACTGCAACCTGCAGAAATTTGTTACTCTAAGTGAAGAAATGCTCAGATTCTGCCAAAAGGTCAAATGGAAAAGAGAGTACAGCTACGGGATAAAGATTTGGTCTTGTGTTGAGAAACCTCGTCTCATCCTGTTTTACCTGTTGTAATACCTTTATTGGTCTCTCATCCTGTGACATCTTGCTTATAACTCATTTCAAAGATGCAACATACCCCCCCTTCAAACAGTGGAGCTAAGTCTGGCAAAACCAGAGCACACATGCAAAGGATTGAGCCCCTAGATCGAAAGCTCTGTGGGGCAAGGACTGTTACTTCTGTTGAGTGCCTCATACAAATACTTTTCTCTCTTTCCTTCTGCATTATCAAATGCTTTCCACCTACCTTACACATTTTCTTCCTCTGTTCTTAATGATAATAGCTTACATTATATAGTACCTTTCATCCAGAAGAATCCCAAATGCTTTGCAGCCCACAGACAAGGATTATCTCACCCACTACCAGAACTCAGCTAGGTCTGGGCTCCATGGTGTCACATTTACGCTAGATGCCACACGGCAATCGAAGGGATTTTTTAAAAGCTTGCATTACTCTTGAGTAGTACCTCAGACCGGTTACTTTAGTCTTTTGGAATGACCCCAGAACTGCAATAGTCTCGCATCCACCTAGCAGGGAGGGGAGCCAAGAGATCAATGGAATAAAAATCACTGTGTGTCTGACATGGTAGAAATAGGCATTGAGATGAGGCGAGGACTGTTTACCACCGTAACTCCTCCGAAACAAAGCGTGGGCAAGAGCTGGTGCTTGCTAGACTTGCTCAGGGGCCCCTTCTCCACCGAAAGCATTCTCCCACAACACGCCAAGTTGCATTGCTCACCATTTTTCTTTCCTTGTCACTACTTATTGTGCCAAGTTCACACCTGAATGCATAGCTCCACAGGGAAATACACGTACAAAACAGACAACTGCCTTCCTTTTCAAAGTCATTCTTTAATCAAGGTGACAGGTGGGGAGAATCGGTTATGTGACGAAAAAAAGTAGCGATCTGAGAACTGTACATACAAGAAGGAATAATACAAGTAGCAGCTCAGGAATTTCTTCGGTGCTGGCAGAAGCCAGTACTGCTTCCAGTGAAAAAACTGTGCTCCAGAATGGAAAAGCTAAATTCAGAAAATAATTTCCTAAATACATACGTGCAGGTCGCTAAATGAGGAATTTCAAGAGGCTTATTACCCACCCATAGGCTATTTTGCTTTGCGGTATATTACTTGCTATTGTCTTTAATTGGTAATAGCCCTAGAGTGGATTTTGGCAAACTGTCAGACAAGCACTTGAAAGCTGAAGCAAATCCACTCATTCTATTTCTTATATTAAAGACATATATAGAAATGAAGACAGAACTATCCTCTTCCAGATACAACTTGGCTCTGTCAAAGTCTACAGGAGATACAAACTAGGTTATTGCAACTGAAGGGTAGCTTAAGACTTACCTGCACAACAGCTTAAGCCTTTGAAGCCACCCACACACACACTCCCACCCTTCCCCTAGCCATCCAGCATGATAATCCACAGCAGGGATTTAGCTCACAGCTCATGGTGGATCAGAGAAGGGAGGAAGCAGGCACACATGACTCAAAAAACCCCAAACATAATCAAAGTGCTGACCTCAGTATAAGACTAAATCCCAACGATATTGATTTTTGGCAAGTGGGTGAAAGAACCTTGCAATTCTTATGTTTGTAGAGCACTTGCACTTGGAGCAACATATTTCTATTTGTAAAATGTGCCAAAAGACTGTTAACATTTAAAATTATTTTTAAAATAAACTAATAAAAGTAGTTTTACTGCATCTTATTTTTGAGAAACTGCTCTTCATACTATAAATGTAACACTGGTAAGATAACACACTGATCCATTTTACTAACACATTACAAATAACTCTGCTTCTTGGGATCACATATTTTTATATCAATATGATTACAGAGTACTAAGATGTAGTATACATGTTCTCGCATACCCCCATCTTAGCTAGTCAGAAACATACAGCCAGAACAATAGGATCTCTTGCTTCTAACAGACAATGGGTATTCTCCCCTGACTCAGAGGGAGTTAAAGTCTGAACTTCCCAGAGAAAGGAGTCAAGCTGTAACCTCAAAAGCTACTGCAAGGGTTTCTGACAGACTGTTCAGTGACCAGATCCACTATGACCTGGATCAACAGATCCAGGTCAAGTTTTATTTGATAATTGTGCACCTCATGTATCAGTTTGCAAAACCAAGTACCAACACAGAACAGAAAAAAAAAATCCAGTTTGTTACATGAGCACTGGAACAAAGGATTTGCACTTGGTATTTGACTGTCCTAAAGCCAAAGGTTGGACAGGACAGTTTCCTTCGGAAGCCAGCTAAAGATGCTGTCATTTGACCTTCACATTCTACAGCCTGATACTTGAGTCTGCAGCATGTCTCAGCATCTTCATTGGGGCACATGTACATCACTTCTCTGCGGATTCAAGTGCTACATCAAAAGCCAAAGATCATGCACTCCTGCATACTGTATCTAAACAGACCTCATCCATTCTCTCCAGCACAGCATGATATCTGATTTTTTTGTCCCATTTATCCCCTACCTACTCCTTCCATTTTCGTAAGTTTTTGCATCCAGGAGACTCCAATAAAATAAAACTAAATGTCAAACTAAACTATGAGGGGGTTTTATTTAGTTTTCCTGTTACGCCTTTTTTCTAAGAGCTCACATATATTCATTTGATTTAGCTTCTGCTGCAGAGAGGACTGTCTTCTGTGTTATATTTGGATGGCTGCTAGTTAGCATGAAGGTCCGTCCTCCATCAGCTGTCCAGCACACATATAGTGGGATTTGGCTGGGTACCAAACAACCTTTATGAAAACCCTAAGAGCAACATTCTTTTGATCACAAGTTGTGTCTGCAAAGAGCTTCAGTATTCCTGAACTAGTTAAAATACAATACTAGATATACACAGTTGAAAACAGAAATAATAAACTTACTTCAATGCTGAAGTACCCCCTGTCCACGTAGTCCCCCAGGAAGAGATACCGTGTGTTGGCAGGAGAACCTCCCACTTCAAACAGTTTCATCAAGTCAAAGAACTGACCATGGATGTCTCCACAAACTAGAAGAAAAAAAGAAAAAAAAAAAGTAATATTCAAATTTGCCATGTCAAAATGATTTTTGGCACATGCATTCTGAAGTCACTCTCTTTCATAAGGAATGCATTATGGCAATTTCGTGCATCATCCTCTAGGTAAATGACCAGTAGCTGGTGGCTGCTCAGCAGAAGCTGGTTTTCTGTATCGTGCATTCACGTATATGTGCAAAAGGTAACCAACTAATTAAAGAAGAGTCATCAGGCAAATCTGACCTGCAATTATATTCACAGATATCTGTCCATTATTCCTACTGCCCAGCAGAGCACACAATGCTGGCAATAGTAACAAGACAAATCAAAGAAGTCCTGAAAAAAGAACATGCTTAAGCAAGATGACTCTTTTTGACATCACTGCTGCATTTCTGCTAGTCTGAAACCTAGATGAACAACAACAGGCTTTACATAAACACAAAGCATGCCTGTCCAATGGATGCCACTGGTTAAACTGACACAGATCTGACTTACGTTTCTGTGTAGGAAAATGACCTGATTGCTTTCCCAAAGCATGTCTTACATGAGAGGACACTGATTTTTCATGCTTTAACCTCTAACACTTTATTTAACCTCCTATAATTATGATTTGTTTCACTTCACTGCAATAAAGTCAATCTAACAAGTGGCTTCTCCAAGTTGAGAGATGGTACAGCTACCTTGTGAAATTGCAGACTCCATGGTGGGTGATTTTAAGCATCTGCAGGAAGGCAAGCAATGCTTTTGGAGGCCCCCATGGAACCTTCACTAACAGAGCTGTGCCAAAGCCTGCATCATTTTGCCTTGCTTTATTTCCTCTATCCAGGTGGCAGAGAAAGAAGAGCCTTGTGCTCAAGTTTAGGGCCAAGCCCAGGCCTTTTCTGGCTATGACCCTTGCAAAAGCCTCGTCTATTACTGAGGTCAGTTTAGACTGGTTCTCCCTTCAGTGACTCAAAAGAAAAGAAAAAAATACCTCATTTGCACACTGGAAGGGTGATTGCAAAGAAACTGAATAAACCAAGATAAGACCTCATCTTGAAACAGTTCTTACTTAATGCCAACACAAAATTCATCAGACTTCAGGTGCTCTCTCAGATGTAACGCTGTAACGGCTCATGGTTTTGTATTCAAGCAGTGCTCTCATTTGAGCTTTTATCTGGAAATTGATAGAGGCCTTGTTCCATCGTAGATAAACAAACCCCACACTTATTGCATGCCATGGAGAAGCTGAAGTCACATCTCCACATAGATACAAAAGGACTGTTTAGAACAGCCATTGTAATGCCAATCCAACAAACTTGCAGTGCAAACAGTATTCATACGCCTTTGTCTTTCATCTCAGCCCAGTGTCACATTGTATTTTTTACTTGCATCACCTTTCTCTGTATGTATACACTAACAATAGGATTAACATATTGTCATTCAATTAAAAAAATAAAACCATACAAACAAACAAAAAAAAGCATATAAAACCAACCCAAAGCAAAACCAACCAACCAACCAACTTCCCCTTGGGTACTGAAAAAAATACTGATGTCCCAGTCGCTGTTTCCAAGAATATTATGAGAAATTTGGGGCATGATTCACAAGTCATGGCTAACTGAGCATTCTTCTTTAAGAGGGTACTTTCCCTATAAAATAGCATATCATACTCATATCACCACTGTGTTGTTACATGGTATAATCTCTTCCCCCCCCTCCAGGAGTTTTCGATGACAACCTTCATGTTGAAAGCCATCAGCAGTTATAATTTCTAATAATATCTGCAATTAATTATGCAAAATAAATACTATTTAGATCCTCAAGCAGTATAACACCACCTCTATTCCTCTAAAAAAATCTGTACCCCAAAGAAAAGTTTTGATAGCATTTTTATTTGAACACATTATTCTACCAAACCAATACAAACTGCTTGACTGTACTCCTCTTCATGGACACTGTGGGATGATTAAGAACACGTGTCGCTTATTGATGGCCAAGCAATCTGCTCTCCTAACTTCCAGCAGAAAAGCTTTTAGTTATATAACTGTACAGTGTTACCAATTACCGCCCGCCCCCATTTGCTCCAACTGCAAAAACCTGAAGTTGAACAAGACTGAAAGATTTTAAGTGGATTTAACTTTTGCTTTTTCACTAAAGCACAAATAAATGAGATATTTTTATTTTTTTAACACAGATGTGTGGGAACAGGTAACTATATTGAGGCCATCGGAGAAACCAGGAAGGTTAGAAAGCCCTCTCCAAGTAGCTGGATGTCCATGAGTTTGTCACAAGTCAGAAAACCAGAGAGCAAAGCAGTGAAGACGACAGAAATAAAAAGTGAAGGGCCCTGAGATCCCACAATTTGCAAAATTCTGAGTCACATTCAAGACTTGATACTTGATGGATAGTGCAGGCACTTTGCACACAGCAGACTACTCATTTTATACTTGACAACAGATGCCGAGACATTCCAAGAAAAAAAAGAAAGAAAAAAAGATGAAAAGCTAAAAAGCCCTCAACCCCAACCCTGCCAAGCAACTAAAGCAATTGCAAAAGAGAAGGTTAAAATCATTAGGTAAAAGCAGCAGGAGGAGTAGGAGAATGCACTCAGAATTAAGAATTAACACCGAGATTTAAATTATTGTGGGTGGATCCCCAAATTCCTACTCGAAGACCACAATGCTACATACTGTTAATCCAGTTAACACTTTGCCTGGAGTAGCATGGAATAGCTTAAGGATCTGACACTTTCCAGGTTTGTGTTATTGACCTGAAAAATCCTTACGATGGAAAACCTGTGTACTCACATTCTGATGGATGACCTTGTTTACAAATAAATGATAGGGCAATTTCGTATGCATACAGTACTATGCGTAACAGCTTCTAAACCTATAGTTCTGCCACCTTTCTTTTTTAACTGTTACGAATCTCAAAACTGGAAGATTTCCCAAGCAGCGGATCAATTACCTTTCATTAGGTGAGGGCAGAAGAAATCCAGCATTAGATTTCCATTCATAAAAGGCAGAAACATCCATCAGACAATAATTCTCCCATATCCTTCAGCCTTGTCTGGCAGCCTCCCATCAGTGCCTTGCAGCACTGTCCCACCAAGAGCCCACAGCAGAGGTTCCAGTTCCATTACAAGCCACCTCTACAAAGCTCTTTAAGTTCACTACCTTCTACTTTCATATTACAGAAGAGGTTATGGAAGCACTCAATTTTACAGTCATGCTTACTCTTGCACAAGTATTACCATAGGATCTCTCCTTAATTTCAATTTTGCCAATAATTTCCTTTTTTAAACTTGTGCAGACCCTTCTTTAGTATGGGAGCACTTGGTATTGAACAATGCAGTGAACATTTTCCCACCAAATAACAATAAAATCCAGCACAGTGAAGCAGGAAATTCAATTCTTAATGAAGATCTCCAGGATCAGCATACTTATGGATTTAAAGTATGAATGCAGGGAACATAAAACACAGTTTGTACGCGTGGGGGATTAGCATTAGAAGCAGCAGTGTTCATAGAAATCAAATTTATCAAAAGGAGAAACACCGGGTGGTATGTATTCTATCAGATATTCACATCTTTTCCTGCATCACTGACTTTCCCCAAAAGTGCCATCACTCACGGCCTTTTTATACTCATCAATTTATGCTAACTAAAAAATCTGACAGCATTTGGTTGGGGGTTTTTTTTCTGTAAAAAGACTGCTTAATTTGTCCAGTGCTTTTCAACTTTTCTTGTGTCCTCCAATTGCCATCTGGGCAATGACAAACCAGTGTTTCCAACTGAGTTACCACTTCCAGGAATCAGTTCAGGCACCAAACCTGTTGCCCCTGAATTTGTCTATCTGAACCTGTTCACTGTGTCTGTCTACCTTCTCTTGGCAGCAAGCCCCAGAACTGCATGACCCACTACATAAAGAGATTTTTAAAAATATTTTTAAAGCTGTTTTAAATTGATCTCCAACTGATTTTATTGATGCAATCAGAAGGTTTGAGAAATACTCATTGTGGACTCCTCAGAAATTTCTCTCTATTGAGGATGTTTTCAGGGGAGACATGGGCCCCTCCAAGAGATTCAAATTCAGAGGATTGGCTGCCCACGCAATTACCGAGAAATCTTGTTTCTGAGCATCTTTTCCAACTTATGATGATGGGTCCTTTGATCCTCTACACCATCTTACACTATAGCACCAGATCTTCCACAATGTAACTCTCTATAAAATACTGATTTTTTAAACAGAAATAGAAATCACACATGGAAGAGAATGAATGGAGAAGGGTTTTTTTGTTTGTTTGCATCTAGAAATTGTCCTAATACAGACTGTTTGTTTGTTTCTAGAAATTGTTGTCCTAATACAGACTAAATTGTTTCTGATGGCTTCACTGAACAGAACTCTCTCTGATTTATGTCAAAGTAACAAGCAACATAGAATAGGAATCATTTAGTTCAAGTTGTACTAGCAGTGAAGGAAATCCAAAGCTTTACAGTGGTAAAGTTTATTTGTAGAAGGCAAAGTGATGGAGTAGCAATTTAGATTACAATGGCTGTTAGCACCAAAAAAAGTCTAAAAATGCCTTCAGATACCTTCCTTTATAGATAACTAAATGCTCTTCACTATATACAAATTCAGTGCAGAGAGTATGCATGGTTTCCCACTCCAAATAGATACTAAGAAAAAAAAAATATTCATAGTACATTAAAAGGTGTCAGTTGTCAATTAAATTTTTTTCAATCTCCAACAGTTTGGATTTGCCACACTTTCCTCATTTATCATGTTCATACTTAATTGGTGTAACATTATAGTCTGATAATAAAATACCATTAATGTTTCCAGTGAATTCACATTCCGTGTATCACAAGATTATATTCCCATCTTTGAATGTCATCTGGGATTAGGATCAGATTTGCAACACTCCATCATTATCTTCAGAAATAACATCTGCAAACTCATACATGTATGACAATTAATGATAATGAAGCAAAGACACTTTTAAAAGAAGAAACTAACACTGTGTAGGAAATATTATCCACTGCTTGACAACTTGCTCTTTACATTCCCCGAGTTAGAGATGTCTGTACTGAGCTCCAAGAGATTGTGCTTACCAAGTAGCACAAAATACTGCAAAACCTAAGAGAGAAAAATCACCCTACTGAGTTACACAGCAGAATGCAGATTGTAAATCCAAAGGGGTTTGCTTGTTTAGAAAGTGTTTAGCTGCTTACCATTCAACTAGTTAGCACACGCTTCCAAGAGTTTTCCATTTTCTAAGGACACTTGCTACTTAGAGCCTTACTGACAAAAGCACGAGCACAGCGTGTGAACTTTCACATGTCTCAGCTGACTTGTGGATGCTCTGGGTCTACAGGCTAAGATGGTAAGAAGGATGCATACCCCAACGAGAAGTATGTCCTAACAATTTCACCATGGGTGTAGTCTGGAGCAATGAAAAATTACCAAAGGCTGAATGAAGACACTGAGACAGAAGTACCTACAAGCAACAGTGGACACACAAAGGCAAAGCAAAACCAACTAGACAAGCTTCTGCAGTTGAGAATTCTGACACTAGGCTTCCATAGCCAACTGATCAGTATGAGGGAAAGCACCTTCAAGAGCTGTTTGCATTAAATTCACTGGTACTTCAAGGAAAACTATTGCATTACTGCTGAAAGGCTTAACTATTAACCAGAAGGCTCTAATTTTCCCCAAGATTTAAGAACAAAGTCACATAAAGGAGTCATATGTCTTTGATTACACGATCCTGGAGCTTGAATGAGCTGTATTTCCAAGCATATGTGTTTCTGAGGAACATTATATATTGCCAAAGCAGTAGGAAATGTTTCAAACACCACAGTTTTGTTCCATGCTTTTTTTTTAATTGCAGTTTTCTTCATTTTTTTTTGGAGAACAAGGAGGAAGAAGTACAAAATAAGAGACTCCAAAAATGTTATATGTAGCTGCTCATTAAAGCACTACTCCAGACACAAACCCAGTGGTAAAGTTACTTACATTGTTTTATAGTCATGCAATTCTCTTTCTGTTTACAAGAGAGATGCTTAAAGAACTTGCAGGCTTCATTACTTACTCAAATTAAAGTCAGAATCATTTAGACAGCTCACGAGGTAACTTATCATCGTAAGAAAACATCTACTAGACTCAACATAATGGGCTTTCATACGAACGTTTGTTATACTAAGTGTATTGAACAACACAGCTCTCTGTTTCCAAAAGAGGCATGATCTCATTCATATTCATATCTGGTTATCTAACATGATTATAATAGGCTTTCATCTATCTTTTCCCTTCAATCACTGCATGCAAATTGATGAGTTTATACTACCAGAGTGAATTGGCTTAACAAAAAGTGCAATTACATATTTTTGTATGAGCCTGCCTTGCCAAAGAAAAAAGCCAGAAACCATTACCCATAAAGGTACAGCAAAGGAAACCGCAAATGGACCATCAATGTTACATCTGACTTTCCTTTTTTGTACTGAGGAAAAAAAAAATTTATCTTGGGAAAAGCTGTTTTCCATGGAACACAGGAGGACGCTGTACTGTGTTCTGCTCCGCCAACACTTGAAATGCTACTATCTGTAAAGATCAACCCACGCTCGCTCCTTGTAACGGGAGTTAGTTTTCTCCCACCATCCCCTGAAGGCTAGAACAAATTAATGACAGTTGATTTGAAGAGGTAGAGTGAAAAAAGAGCAGGGAAGGGAAAATATCACATCAGAAGAGACCTTCAGGACAACAGTCATTAATATTCTCTGGTGAAGGAGGAAGCAAATGAAAAAAAAAATCCCCCACCAACCCCTAAAGCATGCTGCAGGAAGCCCTTTGAGATGGCTACAAAAATGTCTCTTCAAGCACAAAAGTATCTTCAGCACAAAGTTTTAAAAAATATCTCCACAAAAATACTTTTGTAACACGAAATTATTTGCAGTGGCTCAAACCAAAATAAAACCCTCTGTACATAAGTCTGGCCAGCAGAGAAACACCTGTGTATATATACACAAGATACCAGAAGCAACAAAGAGAAGAGCCTCAACCAAGTCCTGTACAAGCTACGCTGGTATGGAAAAATCCTTCTCTCCATGCTCCTACACTAGCTGATTTTTTTCAGGAGAACAAATGGGTATCACAGCAGTGAGATGCCAAATGAAAACTTCCAATTTCAGGTCAAAGTAACGTCAGAGTTGTAATAAAACAAAAGGAATAACGATCTAGTAAATATTTCACAGAATTTTTCCAAGATCAGGGAAAGGTGCTCTTATCATGCAGACGAGAAGATGCTGCATCAGGTCACAGGGAGAAAAAAAAAACGGGATGGGCATAAAACAGCATTCAACTCCTACACACATCAAAGAAACAACGGCCTCTTCCCCTCCTAGTCTCCAAGGTCCACACTGCCCCTGAGCATCCTCCATAGGAAATGGAAAAGCAAATGCGCTGTCATTATCTCCTGTTAATGGATCCTCAGTCTCAGGGAGCAATGATTATTCCACTAATAACCCCGTCAGAAAGACTGCTTGCAAGGAAAGTGCTTCATAGGTGTAGGGGGCAGGATTTCCAGCACATATCCTTAGATCAAGGTTATTTATAGCAACAGGGAAATTATCCTCAGTTTTACAGATGTAGAAAACAAAGGCCTGGGGAAGTTTAATAATTTATAAGGTCACAAGTTTGGTCAGTGGGAGGGCAGGAATAGCCAGAGAAGGAACAACACTTCTTCGTATCGCTCCATCCAATTCAAAGCGCCAGAAGAGGAAAGCCCTTTCAGTGCAGAAGAAAGGTCCTGCGTAAGAAGCAGGCACAGCTTGGCTTTGCACATGATGCTCCAAATGAAATTCAACAGAGGTGAAACAAGGGAAAATGGGAAAAAGAGTTTTTGGAGAGGAAAAGCTCAAATACATTCAGCTCCATAGAAAAAAAAGCAGTGTAAAATTCAACATTCTTTTCTTCTGGGAATTGCTTTTATTTACATAGATTAGATCGATCCGTCCATAAGATAAAGGTTCATTATTAGAATTATTCAGTCTTACATCTTCCTCAGTAACCTTGTTGAAGAAACCTCCATTAGTTTTTTGTTATACAATATTTTTCCAGATTCAGCAATCTGCCATTAGAGGTAGTTTGTAGCCAGTCCTTCACAATTTAATGTGATTTTTTTGTTGCTGTTGTGTGGTTTTTTTGTTGATGATTTAATTCAACTCTTAGGATCAGGTTTCCTTACAGTCAGTATGTCTATCAGCAGCACAAATCCCAACCCCAGTAACGTTAAAACAAAGGCACTGGTATTACATGGATATAGTGATAGTTACATAAAGCCTAAAGAACCCTCAGCATTTACAAGGGTTTGATAGATATCAGTGTTATTTGTTCTTCTTACTGTAGAATTTTGTAGCAGTATTACCCTAATAGACTGCAATCCAATTACCTTCCAAACACCCAACAATGTACAAGATTTTATGAGTAGCAGTATTAGCATGTCAAGCTTCAGCGTATGAATACCTAGCATCTGAAAATCTAACCACAAAACCTGGACATTCATGTTGCCTTGTAATACATATTTTCCATTTTCACCTGAGGATAACATCTGTTGTCACAGTTTCCTCATTCTGTGCCATCACAGACCTGCTCTATGCTCCATCCCACCCTCGCTCAGTGTTTTATTAGGGATCAGAAGAATTACTCTATGACAAAAAGCATCCTCCTTCCATCAGCACAACAATTTGTCTTATCAGTGGAAAACAAGTATTTGCTCAACACAAACCTCATTACCTTTGGATCTATAGCACACTGCCTGTATTTCCCAGAAACAGATGTTAAGAGAAAAAAAACCCCACTATTTCTCAAATTCCTGGGCTCTTCATAAGCAACCAGCAGTACTGGTGGGGATACTTGCATGCACCCCAAGTAGAAGGAGACAGCACAATTAGCTACAAAGAAATTCTGTGAAGTTCAGCATCTAGGCTTAATGCTCTATATTCAGTGTTGCTGAGTGAGAAGAACCAGCAACAAAGACCTACGGCGCTTTACCCTCAGCTTTTGCACCCATGGCTTTAATGGGCTTCAGCTACTATTTTAATCTAACCTTTCTGTACTACAGGTGTGCACGTGCCAGTACACAACTATAGGGTTAGGGAAAGCAAATAACATGCAAGTTTCCCAGTTGTAGCTCAAGCCACATAAGGTGAATTCTGAAATCACAGAATCTAAATTCCATAACCAAAGTCAATTTAATTCTCAGTGAAAAATGACTGACCTTTGAGCAAAGTGCTTTTAAGAGAAAGCTCTCTATAGTAACTTAGATCCTGGTAAAAGCTCATACAACAATTAGCTAGGGGAGCCAGTGCAAGAAAGAGTTGACCATATTAATTTCCTCTTGCTGAAAACATATACCCAAACATGATCTTGAGTAGGTGGTTAAAGTTCACCTGCTGATCCTAAATCAACAGGAATCATACAACGGTTTGGGTTGGAGAGGACCTTAAAGATCATCTAGTTCCAGAAAAGAACTGCTACCACTTAATGACAATTAGAAAACAAACACAAAAAGAAGTCACACTGACAAATAGAATAGCCTTAAGGATTTTCTTTGTACAGTCTTGCTATTAGGCATATAAAGAGTGCATGCAATTTAGACAGGACCCTTGGAAGCATTAGGGGTGGCACCCAAGCAGATCTGGGCTAGCTCCTGCTAGATGGCTGAGTAGGGAAAAAACTCCAAAAACAAAGTCAGAGGAGGAGAGGGACAGGAAAGAAATATTCTTTTAGCAGACAACCACCAACCACATCACATTAAATTGTTCTGTAAAGTAGCAGAGTACTGCAATTCAGAAATAGAGCTAAGAAGAAAAGGTCACCACTAGGTGAAAAAAATGGAAAACCCCCATTATACTGAACTGGCATTTATGGCACTCTTCTGGTCTGTAGTCAGTAATCTCATCCTTTTGTTTTTAATATAGAGTTATCAGATACACTTTTAATAATTACAGACCAAACATTCCAAAAGGAGGTAGATAAATATCTTACCAATCATCCAAAGAGGATTTAATTGCATTGGATTAGGTCAAATTTGATATGTGAATTATGTGTATGTGAATTCAGTATCTCCGTACAAGAATCTCCACACGCCTATTTCTTGCACTTGCAATACAAAGGCCTCCTCTGCTTCAATCATGGCATGGTTGGGTTAGAAGAAACTTTAAATACCATCTTGCTCCAGCTTCCCTGCCATGGGCAGTGACACTCTCCACCAGACCAGGTTGCTCAAAGCCCCATCCAACCTGGCCTGGAACATTGTCAGGGAGGGGGCAGTCACAGCTTCTCTGTGAAATCTGAGCCAGGGCCTCATCACCCTCACACGGAAGAATTTCTTCCTGATATCTCCTTCAGCTTAAAGCCATTACATGCTTTGTTCGATTGCTACCTGCTCTTTTAAACAGTCTCTCTCCAGCTTTCTTGCAGGCCGCCTTTAGGTACTGAAAGGCCACATTAAGGTGTCCCTGGAGCCTTCTCTTCTCTGGGCTGAACAACCCCCAACTTCTCAAAGCCCTCCCAAAGGGCCTGTCCTTCCTAAAGAGCCCATATCTTTCCATTCCAACATTTCAGTCATAGGAGCCATCCCACCATGTCCCCATGAGGCAACTAAGATCATAATCTGCCTCAATCAAACAGGTCACACAAACGTAAACGATGCAATCAGTATGTACGCAGCCTGAAAACACCCCCAGTTGCAGTTCCAGATGAGAAAAATAACCTCACAGACTTGGAATTTTAATAAAAAGTTATCTGTGCATATATCAAACTCCTGAGTCAGCTTCTTATATTGCAAGGACAAGATTTTCAGGAAGTTCTGGGGAGCTAGCTACAGAGTTCATTAATTCTGATGCAAGCTATGCAATTACTTCTAGCATAGCACTTCCCAAATTATCTGTTTTCAAAGAATATGAAACACTATAATCCTGGACATATACATAATCTGAAATATACTTGTGAAACAGTATTTCTGTGACCTCATGTAATCTTCTTGTAAAAGACAATATTCATCCATTTAAATCTATCATGTGCAATCAAGTAAGATCTGAAAACACAATTTATTTCCTCTTAAAGCGACAACATTCATAAGGATGTGCTTTTAAGAAAATACAAGAGGTGAGACCAGCAACTGATTCTCTCAAACATGTTTTCTGAGAGAGCAATTCCAACCCTAAACAGAAAAGGAGCAAATCTCATCAGCAGGACATAATGGTGCACACACCAGATGTAATAGAGACCATCTTTAAAGCAAACACCATCCAATATTTCTGGCAAAGAAATTGAATAAACCCCCTTCAAAAACAGTTTTTTCAAAAATACAATACTGCAGCTGTAGATGTGCATTACTGATGGCAGAACAGCCATACTGGCATGACTATACCAACCATGCCAGCATGAAATAAAACTGTATCTGATGGGACTCTTCAGATAAGCACCTGGCTTTGCATGCTATTGCTCAGCTGATGGCTGTATCACACCAACCAGAATCTGTTCGGACCAATTTACTGCTGCACAATGTCCATGTTCTTCCTACTTACTTAGTCCTTGACTTCAAAGATGAGAAGATACACAGCTTTACTGGGTATCTACTGGCACTGACTTCAATCACTGGCTTTGGCCACATTTGGTTCTGCTCCACTCAGTTAACTCACCCTTGTCTTCTATTTTAACAGACCTTCTGTTACAGGTATTTCCAAAGTGCTATGAAGTAGATAAACATGTTACTTCTTAAATTTGCTTTCTGTGAAGTCATACCAGCCAAGAAAAAGCTATTTGATAAGTAAATCGCATTTTCATCTGGGTTGCAAGTAAAGTTTCTTGGCTATTCTCCTAAGACTGGAAAATACAGATTGAACTCTCTTTCTCCCAATTTACCTGTCTGTATGAATGCCACAGGTCACCTCTTCTCTCGGGACTGGGGCACTATAAACAGTTTAAGCTTCAACTCCTCCTAGTACAAGGACAGACCCCAATCTCTTCCTTCTGTTGTTTTAATAACGAGGTGACAGAAAATCAAATATATGTTAGACAAGAAAAAAAGTCCTTATTTCTTCTCCCCACCCCCTCCTTTTTTTAAATAACTGCAGTCACTTCTGAAACAATGTCCTTTGTGCTTGCTCTTCTTGGGAGGATGGGGTATGAACTACTAACTAGATACAAGCAGAATACTCCAGCGCTGTAAGACATTACGCATTTAAGGAGTGGAGTACTGCTAAATGACTATTACTTCCAGTGCAAAAAGGCAAATCAGTATTTTAGCTGGAAACACTTCCTGCTACTGCGCTAATCCCAGCTGCACTTTCACAATGCACTTGGGTAACCAGAGCTGTGACCAATAGTTTAGACAACAATGTACATACTCCTTTGAATACGTAACACTATCCTGTCAGAGGACACAGCAAACTAATGCTTTAATGGAGTGCTAAAAGATGTGGGCTTCCCTGCAAGATGTGCTCTTCCATGCAAGATGGGTACTGGTGATATTTTTTTAATGCAACACCATGTTTGCGCAGTGATTGAAGAAGTTAAGCCCTTCTATCAGAACTTTCCTCTTTAACTCTCTTGCTCCGCGGAATGACTCATTTTTCAGAAAGAACATTGTCTACTTTTGGCTAAGATCAAATACATTATCAGTTTAATTCATTCCAGAAAATGTTCTTTCCAACTACATCTATTACAATACTAACCCCAAATCTAGCCATAGTTTACTTTTGTCCTGCACAGAAAATAAAAAAAAAAATATTTTAAAACCCCTGTAATGATATTAACAAAATTACATTTATTTCTCTCATCTCTCCATTTCTTTAGCATGCATTTCTGGCAGCTCTGAATTCAGCTCACAGCTGTAGAAAACAAGGCCACAAAAACAATTATGGCAGAATATTATTTGGCAAAACAAAACACTTGGAAATACTGACTGCTACACAGTATTTCTTTTACTTGAAACTCTCTATCTAGAGTGTTATTAATCTGTGGGGTGTTTGTGACACCTCATTAACATTAGATATTGGAGAGCAGTTCCACTTTCCAGCCCCTCTTATGGGCTGTGAGGTTCCATCCCATGCAGGCTGGTGACAAGCTGACCTCTGCAGCACATGTTTCTGCTCAAGGAAGCTGTGCAATCTCTGATCAAAGTCAAGCAAAAACTCAAGGAAGTGCTCAAAACCACAGGCCCTTATCAGGGCAAGTAACTCTGGGAGTCACTCTGACCTTAATCCTTCCTAGAACAATGAAATCATTGACTAACACAGTGAATCACTGTGGGAAGCTAAACATTCGTTAAAACAACACACACACAAAAGAAGTCAAAAACCAAATGCCAAATTTGAAGAGAGTAAACTTGCTCATGTATTTGGGGCAAAGGAACTAAACCCAGGATTTTCTTGCAATAAAATTGATGTCAGTGTAAGGAAACAGCCGACACACAAACCTCCATTGTCTCTTTCAAGAAGCGATGTTCTTGTTTGCATCTATCCTGGCTTTGTAAACCCAGGGTCAACTGATATTTTCAGATGTTTTACTTCTACACTGTTGCTAATAAAAAACCCAGTATGTGTAAAGAGAGGTTTTCAAGAGATATTAGTTATTACCTCAGAGAGCTGATACTACCACCATTCACGTGGTGTCAGTCAGAAAGTTTGTATGTCAGCACCTGGCACAAAATCGTATCTCCAATCTGAGTTCCATAGACCTTCACTACAAAAAGTTGGTCCACTCAGCTTTCCTTTATTTACTGTGCCTTTCATTCTTTTTATTTATGTCCAATTTCATTTATTTTCTATAATTTGTAGGTAGCTTAACTGATTGGCTCCTTTACAGGAGAATAGTTGAACTGCTATCTTCTACACTGAAGACACAATTTCATGATGGAATTTGTATTATTTATTTTATGCGTATTTCTGGCTCTTCCATTCCTTGCTTGCAAGCAAATGGTCTTGTTCCAAAGAAAACGGGGCCTTGATGTTATGTAACAAAATCCTTTGACCTCATTACAGATTCCTTTATGAAGCACAGATCGTTGCTGCCGCTGCTTCTCCCTTGTATTGTTTGACAGATTCCTTGTATTGGAATCTGACAACTGATCAGTCAAATTCAGCTCTCACCAGTCCGGGAATTCAAGGGAAACAAGCCCTCTCATGGATTTGTTACTGTCAAGTCAAAAGCGTGTGCTAAGAAAAAACCTGCATTATTTGCATTTCAGTGACTTTTCAGGCTGCTTGCTGCTCCTGCTGGATTGCAATAGCATGGTTATTTGAAGTGACTGCAAGGCAGAAACCTTACAACCACATAAAAATAATACAATTCTAATGTATTCATATGTTTGTTAAAGCTTGCTGGTGCTTAACTAAAACTAGAAATTGCCTGACAGTTTGGTTTTTAGCTTCCTAGAGCTGGCCAAGCAATGAAAAAATGTCTTGCATCATAAATTTGTGTTTATTATACACCAAAGTTTTCATGTACTTTAGAAGTTTAATAACCCATTTTTTCATTGAATATTTGATATTATTTTCCTGTATATACATATACACATATATATTTCAAATTGAAACATTCACATTACTGAACAGTGTAAAGATTCATGAGAGACCTTCAAGTGACAATGTTTTATCTACCATAAATAGTCTGCTAGAAAGCTGAAAAGCATGTGACCAGAAGGGGGGAGGAAAGAAAAAGCACCAAATCAATAGAAGCTTCTTCATCATCACTGTGACTAAAAATATGAGTCAGTGCAGATAGGATCTTATCTTCAGAAAACATACAAGTAAGGTAATCAGGCTTCATCACCCGCAAAAGAAAGCAACTCTGGGTCTCTCTGGTGTCCAAGAGAAACAGGGGTATCTGCATCACAGGAACTAGAGCTCATGAATCTGCTATGAAAAAACTCAAGTCAAAAAGAACGGATTTTCAAGCCTTTTTTTTTCTTTTTCTTGCAGTCTCACACAACGCGCAAATGTAAAATACAACCCCCAAAATACTAATTCTCTTAACTCAAAATAATGCACTTGGACCTAGGAATTACTTGAGTTTTTCCAGCAAAAAAAAAAAAAGCTATATAACAAAACGCCAGTTAGGTATGAAAATGCTCATAGGGAGGATAAGTATATATTTTCTGGAATAGCATCTTACTGAGCCTACAATAGATTAAATTAATGAACAGTTACCATTCCTGACCTTCAACAAGGGAGAAGTCAGGACTTTCTCTGAGCCCCTTGTTGATCTGTCCCTACAAACAAACAGGCAATGGAAAGACCAAAGCCTCAACAGACTTCTGCGGTTCAGCAAGGCTTCTGCAGAAGACACAAGTCTTGTAAAAGTCTATAATGCAGGTTTCACTTTCTTTCCCTGTAAAAATTGTTGCAATAAAGTTCTACTATGGGTATTCACCTCTCTGCTAAACCCAGGCTGCTTAAATTGCACATTCTTAGTGAGCTGTCAGTAATGTGGATAAATGATAAGGGTCAGGTATGATTTGCATTGGATCAGTGACTCTTAATATTCCTGTATTCCTTGTCTCAAGATAGTTCCTTGGCTGGCTTGTGTACAACTGAATACAAATAGCTATCTTATATAAAATTATCTCAACTAAAGAACATAATTTTTGCCATTTAAAAGAAATCGGTCGGCACTTTATACCCAGGAAACTATTTAGCATTCAGCAGTCCCTTCACAATAAAATCTTTATGCACTTACACAGTGACTCACATGGATCTCATTTAGAGATTACTGTCCCTCTCCAGAAGAACACCCCTCCAGAAATACTTGCAAACAAGAAAAAAAAAAAATGTATCCAAACACTTACTACTTGTCTTCTGTGTATGTTTAGTACTCAAGTTTAGTAAGTATGATTCTCTTACTTGCCTAGCTGTAATTATGGTGTCCCTTCAGGCACAGAAGATGATGTGAAACGTCAAGAGCATCACACCCATGAAGAGGCATTACACAGTCATCAAAAACCGGACTAACCCTGTCGTCTTTCATATTCATTTCATTCATATAATGATTTTTGGGATTATTTTATAGCTGACTAGACAAAATATTTTATCACATTGATGTTCTGTCTCTATTGGAGGTTTTTACTTGCCACTTACAAGAACAGTTTTTTGGGGAAGTTCCTTGAGTAGAACTGTGAAGAACCATCATTAAGGTAACTTTCCAGTAGACTGCAGGACCAATGTGCTTTTTAAGGCAGCCTGTGAACATGGATGCTCTAACGATCTAGGCTCATTAACTAGAAAGATATAAATCATTATTACAGCAGGAAACAGACTGCAACATTTAAAACTCAATTAGTGACAATGCAAGCAAGTGGGAGGCTACAAAACTCAGCTTGTCTGATGAATCAAAAAATTAGTGGAAGAATCAGGACCCACCTCTCTTGCTAATTTAGATTGGTGGGAAATCAGGAAATACTTCTCTATTGTAAATTGCAACAGTCAAAGAGTTTATTGGGTAACTGAAATGGCCATTTCTATTCCCTGTAGCCTTACTTCAGTTTTTCATCATTCTTATGTACAGTATTCTAATATTCATTAAGCTGTAGCAGATTTTTAGTTGCTAACCAGCACGAAGTCATTTTGTTAGCATCTGTGAACACCAGAAAGCTATTTCATACAAGAGTGCATCTTGTTTTTTAAAATGCATTTTAATTCAGTAAACCTCTAGAAACCAAAAATTCACATTTTGCAATTGCTGAAGGATATGTTCCTCAAACCAGAGAAATGGTGGAAGTGGTGAAAGAGAAGAAAGTGCAAGGTACAAATGCAGCGCCTTATGAGCCAGAGGAGGTCACTTTACCTGTCCCCCAAACTTCGTTCACACACAGAGGGATTGTTCAGTGCACAGAATGGTTAATTCTCTGCATTCAGGATTAAAAAAACACACACAAAAAACCTCAAAGAAAACAAACAAAATCAACTCCCAGAAAGAAAAGACTAGATTTTTCTTCCAAAGCCATTGTATCCTGAGTGTAATACATATAAAATAACATATGAAAAAAGGTTTCTTTCTGCTACTTAGGTAATCACTACAGGAGGGAAAGGGCTCCCTAAATATAAATGAAGGGAAAATATTCACAGAATTGTAGGGGTAGGAAGGGACCTGCAGACACCATCAAGTCAACCCCCCTTCCAAAGCAGGTTCCCTAGGACAGGGATTGATTTAAACACAAAGTTTAGTTGTCTGTTGTTGACCTGACTGTTCAGGAATGGAGGCAGTGAGGGGTTCAGTGTGGCAAATACAGGCTTTGTGAGAAATTCCAGAAAGAGCAGCACTAAGGAAAACAACACGATCACGCAAAGTATCGATACACTTCTGATATAAAGTACAAGCTCACTGTTAACGTTGCTCGAAATGCACGCTTTAGAATTGTCTTAATGCCTACTTTTACTTTGCTCTTTTCCTTATGTTTCCTTTCACCCTATTTTAGAACACACTGGGACAAAGATGGCAGAAAAGCTACGGCAGGAGGGAAGGAGGGGAACACAGCTTTCAAGGTTCCGGCTTGTCCCTAAACTTGGACTGCATCAAATCAACTCTCAGTCTCAAGGCAGGTCCATACTTAAGTGACAGGCCAAGAATAAATGAAGTGCAGATGTGAAAAAAAATTAATTCCTGAAGACAAGAGCTGTCATCTAATAATCCACAATCGTGCTTTATTTTTAAATGATGTAAGCCAGAAAAAAATCAGCCACTCTGAAAGGAATGAGTAAACAAAACCAGTGTATATTCAAAGTTAAAATCACGTTTCACGCTTAGTTCAATGCATTTTTTACAGAAAATATGCTCTCTGTGTGTCATATATGATTTTGCATCCCAGATTAAAAAAAAAAATTCCATCATTTTCTTCATATTACTAAAGAAGAGTTTATTTCAACAAGAAAGAAAACAAAAGCAAAGCATGTCATTGTTTCCATTGAAAACCATCAGGAAAACAAGTGGAAAATAGCAGCCTCAGAACACAAAAAAATGCATATGGGGCTGCAAAACATCATTAAAGTTTAATCATCCCTCCAAGCCTTTAAACTCAGCTGGGGTCCTCCAATTTTCATACTTTACCCATCAAGAGGAACTGCATAAGCTCAGACTCTGATTTAGTATGAATCAGTCATCCTGCATAGGTCAGCACAAAGGCCTCATCATCATGAAAGCATCACCCCCACCTTCACTAGCCTTTTCCTGCAGCCTGCTTCTGCAAAGTTAGCATCACAGGCTATGATATGTTAAGGATGGCACTTCACCAGCTGGTGTGGAGCCAGGTCATCCTGCCTCATGCTGCCAAGCTGAACAAGGACCAGAACGGCTGGTTCAGGTCCCACTGATGAACGGCTGACAACTTACAGTAGGTGGTATTCCTTCCCAGGAACTATCTGCATCTCCTATTTTTGTTTAAGAAAAAAAAAAACACCAAACTTCTTTTGAAAGATATTCTGTCTTTTAGTTTTTCAATGTGTAGTACTCGCAGCACAGAACAGCTGTGAAACATTAGGTGGATATTCTACAATAAGGAAAGGTAATATCTGCTGGCAGCTCTTCAAATTCAACTTTGAGGACAGTAAAAGATAGTGTCAACAGAGTGCAGGGGTAGGCACTATGCTACGCTGAATAGCCACAGTTACATTAGTCACTAAATTAAGCCGCTTTACAGCCTACAACACACTATGCTCAATCCTCCCCTCAGAAACTCCTTCTCTATTTGACTTTGATTTCTCAAACTTAATTCTGTTTTTCTGCGCCTTTGGGGGAAACAGTTCCTGCTATATTAGGTGCAGAGAGGGTGTGCCTGATGTTAATACTATGGGCATGGGAACACACCTGACATATTTGAAAAGGATTTATATATTTTCCAATTGAAAAGAAACAATGTAAACCAGAAATCATGAAATCTAACCAAAACCTATTTTCAAGCTGCCTGGGCACAAACAAAAATTAAGGAAGACACTCAGAGTACAGCCTACTTTTTACAACTGATTTCCAGCCAGTGTCATTAGATCTTTATCCTTCACCTCACCTGTTTACCTGTGGCAGGGTGACAGCAAGAGAGGACAAAAGGAAGAGAAAACAAATCCACCAAATCTAAGCCCATAGTCACTAAGTCAACTTTTGTTTGGAGAGTGGAAGTTCATGGCTCCAAATAAAATCTACTGCACAGTATAACAGAAGAACTTTAGAACAGCAAAATTATTTTATTTTGCATAGTAAGGATTACACTGGGAATGACTAAAACTAGAAGGACCTGAGCTGGTATAAGAAACAACATCTATAGATTTGAAATAACGTAGACTTTCTTTTCATAAAGTCAAGTCTTTACATCATCGGTCGTATAATCCACATAGGACTAAGCATGTGGATTAAGTATTACCCAAGAAAAGTCATTACAAACAGTAGACAGACCAGGTGACTGTGCAATGAAATGGAGAGTAGTAGGCAGTAATCTCCTCCTCCTCAAATCTCCTTTGGCCATTGTGCCCCAGACGCTTTAGCCCATGAATGGACATCCCAGCCAAATTAGAGATTTACAGCAGTTGACCTGCAGGAATATGGAAACTCCCAGAAAAACAAGGCAAATTAACCCATGTGAAGGGTCCGCAATTGAACTAATGCAGGTGTCCATGTTAATCTGCTTAGCAAATGACTTCTGGTTTCTCTACAGCAGATCACTGCAACTGCTTTTAGGAAGAAAAAAGGTTTCCAGATGCAAGCTTTCACTTGGCTGTCCCTTGGTGGGTGAGGAGGGCCATGCTGAGGAAGGCATCTAGCTGGAGTGTTGGTGAGGGGTATGTTTTTGATTTATTCCTATCCATACTTTGGCTTTTAAAAACAAACACAAGTTTAATCACAGGGCCCAGAGCAGACTGCCAGCAAACTGGCAGGCACCAAACAAACATATACGTGATGCTTGGATAAGAGTTATTCCCTCTCTGTCTTATGAAATACTACCCCAGGAACAGCAGCTTTATGGAAATCTAGACAGTGTTACCGAATGATATGTTGCCCTTTGCAGCTCACGTTGCTCTCACACGAAAATCTATCATTGCACTCCTTCTGTAAGATGGAGAAGAATCCCATTAACATCTCTATTAAAAGGGTTTTGAAACCAAATCCCGGAGTTAACAAGCATGAAACATCAACCACAAAACACATCTAAAGAGCTTTTGGTTTCCCAGGAGGGTTATGAATATTTTTTCTTGCTATTTTCCTTAACAGCAAATGAAATAATAGTAACAAATGGTTCTGATAATTAAATGCCTCCACATGTTTCTGGAGGCGTTTACTTCTTTGCAGTTACGTACAAGTAAAATAACTGTATGTTATGCTGCAGCAGAGTTTATTCTTTGAGAGTATTCCTTACGTATTTTCTCAGGAAAAAAAATCATTAAGTCACCAGATGCAACAAATACTAGTGTTTCTCCATCATCATGATTGTGCCGGACCAAAGAAATTCACACAACAAATTATTATATATAAAACTCTCTAATATTAAAGGAAAAAAAAAAGCAGCTGTAAATAAAAAGATATATTCCTCACCCAATGATATTCCCTAACTAAAAGTTCCCACAAGTGTGAAGAAATTTCAGCAATTCCTTGTTCATTTCTAAGATTTAACCCATGTCTTCATGCAACAAACCACTTCTTGATGATCTTGTAAAGACGACTGAGTAGGCTATGCTGGTTTTCCAAAACAAGAGCTAAAGGATTCAACAAAAAGTCACAAAAGACCCAAACAGATGACTAGGCAGGCCACCATAAGCAACCAGAAAAGTTTAAGTACCAAAGAAAACATTTCTTCTTCCCTAATGAAAGCAGAAAGAAAAGTCTCTGACCTTATGACGCTGAGAGTCACAAGAGGGGGAAATAAAAATATTTTCATTAACTTTCAGACAGTCTAAAAAACATGGAATGACTTTGGAAACCTTATAAAAGTAATGAAAATGCTTCACAAATATCAGTGTATATCTTCTTACTACTCTTAATTAAAAGTAATTGCTGTTAATTAAAATAAGCAATCTTATAACTGAATTTGTCCTCTATTTTCCATCTGACCAAACTCACTTACCAAATTAGCTACCGGAACAGCAATTTACCCTATATACTACTGCATGGGGTACAGAAAGCTGACTACCTCTCTGGCTATGACACCTCGGCATCTTTCTGGCTCACTACAGGCATATGGTGCTAAAATAAAGAACACAGCACACTTTTGCAGAAGTGAATCAAATCAGCTCCCTGCAATTCAGTCCTCCAGCACGTAACAGCAAGGTTTATATCCTCAGCAGGAGGTTATGTTAATAGCTCTGCATTTCCTACATGGGAAGAGTAGATGTAAGAACAAGTGCATTAGCAGATCCAAAACATGCAATTATTGGTTTGAATAAGATACCAAAGCATTAAAAGATCCTAACGAGAAATAGCAAAAATCAAACGTTGAATGATCCACTGACTTTTTTTTTTAATCTCCCAAATTGATGGCATCCTCTTCTGGCAGAGGTTGCTGTTATAAGTCACATAAGCCTATATATTTATTTACTGACATTTCTCCAGCCAAGATATCACAGGCATATAACCTCATCAGCAGGGAGAACAGATGGACATTTCCAACAGAGCCTCCTGTCCTCCCAGTCCAGCCTCCTCTTCTCAGCATACTTGATATCCTTAAGTGACGAGATAGTGCTTTGGCTGCCAGCACTGCTACCCATGTGCTCTATTTGCAGAGTGCCCGCTCAGCCATGTCACAGGTGCCAAATACTGGCGACCAAGGATCTTCAGGCTGCTCTCCTTTTCTGCTGATGATGCATTACTATTACACTGGATATCTACCACCAAAAGATACATGAGTAAATAAAACAATGCACCCTTTTAACATTAGCATTTCCCCTTCCATTGGGACTGAAAGTACAGAACTTCATCTTTATTCTTTTTACCGCATTAAAAGCTTCTTGATATGAGCCCAAGCAGCAGTACTAAATTGCAGGCAAAGAGTTAAAAGAACACTTTAAGGCTGCAAAGTCAAGTACTCAGTACCAGAATTCAGGCTTCTTTCGTATGTGTTATCATCATCTTCAATTAGACACCACAGTAACACCTCCTTTCTCCCCAGGAATCTTGCCACATACAGTGCAAAGAATGGACTGTAGAGATTTTCAAAGAGCAAGACTCTGGTTTTCCCCTTCTTCAACATACGGTTCCATGCAGAAGCCTTGCACTGGTTCTGTCTCACACCACGACTCAAACACAGAGCCTCTTACTTTCCCTGGGGGTTCTTCCAAGGCATGCAGCACCAGGCACAGCGGGGCTTTAAGTGGAACATCATCACAATCTTTTCACAGGACCTGGATTCCAAGTAAATGCTTATTAAGTCTGACTATCAATTGGAAATACACAATGTGAACTCAGACTCTCAAGGAAAAAAACAAACACCAAAACATCCAGTGTGGGGCGAATGCAAGCACTGTGCCTCACAGTTTCATGTGCCCAACTACATAACCAGCAATTCAGCAAAATCTTAACCCAGGGTTTCAACTCAGGAGACGGGACAAACCTAATGAAGAGCCAGCTGTAGAACATCTGGTTTGCACTGACAAGCAGCCTATGCTGCTGGCTGTGCTGTGGGAGAGGTCTGGACACATGCAGAAAGTCTTCAGGTACAGCAGAGGAACTATAAATTCACACCTAGTTTGTACGCTTGCGTCCTTTTTTGGGTGCTATCTGACTTTAAATCACAGTCATTACAAGCTCAGGCACAATGTACCTTGTCTACACTGTAATTTTAACAGCATTAGTGGAGGCTCCCTAGATTGTACTATAGAAGTGAAATTGGATTGAAATAATGAAGCCTAAAGATGACTCTATGGCTAAAGTCATCCCAGATGCCATATGTTCGTGTCGCTGTCACTTGTACCAGTGTGTACCACAGAGATGAAGAGTAGGGAGAGATGTCTGGTTTGATCTTTACAGCCTCCACACTGCAAAATATGACAAATTTCCCTTTGGACTTCTGCCATAGTACCTCCAATGGCTTAAACTAGAGTTTGCAATACAAAAAAATGTCAAACCTCTAAGTATGCCAACAGCATTTTGAAAAGGAAACACTATTTAATGAAATAGATAACTCTAAAGCTCATCCATTTTTCTTCTTAATTCTGCTCCATGTCCAGTAATCCCTTGTAAATCAGGCAGAAGCACCAACTCCAACCAGCACCTACAACTGGAAGCGTTTACAAGAACAGACTTGTGCTTTTAAATTTTCAAGACACTGAAGCAAATTGTCTTTGGATTCAAGATTTATTGGGGTTCTTTAATAGGTCCTTTCCTCACCCTACTCTAAAGAGCTTTTGAATTTATTTTTCATAATCTGCATACATGTTCATTTTTATACTGCCATATGAAAACTTAAAAGAAACCACCAACCAGATTTCTGGTCATACATTACAAAAAAACCCCAAACTTCTGCCCTAAGATTAGTTTCTGAAGTCCCCAGAGGGAAAAAACCCTAGAAAACCTTCTAGTGATACCATAATGTAAGAAGAGTTCATTGATGCACTGTGAACAGTTCAGTCTATAATCTGTGCCTCTTGTCAGAATTCAGGCACTTTTTCCTACAGCAGTAACAGTTCTAAGACACAAGCACATACACCGGTGAAAGTTTTTAAAACAAAAGAATCCTCCACATTTAATCAGTCAACACATCATATTAAACACACACATAAACGCTCAATTACCATTTTTGGAGGCACTGCAGTATAGGAGAGAAGGAGACCAAAGCCCACAGTCCTCACATCCTGATAAGTCTGCTGATGTATCCTCAAAAAAAGCAGCTCCCCCAAACCCCAATACTTCAGTTTTAAGTGAATTAATTTTGTCTCTACTAACCCTAGGGGAATCCTTCCAGAATATTTTTGCTCTCTAGATCAGGAGCTTTTCTTCTAACTCCCAGCTGACTTCTTATTAATAGGTCACCATCCATTATTGTATCAATGCTGACTTGGGTCATCTCCCCTCAAGCTTTTATTCTCTGTTTGCCTCGTTCCACCCCTTCTGCCCCATTCATCCTTGTAGCATTTTCTCTATACCTGGTTCTGTTTAATTTCATCTTGAATACACACAATCAGAAATCAATGTGTTATTCCAGACAAGTATCACCAGGGCTTTGAACCATGCTGATAAAGAACAGCTCAACACTTCCCCGTGTTATTAGAAATGCCTTTTCAGGCAGGACAAAATTTGTCTTTTTTTACATTTCCAGCCATTCTGCAATTAACTATCAAAGCCAGGACCTTCTCCTCCACAGACATACTGACGCGCAACCTGCTCACAACAGAAACACTCAGCTCACATACAAAACTAGGGATTTCATCCCATTTCTCACCGCAACCTTTAATACGTTCCAGTTCTTTTCATTTCCAGACCCTCTCTATTTGACAGTGCCTCCCACAGAGTGTCCTCAATAAAATTTATTAGCACATGCCCACTCTCTTATGCCAAGATAATTAATGAAAATATTATATACAATTTGTCTCCGGATCAACCTCCAAGTCTTCTGGGAAGAGGTGCTCCCTTCAGCAGTGCTCAGGCAACCTCATCTTCACATTACAAGGTTGACAGAGTTGGTGATAATCACAAGCCGGTTACCTCAAGGATGGACAGAACACCTAGATGCACATTCTACACTGAAGCTCTCATGCAGCCAAGTCAGCCCCATCTAGCCCCTGTCATGGGCAGTGACACCCTCCACTAGACCAGGTTGCCCAAAGCCCGATTCCAACCTGGCCTTGAACTCTACCAGGGAGGGGGCAGCCACAGCTTCTCTGGGCAGCCTGTGTCAGGGACTCACCACCCTCAGGTATTGAAAGAAATTGGAAGAATTTCTTCCTAACACCTAAATTTTCTGTCCTCCATCCTAGAGCCATCACCACTAGTCTGATGACTATCATGCCCTTGTAAAAAGTCCCTCTCCAGCTTTCTTGAAGGCCTCCTTTATGTACTGGAAGGCCACAATAAGGTCTCCCCAGAGCCTTCTCATCTCCAGGCTGAACAAACCCTACTCTCTCAGCCTGTCTTCATAGCAGAGTTTCTCCAGCCCTCTGATCATCTTTGTGGCCATCCTCTGAACTCACTCTAACAGCTTCACGTCCATCTTATGTTTGGGGACCCCAGAGCTGGACACAGTACTCCAGGTGGGGTCTCACTATAGCAGAGTAGAGGGACAGAATCACTTTGATTTGCTAGACACTCTTCTTTTGCTGTGTCCCAGGACACAGTTGGCTCTCCGGGCTGTAAGTGCACATTGCCAACTGATGTTGAGGTTTTCATCCACCAAGTCCTTCTCTTCTAGGCTGCTCTCAATTCATTCTCCACTCAGCCTGTAGTTGTCCCTGGGATTGCCCCAACCCAGGGGCAGGACGTTGCACTTGGCCTTGTTGAACTTCATGCAGTTCATACAGGCCTATCTCTCAAGCCTGTCACTGTGCTTCTGGATGGCATTCCTTCCTTCCAGTGTGTCAGGTGCACCACAGTTGAGGTGAGGTTGCATCCAACCTCAACCATTCTGGGATAACATGTTCTTGTTGAGTGTCATTTAAGACAAAGCATTTTTCACAGGGTGCTCTAAATACCTTAAAAATACCTCAAGTTTTGCCTCTCAAGGCCTTAAAAAAAAAAAAAAAGCCCTCATCCCATTTGCTCTAGAAACAACTTGCAGCTGTACTAGCTCAGGTGCCTAACAACTGGCAGCCACAAGCATTCTAATTATTGACCATCAGTTCCCTTAGTCTCTGAAAACAGCATGCTACTGGTGCCATCCCAGCTTTGGCTCAAGAAGTTCACTAGCTATGGTACTACAGACCAAGTACCATACATTCAGGAAAAAAGAAAAATTAGATCAAAGCAAGCCTTGGGAAAATTTCTGCAGCATGTATGAATTACAGTGAGCCACAGCAGCTACACTGAAGCACAATAAAATAGTTCCTCTTTTTTTCTTATATGCCTTTATGAGATATTCATACACATGCTCCCAGAAAACACCGGCAGTTTGCTTTATCTCAGTTTTACTAGTAGAAACCACATGAAAAATCATTCACTGTACCTTGAAGACTGGCAAGGTCTCAAAGGCACACTGACAGCACCCTCTTAGCAATAGGACAAAGCTTCTACCCAGACTCAATATGCCTGCACACAGTTGGTTGCTAATGGTTTATCAGCTAATGGTTCATGAGGATGGACAAAGTTCAGCTACCAAAGGTATGGATGGACAGCAAAAGCCACATACTTCTTCCAAGCACCCAGCAAGGGGTTCTCTTGTCTGTGCATTGCTGCAACATCTCAATGCAGTGTCTTAATACCTGCAGAGAAAAGCCCCTCAGCCCAAATGCTTGTAACCCACAGGCTCCAGACCAGCCCAGGTTTGACACACGCTCCGATCCTGCCAATCGGCACTTACCACAGGAGAACGACTTTGCCCAGGAAGATGACTACAACTCTGAATAGCTGGTTGTCCCTTTTAACCTTATTTTCTTTCTGGTTCTGCTTCAGCCTAGAGATGTTGCTGCAGGCATTACTGCCAACGCTGCAGGTCAGGCTTCCTAGCAGTGGATCAGCCACCTGACACAACAGGGTCAGCACACAGAAACAGGGCGAACATCTGCACAACAGCCAAGTACTGCCCACAATTAGCATGGCAAGGGAGATTACTGTTTGCCAGCAAGGACATATTTGACAAAAGCACCAGCTACCCAATATGAGCCAGACAACTCTGCCGGCGACTGGAGAGAGGAATTAGGGGTAGGTTTGTTTTTCTTGACATTGACATCCAAGCAAGGAATCGCAGACTCTCTCTTCACCTCCTGTCTGCAGCAAGAGCCACTCTGCAGCGCACCCTGTGAGAACACCACTAAGCTCACACCTTAAAAGAAGTTGAACCCTGCTAGAAACAGGCTCATGCTGAAATATGGAACTTACAGGAGGCACCTGCTCCATGCCATTTAGTAGAAAGACACAGCCATACTCTTACCAAAGAAACCAAACGCTGTAGCTAAGACAATTTTAAATACATGCATTTTGTTCAGACATAATTTCCCTGCTCTTCCTTTTCTTGAAAGAACAATTAAAAGAACACTCGTAGTTTACATCAAAAATACCATTTCAGAATACAAAATCCTGACTTTTGAAAAAAACATCCTTTTTTCTTCATATATACTCAATTTTGTATGGCACTGCTTTTTATATAAAAATAAAACTAAACTTGTTCTAGTAACTTGTTTCTCTCAACTTAGTTTACTGAGGTTAGATTTTGGTAGGGAAATCTATTTGACACAAGTAAAAATCATATTCTTTAAAAAAAATGTATGTTTGAAGATGCACATTAAAACTAAGAGGCTCAATTATGCAATGTCAGTTGTTCCAGTAGCTTCCTACTATGGAATGTGTCTGGAGATAAAAAACCAGAACTAATATCTCCTTTAATTCCATTTTCAAGATTTCAGTAATCTCCACATGTTGTTCTTTTACTTGTTCCCCCTTCACATTTCTCTTTCTTCACTTCTTTGGCTGTACCAGCCTCCCTTGCAAAAGTTGCCTCACAGATCCTTAAAACCAAAATGGTCATGAAGTCTATACTATAATCTTTACATCATCTTCACGATACCATCCATATTGCACCTCTAGATCTAAAATCCAGTTGCAACAGTGGAAGCATCTGTATATCAAAAAAGTTACAAAAAATCATGGCAAAAGTACTTAAAAATATTTTATAGAAAATATGCAGTTAAATTGTAAGATATAGTCCGAATATCTTCCTTTCTACTGGCTGCACATTACTGCACGTTTATCCTTCTCTTTCATGTAATGATCTAAAAGCAGAGCTTCCTCTTCTGTGGCATGGTCAGCATCGTACGTTACCAGTCTCACAGATGAACCTGTAAAAAAATGGCTTAGCTGTTCCTGCTCTAGAAAATGTATTAACATGATACAAACCCAGTACACTCTGTTGAACCAAACAGTCCCTCACTGTTCTGTCTGAGCATCTGGGCACTGGCACCACAACTCAAGTAGAAACTCAATAGTTCAGAGGACTTGGCTGGCACACAAGGTCCACTCTTGCAGAATGGTAGGAGACAGGGTCAAGGGTCTTGCTGAGACTGGACCCAAAGTGAGATACAAATTTGTTTTCTTACATAAATGTAACATCACCAACAACTGTTATTCGGCACAAAAGAAAGATACAGAAAACATGAAAGCTTGAACCCCCTTGTCTTGTCCCTTATGACTTTCAAAGCATATGTTCTCTCGCTTCTCAAGAAATGTTGACAAGACATGCTGTCTCTTTCCATCTTCCATTCCCCTCCTCTCTCTTCCCCTTAAACCCTGAGAAAGGGTGTCAAGACATATGAAATGCCCAACACACTTACTCTCCCTTGGAAAAAGCTAAGCCAGACCTGCTTCCCCAAAGCCCACATCATCGTAAATTCAAAGCAAAACCCTAAGTCTCTTTAAAAACATGTTCAAGAGCAAGAGCAACACAAAATAAAGGAGGAGATTTGATAATCCTTTCTTTAGAAGGATTACCTGTTTTCTAATCCAAGTGTTTATCTTCACTCTTGGCTGTTAGCAAAACCTGTGATATGTGAACACTGACATTTCCTTTTATCTGAAGCACCTGCAACAAAACTTAATGGGTAATGTAGTACTAAAAGAATTTTGCCCCAAATGCTGTTTAGTTCCAATTCCTCAATTGATTACTTTGCATCAGTAATGACACATAAGCAAAAAACCCACTACCAACAAAAACCTACAGCAACAAAAGGACAGGAACTAGTGGGACAGACTGATTTGCGAAGCAGAAACTGTCTTTTAAGAGATGACTGCAGAGAGCTTGGCATAATGGCATGGCAATCTGATTAGCATGGCTGACTACTACTTTGATTAGATAATAATTTTCAGTAATGAACCCTCAGATGACAGAGATTAAAATAATTCAGTATTACAGTAAATTCAGGTGGTACTAAATACATGACCAAATTTGATTCTTAGAAGATATTCCAGCATGTATGAAAACCCATCATCAGGTCTCCTCCAAACTACTTGCTCCATGCCAGCTCTGTGTGTATAGACCACATCAGGGCATGAAGTCCTATTGCTTCATCTCCATTTCTGCTATCTCACTGACATAGCGATAAAGCCAAACCCCTAGCAACAACCTTGCTCTGCAACAGATATACAGATAAAATGAAGCCCATTCACTAGCCCAAGCCCTCTCCTTCTTCCCAAACTGCCACAGGCGCTGGGCAACATGGAGCCCCACTCCCATGCACAAGTTAAAGGTCTTTCCAAAAAAGAGAACCCAATTGTCTCAGTGCACACACAAAAAGGCCCAAGGAAAAGGCTTGTGTTCGGGCATTGCATTTTGTTCCACAACCACCTGCCTCGCACCAGAGACCCCTACAGTTCCACAAACAGGACACCATCAGCAAAGCTTTGTCAAGATTCCCACGTAACACCGACAGATAATAGAGAGATACTCAAGTTCAGCCCTGGAAGAAAATATATTAATACATGTTTTCTCTCCTTGCATAGGAGCAAGGGAAATAACCTTGTTCTAACCAAAAGAATAAGAACTTGGATTTATTTTTGACAGTCTTATAAGTACATGAGCAAAAGGAAGCACAGGGGTCCTACAGGAAAGTGGGAGAAGGACTGTTCTTCAGAGAGTGTAAGGATACGACAAGGAGCAGTGGCTTCAAGCTGAAAGAGGGTAGGTTTAGATTAGATGTTAGGAAGACATTATTTACTGTGAGAGTGGTGAGGCGGTGGAACAGGTTGCCCGGAGAGATTCTGGGAGCCCCATCCTGGAAGTGTTTAAGGCCAGGCTGGATGAGGCTCTTGGTCTGGTGGAGGGTGTCTCTGCAACATAAATAACACACACACACCCCGCCCAAACCCCAAAACAAGAAGGCAACACAAGCTTATAAATATCCTTTCAACCATCGTCGGCTAGAAAAAGGACAACTGCATAGATCAAAGCACTCTGTAACACAGCAGAATTTTTACTGCTGCAAACAGAATTAATTCAAAAGGAAAACACCTCACCCAAATTTTAGGGCTGAAAAACAATGATTAATCATGGGAAGAACTGATATAAGGTACCTGTTTAAGAATCCTCTGCAGCCAGGGATGCTGCAAGACACTTTCCTTCTTGCTTTCATTCCTGATTGAGCTTCCATCTAGTACCAAACTTTCACCAAAATTCAGTTAGTTGCTACCCATATTAAAATAAAGCTAACCTACCCTTTTAGCCGATTCTCTGAGATGCAAACCCATCTCTCTGCTTAGGCAGGACATCACAATCCCACGGTTTTGGCTAGGACAGTTAATTTTCCTCATAGTAGCTAGTAGGGGGCTGTGTTACAGATTTGTGCTGGAAATAACGTTAACAACACAGCACTGACATAGAGCCAAGGCCTCTTCTGCTTCTTGCCCTGCCAATGAGTAGTGCAAAAGGAGTTGGGAGGACATACAGTAAATTCTGCAGTTTGAAGATCAAAACAGAGAGGAGAGAAAAGAAGTCCCTTAAATAAATGAATGTGTGAGCAAAAATGATTGGGTGTTGCCTTCAGAGAAGGGGACAATACAAGAGCTTGTAACAAGGAACAGAAGTATTCCTTCTATTTGCATGTCAGGTACTCAGCAAACCACCTATTTACGGGTTTGTCACAGGAAAAGGGCAATGGCTTTTAAAAGCAGTTGTATTTCCTCACTGTACTGTTCAGCAACTCAACAGGTAAAAGCAGGGAATTAACCTCAAGCCCAATTACATATTTGAAATCCATCCCTACCCACTGCTATTCAAGTATTTCTTTATGTGCCACAAGAAATAATCCAGTAAATTATGTTCTACTCCACTTTGACCTGTGACTGGTTTCCATCTGTGAATACTGGGTTGTTCCTATTCTGCTTTTAAGACAAGATCAAGCAGCAGATTGTCCTGCATGGTCTGGCACTATTAGATTGCACTCTGCAATTCTGCATTTCACTCTCCTGGAGCGAACCATCTGTTCTACACGTTTTAGATACTGACCACTTGATTGGAAGCAACTTCATTAAAAATTAAGGGGCGGGGCGGGGGGGGGGAGGGGGGAAGTACTTTTGCACAGTACTTCCACTTACTTAGGATGCACATGTATAATGGAAAAAACTGTTCTTTTTAAATATACATAACATGCACACTTCCTAGATACTAATATTGAGCAATCAAGGCATTCTTGGGTTTAGTATTTTGTTTCTATTAAGTACTTTTTTTTTCCCACAGCACCTTAAAATTTGATGGATCCTTTCACACCAGCAGCACTAACTTCTCATTGGAGAACATACCCATAAAATACATATGAAGGCTCTAAATTAATTTAAAATTCCTAAGGAATAGTCAATAATGAGGTTTGAGCAGCTAAACAGACTAGTTATGTCAGGAGGAACTAAAGGGGGAACTAACTTTTTCTTTAGTCAAAAACCATAAATAACATAGAAAAATTAAGCTTTGAGCTGGGAAGTGCCTCATTAATCCAGTCAGCTCGAATGAATGGGGAACTTTTCCAAACCTTTTAACAAAGAACTCCTGGACAAAAACCCAAACATAAAAAGGAAGCCCACAGAAGCTGCAAGCAAGGAAAGGTAGGCCTGGGAGGAATACAGAGAAATTTTCTGAGCAGCCACAGATACAGTCAGGAAAGCTAAAGGCCTGAGAGAACTAAATCTGTCAAGAAATGGCAAGGAGAACAAGAAAAGCTCCTATACGTATGTCAGTGATAGAAGGAAGATGGGAGAAAACATGAGCCCTCTCCAGAAGGAAACAGGATACCTGGCTACCCAGGATCTGGAGAAGGACAAGGTACACTCAACTACACTTTTGCCTCAGTATTTTTACCAGCAACTGCTCTAGCCACTAAACCCAAGTTGCACGAGCCAAAGGCAGGGACTGGAAGAATGAAGATAAATCACTGCAGGAAAAGATCAGGTTCAAGAACATCTAAGGAACCTGCATGTGCACAAGTCCATAGGAACTGATGAGATGCATCCATGGGTCCTGAGGGAACTGACAGATGAAGTTGCCAAGCCACTTTCCATCACATCGGAGAAGCCGTGGCAGTCCATGAAGTTCCCACTGACTGGAAAAGGGAAAACATCACCCCCATTTCTAAGAAGAGGAAAAAAAGGAAGACATGGGGAACTACAGTCCAGTCAGTCTCACCTCTATGCTGCCTGGCAAGATCGTGCTAAGGCACATGGAAAATAAGGAGGTGATGGGCGACAGCAACCATGGCTTCACTAAAGACCAATAATGCTTGACAAATTTGGTGACCTTCTATGATGGGTTTACAGCACTGGTGGATAAGGGAAAGCAACTGATGTCATCTACCTTAGACTTGTGCAAAGCATGTGGCTCTATCCCAGATGACAACCGTGCCTCTGTACTGGAGACATGGATTTGATGGACAAACCGTTCAATAGGAAAGGAATTGGCTGGATAGTCGCACTCAAAGAGCTGCAGCCAATGGCTCAAAGTCCAAGGGGAGACCAGTGATGAGCGGCGTTGTCAGGAGACAGTATTGGAACCATCGCTGTTTCACATTCTTTATCAGTGACATGGACAGTGGGATTGAGTGCACCCGTCAGTGAGTTTGCTGTCCACACTAAGCTATGAGGTACAACTCTCATGCTAGGTGGTATCCGTTCTGTCCAGAGGGACTTTGACAGGCTTGAAAAGTGGGCCCACATACAAGGTCCAGCACATGGGTTGGGGCTATCCCAAACACAATACTGGCTGGGTGGAGAATGGATTGAGACCAGCCCTGAGGAGAAATACTTGGGGATGTTAGTGGACTGGAATGGGGGGAGGAAGCTTGCAAGGAATTTAACTCTGTCTTCAACCACTGGGTGTAATTTCCCTGGAGTTTATATAATCCATGCCAATTTACTTTTTTAACCCCTGAAATCTTCTGTCTTCTGGAACCCTAACATTATTTGTATCCCTTGTTTGACACTGTGCTCCTCTGTATAGTAAATAAGCAAACTGCACATTTCATCCACATTCTGTTCCTATTACATCTTTACAGAGCACTCCATGTGAGCCAGCTACTACCAAAAGCTGACAAATGTAAAATCAATATACCTCTCACAAGAATAAAGCATCAAATTTCCACATGTTCTAAAGGAATACAAAAGCCATTCCATGCAGTATTTAAGGTTTTCTAAAATACTGGGGTTTTTTTTTGTCCTCGGCACAACGATTAGATCAACATATCTACCCACTCTATAGAGCCAACATGTCCTGCTGTTCCACAACTCTGTGGTTCTTTTAAAATCATTTCAACCACAGCATCTGAAACAGGTCATCCTTCAGCTCTTTCTCATCTCTGCTGGTAATAAACAGCAGCCCAAATGAACTCAGCTAATAGAGAGAGAGAAAGATGCATGTACTATAACAAACACAATCAAAAATATTAGTTAAATACTACTGCAAGTTCATCTGTTCTGAAGTGACTATACTGAACATTGCAAAATAGTGTTTGCAGCCGCTGACTGTGCTCATTCCCGATGTTAAGGAAGTATATTAGCAACATGCCACATATCAGTACCACTAGGAATGAACACTTGTGTTCTTCCAGGTCAACAGCAGTAAGTAAAATAACATTTTGCTCTTTAAAAGTTGTTTTCCTTAGAGAACTTCCAACTAGTTTACTAACCAGTAAGTTAAATTTCCCAATGACTACTACACACCCACACTTTTGCCCTTCCCCAGAAACTGTTGTGTGAAGATGCAGTGTCACTGGTACCATCACTGCAGTTGTTAGCTATCATACTCTCTACAACATCTGGTGCTTACAACAAGGCTTACAGCTCAATCCAGCTACTGCAGGCTTAAAGCAGCCTAGCAGAAATAACTTGGGGTTTTGTCCTTCTGGAGATAATTCAGTGACAAAATACCATTCCAAATAAGATGTTTAGTACTACAGAACTACAGCCACCCTGAATTGTGTTAGGTGTCAATATGAGTGGTCACTTCCATAGTTGGCATTTCTGCAAAGCAAAAATAAAAAGTGACTGCCTCTGAGCAGCAGCAAACAACTGCCAAGAACAACTGGTTTGCCCAAGCAGTATACTGTGAGCTAACAAACAAAATAAGGAATGGAAAAGCCGTATTAGATTCCAGAAAAAGTTGCTGCTAATGTAGGAGCCAAAACAGCGTTAACGCCTAGTTCTCCCAGAAGCTTATTGCTACATACTGTAGCTACCTCATGGAAGAAAAGTTAAAAAGGAACTCAGCCTAACCTTCTCTGACATCTAGAAACACCAAAGCAGGAGAGTTGTACAGTGTATCTTGGGACTACACGAAGCCTACAGAATACCCATTTCAATGTGACTTGCACACATGCTATTAAAAAATTAGGAGACACCTAAAAAGTGCTTGCCGGACAAGATATTTAGAACAAAATGTTAATAAGCAAATAAAAGCACAGCTGAAAGCTTGGCAAACAGGAGCAGTGACACAGAGGAGAGAAGATTTATGCTCAGCTCTGTCAGAGTGCACATGCGTACAGAGCCCTTAAGCTGTTCCTGAGACCAGAGCCCACTATATTAAAACTCCCTTCAGCAAACACTCTGCCTAACTATGAAATATTAACTACAGCAAGAATCATCGCTCAGGATTAGCAGCAGCCATCAGTTACACAGAGGGCCAAGCTTTACTTTTCCTTTGAGAACTGCAGCAAACAGCGCTCGCTGCCATTCGAATTGAAAAGACCCCCTCAGTAAATGAATTAGAAGTTGGTTCTTCCGAAGTTGGGAGCAGAGAACACACACGCCCAATTTCAGAGCAAAAGAACTTCTTTTAACATCCAATTCCAGAGGTAAAAAGGGCATTTAATATCCATTTAAAAGGAGATATTATATACTATTAGTGTCACATCCATTACTGCAGTCTACCCTGGATGCAGTATTTAAAATCAGTATCCCAGCACTTGCTGCAGTATTTCTACCAGCACCACAATTGCAAACAAACGCTATTTCATACTATGGGATACAAGAAGTGAAAAAAAAGATCTAACAGCTTGAAGTTCAACAAGCAGCTAATTTAGTTGTTCAAAATCCAAAGTTGCACAGCTCATAAGAGAAGTCTGAGATGAGAATGGTGATAAGTTTAAGTTCTTTTGTGGACAGAAATGTTTTTAATTTTTTTTTTTATTTTTTTTAAAGCAATGCTGCATCTCTCCATAATTGATTAAAATCTTTTCATGATCATACCTGAGACTAAGAAGTGCATTTTCACCTTTCCTCACACCCCAGGAGTCAATTCAAACAGGTTGTTTCCAAACTGAATCTTTGTGTTTCCTTCATGCACATGGGTATTCAATGAGCGCTAAGGCAACTCCATGAGACTGAATGTATATGACCCTATTGAAGTGATCTGGATTAAAGACAGAACTAAAATGAGTTTTCTTCTTTCTTTTCAGAATGTGCGTAATTTCAACTCTGTTTATAATGGACCTCTGCAAAAAAAAAAAAAAAAAAAATTTAAAAAATTGAATTTGCATTGCTGCAGATACAAGTAGCTGCCTTGCAAAAGAAGGGACAAGCCATAGGTGGTGGGAGAACTTTTCTCCATGCGCCTGCCTACATCCAGATAAAGGGCATCTCAGCCATCTGGCCTCTGTCCTGCCTCCTAGACATTCCTCAGACTTCAAAGGGAAGCTAAGGGGAAAATCTGACTTTGCAGGGCTGGGCAGGGGTTACTGCCTCACTCCTAACACCAGACTTTTGAGCTTAGCGTGCAGCTGAACGATCTCACCCTCCTGCACAGGGACCCTGATGTTTTAAATCTCACATATGAACCACTACAGCCAAAGATCTGGCACTCTGGTGTTAAAACTCCACAGCTCTGTCTGACCAACCTAAACATCTTGCAGAGGAAGTTCTGTGCTATCCATATATCAGCCCTTAGCCACGACATTTAAAGGACAGCCAAGATAAAGCAAAAACTCACACCGATTATATGTGTTTTTGAGGAGAGGAAATGACAGAGGAAGGGAGCTCCAGATACAGCAAAGAGAAACAATGGGAAGAGCCAAGGCCAGATGTGTTGAGAGAACAGGGAGAGGAGCGAACAGAAGGTCATGGATGGCCTCGAAAGTTGATGGAGAGGAAGATGATTGGACAAGAACTTGCACATGGCTTTTGACAAGCCAAGGTTGCTTCTGTGCTTTCAATGAGACAACTTCACACCAAACTGCTCCAAAAACATAGTGTGATGCGTTAAGAAACAAATTCCTAACTGACTTAGATTTTAAAACAGTCACTCTCGAACGAGAAAATCTAAGAAGAAACACCTAAGAACATGGAAAGTTCTCTGCAGAAAAAAAAAATTTAACTTTCTCCCCACACCATACTTCCAGCAAGAGGTTCTGATAAACCAAAACAGGATTTAAAAAAAAAATAAATTAGGCAGGCTTAAATAGTTAGTTCTCAGTTCCACTATTCAAGCAGTCTTCACCCAAACATAAAAAAGAGAAACTGACATAATGTTGGGTGCCTGTTGCAGGAGGGCTGGGAACCATTTAAGATTTTGCAAAAAGCAAATACACAGGGAGAAGGAGACGACATCAAAAAAATAAATCACACCTTCAGGCTTTCACAGCCTAGATGAGGAACACAGCTAAAAGCTTCCCACCAGAACTAAATGCAAAGGTAAATACGCATTGGCAATCCCTATACGAGGTTAGCTAGCTTCCTTAAGGGTGGCATAAAGAGGATACCACCAAGAGAAAGCAGAGGATAAACAGGCTTTAGGACTGAAAAGGAGAAAGTTGAAATTGATGCTAAGGCATCAGAAATTACTTTTTAACTGATATTCCTTACAGTACAACGAAATGAAATTTGCAAGGATAGAATTCAAAACCCTGGGAAGACTGCAGGGAAACAGAGTACAGGCACACAGGAGATACTAACTGATTATATACTGAATCTATTTATTATACAAGCAGCAAGACAATTGCAAACCAAGACGTAATTTCGAGCACTGACCCAAGCGATGTTGGTACTTCTGAAGAACAGTATTAGTTTATTTACGGTAAGTACATCAAGTATCTTCAAAATCTATGTCAAACGTGTACACTGTCAGATGCTTCACCAGGACAGGGAGCAGTATGGGTACGCATATACACACAAGTGCATGAAACCCAACTCAAAATAAGCGTAAGCTTTTTATCTTGTGTGTTCATGCACACACATACCAATTTCAGATTTTCTTTAAGCTTGGAAGTGAACAGTTGACCTCCCTTACACTGGTTCCACAGAAAATTATTCCAATGAAAACAAACACAACCTTTTCATGTCTTGAGCAAATTTCACCAGTATAATTTAGGTATATTTACCAGAGAGAAATCATAGCAAATAAGTGTCACGCTGTACTGAATTTCTTGAATAAAAAAGCATCACAGCTCATTTGACACAAGATGACTCAAATACTGAGTCTAGGATTATTCTATGATACTCAGAAAAAAATCAGATTTTCCATGTAGTAGCAATAAGGACAACTGCAAGTTACCTTTCAAGAAATGTTGCATTTCTCCTATAAATTAAATACCATACCAAAAGAAAATGAAAAAAGTGTTATGTACTTTGGCTATGCATATTAAACATGCCCAAATTATACATCTGACTTTACCAGATACTGGTATTTATTATCTCCCAAGCATTCAGGACAATGTTCAAAGAAATGACAGAGTACCATCAGCTTCCCTAATAAGCAAATGTAATTTCAGCCTGAGGGTTCACGGCAGTCTCAGCTAATCATGCTCCTGGTCACTGCAGTCCCCCTTGCTCTGGCTCCTGGTTTCAGACATCCTTGAGCAAAATGTACTGGCCCAGCATACAAAACTAGCAAAAAGCCAAGCACTGTGTTTAACTATGGAATTTTTGCCAGGTTAGATTTTGGTGGGCTTAGCATGCTGGAATAGCTGAAAACGGGTGCAGGGGAGGTCCCGAGCCCAGGGCAACAGGACAGCCAACAGGCAGGTCAGGCTGTTGCTGCAGAACAGCCAGCCAAGCTGACCACAAATGCTGCTTGAGAGGTCAACAGCTACACTGGAGTGAAGGGTCACTTCCACGGGAGGACCTAGATGCCCAGATCTGCTTCTTGTTCTGCTCTCTTCAACCAGCCATGTGTATAATGGAGTTGTTATAACAATCCCGTGATTGCATCAGGCCAGAAAGGGTATTTGCAGTTATGTGGCTGGCAAACTAACAGCAGAGACAGTACAAGAACATGCTCTAAATTCCTTATGTAATGAGCTGCATATACTATTACAGTCAATTTTACAAAACTGTCTCAGCATTTTAACTTTAAACCCAAAAAATCCACAGCACATAATAAAAAAGTAGTATGAAGAGCAATCTCTTCATATATCTCAAAAAAGGAAGCAATTAAGCCTTGTACTTTTTCCAATATCATCAAGGACACTGGAAAATTGCAGAGAAAATAAGAAGATTGCCAGGAATTACACTATTTTTGAGATGAAAGGATGGGGAAGAAGTGGGAGGAGAATGAGCTATCTTCCATATTGTGTAGTTAATTTTCCAATTGAATTGTCATCGCAATGCTTTTACTTCAAAGTTTACCACACAATTGCGGAGACATGAACTGCTATCAGATCTTCCAAAAGCAGCTCAGGTTTTCAGTTGAGAACTACATTATCATCTTTATACTAAACTTCACAAAACAAGCTATTCTGAAAACTCATAGAAAGGTGAGGTTGCCCTAAACCATAGTGTAACAACCATGGATCAATCAGTTACTTTCTCCAACTCTCTGCTGCTTCTATCCAAGAACTGGCTTACATTAAAACTTCCTGCATTTCTGTATCTTAAATCAAGATACTTGGTATATCAGAAATAACCTTTGAAATACTGTACTTGTCAGGCTGCAGATCACAAGCTGTTTTTTAGAGGATGGAGCTCTCTCTCCTGCAAGGAGTATCAAACACTACTGAAAGAGATGCGTTGCAGAAATGGCTTCAAAAGCCTATTATGCAGTGGAGAAACAGCAAGCAAGGAGTGATAATCATGAAAGACCATGAGGCACTGGTATTGTAAAAAGCCCCTGCACTAAACGCACTCACACAGCTTGACTGCATCTGTGAAATAAACTACTGGAAAATACATGCCTATGCAATATTTTAAAAATATACCTACTCCCTTCTGTTTAATCAGAGAATCTCCCCCAAACCATATCCTCTTCATGGTTTGATTAGCCTACTGAAGTAATGTGTATAGCCAGTACCATAGAGACCCAAATAAAGAAGCCACTGAAACGAAGATTTTCCAAGCACGGAAAGCAGTTATATTACTACACTAATTATGTGTTCCATCACAATTATATTTAAGTCATCTTAAACAGCCACAGTACTTAAGGAAAGGACAGGAGACAGCATTTTTTCCGGTAATGTAGCTTAAGTTTTTCTAAGTTAAAGTAGGACAGCCATCATTTGTCATAATAGTTACCAAGAGATTTAAAAGTTATCCTGGACAACATTTACTAAGTTAATTAAGAATACAAAGATAATCTTAGTTTTAAACTTCATCAAAGCTTGAAAGACTAGGCTTTTCCTTTTTCCCATGATTTTCACTACGTACTTTTGCTTCTGATTTCTTATTGACACTTTTAAAACCAAAGAACTGTTATATTTGTGACATTAAACACACAGTGTTTCAGCATTAATAACAGTAACAACAACATCATCATCCTATCCTTCCAGCTAACTGTATCATAATGAAGGGGTTTCTTCTCTTCTCTTACTTTTTTAAGTCTTATTGCTATAGTAGGGCAGGAAAGGATGCACTCTTGGAACATCTAACGGATCAAAACAGGAAGGTGTTGGATAGAAAGTGTCATTTATGACATGACTACTTCAGGCAGAAGATAAAGGTTCTTTAAAAAAAACCCAAACCAAAAAACTACAAAAAAACCCAACTCCTCAGTCAAAGTGTCAAAGCCCATCATGTAGTTTAACTAAAGAAATCTCTAGCACCCAAAATCTTTTGAGAATGCTGTCCCTGTTACTTAGCTTCTAGTAGAAATTTCTCACTGGAGCGTAACTGAGCAATCTGCAGAATCAGCTTCTGAATTCCAATTGGTTTGGAGTTCTAAATTATTCTCCTCCACTTTCTCATTTCTAATATTTACCTTTACACCAGACTTTCCGTGCCTGTTTCTAAATGACATCGGTATCATGTGAGTAATCTCTTCTGGTTGAAAATGTAATTTATTTTAATTGGAACTGAAAACTTGTTTGAGGGGTGGCAGGAGGAAACTGTTCCTATTTCCTGCTATAGTTCTCTCAGCATCTAATTACACCCATAAAGAGGAACAATGGGGAGGCTGTGTGTTATTCAGTTTAATGTGGTTAATTACACGATTCCCTGTATGCATGCAAATACACCAGAGCTCGCAACTGAGCCAGCATCACACAGCACATTTATCAGCTGTAGCAATTGTGCTTTGAGATCACATACAGCATACCCTCTAGACATTAATACTTATTTACTGTAAAAGATTTCTATTCACAAAGAAAAAAAGGAAAACACAGCAGAACAGACACCAAATAAAAAAATCTAACCATTAGCATCTGTATTTTCTACAAAATTCTTGTCAATAGGAATTAGTTTCTTACAACTGGAAATATATCCTTCTCTCCTTGTAGCTAGATACTTTTGATAGGTCCTTTTTTTATACTACCATACCCAAAATACTAACAGGACTTGAGCCAAACACTTAATTTTCAGAAGTTTGAAGAGAGTTGAGCCACCTCACAATGGAATAAAGGTACCAGTTGGGGTTTTTTGCAAGTTGGCACATGTGCCCAGGTACTCTCCAGGAGACAAAAATAGTATTTTAAAAAATTATCTATCACTGAAGCCAAGGTTTCAGAGTTAGGACAATGACACATCAGGTGCATGGATCCTCTTCAGTATCACTCTTATTCAAAGTCCCGCATAAGCAATACTTTGAGAGTCCCAAGGCAGACTTTGGTAGGTGGTCCAGGAAGATACAAGTGAGACAGCTGCAGGCTCTTATAACTGCCTCTGTGAACACCATGCTCTCCTCCACACACTACAGTAAGATTAATGGGGAGTAATCATCACTCACACACTGCAAAGTAGTAACTATTAATGATGTCAACACTGTCTGTCCCAGGAAGCACATTTGAAAGGAGTTGGTCTTGAGAAAAACAGACAACTCCATGTTTAGACAACAACTCTTCCAAGGCCAAATTTTTCAGGAATAAAAGCACCAAGGGAAAAAAGAAAAAAGGTGGGGAAAGGAACTGCATGTGGTCTTCCTCATTTGAAGAGTCAAAGAAACATTTCAGAGGCTTAGCATGGAACGGTCTGAGCTCAAATGCATCACTGGGGTTCTTGTAGCACAACAGACATTAAGTGGGATAGCCTTGATGCTGGAAGAATAGGATGGCTTTTGTGAGGAGTTAACATCCTTCGCTATGCAGCTGAAACAGCAGGAGGTCTGTTGAGAAACATGGCAGTAAGACAAAGGAGGAATGTGCACATGTTGGAAGGAAGAAGATGGATTAGTTGAGAAAAGAAGCAGCCAAATTTAGCCCTGACCTATCTTTGAAGCTGGCCCTGCTTTCAACAAGAGGCAGGACCATGTGACTTCCAAAGGTACCAGCTAACCTAAATTACTCTGTGATTTTAGGGAAAGAGCTTAATGTAGGAACAACATAACAAAAATAACATTATATTCATTACTGAATGAAACCCTGTGCTGACAAAAAAGCTTTAGTTTGGAGAATAAGTCACTGATGCCTAGGGAAAGTGTGTGATGAAATAAGAGCAAAAGAGCCTGCAAATATAAGAGAAGATAGATACCTTTTGGCAGACTAATGCTTTGATTTTGTTTAAACTAGCTTAAGAGAGTAATTTAGCTTCAATAGCACAGTGAATAACTGCTATTGCTGCAAAACTTCAACGTTTACCCAATTCAATTAATGTTAGACCTTAAAAGCCCTTCTCAAGAAAAAGGCTTTACATAAAAAATATGGAATATTATATTAATATTCATGATATTCTTACAGATAAAAAATATACAGCCCTGTAGAACACACACAGAATAAGGTCTTAACAGCTAATTTTAAAGCTTCCGATTTCTGCTTATGCAATTAAAAGAATTTTCCTTTTGCAATAAAAATCTGCATCAAAAGGTGGCAGATCTTCATTTCATTATCACCTCAATTCAACTCAAATCCAGTTTATTTTTCACTGCGTCCCCCTGTAAGATAACCTGAAATGTTTCCCAAATGCTTACTTAGAAAAAGAAAATCAGACTTCAAATTAAAAGGTCAACTCACATGAATAGCTTATGCTTCTCTCCAACACTTGTGGTAGTCTTCTGGCGCCTGCCTACAGCAACAACTGGATATGTTTGTGCTTGGGCTTTATGATAATGGTTATTCTTTTTTTCCCATTAAAGAATATGTGCCCTTGACAGCAGGTTCGTCAGGAAGGAGCCAGACATACTAAACACATGCCACCAGATGGCATCTTCCAGGAGTTGTTTTCAAAAACCTCATGCCTTCAGCAGGAAATGATGCATTTGATAGTCTTCATAGTCTGAAGTCTCAAGCCTTAGTACTACAAAAAGGAGAAGCACTTCTGAACACCTAAATTGTCTGAAAGTCATTTTGTGTAGCTAAAATAATCAGTTCGCTGAGGATAAATTTGTTCCCTCAAGAAGGATTCAGGGAGGCATGGAAATGTTTTGCACAATGCTTGGTGTCCTCACCTCACACATCTTAATGCCATTTCTCTAATTTTCAATAAAATCTAGATGCAATGCCACTGGATTTCCAAATAAGGACAGGATTTAATAAAATTTGATGTTGGCCCTCTGTATAAAGAGGTAGGTTTGGCCATAAATAACCTCTATGTGTGTTTGGAAATTAATTTTTTCCTCTATAATGAGCAAGTTACCTCCTGATAAAGTACCTTAATAAAACCAAAACAAACCCAAAACCCAATTACTTCTTCACAAGTAATTCTAAGAGAATCAGTAGACTACAAACCTATTTTTAACCTGCTGCAATCGATCCTCAAAATAACAAGCATTAATACATGAACCACCCTCAAATCCTTAACAGTGATTGCTTTATTGCACTTAGAGAGCAACCTGGTCTCACATTAACACACTAGTCTCATCTGAGTAAAATTTTGGTCAAATTGCTATCACCTATCATATGCTTTAAAAATTAACTGAAATTTAGAGTTACATATTTTCTTACTTGCTCAGAACCTAAAAATTAGTTCCTCCTCAAAGGAATTTCACCCTTTCAACTGGAGTATTTGAGACTGTTTAGGCAAAAAATACAACCTAGTTATATAGGTACGTAGGCAGATCTCTCAGCTCTCAGGTCTACTTTATCTGCAATTGTATATCTGCACTGAGGCAAGCTTCTTCCCTTTTAAGTCTGACAAGAGCCAAAGGAAATGAAGTGGAACAAAGAAGCAACATTAGCTTTCATAATTTATTGTTCTAGACAACTCCGACAATTGCCCATGACAGAAATTAAGCCATCCAGAAAGAAAATGGAAGTGTTCTTGCACTGCCACTTTGCCAAAGGCTGAAGTCACAAGATTGACTTCTATGGCCACCAGCAATGCCCCAGCCCACACTGCCACCCTGTAGCTCTTAGGCTGTATGTACAGAGCTTATAGATTCAAAATGATGATCAACTGTTATTAATACAAGTTAATAAAGAATAAAAATGAAACAGCTGACTCAATTTTATCTCCTTGATTATTTAAAAAAAAAAAGTATTTTTTCTGGCTGGATGCAGGGGGGATTGGACTAGATGATCTTTTGAAGTCCATTCCAATCCAAAACTGAGGTCCAGCTATGACCACCTGCAGCGAACTTCCACAAGCAGCTCATTTTCATTTCTGAATTCAACCTATTTTGATTAAAGCAATCCGTTTGTGGTGTTGTCTGCTTGTAAGTGTAGAATTTATTGTAGAGATAGATCTGGAAGAAGAGAGGCTGTCAAATACTCCACATAGCAGCTTTCAGAAGTAACATCCGAAAACGATGATGCTGACATGTCTAATGAACCAGAAGGATTCTCCACAGTGCCTTCCCTTGTGCTGGGCATCAAAAGACTGGTTTTGATTCTTAGTCAGACTTTTAAATTGAACCTTAATCCACTGACATTGTGTCCTTGTGTTGCCTGCTTTAAAGACAATGACAAAGCTACATCCAAAAAACCTCACTGAAAAGAACAACGCTGACTTACATTAAGCGATCCACAAGGTTCAAGGCAACTGCTGAGCTCAAGAGATTACTTACGCAAGAAAGGGAACAATGAAAGGACACAGATTACTATTGAAAATTTAATCCTTGCTGAATCTTCATCAGAGGATGAGGAGCAAGATCCTCCTCATTTATCAAGAATAGCTTCTCAAGAAAGTAATTAAGTATCCCAAGTGGTATCAATACATGAATTTCAATTAGATTTAGATGCCCAAACCTAAGACAGAAGCAAAAGACAACACAAACATTCTTGAGGCAGCACCCATTTGAAACATCATTAAATGATCTGATGCCCTAAAAGGGACACATAATGAAGAAACCTTTATGGCTTGACACGCAATCAGTACAAATCACATATGCTATTGCCACTATCCCCTATGACACTTAACCAAGATTTTCCAAAATCAGCTGCAGATTGAAAATATGCTTCTGTTCAGCACAATTAATCTTTACAATTGATGAATTTATTTAGAAAGCATGGATTTTATAGAATTTTAAGACAATTTTAAAATGAGATTTAAATTAATTAAAATGTTTTGAACTATAGCAGATTTTTTTCATTTGGAAAGGCAAAATCTTCATAGAGAATATTATATACACTTGGAAAGTATTCTACAAATGTTTTATCTAAACAAACTGCAGAAAATCAAATAGACAAAGTAGCTGGTCTCAGCTCTAACAGTAGACTAATTAAAGTGCCAATGAAAAAGCATCTACATGTAATAAAAATATAAGGAATTTGTTTCCAAACCAGCAGATGGGGAAGGGGGGGGAAATCCCCCTCTTGCTCCTTTTGTCTTTGTTAGAGTTGCTAATGGGCAAAACCCCAGGAGACTACCTCCTGATAAGGTGGCAAGATACCTAATCTCAGAGTGGCGACATCCTGCCGAATCAACAAGATCTCCTTACTCTTTTACACTGGGTCAACATGACTCAGTGAGGAAGGAGACTGACCCACAACGCAGAGGAAGACCACGACCTTTAGGACCACAGGACCAGGACGACCCCCCCAGTAACAGCATGCGCAGCCGCAGGAGCTTATCAGGATGTGCTATGCATACCTGGAGCTACAGGACTATAAAAACGGGAGCTTTGGCAGGGTGAAGTGCGCGCCTTTGGAGGGAGCAAGGGTCTCCCGGGCCGCCCAGCGCTGTTTTGCCTGCTTGGTAGCTTGCTCAAATAAATTCTCTTTGGAAACTTTGTAAATTTGTCACGACCGTTTATAACAATTTGGTGCCGTGACTCGGATACAGATCAATTTGGTCGGGGACCCGAGCTCGAGGGGGGCGCCCCATCTTCGGATGGCCCTCGGGTGACCGATCCCTAGTCCAAATCCTGTACATCCGAACCCTAAATTTGGACAAGCAGGCAAAAGAATCCGCGGTACCCCATAATTTTTGTGCACGAAGACCCGAATGAAGACTCAGGATTGAGTAAGTATTTGCGTGTTCCGTTCGGTCGGGGTGGGTTTCCTGAGGTGCAATTAACTGAGACGTCCACCGGACTTAGTGGTCCACTGGACGAAGCGAGTGTGGACCCTCTTGTAGTGCGGTTCCCATTGCCCGCGAGGGCGTGGGCCACGAACGAGGGGAGCGAGTGTGTGTGTGTGCGGGGGCGCCTCGGAAGATGGGACAGAAGAAGAGCAAGCCTTCTGATCCCATGGGTGGTCCAAAGATAGGGCTACCCGATACACTGTCAGACAGTCCCTTAGGGTTAATGATTGCCCACTGCGGGGGACTGGCTGTCTAGGCAAGGAAAGAGTAAAGAAAAGATGGTACGTTATTGTATGCAGGTGTGGAGTGGAAAACAAATAAGAGGGGACCACCTATATTGGCCCATTTTTGGTTCCTTCGAAGATTGGATTTGTCACGCTTTAAGAACAGGAACGGGTCCTGCCCGTTTTGTGAACAGTGAGGTTTGTGCCTCTTTGAGTTTTGTAACGTAAGCTGTGTAATTATGATGTGACCTCCTGAGAGTGAATAGGGGAAATTCGAATACTAAGGTCTGGCCCTCTCAGGATGTGTTGCCCCTGTAAAGTCTGTATGCAAACTGCGTAATGATAGGATGGCAGTCAATACCTGTAACAATGTCTCTTCGCTGGCCGAGGGGATAAATAAGTTATACAATCTTGGGATGCACTGAGATCGTCCCTCACCCAAGGGACAAGGACTGGGTGAAAAACTGCTGGTTCCACTGAATTATCTGGGCTGGCTGAACCAGTGCAAAAAGGCTGTGTGTATTCAAACATATATCAGTGTTGGAGGCAGGGCATCCCCCTTGCCGCTCCGGGAGATCCGGTCCACCTTAAACCACTGATTTGGCATCTCCCTGAACACCTTGAAAATCTTTGTGAAAAGCCTAAAGTAAATTATTCTGCAAACAATTGATCATAATATTCACTGCCCCAACCAGCAACAACAGCCTGTTTTAATGAGGGGGGAAGTATTACAAGAAATTGTTACTTATGGCACTAAGATGGGATGTTTAGAGGAACGTTTAAATTTGCAGCTCTGGGTTTGCCAGGCATGGGGCTTGGGTTTTTTTTTTTCTTTTCCTTTCTTTAGAGAAGGATGCCCCCCCCCCCGCCCCCTTCGACAAACCAGTCCTCAGCGAAACGATCTGTGGAGAAGGGCATTAGCACTAAGTTCACCTCGCCCAGCCCTAAATGGGCAATTCACAGATTATTCGCACATTGGGAAACTTGGTGGAGCGGCCAAATTAGTAGATTTATGAAATTTTCTGATACCACCAAAACACAGGAGGGAAAATCTTCTGTGCCTGCCAGTCAGTCCTTACTCAGACTCGAGGAAGAACCTGATGGATTTAAACTAGAAAATGTGGGGGGAATTTCAGGCCAATCCACTCGCGTAATATCCACCTTAAAATGGCCTGACCAGCACACTGACCCAGTGTGGTCCCAGGCACAGACCTATAAATTTCACAATTGGTATGGAAGCTCAAGTAAGTGTTATCAGCCAAAAGAAAATTAGGACTGACTGCTACCCAGGAAAAAAAAAAGTAATAGGAATAACTGGAATCCCTGAAAACAGACGAATTAGTACTGTATGTGTTTGGACTTCAGGGGAAAACCAAATGTCTAAGATGAAGGTTGTAATTGAACCATACTGAAATAATATACTAGAATTTGATGTCCTAGCAAAGTCTGGGAACTACCTAATGGAACAGTGTGGAACTTTGGAGCCCCGTTGTGTGAGGTTCCAGTACTTAAAGACTGTTAAGTCACCTCCTTCTAGAATAACGAGCATTAATCAGTATCTTTTACCATCTGCTACTAAGGAGGGGATCACAGAGGTGATCAAAGATTTGGACACCTGTGGTACTGCAACCAGAACACCCTGACAGTGGCAGCAGTCCACAGGGAATCAAACAGTAACACAGTGCCACTCAGCCACTGGTGCTAACACTGCTGAACCAGTCGGTCAAACACAAGCTAAAGATGGTAATTCCCCTTCAAGAGGAGGATAATCATCAATCTGTGTTCACTTGGGAGTGAGAGTACAATATACCTTCAACCAACTTCCCCAAGGATGCAAATACTCCTCTGCCATTGCCCATAGTGCACTGGCAAGAATACTGAAGAAAAATTATATCCTTAAAGATTAATTACACCAGATTTCTAAGCAATTCACTTTTGAGTGTATGTATGTTTGTGCGGTTCTCCTCTTTTAATCACAGGACACACATGGTGGATCTACGCACTATCATTGTTCAGGGAATTAAGGAATCTGTTCCCAGAGGACAAAGCATTAATAAAGCCTTTAGGGAACACCAAAGGAAGATGAAACCCCCACTGAGTGGCTAGAAAGGCTGTGGAAGAATTTGCAGCTCTATTTGGGGTTAGACCCTGCCACTCCTGTAGGACAGGCCCTGTTGAAAACTCAAGTTTGTGGCAAAATCATGGGTGGATATTAGGAGAAAATTAGAAAAGTTGGAAGACTGGCAGAAGAGAGGATTAGACGAATTATTGAGGGAGGCTCAGAAAGTGTGTGTGCGAAGAGAGGAGACTCAAAAGAAACAGGCAAGGATTTTGGTGAAGGCAGTCTGAGAAGGACAAAAGGTGGCTCCAGCCTGTACAGGGGGAGCGGGTGTTTCAAGGCCTAGGGGAATCTCCCGAGGTGCCAAAGTGATTTGAGACAAGTTGAGTGTTTTTATTGTCAGAGAAAAGGGCACATGAAAAAGCACTGCAAGAAACGCCTACAGGATGAGCCTTAAGGAGGATTAGGTGGAGTCAGGGACTCTTATTTGCTGGGAACCCATAGGAAAACAGAGCCCTTAATAAAGTTGAAATTGGGTCCCCAACACCAAGAAGTGGAGTTCCTTGTGGACTCCGGGGCTGAAAGATCCACAGTCCAAACAGTGCCCCGGGAATGCTCTCTTTCCCCGGAGAAATTGCAAGTAATAAGAAATACTGAAACCTGAAATACAGACTGGGAGATTTGGTTCTCTGGTCTTGCTTTTGTCTGTCTGTTTGTTTCAGTGAGAGTAATAGTTTACAACTCAAATTTTGATATAGGTGCTGCATCATGGCTGTAGTTGTAGAAAAAAATCTAGTATATGGAATATACAGCCTTGAGCTTTTGAACAATATGTTGATGGTTCTCTGATTGTAAATGGCGTTGAACCAGACAATGTGATCTATAAAATGATACAGGGTTTTGCTCAAATGCTAAAACTTTTCTCATGTGATTAACACACAAGGGAAAGGATTAGTCCACGAAAGACTCATCCTAAAAGTCCTCAAAGCATTACGAGGTCCCTCGAAAATAGCTCTAGTTCATATAAAAGGATACCAAAAGGGACTAAATCACACTGTAAGAGGGAACAATTTGGCCAATGCAGAGGCAAAACGAGCAGCACTGTTAATGATTAAAACTTTGGAGAAAGAACCTGAAGGACCAGATAGACAAAATTTTCACCACCCAAGAGATAGCCAAACTAAAACAAATTGGAGCAAAAAGAGAAAATAATAAATTGTTGCTGCCAGACGGCAGGGAAGTACTCCCCAAAGGAAGAGCATGGAAAATGTTAAACAAACTACACCTTAAAACTCACTGGGGAGTTCAAGCCTTAGTAGATTAATTTGAAACAAACTATGCCTGTGTGGGGATACACAGAGTTTAGCAAAAAGAATCTTGGAGGGATGCTTAACCTGTTACAAGGTGAATAAACAGCAACTCAGGGAAAGGGTACCAGGAGGGTGAGGGTTGACAAGGAGACCTTTTGAAAGAATACAGGTCAACTTTACCGAACTCCCAAAGGTAGGAAGGTATAAATACATTTTAGTTTTAGTAGATCATCTCACTCACTTTGTGGAAGCCTTCCCGGTAGCTCGTGCCACTGCACGAACAGTAGTAAAAATAATATTAGAAAATATTGTGCCAAGGTATGGAAACATAGCTGTAATTGATTCAGATGGGGGACCCCATTTTACCTCTAAAGCAATCAAGGAAGCCTTAGATCCTTTGGGGATGAAATGGGAATACCATACCCTGTGGCACCCACAAAGTTCAGGGAAGGTGGAAAGGATGAATAGAGAAATTAAACAACAATTGACCAAACTGATGATTGACACTAAAATGAACCGGGTAAAATGCCTTCTGATGGCCTTATTAAATCTGAGGACACAACCCTGGACAGATATAGGAATCTCCCCTTTTGAAATGTTGTATGGGATACCCTATGACCTGGAAATGCCAGCCGAGCACCCCAAAGTTAGCTATAGCAATACACCGGGTCAAGACAAAGTGTTGATTAAGGCCTGGAAAGAATCCTCACTGATCCCTCGTAGGGAGGGACCCTTTCTTGTGTTGCTTACCACAGATACTGCGGTTCGAAAGGCCGAATGAGGTTGGACTCACACTACCAGAATAAAAGGACCTGTTCAAGAATCTCGTTGGGAGGCAACAAGGAACCTTGACAACCTGAAAGTCACCTTCCAGAGAAAGACTGATGGGTGAAACTATCACACAAAGGACTTAATGAATGGGACTACATTCTGCCCAATTCCTGGTTGTATATGTTACCCTTTTGTTTGTTTTAAGTGTAAAATGTGTAAGGACAATTGGTGGGTTCATTGTAGAGAAGGAAATTTTACCCCAGATATTTGTGAGGAGTGTTATTTGGCTGAAAGAAAATTAACAGAACTAATACCCAGTAAAAACCGGACAAATTATCTGGAAGTGTAAAGAGTGGTGGAAAGTATACACAAAAGGTGTAAATCCAGAGCTTAGATGTGTACACTCTAATGAGTATAGGGAGGCCAATCTGGAAAACAGTTAAAGTGGTGTGCCAAAAAACAAATTTAGCCCCGGAAATAAAGAATAAAAATTGGGAGGCATGTAACACTCGCAAAAGGAGAGAAGGGAGAACCCCTGAAGACTACGACTGCTGCCAAGAAGATGGAACACCTTGCTGCTCCAAGCAACGGAGTAGGCAAAGGAGGCAGAGACGTAAGGAAATTGTGGGGAACCAAAAACCTTCAATACAGTTGCGAGAAGGCCCCCTACATCTAGGTCCGGGATGGCACATAACACCTAAACCCAAACCTCCCAAACTAAAATACCCGAGAATAGCTACCACCACTCTGAAGTGGTCACCATCGACCCACCAATTCTCCTAAAAGGGGTAGTAATACTTTGAGTATACTTCCCCTTGACGATATTCAGATAACTACAAGGGGATCAAGCTTTAATTCCACTCTATGTCAGCTAGTCCTGAGGCCCCTATGCTGGGAATATATGGAATTTTATATGTGCCTTAGTTCAAATCCTGGAAAGGGGTACTGCAACTTCCCTAATCAATATTGCTGCAGTTATTGGGATTATGAGACCATAGCCCCTAGTTGGATACCATGGGATGATATATAGATAAATACCTAAGGATCCAGTGGGGTCCATATGGGTGCATCCCACTGCAGGGGTGGAGAGGACATGGAAACTGTAAATATCTCTTTTTAGATGTTACCCAATCCATAGATAGAGGGTGGACAATTGGAAGAATGTGAAGAATAAGGTATTGGGGAACCTGGAACTGATAAAGGAGGCTTAACAAGGATGGTATAAATTGTGGGCCCTGGTTAACTACACTGTTGTCATCCATTGCTGAACCTTTAATGTTGTTGATGCTTACTCTAAGCTTTGGGCCTTGCATTTTGAACAGAGTGATTGGATTAGTAAAGAGTAAATTAGAGTCAGCCCATTTAATGTTGTTTAAAAAAGCAATGCGAACACCTAGAGGATGATGAAACCAGTCAAGGAGAGACTCTAATTCTCTCTCTAGCCCGAGAGACTGTTACCTGGTTTGAAAAACAAAATGGTAAGAACTAAAAGGGGGGAATTGTAATAAAAATATAAGGAATTTGTTTCCAAACCAGCAGATGGGGAAGGGGGGGGAAATCCCCCTCTTGCTCCTTTTGTCTTTGTTAGAGTTGCTAATGGGCAAAACCCCAGGAGACTACCTCCTGATAAGGTGGCAAGATACCTAATCTCAGAGTGGCGACATCCTGCCGAATCAACAAGATCTCCTTACTCTTTTACACTGGGTCAACATGACTCAGTGAGGAAGGAGACTGACCCACAACGCAGAGGAAGACCACGACCTTTAGGACCACAGGACCAGGACGACCCCCCCAGTAACAGCATGCGCAGCCGCAGGAGCTTATCAGGATGTGCTATGCATACCTGGAGCTACAGGACTATAAAAACGGGAGCTTTGGCAGGGTGAAGTGCGCGCCTTTGGAGGGAGCAAGGGTCTCCCGGGCCGCCCAGCGCTGTTTTGCCTGCTTGGTAGCTTGCTCAAATAAATTCTCTTTGGAAACTTTGTAAATTTGTCACGACCGTTTATAACATACAGACAGGAAGAAGTAGAAGAACCCATCGCAGAATAACATTTTTCCATAAGCATCATTTCCAGCTTCTAATACTCTCGGAGTTATGCTCTTCCTAAGTGGTGACAAGTAATGTTTATAGTATCTCTTAAGCATGAACCTGCTAGTTATCTCCTTTTCACTCACCACTGCTCACAGTAAGGGTTTGGTGAAAGATTAAACACACAAACAAAAAGCACAGCTGAAGGCAAGAGACAACGGGTGTTCACTCCAAAGGCGCAACCGGACTCTAAAAAACAGGGGCACACATCTGCAAAGTCAATCCCAAGCCAGACAAATGCAATGGTACCTCCAAATGGCAATGATCTGCTGACACAAAATGTTATTTGTCTCTGTTCCCCTCAAAGTCCTCCACTTCCTTTTCTTCCCTTCCATAGCTGCTCCTTGCTTGATCTCTACACTACAGCTATTGCAGGTACGGAGTGATTAAGACCGAATTCATCTCCTCTCCAGTCTCATGCACATATAAATCACAATCCTCTCTTACTTCTCTCTCAAACGCAACGCACAAAGTGGGTAATGCCAGTATTGTGCTTCACTGATAGATTTGTTTTGCTGGGGGGGGTGGGGGGAGGCAAACACATGCTGGAATTTCCCTCTGACCCGTTCTAGGTCTTACTTCAGTAGTTCCTCCATCCCTAACAGAGAAGGAAGGAACGTGGGTGGCTGCAATTTCAGCAGTGATCCCACTGCATTCCCATACCCCTTGCCAATATAAACCAGGACCCAAGACTGAGTTAAATTAACCTGAGGCTAGAATCAAAAGGAGGAATAACTAGGCAAAGCTAAGAGAACATAAAAGACAAGAACAAAGGGTCTCTTTCTTCCTAATGAGTGCTACACAGTGCAAACATCATGGTTATGTTCAAAATGGAATCCAAATGTCAAAGACCCAGAACTACCCAGTTCTACTCAAGTTGTGCCACTGACAACACAACTGCAAAGCAAATAAAAAAATCCTGATTTACAAGCTTCAGAAAAACCCTTGAGAAGCTACAATAAAAAAACACCACTGCTATAAAGTACTGTGTCTTCTTGGAATAGCCCGAGAAGTAATGCCAACATGCTGTATTGTGCCATCAGTATTCACATGATGAAGCGGCACCCACACGCTAAATAAAAGATGGTAAGAACAAAGTCCCAAGGACTTTGGTATTTGCAATCAGTTGGTTTTGTATTTTTGCTGGCGGTTATTTTTTAATCAATGCCATTTCTGTGCTGAAACCCAATACATATTTGGTCCTCCACTTCACAGCACCAAATTGAGCTCCATTTCCAAAGGGCATCTCAGATACCACGATTTCACTTACTTGACTGTGATTTTTGCACCAAAGTTAGCTAGATATGGATTATTTATAAGAACAAGTGAGGGAGTTGTACAGAATATGGAATGCAGCATCCACTGTCTTGACAATAATGATAGACTGAAGCAGCTACTACTAGGAAACATCAGGTCTGCCAAAACGTCAGATGCTAATATATGAAGCAGCTCAATTAAGATACAAGATGCAATCACTTTGTTCTCCCAAGGATGCAGGCAGGCATATTTCAATCCATATCTAGAACTGACAGAAGCATTTATGGAAGGAACAGATGAAAAAAGAATACATACAGCCTTACATCTTTTTCCTTGGAAGTCCCAGTTTTAAAGCCACTAGTGATATGATGTCTTATGAGTTCTCAATAAAGCATTCAAGATAGCTGCAGCAGTGTCAGTTTTAATCAGCAATCCAATTACAGGATCCAATCAAGTTCACTTTAGCTGTTCAACAGTACCTTTATATCATAAATTATTTTTAACAGGAGTTTAACATGCAGGTTCTCTATACTTTAATAACCCACTCAACAGTGATATATATAAAGGGAAATAATTGTTGCCACAGCAAACTGTGTTCATGCATTTATTGATAAAAGAGTGCAATTGAGAAAAAATTATGGCAAATATTTCTTCATAAAGTCTAATTCATTAAGTGACAAAACACATCTGTCTTATACTGGCATGTAAAAATAACTGGACTATTGTTTGTTTTCCAGTATGGTGCTGTTGATATTTTCTCCTCCCTCCTCTTCCATGGAGGACATGTCATATTACTTATGAAAATTAGATCATTTTATATTTAAGATTAATATCCATACTTTAAAAATCAGTATTTAAAAAAGAAACAAGTCAAACTTTATTTCAAACTGCCATTTGCCTCACTGCAGCCAAAGTTAATTTTTGGATGAAGGAAAATTAACTGCAAGGAATTTATTCTGAGAGTGGAAATAATTTGCTCAATGTGGCCAGTTCTTCAGTGCTACTGGGAATATATACCAGTATAACCCAGAAACTCAAACTAATGTAATTATACCAGAACACTGGGAACTCTAACGCATTTTAAGACTAGAAGGAACAAAATACCAGCATGTGCTCAGAATGACCAGCGATAGAGTTAAAGCCTATAAAGAAGTTACTCATAACTGAAAAATACTTGGCTGAGATACAGAAAGAAGTCTCCTGCCACAACCAGCAGCCTGTTTGGAGGGCAGGCCCCATCAATTTTAGTATCACAAACAACATTAAATGTTGTTTAAAGGTAACTTTGCGTTGTGGTGTAAAAGCTGCAGGCATCTAAACTTCAAACCAGCATTAAAGCTTTTAGACTCAGGAGTCTGAAGACACCAATCACTGTCACTCAGGACAAAATTTTACAATTTGTAAATGTAAAGGCTTTTTTCACTATACATAAGTACATATTTTAGTTATAAAAGTATCCTAGAAATTCAATAGTTTCCTCCACAGTAATTATAGTACATCAGGTTTAGAGTATACATTAAATGACTTAAGTGTGAAATAAAGATGTTTTTAACTACAATTGCTTTTAATGAAATACTAATTTCAGACAAACTTTGATGTTCTGTTAATATTGACAGATCTTACAGACTTGTAGGCCCCTAAGAAGCAATCATGTTAATTTTCCATGCTGGAATTCTATCTTAAGCTGTTTCAAAGGTAAAAATAAGGAAGATCGGCTTTAGTTTCGCTCTCCAATTGCATCAAGTTATTTACGTGTGTGCTATAGTTTGAGGCAATTTTAAACATTATAGCCTTTTACTGTAACACAGGGGTAAATACTCTTATTAACTTGCCTTAGCATTGATCACTTTAGGTAGAAATTCTCACTGTTTACAAGGTTTTCACTTGCCCAGCACTAGCAACCTACTAATATTTTATGCTAGAAAGTGAGAGACAATGGAAACACGTACATGAAACATGAGGAAATACCAGAGTATCTGGAAGCCTCAAACATCGTAACAGCACATGCTAGCAGGAAGAGTCTATATTTGCTACAGATCTACAATGCACCAAAGGTACATTACAAATCTATAACGCACCTCAAGGTCACCAGAGTTACTACGTTGTTCATGGACTCACAGAATGGTTTGGGTTGAAAGGGGCCTCAAAGACTATCTGGCCCAATCCCCCTACCATGGATACAGACACCCTCCACTGGACCAGGTTGCCCAAAGCCCCATTCCAACCTGATCTTGAACACTGCCAGGGAGGGGAGCAACCACAGCTTCTCTGGAAAGCCTGTGCCAGCACCTCACAACCCTCATCATAAATACTTCCTAGCACCTAATCTAAATCTGCCCGCCATCATCTTAAAGCCATTACCACTTCTCTGATCACTATCATGCCCTTATCAACAGTCCCTCTCCAGCTTTCTGCAGGGCCTCTTTACGTACTGGAAGGCCTTCTTGTCTCCAGACTGAACAACCCTAACTCTCTCAGCCTGTCTTCACAACAGAAGTTCTCCAGCCCTTGGATCATTTTCATGGCCCTTCTCCAGCCCTGCTCCAACAGCTCCATGTCCTTCTAATGTTAGGGGCCCCCAGAGCTAGGGACAGTACTCCAGGTGGGATCTCATGAGAGCAGAGCAGAAGGGCAGAATCACGTCCCTTGATCTGCTGGTCACACTGGCTTTGATACAGCTCAGGACATGGTTGGCTTTCTGGGTGGTAATTGCAGTTTGCCACATCCTGTTAAGGTTCCCATCCACCAAGACTCTCAAGTCCTCCTCACAGCTTGGTGCCAACAACAAACTTGCTGAAAGCTGCACTCAACTTCTGTAAAGTTTCCACATCACAATAATGAACTCTTATTCTGTGTTCCTCTGGTGCTCACCTATCCTCCCATACCAAGCTACCTGCACCTAGCATTTCAGGAACCTTTAACACAGGGTAGCATAGTTAGGGCTTCTTAATGAACCACGTGAAGGTTTAGAGTAAGAGTATGCTTGTTTTGCTTGTTTTCCATTTTTTTAAATGAGGGACTGACAGATGCTGCTGCTGATGCCTGCACATGGCCAGAAACTTGTCATTGCCAGTGCTGGTGGTGGCATAGGTGTAAAAGGAACAGAGGACTTCTAGAAGCAGACAGCTGCCTGAGTAATTTGTTTGTTATAGGCAAGTACCATATGCAAAAAAGCACAGACTTACAATCATTTACATAACTTAGGCTTTTGTGTTCCTAGTTCCTAGAGGAAACTCTTGTTAATAATGACGAGCAGAGACTAACCAAACGGAGTGCAAACCAAGTACACAACACAAGAGCTATCCTATGTACAAGAAGAAACAGATCACATTAATTACTTTTAAAATAGGTATCAGCAGGAGAAAAAAGACTTACCTTAAAAATACTAACAAACACCTCTTACAAGTTTATTCACTTGTAAAGTCTATGTGCAAAAGATATCTGTAAATCTAGTATCTTCAAGAAATAAACCAAAATATAAAAGCAAAAAAACAATGATAGGTATTAGACGAAACATAACATTTAAGAGTTCTACATCTGCTCTTTTAGTTGAGTATGTCATTTAAGGAGGTGTAAATTAAAATCATAGAAAAGTTAAGTTAAAGTTCATCTAGCACAGCCTACTCTATTCAAACCAGAGACAACGTCAAAATTAGATCTAGCTGCGAAGCTGGAATTGGCTGCTGTCATCAGCTACTCTGCTGTTGAAATCAAATTCTGCAATATGACCTTTGGGTTCCTGTAGCTCCTCTTGTAGCTGGCAATTTTTACAGATGTTGGAAAACAACCATTTGTTGTGTTTCATAACTACAGGTTTCACTGCTTTAAGAAGAACCAATGAACTGAGGCCCATTAATGTCGATAAATCATACACCTAGTAATTCAAGTGAACACCACAAAGATTAGCAAAAAAAGAAGTCTGTATTTAGGATGTGACAGAATTAGGATTTCAAGTACAACCTCTCTTGCATATGCATGATGCGACAAATTTCTTAGTTACACAGACATATCCTGCTCTTTTCCATGCAGTGGACAGAGTGAACCATACTTATGCAGAGAGCAACTTTCAAGTCCAGTTCTCATCATTTGTGTGAAATATGCCGTAGTTACAAAACTTACACAAACCTTACTCTGAAGGCAGCATGATCAGCTTGCTCCACATACTTTCAACACCACTCATGGTATGATATCTCATTACTTCAGAGACATGTATGAATGACTGTCTTCAAAACACAGGTGAGCCAAAGTGTCCTTTCTACAGACTTGGAGCCAAGCAAGGCAACATTGCTATCAAGGGCCTTACTTAAATCTGGTTTTCTGACGTAACGCATTAAAACACCCCAAAGAATTTGCCATTCTATAGATAATTCTATAATATACAGGGGTATACACATATACTCATGCACAAAGTTACCCATGCACATATCAAAGTCAAAGGGACAGCTGCTTGGCATGTGGTTAGGAGTGTTCGGTACTTAAGAACAGCAGAGCTATGGTCTGTAAGCGAGGGCCCATAAAAACAAGCAGACAATTACTCAGTCATTGTGCAAATGGTACTGCATGTCACTTGCGCAGAATCACTCTGTATAGTAATGAACCTATATAATAAGGCCACATGAAGCTACACAGGCAATTAAAAATCTGGCATTCCCAACTGTTCTTTGGAGTGTGACTTCAGTAAATATTGCCATCAGGGAGGTTGAGAGATATATTCCTTAGCCTTCTAGAAAAAAAAAAGACCCTATTGAAAATGAGCCAGTTTCTCCATGTGTCATCATACTGTTATGAACATAAAACAGGACTGAAAATAAGGCTGCCATAGAGACATCTTTCCTCTGAACACTGAACAGCTGTAGTGTAGCGGTAGATCAACCTTATTAAACCCACAAGCCTAAAATGAAGACCACAAGCTTCTATGAGAAGAGGGTACGGATTAAGTTGCCAGGAACAATTCATCTCTGGAAGGTGGTTCCCTGAAACCTTGTTTGGCCATTACTCAGTGCATGAAGGCTGGACATCCCCCATGGTGCTGCAGGCAACTGGAAAGCAACATGGTAGCCCAGTGTGCCCAGCTTGCTTCTTCCCACACTGGAAACCTAGATGATGCCACAATCCTTGTGCCAACCCCTCACTGTACTTGTACAACAGCTGTCACTCTGCAGCCAAGGTAACCCCTCAAGTGCCCCCTCACCTTCCAGCCTGGATGCCTTGCCCAGGTAGTCCAAATACCCTGTCAACCTCTTGCTCATCTTCCTACTTTGTCTGCCCAACTATCCTGTGTACCTCTGACTCAAAATCTTGGCCACTTCCATGTCTCAAGCTTTTCACCACTATTGCATATTCTTGTCTTTCAAGTAGCCTGCCTCAACCACTGCTTTCTCACCTGCTGAGCAGCCCTTGTCACCACTTTTTACCCCTCCTCTCAGACTTTGCCTCAATACACTCACTTTTTTTAACGCAGTTCCCTCCATCCTTCCAAACTCACACTCACAAGTCAAGACAAAGCTGCCTCAACACTTCCCAGATGTAACAAGGGTCCTGACAGCAGATGATTTGTAGTCTCTTCTTAGTTCAGACTTTGTTCAGATTCATACTCAGTGAACAGCAGCCCTGTGTAACAACTGCAGGAATACTTCACCTTGGTTGAAAGCATGAACTGTAGCATACATGTGCATGCATGTACATAAGTAGATAGCAAACAATGAGAATTACAGCTAAATACTTCTGAAGGTTTATAACCTTGCCAAATTTAAAAAGAAAATATATTAACTCAAAATGACAATCACAACTGAGGGCAATTATCTCATTCCTTGAAATAAACAAAAGAGAAATTTCAAATAGAAGGATGGCTGCACAAGGCTTTAAGAAAAATATTTGCATGTTCTTTGCCATTTATCAAGTATATTATTTCAATAGTTATGGTCTTCTATCTCTTCTTCTTGATGATCATCATCTCATTAACCAGCGACAGGGATATGTTTCTAAAAAAAGAATGTATCTCCCACAGAAGATCCCATATTAATGATTTCTGTCTGTCAGTCTTCAACAAGACCACTTGTCATGCCTTGCCTAAAAAAAAAATCTAACACTTTCTACTCTATTCTATCAGGGGTTTTGTTTCTTCTTCCAAAGATTTGGAAAAAGCTTTCCTCTACTCCATAGCTCTTTCTTGATTGCCTGTATGCCTTGCATTTCCATCACATCATTGGTCAATTGATATTCTCTTTATCCAGTCACCTGCTGTCATACTTGTACCAAGAAAATTGTTGTGGGCCTGACAACATGCCTTGCAAGACTTCCCAACCTCCCCCTCACAATTTATTTTTTTCCTTCTTTTGATGATCACTTTCAATAACTCCAGCTTTCATGTTTCTTCATACAGAACATTAGCACTTCTCAGCTACCCTGCTAACAAGCGTTAGGAGCCCAGCTGTCCCAAGTGAGCTTAAAAGAGAGTAGCTACCAACCACCCTGAAGAATGGTGCAGTATCACAAATCACTGCGTGAGAATAATTTCAAAAGCAGGAACAAAGCAAGATGTAGGCTCCACCAAAAAAAGAATCAAAGACTTAAATTATACCAGGATTATACAATGGGGTAACCTTCAGGAGATTAATCTCCAACATACAATTTAGAACTATTCCAATACCTTCAAAAACATTTAAGAAATACTTTTTTAAAGAGAAAAATTAAAGAGAAAGAGAGAACATTAACCATGGACTTAAGGAAATCAGTTGGGACATGACACATCAGACCCATCCTCCTACAGTCTACTTGTTTCAAGGGATTAAAAAAAAAAATAACACACACACACACCCCCCAAAAAAAAAAAAAGGTAAATTTTTTCTTTTTTCCTTTCACACAGAGGTAAAATTTCTGCACATTTGCTCTGCTACTCATTTATGGACAAAGCTATTGCACCTCTATGACTTCTTCCATTTCTTGTGAAGTGTCAGAAAACAATGTCTATAGAACTTTATTCTCAGGCTACTTGGGGGATCCTTTTATTCATCTGTTTCCTTTACTCATCCATGAGCTGCAACACGATTGACATTTTTTCCATCAGAATTGCACAGCAGCATGACAAGCTAAGTATTATATAGAAGATGATACATATTACCTCTCCAGGTCAAGCTACAATACCTTATTTATATTCAATTTTTAAAATTACAAGCTTCAATAATTTGTGCATCATTCTAAGCCAGACAGTATGCTCTTCAGTGTCAGAGAAGCTTTTCTCAAAATGAAGGTTTTGATACTTCTACATAGTTGTTGGCGAATGCTACCAGTATTGATAATAAAGCCTGGTAACCCTTCTTCTGCAGCAAATGAACCTATTTCTTTTACCTTTGTCAGGGTTCTTCAGAAATAGAAATGACAAAAGGCATTTCTTAAAGCTTCACAGTTTGGTTTCATAGTTTAAGCTGACTAGAATGAGTTCTCTTTTGCCCCACAGCTTTCTATGACACTGATTGACTTCTTGCCAAAAATGCATTCATAGCCGATAAAAACAACAAAACAGGGGAGGAGGCACATTAGAGCAAGCAAATGCATTCATACGTTCAGAATGCAGTCGGAGACAGGAGACAATTAGAGAAGGAAATTCAAAGTATAAGGCATTTCCTGAGGATTAATGAGTGGGTGGCAGCGTTTGATAGTCAAGGGCAGGATGGGTTCTGCAACCAGCACAATTCATTAATCCCCCAGGCAACACAAACTGGGATTCTGCTAATTTTTTTTCCTTCTTTTTTGCTGCACTTGTTATTTTTCTTAGCATTTAATTAAAATTTTCATTTACTCTGCCACCATTGTTCCTTCAGAGCCCAGTGCTGTTTGTATGTCTGAGCAGTGCTACTATGGTAAATGACATCTATAAAATTATGGAATTAATACCTGGTGCAAAAGACCAGGGAACTTTCAAGTTTAAGAATGTTCTTATAATCTCCTAAAGACTAAAAATGTTGTCTGCCTTACCAACAGAAAGGGCTCAGCAGATGTGATCCTTTACTCTAATTCACAAGCCGCTTGATGGCCTCCATTATCCGTAGTGGTAGCGGGCAAAGACAGAATCAAATATTGGAGAGAACACATTCTTTCCAAACTGCCTTTCAGCTCCTTAGGATGCCACATACACTTAACATGCCCCAAAACAGCAACCATCCCCTTCCCATCATCGTTAACTCCAGACTAACCTGTGACCGGTGCATCTATGTCCAGCAAATTTTTTTCCTGGCGGAGAATTGAAGCTCCCTCTGTTATTATTCTCAAAGCAACGCTCTCTTCCAGTCTCCCTTCTTTCATGAGGTGTGCCTTTAAGATATCCACACGGGGTTTCCCATCATTATCAAACACTTCCTTAGCTGTGAGCCGGTGACTTGGAGGAAATGGGACAGCTGAATAGAAAAAAATACAAACAAAAAGATCTGGTCACTTTTTACAGTAAAGCATCTCTTACTGTTTTAACAACACGTTCCAGAAGACATCTCTGCTGCAAGGCAGTGTTAATATGAATTTTCTACTGCCTCTTATAATTTGTGGCTCAAATTGTACACAGATCAAAGATACCATTAAAGTGTATGCATTCTGCATGCTACATTATTCATACATTCCAGAACGACTAATTCATGCTTTGAAAACATCGAAAGGAAGATTTAGGCCATATTTACAGGTAGATATATTCAAACAAGCCCCCCAAAAGGCATGGAATTATCAGGGAAAGAGGGGAAGGGAGCTTAAACTGCTCTAGTAGCACTAGAGAAAATTGATATAACGTTCCCTTCCATTAAGAGCATAAAATGCACAAACAAGTGCAATATTTAATTTCCGTGCATGGAGAAGCATAGATACACTCCAATTAAAATGCTAAAATCCAAGACAGACCTCTCTCTAATGACTTGGGGTAGGGGGATGGAAGATGTCTTCCCCATATAAGTAATAGTTAGCTACACAAGATACATTTGAAGCCCATCAAAGCATGCCTGAGTGCCAAACAGACCACGCCAGCAAAGGCAGGGCAGAGGATGCATCTGACTGAAGTTGGAAATAAATGAACAAATAGGCAGGTTGCCCTAGCAACATGGCAGCATGTAGCAAGCTGCATACTGCTGTCACGTAAGGTCTGAGGTGTACAGCAAACTTCAGATGCTCCTGCTCCCGCTCTCCTGGAGCGAGAATGCTCAGAGGTGATGCTGTCAGCTCCCGGGATGAGGCTGGAGCATTATCCCAGCTTAACCCCCTTTCCCATACACTTCAATTGGTGTGTCATTAGGCACCACCTGCCTCACCAGCCACAGGGTAATTCTACTGATCCCTGCCATGGCTCCTGCTATTCAGGAGCTGTGAGCCGGGAGAGGAGGGGGCCATGGGGATGGTCTGAGCTGGCCACATTCACAGCGCAATCCCATCCCTGCCCAAGGGCCTTGCCTCCCACCAACTGTCTTACACTGGGACACAAAACCCTAATGCAGAGGATCAATGTTAACTATTAGGTTCAATTTTCTTCTCATTTCACAATCAGTGTAGTTCAGAACAGCCCACACATCACTTAAAGCCCAGGTGAAAAACTCTTCCCTTACACTACCAGAAGTAACAGAGCAGATAATAAACAGCTTTCCTTTGTGCAGTTATTTTCCACAGATATTTTAAACACAAACATCTTCAGAAAAAGCCTTTCCCCCTCCCCTTTTTTTTCCTCCCTTTTGCTGCCCTAGTTCCAGTAGCCCATTCACTGGAACAGTCTAGCCCAGACTAACGAATGTGGGTCTCTGCAATACACCGAGGCCCAACCACTCTTAGACTTAAACCTGGAGGAAGAGGTGAAAGTTTATGACATCCCCGACATCGTTGGGATTCTTCTGAAGCAGTAACACATACAAGCAACAGTGAAGTTAAAACACAGCCCCCAGCTCTGGAAAGCTCTGCCACAGATCCATGATTTTCTTCTCAGTCCACTGACAAAAACTCCCAGACTGTTTTAAATTCAGTTTATGTTTTAAGTGATACTTCTAAGAAAAAAGATAGGTCGTTAAAGATGAAAACCTCACTCCACTCTTCACAGCTACTGCAGTCAAACCTATCCCATGACACTCACAAAAATGACACCATACGTTTTGTCAGTTTTTCACATGTACCTGCGGCGGACCAAACACAAGACTGCTATATACATGAACTATAAACAATTCATTATGCAACAAAGAAAAAATCACTGCAAGAAAAAGGAAGGTGAATGAAGACTCAGCATTACTCCAAGCTTCTATCCTCCTCCTGCAAAAACAACCCTGAAACCCAGAAAGCTACTGAGGCTTTCCTAATGATCCTGCACAGTCTGCATGGAGGAAGGAGGTGAAGGAAAAATTGTTACTTATTTCCAGTCAGTTTGGGTGCATACCATTAGTTTACATTCCTTTGCAAGACAGCCACCTCTGTTCTTCCCTAAAGGTATCACAGTATAAAAACCTATGCAGCATACTATTACTCTGAGGTAACTACCATATACGCACATATGCTGAAAGGAGATTTCTACATATATAAATACAAACGAGCAAGCAAGCAAGCAAAAGCTATGAAATGTTACCTACTGATTAAGAGAAAAATATGGCTTACACTGCAGCAGTCTAAGAGCTCTGCAGGCAGATTTCTAACAAACATGTACCAGTGGCTAATTAAAGAAAAAAGATACTGTTCCAATAGCAGATGATTAATGATTAATTACCAAAAACATGAACGACTGAATAGAGCACAAATTGCATCTTCCATTATGAGAATATTAATTTTGTATGTACACATACACAGAGCTTCCACAGAAGAACAATGTAAGAAATGGTCCTGTTCACGTGCAAGTCAGTTAAACATTGGTCTTTACTGGGATCACCTACAAATGCCTGAATCAACAAAAATCCTTTTATAAGTGTAAAAAATACTTAATTTCCATTGCTTTATATACAGCAATGATCTGGCACAGGTAACCCCAGCTTTTCCATACATTGCTTTCTTCTTCTGCTGTTTGTTTGGTTTTTTTTTTTAAAAAAAACACACCAAACCCAACCTATGCTAATAGCGCTTGCAACAACTAACTCTTTCTCTCCCAGAGGTTTTGCCTTTTTTCAGAAATAAAGCCGAGGGCCTGATCAGACAGCAAGTGCGCACCTAGCATCACAACAGAGAAGAGCACAGAGTTGAGACAGGAACCCCTCAGAGAGAAGCAGAAGGAAGAAGGAGTGGTGGGCTGAAGGGCCAGCACCGAGCTCCTCGCCACGAAGCACAGGCTTGAGGATGCTTTTGAAAAGGGAAACAAGAATCTGCATTAAGCAAAGGCCGTAAAAAAGGGAGAGGCATTAAAATTTGCACGGAGACACCACAAGTATTTTTGCCAAGTTTAGTGACAAATCCAACTACAAGATAACCACGTAAGAAAGTCATACACGCTTATCGGTACTCTGTAACACTTAAATCCTGGACTGGCCTCCACTTCTGTTTACATTTATTTCTTTGTATTGGCATATAAAAAACCCCAAAAGCAACCAAACGAAAAAAAACCCCAAAACTTGACAACCCAAACCAACTATTCTCCATGTAAAATACTCCCCTGGTGCTTTAGTAATAAAACACGGACCCAACAAAAAGCAAAGAAATAAAGTTTTTAACCCTTTACCTCAGCCTGTCAGCAGCATCCTCCCAAGATCTGAAAGCACAAGAAAATACTCTTTAGCCACTCACTGTTTGTTTTTTCTTGTGCTGTCAGGTCTCCTGAGCATGTTCCAGCAAATGGAGAAAAAGATCAACCTATTTTACTGTTCTTGCAAGCTCCTGCAAAACCCATCTTACGAATTACACAGCCACTGCAAAGGTCAGGCACATCGTTACTGTTTCTCTCAAATATTAAGCAGCCTCTCTAGAACAAATAAATAAACCATAAAGAGCTGTGCTTAATTAGGGTGGACCATGTGCGTGCACATAAATAAAATACAAGCATGTGGCAAAGCAAGCGTTATTTTCTTTATATATTATTCATTTTTAAATGAAGCTGTACACTAAATTAATACTCTCAAGGGAGGCTGCCCGTAAGAAAAACTCTCTGTCATCAATATTCAAGTTCCTTGCAAATTATCTCCCTCTGTAATGCCTGTCCTGTAATTTCATATAATTTTCGCTCTATGTCTGTATGTGACTATGTTTTTTGCACACCATACTTTTGTGAAAAATAAATGCTTTCCTCTTCATTTGTAGGGCAAACACACCAATAACCACCACAATCTCAATAAGCCAACGCGTTGCAATTCTCCAATGGTAATTTGCAATTCTGCATTTGAGAAGCATCTACACTCCAGCAGTGGCTACAGCACAAGTTATTAACAAACAGGTCGACACTTACTCTACATGTGCAAAAAAAAAAATCAGGGTCATCCAGATTTTTTTTTAAAATCTTTTTACTTATAAACTTCAGACTCAAGATACAGAATTTTTTTCCTGTCTCAAAAACTCCAACCAAACTGCACTGTGAAAGTCAGGAACATTTTTAATAGCCAACTAACATCTTTTGATGGCTGAGTTTGAAAATCTACCCCCATTTTATAATGTGGCTGAACACATGGCACACTCTTGGGCGTTCCTGAACAGCAACAGCATCCATATCAGAGTATTTACTAAGTAGCTATGCATTTCTGTACCATGCTGCGCCTGACCAAAGCTACTGTCCAGTACATAAAGCAGCAGCCAAAGATCAACCTTTTAACCTAACGGCAATAATTTACCACTACATAATTCTGAGCATGTTCCTGTACAGTTGCCTACAGTTTTCTGGCTCTACAGGGTTACTATGAGCCAGAAGGGAAAGAATGATGAATTTTTAATTTTTCAAGTTTTTTTTCCCCCAAGAACTATCCTTTCTTCAGGTGACAGACGGGAACAAGAGGCTGAGTCACTCCCATCCACAGCTGCTAAAGGGAACAGAGCAAAACCTCCCAGGCAGCACAGAGCTCACCAAAGCGGCGAAAGGGAAAAGGTGCTGCCAAAAAATCCCCCCCCACAGACTTCCTTGGGCAGCACACAAGCCATGCTTTCATCTCCATGCACAATTTATCTAATGACAGATTAACCAAACACACTGGATAGCTGGGATCTTTTTTAAACCTATGGCTTCTTTTCTTAGCAGGTATTTTTTAGGAATAGTATACAGAAGGGTTAGTTATTTAGAAGACAATATTTCTTTTTGAGTTCTGTGGAACTCATATTCTTTTCTTTTCTTAGAAATAACATCGCGTTCATTTTACATTCACTCCTTTTATTATTAAGAGTAGGCACACACAATGTACAGCCTGCCTGGCAGCTGGTCCCGATTCAGAAACATCACTGGAATTAGCAGCCCCTTTCTAAAAGGCAGAACTTCCATGTGCCATTTTAACATGTGATATATTTGAGGACTTTTTATTTTTAAACTAAAACTGCTCACTGGATTTTCCCTAAACAATTTGACAAAACTTAATAAATGCCAATATGGTGAAAGTGTTGGAAATTAAAACATGGAAAATACATCTACAATATAAAATATTAAGAACCTGGGAAGATTTCTACAGAAATTTGCCATTGATTTTTCTCCCCAGCCAAGAACTTCTCGCAGTGTATTTGTACCTGCTCAACTCAGCTGTATTTGTTTGAAGACAGAATTACATCACTGAAGTACAAGGTATGTTGCTTCATAGAAAGCTGAGGGTTACACTGGACAAATGTCAACTGGCAGCATGGAAAACAGGCCACCTAAGAAGATAATACATGTGTCCCGGAAATAACCATTATCAATAGACTTGGCAGTCAGTTGTTAAAAATGGTCAATATTTACCCAAGATCACTGACTGTTTGTTATATACCGTGTGTGGAGGAACCATCCCTCTCAACAACTGGGGGCAATAAAACCCACCACAGAGCTGCTTAAATGCTGTTGGAAGTCATTATCAAATTCTAGTCCTTGGTGTTCTCACCAGAAGATACTGCAGGTCGGCAAGGAAAGTGCTTCACTGAAGACTGTGATGAGCCTTGCTAGCATCATTTCTGGACGTATGAAGGCTCAAAATAAAATTTTTTTAAAAGAGAGAAAAAATAACAAAGGCTTTTTGCCTAGCTTTGGACAGAGGCTACACTCAGACGGTGTTTGTAAAATGAAGGGATATGCCGATTGGAAAGATGTCAGGTACACTACACAAGTTGTTTCCAGATGCTATGGCATTTCATGTGGCTCTCTAATCCGTATGCTTCACTCCTTTGCTCCTCAAGTGAAATATCCCACCTAAGCTAACCCACTCAAGCACTTTGCACGCAGTCCTCATGTAGACAGACTCTGGGATGTACTTATGGGAAGCGACATCTTCACACAAAACAACTTCTTTGCTGGATTCAAGCCTCAAATTTGCAAAGGATAGGCCAGGTCTCCCCCCCTACTGCTTTCCAGGAGAAAGCTGCACCGAAGCAGCTGCGAAGCAGGGACTGAACCCTTTGCCAGGAGCTGTTCTGTTACCTATCAACAACGCAGATATATTTTTGACAGATTGTCACAGCTAATTCTGTCATGTCAATGAGCACACAGGGACTTTTCTGCAAATGGGCCAGTGCTACAGCAGAGAGGAAGGGCACCAAGAGTTGGAACCAAAGAACTGGGCTGAAATCCTGTCATTTCTGTTGAATCACCCCAGCTAACGTAAGCAGGTATTTTCAACATCCTCAGATCTGAAATTTTAACAGTGTCTTTCCACCGAAGTTACCCATTCTCAGAGTTATCACACAGAGGATTAAGGGTCCCACCACTTCAGGCACTGGTATGGTCTTTTGATTATGTTACTGACCTTCTCCAGAATATACAGTACAGTAACAGAAGGAAAAGTATAGAGCAACACTTTTTTTCAACTCTTTAAAAAGAGCATAACCAACCTTATCAAAAACGTAGGCCGAATTATACTTGAAAAGAACAACTGTAAGTAGCTATGCCTCCTAAAGCAACCGCACACAAAAAATCCATGAATAAAAAGCAAAAATACCACACCCAACAATGCAAGATTTGATGTTCTCAATATTCATCAGAGGAAACCTTAAAAACCCAAAAGAAAAAATTCAGGTAACAGAGTTTTTCAAAAGGGTTAGGGCAGTGACACATCATTCTTACTCTGAGCTCAAAGGCCTGGATAAACACATGAGATTCCCTTGGTTTCTTGACTTTTATCTGGTGACCTGACTGACATACACCCATCCCAAGCACTCTGCACACTTACTACAAAAGTTGAAAGTGTTGATATCAGTAACACACCCAAGATTTGGATTGTCATAATCAGTTAAATCTAACTCTAATCCTCAATCACCATCAATCAGTATTAAAAATGTTTTTCAGTTTCTAAAAAAATTCTGATAAAAATAATCACAGGAAAACTTTTGCAGAAAATAGTACATCAGGAAGTATGTCCTAAGAACCCAGGATGAGGTAAAGGGTACAGGTTGGAAAGGAAAGGGTAGGAGGTACATTTTATAAAGAGTTGCCTGGAAAAAATAAAGCCTTGAAGAAATGTATCCGTTTGAAATAGAGGCTTAAGGTACTTGATTATTTACCAACAGCATTCCAAGCGTTGGCATTGGCCAACTACTGGAATAAGCAAACAGATCCTAACTAGTCCTACAGAGCACATAGGAACATGCATCACTATTAAATATGACAAAAACATATCCCATCCCTGTGTTTGAGATCATATGCAACTACCTTTGACATTTATTGTCCCCTCCCGTCCACAGTTTATGGGGGGGGAAAAAAAGCTACAAAATAAGAGAGGGAGGAGAAATTCAGTTTAACAGAAAATATTCCCAGTTTGGACCAACACATACAGTTAAAACTGGAAAATGTGATCGTAGCTTCCTGGCCTCATCAGAAAAGTTTGTTTTTCTACTTTGTGTGTTACACCCAAGTTTTTCCATAGGCCTCCAACTGCATACGGTTGCACTTTGTTTTTATTAGCTTTTGGAACAGAGAACAATGATTATCCAGTGTTTAAATTCCTTTAAAGGAACAATTCATTTGTAGAAAACAAAGTTGGGGAAAAAACCCTGTAACAATGGAAAATACCAAAGGTCTTCCAAGACTTAGATAAGGAATTAGGCGCACTCCTCCATCCTCCAAAATACTTGAGTGATAGGTAATTTCTTTCCTATGGTAAGACTTCACTATTGTTCCTAATTGGAAACAATCTGAAGTGATTGCATGTTAAAGTATTTCAAATCTGTTGGGGAAAAAAAAAGTCAATTCTAGGCCAAGAATGCCTTTCAGGTTTCAATGCAGATTTATCACAACACCTACTTGTGACTTTCCAGTTCAACCTACTTCAGTCAGCTGACACTACAAAAATTCAGTCTCTTATCTGGCAGTGTAGCTCAAAGGAGTACTGCAAACCAATCCTCACCTAGAAATTGGTGTCTTCATTAGGCCCTTTCACACCTTTTGAGCCTAAGGGGATAATGTACCAAGCTTGGTCAGGAATCAGCTTTCACTTTGAGGTCTACCTCACAGCCTCCAGTGTCATGTAAAAGGGCAGAAAAGCAAACATGCTTTCCTTTCCAAAGCTTCTCTAACCAGAAAAGATTCAAATACAACAAAGATTCAGTATCCAAAAATTGACCACTGAGCATGGTCTGGCATAAGTCAAACAGGTCTATGTAAACCAGTCCTAGGACAGGTGAGTAAGTGCAGGTAAAGCACAGCAGAAGTTGCCTCCTGGAAAAAGAAAGACCTCTTGCTGCTACAGGAAAGTTGGTTGGAAAAGACCTTTAAGATCATCAAGTCAAAAAGCTGTTCACCAGTTTTACAAAGTAATTTAAAAAAATCAAATAAAAAACCTTGTATTTTAAATTTATGCTGCTTTGGCATCCAGCAATCAGCATCTTGCCCAGAGACCCTGCAGCCTACAGAGCAAAGACAAGGCAATAGAAAGAGCAATGGAGCTCAGTATTTTGCTGCCTGGATCTTGCAGGCTCTGAACTGTTAACACTAGATAAAGGACTCATAAGTACCATCTCTGAATTGTGCATGTATTTAAAATAAAAAAAACAAACCTCAGGGAAAACAAACAAAAAGCCCCAAACGCCCTACCTAAGCCAGTAAGTATCAGGACGTAAAGAACACTTAAAACATTCATGTCAGAATTATTTCAAGATAACTAGAAGAAAAAAAAAAAAAGAAAAATCATGCTGCTCTCTCCAAGTTAGTGTGCTTTATTATCTTCCTGGTCATGAGACATGCAGTAAGCAGCAGATCTACACTAGCACGTCAAAAAAAATCAGTCACACTAGGCCTAAACTGTTCAAATGAAAGCCTTACAAATGTAAATATGAGCACAGACTAAGCACAGCAGGGCACAAATTCATTTTTAAAAGTAGTTGGAAGCACCAGTCTATGTGTTTTTGTGGGATTGTTTCAGTTTTGGGTTTGTTTTTTTTAAATTTATTTTAACCCCAAAATGGCTTTGCTCGTTTTAGTAGCATTTTTGCAGCACACTTCTGCACATGTGAATCTATACTGACCAATACTGGTTTGTGCTGTATGAGAAACTGGCCAAGCTCTACACGTTAGTGTGAAAAACATAATTTAGAATTATACTGAAACGAAAGCCTGCTTTTTCAATCATAATCAAAAGCCAGGAATCACTAGATAGGCATAAAATAAAATGAATTTGATTACAGAAGAAAACTAATTTGTGTCAGGGTATACCTATAACTGATCCAGTAACAGCTCTTTGTTGTCTAGGGGTCAGGTCATGTACCTGGAATAATAGCAACATAAATAGGTACCAGTAATTTCAATTTATTTCCCTCTGCAGTTGAACAGCTAGGCACTAACAGTCTTCTCAGCATGGGTTTGGCTTTGTCTAGATTGGAATTTAGGGATATACACATCACATCGCACAGAATCATACTGAAAAACACACCCAACAAACCACCAAACCCCCTCCCCCTTCCCGGTCCCACAAAAAAACAAACCCAAACCAACCCCGAAGCATAGTTTTAACAGTAAATACCCAAAGCAGTTTGAATGACTGGCTTCTCCTGGAAGTGAGCTTTAATCAGTGGAGCACACGCTCAGCACAATTTGCTTCATCTTGCCTGATATGGGAGATGCGGATTGCCAGTTCAAACCAATACCCCAGTTCAAAACAGAACCTTTCACAGGGGAATTGAGCCCTCCACTTGCAGACACGGTGTGAGCAGAAGGCAAAGGGTGTGTAAGCCTGCTCCGAGCCCCATAAGCAACGGCACCTTTCGCTCCCAGCGAAAAGAATTGAAACTCTTCCAGCACGTTGTATGAACTGATTCCCAACGACTTGTTCTTCTTCGAAAGAACTAATGCTTCCAAAGAAGTAACACTCAAAGAACTAATTTTCTTGTGATGTTATTACAGTTTGCGTAGATCAGTGCTAAAGATTATGGACCACATTCATCATTGCGTTATGCTGCTGTAATTCCATTAAACAAATGTTCTTTATAATCCAGCATTAACGGATCATACCGTGAGCTCTGAAATGGGGTTCAGCCCACTCTCGGTGTCTAAATAAAACATACAAAACCAAGTGACACTAGCATTAATCTGAAGTAACATGGCTGTGAATCAACCATAGTATTGTTTGGTTTTCATGGCTTGCCTCTACCACGCCAATTGTACCACAGAGCATCTGCACGGAAATTCTGCCTTGGTTTAAGCAGCACCTCTCTGCATTCATGTTTATTTCCATCAACTAACCTAGAACACTGTGGAAAACCGGCATTATTTTAAAAAATAACAAATGCAGGATCATAAACAAAAAAACAGACGGGCAAGTTTTTGTTGATTGCCTGCCTTTTTTTAATAGCCTGCCTTTTTTTTTTTGTTCTGGGTTTTATCTGGGTATATGTGGCAGCAATAGTTTTGAAGCCCTCAGTATAAGCTTCCAGTTCTGTATTTAAAAGGACATTTAATCCAAATCCTCCTTCTATTTATTAAAGATGCTTTCATATTTTTTGTAAACCGTATCTTCCTTCAAATCTCAATTGCTGCGTAATAAATGTGCTGGATAAAAATAAATCTGCCTAAACTTACCATTTTCCTGATGTTCTCTGAAACACCCTGTTCTTAAGCAGAACACTGGAGTTTAAAAAAGGCAGCTTTATGGGGCTATGAGAGAATCAGAGACTGGTGCTTTATTCTCAGGTCTATCACATACAAGCAAATTAATCTTCACTTGCCGATCACTACACCCACAGAGAGCCCTCAGCACTGGGGTGCTCAGTTCTGTCATCCACCAGCATGTGACGGGCATAATGGCTCTGTGAAGGATGCCCACATGGAGACCAGTGTGGCACAACAGGGATTCCAACACCCTTTTCAAAAAAGCCAACAAACAAGGACAGTTACCAGACAAACTGAGGAGAGAGGACTTCCATCTGCGAGGTGGAGGGAGGCCCTTTTGGTCATAACTTGGGTCTGAAAGCCCTTAAGGTGGAACTGGTTGCTAGTATTTCAAACAATGATCAAAAGGGACCAGAGCTCACTTCACTCAGTGAACTGCTGTGGCGGAGACACCTCAGCTCAATACCATCACCTCTTGTCTTCATTAATGTCTCAGCTATAGACCTTTCCAAGCTGAGGTTTGGAGGTATTCTCCCCACACTGCACAAGCCCAGAACACCTCCCACAAATGACTCAAAACCCTGGGATCAGACAGGAAAAGAAGCAACTCAGACAGCTAGGAAGAATCATAGCATCATTTCATTGGAACAGACCTTTAAGATCTTCAAGTAACAGAGTGTTAGTGCACCTTCGCAGAGGGTTTGAAACTTTACTCCCCCTTGAAGTCAAAAGGGGATGCAGGTGTGGCTACAAGATTAAGTTGCAGAGGAGGAAGAATGAAGAGACCATTGTGCAAGTATTGCTGCAGCATGCGAGGATTGCAGAGTGCGTACATTTATAAAAGTTATTATTAATAATGACCTTTAGGACAAATTAAGATGTTTTTCCACACGAAGAACCGTAAAGACCGAATGTGGCAAACACAGTTCTGGTGCTCTAGCGAAGATCTCAAGTCAGGTTTTCTGTAAGGTTTCTGTTTATACATGAAAACAAGCATCAGTAGCCAGAGGAGACGCCACAGATTCTATTTGTCATGAAAATATAAAACCAGATCCATTCACCAATGGATGGAAACTGATAAAACTAGTCTACATATTTTCACCGGTTCTTTCTCTCTCAAGACCATTCATTCACTGTATTGCCAAGAGATGAGCTTATCTGCAATGTTTATCATAATATTTTATTAAATTACCTTAGCAAGAAACAGGCATTTATCTATCTGAAATATCATTATCCTGACATTACTGATCTGATACAGCTGGCCTACTACATTATTACTGTAATGAAGTAAAACAGCATAAGGCAAAGCAGGACCTAGAGAAACAAACCATAATCAGAGCCTAGCACCAAGAAGCTATCCAGCACATACAATCCATGAACATCCCTGCTGTGGGCTTTTTTTTTCCTTCTTCTTTCCAAGAGTGCCTTGCTGTTCTGTTTTGTTAGATGCATTACTTCATTTCTGTGCATCATCTTGACTCAAGGAAAACAGCTCTGACTTAAGTGGAACATGGGGCTGTTAGTGCTTTTATTTAAATATCAAGGGGTTAGGTTCCTGCTACTTGTAAATGAAAGAAGCATCTTTGCAAGACTGCAGTTACCTCTCACACTGAGCAATGGGTTTGCATTGAGCATATAATAAAGACCCACAGATAAAAGGCATACTTCACAACTCAAACCAAGGGCACAAGAAGGCACAAGGCCAGAGAATTCACTGGTTCATGTGTTGTGCAGCTCTCCCCACTGGTGCAAGAGAAGCAACAAAAAGGTCAGGGAAGCTCAGGGGAGAAAGAAAACTTCACAGACTGAACAAATGGTGGAAAAACAAGCAGGGGAAAAAAAATGTAGGGAAGAGAGTTTGGGCATGCAATGCCACCTGAAAAAGGGAGCAGAAACAAATAGAAGAAAGCCTTCTGAGTGTGGTTCCAGATATGACATTTGCAAAACTCATACGCTTTGAATAAAGACTTAGGAAACAATAATCAACAAAATTACTCCTCTCACTTTTTATTTCTCCTATACAAAACAATCGCCAAGGACTCCAGGGTGCAGATGGCCCCAAATCAAATGGAGCAAAAATATCAACATAAACTTGATCATTTCCAAGGCCTCAAAAGTTTAGAAATATTTAGGTTTTGGAATTGTCCCTTCTTTTGCTCTGTTTTAAAGGCAAACTTCTGATGTACCATATATTCAAAATCCCTGGCACAGCCTCACTGCACTGCAAGCTCGACCTGCAATGTGATAATACATGTGCAGCAGAAGCTCCTGAGGCGATGTGTGCTGACCAATGCTCTGATGCAATCCTGAATAGGCTGGGTGAAAACATCACAGAAGGAGCAAAATATTTACTACATCTCTCAGCTGAGCCTCCAGCATGGATCCTGCTGATGCCTGGTATTTCCTCACAGGAGGTGCACTTCAAACCATCTCTGTCAAGGCCTGCTCTGGTTCTCTCCTTGGTAAGAGGATGAAGGCCTTTGCAAAGTGGCTTGTTGTTCACAGAGAGGGCAAAGCTCACCTAGCTTTGATCGTTTGCAAGAATGACATTAAAAGAGCGTACATAATATCATTATCTGGATGATGGAGTCAAAAATATGTACCTTTTGGTCACTAAGGCATGTAGGATTTGCATAGATGATGAGGTACTAGCGTGTAGGCTGTAGCCAAGGCAACAGTTACTCCAGGGAACAGGGTAACAAAAGGAAGCACCTTTAAAATGTACAGAGCTATCCCAAACCCAGCAGTTTGCCCTACACAGTTTCAAAATCAAGAAGCGTTGTGTTTGGTGTGTTTTGCTGTATTTGGTTGGGGGTTTTTTAGTATCTTCAGCTTTGCACAACTAAAAATAACTGCAAAACTTACAGTGATTATGCTTCTTGAAGTGATTTTTACCTTGTTATTCTGCACCATCTACAGCAAATGCAGACATACCTGTCAGGTGGGCAGAGACTGCACCCAGACACAAAGTATTAATACCTATCTGTGCACAATTACTCTGAACAAAACACTCCGATGTGTTTTGGTTTCAACAGACCATCTGTTGAGGAAATAACACACACCACAGTGGTATGAAGACATGCTGTTGATGGCCCTGTTATACTTACATGTTTAGTAAAGAGTGAATTATGATGACAGAAATTGCAATGAGTTTATATACCCACATGCCTGCGTTCACACACATGTCCAGGCACACAAGTAAAACCTACAGAGGTTATAGATTTTATCTGCTAAGGATATGCAGAACAAGAGAGAAGTACCAAAGGCCATATCAACTTCTATTTCCTTTTCTACAAAAACACCTCATGTCACGCAAAGCTGAGAATCTAAAAATCCCTCTCTGGGCTCGGAACATGACAGTGTGCAGATGTGAACAATCCACTGCTTTGAGAGCGCCACCCTAAGAAATTAAACCGATTTTATAAGAGTTTGGGGGGAAGCGCATGTCTTAAAGCCTCACCACCTCAAATGAGAGATTACAGCTGAATTCAAAGGGTGATGGGCACTAATCTGCATGCTCCCCAAAGCCTCACAAACACACAGAATACCTGCAAGGCTTATAAACTATATCAACTTTTTCCATGATTACAAGTTCAAACACAAACACCCAAAAGCCTGCTACCACCAGAAACACATATTTCTTGGATCCTTCAGGTCCTTCTAAAATAACATGTATCATACCCCAAGCACATACCAAAGGAAACTCCTTGGTACATGCTACCTTCATTTTGACCCAAATCACTACAGCAGCCTTACCTCTGTTCAAAGTGTATCTTTAGCAAAGCCATTACCTGCAGAAGCAATAATGCTCTGAGAGAACACAAGAGAGTCTCTTGTGCTCTGTGGGCAGCCAGTGGGTAGCTCCAGGTTTGAAGCATTGAAGTACCCCTTTTTTCATCACCCAAAAACACAAGGGAGAAGGCAAGCCTTTCAAAGGCCCTCCCATTTCAGAAAAGTGCCTGCACAAACAAATTAAACCCAGGCACACATTGCAGGTAAAATGCTCAACTGAGGGACAGATGCTTGTCTCCTTCCTCTAAGGAGGAATTTTTGATCAGGTATAAAACGCTTGCCCTGTTATGAAAGCCTCCAAAACACAATCAAATCGGTACAGAATACCTCTGTTACCAATTTAATAATCTATTTTTTTATAGAAGTTTTTCAGCACAGAACAAATTAGAAAGATGATAGCAGTTCCCAGTCCTCCCATTATGTTAACTGTTCCTCTAGACTAACACTGGAGAACAGAAACAATATTTAATCTTCCATCCACACTTTTTCAATAGTCTTTTTGTAACACAACTGGTACTAAGCAGTTACTACACTCTGCTTTTCCTGCCTTAACAACAGCTTTCCAGAGCCGCCTACAAAATGTCCTTGGAAATGCAGCTGAGTTGCATTATGAACACATTGTATATACGTCACCAAAAAGATACAACATTCCAGTGTAAAAAGTTAAATAAATTTATAGAGTCAATAGAGATCAGTAGCCACCTTTGCATTAGGAATAACTTTTTTCCCCCGTAGAGCATGTTCTGACTGGACACATAAAAGCAGTTTTCTGTACTTGTTAAACCAGTAGCTTGTACACATTCTTGTAGATCTCAGAACAACAACATGCCTCTCTTTCAGAGAGGAATGCTCCTAGTCCAATTAATCTGGTTCCAGTTCTGACATGACATTAAGCATATTTTGACCATTTGCTTCACACTTTTCCATTAGCATGTGTCTAAAAAGGCTGCAGAGTCTGCCTTACTCTGCTTCCCCACCCATCCTATACTAAAACATTCTAAAAACATTATTAACCATCTCAATTGTACTTTATCATGAAAGAAAGCTGTCTTTTTCACGATGCTTATACTATACTGCATAAAACTTGCTTAACAAAACTAATTCCTGTCATCCAACATGTGCAAAACCTCAACAGGAGCTGCAAAGGCCTACGTGATTTGCATCTAATTTGGTTTTTAAAATCTTGTCACCGTGTCTTTTGAAAATGAAATTTACATCTTTTTTTATTAAAATGCAATAAACTACTGTGGCTTGGGGGAGTTGGGAGTTACTACTCTCCAAAACCCAGCTGGCACTCCAAGTATGAGTCCTTCTGCATATTCTGCCTACTGCCCATTGGTGGCAATCTTATCGGTTGTGTCTATGAAAATGATTTGGTGGTGTGGTTTTGACTGTTGGATTTTTTCCTATTTGGAAAAGCATATCCAAGAATTAATCCCATCTTTGAATATGTAAGTCATTCAGTTCAGTGTAAATTCAAGATCCAGAGCGTTCAGGGCTTCGTACTTTATTTCAGCATGGCTGGTTTCCATCTATCACAGCCTGCAGAACCACTAAGGAGGTTTCCATCAAAGCCAACAAGGCACAGCACAGCATACTTCAGCTCTAAGTAGCTCATTTAACCATGCATCCTTCACACCACATGCATAAAGCCTTTTTTTAACATTACCATTCTGCTAGGAAAGGCCACTGCGTTAAAAAGTTCTTTTGGTACCACATGCAAATCACATCAGAGGTTTGACCAACAGTCTTCCTCCAACATAACTACGCATGTTCATTGACCGTGCTTGCCCTGCTGCTCATGAAATACACTGATTATGCTGTGTCACCTCCTGACTTGGTACATCAAGTGAAAAGAAGCTACTGTTGGAATAATTTCAGCCCTGCCTCAGTCACACAATTGCAGCATGGCTTGTTTTGCCAGAGACCTGCCAAGAGGTATGGAAACTCCTTGGCACTGAAGCTCATCTGTGTATTCCATCTCTTGTTCCTGTACAGAATTGGTAGGCTTCAGTTTCTTGAACCATTTTCCAAGTAATTTTATTGAATCCTTGAATTAACAAGGGTTTGTGTCATGCAGCCACAGACCTCCTTCTGTCTCCTTTTAAGGTATGAAGCCCGACAATTATCTATTATATTGGTCTTTGTTAATGTCCCCAGAAGTAACGCACATCAGCAGCAATATTGCAGAGACTGTGGAAAGAATATCTTTCACGTCGCAACTGGCAAGTTATTTTAGAGTGCGTTTAAATTACAAACTAGTAGATTACTATTTGCCATTATTTGCTTAAAAGTTTTTTCCTTCCTCTATCATCTTCAAACTTTGTTAACGTCTTTGTTCTGCTCATAAACCATAACTTATATTTCTTTTGAAGAAACATCCTGTTTTCCTGAATAGGTTTAAAGAACAGTGTTTTTACAAAATCATCACTGTTTTGTTAGACAATAAGGAGACAACTTCATTTTCTAACAAAAAAGATTATGAAAGCCAGTGAGGAAATTTTCCCTGTTGAATATAGGGTAATATTTCTAGCATTGTTTTGGGGAAAGCATAAAATAATGGAACAGGTTGAGTTGGAAGGGCCCTCAAAGACCATCTAGTTCCAACCACCCTCCTCTAGACCAGGTTGCCCAATGCCCCATGCAGTCTGGCCTTGAACACTGCCAGGGAGGGGGCAGCCACAGCTTCTCCTGGCAACCTGCATCAGTGCCTCACCACCCTCGCTTTCTGCCTAATTCTGCATCTGCCCTCTTTCCACTTAAAGTCATTACCTCTGTTCCTCTAACTACAAGCCCTTATAAGACAACATTGATATTTGATAGATATTTGAAAAGTCATGGCCATCAGGTAAAGTCCCCAGTGACTGTAAGATGGGGAAAATTACACCCATTTTCAGAAAGGGTAGAAAAGGAGAACCCAGGAACTACCAACCTGTCTGCCTCACTTCTGTGCCTGGGAAGATTATGGAACAGATATTTCTAGAAGCTATACTAAAGCACATGGAAGACAGGGATGTGATTCGAGACAGCCAGCATGGCTTCACCAAGTGCAAGTCCTGTCTGACCAACCTAGTGTCTTTCTAAGATGGAGTGACTACATCACTAGACAAGGGAAGAGCAATGGATGACATCTATCTGGGTTTCTGCTAGGCCCACATAATCCCCCCCCCCAACATCCTTCTCATTAAGTTTACAAAATACAGATTTGATTGGTGGACTGCCCAGTGGGTAAGGATTTGGCTGGATGGTCACTTCCAGACAGTAGTGGTCAATGGCTCAATGTCCAGATGGTGAGTGCTGCCAATGATGTCTCTCAGGGATCCATACTGCAAACAGTGTTGTTTAATATCTTCATCAATGACACAGACAGTGCTATCAAGTGCACCCTCAACAAGTTTGTGGATGACACCAAGCTAAGTGGTACAGTTGACATGCCAAAGGGACAGGACGTCATCCAGAGGGACCTGGATCAGCTGGAGAGGTGGGCCTGTACAAGTCTTATGAAATTCAGCAAGGACAAGTGCAAGGCAAGTGTAATGGCCTAGATGGTAACTATGGAACTTGCCTTACAGAACCAGCACACTGATCAGAAGTCCAGCAAGCTATTGTCTGTGAAAGAAACAGCAAAACCCATCCCAACCTTTCATGTGCTCCCCTCAACCTTTCGGAGGTACTTTCACAAAGGAAAAAAGTTAAATTCTTAGAAAAATCTAGAACTTATCAGATACTGATTCAATTATTTGCCACCTCATGGCCAGTAATAACTTGCTTAGGTTACCAATTCAGTGTTCCCAGTACAAGACAGAATAACGCAACAGCTACATTTTGGATGCACTTTTAACTGGCTGCTCCATCAGCTCTGGGCCGAGTCCATAAATGGCTTACTTTCCAGCATAATTCACATAACAAATAAAACCCATTGACCTTTAAGAGGGAGCAGGGGGAAAAAAAAAGAGCAAACCAAAGTCTGATTTAACTACAAGAACAACTTTCTGAAGCACAAGTTGAGGCATTTTCAATTATCTTTTATCAAATACTCAGTGAAACAGAGGAGATTAAATTAAGTGCACTTCAACTGAATCATTTTCTGCAGAATCAAGCAGTCTCAAATTGCTCAGCAACTCGATAAAGAGTAGAAAATCCTGCCCTTCTGTCATGGAAGTGAAAGGCAAGTACAAATGTATTATATATTGCATTCGTATGACACAAAGGCTTTTCTAAGATTAATATTATCTTAGCATTACGAACATAAAGATACTAATGTTTACTAAGTAGGATTTAGCACACAAGAAACAAAATCCTTTGTGCTTAATTTCTTGAACGTGTGTTAACAATGTCCAAGACCGCCTGTGGGAATTTCCCAAAGCAGCAAAGAATCCATCCTCTATCCAGATGCAGGCAAATCAGAAAGCTCAAACTCCAATTTCTCAAGTTTTATCATTGTCACTCATGTTGTTGTTACAAAATAACTTTCAACTTCTTCTTTGTTTAGAGATTAGACTAACAATGATCTCAAAGATTGCTGGACTAATTGCATCGTCCTACAAAAAGCAGTAATGTGGGTCTAAAAGATCAGTCCCAAGCTATTCCTGCTACTTTAGTTGCCAATAACATTATAATTTCCACCCTTCCTCATGCTAGTTCAGTGTAGTTTATAAGGTTTAATTATGGCATGCTAAGTATTTATATTAACTTTTAGTAATACTAATATTTGACTCTCACATTGTTGTAATTTTCAGCCTGAGGCACCATCATACAACCTGCTTTGGTAAAACCTGCATCACCATAGGGATCTTTCAGACTCCTGTTTTAGCGTTACCTTTAATAGAAAACCTAACAGAAAGCTGGTCGACCTGAAAACCAAGAGACTCAGCTGGACGAGGGCAGTTATCACACTTTCAAGCCTTCTGAGTTCAAACTCAAACCTGCTTTACGGCTGTGCCCCGTGGGACGCATTAAAGAATCACAGTACGTGGACAGCCAGTCTTTTTTCATTACCTGAATATCTTAAAACCCATGTCACCGCCCTAATAATTTTAAGTTATTTAAATATTAAAATGAATACTTAATGGAAAATTTAATAGGATAAATTCTACATTTAAAACTTTATGTTCAAACTTAATAGCTTCTGATTTAACCCCCTTTGGGGAAAAAAAACCCTACTTACTATATTCTCAGTCTTAGAAAAATACTAAATTACTCGAGTCCTACACTTTCACTTCATGTGTTGGTAGTATCACTGTCAGAATCTCCCCTGCCTGTAGTCAGGGGCAGACACACAGGGATATCTGTTAAGTTGAACCACAAGCTCTTAACCAGTAATCATCACTTGAATTGGCAACCTCGGCTGACAGGACAAACAAAATAGTACTGAATTTATGGTTTTAGTATTTCCCTCTTTCACAGGCAGCCAAAGTGATCTGACACATTTACGCACATCAACTTTAGCAGCAGATGTCAAACAAGTTAAGTTGTTTGTCTATTTTTCCCTGCCTCATGCTTAAAACCTTCCAAATGGAATCCCAGAACATTTCCTGGCTAGAAGCTATGTATGAAGCTGTTTTCAAGAGGGGAAAAAACAAACACAAATCCTAAAAGAAATTAGAAGTTGTTTGGGCTAATCCAGCAGGCAAGAAGAAAATGTTGTTCCTCACAGCAAATGCAAGGCAAGGGATGATGAATGGGTTTTCTGAGGTTCCCAGAGAATGGAAAGAAAACATTGTATATTCATCTTTTCCATACAAGGGACTGCACTTAATTTTATAATGCCACAGTGTAGATAAAACATATTATGCATTCCACTAAAAATGAAGAGCCTTGGCAGAAGATCCTGCAAAATACAGATCTAGATCTTGCTTAGTTTCTACAGCAGTCCCTCTTTCCTCAAACTTCACCGTGAAATTTCTGGGATGAACGCTGGACTGAGTCCAAATTTGCTCTTCTCCATGGAATTCTGTGAATTACCCAGTAATGAGATGAACATACTGAAATCACAGCTCCAGCAATGCTCACACATACAGCAACTTCAAATTGAGTTAAATTTAATTGATTTGTGTTACAGATAGACGTGTCAGCACAAGAGCAAAAGGCCTGCTTCCCAGTGCACCAGGTCTATAAACTCATAACAATGCATTACTTCTCAGAGTGTGTGGCAGAGCTGTATTGCATTAAACACTAACAGTTCACCCAGCTGAAACAACTTCATACATTTTCCAGAAAAACACAACACTTAAGTATGCTGAAAATGTACTCACTGCAAAAATTTTGCCATAAGGGAAAAAAAACTACAATCGAAAAGCAAAATACAAACTTATGTATACATATGTTAACAAAGATAGCTTAAAATCTTTGCCTCTGGAATTCAAAATGAACAAGGACATGCAATCATACTGCCTTCTGTTTTCTTTTTCCAGCACTAATAATTGAAGTTTGCCATCCACACCATTTAACTCTACCTGGTTCCATAAGAAATGGCATTTCAAGCACAGTATATTCGAAACACATTCTCTCCCTCATTTTCCAGTGTTCAGAAGTACATACGAGGAAAATCCAAGCACAAGACACAAGCACAGACTAAACACGTCTACAAGGCGAGGACAGAACAGAGGCATGAGTGTTTCTCTGCAAAATAGGCAGATATCATTAACTTAAAATAAAAAATAAAAAGAAAAAAGACCAAATAAACCATATTTGGAAACAACAACCAACCTCTCATGCAGCAGTAACAAGCAATACACTCTCTCCAAACAGTTATTTTGGTGTAACTACTGAGCAGTCCTTTAAAGACAAGTTTACACATAATGTATACACGAGCCCATCTTCCAAAAAGCAGGCTGCATTGCCAGCCTTTGCCTCTGTACTGCTGATGGTTTTTTCCTTCCCATGCCTTCGTTTGTAGAAAGCCTTAGGACCAAGGAAAGGCTCACACTTTTCCAAAATTGAAAGTAACCCCTGAACATCTGGTAGCTTGCATTACCTCAGCACTCCGAGGTCTGCCACAGCAGTGAGGCAATGTTCGCCCTCAGAGACTCCACCAAGAAAATTCCTTACATTTAAACCCTTATATTAGGAGGAAAAAATGAAAATAATTTTCTTCCTCTTAGGAACAAGTCTTTCTAACATGGTGTGTCAGTCACAGCTGTCACAGCATGGGAATACCCAGGGTTTGGGTTTGGTTGGTTTTGGCACATTTTTTTTGTCCAGGGTTTGGGCATTTTTTGTGCTAACAGATACCAAAACAGGTATCTAACATCTCACTGTGTTTATAATAAACAAGCAGTCTCATCACAATACAGTTTTTTTGTGAAATTAGGATTAACTCCCACTTACAAAAACGGAGGAATAGAAATACCTGGAGTCAAGGAAGGCAGGTATGTGCTTTGCTCTTGCTCTAGATGGATTTCTTCCCCTTAGATTTTTAATTCACCCTTTGAAGTCTTGCAAACTTTCATCATAGCTGACCACAGCATTCAGAAGAGTTTGTGGGAGACAGCTTACCTACACTGTGTGGTAACCCAGCACTGCTCCGAACATTTAAGATGTAGGTACACCACTGCTTGACCATGTCCAACAACTTGTTCTTCATCTTTCTGCTCCCTGATGCTCAATTTGCTGAGCACTACTTAGCCCTACTGAGCATCAAGCTCCTGCCTTCCCAGAGTTACCTGTGGGAACACGATCCTAGAACGCCAGCTAAGCGACAAAGGCAGGTCAGAGCCTAGCATGGCACAGCAGGAATTCCCTCATGTTTCCCATTCCTGTGTGTGCACTCACATCTCCACATGGAGCTTCATTTACAGTTCTGGGGTTTAGTTAAGGAGGATTGCACGGTAGTTGCTCAATTCTTTACAGCTGGCCCATAACTTACCCTGAATATATTTGTGCTTCATTACCTCACTGTTCACCTGCTCTTCCAGATGATTTATACAGCCAACACAACAGGGACCTCATTTTATTTTTCCAATATGTATTACAAAGTTTCCAGCTTTCCATAGTTGATAATGCCTAATCCAAAGTGTATTTATACTTGGAAGTTACTGTTTAACCTGACATTTAGGACTACAGAACACAGCTTTTCTGCAGGGGAAAAAAAAAAAAAACCAAAACCAAAAAAACCCCCAACAAACCACACTGTCTTACTCATACTCTTCATTTTTGGCAGTCTCTCTCAGAAACACTTTGTCTCATCACGGAGATCATTATCCTGAAGTGATGCAGCCTGTGTGCAGGAATGAACTGTGTGCCATTATATGTCTCTGCAGTAACAGACCTGATTCCAGTTTCACACTGTTATAACACATCACACTTCATCCTTATTTTATTGCTCTTGACTCCATTAAGAATGGCAGCTTGATATATTATCAGGGACTTGGCTCAAAGGGAATGCAAAATAAGGAACTCCAACTGCAGGGTAAGTACTGAGCCATGCTACTTAGAAAACTAGAGTAAGATTGTTTTAATGTCATTTCAGCACAAGAAAAAAAAAAAGCTTTTTACCATGCTTACAATACACATTTTGGCTTTTGCCAACAGATCTCCCATCCCATTTCATAAAATTTAAAGTCTAATATCTGCTGCAGTCTCACTGCAAAACAAACTAATAATCTGATGGGCCTCCTGCCTCAATGACATCTAAGGCACAGGGATTTCTTTTGAAAAGATTTAATAAAACACAGATGGCAGACCCGGTTAGACTTCACATGTTCGAGCAAGGTAGTAGGTAAGAGCAGAGCAGAAAAGCAGTCAAACAGTTGGATGCTTACAACCAAGAAGAAATCCAATTTAGCAGCTTATGCCTGACTAGGAGATGGTATAGGGCTTGCAGTTAAGTTACTGAAGATTAATAGAAGAGGAATTTCCCATAAACTTGAAGTACACAGCTGAAGCTTAGATTAATGTCTAAGACCTAACAGATGGACGATGAAATCAACAACCACAGAAGAAGTTGGCAATAAAACTTCTAGTCATTCTATCTTGGTTTCATGCAATACGTAGTTACACTAGAAGACAGTAATAGATTTATCTCTGCGCCCATCAGTTTCATCAGCTGGTACTTTTTAATGTAATAAAGAATGGGTATAAACATAAGTCTGGGCCTAATTATCAAAATACCATGTGAAATGGTAATCTGCATACCAGTAAGAGGTCTTCCCGAAGCACGAAAGCAAAAGGTGCGTACAACATGCTGGAGCAACTAAGCCAGAAGAAAAGGAGGTCTCAGATCAACTGAGAAAAGGCAGACTTGGGGCACATAAGGAAATAACTTGCTAAGTGCCTGCATAAGCCTGCATGTTGGATTATAAAGCTTATAGGGGGTGGAGGGAAATCAAGGGAGTGATTATTCCCCTATCCAGTGAAGTGATTCTGTTAGTATGAGCTAGGGAGCCTGCTTTGGCAGGGGGGTTGGACTTGATGATCTCTCGAGGTCCCTTCCAACCCCTACAACTCTGTGATTCTGTGAAGTATCCTAACTGTTCCTGCTGTTACAGACACCTCTTCACACTAACGCACTATCAAACATCTCAGAGAGAACCGTGAGAGGCCAACAGCAGAGAGCCATGGGTCCACCTCCTCACTGCTTATCATGTCCAGTAGCTAGAAACTGGTTTACACATACAAACATGAACTTCTATTCTTACTATCGTCGCTGGTTTGTAGCCATATAGCATCATTCATTAGCAGAGATTTCCTCAAATACTGTATAGGAAGATGATGGTTATGTGGGATAGAAGATACAGGCAACCAAAGACAAGCACCAGTGAGCTACAAGTTAATTTAGTTTTTAATATTTCTGGAAAAACATCTTCCTTCTGTGAGTTTTTTAGTGTTTTTTCAGTTTCGTCTGTCTTATCTGTTATAGCAGAATGCAGACATAATGAAAGACTTCAATTAGAAATTTAAAGATTGGATTTGGGGACGACTTCGTTCTTCCCTTCTAACTCTGAACTGTAGAGTGGTTTTGATCTGCCTTCTTCACAAAGGTAACATTTTTTCCTTTTGTCCCCTCCTTAATTACAGGAAGAGGAGTGGTGCTGTACCTCCATGTGCCCTTTTCCATTTGCCTCACTGCTCTTTCTGTTCAGACTCTTAACTCATAAGCATTTTGGAGGCCTACATAAAACATTTGGCCGCCAGAATGTTTATTTTAATGACTTTTCAACCCATTAAGACAAGTTTATCATGGTATCATTAATAATGTCTTCACACATCACACTTCTACAGTCTTTCACTGGTAGCACATCCTTCTAAGTAGTGCATTTTCAGCAGTTCAGTACTGGGAAGAGGGGAGAAGGAATTATCTGAGAACAGCAAGCATGTGGTGTAAAGAACAAGAACAGCACTGGGGATGTGGACCTGGGCTTGTCAAAGGTACAGTGCCTGCACGATTCTCTCCCAGTTTTCTCTGCAAGTACATGGCTTCTGACAGTCACCCTGGTGACGCTGATGAGCTTGCATGGGGACTGTGACAGCCCTAACAACACGAGTCTGTCGCTTTAGTCCAGCAGTGAGGGGAAGATCAGCTAAGGGGAACTGCAGTGCAGGATGCAAGGAGGTCAAACAGAAGAGAAGACAAAACCAGAAGAGGTGTCAGCCTTTGCTCCAGAATCTCCTGTCACAACAGTTAAAATCATTGCAGAAAAGCCAGAACAACAGCATGACCTGATAAATGTGAATAAATGACTTTATCTAGGGCACAAAAACTAGTCCTATATTAATTTTTAATCTTAGTCTTTTTCCTATTTTCATTAATCCTGCATTGTTTTTCAGATTCTAAGATTCTCATAAAAGGAAGAATTGATGAAGCTGAGGAATGTGTCCAGTCAGGTGTCTGAGCATCTCCAAGGATGGAAAGATCACAGTCTCTCTGGGCAGCCTGTGCTGGTGCTTAACAACCCTCACAGTACAATCCTTTCTTCCTGCATTTAAATGAAACTCTTCATATTTCAGTTTGTGCCCACTCCCTCTTGTCCTGTCAGTGGGTACCTCTGAGAAGTCCCTGTCTCTGTTGTCTTTATTGCCCCCCGTAAGGTATTTTTACGCACTGGTATTTCATAACCCATACACAGATGTCAGTTAATATTTAATAACGAGCACAGCTCTGGATTTCCACAGATTGTCCTACAGCACTGATTGTGATCTGATCCACTACTAACTTGCAGTAATTCAATATCACTCTAACAGAATAATGTTGTCACAAACTAAGATGACAAATGAACTCAGCTTTCAACTTGGAAGTTAGTACAACTGCTCAAGAAGTGACAAAACCCATGAAAAACTGAGTTACAGACGTGAATTTAAAATGTGAGTTAGCAGTGCTCCAGCTAACCAGAGCATCCAGTCACACTCTGACTCAACCACCTCAACTGACACACTGAAATACCGGTATTTGGACATTGGGAACTGCTTGCCAAAGGAAATCTGGAAGTAAGGAACATTTATATTATTTTAAAAAAGGAAGAAGAGCTGAAGAAAAAAACGTGCAAAACAATGCCTTCTTTAACACATGGAATTGAATGGCACAGAAGCAGGAGCTGAAGTTCAGAGGCAAAGGGAAAGTGCATCACAAAAGACGTGAATAAGTGGGAGGCTAGGGCAGAGGCCTCCCTCTCTCTCAGGGGAGATCAGAGTTGTGATCACGGAGACAGCAGTACTATGATGCATATGTAAACAGCAGCTGAACAGGTATTCACACTTTGGGAAGGCCTGGTCTGTAAGCTCTAGTGTTTAGTCCTGACTTCCTGTCATCTGCTTTAAGACAAGCCTGCATCCCACTCCTCTTACTAACAACGAAGAACCAGCAGCTGAAACCTATAGGAGTAAGGGCTGGATTCTCTTCTGACTCATGCATCATTAAAAGAGCTCTTTAAATGCAGAACCTCAACAAAACGGGAATAATGTATGTACTAAAACCACTTCTTTTTTTGTTAATGCTCTAGGCTGTGACTAGAAAGCTGGCAACTGCAAACTGAGAAAGCAAACAAGAATAAAAACATCTTTTTTTTACCTGCCAACTGACCACGTTTGTTCTGGTGAGTCTCTTAAATGAAAGCGTAACTCGATCAGGATCAATCATGTTTTAAAAAGCTCCTGGTGATGTACTGTTATAAATTAAGTTCTCAAAGTTTAGAAAGAAAAGTAATCTCACCTCTACACACCAAAAATTCTCTTTTGTCACAACAAAACCTAAACCAAACCAAACAAAAAAACCCCAACAACAACAAAAAAAACCCTAAAGTCACTCAGGGCTAAACAAATATACAATCAAGTCTCCCAGTTGTCATTTTCCCCCAGCACATAGTTAACATTACATAACACACACATACTAACTTAATAACAAGCCTAGAACTGCTTTGTCCTAGCTATGCATTAGACCACAGGAAAATCTTAAAACTAGCAGGAAAAGCAATTCTAAGATCCATTGAGGAAAAAAAAACCAACCCCAAACATCACAAAACCACTAAAAACAAACCAAATAAAAATAACCCAACACTAAGCAATCAAAAAAATCCAACAAAACCCCAAACCCCTAATCCACTGCAAACTGGAACAAAATGTACTGAAAGAGATTATCTACCCCATCATATCCTGCAACTACACAAAAGCTGTAGCACAGGCCTGATGCTATCAGAAGCTAACTGGAATAATTCTTTTATGGTATAACTTTAAAAAAAAAAAAAAGTAACATTTTATTGGGATTTAACCAACACAGGGCTATGTATCGCAAGTAAACTACGTCAAGACGCAGCACTTGGTTTGTCTCAGTCGTGACTGCACCAGTATTCTTCCAATAACTCATAGCAAAAGGTAACATTGGCAAATGCTGGTTAGATCCTATTGTGCCCTCATTCCAAAAGAGCAAAAACCCCAACCCATACCTATCATAGTACTGGCAGCCAAACTAGACAGGGCACACTCAGCAGGTTGATCAGTTGGTTATCAACATGTGTATCTCTTTTTCTGTCTAGCATATGATGGACAGGGAAAGTTCAATTTGTAAGTTTCCTTAGAAACATGATAAACTGCCTTCAATCTTGTAAAAAAAAAGTTCTGATTTAAGTATACCTACAGAAGAATAGAGGAGGGGGGAGTATTACTCTAAATTACAAAACCCAGTCATTCTTAGAAATTAAAATTAAGTAGTGACAGGTTTCAGGTGTGATACCGCTGCCTCCAGAAGAAGGTGGCCAGTCAGCATTTCTCGGTCTTAACATAACTTTGCAATCAATTACAGCGAGAATGAAAAGATGTATCAGTCCATTTCACTGAGCTGTATTCCCTACTGCCCTAATTTCTGATCATTTTGATGTTAGGGATTTATCAAGAGGATAAGACATGGTCTTCCTAAGCCTTTCGGTGTAACGCTGTATTCACAGAACTCAAAGCCAGAGAAACACACACGTGACTGAAGAGCTTTAACACTGGAGTTCTTAGCCTCCACATACTTGGTCCCTCTGAAATCCTTGCTCCTCAGTGGTTACCATCACTGGCCTTCCTGTTGACATTTGATGTGTCCATCTATATGCTGTGAACAGCTCTAAATGGAACAGACAGCCATGAGAAACTTAATTCCTTTGCACAGCGACGTCACTGTCACCAGGAGTGAAAAGGATGAACAAATTCCAAGCACATTTCTCATTCACAACCCATAAAATGAATCCCTGCACGTGCCCTTCGTTTGGCCCCTGCTGGAAGTCCGTGCCAGGCTGAGACGCAAGGCTGAGGAAGGCTGCGCCCACCTCCCCGCCTGACCGGGGAAGGGGAGACCACCAGGCCACGGCAGCACTCGCTCGGGCAGCGGCTCCACGTCTACTTTAAACATCTCCAGCAAGTGCCAGCCACGAGGATTACACAGCTTTTTATCTGCTTTACAGCAAACAAAGCAGTTGCCAAGATAAAGCCATTGTGCGCAACCCAGCAGGGTTACCGACACACAAAGGCAAGCTTAAAAGGTAACAGGAATAGCAATAAACTACTACCCACCTCTCTCCTGCCGCTATAAGGCTACATTGGAATCAAAGTATGGAAACACTCATGCTGGTTTGAAGATGAGGGCTAAAGAGAAAAAGAGGAGGATTATCTCTGGTTCTTTGTGCAATTCTGCTGTGCAGACAGACGTGTCTGCTACCTCCTGCACCCTGATAGCAAGGCTCGACTTTGCTAGGGGCTCTCTTCCCCTCTTCCATGCTCCTGTAGCGTTCCCACATACAAGGGATTATAACAACCCCCTTCTATCAGAACTATTGCTAAACACTATCATTCAAGATTAGCTTTAGATTATGTAACAAAGCACAAACAACATATTTCATCTACACAGTGTTAATTCCAACCATATTTTTTTCCTCACTTCTCTTTTTCCTTGTCAGATTTTTTGGGACTAGGATGAAAGGCAGGCTAAGAGAAAATGAGGTTTTATCCCAAACCCCAACTACGCCTGAATACGCAATCAAGAAGTCTTCCTATCTCTTAAATCTCTTGTTATCCTCCATTAAGGACAGGGATTTATAAAGCAGAAATTAAATGTCAGGTTTTTAAAATTACAGTTGCACTTTGGTTTCAACACGCTTTCGTCACTATAAATCTGTTTAGCTTTTACTGTCCCTACGATTTTCTTGAAAAAGCAGGTTTCCAGTTGTGGTTTATGTCTAACAGTTGCAAGAGTTGTCTGTTTTCTCTGTTGGGAGACAAAATATAGGACATTATGCATCTAAATCTGTAGATTAGCATAAAAAGCATAACCATCTTTTCACAGCACTCAGGAGAAAGCAGCTGAAACTGAGATGAATATATCAGATATGTTCATTTCCAAGTAAAATACAAAACGGAGGAAGTCATGTTTTGGTCTGAGTTCTTTTACTTAGAAAAGAGAACTAGGGGGATGCAGTCAGGGTTTGTTCTCAGCAGGTGGGACCTCCTTATTTAACTGAAGACATCTTTACATTCAGAATAGTAAAAACAGGATTAAAGAGAAAAACATAACCAATGAACATCTCTAGCTCTTCCTGACCCAGTTATAAAACTACAGTCAGGTCATTTAGACTTCTGGAGATGACCCAATATACTGAACATCAAAGGAAGAGCAACCTATTTCTTTATGCTCTGTTAGGCAAACCTAAAAGCTTGTTCAAGTCCGGAGTATTGGCTCTCATATGCTTTAAATATTTCTGGCACTGCCATGAACCTGTTCCATGACTGCAAGCAAATTCCGCCACTTTCCCATACTCTTTGCTTGCCTACTCTGTCTTTTGTCTGCGAACAGAAGCAAACCAGAACCCTGATCACAAAACCACTTCGGTGACTATCCCAGACAGAATTACATTAAACACCTTTTCAAATCCCCTTGCATTTTCCATCAATGTTGACAAATGCTGAGACACTGTCCTGAAGTGTAACGTGCTCCTGAAGCAGAGACATCAACTGTAAGACCACCCAGGCAAATCTCATCCCTTGCATATGATTACCTCCAGATGTGCATGACTAGCCTAGTATCTTTAGACTCCCTTTACTAGCATTTTGATAGCACAATTGAGCTTACTCTATGGTATGAATCTTAAATAGGTTGGATTTGCACCCCACATGCACGTCACTTACTGCTGCCTAGAAAAGGAAATGAAGTTATGTGATAAGCTGAAGTGGAGGCAAAATGAACCCAGACCCAAGTTTCTATACATGGCCTCTCCTTTTGAGCTAAGGCCTCTCACTGCTACCATCACACGGTTTCAGCAATATAATCTGTTAGAAGATCTGAGTTAGCACAGCAAATCAAACCAAAAACTGCACCGGTCACAGTCCATCCTCTGGTTATCTACAATGGGATAGGAATACTGGTAACCCTTGAAATCTAAAAGCTGGGCTGTCCACCTATTTGCTTTGAAAGCTTACATGCCAGTAATCAGAAAGGAGAAGCTCTTCCTCCTACCTACAGGCCCTTCTGTGAATTTCTTTTGAAGATGGCAACCACACTACCCACAGACATAATACCTAGAGCAGGAGAAACTGTCAACTTCCACCAGCCTCCCACCAACACAACGGACACCATCTGAGCTCTCAAGTTTAATCTGATTCAATCTCCTAATGCATGGGCAGCAAAACAGATCTTACTTTTTCCCTTTCAGGAATCCCTTCTTCCCCCACCCCACTATAACCACATCAGAACATTGCTCAGAATTACTAGCTCTTTTGGAAACAGATTATATTTTTTTTAAGTGACATGACAGACTGATCTGTGAAGAAAGCAAAATTAATGCCTTCATTTTCAACCCGTATACTCAAGATGTAGCTTTCCACATGTCTATTACTAGACAGCAAAAATAAGTATAAAACCCTGACAGCATGACAAATATCAGTTAGAGGTAATGGGTACACTCTAAATGCAAACTTAATTATAATGGAATTGAAAAGTTAAGAAGCCATAAAAGACCATTAATAAAATATTACCAAAGAGTACAGATAATGGTTAAAAACCGTACTCGTTTTCTCCTCCCCTCCTTCCCTGAAGTCTGTTGCTTCTAGGGACAACATGTTTTGCTCAGTTGTGCACTTGGTAAACTGTTTGAGTGCTGAAACACTCCGTCCCTGGGATAAAAATCTGTGCTAATTTCTTCTTCTGGTGTAAAAAGCTGCCACAACCAAATAAATTCTTACAGGATAGAAGACATTTCCTCCCTCACCTTGTGACTCTTCACATAGGGGTTGTTTAGAGTCCTGCAACTGGGAGATGCCTAAGTAAGAGGATGGTGAAGCCATCTTTAGAAGCAATACGGTCAAGCTTGCACTATTAAGCTTCAAATCACTGACTTAAAAAGATCTGCTGATGTAACCCCACAGCTGCAATCCTATTAATATTGCACTCACTGTAATCCAGAAGTTGAGGATTGTACCATCTACAGACTAACACCTTGAAAACCTAATGCAAAACCACCTTCCACATGAAACACCTTTAAATCAGGAGATGAGCGACTCAGCAGGTTTTCTCAATATTTCAATTTCAGTTTTAAATTTGTATTTATTTATACTTTTTTCCTTTTAAAAGTATAAACTTTCAAGGCAAAAGTTTATGATTCCAGTGCTCCTCAGTGCTGACAGGAGAACTTTGCCTATTTCTACCAAGCAAAATTAGAGTTACCATGCTCCCCACAAAACCCAAAGGAGACTCTTACATTTAATGAGCCTTTCTTTTCCCTTTTCTGTTAAGCTACTACAGCCCAGAGTTCAGAAGCACCGCTGAATGTAATAAAACACGTAATTTATTAGCACTAGAAATAAGCAAAACACTTGATCTCTAGATCACTCTCCATTTCATTTGAACACCACACAGTTAACGATCAATTATTCATTTAGCTCAGTACAACGCAAAGTTTTGAAAGAGCTACATATTTCCTTGTTCTCAAAAATCGATCGGAAGGTGTTCTTTTGTGTGAACGCTTTATTTAATCTCCTGCCCACTGCAAAACCTGATTGCCAAAAGAAAAACAAACACAACACCCTGCTATCAGGGAATACTGTACTGAGGACTAGTGATATATTTTCCTGATACTTATATTCTTACAAATTATGTATGCGAGAAGCAGATGATGAGCGACAATTTGGCAACACTTCACCATCTGCTATTTGCAGATCTAGTCAAATTCAGAGAGTTAATTAAAGATTAAAGACAGGGACCGATACTGTTGAAGGAAAGAGCCATCTTCTTTCCTGTTATGACTGTAAATAAATAACTTTGGTAGCTTATTCCCACTCACTCCAATACAATCATAAATTTGCAACACTGGAATGGCAACGTGACTTGCATCTGTAATACAGAATCCTAGAACTGCTCTGGTTGGAAAAGACCGTTAAGATCATCAGGTCCAACCATTGCTATACCTCTGCATCTTCCAGCTTCATTGACAAAGAGATATTAAAAATTACATCAGCTTTATTAGAATGACACAATTGCAACAGGCTACCCAAAAAGCCCAATGCGGGGGAAAAAGTGTAAACAACTCCACCCCTGTAGGAAACAGGAATTGTAACTCAAAATCTCTGGTAGCAAGGATTTTAGAAGGAGAAAGAGTTTTTAGTCACCTTGCAGCTTTGTCTTTCTATTATATGCATAGGTAAGCAAGCAACGTTGAATTCAGAGTGAACAGTGAATGAGATGATCCTGACAGTTCCCTTTTGTTACTACCTCAATAGTAGGCTGCCTCCTTGCCTTCCTCCAACACCAGTGCTGCAAGAACATGTTAGAATACTACCCTCCCTCCTCTGGGCTCCCAGACCTTCTCCTCTACAGTCTTATTTTAGCTGCAGATTTCCCCCCATTTACTACATCTCTTCTGTCAGGGCTGGGAAGGAACAACAAAAAGATGCAAAACTAGAACGGGTGCAACTAATGTTCCCAAAATGCGGATTCAGGTGTATGAAGCAAATGTTTCTGCCCACCTCTGAAGAGCAGTACCAGAGTTTGCTCTTTCATAATGGGTCTGAAAGCACGACTCTGCTTCCTCTGCTACTAAGACCGCAGAAAACCAGCACTGGGCTGCTGCACAGCAATTCACTATGGCCAGCAGCCCAGTAGAGCAATGCTGGTGGAGTTGAGCCCCTGAGATGCTGGTTGCCAGCTGCCCCTGCTTGCTCCTCAAGGCTCCTCATCCAGTCAGACAGCAACTAATAAAAACATCCTGCCAGCAAGGCTGTGGGATGTATGGCTGTAGAAGTTATTCAAGGACGTAGAGCCAACCTGGAGGATGCTGTGGGGAGAACAGGAGAGGGCTATGAACTGAAAAATAGCAAACTCTGTCCTACCCCCATCAAACAAAAGCTGCTGATGGGTTGAAAGATAATTACTAAAAAGCAATTATACTAGAAACAACTGTAAATTGCCAACATTTTTTTTCTTTAAATTAAGTGTTATCAAACATCAGCCTTCCTGCCTTCTCCTGCTCATTTTATCTGTAGTAAAATTTTTCAGAACTGGTTGCAACAGTATCATACAGCAAACAAGGTCTGGGTCACCAGTACTTCACTGAAGCTCACCTCCTCTGAAAACAATACTTAGGAAATAGAGAAAACTGGAAGTTTATGAATCCTGGTTTGGGTTAAACAATAATTTTGTTTAGACTAAGAAAACTGGAATAAATGGAAATGTTACATCAAAATACTTCATTTCTTTCTAAATACGAATACTAAGCCCACCTCAACTCTTGAAATATCCTCAAGCAAGAGATAAACCTCTGCATAAACCCAAAATGAATACAGAAATACTTCAGTGTTTCTAAAATTGCACTTTCTGCAACAGCACCAACTGAAAGTTCTGCCCAGACTGTATTAGCTGTTGAGCTTCCAGTTTCCAGGGTGACGAGGAAAAGGAAGGAAGTTGCTACATCTCACTGCAGGTTTAGACCAAACCCAAGATTTTCACTGGTCCTGTGGTACGGTGGAAACACACCACCAGAACGACTCACTCATGACCAGAAATCCCTCAGATTTCTTTAAAAATTATTCCCTAGATGAAGTATTCCCTAAATGAAGGGTATTATCTGTTGAAAGTAGGCATTTACACAAGTAAATCGTGGGCTTACAGCTCCTAACTGCAAAACTGAACTGAATTTATCTATGCAATACAATCTTTGGTCCTGTATATTAGACTTGGCTGCTACACCAGAGACATTTGTGTGAAGTATTCACTGTGGTCACAATATTCTGCAAACAAAGAACACAGCTGTCAAACAAACTTTCTACTAGACTAAATAAAAATGACTAATTAATCTAGATAGTTTGCTCTGGGGAGGTTAATTAAAAGGAGGCTTACTGTCACCATTTATGAAGTAAAACTCCTACCACTCTAAATCCTGTGTTGAAATCACAAGGTCAATGCGTGATAACTTAGAAGAACAGAAGACACCTCAGGTCATTTTCTAGTTCATATACCTAAAGCGTTTCTTCAGAAATGAAGTGATAAAACACTACTGCATTTTACTTTTTCACCACAGAGCTCTCTGCGCTCCATGCCCCAGTTCCCATCACACACAGTCCACAGAACCATCACGACAGTCTTACTAGGTTGGAGATCACCATTTCCTATCACAAAGTTTGAAGCAGGTTTTATAGTCCTATCCCTGCACAGGTATCTACAATAATCCATGGAACAAGCCATCGTGCTACCCACACAAGTTTCATGATCAAGGGCTCAGCACATTCTAATTCCTACCTATATAACTTTGGGTTTTAATTTTGTAAACATTTGCTTAGCTGTTAAATTCCTCCCCCTCACCTCTAAATGTTCACTTCACTTTCAAAGCATTTTTGTAAACAGTGCTTATTGCTACGGTTACTGCAGAGGTCACCTGGAGCTTTGAGATAAATGGGTAAGAAGAACCAGCTCCATAGATGTTAAAGCAAATGTATCACATCCACAGTGATACCAATTGCATGGAGTCTAGAGGTGACATTCCTGTAGTCTTTTCTAAGTCAGGTAAGGTAAAAATCACTTGGAGTTCCAGGATTTTTTTGTTCTCTCATGACAACAGCAAGCGTTAAAAATAGACAGCTTTCTTTATTTTCCAATTATGTCCCCTTCCCTGCAAGAAAGGAGGGGGAAAGAAAAAATTGACAAGAAAGATTGAGACATGTATTCCCACAGTACCAAAGGCAAGTACTCAAGGTCTCCAGTACTATATTCTGAACACCAAAATTGCAACACAACATTTTTTTGATGTGCAAAGAAGAGCTGATGATTCCCCTCAAGCTGGTTACTGCACTTAGAGAATTGGTGTATCACATCCAAGACCATTTTTAGACTGTGTTTCCACTGCAGTCTATTTATTTCAGGCTGCCTCTGTACGTGATTTTCTGAAGTGAATACCAATGGTATATTACAGCAATGCTGAGGTTAAAACAGGAAATGCTGATCACATCACCCAGAGCATTCTCCTGACAGGGCAGGATTTTGTTCCTATTCAGGATGTTTTGACAGTCCAGCTTGAAAAATATCAAGCAATAACTACTTAAACTATTCTTGCCACCGATACCTATTTACCAGCAGAGATCTGAGGGTCTTCTGCTTTTTTCCCTGAAAGACTCCACTAAAATCTTTTCATTTCATTCATCCAGTTTTATATTTTTATTTCTCAAAAACTTTGTCATAACAAAACGTGCCCTGGTTCCAGGCCCTCACCATCAGGTTACTCCTTGCTTACATTAGCTACATACATTCAGTCTTTCTTTCTATGTCTAGATACACCGGAGAGAGAGGAAAGGAAGGCAGTACACAGCACAACTTATTTTTTGCGTACAACCCTGAAACATATCAACAAATCTGAGATCCAGTAATTGGGAAGGCCGTGGCGAGAACATGCTGAGAACACCACACACAGCTCCACCACCTGCGATCAAGAAATAAATTCATCCCCTAACAGGTGTAGAGCAGGCCTGCGAAGATGATCGCAGCAACCCTGGTTCTGTTTTATGAGACACTAAAGGAGTTTTCCTCCTTCTGCAAAGCACAGTGAAAGCAGGGAGATGGGAAGGAGGTGGTTCCCTGTTGTAGACACATCAAAGCTGTAAAGGGGAAAGATGACCAGGAGAAAAACCCATGGACAAGAGAACATATGGGTATAAACTGGGTCTTAAATAAGAAGCTGGCCAGACATGAGCACTGAAAAAGGTATCACTCAATATTTGAATCCAGGTAAAGAGAGAAATACATCTCAACAGCATGGATGATTTTACGATACATTTTAAATAACATTATTCCCTGTGTACCTTTCCACATTGCTCACCTTACAGTACTTCCTGCAGGGGAATGCATTTTGTTGAGTGAGGCTCAGCAGGTCTCTTCCAGCTCAAAAAGCCAGAATTATTTTCCTAATCATTGTCCTTCCCCCATTGATAATGTATCATCCTCAAAGACACTCTTGCAAGTGTTGCCATTATAAAACCCTGCTATGTATTAGGCCCTTCCACTTCACAAAACTCATTTGGCTTAAGAGGAGAGCAATTATAGCAATTATTACTACTTTTATTATGCAGATTATTTCTGCCATTTAACATGCCAATGCAGGAAGGGTTCATCATCTTACAGCTAGCATTTTTATGGATATTTATCTACAGAACTAGACTGCTTCCAGCTTGTATTTAAGACTACCTTTTGGAACTTCTCTCTTCATCTGATACACATTTTTGTTACATTTACACATCACCTTGGCTGATTCCCATCCATGAGAGACTCTTCAGGCCTGTGCGAAACACAAGGCATACAGACATCGCAAAAGTCATGAACACAAAAATGCTTGATGCATAAGGGTTTCTATATTATTATTAACTTCAACTAATTACTAACTTCAACTAAGCAATTCAGTTAATTAATACACAGCTCAATACATTTCTGAAGAGCAGTGCAGCAAGAAAAATTATCAAACAGTATTATTCAACCTAATTTCTCCGAAATAAACTAATGGTGAACGAACTAAATACTAGTCAGAGGCTTACACATTTGCTTAGAAATGCACAATTAACTAAAAATTAGTTAAAAATTAGGTAAAGACTAAAGATTAGTCTTGCTAATCTCAGCTCAATTACTGAAATATAATCATTTAAAGATTTTAAAAAAGGAAAATGTAGATAAGAAAACGAAGAACTTTAACAGATGTGAGCTTAAAAAAAGTCTTAATAAACAAAAGAGAAATCCACTGCTCTACTCTTTGACTGTAAAGGATAAAAAGGTTTGAATTGCATTGAAAAACACATGGCTGTATTTGAGAGTGCAGTAGGGTTTTGGTGGGGTGTGGTGGTTTTTTGCTTTGTTGTCTTTCAACCATCCTTTTTTATTGGATGGTTGAATAGTTTGAAGCACACTGAACACCTTTGGCTTAGAAAACAGCAGTATCAAGTATTTAATGACTATGAATTACAATGTTTTGTCCCATGTATAAGCATTTTAAGTTTTTAAACATATCCTATTTGACAATGCAGGCATCGTTTATTTCTTAGAATGGACTTTTCCACTTGATTTTTGGGGTTTGGTTTATTTCCTTAGCTACTGTACTATCATCATAATCAGAATTAATTTTAAATGTAACTACACTTTAAAGAGCGGCACATATTTCAACCTGCATCATGGGCTTTGGATTTGAGTGTTCACTTTCTGAAATGAAATTTTGATGGACCTTTCAGTAAGACTAAGGTCTGTCCCTTAAGATGGCAATAGGCAAATAGGAATTGCTTGAAATTGAGAATTTTGGTGGCTACAGTGTTGACATATTCTTATAGTACCTTTTTTTCGCCCCCTTCCTTTTGCAGTAGGAAGACTGCATACACACTCTTATTAAAAGATTTTCCATGTTTGGGGATAAAATTTAAAAGGTTAGCCCTTTACCAAGTTAACCAGAACAAACTGAACAAGCTTCCTCTAAGTTCTTCTATTTTGAACAGTCCCATGAACTAAAAGAAATGACAGACCAAAACAATGGCCTGTGTGCAGCAGGAAACAGAGACAAGTTTGAAGCCTATACGCTGATCAAGCCTCTTCTGCAAAACATACAGTAATAATTAGACACCACAAAACAGCAAAATTGTCCAGGTTTGTTGCTATATGGGTAAGGAGGAGAAGCAGCCTCCCTTGTGAAACACTTTCCAGCAAAGGCAGCAGTGCACTACATCTGAGAAGGATTACAAAGGTCAAACTACACAGCAGTCTGAAGCGAACAGATGGCACCACACTACTTTTTTTCAAACCCAACAGGAACAAGCAAATCTAAGCTAGGAAAGCAAATACTTAAATACTGCTAACAATTATCTGAGTAAAGAACTAACACAGACCTAAACACCTACACACACTCATGTCCTGGTACATGCACAGCATGTTACTGCAAATCTGACATTAAGAATCCAAGGGGGGGGGGGGGGGAACTGGTTAACTTCAGTTACAGCATATATTAGAACTAATGCCAAAATAAAGCTAAGCAGCAGAATTCAGACAGTGAGACTAAGTCTAAATGTTTGCTCCTGTGACAGAAAAGACTATTGTTTATTAAAAAAAAAACACCTCCAAAATATCCCAACCAAAACAACACATTGCGAAGAGATCTCCTGTTATCTTTTTTCCTCACAGCAGAAAGAGCTATCATTTCCACAAGCTGGCAGAATACTTTTAATACACCATTGCACAAATTTTGTTAAAAAAAAGACACAGAACCACTGCCTTTGCTCCAGAAAAGCTCACACTATGTTTGCTCACATACAGACATGAACATTGGACTCCAAAAGTGTAACAGTTCTGCTATGGAGAAACCAGCGCTACATCTTGACTGTCACATGGGGAGAGCAGTTATAACATGTCCCTGAATGTAGATGGCTCACAGTACATCTACAGGTCCAAGTATTTTGACACAAAAGAGTGCAAACGAACCCTATACAATGTGGTTTTCAGACATGACTAACACAGAATACCACAGAACATCCACACACCAAAGATGAAATATCAACTATCATTAGAAACAAGTGTTTACACTGAGAGGAACCAGTGATGGTATAGTAGATGGCATTGAAGTTGGGTTACTGAAACAAAAGTCACTTTTTCATGAATTAAAAAACCCCAACACAAACCAGTTCTTGGATGCAAGAACTTGGATTAAAAACAGTGCTGCTATCCAAGTAGGGTCAAATGGGTAAGTTTAGCTAGTACATCAAGTTATACTGCCCAATTTAAAAGAGTGAATAATCAATCTGGAAGTTTTAACATCAAAAGTAGTATTGACTCCACTTTATTTCATCCCCAGTAAAATGGCTTAGACAAGACTATAATCAGCACTTTCTTAGTTTAAGATTTTGTTGCATACAGCAAAAACCTGATAGCCCAGCTCCAAACTGAGGAGCCACTCCCAGTTGTCCCTTTGGATTTCCAAGTAATACAGAGCTTTAACATTCTGCCTTTTCTTCCACCCTGCCACAACTACAGGCAAGAGAGGAGCACTAAATGAAAACTGTCAAATTCTGCTTATTGGAGCATATGAAGGCTCACAGCAGCTCTCCACTAGTCAAGCGCTGCCAGCCTCCTCACATGCTTCCAGCTGATTAGGCAGCCTCACATTCAGGCCGTGCTTGGAACTTGGTGGGCTGGGGATTTTTCCCTGTGGTACCACTCCTCCCTGGGAATGCAAGAGGAGTTCACTGCACTTACCAATGGACTTGTCTAATTCCAAGCGGTCAGCACAGAAGCCAAGTTAAGCTTATACCTGCAGATTTTTAAAGACAAGAGCAGGAAAGACATCCCTTTAGGTCCTGAACATTATCCAGAAATTCAAAAGGTGAGAGAGTTTTAAAAAGGCCTACAAGCAATTTCTACTTTCACTCTGCATAGACTACAAAACAAAAATTGATGATTTAGCCTTGTCTCAAAAATAAGCAGCTTTTAGAGATCAGGTACCAGTGCCAACATTCTACTGGATGCAAAAAAGCCTAATCTACATGAATTCACCTCAGGCTCCAGTTTTGAGAGTTTTGGGTTTTTTTAATTCTCTCTGTATCATCAAGAAAAAGGAAAAAAAAACCAACACCAAAAACCCCAAACAAAAAGAATCACTCCTTTTTTCAAGGCTATTTGTTTTATATATGTTAACATTATCAAAACACACCCCTCTCAAAATCAAACACATTGTTCTGAAATCATACCACTAGCTTGCATATTTACTGGCAGCTCGACCACTAATCTCTGAAAAAAGTTAACTATCCACTTTATCTCTCTTTTCCTCAAAGTATTTCTAAGAAGCCTGATACATGAACATCCAACTCCTACTTGTGATAGTAAAATGTTAACTTTTTACAGTTTGAAGCAGTAACAAATTTATCTCATATATTAAAGCATGCAAGCTAATATAAGTTCACTAGTTATATCATCAATACTTAGGATGCTTTCTTCCATTTCTTTCCTAAATGCTTTGGAGCCAGATACTATTAAGTAGTGTAAACCATAAAAGAAGGCGGCTCATTTGTCAGCAGACTTGCAGTGCCTTTTATTGACTATATCTCGCTTGAAATTAAAGAAAGCATTGAATAATAATAAAAGCTATCCTTTATAGTTTCAGACCACAACCACACTGTTAAGTGTCTTTTTCTTTTAAACATACATTAATCTTTGACTTCATGTTTTTAAGTAAAAGATAAGTTTTGAATACAAATAGTTTGCTTGTGAAAACGACCCAATTTGTTTGTATTACCTTCCTAAAAAAATGCAGTATCTGCTATTACAGCCTTAAAATGCTCTTCCTCCCTTTGCAGTCACCTTTCCACCCTTTCAGGTGGCTTCCAGAGCTTAAAAAAAATATATATGTAAAAAAGCCATCATAGTTCTGCCTAATTCCAACCCTGGTCTCAGCTTTTGCAAGGTGAATGCTCCAGCTTTCTAGATTTTGCTGTTCTCCAGCACAGTATCTAGTAAGACACAGCAGAAGGAAGAGAAGAATTGATGCCAGATAAAGCTGATACTATAAAGAGTCTCCTCTTTCCTGTAGCACTTCAGAAATTACCTTTTCTTTTTCTAACTACAAAAAGATAAGCATGTTTGCAAGAGCCTGATCTATAGCTTAGATCAGTAAGAAATACTCTACAGTGATTTGATTCTACAGCCCAGCAACAGCACATTGGGCCACTGAGCCAGGTCTCACAGCAACTGTGTCCTTCGGACACATGGGCTACTAACACATCAGAGAGTCAGACCGAGCTCTCACCACGCTTAGAGGCATGGGACTGCACTGTCAGTTTAATACTACCATATGCCAGCAAGGCATATGAAACTAAATGCATTTTGAACATGCCAAAAATCATCTCTCTGGGACCTTGCTACAAACCTTAATCCCACATCTGCCTATGTAAATAACGCACCCCTAGAACAGGGAGTAGGTGCATCTTGTCAACAGGGTAGCTCCATTTCGCTCACTGCAAACATGCAGTTTTGCAGTGAAGGTGGCTGAAGAAGCAGCAAAGCTGATACTGCATGTGACTTTGTGCTTACTGCATGAGGCTTTGTGCTGAGTCCACGGGGCTTGGTCCCCTCACCCGTCCCCCTTCCCACAGGCACAGAGTGCCTTGCTCTCCCGTGCTGTTATGGCAGACATCACTGGGTGGCACTGTTAGACAATGTTCATGTCTTTGTCAAGGTAAGCAATATCCCCTTCTCCCCCCATGCCTCTTGCCAATTTTTAACTGCTGGTAGCTCAGCTCTGCGGGTTTTCCAAGGACGCTGTTGGAAGGTGCGGCGGCACTGCTCTCAGACATGCCCCTTTCTCACTGCCACACACTCGAACAGCCCTCGCTTCTCAGGGAAATAAAACCTCATGCTTTGCAAAAATTCCAGAGTGTTTTTTCCTTGAATGCTGTAGGTGTACAGTGCTCTATCTACAAATCCACAAAGTAGTTTTAGTACAACTCCCAACATCATCCCCTGCAGTTGTTTTTACTGTCAACGCAGCCACTGTCATAATCCCAAAACCTGATTGTAGAAGGGCCCTGTGCATGAGGACTGTTACAGAGGTGCTCCCAACCTTGCCATGTCTGCACTCAAAAGTCCAATTTTCCCCAACTAGAGAGAAAACATTCAATGTATAGTGTTCTGCTCTTTAAGACAATGCCAACTTCTAACTACTGAATATGGCAAGACATTAAAACCAAAACAAAACTCTATTAAAGAATAGAACTCTTAAATAAAAGTTGCTTACTTGCAATTAGAATGCTTTACCCATTTTTTCTATTATTCTTTATTAGAATAACATTCCTTATGGGTTAGTATATGCTCAGCAATATGCTGAAAACCACCCTAAGACACTGATTGGAAGGTGGGAAGGCTACACCTGATGGCCCAAAATATGTCGGCTAATTACCAGAAATTTCATGTAGGTTCTTCCCCTTCCAGCACAAAGTACAATGTTGATCTAATATTACAGGACGCATTATTACAGAATGTGGAAAATTAGAAGCCAGCACCTTGACAATGACTGCAGGACTTGAAATACAGCCATTATTTGACTAAAAGCAGGCTTGACTCACATACACCCAAAAAACTTAACTCTAATTCTACAAAGATGCCTGAGGGTCAGCAGTTAGCTACTGTATTTCAGTATCGCAGATGGTACAGTGACACCTGGAAATAGTATTTAAAAGTTTACATACTGCTATTAACTAACTGCGCTCACATTATACAATAGATAATCAACATTATACATAATCAACAGCTCTACTGCACAAAATATCCCTTGATTTGTGAAGAATGGGAGAAAGGAGGTTAGAAAAAGATGCTAAGACAACCATTTTATAGCTTATGGGTTTTCTCTGTTGTGTGCAAGGAATGCGGCGTAGTCAAACACTATCTTCAGAGCCATACAGACCTTGTGACACGATACCACTGTGTAGAGGGATATTAGAGATAGGAATGAATGCAATAGCCTGGGACACCCAAGGATTCCTCTTCCACCTCCCATAAATACATATATTGGATATTACACGTGGCATTCAAATTCCACCAAAGAAAACGGCAGTGGGTGGCTGAATGAGACAGGACTGGTTAGGACTTTGTTATTCACCTCTTAAAGCTCACTGACTCAATTACTTTCTACTCTTGCATTTTGCACTTGAGGTTGAGACAAGTTGGAGCTGCTAGGAAGAAAAACCTTGAAGCAACCACTGACTTGCCATCTTTACGTGATCTTGAACCAGGAGCAAGTGGCCTGTCACACCTACCACAATGCCACCAATTCCTCGCACCAGGATGGCTCGAGGCCATGCGGTGTGAACCTGCTGGGAACTCATCACGAACAAATTAATCCTCAAGATTTATTCTGTCGCTGGCCACTTTCTGATGCTTGAAGTCAAGTCTACTGCAGCTTTGTCTACACCGTGTTGGATGTTTTAGCGTCTCAGCATTCAAGAGAGTGAATGGACTTACTGGAATCACATCAACCCAGAGCACCAGAGGACTGGTAGTGTTAAGTTAACCCGTGGCATGACAGTTCATTCCGATGTTGTCAGAGCCGGGCAACTAAACAGCAAAGTCAAAAAAGGAAAACCAGCACTAACAATCAAGTATCACATACATCTGAGCTGCGGTCTGATGTACTAATCATCCACAGAATGCGATCCTGAAGTTCTGATACAACATGAAGATGTTGTTTTAAAATAAAAGCATAATAAAAAAAGTCACACCACAACTGTTATGGCAATGAGAAACAACTTTAATTCTCAGGTAAGCTGACCACTACTAATGGCTTTATTCTATTTTTCCCACCATCATTCAATCCTCAGCATCATGCTAAAAAAACCAAACAAGTAAACCTCACTTCATTATATCAATAACTGGAAAAATTAAATTCTCCTAGGCACTATCTCCAAACTTGACATCTACTCTTTGAACAGTAAGAAGTTAATATGCCATACCAGGACTGAATTCAGGAGCCCAGACCAGCTGCTTGCACCTGGACACCAACATGAGCTGTTTTACATGGCACAAATCAAGCAACTAGTGCAAAGACCTGCCTTTAACAGGTGTTAAAAATATTTAGCTTTCTTTTTCTTTTCTAATTAACAAACATGTTTGTCTTCTGCTTTATGTTAGCACTGTTTTCAAGTTAGTGAAACCCCTCAAAATCTTGACTTCACAAAATTGCCATCAAGGACAAAAGGGCCTTAGCAGAATTTTTTAACAAAACAAGATTTCAGATCTATTTGCATATGCACATTGGAGTCTGTTTTAGAAGGCAGTATTACCCTGTTCCCGTCTCTCTGCTTATTTACCTCTTCTCACAGAAACAGGATAAAAGCCTAACCAGAAAAAAAAAAAAAAAGTAAAAAATGGAAGAAGCTGCACTGTACGCAGCCATTACTCCCTTTATTTTAAGGTTCATAAAAACATCAGTTCTTCACAGAGAAAACAACTGAGCTGCATGGTATGACTAATGGCCCCGGCTGAAGAAAGCACTCCAACGCACACTCAGCCCCAAGCACAGACCCGTGGCCCAGTGATATGAAGAGGAACTAATTGTTTTCCTTCCTCAGGATGGCTGCCAGAGCGAGCACAAGGCATGCAATACATTGCCAATTTCACTTGACTTAAATGACCAGCATACAGTAACAGTAATAAAAATCATACTGATGCACAGGCTTGGTCCTTCTTCCTCTCACTGCAATTCCGAACACAAGTAAAGTAGGACAGCAGAGTGACAAGTCTCTGCTAACATCTGATGGGAATTAATGTGTTATTTGAAGCAATTAGCAAGTTAAGAGAGGAGAGTTAATTATGACTGACTGGTAGTACAGGAGTCTGAATGCACACTTTACCTAAAGGAAGTAAGTATTGTTTGGAGAAGTTTAAAAAGGGACAAAGCAAAGTGAGTTTTTTATTCTGACATTTTAAATAAATACATTTTAAAGAATATGCAAGTCACTCTGTTAAGTGGTATCATCAACACAGAAAGCTCTCCTTCCTTCTACAACCACTCAGCCACCAGACACCTGCCTTTTACACAAGCTTAAACCACCACGGCACTTGGCAGACCGTGCCCCTTTTATCTCTCCTCCCTTGGGTACGGGCTTTTATTAAAAGTGCCAAACCAGTGCCAGTGCGCTGGTTTAAACACTGCTACTAATTACATGGTGGGGACAGCTGATTTTTTTGTAGGGCAGAAAGAATGGGCAGGGTCCCTGAGGGGTGGCCACGCGTCCCTGTCCCTCTCAGGAACCAGGGCTGGCCACTGCTCTTCTGCTGGGCCTGAGTAAGTAGGTCAGTTGTCACCTGTGACAGGGTTCAGGCTTCTCTCAGAAGAGCACTTAATCAGCGGTATCTCAGGATCGGTTTTCTATGGCTGTGGCCAAAATAATTTTTGCCTTTAGAAAACCCCTGTATATATTTCAGCCAAGAAATCTGCTTTCTTCCCTCCCCTTGGTTTTGTAGGTGAAAAACAGGACCAGGAGGAGCCCTCCAGCTGCTGCATGGAACACCTCTTCCACTCCACACCATTAGCTGTCTGCTTTGGAGATTCACACAAAAATCAAGATGCAAGAATCCATCATTTTAAAGTAAACAAAAACTAATGTGCCCAGTAGTTTCATGTTTGCAAGAACATTCTGAACACAATGTTTCCTGTTTTGGTTTTTTTTTCCTAGGCAAGCTGATCACTCCATCCCTCAAAATGGAACCAAACTGTGGAGGGTAGCAAGGAGTCACACTGTTTTGAGTAACTTCCTAAATGCCTCCATTTGATAGGTATGTGTGTGCTTCTGGTCCTGGTCCTGCCAGAAACAGTAAATATCATAACATCAATCATATCAGTGACCAGTATGCTTTTAAAAAGCACTTCTCCCAAGCTACTTTCTTCTCATGGAATCATTTGCAAAGTGCATGGAACACCTCTTCCACTCCATATATTATAACATACTCTGTATATTTTTTTTAAAAGGGCTTGTTTCATCTGCATTTTAGCTACAGCTTTAGCCCTAGCCTAACCACAACTAGAACCTCTAGAGCAAGCAGCACCTTAACCTTGAGTTTGCGGGACCACTGGGAAACAACAAAGAGGGAGGGGGGCTGGAGTTCAAATGTTTTGACACTCAGACAAGTGAAGTGGGGATACAGTTGAGCTCATGTTTCAGCAGTTCATCAGCTTCTGCTCCAGATCTGTCCAACTGCAAAAAAACATTTAGGGGATCCCAAGTGCTGCTTTTGCTACTTGGTCACCGTCTCTCTGACACATAGCTCTGTTTCCTGCACTCAGGGCTGTAGCAAAGGCAAACCTCAACTGCAGGGAGCTGGATCCTATAAAACTTCATGTTGTAGAGTTATACTTTAATGTATAATTTTTAAAAATAACTCATGTCCACTCCAAATCTTTATCTGCAAGAGGGGACGACAAAAAGATTTATCCTTGTTCCTCAGGTACTTGGATTTTCCCAGACAATGCGGTCCATACATACCTCTTCTCAAACACCATTTTATTGCATACCAAGCATAGGATAAAATGCTGATTTCCTCCCTCCCCCTCCCAAAAGCCTTGTTCTTCCTCATAAATAAAACACAGATAGCAAATAAGCTACACATGTGCTTCATGTAAATTCAGTTAAGGTATGTAAAAGGGGGGATGCTGAGTGTGGAAGAGGACAAAAAGACAATAAAACGGGTATCCCCCTTAACCCTACCGCCACTGAAGACACATTTAACTGTCACAGTGAAGCTTCTCCAGTTCTATCTAACTCTTGTTCTTGGAAGACAAGGAAATTAAAATTTCTTCTCTATTCTGTTTGCTACAAAAAGCTTTTAAGTTCCACTTGAAAAGAAATACAAAGGAGCCTTCAGGCCAGAAAAGAGTGGGTGGACAGTTTAAAAATTCAAGACCAAGCCTGCAAACGGGAGTTTTAAGATATTATTTATTCAGACACTATGAGGGAAGTAAGATATTACATCTTAGCACATATTCTCTAAAAAAGGCATTTTGCAAGCTCTCTTATCTCATCTGTAGTGAAGGGTTTTTCCTCCTCGCCATGCCAGCAGGAGACTGCTGTGCAGACATGATGATGTCACCTCCAGGAATCCCCCCCCAGCCCTGCCAGCTGAGTCCTCCCAGTAACAGAGATACTGGCTATAAATAGTTATCTGGACAAAACAAGGATGGTTAAGGAAACCTGAGGAAAACAAGAAGCTGGGAAGATTAATAAATAAATAAATAAATTACAAGACGCTGTTTCATCTTTGGACATCAATAGTTAAGATTCATTACGACAAGGAGAGAAGCAACAGGAGAGCACCTCTGGCACGCAGTAACTCTACAAAGCCCATTATTCGAATTTGCCACTGTTCCTAAAATTATCCAAGTGGAAAAGAAGATGAACACATACAAGGTTATGCCATATGAATCTGCTATACAGAGCAGTCTCTGGCAAATATAGATGCTGTGCACTGAGCAACTTCATTGCGTGCCTCACAGAACAGAAAGCAGCAGGCTGAGAAAGCCCCATTTTGGAAAGCATGGTACTGTCTGCCCAGCATTGCATACAGCTCAAAAACAAGCTCTGCATGCCATAAAGAGGTTTTTTGAGAGTTCTATAGCATTGTAAACACGGGGAAATGTCTCTCAAACCATAAAAAGTTTTAGTAACTCAGAAAGCCTAGAACACATGCTGCAGAGAAATATTTAGCCTACACAGAATGATGGGTAAAAAACCTTCCTGTGTAACTGCATTGGTGGCTGCAAGATGTCATAAATACACCATGTCCAAAGCGAGACTGACAGTAAATGTCACTCACAAAGGAATTCAGCAAACCTCTGCCAGGAGGTGCCTCAGATTTGCCTGACTCCAAGATGCATAAAGATGCACCAGTTGAAAACACAGAGCATGTCTCAAGTGCTAAGTTTCAAGTGGTTTATTAAAGCATGTGGCATATTATAAGTATCATTTAGATGCTGCAAAATTAGCAGATACTCACAGTACTTAAAATCCTACTGGATGATAAGTAACAAGCGCGTTTCACTTGGCGTGGAAAGTATTTGGTGTGTTTGCGCAGGGGGATTTTCAGAAGTGTTGGTGCGTGGAAACCCACACTGAGCTCCACCGAGGCTGGTAAGAGAACACTAGACTCACTTGAGTGCAACAAGCCTATTTCAGAGATGTATAAAATATTTATGAAGCCTGGATTTACAACACTGAAAATTATTACTTTGGGTTTTCGGGGAAGTGAAGTCCAATTTCCAACCCCATTTGATATTACACAAGCCAAATCCCTTGATGAAATACCTGCTGCGCCTTGTACTGTGGGAGCGGAAAGCACTGCACAGAAATAGGAGAACAGACTATCACAAACCAATTGTCTTAGCACAGAGAAGGCAAAACAAGCCAGATGAATTAATGAGTTAGTGTAAGAGCACAGTGTCGGGTAGTAAAAATATCCTCTTTAATGCTGGACTGAATAAAGGAAACAGCTGTCTAAATATTTGAGTTTTTCTGAAAAAACATTTCTATATTATAGCGAACAGTGAAGTTAATATTTTCACACACTGAAGAAAAAAGAACTAACCAGAAGCAAAGGGAGCCCTAACGGTCATGTTTGCCAATTAGTAAAGCTATTTTCACTTGAGGAAAACTGCACAAGAAACTTCTGTAGGGGAAGGAAATGAAATGAAAACAGCCTAGGATAGTGCCTAGTTTGGGTGAAGCGAGCCTTGCTGCTGACAAAGTGCACTGAAAGAGCTCACTGGAAGACTGCTGTCACTATCATTTAAGCTACATCTCAAAGACTGCCACAAAATAGATCTTGCAGCTACCTGGGAACACCTTTGCACTATTAATTTTACTCTGAGTAGAAAGATGGACTTCCAAGATAATCCTTAACCCAGAGGCAACTGCATCAAGCATTCTATCAGATCCACAACGGAGATACACAGAACCCAAAAATGAGAAACTGTAGGGATTAAGACCAGACTTCATTTCATGCCAGAAGTCCAAGTCAGAATACCACCAGGTACAGCTGCCCAGTGAACAAGGTTTTCCAAATGAAATGCTCCCATCTCCTCAAGAAGCACCGGAGTGAGGAATTAACAGTGGCAGCTTGGAAATTACACTGTGCTAAATTCTAATAATCCTCTCCTGTAAATCGTCTGGAACACGTGTCCCTTCTGTACGTTGACATTTTAACTCTACTTCCCTGAGACCAATATAAATGGCCAATGGCCTCAGTGCTGAAAGCCAGTGTTTTGGTTTTGTACACTTTCATTTGACCAAAATAAAATAATAAAGGCACGAATTTCATGTTCATAGCACATTGAAAATCATACCCTTATAAAAAGTGATAAATTTACAAGAATATCAGCATTTCAAAATTTTAGCCTCTGCAAATTACATGAAGAGTTAAAAAGCCAATTTGTCTAAATTATTATAAATATAATTATTTCACTTTCATGCACTTTCCTCCACCCTCAAGAAGAAACTCACATCACAGAAGGCTCAGATTCATCTTCCCTCCTTAACTTAAAAAATAAGCATCATTCTAATTTTCAACAGCACCTCACTGGACTCAAAAGCCAAACTCCAGTAAAACTAGAGCTCCACATATCTATAAAAACTATTCACTTCCTTCTTCCTGAATTTTTTTCACACACACACCCTCTTTTGTGTGCAAGAGTTAAAACATTAATTTCCAAGCATATTTCAAAAAGCAAAAAAGTCAATATGATCTGTAATCAGGATTATTTCCCTCCCCATGATACTCTTTAATCTACTGCTCTGTTGTTTAAGGGGAGTGGTGAGGTGGAAAAAAGGAGGGGGGTCGGGGGGGGGGGAAGATTTCTTACTCATCAGTGCAAGCAGCTGCTACCACAAGTCACAGCAGAAAGCAAGTAAACACTTTGTCCGAGCACAGTGCTCCGTACAACTAGATAGAACCAGTCTGAAAGAGAAAACCGTTTTTATTCTAGCTACCACCCAATAGTTCTTGAAACACACTAGTTAACATAGTCAAGCTGGCTCAAAATCTGTAGTCCTGCCAAATACATGGCAAAGGGCAGACTGCTTTTCCCTGTACTGCAGCTACAGGGCTGGAGAACATGCCCGAGACAGGCAGCTCAACTCTGCAGAGACTCCCCAGCCACATCTCAATGCGCCAGCCCAGTACAGGAACCACGACAGTCCTGGTAGCATGGAACCGTATGCACATTCACCTGGCTGAGAAGCTACCCCTGCGTTGGGTCAGGTGTGGACACTGCAGCCCACTCCTGAGCCTGTTAAAACTAAAGGCTCCTTATGAATCTGAGAGTTGTTTTAAAGCTGAAAGCTAATCCTCATGTATTCCTTTCTCTAACTTTGAAATGGACCATTAGATAAAGCTGAAAAACATCCAAGAAATAATCAGTTGGTACTATTCAGAGAACATGAAAACTATCCAATTAAAGTATTCACACACACACACACACAGGGAACCCAGAAGAACACGCTGTACTTCTCAGAAATAAAAAGGGAAGCAATAAAACTACCACTTGCTACAGAACTTAAATTCATTGCATAGCTGCTTGCAGCTTTACCAAAATCAAAACCATGACACAAATCCCAACAACCTGAAATTCCATGACTAAGGAATCCAGAGAATTAGAAAGAAATCAAGAAAAAGCTTTTTTCCTGGGTTGTTTCAACACAAGATTGACTTCAATGAGTAATAGACCTAAGCATGCATCACACCAGCTTATCAAACGCAGTTCAGTGGTTACTGGAGAGAAAAACGAACATAATCTTTGTATGCAAGAGTATAAGTAAACATTAACATCATCTTAAAAGCAGTATTACTAATGTTAATACGAAGTAGATGAAAGATGCTGTCCTGAAGGAAGCTAGTGTACAGAGAAAATAAACTGAATGAGAAAGAGGTACAGTCTCAGGCTCAATCAATTGCACAGTCTTGAATTACACAAAGAGCTGATTATTTTAACAATGAATGACAGAAAAAACAGAACTCAAAAAATAGTTCCCAGGGACCATCCATGCCTGTTCTCCCCAACTTGCGAGGTGTATCTCACTGCAGGAAACAAGTGAGGCATGAAGACCCTTCCCCACTCCAAGAACCACATACTCTAATGAGACAATTTTTAATAGACAAAAACGCATTTGGACTAGGAGTGCCGAGAAGTGCTGCCTAATACCAGTCCCTGCCTCCAGGACAGACCCTGGCTTCTTTAGGCCATCTCTACCACACACAGCATAATTTCTCTGTGGAAGCATCCCAGGCAGCTACATGAACAGAACCAGATATGCCTGGCTACGTCAGCGCAGCTCTGAGTCTGAGCTGTCAGGCTCTCAGCAGGGTTAAGTCGCTGCTCAGTTGTTTTCAGAGTCCAGCTACAATCTCCTTTCCTACGCTGTACCACAGCTTAGGGACTGAGGGGCTTACCTACTTAGGCCTGCTTTTATTTGAGCATCTTTGGAGTGGTGTTCATGTTTCATATCTCTCTGATAAGCCTCTGGAGAATTTCTTCCAGGCCTTACAAAAAGTCCAATATTGGAAAACTTCTACTCTGTGTAATCTAAAGCTCCTCCACTGCAAATTAAAATAATTTCAGTCTCAGCCTCAGTAGAAATGAACAGTTGAGCTCTCTCTTCCTTACACCATTTGTTTACAACACTAAAGATTTTGGCATTCCCCAATATTTCTGGGTTTTGGGTTAAGGAAACTCAAGGTCTTCGGATTTTCTCAAAAGCCTGAGTTTCTCCAACACTGCATCCTTGACGGTGCCATTGAGATCCTACAGCCTTTATCCGCAACATCTTTTTTAAGAAGTCTAAAGCACAGGCTAAACACACAGTGCTAAGCACAGAAGAATAATTGCCTCCTCTGCTATTTATCTGACATGTTTCATCACCTACAGAGCACTAATGAAATCTCAGAGTTACACACACCAACCCTGATAAATTCAGTCTGTGATCCACTGTGATTCCTGAGTCCTTCCTGGCCAGCATGCTGCCTAGCCCATCTATATTTGTGCATTTGATTTCTCCTAAGTGTAACACTTTACAGCTGTCTTTATTAAATTTCACCTCATCGATTTCTGACCATTTTTCCAATTCATCATCTGAAATTCTAAATCTGTCCTCCTAACTGTTTATAATCCCTTCCCGCTTTCTCTTCCAAAAATGCTCGAATTATCCTCTTCGACAATAACAAATGGAGGATGAATAACGAGAATATCGACTAGTAAACAACCTGAGCCAGCCTCCTCCAGGAATTAACTTAATAGCCTGACAGCAAACAACTGAGCCTAGCTCAACATTTCAGCCTAATTTCTCAGTGGACTGCAGCATTGCCTGTGATCATTCAGGCAATGGAAAGAAATAATTTCTTCAGCAACTGCTTTAACCAAACTAATCTCATCTTGTCACTCTGAATGCCTCTTTCCTCACCGATTTTCTTGATAGACTTTTAATGCTAATGTTTAGTTTGGTGGTCAGAGTTTGAACAGGGCCTATTTACTGTCCTAAAACAAAACCACAGAACAAAACAAAAACCCTACCATTCTCATTGCCAAAAGTATGTAAGTAAGCAGGATCCAAAAAGATATCTGGAGAAGTCGTCACCAATTAGGAATGGAACTCATGAGCTGCAGCCTCCTCAAATTTACAGATGTAAGGCAACTCTCCCAAAGCCACGTGCTGCTCTACACGAAGAAAAAATCCAAACCAAAACAAAACCCACCCACCCTTCCTAAGCACATAAAATACACAGGTAATAAAACTATGCTAACTGATCCACATACTCCAAATAAAGCAGGAACACGTCTGTGTAGATTGGAAGACTATTTACTTGACTGTGGAGCTACTTCATGTTCGCAAAGTTATACAAAAAGCAACTTACTGTTTAAGTCCCAAAATAGCAACTAGACTTCAGCTTGAGCACCACACAAGCTTTGTAAACAAAGATGAAAATTTGATTTAAGACCTACACCTTCAGTCGGAATCACCGAACCTTAGAGAAAAATCTATATAAACAAACTGCAGTTTAATCTATCGAAGTTCTGTAGTGTCAGCAGTCTACTGTAACATTATACAGATTGCTTCAGTAGGACAAGTGCCAGCCTTTTCAGGAGCTGTGCATATCTTCCTGTTGCTCTTTCTGCACATGAATGCTCAGCCCATTATTGGTGTGACTTCTTAACTCCATGACCCCTTAGATTTGCTTCTAGGTTTCAAACAAGAAGATGATGAATAATATCCCTTCCTTTAGCTCCTTCCATATGACACGGGAACTCCCTCACACCTTTCCTTTCCTGCACAGACACATTTCAGTGCCTCTGCTTCAATGAGGAGAGCTTGTGAGGTAGCCCAGATGCAGGTGCCTTCCACAGCACCCCCCACACCGCCAGGGGCCAGCACCCCCAGCCAGGGCAAGGGTGCACAGCACCCAGGCACCCTACCAAACACCACTCGCAAGCTTCCTCATGTTGGAAAACACAGCATAAGGGGATCTGGGAAAGAGAAAAAGATGCTAAACATCACCTGTCATCCTGAGATGAAGTCATAATGATGATGTAACTGGGACATGTATGTGGGCCTGGGAAGCTGCCTTGATCCCACCGCTTTGAAGCGGTGCCAGCAGAATTCATCTCCTCCTCCTTCTACCTCACTCAAACTTTCTCCATCATTTTGGTGACTGCTCAACAAAAACATACATAATTCATTTCTCGTAAGTAAAATAAAGCAGTATTTGACAATTCACAATGTACTGTGTCATACTGAAAGCAAGCCTCTTCACAAATGCATTCAGAATTTCTTCAAAATGGAGAACTAATAAGCACAGTTGTTCAAGTTGGCAAATTTGCTTCAAAAGGATGTTTTAGGTCATGTGAATCTTGCCACTGCCAAATTAAGTTAAAGACAAAATAATAATAAAACAGGAAACACATGAATAATGTCTTCCTTTTCAATGGTTTCTATTTCTTATCGCTACATTTCTGTTTAACAAGGTTTGCAAGTCCACTTGCAAGAAAGAAAAAAATATCTAGCAATATCAGTTGAAATAATTTTTCTACTCCCAGTTTGTTGTGTTGGGGTGGTTTTTTTTAGGAACTTCATTTTAATTCTTAACAAGTAGCCATCTCAGCAGTCACAAGAAATACAAAAGCACTGCTTCCTCCTCTTCTTGTCAACCACTAGTCAGAGTTGCATGAATTATTCAGGCTTTATTGAGCACAGTAAAGGTGAGATCTGATATTCACACAGACTGAACAACCAAAGAGCCATCCCAAACACCAACTTTTGGATCAAGCCAGGTTTTTCATTCATTACATGCGCTGCGCCAAGGCTCCCTCAGGCTGTCGCTATCAGAGTCTGGTCTTTACACTCCAGCTGTGAAACACACACAGTAAAAATTTATTAAGCAGAAAGATTTCACAAATCTGAAACTAATAATACCCAAAACTGCTCTGAGAGCAGGTTAGCATCTGTGTTAATCTGAACAGCTGAAAGACAAAGGTTTGGCAGATCAGGTAACTGGAAATGTCCTCAAGAGAAGCAGGAGCCTTCTGCTGTGATGCCAGCAGAGCTGTCCACTGTGGTTGTCATCCCACTCCCTCCCTCGGGGTAGAGCCTTCAGCTTGACACCTCCTGGCAATAATACTGAAGGCAACATGCATATAACTTACTGGCACTGCTGATAAACAGCATGCACCACATACAGGCACCGACCCTCCCTCCCTTACTGTATGTACTCCCTCTGTACTGTAATTAAAGCTGCATAGCCACAGCTCAAGATGGCGCAGGGCTGTCTACCAAGAGACAGAGCCTAGTTTCAATTCTGTGGCCTGGGCAAGCATTTCCACATTTAAAAGAAAAAACAAGCAAGGAAATCTACTGAGGTGCTATCCACACCCAGGTGTGGGAGAAGCCTCTGCCTAGCCTTCTGACTTCATATTCCAAAATAATATCCCACACCTCTCATGCATCCTCCATCCTTTCAGGAGTTTTGTACTCTTCAAATTAGTCTGGAAGAGTACAATATACTGTATAGTTAGCTGATGCTTCATTAGCCTGAGACAAACGTATTGGTTTGTGTTTTGCTGTTAGCACACCCCAATGGATCTTTAAGCTATTAGATACACAAATAAGGAGTATTCATCAGATTCCTGTCTTATAAGCTTTAGCATTTAACTCTGTCTTTACATACAGCGTCAAAAAAAACCCAAACACCTGACATGTCATCACAGAAAAATTACATTATATGAAATGTATTCATATTGCACAAGTAGTGTAATTATTTTTTCTGGACTTCAAAGGAAAGAGTCAGTGACTACGAGAAGTTTTCCCAGCATTGTAATTCCAGTAGAAAAGAGAGCTCTGGTCATTTTTGGTTCTTCCACTTCTGAGTTCTACAGTTTCCCTTACTGCATTTCCAACATACATTTGGACTCTTATGTTAAAAGATTACACATGGACACAAATCATTAGACCTAATCTAACTTTTGTTCAGGCTGCATTATTTGGGTCTAAAAAAACAAACAAACAAACAAAGAGATGCATGTGAAAAGACTGGGAAGCCCAGGTGTACATCCTTCTACTTTTTAACCTCTATGTCAAGATGTTCAAGATTACAGAATACTACTACTGTGAATGGACCAAATCCTTCAGCCCTCAATGAGCAAGAAAGCCTTCCCCAGGGAAGGTGGAAATCACCACAGAAGGTCAGCAGGCAACAGTCTGGCCAGTGGCTCAGCTTTCTCCACTGCAAACAGAGAACAGCACTGGGATTTTCAGCTGAGTGAAATTCAGCCGACCAGGGACACTGGCAGGCTTGCCATTGGTTTCTAAATACTAGTAAAAGAAGCATGTCTGGCTAGCTCAATTTTGCAGCCCTTTGAGTGATGCTAGAGGTAATGCAGCTGCTTTTCTCAAGACATCAGATTTAAAAAGCCACCATAAAACCTCACATGCTTCTACCCAGAAATATGAATTTGGATCTATTTGGATCTATTTCCAGAGGCCTCATTCTCACTGCTGCATTCATAAACAGTAAGGATTATTTTTAAAAGTCACAAGAGCCTCTGCTCTGCATACAACTGGAGATGAGTTCTGCTTGAACAATACTAGTAAGATTTGCAAGGAAACTTCCCTACCCAGGGACAAATGTTCTTGTGTAAGCACAGCTCTGCAACCCTTCAGAACTTTCTAGCATAAGGGAGCAATTACTGTATGAATACAAAAGATAACAGAGTATTAAGATTCAAAAGGCAAATCTAGATTATAACAAGACTACTCACTCCTTTACTGATTTTAGAAAATGATTATTACTTCTTTCTCACACTTCATCTTTGGAGATTATCATAGTTCATACACTGTGGTCAGTCATTTATAAAGCTGTAATGTTCGACTCAAAGAAGCAGCCTTTTAAAGAACTTACTGCCATTTTTCAAATACACAAAAGCTACTAAAAAGGGACAAGCATATCCACAACTATACCTTTGGACTTCCAGACATAATTTCAGATGTTATACAAAATGCTGTCATGATTCTTCATTATAGAACAGATATTTAACAGTAACTTCAGTTCGTGAATTAGCTACTGTGACTTTTGCTTTGTATCACAGATGAAACTCCTGTAAGTTTAGCAATCAGCTGACGGGAAGGGAAAAGGAGGATCAGAAGACTTACCAGCTTTTGTCTTTCCTCCTCCCACAAAAAGAAAAACATTATAAACTGGCAGAGGGCTTTGAAGAATCCTACACCATACAGAGGATTGCAGGCCTTCCCACCCATAAGCGGGAAGTGCCCTGACAGGGATATCATGGCAACAGCACCAGAAATGCTGAAGGTGCTCGGCCTGGACAGCAGGTGACTACCAAAGGAAGCAGGCTACCAACAGCATCTCCTCCTCTCACATGGAGGGCAACAGCAACCAAGACATCCTGAGAAAATAGCAGTGACTGGTGGCAGAGTCATTCAGAAGCCCTGGGCGGCCACCCTCTGTCCCCTCCAGGACAGGGGGCAGCAGAATTGGTTTAACAAAATTAGTTTTACAAAAGGATTTCACTAGCTAAGCCAAGCAAGAGAAAACAGATTTCAGAGATGGTCCTAGTGCTTTATACCACAACGGCAAAGCAAGAAGATGACAAAGTTTAATATTAAAGTTATAGTTTGGTTTAATCAGCAAGACATCATGAGCTGAACAAGACCTGGCAACATTATCAAAAATACATCATTAAGTTACTGACCAAGCGCTCCATACTTGGCTTTAGGCAAGACCCTGAGAAAACAGGTCATCTTCTAGCCTTTGCAAGAAAATGTCAAGGTTTGCATTTCCCTCACAGCCAAGACACCGTGCCTCTTCATTATCCTTTCAGCTGACCGCAGAGCAGCAAATGAGATGTCAGCAGGAAAATGCCTTTTCATCTGTTCTTGCTTCTACAAAATGACAAAGTAACAAACTCCAGCCTCTTGCAGATGTTTGCAAGAGCTCCTCCCCTAAATTGCTCTTCTAATCACTCCGAGGGGATGCTGAAACCATTACAATTTGTAGTAAAAACTTTAATAAGACACCAAGTTATATAAGCCAGGAAAAAACCAGCTAACTTCTTAAGAACAAAAACTAAGGAAGGGAAATCTTATTTCAATTGGAGTTTAATATTCCTAATCTATTTAATTAGCCTGTTTCAAGACCACCCATTTTGTGATTTATCTTAGAACTTACCGTCACAGACAAGTAAACCCCGGCTGGCTTCTTGAACTAATTTAAAATTAAGTACTTTATTTTCATAGAACTTAGTCAAGATCATTTACCACCAACCATTTAGAGAAACTGTTTAGGTTAGAAGAGATAAGGCAAACAGTATTTACCCATCCTTAAGTGAATTTCCTCAGCCCTCTATAAACTGTTAGGCTTATCTGATACATTAAGACAGCACTGACTGCCAATACAGGGAGCACCGCAGCAGACTCGTGTGCTAGGCATTCATAAAGAACCAGCTCTTCAGCCATACTGCAAACCAGCATTCACGAATCACCAATTTTTTTTTTAATTTTTTTTTTTTTTAAATGGCTGGCTCCATAACAAGGCCATCAACTGGGTAGACTCAACTGCAAGCTTGCTGCCTTTCTTGCAGGAATCAGGGGTGACTTGTCGGGGCTGTGCTAAAGCCATCCTACCTTACAACCCCTCTGCATGCTCAGGAGCCAGACCGCTGCGTCTTGCACCAATACCCAAATACCTTTCACCGGTTTTCGCTGGCTGACACATCAGTTGAATTAAAGGCAAAACACAGTCTCCATAGAGCAAATACTTCCACTTTATAACAGGCAGTAGTGGCCTGTTTCCATGTATGCCCAGTCCAGTACATGGCGGCTTGGGAATACAGCTCTGCTATGAAATACTGAAAACTTCTATACAACTCTAGAGCGATTTAGACAAATATCCATAAACAACCCCTTCAGCTTGCTTTCAGGTGGAAAGTCAGTTTGTGTAAAATAATTGTAACTTTAAGGCAACATATATAGAGAGAATCTCACCTTATAACCTGCCTTTCTTACTTCTGTATACAAACATCCCCAGAAGGGCAGTACTCCCAACAGTCCATCTGAGCTAGAACACTTTTATAAAACAGAACTTTGTCCTGTTTTTGTTATGATGAAAATGAATGCAGACTCCTATTTAATATTTGATCTGGCTTTCTGTATGTGCTAGAATTAGGTATTTTTCCAAAAGCCTTCTGGCACCAGATCTCAAAAAATGCCAACCTGTCAACACACTTTGTATTCATTGTTTTTCAGATCATGTCACAGATGAGTTCATTTAAAAGAAAAAAAAAAAGAGGGAAGATAAGAAAAATAAAACAGAAGGGACAAAAGTAGAAGAAAATTAAATGCCTTTAATGCACAAGCCATTATGAATAGCAGGATCAATTTTTGCTTGAATCGCAAACTAGCTTTTTCAGGTGTTGCCACCTGCTCAAGTCATAAACATCAAGAATTATTTCATAGTTGCCCTCCCTAACACTACTGATGTATTATGCTTTCAGCACTTGCATCCCTTCAGAAGCTGAGAGCAGTATATTCTCTACACACAGCTCTTCCATAAATTTCACAACAGTTTTCCTGGGAGAGGAAAAATCACTACAGGAGATTCAGATTTTATAATCACTTTGCCTTAGGAAAGTACATATTAGAGAAAATAAGACCCTTTCTTTCTGAAATTTAAAGAGGCTTTTCAGATGGTATTTGCCTTAATTAGTCACTGCTATACAAAAACAAATTACTGCAAACTATAGTGGGATCCAACCAGTTTTTAAGGGTCATGATAATCTAGATTTGGCTGAGTGCCCAAAAACATCTTCAAGGTCTGAGGATATACCAGAGCAATGCTTACACTGTTCTAAGATACAGCAAAGCCTTTGGAAAGGTAGGCGACTGCACGTCTTAGTCATTGCCCAAATGTCATTTTGGCCTTTCACACTTACTTCCCAGCAAGTCAGTCAGGACTCCGGATTTTTAAAAGGCTGAATCGGATAAAGGAATAAGAAAAAAGAAAAAAAAAAAAAAAAAAGGTGCTGTGAAAGCAACCGAGTCTCAATAAACATTGTAAACCTTTAAATATTGTGCTGTGAGCAGCTCAACTACTTTCCATCCATAGGAATTAAATTTAGTGAAAGGTAGAAAATAATCCAGTTAAGATAACTAGAAGGAAAGACCACTCTGGAGAAGCCAGGGAACAGATTTGGTACTGAAATACCGTCAGTTGCCCGTGTGTTTTCAAGTCCAGGCTTCACAGTAACAATACATATTCTCATTGAAAAGATTAATCCCTGCTTTTGTTCTGGAATCCCAGTTGAAGACAGGGCCACGTACATGAGCAAGGAACATACAAGCTCTAACTTCAGCAAAAGGCAAAGCAGTACAAGGAGAACACAGCTGTTTATATCAAACTTTCATCACACAGGAAACACCAGGTGACCCTGTATTGAGAGAAAGATTGATGTAACAGATTAGGACACAAGGCTAAAAAAATCAGGAGACTAAAATGCCATTCTTGACTCTGCTGCTGGCTGCCTGCAAGACCATGGGAAAGTCAATGAGCTAGCTGTGGACTCAGAGAGGCAAGAACGTTCTTCTGTCTCTCAAAGAACGGAAAAAACCCACAAGAGCACAGTGAAATACCATTTTTATTGTCATTTCTTCTGGTGTGTGGTATCATGCAACAAACTTCAGTCACTATTTTCAGAGAGAAAACTTGCTGTGGATCTCAGCACGTGTTAACTCCTACCAGGGCCACCTGATCTGTTTCTCCTTTCAATAACTTATTCAGAACAGAAGGAGGATGCTACCACACAGCAGTAACCAGGAAGGAGAAAAAAAAAGAAAAAAAAGAAAAAAAAAGAGGAAAAAAGTAACATTTTCCCCTTCTTGGCCTGGGCTCAAGTCACAACCATCAGGAAAGAAAATAAGTCGTGAGAAAACAAAGTACTGTACTGCTCCTGCCTTCTACTCTTCCACTTTACTGCAGATTATGCCTCCCTGCAGCACTTTTAACAATGTCGTATCTCCTGTGTGTCCCTAATAAAACCCTCTAACTGAAAACCTGAATAACATTCCACAAAGATGTGAAGAAAGATGTTCATGGCATTTACATTTAAAATATAGGGTGATAGTTTGGGGTTGTTTTTTTTTAAACACAATTCAAAATAACCAGAGACTGTACAGGCAAGGTGAACCTTAGTTACATATCCTGGAGTGATTAACCATTGACTACATAGGATCAAACTAATGAAAGACCAATAATGAAATGGTCTGAGTGAAGTTATGCTGCAGATATCTGTAACACCTGGGCGGGTTTTTAGGGTGTTTTTTTGGTTTTGTATTTTGATTTAAGGCTTAAAAAACCCCAAACAATTTCTGGTAGGTTTACTGCAAGAAAAACAAAAGTCCATATTGGATTACATTCTGCAAAAGAGGAAATTAAAGGTGATTCATGATAAATCTTCCTGGCTGTTTGACAAGGCACAGAAGTGAACAAAACCAAAAGGGAAGCAAAAGGAATACAACTGACCTCACTGCGCTTTCCTCCTGGGAGGACTAGTGGGCTTGCTTCCACTATTCTTTAAGAAAACCTTGAGGTAGTTTATGTACATCAACATACAAGATGATCTTTGGGGGAGGGGACCAGAGTCCTAAAAAACAGCTCGAAAGGAACACAAAAGTTAGATTCTGTTTCCATCGATATTTCTCTTCAGTTCTTTTTCTTATATTGTCCTGCTTGCAGAGAACCCAAACTGAATTAAACAGCAAGAATCAGTATCTGCAACATGAATTCTGAACTCTTTGCCTTTCCACAGATAGAGGTAAATGAAAAAACAACAAACCAAAATCAACAACAAAACACCCCACCCTTCACTTCAGTGGGACTCACATCAAACCACACAGATTTTAAACAGATAATAGATTGCATGAGAAAAAGAAAGGTCAAAGATAAATATTTCCTACACAGGTTCACAGAGCATAGGGTCTAGGACGACCCTTCATGCCAGTAGAAAGAGAGGGACTTCATTCCACAATTTCAGCCTAGCAATAAAACAAAATCCATATTCTCTGGCTGTGTTTCAACTGTGCCAGAGAAGTGAAACCACTCGCAAAAGCCTCCTTTTGGAGCTTTAGGCTCCAGGGAAGTTTCTTTGCCTATCTCTGGGTGGGCATGTTCTTCACACTGCCTCCCCTCCTGGGCAGGCAACAGATGCCTGGCCATCCACTTATAGGAGAACATCATCTGTTAGCGCTACCAAATTCTCTCCAGTTTTACACCGTGGACTCAATCCAAGATAGACCCAGTTTAAAATATGAGATTCAACTAAATGAGTCTGTAGTCAGGGTTTAGAAGGTTTTCTATGAACCTTGCCTATCAGGCAGCAAATATTACAACCATAATAGTGGTGGGCTACCTTATTATTTCCCATTGGACTGAGTATGAGGGTCTGAAACATGAAGTTGCTTCTACAAAGCACTGGCTTATTCAACCAAAGATAGCTCTAACTGTTCACAGCTCTTTCACACATTAGAAAAGAAACATACTGGACTGCTGAGTCCTGCACTGAAACTCCTCCGTGTCTCTGACCTACTGACAGTAAAACAAGTGGGTGGTTATTCAGAGGTTGGTCCCAGTCATTTGAGGTGGCCTTCCAAACACAGAGGCCTTTCCGGAATTCCCTCCCCCCAGTGCTCAATGCAATTTACTAGATCCATGAAAAGGTTTAAGGCTCTTGACAGACAACCCCCCAATGCAGAATTTGGCAGTTTCAGTAGATGCTTGAGGGTTTGGTTTTGGTCTGTGAAAACCTCAAACTATGCACAATTGCTCCTTCCTCCTGCTTATTTCACTAGGATATTTTACAAGTGTCTCCATGGCAAAGCTCAGACAGGAGGTAAAGAAATATGTATTTTATTCATTTTTGAAAAAAAAACCCTTAGGTTAAAAAACCCCAAACAAACAAACAAAAAACCCCACAAAAATCAAGGTTAGGAGACAAGCCAGGATGTAAGCTTGAAAGGCAGAAACATATACGGCAGCTCCAGAGAGTGCGTGTGTATAGAAGTAGCATTACATTAATCAAAGTACTGCAAATATTTCAAGTACCCTGATTACAGAAGTTGATGACATACATTCCAGTCATCACAGTTTCCTTGGTATAGAAGAAGGGTATGACATTAGACAAGCTATGTTAACCCAGGTTTTGTAGCACCTAGGTCACCAAAGGAAGATAGCATCCTCTTTTTTATGAGGAATCCAAATTTGCATGTAAAGAAGAGGAAAAAAAAAGGAGTTTCATAGAGATACACACATTTTTTTCTAGGGTTTTGAGTTTGGTGTTTTTTTTAAAGAATTGAAAGACTTTAAATTGTGTTAACTCATGAACAAATTCATTAATTTTCAGTAAGACTTAGCAGCCTGGGACCCAAGACTAAGGTGAAAAAAGGCAAAAATATTTTTAAAACACTAAAGCCAGTACACACAACAAAATATTAACACTCCTGCCTCTGCTCAACACTCCTACCTGGTCACACAACTACCCACATAGGAATATAACTATCCCTATCTGAATGGGAAGTTCAAGGCTGAAAAGTAAATTTGTGGGGTTTCATGTAGAAAGCTTTTAACACTTACCTTCCCCTTATACACTGGTTCTGGTATGAATACTGCCTCCGCTGCTGCAACGCCAGTGAACCAGAAACAGGTTCACACACATGGACTGGGGATGCTGTTCTATCAGGAAAAAACTAGTAGCATGTCTGGTGTTTACTGTTCCGTAGCAAATATCTAAACCTTTTCTACTCCCAGCTCTGATGTAAAGGTTGGAAGCACCTCATGACATTGGTAAGAAGGCTGTAGGATATTACAGTCCTGCCATGTTGTCTTCCTGTAGCTTCTTTCACAAGTCAGTCCTAGACAGAGACATCTACAGTGTAGCAGATACACAGATATGAATGAGTAACTTATTACACTCTTTGGTCCATTTAGCATACTCCTTGTTAATGAAGGGTAATGGCAGATGGGGAGATATCTCCTTTAATTTCCTGAAATATAAAGTTTACACTAAATAGCACAATTCCCAAGCAAAGTGTTCCAGGGTGAGCCAGTACAAAAGTTATTTTCTTCTTTTTTGAACTGGAAGATGCAAGAACAGGGCCTCCTAGGTTTGCATAAAACATTCACATTGTTGATAGTACGGCAGCAAAATAGGCATAAAGATTCAACCTCTACTTTTTCCCAAGCTCTGAGCAGCATCCTTTCTGACTGCTGTCATGTGCTGCACCAGTAATAAATTCAGCCTCTTACCTTCTCCGCCTCCCATAGCGCGGAAAGTTTCAGAGCTAACGCAGCCTGATCCTCCTAATGACCCTACTACACTGAAACCTTCAGAAGACTCACCTTCCTTCAGATAAATCTGATGGAGTTTGGTAGGTGCTCAGCAATACACAGGATTTTCATGCCCGTAAGGTTAAAAACTGAATAAAACCAGAAGAAAAACCACCCCACCACAACAAAACATTGCTTTCAACGAGGACTCCAGCAATGAAATGGCTTCCATATATAAAAAGTAGTCTTTAAACACAGGAATAATAAATGCAGTTACAACTTTTTTAGAAAAGGTAGCTTTTTTAAAAGAATAATGCTCAGGAGGGAAAGGGAATCCCTTGAAAGGAATGTTTTTCACCAAAATAAACCATAGTACTTCATTAACAAACTCAGGCAAAGGTAACTCACTCTGTAGTTAAGATACGTTTATGAAAGGATTTTGTAGAACTCTCTGGCTAGACAGGCCATCTGATCTCACCAACTCTTCCAAGTTTACTCGGCTGCTCTGCACTTTAGAAGTAGTATTACTACTGCCACCAGATGCCTTTGAAGAAAGATAAAACCTGCATTTTTGAAGCCAAAATTGTTTCTGCTAAAACTTTAGGGAGGCAGTTAGAATTCTGGCCCCATACCAAGGCACAGGAAGAATCCAGTGCCCTCACACAGCCCTTTATTTTTGGCTATCATGATAGAAACCAAGTTTAGCTTTGCCAGGTTTGTTAAGACTTGTGAAACCACAGTTACCTGTTAATATTTGTTGATAAACTTACTCATTAGAATCAGCTTGAATCATAGGGTCAGATAAAACACGGCACAAACTGAAGTCAGCTTTTAAACTTGCCCAATATATCAATCAGAGCACCAGAATACAGTAGATTCTTGACAACAAATCCCACCATCACGCATCTTCCCTCACAAAAGATGTATGCTGACAGCTATATGACAGTTTTTCTTCCATAGACACTCTTGAGAAGTTTTTCATTAACCTAATCCATTGAAACAGTTTCCTCAGGTGATTTAGCTGTGACTATGACAGGTGCCTGCTGTGCTAAAAAGCCTTATCTTTGCATGGTCTGGACTGGGACAGGAGATGACAGTGTAACCATCAGAGACACTTTGGAAGAAATGCCCTGCAGCACAGACAGAAAATATATTCCTGGAACAGCCATTCATGCTTCAGGTAGATGAACATATGCTATTAACAGCACCTGCAGGTTACTGGGCTCTCTCATTTGCTCTTCATTTCCATCTATTCAAAGCACCTCTTCAGCTCCTTTGGTGTGTTTAGTTGCTAGGAACACCCTTTAAGGTCATGGTATCAACCGATCCTTTTCTTTACTACTTTTTTTTTTTTTTGAAGTATCTTCAAGGCATCTCTTCAACACCCCACTTCCCTTTCTGCAATCAGAAGTTCCCCAGAACAAGGCAGGTTTTGACGTACACTTTTGTAATTACAAATAATTAGTCCAAGGATTCATTAGCAGCACTAGAAAATCCTTTTCCTAAATGTTTTTCAGTATGTTGCAGAGATAGTAAACACATTTAAACTTCTTTCACAGGGATGTGTGTTGCCCCAGGTTTTTATTATACAGTATGATCTATATGAGCACCAAGGCAATTCGCACTTCAAATTACAGCAACTGTCTATCAATTTCTACAACAGCGTCTAGCCAACTGAGCCACTCTGGAAGATACATTTTCACTACAAAAAAAAAAAAAAATTATCTCCATTATCCAGAGTAATTATCCATGAAGGTGATCCTGCCTCGAGAACTTGCTCAAAACTTCTAGTGAAGTAGCTCTGCTAAGTTTTCTGAAGCAGTCAGCAAACGTTTGTCACACTCAAACTCTTCCAAAGCCTATTTTCATCCTCTGTCACTCACATCAAGAGATTCCCGTACCACAGCTTTGATTTTACTTTCACATGTACAGTATTCAGGTGTTTCTTAGCCAGCCTTACAGGGCAATGTGCCTCACCAGGGAAAAAAAAAAAACAAAACAGAAAAACATGAGACAGCATCAAAGAAAAGAATATGCCAGAGAGCTGAAAGACAAAGCTGCTTATCATTACTATGGATTTCAAAGCTTTTTAACTGACTGCCATCAGCCTCAGTTTGAACTGTCATGTCACTATGGAAAGTCAGATGAACTAGTGACTAGTAAAAGATAACCACTTCTTTCCAGTAATTAGAAAATGGACCTTTCTGATGGCCATGTCAGAAACGTTAGTAGTAACTATAAAAGATTTGTATAAAGGTTTTTTTACTTTTTTTCTTCTTTACAGTTGCCCAAAGCAACATAGGGCAGCAGACATGCTGTCTGTCACTGCTTTCAGAGTCCACCAAACTCAAGAGATACACATGGTTGAGACTCTGAAACTTGTCAAGATTGATCTATGCAAATGTTTTGCCAGCAACACTACCATCAACAAACAAATGCATCAATATAAAACAAACATACATACACATATACAATTCCCCAATACAACATATCTTGTTGCTGTTTCAAAATACATAGGCAACTTTCTGACTTTCTAAGACTAGCCTAGGTTATACAAATAGTATCCTACAGCGAAGTATTGTCTCTGACAATAGGATACAAGATGTGAGGTTAATACAGTACAGAAAGACTCACATGCATTATTAACAGAAGTTTTTTGACAGTGATATCCCTCATGTTCTATGTGGTAAGCAGAGAGTATTTACGTATGAGGTAGGTGTCATTTGAGATTCAGAGCTCCAGGGAAACAGCAGTACCTTGTTAAAAAGGGTATGAGTGTGCTATTCCCTAATGTGCAAGTTCTTTATATGTAGAAATGAACTTTTATTTACATTTAAATTTCACACAGTAACTGTGAGATATGGAGCAACTGCATGGAGTCCAGCAAAGGCCCACTAAGGTAATTAAGGGACTGCAGCATGTCTCCTATGAAGAAAGGCCGAGAGAGCTGGGGCCTGACCAGATGAGCTCCAGAGGTCCCTTCCAGCCATAACCATTCTGTGCTACCATGAAGTCGTCAGAGCTCATACTTTTAAGTGGTCAAGAAAGGGACTTTGACATTTCATTCATAAAAATTAAGCATATGTTGTTCCTCCAGCAGAGTGGCAAGTAAAAGGTTCAATGAAAGAAAAAAATCCAGCCCTGCTTAGGGAGTCAACAGCCCAGTCAACTGACCTCTCCACTGAAATGAAGGTAATCCCCTTTTGTAGTACAAATGAGGTTGAGTTCACTCTTCCTCTCCTCCCTCTAACAAAAGTAACTTCAGCTCAGTATGCTTAAAAGTTAACATCTTAAATTTTTTTACCTTTACCTTAAATTTTACTTTACCTTCCTCATTACTGATAATGTGAGGACAAACAGTATAGCAGCTGTTACAGTTAACAGAAACTATGATCACCTTATGTAGGAAGCTTTTCTTAAAAACAGATGCAGAAAGATCATTTGCTGATAATCTAAACCAAACTCAGGGATATACACACAGAGTAACTCAAAGCTCCACCAACTGCCTTTGCCAGTTCTCTGCCTGTTGACAGAGTCAAGCTCCCTCATAGGTCCCACAGATCCTCTTGCCCTGCTGCACAGAAACTTTTAAGATACTCACCTGAGCAACTCACTAGGCAAAGTATTCCTACAACACTTCTGTGATGTTGATTCCTAAACTAGGTAGGACTCTCTAAGCAGCTCTTCACTACAGCAAAAACACATATGCTTACCCCCTGTGCTCTTCATTTCTTCTTCCCAGGCTCCCCACTGTACGCCCAACACACCCTGTTGCACCATTAGGCACCCCTCTAGTGACCACCATCACCCACATGACACACAACAGCAGGTCTCCTGGGGAAGAAAACAACTCTCCTACGCAGATCTGGTATGTACATCTTCAGTGCTACCTGTCTGATTTTAATAAGAGAGATTTACTCTATTACACCAGAAAAATAAGTTAAGGCAACATGTGTTCATTGCTGAAAAAAACCTTACTTGTAAGGGGAGACGGAAAGAAACTTTATACCTGAGAAAGGCTCCTCAGTGGTCAAAACAACCACATACAGATACACGGAAAACGTTTCAGACTACGCAAGAGAAAAGCTAACTATTTCTGGGGAAACCAGCCAGCTAGACAGATGAGTGCCTCGTCACTTGCTAAATAAGAGCAAAAGTAGAAGCGTGCTTTGCTCAGCGTTAGAGTGAGAGATGCCCTGTCCTAGGCTGCCTGGGATCAGATATAAGCAAGCAGTTTAAACCAAAGAGAAATCACGCGCTGAAAGGGAAGGCCAAAACTCTAAGGCCTAGGATGACAACTTGATTCACAGTTTACTCAAGTTAATGAAAAGGCTCCAACTCCTGCAGATTCCAGCGGGTTATGAAACAGGTCCTGCAGAGGGAAACGTTCCAAGTCACAAACAGCAACGCCATATTTCGATACCTAATTGCCACCACTGCCTAGGAAGAAATCCCTGGTGCAAAATAGAGAACAAATACAATAATCTTGCTTTCTCATTTTAAAAATGGCATGAAAGGAACAATAAAAGAAAGTTATTGAAGAGAACTAGATTGTTCCCAGCTGTTATCATAAAATACTACAGCTGTTCATGTCATTGTAGCTAATGACCAGTTGCACTTTTTCAGAGATTTTAACACAGTATAACCATTGTAATCTAGATCAAACCAAAACCTGGCAAGCATCACAGAAGAGAGACTTAAAAATTATTTAAATTCTGATTGATTTTTAAAATAAAATTCTGTTCATAGTTTGGGGTTTTTTTGTTTGAGGGAACAAGAAGGGAATTTGTATGAATGATTCTGCATTTAAATTGACAATTATGCTAAACTGCTTTAAAAAACAATACTAAGTAAATTAAATTACTAAAATTGTCTTTTCCTGTAATAAAAGCAGAATTCCACCACAAAATCCTAAACTTCTTGTTGAAAAGAGATGCGCTGATTAAAACTCTCTCAAGTCCAAAATGGATGACAAAGCATCTTTTCTCTAAAGCCAGCAACAGGTTAGGTTTCTCCATCTAGAAGCTTTCAATTGTTAACTGTACCACATGTGAAACAAATCAGATTTTTCACGAGGATTCAAACACACAAGGAAAAGGTTGAAATAAAAAAGCCTCACATATATAGATGCAGAAAGATTTTTCAGATACAACTCTCTCTACTGGAACACCACTCTTTGACAGATGGAGAAAAAGCTAGGGGAAAGCATGTATTCCCACAGAAAATCTCCACAGAACCTGGAACATACTATTTCAAGTAATTTCATGTTATTGCTAGAGAAAATACATGAGTATTTTCTTATGTTCCTCTGAGTATGTACCTCTCCAGCCACATAGCTTCCCCTCAAAAAATCACCCATATAGAACTAGAGACCAGAAAAAAGGCACAAGCTCCTACACTGCCTGTTTGTTTGGGTTTTTCCTTTTTCTAGTTACCAAGAAATCACTAATTCATTAAGAAAAGTAGCATTCTTTTTACCATTTCCTCCACTTTACACAGGAAAACACTTCCAAATGAACTCCAAACACTTTGGGAAGACTACCACCTAATGTAATACATAGGAAACACCCACCTTCATCAGAACTAACCTGGGGCTCAGTAACAAATACAGCCGAAGCAAATGCATGATAAAAACCAAGCACACTTCTCCAAAGGCAGATATAATTGTCAGAAGTGTACTTATAACCAAACACAGCAATAGAAAACATATTAGGAGCTGAGCTACTTTTTCCTCACTTTGGGCTATTAATCTAGACCAGGATTTCTTTCCAAATGATGGTTATTTCAAAACATGACCAACTCAGGAACTTTGCTTTATCCGGTCACACAATTACCAAGCTGTCCCTACCAACAAGTTTTTTTTAAAAAAAAAATAAAATTAAAGTGTACAACCTACTTTCAAAGACATTCACAAAAGCTTAAATTAAAAATTGAAATCTAATCACACACTAAATTAGGCCAAAAACCTGCAGTTTGGATTCTATTAATTAAGCCTATTGAACAGTGCACAGAGTGAGTGTTAAAGACGGTCTGCAGCATCACATCTGCGTAACCCATTATTAATGCATGTTATTTTCCCCATTCCAATCAGAAGTTCAAAGTGCACTTCCTTTCTTGTGGCAACACTGCACAGGCACAGTATTTCTGTATCATTAGCAAGTATCAGAGCCAACTTTATAGCAGAATTTGCTCCACAGCAGGTTAGTTACACTTTTTTGCTCCACTCCATCAGTTCTACATTGGACAGCTGTCAAGACAACTCAAGGAAAGTATTTTAGCCAACGCGAATGTGATGCAATAAAACACATACGCTGCATACCTCAAAGACAGGATGGAGGAAAACTGTATGGTGTAGAATAGCGTTGCTATTATACTGATACCTGTCTCCATCAGTAGAGGTTTGACCCCATTACAGCATTTCTCAATTTTGAAAGCCCCACGATGCATCAGACTTCAATTATTTTCCTAAGCCATATATCCCTATCTGAAAGAAGGAAAAATAGGTATTATGACTGGAAGATTTAATGCAACCATATTTTAGCATACTTCTTCCTTTCTTTACCACAAAGACTTTGTACAATCTCTATGCAAACTTGGTTCTGCACCTTTTATGCTCAGATGTTACAGTGGGGGTTTTAAAGTTCACTCACCTGTGGTAAACGTCAGGGATTTGGTTTTTGTTCAAGTATTCACCAAAACTTACCTTCTGTCGCTAACTAACTTTGTGTCTGGTTGCAACGACACCAAAGCACGAGCGCTTATACTCCCTCCCTTCTCACATTAACCAAAAAGCACCACTGGCTATGGTAGCCCTCAGAGTTTTTTGCAAACTACCCGAGTTAAAACTAACAGTCATGCTGCGAGTTTTCAGTCTTACTGCTAAGCAACCTGCAAGCAGCAGCTGAACTACAAAACAGAGACATCCTTCTGTGACAAGTTGGGTAGAGCTCAAGCAGCACACCGATAGTAGAGCTGTCCACTGGAAAGAAAGCTACAGAGTCAGCAGCTGGCTGCAGAATTGCAACAGAAGTGTGAGGAAGGAGCAGAATACACTTCCCCTCTTCTTCTGTGCTTCCCCAAGCATCTACAGATGCCTATAAATGCACCAAGGGAATGGCACCACAACTAACCAGGCAGCATTTAGGCTGCTTGACATGCTTAGCATGTACAAGAGCAGCAAGGAGAGAAAACTTTGCAGAAATGTAGCAGAAGTGATAAGAAGAGCATATTAAAATACAAGAGGGAGAAAACATTAAAAAAAAACAAAAAAAAACTTGCTGAAAACAAAAGAAAGCTGTAACCGAAGTTCAGTAGAGCACAGGTTTATTTCTAAGCAGAGAGAGGTTTAAGTGATAGAACAATCCTCAAAGTAAATGTTTTCAAAAGCTTTGTGAAGTGCACCCTAAATGGAATGAATGTCACCTACGCCTCAAGCACACACAACCCCAGACACCCAGGAATTAACCTGTAACTGGAACCACCATCTTTGACCTCTGGTGCCTTTCCACTCTGCTCCTTCCCCTCTCCAGCTCCTAACATAAATCATATTAGTTGGAAATTAATTGGAGATTGCGCTGGTGTCATAATTCAACCTTAAATAAGACAGTCATGTTCTCCTCATACAGCAGTGTTACCATATCAACGTTAACATGCCTAACCTCGCTTATAAAAATAGATACCATAGTCAGCCTAAAACGCACGTAAGGGACTGTCAAGGAGGTACTACTCTGGAGGTGTTATTTGAACGGCAGCAGCTTTCTGGTGGAGAAGTAGGGTAGGAATAATTAGTTCAAATTTTTATCTTTAAAAGAAAAATATACCATAGTAGTGCTTATCAGTTCCGTTTCTCCGCATATGATCTACTAACTCTTCCTCTACTCAATAATTAAATGAAAACAAGAATGTACCTGGGACAGAATCTCCAACAGTAATGCATCTGGCTCTACAGCCCAAGTGGCAGATCATTCATTCAGTGAGCCGCACACTTACACAAACTAGGCTGCACATACACTATAGTATTTTCAGAACCAGGATGATACCTTCCACCATTATTGATTGAGTAGCCATTAAATGATCTTTTATGAGGGAAAGTCAAGGTAAATGACTGATTATCAGAATAGGAAATTATTTAAGTGTTCAGCTGAAGAACGATTATGCAATTGTAACTTGCATTTGATTCGTGAAACCACATAGAAAAGAATGTAAGAAGGCACCTTTTCATGAAGACTATTTGAAGTGGCTTTTACTTCAGAAACTTGTGGCTTCTTTTATGGCATGCTTAAGAAAAGATTTAAGCAATATCTTTCTATCTTAAAATACTCTTAAGGAAGTACTTTTCTCCATGTTCGTTAAAGCTATAAAGAGGGAACTATCTCCCACATGCTGCTTCAACATTACTGGGAAGCTTTGCATGAGTTAACGTTCATACTTAAATGAAGTACCAAATTTAAATTATAATCCTGCTTTTGTACTTGAAGTAGAAACCACTCAGCAAAGTAGAATAAACATTTTTTAAAAATAGTTTTGATTATCTAGGCTACAGGTACTTACTCACTGACATTACTCAAAATTACTTTTAACAGATAATCCCTTTAGAAATACCAGGCAGAAAGGAACATGAGAGTTCTGGAAGTCTCTGGAACTACAAAAAGATAATTTAAATTATCGATGTATGTAATTCAAAATAAATATATTTTGCTTTTGATCTTCCTGCCATAACTTCCACAGAAAAGCAAGCATAACTATGCAACATCTATCATCTCTAAGCGGGATGCATGCGATGGAAGTAGGTATCATTAAATTTGGGAACAGATAGTAGAGAGGAAACAACTGTTCCCTACAACATCCCCCTATGGAAAATTACCTCAACTGGCTCATATTTTCCAATTAAGTTAAACTCTGATAACATTAAGCACCAACTCCTCTTTCAAGTTTACCACCACCACCAATGGTATCAAAAGCAGCAGCTCTCTCATGAAGCTCAGCCAAGAAGTAGCAGTAGACAGCTTTAGCCAGTGTGAAATTCAGAAGGGTTTGGGGGTTTTCTCCTTCCTTTTCACACAGAAACAAGGCAATTCTGTCCCTCACCTCATAACAGTCCTGAGACTTGGCACACTCAGCAAGCCACGTTCATAAACAAAGGATGAGAAAAGCCGCCCACCTTTGCAGCGCAGCAATAACTACATAAGAAAGGTGCCCTTCAGCATGAGCACGATTTTCCCCCTATGCCTATACAGCAAAAGACTTGTTTTGCTAAAGGGCTTATTTACAAAAATTATCTTAATGACTAAGAGGTTCAGTGAGTTCACAAATCAAAATAAATCACCAGCTTTATTACACAAGCATAGCTGTCAAACACTGTACTGTGGTTTTGTTTCAGTTTCTCATTACTACATTCACCACCCTTTAACAAGTGTCAAACACACATACAGGTTTACACAATGTAAATGCACAAAGGCTGCCATACCTGAGCAGCACCAGGCTGACAGAATCCACTGGTCTCACGAGTATCAACTTATTCCCACCATGAGGTAAGAACAAAGCTGCTACATGTAAAAAAATAACAAGCAGCCAACCTCATTTTCTTTCCTAGGTGACCATAGAGCCTACGCAGTCATAGTCAGCTGTTTTCTGCTCTCAGATGCCTCATGAAGGTACCAGGGGATCTCCAATAATGAAGTTACCAAAGATGATGCAGAGGAACACCCATCCCTTCAAATGAAGGTAAAAGCTGTTGGAGAACAGCAGATAATCCCCAGCTCTACCAGGACCACCTGAAAGTGGATTCTCTAGTTCATAACCCTCCTTAACCCAGATGCAGGATTCCCCACTGTGAACACATGTTTAAGTACTACAAGGACAAATTAATTAGAAGAAAAATAAAGTCAGTTTTCCTATGCCAACAGGAACTGAACAAAGCAACTCCTTGCTTTCCTTCCTGGGAATCCAGCAGATAGCGTATCTTGAACACCATCAGAAAGGGGCACATAATCATTTACTCTTCTGGCCTTAGTCAGCTCTAACTATCCAATCAACACTGGTCCTCATCATAAATTTCCTAAACTATTTGTTTATATATACACAGACACACATACCCCCCCAAATTCACCAACACTACTGATATTCAGGTCATCACACAATTACACAAAAAACACAGAAGGGCAGCCCAGTACATGCAGAGTAAAAAAGCTGCATTTGATTCACAGGGAGGAAGAGAGACAGGCTTCTGCAATACACTGATGCTGGATTCCAGCCTGGAGCACAAGCCTTTGGTGAGTGCACACAAGTCTCCCTGGACTAATGGAAACTCTGAACTTCATCGCTAGTTCCTATTATTGACAGCAATTTTACCTTTCATGAATCTGAAATTAACACTGATGGCTAACATATTGATCACAAGCTGACATTCATATTAAACTGCAAACAACTGACAGCCTGAGCATTAAAAGGCCACTAACAATGTCACAGTTTGAAATTCAGAGACAGCAGAGACCAGTGTCTTGTTTTTTCGGGTGTTGCCAATTGCTGTGGACCTCTGCATGCAGTGCACAAGGGGAAAGGAATCTGCCAACACCAAGGTTCCCAAGCCATGGCAGCAGCCCATCTAAGCAGCCGAGGTGGAAGGATTTCATTGAAATTCTACGTTCCGCCTACCCACAAACCAACCCCTCAACAATACATAAGCACCTGACCTGCACCATTGTACCTCGCTAACAGGAAGAAATCCCAAGAAATACTGCCTTTACTTCATGTACAACTACTCCAGTTCACTTCCAAAGCTTTTATTTAGGATTACTCTGCTTTAGAGCAGTATTTCCAGATGGCAGTAATGCAACACTGAATATTCTGAGGAGGTCAAGTAACCTGATACACAGCTTTTCCCTCCAGGTCGGTGGGGTTCAAATCTTGCTAATGTCAGTAATGACCGAAAGCTGTTGACATCAGACAGCTGTTATGTGACCCATGAGGAATGAGCTAGTATCCTCAGTCTGTTTTTTCCTGGACAGGTATATTCCTACCTTCCCAATAACAACAAAACCCACACTCTGGCTGGTCCGAGAGTCAAGAGCAGCAAGGACAATGAGAAGCTCCCTCAGTCCTGAAGCCGAACAAGAACTTAAAGACAGCTCTGTCCAGCTGAAGGCTGCATTGTGCCTCAAATGAAAACCAAGGAATTTCAATCTGTAAGTACATCAAGACAGCATTTGCTAAAACTGTATGTTGTGCTGAGCTTTGATCACGAAGACCTCTGAATGCATGGGTTATTTGCAGTCTGCAGATCACTGAAAGTGCAGCTTCTCTACAGGATCACAAAATCCAGACAGTGACAGTGAAATGCCAAGTTTGCATCATAAGATACATACCATCTTAAGGAGAGCACAAGAGTAAATCAAAACTATTTCTCAAACTGTAACTGCTTCTTGTAGACTCACACACAGGATCTTCTTTCTCTTTAATTCCACAGAACACGATTTTGTTAACTTTACCTGAAAACTTAACAGTACACACAGACTTGAATTTCATCTTTATGTTGCTCATTGCTTGACAGTGTCAGATCCAAAAATTTCACTCCAACTGCCAAATGTAACTGTGCACAAGCTGCATAACAGAGGTGAAAAAAAGACTAAGACCTTATAAGCACTGAGGACTTTTGAGCCTTCTCCCCCTCCTCCCAAAAGCACATTTTATTTTTGACTCAAATCACTTCAAGCACAGTTCAGACAATTCAATAATCAAAGCAAAACTAGCATGAGATTATGTCCTCACCTATGGAAATACCCCACTTCTCAGTATACATAAGGTTTTTAAGCATGAAAAGACGCACACACACAAAAAATAACCCCCCAAAAAGCCCGGAGCAGCCCCCCACAGAAGCAGCTGTCAGCCACAAGCAATCTGCGTGAAGCTGCTGGAGCTGTAACCTCCCCAAAATCACCCTGCCGTTACGTAACGGTGCCGAGCCAGGATTTTCACCAGCCAGCAAAGAATTGTTGTTAGGAAGAGACACCTCCTGTCATGCACCAGCAAACTGAAAGGTTGGGTTGTTTTTTTTTGAAGGCCAAACACAATAAAACAAGGGGGGAAAAAACCCACATATGCAAACAAAAGGGAGAGTTTAATCCAGAGCCCACATGCATATGCTAAAAACACTGCCTTTCCAAGTAATGTTTTATATGATACTCTAACTTGAAAAAAATACTGAAAGTTGTTTTCACAAGTTATACCTCACCAACATCGGAGTATCTGGTTTTGCTCTCTGAAATACCAAGGCTCTCCAACTACTTGCACAGGTGCTTACAAAGTGCCTTTTTTTTTTTTTAATGATTTCTTATTCATTTACCATTGCAAGCATATTTCAGTTGCTCATCTTGAGACAGTACAGAACATGGTCTATAGGAAAAAACAGCAAAGTAGTCTTTTCCTATCTCCAATATTACCATCACCAACTGTTTTCTTACTCGATTTCCTTACAGGCTATATGAAGGCAGAGTAAAGTGCCTACGCTAGAGTAAAGTAAAACTCTATTAAGAATCAGTTTACTGCATACTACTCTCTTCAGACATAATTTTAAGACCTTAAAAGGATTTCAATCTTTAACACAGGACTAAACTAGTTAAACAAATCTTCACATCTCCAATGAAATACTGACATCATATACGAGACAAGAGTTACCAGGTGAGATGGGCACCTAAGCACCATCTATGGCTTTGTTTCTTTTGTTTAATACTTTAACTCACTTCAACATTTTCTCTTTTAATTGCACTATAAAAATATCTAACTATATGTACTTCTAAGTTTTCTTCAAATTGGCGCTTTCAGATCATAGAATCACCTGGGTTGGAAGAGACCCTTTAGATCATCGAGTCCAACCATAAACTAACCCTGACTAGCCCACCTCTAAATCGTGTCCTTAAGGACTTCATCCACACACCTTTTAAATACCTCCAGGGATGGTCACTCCACCACCTCCCTAGGCAGCGTGTTCCAATGCCTGACAACCCTTTCAGTAAAGAAATCCTTCCTGACCTGTATCTCCCCGATGTTTGAGACCTTACGTGTGTGAAAAATGCAAAGAGTAATTACTGACAAAACACATTAAAATGCGCTGGAACAATTGAGGGGTTTGTAAATACAGTGATAGTTCCTGTTCATGATGAATACTGACGTAAGCCAAAGGAAGTTCTGCCACAACAGTGACCAGGGTATTTGGCCATGGGTGAGAATCAAGGCATATTTAAAAAAAAAAAAAAAAAAGTTAGGCATCCCATAATCATGAAGAAGTCTTCTCAATAACATGGTCATCTGTTGTTTCCATAGAAGATAATCATCAGCTGAACATAGCTGTTTTAGGCTTCTGAAGCCTACTCTTGGTGCGATGTAACAGCCTGACTACCTGAACAAGCAGAAAATGAATATTCTGGATATTAGAAGGTAGTTGTGAATTCCCAAGTATTTATTTTTTTTTAGTTCTTACCATGCTTGCAATTACCTTTCTTACAGCACCTGAAGATGTACTACCTCATTTGGAGGGAAAATAAATTAAGAAGAAGGAATAAGGCATAAAAAGGAACGCGTAAACATAAACACACAAATGTAAATAACATGCCTTTCCGAATAATATTTACATCGAGTGCTTAGTTTTGGAGTACACTCACGTAAATATGGACGTGTATCTATTCCCAGGCCGGTTCAATTTCCAGCCTCCCCTGTTCTGGAAGGATGCATACTGCATCTAGGGCTTGTGCTATCCACCATAACGCTCTGTACTGGTATACGGGCTATAACCTAAGCGGATGAAATAGACGTATCCGAGTGCATCCAGCACGGGTGGGGGGCGGGCACACGACACCTACCAAATACCCACCCCACTAACAGCACACGCACGTCACACCTACCGAGAAACACACACGTGCAATTGGAATCAGCTACTACCCCGGCAGCAGGGACCCTGGTCTGCACTGCGGGGCACGATGTGATGTTAAGCCGAACTCTAATTTGTTTATACAGCCGCGGCTCACACGCACGCCCCAGAAGCCCAGCAAACATCATGGAGCCGGTACGTGTTTTGTGCCGAGCCCCCCACGCACATCTGCACGCACACGCGGGTTCAAGGCCACGGTACGCCTGCTGGATAACTTCACATCCACGCAGGCCGGGCCGTCAGTAAGAGACGGCGATGGAGGAGGAGGAAGCAGCTTTCGCCACCTCCCACAGCGCCCCGCCGCCCCCCTGCGCCCGTGGCCACGTTCCGCGCCCCCCCTCCCCCCCGGCCGGCTTCCCCGCCGCGGGTGCCGCGGGGGCGGCCCTGCGGGGAGCTGGAGAGGGGGAGAACCGGCAGAGTAGCCAGTCTCCCGGCAGGGGCGTTTGAGGGGGGGGGAGGGAGGTGGGGGTGGCGGTGAGCGGAGCCCCGGCTGTCGGCGCGGGGAGGTTTCCAGGCATCCTGCTGCATGCGGGGAGCCGAACAGCAGTGACAAGCGGCGGCGCAGCCTGCGGGGGGGGTGGGGTGGGGGGGGAGGCTCCGGGGAGCGCAGTCCGGAGGAGAAGGAAGAGGGGATGCCCGGAGGAGAAGACGGGCTGGGGGAGGGGGCCGAGCCCTGCCCCCCTCTCCCCCAGGCACCGGGGCGGGTGAGGAAGCTGGGGCTCCCCCTCTCTCTCACGCCAGCCCTGTGCAGCGCCTTCAAGGCGGAGAGGGGGAGGCGACGGGGGGAGGAAGGGGGGGAAATACTGCAATGTAGCGCCGGGCGGGCAGGCGAGGGAAGCCGCAAAACCTCCACCGGGGCCCGGAGAAAGCGTCCGGGCCGAGCCCACCGCTTCCAGCCGCCGACAGCCCCGCGATACCTGCCCAGGGCGGGGAAGCGAGGGGGAAGGCGGGGGGGAACACGATACACACACAGACGCGACCCCAGCCGGGTGCACGGCGGGACGACCCGTCCGAAAGGGCGGCGGGGAGGAGGCGGCGGGGAGGAGGCGGCGGGACCGCAGCACCCACCTTTCACCACCCTGTCCGTCGTCGATAACTTGGGATCAACGGCCTTATGCTCCGACATGTCCGGCGGCCGGGGAGGCGGCGGGGCTCTCCCCCCCTCGGGCAGGGTAGGCGCGGGCGAGGCGGCGGCCGCCGCTGCGGTCAGGGATCCGGCTTCTCCGCTGTGGCCGAAGTTGCCGCGTCCCGCCGCCGCTCGCTGGCTCGGCTGGGCTCTGCCGCGCGGTGCCTTCCTCCTTCGTCTTCTCCACCCCCGTCCTCCTCCTCTTCCTCCTCCAGTTAATTATTGCTCGCGTTCAATCACGCCTCCGGGTTGTTTGGGACTGCTCGCTCTTGCCCCCCCCCGCCCGCCAAAGACCCCGGTGACAACACCCGCGGCGGGCGGCTGTCAGACAGCGCCGTCAGGAAAAGCCGCGAGTGGACGCGGGCAGCAGGAACAGCCAGGTTGCACACGCAGCGGCCAGCCCTGCGCTTCCTTCCTCCGCCGCACGCCGCCGGCTGCTCCGGCTCCTCCCGTGGCCGCCGCCGGCCACCACCGCCGCGCTAGGTCGGGATCCAGACCCGTGTCTCCCTTCCCCCCGCCCCCCACAGGGTCTCTCCCCTCACTCGCACCGACACCGGCCGCGGCCCCGCGGCGCTGCACACGCTCCACGGCGCAGCCCCCCCCTTTCCCCCCCGCCCCCCCTCCCCAGCGCTGCCCGGCCCCGCCCTCCCGGCTCCCGCTCCGCCTTGCCACCATTGGCTGCCGTCGATCTGCCAATCACTGTCAGGTAGCCCCACCCCGCCCGCGCCGGGCCGCCCAGGTACGCCGCCTGCGCCCACCCGCGCCGTGGGGACCGACGGGCCCGCGCCCCGCAGCGCCCCGCCGCGGTTCCCCGTGGGGCCGCGGCTCGGCTGGTGCGGAGGTACCGCGGGGCCGTGGGCGGGACGGGGGAGCCCGCGTGTGGCCGCGGGGGCGGCCGCCAATTGTCGCGGTGGCTGCGGCGCCCGCACGCCGGGGAACCGCGCCCGGTGGCCGCGCCTGCGTGCCGGGCCGCTCCGCTCTGGTGCGGGGGGCGCGGGCTGCTGCCGGGCCCCGAGGGGAGGGCGTCCGTGTCGCGGTCACACGGAGGCACCGGCACCCACACACGCACGGCCGAGGCTGGCCTGCACCAGAGGGAAGCGGCTTGAACGACGTCCTTCAGCCTGGGGGGCTGCTAATACACCCCCGCGCAAGGGACTCTCCGTTGGGGTGAAAGACAAAGTACATCCATCTCCCCTGCCTGCGCGTCTTGCCCGGCGCGCCCGGCCCAGGTCAGCTTGCCGGAAGGGCCAGCACAGGTTGCAGCCTTCGGCCTTGCTGCTGGGGCCCGTCCGGCCGCGACGTCTCCTCGGACTCCGGCAAGGAGCTGCGCAATGGTCAGATGCGGGGTTGTGATGCGATCCTTGTCCCCGCTTGGAAAACAACAGCTCCATGTTTCTTTTGGGGATTTGGAAGCTAATTTATCTCTGTGAGGGTGTCCTCCATCGTTCCAGACAACATAAATACTGTTTAGGGCTTGTTGATACATGTAGCTGTTCGGGAGGAGCTATTCCTGACTAATTTCATGACTAATTTCCAGAATAAGTCTGAACTGTTCCGGTTTAGTTTAACACTCTTGAGTTTTAATTGAAGAAGGAAACAGGGCACACCTATTCTGGAAGAGGGATGTTTACAGAGTTGTTGTTGAATAACTTACGTGTAGATGAGCCAAGAATCGAGAGACACCTAACCTGGCTTCCCATTTCCCTCCGGGGTGATGCACAAGCTGCTTGCTTAGCAGATACTATTGCTCTAGAAAACCACAATGAGACTAAGATGGCAGTTATGGCACATATTCTCTGCTCTTGATTTGCCTGACATTTTTTGAGGACGTTTTGTTGGCTGTCCTCGTGGTATTTCCACTGAACATAGGAAGACATATGCAATTGGCATTCAGTACAACAGCATGAGTTCTCAGCTTCTTCTGACAACCCTGGTGAGCACCATGTGGTCTGACCATCCTTTTGTCCCATGAGCACAAACTATCTGTGAAACAAAGCTCCCATCTGAGATTCCTGATGAAACAGTAACACAGGAATAAGAGACAGGGCTAGTGCTCAAGTACGGGTATTTTACATATGCCCAAAAAACCCTGAAGCCCATGATGAGTATGCAGAAGGCTCCCCATATGTTAGGCGTACTTCATGAAGCACCAAGTGAAGTGCACAGAAGAACTTGGACAGAAAAAACCCTACAACTTCATTCCCACTGCCGGGAAGTGCTGCTTAGCGGCTCTCAGTGCTTGGACAGGAAAGGAGCACCAGCATGTTAGGAATGCAGCACGGCCAGTAAATTCAGGTATTGCCTACACCTTGTGGGCCACAACTTCATAAGACCAGTTTAGATCCGTTCTCCTGTGACTGCAGGGTGTCTGCATGAGTCATCTGGATTCTTCTTGATAAGCTGCAGAAACAGAGACTCTGGGTCTCTCCAGCTTATGCTTGCTCCCCCATTAGTCACGGGACAAGACTTCAGCTCTGATTTTTTTTAACAAGAAAGTATGATTATCTTTGCTGCTGTAAAAGAAGATTCAGTGTCACAACTCCAGCGTATTTATATTAATACTGAAATCTATCAGGACTTTTTTTTACTAAGTTTTCCTTTGCTTTTAAGTTTTTTATTAAAATACACCACTCGGGCTAGGTAACGTTCTTTCATTTCATCTTGTGGAGGGTCTTGCATCTGTTGAATGCATTTAGTTTTCTTTTCCAAGGTAGGATCCCCATTTCAGGCAACTTCTTCTTTAGGAGTTTTCAGATAAGCTTTCATAGGACAAAGGTGAGTATCACTGACAAGTACTACACAACGCACCACTTCTGCAAGGTGTGATACAGGCAAGACTCAGATCACAGGTTTAAGACCTCATGACTACTCTGTCATGGTGTGGTGCAATCTTAACCCCATGACTTGTTTCTATGATGGAGGGAAAGGAAGAGAGAGAAATCACCAAATTCCTTCTTTGTTCTCTTGTCATGGTATCAGAGTAGAAAAAAAAAAGTATTTCAGATCTACCTTAGTAGTAAAAGTTGTATAACCATTCCTTAAAACTTAAATCTGTCCTTTCCCCCCCATCTATACAGGTGGGTCCTGCAGCTTTCTGTCACAAAGACCTCCTCTGCTATAGAGGTGCTTCTTTTTCATGGGAACTGAGTTCTGTTAGATTCCTTTTTCTCATGTAACAGTGGGAGGAGAATATGAAGATCACATCTTTGAATGGCAAGAACGCAGTCTGTGGATTTGGGGATTCTAACACACTTGACCTCTTGCATCACTGATCCCTAGTAGCATTATTAGTCATTTCATCCCCTAGTAGAACAGAAGCCCAGCATGATACATTGTAAGCTCCGATCTTCTGAACCAGAAGTCACTTCTTATCACAGATTTTGGAGACAAGGCCTGTGAGAGCTGGGGGGGAGAGGATTTTTTCAAGTCTGAAATATGTCAGTCCCTACCTCTTTGCCTCTTTCCATTTTAGCTGAGACACGAAAATGCTCTTAAGCACACAGCAACTCCAGAAAGCAGCAGTATCCAGCTGAAGTGGAAGGAAGAACAAACGCCCATACAATGAGAAGGCAGTGATTTTAAGCCAGAGTTTCATAAAGACACACAGACTAATGGATTCCAAACTTTGTCATAGGTCCCATGAAAAATTAGCAATCGAGTTGCCTGGACTTTATTTTAGCAGCAAAATGAAGATTATCTTCTAGAAATGTAACCATATGTTTGCACACTGACTCAACCAATTAAGATACTGTTTTAAAGTATTGATTGTAAGAGATAGCGTTTAAGAATTTAATCATTATTATTGGAGAAAAACTCTTCTAACTACAGGGAGTCTGTCCTTCATGCATTAGCTTTTAGCCCCTGGAAGTTCTGGCTTCACATATAATAAATGTAAGTTTGACAGTCTCTTGGAAGTAAAGGGGAGTTAGAGAGTGCTCTTGAGTATTGTGATGGCTGCATGGAAAATATGTGCAATGAGGTTAGTCTGGATATTGGTGCTGCCTTAACTGATTATTCTCCTGATTTTTCTTTTGAGAGACTTGTAATTGTTTCAGTTTACTTCCCTTCAATTAAAAAACTAATGGGGATTCTTAACATCTGTGTATCTAAGTCTATTGCCCAGGCCATAATCTCTGAAACACAGTTGTCTACAATATTAAAACCACTATTTACCAGTCTATGTTGACAGTACTTCTTCAGGAGACACTCCAATGTGGAGTCAATGTTCAGTACACACTCACAGCACTAAATGAAAGAAGTGCATTCATCTACATCTGAGGAAAACAAATTTGATAGCAAATGCTGTATAGTAGCCTGGGAAAGCCAAAATAATTTATCAGTCCTCCACATGCCATGTGGTTCCATCACATCAAAGAGAGTAAATTCACGTCAGCACAGAGAGCCTACAGAAAAGGCCGTATCATTGAATCACAGACCTGTTTGGGTTGGAAGCAACCTCAAAGATCATCCAGTTTCAAGCCCCTCCCATGGGCAGGGACACCCTCCATTACACCAGGTTGCCCAAAGCCTCATCCAACCTGGCCTTGAACACTGCCAGGAAGGGGGCAGCCACAGCTGCTCTAGGCAGCCTGTCCCAGTGCCTCACCATCTTCGCAGGGAGGATTTTCTTCCCAATATCTGATCTAAAACAACCCCCTTCCAGTTTAACACCATTAGCCTTTCTTCTATCACTTCAGCCCCTCTCCAGCTTTCTTGTAAGCCTCCTTCAAACACTGTAAGGCTGCTGTAGGGTCTCTCTGGAGCCTTCTCTTCTCCAGGCTGATCAACACCGACTCTTTCAGCCTGTCTTCACAGGAGAGGTGCTCCAGCCCTCTGATCATCTTCATGGCTCTCCTTTGGACTTGACCCAACAACTCCGTGTCCTTCTTACATTGGAGGCCCCAGAACTGGACACAGTACTACAGGAGGGGACTCATCAGAGCAGAGGAGAGGAGCAGAAGCACCTCCCTCAACCTGGTGTTCACACTGTCTTTGATGCAGGCCAAGACACTGTTGGCTTTCTCGGCTGCAAGTGCACATTTCCAGGTCATAGTGACCTTCTCAGTCCCACTTTCAATTCAACTCATACCACATACATCCAAATATACCAATGTAGATCACCACCAAGGGGCACCCTCTGAGGATTTTCTTAACAGATGGTTTCCCACTCTTATTCTACCTCAGTACACAAGAGGGAGCCAGATAAAGGACCTGTAGCTAGTAACAGTTCTTGTTATCATCCAAATGCTTTCTGGCTACACTTGCAATGGGATGGCAAGTTCATATGGCAAAACGTGGCCACATAATCCATCACCAAATGTATCCTCTGCTTTCCCCACATGTGGTCTTCATGCATCCACTGTGGGCACTTAACCTGTTGCATCGTCAGCTTCTCTGGAGCTTTGCACGTTTCTCCTTTGCATACATCTGTTAGGCTTTTGGCTCAGCTATTTATACAGGTTCTGGATTTGGTCCTGAAGCTTTTAGCAGAATTTATACACACTGTTAGTGATATCATGCCTGGTTTAGAAAGCACGGTAAAATAGATAATTCTACAGAGAGTCATAGAACGGATGATACCAAAATTAATTATGTTGGAATAAAATGCAAGCAATGGCATCCAGAATACTGCAGAGGGAAAGCAGGTTAGCTCCAAATTCCAAGATGCTGAATCAACTTGGAAAACATGAACAAATGGTGCCATGAGCAATTATACAGAACTTGACTGACATTTGAAAAGTCAACAAATAGTAAAATAAAAGAACACAAGTGAAAGGAAAATAACCTTGAACCCTGGAAATAGTTATACCCCCTGCCAAAGCTGGCCTACTTACAACAGGTTTCAGTACAAAAGAAGCATAACTAAGGTCATCTAAGGCATTGAAAGAACATTTGCATTCATAGTAAGCTCCCGGTGTGAAACCAATCCAGAAATCATGCCTGTAATCCCTAGCAGCATGCAGACTCAAGAGAAATCATGCAAAGGGGCTTCCACATGTGTCCCCTTTCCAATACTGCTGAGAAGCCAGGTAATGCCAGTTCCCTACGCTGCAGTTTCAGATTTCTTAAGAGACACATGCTTTCACCAGACTACCCCAGTAAGGCCAAAAGTGAACAGCAGGTTAGAATTAAGTTTGGACACAAGTACCGAAGCCAGTTTAAGAATAAATCAAGACACCAGAGATGCAGAGAGTCATACCAAACTGAAAAGCAGACCCAGAAAGTCATAGAGCCAGGAGTTTGAAAGCCAAAGAGCCCCTATTATAAGGTAAGTCAGGGCTGTAACAAGGGGAGGAATAGGAGCGTGACACAAAGGAGACGGGAACCAGGGGTCAAGACTAAGCAAACAAGAATGAAAAGCAAGAGAGTCAGAAGCAAAACTACAGCCAAATGGCACTACAGATTGCCAAGAGCAACTGGTGGAGTTGCCTGACACATCTGCTATTAGAGGAAATTAGCCAAGCCTTAGCTCCTGCACAGCTGGGCCATGGTCCCAGTTGCACTATTGCATCCAGCTGTGGGGCCAGTAGCCCAGGCAGAGCCCAGCAGTGTGGATAAACGTGCTATGGTTTTGAACTTGATTTGCAGGAGTAGTTTGTGCCTATAAATTTACTGTTGCAAGCTGCAGATTTAACCCAGCATATCCAGAAGAGCACTGCGCTGGTTTGCCTAAATGTGTTTAAAATTATAGCCTTAATCAAGCACTGCAAGTTTGTGCAGTGGAAATGCTGTAGCATAGAAGAAATAGATGTATCTGATGGTGGGCACCAGTGCCAAGGTTCCCAGAAAGGGAAAGACATCCCCTCATCTCCCTCTGCTGGCTTGCACTTCCCCAAGCCTCTGCAGAGGGACCAGGACCATCTACCTTGACTGCTTCGCCGATGCCAGTACTTTGTGAAACTGAGAGAAAGGACCCTTGGGAGTAGCTTCTCAGGATGCTGGCAAGAGCTTAAAGCCACAGTCCTGCTATCAAGAGTTAGTCATTTGCTCCCAGAGAGTTCATACTGCAGGCTTTGGTTCTTAATTAGACCTTGCTTTTAATGGGAGACTACAGAATACAGATTTTGCAATGAGCCTTCAGGTGTTACTCCAGTGAATATTAAAAACCTTCCAGAAAACAGAATTTAAGAGAGGAATGGAAGGGACAAAGAAATCTCATTCCTTTTTAGGATATTCATGTAGTAGAAAACCTCATAACAAACCAATGTCTGTTTAGAAAGGAACAATATTTAAAGGAAATGGGAATGGCAGAATAACAAGAAAGATGTTCATTTTGTAGGAGAAGAATCTAATACATAGCCAGTTTAACACTCGTGTGGTATTAAAAGCTACCAGTGGTAGGAGCAGCTGGAGAGAACCTGAAGTAAGATGTGGTACTCAGTACATTTAATACCCAGGATGCTTTTCTGCCTCCTTTTTCAGGAGCAATGCCATTGCCAGAGACACAAGAACAATGAGGAATGTGTGTAATTGTTTTTGCAAGTGTGGACTCTTATTCCTTTTCATAAAGATGCTATAATTTATTACTTTTTTTTGCTGCTTTTATGTCCAGAAAACAGTATAGATTAAATCCATGCTACTTTAAAGGCAACATGCATGGAACACATCCTGGAGTAAATGATTTATTCAAGTGCCACCAGTGCCAACTGAGGGCTCAGTGGTAACAAAAAGACCATAACTGGTGTTGGGGGTGAGATAATTAATCAAAATAAATTAATACCCAAGGAATAAACACTGAAAACTTTAATTGCCAAAACCTCTCAGAATATAAAGTGTCTTGTGATGCATTATTTAAAGAAGCATGGTGAATATGAAAATGATCAGTAGACTAGAATGTGATTTCTATACTTGACCTCTTGTGCTATGTCTTTTCCTAGGAACTTTGGAATGGGGAAAAAAAAGGACAGAACAACCTGATCTCTGAATGCATGTCTGTAAAATTCCCAAATATTTACAAAGCAAAACACTGAAACCTGGAGATCACCGTGCAGTGTAAGGAGCTCTAATGAATACAATTGCATATTGAATTAAATGTAACTAACTTATTCAAGTTGGCTTAGTGATAACATTAAAAAATATAAAAATCTTCAATTAATTTTCAGTCAGACAGACCATAATTTATACATTAGGAATCCAGATTCTCACTTACCCCAAGGCTTTAAACTGCTTTTAGATGCAAAGCTGCTTTATGATGGTTATAAGTTACACTTACACTCACTTAAAATCCATTTTATATTCCCAGGGTGATGAAGAGCAGCCCTAATGTAAGGCAGAACCAGGTTTCTAATTGACTACAAACATTCTCAACCAAGGATGCAAATTCAGGGCTGCCATCTTAACCAACCACCGCAAAGGGCCTCCTTCACGGTAGCAATGCCCTACTAGTCCCACGAGGCTTTCCTGGGGGGCATCTTGCAAGATCAGGTGTTTATATCCTTCAAAAACCAACAGAAATATCAACAACCCAACTCCCCTCTCTTCCCCCACGCACCTATGCCATTTAGAAACATCAGCCTCAGGCTTGCCACAGAACATCCTTTCAATCATATTTTAATCAAATTGCTTTTCAGCTTCTCAAGTTTTATGTAAGAGGCACATGAGCCGCTCTAATCTTTCCTCCTCCTCCCTCGCTCCTCAAAAGAAAGTTTCAGTGCTCTGTGCTTACTCAAAGAATGGCATTCAGCACAGCAACAGACACATAAATCTTCTGAATTGCTAAAAAAGTGCTACCCAGAGGCTGGTATGGCTCTAGATGATGACAATCAAGTGCACAGGGCTAGAGAATGTAGTTGAAAAGCATTCAGATAATATATTTTCCTTTTAAAGATTCTTATTGGTACAGGGCACATCCATTCTATAAATAGATGTGCTCTACAGGATGGGACAATTTAATCATCTTGACTTTAATGCTTTGTGAAAATAATTTAAACCATAAGCAAGGAACAGACATTAACATTATTCAAAACTATGAAGATGTTGCTTATTGAGTGTAAGTAAATATTTTCAGAGAATCACGGAACAGTTTGGGTTGGAAGGGACCTCAAAGACCATATAGTTCCATTAGACTAGGTTGCCCAGAGCCCCATCCAACCCAGCCTTGGCCACTGCCAGGGAGGGGGCAGCCACAGCCTCTCTGAACAACTCTTGCAGTAACACCCGCTATCTTAGTGTTGCCAGTAAGCTCAGCACTTGTGTTTGTTGCTTTATATGACACTGCTTTCTGCCTAAGAAGGAAATAGTTCTGTAACTGTCCTGGAGTTCACAGCTATCCCAAGAGTAATGACTTCTTGCTGGTTGTCTTCCAAAGGATGTTGTCAGTCCCTCAGTAGTTCATTTTGGGTGAAAATAACCCTCATATCGAGGCCAGGCCAGGATCATATACCAAATAAGTCCCATTAATATCTTCAGATAAGGCTTAAGTTATATTTAAGTACCACAGTGCTCGTCTTCTGTTCAGTAATTAATTCATCTAATATCTGTTAAAAAAGGTTTTCTCTGAGTTAAAAATGAACAAAAGCTTATCCTGACCTCAGAGTGCACTTGGTGAGACTTCCAAAACTGATGTACATCAGCTGGCAGAGGACTGATCACAACTAGAGCAGTGGAGGATCTGGATTCTGTTGCAATACACTGGTCCCTGGAGATTTGAAAGCTGGGAGCATCCCGGACACTGTTAGTAGTGCCAGACACGATAGCCACAGAGAGCACTAGCACCATGTGCTTACGTCATGTTCCCCACAGCTGGGAAACAGGGTGCTGGAGGATATAGCCATGTCACCTCATCTATGTATCTGTTTTAGTAATGAACCTTACATCAAAGAGAAAGGGGCAGGAGATAAGAAGACAGAAGAAAGTGATTGCTGCTATGCAGACATAGAATTAAATGTGGCCTACTGTTACACTGAGATCCCACCAGATAGTAGATGACCTGACCTCTGTCACTTCACTAAAATGCTTTCCTTTTGCCTGTGTCCTCTCCAGACTTAGACCAAGCTGACACCTTTTATTCTTGTTCCAATTTCTTTAAGGCTCTGGGTCAGCTGGGAAAAAGGTCTTGTCCATATTGAAAGAAACGAGACAAATGGATGCTTCCAGCACCATATAATTAGAGTGCAAAGCATGGCCACAGATAAAATATAGATTCTTGTAAAATATGGGAACCAGACCTTCTGCCTTACTAATGCAATTATTCATATGCATGGCAACACAAAAATGCTGTGGAAGGGAATCTGTGTCACTGATAATGTTTGCTCAGATACTCACTTGCATATTCACAGGCTCAGATGGAGAATATGCAGTCAGGAATGATTGGTTCACCTCCTTTCATTTCTGTGTCCTCAAATCTTTCCTGCTTTGTTTTCCTTTCTTCTTTTCTATCTTTTTATTCTGTTGGGTTTGGTTGGGTTTTTTTAATTCCCCCTCTCCTCTAGTTTCAGAAGTACCTGGAACAATATTTCAGGGAAGTTTTATAACAGCATGTTTCCTCTTAATGATGTAGATTGCACCTTGCAGTACCATACACATTCCCTTTCTCCTAGGAGAACGTCTGTAATACCCAATTAGAGCTACAGCCCCCTCTCTCTCTATTTCTTCGTCCCTTCCTCCCTTTTTCTCTTTCCACTCATTTTCTTAGCTCTGTTGTAGCCCATGGTGGGCAGTGATAGGGAAGGATGGATAAGTCCCTGCTGTGACATTTTCCAGTGATTCTTTCCCAGGAAGGAGCCATTTCACAGCATTCACAGAATATATTCTCATGGTGTCCAGAAACACTTCCCAAAGTATTCTGGAGATTCTTAACCTTACACTTCATTATTGCAAATGGTCTCCAATTTCTCCCCATCAGAGTGTGTACTCCAAGTGACTTCAAGATTTCTCTGGCCAACGTCTTTGAAGCATCTATCTAAATACATGAGGGTAAAATCTGTCACTCACAAACAGAGGTGGGCTTAGTAAATCTGTTGTTTTCCTGTTTAAAAAAAATAATAAATTGCTAATACTGCTCTAAACATACAGTCACTGCCAACAGTAACACACATAGCAGCCAGCTTCCATCTGCATTGAGATTTCCCAGACAAGCTGCACGATCTCACTCCAGAAACTGCTAGGCCTTGGCAATAATCAAAAGACTGGTGAGGAGACCCTGCAGAGACGTTGGATAAAGTTGATCAGGCAGGCCAATGAAATAAATATTAGCACAAAACTGCAGAAGAAGCAGCAAGCTGCTGACCCACTAGGGAGAGACACCAGCCTTTTACTCTGAAGTTCTGCATATTTTGCATATCATTCATATATAATGTTTACATATGAAGATCATATAGGAAAACTCATATGAGTTAATACTAAAGAAAAAAATACATTGACTTTCTCCTAAGAGTATGCTGAACTCCCAGATGAGGGAGGAATAAGAAATAAAATTTATAATTTCTTGGTATTTAGCATTAAACAGATGCTTTCTGGCCTTTCACTTACTTTATGTTAGACTAAAAGCATATGTTTATTTTAATTCAAGTCCTCTCCCATTGCTCCTGCTGCTTCCTGTTAGAGCTCATCCTTTTAGGGCTTTAAAAGCCACAGCTTGGCATCTTTCATAATTGCTTGTGCAGGAGGGCAGGAATGCTAACACCCTTCTGGTCACCCTACTCACCAACCGCAGAGAATCGTTTCCTTCCCGTGTGCGGATAAGCTGTGTAAGGCATCCACAACAAGAGAGCTTTGCATTTCACACTCAGAAGATGCAGAGCCTGGAAGCTGAACTCAGCAAAATTCAAACTGGAGACAAGACACGCATTTTTAACAGTGTGGGTAATTAACCACTGGAAATGCTTGCCCTGGAATATGCTCTGACACTTGGAGCCTTTAAATCAAGTCTGGATGTCTATAAAAAGACGCTGTCTGCTTCAGCTGCAAGATACTGAACTTGGTGTAGAAACAATTGGCCTTGTTGTGCAGAAAGTTAGACTGGACTAGACGGTCCTAAGGGCTTTAGTGGCTCAGAAATATTATCAGAAACAGAGTCAAGTGCACAAGTCACAACTTGCACAAACACTGGTAATGCACACTATTCATTAATTCACTTTTCCTGAGAATATCAAGCACTTGAACTTAAAATTCCCTTTCTGTGGGTGCACTAGGCATGCTGGAATATACAATGTCTACACCAGAATGTGTACAAGTGGAAGAGAGCATTCCCATAAAGCGTGAACCCTGTGTTCATACATTTTTGTTCAAGGATTTATTTCTATCAGTTCTTTTTAATAGCCTGAAAACAAAGAACTGTATTCCAGTAAAAATAACATAGTGACCAGCTACAGCTAGGGAACAAAAAGGGCAGCAGCTTGCCAAAGCCACGCTGCTTAACCATGCATTGACCAAGACTGAGCTGTTGAGACTCCCAAGGCTCTGCAGTCAGGATTTTCTGCTACACCTATGTGTTTTCAAAATTTAATTTGTATAAGGCCCAGCAAACCTGAGAATAATTACATTTCTGTCAGACAGTCTTAGCCCCCTGGAAAACAAAATCCTTGTCAAAAAGAGCAAGGAGAAAAACCCTACGCCACTCTCACCAGCTGCTGCCAGCAAGAAACTTCAGCCTCCACTGATGGAGCTTTCCCTTGGAGCACTGGTCACCCAGACTAGACAGCAAGAAAGCAGTGAAGCAGTTTCCAGAGCTCACGCCTTGTTGGTTTGCATAAAAATTTGGCTTCTATCCAAAGAGCTAGAATCCATGGCAGCTTCTTATTCCTAGGAATCATGTATTTGAATGCTGGATGGCCTGTGTCATCCTGCCACTTCCAATTAATCCAGAAAGTTCTTTATGACATTGTATGCCAGCAAACCTTATCAATCCAGCCTGCTGACAATGTGAATCCTTTTCCTAAACACTCCACACCAAGTACCTTTAGGCAAGTAAAATATGCTGTGCATGAAAATACAGAACTGTTTTTCTTGGAAGCTTAAAGTCTCTTACCTGACTGTTTCATGGTGCTGTCACAGTGGGACATCTTTCTAGTGATACTAGTACAGGTTATTACTCATAGTCCATCAGTACTTTACTCAACTCTACCCAGTTATCCATTTGATTGCCAGAGGAATTCATTATTGGACTAGCTAGATGGAATATTTTAGCCAAAACTGTGCTCTAAAATGCACCTTGTTTACAATTTTATAGAAAAAAAAATCCAAAAAAAAACCCCCAGGAAGAGACAACACTCAGTTCATTCAGTCTGTGCATGAAAACTGCTAAAGCCAGTGGTTTTACCTTACCCCTCAATTAGTCCATTTATTTCAGTGAAGCTTCACAATCTTCCACAAGAGCTAAATATGTCTCCTAGGATATTTTTACAGCCCAGAATAGCCCTTGTGCGAATCAGCGCCCCCTGAGCCAACACTGAAGCAAGGTAACACGGTGGTCTCAGAGAAACCAGGCCTCTGAGGTGACATGTCAAACTGAGGTCCCCAGGATTGCATTTCCAGACAGTAAGACTAAACTGAACCAGCTGGGAACATCATAGTCCTGCCTGCATAGACCTCCTGTAGTTGCTCAACATTGGCAACGCCAGCTCTCCTCCTGTGTTTCTGCATTCTTGATTTTGAGAACTGCGAAGGAAAGCCTGGAGCTTAGTGCTTTTCCAAAATGTGATACATGCTAGACACAAATTCATCCACTGCACGGTTATGTAAGAGGGGATCAACAAGTCTTGCTGCTTCTCCTTTCCCAAGGCACAGCAGACATGATTTACATCCCCGTCTGCAATGTTTGCTGTGTTCCAATGGCTTTGCATGTGAAAGGTTTGTGATGTCACAAGCCACAGGCAGGCAGGCAGCTAAGTATCAGTGCTGCGAGATTTTCCTAGTCTATGGGTGGATATTAAATGGCTACAACAAACAATAGACCTCAAATAGTCTTTCCTTAAAGCTGAACTAACCAGGCCTGGAAACTGCAGAGTAGGATTCTGTCAGTCAGATTGAGCCCCCTAAAAATAAAAATAGAAACCCCAGAATTTTAGGAAATTTTGACACACGAATAAGCAAAAGTTACAGGAGAAGAGATATGCATGCTTTGATTTTACTGTTGGGTTGGTTTTTTTTTAACTTTCCTCTTTTTTCCTATTTACAAGAGTTTTTAAATCTAGATGATCAAAGCAGTACCTATTGCAGGAGTACAAGGAAAAGCAAGCCCTTCGCTCTCGGTGGTTCAGGCCCACACACTAATGCTGAGGTACCATTTTGATCTCCTGTTCTGGCAACTGTGTAATTATATCTCAAGTAGCACAATTAGATTCAGTGTGCACATGGACTGAAAGAGACACGAACAACTGCAATGGCTTTCAAGATAAGATTCTTATATTGATGCTCTTTCTGCTGCTGTACCAAAATTCTTGTGGGGAAGTCAGTGAATCACAGTAATATGTAAGTGTTGACAGCTATTTATGTTAGGTCCTTTTGAATTTGTAAACAGAATATGACAGAACTAAAGCAAACGCCAAGAGGTTATTTTACACTCTGCTGAACTACATGAAGTGATATAAAGATATTTCAGAAAAGTTTTACAGAGCTGGGGAAAAGCACTGCGCTGCAGGACAAAAAATGAGATTGTGTTGAAGAAACAACCCCCCCAACATGGTTCCCACAGTGAAAATCCATCCGTGTAACATCACACTAGTTCACCTTCGTTACCTGTCTCTACCAAGCAGATAATTAACAAACCAAGCGCGCGCAGTGTGTGCGCACCGACTGTAAGGGTGTGGTGCCAAGGCATGATCTCTCATTCTGTATTAGATATATATGCCCTTGTGGCAAGCATCATCTAAGGAGCTAGCTCACACACCAAAAAAAACACCAAATAAAAAGGGTGTGCAAGTTCTGGCCTAGACGTAGGCAGGATGTAGCCCACAGAGCATTTCAGCAGCCAGCCACATCCTCCTCCACTGTTTCTTTTTTAGATTTTATGGGAGTCCCCAGGATCTGCATGTGAGCAACACTCATTCATTCTTCATTCTGCTCTTTCCCTCAGCCTCCCACTCTCATCCCACTAGAAATCACCTAAGAGAGAAAAATAGATGAGGACCTGGACATAAGAATGTGAAGAGCTTGCTTGGGGAAGTTATAGGCAAAATAGATTTAGAGTTAAAATTCATATGAAATCTCTGTTCTGGGTCCCAGTTTTCAAACAGCTGACAGTGAGGTATTCAAGCTTTTGAGGGCTCTTTTTTTTTTTTCTTTTTTTTTTTTTTTTTTTTTTTTGCCATGCCACATTTCTATTTCCAAACATGTTTCAAGTCAAAGGAAGAGGGTACTTTCAGGCATTCAAGTCCCATTTGATAATGCAACAACTTCTAGTGAGGCTCAGGGTGACCCAAGGTGTGCACTGACTTATCTTGTCATATCACAGAACAGTAGAGATGATAGGCGTAAGCAGATTAAGATGAGAACTAACCAGTTTGGCAGCACGGATGTCCTCACTGCCTCAGTTCTGTTTAATTGCACAGCATGCTCTTCCATCTCCAAGAGCTTGTGTTTATTTAATTCTTAAAGAGAAATAATTTGGAACCAGTAGGGAGGGGCAGTGATTGTGTAAGTTCTAACAGGTGAAAAAACACGCTGTTTTTGTTGCATGCAGTCATTTTACAAGTTATCTAGGCAGCATTCTCATTTACTTATGCTAGTATAAATCAAGAGCAACTCAGCCATTCAGCCAGCATGAAGGAGTTCTCAAAAGTGAGATATCTGATGTTTTCTCAGCTCAGAGGGGATCGCAATATTTTGTGTGAATGTCTGCTGTCACTTCTGCCCTCCCTGCAAGAAAGCTCATTTCCTGGTAGCTACAGGAAAGTGCTTGAAAGTGCAAGCACTCCAGGTTAAGACCTTCTAAATGTATTATTGCTTAAAGCATTATCGCTTTCAAGCCAATTTCATGATTTTGAACACTTGGGGTTGGCAACCATAAGCAAGTTGGAACAAATGAGGTGTAAGTGCTAAGGCCAACAAAATATAGACTGCATGAAGTGCATCATATACGAATCTCTTGTCCACAGTTCTGTTGGCTGACCTCTAGATAGTATCTGGAATGCTACTTACTGAACATTGCTTCAGTAACCTCTGTCCTACAGCCAAAGTCAATACTCTGGTTTGTGGTAACATGGCCTGTTATGATACATGTTATTTAGAGATGAACTGATCATAAAGAATCTGATGAAAACTGGAAAGATTGAGGGAACAGATAATGTGTTCAGGAAAAAAAAAATAAGACATGGAAAATTTTACTTATTTGGGCAGCTGAGCACAGCAGATGGCAAGATCTTCAGGGAAATAAACAGCAAGTTTGGGAAAGCAAGAGTGTGTTCTAGCAGTTGCCAGTGATCTCATGCAGCAGGAAAATCAGTCAAAAATTAAATAGACACTCAGTAGCACCAGTGTTTTGTCAACATTTTGTAAAGAACAGGGACTTGGCAGCCAGAAAGGCTAGGACAGAGGAGGCTGACTGGCTTCGAAGGCCAGTGTTTGCAAAAATAATTGTCAGGATCAGATGGTATTATAACTTTAGCAATCAGGAGTTTTTAATGGAGATTCACCAATTATATATCAAAGAGTGTGCAGCTAGAAAACTGAACTAAATGTGCATCAGCTACAGTCCACTCCCAGCCTAGTGACTGTCAACTAACTGATCAAATAAACCATGAGTGACAGCTGAACATATTAGATGATGGAGCAAATAGTATTGTCCCAAGGAAACATCTGAATCAATTGGTTCATAAATATGCTCATTAATTAATAGGATTTATAAATATATGAGTAAGTTTACAAATCCAAGTGTATTCTTAAACCCATATGATTCTATGGAAGGCCCATAACCATCTCTTCCAGGTAAAAATAGACTGAACCACTATACAACGTCTCATCTAGTACTCATTCTTTCTCCATTCATTGCTACTCAGACTTCAAATTTCACCTTCACATCTATGGGATAAATAAGGAAGGTAAGATGTGGCCAATTATGTCAAACTGAATTAGCAAGGGATTTCATTTTAAAATAAGAAATTAAAGATGTCCAGAATTATCCATCATTCTGCTTGTGTTTCAGATTTAAATCTTTATTCAAGGTCTCTTTGTACATGGGATTCCTTCTTAGTCATCATTTTAAACTACTACCAGCTACCCAGCTTCCCAAACTTGAAAAAAAGGTAGCTATGGATGCAAAGAAAAGTAATTACGGAGAAAGATTATACATGATTTCTGTACACAGACCCTAAAAGTGTAATCACTGTGGAACTGAGATGAGTTGATCATCATTTACAACCATACAACTTTTGTAATATCTGCCTTGTGGCCAAGTATTATTTAAAAGACAAAAAGCTGGGTATACAAATAAATCAGACAAAACCTTTTGCATGTATTTCTAATTATGTATGATACCCAGTCTGCATGCTTATGTCCAAGGCTGGAAGGGAGCAGGCGCTCTGGGGGTAGCACTGTCGAAGACCACAGCATCAATAGAGTCCCTTAGCCCCAGAATTTTACCTGGGTATCACTTTCTTCCTTCTGTTCTCAGGAAACTCAGCTTTCTGCCAATGAAGCTGAGCTGATAGTACCTGGTTTAAGTTTTTCAGGTGAGATGAATGAAGTGCTCTCCATCATAGTCAAGTTAGTTTGTTCTTTTTTTAAGTTTCTTTTAAACAGACCTTCAGTATCATCCTGCACTAATGAACTGGTAAATACCTTGTCTACTTGTTTTAGTTTTTTAACTAGGCTTCAGAAAGGGGGAAGGATTTAATTCAGCAGTTGAAAAGGGCTGAATCCAGTAAAATAATGCATGATATTTGTATAATGGATGTGGATATCTTGGATTAAATCTAGATACAATAGGACCATGGCAAAGCAATACTCATTTATAAGCTCCATCAGGAATTGTGTCCAATTTCTAGTATTTTGGTGATTTATCTCTTTCTATCTGGTTCTAGATAATTGTGAAGGCATAACATTAGGACCTGCAGAAAATAATCCCTTTTATTTTTGTTGATTTTGGTAATTACTGGATGCTCCAGCAGTTTAGAAAATCTTACTACAGCCTTAGACTTCCAAGTACATAAAAACATAGAGGTATGTGTCTACTTAGGAACATTGGGTTATGAGAAATCAAGACATACCGTTGTCCATCTAGTCCAGTATTTTGCTAGTAATACAGGCAAAAAAGTACACAGTGGACAATTTCTGAGACATGTCTCCAGAAAAAAATTCCTCTCAAAATTTTATTATTCAAAATTCATTGGTGCTCTGAAATTTGACAGATGATAATGTATTTTCTGTGCATTTGATATTAGAACTATGGATATATTTGTTTTCTAGGAATTTTTAAAGTTTTTCTTCTCTACCCAGATAAAGAGGCTGACCCCAAATGTAGCTTCTCCACTACTGAATCTAATAGTCTAAATATTTGCATGGAAAGTAGAATCTCTCCATTAGTTCAGTTACAAAGAACCTTGCTCAGCCCTTGGCCACGGAAATTGAAGAGTTTTTATCTGCCCTCTGTAGACCGTTTTTTAATTTTAATTATACATCCATGCACTTGTTTCCTCTCTAGTATTTCAAGTCTAAACATTCTGTCTCTCCAATGGTTCTATGCCTAACAAGGCAAAGGCAATACAAATGTATTATCCAAATGCAATCAACGTTTTCTTTGTTGCTTTTTATTTTTTCAATAAAAGAGCATTTCTAACCCTTCTCCCAAATTATGTATAGCATGGTGAATGCTCTGCCAAAAAACTTCTGTACCTGGTTTTCACTCAGCAGACAGACTCTTTAGAAATCATTTGTCATGATCCAGTCAACCTCCTACCTCTTCTCACTAATGCCTGTGACACCTGTGCAAAGGTTTATTCCTCAACCAATGTACCTACAGGTGTAATACACCTGCAGAATTGAATGTATCTAAATGTCTTTCCTATTAGGAACTGCAACGTCCTGAGCAAATTCCAAGACAGGAAAACAAAACACCCTCTCCCACTGATTCAAAGAGAAGGACTTTTAAGATGCTCTTCATCTCTCATGTGCATTCAAAACCTTGCAGGATAAAACCTATGAGTCATTGAGCAGAGCTCTCATCTTTATTTATGTACATCTTAGTGGCAAGAAATAACTTCCACTCTTCATAAACAGGTAAGTACGTTCCTATAAACGTATGCATATGCATGATTCTGGCATATAAAATAGGAGATAGATAGATAGATATATATAGAGAGAGAGAGAAAGAGAGAGAGAGAGAGAGATAAACAATATTTGTTGTCAAACATATGGAAAGTAAGTCTGAAGTGTTTCAGTCTATAGGTATTTCTATCTTCTTAGCTTTGGGGCAATTTTCTTTGCATTTAGCAATGATTTTATAGTTTATAATCATGTCACAATTGTCTGTAAGATACACACCTTATTTAGTTGCTGAAGGAAATCACTAACAGCTGGATGTGTTCCTCGTCAAATCTCATGGTTCCATCAGGACAGACAGAGTATATGCAGGGTGAGATGCTACCTCAGCTTAATGGTTACATTCTGCATTACTTAAGATTTGAACTTCTAGGAACATAGATCTATTCTTCCCTCGTTTGCAATCCTGTGACATTGAAAACAAGCACATGCATGAATAAGTTTATAGCCTTCTCCTCCTTCCCCCTTAAACTTTTGATTAAACGTCCATGTCATCTTTTTGATGAAACACCCATCAAAAGATAATCTTTTAGCAAAGAAGTTCTACATCATTTCCTGTCCCAAATCCATATAAAGGCCCAAATTCATGGGTCTAATGAGAGGGAGGTTTGGAGCAGAAAGTCTGCACTGGGGCTTGCCTCCACATTGCAATAGACGTTGATGGCAGTGCAAGCCAACCATGGCAGGAAGCAAATGTAGCTTTTCAATGTGAAATGTCAAAATGACTTTTCATTGTCAGCCCAGAATGTCAAATGTAAGTTCTAAAAAGAAATCCATTTACAATTCAGGTTGTTGTGCTTTCATATTTTCTATCACAAAAAGTACTGCATTTGTTTGCACTTAGATTTCATCTCAAGTTTATTTGTGGGTGTATCAAAAAAGGTGTGGGTTGTTGGGGTTTTTTTTGACATCTGCAACCCATTTGAACTTGTAATAAAGACAGTTTAAACTTTTCAAGTGGATCCAGGAGTTCTGTCTGACTAAAGATGGTTGAAATCAATACTGCTGGCAGATGATACTCTTGGCAACCACAAGAGCATGGTTATGAAAGACTCAACTTTTTATTTGTAAACCTATCTTACAAGCTACTCTCTTTTTTTTGTCTGGGTCATATTTGAAACATGAATTCATAGCTAGGTTTCCCATTTCAAAGCTAGTGTGAAAAAAAAGTTGCTTCTGAGAAATTATTATTGCAAAAAATTAAAGGATTTGGTAATTATTTCAGTGGATATGCTAACCTGCCTTTAACTATAAAACCCTTTGTAACCTGGAGGCTGTTTCCCAAAGTAGGGAAGCAAATACCCACAACCGTGTCCTTTAAAGGTCCTAGCTTCACAGAACAATTTATCATTTGAATACAAAGACATAATGCAAAACCAAAACTACTCAAGTGATAAGTATTGGCTTTAAGTGTTTTCCCCACTTCCCTTCATGCAGAAAACAGACAAACCCTGGCTCTCTTTGCTTCATGGGTTAGCTCAGATAGGTAGCCACAACCGTCTTTGGATTGCTCCTTTACTCTCTCATATGCCTGGCTTTGGCAAAAATGGTCAAGTCCAAACGCTGTATGTGCAAACATGTCATGGACAAACAATTTTATCTTTTGACCGGTAAAGAATGATTTTTAGTGGCAAGACTAAAGCTAAACTGTTAGATCACTATAATAGGTATTCTTTCACAGTATCTATTTATAAATACATCTGTTTCATAGCAAAGGAGTTATGCAATTTCTATTTCTCTAATATATTTTCACATGCTGGTGATTATTTAATGAAAGTAGAATGATAAGAAGAATTATCGCCCACTGATTGCTTCTAGTTTAAGCTTGGGGAGGAGGGTGCCTAAGCCTTCACTTTCACATTCTGTTCCTTCACTTAAACATACAGGGTTTGGTCTGTAGATCTGTATCAAGTTAAATATATATATATATATAGCTTGTGAGGTGGCCATAGTGCTGGGATGAGCAAATCCAGCTTTGAAGTCTACACCTCTTCCTGTTTATAAATAGCGTCCTGAATGTTAAATATTACATTGAAGCAGATGGCACCTTCCAAAGGAAGCCATTAAATAGCTTTACTTTTTACTGTATCCATTATTGTGCATGCACATATATGTGGATGAATGTGCAAATTGTGTTTCATCCTCACACTTCTGCTTAGTCCCTAATGCTGCAAAATCTGTGTTTACCAGAGCATAGAAGGGCCCTTCACCCTACTAGGAATAGCATATGCCCTTTAAGCCTTACACAGAGATACCCAGGTGCACACACACACTGGAGACCCAGGAGAAAGCTGTGCTCTCTGGCCACAAAGGCCACCCCACCCCATCTGGGCACAGGCTCTGCATTCCTGATGCAGCTCTGAGGTGCCCTGCACCATCTGCACAGCCCAACATTAGGACTTTACAATTAAGACTTAAACCAAAAAAAATCTGCAAGGATGTAATCAGCAAGAGTCTGAAGAGATCCTTCTACATTAGCTGCAAACAGAGTCAGTAAAAACATACAATAACTGCATTTACTGGGGCACAGTATAGTTACTTCTGAAGTCCAGAGGCTCCTTAGTGGCTGGAGACTGGAAAGGCAAAGTAACAAAGAGGAGCCACAGCCCCACAAAACTGCAAAAGCGACGCTGAAGTCTATATAACTAAGCTGACAAACTCAAGTTCCAGGAATCAAACCACTGAGGGACAGTAATGGTGATAAATCTCCAGTGGGCTACTGTAAAGAAGATGACTACTGCCAGGCGTATTGTGTAACTCAAAAAGACAGAGTGTGAGAGACAGCTATTTCTAGCTCTGTCATACTGGGTCCTAAGAAACTGGAAAGCTGTTCACTTGTGAAGAGAGTTGGGTAAAACAATGTATTGTAATAAAAGTTTAATACCATATACTGGAACAATCTTGGGAAGCTAATTTCCCTTTCTTTTCCTGGGAGATTCCACAGTATGGTTGTTGTTTGTTTCTCACTCAAAGTCTATTTGATGTATTCCACTTTCTCTCTTAGGAAATAAAGTTTTATTTATGCTGCTCCTTTCCCGTATATTCAAGAATTTCTGGTTTTATGCACTCAGTAACATTGAGAGTGGTTTCTGGCACATTCTGTGCTGCAGGTACAATTTGTTCAGTACTCTTCTGTGTTGTCCTCCTCAGGCATCACTGGGCAACACTGTGATGTTGTGATACCTGTGTCTGTCACAGGTCTGACTGACAGCCCTAACCTCCCACTAAAAGCGACTGCATTTTTAACAAAGGAATGTATTTTGTTTGGAGTAAGGCATGCAATAATTACTTATTTTGAAGCATTCAAGCTACTTCTGGATGCTAATTAAATGCTTGTGACTATTAGCCTCCCCACAGTTACAGTAGCGTAATTATATCCCCATCTTTCACAGCAGAGCTTATTTGTGAAATCCTTGCGTAAAAAGCGTCAACTACCTAATCAGAAAATAAGAATAATCCCATGAGATTTAAGTGACTACCTGTGATAACAAATGAAAAAGCACAGTGAAAGCGAGTGATTCTAAAACTAACCATAGTTTTTTAGTGGGACTAACCGAGTAAGCAATACAAATAGTGAAAAAAGTCAGAGGAAACTGAGACTAGGTCATGAATAATCATTTAACCAAAACAGAGCTAATTAATTATTTTAAAAGATCTGATTGATCTGGAAAACATTGTACAAAGAGTAATCGTTACAGGAACTCTGTAAATTGGAAGATATTTTGGAGCTACAGTAGGTGTGGGATGCATAAAGATAGAAGTGCTTCTGCTTTATACAGAGGATGAACAATGCACTAAATTTGCACAGGGATATGCTTATAAAGAAAGTTATTCAAATCAAAGATCACGGTTCTACAAGTATGGAAAACCTTCTGCAGAGAACTCAGTTCTGGAAAGCTGCAGTTCAAGCATTAAGGAACTGTATTTGCTTCGAGATAGTCGTTTTCAGTGAGACATTGCATATGTTACATATACAGAGCATCAAAAAGGTGTTACTCCCAATTGTGTTTGGATTATAATAATAGATGGCTTTACACACTTTAATTTGCCACAAAAATCATTAACTAGATTTGTAGCAGTTGGCATTTTCCATGAAATGAAGATGCTTGGGTCAGTAATGAAGGGTTTGGCATGTGTTTGCAGCTGGGATTTTACTTGCTTTATCAGAATGTTCACATTCTCACCATATGATATATGTTTTCCCTTACTCTAGTGACTCTGGCCAGTCTGCCAACTAGGCATTGCTTCAAAGGGCATGAAGTTGGGAAGAGTCTTCAACTTTTTTTTTTTTTTAATTAAAAAAACAATAAATTACTGATCATTGGGCTAAAGCACTGCGAGTAGTTTTGCCATATTTGAGCTATAAGATGAAAGCAGGACGTTGCACATAGGGTGCAGAAGGAGAGATCATGTTGTTTACAGTCCAAAGCAGAATCAAATCAATCCCTCTTTCACTTTTGCTACTTCTTAATTACCATTATTCTTCTAATTATGATAGGAAGTCGTACAGATAAGTAACAATGTAGAACTTAGTCCAGCAGGCAAAGGAATCTGTACATTGATACAATCTCATCATAACAACAATTTATCATGGTATAAATCTGGAGGGAAAAAGTCTAAAATGTAATTGCCAATCCAGAGAAAATGACATGCCATTCCACATCATAGCAGCACAGGGAAAAATGAAGGTTTCATTCACGGGGCCACAGTGTCACCAGTACCTTGTTACATACTGAGACTTAGAGAAATTTGAGTCCTCTCTGAATTCCGTGGGGTAAAAGGCTTTCCCAATGCCATGCAACATGACCTTCAACTTTGAGCACTCTTAGAGAAGTTTGCTCACAACTGTGTTTGCAATCAAACTGCATAAAGGATTGTGCTGGGCTTAATCCCTTGCCTCTGGCCTTAATTAATCTATAGTGTATAGTTACCGATCACAGCATTGATTTTTCTTCCATGGCTTTCTAATATAATGTGTCTTCAGACTCTCAGACACAATATCAAATAGAATACCACTCTGCTCTGTTTTATTGGCATGTTGTTGAAATCAGTGAAAGATAAGCATAAGCTCAGAGAAATGCAGTGGTGACAGAAATGCAGTAAAATACTTTGTATACAGGGTGTATAAATTGGGCAGCAAATGAGTTATAGTCACTTGTATCCATTTAATGCTTAATGGCCGTGCAAAATTGATGTAACTACAGAGATTTATCATTTGCTGGGTTCATGTTAAACCTTGAAGCTGGGGAAACATGTACCTAATAAAGCTACCCACAGCTGCTTTTGGAGCTTTGAAGAAGGTTAGCCATGCATTAAGCATATGATGCTGAGGAATTTACTTTCATATGTAAGCATGCATACTTACTAAAAATTGACCTTCCAGGAAGTACTCAACATATCTTCTGTCCAGCCAGTACCCGATATTTAGCTTGTACCATAGATTTTCATGGTAAGCCAACATGTAATTTTCTGTACCTAAATTAAGGAGCAGGGAGCAGAAGCTCTATAGGTGAAAACAAGCTTCCCTTCAGTCTTTCTGCCATTGCTCATTCTAAAAACTGCTACCTACTACTACCTACTGCCAAGCTACTATTATCTACCAAGTGATTCTGTTCATTTTGAAAGTTCTTTAACCTCATCACAAATGCCAGTGCATAGGCAAAATGAGTCTAAATGAGAATATCATCAGATGGTAAAAGCCAAGAAAATGCCATGAAAACGAATAGTTTTTCAATGTTATGAACAAGTTATGTTATGGAAAAACACAAAATTCAGGAAAAAGGGACATAGAGACAGCAACATTTGGCTACAAATCCCTCTAGCTCTGCTATCCACTCTTTGTCAGTGGCCATTATATCTAGGGAAGAAAGGAAGAAGAACAGTTATGAAATGATACATTCTTTTAAATACCCAGCCTCCTCCCTAACTAGTCATTTAAGAACTTCCCAAGCTTAAAACTGAACCTGAAAAAACTTTTGATAGCCACTGACTGACCCAGCTCTCATAGAAATGTCTAGCCCTTTCATTGGCACTCATTTTTCTCTTCACAATGTCATTAATTAACAGTTAATCAAGTAACTCTCTGTTGCCTGCACAACTACCTCTGTTTGTTTAGAAGTCACCTGATGGTGTGAGTGTAGAAGCCTTGTACTGTAAGAAATAGTGAGTAATCACTGCCTACCTGCTTTCTCTGAACCATCTATCATTTTAGAGCCCTGTGTCATACCTCCCTTAGTCACCTCCTTATCATAATGAAGGCAACCACACTACAAGAGTTAATGAGGTCAGAGTTTTCCCTTTTTTTCCTTATCACATCAATTTCTTTTCAACTGAAAGAAAACTACCAGCAGAATAAAGAGAATATTTGTAAATGCAAGCCAGGATCTTGCCCTAACCTGTTCCTTAAAAAGTAAGTTGATACTTCTATGCTACTGTTCCAGTTCAATCTTGTGTAAAGCTAAGCAACCTCATTAATCCTTTAGATAAGGGAGCTGTAGCAGTATGTTTCTCTCTTTCATCAGAGCCTAGACAAGTCAAGGAAGATAGTGCAGTTCACGTGTCAGGCAGGTGTGCACGACTTCAGTTTACAGCAGGGCAGTAACTACCCAAGTATCTGCGGCCAATTCTTCACACAAAGCATTTGAGTGTATTGGTCTGTCTGATGGCCTGTAGGTATCAAAGGTCAGTCAGTCACACTTCATTTGGGTGAAGGGCAACTGCTCAATTTTAACACTAAAATTGTATGACAAGAGCAAGATTTCTGCAGCATATGTTTCTATACGTATTTCAGGAGACTGTAAATACTGCTTACAAAGAGCTCCACATCTCACAGTTGCCTAACTCCTGCTAAGGTCAGTAAGGTCTGTGCAGCAAAATCACCACCACATCAGGGAAAGGTGCCTGTGAACATTTTTTTAACAATCTTTGTCTTTAGGCCTTTATAATCTCTCAATAATAGGAGATAATAATTGTCATCCTTTTCAAGTTGCTTTTTGGAAATTCATTCAGTCCTTGACTCTGAGTATCTCTGCACCCCTCTCCTTCCTAATTTGATGCTTCTTTGTCCTAAAAATGTCAGTCTTTGTACAAATGCATTAAAATCTCCCTCTCTCCTCTTGGAACTAGGGTATTCCCCTGCTAGTGGGTCTGCAGAGACAAACAGTGTGCTGACCCAATTGGATCTCCAGACTCACACAGTCGTCCTGGCCTTTTGCACCCCGATGACCTTGTGGAGGAAACCCACATGCGAGCAGTAAGCAAATGGAGCTTGATGACAGAGGGAGGACTGCAGGGTATGTCATGGAGCTGCTAGCTGGTGGTCAAATCTTAAGAGATACTGAGGATGGTTTTTGGCATCACACCTGTTCAAATTGTGGATAATTATTTTACTTGTTTCTTGGAAGATGCACAAGTATTAGAAACAAGCACAGAATAAGTGTCATACCAAGTATCTTGGGTTTTTTTCTTTTCCCCTTTCTTATCAAAAATAAACACTTTGGAACAATTTTATGTGTGGCTTCAAACTCAAAAGATGTGAATTCTGTGATCAGCTGAGGAAAAAAAAGGTAAAAAATTACAAGATTCAATGCATTTTCAACAATTCCTGAATAAGCAAACTTATGATTTACTTGTATATTCTTTTGAATTTAAGCATCATTAATGGCTTTTACATGCCTCACCGGAGTATGTCAGAGTACACTGGAATTCCTGTTCTACTGCCTAAAACCATTCTAAGAACTTTGTGTGAATATTTTCTCGAAAAACTAATTAGTAAATTAAACATTGACCTGACAAGAGCTGGGCTGTGGTTCTGCATTTCCAACTTAGTGGTACATTTTCCGTTAGGCATAATCCAAATACAACTATTGGAAATGTTTTATTCAGGCTTCTAATATTTTATGTGTAGATGCTTGGTTATGGATAGGCAAGGTTCAGAAAAGAGCTCCAGGGAACAGAACCCCACTGTATTTTTCCATAGTGACTTTAGCACCTAAACACTTTGGAGAATCTGAGTCTATTTCACAGAAAAGATGCACAAGTGAGTTGTTTGAGAGTCATGAGAGGAAAGGCCCTGGAAATTTTATTTCAAGATTTAAACTAATTAATTGCTTTCTTTTGTCAATGCTTTCTGATCAATCAATACTCTGTGTCATCAGGCTGGGTGTCAGAATGGACTTGAGTATAGTATGGATCCATATTTGGCTGGTCTTTTACACTGCTGCAATCCAGATGGGTAACTAAGGGAGTAATTGTTCAGTCAAATCTGTGTTGAATCTGGTTCTGTGCCAGAGCAAATCAAGCTAAACTTTTAAATAGCCATCGGAGTTAATTATGAGGAAAAATAATCATGCCAGGGAAATGAAAATGAAAGCCTTTTGACGTCCACAACATTGTAAGCATTGGAATAAGGACTGTTGTGCCTGTGCTGCATGGCCACTCACCACCTTATGTTTTGCTGGGGCAAGTATATTTCAGTAGATTTCTGAATTTTAGTAGCTTGTGAAGGACCTCACAGTTCTTTGGGGTGCATGACACTGCACTGAAGTACCGGCAGCTTAATCTGCTACCGTGTTACAGGCCCCTGCTAAGTATACTGTGAGCGTGCTGTGCCCGTGTAAAAACTGGATCATCATACCTAAGATTTCTTACATAGCTTTAATTTGCATCCCACATATTTTAATTGAAAGTAAAATGTTTCACTGTATTTCATATAATAGACCTGAAATCTGTAATTTGATTTTGCTTCCATGCATGGAAGACGTACATTAGGCCTATTGTATACAGAAAATGTGTGTTTCCTGTGAATGCTCCTGAACGATGAAATCATGCACGGTTTGGACAGTGAAGCAGAAAAACTGTGTGGCTATTCTAGGGAGATTTCAACTTAAATAGGCAATATAAAATAGGAGGCTAAGTGAGGTTATTTATAGAGGCATATTATGCCATGCAGATAGGCTGTGATAAGACAGTAAAAAAAACAGTTTCTTAGTTCTACCTATTTGATAAAGTTGTTCATACTTTTTATTTTCAAAGGAAAACTTTCCACTCACTTTTTGGAGCATGTATTTACTGGACTTTCTTTTATATTAGTATGTACTGATCAACATCTCTGGTAGATTTTAAATTCACCAAAGATAAATACTTGCATTAGATTAGAAAGTATTTTATTTTTCTGCATAGACTGCCTTCTGTTTTTACACATGCTTTTTTCTGGAGGATGAAGATTCCCTAAAATAAACTGGAGGTGGGGGCGGGGGTGGGGGTGTGCTCAGAAAGAAATCCCTTTCCAGGTTCCAGGGTTGATACAACCCCAGCTGTATGTTTCAGCATACCATTATTTTACATTTACTCATATAGCTGCTCCTCTGATACCCTTTAATTCTTTTGAATGCAGTACGACTAAATATCAACCTACAAAACACTAGTCAAAGGTGCCTAACATAATAAGGTTATAAAAACATAAGAACTCGAACTTTGGAAATTTTTTAGGTATTCTTTTCAGACCCAAAGCCTTTGGGCTTTATATTCTTAAGATACCTTTGAGAATCATAAGGAGTGCAAAGGTTATTTTGTTTTCATAAATGAAAAATGAGAATTTCAAATAATTATATGGATACATGGATCCGGGAGACTTGTAGTAGAAATGCAAGTTTTGGAAAAGGGAAAAAAAAGGGGTGAATGTTATGATGACTGTATCATTTCTGAGAGCTGTGAAGCAGGCGGTGGAAGATGAAACTTCAAGAAAGGAAAAATACATAATAGGGCAGAAGGCTGATGATCAGAAACATGTAAAATGTATCTAATATTCTTTATTGTTGATTTGTGTCAGTGATGACAGAGTTATTGATGGCAACTCCAGATTTTTGGCATTATAGGCAATGAGAGTGTTTTCATAAATGTTTATCCTATTTTGCTAGGTACTCTTCTAGTTATTCCAGGGAGCAAGTTCAGCCTTTTGAAAATGTAAGCTGGATAAAGGATCTACGTGGGGGGTTTTTTTTGTGAATCTTGGTGAGAAGCAGCTGTCCTTAGCTACTCAGGGATATTTTAACATTATACAGGCAATATGGCAGATGTGTTCCAGTAGTGTTAGATGATCTTTGCTAAGAAAAGTTCCACATGGCAAATAAAAATGAAAGTATGAACTTTTTTTAACAACATGACACAATTCTTCAAGTTGTCAAAATAGCTCTGTTCTGTGGTTTGTTTGTTTTTTTCCCTTACTGTTTGTTTAGACCCAGATTATTTTTATACTAAGAAACCTCAGAAGGCTACGTAGAATCTGTTGCATTCATAGTGTCTGGTCTAAAAGCATTTCTCTAAAAATATCAGGGGATTATGGGTTACAGTAGGCAAGTTTCAGAGCCGCTTAAAGTTAAATAAACATTTTGCATTTGTTTTCTAAAATAACATAACAAACCAAACCATATCAAATTTCTTGAAGTTATATCCAATTAAAGTCAAACTTTATATACATCTGGAATGCTTGGGTTATAACCGTGAGAGTGTATATTTTGTAGAGTACTGGAATTTAGTTGTATTTAATTCCACGTAATAGAAGACCCAACCATAGTCCTTTTCGCAGAGGTTGGTATGAAAGTATAGGAGGATGCTGTTCATCAGGTGCGTACAAGACAAGCTGCACACACAACATCTGTGGAAGAAGCGTGGTCAGACTGAGACTGCAGCTTTGCCATTAAACCCTCTCACTGAGGTTGCCAAGAAGGCACCTGCATCAGCAGTGCTAACGGGTTTTATGTGTGCAGGTAGTTTTCTGCAAAAGTTCACTCATTTTTCAAAAGCCAAAACCCAATTCTAAAAAAAAAAAAAAAGACAACAGCTTCTCTGCAATTTGAACTGGAACAAATACAAAATTAACATGTTGAAGGTATTCCAGGGCTTTTGTTCCCAGACTCCTCATCCTTCCAGGTGGCCCTGCCTGTGGCAGGGAGGTTGGAGCTTTATGATCCTCAGGGTCCCTTCCAACCCTTGCCATTCTATGATTCTTACTCCCACTGCCTGCGTTTTAATAGGGACTTTTTTTTAAAAAAAGCTTGAATGCAACATCCTCAATGGTAAGTCCAGCAAGATTTCTGCATGGCAAGACAGATAAAGGAGACCTCCTCCACAGACGGGGAATGGGGTGAAATGGGGGCTCTTCCGTGGTGGACTGCATCCAACGCACATGGATCACCTCAAGAGTTCTGTAGCAGCAGCAGTATCTGTTTTGGCTTTTCCCCATCCAGATCTTTGCAGAGCTTGCTTCTGCTCTTCACAGGCAGAGCTCACCTCGTGAAACTCACCTCCTAAACTCACACTCAGTCTGTTTTTAGAATTTAAAATCTAAAGGCCCGTCTTTCTTTACAGCAAGAGCTCCCAAAGGTCATGTACTAGTTCAGTAATGCTCATTCAGGCACATTCAGCACACATATGCAAGTGACAGAATGTAAACCCATTGGTTTTGTTCTGGATGTGGAAAAGGAGAATGTGATTTATCCTTAAAAAACATCCTTCTTAAAAGACATCTAGCTTCAGTTTGACAGATCTGATATACAGAAGGAGGGTGGTTCCTCCACATTCTTCCTCTGCCTGTATATGCCTCTCTCATATTACTCTTTCTTTCATTTACTGCAGCCATACACCTACATTACCTTTTATTTTAGTATTTCTCCAAAGGCCATCTTCGCAAAATTCAAGTGAGAACTGATTATTAAAATCTCCTCCTCGGATGTGCTGGGAAACTAGGAACCAAATAGTTTATGGGGTGACCAAGAACTGAAAGGATGAAAGGAAATTTTTAAATCCCTAAGTCCATGAGAAAAACAATCTACTTGGGAGCTTTCAGGTTATTTATAATGACACTTTCCCAGACTTTCTGCCAATTTCTGTGATAACGGTCGAATAATGGTTTTTGTATCTCTGTCCCTCTCCACATGGCTTCGTTCAAGCATTTCTCTTGCCAGCTTCACCCATTCCCACCCTATTAAGAAGAGGAATGGAAACTTCTATATTGCTTATACAGCCATAACCCTTCATAAGAAGGATCTATACCTCTTTCTCTTTTTAATTCCCACATGATCAGTTTATTTGAGTTAATTTCCACTCCTGAGTACTATCCTCTTAAGAGACTGAACCTATCTCCATGATTTTCATTTCAGCCTCATTCCCCAGACTTAATGTTAGTCACTTTTACTGTAGGGATTACATGTCCTATTATATTTCCATAGGGTATTTTCACTCTTTTTCTTAGACTATCAACTAAGCCCAGTTTAACTGCAGAGGAGTACTGGATGTCCTCTTTGTGCGCTAGATGCATCAGATTATTTTTGTGGCTTCTTCCCAAAGAACACAAGTTAACATTTCCCAGATACTACTAAAACAATCATGTTTCTACAGGAAACAATAAAAGGAAAGTCAAGATTCTAAAACTTGTTTAAAACCATGCGTGTGCAAACATACTTACATCCCTTGTTGACACATGGGTGTATGTGCTATGAAATGAGTATTCAGTATCTTTTACTTCGTATGACTTGCCTGATGTTTAAAATGCCACGTAATTTTGCTGTGTTACCCTTTACAATTTCTCTTACACTTGTGAAGATTCCATGTTGTAGGAGGTATAAAAAAGTAACTAAGGCAAAAGGGCTTGGGAAAAAAGGGTGAATCAACCAACAAACAAAAATAAACCAGCCAACTGAACAAAAAAAAATCTACTTTATTCCATCTTTTGTTTAATTTCCCACTGCCTCCATGCAAACCAGAGGCTCTGCTCCAGCTTCGAGAACATTTCCAAAAGCATCAGCAAATTTGAAACAGAGCGGTATAGAGGCTGCTCCAGGATAATCGTACAGCCCATGTCCAAGGTTAATGACCAGAACATAGCGGAGCACAGTATGGGTTGGTTATCCTTGTTTCTAAATGTGTGAGGTTTATCTATTAACAGCTGTCGAATTTTCCTTAGCATTGCTGGCCTGCAAGTTTGTGCCTATGAGATGCATGTTTAGGAATCTCTGTTTGACTTATAACCTTGAGAGATATACATCCAGTCAGGGTTGAAAGGCAACCCCAGCCAACCCCAGGATGCATCTAGCAGCAAGCTCCCTAGGCGGCAGGCATGCTGGATGTTCCGGGCTGGCATGCCTGGCCAGCTGCCCCCGCCCGGTCCGGCCTCCCCGGCATGGTGGGGTGAGCTGAGGCCAGCTTCAGCATTTATTCTTCACTGTCTGCTTTCAAGCTCGACCTTTCAGATTATTGCAATGCACTGCTTGGTGTGAGACTGTATCAAAGCTCCATCAGATCCTTAGGGGCCTAATACACATTGGTCATCAGGCTTAATAGGAAAAAAAAAAAAAGATGACTCCTCAGTCCCTAAAATAACTGTTTCTTTAAAACATGCCAGAAATGGGTCCTTCTGCATCAGCAGCTTCCAGTTGCAAAAGCCTGTGACTCCCAGCCTCATTTTACGAGCAAGGCATGCAGCATTAAGTAGTAGTGGTTCAGGTGCACTAAAAGCTTTCAGAATACACAGAAGAGGGATACCTTTTCCAGAAACACAAAGCTCCATGTTTCAAATTTTCCTCTGTCAAAAAGCATCACTAGGTACAAAATAAAGGATCAATAAAAAGAAGAACCTAGTAAAAGCAGAAAGCTTGCATAACCCCTTCATTTAGCATTCCTGCTGCGGTTATGGGCTGATTATCTCCAGTTCTGGTATTGACAATTCAAGGAGACTAATGAAAATGATGGGAAAAAAATGTAGAGAGGAGCCATGAGAATGCTTAAAGGATTGCAAAAAGTCATGCATCAGTGAAAAACTAAAAGCTTACTCTGTTTAGCTTGCAATGGAAAAGGTTAAGAAGCAATTTAACCCCTCTCTGAGTAATAACATGAGGAGTAAAAGGCCCTTTGGATTAGCGGCCGTGCGTATATCTGGCTAAAAGGTGCAGATGGACTTTCTAGATGGGGAATAAAGCACTTTTTCTGTAAGTGATGATAGTTAAGAACTGGAACACTTGTCAAGGGTGTGGTGAATTCTCCAAACCTGGCCAGTTTTGAAAAAAGAGGTGAGGTTTTAATAAAAATTATGCTTTGGTTCTAATAGCAATTATTTTTGGGAAAGTCTAAGAGCAGTGTTATGGTGGGAAGACAAGTGGGAGTCTCTGTGATTGCTTCTGATGTTGTAATCTACAGATCATTGTATTTATTTTTTAAAAATCAACTAGGTCTTTGTACGACTCTGTTTAGACGCTTTCTGTGGGTCAGGTCCTGGTTACTCATAGGTTTCCTATCTTTAGATGGTACCACAACATTCAAAAAGCATAGCGTTGCTGTAGATTTGTCTGGAGATTTTTCATGGTAGTTACTGAAGTAAATAAAGAGAACATACCTGAGGTATTATCATAGGTCCCATTATTGAATTGTTTCACAGTGACTGTATGTATACACAAAGCATTAGCATGTGTAAGTCTAGCTTATTAATTATATAAAGTTATGTATTCTGAGAAATGCTTCTGCAAGCGTCTGTATTTCAGTATATACTTTACAAATAAGACAAGACAATTTGTCTGAACAAAGGCCAAAAAAATCTAGGATAGAAGGATAGAAGACCCTCAAAGTAAAAGAGCACCTCTGTTTTTGGCTTTTGGTTGGCAGTTTTCATGAGGAAGAAATTTAATAATTTTCCACAGTGTTTTGTAGGATGGCTATCCTAGAATTGCTATGGTCTTTTATTATGTGATCACTTCCTAGAAGTGGTTAATGACTGATAAAATTACTTTTTGGAACTTTTAGGTCCATGATTTCTACATCAAGCCATTTGCTGATAGAAGGCTCTCAAAGTCATAGATTCCGATTTAGCAATGCTATATCTGAACATATATTTGATTCAAAATGCACTGGCAGCATTTTAGTTAGCATTTTTAGTTCGTTCTAAGAACACTGGACATCTGAAGATTCAAGAAGAGTTTTTAATAGTCAGAAATCCCTATATGAGAAAGGTTTTTCATAGATGTCTTCACGCAAAAAGTATAACTGAGGAAGAGGAGGGGCTCTTTCACCCCTTGTTCCTCCAAAAGCATGAGGACACAGAAAAGGGAGTGCAGTCCCCTGCAAATGATTTAATGGGCCCAGAAGTAAAACAGCAAAGGCATTACCTCAGAGTAGGCTCAGAATGCATGGGCCATTGTTCTCATGACACCATGACACAGAACGCTTGAAGTCTCTTCCTTACTTAAAGCTTTTTGAATTTTTACGTGCACTGCCATAGTAGTCTTTTTAATACAAAGAAAACTCTTGAAAAAAGGCATTAAAGCCCAAAAGAAAGCAGCAGCAGCAGCAAGCACTGGCTTCATTCAGTCAGAGGAAACAGCTGGTAGCTAGCTTTTACCGAGGGCTGCCAGGAAAAGGTTGATTGCCGTATCTGGCAGTGAGGATCTGCACCTGACCTCGCCAGGCAGAGACCAACGGGGCATGGGGATTTCCAACAGGATGGGGCTGAAACTCGGCTGTAAAGCAATGATCCAAACATACAAAGTGGCTCTGATTTGAGTGTGTCAGTCTGAGTTCAAAGGCAGATTAGAGCCCTGCTGGAGCCCAGTTTGAACTTCCAAAAAGTTGAAAGACTTTTCAGCATGGTGATCGTTTTCAATAAAGATGTAGCGATTCATCTTCTCCATTACCGTACAAAATATGTCTACTTCCACTCAAAAGGAAATGGTGGAGGATCATATTACCCCTTATGGGTAGCCGATACAAAAGATTCCACTAGACACCTGCAGGTATTAAAAAGGTCTTCCTGGAAAGCAGGCTGCAATGAACTCTTTTATGCTAGTCAGCAACTGTTTCATTGCAGGGAGGGGGGTATTTAAACACTTTAAACCCTCTCTCCTCCATACACATTAGAATTTTCACGCTATCCTCAAGTAATATCTGTTTTTCTGTATTCAGTATTGCTGGACATTTCACAAAACAAAGACGTTTTGACACACTTGGCTCTGCTGAATTGCAAATATTCTGAAAATCCACCCAAGCTTCCTCTGGAGTTCAAGATGGATTATATTTTAGCTTGGCCAGTCAGATGCAACTCTTTCTGTGGCCAGCCAGAAATCATTCCTAAAGAACAAAAACGGGCAAAACACGGTCGTTCTGGACCAGCTGCCACAATACCTGGTAGAGTGGGATCCTGCCAACAAATCAGGTATCAGAGCAAAAGAGGCTTTTCAGAGGCCACGTAAGGTAATTTTACACTACCCCAACCTTATGTTGAGGACACAGAACATAACAGAATCCTAGCGGCACAGAACAAGTCACAGTCCTTAAAAAGGGCAAATAACTCAGTACCAAATTATCCCTTGGTCTTTACTTGCTCTCTTGTTGACCAAATTTTCCACAGATGCTTCTGTCCATCTGTATATATATCTCAGTATAACTGACCTTTGCAACAAGCTCAGCTCATGTACATGTGTACATGAATCATCCCAGAGACACGTCAGCCCCTATCTCCACGGCCATGTCAGGAAGTATCGTACTCCTTGTATTGAATATCAGGCCTGGTAGAATTTTGTCCAAGGTTCAGGCACATGTAAGAAAACATGCATTTGTGTCACCATGGCAGTCCACAGGAGCTCTTCTTCTTAGGCAGAACTAATCCCACATAATATATATTTATACGGAATTACACAGATCCCACCAACTATGCAGAATACGCTGTACATACAGTCATGGGCAAGAAATTCATAAAATTGCAGCATGTACTACCATCTGTTAAGACTTACCCATGGTTTTTACTGGCAGTCAACCTTTATTTTCAGAAATACAACTTTCTAGGCAGAAATTGCAGTTTCTAAGGTCAGGACTGAGTAAATTTGAACCAATTGAACATAAAATTCCTTTGCTAAAAAAACCCACAAACACACCTCAATCAGATGCTGAAAAAAATGAAAAAAGGCTTTAAAAGTAACAAAAGTAGGTTACTTTGATTTAGAGAATAAATCATTCTGTTTATATGAGGAGATGAATGTCAAATTTTCATTTCTCTAGTAATCTTGTCTCTGCATGCAAATTAGTAGCAACTGAAATTACTAAAATCTTCATGTCCAAATTTCAACACTCTTCTGACCTCTAAACAGGACTTCTCAGCACTGGTCCCATTCGGACTAGACAACAATGCAAAACCCAAAAAGATTCTTGCTTAACATGGGAAATATTAATTCCTGAAAAAAACCCAACAAAAAATGGGCATGTTATCATATATTAAGAGGAATATCTACATAAAGAATTGAATGATGAAGATAATTCCCCTTCAGTTAAAAATTAAGCATAAATACATTATATATAGTTTACGCATATTGTCCAGAGGAATCAACTTTTGGAATCAATACAGAGTAAATAACCAAAAATATCACAACCCAACCCTATTCTATAGAACATATTATAAAAAACTGGCTTCTGAAAAAGACCTTTTTTCTTTATTTCAATATTAAGCTTTCTTCTGGTATTCAACTTCATGTCCCCTCTTTGAAGCTATATTCTTTTGCTCCTGAAATGAAAGCATTATTTTTTTTAGCAAAGCATCTGTGATCAGAGGTAAAAGGAAATATAAATACTTTTAAAATTTTCTTCATTCAGAATCCATAGCTTTATTTTAGGAGAGGTATTTCTGACTCATTAGAAGTTAAAACCAGACTGGGATGAAGAGAAAGACTAATTTAGGTGTTATAGGTTAATTTTAAATGATACCAAGAAACTTTTCAAATGAATCTTAATTGCATCATTGGTTATGATCCTCGTAGTGGTCATATGTGGAGCAACTGATCTGGCTGTAGAAATGGATCTAACAAGAAAGAAATTCCTCTATTCTAGTTACTATGGGGTAAACAGGCAAATGTTTGGATAATCTCTCTACTGTAGTCACATTGTTATCAGAGATCAAATTGCATTGTAAATTATACTATTTAACATCCTGTTAAAATTTTGTGTGGGCCTCAGTGACTTTGAGAATTTTTAGAATAATCAAATGGATGAATCCTTAATAATTTTAGGGATCAAGAAGTGGGATACTTTCTATTTATCATCATACACTGAGAGTATCTGTGACTTCATGGAGTACTTACGAAAGGTGGTGCTTGCAACTCCACTCTAAAAAGAAGGAAAGGTTGGAAGGACAGCAGAAAGAATCTGAAAAAAATTTGTCACATAGTATGGACCACAGAGTTGTGTCTAATGGAAAGGAGACAGTGTTTGATACAGAGTCTTTAATGACTCTCTCTCCTAGAACTCTTCTTTGACAAGAAGGAAACACAAATCAAATTAGGGTAGATTCTGTTACCAAGCTGGCAAATACTCTGTAAGCTGAATTGACTAAAGGAGATTCTGCATGAGAAATTTCAGTTGAGGGGAGTGGTGGATCTTTTAAATCAATGTTGTCATATAAACATCATAGTGAAAACATTAACACAGACTGTGAATTAGAGGGTTTGGAACCTTCTGTAGAGGCCAGGTTGATATGAATGACTATTCAGAAAGTAATACTGTGGGGCTCCCAGGATGAGCATGTATTCCAAGATGCTGGCTGAACGTAATTAAAAATTTCAAGTGTATTTTCAAAAGTTGACTGCCTCTATTGCTGTTGAATTTTCTTAGTGCTTTTTTGCTTTTGGGTCACTGTTCAAGATTTTCCCAGTGAGAAGAAAGGGAGCATGAACATTCAGCCCACACTCTGCATCATATGTCCCTGTTGTATCTGCGCTATTAAGCTTTATTATATTTGCCTACTCCTACGAAGTTCTACTTGGGTTTCTTAGATAAAACAGATGGGAAAAGGGCTCCAAAGGAGATGGCCCAGATTTGCCTTCCTGATTTTTGGAGTTTTCTTTCCTGGAAACCAGGGTAAGAATTTGGTATACTGAAGAGTTGTCATAAATGTTTTATTGATGGGAATATTGCTTGTCTCTGAAATTAGTTGCTCTTTCCTACTAGAAGACATGGCATAAAGTAAGAGAGGAGGGGAGCCTAATTCTAGACAATAGTAGCTCGATACAGAGTGTATAAAAAGAAAACTTTACATAATATATACACACATATATACAGCAACAATTCTTTCATTTTATTAATATCTTTGCCTTAGCTCTACTTTGAATAACATATGAAAAATATGTCACAAAAAATTTCTTCCATGGAATATGCAGGCAGAAGTATGTGAAAGGAAGCAGCAGCTGGGGTAAAGGAGGAGAAGACAGTGGCAGTATTGTGTAAGAGGCATGGGAGTCACTGACATAGGAAATGACTGTACCATCACACTTGGTGTGATAGCTTAAAGTCTCTTTTCACGGGAAGCTCTACCAAATCTGCACTCACAAGAAACCTTCCAACTCTGAGATACTTGCTAATGCTAAAAGGATGCTACTGCTCTGCTCATGTTTAATTTGGGGTGGATGTTTGTTTGTACTTGACCTTTTTTACTGAGTCGCCTCTTCACATAGGACAGCTGCTTATACAACCCTTGATGGCTATTGGAATTATATAACTAGGCTTCACAAATTTGAAAGCTCTTCATTAATGCTTCTGTCTAGCCATGGAAATACTCTCTTTAAAGCAGGGTTGGGAAATATTTTCCTTAATGGAAACCAAACAGGAATTTCAAGTACCTTCTTTCCAACTAACCATAAGGCTACATCTCAGTCTTAATCTCCCCATTCCCAGCAGCTCCCCGTGTTACACTGCGATCTTGCATGGCCCACAGCGCTGCTGTGCCCTGTCTTCCAGTCCCTTATCTCCAGAAACCAGCCAGCACACAGCACTAGCTCAGAGTCCCCACCAGGATCCTTCCATATCCTGTAACTAGCAGCCCCCATAGCACCACCACTAAGCACACCAACATTGTTGTGCTCTCTCCAGTACTCAGGATTCCCTAATAGCATCTCTCAAACATTGCTCAAGTCTTGCACAGGACATACAGGACTGGTTTGGAAGTTCATCTTCACAAATGCAATGGGGAAAAAGAAAAGCAACAAAAGCTCTGACTGGCTCAGAAATCATTTTCATCAGTAAATACCTACTGGGATTTGTTTCCCCAGATAAGTACTGGTATCTTTCTCGTGCACACATAGTGCAGTATTCCAGCCTGTTATTTAACTCATTTACCTTTTCCCAACACATTGTACAGGTTTTTTGCCATTTTTCTATCTGTGAATTTCACCACAGAATGGTGAATCAGGCCAGACATATCTGATGCATGAAACTTGTATGTCTTCCAAAATGGGTAATCAAACTTAATCCATAACAATTCCAAACAACAGAAGGTATCACTAAACTATCTATTAGTTGTTTATAGTATGTACAGATGTTATCAACACCTGGAATGATGTACTCTGCATTATGAGATAATCTCTGATGAACAACCATTGAACATAGTTGTGATACATCATCTCTCTAAGCCTACTTATAAGGAAAGTATGGACATCTGTTTGGATAAATCACACTTTCCTCTTGACTTTTTTTCTACTGCTAGAGAAGTTAAGCTTGTTGGTTTTCAATTTGTCTCTCAAACATTAACTTAGTTTATTGGAGACAGAAGCAAATTTGGTGTTACAGAGATTATGTTCTAGTATTAATTCATTCTTATAACTTATCACAGGGTGATACTTTTATTTTCTGAAGAAGCTTGATCTTTTATTAGCATACACACTTTATGAGTTGTTGCCTGAAGCTATACTGTTGCCTTGGTATCCAAAAATTAAGTACAGATGCCCTCTAGGCCAGAGGAACTAAAGCTCTTAATAGTGCTGCATCCTGCACACTTAAGTTTTGCTGTAATGTTAACACATATAGTCCAAAGCAGAGAATAACAAACGCTGACCTCTGCACTCAGGCATTTGATTTTAACATCTACACCTCAAGGAGATTCAAACTGCTAGCAGGAACCTTAACGTGAATGACAGAATAAATGAAATAGACATGAAAGATGAAATCAAATACAAATATGAAATAAAAGTGCAGCATACATCTTGATGCAATTTCTAGGTACTTATAGTTCAAAGGAGACCAAAGCATACAGCTTCTGTACTGGTGGCAAAGGATGGTTTCTGTTAGTGACCTGTGCTCTGAACACTAATCCGTGCAGTGCTGTTGGCCTGCCTGGCGATGTACAGCCCTGCTCTTCCTTGTCCCGACTGATGCACAATATTCAACTTCAGTATTTACTGTTATGTTAAATAACATGTCTCATGTATCTGCCTTTTCAGATTTTTCCTCTGTGGCCTAATGAGGTCACTCTTTGGCTTGAGAATTTAGGGTGTTTATCACAGAATCATAGAATGGCAAGGGTTGGAAGGGACCGCAAGGATCATAGAGCTCCAAGCCCCCTGCCACAGGCAGGGCCACCTACCTCAGGTCTGGATCTACACAAGGTTGCCCAGAGCCCCATCCAATCTGGCCTCGAACACTTCCAGGGATGGGGCATCCACCACCTCTCTGGGCAGCCTGTTCCAGCACCTCACCACTCTCTCTGTAAAAAACTTCCCCCTAACATGTAATCTGAACCTTCCTTCCTTTAGCTTCAATCCATTCCCCCTTGTCCTGCCATTATCTGCCCTTTTAAAAAGTTGATTCCTCTCCTGTTCATATGCTTCTGTTTATATGGCAGAGGACAAAACCCTTTTGTATTTTTGGACACTAGCCATGGATATTTCACTGTGTCATGGAATCAAAGAGCCAAACTCTGTGCGGTTGCAACAGTATTTCTTAGTGTGTTCTCTGTACATATGGCATTGAAAGTGTTACTGAACTGCAAAGAATAAAAGCATATACACATTGACCATTGCAGCCATCCTGTTTATACCAGTTGTGCTTCAGCTATTTTCTTCCTATTTGTTTTTGTTTCAGTTAATTAAATACTTGTCTTTACATATGTTTAGAGAAGTGTATTCATTTATGCTCAGCTCCCTTTGCATCTTAGGCCAAATACACGGTGACCCAAATACAGAAATTTACACAAGGTTTTATAGAGGTCACAGAATGATACTTGATCCTGACACCATTCATTCAATATGTAAGAAAAATTTTCATTTCATTTTCTTTAGGAGAATGGAGCAGGGGGAGGGGAGAGGAGAGGGAAGACACAATGTGCCTCTACCATAAACTAAATTAAATTGCTCTTCATTGACTCGTTATACTGGGCATTGCACATTCTTATGCAACCTTATTACATTCAGGGATGGCTGCTACAGTGAAGTCTGGGGCAAACTAAACAGTGTTCAGATGCTACCCTTCAAATATGAATTTCAGATGCTGTCTTTGAAGAATGACATGTAACAGAAACAGTGCTCAACTTGCTTCAGGAACACATCTTTACAAAGTCTTCTGCTGTCTAATTACAGCAACTCAAACATATTTAAGCTAGAAAGGTCATTAACATTTAAAGTACACACTACACCACAACTACTGCATATTTCCTGACAATCCTATAAAACCTAGTGCTCTGGGGAAACTGATGGCTCATGGGGTTGTTAGTGAGTGAGAGGCCCTTCGCCTCCTGATCACTGGTCTGAATTCTGTTTAATCTGGAAGCAGCAAAGAACTGTCAGTGGCTGGTAGTGTTTATGAATTAATTTTAAAACCACTCTTGGTTTAGACTGTAGCAGGAAAATGTCCCAATTTAAAAACCTTTCCTTACTTCCTTGCCTCCCTTTTCGTAGAACTTAGTAGACACACAACTCACATATGGGCCCAACAGTGGTCTGTTCCCTGGCATAAGGGACTTTTAAATGCATTAGGGAAGAAACACTAGAAGCATTAAGGATAAGTAACAGAGGTGGAACTTCTCTTACCTGGTAGACTGAGGTAAAGACACTCCTCCCTTTCTGCATGCCCTTCTCTTTCCAATTTTTCATTTTCTTGCTGGACCTGTGTTAATTTAATGAAAATACAGTATGAATTTCTACTGCTTGTCATTCTACTATTTGCTCTTCAGCCTGGTTAAAGCACTTTCATAATGTGTTGAATTAATTTGTGATATCTAAGACAATGAACATTATTACACCATTTATGAAACAGCAGTATTTCCAGGTAAAAAGACAAAATTGTTACTGGAAGTAAGTGGGCTTCTCCATGAGTTGATATCTACCTCTTTCATTCTGAAGACAGAGATTTTCTTAGGCTGCATCTAAAGTGACATGTGGATATGTGCCATGATGTTCTCAGGTGTCCTGTAATCATGCAGAGACAAGCTCAGAACAGACCAGGATTTCTATCCATACCATATGCCAAGATTCCCACTCAGTAGAAATCAAGGCACCAAGGAGAGGAGAACCTAATGGATGCTTGAGTCTTACAAAACACACATCTGGGACATGGCTAAGTGGGATACACCACCTATATATACATATATATACATATATATATATATATATATATATATATTCTCCAAAATGTACAGAAACAGTATTTTTTTGTTAACCTGGTAGAGTTCTAAGTACTGAGAAGGCATTTCTGACTCCACTGGAGACTATGATGAACCTCCTATTGACTTAAGCAATGACGGCACATTAATTTGGTAACAGCATAGTTTAGCTTCTCACTCTTCTAAAAGTTCTTCCTGGTTCGTCTCTGATCTACAAGGAGGCCACAGTTTACACCACCCACAGTTCTGCAGTCCCCAGATCAAAATATTTTGCTTCTGTTTTCTGACATTATCTTGCTGTAGTTAAGTCTAGCAGCTGACTGCTCAGAGAGACAGAATGGGAATAAGTGTGATAGAATGTAAAACATTGCTAAGTCTATATGACAACTTTTGTGCTATTTACTGCTTCTCACCTTTTCTTAATTACAGGATCAGTAGAGAGAATCATTCCTCACCTAATTTTCCTGCCCCTTCATTTGCTGTATGCAACTGGTTACAAAAATCAGCTCACTAAGGAACTATCTGTGGCCCAGCATCAAGACCGATTCCACAGGGATGTGAGATTAATATTAATGACTATTTTTAATTAATTTGATATAGGATGGAATTTTTTAAGAAGAAACTCAAGATGCTATAAGCTGGGAAAGGATGACAAATTATTTAAGGATAAGATTAAAGTGCATCACAGTGAATCAATGAGAGAACCAGACACAATCTGTCAGGCAAAATATGGGTAGTAGCTGACATCCCAACAGGTTATGGAGTATTTCAGTCTGCTCAGTGGTTCCTATTCCCCAGGTACAGTTTGTGAGAAACCAGGCAAAGTCACATGTGTTAGGAAGGATTCCTGGTCATTATCTACCAATCTAAAAATGGTTTTGATTAGTTAGATGCTTTTGTTATGTCTGCACAAGTGTACTGTGTGTCTACACAGCAATTGGTCATGACCATTTACATTATTTAATTGTTAGCAGCTGCCTTGCATGAATTTGGTCTATAGAACATGGAATCACAGAATGCTTTGGGTTGGAAGGGACCTCAAAGGCCATCTAGTTCCAACACCCCTGCTATGGGCACAGACACCCTCCACTAGGCCAGGCTGCCCAAGCCCCATCCAACCTGGCCCTGAACACTGCCAGGAAGGGGGCAACCACAGCTTCTCTGGGCAACCTCTGCCAGGGACTCATCACCCTCTCAGGAAAGAATTTCTTCCTTATATCTAATCTGACTCTACCCACCTCTAGCTTCTTCTAAAAATAGCCTCAGTTGGTATATTGGCTAGAAAGGATATGTACAAGAGAATACCAATTAGTGCTCTCCCAGATAATGCCATAGCATGGCTCAGCAGTACAAGGTCCCTTTTCTGTAAGCAGCAAGGACAGATTATACCAGGAGAAGACCTTACGTACATTCTTATAAAGTCTGACATGCCTCTGCCAGAGAACAGGCCATAGCATTATAATGTTTATTAGCACAAAGAGATGCAGCCCGTATGTCTGCATTGTGGCATGTCTATGGAGGAAAGCTGCATATGCAACATATCTATCCATTTCCCATCCTTTTAAAAATAAAACCGTTGTGCCTTGGAAGGAGGGCCAGGTATTGTAGAGCAATACTGATAAATGAGTTAGCTTTTATTACTTTATACTAAACAGACAATAGCCTCCCTATATGTCGCAAGAGCTGTAGAAACTAGCTCTGCAGAAACTAACTAGTACATGAAGCTTTATGGGTGTCCCTCTAGCCAGAGAACTTTATCCCAAACCCAGATGTTTTTTCACATTTAATGATTCCTTATAAACAGGTATTTACAGTTTCAACAATAATGATAAAGCAATCTCTGCTCAATCTTCAAAGAATAAAGTTCTAATGTCTCACCCAAAAAAACAGGTGAGTAAGGTGAGTCATTCCCAGCCATCACTGGGCATATGCAAAGCACCTCAGTGAAAAATGTGGCAAATCCCTGGTTTAACTATAAGACAGCCAGAGTCTGGCACCCACTGTGCTATCTCCAGCTAAGGAACAAGCCTCCTTACTTCCTGCCTCATGTCCACAAACCCACACTGTTGACCTTCCTGTCTGAGTTGTTGACCTTCAGGTCTTACTTCAGGTGGGTTCTTTTCCCTGGTTTCTGGAGGAGGAGAGATGCAGTCTATGAAGAGCTTACGAGTTTTTGAGAGATTCTGGTTGTAAGACATGCATTATTCCAGTGACAGGATTACTTCTGTAATGCATAGTATGTCTAAAATGTGCAATGGGCAGGGGTTTTACGTTTCTTTTTACACTAGTATGTTTCAAAGGCTTATTTTCCCTGTCAAATTTAGCTGTGCTTTCAAAAGCGCAAACACTTCTTGATAGGACAGCAGACATACTTGTACGAAACTCCAAATTGTTTCCTTCGCCCACTCCCCATTTTAGATCATCTTTCACATGGGAACAGCTTCCCTCCTCCTCAATCACCTCCTCCTCCAAAAAATTCTGACATCTGTTCCTTTACCTCTCTAGCAGCCACTCTCCCCTCATCATTTGCCTTTTATTTTACAGTACCCACTTGTGCACTTCAACTCTGTGCTCTTTGGGGTACGAGCTGTTATGTGTGTTGTACTTCTAGCCCTTTGTAAAGCATCTTAAATGCTATAGACATTTACAGCACAATATAAATTATAATGCAGTTAGACTGGAAAGGCAATTCCCTAGTTAACACCTCCCACATGTGGTGATTAAGTACGAGGCTCAAAAGCATACAGCAAACCCAGTGCAGATACATTTCTAGAAAGAGACTACAAATTCCTAACTCCAGATGGTCTGCAGTTGGTGAATAATTACATGGATTGTTTGGTGCTTCACTAATCAATCATGACAGCAACAAGGAGAAGAAGCATGTCTGGGTAAAGGAAAATGTCCTTTGGATAAAACCCAAGTTATCATTTTGTGCATTTGATCTGCTCATCAAACATCATCTTTTTTCCCTTTTCTGGTCTTATACTGTTCTTAATTGTTTAAGAATAAATCCAGAAAAAGCAGTTGTGGGAGGTTTTTTTGTTTGTTTTTTCCTATAAAATACACAAGAGGAGAGCTGAACAGCATCAGCAAGACTGCAAAGCTGCATTATTTTTCACAGACTGCAAAAATTGTAAATGGGGGAGGAAGGGGCAAAGAAATAATCTCCTGCATTAATTTCTGGAGACCATGAAGCACTGGAGTCACAGAATGCTTTAGGTTGGAAGGGACCTCGAAGACCATCTAGTTCCAACCCCCTGCCATGGGCCCAGACACCCTCCACCAGACCAGGTTGCCTAAAGCCCCATCCAACCTGGCTTGGAACACTGCCAGGGAGGGGGCAGCCACAGCTTTTCTGGGCACCCCGTTCCAGCACCCTCACAGTAAAGAATTCTTCCTTATATCTGATCTAAAACTAACCTCCTTCAGCTAAAAGCCATTACCCTGTGCCTTATTACTCCATGCCTGTGCAAATAGTCTCTCTCCAGTTTCCTTGAAGGCCTTCTTCAGGTACTGGAAGGCTGCAGTAAGGTCTCCCCAGAGCCTTCTGTTCTCCAGACTGGACAACCTCAGCTGTCTCAGTCTGCACAGGAGAGGTGCTCCAGTCCTCTGGGCATCTTTGTGGCCCTCCTCTGAGCTCACTCCAACAGGTTCATGTCTTTTTTTGTACTTGGGACCCCAGAGCTGCATGCAGTACTCCAGGCAGAGTCTCACAAGAGCAGAACAGAGGGGCAGAACCACCTCTCTCAACCTGCTGGTCACACTTCTAACTTCTCCAACTATTTTTGTAATATCAGCACAAACCATGCAGTTTAGCATATAGAAAACAAGGTCTGGAAGGAAGAATGGCAATTTCTGCATTAAAACTATTTGATTTCAAAAAGAGAAAATTAATTACCTAAATCAGACTACAAGTGATGAATATAGGGTCAGCTTTTACTGAAACATAGAATAAAGTCCAATATTATCTTGATTCCATACTGACCAGTCTAATTTGATTACTCTGTGCATCAAAAGGAGGGAAACTGTACAATTATATACATAAAAGATAGAAAGGGTGGATGGATATAGTGCAGGAACCAGAAGTAGAATAATTGGTTTGGGGGGTTTATTTGGGGGATGGGGAGGCGGAGGAGGGGGGGAGGAAGGGGGGGAGGGAGGAGGGAGAACTAAGAAGTGCAGTTATCCTATTGAATCTGTGTTTCTGAGCGGTGATATCTTCTTGGTTCCTTGCCTTATGTATAGCATTTCGCAACCTAGTATTTGCAAATGGTCCAGGAAACTGTTAGATAACCTACATTTTCTTCTAAAGGAATAAGTCTTGAGGAAAAGAACTGCATGACAGGAGACACAATAAAATGTAATGAGCATGATAAAGTGTGTGGCTGTTGTTCAAAGTCTGGACATAAGAGCAGCAGAGAGCAGAGACACAACGTGCTGTATTTCAATCTGTCTAGATTTCCCATCAAATAAGCAAAACTAGTTTTCAATTACTGTAGGCATGACTCAGAAAAATACAAGTGGGCAATATAGAAAGGCTGTGAAAGCAGTGAGGTAAAAAGTACAGAATAACTGGATTTCAAAGATCTAAATTTACAGAAGATTTATCTATATTAAGGCTAACTACTGTTTGTCTCTCAGTGCTACTTCATTAGAGTCATGTAACATATAACTAACCCAATCTTAGGGAGGACAGTTGCCAAAAGGTGGATACTGCACACTGATGACATTAATAGCTCCTTCTAGTACCAGGCAAAGTAATTTGGAATGAGATCTACATAAATTAAGTGCAGAAACTGCTGGTGGCAGTGCTTTTGCTGATGTTTTAGAAGATATGCCTGGAACACAGGCTAAGCTAACAAAGTATTGATCCATGTAGGATGGGAAGAAAATTAAGTGAAGCTTTTATCTGCTTTTCTTCAACACTTTGGACTTAAAATGTGTTGAAAAAAGTCTTAAATAGAACAGACCCTAATATCTTATTGTTTCAAATGACCAAAGCTGCAGTAAGTTGCTTTCCTTACATTCATTTGCATACAGACCACTGTATGCTCTATTTAACTACGTGTCTGGCTCAAAGACAACTCCTCTGTAACCAGCAGCTTTTAGGGCAGTGTTTAAAGTAAGCCAGTGAGGGGCTCACAAGAAATTCAAGAGAATTCAGAACCAGTCAACTCTGATTGAACAGTAAAAAAAAAAAAGAAAGAAAAAAAAAAGCAATAGATTTGGCTGGGAACAATTCTGACATCATTTTTAGAAGCCTTCTTGAGAGAATGTATTGTTGAAACGCAGAGTACAGTACAGAACATCCCACCTTTCCATATCATTCTAGTTGTTCCCATCTGGTACAAAGCACAGTCATTCCCTCCTTTGTAAACCTCTCTCCTTTATGTCTTCAACACCAGAGTTGCTGCTGCTGATTCCTTACAGGAAACCACTTGTATCTTTCAATATTTCTAACAAGCATTTTTATTCTTTTCCTACAACAAGCATAAAGTCTACACATCTCAGCTGTCTTTCTGTGATCAGGTTTAGTTTTCTACAATCTGTTTCTCCAAGCCAGCATTAAAAAAAAATTTGTTTTTAAATTTGAGCTTTTCACCTGATGAACCTTTGTAGTTTTCTAAATGTTTCTATGGTTTCTCATGGTTTTCTCTGTGAGAAGGTACATCTGAACTGGAATTCTGTCTCCATGCCCCTTTGAATATCTTTGTGGTTGGACATAGAAGTTTCCAGATAACTGAATTTACCTATTGCTTCTGCAGTTGATCACTAGGTAATGTTTGCTTGCATCCAATCTGTGGTAACTGAGTCAGTATACAGGCATTTCATTCCCTCCCACATTAAGGTCCTTAATGTGGTTTTCACTGATGGTTTTCACTAACTCTAGCATTTGCTGCCTATTATCTAGGACTGCAGCTTGCCTTGTTATCTCATCGGCACATCTGACTTGTACCCCGGGGCGTGTGGGGGTGGGACATGGCATTCTTTTTTAGTTTGCAAATCCTTTCAGAGCTTCTCTCAAAGCAAATTCTCTATACACGTTGAAAAATTCTGGGCAGCATATGTTACTGTTTCACATACTGTCTAATGAAATGGTTGCTTGCTGCTGTTCACAGATGTTCAGAGCCCAGCACTGACTTATCAGGATGTGTTTATTGATAGCTGGCATTTGGCAGTTCTATTCCATAGCCCATGTGGGTTAACTGACTAGACCTCCATGCCAATACCACCAACCTCTTTTGGATAGGCATCACATAGATTTTTTTGCCTCTGGACAAGAAACAAATGGGCTGCTGAATCTTCTGACATTCTGAAAGCCAACAATTGACCTTCCAACTCAGAGTGTTCTTTGCTTGCTACATCACTTCAGCATCACTTGGCTAGTAGTCACAATGCCATACCCATCTGTACAAATATCTTGGACTTTCAATTTAGGTGTTAAATGAAGAATGAAGCAACATGAAAACAACAAAGTTCAAACAGATGTCTCTCTCATTCAGTAAACCAAGTCATTTCCCATTACTTCTTTGGGAGAGCTTATACATCCGCCAGCCAAACTTTCACAGTTAGGCCCCCAGTTGCAAGGGTGATAGCTTTGCTTCATATTTAATGAATGTCTCTTCAAGCTGTTGATAGGGCTCATCTTTGTCATCTGCTATCGTAGGAGTGTTAATCTGTATGATCGACATATTGACTGGATTTGCTAGAAAAAGAACTGTAATGATTTTATTGCTGATTGGATTACATCCAAGCATACACTATGATCTCCTCTTGGATATGCCAAACACAATGCAAGTTTTTCCTAAATTTTCTGAGCTTAAGCAGCACTCCGAGTAGCTCTTCATCATCTTAGAAGGGCACCTATTATTCCACTGCAGCACTGATTCTATATTTACCTACTTCTGATTTTTCCAATTCTTTTGTCACAAAAATGTGCTTTTCCCCCCCCACATTTCATGTTCTTACATTAAGGTTTGGCCTGCAGAAGCCTGGTGGTATAACCATCAAGGATTATCTTCCTACAGGCATGGTAGAACCATTAATACTCTGTATGACAAATGACTCTATATGACCAAATACTACATACTCTATATGAACCTCTTCTGAGCTCTAATCTCTTGCATTCCATCATGGGTAAAAGATAAGAGGATGGATCTGCTGGCCATTGCTCTGCCATGCTCTTTTCCTAACCCAGCCCCCTCTCCAAATGTTATCCACCCAATCATACGCATCTCCAGAAGTTTTTCAGTTTTCCGGTACCACGGTCAGCATCTGGAGTTTCATACTCCACTGATCATACAAGTAATGAACAACTCCTCTGACAAGAGTCAGGTGATTTGGTGAATGCTTGATCCACAAAAAAAGGAAGATAAAAGGATGAAAACATGGGCTTGGTAACTGACAGAGTAGGTCACAGAGGTGGGAGGAAGTACAGAGCATTTGAAAGCCAAAGGGAGAGTCTGAATCTTACTTTAAGGAATGCAATGTACTAAGTGTTACTTAGCTGTAAGTGGGAGCTGCATAAACACTGTGACACCTCCAAAATGTAGAAGATCTGGTTGACACACCTGTGGTCAGTCTTTTTTTGCATCTCATAACACTTTATATGTGATCTGTAAGCACAGCAATGCCAAATTACTTTTAATGAGGAACAAACCTGAAGAGATGACTCAAGTTAATTTTTAAACTGATTCCCTACTTGTTAAAGAATGCTTCACTTTTGAAGGTATTCCTTTGCTACAGCACACAAAATGGCAGCTTAAGGAAAAAGTAAAAAAGAAACCCAACCAAACAACATTTTCCTATTCTTTCTTGAATGTTTACATAATATTTTAAATGTGTTTTTCTGAACCAAAATAAATTTTTATTCTAGGGATAAGCCTGCCACTCACATTCCAGTAAAGCATTTGGCTTTTCCAGAATGTAACTCAAAGCAGAATTTGTGATGCTTCTGTGTTCTCCTAATAATTTCACATTATATTCCTCAGCCACTGCCCTAGTGCCGACTTCAGGACTTCTATCATGTTCATTTTTGAATTAACTTTTCTTCCTTCAGATACCTGTGGAAATTCCCTTGCAGAAAAAATATTGTGGCATTAATATTTTCAGTCCAATCTGAAATTTCTTCCATCAAACCCTCTTCATGAGAGAGACAAGTGAATAGCAGGGTGAAAGGCCGCCTTTTATTGATCATTATGACATATCATTAGAACAGATTGCCTTTATTTCCCCTTGTTTACCTGAACACATTAGAATTTCTTTCATAAGGATTTGTTGACTCTAAGCTGTTATGCAGCTATTTTAGTAAACTATATATATATATATACATATATATATATCACCAGAAAAAGACTCAGAAGAGTCCACCCACTGGTCTAACTCTCTGTCACACATTCCAGGTTCAGCAGTTGCCTGGAGGCTCTCCATATGATCATAGAAACCTTTAGATGATAACAAAACCTTTGCAATGTGAATTTGGACCTGGTACTGGCAATCAAAGTAGTTATTTGTTTCACCTGTTCTCCTCAGGTTCTTCATGTAGTTCAGCGCAAGCCCGTCCCGCGAGAAGTCCCGCTGATTTAACTGGACTTTATTTGCTTGGAAAGGCCGAATGTGCGCTTTGAAAAGAGAAAAATCCATAGATTTAGGTAGCCACAGGTTTAAACTGCTTAGAATGGTACCCTAGTACTTTGGAAAAATGTTTTCAATATGTACAACATAAATCTGTAACTTTTACTTCATGTTTATGAAATGTAGAAAAGAACTATTTTTTCCTTCTAGATTTTATCATAGCTGGCAATTATGACCTTTTATAGACAGATACTCACCCACAGTTATAAAAATCATTATAGTTTTATTACCAGCAATTAAACGACAACAGCAGTGTATTTCATTTCAGATGCACTCCATTCTTCTCCGAGTCTACATGCTTGTAGTTGCAGTACGACAGATATGAAGTAAATAGAAAGGCAAAAATATGAATGAAGATCCATGAAGAAGTCAGAGAAACCCCCTGGCTAGATCCTATCTCAGTAAAGTTTAAGTATAGCTGCAGCATTGTCAAATCTTATAGAACTCATTTCAGTATAGTCATGTTATTATGCACTTTATTATTTTTGTGAAATTGTGGATTTCTTATTTTTTAATTACTCATGAGAACACAGAGAAGTCAGCTAGAGAAAGGAAGTCAGGATATCCATTTTATTTATAACTTAAAGATTTTTTTAAAGTTCACCTGATGACAGCTCACATGTCCTTGTGCTTGGGAAACCTGTAAAAAGTTACAGTGAACCAATCCATACTGCCAGCATGAAGTACCGTGCTGACCTACACAATTCCTTGGCCATTATTTAATTTCTTGTGCGGACAACTGCCTATGAACCATACCTGTATGAACTATTAGGGCTGCTGTATCTGCAGAAGCAGAAATGACAACTTTCTCTTTGCCTGTTGTAGCTCATGACTGATAGAGTCTGGTGCACCAGTAAGGAAAGATTACTGTCTACCTGTACCCATGCATGTGCTATTCCCAACCCCTGCTGCACAGACCTTCTGCAGGATGCAAGTGACATTATGCTCCTCTTTTGACTAAAGGTCTTTTTCTGCCCAGAGGAAATGCAAGCACTGGGAAAGTAAGCCAGAGCACAGTATCTTGATCAAAGTAAATAAGCACGTTTGGACTTTCCAAGCCAATCCCAGGAAAGCAATGATTATTTAGCTGTAATGGCAGCAGGACTTGGCACAGGTGTGGTTCTCTGTTTTGCCACACAGTTCTGGTGTGACTTTGAGCAATGATAGAATTAGAGCTTAGGCTAGGGAAGTGCTTACAAGGTTATGAAGTCCATCTATCTGTCCTGAGACCAAATCAGCTGCATCTCAGCCATTTGTCTAACTGCTCTTGAAAAGCATTCAGTGACTAGGGCTCCAAAACCTCTAAGCAGTCTATTCCTCTGATTAATTCATCCTTATCTTTAGGAATCATTTCTTTTCTCCTGATGCCTAGCTTAAACCACCTTTACTACAATTTACTGTTGTTACTTTTGCCTTGTCCCCCATGGACGCAGAAATATTTTCTGTCTTTTGGAGCAACTTATTAAGCATTTGAAGAATGTCAGTGAGTCTCAACTCTTCTCACCTCAGGTCTAAGCAGTATGTAAACAGTTTAGGTGTGTAACCCCATGCTTCAGAAATTTCTTAGCTGGGTGGCATACCGCACATATCCTGTTGCCAAAGGGAGTGTTCAGACCTACTAAGCCATTGTTAATATCAGACATTGTACTTCTAGGAACAGCATGGCTGCAATTACCAATTTCCACCAACAGTCTTTTCAGTAGTCTTTTCATTAACAGCTTAAGCTAGAACACAATGGTTTTGTATGTAATAGTCAGCCAGTTCAGTTGTTTATTGCTGATATGCAACAGGGACAAATGGCCAAGAGTGAGATTATGGTTATAAGATTTACCTCACCAACAAAGTTCCAGAAAAGACATTCAGAAACTCCTAAGCACCAGTCAGAGGAAGCTCTTCAGGAAATCTGCATACTGAAGTATTTTAAGAAACAGTCTGTGGGGCTAGCAAGTTCAGAACAAGGTTTCCCTTTATTAAGGCGGGACAGAGAATAAGAAAACTAAAACACGCTAGCTGCTTTCTAAATACTAACAGAAGAGATTTATTCTAATGGATTTTCCATGAAAAGTCTTAAGGTCTTATCCAGAATTTACACTTCCAGAGTCTCCAAATTTCAATGAGATCTCTACAGAAAGAGTAAGAATTTTCATGTACAATTTATGCTTGCATGCATGAAATATACCTCATGTCAGGAGGATACAAACTGTTAAGAGGAAAGTCTGGTCCAATGTAAAACAATAAATAGAGGCACTGATAACCAGGAGGCTGCCTGGTAACTCAGCAGACTTGCGTTCCTCGTGCTTTCTACAAGTAAGGATCCTTCCCCTCTCCACCTCCAGGGTCAACTGTACTTTCAAGAGAATTCTGAATGGTAAGAAATGCATTTTTGTAGAAGGGAAGGGGGGAGCATAAGATGGAAATGATTTATTACCATAACTGAAGTAGAAGAATAACCCATTCATGTGCAAGGTCATCTGTTGTTCTATATCATTGTGCTAATGAATCACCGTTTGTTTATACACTGGGAGTGGTACCTTACCAGTACAGAGAGGAAACAGAGACTGTTTGCAGAAGGGATTATGCCAGCAATTTTAGTGAAAACTTCTAATTCCAAAATAGCTGGTTGAAGAAAGGGCTGCATTCATACATAAACCTGCAGAGACTTCCCCACCTTTTTGGGCTGTGTGAGATTTAAACATATTTGTCTTAACGCCAGATCTGTGGCCATCTGATCTGAAGCAGAATCTGACAGGTCAGACACTGATGTATTATGAACTGCCAAAAGTACAAACTGGGGAGCACAATGTTTGTGCTTCTTCCACAGCTAGAGTATTCATTAGTGGTTTAGAGGAGAAGAGAAATAGAAAGGCTGTGACAGGGAATAACTTTACTGGTAATATGACTAATTTTTGCTTTCATTTTCCACCTTTTCCCTACTTTTAAGAAATAAGTTACCTCAACTATGAGACATTTATTCCAATAACTCTTAATTTGGATATTTAGGAATTTTTCAGTATGTTCAAATGTTGCCAAAAAATCTGAATAGAGAGAATCTCTTAGCTTAAATTCCCAAGAGGTGATTTTTTAATTTGACCAAACCAGTTCAAGGGGCTCCTCTCTGAAAAGGATTGTTTTCAGAGTGGGTTTGTGAATAAGAAAACCAAAAGGTCACATGAAACCTGAGGTTTTGACTAAACAATTCCAGTTAAAGCCTAAGTGGGAAAAGAAAAAAAATCAATAAAGTTTAGGAACCATTTTCTGATAAAAACTGTTCTTTCTTCCCCAGCATGGTAGATTTCTCTTTTTTTTTTTTCTTTCTCCCAGATTCAGATGATTTGAAAATTCCTCAGGGATGAATTCTGAGATTTTAATGCAGTTCTTTAACCTGAGCACATTCTTGAGAACCACTGTGAGGATGCCATCTGTCTTGGATGAGATGGCTGCAATGTTCACTCAAAATTATCGCAGGCCTGATTTTGTCAGCCTTCCTTAACTGAGAACTCTTACATTAAATACCCAGCTGGGCTGGAACTACATAGGTAACACTAGCAGAATTTCATTCTTCAATTCAGGAACTCATTTTCAATCGTGGTCAGTGTATTTGGAAACCTGTTGTCTAAAAGGTTAAAGTGGCATCCTTTATGAGCTTGACATTCTTGAGATTCCCAGATTCTTGCAGCATTTAAAGGTTTTGAAGGAAAAGCCTTCTTTATTAACCTGATATATGCAGCACAAAGTAATCCCAACCCCAAACATAAATTGTAGACACTCCAAATGTTGGAAAGACTACTAATTTCACATTTACAGGAGAATTACAACCAATGGAATTACTAAATGCCTTTTTTCCCCCCACTCTGTCACAGGACTTGACTACAAGGATGCTTATTGTATTCTTAGCTGGAAGACTATAAAACAGACCCGGCAAAAAAAGGAGACTCGACCCATTCAGGCACTTTCATGTACTTCCCCTTAGTTACTGTTTAAGTACTGTGTGATGGATGAGGATTAGGTGCAGAGTGCAGCTTGTATTTTTAACAATTGCTCTGAAACCTGCAGGGGGTCACTTACATCCTTCATGCACAGCACATCCGCGGGTCTCCCACTGTATCCCACTTCTTGACAAGCTGAAGTAATGCAAGATTCAAGAATATGTTCCATCAGACCTCTAATGATTTTCAGAGAAAAACCCCCACCCAGGAAACAGCTTCTGTATAGATTCTCACCTCCCTGTGAAAACTGAACACTGCAGGTGGTACTGAAATACTTTAACTTGCCCATGAACAACGGACAAATGACTACTCTAGAAGGTACAGAGGAGAGATAGGAATGAGACAGATACTTCATTTGCTACTCTGCAGAGCTCTATAAAGAGCCTGGCACTATCCATCTGTCTGTACCTTATGAATGCTCCACAGCCCTTCAAACCCAATAATTTTTACAACAGATCAAGCTTATTTCCCAGCTTTCCACATGAACTGTAAGCCCTGGATTTGCTTCATTACTCCTTCCTCTAAATCTCTGGGAAAAGAGAAGGGAGAGAACTCCCAGGCACCTGGTGATCAAGTCAAACAGAGTGTTGTAGAAAAAGGCATGGCAAACATTGTACATAATTAAAGACACAAAAGAGCCAACCAGCAACAGCCAAAAATTGCACCCAAAATTGATAGCCAAGAAAAGTTTCAGATATCACAGAATCACAAGGTTGGAAAAGACCTTGGAAGATCATCAAGTCCAACCAATCCCATCCTAAGCTAAACCATATCCCTAAGTACCTCATCTACCCTTTTCTAAACACATCCAGGGAAGGTGACTCAACCACCTCCCTGGGCAGCCTGTTCCAGGCCCCCACAACTCTTTCAGTGAAAAATTTTTTTCTAATGTCCAATCTAAACCTGCCCTGGCACAGCTTCTTGCCATTTCCCCTTGTCCTATCTCCGGTCGCCTGGCTGAAGAGACCATCACTCACCTCTCTACAACCTCCCTTCAGGTAGTTTTAGATGGTGATAAGGTCTCCCCTCTTCTCCACACTGAACATCCCCAGCTCCCTCAGCTGCTCCTCGTAGGATTTGCCCTCCAGCCCCTTCCCCAGCCTGGTTGCCCTTCTCTGGATTCGCTCCAGGACCTCAATGTCCTTCTCACGGTGAGAAGCCCAGAACTGGCCACAGCACTCGAGGTGCGGCCTCACCAATGCTGAGTACAGGGGCACAATTACTTCCCCAGACCTACTGGGTACCCTGTTTTTGCTACAAGCCAGGATACCATTGGCCTTCTTGGCTACCTGGGGACACTGCTGACTCATATTCAGCCTGCAGTCAACCAACACTCCCAGGGCCTTCTCTGCCTGACAGCTCACCAGCCAGTCTCTCTCAAGCCTGTAGCTCTGCAGGGGGTTGTTATGTCCCATGTGCAGCACACTACACTTGGCCTTGTTAAACTTCATCCCATTGGTCTCAGCCCATCAGCCCAGTCTGTTCAGAAGAGCCTCCCTACCCTCAGGCAGAACAACATTTCCTCCTAGTTTAGTGTCATCAGCAAACTTACTGAGGGAGCATTCAATCCCTTCATCCAGGTCACTGATAAAGATATGGAACAAAACTGGACCCAGGACTGAGCCCTGGGGGACGCCACTTGTGACCGGCCTCCAGCTGGATTTTGTTCCATTTACAACCACCCTTTGGGCCCGTCCATCCAGCCAGTTTTTAAGCCAGCTGAGGGTCCACCTGTCAAGGCCAGTGGAGGCCAGTTTCTCAGTCAGAATGCTGTGAGAAACTGTGTCAAAGGCTTTACTGAAGTCCAGGTATACCACAGCCACAGCCTTCCCCTTGTTCATTAAGTGGGTCACCTTGTCATAGAAGGTGATCAGGTTAGTTTCACAGGACCTGCCTTTTGTAAACCCATGTTGACTGGGCCTGATCCCCTGGCCATCATGCATGTGCTGCATGATAGCTCCCAAGATGATTTTCCCTGGGACTGAGGTCAGACTGACAGGCCTGTGGTTCCCCAGATCCTCAGTACATCCATGAACTATAGTTGCTCTTGTGAAGAAAAAACAGAAAAGTGTTTCTAGGAAGTAGTAGGAATAGAAGTAATAAGGGAGCTAAACCAGCTAAAAACCATTTTAATGATACCTTCAGGGTAGAAACTGAACAGAATTTTGGATAGTTCCACAGCAGACAAATGGTTAAATTATTATTGCTATATCCTTTCTCTAGCTTCAGAGATAATAACATTTTCTTCTTTTTTTTTTCCCCCTGAAATTGTAGGGGAAGTTATTTGGTATGCACTTAACAAATAAATAAAAGGCAAATAGTTGTGCTTATTGTTAAAGGTTTTGATGCTTAAATATATTGACTACTTCACGATTTTATAAATGTACTTAGAGTCTCACTTAAGTTCAAACGCCTGCTGTACTTTGTTATAGTTGTGGACTAATAACTTTTATAAATAGCCCAAAGTAGCTTTGCTTTCTTTTTTTTTTTGTTTGCTTGTATCCCTATTAGATAAGAATACTACAAAAATTAATTCAGAATCTAAAGAAAGATACCTACTATATCATCTTCTGATTCATGGAAAGATGAGGAAGAAAATAGAGACAGAATACAGTATCATACAAATGACCTTTTCTGGATTAAAAACTATCTTATTTGTTGATAAAGACTTGGGAAAACCTGGTTGAACTCTATGGAGTTGATATGCCAGCTCTTGAAAATACCATTAGAAAATTAAAAAGGAAGAAAAGGTTGAGCTCATATTAATATGCTACAGGGAAGAAGGAGTCTTCCCCTCTGCAGAAATTACAAGAGACTATCCAAAACCTCAAGTATTTAGTCTTCTGCTTCTTTGCAGGATCTTCTTAATCATAAATATACTAAGTTCTATCATCAGCATGGCTTGGGCTTAGCCACAAAAAAGAAGCCCTAATACTAGAAGATAACGCTAACTTTGGTAGCTGTATCTTTTCCCATTAGCTAGACACTAATACTGCACATCTCACACACTCTGAAGCAGTTCATTAAATAAGCCAATCAAACAAGGTAATCAAAAAAGGTAAAGAAGAATGAGAAAAATATGGGGACCATCTTCCCCCTACACTCTGAACCCACCCATAAGCCAGTGGAGAACCCTGGATTTCTTTTGGAGTAGAACAATTCCATAATCTTTTTGTCAGGCCAAAGACAGACAGAAAATTAAGTCTATGCTAATAAGCTAGGCCGTGCCAGAGTATGTTTTAATCTCTTTTCTCTACAGCTGAATTACTAAAAGTGTCCCTAGCACATATTAGTCCTGTTCCAATTTGTGCTCTTCTAAGAATTTCTAGGGATGTTTAAGGTGTTAACACAGCCCCAAAGCCATTTCCAGTAGTAATTCAGGCAGGATGCCAACTGTAGATACAGCTTTTACATACACACCAGTATGCACTTTCTGCTCTCTTTACACTACAGGCACAAGCAGCTACCAAATCATGTAAAAAGTTAGGGCCTCAGCACAGACATAAAATGGCCACCCCAATTATACATTGGGCCACAGACACCTAAACATTAATTTTAGACATGTTAATTTATCTTGGCCATACTTGCAGAACACCATAGGCATACGTAATATCCATTTCAGGCAACGGTGCTCCACCTTTCCTTGACATGTGTGATGTAAGGCTGTTATTAGAACATGTATGCAAGTTTTATAAGGGACTGTGTAAGAGTTCACGTGCATCTGAAAGTCACTGAACAGCAAGATTATAAAGCTTAGTAGTCCAGTGAAGCATGAATGCAGACATTGTCATCGCTGGTTTCTTTTGAACGGGACAAACAAGTGTGCAGTTCTTACGAAGAACTCACCTACTGATCTGGAGAAAAAGATCTGTTCAAATGTAACTTGTTTGAAAGGGTTCATCTTGAATTTCAGTGTATTAGAGTAATTCTATTGAAGAGCTGAATTCCTCATTTTCCCCCTCTGCTAGTGATGTTAATCAGTTCCTTGATGAGATATTAGTTGCATTTAACCTGAAAGGAGATGGATTCAGTCACGCATACATGACTAACTCTGTTAGAGCATCAACAATGAACAGAAAACCTACCATCTAGATTTCAACTGGACTACACAATAAAGGCCACGCTTTCAGATTCAGAGCCCTAAAATGTCAATAATCATGTTAACTCTATGACAAACAGAAAAACAGTAAGCACAAGGGATGACACTCTTAATCTGTGCTTAGCTGAACGGGAAGAAAAGAATATACACAATACCCTTTATTACCACAATTTAGCCTGCACTGTAAAGGTTTTCAGAGATACATCTGACTACCAAGCACATCAAGTGGCATTTAAGCAACCTGACCTTCACACCATCAGAGCCCCAAACATTGCACAAATTACCAGGTGTTAATTCTACCAGGTATTTGGAATCCGAACTCTGTCTCGACAAAACCTTTGATGTGCTTTGGCACAAGGGAGACTGAGAAGGGGTTACCCGTACCCTGATGGGTTTAAAGGTTCTGAGGACTACTCTGAATTCACTGAGGGAACACAGCTGACTACCACTGGGTACTAGTGAATTCAAATCCATTATTTCGTTCCACCTTGCTGTCTTCTTGACTATGCAGGGCAGAAAGTGTTTTTCAAAGGAAGCAGAGCAGAGTGCACTTCTCAGAGACATCCGGTGTTTCCCGTGTACTTCTGGTGTATATGTGCTAGGTGGAAAGAGGTTCAGAAATTATCATCTGCAGAGAGTGATAAACTCTTTGCAAAGAAAGACCTTGCCACCTCCCCTTCTAACAAAAAGTCAAGGAGCAGAGAGGCCATCAGCACTTCCAAACAGTCAGTTTTCCTTGGCAGCTCTGCAAATACAGTTAGTTGCTAAGTCTAAAAGTGAGGTTCAATATAAAGATATCTTCTGCCATGTTAGATGCTTCATGCTATCCATCCCCCCTTCTAACCTCTAGCTGTCATTCCAAAAGAGTACAGAGCCCTTGCAGGGTTTATGAACTAACGTTAGGTCATCCATCCAAATGTATAAAATGGCACTGGATGCACTAATTTAAGTATCAGAACATAGATGAATTACCCAAAATTTGAGGTATTTGAAGTGGTTTTCTGTGGCAGCAAACTGAAGTTGTTACAATTCAGATCACATTAGGTGCACCACACCATCACTTTTCCTTTTTTCAGTGATGAATAGGTGGCTGAACTAGAATATTTTCCCCGAGAATTCACTTTTTCCCTCCCTCTTTCAATTACAGTTATTTTATTGCAAGGTTTTTTATGGAGGCCAAACACTTTTCCTGAGGCACTATAGGAGGTTGTCGTATCTTTTACAGAAGACACCCTGATACACCTCCTCCCCATACCCACACTTCACTTGATGAATGAGTTTTTTCCTTCTTAATGTCATGGCTAGAGGCAGGATGGGACCCCCTGGACACAGCTGGGTTTTGTTTTGGTGTGGGTTTTGGTTGTTTGGGTTTGTTTCTTCAAAAAAAAGATAAATCAATAGTAATTAGATTTCATTTTCTTCAGGTGCATTGGAAACCAGAACCCCAAATCAACATGCCAGGCAATCTCCTCAGTGATAAATAATCTATGAGTTGCTGAGGTTTCATTGTTTAATTGCTATGATAGTATCAGCACATAACTAGAAATCAATGTCCCAGCCTAGGATTTTAAAATAAATTGATTGGAACTGTGTTTGAAAGAGCTAACACATTGAAGATAGTTTTATTTGCTATTACAAATAAGCACCTGCCAACAATGTGTATCCAAAGTCACAACCTTTGAAAACGCAGCTCCTCACCTGACTAATCAAGCAGCACCAGACCTGCAATCTGTTTGCAACAGCCTGCCCTCAGTCAGTTTACGATTGCAGAGTGTGTAGTTTGTTTCATTCCAGCTCAAAGGTTTGATGTATTTCTAGGTGAATGTGTTAAAGTCACAAGAATTCTGCCCTGGCTATTAAATCAGTGGCATCGATGAACAAAACTAAGGTTTCTACTCTTAATTCTGGATGAACAGATACCTAGTATTTCAGGGTACACATCAGGTGTGCCCCAAATACTTAACTCAAACTGCAAACACTTTGGGATTTCTGTCTCCTCTATTCTAACAGTGTGACAATTTTCCTTAATTACAACAAACTACTAAGGATGATTTACACTGCTGTGGAAAAAAACATGCACTAGGGCTTGCATTTCCTTCCCCTTAAAATCTGACCTTGGCTTTTTGGTGAGCCACACTGGGCCCTTTTGAGCACCAAGGGTTGTGCTGTCTGAGGACTAAAGAAATAGCAAAATCAGCACCCCCCTGGATTCCATTCTTTGGCTCAGGCAGCCAGTTTACACCAGCCTGAGCTGGAATCACCACTTCTAGCAGGACTTTTGGTTTTGCCTCCTGAACTTCCACAGCTGCCAACAGGACCCACACTGGAGATCACTATGCTAGATATGTGTTTCCTACCAGTGATAATTTGGTTACATTCTCTAAAACACACAAGGAAAAGAACAAGATAAAACCTTTTTCTGGAAGCACAGTTGCTGTGGAAACCATCTTTTCTCTGTATTCAGTACTTCAATAACTCTTTAGCTCCAATAAAACAAACAAACAAAACAACCATGGTCAATTTGCCCAGAAGCATGCATAGCATTAATGCTGTTTTTTTATGTTGCACCTCCAAGGAAACTGCCTTTCCTTTAAAGGTTGTACTGGCTTTTATGTTCATTTTCTATCTGTCATTGCAACCCCACACTTATCTTTTAACCTAGACATACAACAAATATATACAGTCTGATGACATGTGTCCACATATTTAGTTTGCTTCAGAAAGGGTAAGCTGTGGAATTTGTTTTAGCCATTACAACAGAAAACCCTGCATGCCTGTAAAAACTGGGGAGATGAGTGAGAAAGTAGGAGCAGCAGAAGGAATTTGACACATGAAAATGGAGACAGCCTCCCTAAGAAACCTCTTGCAGCTCGATCGCCCCTGTCTTAGGGGGTTGCTTTTCACTGTTGGTCTCAGCAACTCTGGAGATTCATATTTAAGAAACAGTAACCTCTCCTCTAGCCTCAGCCAGTCTCAGTTGCTGTAAACTGCAGTGAATGAAGTGAGTCAGGTTCAAGCTGGCAAGAAACTGTCCTGTCTCTGACAGTGTTTTTTCAAACTATGCTTGTAAAGCTGATTGGCCTGATTGAATCCCCTGCAAGATCACAGCTCTACTTTGCATCTCTTTACTTCATGAGCATAACTGTATCATATGTAGTATGTATATAAATTTTATCAGATATATTTGTTTGAAATTATTTATTCCACCTTAACACTGCATGAGCTCTAGTGTATCAATTTACAACTACTATGATTAGGTTCTCAAAGGCCACAGAAGAGAAAAATGTATCTTCCTAATATTGCAGATGTTGAGTAACCTCTGTCAGCAAACATCATGACCTCAGAGTAGAATGCATTTATAAACTCACAGTAGTGAATTAAGCCTTATATAAACATGCCTAAGAATTCTTGTCCTGATTTTGCAGTCTGCAATTATCGCTCAGCTTAAATGCATGTGAATTACTCTGCTAGGTATAACAGTAACACTTCTTGGAAATTGTAAGAAGTTGGGTTATTATTTCATCCTCCCCCCCCCCCCCAACTTTTCTTTTGTAAATTATATTGGGGAAAATAAAACCCCAAACCACACTGGAAAACCTCATCCCAAGTACACACATCAAGAACACCAGGAGTGAAAGCTGAAATAATTTGACATACAGTATAACAGACTGGAGATACTTGCTACTTGTTTTAACTACAAATCATTATACAGAACAACCACCAGTTACACCACTTGAGATGAAGCACATTTTTCCTGCTATATAAAACAGACAGAAATGACAAAAATGTATGAAGAGTTTGTTAATTAAAGCAGTGGAGGAATTCCAGTAGGACTACTTTACAAAGTTTTTTTCTAATACAAGTTCTTTTGCAAGCTAATAATGAATGGTAAATTACCATATGGTTTTAGCAGTTTGCAGAAAGGATAGTTTTTAATTTTTTCCCTTTAATAACAGAACATGAACAAGTTCTTCCCAGCACAATTCAGTCTTATTTCTTTCATTTCTTTCCTCTCTTTTCCTGAAACATTGATTGTGACATTTAAAGCTATATGCAAGGAAGTATTCCTTTCTGTTACTTCCAGGATGAAATTGTGCTTTGCATGCCAGTCTCTCTAACATTATGCAGGAGTTTGTATGTAGGCTTACTGCACTGCATGGAAAGAGCACAGCAACAAGACCTAATAGGCTGCCTGCTACCCAGCTGTCTCTTTACATGTTGCGTGCAGCACAGTGAGGACTCAGTGCCTTCAGCCATTCAGGAGCTGCCCAGCTGTGCAAAAAAGCAAAGCACATTTAGGATGTTTAGAGCAAATTAATATTGCTAATGTCATTGTGCCAATCAGAGCAAGAAGACAAAAGAGTCAAGGCCTAGCTAGGCTGCAGACTTAACTACCTTCATAAATTTGGAAACTTAACCACTAATTCTAACCAAAGAATTATCCTGAATCACTAACTGTAACAAACATGATAATTTTCCTATAATGTGTGCCCTTCATAATGTTTCTGTCCATCTCAGAGTCTGTTCCTTGTATCAGCACTGGGAAATGGTAGGAAAATCTTCACACCAGCCATGAGGAGTACAGCCTCCCATTCCATGTCTCCCATACTTCATCTAGCAGGCAAACGGCACCTTTCTACAACCTTCTGTATGATGCAACTTCCAGTTGGCATCATCACCTCCTCAACATAGCTTGACACAAAACTCTGCCAGAACCTGGGTTACTGAGAGAAAAAGAACACTAAAGTCTTCAAAAAACTTGAGCTAATAAAAACATGTATGTAATTCCTTCCTCTAGAACACTTCAAGCATGAGCCCAGGGAGAAAATCCCATAGTCAATCCCACCCAAGCCAAACAATAGGAAAGAAAGGGCTGAGACTGCAATACAACACTGAGATATCCAGCCTTACCAACTCTTTCCTCACACACAGGAAGCCACAGCATTACTAGCTGGCAGTATTTCCCCTTACAGCTCTCAGATTCATGAGGAGGTTCAGCATAGCCAGGAAGACATCCTTTGCACAGAAAAACTTCTGCTTGCTAGCTCATGCTGCTGTCTCCTGCATAAACTATGAGCAGTCTCACAGATTTATACATCAACCTGAGGTGTTGGCAGTTCTTTGGGTTTATTTCTCAGAAAACTGTTTTATATCACTTCAGAAACTCTGTTTCATCCTTACCATCTCATTTGTCCTCTGGAGCAAAGGATCTGCTCCCTGTGGGTTTATTCCCTTCATGCAATTTATTCAGCCTGCAGATGAACATGCTCCATAGACTACCACTTGCAGGCTAAAACACATTTAGTGTTTTATCTAAAAGTCATATAACACAACTATTTTACCTTGCTTTGTTTGTCTCTCCCAATCTAAAGCTCCTCTGTTTTCTTAATCCTTTTAAGTACTCTTGCTAAATTACTTGTGCTAATCAAGTGATCTAATCAAGGGATCTAATTGGTTACAGAGAAAGACCTGGTCTCCAGGCTAGCTTTCAAAACGCTGATCTTGTGCATATGCTGTAACTTCTAATTGGGAGCCAAGATGTCTGCTGGCAGGTGTTAGGTCCTCCTGCAACCTGCTGAGTTATTTTTTTTGGATTGTTCATTTATTTCCTGAAGAAAGAAAGAGGATTCTTCGTGCTTCTTAAACCTCTCATGCACTCTTTGTGGCTTTGGGCAAGAACCATGTGGTTGGAGGATTTATATGAAGTGAAAAGGTTGCGATTCCAGTAAGAAATCCATATGATCCATCATCTGTGATTTATTGGTAGCTACAATGACCTACAACTAGTCCTAATAAAGTATTGTTTGCTTGATATTTCTCAAAATTTTAGGCTTTTATTGACATTACTGCAAGTCCACTGCTTGAATCTATACATTTCTAGGGCACATCATTCATAAAATTAAGCTGCCTACTGTGGGCATAGAGGTGTCATAATCAGAGGTTTTATGCTACATTCATTTACAACTACCTGGATGCTTACTGTCCTCACTGCTATGTCCAAGTGTTTTCCAGGCAGTACGCATTGTGTCTTTCAGGATGGAAGGAGAGGGTAGACATCATAGAAAGAAGAAGGAAGTGCTATATACCTGCTGTCATGTTTCATGGCAAGGCGAGGGGGGGTGGGGGGGTGGCGCAGCAGGGATGGCTTCTGCAACAAGCTGCTAGGACACGCTAAGTACCAGCCGGCTAAAGGCCCGACCTGCTTCTGCCCAAGGCCGAGCCCACCAGCGATGGTCACAGCGCCTCTGGGAATCACATTTGAGGGGAAAAAAACCACAAGTGGATGCTTTTTGCCACCAGAGACAGGAGTAAGAAGATGTAAGAAACTTTGCAGACATCAAGTCCAGTGAAGGGGGGGAAAAGGAGGTGCTCCAGGTTCCCCTGCAGCCCCTATAGAAGACCATGGTGGAACAGGTTCCCCTGCAGCCCATGGAAGATGATGGGGAGCAGAGGTCCCACCTACAGCCAGTAGAGAGAGATGCCCATGCTGGAGGAGATATGGTGGTGAGATTTGTGATTCTGTGGAGGACCATGCTGGAGCAGCATAGGCCTGAGACTGAGAGACATTCTATGATTTTATGACTGCACCCCATAGACATGACCCACACTGGGGCAGCTAGTAAAGACCTGAAGCCCTGTGGGAAAGGACTCACGTTGGAGATATTCTTGAAGGACTGTCTCCCGTGGGTGGGACCCCACACTGGAGCAGGGGAAGGGTGTAAGGGACCTCTCTCCCCCTATGGCTAAGAAGGAAAACAACTTGTGAGGAACTGACCAAAACCCTCATTTCCCCATCTCCCCCTTGCCACGTAGAGGGGTGAAGAAGGGAGAGAAATTATGAATAAAGTTGAGTCTGGCAATAAGGGAGGGGTGGGGGTGGGGAATTTTAATAGCTGGTTTTACTTCTCATTATCCTACTCTGGTTTCAGTGTATGTGTGTAATAAATTAACTAGTTTTTTAATTCTGTGTTCAGTCTATTTTACCATGACATGAATTGCAGAGGGATCCCTCCCTGTCCTTAACTCCTAAGCCTCTCAATATATATTTTCTCCCCTGTCCAGCTGAAATGGGGAGTGATAGACTGACTTTGGTGGGTATCTGTCCACCTGGCCTCCAAAACCAAAAGAAATACAGTCTAAGGCACATAAGAAGAGTTTAGGAGGATGTGGCCAAAATCAGTCTTGAATCCTAGCTGTCTGTCAACAAACTTGAATTTTTGACCTTTCAGTGCTGTCAGTGCCAAAAGCTCTCTTCTATGAATATGCCCAAGCCCATCATCACTGCCTGGTACATTCTTCTCCAGCTTTTGTCTCACTGTGTATTGGTGATTTAGTGTTTCTCTCCTACATTCATGAACATGCCCCCCTTCTCCTAAGAGTCTCCTGACCACCATGCTATTAACAGCTCCTAGCACTTGTGCAGTCAATTGCATGGCACCACATCTCCAACATACAGAGAGACAAGGAGAACAAACACAATACCGCAGCAGTTACGGGCCCAGTCCCTGCTCAAAGGCCCAATTTTGCATTTTTCTATTAAATATTCATTAAACAATACAGAATTCTGGGTAGAGGGACTAGAGCCCAGGTCTGCCCCTCCTTTCCCTATAACAAAACAGTGCTCTACCTATTAGGCTGCACCTTTTCCTTCCTGTCATACAATGTTAATTCAGGGAAGGATGAAGTCCTGGATATAGTAGAGCAAACAAGCAGTCAAACACTCTGACAGCAATTATTTTTGGTAAATTGTGTAAGTCTGGAGCTGCCATGCAACAACTCAGTCCCTCTTCAGAAACACCCTTGACCAAGTTGCTTAACCAAGTGTTCTCCCATGCCACTCCAGGGGCTGTGCAGCAATCAGGAGTGTTTCTTCCTGTGCCAGTTACAGTGACAGACCGATGCTGCTACTGGGTAATGTTATGCTGTGCTACTGGCAAAATACTTTTGGACCAGCACAGCATAGCATTTATATCCCTTTCTCACCCCTGCTTTTATATCCCCCAAAAGCACGCATTCCTAACTAATCAGAGCATTAAAGTTAGAAGAATAACTTTGCACAATGCAGCATAAAAAACAAACTCAAATGTTCTAATAAAAATATATGAACTTTCACTTTTTCATGCTTTTCTGTTAATAAAGTCCATGAAAAAAAAGTGCTTATCTATTTCAGCTCCAGTGCAGCCAGTAAATTCATGCAATAATGCAAATGCTCATCCTCTAGCTTTTCAGTGTGTAACATGGACTTTTCAAAAGATCAAAGCAATTTAAAGAGTGTGTCTAAAACTAGCTCTAAAACTGACTCAGTTCTGCTGTTCCTGATGTTTTTGATTACTTCCCCTGCTTTCTTCTTCCTACATCTCTGAGTAGTGAAGACTTATGACTGCACAGAGGGTTTCCTTAAGAAAGGTTTCTACATACTGTGTAGGTAAGAGGAGAGTTTTCCTGCTGTGTTAATTGTTTACAGTTTTATTTTAATCTCCACTGAGAATTACTTTTGTATTACATTATCAAAGACATACCCACTCTACCTGGACTCTGATTTGAATTTGTTTTGTTCTGCAAGAGCAGTAAAGTAAGTTATTGCACCTAGCTGCACTGGAGCTAATACCATTCACTCTCATAAACAGTATGAATTAGATACAGATCTTCTCAGAGATCTCCTCCTTTCTGCTAGCCTGTGGAAGAGATTTTAAAAAATACTGTAAATGTTTACTTTTGAGTTGACTGAGATCTGTGGACCACAATCAGATTTCTACAGTTTGGTTGTGGTACACCAGCTCATTTTTCTACGAGATGGGATTTTGCGGACCTAGGAGCTACAAAGTGAACTGCAGGTGGTCCCTAGCTGATCAGATTTCTGGTGTTCACAGCCAGTTTCTTTGAACCTTTTGAACAGTGAAGTAAATATATTAGATTTTACTTTTCCCACCAGACCTTCAAATGCCAGGAGATCGGTTATTATGAAAATGTAAATCTCACTGAGATAGTTTGGATCTATCCAGACGCTGCTGGAATTGGTGGAAGTCACCTGAATGATTTTGACATGCAAATCTGACTTCATGTGGGTATAGGAACATACTGATGAAGTATCATACAGCAGATGATCCTTTGCCACACAGAGCTGCTGACTCCTTTGTTTTAAGCAAAGGAGGAGATCAAAAGGTTTTTCCTTTATTTTTAGCCTAGCTGGACACACTGGAGCCTTATTTGCTTCATAGAGTCATCATTTTCAAAATAGTTAAGGCACCAGCCAGAGACCTTTCAACATAGTAGGAAACAAAAATTTCTCAGCCAACATAGTCTAAAATCTTTGGCAACACTCATATCTCATCCTTGCACACCAAAGAGTTATTTGCCATGCTTAAATATGAATAATGAGTTTTAAAAACAATGTAGTCCCAGGTCTGTTTCTTTAATTTTCTCTGCTTAATTCAAAATAGGGTTTAGGAGCTAAGCAGAATTCTCATTGAAAAGAACTAGACATGTTACAGAAATACTACATCAATTACAGACTCAAAATGTCATATATAATCTGCCAGTTTTTCACCTAAGATTTCTTTTAAAGAGAGTTTCATAAAACCTCAGGATTGCTCAATCTAGTTTATGAACAGTTCTCACCTCGATCTGAACCACAATCAGAATGTTGGCATCATTTCACCAGTGAACTCCCTGAAATTGTATCAGTGTACGCCTAAGCAAAATGTGCTTTCAGATCACTCATGTGATACAAGATAACATATTAAGAGCTGCATGCAGTATGCTAGATAATTGCAAAAAGAGGCAATTGACATTTTTCCCCTCCTTTTTGCTTTTCTAGAGGGAAAAAGAGTGATAATGGCAAAGGTGAGCTGTCCTAACACTTCGAAACGTACAGCCGTGCATTGCCAACGCAGTGCACTGCCAACTTGTAGGCTCGGGCCTGCAGATCCTGGGTGGTAGGTAACCAACCACTGGAGTGAATTCCACTGAATATGGGAAAGATTCATCAATTTTGTGCTGGTCCAAAAGAGCCGAAGCCAGTGCAGTGCCAAAGTGCAGCTGTCCACTGCAGTTGAGTCTGTTCCCCTCATCTCCCCCCCTTCCCAGCAGTGCACAATTACAGGCTTCCTTTCCCTGGCTGTGTTGGTTACAGCAAAGGCAACAAAAGTATGTGCTCACTAGGACCTGGGAGTAACATCACCAGTTTTATAGGTTTTTGGGTTGTTTTTTAAAAAGCAGGTACAAAATATCTCTCACTAGGTTAAATTGCTTTTCTTGGATCTTGGAGTCTTGGGTTGGTTGGTTTTGGTTTGGTTTTTTTATGGAATAACATGTACTTCTTGCTGTTAAGACTGAATTTCCTTCCTGTTGCAATTGCCAACACATCATTTATAGTTATTAAGAAAGTATCCATTGATACAATCCAATACCATGCAGGTCTGAAACATTGTTGACTTTTACCCTACTGCACAGAAAGAGTGAAAGGAAATGATGGCAAGAAAAAACAACCTTTTTTGTAATTCTAAAAACGTGAAGGGAGGCAATCTTTCATCTGTTCTGCATATAAGTTAAATGAGAGCATGATTTACTACCTCTGATGAAAACCATGACTACCAGTGATGCTACTAGATACTGGGTTAGGCTAAAAAATAACAAAGGAACTGGTTCATAGTTTACAGTCAGTCTGCAAACTCTGCTGCAAAAACTTACATAGGATAAAAATAACAAAATATCGCCTTACAGAAATTAAAGCATTCTAGATGCCTTGACATCTTTATACTGGTAAGTGGTCTGTACTGCCATGCTCTGCTTTAAAAAGCCTGTTCTATCTGTTCAACAAAGTCTGAACAAGTGAGTGGTCATCCTGAATCCCACTTGCAGCCCACCCCAAGTAGGAAAGAAGAAAAAGGTTTGCATGTGGTCTGCCAGCTGCCAAGCAGAGGAAAAGACAAAAGCTGAAATCTGCTGATATGAGGTCTAAATGATTAAACTCACTAAAGTTTTCAGCTTTGCAAGGTATAACAACAAATGCAGAAGAAGTGAGACCAGCATCTGGAAAGATGAAAATGGGAAACAGTGGCAAGATGGTCATTTCCTTTCGAGCCCTGATACCAGTGCCTAAAGACTGCTACAATGCACTTTCCTAGTCTTGTAGTCTTTGACTGCACTTTCATAGATGCAAGACATGCACTTTCCTAGTCTTGTAGTCTTTGAAGGGAAGAAGCCATGCTTGGATTGATGTTTAACAACGACACCCAAATATTTTACAATTAAATAGGAGTCTTTACTTAGAAGGCTGTTAGAATATCACAACGAATTTAAATTTGCATCGTTATATTTAAGAATATTTCTATTCAATTTTCCATCTTCTTATGTTTCCATACGGCTGTAGTGCTGCTGATAACCCCAAGAATGACCAAATAAACCCCAGGCTGGCTATCGAGGCTCTGCCGCCCCGCCGCGCAAAGCAGCCCACGAGCGCCCAGCGGCGCTTGGCCGCCAGAGGGCGCCTGCACGGCCGGCAGACGGCCGGAGACGGGCCCGCGACCGGCGGGCGGGCCGAAGGGGGCCGGCGAAGTCCTCATCAGGTTCCACCTGGAACCCAGGCTTCGGGTGACGTCATTTCGCTGCTTGCGTGTGGAAAAGACGGGAAGCTATTCCACGAGAAGGAAGACCTTGAAAAAACGTTGCAGTCATCACACGAGAAAGGGGGCAGCAAACTGCTTCCCGCAAAGCAAGTAACATAGAAAAAGGCTAATCTATGAGGTTAATTGGGTCATAGTCCTGCTTCTGCTCTGCCTCCTTGGGGCCTAGTCTGGCTACAGAGGAAGTCATTCTAGAGCCTACAGAGGAAGTTTCCTGTTGGCACGAGTATGGACTGCATGGGTATAATGAATAAGAAATGAAGCAACTGACTCTCTGTACTTGTGTTTCTCCGAGTATTTTATATTGCTTCAGAAATTGTCTTTATGAATGAGGGAAAACGCTTCTGGTTATTCTTTAAGAAAAAAAAAATCATGTCTTGAGAATAAGTTTACAACTTTCCCCATCCACCGGTCAGGCTCGCCTCTCTGAAGAAGATTGCTGTCCTTTTGGGTACCTGGTATGTACAGTCACAGCCTTCCAAATGTATTCAGTGACTTCTCAAGCAATCCCGGGAAATGCCAAGCTGATGTTTATGCAAGTGGTAAGATCTATGGAAGGATCTTTCAGAACAAATCAGAAATTCCCTGTGATGACCTTGTTGAAAAGAGAAAATTCTCTCTACTAATATTGATGTTGTTATGATGATAACTGCATTTTCTTGCAGGACGTGGAATGAAGAAACATCAGAAGGGAAGTGGGGAAAGGAAACAAGATAAGCCGGGCTGAGGGGAAATGAAGGCAAATGTCAGGGAGTTCACTCTAGCTAATCAAACTTACCAGAAACTACATGCAACGGTAAAAGAGAAACGGACAATGCGTATGTGAGATGGCTGCATCTTGAATTTGACCTATTACACGATATCCAACAGTGAAACTATTAGTGGCTTCTGACACCTCACTGGAGAGGCCCGCTGGCTTCTTGAATTACAGCTCCAGTGCCAAAACGACCATTCTTGCTGACTGTGAGAGATGCAATATGAATAGATGGCCACACACACCCTCCCTGCTGGTCACATGGGACAATTCAGCTTGTCAGAGTCCTACATCCAGGCTATGATTCCTGCTCAATCCAGCGCCCATTGGATGTGTGGCGGAAGTCAAAAGGTCTATGTCTTGGACTTGACAATTAGTATGAATGAAGTACTGGGCTATCTTACAGTCAAATGTCTCCACTCACACCTTTTACTCCAGCTGCTGGTCAGCTACCATAAAATTACGTTTGCTTATACTATTTTGGAAGTCTTCAAGTCCTTTATACATCTTTCCCAATGTCATCTCACACTATAAATGTCTTAGGTAATTGGAAAAATTGCCACAGGTCATAAAAAATGGAAAGGTTTGGTTTCTCATTTCTACATTTCTGAAGAAATAGTTACTATGATTAGGCCAGTTTGCCAGTTATGAGTTTCAATCTGTTGGGAAACTATAATTTCAAGCATATTTCTTCCATTTCTCACCACCTACAACAGCATAGATTTGCAGAAGGAGCAGTTGAAAGAGGTAAGAAACTTCCATTTAAAAAAAAGGTCTGATATTACTTCATCCTAACTGCAGGACATCCCTTGTGCAGTGACTAGAACAGCCGTAGTTTAATTGCTTTTGCAACTTTGCCAATTTGCTGGGCTACTGGAAATTCTCACAGTATTTAATATTTTTTCCTTATGGGTAAAGTATCGCAGTCAGTAATGTCCCTGAGAATCTTAGTTTTCACTTCTAGAAACTGAAACTTCTGCATGGTGCAGTTCTGACTTACCTCTAAGAGCATCCAGGATTAGAAAGTATTTATAAAGAATCAAGCAGCTCTTGTACATTCTAAGTTTAATGTGATTCTTTGGGGTCAGACACATACTGTAGGTTTCCTCATTGCCTCTTTGTTTTTCTGACGATGTTCAGTTTTCATTGTTAGAGGTGGTGGTGCAGGTCTGATACAGCACTAACAGCAACGTGGGCCATGTTTTACCCATGTTCAGAGACTTGGAGGGGTGACAAACACCACACAGAGAACTTCTTACTTTTTTCTTCTGACTCTTCTGATGGACATTCCAAGTGGCCAAGTGTCAAATGGAGGAAAAGGATTCAAAAACTTTACAGAAAACAAAAATATGCAAGCATGGACACTGAGCATTTTAGTCATTGCATCAGAAGATGTGATCTTGTTCAGGTCAAAAAAAGATTTGACTCAGAGAAGTTAGTGGCATCTTCAGTTCCTGCTTGCCTTGGAAGGTATTTTAAGGGCCCCAAATCACTTGAATACAAGTCTATGCATTTAGGACCTGAAGTCACTTTGCAGTGGCACATTCAATCTCCCTCCTTTGCAGATGTAGTATGTTTTACAGGGTCATTTTGTACTCTCCACCCCCCCCACCCCCCCGCCCCCACATTGAGACACTGAAATGCTGTGTTACAATGTCTCACATGACTTAAAACCTAAGTGATGTTCTGTATTCACCTGCCCCACTACAGCCATGAAACCCACTTAAATAAAACCAAGCATTTTTCAAATAGGAAAATACAGCAATGAGTTAATGTTAAAACATATAAACTTGGAGCTTCAATTTAACATTCTTTGTTACCTGCACTGTAGAAATAATCAGCTTATCTCCTGAGGCCTGCAGTAGTTTCACATTACAAATTGTACTGGTAGTTAAGGACTCAGGTTGGAGTTTCTAACTCTTTAAGTTAGAGGGATAAACTCTTAAATTTAAACCCTTCACACCACCTGTGACCTAAGTATTACATTGTGCTGCTATGTTTTAATATAAAATTGTATTTGCATTCAATTTTAGTATTTATACAAGAATGTCCAACTGAGATGCAATGTTTTGCTGATAGGAACAGCTGCTGGGTTCCATTACAGCAAGCTAATAATGGGAATATGCCTGCTGTATTTAAAAAATATATGGGAGTTTTTTCCCCCTACAGTTTAATTAGAATGGAAAGAGGAAAGAAGATGGTCTTCACTGAATAAGGAGGTAACTCAGCAAAGGAGATGCATGCATGTACTTCATAAAGGTATCATTATTCTTTCCAAATATAAAGTGGCAGCTTTGGATGTGGGAAGGAGTGCTATGTCTATTTATTTTAAAATATGGCAAATATTTATAGTATTCATGGTTTTTCATTTTTAGATCTCTACTTAAACAAAATCATCTACCACATACATAATTCTGTTTAACCCAAAATTATTTTCCTCTTCAATTTTTAGAGAATAAACAGGAGGGACACATAAAATCAGTATGTGAAACTGTACACATGTATATCCACAGATATACATAAATCTGCACATGGCTGGGTTAAAAGGAACAAAATAAATATGTAAAACTATTTGGAAGGCTGAATTAACCCTACATCTCTAACATATTTTAATTCTGAGCTGCCCTGATTTTATTTAATCAAAGATATAGGAGTAAAACAATCTGTTACACGGCTCTACAATACTTTCAAGGTATTGCCGGAACATATGTGGACCACATACGAAATAGGTAGTTCCTGTAGTGTGATATCAGTTTAGCTAGCAAGAAATGAACCTAATTATTAATGAATAGCATATCAATTAAAGTGTAACACATTACTTCCACTAAACCCATTTTTCCACAAACACCATTTATTCTACATGATTGTTTTGGAAATGTTTTCAGTATGTTTTCATATATATTACATATGCACATGTTTATATATTTTAAAACTTAATTTTGCATCCCTACACACCTAAGGCTGACTACAGGTCTAGAGGACCGATCAGTATCATAGAATCATAGGGGTTGGAAGAGACCTGAAGAGATCATCAGGTCCAACCCCCCTGCCAAAGTAGCTCCCTAGCTCATATTGCACAGATAGGCTTCCAGCCAGGTCTTGAATATCTCCAGAGAAGGAGACTCCACAACCCCCCTGGGCAGCCTGTCACAGGGCTCTGTCACCCTCACCGCGTAAAAGTTCTTCTGCATGTTGGTGTGGAACTTCCTGTGCTCTAACTTGCAGCCATTGCCCCTTGTCCTGTCTCCACAGACCACTGAAAAGGGGCCAGCCATTTCCCCCTGCATCCCAATAACCACTAATGCTTATAAGAATCTTTCCACGGTTTTCAGAAGACTTGGTTAACTACATCAGTTTGAAAAACAGAGAAACAGAATAATAAATAAAGCACACCAAAATTCCAGAAAGAACAGTTGTCTGAAACACAAGTATGCCATTGTTTTTTAGGTTTACTATTGCCTGGCTTTTTAAGATAAATTTTTCATTTTGCTTTAGTCAAATACCAGGAAACAGACATTGCACCATAGTTTCCAGTTAGGCTTTTTATGTCAACAATAATTATTATTCTTTCTTTTAAAGCAGCACTAGCCATAACCATATGACTAAATGGCTCCTTAGTGTGTACCATATTTTTAATTTTGGTGATGAAAACCTGGCACTATCTTTGAGGATTTCAAACATACAATACTACATACAGTTGCTGTGCATCATATCTCATCGTCCCTGTTCTGCACAAGCATAATGGGTGAAAGGATTCAGAGGAATTATTGGGCTTTTTCTACACCATAAAAATCAGCAACTGACTGCTTCATTTTGTAGCTTTTATTGCACTAGGTGTTTGGTGCCCAATAATCCCTACAAGCCGTGATGCTGGAGTTTCACATCTCTGAGCCACTTTCACACAGCCCACACACCACTCAGCATCCTCCTGCCACAACAGTTATTTCCAAAAACCTGTTTTGAAACAGTATACTTAAAAGGCAAGCTCCACAGAACTGCACTGTACTATCAGAAAGCACAGCACAATTTATTCTGAAGCATGGGAACATGATGGGAAAGTTACCATTGCCTGAATCCTTTTTGCATCCACACATGCACAATAAAACTCTGTATGAGCCTGAAAATGTTATAAACCATTTGCTTATTGGGGAGAGTGTGTGTGTGTGAATGAGAAACGTGGCTCCATTACGAGAGTTTTACTTGCAAGAATACATGTTTGTATTCCTGCATATATGAACTGGTGGAAGAAGATAATACTGGTTTTGACTTTTTGTACATCCAGTCCAGAACATTGTCCCTGATAGAAGTTTGCATCAGACTTTTAGAATCATAGAATGTGTAAGGTTGGAAGGGACCTTTAGAGGTCATCTAGTCCAACCCCCCTGCGGTAAGCAAGGTAACAGATACCTTCCATCATCCATATCTAAGGTCTTGTCCTAAACTCAGTATCCCAGATTCAATCTCACTTCCAAGGTTTCTATTTCTTACTACAGTAACTTCAGACATGTTTCCATCACTCCGCCGATCTGCATCATTTTTGACCACGATACCACTCTATTTAGCTAAAAGCTGCATGAGAAATGCAGCTTAAGAAAGTCACTTTTGGTGAACTGTGACTCAGTGGTGAACTATCACTCTGAATCACTGTGCTCCGGAGGGTTACTCACAGGGTATGGTGAGAACAGCTTCTGGCAATGTGGGCTTCTCAGAGCCTGGAAACAGAAACATGTCAATGGTTTCCTTGCCTCTACAATGCCACATCCTCTTTCACTTTGGCGTAGCCCATACCACGCCCTCTTTCCTGACCAGTTCATACACTCACACCCTGGTCCATTAAAGCGTGGTCTGACTCTGCAATGCACCACAACACTCAGGGTAGGCCAACACTGGTAGGCCATGACCTACCACTTCCTCTAAAAGCTGTGGGAGGGAGTGAGGAACGTGTTGCAAAGGGGAGGAAAGTAGTGAGGGATGGAGACAACTATTCTGTTTGGTTTGTGGACACCTTGGAAATCCTGCTTTTTTGCCCTTCTGTTGTCAGCCACTGCAAAGCTGCCAAATGTGTGGGTACATTGCAGGTCAAAGTTAAAAGTCAATTGAAGTAGCATTACAGGGTGATTACATTGCTCTGACTGCGCTGATGGCACAGGCAGACCGCCATAGGCATAAACCACAACAGCAACTGCTGAATCAGCTCCTTCTCTAAGGAAAATGGAGCTAGGCAACCCATAAATCCCAGCAGCTACCTCACTACAGTCCAACAGAATCATACTGCTGCCAAACCCTTCCTTCCATTTTCATTTAGTTTGCAAGGAAATGCAGGAAGATTAGTCATCAGAAAATAATCAAATATTCACGAGGGCTGTTTGGTAGGTGGACTCCAATTCATATACACAATGCCTGTATATAACAAGGAGATCAGTAAGGCAGCTACTGCCAAGCACAGGAGTGCTAGATGATGTGGGGAAAATTATTTGTTTGGATCATCAGCATATGGCACCTATTTTACCTTCTCATCAGTAAAGGAAAATAAATAGTTGTTACTCTCACTGCCTAAGATGAGTTTCCCTAAGTGAAACCCTTAAAGAAATCAATTTTTTTATTTTAATTTATCAAGTATGCACTTTTGAGAGTTGAGTCTTGCTGTGATAATTCCCCTGGAGTCTTCGGAAACTTTCCTTATGCAAGGTGTGACAAGATCTGTCTCGTGAGACAATAAACACCTCAGATCTGTACATGTTTACAAGGAGGTCCACTCCTCAAAGAATGATTCTTCTGTTTACAGTGCAGGAGCTACTGGATGTGTGAAGCTCTTACTCTAACCTGTTATCTGCTGCTTCTATTTATCTCCAGTTCTATTGTCTACCTTTTGCAGGAGATTCCTAGCTCTTCTGTGCAACGGTCCTAGCAAGAGCAATTCTGACAGCAAAAATGAAAAGCTACAAAAACATGATGAAGTTACAACTGATTCGTAGAGTGGAAACAAACACACAACCATCTGTAGGTCTACATGTAAAATTAGTTAAAAAAAAAAGTTAAGTGAAGAATGGGGATGACAATTTCTGATTGCTGTTAAATTTTTGATTGTAGACATGTGCCAGATACTAGCTTTTATTGTGTTTTGCCTTATATAAAAAATCCAAGGCTATTTGTCAATCACAGCATATCCTCCTCAGATTACAAGAAACAAGCAATAGACACCGAGTATATTCTTTAATATGAATCTACAATCGTTGGTTGGCATCTCTGATAGGCTGTTTCCATTTTAAAATGAAAGGAACTGCTGCTGACTGTGGCTTGCTGGGATTACGTGTTTAGTTATGTATCTCTATGATTTTATTTTATAAGTTCAGCTATTAAAAGAATCAGACAATTTTGATCGTCTCCATCATCTGCACTTCAAACCTGTAAGAAAGAATTTAACAGGGAAATACAGCACTCATCAAACAACATTAAAAACTACTGCAAAGAGAGGGCATGGGAAGAGGGAGTGAGGAACAGATAAAGAGATCTCCTAGAGCATACTCTGCCATGTGGGAAATTATATAATCCAGGCAAAGCATGATACAAGTATTTCTTCTGTGTGTGTGTGAAGGGAAATATAACATCAGCTTCATTCTTGTTCACGCCTCTCCTTCATAAAGCAAAAAAACCTGCTGTCCACTGTAACAGGAGAAGGTTCAGGGAATTTCATGTATTAAAATGCTGCCCATAAACAACGAAGTCATCATTTTATTGCAGTCTGCCTGGGTTATATAGTCCTCAGCACTATAATATGTTCTCCAGTGGCCTAGATATCAGAGTGTAACTTGGGTGTAGATGAAGATCTTCAGTTTTTAATTAATAATACATAGCATAGAATCTGAAAGGCTATCTATAATTTATGCATCAGTGTCTCAAAAGCAGTCATTCATGCATTATATATTCAGACAGAAAATTATCTTGCTTTTATTTTCCAATAAAAAGTATATTAAGATGTTACTATGTACCCTCCAAAATGGATCAGTGCTACCCAGAGTTTCATAGCTAGGTTCTACAGGGTTCTGTTTGCTACAAGAGCCTAAATATGCAAAAGAATTACTGACTGAGCACCTCCCTCTCTTCTGTGGGGCTTTTAAAAATCATCAGGCCATTTCTTGTGCTAATTTACACATAAAGGGACAGGTAATTTAAAAAAAAAAGGAAATGATTCAACAATAAGGGGTTTCCAAACTGGACATAAGAAAAACTGATTAGGGTAATACACCACAAGACTTCTATAAAATAGAGGGAAAGAAAAAAAAAGTCATGTTTGAAATACAAGTTTATGCAGAGCTATAGCTTATAAAGCATGTTTAATATTAGCAGTCATTCTCATCATGCTGTCCTATTTTCCAAGCACCCACCTACTTATGGATACTTTAAAAAGTAAAAATAAAAAAATGCATACTGAACATGAAACTCTTGTAAGTAGCTTTCAGTGCTATATTTTCTTCCCCTTTCTGTGAAGCTGTAAAGCCTAAAATAGTGATACCAGGCTACACTGCATTACATCAGTCTCTGGTACACCCCAGTCCTTGTTCGGCCACTTTTATGTGTAAAACAATGTAGACAAGTTACTGTCAGGATCAAATAGGTTTTTCCTCCTGCCTCAGGTGCTGGAGAGGTCATTTCTGGGTGGCTGGGAGTCCCAGCTATCTGACTGTCCGAACTCTATCACTCTAGGACAGAGGGAAATGAGTCACATCTACACTTGCTTTGCTGCAGTTCCACCACAACACATACAGGACCAGCCAGACTACGAGTTGTGTTTTTCACAGACTTGCCCTTCTTCCATGTTCTACACTCCTAAACAACTGTTTGCTTTTTTCCCCTGAAGTACTGAAATAATTAGCTTCAACACAGGCTGAAATAATTAGCCTCAGATCTAGTGCAACAGAGATTAAAAATACTTTCCAATCTCACAGGGCCAAGGATATGATAAACTAATTAATATTTGGGATACATCTGGATGTATGATTTTATATGGAGTGAGACAGTAAGGCAGATCAGAATTCACCAGACAACTTTCAGCAAAATGAGAAAAGACGTACCGACCTACACAGGAAGAAGTATATACAATTTTTTTTAATGTGGATCTAAAGTTGCCATCTGAATTTTATTTCTTCAGTACAATAATATTTTGGAGAAAACAAAACAAAACATTTCAAATTGACCCGCAAGCAAACAACCTAGAAAAGACATGTAATTCCCCAAGATTCATATAGTTTACTTTCCTTTATATGAAGAGCCAAGCATTAAACTGCTCCTGTAGGTATGTCATGGGGGAAAAGAGTGGTCATAAATATTTTCAAGTTAAGTCTACCTCTTGTTGCAGTATATACAACTAAAATTATCACCTCTCAGAATTGAAATTTTGTGGTGAAAGAGCTTTTAAGAAACATTATTCGTAGTAGACTGAGGTGTTATCAAGCAGAACATTTAACTTGGCTAGCCTAAAATCATAGCATATTTTTCCTTCACAATTCGTAGCTCAATAACTAGGATTACTAACTAGCTCTTGGCAGTTATTCTGAAGATTACAGTAATTACACTTCAATGAATTTCTTCATAATCATCTGCTTCTGGGTATAGTAAAATTTTAGAGTATTACAGTGTATGAATTAGCAGGTAGTTACCACAGAACTCTGAAATACAGTAATCCAAATCTTCCCTTATTTGCATTTTGAAATATTATTTCTTAACCTTGCAAACTGTTCACTCTGGTGGTGAACGTTTTCTGGGTTTTTATCTCTGCTGCTAATCTTTTGTTTCTGTTCTGCAAATTTGCATCACTAGGTGTTTTGAGTAATCCAGTATTTTTTCTTCATGGGACCCTCATGATGTTTTTTGCAAGATGGTCTATGCTACAAAGTTGTATTTCTCTGATAGGAAAACAGTGAGAGGAAAAAAGACGCTGAAGAAAAAAAATCTGTTTCACCACAATGATCAGCAATTCTAATCTTAAAAAAGCCCCTGAAAGCTCAGGCTGAGGCAAATATGAAAAAGAACTATATCTTTGCAAGTAGTTAACTGCAGGCAAATAGCAATGTAATGTATGCTGAAATTGCTTCTGCAAGAGGAACTGTTAGATTTTTCTCATTAGCTGAAAAGTAAAATATTGGCAAATTAGACTGTATTAGCAAAACTCTTTGGTCACATGGTCCATTTTGTCTGTTCTGACAGGACTGAGATGTTCATTTTGAAGTGTTTTGTACAACTTGGTTTTGAGTAACACCAATTAAAAAGTGAATAAAATCATTCCAGTGAAAGTTCTTTATAATTCATTTGCCACCTGACAAGTTGTCTTTGAAAACTACCACAAAGTACGTAAATTTCAGGCTATGAGAAATATTCCTTAACAGACATGTTACTGGTTTCTTCATACTATTTGAGTTGCATCTGAAAAGGATTGTCTTACTTGAAGAATAATCCCTATCATCTGGACTAAATTAATTCTATAGTCAATGGTCAAAGTTATGAGCATTACTAAATTAACAGGAGGAGGCTGTAAACCAACACTGTTTTAACAAACCACTACAGCAAAATATTTATGTTCTGAAAAATTACAAATAGTCCTCAACAAATCACATGTCAGAACTGCATAATGTTACATGGCTACAGATAAGAAAATAGTGTCACCTTAAGTCTCTCAGGCATATACAATAAGAAGCAAGTGCTGATTATTGGCCAGGAACTATACATCACCCTTGCTCTGGTTTCATTATTGGATTTCTTTGATTATTCCTAACATTCTTACAAATTGATTTTAAAGAGGAGCCAAACATTACTCCTGTGTGGTTCAAGCAGTCACTGCCTTGCTAGACATAGTGGCAGACACCAATTTGAAAAGAACATCCAATATGATACAAACAAACAAAGAGTAATGCATAGGAAGGTATGTCCGTGAACTATGAGGAGCATGAAGTGGGAATAAACCTGACTTGCAGGAGCCAAGAATAAAGCCCAAAGACAGTATTCCAGGTCTAATAAATCCAGTATGTAGGCATCGAGTAATACTTTCAGTAAAGCAAAGAAACTGACTATTCTCCTACTGGGGGTCTGAACTGACTTGAACAACTATTGATTGTCCTTCTGGTCATTCCTTTCTTTGTGGGTTGCATATGACACGTGACAAACCAGCAGTTCAAGCAGACCAAGCTTTACTTATAATCCATAAACTACTCGTCCAAAAGAATTCAATCTAAATTCTTCTAAGAACATCCTGTTGAGCACTGCATCATGATTTATTAGTGGTGCAGTTCTTCAGTTAAAATTTTCAAATAAAGTTATAAAACAACTATGATGGCAGGCATTAAAACCTCATATTTACCAACAACTACCATAAAATATAGATAATACACATCAGGTATTACATTTCTAAGTATGTAAGAGTACCATTATATTGTGGCATTGACCTTCTTACATGTGCCATTTACAATGGCATTTGAACTTGTTTCTTATTACAGTATGATTCAGTTTGTTACCACTGAAGGCTTAAACATAACCCGTGTTGTACATTTTTGTACAGCAAAATCTTGAGGATTAATGTGACCTGTACATGCATACCAAAACTTAAATCACAATAACAGGTAATTATATGTGAAATTATATTCCATAGTAGGGGGGGAAGAAACTTCATTTCCATTCCCTGTTATACTTGTATATAGACTTTTTTTTAAATCCACATAGATGTATAATGTATCTGAAGTCTTTTCAGAGCAATATAAAACTCTGTTGTGACCACCAAGGATGCTGTAGAAGGAAACAGAGTATGTTTTTAATATGGGAATGCAATTAAAGAATGACACAAATAATTCTCATTACATCCTGGCAGTGCTTTTATGTTCCAGGCCACCTATTTTATATTCTCTTATATTTCATCTCTGTCATTAACCAATTTAATCATAATGGCACTAGAAAAAGAAGCTATTAGATTTGTCTCACTTGACCCATTTTTTCCTTAACTGACAGCGTTACTGTGTAAAGTAACATTTTCTTTTGGACTCATGTTACCATCTGGATGTGCTTTATTATTATTTTAGTAGATGTGCAACTTAAGTTAAAAAATGAAGGTCTAAAGCACCATTTTCTTGCTTCTTTGAAAACCATCATACAAAGTGAGTAACACTCCTGTTTGACATCTCTTCGTAAGATTTAACCAATATTTTTAATATATACCATATACTTTAATTTCTCCTTTTTTCCACTAGACAAGAAGAGTGGACACCCAGCTAAATCGATTCTATTTCCTATAGTAACATCTCATAGCAAAATGAAGTATCTCTGTGTATAGGCAGATAAAGTAATTCAACTATAGCATGAACCCACATACAGGCAAACCCCTGCTAAAATACAAAACCAAAGCGTATTGTCTAACATGCAATACTCCCACCTGCTCATATTAGTGATTGTAGCAATATGATCTGTATTGTAGTATAACCTAGCAATAGTATCACTGGATTGTACGATGAAAGCTGCAACTAAAAGAGTTTACAATGAACTGTGAATAAATCTTTCAAGACCACTTCAAGCTCTTTAACAGACAAAAAGTTGTTCAAATCTTAGTTTGTTTCTGTAGGAAACAAACATGTAGTATATGTAGGAACTTATACTGGCACTGTATTTATATGAATTATATCCAAATGAGAAGCCACTATTCCAATAATAGCAGTATATTCACAAAGGGAAAAACAAAACTGGTATTAGCCAGAAATTAGTTTTGAGAAGACCAGTGAGAAATTAAAGCTAAAAAGCATTACAGAAGTTTATAATTATCCCCAGATTAGTATTATGAATCTCTGATGTTTGGAGATAAGCTTATACTTGAAGAAAATGTATTAAAACCAAGCCTGAAATTCATATTGAGGACACCCAGACAACTTAAACACAACACTGATGTCATTCCCAAGATAGGTTTTTCATGTTTTAACATGGATTATTTTTTCCCCCTCTAATACAGCACTGCTTCACAACAAATGCTGAGGTTGCTTAATAATTCAACTATTTTTTCCTTGCCTAGAAACAGTGAGTATTCTTACACTTCCAGCATGAATGATAAATTCCTTGATTTTATTCTATTTACAAAGTGCAGTCATTAGGAGGTTGAAGACCTGGGCAAACCTAATTCTTCTGCTGGGCTTGCAGAGCAGACCTTGACATGAGACTTCATGGCAAAGTAAATAATTTGTCAGCAGGAGTCTTTGCTGGAAATGGCATTGGCAGTAATACCGTGTCATATGCAGACATTACACCTTATCACAGACCTTCATTACTGGGCTGGTATACGAAGAAGTAAAAAACCATGGCAATAACCCTGCAGTTAGAAAATGCAGCTACTTGTTTCTTAGAAATAAAGCTCCTGGTGGTAGGCTTTGCTATACCTAAATACTCGTGGGTTGCAAATAGTCAAAGACCAGCACCATGCTCACCATTACCCCTGCTGTTCCCACCATTGTCCTTCACAGGCCGGTATCACTGTCTCAAAAGCTGTGGTGGCAGCACCAGCTCAGGGAAACTCAGTGTTCAAGTGTTCAGCTCAGTAGCAAAGACTCAATCAAATTCAACTAAGAGCATAAACCCAACTGTCATCAGGTAGGGATTACAGGGCACATACCATGACAATCTGTATTCCACCAAAATTCCTTCTTGAAACTGCCACAATCCTCACCAAGTGTTCTCCTCCCTTAGAGTATGATCTAACAACCAAACTTCTGCAGTACCTTCAAGTCTCCATCTTTTCTTCAACCTGTACTACACAGTCTCCTTCTGGCCTTATCTGGATCTCCCTACACCTGGCACCGGATTCCTTCTCTCCTGGAGATGGGAACACATATTTTGCCTGCACCATTGCAAGCCTTTGTGCACACCATGCGCACTGTCCAACACTACAGCAAGGCCTCCATGTGGAGCAGAGTTTCTTGCTTTTGGACTCTGCTGAAGGCTCATCTTTCTACAACAAGTAGAGGCCTGCTGGCCTGCTGTTGTTTGATTTAAAATCTGAGAGAAAATCTCATTCTTCCTTTTAGGTCTCATTTCCACAGTTCTGACTTACTTTTCTTTCCTCTCAAAACGCAAATAAATGGCCTGTCAAATTCCATTTTGACAGGCCATTCCATTCCATTCCATTCCTCATCCTAACACTCCAGAATATTTTTTTAACTGAAATTACAGAATTCCAAGCTTAATTTCAGTTATTTTTATATATAATTTATACTGTGTTAGTTTTTCTTTTTATGATTTTTTTTTTCTGCTGTGAAGATCATCACACTTCAGACCACTAAATCATTCCAATCATATCCAACCACATTACCTAACTTGTCTTTTAAGAAGCAGCAATCATTATTACCTTGGCAAAGTATTCAGATACGGTATTTCCAAATGTTTTTCTTTGACATATTGCTTTCTTCATTATAAGGTATCTCCTTCCTGTTCACCCTGCTCACAATTCAAGACTACTGACACTCTAGTACAGCATCCCATGTCCAAAAATACAGTACTGGAATGAGGTATTGCCTAGATACCTGTCACTTCAACAAATGAAACTTGAAGGGGAAAAAAAATGAGCAGAAAGGCACAATGGGAGGTATTTTGGACTCTTCCTGATGAACATGAAGACTGACAGGATTGGATCTGGTCTGGATTTTCCCCATGTATATGCAGCTAGAGGCTTCATCTCCGTGACAGGCCAGGCCAAAACAGATAGTGACCAAAACTACTCATTAGCAAAAGCATACAAAAAAAAATCCCATAAAACAAATGAACAAACAAACAAACCCCACAAAACAAAACCCCCAAACAAATCAAAACAAGTATCTGCCTGTGCAATAATGACAGAAGTAGGAACGGCTCACCAAGGTTCAGTTTTTCAGACATTTTGGCTGGGACCTGTCCCTGCAGTGAGCAATGTCTTTACAGTAGTGGTTGCCTGAAGTCCAGTCTCCTACAGATTTGTGGTTTGTGGTTGATTGCCAACTGCAAAGGTTTTGTCACGCTGAGGCATCTACAAAGACTGCCTCAACGTGGGTTTTTCTTTCCCTAATTGTGCTTGAATTCACTCTGCAGCCTTTCCTTCAGATAAGAGAGCACTAAGAATTTCTCCTCTATTTTTGTTATCTGTGTTCCTGAAACTGATACTCAGGAAATTCACCTCTGAGATCTTTAACAAATTTCATTAATATCAGCCACAAGGCATTAAAGTCCAGGTAGATAAAGGGAACATGTCTAAGTTCAGATAGGCAAGTAGCACATACCTAAGTGTGAAGTGTAGTCAGGCAAGCTTTGCTTCCTTTGGAAACCGCCTTCATTCACACTTTTTTCTTCTAGAAGGTGCTTTCAGTTTTCCTGTAATCCTATTTTAAGGGCAACTACAGCTCCTCATGGTGGGTCTGGTCTTTGTTTTGAAATGGAGAGATGCTACATCGTCCACTAGCTCCTGACTACATCAAGATCCAGCATAACGGCATTTGCTGTCTCTCTCCTCTGTAAACTGCTCCATCTCACTTTTTTTAGGATTGGTTTTCCTCTGTGACACATCAGAAACTAAATATGTGGCATAATATCGTGGAGGTGTTAAATCATGCCACTCCAGAACACTTTCCTGGCAGGGTATTGAAACTATGACGCTATGAGATCTCTGGTGGATATCTCCCAGGCACCCTTCATCCCCGGTGAGCTTTCTACAATGCAGTGGTTCCGTGGGATGCCCTAGGCTCCCTGCTGCGGTCTCGCACTAAACCCTAAACTCTGCAGAGCTGGAAATGCTCGATTCCTTCCTCATTTTCTCTCCGCAGCCAAGCAACTTCGACGGTGGAGGGCTCTCAACGCGCTCAGAGGGAGCAGGGTGTGGGTGCTTCCGCGGGCGCGCCCCTCGCGCTCCCACCACAGCCTCGGCGGGCACGATTCCCGCCAGGGGACAGATAGGGTAAGGCCAGACCTCGCGGCGAAGCCCCACAGTTGGGAGGGGCCGGAGGACGGCCCCAGGCTTCCGGCCCGGTAGCGGCGACCTCAGCGTCCGGGACAGCGCCCTCTGGCCTGGGGTAGAGGGAAGGAGCGAGTGAGCGGGGCGGTAGCAGTAGAAGCGGCGGCAGCAGCGGCGGCGGCAACGGCAGGATGCGCCCGGCAGGTCGGTGAGGGGCGGCTTGGGGGGCGCGGGCGGGCTACGAGGGCCTCTCCCGCGAGGGTAGGCGGAGGTGTGAGGGTGGGCGCGCGGCTGACCGTTAGCATCAGCCGTAGGCGCGAAGGTCGGCGGCTGCCCCCCCACGGCCGCCGTGCCGCGGCTCAGGCTGAGGGGCGGGGGAGCCGCCGGGCTAAAGCCGTGCACGGGTGGGCCTCGTGGGTAAGGAGGGGTTTTGTGGGGCTCGGCGTGAAGGAGGTCTCTGGTGCCCCAAAAGGATGTAGTCGTTTTTTCCATGGCGGCTCACGGAGCTGTTGGTGAAGGATGGGACAGTGGCCTGTGGTGAAACTCCTGTGGGCAAATGGGATGCGCTACTCCCTGGGAAGGGCTTTTGCCTACCCAAGGTGTTGAAGTGTCCTGTTGGAGTGGAGACACCTGTGTGAGGTATTCTTTGCTTTTTTGTGGTAAAGCTGGGTGGTTTTTTGGTGTGTACCCTGTTGGAATGGCTAGTCCAATTTTTTTTCCTTTTCTGTTTGATGCTTCAGCTCGTGTTACCTGTTTACATGTTTTCAAGACAGATTATGTTAGAGTTTTTTATTGAGGCAGCTGTTCTTAGCACCTGAAGACAGTTTTAGATAACTTTTCTTTGAAAATAGTCTTCAATGACAAGTGGCGTTAAATGCACCTATTATTGTCTCACAGTACACAATGTAACTTTTCTGAAGTAAGTCTAGTACCAAAAAGTAAGGGAGTGAAGGAATAAAAGTTGTATGAGCAATGTTATTTCTGTCCTACATGTTTATCCGCTCTGGGATGGTCTTAATTGGTCATCACATGCTGTGTTATTAATTAAAAATTTATTATCATTTTTCAGTCTCTCAGCATTCAGTATGGAATTCAGCCTTATTTTATACTGTGCAGCAAAACTCTGCTATACTTTGTACAGAAATACTAATTTCTTCACTTTTTTTTTCCATTGGAGTTTGTTACATTATCTGTATGCCTCAAAACTGTTAGAATATATTTTGTTACTCCCTTGATAGTATAGAAATGTATTATCATCCTATTTACTGGTGGAAAAAAAAAATGATGAAAAAGGTAAAATTACTTACGAAGGTCACATATGAAATGGAGGTAGTCCTGAATCTGAACAAGGAACCTCTGACTCCTGGTTCCTGTGTTCATTCTTGCCAGTTATGTTTCCTTATTCACAGAAATTATGTGTATTCAGAGCTCCCATTATCTTAATATGAATTTGCAAGGCTGAAGAGCACTTAAACCAGTGACTGCAAAGTTGGTTACTCAAAGAGGATATCGATGATGTGCAGCCAGATGCCAGAGGTTTGGTTTGCTTAACACAGGGAGCTCAGCTTTATCTTCGCAAGTTCTATTACTTGGGACCATATTTTATCTTGATTTTAGGAATGAGGAATTGAGAGAGTGATCTTTAGTGCATAACCTGTTAGCATTGTTAGTACAAAAAAACCCAAAACTGTTTTTCGTGTTTGATATTTCAACTCATTAGTGTCTTGCATGTTTTCAGGACAAATTATGCAAGAGTTTTTATTAAGGCATCTGTTTCTAGCACCTCAAGACAATTTGGGATAACCTAAGACTTGACTCTGCAAAGGATACTCAATACTTTCATTTACTGTTGTGGTTCACCATTTTAAATTACTAGTTTGGATGTCAAGACAGATGTGAGTAGTTTGGGGCTTTTTTTTAGAGTATCTGATTTTATATCTTAACATCAAAGTAACCATATTAGATATTATAAAATACAGCATTCTGATGACATTAGCACTGCAAACCATTTCTACCTACTACTGTCATGATACAGGTGAAAACACTAGAGAAGGGCAGGGCAGTATTGCAAGTTTCTTTAAAGAAAAAAACAGTGTGCATGAGCAAAACCACACATTTAATATAATTTCTAAATATGTATGTGCTATCCCAGGTACTAGGCAAACAGATATTCCTAGATGTGAACAGTCAGTTGTATTCTGATAACCATAGAGTTTTGCTCAGTGATCACTTTTACGGTTGTGCATGACCTGGTGACATTCAGTGTAAGGTTTGACTTTTAATGATTAAAGGCATGTGAAATTGCTGGAGTAATTGCTGATCAAAAACAGCACCAAAGAGGGATGGCCAGTTTTCCAGCTGGTTACACGCATTGGCATTGCCAGGGCCGTTAAGTGTAGGTTCAACTAGCAGTGAATATGCTGGCCTTCTACTCTGTCGTCATTTGTGTCTGTCACTTTTTCATGTAATGGAAGCAGTGATTACTGAAGTTTGCATACAAACTGCATTCTGAGTTTCTGAAAAAAAAATCCCTGTGTCCAGGGACTAGAGAACCACAGTGTCACTGTTCTCTTGTTTGTATATCTCTTGAAGCTGGTGTTCGGTTAGCTTGTATGCTCCTTTATTTGCTTGTAGGTGATAAAGAATGTTTTAACTCCTCTAATAAGCATAAGTGCCGCCATGCAAAAAACAGCAGCAGTAGCTTGTGATACATTGTCCTGGGAGGTCCAGTCATTTCTGGCTATCATCAAAACGATAAAGTTGCTCAGGCCTTTTGTATAAATTGACACTATTGCAACATGATCTGAGCTAAACAGGTGGGATGTATTAAGTATAAACAAAAGCAGTCATAAGTACAGAATGGTATTTTAAATATCTAGGCATTTTGAAACTGCCCTGAAGAAGACTATCATGAATACCGAGATCTACATTTTAAACTGGGACCTATTTCATGTGATAATATCTGTGATTCTTTGGTGTTCCTTGGCTTCCTGCATAATAAGAACACAAAGTCTTGTATTAAGGCATGGAAGGTCATTTTTGCTAGCATGGGCCTGGCCATTAAAGAAAACTGGTCTTAAGTTGTCCCATCTTTACTTTCTTTTTTCAGTGTTTCTGTGAGTCTTTGTATACAGTTAAATAAATTAAGGGTTACATGTTTGACATTGAGATAGTTATAGCAGCGGTATAGCTGAGTTAGGAAAGCACCCTTTTGCTTTCAGATCACATGCTTAACAGCTGTAAGTGGCTTGAAACTTTATACAGGTTTTTATAAATAGCTACAATTTGTGGCTATGGTTCACTGCTGCTTGTAAGCTTAAGGCTGATAAGCAGTCATTTTAATTTTGTGACCGATTGCTGACTAATGACTCTGTTATTGCCAAATACTACATACTATTAGAAAACAAATTCACAACAGTAAGTACAATTCATTTCAGCGGTATCTTGAAATCGCTTTCATGATATATGAAAACTCACTACATATCTGTAGGCAATAGTTACTGCCTGAGCATAGCCTACTCAGAATATCAGCATTCTGTGGTATTCAGTCACTGCTTGTAGTAGAGAACAGTGTTTTACTACTATAGCATCTGAGCATTGATTCAGAGCATTCAACCTTGAAGTACATAATAATGTATACTGCAATTAGAAAAGCAAAACAAACTTCCTTCTTCCTTCCTTTTTTGTCATCAAGATAGTATCAGTGTACTTCAAAAAATATAAGTAAATGTCAGATGTTATTTTTAAAAATACTAAGAGTTTTTTCAAAAGCATGAGGTGCCAAGTAGTTTCCATTATTTTTAGATGAGTGTTTGTGGGTAGTTCATGGACAGGTCTTCTGAAATGTCCACATTTTTTTATAAAAGCCTAGTTGTTTACATTCCTTGAAATACTTGGGATTTCTCTTCAAAATGCTTAAGAATCACTGTTATGCTTTACCATACGTGGAACTGCAAGTTCTTAGTCTTTGTGGACTCAAGTCTTGGATGGGTGACACAGATACTGAGAATATGCAGGTCTGCTGCAGTAAACCTAGATGTTAACTGGTCAGTTGCGTGAAGACTTTCAGACCAGTATCTTTCAACTTGTGTGGAAACAAAATATTAAAAGGGAAAAAATACATGTATTTATGTATTTATTATAACTTGCTTTTGCTGCGTGCTTATAAAATTAACTTGAACGTGGTTTTTAGAGTGGTATCTCATTTCTATGTAAAATGCTGAAAAACTATTGTTAGTGTTCAGACATATGTGTTCTATAAGATCAGAGCAAAAATTGTTGTGAATGCACTTAATTACAGGTCCCACACTGTCTTAAACAAATAGAATGTAATTCCATTGAGGATAGAAAGAATCAAATATTCAGGGTGCTGTAACACCGGGACGGGGCGGGGAGGGGGGGGAAGCAGGTAAGTCTTAATACAGGAATTCTTTGCTGTGCAGGTAGACCCAAAGCTAAATCTAGAGAAAGATAGTCCTAGCAATAAGAATTCCTTTGGATGGGATGCTGCCCAGAAGGATTTTATTCCTTTCAGTATTTATATTAGTTCATTGAAACTTGTTATCCTTTGTGTTGAATATCTCACTTTAAGATTCTGGCAATATTTCTTTAAAAAAGAAGAAAGATAGTAAGATATCTTAAGTTAAACGTTTTTACCCCAGAGTCACATCGAAAGCTAGGAATGATACCCAAGATATGAATGTCTAATGATACAAACCCAACACCCTTATCTCACTATGTAAAAAAAAAAAAAAAAAAAAAAAATTATGATGAAGATGCTGTAGTAGTACTAATAAACTCTTGCTTTAACTGGAAAAAAAAACCAAAACAACATAACATATTCAACTTTTTGCAGTCTTTTTGAGCATCTGTGCAGAATTTGGACGCAGTGTTAGTTTGCATTGTGCAGGGCTCATGAGACCAAATGTCTACAAGTCTGTGGGGCCGGATGACATGCATCCCAGCATCCCGAAGGAGCTGGCTGATGTGGTTGCTGAGCCGCTCTTCATCATATTTGAAAAGTCGTGGCTGTCAGGAGAGGTCCCTGGAGACTGGAAAAAAGGTCATGTCACGCCCATTTATAAGAAAGGGAGCAAGGAAGACCCAGGGAATTACAGGCCGGGGAGCCTCACCTCTGTGCCTGGGAAGATCATGGAACAGATCCTTCTGGATGACACATGAGGGATGAGCGTGTGATCCGGGACAGCCAGCACGGCTTCACCAAGGGAAGGTCGTGCCTCACCAATCTGGTGACTTTCTATGATGGAGTGACAGCATCAGTAGATAAAGGGAAGGCAACCGATGTCATCTACCTGGACTTGTGCAAGGCCTTTGACACAGTCCCCCACCACATCCTTATCTCTAAACTGGAGAGATGTGGATATGATGGGTGGACCATCCTGTGGATAAGAAACTGGTTGACAGACCGTAGCCAAAGGGTGGTGGTCAATGGGTGTATGTCCAGTTAGTGGCCAGTGACAAGCGGGGTCCCCCAGGGGTCTGTCTTGGGACTGGTTCTCTTTAACATCTTTATCAGTGACATCAACGATGGAATAGAGTGCACCCTCAGCAAGTTTGCAGATGACACCAAACTGAGTGGTGTGATCGACACCCTAGAAGGAAAGGAAGCCATCCAGAGGGATCTTGACAAGCTGGAAAGATGGGCCCAGGTGAACCTAATGAGGTTCAACACTGCCAAGTCTCAAGTGTTGCACTTGGGCCGGATGAATCCCAGACATAGATACAGACTGGGAGAAGGCTACTCCTTGAGAGTAGCCCTGCTGAGAAGGACCTTGGTGTCATGGTGGATGAGAAACTTAACATGAGCCAGCAGTGTGCTCTTGCAGCTCGCAAGGCCAATGGTATCCTGGGCTCCATCAGCAGAGGGGTGGTCAGCAGGGACAGGGAGGTGATTGTCCCTCTCTACTCTGCCTTCGTGAGGCCCCACCTGGAGTACTGTGTCCAGATCTGGGGCCCCCAATACAAGAAAGATGTGGAACTGCTGGAGAGGGTCCAGAGGAGTGCCATGAAAATAATTAGAGGGCTGGAACACCTCCCCTACGAAGAGAGGCTGAGGGAGCTGGGCTTGTTCAGCCTGGAGAAGAGAAGGCTGCGGGGGGACCTCAGTGCAGCCTTCCAGTACCTGAAGGGAGCATACAAACAGGAGGGGAATCAACTTTTTAAAAGGGCAGACACCGGCAGGACAAGGGGGATGGATTAAAGCTAAAGGAGGAAGGTTGAGATTAGGTATTAGGGGGAAGTTTTTTTACAGAGAGAGTGGTGAGGTGCTGGAACAGGCTGCCCAGAGAGGTGGTGGATGCGCTGTCCCTGGAAGTGTTCAAGGCCAGGTTGGATGGGGCCCTGGGCAACCTTGTGTAGATCCAGACCTGGAGGTTGGTGTCCCTGCCTGTGGCAGGGGGGTTGGAGCTCTATGATCCTTGGGGTCCATTCCAACCCATGCCATTCTATGATTCCTGCCAAGGAGAAGCTCTTAGAGGATACTGAGATGAGAAAGGGGATAGTTTTATAAGCATGTGTTCTACCTTCACAGTGGTCATTGCAGTTTCCTCAGATCTTGAGAGTACTCAGCTTTTCTTGGAAATGCTTTCTTTAGCATATCCAGCTGTCTTGATGTACTACACTATAGTTTTATTTTTGCAACCGAGCTGTATGTCTGTATCAAGTACAGATTCATACTGCAGTATTTCATTGTTGTCACTGATAAATACAACACTGAAATTGAGAAATTAAAAAAAATGAAAATCCAAGCTAAAGAAAATAGGTGAAAAATTGCTAAAACTTTACTGGTGTGCTGTTGGCATTTTCAGTATTTCCTTTGCATATACTAAGTGTGATGTGCATGTGTTTGTGTAAAAGTGTGTATGTATGAACCTAAGTATGCCCTTTAGAAAAGGGGAATAGGAATTTTCATAACTGCTCTTGTTTCTGTTTGAGAACTAGGGACAATTCATGTAAGACTATGAGGCTGAAATGCAGCACTTCTACCAGTTCCTCATTTTTCCCTCTGTGCTGATAAACTTGCTTCAAGGAAGTTGTTGAATCATCTTTGAATAACAACAAAAGAATTGCAAGTGTCTTACACATACCCCTCATTAGAATGTCTTACTGGATGTCTTTATTTCTTCGTTCCTTCATCTTATTAGAAAAATCTTTCTTCCTCTACCTCTGAAGTCCATAGCTCCTCCACACCTTTCTTGTTCTTCTCTTTGTCCATCTGAAACATACTCTAACAGTTTGCTGGGTTGTTTTTTTTTCATGAGTTTGGGGTAAAGAAATTCAGAAGGATTCAGGAGAGTGCATTCTTATAAGGTTCTCTATGTTACTCTCTCCATATAGCAAAACCTCTAAAAACCACAAGAAAACCATTAAACTCATCAGTCACATGACTTCTATGGCTCTGTCTGGTGTTTCTGCCGAAGTGCACCACAGCTTCTGTCCAGCTCACATCACTGGGTTTCTGTTCTATCAAAACCAACATCAGAGCTGGAATAAAGAAAGACCTTCATGGAGTCCCGAGTTTTGCCGTGACACCAAGTTAAGGTGCAACTAAATAGTACAGCTGGATCTAGGAGCTAATACCTAATCCTATATCCCTTACTCTAGACATAATTGTATTAACTAGACAAAAGCACCTTTTTGCAAGAAAAAATGTCAGACTAACACAACACCCTCCCCAAACCTGACCAAGTTCCTGCCAGAGGCTCTCTAACACATACAAGTCTTTGTGTGAGGATTACATTTGCAGTTCAGCTCATGCACTTTATCCTTCAAGTTTTTCAGCACTGGGGACATGCATGTGTTGTATCTCCTGAACATAGCCAGCTATTTTCCTGTCAAAATGTAATAATGATATTTTCACTTACTATTTATCATTATGCTCTCTTCCAAATAAAAATGCCCAACAACCTGAATATTACATTTTTAGTTGTTCTCTATAGCACAGGAGGAATGTCAACTCACACAGAATAGATAATTCAAGTTAGTTTACTGTAGTCAATAAAAAGTGGTAGATTTGGAGGGTTTTTTTAATATCAGATTAGAAGTACAATTGAAATAGTAAGCTTTATTTGTTTTTTAATGGAAAGGATGAAAAATTCCAGAAGCTTTTGAAAAAATAGAGAAATGTATGGAATGGCATATTTGAATTGAACTTTTAAGAAATTGAATAATACATATTAAATGTATTTTCATATAGTGCACCCTTCTATTATTCATCACTTTCATTTATTCATGAAAAATTTACAGTTTAAATAGCAGAAAGGAAAAATATAGTATGCTTGCAGTGAATTGAACAAGGAAAGTGTAGAGCCATGTGAGGATTGCAAATAAAAGCCCCCCATCTTAAGTAATGCTAGTGTCTTCTGTAAAAATCAAAGGCTAAATACAGTACAAGTCTCGTAGCAGTTTAATACTAATGTGATAGCAGGCAATAAATGCAAACAAGCAATACTTTTATCAGAAGCCGTAAGTGTGGTGTTCTGTTTTATTAAGATTTATGTTACTGAAGAGATTTGGGCACTTGCTCTTTGTTAAACTATAATATGCATGGCTGACAAATAGATTTAATTTTTTTTTATAAACAAAGCTATACAAATAGCAAAACATGCATATCTTTTGACTTTATTTGTAAAAGGAGGCTAATTACAAAATGCAGTGGTAAACTGGTAGATATGCGGTACTAAGTACATACTCATCATGACATAATGATTTCCCTAAGTTTTTGTCACTAAGCTGTTGGTTTTTTAAAGTGTTTGCAATAGCAATCACATGTTTCAGTTATGGCTGATAAGCATATAATGCTGGCCAGCACTGTGTGCTTGAGCAGATGTATGAAAAATCCCAAGGTGGCTGGTGTAGTTAACCGTGTACAAGCAGACTGTGTCTACCTAGAACAACTTCATCCTATTGTAACTTCAGCTTAGCAGAAAATTTAAAGAGAAGCTGGCTCAATCAGATCTAACGTGTTTACAACGTTGGAGCTGACTTAAAAATGTGGCCTCTGAAAAATGACTGTTTGATCATCATTATTTCTCAAATGCATTTTGTTTGCTCAAGGGAACTGAAATAAACAATTGATGTGATCTACGTCTCTCAGTTCATGTTTACTTCAAAGCAAGTTGATTAGGCCTTTAAGTATATCAGATAGACCATGCAACATCTTTATGAGTGTCTAAATGATTTTAGCTATGTCTGGAAAGTAATTTCTAGCAGCAGCATCTTTTAATATCTAAAGATAATTTCCAGTTTACATTTATCTGGATCTTTTAAATAATATTTCTTAAAAGTAGGGCTACCTTACCAGAAAACTTAATAAAGATTGAATCAAATAATAGAAGGTGGTCTTGCTTGGAAAGGATGTTTGATATCGATGCACCTTTTTCCCAGCCCCTTGACTGCTACTAGAGCATTTCACTGTATCTCCTATTGCTGCAAGCTTCCTCCCTGTAAAACTGGAAGGCCAATCCCCCAGCTAGTGTATGTCAGAACAGCTCTGTTTAGTCAGTGATGCCTTGTTGCTGAGCACTATCAGGGGAAATTTTGCCAATTTTTTAATTCAAATTTTTTTCAGGTTTTTATGCTTGCATTCTATTTCTAGAACACCAAAATCTTATCATGAAAACTTCCAAATTTGTTTCTCTCCCCTATCAATTCTGTTCCCTGTTCAAGATTAACTATTTTAGAGGAGGCCAAATCTAATTTGGCCTTCAGTGCATGAAACAGTCTGTAATGATTGAATTGGAAAAAAGATTATTTTCTGTGAAAGCTTAAGGCAGACACTACATTTATTGGTTTGGAAACAGAACTCTTTTCTGCTTACAGGGTACATTCAGGACAGTTTCATTTTAATTTTCTTGTTATGCCCTTGCCAAGCTTATTGTCAGTTGGTTTTCTATACGAATTTAAAAACAGCTCTGTTACACTCGCAAACTTGCAGCCTGTACTTCAATACTGAAGTTTATAGAATTAATTAAAAAGGCAATCCATATTCCTGTATTTTAACTTGCAAGTAGATAGTTTATACCATAAATTTTGTACTCCCACATGCTGTTAAGTCCACACTGTTCATTGTGGATGACGTATAATAATAATTTTTATTCATTTTGTATACAATCTCTTCTTGAAAACATGCCTTAAATAATATCATAAAAAGGCAGAGCCATCCTCTGAAGCTTTGACAGCTCATTCCTTGGATTTAATGTTTTGGAGACTTCTGTGAAACTATAGTCCTTTTTACCAGAAATAAAGGGTTCAACCTTAGCCATATTAAAAACATTATACTTTTTTATGTATCTCACCACAATTACATCACCAATGAGTATTGTAAAATTTAAATTGCCAAAACATACATAGCCTCCCCAAAACACTCTGTTTTGCTTAGTACACTGAAAAGAGCCAAGTTGAATTAGTATCTTTACTGAAACATTCTATAGGATTCTTTGGAGGACAAATTAAAAACTTAAATGCCTCTCTTTTCATAGGTGTCTGTTTCTTATGGAAAGATCAGATGAATGAAAAGTTTCACAAGAGGTTTAGGCAACTTTCATCTTTTGAAAGTTACTCTGAACATGATATTTCTCTACTTAGTATATTGTTAAAGTCTTGTTCACTGAATTTCAATGTAATAATAAGCATTTAATAAGCGGTTAATTTTGTTGTAAGTGCATTAAATACTACAGGACCATGTGGCATCACAGTCTGTAACAGCTATGACTTCAGTGGAAGTGGCTATGGTCAAAAGTGTTGCTTGAGGACCCTGCTTTGGTACAAGCGTGCAGGAGTGAATCGGAGCTCAGATGCACGCTCATATTACTCGGGTTTAGCATTGAGCAGCTGTGTCCAAGTCCGCAAGCACTCTCCAACCTTCATTTCCCAGATGCTGTAAAGCTATTTGCACACCAGTTAATAGTGCTCGCTACAGAAGGGGATTTGTAGAGGCCAGCAATAGGTGTTGAGGACCTGAACACCATCCGCTGTACATTGAAGGGAGCTTTTGAGCTTGCTCTAGTGACATTAGGTGTGGTTCTGAAACAGTGTTTTGCTTTACTTGCATCTGAAAAGTTTGCTGTTTATGTGCTTGGTGGCCAGTTGGTAAGGTGAAACAGCCTTGTAGGGGAGTGCAATTAGATATTTGTTTTAATACAGTACTCATGATCATCATTGAATATTAATGTTGACTCATTCTGAGCCATAGCTGTTGCTGCAAGTGGCAATCTTTCCCTCCTGTTAACTTCAGAGGCTTTGATTTATACCATGCATCATTTTCCATTTTGTCAACAGAAATGTTTAGGTAACTGCAAGGCAAAGCAGGCTGGGGAGTTGATCAAAGTGATGCATAAAAGATAAGTTCCCAAGCTGGGTATAAGCAGCTGTATAGTAGAGATGTGTAGGACTGTCCCTTCTGGTAGCAGTGAGAAATTTTTTTTGGTGCATTTTTTAAGATGTTTATGCAGTTATAGCAGTAATCCCCAGTAAAGGGAATATGGAGTGTGGGCAGTATAAACTTCAGATGGCACATTGTAGTTCATATCTATACCAAACATGCAATCAGTTACTGCTGAGCAGCCGGGATGCTAAACTGTGGTACATTGAGGGGTCTTAGCTGCTAATAAAATGTATGTACAAAGAAGATGGTGATAGACCTATGATAGTATCAGCCTGTTTTGAGATTTTTCTTTTTCTGGATATGCAAGAGGAAACTAAGAAATTGGTGTTAAAGATTTGGTTAAGTAATGAAGGGCTTGATCATGTAAGAAGCAGAATGCTTCATAATTCCTTGATCCTGTCCTGTACCCCTCAACCTTCTGAGTTTTACTATATTTGAGTTACACGGGTTCTCTGACTGTGGCGAGATGAGATTTAATATGGTCTCAGAAATGGTTCAGAAAGGACTTGTTTTCACTTTCTATTCTGTACCTTTCTGGCTTTGAAGCTGGAAGAACCAGTGAGATACTTTTCCTCCATTTTATGTAATTATGTAAACATAACTTTCCTGTTTCTATCCAACAGTGAGAATATACAGCAACAATAGTTATGTATGTATGGCATGGTAAATCTTGGAAGAACCTCAACTTATAGAATTTCCAGTTGGTTCATTTCTGGAAAGTAACCCATTTGACCAGAGGCAGTAGTTTTACTAAATCCTTGTGAGGGCTCTCTAATAGAAGAGGACCCAAAATTGATATCCAGGAAACTCTCTAGTTTGGTCCTATTTTAGGACTGGTATTAATTTGAGAATTTATATTTTGCAGTGGGGAAGGATAATTGCATGTGTTAAACTTACACTGAGTAGATATTCATCTTGGAAAAGGCTCTTTGGAATTTCATGTACGCTTTAATGGTATTTAGGCAATTTTTGCAATCCTATGGGTGAATGGAGCAGGCTTGCATTCATGTGACTAACTCGATTTCTCTCTCTCTGATGGGCAGAAATAGGAGTAGTTTGTTATATAGTTAGTATATAGAATCTTTGTTTTAAGGCAGAGAAGTTAGCTTTCAGCTGAGGTTGATGCTGAACTATTTAGCTTGTTTTCTTTGTCATTCTTACTGTTAGCTCTGTTACTGCTCATTTTATGAAGTTACACATATTTATGTAATGATTTTCTACTTCATTTACTTCCTTTTGTGTGCATCATTAGCATGAATGCTGTTAAAAGGTCAACACTAAAATATAAAGTGTTTGTCCAGCACTGATTACAGATTTGTCTTTGGGTGTTTTGTTGATGCTGTTATTGTTTGGGGTTTTTTTGGTGACTATCAGATATTTGTCAGAAAGGGACAAAAGAAATGATCTGAAATAGAAATTGCTTCTCTTACTTTTAATTTCTGGGTGAATGATCAAGTAAGTGAGATGCATAAAGAAGATATATAAAACCAACTCAGGAAGGAGAAGGTCAAGCCATTTGTTTTTATGGGGTGCCAGGAGTCCTCCTGGATACTTTGTTGACGTGTGGCAAAGGAAACAAAACCTTTTTAGAAACCTAAATAAGTATGGGTGAGGTACCAGAAGAGGTTGCCAGAGAAGATGTGGATGCCCTATCATTGGGTGTGTTCCAAGTCAGGTTGGATGGGGCTTTAACAACCTGATCTAGTGAAAAGTATCCCTGCCCGTGGCAGGAGGTTGGACTAGGTGACCTTTAAAGGTGCCTTCCAACTCAAACCATTTTGTGATTCTATGACTGCTCTAAGAGAGTTCTACCAGACAGATTTGTGTCAGTGATAATCCGTAATTTAGGAACTGTTGGATTGTCATCTGTGAAAATTCAGTCTATTTGACCATGTTACAAATGCAGGGGACATGGAAATCTCTGTGAGCAGAAACTGTAATAAGTGGTGATGCTTATTGAAAAACACTGTCATATAATGGTGGCTGTCTGATGATCAGTGTCTGCTAAGTCCCTCCTGTACAAATTACACTACTTAATGTGTACTTACTTGATATAGCAGTGTTACTGTGTGACATACCCAGATCACAGAAAGTAGAAACAGATCAACTTGCCCAAAATGTTATTGCTTGCAAGACTAGTGCTTTCTCTTTTGTTGTATATACGCCTTTTTCTGAGGTGAGTTCTCTTGTGATAGAGGTAAATGTACTGGATTTCATTAAACTTTCACCCAGCACCAACTTATATCTGCAGGACATGTTTCCATTTTCTGTTTCTTATTTGGAAGGAATTAAGAGACAAGAATTTGCAAGAAACTCATGTAACAGTGGAATTAAAAATGACAGAGAAAAAAATCAATAGGATACGGAAGAAGAAGCAAATAAATTGGATTAAAATATGTCATAAATCCAGTAATGCCTAGGGTAAATCAGGATGGGCACATCAAGAGAGACCCTAGTAACAAAAGCACTAGCAATTTAAAAAAAAAGGATACTTTGGTCTACCCTAACAGTGAATTTTTTTAATGGAAACTTTTTTTCAAGTGCTTCATGCTATAGAACTGTAGTTATAGTGTAGTGTACAGGAACATGTACAGGTGCTGGCTGTTTTTAGTAGCAACTTGATACAGATTGTTCAGGTTTTCATGTGACCTTAAAGACTTGTTCCACAGCAGTCATCAATAGTGTATTACTTCAGCTTTATATGCTGCCATAATGGTATATTTTTCCCATCATGATTTGTGTCTAAACCATTTCTGAATTACCTGATTATATTTTGCTAAAATCCACCAAAGGTACAATTTCCTCTGAAGGAAGTGACTGAAATAACACAAAATTTTGCCTGATGATGATAAAGGAAGGTTTGTACCTTGAAATAGAGAACTGAGTTCTGACCTCTGTGTTCCGTGTTTGTATCTAATCTTGTTCATTAGAAATTAGAGCACATGTCCACTGGTAGGTAGGTATTCAGCTGTGGATGGTTCAGCACTACCATGATACTACTATGCATACACTTGCATATGTATTCACAGGACAGAAGAGAGAGACGGGTGGGGGGGCTTAAACCAGGGAATAAGGACATATCAGTCTTCAGGAGAACCATCTTTTTGAGCAAAATGTTAGCTTTATCAGGTTTGATAGTCAGGTTTCTTTCTAGTCTAGCTGGGTTGGGTTGATGCTGTGCAAAGATACACCAGGAATTTATTTGACTCAAGCTTAGGCTCATCCCAATTGTAGGAAAATTGTTCTTCTCATTTTGCCTACTCCAGACCTCACTGAGTTTAGTGAGAAGAATGATGAAGACACAAGGCTTGATTTTATACAGATAGAGCAAGTATTTGTTTTCACACACAACTTAGCAATTAGCAACAGAAGGTACATAAGCAATGAAAATGCTCTTATTGCATACTAGTTAAATAGGCCTTTGAGAATAGAAGTGCAGCCACTCTGCTGGCTGATATAGTGATGGCAGGAATGTCCCATGCTTTAGGATAATTGCTGTAATTGAAGCAGGTGTGCCACAGTGCTGCAGCAATTTAGCCACTTCGTGATCTCACTCTGAAGTTTACAAGCAGGCTTTTATAATTTCATTTCCATTAGTGGAATGTCTCTGAGAAGCAACATGACTTACTTGAAAACATTTTCCATTATCTACAAGTAGTTCTAAAGTGCTTTCTCCTGTCCTTCCTGAGACGAATCCATTTTGGCTTGCTTCAGGGGATTTGCCTTGCAAAATTCCAGCAACCAAGAGCTAGACCTGCATTTCGAGATACATTTACTGGATGTATGTCAGGTGCACTGACTGGGAAAATCACTGCTTTCTGGATGGGTGAGGGCCAGTTCATTATGCTAAGGCCACTGATTAGCCCTGAATTAAATGTTCTCATTCTGTTTTCGAATGTTAAATTGCAGGGGTTGTTTGAAGTGCTAGTGAAACTTTTTCCATAGTTCCTTATTATAATAATTTGAAGTGATCAGGGCAAGCAATACGAAGTGATGAATAGCTGAATCTTTTCACAAAGATTGAAAAAGGGCCAAGGTCTCTTGCTTTTGGAATCTCATTTGAACTGCTATGTACACTTACCATTCTCATCCTCCATATAGCCCAAATGGAAGTGAATCTTTCTGGGAACAGACAAAAAGTTTTGCAAATCTCCAAGAAAACATGGAATATTGGGTTTCTTACATTTCCTTATGTTTTTCATGCTCTATTCTTTGTCATTGTGTCGTGATTCTTGACTGTACCCATAGTCTTATCCTACAGGGTGAAATGAATTGTGGAGGAAAGGGAAAGCAGAAGGTAAACACATTTTTCAAACCTTAAAAAACATGGACTTAAGACTCTCTAGGTAAAGAATGCTTGACAAGCTAGACATCCAGGGTGGAACTCAACCACAATTCAGTCATTTAGTGGCCTCGTGAGGCCATTCTTACTCAGTAAAGTACTTTAAAATGACTTTCATGAGTTAAATATGTAGATTACATATCAGCTAAACACACTGAAATGCCTGTAATTCTAATACATTTCCTCTCTATTATTCAAAGGCTTCTTTGCTTTATGAACATGTAAATATTTTTATATGGAATAAAATTTATACAGTTGATGCAGGATTCTGCATCATTAGGGACTTTTGAGATAATCTCATTCAGTGTAAAGAACCTGGCACGAGAATTCTTTGGCTGCTCTAGCCAGATTCAAAATGAATTCATTTCTTCTTTCAAATAATTGGTTTGCACATTTACTTAAAAATTGCCTTATTTCATCCCAAGGGTATCTACCTAACAGAAGTGAAATGATTGCTTTATTGATGGTGACAAAAGGAAAATGCAAATTGCCTCATTTTAAAAACATAAAAGTTCCTGAGTTAGGGGGCTGGGCTTTCTGTGTTCAGTCAAAGAAAGCAGAACTCCTTCAAAGAGCACTTCAGAGTCTGACTCCAGCTTGGATGCAGAGCAGTGTTTCCCAGAGAACTGTCTGTCTTTCTTGATGGCATGTGAAGTCTAAGTCAGCAATGTCCAACTTGCCAAGCAAAACTGGGTACTGTTAATTTCCTGTCTCACATTCCCCTCTTACACTCTGTATGTCTCTTACTAGTTTGTATTTATATAACTAATAGTAAATATCTTTAAAGCATAATGATACATATGCAGTGTATTTTTAGATTCCAGGTAGGTTTGATGCCATTTGATGTTCAAAGCAAAGAAAGGCATTCTCCTCGCTGTCGTGTCACTGTCTAATCAAAATGATGTAAAGCAACTCAGAATTTGTGTCCAGCTGCAAGTTTGCTGCTTACTGAGTTTCTCCTACAGCTGATTCAGCTGCAATGAGCAGAGGAACCACACAGTGGTAGGCTCACTGGGTCCAGGCTGGACAAGGAATCTGCTCCAGATAGCGCTTCCCCTACTGAGCTTTTATGATTTCTTCTCTATTCTACAGAAGAAAAAAAAACAAACCCACCATGTTTAGTTTAGGTTTACTTCATGGGTTTTGTCAGACCAAAAATAAATAGATACATTTGGAACATGGTGAACGTTTTTGGGAAGTGTCTTGCTGTGCAAGGTCACTTTTAATCCTCAAATCCAGGCAGACCAGGAAGTCGTGTTCAGATGCTTGGTCACTTCTCCTTTGAGATATTCAGTCACTGTACTTATCTTAACAACTTTTTAATGAATTTTTGCTGATGGAAATGACAGAAATGACTGAATTCATACTCTTCTTTCCCAGATGTCTTTTCTGTTATGACTGACATAAATTTAAAAAAGGCAACAACAACTGAAAAAACCCTCCTCTTTCCCAAGTGAAGACATCTGTGACAGGAAGAATAAAAGGGATGGAGTTTCTTCTTTCCCTAGCAGTTGATACTCAACATAGTGTTTGCAAACAATTAGAAACTGAGCTTTCTTCACACAGATATCAAAAGTTAATGCAACTGAGGCAAAGATTATAAGCAGACTTGGATCGCTTTTTTGTTATGGTTGACTGTGGCAAGCTTGTTGTGTGATTATAGGAATTACTGAGCAGTGTGCTACAGTACCCTAACTGGAGAAGGCTGTGGATGACCCTAAGAAATATGCTGATCCATCTTTGGTTAAACGTTGGGTAAATGATGTTCAAGTGTCACTTTATTTTTTCACAAAAGCAGAATCTGTGTGGAGACCTGTGACTAATGGTGTTCCCCAGGGCTCGGTGTTGGGTCCAGTCCTGTTCAATATCTTCACTGACGACCTTGATGAGGGAATAGCATCCACCCTCAGCAAGTGCCAATGATACAAAGCTGGGAGGAGTGGCTGACACGCAGGAACGCTGCGCTGCCATCCAGCGAGACCTGGACAGGCTGGAGAGCTGGGCAGGGAGAAACCAGATGAGGTTCAACAAAAGCAAGTGTAAAGTCTTCCACCTGGGGAGGAATAACCGTTTGTATCAGTACAGGCTGGGGGATGTCCTGCTGGAGAAGAGTTCTGTGGAGAAGGACCTGGGGGTCCTGGTGGATGACAGGTTGGCCATGAGCCAGCAGTGTGCCCTGGTGGCTAAGAGAGCCAATGGGATCCTGGGGTGCATCAAGAGGAGTGTAGCCAGCAGATCAAAGGAGGTGATCCTCCCCCTCTACTCTGCCCTGGTCAGGCCCCACCTGGAGTATTGTATCCAGTTCTGGGCTCCCTGGTATAAAAAAGACAAGAATCTCCTGGAGAGAATCCAGAGGAGGGCTACGAAGATGATTAAGGGCCTGGAACATCTCCTGTATGAGGAAAGGATAAGAGAGCTGGGACTGTTCAGGCTAGAGAAAAGATGACTAAGGGGGGACCTTATTAATGTTTATAAATATCTTAAGTATGGGATGCAGGGGGAATTGGCCAGCCCCTTTTCAGTGGTCTGTGGAGACAGGACAAGGGGCAATGGCTGCAAGTTGGAGCACAGGAAGTTCCGCACCAACATGCGGAAGAACTTTTTCACAGTGAGGGTGACAGAGCCCTGGGACAGGCTGCCCAGGGAGGTGATGGAGTCTCCTCTGGAGATATTCAAGACTAGAACTAAAGTACGTACTCTACAAGTGTTAAGCCTTTAAAAGATAGGGAATAAGGACATCTGCACAAAGGACTCGCTTTTCTGAATCTAGCAGTGTGTTGTCAAAGATGAGTACTCCTTGCTCACTTCTAAACTGAGGTACCTGGTCAAGAGCAGTCACCAGGCCCCAGACTTTGATTTGTTTTCTTTGCCTTCATGATGTGGTTACGTTTTGAAATTTCCAATGTACTTTTTTTTTTTTTCTCTGTACTGTTATCTTTTAACTGATGCCATAAAAAGATGTTCTTTTTCTTATGCATGGAAGTTCTTGGTTTCTGCTTGATCACACTAGCTTATAAAGGTGCTCTTGGCTTGTTTGGTTCTCATAAGATTCAGCAGGTCTTTCCAAAGGAGGCTTGAGATAGCATGTTTTATGTGACATGCTTTTTTGGGCAACCACATACCAGTAACAAGAGAATAGTTTCACTTGTCAGAAGAACCCTTTCAGGTTATGGATGACTGCATAAATTCTCTTACTGTTTCTCATTGCTGAACTAATAATACATTTTATTCCTACCTTTGAGTCAGTTTCCAAGTAGGAGTAGTTGAAGCATGGCTTAATTTTGTCAGGATATGATAGTTTCTATTACATTAACTTTCAAGGGAACAAAATCCATCCCCACTTACATTATATTCCAAGAGCAGTAACTTCAAAGAAATATTTAGTGAAAGGTGAAAATAATGAAGGGGAAAAAAAACCCCTCCCATTGCAAAGTTAAGCATTGTTACTGTGTATTCAAGGGGAGTGCTGCATTAAAACTAGACTTCATCTTTTGTTGTTTCAGGTTAAAACTGTTTTGAAGGCAAAGTTTTGTGTGGGCTTTAATTTTCAAGCAGGTTGTCTTCAAGCATGTAAATATTGGTGTAATTTCTGAATGCAGAAACATGGCATAACAGGAAAAAGCTAAAGGCACATGGAGTAGATTTTTAGGTAGGGGACTTCATAACTCTTCCTAAGGTAAACTTTGACTCTACATTTAAAATCAGGCAAGCATTTAAAAATAACGTTATTTCACATTTTAATAGAATTTTGGGAAGGAAGATGTAGGTTTAGCATTCCTGCTTAATATCAAAGTTAACAGTCTAGAAGGCAGATCAATGGCAGAAAAAAAAATTGCAAGCATGCAATTGAAAACAAACTCACATTTGGTTTCCCACAGGTAACTAATTGTTGCTTTCTTCAAACCAATGAACACTGCACCAAACTGCAGCACAAAATATTTTGCTCTTATGAATCTTTCCTCAACAGTATGACTCTTCCCTCTGTATGTAGCTAGAAAAGACACATTAAAAATGGCAGTCATATTAAAGTTTTGAGATGCATGTTGCAGAGCTTTTCTTCCATCAAGTGTAGTATTAGTATGTTTCACTCCTTTCATATACAAATAAAGTATTCGCCCTCATACATAAAAATCAAAACAGTTAAAAAGAAATACAGAGAACCTTCAAGAAATGTCTTAAAACCCCTTTTGCATTCACACTTAGCTAAGATCAAAGCTACAAAATTAGGTGCAGATATCCCATGTGGAAATAGAATCACTTCATCTTTTATCATTTCAATGCAACTTTCTCACTTTTATCTTTAGAATTTCTTCACTACACAAGCCACATATTGTCCATTTACACAGGGGTAAAGTTTATGTCTTCTGCATGTTTTTAATGATTACTATATGTTGTCATCTCTTTAAGAATATTTCGACCATAGGATTTACTCGTCCATGCCCAGCACACAGGTAGCTCTTAAACTGTGCCTGAATGATTACATCCAACAGTTCCTTTCCACTCCAGGATATGGGAATGCTTTGGGTGCTTCTGGTTTGCACAGGAATAGAGTGCAGTTGTGCACCATTCCTCACCAGGACTCTCCTACATGGAGAGGAAATTTAGGCTCTTAGTAAAGTGGGTCCTGTGGAGGATGCTGGCAGATCCCCCTTCTGCACAATCAGGACACCAGGATCTGTGAAACTATAAAAAAATGGTTTTAACATTCAATTTAAACATTTTTTCTTTTAATATCTCCCTTAAATCCCATTTAGCTGTGTCATTACCCAAGTCCATCATAATACAAGGAAACACAGCTGAGCATGAACTGAAAAAGAGATCTTTTAATTTATAGACTGAACACAAACTCTCAGCTACCGTGAAGGGAGGTTGTAGAGAGGTGGATGATGGTCTCTTCAGCCAAGTGACAGGAGATAGGACAAGGGGAAATGGCAAGAAGCTGTGCCAGGGCAGGTTCAGATTAGATGTTAGAAAAAATATTTTACTGAAAGAGTTGTCAGGGCCTGGAACAGGCTGCCCAGGGAGGTGGTTGAGTCACCTTCCCTGGATGTGTTTAGAAAAGCGTAGATGAGGTACTTAGGAATATGGTTTAGTATAGGATGAGAATGGTTGGACTTGATGATCTTCCAAGGTCTTTTCCAACCTTGTGATTCTGTGGATTTTCTGTACGTATCTCAAGTGAGATTATTTTTTTCTTCCTATACCCTGTGTCAAGGAATCCTACCCTGTTTCTAGTTTTGGTTTCCTCAAAAAATATTTTGAAAAAGCAGGAGAGTTCATTAAAATACAAGAAGAATGGTAGGAGTTCCACAAAGCCTCTCTAGTAGTGGAAAGAGTAATAATCCCAGTGTACAGACTTGTAACGAAGGCAGTGGTAAGAGTCACTTCATGAAGATCCTCAGTTCCTTAGGGGACAGATTTCTGAGAGCAGAAAGCTTGCAGAAATAGATGTAATTATATTCTAAGTCTGGATGTTCAAACTAAGCAAATTGAAGCAAAATGTAAAGAATGAATTCTTAAATATTCTTCATGGATTAAGAATCCTCTTTAAATCTGTATTTTTAAATTTTTATATTTTAGTAGATCGGGACTCAAAATAGAAGGCGCGTGGTGATTCAGTTTCCTGTGATATGAAACAGTGTGGTCAGACTGAAACAGCTTCTGGCCTGACAACTCTGTTAATATAATTTCTTCTTTTGAAACTGTGCAGCAAGCTTCATACTTTTTGTTTCTAGTATTCTTGTGTGAAAGTTACAGAAAATCAAATGAGATTTTGAAAACAAGTAACATCTCAGAATTTCAGCAAGTAGGTTTCTTTTCCTAGTATCATAAACCACAACTTTTCTGTGAGTTAAATGAGAAATGCACCACTACTTATGTTTACAATTAAACAGCATTTCAGTGGAAACAGGCATTTTTCAGGGTGCTTTTACTGTGGAAAATGTAGGGAGTTTCCTTTTCAAATACATTATGACAAATATTTCACCTCTCTAAGGTATTAGTCAGGGTCAATCATCTTGAAATGTCATCACCCACTACCATATTGAGCATGGCCCTATGTGATTTCCTACTGTAAAAAAACTTCTGAAAGGTTGAGTGTTCACAAATGTTTAAAAGATGGCAGCTATCATCCAAGCAGTCTACAGATGTATAATGAACTCAAGAGACTAAGCTGTAGTGTCCTTATTAAAGGAATTTCAGTCAGCCTTCAGGTGGGTAAACTTTGCTTGAAATATTTCCTGAGTAAAGAATGAACGAACAAAACTTAGAAATAATTTATTCTAAAAAGTAGGGAAGTACAGTAATTAAAGCAGCAATCCTGAACTTAAGATCTACGTTCAGTTTCTTCTTTTGTACAAGGACTTAGGTGGGATCCCTGACAACTTGATTTTATTCTCCTTAGATATATCTGTACTTTGCTTCCAGCAGTGCATTCCACTTTGCAGATCCATAGTGTGCCCAAGAAACATTTTAGCTCTGTGTGTGCCCACCACTGCCATATCTCTTGGTAGTCACAAAGAAGCAGCTTTGAAAATCACCTGCAAGGCCGTTCCGGTGCACTGCAGACAAGTACTACTCAGGTTGCCTGGCCCACCAGGAACCTGGGAGACACAGTGGATGTAAAGTGCAGCAGCTCTATCTATTCCAGAGTCTGCCATTGTTGCTCCATAGGGCTGTCGCTGTGAACTAAGCCAGGGGTATTTACCTACCCTCCCATTTTAATATATTGGTCAGCCAATGGTAGTTTTTTATGGTTTTACCGAATGGTTGAAGTTGGAAAGGAGATATCTGGAGGCTATCTTGTAGCACTGCCTTGCTCAAGCAAGGGCACCTAGAGCCAGGACCATGACCGGGCACCTTTTGAGTACCTCCAACGAGTGAGATTCCACAGTCTCCCTGGGCAAGACTGTGCCAGCACTCACAGTAAAAAAGCATTTCCCGATGCACAGAGGGAGCCTCCTGTTTCAGCTTTTGTCTGTTGCCTCTGTTTCATACCGTCACCCTAGTAACACTGTGAAAGGAGTATTGCTGTTCATACTAACGTCATGTTTTACATCTTAAAGAGAAAGCAAAGCTAAAAAATAGAGCTTTAGATTTATTTTTGTCAGGTTTGTAAGTAATTTTGTTAGAATAAGGATAGTAAAGAAAGATCAGTAACGACTATCACAGTATTATGCTGCCAAAATATCTAAACATATGAATCCTGTTTCTGATGAAGTCAGAGAATGTCCAGTGTTCAAATACATATTCTATACTTCTGCTGTTAAAAACTAACTTTTGTATTTTTCACAGTATCACCTATTTGCCAAGAATCTATAGGAAGTAGAATGTGTGAATACACTCTGCTTTCTATACTGCAGTTTCAGTATATTTTGAAATACGAGTTGAAGCTATTCAAAACATAAAATATTGTCAGATGTTTTATGAACATTTCTGTGGACAATCTTTCTGCTTTAGTTCAGAAATAAGCAGATGGTTCTCATATTTCAAGGTGGCCTGTCCTGTTTCTTAGGAACCTGTAGTTTTTAAAAGGGCAGAAAATTAACAATCTGTTGTTTTATATTTATGATCGGTCCAAAATGCATTTGGAAAAAATTTTAAAGTGTGTTCTTCTTTCTAGAAAATACGAAGGATATTCTCGTGATATATGAACAAGAAGCAGAAGAGTGGGCTCTGTATTTAAAATCTCTTTTTGGACACATAGTGAATGAAGGAGGAATCTTACTCTACAATCTACAGAATTCGTCTTTCAAGCACCATGAACTTTTCTCTTTACCTTGTTATAAATGTAAACTCCTGATACTATCATGTGGACTTCTTAACTCCCTGAATCGAAAGAGAAGTTATTTTCTGGAGAAAGTTCTGAAACCTGCAGATAATGTGGTGATTCTGCTTTGTGGAGTGGAGAATTCAGAGATTCTTTATGAGATACTGACCTTAGATGGAGGCAGCAAAGAGATCTCCACTGATCAGGAACCTGAGGAATATCTCTCTGTTGTTACTGGAATTATTCAACCAGGTAACGTAAAAATGAAATAATCTTTGTATGATTATTAGAATTTTTCTTAGTTTGTATTAATGTCATTTGCTAGAGAAAAAATGTGATTAATTCAGATTTTCTGCACAAATTACCTCTCTTCAGCTTGGTTCAACAGTTTCAGTTTGATTCATTTGTAATTGAAGTGTGATGAAATTGTTGTACTCTTAGTTTGGCTTCATTGTCACAGGGAAGCATCTTTGGAAAGTCTAAAAGCTCCCACTGGCACCTGTGAAGTTACCATCCCTGCTTCATGATAAGACTGAAGAGCTGACATACACTTGCTTTTCTTTTTCCTGAGTTAACAAATGGCAGAAACTGCACAAAACTATGGGTTTATGTTTCATCTCTGTCAAAGTACATTAATGTGATAATGTATATATCTCTTTAGATAAATCTGACAGTGAAGAATAATTACTAAGACTCAGTTTCATGGATGGCATCATTTCCCCTGTGACATGCAAAAGTTGTAAGAGCAGAAGTTCCCTTGCCCTGTTACCAGCCCAAGTAGTAAGTCTGTACTGAAAGGACTATAACTACACAGTCTGTATGTGTTTGCACATCCACAAAAACTACAATGAAGCATTATTGCAAAAACTAGTACTTCGGCAATGTAAGAAAAACCCCTCCTCTGAGGATGAGGTACTGAAACAGTAAAGTCTGTGCACATGGTTTAGTTTAACCCAAAGCTTAACTTTGCCAGGCTGCACAGATGAAACTGAGACATAGCTTCAGAAAGGCAGATGCATGGGGTGCTTTGGAAAGCAATGTAAGTTGTGCACAGGTTTCAGGTAGATGACTGTGTTTTCCTTTGAGAACATATTTAGTGCTGCTTCGTTGTTGTCTCCAGGTCTCTTACTTTCAGCTCATGCTATTTTGTCATGATTTTTTCTGAGCAGAATGTTGTGTTTCTTTGTTACCTGCAAGGTGTCCTTTTACAGGCAGGGGAGCTGTGCCTGAGAGAGACATCCTGCAGTTCAGGGCTTTTGCTTAGAAATTAACTAGTTTTAGATGCAGATAAACAACCAAGAATATTCCTTTGAACACACGGGTAGTAAGACCCCAGCTGAGTCAGAGTGACCTAGGTGGATGTCCCTGCTGCCTTGAGTAGATTTCAAACCTACCCAGAATGTGTCTACATACAATCTGGTCATACGAGATCAGTGCTGTCAAAACTCAGTTTAGACTCCTTCTTCCCAACTATATCCTTGTTCTAACACTTCTTGGTTTTCAATATTTATTAACCTTTTCCTTGGTATATCTTCTCTGGAATGTCTCTCAGGCTCAGTTTTGGGGTTAATTACAGTTGACTGGTTTGATTTCAGGAGGTAATGTTTGCAATTTCTAAGTGTGTCTGATATTTCGCTTCAGATCGAAGTTCCTTGGCAGCTCTTTAGTGGAATGAAAACAGTGGGTCTATACTATGTATGTGTGTACATATAGGAAAGAACTGGGCCCAGAGACAGTCAGTTGACTCATGCACAGGAAATTGCAAACTTTTCTGCAAAGATAAACAGTTTCCTAGAAGAGAGATGATGGTTCTTTGCTTAGGTCTTTGCATTCACTAAAGTATTGCATCTGGCTTTGGGATTTTATTTGCATTGTAATAATGTCAAGTGACTAACAGGTGCTCAAATGTTCTTTTCTTTGGCAATTCTCAATATCAGCAACTTCAGAGATGACTACAAAGCTGAATTCACAAATAGTTTTTGAAGCCTCAGTTTCAGCAGGCACATCTTTAGCAAGGATTCACAGACTATGGCTGGGATCAGACAAGGTGAAGACTTGGAGTCGTGTTGCTGCCTGGTGCTTCAGGGTGTAAGCCCTCCTCCATACGCCTAGCCAAAACCTGCTCCTGCCATGCACAGATCAGTGCTTCCTGGGAGACCTCTGCACTGCTGTCTGCACAGTGGAAGTATTCCAAGTGCAAAATTTCCTGTCACCTGGGCATTGATTTAAGTTCTGATGAATGAAAATGTGCATAACATTATTTACCTTTGCTTAAAGATAATGGTGACTATTTGCAGTGTCTGTATTTATGATACTCTTTTGTAGAATCCTATTAAGCTCTTGGCCTTTGCAATATCTGTGGCAGGGATTTTGCCAGATTACACATCTGGGAAAAAAGATTTTACCCTTGTATTTAAAATGTCTTGCTAAAGGGTTATTAAGTATACTTGGATTACTCTTCCTTTGGAGCAAATTTTTTATGCCTTCTGGTCTGTGCATTCACAAGATTACCCATTTCTTCACATGGGTCATCACCTTCTGTCACTTTTAATTGTTTTCAGTGCTTATCCTTTGTCCCTTATGTTTCTGCTTTTGGAGGTAGTGATGAAAATGCTTTTGCCCATGTTTTTCTTTTCCCCCAAACTGTTCATTGCTGCTAACTTGTTCCTCTCTGCATTTGTACCTTCTTGTCTCCTCAGTATTAACAAGAGTCATCACTTTACTGAACTCTAAAAATTTAGTGATGTGCTTTAATTACAATCATTACATGGCACCATGCTGTTGTGCACACCTGCAACTAAATCTTGTTAATCTCTTAGGACAGCAAGCCATTGATACTCTAGGTCTAATTGATGCCAGTGCTCATGAGTAGCTTTTGGGTAGTTAGAACAACCGAAAATGCTAGATCAGGTTGTTCTCTCAGTCTCAAAGAGTGTTAACTGAGGCATAGCTTAGATGCTAGTAATCACCATACTTTCACTACAGCTTTCTCCATACCCTGCAGAGTTCCAAGGCAGGGTAAGTTCTCAGTTGTCTTTTCTTCTCTAGATGCTATTCTCTCTGCGCTCTCTCTACAGTCTGAGATTGGAAAAGTCCAAAATAAATCTAATTTTAGAAAGTTGTTTTGCCAAAACCTTTTGCCTACCTGATGTTGCCAGTTTCATCTTCTTGGAGCAGGTACTACTCTCTGTTAAAACTTCCTTCTACCTCTGCAGTAGTATATATATGCCAAAAATTCTAGCTGAAACCCAATACTATTTAAAACAATCAGTTAAACTAAATGAAGTAGAAGATGCAGGGGGGGTTGTACCCAGCAGAGCCCTTGTTTGCCCTATAATATGATTCAAACACAATAACTGAACAAGTTCTTGGAGAAATAAAGGGACAACTGGGACATTGAAACTTTTTTCTAACATATGTTGACAGATTTTATTATATTAACCTTATGCATGAAGAAGAACACAGATGGTTTTATTCTTGTCAAAAGATTCCTTTATCAGTTACTGTTCACAAAATACTTCACTGCTTGAAACTGCAGCATTCAGATTTGGAGGTGGTTTTGAATTTTGTTGTCAAAGGGCTTGTTTTGTTTGCATTTGTCTTTTCCTTTCACTTCTTTCTAGAACTTCTCCTTGGTCTGCTGAACTCTGAACCCTTTTTTATATTAAATTGATGTACTTTTAGTATATTAATTCAGTACCCTAGGGCTTTTTATCCTAGACATAACTAGGGTTTTTGTTTAGTCCTGGAACATATCCACTGCAAATTCAGGCTAGCCATTTGTTTAAGCGAGGGATTTGTAGATGTAGAGAAGTATTTGCAGCTGAAGATAGTTAAACCTTCAAATGCCTTGAATTCCTCCTGGGGTTATTTGTGCCTCAGTACTGATGATATAAAAAGGGAACAGGTCTAATCTAATACAAATAACTTTTTGTGTGGCTGTTTCTGAAGTATGCTGATAGTTTAATGAGATTTCTTTGTGGAATTTCTCAGTACAGCTCATGAGTTGTAAGTATCCATTAGTCTGATTGCTGGTTTATTAGGTTTTATTGTTTATGATAAACAAAACAATTCTTGTCACTTCCACTTCTAGCCTTTTCTCTAAGCAGTGGTTTGGGGTTTTTTTTGCCAGAATAGTAAGAGAATCTACTTCTATAAAATCTGATAGTTGAGAACCACTCAAACCTACATACATCCATTCATTATCTGGTATTGTATTAGAAAAGTGAGAAGAGGTACATAAAGTAACATAAACTAAATAGAAAACTATATCCACAGAGTTTTGATACTCCAGGAAATATTCTCAGAATGAGTATGTAAGTTTTACCTGAGAGAGCAATATGCCATTAATTTCTGATTGTTACCTAAAAAGTATTCAGTGTACCTGCACACAATTTTAAGTACCAAAAAGAGTAATGTTAAGAAAACTACATTTGTAACGTCTAGTAATGTATAGATCTGGACTAATGAGATCATAGCTATTAGAGCCAAATATGTAAATGCAGGACAAACAGGGTGGGAGCTTAAAATAGGGCTTGACATACTCAAATTTTCATCCCACTTCAAGTATGGGGCTAACATCCATTGTGCAGGTCACAGAAAGGGGAAATAAATTACTATATTTTTACCATAAGCTTTCATCATATCTATCTCCTGTTTAATTTTTAGTGCAATAGCATAGAATTTACGAGAATTGTACAAGGAATTTGGGTATAACATTGAATGCTGAAGTAATACTTCACATTTTGATTCCCCTGCTGTGCTCTTTCTCCTGTAAAATCCTCTTTACATTGATATTCAAATATAAGTAACAAATTATGAGGATATTCTTAGGCTGCCAGAACAACTTGAGATGATGAGTTAAACCCCTTAATTTAGGTGGAAACTTTACCATTGTCTTCAATAGGCAAGTGTTTCACCTAGGCACTGACATGGTGTCTACAAAGAAATGAAGCTCAAGTGCGAACAAGAGGCAAAGTTGAAGAGGAAACGAAGTCGCTATTATTGTTGATTTTGTTTGTGAACACTGAATACAGCGTAATTTTGCATGTGTGTGGCTTAAAGTCTTGGTTGTGAAGATTTCTTGTGGAACACAAGATTGATGAGATAGAATGAAGTAGGTAGGTGGTTCTGGCCTTGTTCATTGCTAGGTAAAGTTGAAGTAGATGAGACCACACAGTTGTGCTTCCCTTTCCTCCTTCCACAATGTATTAGCATTCACACAGTGCATACCAGTGTTGGTGCTTTAAGGCAGTTATTAAACCAAAAATAGCCTGTATGAATTTATCATGAGCAGAACAAGCATTTTGCTAGCTGAAGCATGCTGTGGTATAGTCTCCATTTGTATTTTGCCCTGCCAGTGAGTCTTTGAACTGCTCTGCAGACTGCTAAGATTACCAGATTCAGTGTTGCTGAGATGATGTGTTTCACCATCTCCACACAGAATGATGCCAGTGCAGTGATAGAGACTTGTAACAGAGATGACTGTCAACAAAAACCTGTGGTTAGTGTCCTTAACTTGTTTTATCTAGCATGTGATCCTGGCTTATTACTTAAGTGGTGGCCTGGAAGTGGCAGCCACAGATAGGATGTAGAGACTGCCATGCCCTGCTGCTTCAACTGTTTGAGTTCTTTGTTCTCTTGTTTCTCAAAATTGAGAGGATTTTATCTGTTATATAATAAGGTTTCTTAGCAGCTCATGTTTTGATCTGTCTAGCCAATCATGAAGACCTTTACCCTTGGATTGGAAGTATGCATCATGTATGTGATGGCTTTTCTTCTTATTTTTGACACTAATTGGATGAAAACTGCTTACACCTGGAAAAGTGAATGCACTGACATCCTACAGTGAATGTTTTTTAACAGCATTTAGAAGCAGCTCACAAAAGGTTCTATCAGCTGTAAAAGTCAAAGGACAAGAATATAAGCATTACTGCAATAGCATGTACTGATTTAATGTATTGGATTTTACTGTTTATTTAGGTTACAAATGTTTTATTTTTAAAATTAATGAATAGATTTATCATTAGTCTGCTCTTTCAGTGTTGCAAGTGGGCACAATCCAAATCTGTCTTCTTTATGATACAATAGCCATCAGTCAGTATTTCGTTGCAGTTGTGAGGCTATTTCTGAAGCTTGCAAATTGTTTAAGATTTCCAGCTGATATTATTCATAATATAATGTATTATTGACTCTTGTCAGGTTTTTCAATGTGATTACTAATCACAATTACTGAAAAGTTACTACTGGAAAGTGTCTGCAAAAATCATTGGGAAAAGCATTCTTTGTATATTTTTGGCACATCAGTGTTATAACAAAATTGCTATCTTTAATGTCATCATGATGAATTTTTGTTAAGGTAGTGTCAGCTGCTTGGAAACAGAATAAAATAAAGCTTTCATTGTTTACTAGATTTTAAAAAAAAAAGTGATGCTTATACCTGAGCAAATGAAATCTAGCACCTTTGTTAAGTTTATACAGGAAAAAATATACCAGTATTAGGCTAGCAAAAGAACATCTTTTTTTGTATAGTATTAGATTGTGCTCTTGGTAGGGTCTCTCAGTACTTGCTGAAATAGCTCTGAGCACAGATCTTTGCTCCAGATAATGTTATTATGGTTACAAAGTTTGGTGTTTAAAAGTCAAAAAGTTAGAGGTGCAAAGTAGCATATTTAACTTTAGTTAGGATCCTTGTTCATAGCATTGATTGCCTTTAATTATGTAAATGCATTCTTCCTACCCCACCTCCCCCAAAACCCTGCCCTCATTAGTACACAGGATAAATAGTGCTCAGTTAATTAGCAGCTATTTGATACTTTGTTTTGTGTTTGCATTATTTATGTATTGCATGCCATTCAAATCCTGTTGAGGAAACAGAATTATTAATTTCCTAATGTGCTTTTCTGTAGAACTCCTGTCTCTATTGAGTGCTGTCCAAACATTATGGTATTTTTATCTTCATTTTACCTATTAGTATTTAGCAAGATTAGGGTGAAGCATTTTTTTCATATCCGATAAGGCTTTAAGACATTACTTTTCATAACACCTGTATACAGTATTTTTATGTCCTTATTCAAACTCACTTTAATTTCAGATACATCTGTCACTGCTGTGATGTCTGCAGGTCAGCTGTAAGGCCTTTCACAGAGTACGATGCAAAACTGATAAGCACTTCTTAAAGCCTTCTAGCATTCTGCCTCAGAGCTTCAGGGTGGGAACCTGAAATTATGTAAATGCTCTACAGCAGCAATCATCTAATATTACTGTCCTTTCTCTCACTGGTGTCCTCTCCTCATGCACTGAACTCTTGTTATTGCAGTAAAAACTGAGTCAGAACATGGTAAACACCACCACCTTTAAGTATAAAACCAGGAGCCAATGCCAGAGTAAGACTAACTTGTGCACCATCCTCAGTAGAGACCAGTTAAAAAATAGCAGTAATGACTATTACTATTATCTTCTGCTATACAAAGGTGGAAGACTGCCTTAGAATGTTTGGTTTCATGCAACCTTAATAAAGTCATAGTAAAGCAATCATTTTTCCAGCTTCCTCTTCTCATCCTAGCTTTGGTGTCTTTACCCAGTTACTCTTCCTTTTCAGTCTTGTTCCTTTGTAGTAACACTGGTTATTCACCTCTGAAGCACCTAGCAATATACATGGGGTTGTGATCACAGATGCTGTACAGCAGCATGTTTGTTGTGTTAGCTGGATCTCTCAATATGGAGCTCAAGCAGGCCTTCTATAGCTTAGGTCAGTGTTACTTGAGATGTTGAAAAGCAGTTGGTAACTTGATCCAGCATGAAGAAAGAGTGGTATAGACAGATACTGCACAACGTGGCAGAAAGTCTCCTGGTAGTTATTAAGCTGTCAACCTAATTTCAACAAATTGGAACTGTCAGGGTTTTTCAGTATTTGACTAGTACTTTATGGAACGTGGCCGTTACTTTTTTTCAACCCAGTAGCAGGAGCTCTGGAGTTGGATTTATGGTGTTATCAAACACAGCCCTGAACAATTGTCTTGTCTTCTAAACCCCAATTCCACCTCTCACTTTCCTGCACACAATTCTATTCTCTTTCCTTCGGCCCAATTTCTCTCCTATCGTTTCCTATAGTAACATACAGGGAATCTTCAGTCCCACATTTCTTACTGATTTATTTACTGAAAAAGGATAAATACATTTCTATGGAAGGATCTGTCCACTAGCCCTTGGATTATTTTTTGAACTGCCCAATTTCAGCTGTAAAATGTCTTACGTGTTAATTAACATACAGACTTTAATCTGAAAAAAAGAAAGTGGAATCGCTGTTGTGTCATTTCCTTACTTCTGAGGGTTTAGGTTGCTTGTCCATTTGTTTTCTGAACTGGTTTATATTGCAAATTTTTTTCCCAGATTGATTTCTGATGCTAAATTCCTCCTTAGAGCAAACTAAACATTGTGTGAAACAATCAGGTAGGAAAGCAATGATCACTATTTTCAGAGTTGATGACCAGTTAGATATTTCCAAGTAGGTACCTTTAAAGAATTTTTGGTTTTTTTGCCTAGGTAAGCCACAGAATGAAAATCCTGGCGATTCTTTGTCCTACATCTATGAAGCCGTTCTTGCAGATGGTGAGTTAAATTCCCCTTGCATTTATTCAAATAAAGACAGTACCCTTCAGAAGAATAAATTTATCTTCTTACATCTTGTCAGACATGAAAGGCAATAAACTAACCTTACCATAGCAAAAGTTGTATAGAGGAACATGCCTTGTTCTCAAACATCCACCCACACATTCTTGTGAGGAGTGTGAAAAAGGGGAAGAGGATGTTTCCTTTTTCCTTTAATTTCAGAGCAGAGAAAAAGGAAAACATGAAGAGCTTTTGGGTTCTGTTCCCAAGATGAGGAGCTTTGCTTGTAGTAGAGAGATGATTTGAAATTTCACTTACATCAGTCCCACTCACAATACGTTTGCAGCATCACTCATTGGCAGTGTTTGGGAAAAGCCCTGCCTGCACCATGACTTCAGTGCCTTCAGAGGCTTAGTAGGGAAAACAGACTGGCAAAATCTCCACATGGTTTTAGTGAAGAGCTACATAAAACATATCCTATGCCCAGATGGTAACAGCCTTATTTCTGAATTGACAGTGTTGTGAAGCGATTGGCTTAGCAGCACCAGCATGCTGACTGATGGAAAAAGATTAAGTTGTTTTGGAATTCCTGGCATAGTAGTTCTGTGCTGCTGGACTCAGAGGCTATTGGCTCTGTGGGTCTGCTTTGCTGGCAAGGTGTAAGAGCAGAAGGATGCAGCATGCTCAGTGTCTCTTCCTTACTGGCACATATTCAATATATATGTCAGTGATGTATGGAGTTTAGAAGTTTAGCTTCTTCAGTTGATTTGAATACATGGTCATCAACCTGTGTGGTTTTAAAGTATTCCAGTCATTTCTGGTTACCGTGCTTGGTAACCATGCTTGGTAACCTTGGTCCACAGTGCAGAACAATCTTGGAGCATGTAGATTGGATTCCTTTCAGATAAAACTAAAAGGGAAGGTACACTCAGGCTGCAGTTCAGAAACTAAAAGGTGTGCATTCTACAGGACCAGACCAGAACTAGTTGGAAATATGCCCCTTCGAAAACTGTATCATGTGGAAGGGAGTATTTAGCACCAATTGTTTGTCTCTACTAAATCTTCTCCTTTCTGATAGGGACTGTTTGTGGCTGTCTTGGTATCTTGGGTGTACTGGTGTGATCTCAAGCAGAAAACTGCACTGTTTTATCCCTACGGACCTGGTGTCAAAGCTTCTAAGGATGTTTCTTTGGGTCCTGAGTCGAAGTTGCCATGAGTCAGTGCATTGACGAAGTTTGTGGTATAAAAAAGACTTCATTATTACTGGCTCATCATCCATGGGCTCAGTAAGCTGATATCGATCATCTCATTCATGATTGTGATGTCCAAAATACCAGACAGTAAAAGAGGGAATGGTCAGAGAAAACAAAAAATCTCAAGAAAAGAAAGGCCTGGAGAGACGTTCCTCCAAGCTACTCCTGCTTTAAACCCTGAGTCTTCCAATATATATCTTTTTCTGCTTTTATATGGGGACTTGAAGAGCAGCTTTATGTCCAAGTTTCCCATTAGCTGAATGGTTGATGTTAGAATACAGTGAAGCCAGGATTTTCCAGCCAAAGAAGTCTTGCATTAACAGCAAAAGCTTCACTTGAAATCTTTGCTGAAGTTGCCTGAATCACAGTTTGCAGTCAGCTTCTAGCAATCATCTTGATGACTATATGACGGTACTTGTACGTAGCCCTTGTTGGTTGATGATGTCTAGTTATTGCTAAGAGGATTGCTAAAGAGATTCTCAATTGCTATGGTGGGTGAAAGGGCCAACTAGGAAAGACGGATTCCTGGTAATTGTATCCTGTATGTGAGGTTAAAACTGACTCCCGGATGAGTGTAAGGAAATTAGTGGTTAATATTTCTTCTGTGGTGGTGCAACAGGGAGCAGTTTCCTGCCAAACTTTGGAGGGAAAAGTACCCCAAGAAGTGAAGTGGTGTCAGTTTCTGAGATTCAGCATGTCAATCTTTACAAAGGCGAGAAAGGTAAGAGGGCAGCTGCAAATGAGTTAGTATTTGCACCCTGAAGAAAGTAGGTGAATCTTCAGGTAACCAGACAGGATTTGATTTTGGGATTAATTGTTTTCAGGGACTCCCTCATCTTTGCTTTATCCTTGTAAGAAAGAAGAGTATGCAATGCTAAACTGATGCAAACCAGAAGTGTCAGGAGAAATTATTATATAACCAAGAAAGAATTTTTGCTAGAACCCTATAAAGTCACAATGTAAGGTCTGAAGGAGAGACTGGCATGCCGAAAGCTGAAGGTTGTTTCGGGTATACAGCTACTGAACAAAAGAGAACATAAGCTGAGTGAAGATGGAATTTAGACTTGAACTGGAATGAAGGTTGAACTGATCAGAGGTGTAAAGCCAAATGAGAAATCTAAAGCAACACATGTGGAAAGAGAGGTGAGTGTACAACAGGACATACATTTTAAAAAATCCAAACCACAGCAAACTATATCCAATAAAGCAAAGATAGATGGGGAATGAGCAAGTGCTAACAATCAATAAGTAGTGATTGACTAAAGTGAATTTTGCAAGGCCTTGAGGGAAAAGGTCAGACAGTACATTGGAAAATGGAAAAACAATATGATCACTGACATCCTTTGGGGAAATATGAATTACAAGCAGATGTGAAAACAATTGATTTGCTAGTGAGTGTTGGAAAAGATCCAGTTGTGGAATGCTGATCACCATGGTATGAATGTAGGAGAACTCATTCCTGCAGGTGGTAACTGAACAAGTCGGGTCTTTAGCCACTCACAAATGCTGTTCCATGTTTACTTTATTTCTGTTTTCTATATAAGAAAAGTAGACTTATTTTTATTACTATAAAGCTGTGTTTTTGAAATTCTCTTGCGGTTCCTCAGAAAACTTTATGCTCCCCAAAGAATCATTATTTATAATTTGTACTAAGGTTGAAAAAGTGAAGCAATCTTACTAGGGTCTGGGTATGCAGTCTGGTAACCACACAGACAAAACGTGAATGCTTTATTGTGGAATTGGTATTCATTATTTTTCCTGCAAAACAGAGCTAACCTCAGATTTAGATACCCATTAGGTGATACTCAGTTTCAGAAAAAGGCTGGTCAGTGAAATAGCTTTGTCTTTTTTTAACATTTCCCACTAAGCTTCGTATCCTAGCACTAATTAACTGAACCAAGTAGGGATGGGCAAGCAGAGCACAAAAAAGCTTATTTTGAAATGTAATAGCTGTCTACCTGTTACATTTAAGAGCCCACATCCTTCGGTGCTGCTCAGACATCTCATACTCTCTATGTAGTGTATTACCTGTATTCCTTACCAAAGTAAATTGGAGAAAGGCAAGCACTTTGTAACAAAATAGTCAGCATCCCTTCTGCAGATAAAGAAGAGCTATCAGAGTACCTCTGCTATGCTGTAAGGCTATCTGAATCATACTGTAGTAAAATGTGCCTGTACTGGGTCTTAGGTGCTGGTTTAAAGGACAGTGTCTTGAAAGATAAAGACCTCAGAATAATTTCTTATTCATAACCCTAACAAAAAAGAAAATAATCAGGAGTTGGAAAGCAAGCATGGTTTTCAGATGTGTCTAAAAATATCACCCTTGTGTTCCTGAGAAAGTAGTGTACCTTTTAGCTTGCTTTAGAGGTCAATAGATTTTAGCTATTTCAAACCAAAGGTGGGAGTAAATTGCAAAGCAGCCTGTGCCCTAGTGAGTCCATCTTGCCAACAACTCACTTCTTTCTCTTTTTTTTTTTTTTTTTAAAAATCCTCCCCCCCCCCACTTTTATTACCATATGTGGCTGACATGAGTCTTTCTGCTGACAGCAGCTATGGCAGCATCACATGGAGAGACATGTAGTCTCTTAGATAGACAAGTCCCATGTAATTCAGCTGTAATTTAGAGCTGTACAGGTCAAGAGCACCATCATAAATTTCATACAGGCATTGATAAGAGCCCTGTGCAGGTATCCAGATTGATTTAAGGGATGCTGTCACTTACAGTGTATTGTGTTGTGTCAGTAAATATTTGAATACTATTAGTATGTATCCTGTACTTCAAGTAGGGTGAAGGCTGAGAATGCCAGCTACCAGCTCTCTCCCCAGCCTCTTCCAAAACAGTTGTTAAACTTAACATAACTGAGATGTTCTTTACCTCATTACCTTCCTGCCATGTTTGGCTTTTTTAAAACTTTGATGACTGTAAAGAATATTCTTTATCAAGTGTATAGCTTCAAACATGGCCAAGGGGGAAAGTTTAGCTACTCAGTAGTAGTTACTTGAGGGTGGTATCTAAAAACTTAAACTGCTATTCAGCCTGAAATCTGAGCTTTTGGCCTCCATGCCAGGTGAGCTTCCCTGAAGTATGTCTTGATTCTGAAATGCTCTTCAGCTGTGTTATTCAAAATGTAGCTACATGCCACTTCTGTGTCCCAAGCGCAGCGTGCAATTTTTGTCAGGCTAGTTATAAGAAGCTTCAGTTGTAGTTTAGAAATAATAGGGCCACTAGGCATCTGCAGTGAGCCCTTTGGAATAATAAGGAAGTTGCAGGACCATTTTTTCACACTGCTCAGAACCCTGGATGCCTATGCCATCAGTGTTTTTGTCTTCAGTAGTAACTGCAGTCAACAGCAGGAAGATAACTTGGCTCTGTGGTTGTAAAAGCAGATTTTAAGTGGTTTGGTGCTATAGAATCCTTCGCTGAAACGGTGGTGAGATGTGTGTGTGCTCATACCACAGTGAAATGGAATAAAAATGCCAAAATTTTCTTACTGTGGTAGAACTCCTGTAACTCTGAAGTGGATAAATGGATTTTTTAATAAAACATTAGGCTTTAATAACTGAGAACTGTCAGTGTGCACAGGAAGGCCAGACTTAAGTTCGCTTCTCCCCAGAGAAGAGTCAGGATGAAAGTTTGCAGAATGTAGAAACTGGAACTAACAGGGTTGGGTGCCATCAACAGTTCTGCTGAGTACCTGAATGACCTCAGGCAGGTAGTTATTCTTTCCAGGCTAATCAGTGTGCCTGATAGTTTAGAAACTCTCTGGAACAGTCCTGCTATATGTCTAAAGCTCAGCAGAGTGGTTATGTTCTTACTGCTGCTACTGCAGCCACAGACCATTTAGAAGCTAGTCACAGCCTTAGATTTCCTTTGAATATACAGTTAGAATGATATGAAAGTGTATATATAAACAAACACCTACGGTTTCATGCAAATTATTTCTTAAAGGTTATTGATAAATTCATGGTAAATTGCTTTTTGCGGTTTTGGAGTTATTTGAAGTTATTTTGAGTTCTTTGAAAGCAGGATTTTTTTGGTTTTACTATCAGATCCAATATGGCTATGCATTATGATTTTGTATTGTGTTTAGATGCTTTTACAATGACTCCACTAGTCTACAGTAATATCAGGGTGGTAAACTGTGGTGTAGAAAAACATCCAATAATACAAGAACAGGTGGGTATGTACCTTTGCAATCAAATCAGTCTTTGCCTACACACATATAGTAATGCATAAAAAAGTAGATGAGGGATGTGGAGTGTGGGTGGTTGTGGAGGTGTGTGTGTGTTCATTTCTCTGTTAGGAGAGAGAGAAATAAACATGACTGAAAATTGCAGCACCATAGGTTGCTAAGATGACATAAACACTAAGTCCTAATATTCAAAATAGGAAAAACTGTTCTTCACAGCTTTTAAAGGAGCTGTCAATTTTATGCTTGTTTCCAAGAAAAATTGTTCACCATAAATGAAGCAATAGCATTTTGGAGACATAGGAAAAATAGGCCAAATCACAGAAAGCTACTGTTTTTGATAAAAGAATTCAACCATTCAAGAGAAACTGGGACTGAGAATGCTTTCGAGAAAAAGATAACTGTCAATGTATTGGCAAAAGGTAGATGATTCAGCGTAAAGAGAAACATTATTTAAAGCTTATTAAAGAATAAATATGTTTACCTTGGTCTGGAATTTATACATGATAGAAAACGAAGCAAGATTTAAGTCATATGTTTATATGTTTGGGTATGTATTCAATAGTTTTCTGTGACTCCTTTTTTAGAAACCTTCCAATTCCTAGACTTTATCAGCATCAGTAAAAGAAAACTTTTCAACAGAACAGGAAAGGGGATTTACTTTGAAACTGTATCTTAGAAAGGGCTTACAGTAAAAATGAGTTAATCTTATGTTCATGTGGAGGAAGATGGGCTCATTGAATGAAACCCAGTTTGGTGAATGTTTTTTGCCTCCATGTTTCTCTCATCCTTTCTTGTGTCATTTGTAGAGCAATAGATGTATTTAGAAGCTGCCTTGTAATCCCACTCAACTGTACACTCTGCTGAGTTCATACAGCATTTACAAATGCCCATCCTTTAAGAGGATTAACTTTCATAAATGTCTATGATAAATTTACTGTGGTTTGTAGGAAGACTGTGATGTGCATAAGTCTCTTTTCCTGATTTTTCCACATTACAGGAGGTTACTTTGTTTCTTTCTGCATGGCTCTGTTTTCATCCACATTTCTGCAGAACACTCATAGATTGACTTTGTTTTTGAATTGCAAGGAAGTTGCTTACACAAGAGCAGCTTTTCAATTATACCTCACAGAACCTGATGCTTTTACCTCAGATTGTGCTGGGGAGTGGTCCTACCATAATGCACTTAAGTGATGTGCTGAATTAAGACTAAGTACATTTCCCTGTAATCCTCTTTATTTTAATTTTTGATGCTGGGATGCCCTGACTTTTATGTGGCAAGTTGGCCACATGTGCTCAATTACCTTTGCATTCCTTGTCATCTACCTAACCTGACTTGCCCATATTCCTCATCCACTTACGTGTTGTGTGATCTAGGGGCAATTGAGGACCTTTAATGTAATGCAGTTTCAGTTCTTCAGCTAGCATTGGTTTAGCAAGAGTTGAGAAAGCAATGAAATTTGTAAAGCTAGCAGGCATTTTGGTTTTGTAAAACAAACTAAATTGTGGCTGTGAGACTCATTCCATGAGTAGTAGCCTTACAAAACACATCAATCTTTCATAAGTTTATGTTTTCTGCTATTTTTAATACCCCAAATCTGTCACATACATTGTTGACTTGAAACATGTAGCAAGTACAAGTAATCAGAGACAATTTATAATTTTCATGTAGACTGCAGATAGCTAAAGAGTGTATTTAAAAAGTTAGGATTTGGGGCTGGGGGGAGATTGGCTGTGGCATAAATGTTGTTCAGTAGCCATGGTGAGGCAATAATTATTGAATCCACAAGAGACTAGAGAGGCTTCATTAAAATTTCTCAGTTTCTGCGAAGGAATACATTTTCAAAGTCACTTCATGAATTCAGTTACAAATGTTAAATTGAAAGCAATAATGCATTCCAAAAGGTTTTGTATAAAATATGCCAAATTGATGTATTGAAGTTACATGAATTGAGAGAACATTAAAGGAAAATTGAAAGCATCGGCACTGTGGCAAATGAAGTGAATAACTGTTACACTATATGTGTCTAATATGTTATTATTTAAATATGAACTTAAGATCAGCCCTTTCAATGTGACTATCAGCAGTAGATATTTGTCAAAAGTAGCCAGCAAAAGTAACCAAATGGAAATGGAGCATTACCCTCTATAATAGACGATAATTCTCAGTAGAATTGCCCTGAATACTCAAGGGAAGATTATCACAGATTTTCCTTTCTTTTTAGCTTCTGTCTCCTACTGCTGTCTAAGCATCATTAAATATAGTTAATAATTTCTTATATTTCGATCCTACAAGAAAGGGTCTGGTTTTATTTGCCCATTATTTTAATCACTGCTGCTACATTTTAAGAACCTCACAGATAGGTCACCGTTATATAAAATGTTGAAAGAACACATTCACCAAGTAACAAAAACCCTTTAATAAATCCTCTCCCTTAGATATTCCAGCATTATAATGATGTTCCTATTATGTTTCTTTTAAGTTAATCTTCACCTACAGTTGTTAAGACTTGTTAAATGATCATTTTTCTGAAAGCCTTAGCAATTAGTGGAGCTCCCTAGCCATTGCTTTCAGGTTAAATGCAAAACTGTAAAGGAGATTAACAATGTAGATTTCTAAAATGTATGTATTCAAAAGATCTGTACATCAGGTAACACCCTCTGCCCACTTTACCACATTAAACAATGTATATCGCCTATACATTCCTCCATTTGTGTTAATAGAATCTTATGATTGTAGAATTAAATCCTTAGGAGCTACGTTAAAGCCACCAAGCCAAGGCTTGTTCAATCTCTGTCTATTACTTGTTCAGAATTTACAAGTGACACCTCATGTGGTTGGTTCATATTCCACATTTTAGGACAGAGAGTGTGCAAAAGCTGGTAGTAATCTGAGTACTAGAGGTTTGGACTCTGGAGTTTCATTATTAAATATATGAGTGACACTATGATTCCTGTTATTCATGCTTTACATGGCTTTGACTGTCAGGTAGACCTGACATTTAGTGAAAGAGGTGGTGCTTGATGGCTTTTAGCTAATAAATGGCTATCTGCATTACAGTCAGGAGGGGAATTCCTCATTCACTTAACTATCCAAGTCTTCTATGTAAAAGGTAGATTTCTTCAATTTATCTAAACTGTTAGGGCCATACAATCCAAATCCTGTCTGGTCTAAGTCCGGAGACTGTAGCTATATGTCATTTGGCATAATGAAAATATTACAATTCAATTTAACGTGGAAAGAAAACATCCTAATTTAAACTAACTTGGTAGCACTACCAATTAACTCAATAGATGCATTATTGTGGATGTGAAAATGTGGAAGGAGCTACTGTCATCTTTGAAATAGAGTGTAGACTGTAGAAATAAAGCTGTCAGGAACTTCACATAGATTAGAATGCATCCACATGATCCTTGAAGAATGATCACTGACAGAAAGCTGACATCTGAGAATCCAGTGCTTACCGAATTTGTTATTCAGTCCTTTTCGTTTTGCCAGTCTTATGTTTCTTGTCTTTGCAAGACTCCTTTGCCTAAAGAAGGGAAAAAAAAAATCAGAACCTGCACGCACCTCAAATGAGTTGCCTTCTGAAGGAAATTCTATGTGCTTAAGTGCAAGATTTATAAGTGATTTAAAATATGAATACATAATATTCCCAAAGTGTGTGCTCTGGGCATACAGCACCCTGTTTTCCACAGCAAGGGTTCTCACCTTCCTTTATCAGAAGGACAGTGCTAAATAAAGTCTAATTTTCACAGTGATAATCAGAGAAATTAATGTACTTTTTGAACTGGATTAGTTCAACTGCATTGAACTGTTGAGTTCTCATTCAGAATCAAAATAGCCTTTATTCAGTGTAGCCTATGTAACTTCCAAAATAAATCAAATTAAACCTATTTCAATTCAGTAAAGTGTGCCTACACATAGGTTCAGCATAATTTTACCTGTCTAAGCTGAATTCACAGCTTAAATTCAGAATTAGTTTACCTTAAGGCATGAGAATATAAACAGGAATAGGCCTGGGGAGATTTTACTTGCTGTGATGAACACTGAACCCACCCACCTTAGATGTTCAAAGAACCTTTCGTTTCTTCAACAGAAGATGGAAAAATTATGCTCTCACTTCGATTCCTTTTTCTGAGAACTCTTAAAGTCAAAGGACATTAATAAAAAAAATAATTATCAGACATAGCATGCCCAAGTTTCTGTGCTCCATTCCCTAGCATAACTTCACTTTATCAGGTACATTTATTATAGAAGTAGTTTGCTGAATCTATACCATCTTAAGTGAGGCGAGGTTGGTATGGACAGGGGACATTCTGTATCAGATAAACTGGTACATATGGGGGAAACAAAAGCAACCGAGAAAGTGAGAAAACTAATTGTAAATTACCAGTGCTGATGCTGAATGGAAAGAGTTCTGTGCCACTTAGCAGCATGTGGTTTGTGTACCTCAGTTACTTGGGCGCTTTTGGAAAAAACTCAAAATGGCTGTGGTACTTTTTTGAGCGAAGCCAAATTGCTACTGTTCTGTATTCTGCCCATCACTAATTTATATTAATATCCATTTAAGAGGAAAAGATGTGCCTGAAAAGTTATTTCTGGCCTTGTATGTAATTGACTGTGAGTGTTCCATAATTTACAGTAATACAAGATACTGTTGATGTCTTTCAGGATATTTTCTCAACACCAGTCAAGATTTTTTAACTCTGAGCTGCTTAGAATGATACCATTAATCTAACTAGGTGACTGCAATATGCTGGGTAATCCTGTGTGCTGAAGAGCTGCTGCAGCCCTTTGAGATGGGTGGCAAGAGCATTTTGTTCAGGGTAATGGAACGTCTGGGAAGGAGTAGTAATGATACAGCTGAGAGGTAGCAGGTGTGATGAATGCTTTTCTAAAACACAGGCTTACTCAGAGCGCTGCAGATGCACTTGTCAGGACTTTTAGATTTTCTCATGAAAATTCTGTGATCTGGTGAAGGATTCACTCTGGTTCTTGGGCCTTTAGCAGTACAGCAAAACAGAAAAGAACCTGGTTGCAAGTTACCTGTATCACTGGTGTAGTGTTTCCAGACGCAGAATATCCTACACAAAATACATGTAGTCAGTCCATCCTTTTGTCCCTGAAGGAAGACAAAGACTATGGAGTCTGTGTCAAGGGAGTCTGTGTCTGCTGTCACAGTTACCTGGTCACAAGTGTCACTGTCATAGAAATCCTTCCTGTCGACTGGTGGGCTGATGTTATAAATGTCTAGCATGTCCTTGTTTATGTATCTGGAAGACAAAATAGGTAAAAATCCCAGTTTATCCCAATGTATGGAAGTTTATTCTTTTGAAACTACAAAACTGGCTGTTCTCCATGACCTCAGTGGTCACAACAAATAGGCTATGTCGCTTTTAATTTTAGTAAGTAGTGTATGAGCAGAGCCTGTTCGTGTAAATAAAGGCTGCAGAAGCAGAACTTCAGAAGCAAGCTCTTTGTCAGAGGGGGAAGCCGCAGCACTTTGACATGAAAAGGAATTTTGCCAGTCTTTCATGCAGTACCCTTAATGTGACTCCTAGTGCCATATGAGTAATATGTTAGAAATCACATTGCCATGTTTGTTGATCTAGGATTATTAACAATGTCCTTGTTCCACATTATTTATTTCAGATCACCAGACTAGCTCTGATGTTCACTTGTCAGATGTCAGGGGAGCATCAGAAAAAACAGACCTCAGTTTTAAAGCAGAGGTACCTTCTGAAACATTAAATACTAACGAGCAGTCGATATTGGTGCTTCCGGGAAGAATATCCTGTGAGGTAAGGTTTTTGGATGCTAAAATCTTTTGGATAAACCTCAATGTTCTTGTATTCCTGCTGCAATCTCATTCACACTACTGTAGAAAAAACAAAACATAGGATGTGAGAGAGCAAAAAGAGAGTGCATCAAGACTAAAATGGGTTTTATTTTGTGTAATAGCTACACTGCAGCCAAAAGATTGGCAAATAAAATAGTTTTCAGACTGCCTCTGAGGGATTTTATCTCTATTACAATTATTGCAGTCATGCAGACGTTGTAGTTCAGAAGGAGCATGTAGTCAGACGCTTCTTGGGAGATTATGGAGTGTCTCTTGATAAGAACCCATGATGGATGTATAGGTATATGCATATGTACCCATACTGAGTTACACAAAAAGTGCTTATGTGAGCATATGCCTTGTCTGATCAGAAGTATTTGTATATACATATCTGCATGCATATCCTATGGACACAAGTGTTCTTATGTGTTTGTTTTTAATGAGAGCTACTTTGAGGAAAATAGAAGAAAATGTAAACAAAGGATGTATAATATCACTGCATTCTGTTATATAAGTAAATGGCCATGGTCAGATATGGAGGTCACAGTGTACATGGAATGTCCCATATTTTGCTTGCTATCTGTCTTTTAAAGATGACGTAAATTATTTGATTGGTGAGATCAGTACAGTTCTAAGGAAGTAACCGCCCCACTGGTTCACAAGGCAGAAGAGGGGTATTGTTCCACATTACCTGCTGCTTCTTTCTTACTTGACTGTCAGCTCACTCTAGGAGTTCAAATGATTAGTCTAAAGTATTTTATGGTTGTCTTAGGCTGAATGTCACTCTTCTAGACCATAAAGTAGAACAGTCTTAGAAAATGTGACAATTCACCTACATATGCATTTAAGATACTGTATTAAAATATTGTTGGGTACTACATTAACTGTGTCATTTATGTCGGTATAGTATTAAAGGATAACGCTGACATCATGTTTTGGTATTATGATTTTTTTGTATGAAGCTGTTGGTAAGGGAATTTTCCCTCCAACTTATGTTTTTATTTGCATTTTGCGTTTTCAGTAGAATTTTCTGAAGGACTAATGGGAACATACTTTAATTTTATAGAACCCTGGTGAAATATTCATTTTGTTGAAAGATGAAATAGATGATGAAACTATAGAAATTGAATTCATAGCAGATAATCAAAGAATTAGGACACAGCCAGCCTCTTGGAATAAGAAGGTCAAGTACATGAAAGCCTTAGGTAAGAAAAACATTCTTTACCCTCAAGTAAACAGAAAATTTTGGACTCCCTTCATTGTTTCTGTTAAGTAGTTTCACTTCCCACTATTTGTAGGCATTTCCTGTACATGGGTTTTGCACACAGAACATTTATTAATAATGTGAGGAGCAAGGCCTTGTGACTTACGGGAAACTAGGTTCTATTAGGTTGTTTGTCATTAAATGGCAGGTGGCAGTTTTAAAATGTCGTTGATTAATCACTGATTAACAGTCTTCAAAATTACTGCCATAAAATGAAAGCTAATAGTTTTTTCTTAATACTGTATTACTAAAATATTTCATTTTATGTTTAATGCAGTAAATTTGGTTATGCTCCTCTCTATAATTCTTAGTGACACAGGAAATAATTTCTTTGTTCATGTCCATGCTATTTCTCTGTATTTCTCAGCTCTGCTGGTTTCTAATAATTTCTTCAACTGCTTCATCCATAACTAGTTTCCTACAGTTTCAACTAGTTAACAACAGTTTCACTTAGGAGATCTGTGCAGATTTAAGGGCCACACATACCACCACTGACCTCATGTGAGTTAAGAATTAAAAAATTTTTCATGCAAGTATTGAGAGTATAGCTCACTACTGCATGGCTTGCTGTGACTTACCAAAGGAGCTTATATAACATTTTATTCTAATACCCTTGAAATGCAACATAGATAAGAAGAAATATATGGGTGAAGAGAGAGTGAGAGAGTGTGTGCGAGTGTTAGACATTTGGGATTGCCCTTTTTTAATAAGGTCCTGCTGATCTGATGTTGCAAGAAAAAAATGGGGGCGGGGGGAAGCATTTGGGCAGTTTCCATTTAAGTGATTTAAGGTGATTTAAGATTCATGTGGTTTCTTTGGCTCTATCATTCTTCTCCATTCTCAGGATTACCCATTTTTATCACTCTTGTGGGACAGAGTTAGACTTTTAAGAAAACCATGCTAGTGCTGGTATGGTACAGCAGGATGCCTGGCACAATGAATACTAATGAATTATAAAATGTGCTCATAAAGAGGGCTCATGCTGCATACACAGAGCAAGTCATTCTTAAGTAACAGACTGTATAAATGCCTCTTTCCTTTGCCTTTGCTAGGTAAACAACTGGAATGGAAGTAATTATACTGCAATTTCAGCAGCCTAGTTCAAATCCAATTTTGAGAACCTTTTTGCAATTAAGAAAAATGTTTCAAAAGATGAATAGCAATTTGACTATTTGTAATAAATGAACTATTCCTTAATTTGTAGGCATAAAGAAGCTGATTATAGGTCATCAGTCTATCAAAGGGAAGCTAGAAATTTGAAGCATGCTGTTTTCATCTCCTTTCCAATGTGAAGCAATACGATAGCTTTGTTTTATACAGATCTACAGATCTCTATTTTCTTTTGTCAGCTTGTTAATGATAGAGTGAAAGACCTGGATAAAAAACTGGCTGCACTGAATCATCTGTGAAATGCAAATCCAGTTCATCGACTGAATTTACTGTGAAATTTTCTGTTCTTTTACTCATTACTGAAGACCTTTGGTCTTGGATTGTAAAATATTTTCATCTACTGTTCTGATTTGTGTTTTATAAGATTTTCCTGCTGGCCCTGTATGTGTAAATGTCTACTGTGAGGGAGTCATTAAGACCACAGTGCAGATCGAGTACTATTCTGTAGTGGAAGAGATTGAGCACATTTTAAAGAAAGTGGCTGACCCAATAGCTTTCACTTGTCAGGTAAGTTGACTTCTGCATTTTAAAAGAAAAAAAAAAAAGACTAGAAGTGTCAATATGAGCTAAGACACAATACACTGTGCTGTAAAGACTTCTTTAGATTGTATTGTAATGAGTAATTGATCAATAATATGCTCAGGATTACAGAGGCCTGTCTTTGAGATGTCTAGTTATAAGCAAGTCAGACAAGTGAAAATGAACTTATTCTTTTTTGTTTTTATTTAGATTGATATAAACACGTACGTACCCAATGAATAACTTCATACATTACAGAGGATGAAAATAACAGTAAACAATACCAATGTCCCTCTCCATTGAAAGTGTTCTTTTCAGTATGGTCTAAAACCAACAGAGGCAAGTAATCTGAAGTCATGTTGGTTTTGGAGTATTATTATTCATTCACCAGCAAATGGGATTTTTCTGGCATAGCTTGTATGGAAGACAGTAAGTTGTTATTCATATAGAGTCCATTTACAGTTGCTGAATTATCATTCATGTGGTTTGCTGGTTGCCATGCAGATTCTTTGCATATATTTAGAAGAATTCAGGTTTTGAGCTGGCTCTCAAATCAGCACAGCAGGCTGCAGTGCTTTGCAGCATGTCCTTTTCCAGTGGCACAGACAAAATAATAAATTATCTATCAAGAAAGGATGGAATCTCAGGTGTCATTTGTTGAATGGTGGGTAGGCCAAGCAGACTTGTCATGATGTCTGTATTGCAATTGCAAAGCCAGAACAAAAATAATAGTCTTTGTTTCCAGTGCAGACAATCTTATTTTCCTGTGACAAATCTACCTTATCTACCACCTAAGGCATTAAACTCATAACGAAAGGATTAATAAAAAATGATGTATTGCATTATTAGCATTCTATTAAGAATGGGAGTAGATTCCTTCCAAGTACACATCACTTCTGCTCTAAGAAAACAAGCTGTTGGACAAGAAAAATAGTGTAACTTGAAGTGCAAGTGTGTTCTTAAAATCTTTATAGTATCCATCATTCTTTAACCTGTATTTTTAAGGCCATTGTAAGCTTCTAACAGGTTCCATTTTAAATTTTATACATAAGGACTGTGTCATAATGATTAAAAAAAATTATAATTAACTAACCTAGATATCTACACCATACCTGGTATTTGCACTGGAGAATTATTTGTGTTATTCATGAATTTGACCCTTCATTTAACCAGCATGACTAACATATAGTTAGACACACGCAATTCAAATTATAATAAAATGCCCAAAAAAATTCTGTGCAGAGCAGTAGTGCACACCAGGAAATACTGCTGAAGAGTTATGACTATCAGGTGTGTTTAACAATTCCCTCAACTTTACTCATTTGGATAATAAGCAAGGGATTAAATGAGGCAACACTGTTTGCCTGCTCTTAATTTTATTGCTTTAGCAACTGAACAATTAATGCCAAGGATTTATTTATAATCCAGATGAGTTTTACAATCCACACAATATCACTGCTGCTTTGTGGGAAAGTATAGTAATGGTAATTCTTTTGTAAGTGTTGAAACATTTGTCATCATATTTAATGGTACCTGCTAGACCATGGAGTAAGGTACACTAGGTGGCTAAACTATTTCCTCAAACTTTTAAAATAATTTTAGCTTGCATGTAAACCTGATTTAATGACAGTAAGATGCATCAGAAAGATGCAATTTACAGAAAATGATTTAACTTGATTTTAAAAATATGTTCACAGAAGGAAAAACAGACAGTGCTAATTAGAATTCCCATCAAGTAGCAGGAGTAGTAGTAACTTTTATTTAACCAGGATAATTAAAATCTTTGAGACTGTCATCGTATTTGCAAAAGTTCTTAATCTATGCAAAGTAGCAATCAAACACAATGGAAAACAAAATTAAAACAGAAAAATGTACAGCAATTATTGATCAAATCAATATCATTCTGTGGTTCAAAGAAAAATTCAAGATTTTCACAAATGCTTGCAGTCTGAGAAGTCTCTTTGTTAAAAATCTGTGAGGAAAGCAAATGGCTAGAGTAACGTATACCAAAGTCACAATGCATTGGTAAAGTACTTCGATTGTCTTGTGCGTTGGCTACTTTGAGATGCTATCATCATTGAGATTATTGTCCCCATCTCCTCTTTGTCCCGCGGTAAAGCCAAACAGAGAAACAAAACCTAACAAACAGGCTTACAGCTATCCATTCCTTTTACTGATTAAACTTTCTCATATTTCATTTTTTACTTTTCATCAATGTCTCGTTTCATCAGAATGATGCTAGATTTACATGTGGCATTGATTTTTCTCTCAGACTTTCTACCAAATGCAACTATTGATTCCATTATTTAGTGATCTCAGGTTTTCAAAAAAATTAAAACTAAGGTCATGCGCTTATTGCTGACATTGATAGGTTGATGTTAGAGTGACTTAGAATATCTAGAGAGATTCAAGAAACCTTTATGACAAACTTTGGTTGAATAATGCTGCTATGATTCTGAAAGATGTGGTATCTTAAAGGGTGTTTTTATCATAGTCATCAAATAAGATTTCAGTCACAGTGTATATTGAAAAAGAAGAATGAAAATAAACTGCAGCATTTTCTATGAAAACTTCTAAGAAAAAGCTATATGCTTTATGTGGTGATATTATGTATGCACCTTTACCTGATCCCTAGAGATACTTCCTTTGAAACTGTTTTTAATATTTCAATCTTTTAAGCCACGTCAGCAGCTGTTATTTTAAAATATTTCTTTCTTTTTTTCTAAGTATGAAATCTCTCCATATTCTATCTCTGTCTAAAACTGTCAGAAATGCCTAAGTGATTTTTAGGCCTAGCCCATTCTTTTTGGTAGAAATAATCTAGAATCTGAAGTGTATATAAAATAGCGTCTGATATGTAAGAACTACTGAAGAAGTTCATCTTTATGTAAATGTAACCCTGTTACTACTGCTAAAACCAGAAAGAAATATGTTAATTTTCAGGCTGTGTATGCTGTGTTTCAGTGGCACACATTTTTTGGAACTTTGTTAGCAGTTATTAAAGAATGTAGGTCATCTCATTCACCAAAGTAGCAAAATATGTGCTTAGTCTTTCTCCTTTTTCAAAGACGTTTTGGAAGCTCAGGTGTGATGGTCAGTGCTTGGGGCATCTCTGCTGTTCACAGCTGCATCCCATTGCTCTGAAAAGTGTGTGTGGGAATGGAGATAGTGCCTACACCTGGGGAGGCTGTACTGAGCAAGGACAAGCTGTTGGTGATGAGCTCTGAGGCAAGTGGTAGCACTTGCAGGAGGATAAGACTGAAGAGTGGAGTAAAAAGCAGTTGGCTGTGCTGCAGAGAGTGTGGGAAGAATTGCATACAAACTCACTATCTTAATTCTGTGCAGCTACTGGAAAGAGGGACTTACCTACAGGTACACAGGGAGGAGCTAGTGCTTTTATTTTTTTTCTTGTTGTGTTTTAAATCTCTGTTCAGTTACATTGTGGGCTTTCTCAAACTCCTGGCTGGCTCAGTGTTCCCTTGAAGTGTGCTTGACTTTAAACACTGTTCTATTTCTGTTGGCTATGGTGAAGCTTCAGCATGAATTTTAGGTGTGGTGTTGGTGAGATTTCTTGAGAAGATTTCATGGCCCTATAGAGACTGGTGTAGGGTATATCAAAATATCTAAATGCAGTATACTTAGAATCTGTGATGGCTTTGGATAAGGAATGGACAGTAAAGTCAAGTCTAAACTAAATTCTTTGTTAGGGAGGTGACCTTTATATTAGAATGGAACTGGATAGTGCTGAGTTGTCCTATGGCTAGTTCTGTTTGCTGTTATTTCTGCTATTATCTTCACATTTGTACTGGAATAGGTTCCTCTGTATGTGAGTTAAGACGTTAATGTAGACTTTTTTGAACAATTACTAAATTAGATTTTCCTACTATGTGTTGTGGAGTAGCAGAACAAAGCTATTCATTACAGTTTAGTAAAGATAGCTTGTTAAATAATTTTTTTATTCTTCCCTGAAGTAAGAGGAAAAAATTTGAGCTGGAAAACTTTGAAGCAAACTGCACTGATAACTCTGCATAGGAAGTGCCTGACTTAGAAATTCTCAAAATGGATGGATAGGCTGGTCATCAGAAGTCAGTCCTGTTAAAACATGAGAAATATATCTGTAACTATATCTGTTCCCTTTGGGAGATCAGACAGTCTACCTTTTGTCTCAGCATCTTGTAAAAACTGAGCTAACCTGATGTGCTTAAGCCTTGCAGCCGTTAATGGCCTTAAAAACTTTGCTTCAGGTCGCTGAAGTTATGCACTCTTATTTCAAGAACTTGCTCCATCTCAGGTTATGAAATATTGTCTTAGCCCGTGTAAATTTGGTTGTCTGATTGCAAAGTTAAAAAGCTATACACTTAAAGGTACTCATCTCACAGATTTTTTTGGCCAAAATGCAAGGGACAAGGTACGCTCCACTCATCTGAGCCAGTTCTTGTGTTATTATTTATTTTTGTCCTACTCTAGATTGAGCTTTCTTAAGGTAGTACCAATAACATATCCAAGACCTACGTGGAAGAAGAGAGAATAGTATGGTGTCCTATCTGGGTATTAGTAGTATTCCTTTTCATAGTTTTTAAATATGGTGTGGTTATTCATGTTTATAGGGAGGGGCTTTTTTCTCAATTCAAGCTGTAAGTGCGGTGATAAGGTTAGATCTTTATTCTAGAATAAGCCTTAAAGCTGTGGGGTTTTTTTCAGAGGAGTTTTGGTGGCTTGGTTTTTTTTACTGCTTATTGAGGTCTAAAGATTCATAATTGTTGAATAATAAATATAGAAAATGTAATGTAAGAGTACAGAAAAGGTGAATTATGGAAAGAAATAGGTCACAAGACACTACATATAACACTTTGTACGTATCATAATCAATATTGACATTTTCACATAGTTAACTATGGGGGGAAAAAAACCCCAAACATATGTTATTAGTGATAGCTCTTTACCTGCAGAGACTTGACTCCAAATTCTGGGTCATTCCTGTAGGGATTCTTTAGATGAATATTATATCCTGCCTGTGTCCTCTCCATTTTCCAATCACATCACACTTATTTTCTTTCTTACTTACAACAGCCTTGGAAATTTAACTTCATTTTCCATTAGTAGATCACTCTGTCTTTTTCATCATATCGGTCAGAGGGTTTTTTTAAGTTTATATACTAAGTGTGTCTGCAGATATTCCCAGTTAGTGATCCCAGAATTATCTTAACCAGAAAACGAGGTCAGCTGTAGAAGGCTAACTGTAACGCAGGGCAACTGAGCAGAGTAAAACAACTTATCTTGAGTGCTTCTCTGCTATGGCTGAGCTCCAGTGCAGTGCAGACAAGACTAGCAGCATAGTGCTCAGTCTAGCCTGTCCTTACTGTTCGGATCTCTGCTGTTGTGCTTCTTGTGTCACAAGAAGCAAAGAAGCACTTAATTGTGACTACGGTAAGAGTCATTAGAAAAAGATCTCTGCCTCCTGTGCAGAAACAGGTGATTTAGTAGGAAGCTAATTTAACTGGTTGTTACTGGTTTCTTAACCTCTTATCAGCAATGTTATGCCTTGGCTGATGGAACTGAAGCCCATTCCTACCTAACAGGTATGCAGCCTTTGTGTAAAGGCTTTGGGTAACAGAGAGACACTGTAGTCTTCAGACTCATCCTGAATTACTGCTGTAGTAAGACCTTGGATTTATTGGCACCATGCATCTGTCAAAATAGTTCCTGGCTATTACACTGGGTTGTCATAGCTAAATTGAGAGTTGATAAACATAATTCTTCCTGTCCTTATCCTTCATCCTGAAGTTTTAAGCTGTTACTGAACTTCATAAATTATAATACCTGTTTTTCTTCAATTAGATCATGTTATGATTCTTCTGTATTAGAATATCTCTTCTGTAGCGTTCAGAAGCTATACTGCTCTTACTAAGAGTGAGTTTATAATAGTACTGTTTTGAGTAATCTGATTCACTAGCTTTCTGAGTATAAAGTTAAAATTATGCAGCAAAAGTACTATTTTAATTTTTTTTTAAAACCTATTTTTTAATTATTTTTTCTTTTAAACAGGCTTTTAAATTTTCTTCTGTTGAGAAACTGGACGATGTTCTGACTTTGTTATTGAAAAGCAAAATATCTACTCATGATTTCATCCCTTTCCAAAGTGAAGAACACCCTCAACAAGCTAGTGAGTCACTTCTTGTGTGCATTGATTTTTATTACTTATGCTATGGTTATTACTTGTAAATATCAATGAGACAATTTTTAAGTATTTAAAGCAACTAGTGGAATGGAGAAGTCTACAATAAAGACAAAAAATCCAGGAGAAATTAATTCTGTAAATCATTACTTCATGACTCAGTGCTTTGTATTTAAACTTGTCTGGTTGTTTGAACCACTTTGGATTAACTGCAAATTGACAGGTTTACAGCTGAGCAAGTATATACTTATAGAGAAAATGGGCAATAAGAGACGTGAGGAGATACTTGTACATTATATATTTTTTTTACTAATTGCTCTTCTGCAATGCAGTTTAAACTTCACTTTCCCAAAGTTTGGTGATATAAAAGGAAAAATCAGAAAGGTTCTCTTGCCAAAGAGAATGGATGGCTTTTGAACTTAGAACAGCACTGAATTTCTCCATTTGCTTTACTACTTGTACACATAATAGTTTCCATTACTTGTGCCAAAAGATAATTATTTTAATTTAATTTTTTAAAAAGGTATCCTGGTGAGTTAAAATGGAATTTGTCTATAAAGTAGACATCCTATATGCACAATTCAATAGTGTATCAAGAGAAGCTACTGTTTAGTACCAAATGGAGGGTCCCGATTGAATTCATTACCACTTATTAAGGATTTAATTGCTTTGCAATAAGCCAAGAGTGTGATTATTGAGCTTGTGTTTTGAAAGCATCATTATGATGATGCTTCGGATGTGTGTTAGATCTTGGCTTTGCTAAGAAACTCTTGAAGAAAAACAAAAGCCAAGAAAATGCTTCCCTTCTGAAATACGAAAGAAAAATGTTTGAGTTGTGTCGCTTTGTGTACTACAGTTTTGAGAGAAAAAGAAACTCACTATGATCAAGTATAACATGACACTTCTCAACCAAATATGACAAATGTTGGAGGTAACCTTACTGCTATCACTATCATGCTTCCTTTAGTTTGCTATAAGGTTTCTTTGATGTCTGAGGCAAGTACGATTCCACTTGTGTTCTGAAAATGAGTTTAAATGTGAAGTTAATGGAAGTGAACAAGTAAGGTGTTAAGTAAGGCACCTCTCCTTGACAATTTCCTGTGCAAGACTGCAAGATGAAGGTTTATAGGACAAATTGAAGAGTCATTCCCAATATGAAACCCGAGTCTTGATGAACAAAAGATTTTTCTGCTCTTCTAGTAACCAGTTATATCTGAGTACTTTTTTGAGTAGTTAGAGTAATACCCTCCAACCTGCAGTCTCTCCCCAAACAGTCTGTGTGGTTCAAGAGCAAGTTGATAGCTTGTCAGTGTGAGCCAAGTAATGACCACCTTAAAATTAATTTGTTTGATGTACAGCACAATAAGAAACCCAAAGTTAGATATCGAGATTATTCATGAAAGAAAGATGTTGCAGAACTGAAAGTCCTCAAAACGTGAGAGGACTAGACTCTGATCCCCCTTCTGCCTGAAAGGTATGGAAACCCATGTCTTCGGCCCCCTGTGAGAGCATTCCTAACAGGCATTAGACACGTCAGGTCTAAGAGAGGTCCAGCATCTAGTTGTTCAGTCACTGCTAGAGAATTTTATTCCATGCACCATTTTTTCTCCCAAAGAGGAAAAGCCAGAGAATGAAAAATAATTAAGTACTTTTGGGAAGGAAATGAAGCTATCAGACAAAAAAGGCTCTTTAGCATTAAAGCGAGTTATTCGTGTGTCTCTGCACAGGCATATGCATCTGGCCCAATTTCATAACTCCTGTATGTGCCGCTTTTCCCTAGCGCTCAGAATAGGCTAATGTGCCAGAAGTCCAGCTGTCTCTTTCCAAGGGGCACACAGACACTTCTCACTCAAAGATGCTTGGTTGAAGTAGAGACAATAAGTCAGAAATACTTTTATGTTCTCAGTGACTACCTCTATGTGATTCTGTAGGATTACTACTCGCTTCTAAAAGCTTCAAAGCCTGTTGAACTTAATAAAGAGAGCCTCTGATTAGACTTGGTAGCAAATGCTTAATCCATAAAGCTTTGAATATCTAGTTTTTCTCCAAAAGCTGGAGTGAGATTTTGTGCTTTCAGAATTTAATGGACTGTACTTAATATTCTGGCTTTCCAATTTGGATGTAATAACTTAATAATAATACCTTTACCCAAAGCTAGATGCTTCCTAAGTAAAGATATACTCCTTTCAACTGAACACTGAAAGAAGTTGAAATCTTTTAACTGTATCCTTTGGAGACTTTCAGAGCTACAGACATTGGCATGACTGCAGGGGGTCAATCTTGCAGCATGAGGCATAGACAAGAGAAACCTTTTTCTGTCTGGTTTTACCTTGATGCTCTATTTTAACTTTATAGCTAGCACATCTGATATATAGCTGTACTTAGAACTTCTCAGTATGAACTCAAGTGAACAAATAATGAAGAACTCATTATTTAATTTTACTGGATAATTAATGAATTGCATGGTTTAACTTCTCATATAGGATATAGCGGTGTGATTAAAGGCTTAGGAGTGTAAAACTAAATATAAAATCTAATGGGGAAAATGCAGGTGATGTAATCAAAGAAAAATGCAGTGTGATGCTTTTATATATTAACAATGGTTTGGATCAAGACACGATGAGATGCGTGTTTGATAACATAATTTTTCAAGAGCCATTCCTCTCTCCAGAATGGCTGTTTAACTATTTTTTAGTATGATGAATGCAATACTTGTGAGAGGTCAGCGCTGAGGTTGATAAAAGTCAAGATAGGTGGCAAAGATGCAAAAGGTCAATTCTGATACCATCTTGCTTTCAATGCATCTTTTGCAGATGTCTGAATAATCCTCTCAGGTGGTATAACTTTGTTTACTTCATTCTTCAATGCCTAGTTTCAGATTGCCTAAATTAATGCCATTTTATAACTGTCTTCAGTAAATATGCAGTTTCATCATTCTAGGTGATAAGAACAGAAGTTTGTACATGATATTACTATAGCTCTCACTGTGTGTTTATCACACACATATGTGATCATATTTATAGAGTTTTTTCTCTTGCAATCCATGAAGCTTTTTATTTGTCTCTGATTTCCATTTGTTCAAAATATATTGAAGACTTTGAGCACTTGATGACAGACCTTGTGTGTAACTGTTTAATATGATCTTTTCTGAGTGACTGGTCTGTTATACTGTCTATTATGTCAGTATAACCAAGTTTCATAAAGATACCTGATTATCTGTTTCTATGCTGACATATGTGTATGGAAGTGTGCCTATAAATAAATGTGATTAGATAAAATCATCCATTGTTATTTCCCTGGTATAGAATCAGTATCTTCAATATTCCCATTTCTTTTAATTAAAAACCCCAAGATAGGATAAATTACTATGTTTATGTAATATCTTAGGAGAACGATTTAACTGGCTTAAGTTAGGTATATCACTGTATAAAATGATTTCTGATGAGGGAGGTTTTTCAAAAGACGCCATAGATCTCCAATATGTATTCTGGAAATTTGAATCTTGTCATCTGAGCAAGGAGAATTGCTTGAGCAGCACATCAGACTTTGAAGTTCCGTGCAATATGAAAACCCAGGGCTATGGTCCTGCAGGTACTTTAACGAGTATGTAATATTCTGTCTCTATGGGATTTCAGTTGTTGGGCTACATGTAGGAAGGAAATGACATCTCTGCCTAGATGGAGGCAATGATGGCACTATATCGTCATGTGTAGTTAGACCTCCTCTTCAATTTGTCAATATTATTCAAAATAAATTGATTTATAAAAGGCAAGAATTTGAAACAGTAAAAACAGAAATTTGTGCTGATGTTTCTACAAACCATGGTCTCCAGTGGTAGCCACTGGAATGTATTTTGCCATGCGTAAGATGAGTTTCAGTCATTTTTGATGAAGTGTGGTAACCAAAAAGTAAAGCAAGAGTCTCTAACAGAAAAATGTTGTTGGAACTGCTGTACATGTAAAAGCTCATCAGATATAAAGTGCATGCTTCAGACCCAAACTGTGCCTTTTTTGGCTTTAATTGCTTTTTTTTGTTGTTGTATGATATGTTTTGTGTAATTCTAAAGAAGATAAAAGTATCTGAACATTTCCAAAATACATTTAGAGTTATGGATGGATATTACCTTCTAGCAGTACAGAAGAATTAAGATAAAAGACTTCTCTCTATTCAGCATATCGAGGGGAAGAATGTTTTAGTAATGAGTGATATTTAAAGAGATTATTCTCCAGTCTCTGAAAGGAAATTCTGGAAGCCCAATCAGATGAGAAAGCTAAAAGCAGACTGAACAGAAACCACTGGAAAAACACTGTATTTAACAACAGCATTCAGTGAAAGACACAGCCAAGGCATGTCTGGGTTTCTTAGTGGTGGTGTTTTCCATCCCTTTTGGAGGCACGTAATTGAAGCTGGAAGTACTGTGCTGAGTATTGTGTGCTCTGTACCAAACTGATTTTTAGGGAAACTTATTACTTTATATTCTGGAAATACAATCCAGTCAAAATATGCTAACAAATACAAGCTCCTGTTTCAAAATGTTTTTTTCAACTTAGGAAGCTCTGATTCTGTTCTTGAATCCTCAGTTTTGGGAATTCCTGATGCACTGAATCCTGTCCAAGAGATGACAGTTTGCTTGAGGATAACCTATTCCTTTTCCACTATTAACGAACTTGCCCTTTTTAAAACAATAGTTACTATTCTTCTGCTTAAGCTCAAACATGGAGGCTTATGAATTGCTGAATTTATTCTTTTTTGTAGAAAATACTGCTTTTTGTCAATTACCTCTGCTAACAGCATGTCCCATTGTAATTTCTGTCTGTTTGTTTCAATTTGAAGAAATAGATTCTGGGCTTTCAGTTGCTAGTGAAATAATGGGAGAAAAAATAGACTGGGGGAGAAGAAACAGATGAGACTTTCAGTACTACTATGGTTTAATTGATATTCACACTGTAGAAGTAATTTTAAGTGTCTATTTAAATTACATCATGGGGTGTTTTTAGCAATGTCCTGTATCAGTAATTTGGGAAATAAAAGAAGGATGTCTTACAAGATCTGCAGAAATATCACTCTAGGCTGTTCTGTTTGCTTACTGCAATTTAAGAAAATTCCCGTAGGCTAAGAGAGTGCTACAATACAGTAATATTAGATTTTATGCTCTGTTTTATAGCTGAGGTGTTCCAGAATGTTGTGCAAAGAAGGAATTATGACAGAACAAGACATACAAAACAGTAATGCACTCTTAACCTGGTGTATGTCAACTAAAACTAATTAAAGGCAGGAACTGGCCTCAAAATTAGTTGAAAGTTGAAGAACCACCTTAATGCACTTAGAAATATGCCACTTTGGCAGTTTCTCTTTAAGCATTCCTTCCCACTTACGACCACCAGCTAACTTGCTCTTAGTGTAGAGTGCCAAATAGCAGCAGGTCTTCTTTGGTAACCTTCTTCATTAAAGTACTGCTACCAGGTAGAAGTTGTTCATCTCTAGTTACCTGAAGAACTACTACTTGTGTTTGGTCTATACATTTAGCTGAAATGTATCAGCCGTTCCAGTTTCACAGCTGATGAAAGTTCCATCAGCTTTCCTCAATTCAGTGCGACAACCTTGCAAGTTCAAGAATGGTATTTTCTACCTGAAGCATGTGGCTTTCAAATAATTACAGCTCTTCCTACTGTGTATAATACAAAACTTCAGTTAAAGCAGTTAAACGCAGTATGGTGGAGGTTTCTTTACAGTAGAACATCTAATTTGTCTTCAGAGCTCACTGAATTTTGTGAATATGCAATTCAGTGAACAAATAGGACTTAAAACCAAAAAAAACAAAACACAGATTTTTGCAGTGGGTTAGTCTGACTTCGTAACTTTGGCAATGATACCCTTAGTTGTCATTCACTGTTGCTGTAGAACTTGGAGGAAAAATAAATTCTTCCCCTTTGTTAGGTGATTTGGAGGGATTTAAACAGTTAAAGGTGTGCCTCTTTTCAGAATGAGGGCAAAAGGAAGACCAGTAGGCTTCAATTGGATTTTTTTAGATTATTAACCTTACTATGTATTTTAATTAAATATGTATGTAGGGAAAGAATTTCTGAAAGGTCAGCTCCAACATCTTTTTCCCCTCCCTCACTAGCTTTTACAGGGCTGAGGATGTACTACTGCTGAAAGAAATGGGCACTGATGTATTCCTGAAGTTGCTTAAAGAATAGCAGCTGTCTCAGCTGTTGGTGTAACGTTAGGTACAAGACTAACTGGTATTCTTTAGGAGCTCTAAGAAAATTTAAAGGTGAAGTAGCTGGATGTCTGACAGCAGTGTAAATTTTTTAAGTTCTGTAGTACTAGAAGACGTAATTGTGATGCCAAAACCCTGGTCTCTGGTTACCTTGAGAGCTAGAAGCAGGTTAATGTGTTGTCTCTACCAGAAAAATTAACAGAAATTATAACAAAATAAATGTTTCTGTGATGTGAAATCCTGCATTGCAGTTTTCTTGTAGTTTTTTTAATAGTCAACAAACTCTTACAAAAGGAGGGCTAATTGGGAAGGAAAGTGGGGGAAAGGTCTTATGAGATTTAGTAATCCTGCAGTAAATTGTCAGATGGTATTCATTGTAGGTGAAAACAAAGTGATGCAAGTGCAAAAGCAGTCTTATGTTGTCATACAATATGAGAGACTTTGAGCAGGCTATTAGTACAGAAAAATAAGACTGTGCAGTTCCATGATAACATCGACTTGTTGCTAGGCAGCAGATCAAAAAGCAAATCAAATACTAGGAATTATTAGGAAAGGGATAGAGAACAAAACAGGATATAATTCTGACAATGCATAAATTACATGGCTCAACCACAAGTTAAATGTCGTGTCCAGCGGCTCTTCTATCATTTCAAAATAGTTGCATTAAATCTGGAAAAGGTTCAGAAAAGAGTTGATTCTCTGTAAGACACAATTAAGTAGACTGGAGTTATTTAAGAAAGACATTTTGGGAATGAGCAAATCTCTGTAAGTGCAGAGAGGGTGGACAGGGATGGAGAATAGAATGAACCAGGGACTATTAATTGAACCTAGCAGGAGTGGGGCTCAAAAAAAACGTAGAGGAAGCACTTCTTTACACAGTGGATAGTGAAGACACTTTCAGAAGACTCTGAGGGTGCAAGAAGTTGGTGGTGCTGGGGCAGGCTGGATGCATACTTGGAAAAACAATATGCTGTATTGTTTGAGGCCACAACTGGAGTAGCGTGTCCAGTTCAAGAAAAACTTGGAAATACTGGAGACAGTCCATCAGAGGGCTACCAGCGTGAGTAGAGGACTTGAACATCTTCCATATGAGGAAAGGCTGAGAGAACTGGGTCTGTGTAGCGTAAAGAAGAGAAGACTGAGAGGGGATCTCATTAACACTTATAAATACCTGAAGAGTAGCTGCCTAGAGGAAGGAGGGCAGGCTCTTCTCAGTGGTGCCCAGTGACAGGATGAGGGGCAATGGGCACAAGCTAGAGCACAGGAAGTTCCATCTCCATATGGGGAAAAAATTTCTTTACTGTGAGCCTGAACAAGCACTGGAACAGGCTTTCCAGAGAGGTTGTGGAGTCTCCTTCTCTGGAGATACTGAAGACCTGTCTGGATGCAATTCTGTGCAAAGTGCTCTAGGTGATCCTGCTCTAGCAGGGGGTTGGACTGCATGATCTCCAGAGGTCTCTTCCAACCCCTATGAATCTGTATGCTGGTATGTAGAGAAATCACTACACAAAAATACAGAAGTTATTGGAGAGTGGAGTATGAAGGCAGAGGGAGGTATTGATTCTAGTTGAACTTTTTGTTGTTGTGTATAACTTGTGGCCAGTGTTAGAATGCAGGACTATGTTGAAATGATAAACAGACTTTATCTCGGTTCTACAATGTGAAAAATGGACTGTGATAGCAATGTATATTATGCCATTTCAGATAACTCTTTTTTAAAGGATTTATCAGACACATTGCATTCCATTACAGGGAGAAGCAAATTGTTGCAGGTCTGTCGTAATTATGTGGATTTTTCAGAAATGTCTTTAATGTGAAAACACAGCAATATGAACCTATACAAATATCCCATTCACATGTCTCAAAATATTCCAAAAGCATTTAGTAATGTACACCTAAGAAAAAGCATGTTTTAGATGTAAAATTTTCTTCCCCTTACAAGGAAACTTGTTTCTCAATAGAACTAAACTGCTTTAAAATACTTCTGTTGAGAAGGAAAAAAAAAGAGAAAAAGAAAAAGAGAGATTTCTCAGTAATGCTAAAGGCTCCTTTACTAAAATATGTATGTGAATTATAAAAGTGGTAGGTGGGGGAATTGTTTTTGGGATGCCAGTTCTGTATCAGCAATTTGATAACTGTGATTCCGTAGCACAAATGACTTTTGTAAAAGGTGATGGAATGTGTTCTGTAAAAGCAAAACTGTTCTTTATGAAAACTTTGTTTCCATATACAGATAGCCATTTGGAAGAATTTCCTACTCTCCTTCACTGTGCAGCCAGATTTGGATTAAAGAACCTTGTAACATTTCTACTCAGTTGTCCTGAGGCCACACAGGCTTGCAAAATAGCCAACAAATATGGAGATGATCCAGCAAGCATCGCTGAGAAGTATGGGCACAGGGAGCTAAGAAAATTAATGAAAGAATTGTCAGTAAGTCCATGAGCTTTTTCTTATGTAGTCTGTATAGGACTATGAATGATGTTGTACTACTGAGATGCTATAGTATCTCCTCCTATAAGGCCTGATATGTTGTAGTTGTGTCTGAAAATATTATTATACTTCTGCTGTCTCAGAAAAAGGGGTTGAAATGGGGTGCAGCCACTTTCTTTGTGCACTATAATAGTGGAGATCAGATGTGTTGTGCTGCTTGAATTTTGGGTGTTTAATGGAAGGTGAACAGTGAACCAGAAGCACCTCATGTGGTCTGTCTTTCACTGCCCAAACAATGGCTATATTCTAAGTAGTAGTAGTGCCCAGCTGTCTAGCATAGGAGGCACAGACTTCTTTAAAGTGACTCTGAAGAGTGTTGCCAGTCTTCCACTTTCAAGAGTGGTTTACCCTCCCTTGGCTCTCCAGTCCATGTGAAGGAAGGCTAAATTTTACCACTCTTCATTAGACGGAGTATGTCTGTCTTCACTTGGATATGCAGCAGGGGGCTGGGGCAATAGTTGCCTTTCCACATGAAATAGAATAGAATCAAGATCTGTGTGTTGTTTGGGCCAATAAAATCTAACAGAATTGGCAATAAAAAAAGAAATACACTGTAGTAACATCTGAGAGCTTAAAAGTGGTTAAAGTCTTTATTGTGGTAACTATAATCCAAGCAGAGATGATAACCTCAGAGGTAATGATACACTCAAAGAAAGATGGGATGTGAACATTGACATAAGTGACATCTGTGTTGTGAAGACCTGCTGCAGTGTTGCTGATACTGTAAAAATTTTTTACATTTTTCCTTTATGTATGTGAGACTCCATATTCACACATAAATGTTAACAGCAGAGATGTAAGAGAAGAACGTACAAGGAATGAGAAAGGCAGAAGTTTCACTTTTTTCTGTTAGCTAATCATCTTGATGTAACCATAGATAGACATAAGACCAGAGATGGCATTTGAAGAATGTAAAAATGCTATATAAGATAACTGTGTAGATTATGTAGGGGAGAATATTTTGCAACAAACCTACAGGTAGTTAAAGGTAGAAAGAAATATTGGAAAGGGTGGACAATACGGGCTGATTAAGGTTAGTTATGAAAATTCTGGAGCAAGGACATAGAGATTGGTCGTGTGTTTTCTTTTGTACAATCAGCATCTAACGTAAAAGTGAAGGAAAGGCACTAGGAAAACTGAAGATGAATTTATAGTGATTGGTGTTGAAGCATGAAGATGGCTTTTGCAGTGTTTTATAAGCAGAGTTGTTTTTTCAGTTTGCTTAAGGTGAAGAAAATTGCAGAACCTAGAGCTTCAAAGTAAGATGTTTTGGTAGTGGTCAGAATGCTGTGTGATAATATGCTGTTAAACTTTTGTTGTACAGCTATCAGTATAGACTGTAAATATGCTGAGGGTGGGACTGTATCTGCAAAACAGATAGTGCTGTTAAAGAAAGCTCATACCTAATTGAGGATATGGTCTGGTGCCTTTTCTGAAGTGACAGGGAATATTTCCAGCATTTACTGAACAATTAATCTGACCACGTCTCATAAGCACTGTGGAGCTTGTTCTATTCATGTATTGTAGATTGTTGTACTACAAAGGTAAGGATCTTTTCATCATTTTTTTGATGCTGCAGTTAAGATCAAATTTAACTTCAGAAAATGTGATCCTACTGTGCAAAAAACACCATTCTGTCTTCCTGGATGACCATGTTAGTAATTTCACATTTAACAGTTTTGAGTTGCCACTGTTGACTCACAGGTCAGTGAGCTTCTGCCAGTAGCAGTCTGATGTACAAGGTCAGGACCCTCAGCTCTTAGAGCTTACCATTGTGCTTTGAAAAGAACAGATGTGTGTTCCCCAACATCCCTACATGTTGGTCTGGCTAGATGCCATCTTTGTATAGTCAGGTACCCCACCTGCGGTACATGCTATGTGTAAAGGATTGATAAGATCATGGATCTCTGGAGGTCCCTTTTAACCTCTACAATCCTGTGAATATCTGCTATTGTTTGCACATAAACAATTAACAATTGTCATTCTCTTCTCATGATGACTGTTTTCTCAAGTGTGAATACCAGCCCTGAAGTAAAAACAACTCTATAGCTATTATAAGCATGTGTGGTCTGGTTAGGATATGCAGTTGTATGACCCATTTTCAGTTGATTCAAATGGCATGGCTTGCTAATCTGATGCAAGTAAAAATTGGAGCATGCTTCGTGTCTGCCCAGTGTGTAACACGGTATTTATAAAAATTAGTTCCAACCACTGGAAGAAAAATAGCTTATTTGTGTCCCCTGAAATGGTGCACTTAAGAAGAAAAACACTTACTGTGCTTCTGTAATTGATGGGAATGTGCAAAAGAAATATTTGCAGGGCTCTGAGCCAAGCAGAGTTTAAGCATGTTCCAGGAACTTCCCGTTACAGCTGGAGTATTGAAATTGCCCATTATTACCATAGAAGTACTTTTGTGCTTGGCATATCTCTCACTGTTTTAAAATTGTTACTGGTGTTTTGCCATTCTTTTAAGGAATAGCCCCAAATATACATAGTAACTCATGACTTCTATCTTGAAGCAATAGATTTCCAGAAAAATTAGTGTATTAAAATATACATTCAATTTGTCCAAAATCCTGGAAAGCGTCTTTCATTTGCTGTTGTGTTGGGAAATCCCTAGGGGAGTAAGAATTTCCTGAGATGGATATACAGAGAGAGAAATCTTTGCTGCGTAGACCTTCTTGGTGGCTGATGAGGAGATCTGTGCTCAGGGCTTTTTGGTGATGCAGCTTTGCTGGTAATGCCCTTCAGTTCCTATGTCTGACAGGCTTCCTGGAAAGGTGCTCAGGGTTCTGTTTGCAGAACTGAGCTGTATGAGCTGTCTGACTTGCACACTGGGCTGTCTGTATGGCACAAGCTGCCTGTGCTTGTTTAAAGGGAAAATCTCTTTCTGGAACTGGATGATGGCAGTGTTGATGTGGGGAGTGTTGCTGCCATGGAAGGCAGATCTGGAGGGCCTGGTGGGCAGCATGTCTCCTGATTTGTATCAAAACAAAGCACAAGGGAAGGATCATGTAACATGTGTCATGCTACTGTTGATACAGCTGTATGAATGGGTGGGAAAGAGATTTTTGCCTTTTAGTACTAGTGTAATATGCAGGTTTATTAAATGCTAAAACATCACACCCTTCAGAAACCTATATAAATGTGTGCTTCCACAAGTGGTAGTGTGCACTTTCTCCAACAGAGATCCTGAATTTCAAACAGTCCTTGAAAATCACTCTGTTGTGCTGAGGAGATGCTGCTAGACTTGATCAATTTGTGTTAAAGGTACTAAATGGATGGAGCTGTCCCTAAAAGAGCCTTTAATGGGGATCATGCTAAAGATCAGTTTCAAGCATGCCAGCAGTTTATCAACCAAACTGTATCTTTCTTGCGTTTTAGCACAAAGCCACCTAAATGGACATTCATTTCCAATTTCTACATGCTTCATTTACAGTTAAGATTAAGTACTTCCCTCTTCTATAGCATAAAAGAGATTGCTTAATGTTCTGAGATAGCATCCTGAATTGTTACTTTATCTTGTGATTTTATTCCTTTATAGAACAAGCACTTGAGTATTTTTCATAATTGCTTTTAGGTCGAATTGCTAGAATCAAGTGTGAATTTAAAACTATAAGAGACATTCAGTAGCACAGGAATTGCTGTTTGGTATCTGAACAGGGGAAATGTGCCTTTTGAATTTGTGTGATCTAGCTGATGGCTCGAATACAAGTAATCTCAAAGTAGTTTTGCTTTCCATTAGCCACAGGATTGAAGTATATCTGCAGTCAGCTGTTACAGTACCCATGATAGGGTGAGGAGCAGTAGCTTGCTTGGGTATCGGGGCCCTATTTCACAGGTTTGTCTCTTTGAATATGCTCAGTCCCTGAAAGCTGTTTTGACACAATCTTATTTTTCTTGTTGCCAGCTGTGGTCTGTAAAGCCTATGTAAAAGTTATGCCTCCAGAAAGTAATCACTTAAATGAAGTTCTTATCCATTGCACAAAAGTTTAAAAACTGGATGAGAGAGAATTTGTAAGCATTAAGTGACTAATGAGATAGTATGTTCACTTTGTTACCCAACCATTTAAAATTGTGGGTCATGCTGATAGCCACTTTAGGCATTTATGCCTTGGTATGGACGTAATTCTTTGTTCCAGCACTTTGGGTTGCTAATTTCTCCTTTCTTTTACTAAGAACTATGCTGCTGAGTATGTCATAGTCAAAAAGATTACTGTGTACTACTTGTGGTATGCAACACAGTTTCTAAGAAGAATACAATTCGGAAAGAGTTTTATTGGTTGGTTGACTTGGCCTTTAAAGCAGATTTGTAGGGGTGACATAAATGTTATTTAAATATAAAAAAATGAAGCAGTAATTTCTTGTTGCCACCACCCAGGCAAGACAGCAAAGTTATTTTTTATTTTTCAAGTAGCTTCAAACATTTCAGAATTAAAATCTGAAGCAGAAAATGCAGGCTAGTTGAGCTTTTCTAACCTGCCCAAGACCTGTGGCCAGGTCTGCTTTATAGAAGTCATATGTTTTATGTAACAGGGGTGAGGGGGGAAGGTTTTGTTTCTGAAATGCCAAGCTATGTTTTTATGAATCTTGGTCAACATAAAGGATGGGCAAAGGTACAGGTTGACAAGTAATTCCTCATTGCACATCTGTCTTATTTTGAAATGAATTGTTGAACCAGTATACAGAATTTCTTCTAGCATCTTCAACTCAATGAAATAGAAAAGAATGTGCAAAACCAGCTATTGTGGAAACTGAGGACACTTTTTTCCTCAGTTATTTTATGTGAAAGAATCTTACCTGGTTTTGTAGCTACTATCGCTAAATGACAATAAACCCTTAGACAGCAGGAATCCCTTCAACAAGGATTCTCATGATTTATTAGGGAGTTTGTGAAGCTCATCAGGAATCAGCTGTTTTGAGCTCAGAAGTATTATTCTTCCATCTGTGTTCAGCTTTTGTGTTTCTGTGAAAGGCTACATGATAAGGCAGAGCACTTCAGCGTGAAGCTATTATATTTTTAAATCTAGTTACAATATGTTCCTGAGTTAATAACTTTCTGCTGGGGAAGGACCATGTGTAGAAAGATGAAGTGGATGTATATTAAAGAATCTTAATGAAACTGATCTGATTGTTATCAATATTTTTTTAATTACTTTCAGAGCTTCTGTAGTATTGCAGTGGCCCATAGCTCATAGCTTTCAAATAGCTGGAAGAGTATGTGAAACAGAAGAGGATTAAGTCTGGCTTCTAAAATTCGTGCTAATCCACTAGTGATTCCTCAGTAAGGCTTGCTGGGATTTTATTCTTGCCACAATACTGTGATGTTCAGAAACACTGGTTACATGCATCCTTTGGTACAGTGAAAGTTACTTAACTGAAATGAGTAAGTGAATGTATTCTTTAATACTTTTTTAGTAACTACATATTCAAAAGTCAAAATTGTGATCTTGATGAATTGAGCTAAATCCTGTGAGCTTCTGCCAGCTAATGTGCAAATATTATCCTATGATTTCCATCAGAAGTGTGCTCACTGAGTCTTTTCCAAAATGACTTGTGGAGATGCTTCCCATTGTCAGGGCTTGGTGTCTTATGTTTAAGATTTTGTTTGGGGAGTTTATTTTTTTTTTATTCTTACAGGCTGACAAGGTTTCTCTCTTCTATTTCGTATGTTCTCAAAAGAACGTGCTCCCTGTAATAAGAACTTACTGTCATAGTGACAGACCTTTTGAGGTCCAACAATTTTTGTTGTAGTGAAGAGATAAGGTACAGATTGAGCCTGGAAAAGCTTGGCTTTAAGGAGAAAAGCCTAAAATTCTCACTTTAAAAAAATGTAGTCACTACACTAAACACATTTTTAAAGTTTTTTTGTAGACTTTCATTGAGGCTAGAACCTTGCAACTTACCTGCGATTAAATCTTCAGTCATAACTATGCAATTGAGTACAGCCTTCTTGCCAAAAAAAAGCTAAATGGAACTGCAGACTTGGAAACCCTACTTCCATGTGAGATGTCTATTGAAATTTATGTGTAATTTGAAATGAACTTGGGAGGTTTTTCCAAATAATTGTCTGGTATTTTGTCTCATCTTTTGATATTCTGTAACTACAGCGGTTACACAGTGGGACTCAGTTATTTGCAATTTACTGTTTCAAAAAGCCCTTGCAATTTTTAAGGCAAGCCTGAATACTAGTGGAAAATGCTTGTGAATTAGGAGCAGGGAAAATGAAAAAGATTTCTGTAATATTTCTGTTCTTAAATGTATTTATGATTGTAAAACCAAGGGATTTCCATGAATCCTTTTAACTATTTTCTCAGAACTTTTTGGGAATGTCCAGTTTTTCGTAGTATTCAGGCAGAAGAAAGTCATACATATCTGCATTGTTAGGAACCAAATTTGTTTGGATGTGTTTTAAAAAAAAGCTAAGATGTTACTTAAAAATGAAAATACAATGCTTTGCACAAGTGAGGGAAAATAAAAATGACCATGTTATGTTGCTGTAGAAATCAGTGGGATGCCTGCGTCTCATACCTGTATCTTTAAAGTGTGGAAATAAAGAAGTTCAGATAGATAAACACTCTGTGTTAGCCACAGACAGTGTTAGAAGGTTTATGGTAAAGATATGTAGACTAACAACTGTTTTCAAAGTAAACGAGCTGCTTCTGGTTAACGTCTCTTGGTTAGTGAACAAACAAATTTTACATAAATACTGTTCTGTGAAAGATTTCTGTATTTTGGTACTTTACATACTGCTAAAGCTATGAGCATGGGAAGTATTCAACAGACCTGAGATTTTTGTAGATGTTGAGACCTTTCAGCCCCCTTTTCATCTTGGGGGTGTGAGTCCTCTACCTGAGTTACCAACCAGCAGCGTGAAGTTAAGCAAGATGCTTTCCCAGGAAGAAGCTACCTCATAATTGTACATTAAAGCAATTGTTCTGTACACCCTTCCATCAACTTCACTGCACTGACTGTGCTACTAGATGAGAAGATTCCCTTTTTATTGCTTCTTCCTCAAATATAGACATCTTGGAAGCCCTTATAATGCAATGGAAAAGGTGAAATGATCTAAAATAATCTGCTTAGCTCCAGGTTTACCACAAAAGGAAGGATAGCTGGGACATTGCAATGGAAAGTCTTAAAGCAAGTTTTGAGTCTTGCCACCTTCAGCTGCAGCAATTTGAAAGTATGTATAACTGTCAAAAAGCAGGTTTACTTTGATACACTGTATGCTCTCAGTGACACTCTCTGGAGTATGCCCTTTGGCTGCCTCCCAGTGATCTGGAAGGAATCAAACATCTGTCATATCTTACAAGTTGTTGAGCACAAAGAAAGATAGTGTGTCAACAGTGCCCTTCTCCAGCCTCTCAGAAGGGAAAAAAACAGAAGCAAAAAATCCCCCAAAAAACCATAGAGTGAAACTGTAGCAAGGAGTTTTCAACTTCATGGGGGAAAACGAAGGAAAATTAGAATGATAAAGGAGCCATTAAAGTTATTGTGGAAAATATAATCTGTGAGCCAAAAACCATCTGCATTTTGAGTGGCATGAGGTGTGAAGGGAGCTTTTTGACCTCCAAGCCTACGAAAAACTGGGTAGAGAAGCAAGGATTAATGAGTAAAGTTAGGCAAGAGGCTTGCTGTGTGCTTAGCAATCTGAGGTTTCAGAGCTCTGCACAGATCTGATAGTGACATAACAGATTTTTCCTACAGCTATAACTTACTGCTTAATTAGAAAAATTGTCTTTAAGCTCTACGTCAATAGAATGACCATTAGGGAAAGGCATTCCTGAAAGCTATGAAGCCCATTATATGGAAACTGCTTAAGAAAACACATAGTGTTTAGTTCTGTTTAGCACAGCCTTGTACAGTCTCAATTTGTAACTGAGGACCATGAACAGAAGGCACACTCTTTATTTTGCCTTCTATTCTTCCCACCCCCATATATTTTTTACAATAAAAGATTCAGTACTTCATTGCCAGGACTCTAGGGTGTCTAGCAATAGTCATTTCCTTTTCTTATGTTCGATGTGAACTTAAAAATGGTTTCTCAGTTCCCACACACTACCAAACTCAAAGGAACATGCAGCAATTGAAATATATATGGTCATTTTGATAGAAAAAAAATCTTAATAGATTTCTTTATAATGGATGTTTAATAACCATCACAATCACTATAATGGAAATTGTATGCTGTGTCTATAACAGACATGGACAGCCTTCCTCAACACCATGAGCTATGTGCCAGAATCCTTGTATGGCTGGCAGCAGCAGTGTATGTCAGAGGTTTGGTAGCTGTTCTTAGGAAGAAGCTGTTAATGGTTCTCTCCAGCTCTTACCGTGACTGTGAGGCTCATAACTGGATGCTAGCACTCTGGTGGTACCAATCTCATGAGCCACATAGGCTTGATTTCACTTGCTCCTGAGATTTCAGGTTATTTTGCTGCACCTATATGAGCTTGGGGTGACCCAGGAGCTGCTTAAGACCTACAGTTGGCCACCTGCAGCCACCCGAATTCCAACTGAGGTTGTCAGCTCCTAATAAATACCACTTTGAGAGCCACAAGAATGAAAGTAGGCAGGAAAGTCTCCTACCATATGGAAGATACTAACAAGTTCCCTTCAGGCTACCTAGGAAATGCAGAAATCAGTGTCTGTACCAGACATGGAAGTAATATAAGTGTGATTCCTAATTGGATCACTTAAACCTTCAAAGATCTGTTTTAATTAGTTACTTTTTTTTTTTAAATGCTGCCAGTTGATAGCATGTACTGTCTTGTGTAAGCAGGTCAAAAGATTGTACAAAGTTGCCATGGAGACTTCATATGATTCCAAGGTGTTTTTTAAATTAATTAAAGTCTTGTGTTGCAAGGAAGAGGTTAAAGGTGGCAAAATCTAGTACCAGTATATAAATCTGCAGTCAATTCTGGTCAGCTTGTCCTAGGCACGCCTGTCATTATTCACAACATAATAAGCGAAGTTATAGCTGCAAAAGCTTATGATTTTTACAGATTTCTTTGTTCCTCTTGTCTGAAAAGCTAAACAAGACAGACCTAGGTCCAGGCCTGAGCTAATCATGCACATACAAAACAGGGAAAAAACCCTTCTTGTAGAAAATAAAAAATAGATCATTTCAGAATTCTAAAAGGAATCATGATTGAGCTCATTAGTGAGAACTGTTCCTCTCCTTTTTTCCAGATTATTAATGAAGAACAGGTTTGTATTTTTAATTCATTTTTCTATTGTGATGCTAAATGCATCCATGTAATGCAAAGAGAAAGATGATACCTTGTACGAGTTTTTCTAGTGAATAAAATTACAAAGAAGTGTGCATATACAGTATACTGGGAATGCAGTGTGTTGTGGCTCATGAAACATGATGTGTTTAGTTAGAGCTTGGGCACTCACTGAAACAGACTTCTATCAGACCTTTGACTGTGAATCATTACCAAATAATGCACAGTGCCAGGAGCAAAATGCAGCACACTGCTTAGGCAGCACTTAACAAGGAGGAGTAGTTAAGAGACTTATTGGAGTTGAAAATCTCCAGAAAGGTAGTAAACAACTGGTTAGGGTTTAACAGTGATTCACTCTATATCTGCAAGCAGTAGATGACAGCAAAAAGAGTCGATGGTAGAAGTGCTTAAACAGAGGCTTTAATCAACCTTGGAAGAATGCAGAGCTGGTAAGCTACTGCTGAACAAACACGGAGCAGAAATAACATACCCAGGGCACAAATGAACAAAGCTATACCTTCATAAAAGCTGAAGTTTTAACTATCTGCCACAGTAGAGGTGAAAAAAAGTAGAGATTTGGAACAGAAGATGATACAGGTATTTGCATTTACTTGGAAATGAGAAGTTGTTTTTAGGGAATTATTTCTAATCTGGCTTTTTCTACCAGCAACTGAAGATCACTGGGGGTGAAAATAGGCATTGGACAAGGTATGTGGATCTAAGCAGAGATGGAGAAGCTAGAAATGATTACTAAAGTGTCTGGAGTTCTGAGGTACTGTGACTGTGAGCATCAAACCTTTTTACAGTTTACTGTGTGGCATCATGTTCTCATGAGCATATGGTCAAAATTTGGTGTTTGTGCTTTATGTAACATGGCCCTTAGCAAAAATAAATGCCATCATACCAAGCAAAATAAAAATGATTTCTCAGGATTCCAAGAATTTTAAAAGATTAATATCCTTTTGAAAAGCTTGTGTTCATTGGATCATAAACGGCTTTGTTGCTGTTGCCTAAGAAGTCTGTGAGGACTCAGGAGAAGGGTGGCTATGGATTCGTGGTCTGAACACTCTGTATGTGGCAGTCTGGTTATAAAGGGCAAACTAAAAAATATTACCTGGTTTGGAGAAAGTCAAGTTTGTGATCTGCTGCAAAAAGAGCTATGGAGTGTTTGTAGATAGTAATGATGACAATAGTTCAAAGCAACAAAGGTTGCATCTATTCCCAATTATTACTATAATGAGAGTTTTTCTGCTGTATTAGCAAGATTTCTCTTTTTTTTTATCAGGATGAGACTGGAAACTTTTATACTGTTTTGGGTGAAAGGATGTAAAGGATACCAAAAAAAAGAATGCATTTAAGAACAGAGAAATTTATGGCATGGGAGGCAGGGATATTTTATACTTGAATTGAATATGAACCCCACAATTGGAGACACAGCTAAGACTTTCTATATATGTCAAAAATATAGGCTGGGTCAAGTGAAAGAATTCATTATTGATAGTTTATGAAGAACTAGCTCCCTAGAGAAAAGTAGATACAGACTTGTTTATATGGCCAGGGCAGAAGGAATCATGTATTTGTTTTTATTCTCATTTCCCTAAGAGAGCTTCAACAGATCTTTCATAAACTCTCACAGCAAATTTAGATAAACTAGTGATTGGATATATCAAATCTTGATTTTGCTACATAACACTGTACTTCACTTAATAATATGTGAAAATTGACCACATTTATGTGGGTATGAGTGAAAGGCTTTGCAATTAAATACAGTTTTAAAATTTGAAGTGCTGCTGTTCATTATTTTAATCCTTTAAAGGCTAGTGGAAAATGGTATTAAAAATAGCTATATGCTACCAGGCTGTTGAATTATACTTGGATCTGTGTTAAAACCTAGAAGTTGGCAGAATAGTGCAAATGAATCATGGATTGTCATCTTCTGCAACCGGTTTGCACTTTTGGTAGCAGAGGGCAGTTGCTATAAGCATGAAGGGCTACAGCATCAGAGGCTAGTCAGAGCTCAAGCTGAATTTGTGGTTTAGCAGCTCTCTGCACAAGACTGTATTTAGAATGGTCTCAGGGACTGTGGATATCATTATTTTCACAAAAAGTAGTGGACTATTTTAAAGACTAACAGGACATTACTCAGTCAGAACTGTGGCATCTAACCCATCCAGAAGAAAGAAACGGGTGGTTGTTACCTTACAGCAGTGATGCTGACATATTTTAGAAGACTTGGAAATCTACCTGCTTTTACAAGGAATCACATGGGGTATTTAAATGCTACTAGTTTGTTTAGTTAATAAAATGATTGTAAGAATTTTAATTGCCCAGAACAGTAGCTTCCTGGTGCTTATTTCAAACATTTTCCCTGATATTTTGTGCGACTTGAATTCATCATAGCTTCAATAAGTTTGTGAGTCATTTTTGATATTCAGAATTATAATTTGACCTTTCTTTTGGATTTCTCTAGTTACAGATTTCCATTTCTAATACTTAATAGTTGATAATTTTTTTGTGTTCATTATAATTCAGTTAGCAGTGAAATGTTAATTGAACACAGTTAGTTGGTTTAGATAATAGCTCTGTATTAATTTGCGGATTTTTCTATATTGGAGGAGGTTTTGTGTTGGAAGTTATTATAATGGTCTTATAGCTGTTATTGATTCTATTGATGTTACACTAAGCTCATAACATGCTGGTACCTAGAAAAGGAATGTGGTTAACAATTGCTCCTGAGTGTTTGGGGAGTAAATGCTTCCATGGTTACTGAATTATTCTGGTTTTGGTCTCAGCATTGAGATGAAATGTATATAAGCAGCCCAATCTCTAAATTAGTGTCAGTAGTGTGATGTAACAAAATTATTCTAGTCTCTGGCTCATAACATTTGTGGTTCTATGTTTTAGCAAAACATTTTATAATTTTAAAGATGTTCTTGATTATATCCTTCAGGTCTTGCTTAAGATGTAGTGATCACCTATAGGTATAGCTTGTATGTGAAGGTACAGGATGATCTTTCTTAGAGATAATGCATTAAAATGTGGTAAACAAATAACAAGAATTATCTCATACTACAAAAATCTTCCAGTATTTGTTGGGCTATATGTCAATGGTTAATTACCAAGCTGTATTTTAAAATTTTGTCCCAACTTAAAGATGCATACTCAGAGTATGCTCGATTTAAGTCTTGAGGTGCGTTTGGGAAATACACATATTGTACAGATCAGGTGCCTTCTGTTCTCATAGCTTTGAATGATCTACAAGAATGACTAGAGATCTACGTTCAGAAATGGGAACAAAATCAATGCTCCCCAATCCATTAAGTTCATATTCCACATCTGGATACAAAAGAAGGGTAGAGGCAAATTGTTTGAGTCACAGACTTTATAACCTGTTATTCACCAATTTAGGTGTCTGTAGCTACTGAAAGGAATGAATATCAGAACAGAACCTATGAAGCCATTTAATTATAAGAAGTGAACCTAAAGAGTCTAGATCTGGCCTTGTTATTCCTGTCACAGGTAATCTTTGAAACAGGCTGGAGCCATGTGTGTGTAACATGCCTGACTGAACAAAAGTTCAGATTTTGTTTATGGTTTTTTATTTCTTTCTAATCATAATCCCAATTTTGATGTGCTGCTGATTAGGGATGAGGTGCAATTTTATTACAGGTTTTCCCCATTTAACACTAGGATTGTGGGTATTTGAATATCATAAATGAGGAATTTAATCTGTCCAAAAATCAATACCAACAGCACTAAAATTTGTGATAGTGATCTGCAGGTTTAGAGTAGTGTGTCTCTTGTCATATTGAATCCTCTTTCCCTTGTTTAGGCTGTACATGCTGGTTAGGTGTTACTGCTAACAAAGGCTGGTTAGAAAAACATTTAAGAGGCCTAATTTTTTTTCCTAGATAAGCATTAAGTTCTGAGACAGGCCTTTAATACAAATATCATTCTGTGTGACATGATATTTTATTGATATCCCAGTTATATCCATATGAAAAAGCTAAGATTTTTCCTCAGACTATCTCTTGAAGTAGCTAATTTTATCTTTATCAGTTCTGTCTTTTTACTGTTACTTTCTCTGCATGCAAAGGCAGTTGGTTAAAAAAAAAAAGAAAACTGAAACATGTAAATGTGTCTTTAAGCCAGCCTCCCTCTGGGCTTAGTCTTGCACAGTGCTTTGCACTCCAACTATTGCAGACCTCAACAGGCTTCAAGAATACTCAGCATATGGTATATTAGGCCCCTGAAATTACATAGGTTCATTGGATGCTAGTAGGCCTTTGGAAAAGAGAAAATGTCCTTCAGAAAAGATCTTCAGTCCTTCAGGGAAAGCTTCTTTTCCTAACATTTCATATAAAAATGGCTGGAATAAGTAAAAGAATGACATAGAAGCAATATTTAGATGGGAGTCCTAATATTACTTGCGAGGCATTAAACAGTGTTAAGCAGAAGACAGAACATAGAGATGATTCTATGGACTAAATGGAAATTAACAGCAGGAGGATAAATCACTTCAGAAATCTAATATTTTATTAATGATGCCTAAGCTATCAACGAATCCTGCTTCACTGAGGTTACATATGTAAAATTTAGATTGGTAATCTGATCATTTATTTTTTTCTTCTCCACACCACAATTTCTGATACTTTGTCCAAAAGTTCCTAATGTAGTAGAGATTAATTGGGTAGGGGCCTACAAATCGTTTACAGTTCTGGTGAGTGACAGTGCTACAACTTGCCAGAGACATGTGCTTATGTCCTTTGGGCTGAGTGTTTCTGTCAGAAAAATCAGTACATACAGAATTGAACACCCAGTTGAATATGAAGGTACGAAAGTTAACTCTGATTATTGTGTTTTTGTTAGACCTGGTTGTTGTCTTCATTGCAAACTATTTCTTTGATTTTTTTAATTTTTTTTTTAGCATTTATTCAGTTTATCCACAGCTACCTCATTTTGTTATGACTTTGTTCCGTAGTTCCTAGTTCTCTATAAACATGTCTTAGTTTAGGTGCTTCCACTGTCATTTCCTCTTTGTCACTTTTTACCTCAGTCAAAATTATGTTCTTCTTTCTATTGATCGTGCAACACCAAGAAAAGGATGAATGCCATTGGGGCTGTCAGGTTATATTTTCTACACAGAAATAATATGAGAGTGTTTTCTAGGGTTAGAGAAAGAAAAAGGCAGTAGAAGTCAGGAAATTTTGTTCTATGTATATGTGGATATTTTATGTATGCAAGCCTTTTTTTTTAGTGCTAGCTAAATTATGTATGCTAATAAAAATATGGTACTTGTACAAGATGCTTTTGTATTAATTATGTATGTTGTGTGGATATGTTAAGGAGGTATAATGCTATTTTGGTCTGCTGTTAATTCTATCAGACCTAGTAGGGCACTGACTTCTGGATTTTGAACATGATAGAGTTGTTGTTCAGCCATACATGTTCTTATTCCACCTAGAGAAATGCTTCATACCTTTGTCAGAAGAGTTATTTTGAGGTATGGGTCTCTGGCGTCTCTCTCTCTTCCCAGTTGTAACTCCACTTACTGTCCTTAGTTGGGTTCACGGTACATGTAAATGATGATACCTATGGACAGTGCCTCTGAAATAGCTTCTAGGTGCGAAAAAGGTAGCAAGTCTGCCCTTTTGAAGTTACAGGTTACCCTGTTCAGTACTGCTTGTGTTGCTTATCAGCATGCAAAAAGGAGAAGAAATAGTTGGAGCAGAGTTTCAAGCATAGCTTCACTGATGTTTTCAGTGATAGCAAGCCTCAGTGGTCTGCTACAAGAACAACAGCTAGATTTTTCTGTTTTCCACACTTTGAGGAATATTAGGGCAGACAGGCTTTTGATCTTTGGTTCACAAACGGGGAGTTGATAACAGGAAGCTTGACCTAGGCAGTTGTCTACTTGTAGGGTAATGCGGGTTAGAACATTATTTCTGAAGAGAAGGAATTTTGTCTGCATGACACATCCTGTGTCTGACTGTGGAGAGAAAAGCGGATAATGCTCTGGAAAAACAATGCAGCTAGCCTAGAAAAGATGGAAAGATGGGGATCCTGAGGTTAATTGTGGTGTACCCAGGGGGATTTTGTAGCATTTTCACATGCAAATGTAGGCATTCTCCAAGTAAATGAATGTGTGTTGCAAGAAAATTACTAGAAAGATTAACAAACTTCATAAAAGGAGACACAACTGCTAAATTCAGAATTTAAATTCAACTACAGCTTTTTTCTGTGTATTTCTGCAAAAAGCCTTTTTCCCAGAGATTTTTGTTCCTTGTTATATACAGACTTGCTTGTCTTTGATCATAGTGGTCTTCTGAGTACATGTTCTGTAGGTAGATCAGTAGCTGTTCCACATACAGGCTTTGCCATCCAGCTTCTGCACTTTCCAATCCTGACTTAGCTGAATAAACATAGTGTTCTCATCAAATTTGACGTCCGGTGGAAGCAGCATGACAAGGCTCCTGCTTGATTTTTGTGCTGCCTTGACCAGTGAAATGTAGTTAATAAAGAAGGTAGTGAAAAGTTGATGGGTTTTTTGGCTTCTGACTCATGCCCAAAATTGTTTTGTGCATGTTATCTCGCCTCTCGTTTTCATAAGGAACTGTAGGCTGTTCTTCAAAAAGCTGGGGGAAGTGGCCAGGGTGTTATGCCATCTATGCAGCAAGATCACAAGGTTTTTTGAGAAGCCAGACTGCATATGAGGAGCCTGAAGGAGAAATTATGTTATCTGCTATCGCTCTCCAATCTCCATGCTACAATGGAGTTGTGTAAGAGGGAGGAATGAAGGCAAAGCCGCTTTCCCTGATACTTTGTCTTGCACCTCCTTGTTTCCTTTTCTGGATAACTTTGAGAGATCCAGAGAGCAGCAGATTGTCTAAGTCTAAGGATAGTCTAGTTCTGTGTTTGTCGTTCCCAAAACTTCCAGTATTACCAAGATGTTTTGATCAGGGCTTTCTAAATAGTGTTTACTGTAGCTGATGATTCATTCACAGCTGTTTCAGTAACTGTTACTGTATCATTTATACTTTTCATACGAAACAGACAAATTAAGTTTGGCAGGGAGTCAGGCAGTAGGAGCTCAAGATTTGTAACTGATGCAGGAGCCCTAGCTCTTTGAAACCATCACATAAGGAAGGCCTTTTTGCTGTAAAAATGTTTTTGGGTTTAATACCTCATATTGTGTCTCCTAGAAATGGAGCAATGGAGGGAGGAGCCTGTTCCTGATTGAGTGTGAGGGGAGGAATGGTTTGCTGTTGATGTACGTGCTGGTGCCCTACTCGGTTTCCCCGATGTCAAGGCGCATACGGCACCACAGGAAAAGGCTGTTTGGTGAAATGTAAGGGTGCCTGCAGGCAGGCCGGTGGAATTTTTACCACCCTCTTTCATCACTGACAAATAATGCAACTCAGATTGTAATTTTTATCCTTCAGTGGGTTGGAAAAACTCACAGATTTAAATGCAGAACTTGACTGAGGATTTCAGAATAATAACGTGGAATTTGTTAGTATCGGAATTGCTGGGGTCTGCTCAGAGGGCTCTTTCTGGGTCCATTTCTGCATGCTAATATGTGTAGCTTTAATCCAATTTAGAAGCCAGTGCCTGTCTGAATTTGCTATTCTGATGTCTGCTAATCTAGATTTGGGGTTTGGGATTCCCCACTCTGTTCTGAGTTACCTATTCCACAGACAGAGATGAGTCATACTATCTTTGTAAGTCTGCTAAGATTCTCTTGGAACTGGAAGTGGAACTAAATCCCGCAGGAGGTCCTGCAGAGTCATATGACAGGAGTACATTCTAGTTGTCTCTAATTCAGTTCTGTGGGGAAAAAGCTGCAGCACTTAATGGTTCAGAATTGTAGAGGCTGAAAGAAAAGGAAGCCTTGATAACTGTGATATTTAAATACAAGTTATTATTTTTTAGCCTAATGGTAAGAATCACTGTGGTTTAGTTCTTAGCCCACAATAATTTTACCTATTATAGGACCATATTATACCCCATCTTTGGTAATAGGCTATAACATTAGTGATGGTGATAATGTATTATCCTTCTGATTTATTATTCATCAAATTAATCCCTTGGATATTTATTTTAATTTCATTTGCCTCACTCCTGGAGTTAGTCTGTCTTTAGCCCACTGCATGCAAAAGATTTTCACATCTTTTAGCAATTTTAGAGATTTCTCAGTGACAAAGAATTATTTTTGCTTTTCCAGTAAGGCCTCTGTATCTTAGAGAACTTCCTCTTTAGAAAATACTTCTTAAGGGAGCTGAAATGTTAGATGTGCAAACCTACTACATATATTTTTGAAAACATAAAATCCAAAACTCAGTGTTCACAAAAAAATTGACTATTGGTTTTCATGAAGTGCTTTGTGTCTTCTCCTTTTATTTTTCTTTTCTATTAGTGTTCTAGAAGATGTTTAAACATCAGAAACAGCTAGAACTTGATGCAAGCAGAGTAAGACTTTCACAGAGTGAAGCATCTCATTACAGAATCATCATCGTTCTTTGTTATGGCACCTTCATGACAGATTTTGGCAGTGATTCTCATTTATACCCACATAAGAGAGTACAAGCGAGGCAGCTATGGCAGGTCTTCTCTGTGAAGCCCTCTTGTCCCTCTACTATATAACGATATTTAACAAAATAGCCTTCCCATAGAGACTTTCATAATTTCCATTGCTAGTTGAGAAACTATTGCTCATGGGCCTTCCGTACTTGTTTGTTTGTTTTTGGATATTTATTTGTTTTAAACTTTGAGCAAAACAGTGCTGGGCTTCAGTAAAACAGGCCAAAATGGTTATCTTGCATGGTGTAGACAAGCTATCAGAAAACTTGACGTTGCTGAAATTTTAAAACTATTTGGTATTTTTAAATACTCTTAATGATTGGAGCATAGCTTCTTTTTTACAGTTCTGTGTGTGCTTATAGATTCCTAGAATGCTGATGTTGAAGATGGTTTCAGCTATAAATATTTGATGCTGACCATCAAAATACTGCAGGAACAGAGGAATCAACTCCACATCCAATTATTTTACAGGATTTGATGTTTCCTAAGCAGATGTTTCCAGTTTTTGTTATACTATTGATCTTAGTTCTAGTAACACAGCTTGAACTGGTGCGAATATGTTCAGATGGCATATGTATGTGGGAAGTAGTTTTGTCAGAGTGTCTCAAGCATGATTGTTCTAGAGATGTGTATGACAGCAGGTCAGTATTTAGCCATCAGGATTCATGGCTGAAGTGTATTTTAGAGCATAGATTTAATGTGACTTGACACGTGGCAGAAGACATCTGTCATCTGTTGTTTTTATCACTTCCCCCTACTTGTACATTTTTAAAATAATAGAAAAATAGGGGAAAAGGTATACTAAAATTTTTCTGACAAGAAAATATCATTTGATGTTTTAACCTCAGTGCTGATTTCACAGAACTTTAGTTTTAAGCCATTTTTGTTTTATTTTTATAATTTATTGCAAATAATTATCTGGTTTTTGTAGCTCAAGCATTGATTAAATTGATCCTAACTTGTGGAACTAATGCCAGTAATGCAGTTCTTTTCATTCTATCAAACAGACTAAAAGATTACCATTTTCTGCACTTTTTTGTTACTTGTTTAGCAAAGCAACACCATTGTTACATTTCTCCTGTTTTTAGAAGTAAAAGGATTTCATAGAAACTTTAAATATTAGCTGGAAATATTTTTCATTTGAAGGTGTGGAAGTTGCTGATCTGTGCCAGAAGTTACCTGAATAAGATAGTTTCCTCTAACCTCTGCAGAAGTTGCAGAATGGAAAAGAAAACCAACCAACCCACAACCCCAAAACCCCAATTCTAATACAGATATAACACAGTATTGAAGTGCAGATAGAATCTTAACCTCTTTATTCTTATTTCATCTTACTAAACCGGGTGCTCTTCATATACATAAATCTGTGGGTTTAATGTAAATATTCAGTATACATTAGCAGAGGCATTAGTCTTGTGTCATGTTTGCTCTGTATTTGTTATGGTACTTTGTATGTAGCAGTGCATAGAGTTGGAAAGAGACAAATTCTGTATCACTTTATATCCTCTTTCTGCTCCAAGAATTCCCAAAGATAAGACCAGAGAGTCCATTTCCATGGAAGTTTTCTTTGGTGGCATTAGACCCAGGAATAGGAGCTCTTTAGAAATTATAGGGGCTGAGGTTGGATATCCTCCAGTGTTTGGAATTGGATACTTTTTAGGTTCAGAGCCTTGCATCCATCAGGCTCCAGTGCAGTTCTCCTGAGGTCCCATGGAAACACTTAGGCAGAGGTTTACAGGTGCACTCTATCGATGAGCTTGTGGGCTACTCAGTCTAGTTCATGCATTGAAGTTCTTTCTTCAGGGCTGTGTTTTACAGATGCTGATGATTTCTGGGAAACATTGATGCAACCATCAGGGGACCACATGCAATATACAATAGGAAAGGAGGAGAACCCCCTCGCCCCCCCCAGTGAATACAAGTCCAAGACAACATCTGGTTAAGGCAGTAACTTCATGGTTTGAGTTGCTGAGGTTTTTATTGGTATTACGGTACAGCCTGAGTTCACATTTGAAGGTCAGAAGAGAGACTTCATTATATAAGTAGCCTGCATTGTTTATACATCTTGCATTAGTGCTGCTGTGCTGACCTTTCAGCTCTTGAACTGATCTGGCCCCCAGGGTTTAAGGCAATATACTTTCTCCAAATTCAATTGTGTCTTACAAAAATATTTGCACTAAGACAGTGCTTCCCATAGAGCCTGTGGGTAGAAGAGGAAGGTCTAGGTTTTATGAAACTATGTATTTATCCTCTTTCTCTTCTTTTGAGTCCCACAGAGGACTGAGTGTGTCCCAGCTGTGGCAGAAAGAAAATACTACAGAAGACAAAGGGTGGGTGAGAAAAAAGCCTCCTAACTGCTTTGGATATTTTCAGATTTCATGAAAATGGCTGTTGGCAGGAAGTTTCTCTTTCTTCTTCACTTTTGAGTTTGTAGGAGGAGAAGGAACAGATGATGGACAGCAGCAGCTCAAATCTCTGTACCAGCTAAACCATACAGCACGGTGCTGGGCACTTATCATCAGTGTTGACAGCAGCAGAGATGGGGGTGGACAAATGATTACTAGAATAGCATGTATATCACCAGAAGGATGTAGTCCACCAAATGTAGGAGCTATTCCTGCTTTTTGAGAAGTTAAGTCACTCCCTCCTTCTAATGAAAATTAGCTGTGCGTTACCCAGGGGCTTAAGCTGTTCTGTGTTCAAGCCAGTCTCGTACAGTGTTGTAGGAGAGTAATATCTGCATTGCAAGGTGTTTCATTTCCTTGCATAATTAAACTAGAAGGAAAATGAGTGCTGTTGTACAAACAGTAAATTCCTCAATGATCTCCTTCATGTTAAACAGACTTGTGTAGAAATTCTTTGTTGTATGGAAACTAGATGGTTCCTCTCTGCAGTGCCATCTGTCTAGATTAGCTGTTCAGATCTAGCCCATGTCAGCAGAGACTGCACGGTGGCAGCTAAGATTTAATTTAGCTCTTGTCCTTTGCCTTACTTTTGCAGAATACTATCACCACTGCACTTACTTGATGTCTTTGTTGAGTGTTTTGTTGGAAAGGCCAAAGCACGTCCTCTTGGATGATGGTCTTCTGAGCCTGAGTTTATAGGCAGAGGAAGGGGGGAAATCTGTATGGTTTATCTCTCCTAGCTGAAAAAAACCCCAAATAAATCAACTGACATTTTACCAACTTTACAAGAAATACACTGGATGGTTTTTAAATGTAAAAAGAATAAAGTCTACAAATCTTTCACCTGGAAACCATCAAAGTACTTGACTAGAAAGCTGCATTGGGATGCTTCAATTATTTTTTATTAATGAGAATGTATAGAGCAACATTTCAGAATATTAATTGCCTAGTAACTTGACTGAAAGAAAAGATGCAGTCATATTGTAGGTAAAGAGGAGAGGCAGCACTGGGTGGAAGAAACCAGCCTATGTGGACATGGATTCAAGAGCAGAGAAATGTTTTTAGTGCATGACAGCCTGTAGGGCTTTAGGATTCTTTTCCATGGTGAGGGGTTTGCAGTAATACCTGCTAACAGTTTGGTTTAATTTTTTACTGATTGTATTGAGAACCTGTTCGGTCCCTGATATTTGGCAGAAAAGGGCTTTCCTCTCATTTTGATTTTCTTGTTTGGAAACTCCTGTACTGGTTTGGGAGCTTTATTTTCATAAGGGTCCACAGTTTCAGTCTCACTTCTGCTTATAAATGGGTTTGGGTAATGTTAAAGAAGTAGTAATAAATACAGGTGCACAAAACAGCCTCAAATGGGTTTATGCTTACTAAACAAAAACAAGAAGCAAAAGTTTAATGTGGTTCATGGGCAGGGGGAAGGAAGCAACAGGGAAGGAGTTTGCTACATAGCTACTTTGTTTTAAACATGTGCCAGAAGAGGGAGACTGTGATGCATCTAAAGACAGGATTATCGCTAATTAGCCTGTTGTGTAAGGAGAAATCAATGGTGTCAAAATGCAGACTGACTACTGTGCTCAGAGGAGAGTGCTACTCATTGGAGGCCATAATTAGCTGCTTCCAATAAGAAGTATGATACTGTTTGGGCAGGTGATCCCCATGAATTATTCCGATGAAGAATCAATACAAAGCTTCATTAGAAGGGTTCTCCCTGAAGAACCCCACAGGTGCTGACTGAAGCAACTGCACCTGAAAGGCACTTGTCTGCTTGTATTTTCCCATTCATTTCTAGATAGAGGTAACTAGATTAACTTATTTCAGTTGGCATTGATGTAGTTGTTCAGAGTTTACTTACTGTTGTAAAGCAATCAAATGAAGAAACTTGTGTTCCCTCCATCCACTAGGTTAAGAAAAAAAAACCTTTGAATGCAGTAAGTCAGAGTAGTAGACTTAGCAGAATTTAAAGCATCAATTGACAAATGAGGTAAGGAAACAAAATTTGAGACTGCAGTTTATTTAAAACTATTGCTTTTGGCCATAGGGTTGAATGCATCTTTCCAGAGTTAACTTTTCTCCCCCAAAACTACTTCTGCTTGTCAAAATGACAGTGATATGATGATTCCAGTATTTTATTGTGTCTGGCAAACTTTATATTAGTTATACTAGTGTGCTTTAACATAGTGAAAGTAATGTTTCTTCAAATCAGTAGGGCATGAGTCAGATTTCAGGATGATACATTTCACTTAGATACCATTGGGATTTAAATGTCAAGCTTGTCTTTAATTTTCCCTTCCATATATTTGGAAGGCTTTTGGGCATTGATTTTTATGCACAAGCACTGAACAATAAGCTGGCTGCTAGAAACGGACTATTTCTATTGTTCTTGTTCATGGACCACCAAACTCTCAGTAGTTCTGTGTACAGGTTAAGATTTGATTCCATCGATTTTATCTTTTCATTTTGCTGTTCTGCCTTCAGTCTGAACTGGCAGATGGCTAACAGTAAAAAACATGAACCTGACTACGTCAACAAAAATCTCCAGCAATCCAAATGGATCCAAACACTGGCACTTTACTCTTACCTGAAAGGTAACGTAGGAAGAGAGAAAGTAAAAAGGATAGAAAGTTTTGATCACTGGTTAATAAAAAGGATACATTCCCAACAACAGTGCTTAGTGTGCAGAAGTGTATAGTTTTGGCTTTTGAGCTTGGATGTTTGCTCCCCTGCATTCTGTTTCTTCATCTAGGTTGATAATTACCTATGTGCTTGGTCAGAACAAGGTATGTATTGTACATCCCTTGTATGAAACGAAAAATGTGTGAATAGGCATAATGTGAGTTTGTCACTTGTCTGATTATTTGGGTTTGGTTTGGGGTTGTTTTGGTTTGGTTTTTTTCTGCAAGCTGTGTTCTAGAAACAAATTAACCAGGGTTTTAGACTATTATCATTCACGGAACACATAGAATCTTTTCTTCTAATCTGTGTCAGGGGCTCATTCAAAAACATCCTAGAGACCACAAAGCCATTTGTCTGGACTTCCTAATGACTATAGGTAATTCCTTTGGCCTTTATACAGTCTATGAATAGGATAATGCTTTCAGATTTGTAATTTGAGATTATTATTTTTGTTTGTTATCATTTGAAAGCTGTTTGAGTGTTGATATGGGAGGTAAGCATATTTGACAAGCAATCTGAATCTCCTCCACATCTCTAAGACAAGAAGTGGTAACTGAGATATTTGTCCATTGATAAACTGCATTCCTTAGGTATTTGCCTTTCCTTTCATTGAAGAGCTACTGGAAGTTCTAAGTCCATAGAATTCAAGTTGTAGGCTGTGTGGAAAACAGCCCAATGTGAAACACACACACATAATTGACACAACCTTTTGCTGTGCTTAGTGTAAACTTGTCATCTCTCTCCTAGTATTAGTTTAATTGCATTGTTGCAGAAATATTTTTAGATGAGATTTATTTGAAAATTGTAAATGAGATTAGGCATTCAACATCTTTCTTCCCAATAAGCACCAAATACTTGCTTAGCTTTCAGTGGAGCTTGTTTCCTGTGTCAGATGTTTATAGATTGTACCTCCATGGCTTACTTGGTATCTGAAAGAAAAACAAAATCTTGGGAGGTTCAAATAAGTGTTTTTAGCAGCATGTTCCAAAGAGTGAGCATTGTACAAAAATAGCAAGCTTGCAGATCACAAGGAACATAGTATCTATAGATGGATTTTCTCAGAACTGTTTCTTGTGATTATGATGTAGAAGGACAAATGCTTCTGTAGTTTTACATAATCTTAAAGGAACCCCACAACTTTGTCCACAGAATAATGTCTTGAATGCTTTATCTTTATTTGCCAAGCAGTTCCATTGTACAATATGTAGAGGAAAAGCAAGTCCATCTTGGACTGGCAGCACAAGGACAAGTGAAAAATTATGATATGCCGTCTTTAGGACCTGTATAATGAAGTTATACATTAGAGAAACAATGATGACCAATCACAGAAGTTATAATTGCATCTTCTTCTAAGCATACCTGAAATATCAGCATTGTGAACTAATTTTTTTTCAGAGTGTATAGTGATAGTTTTCCATGTCAACGTAAATCCTGAAAGCCAGGTCTGAAGGAGTTGCTGTTTTGATGTATCTCTGTGCCTAGCTGCTTGGCAGAGAGCTGCAGCCCCCCTAAATGGTTTTGACAGAGGAAAACTAATGTGGCATGCGTTCTTTGCCTTGATAGTGTGACAAGTGTTTTCTCCTTTTATAAAATGCAAAGCTGAAGAAGCATGGGAAATGACTTGCCACCAAAACCACCTTTAAATGCAGAGATTGTAGTTCACGCTGTTATTGCCTAATGCCATCCTATTTAACACATCAGTTTAGAGAAAGTAGTTCAAACAGCTGAGCTATGTGGTAGCTCAGATATTTGTGAAGGTAACATGGGAAGAGCATAGTGTAAGATGTTTAGTCCTGATTCTGTAATACAGTGGCAGGGAGTACAATGCGTCAGGAATCATACTGCAGTCACCTGGAAATGCATAATGGATTGAAGCCACTTGTCTTGTGGTATGCATATTTCTCAAGCATCTTCAGAATGTTCAGTACAAAGTGGTTTTTCTGGTTTGCAATAGTTTACACAGAAATTCTGGTAATCCCCAGTAATTATTTATTTCATTTCTGTGTGACTTTTGCAAAAGCAAACCTGGGCTTAGTTTCTTTTTGGTCTATTTCCAATTCCCTATGATGAAAGGTTTGGCATTTAGTGGAAAGTTTAATTACTGTTACGTTTTAAAGATGTTTATTTTCTGTAGATTTCATAAGAAGAGCTGATAAGCTTGGAGAAGAGACCCTTAGGATTGTGCTTTGGTAAGGAAAGCAGCCCATGTAAGCTCATGCCCTGTTACTCATCACTCTCACAAGTTGTTGCATGCTAATGATGAGAAAACTTTGGAGTTTGACCATACCAGATACCAGAAAGCTTGTTCCTTATTCCAGCTTTTTCTGTTTCCTGTGATGTGTGGCCAGTTCTGGGGGAGCTCCTGTTGCAGGACTTAATGTTGGTGTTACAATGCTGTATATCCATCACCATTAGCTTGACAGAGGTAGTAATTTACAATAAACTGATCTCAGGCCTCGGCATGCCAAAGACAGAGACAGAGGCACACAAAAAACCCCTACAACCCATCCTGTCCCCCTCCCCCTCAGAAAAAAACCCTGGTACTTCCTATTTCCCTAATAAATGTCTAGTTAAGGTTAGCTAAAATAAAATTTATTTGCCATAAAATGTAACAGATAAAACAGAATATAAAATATGTTAAAAAGGAGCTATACTGAACTCTTACATTTTTGCGAAGATGACATCTCCTGTTCTTTTTTTTTTTCTTCTCCTTTGTGACCTGTGTGAGAGAGTACATACTGGTTCATGCTCATTTATTACTATTTTCCTACAGTCATTTCCCTAGAAATAGTAAGATACTGTTTTGCTTATTTGTATGTAGTTTGTCATCTAATTTTATTTCAGACCCTGCTGTTTAGATGTTGCATAAAAAGTGAAATAACTCTATACAGACTCCATAGAGAAAATCCAGCAGTATGCACCTTTAATGCTTTCAGTACAGTGAAATTTAGGTTTGAAAGTAAGAGAAAAAGAAGTGTTGAACCTGTTTAGTGGTGATTTAAATAGTAGTTTGAGCAATTAATTGGGTCTGAATTGGTCAGAAGGTCTGTGTGACTAGAACTCATTTATTATGTGTGTGCAAAAATAAGTATCTTAGGTGGGGAATCAAACTCAAGCTCTGAACTGAGCAGTGTTCCCTGTGAATGGGTGATGCAAACACGGAATTTGGTCCCAGAGGGCCCAGAAATGCACAGGTACAGCTCATCTTCTCTTCTACCTCCTTGCCCTCTGAATGTTAAATCACCTCAAGACTACTCATCTGACACCTATTTTCCACTCGGTTGCTATCTTCATTTGTAGCAATACTGAATGTAGCCCAGTTATTTTCATAACAGTTTCTTTTACTGGACCCTACACTTCTTTGCAAAAATGTGGCTTAAATTAGGTGCAGTTTCAATTCTCAGTAGCGAAATGACCATGATTAAAAGTTGATGTGAGAACAAGTTTGCATTGTAATGCTTCTTAAGTTATCTCCCATGTGACTCTAAAATAAAAGACAGAGGAGTCTAATACTGACATTTCCAGGCCAAGGATTAATTCATATGGTCAGTTCTGTCAGTGTTGTGATCATGGTGACTGTGTATGTTGCCAGCCTGAAATGGTATTTCTACCCTTAGCCTGTTAAGTTTATCAGAAAATTTTGAAACAACTGGAAGGCTTTGAATAGTCCACCCCTAATTCTTACACAGTTACTTTATGGATTTGATATCCTTGGAATCAGTGCAATGGTAAAGGTTAACAGACCATGACTTGTAATATTTTCGAATTAACATTCAGAATCATCACCACTTTTTATGCCATACAGTTAAGAGTTTTTTTTCATTACACCCCTTTCCTGAAAATACACTTCAGTCTGATTAGTGGAAAGCCTTTATTTTAGCTGGGAGCACAAAGGTAATTGTCAAAGATTAAAGCTAACAACAGTTTTATTTTAAAATGGGGACTGACTCTGAATGCCCATTTACTCTTCCCACTCCTTGTTCTCACTTCCCTTATGTTGATTTCAGAGCTGATGGTGTATCACAGCTCTTGACTTCATTGATGGATGGCAAAGACTCAGGCTTCTGATTTTCTGGATTCAGGGAGCTCTTAGCCATGAAATCCATTTGCTGATTGTTCTGCACTTCTGGGCAAAAGGTGTGATTTTGCAACAAAATGCTAAATTAATGAAGTGCTCTGTTGTAGTGCAACAATTCTTAATACTGTTTTGTGCACTTCAGGAGCAAATGGGAAGATGCTAGCACCAAAACTCAGCTGTGTTGCCCACAGGTTTTTAGTAGCAGAGCTCACTGGTGTTGTCTGAGGGTCATAATGGCCTCACTGTGGCAGATATTTGATGAGGCTGATACCAGAAAGTGTGGACAGTGCTATGAGGAAATGAAAACATGATTGCCAGCTTTCATTTAGCTCATTTGCAACCTTTTGACTGTCAGGCATGTTTTAAAGCCTTGTTCTCAAAACCTTGATTTGACGCAGGAAGCCGTTGGGCACTTTAATGTTTCACAACTTTCTGTGAAATTTGAAACAGGATAAATAGTGTGCATTTAAATACAATTATGACACCTTGCTTCCTGCCAGCTCTAAAAGTATTTGTTCTTGCAAATTCATGAGCCCTGATTCAGCAAAGGGTTTCTGTCCTGAGTTCCTCAGCACTGCAATGCTACCTGCTGAAATGGATCACAAAGCCTGCAAAACTCATAAATCCTGTTTAGCTGAACACAGTGGATTTGCAAAAGCATCTATGACTAAAAGTGATAAGCTATTTTAATGGACTTGGATATTCAAGTTCTTTGGATAGTAGTGTGGGTTTTTTAAAAGCTTTCCCTCATTTCACCACTATAGCTGGTCTGTAACCTTTGTATTCTTGATAGTCTGATAGACTGCTGGTGAAAGTGAAATCAGAATTAATTGAATGTTTTGCCATAAAAGTAAGTAATGAATTTTAGAGCAGAGTTTAAAGAAGTCCATTGATTCTTACATGCACTAGCAACTGCCATGGTGATATTCCTGACTTCTCATTTATGGGGAAAATCAGGTCTAGAGAGCTTGCTATATTTTCTAGACTTTCAGAGGTGAAGAAGCAGAAACTGATACAGCTCAACAGCTTGACAATGTGAATTGTTCAGCACTGGTGTTGATTTCATTACAACTCCTTGGTCTGCAGTGGTATTGCTTCTGACTTCCTTGGTATAGAACTCAGCTCAGAATTAGGCTGAAAAACCATAGACAAGGTAAAAGTCAGAGGTTTTTTTTGATAATATAAGCAAGCGCAGTCTACTATGTATTTGTAGAGAAATGTTGAAATGATGTTTTGAATCCTATAAGTAATTCCAGGAGCTTTACAAGGCTTTTCTTTTTTGAAACCCCAATTTCACTACTCTCATGGCAGTACTAATATATAGATCCCAAGTAGGAGATGAGAGGGCAAAACAACCAAAATAATTCTGTGTTTGGTTTGCATCATCCCACATCACAATATTAAAATAAGTAGAGCTTTCTAAGGAGTGTGTGGCATAATGTGATAGATTTAGAGCATGTGTAAGGAGAAAATTTTCAGTTAAGTGAATTTTAGTGAATAAAGACTATCATGCTGACAAAGGCTATTCCATGATTTTATGACTGTTAGAAAAAGTTGCTTTATAACCCTAGTCCTGGGAAAATATTTTGTTAAATCTTTGGAACAATAATTTTTAATCTGGATAGGATGGAAGAATGTTGTTTGCATTTTTATACTTCGTAATTCAGAAATAGTCAGAAGGATTTTTACTGCACTTTTTTTGAAGTTCAGAAGAATAAAATACAATTTTGTCAAGAGGAGTTTTTATCCGTAGTAGTATTTTTACAGATCTTTGAGCTGCTTGTTGCAATTTACTTAGGAGCAGATCTTAGGGGCAGAATATTAGTGCCAAGTGAAGAGTTGATAACCAAATATAAGCTGTTTAACAAAATAAACTATTACATGAGCAATGAGCCAGATCTTCTAAGTAATTCTTAATCATGGTGAAAACAGCAAGTATAGGTTTTAGGATTCAGATTCCTTGAGCCAAAGTTGATGCAATTCTATCAGAATACAGGCCTATTGAAGAACCTGCCTTACAGTAGTAGTGTTCTTCAGCAGTGCATCAGTAGGTGGGGAACATGAAGGAAGAGACAGAGGCATCTTGAGGGCCAGGGAATGGGGAGGTAGGCATCTCTTCTGGTGCAAGAGCTGGGGAGCACTGGGTGAAATTGGTAGGAGCGGAGTTCGAGACAGGTTATCTTTCACAGAGCATGCAATATACTCCAGGAAATCACTGCCACAAGGTGCTGTGAGTGCTCAGAGTTTAAGTGTGTCCCTTAAGTCAAGGGGGGTTGGGATGATAGCACTTGGAATAGAAAATCATGGTAGGTTAGTAAGTAGAAGGAATTGAGCTGAAAATAGTTGATATGGAGAATATCGAAGGTGTTTTGCCTTATGTCTGCTGTTGGGATTGAGTTACCCAGTAAATGCATTTTTATTTTCTACTGGAATTGTTTCTTGTAAGGCAGTTTATTTGCCCTAGGATTCCCTGTGAATTGGTAAGTAGTACTAGTAGCTCGCTACTGTGGTAATACTTGGTAATAGAGCAGTGCATGGGGGCCACAGCAGGCTCTTTCATAAGGACATGCAAGGTCCCTTCCAACCCCTATAATTCTGTGATTCTTTCTAACATTGGCCCTTGACTGACTTGTTGGATGAAAGAGGAAAGTGGGTTCAGAGTCACTAATATTCTTTGTTTCGCATGCTCTAAGAGCTGGATTTGCCTGTTTAGCTTTACCTTCATAATGGTGATTACTTGTTCCCCAAACTAAAAGGAAGCAAAGACACTTAACAGCATTTAAATCTCAGAGTGAAGAGCAGAATTGTGTTTCCTTTTGTAAGATATCTTTTCAGTGTTCACAGCAGTATTCTTTGACAGTCATCCAGAGATGAGTGCTAGTCGTGGATTTTCATTAACTACCATGTTTACAGTCTCCCAGGGTTAAAGTTTCTTCCTGTTTTATTCAGGTGGCTGTGCAAATTCTGTAACTGGGCTGGCTTGCTGTGTATTTTAAGATCTGTGGCTTTTCTCATTTGCATACATACCAGAGCAAGAAGGAAAAGATTGTCACTTTATAGGCAGTTGTTTTTGTGCTTGAGAAATTTGGGTCCACTCTCAGTATTGTCTTTCAAAAGACACAGTTTATTGTATATTCCCATTATTGCAGTTACAACTTTGTTGTTATTTCTTCTTCTCTGCAGTTTAATGGAAGTGCCAGACCCGCAGATTAGCAAAGCCTCTTTTGGTTAGAATCCTCTTATTAATCTTCCTTTACTTACATGTATTGTTTCTGTTAATTTATCATGGAATTTTATTGTTTGAGATCAGAAAGCTTAATTTAGGTTCACATCTTTTTAATGTTGTCTTTCTTGTAAAGTTGATATTAAAAATTATTCTCTCTTAAGGAAATGTGTGCTCAAAATCATAAACATGAAAGCAATTAAAATAATTGTAGAAGTTCTCATTATCAGTAGATGACACAAGCTCTGTGCTTCTGCATTACTTGTACGGAATTCCATTTTGGGCCTCATTGTGTCAAGGCAGAGATTTGCATTTTAATGGAGAAAGCATGAGGCACAGGCCCTGCAACTGTTGGATTGTTATTTAACAAAGGGGCATTGTTCAGAGCATGGAGCATTTTGTTTTAAAGAGCTGGTGGTAGAGTGGTGCAGGGCAGGTCTACTTTTTGTCAGGCAAAAGAGGGTGTGTGAGAATGTGTGCTTGACACATAAGTGCACGTGGTGAGCTTTACTGTTTGCTTCAACTCTTAGCTTTAACAAAGCTGAGTTGGACTATGGTGCATTGAATAGAAACTGCTTCAATCCATGAGAGGAGTGGAAAACCGCGGCTTCCATTGCGTATCAAAGCAGGCATAGAGGCAGACGGAGTATTCTGTAGAAAGACACTGCTGGAGCTACAATTTCATCTCTTAACCTCAAAATAGGAGAATAGCTTTTAATTCCCACTTACTCTTTTAACAGTTCCCAAATTCTTCCCTGTAGGCTTCAGTCTTTGATGTCTGTCTACCCTTATCTGGATTTTGTTCTTGTAGGCTAGTGTTTTTTTGATTGCATGGATTTAGGAATACTGTGTTAGTCTTCCAATTCTGGTCACCAGCTGGACAGGGAAAGCATGTTGGCTGTGTGTGGTGGACTGTGCTTATATATAAGCTTCCAGTGACCTAACTTAAATATTTCTGTGCTGGAATGATACTCCCACGCGTATCTGTGATTACCTCACATTGACTTTGAAGTTCTAAGTGGCCTTAATGGTAGACAAAGCAAGAGTATAGTAGTGTCTGGTTTATATCACATGGGAGGTAATATTTACAGTTTCTTTGAATGTTAAAAGAAAAAAAGATTATTGCTACTTTTTTGCTTTAACTAGGATGATGCTTTTCCTCCAAGTATGCTGAATTAATATTTTGGTAGGAGGGGACTCTGGGGGTGTGATATGGCTTAATACATAGGCTGAATGCAAAGAAAATCAGAGATCAGAAGAGAACATGTACAGGTCTTTGAAGTTAGTTTTGTTGGTCACAACCTGTAGTAACTAAACACAAGGAATGTGCTTGACTGCAGCTTGGAGAATAACAACTGGACCTCTAGTAAAAAAGTACAGAAGTGCCTCGGTATTCTCAGTTTAATATAAGCTTCAACCTGTTATAAGGCAGCTCCTCAGCTGGCATAAATTCATGTCAGGAGTCCAAATGGCTATCTGAGGATCTGCCCCACAGAATATAATACAGTCAAGGACTGTGTGCTCAGTCACAAATATTTAACATCTTCAAGCTGTAATTGTTGCTTAGAGAGGGCTTTCTAGTCTAGATTTATATATTAGCACTCCTTACTGTGTTACCTTACAGCTTTCAGCAGAAGAATTGGTAGCAATGCTCAGGTCTTATGTGAAAACTTTAGTTTTGAGGGTTTTTTTCAGTGAAAATCTTGATATTTCTTCGTTTTTTAATGTTTTGTTCCAGTTTCATTATTGTTTCACAGTGCTAAGTGAGGTTGAATTTTGGGGGGTAGAAGCACTGGTACAACAGAGACAGAAATGCCTGTCAACTGCTGCAATATAAAGACAAAAAGGAAATTGCTTTTGGAAGGAGAGAAAACTTTGTATTTGGCGTAAGCCAAGCTTCATACTTTGTTGCACCTTACTACCCTTCTTAATGTCATCACCTTGTTGACAGTGTTGGAGAATCTTAGAAACACTTTTAGGGAAACAATCCCAGCGTTGTCCTGAATTCCCCCCTGGGCTAGTGGCCCACCTGGGTGCGCAGAACACAGCGCACCTTGTGACCCTTTGCTTCTGGGCAGTAAGTAGTTTTCCAGTCAACCTGCAGACCTCATTCTTTTCTACAACTGTTAAGACATTATTGGCAAATACATGGTCTCCGGAAGAAGAGTCTCCTATAGGACAGCATCTGAAAAATGCATAAAGGCTGTATTTACATTATAGGGCAGATACCTTGCAGTGTTCTTCAAACTGGATTCCTAGGCAGGGTCTCTGAAAGGCCCCTTGCTGAGAAATATGAACACACATGAGAGAAGGGAGAAATTGTGCTTTCCAGTAGGCCCCCTCTTTGGTCTTTGACAGTGGTCTAGACAGATGATAAAAGCAACTTTCCAGTACAAAAGCAGCCTCTAGAACAGCAATCTTGAAACAATTTCCTATGTAAGCTTATCCTGTGTTCTTCCAGCTTTTTAGCTATCTCAAGTTACTTTTCTGTATCTTTATTAGATAGATTATTTTCAGAACTCTGGAGGCCAGAGTTTTCATTACTTTATTCACTGGCAGTAGTCCTTTATCTTGCAAGCACTTGAACTGAAAAATACAGGAATATAATGAGATCTAATGAAAATAAGGCTGAGATGGAGATGGCTTCTACAGTAAACATACTCATTTTTGAACCCTGCACTAATATTATGTCCTAACTGATTGCTAAATTCATTTTCTTTTCCTGCTGTTTAAATTGTCATTTTTATTTAAGGTCCTGATGATGTTGTTTTCTCCTAGCTTGTCTAGAAAATTCAGCTCCCAGTGCTGTAGCAGTGACAACAAATTCCTGCCGAAGGCAGTGGAAATATTAGAATCAAAGAATCACAGAATGGTTTGGGGTGGAAGGGACTTCTAAAGTCTATCTAGGACAGCCCTTCTGCAATGAACAGGGACATCTTCAACTAGATTGAGTTGCTCAAAGCCCCACCAAACCTGACCCTGAATGTTTCCAGCAATGAGGGCATCTACCACCTCTCTGGGCAACTATTCTAGTGTTTTACCACCCTTATTGTAAAAAATTTCTCCCTCGTATTTTTTCTTGTACATGTCCCCTCCTTCAGCTTAATGCTGTTACCTCTTGTCCTATCACTACAGGCCCTACTATAAAGCCTGTCTCCACCTTTCTTGTAAGACCCCTGTAAATACTGAAAGACTTCCCAGAGCCTCCTCTTCTCCAGGCTGAACAAGCCCAACTCTCAGCCTGTCCTCACAGGAGAGGTGCTCCAGCCCTCTGTTCATCTTCATGGCCCTCCTCTGACCCTGCTCCCAACAGATCAATGTCTTTCCTGTGGTCAGGGCTCTGGAGCGAGTGCAGTACTCACATTAACTTATTTGGTAGATGGGGTTTTGCCATAGATCTTTATCAGTGTGCCTCCCACAAGCAGCCTCCTGTCTTTGTTTCCAAGTTATTCCCTGTGCTTGGTGGGAGAAATGATGGTGACTTTGTGAGGAATGTGTGTTGGGTGCTGTATCTGCAGGGTAAACTGGCAGCATGCTAATGGTCAGCACTGTTCTTACCAACCTGAGCTAGGAAAAAAAAAGTTGAGTCCAAAACCAAAGCAAACCAGCATTTTGCATTGCACTTGTGAAAGTCGTGGCTGGACGTAGTGGGGAGTTTGAGAAATGCTGTTTCACAGTCTGGAACCACTAATAACCTCTTCAGCAACACAGACTGAGACAGGAGTCAAGTGCAAATCAAATCTCATGTTGTAGACAGTTGTTTGCCTGCAGGAATTGGGGAAGGGAGAAACTTCTCATTTTCTCTGAATTTCTTGATTTCTATCTCATGGATGCTTAGGGAATCTGGAATAATTCAGCTGAGGTGGAGGGAATTAGTGTGGCTTACAGCTAACAACTGGGAAATAGAGAATCAGCCTTGTAACTGCAGATTTTGAGGGGAAAAGAGCTATGATCCAGGGAAATTTGAAAGATGCTGTGCAAGAAGGTCAGATTGTAATGGATTTGAGTTCTGATGGAAACAGCAAAAACCAAGTTTATACATCACCTAGCAGCACCCAGCATTAAGCATGTTGTAAGTGGATTTCTGCACTTTCCTACACCAAAATTCACCTGACACAGTTCCATGTAAAAGAAAGCGACATATTTTGAGCATGTTCTCTTAAGTTTGTCACATGCTATTAAAAAGTGGGGATTTTTTTTTCCCCCTAGTTTTCATGGAGCATGGGGCTTCCCTTCAGTGATGGGAACAGTCTACACCACCCTGAAAAACCAACTTTGAACTTACAGCTTGGTTTCTTTCTTGGCCGCCTCTGTTCCTGTATTGTTATAAATTCTTCCAGGGAGAAGGAGAGTATCTTCAGTGCCAGAAAGTAAAAATAACAGGTTGCTTTAACTACAATGAACATGTATTTAAATAGAGAAAAAATTTACAAAAAGTTGGCTATTGCCCCAGACAGATCTTTTCTGAGTCTGAAACACAGAGGAGTAGTAACTAAGCAACAGATCGGCTGGTGGGACTTGGATCACCTAAGGGAGCTGATGGAAGAGTCCCCAGGTGAAGAGTATTGCTATTATAAAACAGAAGTGCTTGCAGTAGAGAAGTTTAGAGAGGAGAAGCAATGGAAAAAGGTTGCTTTAAAAAGGGGAAATGGCTTCCCTTTTCTCAAGAAAAGTTGTGAGTTGAACCTCTGACCTAGCTCGAAGAGGTGCTGACATTATGGCAAAGAATTTGAAGTGTAGGTGGGCCCACAGCATCTGTTGTTTCACCAACACCTGTATTTGTTATGGTACTGCTTTAAGTAAGAGTCTGGAGTCCTTGTGAAGTTTAAAGACTGCATTAGCTTTAACTTTGAGCCCTCAAGCACAAGGTTGACAGACTAATGCCTAAGAAATTATGGGGGCTCAGGAGACAGCACTGCTTCTATAGCCCTTGGTACTGCATGTCTGGGAAGGTCATAGTAACCAGTCTGTACCCAGCAAGAGCGCTAGGGAATGGAACTGGAGTTTTTGCAGAGATCTAATAAGAAAGCAAACAGCCTAAGCATTACAGGATGCCATAGCAGACCTGTAGTTGTATTATATAACCAAGGTTGTGTTGCACCTAGGCTGTGTTGCACCTTGTCTAGATAGCTGAGTTCTTGCTTTCAGAAAAGGAGCAGGATTTATTTTAAGTAACACATTTTTCAGCTTCAGCTTTTTTTGGTCTTAGAATACAAGAGGAGTAGAAAAAGCTATTTTATGTCTACATTTGCCAGAAACTTTTTCTATAGGTCTGCTATGATAAAAACACAGTGACATGTTCTCTATATTGTGAGTCTCAGTAGAAGGTAATAGGCTTTTTTTACCACTGTAGAAACTGTCCGGTGCTAATTACTGGGTTTTGAAGAGGAAGTTAGAGTGGTGGCATTTGTGGTTGACAGGAAGTAAAAATGGCATCAGTGCTATGAGATTCAGTTTGCTTCAGTGGGTTTTGGGTCATGGCTTGTATACTTCTCCTCTGCCTTTGCAGGAAGTTGCCTTGCCTTTCTGCTTATGTACCACTGTTCATTTTGTTGTTCAAGGAAGGTCAGGAGCTACCTTTCCTTTGCTTGCACAGTATTGCTCTTTTGCATGAGATTTAGTCAGTATTTCAAGATGGTTCTTCTCCTGCTTGCTTACTGAGCTCCTGAGGATCTTCTCATTTCTGTTGTTTCCAATTCTTTCACTAAAGTCACTGCAGTTATCTCCAGACCATCTCAATTTCTTTTTTCTTTTTCAACCCCGTAAAAGAAACAAAAAGAGCTTGTCTAGGTTTGCTAAGTGTAGAAGACTGGAGATGGCTGTGCTTGCTGTTCCACTGATGCTTAAGGAATTGCTGCATTGTGAAGTACTGCTTGTAATGAGTATTCAACTTCAGCCACAGATGTCATAAGTGGTTTCATAAATATTGCCTGTGTGTGCATATACAAAACCTTTTCATATGAAGAATATTAACTAACTTATTTGCTAAATGTGTTAGAGGAGTTATTTCTTCTGTCTGAGGAGGAGGCACAATATTCTGACTATTCTGTTGAAAAGCACTTTAGTTTGTTTTAATGTTGTTTCCTCTATTTTTCCTTGTCACTCTGTCTTATTTTGTCTATATATAATTTTGTGGTGTGTTCTTTTAGGTTCGGAGAAGAGGTTTTTCTTTCTTTTAAATACCTTTCAAATATTGAATTCTGCACTTAAACATTGCAGCAGTTGATACACCTTTACTACTGTAAATAGAAGAGAACTAGGCTGCTTAATTAATTTCTACCTTGTAATTCAGGGAAAGCCTGTTTGCATATACATGCTAGAGAGACTTGGGTGTGACTCAAGTCTTCCACAAGATGTGCTGATGTAGATGAACTTCTGTAATTACGTTGCATTAATACATTTGGTTATTTTGGGGGCACGTCTGAGGATGTGTGGTATTTCAGGCTGTGATATCTATATTCATGTGGATTAATTTGACAGAAAATTACAATGAAAAGCATAATGTGTTTCCAAGATTGGCACCCTTGGTAGATGATTTATGAGACAAAGGAATTGCAGAAAGAATTCCTTTGATGGGTTTTTGTTTTCTGGCTATATAGGGCACTGCCTGAAAGTCTGTGGGGCTGGTAAATGATCTTGGTATGTTGATTAGATAAGAGACATCTTAAACAATGGCAGTGCTTTATTACATAAGGCATTCCAAAAGTTAAGCTGGTAGAAAAAAAGGAAAATGTGTCTTGACTGGTTAAACAACCAAATATGTCTAGTAAAGCAAAGTTAAATATAAAAATGGAAACAAAAGCTCTCCCTAACACTTGTAAGTTGCTAGTTCTAAAAATGTAGGTGAAAAGTCATACTTGCTATTTCAGAATGTGGAGACAGGTTGTGATGAAGACTAGTATAATATTTCCTTGAAATTATCTCTCAGCATAACTTCTTTTAACCTCTAAAATGCAAATATTTCATGTTAACTTTGGGAATTCCTTTGATCTCCTACAATGTAAAAGTAGTGTTACTTTGCTAAAACTTCCTCTCCCTAGAAACATCAATGCCTTCCCATACATCTAGTCAGACTTTGAGTCAATAAATAACCATCCTGAGTTTCTACACTGGAGGACTGCTGAAATGTGAAACCTCAATTCAGTCTCTTGTGTTTCATTTGTTATTAGACAGCAAGTTTGGTAGTGTGTGTTCTCTCATCCTTCTCTTACACATTTTATTGCCTCTTCTCTGCTCTCTCACTTCAAAGACAAATCTAGGGCACAGAGAACCCCATGGTTCCTAAACCTTTGTGCCTGAACTGCATGGCAAAGAGGTATGATTTTATTATTTTTTTAATATTTTGTCTTCTCTTATGGGAAAGGAAAATTATGTGAGGTATGTGTCCTTTGGGCTATGAAATCCAATTCCATAATTCACTTTCTGGCAGTTAGGGTGTTATGAGTCCTGTACAGATCTTGGGAAGAAGATCCAAACCAAGAGAATCTGCTTGTATTTCAGTTATTTCCCCCTTCCTGCTAGGTGTGCCAAACCACCATTATAGTTTGTGAAATGTTTTTTATCAAAGTGTCAAAATTTAACTCATCTTTTTGCTGGAAAAGGTAGGTAGTGTTTGTATTCTTTCAGTATTTCCATTCCATCCATCATACAAAGCACTTAAATGACTGCAGAATCTGCTGTGCTGGATGGGAGGCATCCCATTTGAATTGATGGTAAAGAAATAATGACATCAGTTGGGATCTGCTCACTACTCATCAGCTGGCTTTGCTTTATTAAACCTGAGCTCATCTAGGAGTATAATAAACATAAGCACAAAAGTCTGCAACCCCACCCTAAGGTATGAAGCGTTCTCAAGTTATCTGTGGAGCACTGAACTGCCAGTAGGACCAAGTGTCAAAGCTGTGCATCTTCTCTGTGATGGTATCTGTTCCTGTGCTGGTTTTTGTGATTACTGTTTCAGCATGAGTTAGCTAGAGCCTGATGCTCCACAGTGTCATAAGTCAATGAATTCATGACTCAGGCCCTAAGGTCCTTGTTCATCTGTCAATCTGTAGCGCTCTCTCCTGTCAGTCTCTTCTGTTTACCTAGCTGCTGAAGTAGATAAAGACTGGAAATTGAGTAAAAATATAAGTTTCATATTAACCGATCATGTGACTGCCCATTTTTCAGGAAAGCTTGGATATTTTTAACCAGTTTGTTAAAGCTAGATATTTGGTCTTTGTATACCACTCCTGCCCCTTAGGCATGGGGGTTTTTTGTTGTTCTTGGGTTACTCAGCACTCCTCAACACAACAGCTCATTCAGCAGTCAGGGGGAAACAAACCTTTCAAGCATTGTAGGCAGGAATGGAAATGCCAATATGAAATACACTTGGGTTCTACTGGTTTTCATAATCTTTAAACTGTAATTCCTCTGTGATAGCATTGTCTCTTCTTCATGGTGTCTGCTAAAGCTTTTGAATTTTAAGGTTTCCTGTTCACCCATTCCTGCTCAAGCAGCAATGTTGTCTATCTCTGTGCTTCACAGTAGCCTACTGTGACAATAAATAATCTCTCTTCAGTATTAGAGATAATTTAAAAATAGTTTCCAACCTCCACAATAAATCAAATTTCTAAATTTCCTCAACAACATTCACTGATGTATGAAGTTACATGTACTGTGAGTTTGTTAGTGAAACATGAATCTCAAATATTTGCCCATCACAGGAATTGTGTGTGTCAGAGTTTATACACCTTAGATTTCCACAAAAGGGAATTCATGCTCTAACTTAAAGAACTAAAAAGTCAAGACAGGACACTCAGCATTCCAGTGAAAAAACAGTAACAGGGGCCACAGTTTATACAGTGCCATCTCTACCTTGCTTATTTAATTCCTGCCTGCCAGGGTAACCACATTTAATAGAAGTTCAGCTGTGACAAGTGACTTTGAAATCATAGTTGGTAGCAGTAGTCCATTTGTCTGAAACTTTTTTTGTGTGCCTCCACAGACCTGTTTTTATAGGTGCATTTTATAGACCTTTAGATTCAGCCATTCTTCCTCCATGGGTACATGTATTTAGACAAAAAATAGGCTGTGGAGTTTCATGGAAAGTATTACAGTCTCTTTGAGGTTGACATACGTTTTATGACACGTGAAGATCTGCTCTGAGAGTGTTTTCCTGCATGTACATCCTGCAACAAAGTGTGTGCAGCATGGCTGGCAGAGGCCAGAGGGAAAATGGGACTCCTTTTGTACACGCTGCTGCTGTTCTTCCCATCTCCTGCTCCAGTCCTTCCAGCTCCTGAGCTCTTGTAAAGTTACCCAGTCTTTACACTCAATAGCTACTTTCTGTGTGGTGCTGAGGGGAGAGGAGAGGGACAGGAAAAAGTTAGTTTAAAATTGCTCTATGTTGTGATAGGGAAAAACAAAAACTCTCAAAAGAAGTGAAAAGGTGGAAAACGTTTGCTTAGTAACTCCAATACTTCTGCTTGCTTATACTGCTTTTCTGTTTTATAGTGTTTTATTATTGATAGTAGTGACTACAAGGTGTTAGAGATGGGAACAGGAAAAAAACAATCTGCTAATGTATTGCATCACAGGTTCATTAGCATCTTGTTTTGCTCTAATGCAGCAGGTATGTCTGCCAAATGCAAAACTTGGCCCACTGCTCTAAATCATAAAGCTGAGTAACTAGACTTCTGGATCCTGACTGAATTAGAAAAATGTAAGCCACAGCAAAAGTAATTGCACTAGACTAATACTACTGGTATGAAATAAGAACATGATGCTGTAGGAAGCCACACGCCGTGTGTCAGATGTAAGTTGATTTTCTGTTTTTCTCTCTCTACTTTATAGTCTCTTTGTGCCTCAGCTTTCATTTTGTTCTTTTCTCCTCCTTTCTGCTCTTGAGAACTGAAAGTGCTCACTGAAAAGGTAATATTTGAGATCCATATTCATAATTCTAATCTAGTAGCAGCTGCCTTTAAAATGACTGTCAAATACATGTTTAGTGAGCTGTGCTTGCTAAGCATTTTCTAATACTGATGTCATTAGCATAAAAGAAAGGCTGATTACCCAAGTTTGATTGGTTCCCCCCTTCAACTGAGAAGAAAAAATATTATGGACTTTTTAAAAAGAAATTACATAGATTGGTGTCTTAAAATTATAATTCATATTTACATCTCTCTTGTCCTGCTGAAGCAGAAGTAGGTCTCAACACATCATGTAATTTTTATGACTCTCAGCAGGTACCTGGTTGCTTCCTGAAAGCAGCAACTAATTGTATTTCAGTCATCAGTCAGGGAATGTATTTCTTTCAGATTTATGCAAAGCACTCATATTGGTTTAACCTTCCCTCAGCTGAGACAGATTTTGTGGTGTTATAGCATACAATTTGGTGCACTACACTGTTCAACCTTTATTTGTTGATACAAAATTCTGAGGTACAGAACTGTTGGTAACATAGTTAGATACTTACTGGGTTGATATGGAAAGCAGCTATGGCTGATGGCAGGCTGTGGTAAGAAAGCATCGTAGAATATACTAAGTTGAATGAATGCAACGCCATTAGTCAGGAAGGATGCTCTCATCTAGAGGCAGAGACCACATACCACAGCAGGTTTCACAGTAGGCCACTGAGAATCAAAGCACATATGGCCCCTGGTAAAGATCATATAGATCTGTGCTGGGAAAGGTTATCAAAGCACAGGTGACTGCTCATGATTGGTCTCTTCGTAGCTTTGTTTATTCTAAGAGGACTAGATATTTTCCTGAATTTGTGGGAGCATGTCAGAAAGAAATATATAAATTAGAACAAATAAACCTTTCTTTCAGTAGCATTTTCTGTGAACTTCCACTCTGTGTTGCATAATTTTTTCTGAGGCACTTAGAGTTTCTCTGCATAGAAATATTGAAGTGAAATGCAATGTTATGTTCCATAGCAGATCTTGGAAAAATAAAAATTGATTGGTTGAGTTGTGAGTCCTTGGTTTGGGGTATTCGTTTTCTCCATTGCTATCTTCTCTCATGGGACCTGGATTGTCAGAAGGCATGTAGAAGCCATGAAGATGAACTTCATATTATTTGCATGTAGTATGCAAAATGGACCTCAACTATTAGAGTAGATATTTTTGCCTCTTTAGACTGTTTTCAGAAGGGCAATAGTGTAGAGGTCACTGACCAAATGCATAGATTGTCTTTTTGGGAGAGAGACAAGGGCTTTCACTTAAATTGATGTCCAGAGGTCTCAAAGTAGTTTGCAGCCTCTTAGCAAGTCCTGCAACTTGCTTACAGGATGTAAAAAATATCATCTCCACCTTACAAAGAGAGAAAGAGCTGCAGAGCCTGTCTTCTGACTTGCTTTCTATTGTTTTGACTGCAGTGTCACCATCCTTCAGTTGTACATGGAGATAGGCCTGAACTAGAGCAACAGCACAGAATGGCCAGGGTAATAGCAACAGTTTTATATCTGAATCTGGAATCGATACAGGCACCAAGTTTGGATCTGTTCAGAGTTAAATGAAAATAAGAGAAGGGCCTTGGTTGGCTTTGGAGAACTAAATTATCCAGAAGCTCATTATTTATCTGAGTGACTAGGGGTGTAATTTACATGATACATGTTTCAAAGGGAAATTGTGTTTTACCTTTTTTCCTGCTTTTGTTTCTCATAAAGTGCCTAATTTTACCACATGCTGTACCAATGTTTTCCCCACAGAATAAATGTTTTACTAGATAATTTTTGCTGGTGTGTATGTGCACAGCCTGAGAACAGTAGCTTTTTAATTGACACAGTTGAGTGCAGTACAGATAATAACTGCTATTTCAACTGCTGTTCTCATTCTTTAACTTAGCTATTGTTTAGGAATGTAAAGATGACTTTAAGAACCTGTACCTGAAAGCTCCAACTATTGATAGTATATTTTAGCAATGGAACATATTATAGAAATACCATGGTGTTTCATAGCTTTAGGCACTTTATCCTGTTCCACTTCAATTCAATATAAAAGCAAAACGTTGGCTAGACAGAACAAAACTGGTGCTTGTTTCTTTGAAAGAAGAAAAATTTCTGGGCATGCAGCAAGATCAGGGGGAACAGATGAATGTCAGAGGTCAGAGAGAGCTTAGACATTTCTGGTACTGGAGTGCAAATGACAGACAATACTGTGATTATCAGCATTGAATATGTAATGCAAAATACAGCATCTGCTGAACAAGTTAGAGTGGCAGTGTGCACTGTACACATAGAATACAGGGCAGGAAATGAGGAATAATGTATTGGTGCTGGAGAGCTGCAGCGCCCACTGGTAAATCATACGTGTTCTGCCAGTAGCACAGATGCGACTTTCTTCGACCCCAGCGCATGACGTGCTTTAAGTAACGTGGAGCACGGGGCTTTGAAACACACCGTGCTGAAAGACTGCGTGTTCTTTTCCTCACCCAGTCTCTGTTTGTCCTCCTTACACTGGAAAGACTTGTGGGCTGTAGGTACATTTGATGCATTGACTCAAAGCCTTCTCCATCTTCTTCCTTCCAGGTAGTCACTGATTATTTCAGTAGACCAAAACTTGCCAAATGCCAGTTACTTTCTCTTCTTTTCTAAGTATAAGCTGATTAATTGTGCTAATCTTAAATTTTCCACAAGTGTTGCTCTTCACCAGCTGGCAGGTGCATTTCTGTCTGCCCACTGCTTAGCTGTTGTGCCTCTGAAGTATTTGAAACATTCACACCCCTAGCTGATGCTGTGGTCATCTAAAATGTAATTATGCTTTACAAAGCCAAAATCCTTACCTTTTCATAGTATTGCTAAGGGAATCAAAGAGCTCTTCAAAGCTAATGAGATTTTTCTTGCTTTGGCTTTAAAAAAAAAAGTTTTAATATGTGAAATCTAGGAAAAACAAAACCCAAAATAAACAGGGAAGAGATCTAAAGCTCTCTTATTCCCTGTCAGTCAAGCACTGCAAATGCTGTCTCTCAAACCAGGGACCATCTACAGTAGGTGTTGCATTTGTGTTGCATTTATGTTCCATTAGCGAGTGAGATTTGGGGGAGGGGAGCGTCTAGATGAAGCTATGCCAGAGCAGTTTTGAGCTAGACAGCACCTTCTTGAGAACTGTTGTGAACTGATGTGAAGAAGCATTCACTGCATAGTGGCTGATGCTGATGTTGGCATAGCCTGAAAAGCTTTAGAAACTCATGTTATGCCACACGTGTTCCTTTTTACAGGGGTATACTTATCTAATGCAGTGAGTTAACTATAGCCAGCAGCTAAGCACCCACACAACCTCTCACTCGCCTCCTCTGGCCCACCCCCAGTGGGATGAGAGAGAGAATGGGAAGAGCAAAAGCAAAAAAACTCGTGGGTTGAGATAAATACAGTTCAGTATGTAAAGGAAAGAGGAGAGGGAGAAACAAGTGAAGCAAAGGAAATCGTTCACCACCTCCCACAGGCAGACCGATGCCCAATCAGTCTCCAAACAGCCACCCTAGAAGCCAGAAAGCCCACCGTGTTCTTCCTCCACATGTTTATTGCTTTAATTTAAATGGGATGGAATAACCACCACTGGGCTGTGTGCCTTCTCACCTTCTTCCCCACCTCAGCCTGTGCACTGGGGGGGGAAGAGAGGAGGAAAAAGAGAAGGCCTTAAGGCTATTAAGCACTCTTCAGTAGTAACCACAACCATGGCTGTGTTATCAACACTCTCTTGGTGACAGATCCACAACATAGCACCATAGGGGCTGCTGGGAAGAAAGTTAACTCCATCCCAGCCAGACTCAGTACAGTTATGCTCATAAATCCAGTTCAGATTGCTACAGAGAATCCTTGTGGAAAGGGCTCTTCATTTTACAGCATAAACAAACCCTAGATGTTACATCATGAATCTTCTATCTCTTCTGTCTGCTACCAGTTGGTCTGCTAAGGGAGCAGTAATTAACTACACTTAAAGTTCAAACAGTCTAATTGTCATTAAGTGAAAAAGCAGTGCTCTGGAGAATGGCTATCATTTTGCCTGGAAAAAAAATTAAGAAAAGCAAGAGAAATTCTTATTCTGCTAGATGGAAAAATTAACCTGTTGGTGAGATAGGAGTACTTTTGTGGAGTTTGCAGTGATTACACAGCCTGTCAAACAGCAGTGGATATTTTGTTCAGCAGAATCAGTACTCTACAAGGTTTGAAAGTCTTTCAAAAAGTTGTGTGGGTGTGTGAAAAGTGAAGTAACAAGAAGTGTTGTTAAAGGAGAAAGGAGCTAAAATGAGTCTGAGGAGGAATTTTATTTTTTAATGCTCAGAAGAAAACTCCCCTGATACTCAGTAGCTTGAGAACAGCACAAATGCTTAGAAGAGAGAAAGCAAGCACAAGTTTTTTAAATGGAGACTGCAGCAATTGAATTTTTAAAAATAACAAAAAACCCTGTATATACCAATAAATTCAGTTCTGTGATTAGAAGTCCCTTTTTTTTTCCTCCTGCAGTTAAGTTTTTCTCTCAAATCTATAGTCATGAAGGCTGTATAGTAACAAGTGGGCATTTAAAACACAAAGAGGTACGTGGTTACAGATCGACACACCAAGCTTTTACTTTTCTTTGTGTTTATTGTTTGTTTCTCAGTAGCAGTGAATTTGTACAAAGGGAGGGTGGGTTTTTTCCCCCAGAAATTCAGTTAAAAGCAGGAGTTTAAACAACTTGCAGACAGTTTACTATGATTTGATAGACAGGCATGCAAAGTAAGTGTGAAGTTATACAAAATAGTGATCCATAAAGGGATCAGTTCAGAGATGCTAGCTGGCTGATGTGCGGTGCAGTGAGTCTGTTTGTAATGAGGTGAAAGGCACACATGCCAATGAATCGGCTTGGTCAGGGAGCGCGGAAGGAAATTACTCAGCATTACAGTGGATTATTTCCAATGAAGCAATTCTTTTTGCTGTTATTGAAATGTCTCAGCCTAACGTTGGGTATTCTCTGAAGTTTTATTTTGTTTCATTTCTTGATATACTGCAAATCATCTGTCATAGATGTACTCCAAACTGATCCCCAAATCATTGGAATTTGGCAGTGGAGTTTTCCCTGTCTCATTTCTTTTATCCGATGTAACGGTCTCTCTCTGGCAGTTGTGTGCATTTATATGCCTCCAACACGGTGACATAAGAATTCTAACACTTTGTTATCTTTTTGTATTGTAGAAAATATGGTAGCTGTTGGGACTTCTGGCAAACTATATGCAGAAGGAATTTTATAATTTATTGAGAATGTCACAATATTTGTACTGTCATTCTGGTTCCTTACTCTGTTTTCTACCTAACTGAGTATGTGTTTGCTTTGTTCTAATTTGCTAGGATTAGTTTAATCTGAGCATAGGCATGCTTGTCTGTTATGAGATACTCCTGAGCTGAACTAATACAGACAAAGCAGAGACTTCCAGGTTAAACTGAAATCCATACCAATAAATAAAACAATTATATACACCTATGACCAAGAAAAGGGAAACCTTTGCTCTGGGAAAGATGATGCTGGAGTTTTACACCGCGGGAACGTGCCTTGAAAGAAAATCATGTATATTGCTGAGGCAGAATCAGAGAATGGCTTGGGTCAGAAGGGAATTTTAAACACCATCTAATCCAACACCCCCTACCATAAGCAGGGACTTATTCTACTAGATCAGTGGCCTTTGAATACTTCCAGGTGTTGAAGGCATATTGGGTGTATGTTAATGGCTTAATGAGGGTAGGGGTCATATATTTAAGAAGCAACACCACTGCTGTGTTTACTGTGTCCAGACATCTGATAAAAACCCAGGTGGTGTAAGCAGCTGCAGAAGAAACTAAAAAGCATGAGGAGGTTGCAATAAATTGTGATTGCTTGCTACTCCGAGAAGCCATTTTGAGTAATGGAGCAATCATTGCCTTTTGTTCATAGAATGAGCAGCTTTATTCAGAAATACAGTTGCTGATCTTAAATACTTGTTCTTTTTGCTGTCTGACTTCAGTGGCACATGCAGGTTTGAGTCAGTTGCTTCTTGCTCAGGTAGCTAATGCATGTTCGTGGCACTGTGGATGCTGTCATCCAGTATTGACGTTAGAAGGCCTCACAAAAAGTATGGAAAACTGAAAGGGAATCATGGATAGCATAGTGCTGAGTGGCACCAGTGCAAAAATTTTTTTTAAAAGGAACTTTTTATGCTCTTGAATTTTTCCTGTAAATGAGTAGAGCTGAGAAGGGTCTTCCCATTTCTGGGCATTGCGTGCGCTGATCTCTGGCTCAGCAATGCTGCGTGCGCAGCTCCTGGCCACATCCTGAGGTGCGCATGAGTCAAAGATGTGGTGTAGAGCCAAGGCACTGGGGCATGCAGCCTCCCTCATCTGTTATGAAGCAAAGGAGAAGGAAACTGAGGGCCCACCTTGTACAGCAGCATGGGATACATCAGGGATGCCTCAGCCCTGCTTTTTGAGGAGGCAGAGTGCATTGCATGTCGCACAGCGTGCTCTGACAGATGGGGAGCAAGCAGGAGAAGGCAGCAGTTTCAGCTGGCAGGGTAATGTATGCTGTTCTTGGCTTTCTCTAAGGCAAGTCTTGCTTAGGTGAGGAGGCCAAGTTCAGGTATTTCAAGGGCTAGATCCAACCCCTCTGCTACTGAGTCCACACTGCCTTAAAACTACTCTCTGCTTCAGTGTTTCATGGCATGATGTATGCAGCAAAACTTTACCTGCTTTCTTCCCACTTGCCCAGCTTTAAAACCAGTTTTAGATTTTCAAATGGTTTTTGTTTGATTATGACACTGTATTCAACGTTTCACTGTGCTCCCACTTTAGAGAAATCGCTGTTTTCTCATCTGGTTTTCTGCAAGTATAAGTTATCAAGCAAGGTAATAGGGTAGTAAAACTGCTTAACATTAATAAAACTAATGAACAGCAATGCTAGATCTGTCCTCACACATGCAATCAATTTTACAGAGCTGGCTTCTTCAATCATTTCTCCAGGTGCTCATACAAGGCCCTGGGAAAAATGAGTAATAAATACTTAAACACTTCCAATACTTTGATGAATATTTTACATTGTAGAATATGTGAATATTAGTAACGTTAATGCAGATTTAAGGGTTAGAAAAACTTTTATAATCAGAATGGCTGGTCACTAGGCTATAGCTCCGGGGGAAGGCTGGAACGAAATGGAATCAAAGAAAGTGTTTGCCAAATTGTCTGCTTGCATTGCATGAAGTGCTAAGAGTGCAAATGGAAAGTATCTCCTAGAGTATGTCTAGTTTTCACCTTGGCATTCTGGAAGGCTCTGTGACAAAGGGTATAGTATAAGCTGGACCGTAGCACGGGTGAGACAAGAGGAGTGATGATTGCAAAGATGGATGCCAAATGGATGTATTTTTGAGGTCACTTCCATTTGGGTTGCTGCATCTGTGGTGTAAGCAGACAGTGCTGGCAGGTGTGAGGAGTGGTGTGAGCAAATTACCAGGGGCTGGAAAAAAGTCCAACTACTGTATTTCAATCCAGTTTCTCTGAAGGCAAGAACAAATGCTTCAGAAAGCAAGTGTGGTGTGCCTATGAGAGAAAGGACAAATCATCCAGCCAAGGAAAATTATTTCTTCTGTCTCGAGGTTCTGAGATGACTTTACCCCATTTCTTTCCTGTTTTCTTCTGTGATTAAGTTTACTCCTAGCGAGCAAATGCTATAGCTATGGTTGTGGTCTGGTAAACAGTACAAGTTTCCCACCTCTGTAATCCCTGTAATACACTGCAGCTCTCTGGTAGATAAAGTCTTCAGAGAAGAGGAGAGGATTCCTTTTCCTGGGAGCCACCCAGCACCCTGCTTGGGCTGGAAGACAGAGCTTTTGGTTTTGCCAGCACAGTTCACCTTCTATGGAAATAAATAACCTGCCAAGTATGCTGCTTGATATCTAGTAACAGAAAAAAAGTGATGTTTTATTGTTGCTGCTACCTTCTGGGAGTAGCAGATGGCATAGAGTAAGCCAGGTGTAACGTAGGCCAGAAGGACAGCCCTTTCTTTTGGGAAGAGCTCTCCAACTCCCCTCAACATCAGTCCTTACTATAAGGCAAGGTTGTCCTCATTGTCACCCAAGTGTGAATGGTTGTCCATCAGAAACTAACTTGAAGTACTCCAGAAAGTTAGTGTTAAAATAGTTGTTCTGGTAGGACACAGAGAGTTGGAATCTAGTCCTGCTTTGGCAGAATTTAAGTTCCTTCTAAATGAAATATGGACATGTCTCCCACCCGAAACCAGCTAACATTAGAATGCAGACAAAGCTGGCTGTGTAGAAGGCACTTGGAAGCAGTGTAGGGGTAAGAAATATATTGTATTGTTACGTTGGTGCTAGGTAAGGGAGAGACCTGAGTTTCCAGATGAGTGTGTTTAGGGTCACGCTGACCAAAGACTCGGTAATGAAACATGAACTGATGCAATCATGTGCCAAATGTTTTTCTGCTCCTGCGGTCAGAGACACCACCAACACAGGGCATAGGATGTGAAGGGTGGCCGTGTCTTGAATGATACTTAACATGTTTCAGCAGGCAGGAAAGTAGATTTTGTGGGAAGACCAGCTGAGGGTTTTTTCTGTGAGGTGGTTGGGGCTTTTTCTCAGTGGCTCTCCTGGTTTCAGTTGTGCCGTTTGGGAAGAGGTCGAGGAGGTTTCCATTAGGACAGGAAGTCACGTGGAAGAGGCCATGAAAGTACCGAGCAGTTGTGTCACTGAGGAAAAACAGCTCTGTAGGGCTTTTTTAATTATCTGGAAGACACTTTCTCCTTTGCGCTAGAGAGAGGGTAGAAACTCTGTATGTGTGTGTATGTATGTGTTTGTCTGGAGTTCTTTAACAAGTTGACCTCTTTCAAAAGAACCCAGCATGCATTTCTAGAAGGAAGCCAGCATATCTTCTTTTGGCTCTCATCCCATTGCTTTCAGTTGAATAGATGAAAAAACATCCCTCTCTATTGGCATAGAAAACTTCTCATGATATTAGGGCTGCTTGTTCTCAAACATAGATAGAGGCTTAGGTTGCTCGTGCTGTCTCCCTTTTCTAGAATCCCAAATGCTGACCTCAGAAGGGGAGATGGGGAAAAGTGCTATGTCTGTGTGCCAGTGATGCATAGGCTTGCTCTGAGGGTCAGGTCACCAGCTTCTGTCTAGAAAGGAACACAGCAGGAGACATTATCCAGCAAGTTTTTAAATGCACTGGTTAAGTTTTGATGATTAAGGTGGAGGAAATAGAGGATTCTTCTCTTTGTAAACAAAGAAGAGAAAGTCATTGAGGATGTCCAGATAGGGTAATATTGGTGGGATCGATCTAAGATATGGTATTATGTACAGTAGCTGTGATGGGACAGTGGAATAACAACACAGTAGGTATAGATGTCAAAAAAAGCATCTCTAAGGACAAACTTACCTAGCCATAGGGGAAAGATTCAAAGTGTAGTAAGAGGACAACCCCCAGCAGGAGAGTGAAGTCCACAGAGGGTAGAAACTCTATTGGGTTGCTAAGGTCAAAGGCGGAAGTGTAGCACAGGCACTTAAGGGCATCATGAGAAAGACCAAAGCACAAAATGAAATGCAGCTAATGAGAAATTGAAATAATAAGAAATGTTTTTATGAGGCTAATTTTCAGCAGTTCATTGTGAAATGGAAAGGGTTATTGATTAGAGTTGTCCTGGTTCCTGCTCTGTTCTGTACCCTATTAGCAATTTAGATAAAAGATTCTTTTTCAAATTCCTTCCAACTCCACAGCCCAGTGTAATGGGCTGGGGGTGGGCAGGTTGGGGGCATTTTGTTAGCCATTTGCATGGGTTTAGAAACGTTCCCAGTTCACTCCTACTTCCAGGTTTTCAAAGCTGTTGATTTTACTTTTAAGAAAGGACTGTGTGCACTATTGAGGCCAGTAGTGAAGACAAAACAGAAAGGAAACTTAAAGTATAAGTGCACTTGAGTCTGTCTCCACTTGGTTTTCTTTTATAATGGTATTTAGAGGAAATAGTGATTGTTTCTTTAGGATGCAGTGACCCCAAAGGTGTAGGCATCTACATACCTGCACAGTTGCAGGTTCAGTTTAAAAGCTCCCCTGTGCTGGGGATCTACAGCCCCTCACAGCCTTTCTAGACTGCCCCTAGAGACAGTGACAGCTTTAACCTGCAAATAACTGATTAATATATAGTCTGTTTTTCCTAGTGGATACATATTTAGTTAAAGACTGTTTTCCATCTATTCATCTATATTTCTCTGTCTCCCAGGTCCAGGAGACTTTTAGGTAGGGTAGTCAGGGGCTAAACATCTGTACTGCGTCCTGAATTCTCTAAGATCCAGCATTATCAGTGGAGCCACTATGAGTTAGAAGGTCAGGATGACTTTCAAAGATGCATATTAATCACATCTATTCTATTGTTTCCCTGGAGTCACCAGGTTTCCTTCAGATGAGAAATGTCTATGCTGGAGATGAAAATTAAGATGTGCCATTTGTTTCTTTCTCTTACCCTTTGGTCATTCTACCAACTGTATGTCCATGCATACTTCATGTTTGCAAAGATAAAAGTGAACACCTTGACAGAATTCCTCTTGTGTGGAGCTCAGCTGTAATGGTGGGAGAATTTAGCACATCTAGAACTCAGCATGATTGGTTTCATGTGCACACATCATCTGTTTTCAGGAGAAATACAGAATTTACCAAAAGACCTTTCCCCCTCCCCCACCCCCCCCCCCCATTCAGATTTAGCACATTCAGGCCTGAATCTTTTGAAAATAAGTATTCTGAAAAGCTCTAACTTCAGGGCTTTGGAGAGTTATCCCATTTCTGTAAAGTATAGAGGAACCACATAAGTGATGGGGAAGTTGAAGCAAAACAGGATTCTCTGACCGGCGTGCACATTATATAGGCATAGAAGACAGAGTTTGATCCTTTATTGTTGGAAGCAGTTACAGCTTTGTGGAGATCCAGGCATAAAGCAGCAAAAGAGGCCAGGGAGGCACCTGGTGCACAGTCTGATGGCTGTGTTGTCTTAAGACTGGCATTCATGAGATGGCTGTGTACAGGAGCAGCAGGGAACATGGTATTCTTGGTTCCCCAGAAAAACCTACTATTTCTCTACATTTTTTTCCCCTTTCACACAGTGAGGACTCTGTCCTTGAGACAGTGTCTGTAGGTGCCAGGAGGCAGCAGAGTACTTGATCGAACTTCTTGAGAGTCTGCCAGGAGCTCACAGGAATCAGCTTCTGCGCTCACCCTTTCTTCCTCTTAAACATCACTGTCCACTAATCCGCTCAGAATTAATCTTGCTGGCTGGATGGTACAGGCACCGTGCTGTTTCCCTGCCTGCTTTGTGCTTGGTGTACTCAGGGTTAGCGTTCTGTGATTGAAAATTCCCAAATTTGTTGAGTGCTCCATCGTGCCTATGCAGGATGGTTTGATGTTACACTTGCATGGGAACCAGGGTCCTGCTGGGTTCCCTGAAAAGAACCGTCACCTTTTGAAATTCCTGTTGTTTCTGGACATCAGCAATTAACAATGTGTTGTGTATTTTAAGACAACAGAACTGTCTGTAGTTGTGTTACAAGTTTGCTTTTGGCAGCTATGGGTGAGCAGAAGTTTGTACTTCTTCTGCTTGAAGCAACACATTGATAGCACTTTAGAGAACCAATTGTTCTGACCCTCCTGAGGCTAATTTTGAATAGCAGTGTGTGTATGTAAGGACTTTCTAGAGGAACAAGAAACAATGCTTTGCCACCTTTGGGCACTGAGGTAGAACTGCTAACGTGTTTTTGCTGTCCTGTATCTGGTTTTCAGTGCATCCATGGCTTTTGATAGCAATCACTAGGATACAGAGACTGTTTGTAATGAGCTCTCCAGAGATTTCTTGCACTCTGTGAACCCTTGAGCTATTCAGTAATGTCCTATAGACTTTCTGGTTTTCTGTTACTGATCTTTCTCATTACTTATGAGTGCTTGGCAGTTGGAAACAGAGTTAGGAACAGTCAGGACAGCCCAGCACAGTGCAAAGGAAAGATCAATTGGCTTCAATCCTTGCTGTGCAAACTTGGATATTGCTTCATGGCAGAACCTCCCGTCCTTTACAGGCACCCAGCTATACGTGTTCCTTTTGCCTATAGTACATAAACCTCTACATAGTTGCAAATGTGATGTTTCTGTCTCCGATTTCCCCCTAGTAGAATGCTGAGTGTTTTATCAACAGCAGAGTGTGAAGGTAGGGAGGAAATCTCTGCTGCAGTCTCTGTAAAATACACATAACTTTTTGGATAGAAGCAAAAGAAGAAAGTGTTGCTGTTTCTCCTCAGGCTAATGGTTTCCTCACTGACCCCTCACGGCTTTGCTTGAGGATGATGTCATGAAAACAAATGTTCTCCTTTATTTTTCTTTCTAGATTAATACAGAAGATAATTTCACCAATTGTGAGGAGGACGCAGAAGATGATGACACTTACATGCTTATGTTAGGCTCTGAAAGTCAACCAGCCACGAGTAAGTCATGTTGTTGGACAGCTTTATGGGTGACAAAACACATGCTGTATTAAGTGAGTGGGATTACAGACAAACTGTTCTGAAAGAGACAAATTCTCCGTGTTCTCAGAAAACAGCCTTCATACAAGGGGAAGCACTTGCCTACAGGTGTGGCCAACTCCTGTGTGGAGGCACAGAGAGTAGACATTTTGCCGCTTGATGTTCATACATCTAAGCATAGATAGATGATAATCTATGTGGTCCCACACATTCCCCTTCTGCAACCAAAGTTGCTTGTTTGCATTTACTGAAGGCATATATTTTGCAGTACCATGGATCCATAATGATAAACTTTATCCTTATTCTGTCTTACCTGTTCCTTGACAACTCTATTCTTTCAGCTGGCTCATATTCAATATGAAAAGGATGTTTCTTATTTGTTAAGTTTTAACCAGTTGCTTTAGCACATCTGGGTAGATTATAGGCACTGTGAAAACATGAGCTAGAAACCTGCTTAGCCCCTGCTGGCTTTTCACTGTTTCTGCCACACTGTATGTAGGAATGCTTCAGGGTGGACACAGGGAAGAACAAGGATTGCAACAGCTAGCCATGTTAGTCTGCTAAATGCCCTAACCTCCCATGGGAGTCAGTGGGAAAGGCAGGCATCACCAAAGGATAGCTCAGGGGCTCGGTATTACCTGCTGAGCATTCCCTGTGAGTCTGCTGATGGACTCGTGCAGTTTACTCTGTTACATTACTGAGGGTGAGTTACCCACATCTTGATGCCGTACGTGGTGATTAAAATGTGCCCTTTCCCATCCCTCTGCTGTACTCTTGTTCTGCCATCCGTGGGTCACTACAGCCTGAAGAGCTCCCTTTCCCCAGGAGTGGGGCCTGTCTCCCAGGGGCTAGGTTTGCTTCAGTTTAGAGACATTTAAGCAAGCGCCCAGACCCCATTGTACAAAACTAAACTGCGCAGCTGTGTGAGCTACGGCTGTATTTTGCGAAGCGTTGTACTGTGCTGCATTGAAAATCAAATAATACAAATTACAGGGCAAGGTAAGCGTGTGTGATTTCATTCTGACAGCAGCTCTAGGGAAGTTTAACGTTGTGTGTGTATCAGCGTAGCAAGATACCATAAAAACTCACACTGCTGAATTGGTAAATATTTAAAAAGCTGTTCACTGGCTGTATGTACTTGACAGCTTTCCTACTGTATCAGTTCATAAAAGTTTTATTAGCTATTGTGTTCCTTCTGTGGGAATCCTTGAAACAGGAAATGTTTCCAGATGGCAAATTTTAAATGAAATAATGCATTCTTGAGCATTAACAGCCAAGCAAAGCCCAGGAGATCAATATGGAATTGGATCGAGATGCCATCAAGAAGCTGAGGTGGCTGAGGAAACTGAAGATGATGTAGAAGACAGCAGAGAGGAGACAGAACATGAAGATCAAGAGGAGGAAGATTCATACAGCTATTCCAGCAGTCCTGACAATTTGTATGCCAGCATACCTGATGATCTCGAAGAGGACAGAAGAAGCAGCTTTATCTGTAAGAGGCCGCCCCCTCCTCCCCCTCGAAATGTGCCTGGCATCCCAAGGCAGGACTACCTGTGCAGTTTGTCACAAGGTATGATCTCGGGAGGAATAGCCCCAGATACAAACAGTTGCTGCTGTAGAGGTTATGTAGGATCTCTTTGTTCGGCAGCAGTAGCTGGGCAGTGTGGCCCTAGTTCCACAGAGCCCGTGTGGGCGGATGGACTTCGCTGCATCAAGGCATTCAGGACCGGGCCTGTCAGCTGGTACTGCAGTACAGGCTGCTGGTTCCAGCTCCAGTTTTCCTCACCGCCCATCTGAGATTGCTGCCAGATAATACATGATACATTGGATTTACAAGAGAAATTTTAAACAAAAGCTTGAGCTTATATTTTATTTACCATTTTAAAATATTTAATATTATCTTGTTTTAATACAGCTTGGAATTTTAGAGGTAGAATTAATAGAAAGTGATGGCGCAGAGAGAAATAATACTATTTTATGACACTCTAGCCAATGGTGGTGTTAGAAATAAAAATCTGTATTGTGTTGCAGATGGAAGAGAGAGGGAGAAACTGTGAGTTTGATGAAGTGCTTTGCCTTTTTTTAATACTTCTGCCCCAGAGTAAAAATCTAAAATTTTGCGTTGCAGTTTCATTTGGGTGATAAGGAACCCAAAATACTTTTTGCACCTGTTTTAGAAATGATGATGATCATTTTTTCTCATTAGGAAAAATAAGTATAGAGAAGAACTCAAGCTTAAATACCAGTCTTAAGTAGTCATATGGGGGGGGGGGGGAATCAACACCGCCTTATTTGTCACGGACAGTACTGATAAGTAAGCATGCAAATTGCTCTTCAGCTTCTCCACTGCTTATTACTGTTAACTCTGGTTTTAAATGTGGCATAATCTATTAGAGTCTTAAATTATCATCACCAAGCGCCTTGAAGTTCACATAAATAGATAGAAATAGCTTTCTAGCCTTATAGCCCACTATGGGTAGGTTTTCATCCCATTTTCTGCTGTGAAAGAAAAAGCTGGCTATATGTGGGAAGTCACAGGTGGGATTATAAGAGAAATAGGGGCAGAATAAAACAAATGTTAAAGATGTGTTTTGTAAAAATTAGAGGAAATTAAGTTCTGAGTAGTTGTGCTATGAAATATATAAAATGCAGGGAGTATAGAGCATCAGGGAAGTTATTGGTGTGTGGGGGTTGGATAGTCTTAGCAGAGATTGTAAGAAGTCATAAATTTCCTCTATGCTGTAAGGGGCTTTTCAAAGTTTTTTCACCTTGCTCTGCAGTGTCTATTATATAGCAAAGCCCTGAAAACCAAGCAGGACATTGACAATGCAGGAGAGACAAACCCCAGTGTTTTCTAAAATAAGTTTCAATTGTTAAGTCATTGTTGCAACAAGTAACCTGCCATTCTGGTTGTTCGGGGGCCACGGGTACCACTTCCTTGGCTTCACCATTAAACAACATGTTTGTGTGACTCTTGGGGGAATAAGTGGGGGACTCGGTATTTCTTTTAAATAGGTCTATTTATTTTCAGGCTAATAGCTAAGCATCACATTTATAATCTCATGTGAAACCACGAGGAGGCCCTGAAGTCAGAATTATTCCTCTGGGACATCCTCTCTCCTGACTTAGATGATCAGAAGCCTCTGAAAATCAGAGCGCTTCAGTTTAGAAGTGAAATTAGGTCTCTGAGTTGCTTTAGGAAACTCTAAAGCTTGAAGTCAAGTCTTAATCTCCTTTCTTCACCCTACTGACGGAACACATTCCTTGATTTTTCAGAGAGGAATTTTGCGGAGGACAAAGGTGAAAGAGAACATGGCTATGGACTTATAACAGCATACTACAGGCAAGACCAAGATCCATGTGAAGGAGATGATGAGGAGGAACACCCATACACTTTTGCAAAATTAGATGAGTCTGTGTACGATTTCATACTGGCTGAGGAGGAGGAGAAAAGGGAAGAACGCAGGTCTTTCATTTTGAACAGGCCACCAGCCCCTGCCCCGCGTCCCCCCTGTTCACCAGTCAGAGAGGAGAACACTCCCTACATAGTACAAGGTTAGTGCTGGTGCTTTATAGGTATTTGATGGTAGAATATAGACGTATCTCTCCTGTTTCAGGAATAATCTTTTTCTAAAATATGAAGGTCATCGTACAGTTACTTTCAAACCAACAAATTGGTTGATTAATTCAACCTGTTCCCAACTTTCAAACAAGCTGAGAACACCTCTGACTAATATTAATTTTCAATGTGCATCTCTGCTAGCATCACTTTTTGGGTTAATTTTATAAAATTTCTGACAAGATGATAGAAAATTAAGAATTGCTGGGCTGGCTGTGAGTGTCTGTTTCAGTGGTGTGACACAGAATGTGCGATTTGAATTGCTTTTCGGTTTTTGCTTAATTCTGAGAGAAAGATTTTAGACATATTTTATTTTTTCTGATGTGGGCAGTAGGGGGAAATGCATGTGTAAGAACTCTCTCAGCCTTTCCAATGCAAGATGCTAGAAAAGGCCATCTGGGCAAGGATTATGTCCTTCAGCTTTTTTAGTGAAAACCAGGGAACCGGTTTGAGCTTACTCAGGGAAATGTAAGGCTGGAAGAGATTTCAGGCCTCTTGCTGTCCCATTCAGTCTGAAGCCAAACTTCAAAATAACAAAAGGAATTTCTGTGAACCTACTGCAGAGATCTCTGTGTAAGTCCCCAGACCCAGTCTGCATTTCCAGACTGCTCTACAAAATCCTGCCAGTGTAAAAGGACGTGCCTAAGAATAAATGGTAGAAAACCAGGCTGAGAAATGACACCTACAAATTGCATACTCCACCCGGTGCATGTTTTGCACTAAAACAGGATCAGTGCTCCCCGAACCATCCTACCAAAGGCAGAGGAGCACCTCCTTTTTCACGCCTACTTCAGTCGGTGATTTATCTTATTATTCCTAGCTAGCTCCCTTCCTCCAGGCTGTGTAACTCCAGGTTAGGGCCAGAACGCGTGGGCTAATGCGTGCATCATTTGGTTGCTCTTTCTTCAGCATGTTCAGGAGGTATAAGGATGAATCATTACAGTAGTTGAAGTGTAATCCAAGAACTGATCTATAAAGGGGGCCTGTTACAACTGCTTCTGAAGTGACAGCAGTTACAGACTGCTGGAGCAGGGTCTCAAATCTTGGTCGTCCATCAGCAAAGGCAGGTCAGTGTCTGGAAAGTTCTTGCTGTGAAGCTGCATTATTTGGGAGATTGCTTTTACTGTTACCTATTGCATTAGAGTGTTTCTGCTTTGCCTACTCTAGCTGTTCCCTAAGGAAGAGACTATCAGGAGAAATGCTTTCATGGAAGTGTGGGTTTTTTACACCACGTATACACACACATGTATATGTATATATGCAGAGACTCATACATATGCACACCCCTAAGCCTTTTAGCCTGCTTTCATAAGCAGGTGATAGTGGACAAATCCATTTCCTGTTGTTCTGTGAAACCAACCTCTGGCTCAGGTTTCCTTACTTACACAGCAAATGAGAGAAGTGCTTCAAGAAAGCTCCAGTTGACTGCTCAGGCCTCTGTCTCTCCTGGCCGTGCTGCTGGTGCCAGATCTGTGCTCTCTTACTCCTTGTTTTGTGCAGGGATTCCTGAGAGAAATAGTGACCTTTTAGTCAGAAGTGATACATCTTCAGCCAAACGATTTTTCTTGCAACTCGGATTGGCAAACTTTGTTCTTCTCCACAGGGGTTAAAAAAAATCTTCATTCTAGCAGTATCCCAATTTCCAGTTTATCACATTAAAGCTGCTTATAATCAGAAAAAAATATCCTTTCAAAAAATGTCATTCCAGTCTATTGCTCAAATCTGTGAGTGTTTGTAGCTGTTGCTTTATCATTTAATCTAATCAGTGTAAAATAAAATTACTCTGCCTAGTGCATATACACATTTTTTCATCCTTTAAATAATTTGATGGTAGTTTCAGGTTTTGTTTTCACATATTATGTTAAAAAGATCATTGCAGAAGTTGCAAAGTCAAACAATGAAAAGGTTAGATTTGAGCTAGTCTTGCTGTTTTGCTTCTTTCTCCCTGCCACAAACATGCGATACAGCTGTTTAATATGTACCTGTATGCTGCTATTGATCACAGGTATTTCCTGTCACCTTGTGTTTAGCCTGGATGAGCATAAGATGTGATACTGTTCAGTGGTTTTCATTCCCATTTTTGTTAAAATACAGTTTGTGCCTGCCCCAGGTTCAGTGTGTTGTTTCAGGCCTCCCTGTGATGTAAAACCCTTTGGTTTGTTCTGTAGCCATTGCGTTTTTGGATGCCCAGCATGGAGTAACTAAGATGTCATTCTTAACAGCGCAACACTTCACTCGTTCCAAGCAGAGATCCCGTTGATTTCAGTGGCCGCCTGGAGCGCTCAGAGTCTCACGTTAGACCCGCGGTGTGTCCGGTCAGGGATTCACGAGCCCGATGGCCGGCTTGAACGGCCACATAGCAGAAATGCTTTTTGCCTCTCAGGCTTCATGCTGGTGCCTCCTTTGTAATTAATTTTTTGCATCCATCAGGACAAATCAAGTGGCTGATTTCCAATGAGGGCTTTCACTACACATTGAAGTCCGTGAAGTTACAAAGGAGTTATCTTCTGTAACCAACAGTGGTGGTATTTCCTTGAGAGTAGCAGCAAGGAATGCGAGCAAGTAGCCCTCTCTTTGTAGTAAGTAGCTTTCAGGTACAGGGAAGCTCAAGTTTACACTAGGCAGAAAACCTGCTCAGTATAGATCACTGCTTGGTGCTCTGCAGATAGGACAGTGGGACCTTGTGTATGCTATAGCCCTTGTTCCTTTGCAGACCTCTCTCAAATCCCTGAAGGAATGCACTGCAAACATTTTACTGTTTCAAGACACCTGTCTGTGGGACTTCACACTAGGGTTAACCCAAGAGATAGGAGTGGAAAACTACATTTGCCAGTTACTATACCAGAAGAGAATAGCATTCTCATTGCTCATCAGAATCACAGGGTATGCAGAGAACACAGCAGCCAGTGGGTATTTTTAGGGAGGCAGAGTCTCTCATGTACAGAATAGACAACATAAACCCAAATGAAATGAGGAAAAAAACCTGCTCAGACCAAATTCCAGAACAGAACTGTTAGGGTCTTGGAAGCTTACCAGACTGATTTCTGGCAACTACAGTGATTGCATCCTGAGGTAGTAATTCTTGTTGTGTAGATTGTTTAAACGCTCTAAAGCAGGGGTTTCCAGAGGGAACCCTCAGAGCCTGTGCAGCCTGCAAAACATTTATGTCCCACAGAGGAATATTTTAGTGCTTTCCTACAGTGAGTATGAAGTACTGCACTGAAGATGAATTTCATTATGTATCCCCTACTTAAAGGTGTTTTTCCATGAGTAGAATACTAGGAACCATTGTTCAGCCATCTTGGAGTTCTTAGCCTGTTGTTACAGGCCTGGTTGAGAAGCAGTATACTGTCTCCATGCAATCAGATCTCTTGCTCTCTTAACTTTGGTAGATTGAAGCACATACTGCATAAGCTGCACTGAGAGAAAATGTCACTAGGATGCTGCCTGGCTGGAGGGCAAACTGTTTTCTGGTAAAACTGGAGACAGTCTTGTTTTGGTTTGCTTTTCTCTACTGAAGAAAAATGGGCCTGCAGAAGTATATTCGGGTCTTGCATTCTGGAGCAAATATTCTTGAGTATGTAACTAGTGTCCTTCCAACTTACACTATCTACCAAGTTCAGTTTCTGGCAAGAGCCACAGAGGAAGAGCTGTCTTTGTTGTGTATGGTACAGCAAGTCCATGGACACCACGTTCAGAGTGGCATCTTATGCTTACCACCCCTACCTGTTGTGCTCTCTCTCTCTCTCTCTGCCCTTTGTGCAAGAAGGGGTTCTGCTGTTCTATTATCTGGCCTCAGAGTAGGTGTGTCACCTCTGTGTTGTCTCCTAAGGTCCCTTCCTGACCAAGGTTGCATGGATTGTAATGGGTTTGAGCTCACGTTTGAATAGACTCAGAGTTTTGCTGCAAATTGGGAGGAGAATTGCTGGTGAGCGTGTTTATTTTTGGATTAATGTTTTCACATTGTCATTACACTGTGATTCTTTTTTAAGTCATTATACTTTTGATCTGAGAAAACTGGGTTTTTTCAATCTCAACTGACTAATTATGTGGCTGTGGAAGGCAGAGGCTGCCAACAGCCTGGATAAGCTGTGATGAGTGGATGTGATGCTGCAGCTGACAAACTCGGGCAGCACGCATCGGGCCTCTGCAAATATGGAGCAGCACGGCGGTTTGGTATTTTTGCAAGTGCATCAGACATCACCCAGTCTTTATTCTGATGAAATGACTGTTGTGTGTTCTCAGAAATGTCTTGAGTGTCAGTCGGCGTGTTTAGCACAGATCAGAACAGAACTCCTGTACCACTTTAGGTGTGGTCGGTCCCTGGTTTTCTCACACCAGTTCAGTTAAAACTGGCCGTTCTTTCCCCTCCCTTGCCTTTGCACCAGGACAGCTGTGGGGACCTGAGCCTTGGTTCCCTTGTGCAGCACAGCCATCCCTTCTCCACAGTGCTTGGACACAACTAGACCAGAGTCATGAGACATGCTGAGATATGCTTTTGTTTAGAGTTCAGCTGTGTTACCTTGGATAAATAAAAAAGGCAGACTATTTACAGAGTTCCATTTCCCTGGGTGATTTCACATTATGAATGCTTAGAATTTTTTGGTTTAATCTTAAATATGTGAAATATTTTCTATGAACTTTAGAAGTGGGCCTTAGTGGTCTCTCACAAAACTCATTGGTTAGCATTGTATCCATGGCCTCTGTCTATTCTTCACACTGAGTGATGCTTAGTGTGTTAGCAAAAAAAACAGTCAAAAAGAAAACAAGATCTAAAAAGATGGGAACGAGCATCTGCAGAGTTCTCATCTCCTGAATAATAAACATCATTATACTATATCCCTTCCTTAGTATTCTCTGTGTATTTGTCGTCCCTTGCTGTGCTACATCTAATTTACAATCTAATCCCTACCAAAAAAAGAACTTGCAAGTTTTATTTGCTTAGGTACTATGCACACACAGTTTAAATGTTAAAATGTTTAAATAATTGGAAAAAAATTGAGTGTGCAAAGATAGGAGTCTCCCTGCAACATCTCCCAACCAGCAATTCACCCGCCTTCTCCATTCTCCTGTTAATCAGGAGTTAATTGCGTGACAGCTCGAAAATGAATGAAGCAAAAACACCTACTAAGAACAAGAAGGAGGCATACAAATTCTCTGTAATTTGCAACTGAGTTGAGATGTGTTAATAAGTGCAACCCTAGTGTATTAATTAATTTGCATTATCACTTAGCCTTACGTTTCTGTAAAGATTTTTTTCCCCTGGATTTTAATTTTGAACGTTTCCTAAATAAAACAGGCATGGTGATAGATAATTTTGTTTGGAACATCAGCTCAATGAAACTAATGAATAAATGCATCTTAAATTTCCCTAAGCAAACGGAATTCAAATTAGGGATATTTATTGGGGGGCGTTTGCTGTGGTTTTTCTCCTTTGTGCTTTTTCAGCTGAATGTGTGGAGAAAGTAGGCAAGTATTAGCTGTGAGGAGCTCACGTTGTCTTCCAGAGGGGCACATGCGTCGCTCTGGCTCTATTTGAAGGATGACTGTATAGTGGGGAACTGTTGTTTGATTTTTAGAGTAGTGTTGCTAATACAACACATTAGGCAACTTCCATTATAGTTTAGATGGGTAAAGTAAAATGTAAATTTGAAACCCTATCTTGGTTGATCATTGCCTCTTAACTGATGAGAGTTGTTCTCTTAATAATGCGACTCTTGCCACATTTTGATTGCCTGGATTGCTGATAATATCCCTTCTTCCTAGCCTATCACTCAGCAGCTTTTGAAATGTCCTAGTGCACCCGTGATGCCTTGCCATTATGGCTTTGTGTTAGAACTTCAGGGAATTCTGCAAATCAAATTCCTGGGGTTTTTGTCAACCTGCAGCTACTGTAAAAAGTGTATTTCTTTCTTCATATAGCCTTTATACTCATCACAGTTTCTTCACAGCCTGTGACTATAAAATGCTGCTCTTGGGACAGAATTACACGCACAAGACTTAGATTTCAAATATTTCTAACCCTTCTATTTATGGTGATAACCATGAAAATATTACCAATATTTCAGGCCTCTTAACATTATTTACCTGCAGGTGCAGACAGCCTGAAGCAACATCTATAGCTAGTCTGAAATAAAAAAGGCAATTCAAAGTTCCTTGGATCCCACTCGCTTTCCCAGCCTTCTGGTAGGGATTTTCCCAGAGTTTTGTATAGTTACCACAAAATTTGCTTTGTCATGCTTATAAAATATTGTCTTCTTGTTTTGTGTCCTACTAGAAAATATCACGGTAGTTTCTTTCTGAGTTTCTTCCCTGGAGAAATAACGAGGTTACAGTACATTCCTAAAAAGTGATCTTAACTACCTAAGACATAAAAATGTATTTAGGGCATGCAAAGAACTTCAGCTGTGTCCTACAGCAACTGAAGAGAGGAGAGGGAATAAAGTGGAATTACTTATTAGTTCTCTCAGCCTCCTTTAATTCTGAGAAACCAAGAGGAGATATGTTGTAGGCAAAAATTACATAGCATACACCAGGGCAGAAGATTTAATTTGCAGGTTTTGACCTACAAGCATCTGTGAGTACTTTAGCCACTCACAGTGTGACTAAGAGTTGCAAAGGACTCTCTGACCATGCCGGTATTTCTGAAGGGCACACCTTAAGTAAAACAGCGTAACAGGAATACTGCAACGTTTTAATCAGATTATCTATGGCGGGGCGGCTCTGAAGGTATAGAAATACATACCCTTCCTCAGTGGAAGGGCTGTGGTGTTCTGACACTTGGAAAAATTGCTATATGAATATTGCTTTACTGAAGGAACATTCACTTTATCTTTCATAAGAAATAACAGATTATTATCCCTCTGTAAGATTGCTTGTTTCTTTCATTTCACTACTGTATCCAAGCAGTTCTTAAGTGTATTAAAATGTGGGAATGAGTCTGGAGCCTTCCTGAATGTGTGGCACTTGAACAGCAGCCTGTGCATACATCCTTCCAGGCACTCCGGAAACAGGAACTAGTTTTCAGTGCCCTCCCCAATACTGTAGGCCTGCTGCTAGCCAAAATTGTTTCAGCAAGATGCAGCGTGTAAAGTGGTTTTAATAATTTTGCTTTGAACTTGCAGAGTAATTCCATTTCTGATTGCTCCAACACTGCAAAACTCAGCAGAAATTTCAAAGCCTATCAATTAAAGTGCTTTCCAATCAGGGACATTGTTGACTATATCCCTTCTCCTCGTTGTGCAGTAAAATTCAGGCTTGCCTGCATTACCTCTGTGTTCTGGTCATTTTAATTTCTTCTTTAAAAAGAGAATGCTATTTCAAGCATAGAAGAAAACACTGTAACTGTGTTTAGTAGAAGTCTTTGAGAATTGCAGAGAAGACTATTACAAAGGTTAACATCTCATGGTGCTCGGCTGAAGCCAGGGACATGGCAGTAGATTGCCCTGCCCATACAGCTCTGTTACTGTCTCCATTTAGCCTGAGACCATTTTAAGGAACACCAAGTCCCCAGCAGTTTTCATGCATCACCACCGTCAGTACAAGCCTGCTCAGGACTTGGCATATACAGACTTCAGTCTGCAGTGTAGAAAATACCTCCCTTGGGAATTGCTCCTTCCTCACCTCTGCATGTAGCGTGTGCAGAGCTTAGATGTCACAGCCATCTTGATCACATGTTGCACAGGTTTCCCTGATGCATGGTACAAGGCAGACTGAGCGAGCAAACAAGGAGCAAACCAAGGTGCGCTGGGTTTCCCCGGTCAGCAGGAGCAAGAAGCCAGGACTGCACAGGTACCACACAGAGTGTGCTGGCTCTGCCGCTGGAGCAGAGCTCCGATGTACTGGGCCTTGGTCAAAGATTTGCTCCATCAAATTGGCCTGTTTGCTGCATTGCAGTGATGTCAGAAAGATGACTTAATAGGAAGGAATTTTTCTAGATTAGGAGGTTATGTACCTAATCAGAACTGAGACTGGAGAGGGAAAGCCTGTATGGCAGTAGCCAAGCCAGAAAGCAAGAAATTCCCAGGTTTTACATGAGCCGCCAGCAAAAGCTTGGCTGGAGTTTTCAGGGCATTATCCAGGTTGGCTGTACTCTGGGGCTGTGCTAATGGGAAAAGGGATCATGCTTTGCTGTTCCTAGTGCTTGAGTAAAGCAGACAAAAATGCTTGTTCCTGAGCAGACAGGTGCTCTTTCTTAAGCAGTGTCATTGTCCTCACCTAGTACTATTGGTGTTTTCTGCCTTAGCTTTCCCCATGCAATAAGAAACAGGCTGCAGTAGGTGTCTGTACTGTGTGAAGAACTCTGACATCTAGCTAGTTTTCCTAAACAAGTAGTATGTTAATGTGATAAGTCTATTTTATTTTATTCAAAGCTCCTTGTCGTGATACCTGTAATATCAGCAATCCTGCCATTCTGTGCAACAGCACAATTTTCCAGTAATTAACATTAGACTAACAAGTGGGTTGAGAAGTACTCCTAGGCTAGAAGAATAAATTCATTCCAGCCTGCTTTCATGAGCCTCCTCCCTTCGTTCAGAATGCATGAGGGGTTTTATTTTCCCCAGCTTTCTTACATTCTTAATTTTGTTGTAGTGTTTCAGCAAAAGGCTGCTCAAGTGCCTGGTGACAGCGACAGGACGTACTGCTATGCCAGGAAGCCAGGTACAGAATTTAATTTAGCTCTTTAACTGCCTGAATGCTTCTCAGAACTAATAGAGATTTGCTGTGACTTGATTTTGACTGATTTAGCATCTGTTTCCCCACACGTGATTTATATCCTTAATGGTATTGCAGCATTAAGAGATCAGATTAAAGAAAGAAAAATAAAAGTTACCATCTTGTGGGTAAGATTGTAGAGTCAGAGTTACTTTATGCTTTTCTGTTTCCTTTCTCCACTGTTGCAATTAAAACCAAGAAAAGTGCAAGGTCCTGCAGCTGTGTTGGAGCAACCCTCGGTGTCAGTACAGGCTGGGGGATGAAGGGAGTGAGAGCAGCCCTGAGGAGAAGGACTCAGGCACTGGTGGATGCAAAGCTGGACATGAGCTGGCAAGATGTGTTCACAGCTCTGAAAGCCAGAAGTATCCTGGGCTGCATCAGAAGCAGCCTGGCCAGCAGGTGATTCTGCCCCTCTATTCCATACTGAAGGCTCCAGACCTTACAGCAGCCTTCCAGTACCTGAAGGGGGCCTACAAGAAAGTGGGGGACAGACATTTTAATAGGACAAGGAGCAACAGTTTAAAAAAAAGAGGGCGAGTTCAGACTGGGTGTAAGAAAGAGGGTTTTTTACAATGAGGGTGGTGAAACACTGGAACAGGTTACCCAGAGGAGGTGGTAGATCCCCCATCTCTGGAAACATTCAAGGTCAATTTGGACAGGGCTTTGAGCAACCCAATCTAGCTGAAGGTGTCCCTGGTCATTGCAGGGGGATTGGTCTAGATGACCTTTAAAAGTCCCTTCCTACCCAAACCATTCAGAATAGTTTTTATGGGTCTGAGGAAATACCTGTGGCCCCACACTGCCCTTTCCAAGAGCCTCCTGGAGGGCTAGGAGAGTCCTGTTTCATAGCCTTGTGTTCAGATTGGCTAGCTCAGTGTCAGTACCCTGGAGATGTGCAGTACTGCACCTCCCTGGACCAAGCAGGGACTGTCTTTTCCTTTCAGTTGTACACCTGTATCATCATCTCTCAGCAGACTGGGCTGTAAGGCTTTCTCGTCACTCCAGTGCATTCAGTAATTCGGAGGAAGGAAATCACGTGACATTTCAAAACTATTTCTGACCAAATTTCAGCCCCAGTCTCTGAGAAATCTGGTGTGTGGAGTTGGAGAAGGAAGGGAAGAAAGACACTGGATTTTTTTGTCTTAACATAGCAACAATTTCTCTTACAATGTCAGTGCTGTAGCTTTAGTGCTAGAAAGAAATTCTTCTTTGAACTGACACTAATGCAGAATCAGTGGATCAGGGCAATAGTAACAAATGGAATGTTGAAGATGCTGCTCTGCTGCCAAAGAGTAATGGTAGAATCCTCACTCATTGGTTGCATTTCTCTCATTGGAAAATAACAAACAAAAAAACCCCAAAAGAAAAGGGTTGGGGGACCCACCCTGAAGATGGGACATTTTTAGATGTCAGATTATAAAATCACGTGCCTTTGTTGAAATAAGTGCTTGCATTGTGAAGAGAGAGGCATGGAATGGGTTAATAATATTTTCTACATTTATCTTTCTATATTTTGTAGCAGCACACAGAGGTCACACGGAGGCAGGAACCTACAGCACTGTGAAGCACACCATCCCTGCTGAGCAGGAAGAACTCATCCATTTGCAGGAACAGGTGAAAAAGGGGGCAATTTCTGTGAATGAAGCCCTTGAGAGATTTAAAGAGTGGCAGAATGAAAAACAGAGACAACAGTCTGCTCAACAGGTATAAGCCTGCAATTTATGTTTCTTCATTGGGAATCTTGATCCAAAGTTCCAAACACAAACTCTTGTACTCTGGCTTCCTACGTGTGAGGTCAAAAATAAGAGCCATGATTTATATGCCCATCAACTCCCAAGGAACTCGCTGCTTGTGGTTCTGAATCTTCTAGACACCCATGCCAGCTCTGTTTGATTACTCGAGAAGCTTCCTGAATTTATTTGCCTAACCTCGGGTGCTGTTGTTGCATTTGGTTAAAACCCTGAGTTAAATATGTTTGTTAAGACTTTGGTTCTAAACTGCTAGGTCATGCTTTGGTCTGCGCATCTTCTCTTACGTAACCACAAAGCTTCTGTAGCTGAACAAACTCATTGTGCTCTTGAACAGTGTCAGCTAACAGAAACATGCCTGTATCCATTGCTTATATACAGTAGCTTACAGCAGGCTGTGTGGCTGCCTGAGAGCGTTGACTCCACTAGGTGAAATCGGCAGGTGTTAGCAGTGCTTTTCAGCTCCCTTAGAAGTGATGTTTGGAGTAAGTGGAGGTGCACAAACCCAGGCGTTCAGAGGCCCACGCACACGGCCTCGCTGAAAGGGCTGTGTCTAAGCTAGATGCTCAGGAGGGACAGGGTAATTACTTCTAACGCCACAGCTGGAGGAAGAGGTTATGCCCTCATTTTATATCAGGTCAAGTGTTAACAAAAATATTTTCTTGTCCTCTGAGTGCATTTAGTAGAAAGAGGAAAACCAAAGCCAGGCTGCTACTCTGTAGACTGAGAGCGCTATCAGATGCTGCCAACAAGAGGAGATTAAATGCTCTTTGTGTTTGCGTTTACTGAAGAGATAGTACAAGCTTTGTCATCACAGTGGGACACTTAACACCAAAAGTGGAAGGAGGCCTGTTCCCGGCTGGGCACCAGCAGCACAGCACTAGTTACTCAGCAGCAGCTCAAGAGGGTAGTGGGGCTACCCCCTCCTGAACTGTCTGTGGCCAAGCACACAATGGGAGCTGCAGATATTGCTCTGTCAGTCCTGGGAGTTACTTGCAGCAGAAGATGATACCAAGTCTGTGCAAAGATGGTGGCACTAAGCCCCAAGTTGTCCTTTTCTTGCTAAACTAGAAGATGTCTGTGCTTGGAGTGGGACTTGGCCTGTTTTCACTGTTGTAGGGAAAAAACCATGTTGTCACGGTGGTTTTTAACCAGCATTGCATATGTGACTGTTCTTTGGTTTTTGAGGTTACCCCAGTAAGAACAGGGTGAAGTTACTTCATGGTCTTACTGCAGCTGTCTGGTCTTTGCTGGGAGTTTTTGAGGAAAAAAATTGCTTGTCCAAGGCAAAAATATAAGCCTCTGCAGTCTAATATCAGAATCAGTGTAACGTACTGATGGGGGAGACTCTGAGGTATAAACACTAAAATTAGTATCTACTTACAGCACATCATAGACCTTTTTTTTCCTTTTGAAATTCTTTTCATGGAAAGAAAAGCTTGATATTCATACTGCTAAAGAAACCAGCTTTTGTCGTTAGTAAAGGAAGTTTACTGTAGGACTAACTCGTGCTGCTGGTTTTATGCTTGTTTTTCACTTAAAGGAAAGAGTGTACCACCTGAGGGACACTGCTATTGGGAACAGACCAGAAAAGGAAAATCTGAACGGTAAGTGGCACTTTCTCTGCCTTGGAGAACGCTGGAGCCTTGAACTGCAAATACACTGCAAAGGTCTGATCCAAAGTGTAAGCAGGCTTTTGGATCAGGCATTGAATTTGTAATGAGCTGCTTCTGCCTCTGACCGCATTGAAGTTATTGTAGCGCAATCTGGCCTTCAGCAGGGTCAGGATCTTGTCCCAAAGATGAGCTCATTGAGAGTCAAGGGGGAGGAAAATTTACCAAGTCTTTGTGGCTCAGCTTTTCTGTACCCCTTTTCTGACTGCTTCATCACAATTAGTGTAGATGATTTCTTTAGAACAATTTACTTGATGGCTTCAATATTTTATTTGTAGATCAGCTATCAGTTTGCATTTGCAAATTCCTGATGAATTTTCCTCTGCTACAGCAGTTTAGTATTGAGTCATTAATAAAAGCTTTGTGATGGAATGTCATCTGCAGCACTCTAGCTCACCTCCATTTCCTGCAAATTACTTTCTCTTGTTATGAAAAGATTGTGTTGGATGGAATTGACTCTAGGCCTGATTTCTATGAACTTCATTACATCCATGTTCTTGGAAGGGATTCCTGGCATTTTTCACATTGGCCTCAGTACCACTTGTATAACACTGTTTAAAAGTATTGCCTAAATGTGTTATTTCCTTACTGCAAGAGAGATGAATAATCCACAGTACTGCTTCCCTCTTCTGTTAGACACCTGTACTTCTGCTGGGCATTAAAGAGAAACTCTTGCGGGCCCAGGGGCAGACTTGCAGTTGAGATTATTTATATTTCAGCTTTTACATCCTCCCTGGTTGGTCAGGGTGCAGCATCCCGAGCATGTGTGAGCAGGCTCATCCGTAAGCCTTCCCCAAGCACTCAGTGCCTGCAGGGCTGGGATCGCTGCATTTGTTCCTACAAACGTTTCCTGTAGACAAGGCAAACTGTCCTGATGACATGAGGGTGGTTCTTGGGAAGTACTCGGCTGTAGGGTGTGCTCTTAAGGCCACCTTACTCTTACCTCCGCACCTGTCCTCTCTCTCCAGAGTTGGGTTGTTGAATCATACCAGCAGAAACATAGTATCAACAACAGAAGTGTAAGAGTTGTGAAATTACCCCCTAACTCAGATAATGATCACACTGTGCCCTTCTGACCCTGACCTCTGTTACACTGTCTTATATCCCATGATGCATAGAAATCGGTGGCTTTGCACTGCAGCAGTACAGTGGGAACAAGCAGTCTGGAGACCCCTGTCTTGTCCAACAGTGTGCTTCATCATCAAAGATTTAAACTTTTGAAACTTAAGAACTAAAAGAGGGAACTGCCTCTATGGCTGGAGGCATGTTGGTGGCAAGAGTAAAGTATACAGGTCTTCTGAGATCCTTAAGTCCAGACATAATTAAATTGCCTGAGACAAAAGTGACAATCATGTTCTTTTTGCTTTTGTAGCTCCCAAGGAAAGCAGACCAGAGAGCATTGCTTTTAGAGACTTTCTGTTCCACATGCCATTTAATAAAGTGGTGAGTACGACTCGTAATGGTGCTCAGGTTGGTTAAATGAATATGAGTTATTACATCTCTCTGTACAGGCTCTCCCTCTGAACCTTTAACAGCACAGGCCTCCCTCTCCCAAATTCCATGTTTGAAAATCAGGATTTGTAGAGTCTCTTTCACAGGTGGTTTTTGAAGACAGGATTGAGGATTTAAAGCGATCACATCAGACACCTGTTAGAAAACGAATTTGATTTTATTTTAATGAGAAAAGAAGATATCTCTTATAAATGAGCACAGAATGTATATTTTTAGTTTCTTGATAAGTTTGATCTTGCCTCCACTGTAATGAAAGTTATTAATGAGAGTGGCCCTTGGTTCCATCTTCCATTATAATGTTTGATGCTATCTCAAAGTTCAAGTCTCATTTTGCAACAGCTTAATATAGGACTGAATATCACCCTGAAAAAATCAACTGTAAAGCAAAAAGCTCTGTCACTCCAGGAGCAAAATATGTACAGAATCCTAATTTAAGAGCAACTAAATAAGGGCCAAACAAGTAGAATGTTCATTTGCAGAACGTACGGGCGCAGACAATGATTTGCCTCATTACTTTGTAATACACATGTGGTCTTGTCCCTAGACACTGTGAGTTTTTCTAAGGCAAATAAGATGTCAGCCAACAGTACAACAGCAAAAACTACATTTACTAAAATTTCACAGAAATGCATAAATGTTTTGGGGACAAAACCTCCATTTTATATCTAAATGGCATGGATTGTTTAAGGTATTTAAGACTTTCCTGACACCACTGAAGGTACTGACCTAGAAGCAGCCTCTTGCCTATGGGAAACTTTAGGCAAGGCTCATACCCTGTGTGAAAGAGACGGCAACAAATGGAGAGAACAGCAGAACTGAACTGATGAGGTACATCTTGGCAGTTGAAGTCTCAGCCATAGGTCTCCTCTGGGAGACATTACCAAATGGCAGCAGCCAGAATGTGGCCCCGGTGAGGTAGATTTGTGCTGTTCTCACAGATGCTGTGCTCTATGTAAGTCAATATCACAGTAAAACACGGAGGTCGATGGTGTGCGTGGCATGAGCATACAAATATGGTTAGACCTCAGCTGACTCTGTGGTGGCTGTACCCTTGAGCATAAAAGACACAAGAGTCTCAGGTTTGTGCATGTCTGCTAACAGAACGAGTGGCAACAACGATGTAAGGATGAGAAGTTTCCTTTAAAGTATTTGAAAGACATTGCAGCTTTCACATGCATTCTATGTCCATACTTTATAGCACATAGCAATTTAAAAAAAAACCTGTGTGATGCCTCCCTGCACCTTTAGATGCTGGAATTACCTACGTGAATTTCATTTAGATGTTTCTGAAAACGAGATTTCAAAATCTGCCTTCTATTGCAGTTACATTATGGCACCTTATGTGCCACATCCCACAGATTTAGTCATCCAGCATCTAAAAATAAGTGCAAGATCACAGAAATGACATGAGATGGTTTGAATTGCTTGTAGTTAGTTATCCCCTTGAACTTGGTCTGTAGGGGTACAGCTTAGTGTAGCATAAGATTCCTCAGCAAAGATACTCTGTTCTCTGCTATTGGTGTAGCAGCAAGAACTGAGTAGTAGGTATCACTACATCACTAGGCAATGAGCAAGATGAAGACCACTACTATGTTGAACAAATGTTAGGAATTACTTTTTAATTATTTTATTACTATTATTTCCGTGCCGGCAACTTACAGAACAGGTTTAAATGAAGGTAGGTCTTGGGAAACAGGTCAGATACGCAAGTAGTCCTCCCGTGACAGCTGTACCTGTAGGGAAAATGCAGCTCAGTCTTTGCCTCTGTTCTGGTCTTGGGATCCTTGGCAAAACTGGCAAGATAAGTGGCCTGCTGTGGAAAGGTCAGAAGCATTTCCCATTTCCCACAGGCAACTCAACTGAAACCCCTTGTTTCTTAGCTGTTGAAATCAGTGTATACTTACACTAAAACTGGCCTTCGTATCCAAGGAGGACAACTTTACAAACTGTTGCTACAGCCTGTTTCATACTGACCCACTCCTGTAAGGCCATTTTCTCAGCCAGGGCATCCACTGCAGCAAAGGCATCCTGCACAGCGTTTCTTCTTCCAGGTTTTGATTTCCAGATGCCAATGACAGTAAAGTGGGTCTGGTTTAATTAAGTTTGCTCAACCAGCTGCCAAAGACCAAATGTCTTCCTCAGCTTCATCCAAAAAGCACTCAAAAGAGCACTATGCACCTCTCAAACTGGCGAGTTATTGATTACGTTTGCTATCCTAAATGTCTGGCTTCTTTCCTCAACCCTCATCAGCACCATGTTTGTAGTCCAAGTTGCTAACAGATTGCTTATTCATCAGTTGATGCTGCTCCAATTTTCAGATAAGGTCTGAGTAGAGTTCCCTGAAAAGTAAAAAACCAGTACTTAATTTTGAGCACTTTAACCAATTTCCAGAGTCTGTTATAGGTCAATAGGAAGATAAACAAAAACAGACCTGAATTTCGACATCTAGATCCATGGGACTCAAATTTATTTACTCAGCCCAGTTAGCAAAGTTGAAATAACTCTGGGTCCTGAAGTATATTCAAAAGCTTGTGTACATGGAGTGTGAAGAAGTCATAGAAAAGGTGTTGGTTTTTTTTCTTCATGACTCCAACAGTAGGCATTTCAGTGAGAACCTCTAGTCTTGAAAATACTCGTTGGCTGATAGTTTACCCTGAGTCCATTGGACTTGTGAAGCTACACATTTAGCCTAGCTTGTTTTGAGTTTCTTAAAGATTTTGTAGCATCTCATGATGCTCAAATGTAAAAATCAAGAAGATAACAAAAATCAATTTCCTGCCTGTTTGTCACAAAATGAGGTCTTCATGAGGCAAGCCCACAGTCACACCGTTGACACCAATACACACCAATAAAGACCAGCCATCCTGTCAGAAGTAAGGTTTGTTCAAAATCCACCTCGTGTCATTCTCCCACAAAACACCTGCCCCTTTTTGGCTCACCCTTGCTGCCCTGCTCCCAGGTACACGTGTTCTATTCATTTTTGCAGCAAAACATGTATAGTGATTCATTCTAGATGTGTATTTTAGGAATTACTCGACTTTGAATGACATTCTGCACATGGCTATTTATTAATTGCATCTATTTCTTTTCAGTCTGCAACTAGGAACCCATCGGACAGGGAACAGATGCCTAATTGACAGAGGTAAGAGCACGTATACGAACTCACACACAGACATGGTTTCTCACCAAGGCTTGTGGAAGTGCTGTCCATCTGAGTGCGTTTGTGTAACGGTAGAACAAAGAGGTCTCAGAGGTCTGATTTCACAGGGAGACACAAAGTGCACGATGAGGGCTTACACTAGAATGTTGGGGGGTTTTGTCAGGTGCCAACCTATTCTTGTTACTGTGGGGCGAATTTACAAACACTTAAGACACTTACCTGACTTGTGGATGCAGTGGAAGAGTTCCCATTAGTTATTGCAACTAAAAGCTGTATTAGAGGATACTCCTACGTACTGATCACACGTGCACTATCAAAAAGACAATCAAAATGAAGTTGAAAGGTAGAGATATGCAAAGATGTGTCCAGAAATGCCACTGAACTGAGACACCAGTAGACTGGAAAGCTTACAGGTGATGATACCATCTCCTCAAGCAGCATAATTTTCTGATGTTTGTGTTGGTGATTGTGAATTTCTTGGCTTTGGGCATCTAATTAGATCTTTGGTAGCTGGGGGTTTAATTGCTGTTTGCTACCTGTGTGTTTCCATCTGCATCTCGTAGCAGTTTTAAAACTGTGTGTCTACTTTTCAACAAAACTTGATCTTGAGGCTCTGTGCTGGAAGACAAAAAGCAGGTATGTCTGTTTTACAGCATTAATTGGGGTTTTGCAGTTGTTTTTTGTGAGGTATTTTAATTAGTTCAGTTTTTGACATGTGTGCTGAGAACAAACTTACCAGGAACTGAACTTTGCTGTTGGAGGCTCTAGACTTCATGAATTACCCTGTATTCATTCTGAGACTAGGGTACAGAGAAATTACCCAGACAACATCTGTCTTTGCTAATCCCCCTGAAAATGAAGGAGCTGTGCAACCTTTCTTATGCATGGAAGGATGATTTGCCATTAAAGGCAAAGAACAAAGACAATATATTTTCCTTGAGATCTTTAACAAGTTTCTGATCCCTTAGTTTCCTTAGGCACTGAATTTCTTCAGATTGCTGTTCTCTGCAAGGTCAGGCTGTACTGAACAGCTCCACGATTTTCTTCTGCAGTTGCCTTTCTTTCAGATGACTTTAAGACATGAAAGTTTCAAAATTAAAGTTTACCACTTCAGATATGAATAGTGTTTGCAATTCTGCATTATTAGAGTTTTGAAGGGGATTAAATATTACTTGTTCACAGTAACAAAGTAATGCAATTTAGTTGTGAAGACAAATGTAACTTTAAAGGCTTTGCTAGCTAAGCTACTTCCATGTAGTTTGCCTCTCCAGCTTGTCCAAGTGGGGGTAATGACAGGCTGTGCTGTCGTAGTTGGTTTTGCAGCACTGAAAATGGATAATCTTCAGGGAGGTCTTTTCTGCCACCCTTCTCTCACGTAAAGGAGAGGGGAGTTGCTCCTTGTGAGAACTGTTTCCATATCTCATTTCTGACACCAGCTGCCTTCCTGCTCATTGGAGTACCATGCCCACACCGTAAAATAATAGGTACCTCCTCTGCTGCTGCTTATCACATCTTTGGATCACCCTCCTCCAAAGTTCTCATAAGATCCCAAAAATTAGTCTTATGGCATGACCTGAAGAAGAAAAATGATCCCTCCTCCAGCAAGAGGCAGCTCAACTCCTACATGGGCTTTCCTAACAGAGCTGTTTCCTTGAGCAGAGCTGAAGTCACCTACACTAAATAAGTAAAAAAAGCTTTGAATGCTAAAAACTCTGAAGCTGGAGAAAACTATTATGAAAAACCCAGTAAGAGCAGAGGTGCTTAGAGACTGCAGATTGCTGAAGTGAGATGAATCATTCAAGGGGGGGAGGGGGAATTACCCCTGGGATGAGCATTGGCAGTCTCTGTCACTCATAGAAAATTGTTCTGTGGGAGAAAGAAGGTGAATTAGATGTGGGAGAACGTGCAGAACACAATTTCTCTCGCACCTTCAATCAATTCTGTTTGTGAATTACCCTCACCAAACTCTGAGGTCCTCCTCTTCTGCAAACTACAGCCTGGCCATAGCTTTCTTGCTATTTTCTGTCTTCAGAAGCCTTATAATGCCATAGCACTAAGTATGCTTGTACCTGAAAAGCAAAGTGCACATCCCACAGCTGTGAAGTAGAATGGCACTGGAAAGATTAAACGCAGTGGTTTGGGGGGGTTAGGTTTTTCCCTTCTCTCTTTTATACCCCTTCTAAGAAGATCACGAGAACGTTCATTTACCCATGATACACTGGAAAACAGTGTTTAAGGTGAAATTCTAAAATCCTCTGGGATACTGGCTGACCCAAATTTATGCTTTCAGTAGGAACCCAACACAATGAATTCTGCCTTTATTTTTTCAAGACTCCAGTATTTTTTCTAAAAGTTACAAAATACATTCAGGGGTGTAACACAATCACCCTGTGTATACCACTCAGCAGGACTGGACCTTTCTTGTCTTGGACCTATCTGCAATGTTTTTGTATGTTTTGACTCTTCAAGCTCTTGAGCCAGTGACTGCAGTGCAAAGTTCTTAGCTACATTGCTCCTGCCTACCTGCAGATGGTCAAACCATCCTTATGCAAGGGGGAGGAGAATAATGGAGTTGCGATCCAGCTGGTGGGTCTGGAGGAGTAGGCTGTGGTTTTGATTCTCTCCTACTCATTTCAAGAAATAGTGTTTGATCTCATTCTAAATGAGCCTGACTGGTCCTACTAACAGGCATTTTTCATTACCTCCTGCAGTGTGATTCTTCAGCAGCTGAGCATCAGTTTCCTCTGCTTGGTATCCCACAGGTCCCTGAGCTGCCTGAGGCTCCAGCGCAAACTGCTGTGACACGGCCATGTGATCATCGCTGCTGCGCTTTCGGTGGCTTGGATTCTCACTTGGGCCAGCTCTGGAAGAAGTCCAGTATCACTAAAGCAAATTAATAAGACTTCCTGTAAAGTCAGCACCATGTTTTACATTTTTTCTTTGCCAATTTTTTTCTAGATGACAGCTGAGGATTTATGCAAAGATACATTGCGTGCTTTGGTTAATTATTTTTAAACTCATTTCAGTTTTTCCATAATGCTTGATAGTTGTTTAAAGGTAGATTTGATGCACCAAAGATCTTTTTACCAATAGTTAGGAAGATTAGGAAGTTATAATGCACAGTTTAGTTTTTACTTCTTGTTAAGACATTTCTGTATAAGCTTTGTATATAGATGTATCTTTACTAGGAAGAGTAATTGTACTCCATGACTAGTTTAAATAATCATACTCAAAGTAAGCTAATTTCTAAAGTCAAACCATGTAAATCAGTACTAATTATCTACTAATGCATTAAAGTGATTACCAGAATTGGGTTTACAAGGAAATTGTTGTTTTGTTTAATTAGCTTCCTGAGGTAAGTGGCATCCAGACCAAAACCAAAAGACACTCTGCTGCGTTTCCACTGCAAAAGAAAAGGAATAATATGGTTAAAGGGTAGGAGGGTTTTCATTCCCACAGCCATATACTCCAAAATTTAAGTGTACATGTGACCATACAGGAGTGTATGCAAGAAGACTTGCCCTATTTCATGCACAAATATAGGAAAAGCTCTTGCATGCAACCTGCAGAGGGTATAAAATTATTTTAACTTACACATAAGTAGGGGCTTAAGCAGACTTTGCCCACCTTGCCTTCCTAAAAGCAGGTGAACATGCTGTAGGCCAAAACTGCCTCCATGGAGCTCTTAAAAGTCACTAACCTCTTAGTGGAGCATTATTCATGGAAGCTTTAGGAACCCTGGCTGTTCATAGCAAGCCCCCCCTGAAGATCTCAGTAGTGCTGAATCTCTCCTTTACATGTAGTTAAGAGATGCTTGCACGTAAAACTTAGTTAGGAAAAACTACTTATCAGGAACTCTTACGTATAAGTAAGTGTTGCTACTTAACTCCCTGTTAATGTAATGATACCCAAACTTGGAAGAAGGGAGTGGATGTGATGTTCAGACTCAGGAATCTTGAGGGTCATGTTAAATAATTCACTGAACTGGCAAAATTATTATGCCCAGAAACATTACAAATAAAAATGAGCCAAAAAGACAGTGATGAGATTTTAGAGTAATGATGGAATCCTGTGAGTTTGTATCCCACATACAGCTTGAAACTAATTCTGTTTTAAAGGGCTTGATTAAACATTTTCACAAGATTATCTGTTCTGAGAAAATACCCTTTCTCTCAGAAACACTCCCACAAATAGTGCAGATGTATTGCTGTGAGGTCATCAATATTCAATGACTGCTGTATTAGTGTAGAATACAAACCTGTGTTGCTACACAAAGGCTTCTCCTGAGCTATTTGAACCACAGCAAAAGCCTTGAGATCTATAGTGGCTGCCAGAGCTGGAAATGAGTCTGTGTCTATGAACTGAAGGGTGTGAGATCATGAGGCATCATGGGAGAGGAGCTGTGATATTTTAAGACTTACCTGGCCACGTGGAAATAGTGGAGAGGATTACTTGGAAATCTAAGCGTATATACAGTATTATTTTTCCTTTAAGAGTTATTCCCCAGGAAAACAATTTATATTCTTCTAAAAGTAGTCAGTGTATCCCCTGGCAAGCATTCCTGAGGTGCTGACATAAACATTGGAAAGAGAATGCAAATGATGAAGAGTTTGTTCATGTCAGTACTTGGTGCCTTTTCTGAGGTTTGTTGCTGTAGCAGAGGAGATGAAGGGCCCTTTCTGGTCAGTCCTCACAGGCATCCAGGAGCTCTCTGCTGCCAAGGGAGTTGCACGGGCATAGTGGCTCCTTCACTCCAGTGAGAGGCCACCTGGGAAACAGAGATTGGAGAACAATGGTAAGAAAATCAAAACCAGGAATGTACAAAAATCAAGCACAGAAAGGCACAGCAAGGAAACGTGGTGGGTGTCCTAGGAAAAAGAAGGAGTATGGCAATAGAACAACAGTGCCGAACTCAGACTAGAAGCCAGAGTGTAACTCCCCTCAGGAAATAAGGTTGTGTTCTATGTACATACAAGTATTTACATCTATAATGCACAGTATGATACTCCACGACTTCCACCCGAGTAGTTTAGGATTACCCATAACAAAGCAACTCTTGTTCTCTGCTTTTGCTGCTTCATTCCAGTGCAGCACTCGGCCTACCAGGTGCAGTAGCACCAGCATTCAGGTTTCAGCAGTGTCCAAGCATAGCACCAGTTCCAGCTGGGAACACAAACAGGGAATTCCCATTTGCTAAAAACCAGAAGAAGGTATTGCCACTTTATGGGATAACAACAGCAAAGAGGATTTTAGAATTTTAAAGGCCAAATCCAAGCCCCAACAGCATTAGTGAGATTTAAAAGGCAAAAAGCTTCAGTAATCCTTCAACAGGGAGGGTAGGAGAGGACAGGCAGAGGCACTGCTCATAGTTTCCATCAGTGAAGCGTTTGCTTACCGGGAAATTTTCAGAAGTAAAAGCTTTAGTCATGAAAGACTGACAAAGTTCAGGCTACCCCTCCCAGACAACACATCCTCTTTTTTTCCCGTTTTAACCGCCCCACAATTTTCTAAGGCTGTGTCATTCTTCCAGGCAGCAAGTGCACCTAGTGCTTGACAGACACAATGTCTCACTGTTCCACAATAGAAGAATAGTAACAGTAAATATTTAAACTAGCTAAAGCTGTCACTGAAACACCTTTAATCTCGAGCCCTGAAGTACAAAAAGCAGTAGTAGTTTCTGTTCCTGCAGCTGGGACAGCTGCTTTTGACACTGTCACAATAGTGCACACAGCTTGTAGATTGGTCATAAAAGGATGTACAGAATCAGTGGGGAACACCCACAGTGGCATTGTAATGAAAAAAATACACTATGGATTGCCTTGCTTTTATCTCTCTGAACATAAACTAAGGGTGAATTTGACACAAACAGTTTAATACCTCCTCTGACTCCTGGTATTTTTATGTAGGTCAAAAATAACCACCACCCCAAAAAAAACCCAACCCAAACAAACCACCGAAACCACACCACCCCACCAAAAACCCTTTCAGTGTCTTATATGTCCTACATCTCACATCAATTGGCAGAGTACAAAAGCCTTCTGAAAAATCGTCCCTGACAATGTAATTTTTATGGTATAAACTTCCACACTGGCTAAACAACAAGTTGAGAACGACTTTTGTTCATTTGTTTTTTGTTTGCACACACACACAGAGAATTCCCACCTACCAACCTATACTCCAAGGCAGCCAGCCAAGGCCCCAGACAAGTTAAAAAGGGATGAATACTCTTCCAAAGGGCTTTTCTGAATCTCAGTGTAGTTAATTATGCACAAGATACAAGTAGAATCATTGTACTGCTACAAAAATAAAAGCGTCTGTTCCCCACCCCTCTCCTGTTGGGTATTCAGGCTGTTTTCCACTGTAGGATTTCCATGTATTTCCCCAAGGTGTGCCACTTAACTTCAGGCACACTTACAAGCAGGCGTTCTGACACAAAGGAAGCCCTGAAGTAAGTTCTGCTAACCAAACCTGTACTACTAACAGGAGACATGGGCAACAGTCTGCTTTGCAATGCAGGAATGATTAAGTCACAAGAGCCTGAAAGCCTAGCTGACACAAGATCCCTGGTGTAGGCATTCTAAAAGACTACCTTCATTGTAAGCTAGGAGATTCATTAACTGACCAATCAACAAAATAACACAACTCTACCCTTCCAGTGTTCTGTTAATCCTCAACTGATAATCCACTGAAAAAGAAATATTTTAAATATGGTGACATCCGAGAGAAAACAATCCTAAGCAATTCATAGTGACTGTAGTTATCAACAAGCCAAAAACTCACGCCATGATCCTGTGGGACGGCCTGGGAGATCTGCCACAAGCAATGTCATTACAGGAGTGGTTTCACTGGATTATCAGTACTCAAAGATTGTCTGCTTTTTGCTGCAGTAACTCACTGTTCAGAGGCAGCCTGTCATTCATGAGGGTGCAGTATGGCCTGGCTGGATAGTCACACTATGAAATAAACACTTGCAGTGTTTCAACAACAGTAGCGGGATGAGAATAAATCTGATGTCCTGCCTTTGTTGCATTAGAGAAGCTACAGTCCTTGCAAGACCGTTAGGTGACCTCTACTATGATGAGAGCAGGAGCAAAATGACAAGAATGGTCCTGACAGTCCTTGAGGGGATGTCAATAATGAAGGGGAGGCAGGACCACGTAGACTAACTGCTCATCCTCTTCACTTCCGGTATCCACCATTCATCCCGACAAACTTCAGCATTACTGAAGTGCAGCTCTGAAGTGAGTCATTCCAGAAACAGGCCTCAAGACAAGTGAGGTGGAGGGGGCCTGCTCAGTCTCATGCCACTTTAACCATCCTGAGCTGCAGTAACTGAAGTTAACTGCATCGAGACAGAAAGTGGTCCCAGAAAAGGGACAGCCAGTTTATGATGTACTCCTGGCACAAGAAATCAGGACACCTATACTAACATCATTGCTAGCTCTCAACAGTTAATCCAAAAGCTCATCTGTAAGAGAAGAGAGGCTCATCCAAGAAAACCCAGCAATTAAAGTATCCAGGTCTCAGCTCACTTCTGCTGAGACCCCACATATGCAGACAGTAGAGCTTCAGCAGAGGCAAAGAATCCATTGACACTGCCATGAACTATCCATGGAGGCTCCCTAGTTGCTATTTTACGCAGAATTAAAAAGAAAAAAAATAGGTCTATTACCTGCAGTGGTTTGCAGGTGGAAGTGACCTAAGATACTTGCTCCTATGGGATGCATAAGCCACACAAGTTCTCCAAAAACAAAGGAAAAGAAAATTTTTTAAGGCTTTGAAAACTTTTACAGGCAGAAAAAATTAAATTGTCATCAGCACAGGGGATGCACCTTACTAAGTGTAAGGAAAAAAAAGAAAAAACCCTCAAAGCAACACACACACCCTCATGCAAAAAGTTGTATTTTCCAACAGCCAGTGTTGAAGTTTATAGACTGTAATGCTAAGATGGCTCATTGTGAACCTGAGGTTTCACTCCTGGCAGAGGGCAGGCCAGAACAATTCACCCCACAGCACTAACCCACAAAGCCTGGTTGGGTTACAGCAGCTCTTCAGCAAGTAACCTCGAATCCAGTGCGCTTTACGGCAAGACACGCAGTTGTAACCACTATCTGAAGGGCTTGTTCCTAGTGGAGGTTTGCCTAGTTCAACCCCTCTTCCTGATGCTGTCTCTACTGATCAATTAAATCCCTTTGGAGCCAAGCAAGCTTCTTCATTAATATCAACACCATTAAAAACCAACTTTTTCCAGCCATAACACACTAAAAAACTTTTGGAGCGACATCAATACACTGATGCCACACAGGTACTACAGGGAAATCCAGAAAATGCAGCTCATATTTTTTATCTTGCACAACTTCCACAGCCTTTCTCTTCGATAGATTGAATCTTTCTTAACGTATCAGGCCCAACAGTGTGAGCAATCTAGTAAGCTAGACTGGCTAAAAAGCGATGGGACCCAAGCAGGTGAGCAGCTTCTCCCTCGGCTCTACAAAGGATCCTCCTCTCCTTGATCCATCTGATGATTTTTAAGCTGCCTTTACATCATAACTGACTTGCCTTAGTTTATGAAGAGGAGACTAAAAATCACACTAACAAAATCCATTTCCTGGGGGGAAAAATAGACGGAAGTATTTTTCTCTCTCAGCATTAGACACCTGGGCTAACAGCAGAACGAAGGGAAAGGAGGAGGCAGCAACATTCCTCTGGTCTGATAATTTCACTGCCATTTGAGCACTGTCACATCATTTCTTGTTTTCTCCTGCCCACCTAAAATAGAAGTTTACAAGATGCAAACACATCATAGAAGGAATCTCAGAGGAAAGATACATTATAAAACTTCTCAGGCAGGATTATTTCTTTTCTGGATATATTTTGTTAGTATTTCCTGCTAGTATTTCCTTGCCATCACACCATACACATTATCTCAATTTTTTGTTTTGTTTGTTTTGCACAAGTAACATTAACAACATCTATTATTCTATTTCTGACTGTTAATCAGAACACAGCTCCTATTTCTTTTGCCTGTTTTACATACTAGCTGTCAGATTTGTGTCTGATCATATGCCTTGGAAATACACACAGGGAAAACAAAACTGCACACTGGAGGTATTTCAGAGGAAAAAAACCCCACAAGCAAAACCCCCAAAACAAAACACACCACCACCAAACAGCACACATACTATTTGCAAAATCAAGCTGAGTGCAGGATTCTAACAAAACAAGCTCTCTAAAGCATGGGTCATCTTCTCAAAATAGCCTCAGAGAAACCTCTACTTCTGCTTTGGCCATGCCTACACCACCAAGCATCAGCTATTTAAAATGGTAACTAACATGTCCTACAGCCCAGTGCTGTAAAACATTGACTATTTTGCCTTGTAAGGACAGCAGGTATAGTATTATTTTATAAAACAAGGTAAGCAAATAATCTTGTGGATCCAAATCAGGGGTCCCTTCCTCCTCCTGAATGAGATGAGATAGCTTAACACTGGCATGGTAGCTCTTTAAATATCCCTTGTGTTGGGATATTCCCTCCAAATCTTTCCTTTCTGGGTCACCCAGAGCAGCGACTGAACTGTCGGTAGTCCCATTTAGGGCCAGGGTTTACTGGATGAGGGGTGAAATACAGTGACAAGTTTCTGGCATTTAAATGGCAAGAAAAACATAGCTTCCCATTTGCAGCACAGATCAACTAATAATACAGAGGTTAAATTTCACTGTTACAAATGTTACGTCCACAACCACACCACTACCAGTCAGATATCCAGGCCTGACTGTCATTATCACCCTGCGATTCTTGATTTCACAGAGGGACTACTCTCAATTCACTTCTGAATGTAAGATGTCTGACTCGAAGCAAATAACTGAGATTAATAGTTAAGATTTTAAAAGCTCATAATTGAAAGCTTTTATGGCACTACTGAAAAAAAAAAAAGCAGAGATTTGACCTTCATAGCTTACCTGGTCACTGTTCAACTGAAGTGAAAGCAAAGCTTGACCAAATTTTCTATGGTAATAGCAAGTTCCACTCCCCCATGATAATTTAAGCAGCCCCCTTATCCTTCAGCAAAATATTGGAGCACGATATGATGGTGTTCCTAACGAGGCACATGAATTGTACTACACGTGTGAGAATGCTTACCTTTCCCCTGGCAACAGCAACATGTTGACAAGGAACTGCTTTGCCACTGGGAGGAGACTATTTTAGGTCACTGCCCAGGTTAGTAACTCTGAGGTTACAAAGCAAACCATAATCAAGACTACAAGATACATTCTTTTAGAGGCAGTTGACAGAAGGCATTTGAGATATTGTACCATTTTCCACAAGATACCAAATTAGCATAAACAAAAATCAAGGCTAATGAGATTAGTTAAGGTTAGAGCAAGTTACACACTCCGGGAAAAGTTGCAAGTGCCATAGCTCGTAGGAAACCACACAGTAACATTTGTTTCTCTCCTGCTCTCCCTTGCAAAAACACTGCATCTGTACCAGCAGCTCAGCCCAGCACCCCCTCCTCCCTCAATCCACTCCCATCTTAGCTTGGTACATGCCTTGAGGAAGAAAAGCAGATCTCTCACCCACATACTTCTCTCTTCTGCGTGGTTGCCTACCCAGAAGGCTGTAAAGGACCTGCTTTACCCCATGGCATGCCAGCTCACTCTTTTGTAGCCACACTGAGATTGAGTTCTTTTTTTATTCTCCCTTTAATTTCTGCAAGCCAGCTACAGCCACACTGCAACATAACCCAGAGACAAACCACTTCAATGGTGAGATTATTTTCTTTTTCCCACCCATGAACAGGTCACAGATATCATCAAATTGAACAGACTAATGAAACATCTGCATATTCGTTATGTTTCACTAACCTAATCTTTTTGCTAAATGCTTTGAGTCTTGGGCTATCAGAAAAATACCATAGTCAGTTGCTTGCTCAGTCTCACACAGCCAAGCTTTCCTTATCTAGCAGCTTTCCATGGAGCATTAAGTGAGATTCCCTGCACACACCACAGGAGTTACAGCTTATTTATTCAGGAAATCCAAGCATGCTTTTAAGAACACCGGCAGCCAGAGCATTTTCCCTATTCCTGAAGAGAGGGTAGAAACAAAAATATGCTCAAGACAAAACCACATTGAATTCAAATGGCTGGGGGAGTAAAGACCCCTCCATCCTCTTCTCACTTGTATACATCATTGTAAAGAACATATTAAAGTGGTGGGTGAACCAATTTCAAGCCTTCTCTTTCCACCCACAGCTTTTGTTGCATTTACCTCTGTTCAATCATTCATTCATGCTCCCTCAGCCACTCGCCCACATGTATTCCTTGCTGTCAGCCCAGCTGCACATATGCATTCAGAATTACAGCAATGGCTTTTGTGTTGCTGGTATTGAGAGAATGAGAGCAGCAGTGGGGAGAAAAGGCTCTGAAAGACTGTACAAGATGGACCGTTACAGGTTCACACGGAATGTGCTAGTGTTCCAGCTAGCTGATGCAGAGCCACAGAAAGAGCCCCCAGGGGCTATTTGCAAGAGCAAACAGTTGTTTATTTTAGATCCGGAGGCAACATCAGTAGCCATCAAACATGGAAAGTGGGGTTTCAAAGAAGCTGAAGTCAGCTGAAATTCAAGAGCTTGAACATGAAGAGCTCAGCCTTAATAGCCATGGAAAAGGCAGCTACCCAGAGACTGTCTCTGGGTTGGATATACTCATGCTCACTCAGCAGACAGGGTTTGTCCCAGGGATACTGGGACAAACCACACCATCCTTTCCAGAGGCAAAGGCAGCATTGCACAGAGCACAAGCCTTCCACTGCTGAGCCCAGAGACCCACACTGGACAGCTCGCTCTTCCAGGGTAGGTATGTGCTGACGATGTCTCCACCCCAGCTCCAGGGATTATTCAACAGGCCAGCTACAGCCAAAATGCATGAGCAAGAACAGATAAAGGAAGATGACAGCTCTTCCTTTTGACCACATTCTCTGCCATAGCACCAATCCCACCAGCAGAGTGAAAAGGTCTCCTGAGCCACGTGACAAATACCTGGCTTTTGCTTGCCACTGTGCCCTCACATGAGAGAGCTGACATTTTCTGCACAGGAATGAGCTGGGGATGAGAGATGAAGGTAAATTGACTATTGCCTCTTCTGTCACATGGCCCAGCCCTTCTTGCATCCAGAAGAGATGTATCATCCACCTTATAACCTGTTCAAGAAGAAAAACCCTGTCTTAAGTGGGAAGCCTGGACCCCGGCATTCCCCTCTCCATGCATTCCACTTCACATCATAATAAAGGGTCATTACTGAAGAAATTCAATACGACAAAATTTCAGGAGACAGAGCAATCATCTTGTACAGACACCATTAGACCTGACACCTGGGCACATCCAGACCCACTCTTTTTTTTCCCCCCTCATGTTTTTCTAGCAGCATTTTTTTTCCTCTTCCTTCAGGGTTCAAGACAAGCTCCAGGACTGCAATTCTACCTCACATAGCAAAGACTCAAGCCTGAGCCAGCAGTGAGCTACACAAACAGCCCTGCAAGCAGTATTTCAAGTTCTCAGAAACCCACTTCATGGAAGTGGGTATTACCAGCATGACATGAGATACACAATAGCAACAGGGAAGACATAGTGAGGCACAGACATGGAGCACAACAGCAGGAATGGCAAAATTCCCTTACTTTATCTTCATTATTTGACAGTTCACAATCTCTTTGGGATGAAACCCACGCTCTCTTATCAGCTGAGCATATCAGCTGATCACAGTGACACAGACTACAGTAAATTTTCCAGCAACCAGACTGGAACAACCCCCATTGCTGCTACAGATTGAAACTGCCATGTTAAATCTATTTGGTTTTCTCAGTAGATACAGGTTTCTTATGAATCATTGTGTCTTGCTGTAGCAGAGGGGCTGGATTACAACTCAGCTAAACCAGCAGTGAACACAAAAGACTGTATAGCAACATGATATGCAAAGCATGGAAAAATAACGATCAGGGGAAGGCTTTCAACCTTGAATGCTGAAACCAAACTTCTGAATTATACAGGCCACTAAAGTGTGCCAATTTCAAATGTGGTGACAACATTTTTAAAGAAATTAGGAGGAGAATGAAGGATGCTTTTGCTGTTAAAGCCCCAGCCAAGACTTGGGCAGCGGGGCAGATTATCCTTGCATAGCACCTATTGCATTGTAGCTGTAAGCTTCCAATTGTATTTTTCCAGGTGGAAGGTGGGGGTGGGGGTGGTGGTGGTGTGTGTCCAGTCAGTGGGGCTGCCGCCACCCTGCCACAGGTGCACACAGGTAACAGCCTGGAAGATTTTGTCCTTGTAATAAGTTCTCTTACAGGGGATGACTCAGTGAAGCTCTGAGATTTGTCCCAGATCTAAGCAACACACTTGGAACCCAAAGGGCACAGCTGTCCTCTAACTGGAGCACTTTGGCCACATAGCAGCAATTCAAGTAACTCCAAGGGAGCAAATTCTGCGAGTTCTGTAAAAAGGAACAAAACCCCACTTGTAAGGAATTAGGGGTGCAAGCCCTACAAGATCAGTGCCTAGAAGCTGTCATATCGGCTATGATCATTTGGAAATCCAGCCTTCACAGGCATTCTTCAGCAATTAGCAGTTTTCACCTAACTTCTAAAAAGCATAAAACTGCTAAAATAGAAGAAGTGTATTTGCAAGGTTAAGACTTAAGAGTATTATTGCATATGCTAGATGTCCAGGACAGAGCATACTAGAGAGTTTGAGCTAAAGGGGGTTAAAAGCTCCCTTTTCAGCTATTCAACCTTAAATTGTTTAATTGCTGCTGAAATGTGTGGCACTTACAGCTCCACAGCTGGCTGCCTTGCAAGGATGGGTGAATTCATGTTATCCATAACTGCTGGAAGCCTCCTGGAGTCTAACTTTTCATTCTGAAAGGCACCTAGGAAATATAAGGTATTCCTCAGCAGCAGCAGGGGAAGTAAATAACAGAGTGTGCACTCTTCGGATGCTTTAAGATATTTAAATAAATGAGGCTTGAAAGCCATTTATTTTGAAACCACTGTTGCCAATGATTAACATGTTCTAACAATTCAGCCTTCTGTTAATCTCTTTGGGTAGGCAAAGAGACATTACATTAACTTCATAATTTTTAAACTGAAGTTTCCTAAGTTACTCTGGGATGCAGTAGTCTCTAGAACTTTGATGTAAATGGATTTTTTTTAAATACCCACAACCTAAGGAGAGCAGGCTTTAAATTAGTATCTTGCATTAGATGCAATGGCTTTCTATTGTGCTCACTGCAAAATGGGAATTATTAGACAAACATCAGTAGCTGTGCTAGCAAATTATTTTAGAATTAACCATAGTGTCAGATATACCCTTTGCTTTTCTGTAATAAAACTGGCAAAGGCTTGCCTCACCAGAAAAGACTGTGCTGTTGAAGGTCATTTTAATGAGGATATCAGAAGAATTCAGATATATGCAAATTCAGGCAAGGAAGGAGGCATGGTGAGGGAGTGTGGGGCTTCTTTAAAGCACTAATATATTGGGGATTATGGTACTCCAGCACTGGGAGCAAAAACCAGGATGGATGATGCAAGTCCTCTAGTCTTAAGATCTGCAAACTAAAGCTCAGAAAATACTTGACTTACAAAGAAATGGAGAAGGCTCAACGCAGCAGATATAACTGCACTTGTCAGTCCACACACAGGATGTGAAAGCATAATTTACGATTAACATTTTAGCTGATACGTTCTTTGTTACTATTCATCTAGATAATATATCTGCTTAACATTCTTTTTTAATTTTGGCAAATTGTTTTTGATCAATACCATTTTTGCTAATAGCCAACTTCCTAATTGGCATCAGTGTAGCTTCAGCTTTTTGTCAGATTGGTGTTGGGATGGAGAGCTCCTTCAGTTACACCTCTTTTCCAAAGTGCTTACAATACCTGCTTAGAATGCAAAATACAGAGACGCCCCTGCTTGTCTAGGTCCCTTCCGCAGATAAGCATGGCTAAAACACACACATTAGATGCATCATTCCATATACATCAAACACGGGTAAAGCTAATTAGACTGCATAGGGCACCCTAGGAGTAGCTATTCTAGAGCAACAACCAGCTCAGGTAACTTGTGACTGTGCGTTGATACAAGTCTCTCCATAAGCCTAGAAGATCCTGACAACACAAGCCAGTAAGATAGACAGGTGGAGTTCATATTCTGAAACTAGGCACATTTTTCTTTCCAGTCTCAGTGAACCATAGTTTCTCCAGGGGCTTGAATGAATAAGTTGGAAGAAACACTTGGCAATCACTTTGAGTGATTCGACAGATTCTGCTGAACCTGCAATTGTTACTAAAGCATTGAATAAAAATATTACACTGAAGAAACAAAATTATTGAGGATAAAGCTGAAAACACTAGCTATTTAGAAATATATATGTATCTGTTGTTTCCTCTTTGGATAGCATGCTTTAATCCACCTGCACGTACCCAGTCTTCAAGCCTGTTGTTCTTTTCCTATGCAGGTGAGTTGCAGTATAGCTAATTGTGAAAGGGTTTTCTACTCAGGATTGGAAATTCACTTAATAAAGGATAACACCCAGAAATGTGTTAAGATACTTAAGGAATGAACTTGACAAGTCTATTAACTGTACCTTCAAAATGCAAAAGATGAGCTCAATTGAAAGAAAATACATATAGTCACTGTAAGTGTTGCTAAAAGTACAGTTGATGCCAGGAATTCATCATTTTAAAACAATATTTGATGTGCATGTGTAATAAGATTTACACGGTCATAAAACATAACCTCAGCCATTGGATTTGGGGAAAAAAGTTTATATTGGATGGGTTTTTTCCCCATTTGCATCATAATTCCTACATTCCTGCCTATTCCTTATAGCAACCATGAAATTAGCCTATAGTTACCATCCCACTACACAGTATGCAAACACCCAACTAACAGTAGGAAAAAGCCACTTATCTCATTGACAGAGACTGATGTATTCTGCTCTCATTCTATTCTGGAACCAGATGTATACAAGAAAACAGTTAATGTAAGGACTCAACATCCTGTTCAAATTCAACCACAGGACTATTTATGATATGCATAATATTTCAGCCTGATTTCTCAAAGATAAGGGAAACAGCAGTTGTAGATTAAAGCAGAAGGGGAAAAAAATAGAAAGAACACCACTACAAGCCCTGGGAACAAACACAAGCGTTCAGATGCTCTTTTGAAATCCACTGGAAGGTAAAGTAACATGTGGCTTTGTTACTAGCTATCAGTGCTGGAAAAAGAGCAGATTACGATCTCCTCACTCTGGTGCTGAACTAGCAAGAGAAAACAAGCACTGTGGTGGCACTGCTGCACCAGGGAAGGCTCCACAACGCCCACCTCTGCACTTTGGAAATAATTCCTTGGCTACTAAAGCTCTCAACAATCATCAAAGCGATTTATAGAAAGCCAAAGAAAAGGCTTAGCAGAACAGCATGAGCAGATCGCATTTGAAGCACAAGCAGATTTGCAAGGCAGCTTGCACATTACACCAGATGTTTTATTGGTCAGAAGATGCCGACATTGGAGTTTCTTGGCCATGTGATCTTCTGGGTTACGTCTCGGAAGCAAAACTGATAAATTATTGCAGTGAAGCAAATTAAAAGTTACAAGGAGTACCTGTTAAATAAGTCTTCTGTTTCATCTGAATTGAGTTTATGCATTTGTTCAAGGCTGTACTCTCACTCATCCCTCCTCACCTGTTCTCCAGTACTGTGACCTCAGAAAGTTGTAGGCAGGCCACATCCCCCTCAGAGTTAAGCAAGTTTAGAAAAGGAATACTTGGTGTGGGTAAACACGTCATCGTGGTTGACAGATGTTCTATTTGATTCGATGTGTTTCATCTAGATCCCTCTCCCTCCACTAAAACAGAAGGAAACATTGTAGTTCTCACTTCAAGAATACAAGACAGCTCCAAATATTTGTTCTTTATGACAAAGCTGCAGTTCTCTTCCAACTGCTATTAGAGTTTAAACATCAAAAGCTTATTAACAACATTTAACGATACATACACAGGAAGTTGATTGATCTAAATAATCCATTATACATAGAATTGCCATCAGATTAGCACAATTTATTGTAGTAGGGAGGCGTCAAAGAAATTCACTGGTTTAATCCATGATCCCCAAATCATGCCTGCTATACCATGAGGCCAACAAAATCCTCAACAGGAATTTGGGACAGATGAGTAAATCTTACCCTCTTTAAAATATAGAATCTGGTTGTGTACAAGTGCTACACTACTTATGTAAAAGCACTTTCAGTAAAAGCTGACATAATTCATACTCATTTAGCATTATTTGACAATTTATTTTTTATTATGCAACATACGTATAAAAGCGCCATTCTGCTTGTGTGATTTTTATAATGTAAAAATATTCAGCTATCCCATGCCCAAACTTTTCATTTTTGTTCCTCCTGGTGAGGTTTTGCAACACAATTAGTCATAGCACATCTGCAACCTCTGCTTTTTCATTTACTCCAATGTTGCTGTATTCCATAACATACAAATAATAAGTGTATACGTCCCAGAAGACACATTGCAAGCATGATTTCCTTATAAAAGGGTCTATCAAACAGTAGTATGGATGTGTCTAACTGAAGACTTCACACTACTTCTCCCCATCTTGCACTTTGGATATTCATTTGTAGTTGTGCAGTCTGGCATAAAAATTTGTGGGTTTTCTTTAATTTTGCTGTTGCATATGAGGCAGTGTGTGTGGGGGTATTATTATTTAAGATGACAAGTTGAGGATATTTTCCTAATTTCAGTGATAATTATAGATTTCAGCAAGGGGACAAAGTTTGTAAGACCATGCAAAAACCCACAACAAGGCACAGCCCTACATTTGATTTTGATAACATGAAATCTCACCAAAGCTTGAAGGACTACACTAACTAGAGCTGCTCATTGGAAATGAACTCACAGCAGGTGACTGTCATGCTTTTCCTAAGCAGATTCATGATTCCTAACTGCTGCTTGAATTGGTGAGGAACCAGGTCTCACCATGTACAGAGACAATGGTATCCTTTCCCTGTTTCTTCTAGTGCCCCTTCCCAGCCCTCCTCTGCAGTACTGGAACCACTTTTTTCCCCATTCACTCACCTTCCCAATTCAAAGCACGGTGCATTTTTCTCCATGCACTTTTCAAACCTTTGAGGGGAAAAGTGGGCAGGGGGGACACCCCACTACTGGAGTGAAACCTATTTAGAGAAGAGCCATCTACTCATATGCACAGGCAGATTCTGTTACTCTACCTCAGGGTTTGTTTAGAAATAGAATATAACTAATTTCACTGGAAGCAACTGTGTTGCTGCTAGCTTATTACCTGCGGAGAACAGTGATTTAACTTACCCTGAGAAGAGGGAATAACGTGATAGGATGGAATATAGGAAATATTTACCATAATTGAGAGCCATATGACAATGGGGAGAAAAGTTACATTTAGTTATATACATCACTTTGGTGCTACAGGGGTTTAGTTGGTTCATTGCCAGGTGAAAAAGATAAAAGTATTTTGTTTCCTTACTTCCTCCTCCCTCCCTTCTCCTCCCATGCTCCAAAGGTTAGCTCAGTTAATTTCCTTTTCTAGTCAAGAGACTTCATTTCCAAAGGATTTGGAAAAGCAGCTATGTCAGTCACAAGAAAAGCCACAGTCTACATTTTACAAACAGCTAGGATGTGTTTCTAGAGGAAGATTGTACCTGTTACAGATCTGTATAAGCTATTATATACCTACATTCATTCCATAGATGTAATTTAATTTTTTTTCCCCCAGTATATTCCACTGTGCAAATCACTGAACAAACATTTCCCAAGATATCCTGTCATTACTATAAGGAGACAAAAGTAAGATCTGGAACTTCTTTTAAAAAATGGAAGCAAACAAGGGCAAGGCCAGCACTGGTGGAATGGTCCAGACCTGAAGTTTATCCTTTCAGTTGAAAACCATTCTGCTACTGTTCAGTATTAACTGTGCTGTCAAAAGACTTTTTCAAAATAACCTACTTTTTACCTCAGCAAGTGACGAAAGCCTCAGCATCATGCTGTGACGTGTTTGATACAAAAATTGTCATTTATACTGCAGAAGTGTTACTTAGTACTGTGATCAGAGATCACTGAACAAAGAGTTGAGCTTCCAGATCATGATTGTCTGTGTCTGAGGCAGTTTGTACAAGAGAGAAAGGAAGTGCTATCTCTCTGCATTTGCATAAACTACCTTCAGGAAAAAGGTGAGCAACATGATACAGAGAATATGCACAATAATCAAAACCCAAACTGTTTCTGTAAATGTTGATGTACATTCCATGCTTCATTGATTAAAAGCTCATGTTCACTTGCAATATGTATTTAATTTTACAATTAGTTGTCTTATTTTCTTTCACCATTTATTTTTTCCTCACAGTAAGAAATAAGATCACAGGAGGATTAAAATCAAGCACACTGCATGCCCCATTAGGAGAAATGTGAAACTCTCCACACTGGAAGTGTAACTGTTAGCTAATTTTATTCAATATAAAAATCCTGGTATGCAAAAACCAGGAAAATGCCTGTATTGTATGAATATACCTCCCTTGTATGAGATTACAGCACGCTGCACAATGCAACCATCTCTCCTTTAGATTCACAGCCCTTCAGTCAAAGGCATGATACTTGCTGTGTGCCAGCTCTTACCCAGCAGTAACTGAGGAACAAGTGATCTTTCATTTGCCAAGCAGCAAAACCCACACAGAATAATTACCAAGCAACAGCCAACGTGCTGCAAATCTAAAGTTGTTGCACAGCCATCCTCTCAGAGGCAGGAGATTTGCTGGCTGTGTTTCAGAGATTTGGACTAGCCTGGATCTATAGGAAGCCACATCATGGAACAAGCACAAGTCTCAAAGAAATAGCCTCCTCCCTGCTTGCTAGGCACCCCTGGATGAAAGGGAAGTTGAAAGTAATGGTCTTTTATATTAAATCCCACTGTTCCCAGTGGCTCCCAGGCATCAGTAACAGTGTCAAGTTCTTGAGGAAATAAATTTTCCCTTCTCCCCTTATGGTTTTCCAAGCCTGTGTGCATTAGTGATAATAGAAGCCACTGGAAAAACGCAGGAAAGGTCTAGGAGAAATAATAGTAGGCATAATGGGAAGATGATGCCAGAAGAAAAGGCAGTTAGCAGACAAGTCCTCTTTCCCAGGATCTCACTTCCATGTGAGCGCACTGCATTAAGACCACTGAAAGCAGAACTCTCCCCCTAGGTTGCAGACAAGGGCTCTGTTAGCCACACAGCTCTGATCAAAGATTAAGACATCCAACTCTTAAGATTATCAAGGAACAAACCTTATTATTCCACCATCTACTCTAGCCAACATGTGCCACACCATTTAGTATCCTTTCAAAAAGTATGCTCATACAGTAGAAGGCAGTGTTTTGAAAACCTGCCTAAGATCACATGGATGAAGAACAATGGCCCAAATACTGTGAGAAAACAAACAATTCTCCAACAGCATGCCACTTTGGCATATGTTCAACAGATTTACTCCTTGCTGTCCACATCCATCCCAGAAAAGAGTTTAGGCCTCTCTGAGATGATACTCACCCCAGTTCGACTCACACAGCCAAGTATAGAATGCACCAAGTTAAAAATGGCTTTTAGCAAGGATGTCACTGAAGACAGAACCCTCACACCAAATTCTCTTATCAAGAAAGGTGCTATACTTGACTAATAACTATTTTCGGAACACTTAGAAATTGGAGAGGTGGATTTCATGTACTTCACAGTTATGATCTAAAGTAATCCTCATCATCACAGGGTCTGAGTCATGCCGGGCAGGGGTAGGAAGGTGGCTGCTGAATGTATGGCCATGGTGGTCAAAAGGTCTAAATATCTCTCATGCAAACCACACACTGCCTGCAGCTCCCACAAAAAGTCACATTACTTTGTTCAACAGTATGTTGTTGCCTTAGGTGAAGTTAATAAAGGAAAACTATTGCCTGCAAGAATTCTCCCATCGCCTTATCCACAACCTACTTACTCTGTGCTGCACAAAAGAACTTCTCAGTCTTAATAGCTCTAAATGAAGTAAAAAACATATGAAGCTGAAGTCTTTGGCAATTTCACTATATATTTACAGGGAATGGCTTCACTTTGGTCTTTAAGAATTACCTGTAACTGAAAATGCCATCATTTACAGAGTAATTATTAGTTTTCAAAGCCAAATTAACTTTTAGTCTACCTAAACTGATTCCACTGACAGTGGGCTTTAGTGAGCCAAATTATTGAAAAAACTCACCTGTCTATAACAAGCACTGCCTAATACCCTGTGACTACAAAACACGAGCTAACTTGTGGCAGATGTCACTTTTTGGGTTTATTCTGAAGCCAACTCAGACTAGAAAACAGATCAGTGGATGGCGTATACAGGCTGAGTGCTGGCACGCGCAGCCCCTTCTACAGTTTCAGCCTGGTATAGCATACATGAATGTGCACACAAACAAACATTCTAGAGTTTTTAATCCACTGAAATTGTAAAGAATATTAATCCTTGTACTTAATATTTGATTGGCTGAATTTATATAAGCATATTTAAGAAGTTTTTTAAAGCTCCAGTTTTAAGTAATTTTTTTAAAAGCCCAAAACATTTTGATTAGCTAGAATATACAACTGTGTGCAGAGTTAGTATTGCTCCCATATTTCTGAGTAATAAATTACAAGGTTCTTTCCTTGCATTTGCAATCCAATTTCTTATTTTATCTCTTGATTTTTATTCTCTCTCCCACATGTTCCTCCCTTAATTACAACTTCAGATATTAGAGGAAAAAATTGTCACAATGAATCAGACTGTTAGTCCAGGAGGTGCAATATTCTATTTAATACTGATGTCAGATTGGCAGATCACTTGGAAACAACATTGTGTTGGAAGTTAGCTGAAGAGAAATTAATGGAAGCTCTTCGAACAGACAGTTTGCTTTGTTGATTCCATGGTGGATTTAACTGATGTAAACCAAAGGAAAGACAAAGACACTGCCTGCAACCATTGCCACACGTGGGTTTCAAATAGGTGGCAATTCTCTCTGGTGGCAGTACAAGGTGATCTACAGAAATAACACAGGCATTTGGTCTGCAGACCAGGTTTATACACAGAAGTTAGCTTTCTACCAAGGCAAGATACTTCCCCTGTAGTATACTACTCTACGCTCAGGAAGAGACTAGAAAAATACATTCTGTTTATGCATTTGTCTTAGCAGAAAGTGTTAATCACATTTGCACAATCTTTTAAATTATCTGCTTTTCAAGCAACAAATTCTCCTAACATTTCAGGAAGGTGAGAAGGTAAGCAACAGAGTTAAGTGAACCTAAAGGTCTAACCTTAAGGCAAGGACTGCCTGCAGTCACAGGCAATGCCAGGTTCAGTTTAATCTCCAGCTGAAAATGTTTCCCAATTTCAAGTTTACAAGTTTTGAGCCTTTCAGTAACTAAGGCCAGAAACTTTAGTTTAAAACTATTGCAGTGTCACCTGGTGTCAAAAGCTTGCTCAAAAGAATCACAGAGCTAGAGCTTTAATTTCAGACTGGTCCAAGGTGTGTTTCATGAAGGACTAAGTGTAAGGGCAGTGTAGAACTAGAACCTCTATATTTAACTCTACAGTAACTCCCCTTTGGTTTACCTGAAGTCATAAACTGGGTATTCCAAATATTTTTTGAAAGTTAAATACACGTGTGAGAAACTTGAGGTGATGAAGCCATAGGAGAACAACGAAATGGATACGAAGACAAATACTGAGTTCATGACTCAGCAACCTTTTCTAAATACTTTGCTGTATGATCTCTCAAAAAAGGTTTTAGATAAAACCTTGTATGGCAGTAGGGCATGCACCTGCAATCAGCAAGATGCTTTCACTCAACTCCACAATAGCAAAATGAATTTTGAATAAGCCTTCTTGTTTATCACACAGACACCTACTGTTTACTGATTCAGAAGCCTGTTCTCTCCTTCCTGCTTTGCTATGTACTCAGCAATTGCTGCACTCTTCTAATACAGTTAGAATATTTGAAGCATGAACCCAAAGATAATACTGCATACTGTGTTTTGTTAGGTACTTTATGATCGATTATACTCATTAAACCTGTGATTACTGTTTGCATTTATTCTGCTCCAAGGAAGGATTTACAAAACAATTACCAGTCCTACAGACCTGCTGGAAGGCTTAATTGCAGATTTGCTGTATCTGCACCACAAATTAAAAAGCAGAAAGTTACATTCTTTAGGCAAAATTAAAGTTGGCCCACACATACATACAAGGGTTTTCTAGTTGCTGGATTTCACCATACATTATTATACAGTCCTGATATACAAAAGGCTTTATTTCTATACTCTACATGATGCTTCAGGGATTAGAAAAGGAGAAATAAATGCAGCTGCACAAAAGCCTAAAATTATTCACAGTAGTAATAGTCATTGGTAGTGGTACCTCTACTTATCTGAGCTTTTTTCACTTATTGGTAGACTTGAGATCAAACTCCATTCAGGTATTTCTGCTAAGCTTTCTAAAGATTGCAAAGTATTATTTGGCTACATGGTGTCCAATTAAACAGAGAAGTAAAAATGCTTCTTATCATATGAAAAAACTTACAGGTCATGGCAGGATGGAATTTGAAGACGATGAGAGCAGAAGTGTATTATTAAAAAAATACTTCCCTTTTCTTCAGTAGCTAACAATGTGTCTTTTACATGTCAGTAAGATTCAGGCATTGTCAGATTTCATCTTTCTAAAGGTTGGTGCTATTTATTCAGCACTTCAAAGAGATTTTACTTCATTTCAGCCTGTGATCTCCTCTCATATAATTGGAAGAAAATCACTACAGATTTGCAAGAGATTTCAAGGTTTTTTATCTCCCTAGTATAGAGATCTTTCTGAAACACCTCCGTTATATGAAAAGTACGGAAATGACCAAGCTAGATGTATAGGAACCCACATGACTCATTTGAAGGGAGCTCTTCAGCAAAACCCTTGTAACACTGTAATCTTTCCTATATCAAACAATCCAGCTCTAAAACCATGCTCCAAGGGAATGACACCAAGTCATTTCTAGTGAATACACATGAGCAACACCTAAACCAATTCTCCATGACAAACTGTATATAAAGTAGATATGTGCCAGCAGGGAATTATGCTAGTGTTGTACATGTACGTTCTGGGAGCAAGCAGCATGTGCAGCAAGGCCATGGGGAATCAGGCTTGCAAACTGAATTGGGTAGAGGCCATCCTCAAACACAGGCATAACTGATGCTGTCAGCAGAGATCAGCCTACACCACTTTGCAGCTGCGAGAGCTTATAGCTAAGTTTGATGGGACAGTTTGAATAATCAAGGGCTCACATGTGTAGGAAATGGAGGTACATCTGTGAGGGCTGAGTGCAAGCTAGCATTAACATATTAAAAATTAATGTTATATGCAAACATGGTACAAATGTCATGACTGATTTTGGGGGAAAACTTAGAGGTATCAAGTGCCTCCGTAAGTCAGGGATGACCATAATAATGGAGACTCTTCATACCCTAAACCTCCTCAGAATTTTTCCATTATGGTGCTGTGCAGCTAGTTTATTTCAGTGTCTGAAAGATCCACCCTGAATATGTAATAATTGTGTCCATTTAAGAAAGCAGCTGGCCACTACCAACTGGTTTGCTACCTCACAATTTAGTCAATTGCTTTATTATACAAGCTATGAATAAGCACAGGTTTTTGTGCAGCAAGAACCTCATTACAGCAGCATAGCTATGCTGAGACAGAAAGCGATAAGTATCCAACAACCCAATAACTTCATTTTCCCTTAAAATAATCTACAGCACCTTCCAAATTCTATTGTTGTTAATACTCTCACAACAGAGGCATAATTATTTCCAAACATGCGGAACAGTCAGTGTATCCACCAAACATCCGTAGTCTACCAAATGAAAACCTATTTCCCCTGACATATCTAGCCACTATTTTAATTGCTGGCAAATTCCCAGCTCATAACTCTGTAAGGTGGTGAATATTATGACAACAAATCTATTTCCAGTTATTGCCAAAGGGTATTTTTCAAGAAGGTATTAACAGGAACTCATCATACATGCAAAGATAATTAATTTCTTTTTCTGTATGAGATTTGCTTTTGGAGGGAGATAATCATGATAGATGTAATCTAAGGGTCAAATGCAAGCAGCCTTTACGTTATAGCCCCATGGAGACAGCAGTCCAACAAGATCAGTGGTCTAAGCTCTCAAAATCCCTCAGCACCGGTTTATGAAACACACACTTACGACCAAGAGTTGGGGCGATGCAGGAAGGTGTTACACTTTTCCAAACAGGCAGCATTTATAGGAGGGACTCTGCACAAAACCTCAGAGCAGCTTTGAGATCAAGGTGGAATTAAGCCAAGTGAGGAACTCTCTCCCCTCAGCCCATGTATTATGCACAGTTGCATAATCAATGTTACTTTTCTGTAAAATATCTCACATGGAAATCCAAAATGAGCCAACATTACTGACATGAACCAGGTATTTCAGTGGCAATTCTCCCATGAAATCATCAGCTGAGTTGCCAACAGCACTAAAGGCAATGAAAACACTATAGAAATTACAAAAGAAGCAGTTGAACTGTAACACAGACAAGCATTATTCTTTGTTAGTAGCAAAGATGAGAAAATGGCAAAGAAAAAAGAGCTCGAGGCTACGACAGTAATTTCTCCAACTAGTACATCAGCTAGTAAGATCAGGAAGGCTTCTACCACAGCTGATAACAGCTCCCTTCCTCTTGACCTTCCCTGGAAACCACAACTAAATGGCCAACTGTGGTAGGAAAAAAAATAAGAATCCCCTATATTGTACATTATTTCCTATATTCTTGAGCTAGAGCTTCTCATGAGCAAAGAATTTTTACCTAAATAGAATCAGTCCAAGTTTATTAAGAAAACACTGAGAGTTGTGTTTCTTAGTTTGCCATTATAAGCAAAATCTGATTCCTTTCTTTCCTTCTTGTTACTGGGTTAAAGGGAACATTAACCAGGACCTATCTTTCAAAAACACACCTTGATTTTTGCAAAGAATGTGTGGATGCCCCAATCGAGGAAGGGCCTTGGAAAACACATCTTGAATAGCAGAAATCCCTAAGACGCTCCAGCAGTTTCTATCAGTTAAGCTCAGGACTCAGGGCTCCTGTAGATTACATTTTTTGATTGCTCATACCACAAACAAGAACTTCAAGAGCTTTAGCTGGCACCAATAAGATACAGGACATGGTATTGTTGCCAAACACAAATATTCCCATGGTGAAGTTGTTTTAAGCTTAACTTCAAGCAAAAAGTACATGATTTGATTATTTAAATAAACAGTACAAATATGGTACTCAACTTCAACAAAATATTTTGCGCAGCGAGATCAAACAGCTAACACAAAGGGAATGAACCAATAAATAGCCAAGAAAAACCTGATTCATCTTACCAAAGGGGCAAGTGACATTAGCAATTCAGGGATAGCCATATGTTGAGTTACAATACATAAGTCTTCAGCAAGAGACTTCTCATTCCAGTTTCCTCTGCTCCCGTTTACTCTGCTACAATTCAGTCCTGCTTTGGGAATTTTTTTGAAAGGGAGGTTGTAATTTGCGGGGCTTGGGAGGGGTGTGTGTGCTCAAGTACAAAACTGATAATGGCTGAGCTTCAACACATCTTTAATTCCTTCTGTAGGAAAACACAATTGCGCTCAGTTGCTAAGACAAGACAGGAGGAATTTTCATTTCTTACCTAGAAAACAGCCTAGGCAACCATCAGCAAACCAGCAGTCAAATCTTTCTGCTTTAAGCCTCCAGTGTCTTCCACTGTCTCCAAACTGGTTCTCCAATTTGCTGTCTCTAAAATCATTTGCCAGCAGCTTTAAGCAAGTTCAAGCTCTCAGCTGAGAGCACTATGGTCTAATGTTATCTGCTCAATTTCAGTCCAGGCTGCCTTTTAGATCCTCTAACACAAATACCCAGTGCACAGATCTTTGCTGGAATCTGAGCTTTTTGGTTTATTCCATAGTTTAAAAATCATGTTCACCCCTTTATCCCCTATCCACTGCTGTGTCAGTCAGCATTCCTTTCCCTCATACCTGCACTGTCCCTTGCAGTTAGTATCTTGGCTCAGTACTTAGAAGCTGCTCTGACTAGGCTGCAGACATCAACAGCCTCTCACAAAGACTGGGCATCCTATTTTTTTATTTTTAAGAAAATAGGTCTTGATCAAGGTCTGCTCTACTCCATGAACAGAAGGTGTTCATTGAAGCCAATAGAAATTGCTGTAGAAGATACACCATATAGATCCTTTATAGATCCTACAGGAATTACATTAATCCCAACCTTCAACTGAAGTCCATGTATTTTTGATGAAAGGAGATTTTTAATTTGACTGGATTCAGCTACAAAATATGTGGCCTTGAGCAATGCCACGAGTTCCTTTTTGTCATTTACCCTGACCATGATATGGACCAATTCACCAATCTGGACATGCACCTAGATAGAACAGACCTCCCTGCAATTGTGCAAACCAGGTAGGACTCCTGCATTTGTCTATTCATGTTCAGCATTTCTATGGTCTTATTATCTTCTTTAAAAGAATCAAAAGCTTCAAAGTTCAGCCTAAACTAAGCATTTTACTTACATGACTAGATAGCTGCCTCCTTGTCATCTTAGTGTTTAGAACTAGAAAAGACACTTGTAGTTAGTTTGCCAGAAAAATTAGCGTTAATAGCAGCAGTCAGCCATACTAAATCTTATTCCTGTGGGAAGACATGGGATTTAACTGGAACTGCTCAGTGAAGTAGCAAACACTGTGTTCTGACTCGCAGAACTCTGTCACATCTGTGATGGGGAATTTCCTCTCTGGGGTAGCTGGGCAGAGCTATAAGTAGCCCGATTTATGAATTTCAACAGGCAAGTTTTGATACTCTCTAGTAGAAATACAGATGGTCAGGACTATGACAGTACTCAGTATTCTTTATAGGAACTTCTCTTGCTACCACCCACACACTTCTCCCTGATGGCTTCCAGCATATTGTATATTGTTTTGTCATTCCCAAGTCTGTTCTCGGTGCAAAAGTCCACTTTTTTTTTTAATCCTATGAAACTTCCCTGCAACTTGCCTGCCAGGAAGTAATACAGCAGCAAAGCAGTGTTTTACCTCCAAGGTTTGAACTGCTTTTCTTTGATTTGTGTATTGTTGGAAGAACAGATAGCAAGTAGCTCTATTGCCATGATATGAGTCACACATTGCCTCCCCAGGCACAGGCCTCAGTCTTGTCAGGCCTGGGGTCAAAAGTGGATCTGAGGCAAGTTGACACTGATGTGCTTTTATTTCTGTGGTAATAACAGAGTGGCAATTTGATCTCACCCAAGATGGCTCTTCATTTTCTAAGTGTTTTACAAACATTAAGAACTTGCAATTAGCAATGCTCTAAACCTACGGACAAGATGGTCCATTACTGTGATTTTAGGAAGGCAGCAGAAACAGAGGGAGGAGGTAACTTTAAAGTGATCAACATTAAATCACAGCAGCAGCTATAAAACTTCATGTTGCCTTTGCCCAAACATCAACAAATATGCAAGCAGAATTACATGCCAACACACGGACTCATCGGTGTGATTTGAGAAGTAGCACAACCCAAGCTCTTATGAACTCGTAACCCATCTAACAAGACCCTGTCTGCTTTACCACATGAACACAATCAGCCTTATTGCAGGCACATGGTGTTGCAGATGCAGGGAACTCAGGCATCTTTGTCCTGTGTTCCCCATGCCTCAGTTCAGGAATTAAACATTCAGCTTGGCTTACTGTAGTATCTGCAAGTCACAGGGTCTTACTCCTCCTTGACCTCTTATTTTAAAGAGAATAGAGAAAGCATTTGAAACCATTAGACTTAAATCTGAATTTCTGCAGAGCAGTCACTGAAACACATATTTGTGCAATACATTTGTTCCGGTCAGGTATGCAATTTTCAGCTTACATATCAAAAGCACAAGCAGTGGGCTCTCAACAGTCATTGCCTCACCAATCTTAAACATAGTATCTTTCTTACTTTTCACAGTGTCTGTTAATTAGTATTTCAGTGATTCGCTGCTCTTCTCCACACAACAGTGAGCAGATCGGGAGTGATAAAAGTAATTTCTTAAACCTGTCTCCCCAAGAAAGCACATTCACAGCCATGAAAATTAAGCAAATAAATTATTTGGTCTCTTTTAATATTAATGTAAGTCGGCAGGCACCCTTGAATGCCCACAGCCTTCCATGGCTTAATCCCCCATAGAAAACACTCAGTATATCTCAAAGGTTATCATCCTCATTACAGCAGCAATAAAACAAAATAATGTTTAAAATACCCAGTCTGGACACCTAAAGAGAAAGAACGACATCGTCCTCAAACTTAGTTCAGATGAAAACAACCAAAAGAACTCATTAACAGTTCTCAGAAATCACTGTTCACACACTCTTAAAAATAACAAATCCCAACTGCAAAACAAAGATAGAAAATTATAAGCTACAAACAAGTTGTTTTTAATTAGCCCAGGCAGAGCCACATGTTAAGCCCACTATTTCACTTACCCCATTCCTGAGGCAGCTCAAGTAGCAAGCACATTGTGTTACATGAACACAGTCTATGTTCTGCTGAGCAACTCTCCGGAACACAGCACAGCTGTTGGAGTCAGGTACCCAACACCATCATGTATTCAGCTGTACATTGATATACAGCTGAACAGATGGATCTGGACAAATACAAGTGGCCTGCAGCTACCTGCTCCTCCATTATTTTTATGGAGCCCACAAATTATACCTCACAGTAATCATATCACTTCCAGCTCCTTTTGTAATAATTCTCTATTACTTTCGTACAGGATTCCCTTAGAAGGACACCATGTTGCAGCTATCATTTTCAGTGTACTTGCTACTGGAGAAACCTGACACTGCATTCCCTTGTGTCTTCCACATGCAGGGACCTTCAACAACAGCAGCAGCACACTGCACAGGTTCAGAAATGTAGAAACACACAACACAGTTCCATACCACCCACAATGGTAGAGGCTCCTCAGCTTCCCTAGCCCACCCTTCCCAGCAATGCCAACCCTCTTCAGCTCAGATCTACAAAGAAGTCCAAAGCAGTTCAACCTTCTCTCCCAAGACATACCAGTGCTATGCAGGCTGCTGTCACTCCATTTTCAAAGCCAGGCATTTTGTTTCCTTAGAAGCCTTCAGGTAGCAAAAACTCTCTTTGACTCATGTTTAATCCCCACAGAATTGTGAGTGGCAGTAAGATGCCAGTAAGGCCCAGGAGGAACCATCTGCTCTGTTATAAACACCCTTAAGAGTGCCTCTTTAATCTGTTTATGGCACAACTTCACCAGGTTTATCTATTTCAAGTTTTTAAAGCAGGTGGTTTCCTGGCCCTGCAAAAGCCTCATTCTGCCCTGTTACCCACCAAGCCCAGCTGAGAAAAGTTATGATGTTAATTATAACAGCTAATGGCTTCACACACAGCACCTGGGTTGGGGCACTGCCCCGGCATATGCTCACTGTCCTCACCACAAGGAGCCTCATCAATACACTGTTCACATTTGCAAGACATACCATAGCATATATATATATATATATTTAATTACTTCACCTCACTGATGCATTCCAACTTGGTAAGTCTTTCAACTGCCCCAACCCGTATTTTTCCTACACTGTAGGGGATCTTTTACACTATTTTCTTTCATTTCTTTATAGCATGTCCTACAAATCCATGTGGGGTTACTGGAAATCAGAGGGTAGACAGACTATTGTCACCCACCTATTCCACATGCACTTTTCCAGCCTAGATAAAGCATCAGCAATTTTCCTGTTTTTTCTTCTCCCAAGACAACATCCATCCCCCACGTTACCCATGCCTGCTTTCTCACTATACCTGCCCCCAAACTCTCCAACTCCTCTTAGGAAGTATTTTTCCATGCTCTCAGCAGATACACTGCCAGCCCCAAGACTTTGCTTCTCTTCATTATTTAGTTTCTCATCAGTTGATCCAAGATCCACTCTCTGGTAGCTTCCAGACTTCACAGAAAAAGTTGCAACACCTGCCTAATTCCGCTCAGAACAGAAACAGAAGGTGCTGTGCCAGTTCCCTTCCTAGATAGACACATATTCTTTCTGTCCTTGTGTCTGCTGCCAGGGGCTTCCCCTTTCAGATTGAGATTGCTGTGTGCTACATTATGACTCCTGTTTATGCAGTGATGAGTTAGACTTCAGAAAATTAGTTGAACAGACCTTGGTCTCCTTTGCTCTTAGTGAATACTGAACAGTGACCACAGAAGCTAATGCCTTCCATATGCTCTCATCTTTAGCAAAATTTGTTAAAGAAATTGACTGTTATTGAAAGTATAAAACGACAGGATTTCTTAGCCTAAAAAAGGAAGTCACTGTTCACCATGCAAGGGGAAAGCTCTATTTGAATCATTTTTCACTTCACAAGCCACAAATCACAATGTGTCCACAATATTAGTTGCAGTATTTATTGCAGAACTAAATTTATGTTAAAAAAGTAACTATTGCTACTATGGTGCAATTATGTTACTAATTTTGCCCTCTCAAATCATGATCACACCTTGACTTGCACTTCTGGTATCAACTATGTGTTTATATACTTTTTCCCTTCTTCCTCAGAGGGGAAAAAGATGAAAGCTCTTCCCCTTGCACACAGTATTTCATCACCTACCAACAACCTGACCAAACTATCCAGTTTGGTCAAATTATCTAGTTCCTGCTAGTACAGATTTACTAATCTTGTTAGATTTATCATTCAGGAGACAGGTGGGGAAAAAGCAGGATTTGTGGCTAATAGAGTGCCTTCTATTATGCAGCTATGGATTAAATTTCCTGCCAATACCAGTATTTTCAAGTTTCTCATAAACGGCAAACTGGGATATTTCACTTTGAGTACCCAAAAGGATAATGTTTCCAAAACAGAGGGTATTCCCTGAACCCCATAGGCTGGAAACAGCAAGGATTTTGCACCCACACAGGACAACTAATTTCTGGTCAAATGTGGTTACCACTCCAATTGTTGCTCTATAGCTATGTTGGTACCTACACCTTATCTAAAGCACAAGTATGCTCTGAAGACTAAACAACAGTCCAGTGGAAATAAGAGGGTGAAAGAAGGATGTTACTTACCTATGTCCTATCCCAATAAGGACAAATGAGTCTAGACACGCATCCAGTTATCAGTTAAATAGTAGTCTAAAGTTGCACTGCCAAGATCTGCCTTATAGACTGACACCTCTCTGTTGTGCTTTACTCTATGAGCTTCCTCTTCAGCATGGCTAAGTAGACTAGGAAATAGGACTTGAGCTAAGTAAGGCTGCAATCCAGCAAGAACTGATGACTGATAAGGTATTTTAGGGAGTATGCTGAACCAGTATTACATTATGATGCTGGAAGTACCAAGGGTTATTTACCAGGTAAGACGCCAAATGCAGGTTCTGCTTGCTGTGACTGTTGCTAGCCTTTCAAAAGTTAGGAGCTTTACTCTTAATGAACAAGCAAAAATTCCTCATGTCATCCTTTTTCACTGTTTTGTAGAACAGTTTCATACTATCTTGTAGCTGCATTCTACACATTCTGCTCTGAAAAAAAAAAAAAAAAAGCAGCTGAGCATGCTAAACTAAAGAGTGAGGGTGTTGCTCTATAGGCAGCATTTATCCCAAATCTGTTAGAATCCAGTTATGACAGAACAAGTTTGTAGCACAGTAAGTGCTACACAGTACTATATACATTTAAGACAGAAAATCCTGTGCCTGATATGTACTATGCAAATATATACTATAACTTCATGAACATATACTATTACCATGCAGCAAAGAGATACTATCATTTTATAACATAGTTCACCTTTCTTATTAGGGCCGACTGCCTTATCAATACGTCTGTCCTCCTTCCTGCACTTGCTATTTAGGAACACATACTGCTCTGTTTATCTAAGCTAGTATAGAGATCTCTCAATACAACTCTCCGTGGTGCAGCACAAACATTCCCATTCAACATGTCTAGCAAGAAGTTGTACACAGTGCAAGTGCAACAGTATCACACGGGTTTCTATGTTCACAAAAGAATCTTGGCAACCAACGTCTTCAAAGACATACATTTACAAGTATGAAATACGGCGAGCATGGTCATATTTAGAAACCATCTCTAGGCATACCCAAAATGCATCTCTTGCATACCCAAAGCTCTCCCTTAAGTACAGAAGAAATTTGTTACAAGCACTTCAGTGAACAAAGCCTCTTGTTGTCATCAAGGAAAGTCATTCTTTTGAGCTGCCAAGTCACTTTTCATTATGATAAGACAAGCAACCATAGATTTAGCTATGACATTGAAGAGCAACAAAAATACAAAAAGGGAGAAGTAACTTTTATGAACTGATTTTTTTAAAACCAAAAAAGGCTCAGGGAACATTATATACCTCATCTAATTACTTAACAATTCAGCAGAAGCTGTAGCTTTAATTTCACTAATATACCAATGAGGCGAAGAATTACAAAACCAGTACTGAAAGGAGGACAGTTGCTCTGCTGGCACAGAGAACCATGCTTTTTAATACAAGAACATTAATCACTACAGAATCATTTTTTTGCACTCAAGTCTGCTGTTTGCAAAAGGAAATTTCAAATAAATCACACCTTAACTTACTTCTAATGAACATTTACCTACTGCAAATCACTACCAACATTTTTACAACCAAAAGGGGATCGGTATTATCTTACTAATAGCTTATTAAAACAGCCAAGAGCTTCCTGTAGGTTATAAGTAGTATATAGAAACTTAGAGAGGAAGACAAACAGTAAAAGTTCTGTGATAAAAACTTTACAATATGTAATAATTTCAGTATATGAAAACCTGAGAAATGACTTCAAAATCTTTTCAGCATTACACAAAGTACAATTCTCTCAAAGATAAAAGAAACACTCTATAAACAAAAAGTTTTTGTTACCAATAAGTCAGTGTAGCATGTTTCATTGCAAGAACAACAAATACACAAATCAGTGCTGTAGCAGTAACTTTTTGTGTCTTATATAAACCACTTGGAAATTATTTACCTTTCTTTAGGAAATGTTTTGTTGCAGTATTTACTATGAGACAAAAAATCCATCAGCTTTCACCCACAAATTGGATTTTTGTGCTTTTTCTGTTTCCTTTAAGCCAGCAACATCAAAGCAATTTGGTATTCTCTAAATATGCTTAACTTGTATCATCTTGTTTCATGTTGCTTCTAATTAGAACAGTTTTCTTGCTCTTTAGCAGTAGGGGAATGGCACTGTTCATGTTTTCTTCTCAAGAATCAACTTATCCAGAGACGACTGCTGCTGTCTCTCCAATTGACTAAGGTTAGTTGGATATAAATGTATTTTCTTCTTGTCTTTGATTGTCTGTATCCCTACTGTTCTAAGTACTATTTGGTATAATAAATAAATGTTTTTATTGAACAGGATTACTAGCTATTCTCTTTTTAATAACTCAGAGACTGCCAAGAACAACTCCACAAAACATCATGCGATTAATTTCAGCAACTTCATAAGCCCAACTGTATTTTCTTAGCAAACAGAATCATGATGGGCTCCTCCTCAGCATTTGCTAAGATGGTAAAACAGTAATTTGGAATGGGATATATGTAGCTGCCACCAGATGAATTATGAGGTAAAGCCATGATAAAAAAAGGGTGATAGTAGGATTGAGGTGATCAGATTTTGGAGTACCTGAGAAGCACTACGTTTTTGATCCCAGGCAAGAGCAATTAATAAATGTTATATTTTTCCATATGTGCAGGGTCTAGATTTTATTGCCAGAGAGTAGAATCTTACTCTCCTTTAAACTAAACCATATTTATGAATGTGTTACTCCCAGAGTCATTAACAACAACTGAACATACACACAAAAGCTACAGAGAAAAAGTACAGGTTATAACCAGTATTTTTTAAAAGAGGACAATAACGAATCAAGGAGAGTTTCTGATATTGCCTTTTGGTAAGTGGTCAGTCTTCTCAAATGGTCTGACAGATAGCTAACACATATAGACAGAAAGCTTACATTCTGCATTCATGTTATTGACCCACTTTCTCTACCTGTAAGCTATGCTAGTTATGCTTTTTTATGGGATCTAGATCTGAAATGATTACATGAGAACTAAACAGTTCAATCTAAAGTGAGCCCAATAACAATATGCATTGGATTTTACAGTCACAATTGCACGAGAAATATATCCAAAACTCACAAAAGAATCCACATAAGCACAGGAAGAAGGGCAATAATACATCATAGTGGGGGTGGGTTGTTTTTTCAACAAGAAGTATGAATAATAACTTTTTTTCCCCCTCTAATACAAGCTAAGATTAAAAATAAAAAGACTGAGGAAGATAGCTACCAATCAGTAGGAAATTATCAACTATCCATGAAGGTAGTCAAGATAAGGAAAAATAGTATTGGATTAGAATTAAACAGGAAGAAATAATGGAAAGGCTTTGCTCATCTGTGTAAGAACTTTCAGATACAAAAGCCTGATCTGTGGTTCAGAGAAACATTGTAGGAATTACAGGTTCAAAGAAAATGTTTTCCAAAATCTTTGATCTGGGTTTGGTCTCAAGAAACAGTTCTCCAAGAGTTTTACTAAGCAGCTTTCGTAAGAAAACAAATATTTTTATTACAAATCAATTCTACTTTATAGTCTTCCCTCACAAGTGTCCTGAATAAAGAATTCTTGGAGCATCTTCATCACCACAGTGCTCCTGTTGTGGTTATTGGTACATTCTCTTTATTTTGTTGTACAGGACAGAGACACTCAAGAGAGGTCTCTCCCAAAATATGCTTACTCATGGCTGTCTCTACTTTCTAGAGGAAGGAGAAAGAGCACCATGGCCCCCACCATGTCACTATTACACATGCTATTACTCACATGCATCAATGATTCTCCCAAAGTCTTTTGTCGCATACAAAGACAGACCACAAATCACACAGTCACAAAGCAGAACAGCTTTTTGATTGTGACACAGACATCCAGGTCCCTCTTTAGATACTGTAGTTGCCTATACTCTGCTGCTTCTGATTTAGTTTTCTAAGAATGTAATAATCCTTACTTGAAGTTGCTTGTTCTTAGAGTGAGGAACTAGTAGATCTCTAAAGGAAATCAAAATTGGGTCCTTTCACAGTGCTTTCACCCAGACTAGCAGCCAATAGCTTCATTATGAAGGAATACATTACCTCCTAAACTCACGTGCTATCCATAAACTCAAACTAAATCTCCACAGTTGACTTCCTATGCTGTTCAGTATCTCCCATTTTTACCCCAAACTTTAAAAGCTGTAGCACAACTCTAAAATGGAACATGACGTAGAAATTGTGGAGGGTTTTTGAATAGAATTATGATCACAATAAGGACTACAAAACATGGGAATATATTATCTTCTTCAAAAGTACTGTAATACATAAAACAAAACAACAAAACCAACCAAAACAAAATAAACCAAAAAACCCCTGAGACAATATACTGGGTACAAAAGAAATGTAGTCAGGATTAAGCCCTAAAAATACAATGTAATCTTATTTTTGACAGGTGTGTTATATCTACAGCTAGCAGACTTAGGGCTTTCTGTCTAGTTCTCATTTTAGCAACCTTCATCAGCTTGTCACACCTGTACATTTTGAACTGCAGGATAGGGAAAGAAGTTTATTCTCAAATCTTGGAGAGATAACTCATCCATCAAGTACTTTAAGAGCCGATAAGGCAGCTACAGCATTCCTGGAAACTTTTGCATATTACAGTAAAATAAAAGTCAAAATCTACAATATGCATTTGGTGCATATATTCACATGGAACGGTTTGATGGCCCCTACCACTCTATACAGAGTAACCACCTGCAAAAGGAGAATCCAAGTTAGTGCCCTTTTCCATATGTATTTCTAAAATAAAACTTGCACTTCTAGAGATAATTTTGCTCTACCTTATTTTCCTTTAGTCAAATTTCCATTGAGAAACCAAACAATTTTGATCCTTTTGGAAATGGCCTCACAGCATCTGTGCTTTCTTGCATCCATCCCAGAGGTTGGAAGATCATACCTGAAGCTGTTTTAACACCCTCAAGGAATTAAGTTAAAGGAAACTTGTGTTCTGTGTTATTTAGCAATAATATACACATTTAAAGAAGCTAAAACTTGGCTCAACACTGTTTGCCTCCATAAATGGCATTGTTATAACTGCATGGACAGTCATCTAAGACCGTTTTCTCCCCAAATCTTACTCACCTTCAAATTTACACAGGTGAGATGCTACGGTACAAGACAAAACAACTTACAAATATGTGTATCTGTTCACCTATATGCAGGTAAACCTCTAGTTTTCTAAAACATTACAGATTGCTATACAGAAATTAGCACACACAATAAATTAAGCATATCTGTTATCATTAGCATAACCAAATGCAATTAAAGCGTGTTCAAGTCATCTTTAAACTATGTCAATCAGGTTTTGTAGCTCTTTTAACTGAGGCAATGCAAAGCTTCAGGCAGGCTACAGAATTCAATGGAGCAGTAAGGCCAATACTTCATCATACAGAAGACCACAGTGACTTCCAGATTACAGTTAGAATGGGAGTGATTAATTTAGCTGGTTGTAGCTGAGACCAAATTTTTAGTTTGATGCTTTAAATCTTTGTTCAGTAAAGAACTCATCGACATATCAAAAGCAATAAACCTAAACTTTAAGTACTACTTCATTTATTTAATTATTTTTTCCTGAAATAACGATGGACAATAATTATTTATCACATTTTTGACAGGTTTCCCCCATAGACCATTTCACTTTTCTACATATCCCTTCTTCAAGGCACCAGAAGAACTCTTAAGGTTTATCCTTTGTCTATAATGTTCCTCTTGAAATGCTTTTGGCTCCAAAATCAATTGTTCTTCAGTCTTTCATAGGTACGGGGCTTTTGTGTTGTGAAGGTTTTTTTCCCCCATCTCTAGTGAAATTCACTGAACTCTGTCTTGGGTCATGAACCACATCATGAAAAAAAAGATGAAACTCTACAATAGTGATCTACTTATGACAGTATACTATCTATGACAGTATTTCTAACACATAGTATCTTCCTAAATGTATGCTGGATAACATGTAACATCAAATGTCAGATAATCTGCCCTAGGAAATAAATACAAAAGCATTTAAGAGCCCTCTGAAGTCAAATAATACCCAGAATCTGCACAACTGCTGAAAAGAAGGCTGAAGAGGTGGCAGAATATAAGGTGAAGAGTGTTACAGATGACAGTGACATGAAAAAGAGTGTAAAAATCTTTCCCTCAGGTGTCTTGGGATGACTACAATAACGTAGTGAGATCATGTAGGGAGAAAGTCAGAAGGGCTAAAGCTGAACTGGAACTCAGACTGGCCAGTTCTGTAAAAGATAATAAAAAGTCCTTCTATAGGTATATTGATAGTAAAATGAGGGGCAAGGAGAATCTCCAGCCCATATTGGATGCAGAGGACACATTAGTGACAAGGGATGAGTTCCTTAATTCTTTCTTTACCTCAGTCTTTAATAGTAAAGATGGATATTACCTGAGTACTCATCCTCAGGAACTGGCTGACAGGGAAGGGAAGAATAACAAACTTCCCATGGTTCAGGAGAAAATTATTTGCAACCTACTTGGCCAGTTAGATATCCACAAGTCAATGGGGCCAGATGGGATTCACCAGAGGGTGCTGAAAGAACTGCCAGATGTGCTATCCAAACTCCTTTCCATCATCCATCACCAATCCTGGCAGACAGGGGAAGTTCCACTCGACTGGAGGCTGGCAGATGTTACACCCATATATAAGAAGGGCCAGAAGGAGGATTCGGGGAACCACAGGCCTGTCAGTCTGACCTCAGTCCCAGGGAAGATCATGGAGACGGTCACCTTGGGAGCTATCATGCAGCACATGCATGATGGCCAGGGGATCAGGCCCAGTCAACATGGGTTCACAAAAGGTAGGTCCTGTCAAACTAATCTGATCACCTTCTATGACAAGGTGACCCACTTAATGAACAAGGGGAAGGCTGTGGCTGTGGTATACCTGGACTTCAGTAAAGCCTTTGACACAGTTTCTCACAGCATTCTGACTGAGAAACTGGCCTCCACTGGCCTTGACAGGTGGACCCTCAGCTGGCTTAAAAACTGGCTGGATGGACGGGCCCAAAGGGTGGTTGTAAATGGAACAAAATCCAGCTGGAGGCCGGTCACAAGTGGCGTCCCCCAGGGCTCAGTCCTGGGTCCAGTTTTGTTCCATATCTTTATCAGTGACCTGGATGAAAGGATTGAATGCTCCCTCAGTAAGTTTGCTGATGACACTAAACTAGGAGGAAATGTTGTTCTGCCTGAGGGTAGGGAGGCTCTTCTGAACAGACTGGGCTGATGGGCTGAGACCAATGGGATGAAGTTTAACAAGGCCAAGTGTAGAGTGCTGCACATGGGACATAACAACCCCCTGCAGAGCTACAGGCTTGGGGGAGACTGGCTGGTGAGCTGTCAGGCAGATAAGGCCCTGGGAGTGTTGGTTGACTGCAGGCTGAATATGAGCCAGCAGTGTCCCCAGGTAGCCAAGAAGGCCAATGGCATCCTGGCTTGTAGCAAAAACAGGGTACCCAGTAGGTCTGGGGAAGTAATTGTGCCCCTGTACTCAGCATTGGTGAGGCCGCACCTCGAGTGCTGTGGCCAGTTCTGGGCTCCTCACCATGAGAAGGACATTGAGGTCCTGGAGCGAGTCCAGAGAAGGGCAACCAGGCTGGGGAAGGGGCTGGAGGGCAAATTCTACGAGGAGCAGCTGAGGGAGCTGGGGATGTTCAGTGTGGAGAAGAGGGGAGACCTTATCACCATCTAAAACTACCTGAAGGGAGGTTGTAGAGAGGTGAGTGATGGTCTCTTCAGCCAGGTGACAGGAGATAGGACAAGGGGAAATGGCAAGAAGCTGTGCCAGGGCAGGTTTAGATTGGACATTAGAAAAAAATTTTTACTGAAAGAGTTGTGGGGGCCTGGAACAGGCTGCCCAGGGAGGGGGTTGAGTCACCTTCCCTGGATGTGTTTAGAAAAGGGTAGATGAGGTACTTAGGGATATGGTTTAGCTTAGGATGGGATTGGTTGGACTTGATGATCTTCCAAGGTCTTTTCCAACCTTGTGATTCTGTGGTTTGCACACTTTTAGGGAATAACTTACAGCAGTCTTATTTGTCACCCAACAACAATTTTTGAGTGTTTACTCATGCTTCCTCCTCCCTGGAAGAAAACCTAGGAAATCACCAGCTGTCCTAGAATTTGAATAGATTTATATGTACTGGACAAACATAATAGCAAAAATTATAGAAACAAACAGCTCATACAGAAATCAAAAAGCTTTCTTGCCTACTAAACATTCCACTAGCAGAAAAGGCCATTTGGTTTGTGACTAAAGCACAACCCTGGCAATGAGACTTTGTTCCATCTTTACTCTGCTCTGAGATCTAAAAGTAGGTTATTTCAACCACTTGTTTGTCTCAGTTTCCTCTCTTTAGAGAGATAACAAACATCAAGTCTCCCTTGGAAATGTTTGGATTTCAAGGTGAAAACTACAACACAGGTATTATTATTATTATAATAATCTGATGAACTAGGAATGGTCAAATTATTTTAAAAGTCAATGAACATTCACAGTTACTACAGTACCTTCTTGCCAAACAGAGGAGCAGTATTTACAAACAGCTTAAATCAAAGGAATCAACATAAGAAAGAATTAAAGGAAATAATATGGAGTGGGTGGACTCTTCTTCATAGAAACTTAGAGGGCATAAAGTGACTAATAAATGCTTTTCCAAACAGCAAATATCATAGACTACTATAATTACATTTTTACATCTGTATCATATTTTAAAACAAGTACAATTTACAACAGTTTTTTTATCAACCAGAAACCTAGAGAAGTTGTTTTTTTCTAATGTAATTATAGATGAAATTCAAATAGAAGATTAAAATAAATCCTTTACCTGATAGAAAATATATTTAAATGGTGAATTAAAAATGAAAGATGTCTCTTCCTACTGCCAGGAAACAAGAAACAGTTATCTTCTCTGAAGTTGTAAAACTCACCTAAAAATCAATGCAAAAAACTTACTAAAGAACAACAGCACTTTCTTCAAAGCTTTGTGGTGAGTGAAAAGAAATAATTCTTTTTATTAATTTCCTTGTATACATCTTAGAACACCAGAGTAGCTGAAGTGTTTATTTCAGAAGAACTCATACATGTAAGCATTATTTTAGTAAGTTCAAATGCAACAGACTGTGACTAAGTTTTTATATGTTAGTATCACTTTCACCCAACTGCACACAAAAAGACCATTCAAATTACAAAAAAAAGCTTACCAGAATGTTGATTTCAGCAACTTTTTCTTCTAAATTTATAAAACTATAACATTTATAAAACTAACGATGCATCTTTTAAAATTTTAACCCCAAACACTGATTTTAAAAGGGATATGGGTGGAACTTAAATATAAAGCATCTTTATTTTCATAAAACACAAAATGCTTTAACATATTTAAATACTTAATGTTTCTAACATATTATGGAATTGATAAATTGTTATAAATTTATAACACTGATTCCCTCTAATTAAAAAAAGTGGTTCTCAAAATAAATCAACAATTCCCTAGTGCTCTTAAAGAGAAAAGATCAAAAGCAGTAACTGGTATTTTCCTTCCAGTGTTAATTAGTAATTTAAAATCTTAGCTTCATTAGTACCTGCTCTGAAATAGTTTGATTTTTCTTTTTCTTTTTTTTTTTTTGGTGGGGGACGTGGATGCACAGACAAATCCTGCAACTAAAGTCATGAAAATTAACCACCTTTGAAAATGCTTGCCTTCATCACAGTTAAAAAAAGGATATGAGACACTTATTTTCTTTTAAATAAGCATCTTCCTTGAAGACCTCAGCTTTCATTTGATGTTGAGATGCATGTATTGTGTAACTCTACTGGCGAAGTAACGTCCTTTCTCTATGACAGTTCAGATATGTCTGGTAATTCTAAGTAGAAATAAAAATATAAGAATTGGTTCTTTGGCATAGTAGAAAAGTTGACAGCTCCTACTATTTGGATTGACTACAAGTCTTAAAGAAGAATATCCTGTATTTGGAGCAAGGGGGACAGGACAAGACTTGTCACCGTTTCCCAAGTAGATTAAATGAATGTCCCTTTATGGATTTCAAGTGTCTTCCATTTGTAATTTGCTTGATGTCTTCGGTACTGATTGCATTATCACAGTTTAATATCTCCTGCATACAAGGTAATCATCAGTATAGCAGTAAACCCTGTTAGCAAACCCGCATTCTGAATAAGGAAGAATGTGAGATCCATTTTTCTTCCTGTCACTTTCTCTTGCAGCATATCATTCATCTCTGGGAACTGAAAAAAAGGGATATTTTTAGGTAAGTATTGCCATCTCGTGGTAGTGTGCATAACTTAAGGCATTAAGAACCGAACCATATTGTTATTTTGGACTGAGTATTAGAGCTAACCGAGGGCGAAGGCAGTCACAGGAACAGGTCACATAAAAAAGAGAGGTCTAAAAGAAGAGAGTAAACTGTGGTAAAAAGAAATTACATTATGTTCCTGTTGCAGTTACTTCAATTGGTTGTGTCTCATGCAGATTTCCTCTCTGAAGACTGTATATTTTAGGGTTAGTGTAGAAACCTTCAGGATAGGTGACTCAGAAGCCATATCTTTCTTTGATCTCACAAGGTGAAACCAGACACTGAAAGTAACGCAATTCTTGAAGAACAGACTAAGGTAAGTGCTAAGTGGCCAAACCTTCCCAGAAATCATTCCAGAGCCCTGTAAACCTCTTGCACAAGAGGCAAAGATGACAAACCAGATCAGCTTCATGCCATACAGCAAGGCTCATCTGGGCACACACCTGTGTACACATTCTCACATGCCCAAAGTCTCACCACACAGTGATCTTACTGGCACAGATTGCATGGTGCCAATATGGGAGGAAAAAAGAGCAGCGAAAAGAAAAGAAAGGAAGGAATGACATTCCAGGTAATCCTACCTGCTTCTGGACAAGCAAACCAGAAGAGTGTGAAAATTCTAAGAGAAACCAGAAAGCCAGATCTCTGTACAGAGCACTTGAATACCCTATTTCAGACTTTTCAAGGGGAAGAAAGATTCAGGTAGGTAACTGATATAATCCAATAACCTATAAAAAGAGATTTGGGGAGAGGGGAAGGGAGAGAAACAGAGAGGGAGAAACAGAGAGAACAGAACAAGAGATATGAAGAAAAGAATTTTACATACTTCAATGGATTTAATAAAAAATTTGAGACACTCCTATATAATGAATAGTAGTGAACTCACTATGAGTGAAACTAAATGAGAAGTACCAACTAAGGTACTGCAAGCTTGTAAAATCAACTATCTGTACTGCTCATTTAACTCATACATTATTACTTATTAAATCATATATTACCTGAACTATTATAGTATTAATGAAATAGTCACTATAGCTACATGACAGCTCTTAAAACACATATAGAACCAAACTGGGGTCTCAAATCTTTCAAATTTTTGGCCTCACTCTTCCAGTTCTGCACTAAAATGGATTCTCATGTGGCAGGTGTAAACACATTTGCAGTCACATCTGTTCTTACAACACTGAATTAAGCATAATAAACCTTATAATTCTTGAAAGATCTCTCTCATCTTGAGATAAAACATCATCATAGGAGTAAATGATGGAATATTACTGACTGCCTGTGAATCCAGATTGTATCCTGCTCTCTAAATCTGATTTGGATCTTAGCACAATTTATTTGCTTATATCTTCTAGCACACTTTAAAAAATTAATGATAGATTGTCTGTTTTGAATAGAGATCAGCAATTTTTTTTAGTCTAAACCAAGAAACTGGGGCTAGCACTGTATAATTTAAAACCAGAATAGAATTTAAGTTTTTCATCTAAACAACCCCAAAATTATCACTGTGATTACACGACACCTTTCATTAGTTTCATTTTGTTTACCTTTTAAGGTTTGGGGGCTTTTATTTTCTTTCAAAATATGGTTTAAATAGACAAATGAACCTTTTAAAAATAGTAAGGTGAAAAACTTTGCCACTTTAACATGCTGAAACAAAGTATTTATAGACCTTATAGTGTATAAATAAAAAAATAAAGCTTGTCTCTAAGACTCATTTTCAGCAATAATCTGATTGTCCCCTTTTTTTGATGTGAAAGGCTTTCATAATTCATGAACAAGCATAACTATTTTTGCACCTCCATTAAGGGTATAATTGATAATTTAACATACAAGTAGATGACACTTGCATGAGAGGTACAGAATACTAAATTCTACTGGAGAGACTTAGTGCAGTCTTTGTTTTCTTACAGAAAATAAAATTATACAACTGAAAATAAAATTATATCTCACCATATCTGCCAGAGAGATGTACAGGAACATTCCACCAGCTACGGCAAAGATGATGTTAGGAGCAAAGTTATTGCCTACTAATATACCAAAAGCCATCCCAATATAACAGGAACATGCAGACAGAAAGTTGAAAAATAGAGCCTGCCGAGTACTCATCCCTGCATTAAGCAGGATGACAAAATCACCTAAAAGGAAAAAAAATCATCTTCAGAAAATGATATTGATATTATTTTCTGATTTCAAAGCAAGTCTGAAGACACGATTTGTATACAAACTACAGCCCCCTGTTGGTTATCTTCATTCAAATAAATGATGAGGACTTCCCTTCACTAAGGTATCAAAAATATTCTAAAGCAAGTAGATGATATACGACTGAGCTAAGAGCACAGAACCGCCTATAATGATTTAATAATAGTAGTAGTAATAATAATAATGCACAAGATAATTAATACCTCTTTAATATACATTCCCAGCTTCCACCCCTGCACTACTTCTAGCCCTGCACTTGGGAACTTGCTGGGCTAGATATGTATTTTGTGTTTGGGAAGCTTTTGATGAACATTTTTTCCATTAATTTGTCTAAGCCTTCTTTCAATCTATGCCAACTTCTGCCCAGTACAATCTCCTATAACAGTGATTTCCACAATAAACAACATGGTGAATGAAGTTACTTACCCATTTCATGAGGAAACTCTTCACACAAAATGGCTATGGAGGTACTAAGACCTTGAAGAAGAGACAAAGTGAAAGAAGCACCAATAGCCAAACCATCTATGAAATTATGTACGGCGTCACTCAGTGTTACCATCCAAGCAACAGTCCCAATCTTTGATAACGGACGCCCTTTAAGACACTTGCATAAGCTGCCTTGGGTGGCTTCTTCCTGGAAAAATAAAAATAACACTGAATAAACAAACCAACAAATCACACTTCTGTCTTTAAATAAATGCCAAATGTAAAATAAAGCACTACTGCACATGGAGACTGAAATGCTTCTGTTATGAGCTAGGGAACCTGCTTTGGCAGGGGGGTTGGACCCGATGATCTCTCGAGGTCCCTTCCAACCCCTACAACTCTGTGATTCTGTGATTCTGCTTGGTTCAAGAAGTGAAAGGCACAGGCAGAAAATGTCTTCTCTTTCAACAAGTTAACATGCAGGGCCCAATCACCCTTCTGACTATAAACCTTTATCTGAATGCTTTTCAGCTGAAACAGAAAGAAGTTCAGACCATAATGGTCTGAATGTCTTTCTGGAGTCTGTCAGATTAAAGAGTGCCAAGACTCCTCACAGCCTCCTCAGCCACCTATTTTAAGCATGTACAGTCAGAATGATCTGATCACATTGATTGAGAGCATCTGTATTTCCTAACTAAAACACATCTGGACCAGTTAAATACTTCCAGTTCAACATGCTCTAAGAGATCACTTTAACACCACAGTAACAGCCGGGTACATGCCAATGTAGACACACATCCAGATACTCCATAAACTTTATTTATAATTTTGGGCAATAACTGTCAAGTCCAGGTATCGAAATTAGTTTCTACAAAGTGCATGTTTAATAAAAACAGCAGTGGGTAATTCTGACTGTGCGAGTTGAAGGCTCAGCACATGCAAACATGCTAGCACTAAACTGCAATGCACATACACACCAGGGATCTCAATAAGAAGTAATTTATACATGCAGTGCCACAAAATAATGAAAAACTTGAAGCAGATAAAATGAATTGGCCATTTTAGCTGGAAGCACAAACTAACTTCCCCTAAAAATTTTCTGATGATCGATTCTGATAAATTTCTGTACACACATATCACACATATACTGTAGTTACATAATATTTGCAAGTATTGCAGTATTTCCTTCTCCTCCCCCCCCGCCCCCCCCAAAAAAAAAAGGATTTGCATTTAAGGTGTTAGCTAGTGCTTACCTACTAGAGTACATAAACAGTAATACATACAGCTGTGTGCCCACAAGCATATATATACACCTCTCCTCTTGTAGGAGAAGGCTGTAGAGGGACACCTTTCCTTCCTTATGAAAAGGTCACAGATTATTACAAGAAATCTTAGTTACTAAAAAGAATATTGCAAAGTGTTTAACTATTGCCATATTAAATGCAAAATCAAACTTCATGGAAATATAATGATTCAATAATTCTTTAAAAAATCTTTAATGGAAGACAGAGGGTCTGTCACAATTTGCTCACCAGACTCTTTCTTGACATACTACTTGCTTCTATGTAGGAGCTGCCTTAGCACAGGACAAAAGTTCAAGTCAGGGATTTCTAAGTCAGATGCCTAATGCACTACTTGCAGCTAATAAAGCCTTGGTTGAATAATGCTACAGCTGCTAAAAAGCACACTTACAGCTCCTATCCAGTGCATAGGAAGTTCTGAAATTATACTTTTTATTATGTGAAAATGAGCAATAGTATCCAAAAATCCTGAGTTTCCCTGCCAACTCACACACAGGTTTTAGACTTGTACTACATGCTTGCCTTCAGTTTTGGGAGGTTTTCCTCTCAACATTTCATGTAACACACAAGCAACGACGATCATATTTTTAGGATTATTAGTTTGCACTTGTACTAATTCTGTTTGCGACAGAATCACATATCAGTAATAGACTTCTCTCAATCCACATAGGCAACTTGAAAATGCATATAGCCACAGAAAACGCGTATACTAGGTAACTGAAAGTAAAAGGAAACATGAGCATGAGAAAATCCAAACAGAATTCGCATCTTTCATTTATTCATCCAACTCCCCGAGTTGAAGTTCTGCCCCCCTATGTTTTTTCCCTGTTCCCTGGTGACCATCCTTCAAGCTACCTAAGAACCAACAGAGGCAGTTTTGTAGATTGTCCTGATTTCTGACAAAAGCACATTTTCTTTCTTGGGCACAGTTCTAGTTTCACTGAGGAAAGGGAGTTTGAGACAAATTTACCCTACAAATATATAGGATTCCAAGGCAAAAACGAACAATGTCTGTCTCTCCTGAACTGTTCCCACTTTGTCATGGTAGTTTAACAGCCATCACGGAAGAGATGCCAGCTAAGGGAGCTCTGCAATACCCAGGTAGACTGTCAGAACTGACTTTTATTAATTATTAGTGCAGTTCTGTATTATTTTTATCTCCACAGTTTATGGTAAGCCAAAGACATCTTTGATAATTTTGCGCTTCTGAAGATATTTTGTTCTTTAAAAATAATGGCCTCTCCTTTGTTCCCAAACTTTAAAATTATACAGAGATTCCCTCATTTTATTCTATGATATCTCATCAGGTTACAACTGCTATTTCTAATGCATCTGTGATTCTGTGTGATTCTGTGATCTCTGGCTCCCTCAGACACAAACCAGATAAGCCCTTTTGTGTCCTCTGGAAGCGCTCACGGGACCAAGAAGGAATCCTGATACTGCCTCCAGCACATAAATAAAGGCCACCATAAAGTTTTGTTATACAACTCTAATGTTGTGCACTCGAGGATACAGACATTTCAGCAACTGGTCTTTGAAACAACTTTTCTTCAAAGTTACTGTTGACAAGCCATATTATTTTAATGCATAGTAAATACAAATATTGGGTATGCAAAAAAGAGGTTCCCAAGGTTGCAATTACTACTGCAAGTGAAATGTGAAAGTGAATAATTAAACATTTAGATTTCCTCTGGCAATGAGTCTGTTCTGGCCTTATAAGAGAATGTGACTGGATCTGCATGGCTGAAAACAAGTACCACACTTTGGCAGAATTGGACTTCAAACTCTCTGCTTAAAACCTACATGATTGTGGGGGGTTTTCCTTGGCTGGTCACCAGGTGCTCACCAAGCTGCTCTATCACTCACTTCCTCAGCGGGAGAGGGAAAATAAATGGAAAAAAAATATCAAGGTCAAGATAAAGACAGCTGAATAAAGCAGAAGCAAAAGGCCACGCATGGAAGCAAATAAAACCAGAAGATTTTATTCTCTACTTCTTATCAGCAGGCAATGTTCTGGCGACTTCCCAGGAAGCAGGGCTTCAGTATGCATAGTGGTTGCTCAGGGAGACAAATGTTATAAATAATGAATGCCCCCACTTCCCCCCTTCCTTTCTCTTAGCTTTTATTGTTGAGCAGATGTCATGGGAGGTGGAATATCTCTTGGATGAGTTTGGGTCAGCTTCATGATTGTTTCCCCTCCCAAGACCTTGCCCACCCCCAAACTACTGATGAAGGGGAGGAAATGTTGGAGAGAGTCTGAGATCTGCTGAGTAGTAGCCAAAACACTGGTATGTTATCAACACCTTGCTAGTTACTAGCAGGGTCGCTATACGGAAAGTTATCGCCGTCTCAGCCAGACCCAATACAGTGATGATTTATGGCTATGCTACATTTGCCCTCTCTAATAAGCTTTAGATTACAAGAACACATTAAAATTCTGTTAGGTGTGTGTTGGCTTACACCAAATGGTTCCTTCATAAATACCAAATGCCTGTAAAATCAAATGCATACCTATCCTCATGGCACTACCCTAGCTGATCCAAAACCTCTCAGCCACATTGGCCTTCCTGTGCTTCCTACTGACTTTGAAGGCTACCTGGCCCCTGTGAGCCATGTGCAATGATGGCTTTTTTATTGCTACCTCCAATATCAGCAGTGAGCTACCTGACACGGGAATTTCCTTGCAGCCAGCATTGGCTCCAGAGTGAATCTGACCCAGTTACTTTCAGGAGGTTTTAATATCATGTATCCTCTTCTTGGCTTTGGAGAAATGGACAGCAAGAAAGAATGGAAAGCATGAGTTTTCTGAAGTAAAATAAGTAGAGGAGAAGAATCTTTGTGAAATGTTCTTAAAGTCAAGGTTGCAGCTAAAAGTAGATGTATAAGTATTCCAGAAGGGACCTTGGGGTGATCTACAATACTTTATTATCATAAGCACAGCATTTATTTCTAGCAACTAGTTAAGATGCAATCTAGTTACATTTTATTATTATAACATACGGTACGATTTTGCTATGCTTATGTTACACATAAACAGATGGCAAGCCAAAATTTAATAATGGAATACATCCAGATAAAACTTCTGGTAAACAGGGCAGAAAAAACAACACCCATACCACTGGAGATGACTGACTCCGTAGGGAATGGAGTATTCTTTTGTTTGTTTTATAAGTCTACAAAATACAGTTTAGGGACACTCAATTCTAATTCCCTCTTGGTGCACATGCAACTTTAATTATTGAGCTGGTTTTTCCTAGTTTTTAAAATGCCCAGTACCCACCACACTTCATGACATTTTTACAGTAAGGACAAATGCAATTTTAGGACTTTAAATTGCATGCATCAAATACCCTATAAGTCTGCAGGGTCAATGCAGAACTCTCAGATTCTCTTCCAGCCATCAAGCCTACCTCTGGCTTCCTCTCCTGCTCCTAACTGCTCCCCAAAAACAGGTTACTGGCTAAAGAAAATGAGTGGTAAAACAGAAATTTCTACTATGAAAAAAATCTTCCTTAGCCATCAGAGCACTGTTTCTGTGTGGTGGTTTGTTTTTTTTTCAAATAAGGGACAGTAATGCTCCTTCCTGTATAGGGAAAAGTGTAAAGCAGCATTTCTTGCTTCCATTTTCTTCTCAGACAAAAGGAAGTCTTATTTGTAATATGGAAACAAAGAGAATTATAGAGAACAAATCTGAAAGAGAATCATACTTAAACAAGGAGATATGACTTCTGTCTCAACATACTTACCTCCATAACCCCATAATATCCAAATATACTGCACTAGCACAAGCAGTGCTCACAATATACTGCATCAGTGTTACTGTATTAGTTTTCTTCATTAATCATTGATTCAAAGGAATCAGGTTCTCGCATTTTTCGCTTTATATAGTCAGGAACACAATATGGATCAGGCAACACTAAACTGCACTATCACTCTTTAAGCAAAACAATATCAATAAAATTAATTGAATTATCTGATTAAATATATATATATCTGTGTCCTACTCATCCCGATGCAGATATCAATTAGCTCTTTATGTTGGCCACAAACTGAATGCATCATTCAGCTTTCCTAAGCTTGCCCCAAAACCCCACTTTTTTTTTTTTTAATAGGGCTCCCGCAGGTTATAAGCCATAAATTTACCCAAAAAAAAAGACAAAAGTAATAAAAATAATTATTAACTTTCCCCTCAGATATGCTTACATAATTGACAGGGATTAAATAAATAAATACATCCCATTTTCGTACCTGTGCTGAGACCACACTGATGCTGTCAAAACCAAGAGTTCCATTGCTCTCTATGACGGCTGAATTTGCATAGCATGTCCCTCCATTGCTGGATGATAGTGGTTTGGGTGGGTTAGTCTTATCCTGAGAAAAATTCTGTTCACCGTTTTTTGAGTCATTATGGCCAGTCTAGGTGACAAATACATAAGTAGATAGCTAATTAAAACAAAAGCAAGATAACAAATGTAAGAAGAGTCCAAAAAAGAAAAAGTGGGGCATATTATATTCATGTTGCTTTGCTTTCAACATCAAGTAAATGTTTAAATGGGCAGCAGCAGACCTTTAAATGTTTAAATTAACTCCAAATGTATCAAAGTTCCGAACTTGTCACTTACTTTTACCTAGTCAGAATACATGTAGGGATTTTTCATTTTTATACCTTTACATAGAAGCTGTTAAGCCAAACACCTGACCATTTCTAATTATTCATGGCTGTCTATTAAACAGAGCTTATTAGCCATTGTCAACTGTTCCTGAAAATAAAGGGTGACAATTTTTTTTTTTGGTGCCATTATTACAAATAAGGAACAGGACAAAAAAATTCAAGAGGCCCTTCTCCGAGATTAATTCAGCCTCACTCATGTGAGTACACAGAAAACAAGTACTCTGACATATGGATAGAAGGAAAAGCCCTGTACAGTATGGATAACTGTAGTGTCATGAAAGAAGGTCTGTGTACCAAAGCACAGTGAAACACAGAGCTGAGGTTACCAAAAGCAAGATTCAGGCACTGTCAGCACAGCTACGCTTTACAGATGACAAAGAAGGTAAGTCACATTGATTTCACCAGCCCAAAGGGGAGCTCCAGAGGCAGTCTCAATTCTCTCCAGCTCTTACTTTTTTCCACTTTTTTTCTGAACACATTTAGCTAGCACAGCAACAACTTGGTCATTGTGAGAAACTAGAGCATATGCCAGTGACAGCAGACCCCACTCACATCTGGATTCTATTCTCAGCTCTACTTGTAACCCCTTCAAAAGAAGTGAGATTGCTTCCTCTATCCTTATGGATTTTAAACAGATATATCAGAACACACGGTAAGGCTGATCCCCTCAGATAAAATGGTAAAACACCCACATTTTATTATATTTTAAGAGATAATTCATAGTTTAACAGGTACATTAAGGCAAAGCTCATTCAGTTAGTAATACATTTCATTACCTGATTATAGATCTTCAATATCACTTTAAGAATCCTTTCCACAAAGAAGAGAATGTAGAATCCACCAAACACAGCAGCTGCTTTCTCAATATAGTTATCTACTTTGGGGTCAAACCCAAATGCCTAACAGTGAAGAAAAAAAGCAATGCAAATTACTTTGCAATCTTACCACATTTACAGAAAAACAAACACCACACACACAGATACTCCTCTAAAATATGGACTCTCTCTCCAGACTATGGGTTGCTATGAGACTGAAAAGATGAAAGATCCTGATCTTTTTAGATTTTTTAAACTTGGATTAAATGCTAGCAGTGTTAATTCAGTAAAACTTAACATTGGAATGTAGTTGAGTGCAAGACAAGGAAGGTCTAACCTGTAGCCCAATAAAGTTCACTAAAACTATTAAATGCATTTTTCTTTCTGTCTAGAGGCAGAATAGTCCTTGGTCTTTCCCTTGGTACAATCAGACATAGATCTTGATGGCTCTGCTCACCCAGACAGAAAGATATAACAGTCAGTGGCATAGAAGCCCACCCACAATTCTTTGGAGATTGCAACTCACACACAGAATCCCATTGTAGTATGCTTCTAAAATTAATACACTTTAGAAACCTATTGGCAAACCAAATAATGATTCCCCTTGCTTACCTCTGGAATGAGCTGGAAAATTGCATTAGAAAACAGAGTACCAATGGCCAAGCCCACGAAGTAGGTTAAAACCTTGGGGAAATATGACTTCTTTAAGAGGGGAGTTAAAATCAATCCCAGAAGTGATGCCAAGTTAATGATAGTCACAGCCAGGAACCCATATCCCCAAACTGTGGATAAACAAGCAGAAATACAAAATATTTTAAGTACAATACCCACTTCAGGATGGTTATGGATTTTTTTAACAGCTAAATTGGAATGAAATTAGGAAAAAGAGTGGTTCCCTGGCTGAAATTACACGTCACAAAGATAACACTGTTAAGATGCATAGATACTTAAGATGGATACCTGCAGAAAGGAAACATCTGGAAATACTGTCTGGGGCTACCATATTAAAAAAGAAAACTGTGCTAGTGTAAGAACTGGGATAGCCTATCTGCTACAAGTATAAATCAGGTCTCTCTACAGTCAGTGATCAGTAAAAAATAAGGCTTAGGTCAACAGCCTAAGTAGCTATAGCACAGGCATGAGACAAAACTTCATACTAGCCCCTGGGCTAGATCAATTGTCTTTTACTCAGAAGGAACTCCAAGATAGAAAGTCTGCTGTCCTGCCTGTATGAGATTCAAAAATCCTTCCTGACAAAGGATGACTCCGTCAAATCATCTTGAGGTGGCAACTTTCTGTTCCTAACACTCCTCTTCTTACTCCTCTAATTAAAGTAGTTCTGCTGGCTGAAGCCACTGCCCATTAACGCTTATCAAACAGGAGAGGTAGAAGACAGCCTATAATAGAAAAATGAAAGTATATAAAAAAAGAGGTTCTACATTAGAAAAGATGGACACGTGGTTCAGATACACAATGGAGGAAACCTTTCCTAAGAAGTGCCAAATGTACCAGGGTTTACCATAACCTAGCTTCCTTGACCGTAAGCATAGTCTCAGATTTTCAGAGTTCATACAAAAGCATACCATAAGTATTCTGGAGTCCATGCATCAAAAATTACGATTAAAAAGCCAGTACTAATTGCTTTTTACAACAGGAGACAAAGAGGATAAATTTACAAACTGCATATGTAGATCAGTGGATAAAAAAATGATAGAAGAATGAAGCTTAAAACCAAGCACACACACAGAGGAAAAGAAAGGTTATTGCTAAATTGTGAGAAGTTCTCACAGTGTTATATGCTTCATTAACAAATGGTTTAACTTGCATGCTGGTGCTTTTCACTCAGAACAACCGTACTGGAACATTTCATTTGAAGTACCTGTTTTAAACTACATAAATGTCACCATTTTGTATGCTTAATGCAATGGGAGATGTCTCATAGCGTACTAAAGGACCTCTGCTCACAAGTAGGGACATATTCCAATTCACTGGAACACAGTATCCCCTTCTGTCACACAAAAAAAAAAAAAAGGAAAAAAAAAAGAGCGCGCCTTTCTTCCTCCTGATTTTCCAGAGATTAGGGGTATCATAACAGAAGATAGACGTGGGTTTACTTTTAAAATTGTGTTCTAGATCTGGATGAACCAAATAACATGGGATTTTACATATTAATATTTTGTTTCTGACTCACACAAAGTGGCATAAGGAAGAATTAAAATATGTGATTATATAACCACAGACAATGACGGAATAAATTAGGTATTATCCATTCTAGGCATTCCACAGATCCTTCAATAAACCCCAGTAGTACAGGGACTAGTTAAAACTTATTCAACTTTTTAAGGAGTAAAAATAAAGCTAAGATCTTTCTTACACGCTCTCCAGGTAGGTGCTCCTGTCCTCATGTCCTCACTCATGTCCTTCAAGTCAGCTAGGCCAGAGATACAAGATATACAAACCCCAAGGAAAACTGACATGCTATATGCTACCTTTTACTCTGCTTCAACAGCACTTTTTTTTATTACTGTATTACTTTCTTCTGTCTGTCTTGTCTGTTCATATTTTGGAAGACAGAATATTGTTAAATGTATGGAAGTCCCTGAGCAGAAAATTCACATGCACAGCTGGAAATATGCATAGTGGATTTTGCTTCACAGGCAGGAAGTGAAATCAGCTGGTCTCAATGCTGCCACAACACAGATTCATTCTGTGATGGAGTGAGGACATACATAAGTCAACATCTGCATTAGGCATTTATGTGAATCTCCCTTCAAAATAGGTACCACTGTGTGTCACAGCCTCATACACTTGGGGTTTTAAAATACTCTGACCATGGGTTTTGCAGATTTCTTGTGCTGAAGCCTAAGGGGGGGGCTGGAAGAAGGCTGCCTTCCTTATCTGTCTACTGAACATTGCTTCTGAGCTGCCAGGATAAAAGAAAAACAAGAGGGATGGTCTAAATATCTTAGGGAATAAACAAATGACATAGCTAAATTTTAGGAACTATTTATAATTCTTAATAAATAGAATCACTTATATTAATCAGTATGTAATTAATTCTAATGTTTCACAAGTTACGAAAAACACTGTTGTATCCCTGCTCATAAATACTGCCATTAGGCACTTGCTCATTCAACATCCTACCTTTTAACTTTAATTCAGCTGAATCCCTTGGAACAATAAATTTATGTGGAACATGGAGTCAAATAAATAGACCAGTACATAGTTGATCCCTGCCCTACATTTTTTTATTACACTGTAACAGTTCTGTGCACAATAAATGCAGAAATAAGAGAAAAGCAGGAGGAAAGAAGATTAAGGCTAATCAGATATGCAGTGATGTTCCATGCAGAGGGGCAGCCCAGAAGATGACATGAAAGGAGAAGTCAGAGTCTGGAAAGAATACAAGAATTTTTCCTCAGTAAAACAATCGCTAGCTCCCCCGATGTCATGACTCCCATCTGCAAATAATTGCATTCAAATGCAGTCTCCTAATAACTTTACCTGCAGTTGAGTTGCCTTGATACATGCACATCCCACTAAGTCTGGTTTTCCTCTGTAAATCACCTGCACACACTTCCCTTCTATACTCCCATCTTCTCTTCTATTAACCAGCTGTTAGTGAGAGTCCTTATGCTTCAGGGCACAAACCATTATCCAAATAAATAAATTGTTCCATACCTACTCAGTTCTTTCACCTTTCTCTAAAACATTATTAAAACATTGTTAAGAGACAGGATATTTGTTTAGATAGTCTGTTGACCTGAAACAGCATTTTTTTGTTCCTACTTTACAGCTGCATGCTCCTAAACCACACTTCTGTTATGTATAGATAAATGCTTGTTATTCTCCTAAGAAAACCCCACTCCAGACACAGTGTTAATGCAATAGTATTAACTAACCTTGTAAGGAATGTGGTTTAGATGTATCCTCAAAGTTTTCTTGATGATCACATGGGTGAAAAATTAGCTGTTGCAATACAGCAGGACATATTGAAGAGAAGCTTGAATTTGATACATGACTGCTGTTTGGTATTCCATGCAAAGAAAAAATTTCTTCACCAGTCAAACACTAGAACAAAAAGGGATTTTACCAACTTAATAAATTAATGCAAAACCAAAAAATAATTCATACACTGAGAAACCCACTAATTACAACATGAAAATCCTGTAACACATTTTCAAGGAAGTGTACACAGTGTTTGTACACTGTGCATGAAACACTGTGATTACTTAATGTGAAGCACAAGTGATTCAAAGTATTTCAAGTAAGATAAGCAAATGAAACATGTTTTAAATAGACATTTGCAAATCTTGTGCCATACAAACCAGGACAGTTAAACTTTATATATTTGTAAAAATAGCTTCAAAGTAATTAAAATATCGTATAACTACAAAATATCTAAATTTATGAGCAGACCAGACACAGTTAAAAATCTTAGTGACAGAGCACATCAGAAAACAATTGATAATTCAGTGAGTGCTTATTCATGTAAGTGACCACTTCCACTTTACCACAATGCTGCTTATCTCCCCAAATTAGCTATTAAAAATGGTCTAAACGTTAACAGCACTCAGTATTTTTCATTCATTGTATAGCAATAATTGTTAACAACAAACGTTGTTTTGTAAAACCATCCTGTACTCCGATGAGATAAACTCTTACTTGGGAACTTCACTTTGATTTCAGCTCAGGACATAACAGTATCTAGTGGGTCATGGATAAACATACTTAGCAGTGCTAAACCAGGCCAGGGACAGCGCTGGTTGCTTTGCTATTTTCAACCAAAAAGACAAAAGATAAACCATGAAATATCTTAAAACCTACGTCTACAGAAAAAAAACCCCACCAGTATTTTTACATGAAAATGTTTTATATCACTGAAGTCTTTCATCTAACACTTTCCATTTATTCACATTCATTATTTCCAACAATGATCAATAAGGAAGGGAGTGTCTTTTCTGGGTGTAAACAAAAGTGATTTCGCTTAGTGCTGTTTAACAAACAGATACCGAAGCTGATTCTCAAAACAAAAAAAAGAGTCAAGTGCTTTCCTTCTGTATGAGACATCAAGTTAAAGCATAACTCTCCCTGTTGCAAATCTCAGTGCTGTTACAAAATTACAGCACTGTAAGCCTTAAGCAACATAAAAGCAGTCAGTCCCTGCTCTTTGCAGTTTTGCAAGCCTTCATATGCCACAGTATTTCTCCAATAATTCAAGATTATTATTTATGAATCAAATTGCTTCTAGAGATAAGCCAAAGTGATTGCAAGTCATTTACTTCAACAGATTTGCTTCCACTTCTGTTAATAAATATTTTTTCTAATACTGTCCAAAAGGTGAAAGGCATGTGCATATCATTTGAATGCGACTACTTTTGATTTAACTTGTAGAAGGAAGACATGCAGGTCAATTTAAGTGACTTCAGCTAAATTACACGCAGGAGGTTTCCGTCTTTTCTCTTCAATGATCAGTCTAGCTTGACCCTAAAGATACATATTTTAAGGCCATGAGACCTTGAAGACTCAAACATATGCAAGCAGTGTGCATAGACTTACAACTTTCTATGTCAATACTAGTGTCAAAGTATCACATATTAAATAAATATAGCTTGGTAACAGAAAATGTGTTTTTTCCTTTTAAAGCACGTCACTCCATTAAACTTCAGTGGAAATAGTGCACAGAGAAATCATCACAGAAGATAAAAGTCTTTAACAGCCCAAGATGTGAACCTCTGGAGCTTTCTAAACTGGTTATGTGCCTAATCATTTTACTGTTAACCCTGCATTATTAAATAATGCAAAATAATGGCTAATGTATGCAGTGTGAAACAAACAGACGATAGTTGCTGTCTGTAAGGATAGGTCCTATATGGCGCTTATTATATGAGTATCTCAGAGAGCCATCTCTGGAAGCCTACAGTAAAACGACCTTAGAAAAATAAACCAACAGTAGTCAAGAATTCATAACATAACTGGCCCTAAGAAAAATCATCTTTAACTAACTTGTTCCTAGAAATACAGAATGCCTTACTAATCATTTCAACTACTGCTAGGTTAGTATTAATATTGATTCACCAATGTCCAAATCAGGTTATAGGTAGAAATTATTGTGGAGAGAAAATAAATCAGACACAGCATTAATTAGTAAACTTGAGCCATCTAACTTTGGCTGTATACAAACAAATAAGCGATAAATACCATTGGACAAGAGCTCTTTTATGTGAGGATGAGAAACAGCATTTAATTACTATTATTATTTGATCAGGGACAATCCAAGAAGATAGTAATTCCTACAAATGATTCATTGTTAGAAGTCACCTCATCCTCTCAGTAAACTCCTACATACATCCAAGAGCTAAAAAGCAAGCTTTCATGAGTTCACTGGCACAAATAAAGGATTAATTAAAAGATTAAATCTATTAGAAGCCTTGGACTGGAGCAACTCATGTCTGCACAGTGAAAAACTCTGCATTTATCTTTGGAAGATAAATATATTAAGACAGCCACAGTACTGTAAAAACATAAGCTATTTATTTTGCAAAAGTGACAGATGATCTCAGCAGAAAGGGAATGTAGCCTCATGGAACAGGGGACTGAGAATGATGTCTTGCCTCATCAGGTCTAGCGTCATGTCTGTCCCCTGCTATTCAGCAAGCCTTGCCATGGTGATTAGGCAAGGAGACTGTGACTGTCACCCAGTATTTAATAAACAACTGCAAAAAAGAAATAACTGAGCATGTCCCTGGACTGTTAAAAAATATTTTTTAAAATCCTTTCATCAAAATTAGAGAAGACTTAAATCAGTAGCATTTATGTAATTACAAAGCATCCAGACTTTAAAAAAAAATTTAAGGCATCAAGCGGGCTATTCAAACAGACGTTTACTTTTCTCCTGGTAAGGCACTCTCAAAAATGACTAAGTTTTACTAGTTTTTTAAGATGGTAAAAGAAATAAAGTTACGTCCAGTTATCTAGGATCTCTTTACAGCAGTACCTTTACCTCGACCTGGACAGGCTGGACAGCTGGGCAGTTAGAAACCGGATGAAATTCAACAAAAGCAAGTGTAAAGTCTTGCACCTGGGAAGGAACAGCCGTTTGTATCAGTACAGGCTGGGGGATGACCTGCTGGAGAAGAGCTCAGTGGAGAAGGACCTGGGGGTCCTGGTAGATGACAGGTTGGCCATGAGCCAGCAGTGTGTCCTGGTGGCTAAGAGAGACAATGGGATCCTGGGGTGCATCCGGAGGAGTGTGGCCAGTAGGTCAAAGGAGGTGATCCTCCCCCTCTACTCTGCCCTGGTCAGGCCCCACCTGGAGTATTGTGTCCAGTTCTGGGCTCCATGGTTTAAAAAGGACAGGGATCTCCTGGAGAGAGTCCAGAGAAGGGCTATGAAGATGATTAGGGGCCTGGAGCATCTCCCCTATGAGGAAAGGCTGAGAGAGCTGGGGCTGTTCAGCCTGGAGAAGAGAAGACTGAGGGGGGACCTAATTAATGTCTATAATGATCTGAAGCAGGGGATGCAGGGGGAATCAGCCAGCCCCTTTTCAGTGGTCTGTGGAGACAGGACAAGGGGCAATGGCTGCAAGTTGGAGCACAGGACGTTCCGCACCAACATGCACAACTTTTTCACAGTGAGGGTGACAGAGCCCTGGGACAGGCTGCCCAGGGAGGTGTGGAGTCTCCTTCTCTGGAGATATTCAAGACCCGTCTGGACGCCTATCTGAGTGATATGTCCAAGGGAGCTGCTTTGGCAGCGGGGTTGGACCCGATGATCTCTCAAGGTCCCTTCCAACCCCTATGATTCTATGAAAAGCAAATGCCAGCTCACCACATTCTCTGAAGGAAAGGATAGTATAACTGCTCAAACCAAAAAAAAAAAAAAAACCCAAACAAACCAAAAACACAGAGAGAACCTCTAACTGGAAAATTAACAAAAGCTTCTACAGTACCAACTATCTTGGAAACGTTTCAGTAATTTCTCTGATTTGTCATATTCTTCTAGTCTTTTGCTCTGCCTTTGTTCTCTTTATAGCATTCCACACGTGAAGTACTTAACACAACAGCAATCTAGATTGCAGTTTCTAGATGTTTCCAGATTAAACACTAGCCTAGCCCACACCAGGGCTGAGTAGTGGGTCACATAGTAGCAAAAGCAAGGAAAGAAGTGAATATCCATCTGAACATTTAATTTTGTTTATTTTTCTTAGCCTGAGCCTACATAAGGGAAAATACAGACATATGAGTGTGTGTTCCTCAACTTCCTTGCAACAAATCAAAGCATCTAATGCTGATGATACGACATTTTTTTGTCACTCAGCACAGGCAAGAACTGGATGCAAGAAGATGACCACACATTCAGTAAGCAGCATTTCATGAGAGTCAAACCAGAAGAAGCTGCTTCAAATTTCACACATACACACACACGCCCTGGCATGTTCAAGGCAGCTGTTCGTGCTGGGAGATGAAAACTGTCTGTGAATGCTGAAATTCACTGAAAATATTGTAGACATAAGACCCCAGGGGGGCTCAACAAATAAGTCTATTTACTCACTGGACAGGCAACATCAGATCATGGTATTGGATCAAACCATAATCCACACTCTGCCAGGCGATTCCTTTGTTCAAAAGCGCAAGTTGTACCTAGTGAAACACTACCAAAGAAATCAAAAGCAAAGCAGATAATAGAGTGGTTCTAGTCTATCTGAAACTGCAAAGTTACTGTCTTTTGATTAATCTTAAAGTAAAAATTAACGATATCTTAACATGAATATTAATAAAGATTTTAACTTAATTCTGTTCAAATTTTTAATTTCAAAATTAAAATACATTAAGAAACAGTATTCAGGTATAACATCTAAACTGGCATAAAGATAGATTTAGAAGAGTTAAAGAAATTGAAGAGTGATTTTAGCACCTAGTGATTATTTGAAAGCACAAACTAAAGGTGTTGTTAACAAACTTTGTCCAATGCCCATTTACCTTCCATGTATTTTTGGCCTAAACTTTAGAGCATCCAATTTAATCTTCCAGCACAGACATGTATGGCTACAATAAACCAATTGACAGAAGATCAAGTATAGGTTCGTGTATTTACATCTTGCTAATAATGTAAAATACAAAGTGAGTAAACATGACATCATGATTTATAATATTACTGCTAATTTTATCCCTATTAGGGAGACTAAAATGTGTTGGAATTCCATAGTAAAATGTAAAAAACCAGCAGTGACCAATATTTGAGTTTTCTCAGTTAATGCTTATTTCTCAGACAGGAAGTCTTAAGTTATATATTAGGGAAAAGTGATAACAAAAATTGAAGAGCAAAGAAAAAATAAACACAAAGTAAAGAAAATTATAAAAGTGCACAGGAAAGAAGAGACCAGAGGTATAAGGAAATGGAGACAGTTCAATCAAAACTTCCAAAACAGCACTCCAAAAAAATTTTTTTTTCTTTTTTGTGCTTTACAGGAAGAAAAAATTAGCATCTTCATGGACATCATAGAACAGAAATTACCATAAACACCTATGTGAGTATACATTCAAACACCATCATCAACAGTTTTTCTTCTCCCTTATCCTTTCAACTCACCCTGGTATCAAAGACAGACAGAAATCAAGTATCTATCTTTTTGTGGCTTAGACATCCTAGTCTCTCAATCTTTAAGAAAAATGTATCACCTTCTGCTGAATGTTCTCTGGTAAGATTAATAGGCTTTCCAAAATTGTTATGAATGAAACATTAAAACTAAACACTAATATTGAGATAAAGCTAAGAGAAACTGCTCTTTTCTGTAAATGTTTGAAGTGATGTATAAGCTGTCTCTTACAGATCAGCTCTCCACTAAAACTTCAGGTTTAGGCAAGGGACTCACTGATAGAGCAAGGGGTTTTTATCTTGATTGGAAGAACAGCCTGGGAGTCATCACACGAGCTCTGGACACTGAAGTTAAGAACTGAACGTCTAAGATAAACCTTGTTTCTTCCTGCAGTCAGATACATATGCAGCCTGAATGGATTCCACCTAAGACCTGAATCACTCTCCAGCAGTATTTACTTTCCTCCATAGAGAGCCAGTAGAGCTTAGGCTTCTGATACCTTCCAACACACAAATTGTGGCCACTTCTGTGTCTTCTGTCGTAACCAGGAGATTCTCTAAATTATGCAATTGTAATGGTGATCACGTATAATTTACTTGGTATGAGTAAGCACTTGCATACACCACTTGCCCAAAGTCATTGATTCACCTAACTTCTATGAGGGATCAAAAGCCAGGAGGTAAAATGCACTTGCTTAAATGTTACTAGCTTACAGAGCTGACTGTAAGACCAATTTTAAGAAAGAATGTAACTAACTCAGAAAAAACAGTACGGTACCCTAGATAGGATTCAAAATGGACACAACTAGAATAGACCTGTACAAAAATCTGTTTCAGTTAAACTTCAAATGACTTATGAGGAACACACATTTACAGTAATAAGAAAGAGCAGTACTTTTTTTTTTTCTCTTCTGCAGCCCATGCCAAAGCCTGTGTACGAGGGCTACGTGCTTTTCAGAGGGAAAACCTGAAGGACTGAAGAATTTGCTCATTTCTATGGCCTTTTAAAGAAGGGTCCTTTTCATACCCATATTCAACACTACAAACTTGTATTTAGCCTGTGTGGCTGGGAATGTTTATGTTTTTAGAACACCGTGTTAGAACAGTATTCAATTTGTGAGATTTGAAAGCAGCACCTCTGGCAAATATTGCCATGCTTACATTGACTACTACATTAATTTCACAGGCATTAGCTATCAATTAAACCTTTGGTAAGGGCAAAGACACAAGGATTGTGCTTTTTCTGAAACAAAGCGTGCTCATCCAAGGTTTGTCTCCTTCACAGAACAAGCAAAAGAGCTACTACTACTCTAAACGTAACAAAAATTTCTTAAGGTCCCCAGAATTGTGCCTCTTCTGTTACTGTGGGAGAAACAAAAACCAGAGCAGTCAGTCATCCCTGCTTTCCTTTCATTTTTGTGACTGAATGTCCCTGATTCCTGAACATAAGGAAATTTCCACCAGCGTCAAGATTCTCCAAGGAAACAAACTTGGTCTGGGACACTACAAAGATATGAAATTTCATAGACTTTAAAAGCAGCAGCGAGGTCTGAGTTTTGTATGGAGATATTAGACAGAGTAAAATATTTTCATGGTTCAAAACTGCACCAGGGGAGATGTAGACTGACACGAGGAAGCATTTCTTTACTGCGATAGTGGTCAAACACTGGGACAGGTTTCCTAGAGACGTGGTCAGTGCCTCAAGCCTGTCGGTGTTTGAGGTATTTGGGCAATACCCTTAACAACTTGTTTTAACTTTTGGTCATCCCTGAATTGGCCAGGCAGTTGGACTACATGATTGTTTTAAGTCCCTTAAAACTGAGATAGCCTAGTCTATGAACAGTATTCCAACGATATTTAGTCAGTAAATTAAATATAATTTTAAACAGTTTTTAGTAGAGTAATTAATGGGTGTATATTTAGCACTCAGATAAAAAACATGAAGACTTCTGGAAAACTTTCTTTACACAAGCAGACGTGTCTATAATCAAGTTTGCGCTATCACATGATAATTATATTTTAACAAGTCCCAAAGATTTGCTTATACAACTGTCAGAGGGACACACCAGCTGATTCTCACACGCTTTTTACTGTTATCCTGATTCTATTTACCCAGGAAAAGTGCCAGTTTAAGAGCTGAGCAATGAAGGGGTAGAGCTAATCCCACAGGCAACCCCGCACTGCAGCACGCAGCAACTGACTGACGGATGTTTCTCCCCGCCGAAAGGTGCTCTCGCTAGTGGACCGGTACTTTTGCCCGAAACCCCGGCCCAACGTCCAAAGAGACCTTTGCTCCCTCCCCGCCTCACCATGAAAAAACATGCCGTCGACGTGATTTAAGAAGCTACAAGCTGCCCACCCATCTCGGCGCCCTTGTTCCTGGACGCACATTTCCAGCCCAGCCCTGATCGTCCCCGATGAGGCACCTGGACAAACCCAGCACCCGCCGCTACCGCCCCGGGGGGCCCCGCGGTACCTGGTTGTGGTGCAGGTGGGTCAGCGGCAGCAGGGAGCTCAGGGCCGGCGCGGCGCCGAGCTGTTGCAGCAGAGAGGAGAGCTGTCCAGCCGACAGGCTGTGGTTGGCCCCGAAGACGCGCAACACATCGTCGGCAAAGGTCACCGCGGCCGGGGCGCCCCGCGCCGCCGCTGAGCGTGTGAGCATCTCCAGGCCCGCTGGACGCTGCAAGCTCAAGCTTAGCGCTCAGCACAGCGCAACCCCTCCGCACCGCCCTCGCGCTGCCGCCGCTCTGCCCACGCACCCGCGGGGCGGGAAAGACGTCCGCCCAGCTCGGCCCCTCCCCGGGGCGTAGTAGGGAGACGGGGCGGGCAGCGAGAGCGCCCGCACGGCTCCCGACAGCGTGGGCGTCGTTCTACCGCGACAATCCCCCTGCCCCTGCGGGTGTCGTCCCGCTTTTCGGCCCTCGATGTGGTATCGGGCTCTTTCACGTGTCAACTTAGCCCCACAGGGCCTCCCCGCAACGCTGTGTCACAACAGAAAGGTGGTACGGGGCTGCCCAGAGATAGCCCCACGTGCTGGCAAAGGGGAAAGCTGCAAAATTCCTGGCTGCTGCCAGCCGTGGCCCAGGGGTCACAAAACCATCAGATACATCCGTGGAGGCACACAGTCTTTCCTGAACTGTTCCAGGTGCTGTTCCCCCAGGTATAAACCTGCTGAGCTTGGCCGGGCACCCTTCCCCTATGTGCCATGCAGCACCCCCCTCCCACCCGGTCATACAAAGGCTCCGCGCCCACCCTCGGTGACCAACAAAGCATCAGATAGGATAGTCGAGGCCAAGGTTCAGGCCCAGACCAGTCACAGAGGCAGGTACAACCCAGCTGCACACACCTCACCAGCAATATCACCCCAGTTAAGGCACCTGGACCTTGGAATGATCCGTGCAGTTGGCAGCGAGTTAAGCAACTTTCTGCTCTCAGGCCACCTACCCCCATTTGAACACAAAGCTGTTATTTACTACAGCAGTTTAGGAAGTTTTAAAGCACACAAAAAGGCATGTGATTTGACACCTCCTATTTAACAGAGAAAATTGTGACTGGTCACAGGTATATTTCTGGGGGTTGTAACTTAAGTGGTTTAGATCAAAATCCCCATGTTCCAGGACAGCAGCCATATAGCAGCTCTAACTCAGGAGAAATTTGTACTGTTAACCTATTCTGTAACTGCCCACTACAAAGTTGCTTATATAGACCTGTAGTGGGCAGAGTTAGCATATTTTTTAAACTATGTAATTTGTAAACATATTCTCCTTTAGACCTCTGAGGAACTGTGCTGAATTACATGAGCTGAGACACTGACCCCAATTCCAAATTTTCTAAAACCAGAACTCCGTACTGTGTTTGTGAAGCAGCCTGGATAACAGCACTATGAAGGAGGTTTGGTTAAAGATACTTTACAAGCAGCAAAATTCGTTTGGATAAATTCTTCATAAACAACTTCCATACCACAACGAACAAAGCATCTAGAAGGAAGGGGGGAAAAAAAAGCCAGCAACATAACCTGCTGGGGGGCAGTGGAATCTGGTGAGTGCTATTGTCATATAAATGCTACCATGGGAATACCTAGGTGGTGGTCTTTCTGAATTAGAGTCTGAATAGCTGCTAGGATACTTTCATGCTTCCCTCATATTTGGCTGGTGGCAATTAAAACAGTCCCAGCACAATTTAGTTACAGGTTGTTCCAAATGACGGCCCCATCTGCACTGGTTATACCACCAGCCGCGGCTGAAGATGTTCCACCCTACCCACCTCTCATTTGTGAGTGCATTTTGGGTCTCTTCTTGAGGAATCAACACAGGGAATCACATTCATCTTTAGGTAACAGCTATGTCAGTATGGCACTTCCTATACTTTGACATGAAGAAGCTGTTTCTAAACACAGCTCTAGTAACAATTGATTATCAAAGGCATTCTGAAATTTAAAGAAGTCTACATTTGAAAGAGTGACTTATGGCAAGTAGATAAATAGGAAACAACTGCAAACTGGTTAAAACAGGAAAATCAAAACATCCGGCTTGTTGCATCAAAAAGATTTGTTACTGCTCTGCTGTGCAGGGCCAAAGGGTTAATCTCAAAATTTATTATAATAGTTCCTTTTTAATCAGTAACAGAAATAAAGGAATATTTAAATTAGTGCAATTAAGCAATCCCCTCTTTGCATAATTTCTTAGGACCGTATTTGCCTAATGCTAGAAAGTTCAAGGAATTCCTGGATAATTCCATTAAGAATTATTCTGTTGCCAGTCCTCTGCAGAATGAAAATTCTGCTCTGTTTGAAACACAGCCAAAATTTTCCTTAAGGAGTGGTACATTCATACTGCTCTAGTTCAAAATAAAAACCAAAAAGTTCTTGACACTGTTACTGAAAAAGACTGCAAGAGCTAGAAGGGCATAATAACAATAGGTCATTGTGCTTTTCGAAGTGTATATACAGGACTACTCCACATTTTGTGTATGTTCTTGTGATGTACAGACTCAGTCAGAAAGATCTGTGCCTGATAAAGCTTAGCCAAATACTAACAGAGCCAAATTCTCTTTCTCAAACTGACAGAACAATCTGTTTGTCCCAAGTACCTCCCAACAGTACTTCACGGTCCTGATTCACTATTGTGTTGGGCTTTTTTCCTGCTTTCGTTACACCTGTGAAATGTTACAATCACATTTAAACCACAAGGTGCTGATGCACTAGATGGTGACTGCCAGTGGGCAAGATAATCACCTCCAATCTTCTAAAGGGGCCAAATCCCCTCTGAAGTGGGTTTTCTTAGGAAGTTTAGTGAAACTGTAGCTAATTGCACCAAAGCTATCAGGATCTGTAATCGTATTTATTATTTACTTATCTCAAAGTCAGAAGGACCCTCTCTACTGTTATTCAAAGTAATTGAAATAAACAATTTGAAAACAGCAGTCAGATTATGTCATGTGGCAGGTAAAATAGACACACTCATCCCTTGTATCAAAATTTGCACCCTTTTTCTCTCAAGTTTTAATTAGATTAACTACTTAAATAGGATTAAAACATGATATCCTGTAACTAAACACTCTTGAATAAAATGACATATAGTAGTGGATATTTCAGCTTTATGATCCTCGGGGTCCCTTCCAACCCTTGCCATTCTAGGGAAACTATCTAGGTAGACACGTATAAATATCAGACTCACATTTTTTAAAAACTTTTTTTCCCCCTAGGTAGATCTTTTTACTATGGTAAGTGAATTCCCAGCAGCCCTGTATGTGCTTTTTTAACTTGGCCAGGCAGACTCACTCATGGCCTCTGTATTTTAACTTCAGGTCTCACAGGCAAATAATTTGGAGAATTAATAGGGTGCTAACATAGATACTCAGTTTTCAGTATTGCCAGCTCCGGAACCTTGCGCTTCTCAATTCTGCATTCTCACCTCCTATTGGTACAGTAAAACATTCAAAGGGAAAAGAGGTATCTCAAGTTTTACAGAAAAGTTTGATTCTAACTTTAATAATGAAGTCGAAGTGCAAGGGGCATGATATAGATCTCAAAGTATGAGATCTATAATGGCATTGCTATGGTAAATCAATCATAATGTGATTCTTTTCTGAGGCTGTACTATAGGTACCATTTGTGTATTGTTTACTATACTGGAAGCTTGGCTCACACAAAAGGTTAACATTATGCAACAGATTTCATCCAGCAAGAAGCATTACTTGTTCTACAACCCTCCACTAGCCAGTTCATTAGCTCTCTCTCTCTCTCTGTGAAACTGTAAAATACCCTGCTTCCGATAAGAAATGTGATCCATTTGCTCCTTAGGACTAACTACGCAAGCAACTTTAAAAACAAAATCTCTATTAATAAAACAAACTATCATCTGACCTGCTTACATTTTTAAATAACAACATAGAGAGATATTTAAGGATCTTCAATCACAACAAGAATAAGAGTTCTCTTTAACAGAGATAACTTAATCTCTGTATCTTCAGTTTATAGCTGCTTATTAGAAAAGTAAGCTTAATAAAATTCCACTGACACTTTAGAAATATTATCTGTCCCCACCTAGCTAGCATAAGGTCAAGACTATCTAGATCACATTTCTAGTGTCAAAGATTAAAGTCGGTTTTAATCTAAAGTTTTGGCCTAGGGATATCTCTAATTTTCAGTCGGTAAACAGGCTTTTAACTTACAAACCCAGAAGCTGTTGGACTACACAATGAAGTCAGCTAGTGTCTTCTGAAGAGCTGAGCCAGCCTGTAGCAGCTGTGGAGCATGACTCAAAGTACCCAAGATAGGTGTGCAGAGAGATAGGAAGTAATAAACTTTCTTAAAAGACGGCGGTATTCACTGTGAAGACAAGTACTGTTCGTGTTTCCTTGCACTGCTCAAATAATCTTTATCAGAAGATTACTTTTCTGGAAAACATACAGGTCTCTTGAAATTTTGAAAAAACTTTTTAAAAAGCAAAAAGACACTACACATTCTTATCAATAAAGCTTCATTTTGTAACAAGAGGAGCGTTCAGAAGTGTGGAGTGCTTTGTCAAGGTAGCCTTATTTTGAACTGCAGTAGTATAAAAAATAATTTTTACATTTACAAATTCAAAGTAAATTATTTCAGCTATTCGCCCCAAGTCTTAAAAACACAATTTGAAACTTAAATTTTCTCTTTTTCAAAAATTAGACCAAACCCAACCTTAAGGTCTCAAAATCACTGATGAAACAATTCATGTTTTAGCCTTGAGCAAAGAAGACATCTTAAGGGGATCTTACTGATGTTTTTAAAGATCTTAAGTGTAGGAGATGAGGAAATAGCCTCTTTTCAGTTGTCTGTGGAGACAGGACAAGGGGCAATGGCTTCAAGTTGGAGCACAGGAAGTTCCACAACAACATGCGGAAGAACTTTTTCACAGTCAGGGTGACAGAGCCCTGGGACAGGCTGCCCGGGGGGTTGTGGAGTCTCCTTCTCTGTAGATACTCAAGACCCATCTGGACATGCACCTGTGCAATCTGTCCTAGGGAACCTGCTTTGGCAGGGGGGTTGGACCCAATGATCTCTCAAGGTCCCTTCCAATCCCTAAGATTCTGTGATTCTGTAATTCTGTTTTGGAGGAACGTGTCTAGAGAGTAGTGACCTCTTACCTGGTGGTGACCTTTAAATCCACCAAAGGATTCTGAGGAGGGTCAGTACTTGATTGAAAGCTACAAGCCCAGATTATATTGACATAACTCCACTGAATTGTATGTATCTAAAGAACAAGGGTTACCACAGAATAAAGAAGTCATATGTCAATATTAGTATGATTAGATAAGCAAAGTAGTGTCAGCAGGATGTCCGAGACACAACATGCTGGCGTTGTATATTACAGGCTGGATTCTGCAGGGATCAAGATGAACTCTGAAAGACAGCAAAGCTAAAGCAGCTGCAGGAGTAAATTAGGGATTTTTTTTTCCTCAAAATCCAATAGGGTGAAATAAATAGTTTCCAGGGGAGGGGACAGACACAGACAGAACACAGAAACACACAGGCACACAGATACCAGCTCCCATTACAGCACCTGTGAATAAAACAGTTGTTCTAGACACTTTACTAGGTCACTGGCCTTCATACAATCTGTACCTTCATTTGTTTCTTAGAAATACAGCAGCAAAACATGCTTGAATAAGCAAATTCTTTCTGAAAACATGAAAACTCAACTCTAGGTTTGCAAATTGTGTCAGTATGCTTAGAAGACCGCCAAAATAGATGCTATACAAGCCCCTAGGATTGACAAATGTGTATTGAACCAGCATTACTTTTCAACAACTACTATAAGGGGGGAAAGAAAAGGTGCTATAAGATAGAAGATATCTTACTTCAGTGGAAAACCACACTTGCAGCTAAGACTTTCCTAGTTTGTGATGCAGTGGAGTATCATACAGATTCAGGTCTCTCAGTCACTTCTCTTCAAAACTTAACACCAAAATTTTACAGTTTCCAATTAACAGACAGTACTTCAAGCCTGTACTTTTTCCATGCCAGGTTTAAATTCAGGATATACTTATAACTGTGGTGCTTTAATCTATTAAAATAATATCCCCCAAATAACAAAAGTTTTTAAATATGAGACATGACTCAGTCAAATACTACTTCAATCATTTGGGGGATATTGAACACAGAAAGCCTCAGTTGTAACTCCATCCTAGGTGCATTTCTGCATCTAACTGCAGTTGTTTGCAAGTAAAAAAGTGTGTTCTCATGTTTTCAAAGATATTTTGTATCATTCTGTTGCAAGACCAGCAGCATTATCACAAGGGAGCACCAGTTGCACACAGTTCACGGCAGCTTTGAACTCTGTGCTTTCCTGAACTTGTTACAAATATTTGTTGCCTAGATTAACATTCAAACTCTGCCTGGCAGGAAAATAGTTTTTATTTCGTTGAAAAGTTATTAGAAAACAGGCTTTCTAAAGCTCTCTCACCTCATAATTATGTGGCAGAATACAGTCACAGGATGCCTTTGAGGCTAAATAAGAACTAAACAGGATCGAATATTTATACTGATAAAACACGGAGGTACCTCAGACAGGATGTTATAAATGAGAAAAGGGCATGAACCCTTACATACATATATATATACAGATATAAAACAGTTCTGCATGAGTTTGCCTACTGACAACCTTATACAAATTTGGATATCATACACACCAAAGTGAAGCTTCTAACACCATAGCAGATCAATTCAAGGCAGTTCCAATTTCATCTTGAAGTTTATCAAACCTGAAGCATTACATGAATTACTATGCATTACATGAATCCATTTCCATGCTTATTTCACTAAATATGAAAGTGCATAAACACAAACAAGAGTAGTGTTTGGAACATTCTACTGCTAAATAATAGTTAAATCTTTAAAATATGCAGCCAGAGGTACAAGAATACCCATAGGCCATGCACAGAACTTCAAACTTAGGGTCTGAAGTATCTAGTAAAGAAAGAAGAAAATATTATATTCAGTTTTATTGTAAATTTTTAACTTTTTAATCTTTTTAAAAAACTGAAAATTCTATTTTAGGAATCTGAAAAGTAATAGTAACTTACGTATTTCAAGTATTTTCAGACTGCTCATTCCTTAAAGGACAATATATGCAATGCAGTGGAACAGAGAGCTCTTACTATTTTCGACGACCTGTACATTTTCAAGGAGGGCATAGATGCCTCTGACTTCAGGGATATAACTGAGCTGATGCTTGTGTGCTAAAAGTCAGTGGAGTGGAATAAGCCCTGCCAAAGGGTAAAGCTGACACTAGGTCTTCTTTCAGCAACTACAGCAGAAGCACTGAACAAATACCTGTTTCAGCTACATGTTTAATCAATAAATTGATTCAACTTATGTAACAGCACATTCTAGAGCTCACTGGAGTTTTTTGGGAAAAAGATCCTCTGTGAGGGTTCCTCACGTGCTGAAACAATACTTCCTAGAGGCAAGTAGGTGTTCATCAATACTCATTCATTGGTTTTTCCTTTCCCCAACAGATTTTCTAGTTGAGCAGACTATTGCAGTATCCACCCTTCCCACAGTGCCTTCTTTCCCAAGTTACACTGCTCTGTTGACAAACTAGGAAAGGATATACAAAATACACATATTCCCTTGGCATTCTCACTGAACACTAGAAGAAAGTTGTGTATATGCACAGTGGCATTTCAGTATTATTTGACTAACTCATCTGCAATAGCCTTTGACAGCATAAAGTGTAAGTTTGAACCTTCTCTCACTGGCATATAAAGTGTCAAAATGTTAATGGAAAAGTTATTTCTAACAAGTATTTAACCTACACCTATCTTAACAGTAGTGGTGATTTTCAGATTTGAACCCTTACTGTTTACGTAGGAGTTTCTAACACCATTTGTAACTTTCACAATGGCACACCTGTGTTTAGAGTTTTATTTAGTACTGGAGCTGGATGTTACAGTATGTGTTTGTGTGCTTTTGGGGTTATTTGGGGGGAAGGCTGGGGAGGAGAGGCATGAAGGAAAACTGTAAGCAACAGTAGATCCTTCTCATATTCAACTATTCAACAGGGTTTGCTCTAAAATCTCATGCCCTCATTTAGGCCTAATGCAATTAACTCTAGCTTACTGAGGCAGGGGTACTGCCAGCTCTGCTGAGTAGTCTTTATACACAATGTGTACAGAAGGCCAAGGTTGAACTCATGAACATACAGGTGCACTGATTTTAAGGCAGTCAGGAATTTATAGAACCAGAAAAGTTCTATGAGAAAAAAGGAAAAAAAAAAACCCACCAGCTTAAAAGCACTTTATATGAACTTATCAGGTCAGAATACTGGAAAGCCTCCACAGAACCACTGCCTTTTGTTTATCACAACCCAAACATGGAAACGAGTGACTGAAGCCTTTTAAAGATTTTAAAAGTGAGGAAAAAATCCACCACAACCTTCCAAATTTACTATCAGTTATAGTATAGAAAGTGTTAAAATAGCTAAAGGATAACACAAGATAAACATTTGGCAGAGAATACAGAACAGGTTAGAGGTTAAAGAAAAAAATAAAAGAGGCTCAGGGATTTGCAGCTGTAAGTTACATAAAAAAAATTACCAAAAAATAAAGATCAGACAACTAATTCAATACCAGTAACTTGAAGAAACTGGCTGCAAAAGAGTTCAGTAATTTTACAGCTCAATTCACACATTGGTTTCTTACCATCCTGTCTTGGATTCGGCTAGGATGGGGTTAATTTTCACCAGAAGCTTGGTGTCACCTGTCCAGCCTGGACAGGTGACCCAAACTAATCAGAGGGGGTATTCCATACCATATGACATCATGCTCAGTATAAGAGTGGGACAGTTAGGGAAGAGTGATTCTGCTCCAGCACGTGCAGCTCTGCAACTCCCCTGCTTCAGAACAGCTCTGAGCTGTACAGAGTTGTGTGGTTCAGTGAGAAATTGCACTGTGTATCATCAGTTTCGTATATTCTTAGTCCTATTGTTGTTATTTCTACTTATCTCTCCTGTCCTAGTAAACTGCCCAACCCCCGAGGTCCGAGGTTTGCCTTTGTTTCCCATTCTCCTCCCCATCCTGCGGGGGGAGAGGGTTGGGTGCAAGCAGCCGCGGAGTGCTCTGCTGCTGGTTGTGGTTAAACCACGACACAACCAAACTAAAATGCTGTAAAGGATTTATAGTCCTTTAAGCTCTCTGAAGACCAAATAAATTATATTACATCAATTTATACTTTTCTGGGATAAATCAGAGTAGAATCTCTCTGGCAAAGCAGAACAGAGAACATATAATCACAATTTACAAGTAAAAAATTAAGTCCCACAGTCTATTAGCTTGGACTACAAAAGGTGTCCTCTCAAGCAAGACCATCAAGGAGAAAAGAAACTTGAGTTTGGGTTGGCTTGCTCTCCATTTCTGCAAGATCGTAAGGCATATATGTTTCCAGGCCTGCAGAAACAGAAAATAAAATTGCTATAGCTGAGGAAATGGCCTCTCTATATCCACCTCTCTAGCTTTCAAAATATACAAACATGAGCAAGTTCTAATGTGTTTTTTTTAAAAAAGCTTATTTTTAGCACACAAATATGGGAAGAACTGAAAGACTAAAAAATGCTAACTGTAAAGGAATCGACTTTTTAAAAAGCGCAACAATCAAAAAGTAAATGGCCCTAAGGAACTGCCCTAGAAATGGTTAATTATGCGGGTGGGTACAGACTATATGTTACAGCACAGCACAACCAGTGAGAAAGCTTCCTAAACAAACTGTTCTCTGCTGCCCAACACTACATAGTTGTGGAGATTCCTAACATAGTTGCTGTGGGTTAACTATGATCCTTTAGGAGAGATTCACCATTTAATCCCTGTAGGTAAAGACAGTTTCAGTCCTCCCTAAAGGGCAACTGAAGCAATATCTTAATAACAATAGGCACTTCAAGTCCGACCTTCATCTGAGAATTTTAAGAACAGTGAGTTTAATGAGGCATCTTCCCAAAACCTGGAGGTGAAGGAACTACATTAGTTTTTTACAGACTGGGAAGCTCACAAATAGTGAAGTTCAATGATTTAAGTGTAAACAAGTGCACGGATTCCACTTTGACTCCTACTTTGACACCCATCCTGCTCTATAGAGCAGGTCTTGTACAAATACTATTTAACAAAGGCAAAGCTGTGTATAGTTTGAATTCCTAAACAAGAGAAGCAAAAAGGCTGAAGTCAAAATTCATGAAGCATGTTAAGCATTTTATGAAGACTTTTTTTTTTTTAATAAATCCATTTCAGGACACAGAAAACCATGATAGGGAGACATTGCAATTTTGTTGCTTGGGAGCAAGAAAACAAAGTTAAACAACCTGGAAAAGCACTAGAATCTACTATTCCTTTAACATGTTACTTATTGGTGGTAAGAGATGACGCTCTAACAGTTCCAAATTTCTAGTTCATCTCTTCTATAGGAAAAGTACTCACAATTAGCACCTGTAAGAAACAACAGGCAAAGGATTTCATCTATGGCAAAGCTGCAAACATCACAGAAATATCTGCCATCAGGTCAAATGGCAGCTACCCAGAGGCCAGACAAGTTTTCTCTGAAAGAGCAGCTGAAGCACAACATTAAATAGTGATCTTTGGATTTCACAACATAGAAAGAATAGGAAGGGAAGGATGTGGAAAGCATAAAATAACTATTTGGGAGGCAGGTAAGGTAATGTTGAATCTGTAACCACATTGGAAGAGGAATCCAAAATTAAATAATGGATCTCAAACGTTGGGCCTGTTCCCTCCGCCCCCCGCCATGGTTTTGTCATTTCCAACACATTTATCGCAGTAAGAAACATAGTTATACTGAGTCCTGACTTAAGCACTCAGATGTTGTTTAAGAAACCTGAAACAAGATCAACACAGACTGAGAATATCAGCAGCTGTCAGAAACATAAGTGTTCAAGAGCAAGAACAGCCAACTTGTTCCTATAGTACCCATCACAGATACCAGCTCAGAGCTAGTACTTAGCATCATGTACTACCTTATTCTGCTCAATTTGTATACAGAACATTATTAGAGAGCAGAGAGAACAGATTCATTTCTTTGAATTGGTATACCTTCTAATGCTTTAATGTGCTAAATTTTTCAGAGAATTTGAACAATATTAGTGAAGTATCCCACATTACATCATGAAAGGTCCAAGAACACACACAAACTTTGCATTGTAAAATTCAGTGACATTTTAGGAACGTGTAAGGCCTGAACCCTTAAAAAGTGCCATGCAGTGTCACATGTTTCACACTGTAAGGGTATTTCATTGACATTTTAGCATCCTTTTTTCCCTCCCAATAAGCACTTAAAATTTTTGTTGTAATGAAAAATACTGCTTTAATTATAGATTAATTATTCAATGTACAACACATTCAACATGGATTTGCTTATACCCATCTAAGTGACTGAAAGTAACAAATAAAGTTCAGATAATTTAGTGATAAATATACATACCTTCATTTATGGAGAAGAGATTCCATCAGTGACAGCAAATAAATATTGTGACTATGTACTTAAATATTTGCATCTCAACACTTTTGTCTTCTCAGACAGTCTATTTTCCTCACTGCTTATAAAGCAAACCTTTCCCCTCTCCGTCCTTCACTTGACTTCATAGTAATATGAGAGAGTTTGAAATCTGAACAAAACCTCCTTGTCCCAAGAGTACAAGGGGCGGAGGAAGACACAGCTAGAGCAATAGGTTATTCTTAGTTCCTTACACCACTCCCTTTAACCAAAGACAAAGGACAGGACACTAAAGAGGCCGTTCAAGGGCAGCTATTCCTGGATCACTTGTCTCCAGCTCCTTCTCCATACTTTGTTATGGAGTTTTCTGGTGAGTGGACAGCAAATTGCTAGTTATTTCAGTGTATTTTTTATAAAATATTAGAGCGCTATGAGCCTATGTTGTTGGCTACTAAAAATACTGGAAAGAGGTGTTAGCCTTATGATGGAAAAATGCAATAATTAACGCCTGTCCTAATATTATTCACACACAATGGTGACTTCAATGTTGCCAGGTAGAAGTTTTACATATATATAACTTTGTTTTTGGTCTTTTTAATAAAACAATAGGATTTGATTCTGAAATATCTGTCAAGGATATGGTCAGAAGCAGGAGGAGTTGATCATCATGCTAAATTGAAGGAAAAAAATCTTCATCTCCTGCTACAAGACTCAAGAAATAAATAACATCAACTGTGAAGCTATTCCCATGTTCAATATGTGAAAACAACTGTCGACAAGAAAGATTGTGTTTAACAACTGAAACACTTCCAAATGATTTATCCAAAATAAACTTCCATCAAAAGCTACTATGAACAGTTACTCAGCTTTTAAAAATGAGCAATTGCTCTGGTTTTAAAACCATTTCACATTCTTGAATTGAAACTTCAGGTTTTACATTGTTTTAATATCATTATCCGCTATTGTGCTTTACACTGAACAGACTAAGGCTTTGACTCATTAAAACCAAAGAAAAACTCATCCCATCTTAACAACCAGCAGGATCTTGTAGCTTATGTTATAGGGACTTAACAACAAGGCACTTTCCCTCTCTCCCATCCTGCTTAATTTGTAAGGAGAAATAAAACTATTTAGAAAACAAAGCAACACTGTAAGGTCTATTGTTTCACCACTTCTAGGAGATGTACAGAGACAACAGAGAGTCAAGGATATGGCAAATAGAACAGTCATAGATGTCTGTTAGACAACAAAGGGACAAAGCACAAAGTTGGGGACATACATCAACGGAAGATGCGATAAGCAAGTGTGCTGCTGAGCGGGGAACTGGAATCAGCCTGAAAAAGTCAATGTGGTGTTACCTTAAATAGTGTTCTCACTTGCTCCCTATCAAGTTTTGTACAAAATCAAACACATTTCACACAGTAAGGGCTCATGACTATATTGCACTTTTTATTTTAATCTGTGTGACACTTATCTGCTTTTTTAGGGCATTACCTTTTAGTCCTGTCACAGCAAACCCACAATATCAGCTCCTGCCAAGAGGAGGAGATTCACAGCTGTCCTCTTGGCCTGCCCCCACCCTGAAATCCCAGCACCCTGCTGATCAACAGCAAGGGTTGCACCCATGCAGTTTGTTCTGTTCTGACAGGTGCTGGTATTTGGCAGCATTCCCAGCAAGCAGACAGCTGCAGAGATAGGAAGACTTGCCTGCAAATCAGAAAGCCAAGCTCACGGAAAACATATAAGGATCCAGAGACTGCAAAGGTGTTAAACTCCTTCTCTGTTTTCCACAATCCTGAAACAGTCAAAGGCTGCTCAGAACTGTGCTGGCTGCCAGCAGTTGCAGGCAATTTTGCATAGGATAGAATATCAACAAGACAAAATTTAATTTGAAATTAACAATAGCCAAATATTTACCTGAAAACCTAGAGGATGCCCCTTAGCTCTTCATCATCTTCCAGCTCCTGACAGACTTATTCAAGCTGTCCAAATTATGCTATCTAGATTAGCTGTAGTTCCAGATCTGGCTTGAAGCAATACACCTACAGTCTTTCCTCTAAACAAAGTCTATCCTCCAACATCAGACACAAGCCCTCCACTTTCTTCTGGAATTGCAAGGGTTGTTTTGCTTCAATTACTTAACAACTGTGACCCTCGTGCCACACCAACAAGACTCCCTTGAAGCTGCTAGCAACACTAAAGACAATCCACTTGCAAAATTGAGCTTTCTTTCAAAATCATCATGTTTAAATGCTGAGGATCCCATATGTAAGCAGCACACAGAGCAGCAAGGAAAGTTATTTCTGCTTTTACTCTCCCGGCTGATACATTTCCAGAACATCAGCATAACAGCAGTCCTCAGTGAGTTTGGGTTAAACTTAAGCAAGAAAGGATAATTCTCCATTTAAATCAGTTTGAACCTCAGCTTACTAATGTTTTTGCTGCCTAAACATAGACAGCAATGCTCAAAACACAGTTGCCATAATCAAGGAGAGACGCCGGGAGAAGTTACTTTGTCTTCTCAGCCAACTTTATCTCCTTTTGGAACATCACCTTGCACTGGACTGATGCTACTCCTGCTTATTTACTTTACACTAAACAAAGTTATTTTATCAGGAGACCTACGCATGTAGCCTACCAAACCATGGACAGATTCATTCTCCATAAAAATTTGTCTAAAATTCTGTTTTCAAAAAAATCATTCTGTTATCCTATCTCAAATTGCAGCTTTGTCTTTTTGGGCAGGGCTTTGCCATAGAAAATGGGCATCGTGGAAGCAGCACGCTATTGTCAGGAAAAGCACTGTATGCTTCTTCCATCAGAATCACACTAGATTATTTGCAGCTACTTGAATATTGCAAGAAGATTCATCAAAGCAAAAGCATTTTGTCCTTCTAAGACATATAATCAATATGGATACATCTATTCCAAAACTGCACATGCAGCTTGCACAAATGTAAAAACTATGTACGGTTTAGGACCATATAAACATGGAACCTGTTGGCTGGGATGACCTGAGACTCCACAGGGTAGTCTTGAATTACTTTAAAATTCTTAATACTGCATATGGGATGGAACTGTAAAAGAAATCAGAGTAAATATAGACTGATCAATAGGATTTGTAATATTTGTCCTTAGCTATACAAAGTAAAGTCTCAGTTTAGATCAATCACATAGGCCTTTTATTAAATGAGATGTATCTTCAAGTCAGAGTTTGTCAAACACCAATAGACACATTCATAAAATCTACTATTTCTCATGGAAGTAAATTAAGTCTGTCATTACAGTGATAAGATAAAGCACATCCTGGCAAAGCTGCTCTTTTTTATAGTATAGACACCAAATGCTAGTTAAGGTTGGGGCTTTAATACACTGAAAACAGTCACTGAACACTTGCTGGGCAAAGAGCTAATATAACTCATTTACATTGGGGTTAAACATGGCAGTTTCTAATCCACAGAAAGCTGTTCCTAGTTAGATAGCAACCATGCTGTACAGTTAAACTAGAAACCAGGATCTGAAAGTTTCCATATGTGAGTGGGGTGATGGTTTATTTTTAGCACAGTCTATAGGGCTGATTTTAACACCTTAAGCCCAGCCCAGACAACAAAAACATACAAGCAGCACGCAACTAGCTACTCACACTACTGCGTTAGTGAAAAAATCTGTACTCCTAAAATCTCTTGGAGAGAGACAGGTAGGGTAAACAAGATAGTTGCATTATCATTTTATCCCTGTGCTAGCATTTGCCTCTGTGCTAGTATTTGCATTAATTGTCTAAGGAACTACAGGCCTAATGAAATAATTCACCTACGAACCCAGATCTGAGTTTCTGCCATACCAACCATGTCTTTCAGTCACTTACTGGGAACGCCTAGTACGTCAGCCTTTCACTGAGTACTTATTAAGAAGCCATTAATTACCATGTACCCAAGTGCTAGAGTATTTCAGTTCCCTCTGCTCTGATACTAGTACTGCTGTTCTCGATAAACCAGAACTGCAGGTAATCTGGCTTTATGACAGACTGTATATTTGGTTTTAGTGATAGAATCTCGCTGTGCTGAATGTTTTATAAGAAACATGCTGTTAAAAGGACAATTTGAAACTTTTTGAATTGTTTGGACAACTGAAAACTTGGCTGTCCCTGTTGTGGCCTTCCCTCTGCACAAACACAGCAACTCCGAGAAAGTATAAAATTATTTTGACACTACAAAGCAGTAACTTCAGTTTTATTGTGAAGATTTACTTTAGAAATTAGGCAATATTCTTCCTCACGTCCAGTTCCACAGCACCCTTTTCTCCAGTCTACCTCCTTTCCCTGACTCCTCTTCCGCATCCTTTTCCAACCCAAAGAGGGCTTCTGCTTCACACCATCATCATATCCTCTCTTCTGCTGCTGTTTCAGTCCTCCAGCTCTAACAGTACAGGCGCTGAGACCAAACTGACAATCCAGGCCACTTAGCCTATAGCTTCTCAGGTGTCCTTAAGCTATGCTCCTAGTTCCAGAAGCCAGTAAAGATAAACCAGCACCTGGGCTCCAAGCCATGACTGCCTCATCTGTGACACAATTATGTCTCAATCATTGGGAAATAAACATGACAACTTTCAGACACATTTTATGGATGCCTAAATTTACAAAGCCTTCCTCCCACGTTAAAGTAAACAAACCTAACATTTTGACTCTAGATTTTCAAGTGGAGATACCTAGTCTGATCTACTTTAGCTAGCAAAGCTGTAAGAACTCAGCAGTTCATACTTATGCTCTCATCAGTCATTCTGTCTCTACAACTGCACTCAAACTAAACCTTGGTGAAAGTTTCACTTCAGAGTAGTTCCATTCCAAGGCAGTGGTGTTTTCAACTTTTTTATTAAATAGCATATATAGCTTGTAAATCTAGCGTTATCTCCAGGAAACAGTACTTTTCTGTGTATACTGTTGGCAAAGCAGACAACTACAAAACACATAGGAAAGTAGACAGTAGGAACCAAACGAGCAAGTTGGATTTCAGATCTCTCTTCTCTACATTTCATGTCAAGAGAGAAATATTTACACTTCATACCTCAGCACTGTCTTCCTACACTGAAGGGTCAGACTGTGCTCCCAATTTTATATCACAGGGTCACAATGGATTTTTTTTTTTGGGCAAACAAAATAAAACTTTTGGTTCTCCCTTTACCTATATACATACTGTAAAGTATTATCCTTAACTACAGAATGGCTACTTAATAAAAGCAATCAGATCAACTGCTAGATATCACTAAAGACTTAAGGGGATAGACAGAATGAACTAGTTCATTTGTGCAGTCAACAGAATAGCTGCAACTACCGGTAAGAGGTTTTCCAAACAATATCAATGCTTTACTTAAAGAATTTAGAGTTTGTTGTTTGATATACAAACACAAAAATGTTTTTAGAACAATGTTTTTAGGACATGACCCTTGAGAACAGTGAATCCTCTCAACCCAATCAATTGGCAGAGACAAGAACACACAAAAGACATGAGGAAAGGTTTTTCATTGACATGTCTAGATAAAAATATTATGATAGATTTGAATGACCAGTCTCTCTTAATTCTCATTTTCTTCCTGAAAAGTACACAGAGCACTAATTTACGTATGCTTGTGAGACTAAGGGTTTGATGAAGAAGATGTCAGAAAAACAGCTTCTTCCACTAGAACTCTTTGACCACTCATGAGTCTGATTGAAGTAGTTGCCTTGTCCAACAGTGTCATTCAACGGGATATATGATCAAAGGTTTTCTGATGTGCAAATAGGGGAGATGCTTATTAGCAAGAAAAAGTCTCTGGTTTTCAAAGTTGTGTGACTACCTTTACCTTGAACTCAATCATAAGTGGATGCACAACGTAATAAAAATTGCAATCAGATAATTTGTAAGATTTTTATTTGCTTGTCATTTCAGCGTAAGAAAACATGCATTTTATAAGAACACCTGAAAATGGGTCTATAAAAGATTTGCTCTTAGCAGACACAAGCAAACTTCTATTTAGCAATTTCTGAAGTTTCATTTATGTTTACAAACAGAATTTGGAGCAAATCCAAGTCTACACAATATATTTTGAAAAGATCTTTGCTCTTGGCAATACTATTTCTGTTACTGCTTATTCACCACACTCTTTTCACCCCCTGGGATTTTTTTTTTAAAGGAATTCCAAAAGTTAACATATCTTTATACTTTCTTTTTTTTTAATGTATTGCCAGTGTTAATTTCTGCTTCTTGGGAAGCACAGTAAAATTTAATCTGACCAACCATGAATATTTAATTTCTTCTTATCTCTGTAAGTGAAACAGTTCAGTTTCTGCTCACAAAATAGTTTCCAAGAAACTATCAAATCTAAAAATATGAAAGGTCTTCACTTCAGCAGAGCCAGTCTCTGTGTTAACAAATTTTAAAAATTATTCAAGCTTCCTATCTTTATAGGCCAATTAGATACATCTGCAGAGCACAAATTTTGGTTCTTTAATTCAGCCATGTTGCCAAAATAAAATCCTTTGACAGTCATTACTGCAGTTCAGAGTGTATCTGAGCTTCTTGGATAGGGTAGAGAAAGTATTATCCGAGTAACTAAGTCAAGCTGAACGTTCAGTATCAAAAGTGTCGATTGTTCTTCAAATTAGATCCAATGTTTTAAAAACAATATTCAAGATTAATGTTTTAATTTTGGTAATACAATGTGTTCTAATATGTGCTAGGTGTTAAACAGACCACTCAAAATTATGCTTACCACTGTCTTAGGTCAGCCCTGTTCTTCAGGGCACCTAGCATATATCCTCAAGTGCTTTTACCAAGTTGAGGATCTTAGCAAACTTCAAGAGAAAGAAGCTTCCAGATATGTTCAGGTAGTAAGGAAAATACTTAAGGGATGGGAAATACTTTAGACCATTATGCTTTCCACTAAGAGAGCTCTTAGTTTATGTTTTACCACCATTTCAATGATTTGAAGTGCTTTACCTTCCTATATCTCACAGTAGCACGCATTACTTTTTTTCCCTTTTGCCAACCAGAAGAAATTAAATAATTCTGAAAGGTACCAGGTAACTGCCAAGGATAGTAAAAACATTACACATGCACTTCAGCACTGCCAACTTTGCTTGCTCTTTCTAATCAGCTTTCCATATGCAATAACCAATAGTTACTAATACACATATTGCAGTGCTGTATGTTGCAAAATAATTGTATGTCACATTGGCACAAATAATTTCCAGCACATTAAACAGTACTGGGACATGCACAACACTCAGAAAATATTTCTGTAGAGCTGGGAGGCAGAAGCAGTACCCGTTGCCTTTTTGAACCGGCCTCTGATGGCACCACCTGTGACACTTGCAAGAGACTCTTAACCATGTTTGCAGTCTCTATAGGGGGCTACAGTTCTATTACTCAGTTATGAATTTTTTATTCAAATCAAGATTCGTTTATAGTGTCTGAATTGTAATTTTATATCAGGAATCCTTCTAACTCAAGCAGCTGTAACAGTTTCTCTGCATCGCTCTAAAGTTAGAGCTGCTAAAGAACTGAGGCAAACATCCTTGGCCAAGGACTCGCTATGCATGTGACACGTCCCATAGAGTAATTAGATTTGCATTAAAACAATAGCATGCATTACCCCAACATAAACTTCCTATACAATTTTTTGTGTCAGCACAGAAGTAGTTTACTAAAATAATCAGGTTAGCTACAGATAGGTAGTGTTTGTAACAGTTCTGTTGCTCTTAACGAGTTGGGTTTTTCCACAGTTATAAGTCCAACATTGGTCTGGCCTAAGCCTGCATGAGACTTGAAATAAAAGAATAACTGAAGTCAGTCTCACTGCTGTGATGTTAAATGTACAGTATATAATCAAAATAGGGAGCACTGATCAGCATGTGGCTGCATTACAACAGTTTAGCTAGCTACTTTACCCCTAAAAGTGATGCATATGCTAATGATCTTTGAAGTTCATGACAATGTCTTACTTGTGAATATTGCTATACAAGACTGTTCTGATAGTAATATGTAAACTCCAGAGATTCCCACTTTACTAGAATATGGGCAGAGTAAGGCCAATTCCTACCCCACAAATAACTTTCGAGTCATGGATGGTAGCTGTTTTGGAATATAGAAGTGGGACAAACACACAGAAATCCACTAACGTCAGCATGCACTTGCCTAAATCATCCCATACAGATTCTTGTCTTTTCAGTGTTTCAAAGGACTGGCAGCAGTCATGAGCTAGCACAGAGGGCTCTGACTGATACGAATGCATGATGAGATAACTGCAACAGCACCCTGCCTCAGCTCTTTATCTTGCCCCCAAACAGCCTACTGCTATGCAGGGGTGAGCTGTTCACAAAGTAGCAGCATGAGCTACTGCAGTTTATAGAGAGCCTGTGAAAATAAACTGACACCAGTTTCAATTCACTTTGTCTCAAAACCTAAATTCCATAAAGTCCTGTGTCAGTCTACAATACTACAGAACTCAGGCAATGTCTTTTTTGTATGTCAGAGACACAATCCTAAGAAATACAAGCACTAGCAAACATTCAGTTAGGATACACTCAGATGACTTAAGATCAAAGAAACCTTATTTCCAACGACTGTGCTAACAGTCTTTTGTCAAGAGATAACACCAGCAACAACTTAGTATCGCTACTTCTTCACTTGCCAGTATTCAGCTCAGAATCGTAACATTCCTTAAGTGTTTTCAGATAACAAATACTACAATGAAAACTTGCAGGCAGCAAGTGCATACCTCAAGTATTTTGCTTCACCCCTACTCAGGAACTGAAATAAATGAGATGTAAGCTGATGCCCTGGTGTGATTGTCTACTTTAGGCATATGTTTGACTTGCTTAAATCACACTCCCCAGATGGAAAGATTTAGTTTGTCACATATTTTCTGTACATGCCAAGCTCCAAATTCAAACAAAAATATTTTGTTGATTCTCTTAAATTGCTTTCAGTAGCCTTTAGAGAAACAGATACAGTCACAGTGCCAACAGGATGACCAGTTTATGCTTGTTCCTTTAAACCATGTAATCTGTGTAGACCAAACAGTGGAATGAATTACTCTGGTTTCTACTCTTACTGAAAAACTGGAAGGCTCAAAGCATTTTTTTTTTCCTTATACATAAGGAAAAATAGCCTCCACAAATGGGTACAGTAGGCTGCTGCTGTCTCACACTTGCTAACTGGTGATTATTTAATAAAGATTCCATTTCCAGCTGTCTCTGAAGCCTTTGTTTTTAAAAATAAAACACTTCTTGGAGAAAAGCAAAGAAATCACTACATTGCTACAGAGTAATTACATGACAGACCAAATTGACATATACACTTCCAACAAAAAAATACTGAGATTTAAGCTTTCTGTAGGACTTATTCTCTTCAACTTTTCATGCAGCATAAAGCATTACAAATAAGGGCAATACTTAGATAAAACCTATATAGTAAAATGTCCTGACTTATTTACTGTATGAAATGCCAAAATCCAAGCTCCTAAAATTACTTTTCTTGAATTTGGAATTATAATAAAACAGAAAGCATTCCAAGTTTCACTGTCTTCCACAAATCATTTACCATTTGATGGAGACATGAGAGAACTCAGACACTTCAGTCACCATCAAAAGATACAACAGGTTTTAACAGGAACCCTGAGCTTTCTGGGCAAAGCATGTCAGTCTAGTTTCTACTCCTTGTCAGTGAAATAAGTATGTTTCAACCACAGAACAGAAACCTCTTAACTCTTCTCTGCCTGGGCGTGGTTATTATCACTACTCCTACAGATTGTTGTGAATTATCTTACTGTTCGTTGAGAGTCCTGGTCCCACCACATATTTGTGAAAAACATTTCTTAATGAAGAGCTACACAAATAAAAGAAGCAAAACTGCAGCACAGTAGAGAAATAAAATAGACTAGAATATTTCAGTTGGAAGTGATCATCTAAGTCGAACTGCCTGACCAAAAGTTGTTAAGGGTATTGCCCAAATGCTTCAAACACCAACAGGCTTGAGGCACTGACCACCTCTCTAGGAAGCCTGTCCCAGTGTCTGACCACCCTCTTAGTAAATACCATGCTTATTTCAGATAAAATAATTGGACACAAGCAGATAAAGGGACAAATCTGTTATGAAATTCAAATGTCTAAGACTCACTGAACTCCAACAGAAGCTATGTGTCTATGGCTTTTTGCCCTGCACATTCCAGGTCACACAGACGATGGTAGAGTTAAGAACTAAACTTATGTTGTCCAATTCCTTCTGTAGCACATTAACTGCTCAGAATATATATAAAAGCACAGGGATGATATATATTTATATATATAAAACCTTAGCAATTATTTTGTTACCATAAAAGGATGATATAGGATATGGGTTGAATCCATTACTGAAGCACCCCAAATGCCATATTACATTTCCTAAGTGGATAACTTCCTATCAAATCCAGAGCCATAAGACACATTAATGCCACAGATGCCTCACCAATTAATGCCAGAATCATGACTAGAATGTCTTACATCTATAGTCAGAAACCTGCAGTACATATTCCTAGATGATGGCAACAGTAGCTGCTGCCAGAAACAGCTACTGTTGTCCTGTTGGTTTACCTTTGGTTTCAAATTTGTATGCTCTGATTACATGTAAAGGCTTTCATTCTGCAAAGAGCACAAATATACAAGTAATCATTGTCCAAACCCAATGACAAATTCAAGTCTAAACGACTATGACCATGTGAATTAGATTTGGTTGATTACTGTTTTTTAAATCCCTGAAAAGGCAAGTGTAGTCTGACAAACTTCTGAAAGAGCTGAAGCTACAGCTCCAATAATAAACGGAAAACTAGCCCATACTTTCTATATACCGCCATCAAGTGGAGTTAAGCATACTATTACTGTGGCCTAAAGTCTGAAAAAGCCTCAGGCTGTTAAATGAACGTTTAATAAAAAGGCTTTAGAAAAAGTTGTTGTGTGTCAGCATACCAATGAAACATAGGTCCAAGTGTCTGTGTTACTTCCAGAACAGTACGATACAAACATCATTTCACAACACTGGCTAGTTAAAGAGGAGGCGGGGGTAAGGAAGAAACAGGTAGTGCAGCTGGTTTTCAGTACCTTCTTGTCCCTAAAAGTGAGCAGCAGTTTTTCAAAATACCTGCTATTTCCTGTCTTTTTGAGATCAAATCCTTTGAAAATTGTCTGACATTCACTAGAAAAATAACGAGGCAGAGAGAAGGAAAAAAACAAACCCAAACTGTTCTTCACTGGCAATAACAAGGCACTTGACAGAGAATACAGCTTTAAACTCCTACTCTTTACAGTTTTATTTGCATGAACAAAAACCAGAATTCTAACAGATCATCTCTTGCTTCCCCAGTATTAGGAAGATCAGAGACAGCTGCCGTAGAGCTGTCCATGAGCCCTGTGCAAGCATTTTGGAACACTTCCACTTCTTGGGATACACCTCACCTCTGCTCAGCTGGTACAACAGCATTCATCACTATGGTATAAGTGGTAACCCTGTCATCTTTACATTTCTTGCCTATTAAAACGACTTTCTGCATGATGCAGGGAAAAGAAAGTGAGTATTTTTTAGGGTGTCAATCATCAGTGTTCGCAAGAAAAATCAACTATCATACAGTAAAGGCTACGAAAATAGGGGTTCATCGAGTTCTCCTTCAGAAAGGCATTTCAGGATCCTTAGGTGAATCCTAACCGTACTTTTAAATCATTTGCATTATATTGCAGTGTTCTCTGGGTGAATATTGATGAGACAGTTGTTATTACCTCTGCATTTTTCCCTGAAGCTGGCATTTTTGCAGCAAGACTGAAGGTGGCAGTAGCTCTCCGGTTAATTGTTTTTCCTGCTTCCCTCTTGCAAACAATTTTAGCAATTAAAGAAAAGCACAACCTTATTTCTTCCTTTCTTGTAAAATTGGTGGTGGAAGGACAGTTAGAATCATGGGGGGGGGGGGGGGGGGGGGGGGAGGGGAAGAAGAAAATAAAAAAAAAAGGCATTGACTTTCCGGTTGTCAAAGTTCTAGGATATAAAATTGTCTCATTTCCAAAGATTTTCTCTTCCTTCCACATCCCCAAGCCCTCCCCGCTTGGAATTAGACCAGGCTCTAGGTCTGAGAATAGAGTTAAGGCCCTTCAGGGCATACTGCTATATTAATTTTTATCAGAGGAGGGAAATATGTTCTAATTTCTTCAAAACATAATTTATGGTTGGATTTTCGATAGTCATGTGTTCTTATTTTGATTTTAGAAGCAATATTGTTGAAGCGTTATAACTCGCTGTTATTGTTAATATTCAACAAGTAGCAAGAGCTAAAATAACCTTTAAAAGAAAAATCACTTAAAACCATAAAATTTAGTTTTATAGACTGTGATTCAACATTCAGGGTGAAGACAGTGAGAAACCCAGATTAGTGGGGTAAACCTTGGATAGGATGTACTGGTGAACATACTAGAAATAGCAGGGTTGATTGTGAAGCTGCCCAAGTTTTGGAGCTGGTAAAACCAAACAAAATACAAATTAAATACTTTTAAAGTTATTTCATTAGCTCAGTACATTTATGGTGCAAACAAAATGTCACAGGTGATTAAGACATAATGTGTTTTTTTGGTTCAAAAACCATTATGGCTGTGATATCAAAGACTCAACAAGAATATCAGGTAGGCTGTATATCATCCTTCAGGTGTACCAACACCTGCTCCTTAACCAAATACACCATGACTGTATTTACCTACATGATACCATCTGTTATTCCTCCCTCTCCAAGTTGCAGTTCATCAAATGAGCAATGCTATCTTGTTCTATTTTCTTTGCTCTACTTGCATTCCCATACTTTGTTCAGTGAAACCTACGAGAATTTGGGTTGGAGGTAGCGTCCATTTGTCTGTGCCTCTTCCACACACACACACACTACAATAAATAAAATACTAAAATTGTTAGCTATAGCCTCGCAATCACCTTTTGAATTGGTTCTCCCCGGCCAATCAGAGGACACTGTCAAAGCACAGGAAAGCTGAAAGCTGCAGCCTAGCTGTAAGTAGCTCTAACACTACAGCAGCAACTGGTTCACTCTCTCCCACATATGCACACTATAATCTTGACTACCACACCATTTGTTGTTGCTTCTTAAGTATCAGTTAGGCCTAGTATCAATGTCTTTTATGAAGACATCATTATGTTAAGAATTGGAACTAGTCTTGAGAGCAAGGCTTTAGGGACAGTTTTTTATATTACAACACAAGGAAAACAATTCAGCAAACTAACCTGACCTTACTGCAAACAAAACAGTTGCCAATGCTGGGCACTTACATGTGAAATGGCTTGCATTAAATTGTAATGAACCCACAGCTACTTCAGCACTCTTATAACTGTAAACAAGACCACAGCATATGCACTAAAGAAAGGAATCTCTGATTATCTTTACCCTTAGCACTAACTTTATCTATATGAATTATTGTCTACAGTACATGTTATAAAGTGAATTACATAATGAATCCAGCTGGTGAATTGCACATCTCCTAAACCTATTGTATTTCATGTTCTGTAAGTAGTAACTAATGTTAGAGTAACAGTCAGTTTCTTAACAGTATCATGTTGTTTGATAATAAATACCCATTTCAGTTCAAACAAGAGGTAAACTTACTTGGAAGACCTATAAAGGAACAACTCTGTGGCCTTCATCTTCTTAAAGAATCTCTCTGTATATGCTTTTAAAGGAAACAATAGTACAACTCTGGCTACAGCCCAGTTTGATCACCTCTTATAATGTCCTGACTCCACAATAAAGGAAAGATCAAAATCTCTAAGTTTCTGGCATATTGATTTCTGTAGTGTGGAAGACTTTGGACAGGTCCTCAGTTGTAGCAACTGGAGGACCAGGATCGTTGGGCATGGAGTGGCATACACTTGCTATAACCTCTCACATTTTATGTGGTCACTTCCTGATGACTTTCAAACTTTCCTTCTGATGTAATTTTCTCAGATGGATATTGAAGTTAGTTCTGCAATTCTGACCGGCACTGCATGCAGTATTAAGCAGATTTCAGAAAATGATGTATGGAAGTTCTGCTTTCTGGTTTTCTACATCACAGCCTAAATTTGACTGCAGAACCTCTCTGTGTCACTGTTACCTGTCTTACCATAACAGTCAGTTCCTCCCCAGCATTTCTCAAAAGCCTATCCACACAGCTGGAACTAAGACACAGTGATTTTGCACCCTGCAGACAACTTGTAATATATTCTTTTCCAGACTGTCAAAGTCAGTTATGAGTTTGCCCTGACGAGCGGACTATCACATGGTCTGCACCACATTGTTCCTGCTACTGCCAAATATCCCATAGACTCACTTATTCTAATTGCTCTACTCATTTTCTAGGCTGAGGTTTTCCCTGGACAGAAGCTTGCTGTTCTTCTTGTCAGTGCTTTACTTCTAAAGAATCCTGCGGAGACACAGCTTACAAACACTCACAGTACAATCTCTTCTAGGAGCCATGCTCACTATTTAACATTCCCCCCACAGAACCTAGTCCTACATCCCTTAGGAGCTTAAATACATTCCTTCCCACAGAATTACAAAGTACATGATCCCTTCAGAAACCGAACAGCTTTGCTAAAGATCTCTCATCACACCACACTTCTCTGGCCAGGGGGAGGGAAGCAGCATTTACAGCACTTGAAGGGAAAAAGAAAACAAAAGAAACACAGCCCCTAAACAAGCACCTTTACTCAGACCTGTTAAGTATCTCTGAAATTCCATATATAGTGGAAGGAAAAAAACCCCAAGAATATTTTCTGTTATTACTGTCTTCCTGATAAACCATATACTATAGCAGCTATAGAGAACTATGTTTTCATCACCTGTTAGGACTTTGCAGGATCTCAGTCATATGACTCAAGTAGCTTCCTATCAGGTGATGAGATCTTCATCAGGTGACTTGAATGCCAATACACCTTACTGGTATCCCCAAACACACAGTTTCTTCTCTGGGGTAATCTATTCGTCTTTTAGAAAGCTGTTACTTTAAGATTAATTTCCTTCACCCTGTGACCTTCTGTTGGTACTACAATTCTTCGGCATTAGTTTTGCTGTGGAAAAGCTTCATGCAGTGGCAAGTAGAGTACCATACCCAGTTCTCTGTGTGGGCTAGTGTTTAATGTGATGGATTAGATGGAAATCCATTGGGGCTTCTTTTGTTTGTTCTGTGTCAAGTTTGTCTCCTTTATTGTGCTGCCAAGGCAGACTGATAAATACTGACTCCATGTATTCAGAATTTCCTCTGTATTTTTCCCTTCAGTCTTCATTAAACAAATTTAGATTGATGTAGGAAGTCAGAAACACTGCTTAGGGTTTGGAGTTTTTTTAGATTATTTCAGCAGGTCTGCAGATTCCAGAGTTGCTATTCACAGCTCAGAATAACTACTTGCCTAAGAAATGTTTGACCTGTGAATATGACCAAATCTGGAAATTTGAGATTGTTTAAATTGTCAAAAGTCTTCAAGCTATATGTTAAAAAAGATAATACATCTTTTTCTTCTATGGATTTCAGGGTAGTACTATGCTTTGGGTGGTCTCTATTAATTAGATGTGACTTTTCTGTATGCACTTTCATTTTATTTCCATTGCACCTGTTCAATGCATCTGTCAAGCATCTCCATGCAAGCCAAAGCAGAAAAGATTTAGAACTCAAAACCAATGGCAACTTTTCTTCAGTTCCCAGTAGCCAGTGGGAATTGAGCATTCTGTTGATTACACATTTTCTAAACAGACTAACTCAGGCTCTTACAGAAGTCTTGCCTCAGAAGCACATACAGGAGTTAAAAGGAGTCAGAACTGTCTTCTTGTTTTGTTGGAGGGTTTTTTTGGTGGGGTTTTTTTTTCTTGATGATACGGCTTTGATAAATACATGGAAAATGAGGCACTTTGCATAGCTACTAAGAGAGCTTAATAACAAACATAAATCTAAATAGCTATTTTTTCTGTTAAGAGGTAAGGTGACGAAATATAAACACTTGTGGTTGACTTTGGCCTCTGGATAAAGAACTGTAACAGGTTTGGGCATGCACTACATGCGATCAGGCTTCTCAACAGAACAGGCCAAAGATTTCAGTAAAAAAACATGAATCACAGCCTGAGAAACACTGCTGGAATCCTCAGAAAACCATGAGGCCCCTGACAGTTCAAGATGATAGCATCCTCATTTGCAGGGCTACTTGATTGTTTTATGACAAGTAAGGAGTCACACATATACTTCACATTGAGGGGAAAGACCATCAATTATTTCAGAAATATTTTTCTTCTAAAAGGGATGAAGATGAGGAAAATTTTTCAATTTCAGTAACATCAAAGAATTAGTAAGTGTCTGACAGTTTCAAGTCATACCGGATGAAAGATAGTCCTAGAAGTAGGTTATCGTGATAAAGCATCAAAAGTTTTATAGCTCCGTAGTCCAGTTCTCCCGCTCAGCATCTGTTTCAACACAAGCTGTTCATAAGCAGAGCATCTTCTAGAGTGAATCACTAGCTCCATTTTCAGTAGGCCAGCATTTTTCAGGTAAAGATGCTGATTACATGACTTTGCCACACAAAACATTCATAGAATGGCTTGGGTTGGAAGGGCTCTCAAAGACCATCTAGTTCCAACCCCCCCCCAACATGGGCAGGGACACCCCCCACTAGACCAGGTTGCCCAAAGCCCCATCCAACCTGGCCTTGAACACTGTCAGGGAGGGGGCAGCCACAAGTCCTCTGGGTAACCTGTGCCACTGCTTCACCACTCTGACCATAAAGCATTTATTCCCAATATGTAGCCTAAATCTACCCTCCTTCTGCTTAAAACTATTACCACTTGTCCTATGACTACATACCCATATAAAAAGTCCCTCTACATCTTTCTTATAAGCCTCCTTCAGATACTCAAAGGCTGCTATAAGGTCTCCCTGGACCATCCTCTTCTCCAGGCTGAATAACCTCAACGCAGTACTCCAGGGGCGTCTCACAAGCACAGAGCAGAAGGACAGGATCACTCCCCTCAACCTGCACCATTCCTGTAACTATTTGTTGATTTGCTGATTCAACTGGCTCTTTCAAACTCCTTCCCTTTGACTGGAAGGCCTGACCAAAAGAAAAAAAAAAACACCAAAAACCAAACCACAAACCTACAACCCCTACACACACACACACCTGTGCTCTACATTTGATAAAGAGCAGAATAAGAGTCAAACACTCACACATACTTTAATTAAATCTGTCCCAGTCTCTTCCAGTTTCAAGCTTATTCAAAACTCCTTCAAGCTTTTAAACCTGCTCTTCTAAAAGGTGCAGTCTAATTAAGCTTATTGGCAGATCAAGAGACTGACTTTTAGAAGCTGCTTAGTTTTAATGCTTCATGTCACAGATGCCTTACACAACCAGAAAAATTATATTAGTGCATGTCAGTGAAGGACTAAAACAGGAATAAATGGTCTGCTATCCAAGTCAAGAAAACCAGGATTTTGACATTTATTTGCAAACCGGAAAATAATTTAAGCGTTACACGCAACACTGAACAAGAGTTGGTCACCTTTAATTACCTTTATTTTAGTTCTTCCCACTCTTTTGCCAGCCATAAATGGTCAGTTTGTCTTTTCTGAAGTTACACTGGAGGTCAATAGAGAGAAGCCGTATTTGAGACTTTCCCGTTGACCACAGGTTTGCCTATATTATGAACGGGGACAATCATATCACTAGTACTAATAAACTATTTAAGAATTTACTAAGAGATAATTTTTGGTTTATAACTTCAGTAAGATTTGCTTTGTATGAAAGTTACCACTTCAGGGTACCTGTATCAAGCCCAGTTGTTAGGAGGGGCAGCTCTAAAGAAGAGCTGTATGTTAGACAGGCTGCTTTCCATAGCGCCTCCATGAATTTCCTGACAAAAGCTGGGAGGCTTGCAACAAAGGAGCAGTTAAACCACTGGAAGAGACAGAATTACATCCTTACAGCTCACCTGGTAAGGATTAACGTCTCCCTTCCTACACCAGAACCCTGCGTGATGCTAGTCACATCATTCACAAGGCAACCAGTGTTCCTCATTTTCTAAGTGCTTGACTTGGACACTGAAATCTGATCACAAAAATACTAAAAACACATCAGCAACTGAAGTCAATGGGGGTAGATGTTTTGAAAACAGCAAGTACTACACCAGTGTGTCCAACTTCTTTAGTCAGACAGGTCCTGTAGTATTGTTCATAAACAGATGAGTATCTTCTAATGGCACAACCACCTCCTCTAAATATTTGCATGGGATGGAGCAAGACTCAGTGGGCTCCAGCACTACATGATTTCTCCAAATTTGGCAGCTCCATATTTTAAGTGAGAGAGGAGGCATATTCATCTATCTAGTAATAAGATCCATTAGGGAAAATAAGATTCTCAGTGTTTCAGATTCATCCTAACATTCATATATTCAATCTTCATTTCTTTGGGCTTTTGTTCAGTACCCTTAGAATAAGAGTAGTCTTTTTGTCACAAGAACGTCATTCTAACCTGTCCAGACCACTGTCAGAATTCCAGCAAACGTACCTGGACCTACCCTGAAACATTCATAAAGTCACCATGACACACACCTTACCTTCTTGCAGAGCAATGTGTAGCTTGCAAAGCTAAAACTTGCTTCAAGAAGACAACTTGAACAGTTTTGCAGATGCTGCCCAGTGTTATTATTTACATCCATGACCCCATCATCAGAATGCTTTCTGAGTCTGTAGAGAAGGCAGAGATCCTCCCCTCAGCTGCCGGCCCTACACCCAGGTAAGTCAACAAGAGTTTGCTGTTGATCTGAATACATGCAGCACCAAGTTCTCACTATGCTATATCTAAGGTAATGTCTTTGGGCGCAGCCCATTGTTGGCAGCACAATACCTAAAGCTGGGAAGAGCTCTTGTAAATACACCCAAGGGCTTAAACAGTTGTCTCATTTTTATTTGGACAAGGTAAACAGCAACATTTGAAGCCTTTGCAGTTCCATTTCCTTACCCTCAGGTGAGAAGAGTCACATGCGCTTTCAGATGATGTCTCAGCACTGCAGAGACCCTGAACCTCTAGAAGTACACATACCTGGAGCGTTACAGCACTGTATGGGAATTCTTAGCCTTGAAAGCAAGGCAAACTATGTAAGCATGACAGTGTCCAAGACAACATGATTTGGAACACCAACAGAATTGTATAGTCATACCAGTTCTGCCTTTGACTTCAGCTTCCAATCAGTAAATCAAGAGGGGAACTGAGAAAGAAACTAGAATAAGGAGAACACTGCTTCCTCCACTGCTATCACTCACTGCTTTTCTTGCATAGAATAAAAATCAGTCCAAGCTCCCTCTTTTCCTTAAACCCTGCTCTGCTATAGGGCTCTTTCTTTTCATGGCATACTCTCTTTCCTTTCATGGCATATTCTCCTTTCCTCAGCCTGTTGCATCTTACCACAAACTTAGATAGCACCTGTATTTTTCTGTGGTTGCACCATTAACTACAAAATGCTTTACCAAAATAACAGTTTTCACAGCTCTGGATCAAAGATAGATAAGGTTTTTTGAGGCAAAATTCATGAGACAACTTGCCTCTCCTACTGCCCTCCAAATATTCCTGTATTTTTAGAAGGCCCGATCCATTACACTAGTAATTTGTTTTAGCTCTGTTGTTAACCACCCATTACAAAATTATAAATAAAGTCCTATAAACCCACAGAACTTGCCTGAAGAGAATCACATCAATTTAAAAGATACCTTTTGAATGTTCATACTTTTGGGTTTTTAAACATAAGTTTTAAGCTTTTCATAAAAAGCAACCATATATCTAGAGATTCTAAAACTGAGGTTTCAAAGGAGACTATCCCAAATTATATTAAAGGCTTAAAAATAACAGAAACAGTTCAGGAAATCAGTACTACAGCAGTTGAACAGAAGACAAATAACTCGCCCCATAAGCTCAAACAGCAATGAGAGTACCAGTTTGTGCTTCCACATTGTTTTTCCATTATATATTTAGATGTTGACAGTTCTGCGGTAAAGGAAGTCTCTTCCCTTTGTATTTGTACAGTGCTTAGCTATCAGGAATTTATTTTCTCTACTGGTACTTTAAAGAGCTGCTACACCATAAACCAACAGTAATACAAAGTCAAGTTAGCTAAATTCTGCTTTCTCTACAGAGAAAGCATTGGTCCTGTTAGTACACCTGACCTAAAATGACCTCATAAATTGAACTAAGGATATATTTAATAAAGTGACTATTAACAAAATAAAGTGACAAACAACAAGACTCAAGCAGCTGTTCTTGTTTACATCAGCTAACTGGGTGAAACTGCTGAGGCTCTAAAGCTGCAGTCTTGTAATGGGAGGAACTTAGGTCCCCTGGAAAAACAATAGAGCCCCTGGACCAGGTTCTGAAGGGTGTAAACAGATAAAAACTGTATGTACGCATCAGTCAGATATCCAAAAGTCTATGAAGAGAAGCTGGAACGCTCACGTAAGAAATACTGAGCATAATGCAGTATTAATCATAACATAGGGAAGCCCGGTGAAAAAGAAGTGCAGGGTTCTGGAAAGAACCTACTTGTCACTGAGCCCAAATGGCAAAACCAAACCAAAAAAAAAAACCAACCCCTCTGCCTTCAGTGGCTAGCCAAGGTGTTAGGACTGCAAGTGCCAGAACAGTGAATGACTCAATCTGTACCAGGTCCAGATTCTAAAGAACTGACTAGTAGCTGATTATATTTATTACCAGAAAGCACAACTCTAACTGTGACTCTACCTGCCGCAGCCATTTGCTTTTGACTCTGTGTGGTGGGGTTCAGCCCCACATCAGTGGCTGAGTACCACACATCACTTGCTTACTCCTGGAAAGAGATAAAGACAGTTTACTGACAAAATCACCGTGAAAGGGTGCAACAATAAAAGCCCATGTCAAGTTACACTCACACCTGATGACAACACCCAGTATATTACCAACCTAACAATAACACAGAGTACTACACAACTCAAGAACCGACTAGACACCCCAGCTGCACTCAGACTGACCTGGAGGCACCGAGGAGCACCCCTCCTTGACCAGCCCCTTTAATGGGGAAGTGATGTCAAGGTGGTGGAGAAAATAGCTGGGGCTAATTCAGCTCACCTGTGCTGACTGCTTGCAGAGGTTAACTCTGACCTGGCCAGAACCAGGACATTAATTGCACATCTTTCACATTGTGACATGCTACATACCATTAACAGTCTGGTAAACAGTTTTTATAAATATAACCATTTATATTGTGTGAATACACGTACGTACTACTATCACCATTACACAGCTCAATCTCTAAACCTGGACTAGTAAGTAGGACCAGCCTAGGCAACACTTCAAGAGCAGTCTATATTTTTTGCAAAAAGCACCTTCACGCTCAAGAGAGCTAGTCAGCTGAACTCACAATGCTCTGGGTAGGTCTCATTGAAGCAGCTACCTTGCAGCAAGTTCACAAACAATATATTAACTACCATTTTCAGTGTATCTGAGAGGTTTGCTGTGAAATGTTCCTTGCTATCTGCTGGTATAGAAGAAAGGAAGGAAGCCTGGCATTATGCAGCCAAACTAAAGGGAGGCTATGCTAACCATTCAAAAAATTATATACGTAAGATTGCCTTCTCTGCTTGGTTCTTTCCATGTCTTCAAATAAATGATACCCTATACTGTACCATAGCTCTAAGAGTAAACATTGAGCAGTCACACATGACAACAAAGCAGATTATATCACAGATGAAGTTGCTACCATAAGACCTAAGGTGAGTGTTCATGCCTGGATTTATGTTCAGAATTAATTAGCAGGCTTACTTTGAGGAAGAAGAGAAAGAAGTAGAGTCATAACTGTAACTATCAGCTATTAATGCAGGAAAACTAGAGAACACTGGAAGGGAAAGTCTGGAAAAGGATAAAATGTAAAAAGGATAAACGCCCATCCATTCATTCAGATCTCCCCACTTGGAGCACAGGACCAAGGTAATACGTTATTTAACTCTATCTGTATCTCATGCACAAAAGTCTGCTGTCACTTAGAAACACAGGTCCACTCACACACCTATTCAGATTATCCTCTGTAATATCATACTCAAGGTTTCATGATCACTTCTGTACTTTTAAAATAATTCTTTCATCTGTGCCTTCTCATTTACGTCTAGCTCTCTCCAAAGGTTCCCTTTTTTCTATTAATTATACACATCAGCCATGTTCACAGCCACATAGTTTTCTTATTTAAATTTGCTAAATTTATATTTTTCTCTCCCAATAGCTATTCATTGCTGATATCTTATCCTGTTTCAGCTCCAGCACTTTTACCCAATCCACTAAATTTAATTTTTTTGTGTAGTTACAGGTCTGAACCACTTTGGAGGCAACATGAGATTGCATGTCATTTACAGTTCTGTGGCATGCAAGTGAAAGGTATGTTTGGGAGGCAACCTGTGTAACTATGGAAGACATGATGTTGTTGTGAGTTTTGCAGGGTGTTGCTGTGTCCATTAAGTTCTGATGAAACACATGAGAAACTAAGACCAGAACATCATCCACCAGAAAAAAGGTGATGACACAAAGTATGTTTCATGGATGCTGCATTCTGAGGATTCAGTAGCATCACTGAACTTGGGACCTCTGCTATAGCTGCAGTTCATATTGTTTGGCTTTGCATATGTAATCTGGCTATTCAAAGATTATTTTTTTTAAATACAGTTTCTATTGTCTGCTTCATTAGATCTTAATATATATTCTGTCTCAGAATAATGGCACCATCCTAAAAAAAATTTTTTAAGCATATTGTCTTCTTATGTTCCTGATGGATTTAAATTACAGGAGATAATAGCAAGTGTTGGCTAAATATTGATAACCTCTATAAGGACTAGAGTATAAGACAATCACTGGCTACTATCCAAGGCAAATCAATTTTTAAGTTAGAACTTCTAGATAATAAAGAAATACTAGATTAACCAGAAAGAGATTTAGAGGCATAGCCTAGCAAGCCAGACAGACAGCTGAAAGCTTTAAAAGGAAGTATCTCTCAATAGCTGTTTTAGACTTTCCCTCCTGTCTTCCTGTTTTAGTGTCAAAGCTACTAAGTCACAGGGAAAGAAAAGATTCTGCCCTGATTCCAATAAAAACCTTAGAAACAAAGGAAAAATAAAGTTGGAAACTTTAGAGCGTTGGGGTGTGGGGTCCCCTCAATTCAGGCATGCCAATTACAGGGGGATTATTTTAAAAGTTGCTGTCAGTTTTACATGTTTATCTGCTTTCAAACATCCCTAGAGAAATAAAGATTAATTCCCAGAAACAGTAATTTGCTCCTGCAGAGACAGCAGTAGTTACAGGATTAAAAAGTTACTAAGGCCAAGATTTCTGACCTGGAAAGGAATCTGTACTCCCAAAGCAAATCTAGCAGAGGACAAGTCCATTTACATATCAAAACACTTAAACGTATAGCACCGCCGTAAAGCAAAGCAGTCTAGTTAAACATACAGCTAGAAAGCTTTACCTTGAACACACCTCCCCAGCTATCAAAGACATCAACACGACTGGAAAAATTTTACAATGTCTCCCTCCAATCAGCAACATAAGCAGTTGCTCCTTTGTGATCAGCTTTAATCACCTGCTCTTCATTTGTAAGCTGATATTGTCCAGGTGCTGAAGCATCTTGATGCAAACCTGTGTTAACCAGAAAAGAGGCACCACTTCTTCACTGTAAATCACTCACATCTGAATCTATATTATTCCCTAGTGGTTAGAAACAGGATTAGAAAAATAACTGTTTGGCTCTTCAGGTGAGAAGCCTGTGCTTCAAAGCAGTTAGTTTATTGAATGTCCTCTGAAGATAATTTTACTTAACTGTGGGTTTACAGCATAGGACTACTGTGAGTTTTGGTAGAAATAACATTTTTGTTATGGTGTTAAGTTACAAGAAAGGCAAGTTTATGCTTTAAATACAATTGGGAATTTTTAAACCTAGATGTTTGTAGAAGCTGATTAGGATTTCACAGGGGAAGCTAAGCTTGAGTACTTGATAATGTGTCCTTTTAAAGTAAATCCACCAGGTAAGTCTCCTTAAGTTTTGGAACTTTTCCACCTTGTCTGATTTCCTGGTACTTGTTCATACAGGTTTTGCCCTATGAGCATACCTTTGACTAGCTGTGACATGGCACCTTGCCTTTCAAATGAGTCCTTCTGAAGAACTTCTTATATTTTAAGTCCTTCTAAATTTCTTTCTTAAAGAACTTTTGGGGGCCTATTGCTCTCCTCACTTGCTCTGCTTTCATCAGTGTACTTGCTTCCAAACAAAAGATTACTCTTGAGTGTACAGAAAGTAACACCCTTTACTAAAGAAAATCATGCTTTGCTCAGAAATTCTGAGAAATGTTCAATTTCTAATCTGAATTGGAAAGAGAATGGGGGAATGTGATTTTAGAACCGCATCACAGAGTGCTAGTGGCAACCCAAGTAAAGAAAATTGTTGTCTCTTCATGCATATCTATGTGTAACCTGCTTGAGATTTCAGTTCTCATCAAAAGACAGAAAATCCTTTGCATTTACAAGCTCTCTTTTGCAGTCTCAGCACTTATTTTAAATGACTACATCTCTGTTCCAACCCAGAGATGAGACATGAAGTGTAACATCTGTATCTATTCCCTTTCCAGGAATGAACTCAGCTACCTTCTGGATATACTGCAAGTGTTCGGCAGTACGGTTTCCCTTTATGGCATGACTGGTCTATCTATAGTTTTAAAGACAAAGCTGCCATACTTATCTGGTGAAAATACTCCTTTCTTCTTGTTCCAGACAACAGGTGGCTTATGATTTGATCCTATTTTTTTCAATTTATTTTTGTTCTAGATTACAGTTCTTTGCTTCAATCCAAGAAGTAGTATTTGCATGATTTCAATCATCTATAGAGTACCTTTTAAAAATCCTTCATATGAATTATTTTTGTTAGTCTAATTCAATTCTGAGATAAATAATTAGTGAAGTTCCACTTCTTGTGACCTTAGCATAACAAAATCCCTCCCTCAGTTGCTTTTCAGGTACAATGCTGATTTTCTGGGCTAACACACATCAGGTGAGCTATACTGGCTGATGAGTTGAGCTTTTTAGCTGATTTTGCTGCCTTTCACCCTTAGCAAACCATTGCATTTAAGACTCAGTAAGGACATTTGAAGGTAAATGTTTCCTGTAATATTTGTGCTAATTAAATGTGGCACTACCTGACTTTTCTCAGCCTTGGTGTCCCCTTGTGTCCATGAGACTGCTGCTGTCTTACAAACTTGGATTTCAGTATTAAGACCACCAGCGTATTACTGATGGTTTGTACTACCTGATAGATATTAACCAACCTCTGAGTCTGCTCCACTAAGAATTGTATAAATCCACAGGGGAAAAAAAAGCCGGTGCTGTGTAGCCTGTACTTTCTGTTCAATGCTGGCTTTGGACATCAGGTGGTAGTCAATTAGTAAACCTTTTACAAAGTGCCCATGAAAGCCAGCCAACAACCAGACGCTGCACAAGTGGGTTTAAACTCACTCCATGCAGCCTCTCTTCCCTTCAGAAGCTTTTTGGGGTCAACAGAGAAGAAAACGCTGGCAGCCACCAGGCCAGGCCTGACTCCATGGAAGTACGGAGAATGTGGCTATGGGCCGACCAACATGGACAACGACAGGCAGTGGTAATTCCCCCGGGGTGAAAATGCTCACGTATTCATGCGGCTTCCTCTAGGCGGGAGGGCCTGTCCCGGGGAGAGAGATTTTCGTCGCCAGTGGGTGGACGGCAGGCGCTTCCTTAGCTCGCCTCACCGCTGAGCTGCTTTTCAGCCGTGAGGCGGCAGGCGGCTGGCGCCGCGCGCAGCGCTGAAGGGGTAGATGGCTCGCGGAGCGGTGAGCAGTTCACGCGCCCCCTTTCTCCCGCCCCCTAAGGGCTGCTCGTGCCCAACGGCCGCCCGCTCCCTGTCTGCCCCCTAACGGCGGCCCGCTCCCGCCCCGCCCCTCCCGCCACGGCCGTTTGCGCTGCCGGAGCGTCAGCGGGAATTTCCAGTCAGGAAGTGTGGCGGGCTGGGGGCAGGGGCGGGTGGGGGTGGAGGTTACGCAGGCGGCGGCCGTGCAGGCCAGTGCCGCTCGGCTGCCTTCAGCAGTGGCCCGCGGACGGGAGGAAGAGGGAAAGTCCGCGCAGAGCTAGGGCGCGGGCGGCGCCGGCGGCGTCACGCCGGTACATGGCGCGGCTCTGAGGAACGCGCGGCCGAGAACCGCCAACGGCAGACGACGAGGAGGAGGAGGAGGAGGAGGCGCCGCCAGCCCTGCTCAGCACCGGGTGAGCCCCAGGCGGCCCCTAACCCGCCGCTCGCTGCCGCCTTTCTCTGCCGCGCGTCTGCTTGCCGGTGCCTGCACCTCCTCCGTCCTGCGGCCTGACCGGGAGCAACACCGGGGCGGGACCGGGCACCTGCGCCCTGCTTGCGCCGGGCTGGGCGGGGGGCCAACGCTGCGGAGCGGAGCGGCCCCCCGGGAGGGAGGTTAGTCGACGGGAAGAGTGTCCCACGCGTGGCGCCGGGCAGTCGCTCGAAGGACACCTCGGCCCGGGAGCGGACCTCCCGCTGAAGCACCGGGAGCCGCTGCAGCAGGGTTTGTAGGCGCTCGCCGGGGCGGCTGCAGCGAGCGAGAGGGGAAGGCGGCCGGCCAGCCGGCGGCACGGCCGGCGCTCTGTGGCGGAACTCGGAGGGGTGTCGGGGAGGCGGATCAGCTCCTTCCCAGTCGGAGTTTCTGCAAAGGGCAAGTGCCACCTCACTTTCCTTTCTGTCGCGGGCTTGAGAAACTGTTCCCTGTTACCGCGCGAACCGCCTGACATCTCTTCTGTAACTTGTTCTTTAAAGAGCATATTAAGGTTTATCTGCTGATTATAGTGGCCTTCCTACCTAGGAAGGGGCGTTTGTCAACTGTCAAGTAAGGCGAAAAAACTTGAAAGCCTAACTTCTGAGCGCACAGTGGGTGCTTGGAGACGAGGGGGGTGCCGCTTTCCACGCTTTTGGTTTCGAAGGTGACACGCGTAGCCTGAGTCACAGGTTGGAGTGTCTGGCGGTGTAGAGTCGCCGGCTGACCTTGAAAAAAACCGGGCGGTTACCACGCTAGCACGGGTTTGGTACTGGCAGCTTGATGTCCCGATCTTGGGTGGGGGCTTGACAAGTGTCACAGAGAGAATAAAGAAAGGCTACTTTGGAAGAGAGGGTTTTAATAGCAGTTTAGTGGCAAGTGATGAAAATGACAAGTGCTCGCAATGGCCAGGAGTATTATCAGACTGCTTGTTCTGTTACATTTGGTCTTAAAGCCAGGTATAGTCAACTCTTTATAATAGCAGTTAATTTTTTTACTTATCGACGCTTTCTGCTATGATCGTAACTTTGATAAAGAAGCACGACTGACTTACACTGTGTCAACGTAAAATAGAGTATTATTTCTGGAGTGTGGTACAGATGAGCTATGTGTTTGGCTGTTACCATAATGCAGTGTACTGCTATGTAATTTCATTCAAATAAGTAACTATGAGTGCCTGTAAGCATTTGCAGAATAAGGCTTTGTAGGCAAGAGATCCTAAGTTCAACTTCCTGTTTTAAAATGCTCAAAATCTTTGCTAAAGAGGAACATTTTAAAAGACATATGGATTATTTTTAATGGTTTTAAAGTGCCAATCATATTTGACATGTTTTGTGTTTCAAAAGTCCTCATTTATTCTGTTCACAGAGAAAATTAATATTAGGTGGATGAATTTTCACAGTTGAAAATACAGCTCTGTTTTTACTGACATCCAGAGTCCAAATGTACTATGAAGTATCAGCTTTTGAAATAGTATTTCAGTAAAGCATTTCTGCTCTTTCGAAAGAGGACATAGCTACCCATTCTAGGAAAGCCTTAATGAAGACGTCATTCTAAGACGTCATCCTGTCTGCAGTGTTTTGTAATCTACAGGAATGACTACAGTTTAATTGAGAAAACGAAAGAGGAAAAAGCAGCCTGTAACTATCCAGAAGCAGATCCTCAAGTCTGTAAGCTCCCCTGGCTCAAGAATTTAACTGACATTTATTCTGAAATATTGTCAGCGTCTGCCAGACTGTGGAGATTTGAAGGAAGCTCTGTGCTGAAATACGTGTAAGATCAGTTAAGTAGCTTAATCTGAAATATTAAACAGAAGGGCAAAAAGCCTTTTACCATCCTTTGTGGCTTTTTTAAAAAGGAAGTGTCAATCAGCCGTAGAGTCATAGAAAAAATTAAATTATTTTCTCATGCAAGTAATGAATGCACTTTGAGTAGAGTTAAGGTTGTAAAACTGAGAGCAGCTTTGTATAATTTTGTATCATGTTTTGTGGTTTTAAATAATAATGTAGCAGTTAAACTTCAGACCTGTAGATGACTGTGCCGTGAGAGAGAACAAGGAAATGTTGGGAGAGAAGGAAAGCAGACGCTGATACTTTATGCACACTGTAAAATTTCCTACTTCATTTATTGAATAGCAGCAATTTAATTGTTTCTGTGTTACTAGTATTTGACTTTTTAAAATTTAATTTTTATTAAAATTTATTTTACTTTTTTCTGTGAGGTGACATTGTATGAAGAAACAATGGATACCTACAGATAAATACCACTGAAGCAAACTTGGTAATTAATAGCTTTTTCAGTTTTCAATACTCATTTTTGTCCTTTTTCCCAAAATCTTCCCATACCAGTCTCATGAATACATGCGAACTCCAGCAATAAGCTCAGCTAGGAATTAACATTAGCGTGCTGAGTCTGGAGGGACAGGAGCCAAGTTTGAAGGCCTATGAGTTTTAATATCAAAGATGCTCAATGCTGACTACAAAATTCAAGTCCCCTCAATGCCTGCAAAGGAAATGTTTTGAAGTTGCAAAGATACAGTGAAAGACAATGTCATTTTTTTTCTGACTTACAGTTGACTTTCTGATGTAGCTAGTGATGTGAAAATTCTGTGGTCTCCAGAGATTGTGGGTAATTAATTACTGTTATGTTTTCAGAAATCACTTGAAAACATACTTGTCAAAGTCTTCTCACCTTTCAGTGCTGTAAATGTTTCCCAACTCTAAATTCAGAAGTATTAGTTTTAAAGGAAATCCTTTCTCTAAATAGCTTAAGAAAACTAAAGTCAGTTTAATTTTTTTTTTCCCAACATGTTGTTAGTTTTTCTGTGGTTCTCAGACACAAAATAACACAGCTACAATAAAACAAAGAGGAGGCAAATAATGAAAATAAAATTCCCAATCTTGGTCACTTTTAGCTCTGACAAAGGTATTTTAGAAGTGGAAGTTGTGATTTGATGTCCTTTAAATAAATTGTGAGCCTTTTATGAAGTTCTATATTGATAAGATCATAATTACAGTTGTCATTAACTGTGCCCTTAGGTCCATCAGGCACTAAGTTTACTTCTAATTTTGAGCATAGAAATAATTCAGTTAGCTTTAGTCGGTGCTCTTATTTAAACATACATGTTTTGCTGAAGCACTGTTGGCAGTTTCTGAACTAAGGCCTTAAAAGATGTTTCAAGTTATTCTAGTCTCAAGGTAAAATCCTTTGTTTAGTTATTTAGGTGGAGTTGACAAGAGTCTGCAGGCTACTATTGCTCTTACTAGCAGCATTTTCCCCTTTGAACTTTTGTGTTCTTTTGAAGAGTGGCCCCAGATGTATATATTTTTCCTTCATTTAAAATGTGGAAGTAAGTGTACTAAAATATGTCTGTACTTCATTGCACCCTCCAAGCAAACTCCATTGCTATCAACAGATCAAGAGCAAAGTAGGTCTGAGTTGTGTGGTGCTGCTTTTTTTGTTTGGGTATCATTGGCTTTTTTGTTTGCTATGAAGATCATATTTCTGTCAGTTTAAACACTGACAGATTTTAACACAAATTAAGTAAAAACAAAGTGAACAGATTATTTAGGTGTCTTATTAGTTAGTCTAAGTGTTTTTTATTATAAGTTACTGCAGAAAATTGAGACTGCAGGTGTTTTACTATTTCTTTGTAAAAAACCAAACAAGCAGCCTTAGTAACCACTTTGCCCCTGCAGATATGAAACCCAAGGGTAAAACTGTAACAGTGCTGGACTCTTTTCTACCTGTTTGCTTCCACTTATTATTGCTACTTCACCAACTGTTTCTGTCACGTTATGTTTTCAGTGGCTGTTTGAAAACAAAAGGAGTCCCTTAGTTCACTTTTTAGTGATTGCAGTGTTAGCAGCTCTTGCTCTTTTCTGATGCCCTTGATTGTGAAGTGAGGGACAGTGTCTTCAGCATGACCCCAAAACCTGTGTGAAAGTACCTGGTGATATAACAGACCTTATGTGAACTGGACTTCTGAAATCTTATGTTTGCTTGTTACTTGGCTTCTCAGAAACTCTGTTCTCTCCCCTCCCAAAAAGGAAAAGGTTTGCTGTATATTATTGATGATTCATGACACTTAAGGTTTACGAATTGGGTATTTGTGGCTTTTTAAGTTAAAATTTGACTTTGAACAACTTGTGTGAACTAGAACTATTTCTAAAGAGAAAAGTAACTATTCAGGAAGCTATTCAGTAACTATTTCAGGAAAAAGGAACAGTGTTTTAGCATGATATTCAGGTTAGTTCAAGTATCATCACCCCATGTGGCTAAAATACTCTGTAGTTACTAGGGTTGTTTTGCTGTGTTGAACTTTGTTATTTTTACATTATACTTAGCATTATATAGATACCAGAGTGTTTGCCATATATTTAAGTATTGCTTATTCCTTTTAAATGACTTGAATGTGTTTTAACAAAACCATTCTAATTTCATTCTAACAATGTCCTGGAAAAACAGTTAATATATTTTATGGCATCTTAGTGTTTCTTTTTGTCATATTACTTTGCTACCTTAACATTTGGGAGAGGAATACAACACATACACAAAAATTGTGTTTGTAAAGGTACTTAGTAAAGCAACCATTCAGGTTACACTCTGCCAAGTGAATTTCCTCATGCAATAAATTTTTCCTCAAATTTAGTAGTTACCTAGTATAATACATTTGAGTCAGGATTTCATACAGTAATTCTGCACACAACAATTCTGATTTAGAGCATCATCATTCCGAAATCTCTTTAATACTCATGATTGATTTCATTTTCTAAATGTTTTGCAGCTTTTGTACTGTTGTCCTATAATGCATCTAATCATGACTGAAAATATTTTAAAATTTTAACTTGAACAGGTTGAGGGTTTTTTTTTTTATTTAAAAAATACACAGCCAAAGCTTCCAGGTCCCACCCAACAGGAAATAATAAGCAGACTTAATAACAAGAGGAGGCAGTTTGTTGTATTAGAAAAACGGTGTCATTTAGGGTTATGTAGTAGTATTGCAGCTGCAAAAGTCTGCAGATGAGAAAAAGTTTTCAGATTAAAGTGCTGTATTTTATAGAAATGCCTCTGCACAACCCTCTTCTCACTTGTATACTGAGAAATTATACTCAAATCTTTATTCAGAGATTACATGTTTTTGTAGCAGCTGAAGGAAAGTTTTGTTTTTAAAAAAAAATTTACTTCCGTATGCGCTTTTGCAAAAATGGAGCATTGCTGAATTTTACACTGAGCATAGTTTCCTTAAAATAGGCCCTTACACCCCAGGTACTGAAGTCATAGATGGGAGAAGAAACACTAGTAAACTTTAAATATTGAAATGCACACTGAGTTCAAATCCCTTCAAAAAAACATAGTCGATGTGGCTCATTGTCACCTTGAGCAAGTTAGCAATCACTTCTCATGTTTTTTAAAATGCTTTTTCTTTCCTGTTTGTGCTTAGGAGTTCTATGCTAATAACCTGAGTCAAAGTATGCATGATGCTCCTTTAATATTTTGGTTCTATTTACTTTGTATATTTCAGAATACTCTAGCTGGTTCTCACCTCTTATTTTGAATAAATCAGGGATTTGTGGCCTGTAGCACATCTCTCTACTTCAAGAAGTATGCATGCATAGTTTGCATTTTCCTTATTTTCTTCCAGACTGTGCATCAGGATAGCATTCATCTAAATGACAAAGATTTGTTCCAGTCTTAACCTTTCCCTAGAGACTATAGAAACAGTAGAATTTGTTAAAATTAATACAATCAAATTTAGTAGTTGAGAACAATTAAATAAAATAACCATTGGTAAAACCTTTTCTGTATTAAGATTTTGCTTGATTAGTATTTGGGAGGGGGATGTCTCTCCCCTCCCCAGAAATTTTTCTTCTGCAGCAGCTTTGTTCACAGTAATGGAAGTACAAGATGCTGGTTGCTAACAGCTGTTTGGAGTTCAGTTGTGTAGACCTGCTTTAAGCAGGTTTGGACAGTATGTGTTCAAAATGCCAGCAACTGTTTGGAATCATGCCTGTACAATATTCCCACTGTTGTGTACATTACTTCTAACAAAAATTGGATTTATTTTTCTTAGGCATCTTTTATTCAGCCTTAAACAATTGAAGTGGTTAGAAGGGCTTGCACAACTTAAGCTACAGGTAGTCCATGTAACTGGTGAAGGTTCGTGACCAAGCTTGTGTGTCCTCTGAACCTTCGGAAGACCCAAGCCTGTGTATGTGTATGGCTTGCTACTTTGTGCAGAGGTAGAAAATAGCAGTTATTGAAATTCCTTTTTTCCTTCCATATGCTTCTCTGAGAGAGTATATTTTACACCAGAGGTTTTTTGCTCTACAGTGGTGCTTTCAGTACTTGGTAAAAAATCCTGGGTTACAAGGGAAATGGAGTGCTGTATGAAGTTGAGAGGAGATGACCAGAGCTAAGGTTAAAAGGCCAGGCATTGAAAGGGGTGGGCGTCATCCTGACTCTGAAGACACTGCAGTGATGAAGGCTTGAGATGGAACATCTTGGATCAGTATCTCTGCTGTGTCAGACCAACCTGCTCAGTCCTCTCGTCAAAATCTCAACAGCTCCTGTCCTGCTTCCAGCCCTGACCCAGCAACTCACAATGGCTGTTACACAATACATTTCCCAACATCTCCATTTGGGAAATGCTGATCTCTTAAGACAATTATCTCTCTACAGATTATGTTTCACAAAGGATATAAAAGTGAGACTCAAGGATGGATAGATACCACAAAAAGAAGCAAAGAATTCCATGTAAAGCATGTTATAGAGACTATACAGGGCAACAGGTACCATTTCTACTTCAGTGTGTCATAGCTGCTACAGGATTCCATAGAGCTTTATACTGTTCCTAAACTATAGGTCTTGGCAGTCAGATAGTCTGCCATGTTTTATAGCCCTCACGTAACAAAAATAGAAAAATATAATATATAAAACACAAATGTTTTTACCTCTCAGCCTTATCTCTATTACTAGTAAGGAAAATAAACAGGCTAAGGGCATAATCACAGTGAATTTTTACTTTTATTCAGTGTCTAGTTAAGGAAGTTTAACAGATAAATTCCAATGAAAGCCAAGTTAAAGAAAAGAAATAATCTGCTAGAAATCTTGCAAGAAAAACTGTGCTTTTAGTATATCACATTAGCTGAAATATAGTAGTTGAGTTTTGCAACTTGAAGCTTGCTTTCAGAATCCCAGCCTTGAATGAATATGACATGGTGACTAGAATGTCAATCTTAAGAGAGGCTGAGGGACTTGAGACTTTTTAGCCTAGAGAAGACTGAGCATCTTATCAATGCTAATATAATACTTGAGGGGTGGATGTCAGGAGGATGGCATCAGTATGTTTTCAGTAGTACCCGGTGACAAGACAAGAGGCAATGGGCGTAAACTTGAATATAGGAAGTTCCACCTAAACATGAGGAGGAACTTCTTTACCATGAGGGTGGCAGAGCTCTGGAACAGGCTGCCCAGAGAGGCTGTGGAGTCTCCTTCTCTGGAGATACTCAAAACCAATTTAGATGCTGTCCTGTACAACCTGCTCTAGGTAATCCTGTTCTGGCAGGGGGAGGGTGGACTAGATGATCTCCAGAGGTCCCTTCTAACCCCTATCATCCTGTGATTCTGTGAAAGGTCAGAAGAGGTTGATGTAAAAAGTCTCATAAGGTAAGAGTTCTTCCACATAGAAATCTATTTAAACCATCATAATAATTCCATTTCAAAGTATAATGGACTCTGAGTAATAAAGGTCATGATTTACTAGCATAGATATCTTTAGTGTACCTTTTCCAGAATAGTGTACCTTAATTTCCATCCTGTTAAACTGAGCTGTGCTGTAACTAAACATTCTTCCATAAAGTATTTATCTATCCTGAGCTCAGTCTTTGTACTGAACTAATTAAAAAATAATGAACTAGTTTTAGGAAGGATGATTCCTTGTATTTTAAAACACAACAGCAGGCAGATATCCTTTCGCAATTTATTTTCTGAGGATATAATGGGCATCCTGTCATATCAGCTTTTATGCTTTTATTTTGTTTGTTCAGCTGGAAGTACAGAAAGTTTGAGAGAGATATGTGGCTGATAAGGGTTTCCACCAGGTATCACCTTCTTTTATGATGGAGCAGGTCTTTGTGAAATAGAGAAGTTGGTAGTACTGTTCATCCTTCATATCTCCAAATTGATTCAAAAAATGCAATTATATTTAAAGAACATAGATTAAAAGTAGAGACCTGCTTACCGTGTCTCCCTTTGAAGATCTGGGAAAGGAAGTATATGTCATATGTTTTGTTGGCTAGTTTTGGTTTTTATCTGGTCTTCTGTGAAACACAATCTTCATCAGTAAGTGCACTGGTGCACTTTAAAACATGGATAGATTTGGAGTACTAAAACTCAAAGTTTTTTTTAGGGGGGAAGAAGAGTGCTGTTCAAACATTTAGGGTAATATTGAAATGCTTGTATTTCCTGCTTGGAGTAGTAAGATGTCTTCCTAATGTTTTCCTGTACATACTGTTCAGGTTTTTAGCCCAGCCAGTATGGGAGCAAAGCTAGAAAGAAAAAGAATCAAACTTAAAGTCTTCTTTTGTTAAAGGCACACAGCTACTGGATGAGGTGTCTGTAAATGTTTTCAGAAATAACTGAATCAAGCATTTAAGTTTGATTCCTTGTAGATGATGAAACTTGCATGGAGTTTGGCTTGTCTGTAGAAAGGTAAGAGGAAGAAATCCCATTCCCTGTTTGTAGGCATTGGATTGGATGCTGGTGTCAAAGAGGAAAATTGTTTATCTCATTTTTTTTAAAATTCAGGCCTAAAAGTTGAAGAGGAACAGTTAAGCAAAAGATTTGGATTCCAAAAAGTTGGGATGCTAAAAAAAGTTGGTTGGAGAAACCTGTCTTTGTTTTTAAAAGGTAGCCAGATATGGTAGATGTTGGAGAACAGCAGTAGAGAGATCTGAAATCAAATGATTGAGACAAACAGAAATGAGAATTCTTGTTCCTGGATGAGTGCATTCCTACATTAATTATGTTGTTTCCATTTTAAATGCCTGATCCTTTTGAAGATTTTAAAAAAAATTCAAAATACAAAAACGAATTTAGGTTCTTCCAGTTCTGCCTACATGTACCTGGTATTAGTTGGTTACTAAGGAGGAGAAGTGATACACAGTAACTGCCATTATGTTTGCCATTGGCTTTCTGGGCTGCCATTGCCCATTGTTAGCTCATGTCCAACTTTTCATCCATCAATACCCCCAAGTCTTATTCCGCAGGTCTGCTCTCTACCATGTCATCCCCCAGCCTGTATTCATAACCAGGATTGTCCTGACTCAAGTGCAGGACTTTGCACGATGTCCTTAATGAACTTCATGAGGTTGGCGTGGGCCCACCTCTCTAGGTTGTCTAGCTCCCTATGTACACATATTCATTCACATTTATTGTAGGTCCCTCAGTAGGCACAGCTGTGTGGTTTTGGACAAGTTTAGCTGGGCTTTACATTTTCCATTTACACTAGGAGCCAAGTGACCTCACTTCTCCCACCTTTGAATTTTCACACTTAAAAATACTGAGTTCAAAAGTTTAGTTTCCTGTGCCCTGTTATCTGAAAGACTTCAGATGATCTCCAGGGTGGAGGTTGATTGTGGTCTGCAGGTGTAGGGGTATTTCTTTTTATGGTAGGTGCAAGTTTGCAGTACAGTTTGTGGGAATTGGAGATTATGTGGGAAGCAGGCATATATGTCAACACAAACTTCCACAAAACAATTTTAATCCCAGTCATCTTCAAATGAGAGAGAGGTGGTTTTGACTTGACTTCTCAAGATGCATATAGCAGCTTGGATAAAAACAATCTATGCCCCAAAATACAGCTTGTTAAGGACAGAATGAACAAAGCTGCTTGTGGTAGATGTTATCTTAGCACTTCGTGCATGTAGGAAAGGTGCTTAGAAACTCAAGCAATAAGGGAAGAGGACAATTAAAAGCTATGTAATTAATGCTAGAGTTTGTTTTTCTGCAAGTCTTTTTGGGTTTTAATCATGTTATTGACTCCTGGATTTGTCCCGGTTTTCTTGTAAGAAGAATCTTAGGGATTTGTTAACTGAATAAATCCTAAACAAACAAATTCTATTTTGGAGGTAGGGTTCCTGGAATAGTTTGGGGTTTTATTTAGCTTTGAAAGAGGAAAAAAAAAATACATGAAACTGTGTTTTCAGTCATTTAGAGGGGTCATTTTAAACTACTGGGTTAATTTTTGTCTAGGCCCTGAAAAGGCAATCAAGTGTCAGTTTACATACACAAAGGCATATGTTTGCACATCGAAAGCATTGTGTGTTTATAATAAACTGGCTTAGCGTTCAAGCCAGAGAGGATATCTTTACCTCTGATTCAAACACTGCAGCTGATGTTGAACACAACACAAAAGATCTCAAGTAAGACACCTGTGCTTTTGTGCTAGAGAGATTGCATTTAATATGTGGTTAGAAATTCATTTGTATAGACCTAGAGCAAATGGGTATTATGTGGATGCCTTGCTATTTCAGAGTGTAATGTTCATCTTTAATAACTGCTGTTTTGCACTTATGATGTTCTTGTTCAATACATCAGCCAAAACGCCAGAAATGACCATATTGATCAGGTGAAATCGAAGGACTGATTCAGATGTCAGTTTTATTTCTGTATGGATTCTAATTTTTATATCAAGTAGTTAAAATGAGAACCTTTCAGAATACTGCCTCTGTGGTGTTTTTCCACTTTGGTGAACTCATGTATTGCAGAACTGTGAATGTAACCAAGAAGCAGGGGTGGGAGCTGCCCTGCTCCTAGAGTTCTGCTGCAGTGAGAGTGCTGCAGTCTGAGAAACTAGAATAGGGCAAAAACTAGAGAACATGCTGGTAAATTTGTCTATTTGGCTTACAGAGAAAGCAGTAAGATGCTTGATTTGAAAGTTTTACAAGTATACATTTAGCAAACAGGCAAGTGGGCAAATACTATTGATGTTATCTCCTCAGATTTTTATTTTTTTACCCAAACAAGCATATTTACCATGTCGCCTGGCTACCTTAGATATTTTGGAACAAAATTTTTCATACATGACTCATGAAATAGTAAGTGATTAAATATGAAAGATCAAAAAACCAAGACTTTTAGGACCAGTTTTTATTCTGTTTATGCACAAGAAATCTGGTGTTTGAACTCAGTTACCTAATCAGTGTGCATCATCAGAGTGGGCATTTTCTGATGCTTCCTAAAAAATGTTGGCTGTTGGGAACTTTTTTACTATCTACACCTTTACCTGGAAAGTGTTTGCCCAAAACCTAAACTACAGTTATTTCAGTGACTTATCAAAGGGTTATATTCTTTCTATGGAATAGAATGTCAAATAAAACATCTTAGTAAAGTTTATTGTATGCTGCAGTTTTTTACACCTTGTATGTCGACTCTTTTCCATAATGATTGATAATAACAATAGCAGATTATTGATGAAAATAATGCTTTGCAAAATGTACCTGTGAGATAATGTCATCGACTAGTATTTTTTTATATTGCTGAAATCCAAATTTATTAGGTGGTGAAGTACACCATGGGTGATTGTGGCTGCTTGTTATATGACCAGCTATTTGGTATTTGTTTAAATATTACAAATAAATATTACTCAGTAAATATTTCTCTCTAAAATTGAGTTACAGGTGAGTACTTTTCTAGGTTAAAAAAAGTAATTTTCTAGGTTAAAATAATAATTTTTATCCAACTCCTGACTCCTCACAGGGCAGCCAAGTCAGAGCATAGGACTGAGTGAATAGTCCAGACACTTTGTGAACTCAGTTCAGCTTGGTGCTGTGACCACTTCCCTGGGGAGCCTGTTCCAGTGCCCAACCACCCTCTTAGGAAAGAACCTCTTCCTAATACCCAGCCTAAACTAACCCTGTCACAGCTTCATGCAGTTCCCTCAGATTGTATCACTGGTCACCAAAGAGAGGAAATTGGTGCCCGCTCCTTTGCTCTCCCTCATTAGGAAGCCATAGACCATGATGAGGTCTCCCCTCAGTCTCCTTTTCTCCAGGTTGTACAATCCAAGGGATTTCATCTTTTCCTCATAAGAGTTCCGCCTCCAGACCCTTCACCATCCTCGTTGCCCTCATCTGGACACTCTCCAATAGCTTTGTGTCCCTCTCGTACTGTGGCAAAACTGCACCCAGTACTCAAGGTGAGGCCACACCAGTGCAGTGTAGAGTGGGATGATCACCTCCCTGGACCAGCTGGCAATGTGATGCTTGATGCACCCCAAGATACAGTTCATGTTCTATTTGTGTGAGATGCATGGCTACATGTTGTTGTCTTTGGAGCTTACTAAGAAGCTGCCTTGAGCCTCTGTCAAAGTATAGTACTGGAGTATTACAATTTTCTTTCTGCCCACCTAGTTTCTGTAGAAAGGTACACAGTGACTCAGTTTTTCTTTACTGGGTTACTGATTGCTTGCCATTCTCATAAGGCAGTAGGTTTTACCATTGACTTTGCTTTGCTGGAAAACGTGGTTTATGTTCATTGTGGTGGAATATGAGGGCCAGTAACATGCTTCTATGTTCTATTAATTATTAACCTTATTTAGAGTATCTGCTTGTATGCACAGATGAGTCTCTTGATACTTTCTTGGAGAGCCTTTTTCAGTAAGATCAACATAAGTGAAATTCTAGTTCTTTAATAATGCCTACATGAAAGGAAATAACACTAATATTTTACAATGGACCTAATAAATTCCTATAACAATTTCCAGGCTCAGCTACTGACTTGGTACTGGCTCCAGAAAAACTAAGGCAGGATAAACTTTCCCACTGTTCAGCATTTACATGTAGACCTATGAGAAGTTATGTATGTTGTACATCCATAATTGTCATTGTCAGCGCTGAGTTATTGAGGGTGCCAAGCAGTTGTGGGCGTCTGGAAATAAAGGTGATCCAAAAGTAGACAATATTTGACTCTGGTTTTATTTAAAGAAAAAAACCAGAATGTTCTTTCTTAGACATTTTTATCTTGCATTCATTAGCATTTCGCAAGAAAACTGGCATTCATAAATGCATAGAAGTCTTTTTATCATATAAAAATGCTTTTGTTAAACTATGATAATGATTTTGCTTAAACTCTAATCACAGAATAGTCAAAGTAAAGGCAGAAACAAATTAATTTCTGATTTTAATAAAATTTTATTTAAGGACTTTGACTGTAATTTTTAGTTACTTGGGAGCAGGCAATAGAAAATCTTAGTTGTAGCTTATGCTGTCCTTATCCAGCACCTTGCAAATACTAAGGAATTTTAAGAGTATTCTAGAAATCATTAGCATTATGAGTAAAATAAGAGGGTCAGAGATGGGACTTTTAACTCAAACATTTTTCAGGTTTCTCTGTTGCTGTATGTTGCGGGGGAAAAAAAAGAGAGTTCTGATCATGTATTTGTGTTTCAGGACTTAAAATGGCAGGAGAAGATTCCTACATTATGGGAGTGTCTGATCCCCAAGTAAGTGGGTTTCTCTATCTTCAATATCCATATATTCTCTTCTCGCTCCTAGGCTTGACTACATGGAGATATAAAAGCATTTCAGCTATTGGTAGAAATTAGGTTTGAAGAAATCTAGGGTGTTTTTTTCCTCTAAGGTGTTTATGTGACCTGGGAAGTGCCTGGCCAGTGGTGAAATGACTGAAATGAAAAGGAAAGCCAGGCCTGCTGAAAGACACAATTGAAAAAATACTCATTTTTATGGCCTGTCAGCCTGTGGCGCTTGCCCAAAATTTTCTTGTGTGGTGGGTACTGGACTTCACCTGCAGATAAAGCTCTTTATGCCCTAAGTGGCCCGTTGTATCACTTTTTGTGAAATTTGCATTGACATTGATGACTGAAATTTTCCTTCACTCAAACAGGTCAGTAGGCCTGGCTCTCCAAAAGCTCTTCCTGATCTCATTAGGTCATATTTTTTATTCATTTGATTTGTGAAAATGGTACTTGAGTGAAGAACAGACCATTTCCACATTTCTGCTCATCTCACTCTTCAAAAAGAAACTATTTAATCCTTTATACTTGCTCCACTTTGGAAGAAGTTAGATTTATACCTAACACAAATTACAGTGAGTTAAGACATTTTGTTATTCAAAAAAACCCACCCAAAACTTTAACCTGGCTATACTGTTTTCTTGCATTAGAGCCTGTAAATATGTTTACATGAGGAATGTATTCTGGTGGGATGTAATCACAGAAGTGAAAATGAAAGCACCCAGGTTCCCAGCAAGACCTTGGGCAAGACATTTAGGGTCAGATTTTCAGAATTTGCCATGTACGCTCTTTTGAATATATAGCTATTAGTGTGTGTAAGCAAAATGAGTACTTAAAAACTCTGCTGAGCTCAGTGTGGTCTCATGATACTAGTGAAACTTGGTCAATATATCAGCTTGGCTTGCGCTACTGTAGCCAGCAAATAATAAAATGGATGTAAAATGTTTGTGTACTGTACCAGGTTGAGTTTGCAGTCTCAATATTTACAGAGAACTTTGAAATTTTTTGCTGGTAGATTCTTTATAAAAGTATCTATATATCTATTAATGAAGAGTATATTTTCTTTCAATATAGATGTTTGCAATGGATCAGTTCATGGGAATGAATGCTTTATTTAATAATACAAATTACATTGCTTCAGACTTACCACTACGAACAGGTAAGGACCATTGCTATTTGATTGTGCTATTGTCCTGCTGTCTCTTCCAGTTTGGGTTTGTGGGTTTTTTAATAAACTCTTCTCAGAGGCTGTTTTTGTTTACACTCTTGTATTTCATAATGCTAGATCCTAAATTTGTCCACTAGAATTTTTATTACGCTCTTATTCTTCTTTTTTCTTACCCTCATAAAACTTGCAACTGTGAGGCAAATTTGATTTTTCTTTTGGCTTGTACAGGAATGGAAAGTTTCAATTAGTTCTATGGATTGAGTGACCAAGGAGTTTTGATCTGATTTTAAAAGTTATTTTGCTTTTTTTCCTAAATCTGCATCTTCAACGATCTCCATGTTTGTATTGACACTTTGCAGAGTGCAACATGTATTTTTTTCTCTTGAATGGTGTTTCATTTGTTGCAATAATTCTTAAGGTGCTTGTTTTTCACTAATAAAATGTATATTCAGCTTCCTGTATCATTCGAATCTGTTTTTCCTTCTCGGTGACTTCTCTGTTTCCTGTAAAGTGTCAGTCTGGTATTAAAAGTACCTGACAGTTTCCTGTATAATAGCACTAGTTTGAAACTTCAGAGTCAAATTTTGCAGCAAACTGCAGAAAATAAGCAAGTACTATTTTGTAAAGGTCTGAGATGCAGTTCTTTTGATATGATTCCAGAACAGGAATATCAAGTAGAAGTGGATTATATCTCAGCCAGTATTAGCTGCTTGCTTGACTTTGGTCTGGTTTTGCTTGTTAAATTAATTTATAAGTATTACTTCTTGCTTTACCTCTCCTGCTTAGTTTATTAGAATAGCTGATATGGAAGAAGGAAGGAAATACTTTTTTAAGAATATTTATCTCCCAACAATGTAGCTCCAGTGTAGCTGGTAATGTCTTCATGACAACTTTCTGTTGTTGATCTGCTTTACTCTGTTGTACCAGGGTGTAGCTGGCATCTTCTGTATTGCAGATGGCTTGCTTTTGTTGAAAATACAAATTGCTTTTATTTACACTTGACCATAGTGAAAGTGTAAAATGAAATATGCAATTAGCTTTTTATTTTATCGGTAAAATTCCACCCTAAATAACAGTAAATGCTGATTTAAGAACAAAACTAAATGCATACTTTTTCATGTCTCCTGTTTTAAACCGTGCTTCAGTTTTCTTGACTGAATACTAGCAATGAAGAATCAACAAACACATATGGTACAGATAACTTTGTTTCAAGATAAAATATTCTGATGAAAAAACCTCTTGAGAAATATGGACAAGCATCCAACAAATTAATGTTGCAATCATTTGTTTGCAGTGTTTTTATTAAAGCAGATAAAATTGGTCAGTAAGATTCATCTGTGTAGGATTAAAGGGCTTGTGTGTTGTATACTAAGGGGTTTTTTTCGCTCTTCTCACAGACTTGCTGTGGGGCAAATAAGGTTATTGGAATTTTGATTTCCTCATAATGATCTCTTACACGAAACGTTTAAGCTTACCATGCACTTCTCATGCCAGACTCATTCCCTACAAATTATTCAGATGACTGATTTTCAGATATCTGTACCATCTACACTAGAAAACAGCTAGTTTTAAAGCCATGTGCGGGACCCAAGAATACACTGTGTTCTGGAGCCTCAGAAAACTCCTACTGGGCTTGATTTGCAAAACTGCTTAGGAAAGGTGAGGTATTTTAATGGCACTGCTCTTGTCTACTGTTGTGCTCTAGTTGTTCCCTGTGTACAAAGTGGGATATAATAAACGATCATGGAGTTCAGGTTATCGCAAACAAAAAGTTAATCATAAGTTTTAGAAAAAGTTGATCAGTTCAAACCCATCTGATGATGACATAGTGATTTTGTTGCTTGAGTGGTATCTTGAGCGGTACCATTATAATGCTTACTTCCCCTCCTGCATGAAACTGTATTATGCTGTTACTCTGGAGCAACTCTTCAGCTATAAGGTAATATAATAATTTATATATAATGCTTCAGTTGTTTCCAAGCAGGAACTAATGATTTCTTTCTGTACAGTGAGGCCAGTTAGAAACTCACATGGGATTTTTCAAAAATTCTTCCAGCCACAACATTGAGAGGGTGAAATTCTAAAAAGCATTTTTCTGTAGGACTATTGGAGGATTTAGACAGAAAGAACCAAAGTCACTTACTGTTGCTAATGATTTGGTGTGGTGCCTACATTTTTTGATGTATGCATTTGTAATCACACAATGTCTGACTTAAGGCAGGCGGGTTTAATATTAACTGTGGATTGCTGTATCATGCCAGTGAAGCTAAATCAACAAATAGCTGGGGAATTTGGGGACTTTCTGAATATAGGCGTTCTGCTGTTCTGTTAATATTTACACTAATAGTAGAAAACCATTGAGATGTCAGGACAAGGACTTTCTTAACGAGGTTGTCAGTACTCAAGTGTCTTCCCTCACTCGCTTCTTTTTCAAGTAAAAATTATTTCAAGTAAAAAAAAGTCGGTTTCAAGTAAAAATTAGGTTTAGTTATTGTGGCTCTAAAGCTGTAGTAGTGTTACGTGCTTCAGGTTATACATTTACATCTATATCTGGAAGCCGTCTCTGTATAACTTTGTCACTAAAGTAATGTATCTCTAACAAGTGCCACACAGTGTAAACTGCAGGACTGAGCTTTATGTTTAAAACACCACTGGCAGCAAGAGCAGTATGTCATGAAGTCAGTCTGTTCTATGCCTTGTTGGGAGGTATCTTGCCTTTGAGAGATAGGAAGGAGCTAATTCTCAGTGATGTCGGGGATGCACATATTTAGTCATTGTACAGCCAGATACGCCTCTGTGATGTCCACTGTGTAGAGGAGGGACAAAGCAACACCTTACATTAGGAAAGAGAATCCACCTGATTATATAATGCCATCTACAACCATGTAATGTAGCAATCTGTCTGCCAGTTACAGATGGTTTTGAGAACTGTGTAATTGTTTGGGTTTTTTTAGGGGCTTTGGTCTAACTAGCTGATAGTATTGAGGTGGTGTGTTTGGTTTGCTTGGTTTTTTTTATTGCAGTCAGACTAAGGCTGTGATGTCAAAGCAGGGCTATCAGCAGGTGAACAATATTGCCTGGAGGCTGCTGAAGTTACTGTTCTCTGGTATTTTTTTTGCTTCCTCTGCCCAACCCTCTGTGAGGGTGCTTGCTGTTGAGAAATGAGAAGGGCATAGAGGTGAAAAAGAAGGCACTTTGAAAAAATTGCAAGGATTTTTTGTGAGGAAAAATGATGGTAAGAGGAGATTCAAGGAAGCATAACTGTGACCAAAAATTAGATGAGTGTTAATTTTCCCTCTCTTGTAGCAATGGTCCTAATCCTCAGAAGCATGAGCAGACTTGCATACTGGTTCTGTGATTTTTCTAGATCCTCTGTGCTTGTGTTTTGAAGAGTGAAGTGAGGAAAGAAAGAGGCTAAGCAAAGCCAGTGTGCGGCTGGCTTTAAACATGTTTTGAGCACCACAGACCTGAGATGTAAGAGTGTTCTTGTATGGATGAATCCTTGAGGGAAGGATGGACAAATACTATGACAGGCCTTCAAGAAGCATAAGACACTAGATTTAGGGCCTGAGCTTGTAGCAGAAAGGTGCCAATGTCAAGATGGACACAATAGGGTTGATGTTAGATTTAACAATCAAAAGCTACAGGCTGTGAGCATTTTCATCCATGTCCACAGAGCAGAAGAACACATAATCACTAGGGTGAGATGCCTGTTTGGGGGACCCACTAATAGAGGGAAAGTGAGGGGAGGACTTGATCATAGCTGGTGACAGGTTAAATTGAATGACTTCATGTACTAGGTAAGATATTAGATTATGGACCCTAGTCCTTTATAAAAGACACTATTCCTATGGTACTGATAGTGTTGCAGGGATATCTTACCAACCTCAGACAGTTTTTTTTCTTGACACTGCTGTGATGGGAATAAAGAACCAAGAGGGAGCCTAAGATGAGTACTCCTTTGGGAAGTATGTGTGCAGGGTGAGGCCTTTCAAGAAGAAGAATGACTGTTAAGTGGTGGGAGTGTCAAGATGCAGGAGGGCCTCTGACTCAGGCAGGAAGGAAAATGAAGAAATGTAGCAGTTGAAGAAGACGTGGGGAAGTGGGACTATGACTCAGGCTGGAGGGGAGGCAGTGGGATGCGAGTCAGTCTGTGGCAACTGAGGCGAGAGGACAGAAAAGGAAGCACTGAAGCATACCCAGGATGTGGCAGTCTGCACCAAACCCCCTCCAGGCGGAAAACTGCATGTTTTAGTTGCAGTTCTTAGCCGTTCTGACTGCAGCAGTGCCAGGCAAATCGTGGAGTGCTCATGTCAAAACTTGGGTCTTGGCAACTGTGAGGGTCATCCCTGTGTAGAAGCCAGCTCCATGACTGTACGTGGCTTCAGCCTCTATAGGGCAAAATTAGAACTTAAACAATGCATTAAGGAATATTCCTTCTTGTGGTTGTTTAACACTTAAAAAGGGGTTGCTCATTAAACAAGAACTTGAAGCAAGCAACTTTCAAGCCTAGAACAGAGGTTGAAAAGATCATCACAAATCTCAGCATTATTAGTTCTTCTTACAAGGTGTACATCTTAAGGTTCCTGCTGTCTGCTTAGACCAGACATGCCTACTAATAGAGGTGAAATATTAAAAACTTCCCTGTGCAAAACACTAAACATCTTTTCCCCATGGGAAAGTATGGGAGAGAAGGAGGGAACCACACATATCCAATGTTAGGCTGTCTAATGTATTTCTGGAAAGTATTCAGAGTTCAGTGGAGATAGCTGTATGAGACACTAAATAAAATCTTTTTTATAGTCAAAATAACATGCTATTTATGCTTGGAAGTTACCTTTAAAATTGCTGGTTTATTTTTAAATAGCATTGCAGATGTAATTAAGTGCTTCATGTTAGAGTGCCTTCTCTGTCCTGTTACTTGGATCTGGTTCAGATGTTATACCAGAGAATTACTGTGTCATTGTAGAAAATGTTTAGACACAAAACCTAAAGGTTACAGTAAGACCTCACAAAACTTTGTTTTAAATACATTACAATATGATTTATATAATCTAGGTTAATGATAACAAGCGTCTAATTTGCCTTTGTATTTGTACATTTCCACTACACCATTTTTACACTTCCCTATTATTAGTATGTAAGATATTTTGATTTTTTTATCAGTATATTTATAGGCTTTTTATAAGCTTTTTTTCAAAGGAGGAATAAGAACCATAGTCCAAAGTTTCCCATTTTCCTGACAAGTGCCATGCAAGGTGAAAGCATTTCAGTGATATGAAGAATTCCCCTTGAGCTTTCCAATATGCCAATATAGTGTGTATCCCTCTCTTAGGAATTCCAATTTCCTTATGCTGACAAAAAGTTGGAACCTGGGTCTGCTGCATTCTAGGAGACTGCTGCAGCCACTTAGCTGTTGGGTAAAAGAGCGCTTCCTTTTCTGGCTAATGTTTAAAAGAAAGCAGTAGTATTTTGTGCTGATACTAACCCAACGTATGTGCCTTGAAAATTACTTCCTAAGGGGAGAAGAGCCAAGGAACAATTACGTGGCAGATCCTGCCCTGGAGGCTTGGTTGAAATTTGAACTACACAGTTGTATTTCAGGTGCATTATATCTGACGGTAACCAGGCGGTATAAGGCTTCTGGATTGTTAAAGCACAAAATTTTAAATGCTTAAAGCATAAGGAGGGTAGATGTCTATGAACAGAGGTCTTAAATTTAAGTAGTGATATAATGCCTAAACTCAACTCAGCTCATCTTGTCTCCAGGTTGCAGACAAAACCTGAAATAGTAAACCATGCCAAAGCCCAGTATTATTACTCTATGTTTTTTTAAAGTTTCTGAAGTCCAAACTTTTTTTCATACTTTCTAATGTAAGGTGATGAGTACATGGTCTTGAGGCAATTGTTCTGCATGAATTCAAGATTTTAATTGTAGCACTGTTTACTTTTTCACAGGGAGAGTGTTGAACTTGGGAAACAAACGATCTTTATATGTGAAATTCTTGTGACTGACATATGCAGCATACTTTGGCTAATTCAGTTGCCAAGTCAGCTAACTTGAACAGCAAAATACAAATTCCATCTATTAGTAGATTTATCAAAATTTTGATTTTGATAGAAACCTGTTCATCAAGACCTGTGCTGACTAAATACATGAAGGTCTGTTTTATTAAAGTGAAGTTGTATTGGGGATCTGAGAAGGTTGTGTGTAGTCATACTGCAAACTATAAATTAATGAATCCTCTGCCATTTGTAGTTGTTGGTGAACATTAGGCATATTGATAAATTAAAATTGATGCAAGTAGTATTTAATTGATAAATTAAAATCGATGTGTAGTTTTGTGTTAAAGCCAAGTACTATCTCTTTGAGGTAGCTGCATGGCATGTTACTTGCACCCAGTGCAGTTGTTCAGAGGCAGATCACACCTGAATGTTGGTGGGGCACAGTATGCTTGATATGCTTGCAAGCTCTGCCACATAGCTGTGGATTATCTCCTTTGAAGGCTTCATGTGTCCCAGTAAGCTTGCTTGATTCCTTAGTATTAATGCCTTTAATAGAGTATAATTGATGATGCATAATTCCAACAGGGATATAGATAGCAAAATATTGTATAGGTATTCACAGGGAAGCTGTCATTTGGGAGCTGTCATTTGATAATAATTGATTTTTTTAGCCTTGAAATCCAAATCTTCTCTGCTTAGCAAGAGGCATGGAAGAAGTCAAACCTCTGTGAACTGTTGTTTTCTGACTCAGGAGTGAAGCTAAGTGTTTCACAGCCATCCACCTAGAGAGCTTTCTTTTTCAATGTAAATAATCTAACAATCAGAATTGGAACTAGGCTTTGATCAGGTGATGATTTCTTAACTCAAGTGGCACCAAGTTCTCACTGGATTTAGGGTCTGCTCACAGGATATTTAAATTGGTGAGTTTTGAATGAGGGTTGTGGTATGACTTTAGCTACTGTTGAGGGAGTGGTCCATATGCAAGACTGAAAGTTGGTAAGAAAGCCTTCTTTGAAAGACACAAATAGAACTTAATCCTATATATTGGCACCATGCTCAAAGATGGATCTCATTATAAAGTCTGCATCTGTAGTCAAAAGGAGTGTGTTCAGTTTTTTGAGAGGCACTGTAGGAACAGTATATTTAAAAGCATATCTGAAATTATTAAAAGAATGTAAATTGTTTACTCTCTTCAATTCCAGCTGTGGGGTTTTTTAAAAGCAGTTCTGACTGTTAGGGCATGTTGAAACAGCTTAAATTCCTGCTGTATTCCCATACCTCAGAGCTTCCCATTGGCTGTCTCTAGACTTTCAAAAGCACCTACTTGGTAGGAAGCCCTAGGGTCAAAAGCTTGTGAGTATAGTCTTTAGAGCCCAAGGGGTTTAAATACAAAATTTAACCTCAGTGCACGGAGGCCAGGCTGCTTGTCAGGGGCAAGGGGAGGATCCTGTACTGAGTCTTAACTGAGTGATCAGAGTTGCTCATTTAGGTCGTCTGAGCTAAAATTAACTTTTACTCTGTCCCTTCTTACTCTGGAGGAACTGGGGAATATTGGAAACGACAGACTGCCAAGTGATTAAACTATTTATTAAAACTTTATTTCAGAAGATGCTTAGGTGCTCTCAAAAACGTTATCTCGGGACATTCAAGGATATCAATTTTACCCTGAAACTTAGGTGTCATAGTAATAGAAATGTAATTTTTATTTTTACTTTTATTTCTTTTATGATAGCAGATGGACCGTATCTTCAAATCATAGAACAGCCAAAACAGGTAAGACCAACACTACGTTTTGAAAATCTTTAAGGTAGCTGTGTCACTATATTCAGCTTTGAATAAAATTATGACTTGAGATGGGGATGGGGGTAAGGAGTATAGAAGAGGTTGACTCTCAGATGTGGCACTTCACCATGAACTTTTTTTCCTCTCACTTTTGAGTTAAATCATTTCCTGTTTTGTTCTGTTTTCATTTTTGTGTCTCTTTGGAAGTGTCAAAAAGACGAAAAAAAACCCCAAACAATTTTTAGAAAATGTCTTGCTAAGTATAGACTCTTCACGTTAGAAGTGATTCTTGCAATAGCTCAGTATTTTGAAACTTAAACAAGTAGACCAAACACAGAAGATTTTTAGAATGTTTCATGTTTCTTGAAACACATGAGAGAAAAAAATTTAAACATTTCATTTTGTTCCCCAGTTACAAGAACTTTTGACTTATGCTTTGCTATCCTAAAGAAATTGTCCTTTGAGATTAGTTTTGTCACAGTTGACTGTTTTGAATAACCTGAGAAAAATGAAGAAAAATGCCCAAATGGTAAATGGTTGGGTTCTTTTTTTGGGTTTTTTTTTTAGTGTGTAGCAAACACTCACTTATGCTCCTCTGACCCTATGAAAGTCATTCCAATGCACGGGTTAGTTTTCATGCAGCTGATATACAAAGTAATTGCTAGGTGAAGATTGCCCTGAAGTACACTAGGATATCGTTCCCCTTTATCTGGTGGCATCAGCAATTCTAAGTATTCCCCCTGAAGCTATTACAGTATGGAGACCTCTTTCCTGCCTCTCCCAAACAGCTGCATAAAATCCTACCATATGAAGACATTTGGTAGGCAAGGTGACTAGAAACTATCCCATCCTTTGCTTGGTCCAATGGAGAAGCATGCTGCAAACCAGTTTCCTGGTAGGGGGAACATTTATTTCAGCCACACACGCTGCTTGAGCATTCCTCCAGGAATTGAAACACTTCATGGCCACAGGTGAAATAGCAGTATACTGTGAACTCTTGGCACAATACACTGCCTCCTCCTTGTAGTTCATGCCAAATCAAGCTGTCTTTGCATAGTACAGGCTATGGTGGGCAGTGCCTAAAGAGAATCTATCATTTCCATGTGAGACTTTTCAGCAAGCAGCTCCTGTAGTGGCTTACCCATGTGGCAAGGTGGACAATAGTTTGTAACAGGGTGATGATGAGGGTGATCCATCATTAGAGTGGTGTGCTGTGATAGTTTTTGGAGCAGAGAGACAGCTGGGAGAAATAAAACTATATGTGTGCTAACAGGATAGCAAGGAGTATGAATGGAGGAAGACCGCACAAATGACTGCTGACTCTGTTAGATTGAAGGCATAGAGGTGAAGAAAGCAGGTTGTTTCATGCATTGCGACTGTAGAGGTTGCTTTGCCTTTTAGACAACCCAAGTTCAAGGTCATTATAGCCCGGCAGTTCACTTACAAGATACAGTCACTCGGTTCACCATAGGAACACAAATATATGCTTAAAAATGAGTTGTTGTGTGGTTAGTATCTAAATAAAAGTCAGATTTTTACATTTGCCTGGGAAACAATTTCTGACACTGAAAAGGCTTTAGCAAGGCAGATATTGAAGCTAACGATTACAGAGTCATTTTGAACCATGTTGTTCACTGTCAGCTAATACAGACTTTTAATTCGTAGTTGTCTACTATTAGAAGTACTGTGAGCCCTATATAAGATAGAAATTTTGTCAGACTTTGCAGGACTGAGGAATAGATCTGAAAGTGTTCAAAGTTGGAGGCCACATGAAATAATATTGTTTGAGTTAGAGTTACCAAATACATTTGACTTTCATCTTTTGTGCCTCATAGATTACCCTGTAAAGGGGTTGTTATTTCCTATAAGTAAAAATGGAATAAATGGGCTGCTGTAGAGTGGCTGCTAATATCCTGAAGTTCTCTAGAGTATATCCAGACATCAATTTATGAAGCTGAGATGAAAACCCAGTTATTGAGAGTCCCCTGAAGCTTTTGTGCTGTTTCTGGGCTCTGCTTGGAGATTCACTTTTCACATGCCCTTCTCTGAAGGAAGAAGCATTTCTGCTTCATGCCTGTTCTTTATGATGCTTTGGACATAGCTGATTTTTACTTGCTTTAATTCTCTGTACCTAGCAGGAGACATGAGCGAGAATATATGCTTCTACATTCTCTATCTTTTAATTTTTGTCTTGTTTTGAGAGTATAGGTAGATCGCTGCTTCAAAACATCTTGACTTGTTGAAAGAAAAATTTCAAATTGCTGCTGTGTGTAAAAGAACAGTTTCTCCACCAGTGGTGTTTTATTAACCAGTTAAACAGTATTTCAAGGATGAACAGATGTAACTTTTCTGTTTGTGAACTATCTGTGCAAGCCATGTTTTTGTGTGTGTGTGCACGCTCACATGTGCATATGCTAATTATTTTGTTTGGTTTGTTTCTGAAGAGCATTTAAGTTTCTTTTCCTTTGTTTCCACAGAGGGGGTTTCGTTTTCGGTATGTATGTGAAGGGCCTTCACATGGTGGACTTCCTGGTGCTTCTAGTGAAAAGAACAAAAAATCATATCCTCAGGTCAAAGTAAGTACTTAAATCATTAATTTTGCAAACTGAATGCAAGTGTCATACGTCTTTTTATAGGATCTTTCTGCATATTAACATATATTTGTATGAAATTACTCAAGATTGACTGCATTTCATTCCCAATTTTCAAAATATAATTGATTTTTTAAAAGGAATTTGTGTTCAAGTTTGTGCAGTTAGTTTGGCATTGTATTTACCTGCCAGCAATTGAGCAGTAAGCTTTCCAGTACCTACCACCTCACTGCCTTCTGCCAGGCTAGTAGAGCTTGTCCTTAAGGTGCGGTTTTCAGCATAAAGCAAGGCCTGAGCTGCTTAATTATTCCACTTGTAGCATATGACTGATCTGATCAGTTATTCCACTTCGCTCTAAGATGCCATTTACCAAGATTTCCCTCTTTGTCTGTTGCTGTTTCCTCTTATTCAGTATCTAGGATATTCAGTTCTCTAAGAACTTAATTAGTGTAACGTCAACAAAAAATGTCTCATTTTAATAGAGCAGCAGTACGTTCAGGTGTTCACTGAGTATTTTTTTGCAGCTTTTTACCTGGAAAAGGATGTAAATCAGAAACATTTTGTGCTAGCACAGTATGAAGATTCTAACAGTGGTGATTAATCATGCTAGGATTAAAGAACTGTCTTTTTCCATGGAAGTGAGAAAAAGATAACACTGTGTCTTTTCAGACTTTTTTAAACTTAAAAACCTAAGTTAATTTGTCTCAATATGGCATTACCTCTTTGAACTATTCCACTAGAGATTGTTTCAGGAGGAGCAGGGTTAATGCGTTTTAATTCAGGTGTTATCTTGTACTTACTCTTTCCTTTATGAGGGGAGAAGGGCTGGGAAGAGTGGCAAGATTTCAACCTGTGTCTTAGTGCCACTCCTCTGCTTTCTCTGCAGTATGCATGTAGTTCTACAGTTCTTGAGAAAGGTTGGAGTTTGGAACAGTTGCATCTCCATAATGAATCAGTATGAGCATGACTCAATGGAAAATAATCAGCATTGGCTGAGATAGCCTAGGGGATTAGTCTTGTGAATTGAGAAGAAGCTGGGAAGGCAGATTTCATATAACCTTGCAAAACTCCTATGAAAAACTGCTATCTCAGACAAAGGATCTGCTTGCTTTTCCCTTTCCTATTGTGACAGTTATGGTGAACCAATGAATGAAATTTCACTGGTATATTTAGATATAAAATAACTTGTTTCAATTGAACCAGATCTTTGGATTTCATTACAATCTGTATTCATAGTAATAATACAAATGATTATAAAGGTGTGATGGGTTACACAAAAGCATGACATGGAGATACGCAATGAGGAGTTATACAGGAAATGGAATTTCTCTGTGAGTAAACTAGAAAGCAGAATGTTCTTTGGCTTTCCATCAAACCTCCTGTTTTTATTGATCATCAGATTTCAATTTCATCTAAAGCTGTACATACACACACATGTCCCTTCCCCTCCTTCCCTTTCGTCCTGCTGTGTGCATCTGGGCTTTTTCTAGTACAAATTTCCACATGGCAACACCTGCTGGGAGAGGCTGGCAAGGGAACACAACAAGTAAATTCCTCAAGGCCATTGCTTGTTAGTACCTGTTCTTGATTCAAGTGGTGCCAGTAAAAACAGAAGTGTTTCACACCTTTTCCTGTAAGTCTCTTCTGTGTTTTGTCAAAGGGTGCTCACCTTGTTGTAACTGAGGTGAGCACAACTGAAGATTGCTGGGTTTTGTTGCTTTTTTGTTGCTGTTTTGAAATGGTTTTTTTGGTTGGTTTTGTTGTTGGTTTTTTGTTTCCTCTTGTGCCAAGGGTTCCATCATAAAACCTCTGTTAGTTGATCCACAGTGCTGTGGAAGGACACTAGCTGAGCTTTGGCTGTACTGTAGAAAGGAGGTTTTGTGACAGGTCTTTAAACCTTAGCCATGGTGTGGTCAGTGCAAGCTCACATTGGGATCTTTCTGCTTGGCCAACTCTGCACAAAAAACTGATTTGATTTACCAGTAGCTGCAATGGGATGCCCTGAAAGTAGACATCTTCACTGCACAAAAAAAACATTGCAGTCTCCCTTTCATAGGAGTATGGATAGAAAGCTAAAAGAAAACACAGTTAGCTGATAGAACCTTTTGCACAAAGGTATAATGTTGACTGTTTAACTTTGAAGCTTCTTTGCTCCTTCACCCAGCCCCTAACTTGCAGCAAAGCTGGAACACATCAAAATGTATCTTTCATTTCAAGGCTGGAGTGCTGAAGGCTTTGCGAAGTCTCTAAGCAAGATGCTTTGGTAGTTAATTACCTATTTAACCACCTCCTGTATAGAATATTACGAGACTATGTATGTCAGGAGTCAGTGTAGCAGTTCTGCAATGCCAATCTTAAGTCAAATTTGCACTGGCCAGCAAGATGGAATTGATTTAAACTCTCATGTTTTAACAGCACAGTCATGACAAATGGAGGCAAGATAACAGTATTTTTATAATATCAAAAATGGGGTTAATTAATTCCATAAACTATAAAGATAATATTCCTTTGTCTAAGCCTGTCTTTTATAACAGGAACAATTACAGTAGAAAGCTACCTGAAATTCTTCATTTACATTTAATTTTTGTCTCCTTAGTGTAAGTAACACAGGTTGGAAAATTTTACTATCTAGAAGAGTTGAAATCAAAGATCCATTGCTAGCTTTTTGACTAGAGGAAAAAGCAATCCATAGTGTAAGAAGGAAGAACAGAACTGGATTGTCAAATATCACCAGCTTAACTATTTATTATTTTATTCATAATTTTCTTGGGTTTATGTATTTGAAAAACTGAGAAAACTTATGCAGAAAATTTCCACTGACGTCACATATTGACCATGTCTGTCCTGATCTTGCCTACTGATATTAGTGTAGGCATATTCGTGGTTTACACTGGAGTTCTAGATATAGTTTTGGATGTTAAAAGAATTTGCTGAAAATAGTGGTGTGAAGGAAGTGTCCTGAATTTTCATCTCCTTGGGGGCAAATCTACGTGGGTGGCTGCAAACTCAAGTTGCCTGTTCTCTGTGAGCTGAGTAACCAAGTTGTCAGATGTACATCCATGCTAATGAGCACCACCTCTCTGCTGATGAGTTTGGACATTGAGCAATTCAGTTTGGGAATCAAAGCTGCATAACAGTTAGGCAGCCCTGAACCCAGGCACCCAAACAGGAGAACTGCCCATCCATTCATGTCCTGGAGCTATCCTAAATTATACCTTGATTTGAAGATAAGCGTTCTTATTGAAATTGGGGATTTCAGCATGTACTTCAAGTTCAGGAGGGGAATTTATGGAAAATTAGTCAAGCTACTTTGTTCGTGAACCTTCTTGGTGAAGAAGGGAAGTGCATCTTTGCTCCCCCGCCCCAGAATTAAATTTGTACAGTGACAGATCACTGATAACAAGTTAAGATTTGTGCTTTTTACTGTTATGGTTAATTTAGCTGAATATGGAGTACCAGGTCTTTTTAGTTGGGCTGCTAAAGCAAACCACCTAACTCCTTATTCTTGGTATAAGAGTAACCTCACATTCAGAGGTCTTCAGTTCCCATTAAAGTTAATTTATGTTGCTTATTCTTAGACCTCTTAAGTAAGTATTCAGTTGCCTAAATTATTTGTACCACATCTGAAATATTTTGTCTGAAACTAGCAACTGCAAAACAAATGCTGCTGCTCTGTGAAAACATACTGTTTATAAAGAGTGGGTGATGGCTCATCTGTGGAACACTTTGTGCATATTGAGGACAGCACTAGTCATACTGAAGGTTAGGCAGGCTTGGGTCTTTAGTGCTATAACAAAGTGGTTAGAAAGAGAAATACACATTTTTGTAGTTGCTGGCTTTGTAGGTTTGACATGGTCTTTTCCATCATTTGCTCTCTGTCATTGACCAGTTGTTTTCACTTCTTGGTTGTAAGAGTAACTGACAAAAACATCTTTGAAGTATGAAAATATATTTATCAAGCTTTTGTAAAGCTCCAGAAACTATGAAGAAATGTCTGGGGTCTGGATCACAGGAGAATGTGAAATAACTGGAAAAAAAAATCAACTCTTGTTTTGAAATTGAGTCAATTTCAATTTCACAGGGTCCTTTTAATCTCTGGGACAAATCTCTCAAACAGAATCAGCAGATAAATGTGAGCCTGCAGCATTTTAACTTTATCAGATTAGATCAATTGAATGCTGCTTCAGTACAGGATGTAATCAAGTATTACAGCTATGCTCTTCCCAGGAACTCCTTATTTTCTTTTTTTCTCCTCTAGCTTGAAGTTCAGTAGCTTTTTTTCCTCAGATAACAGCTCTGATGTTGAGCAGTACAGCACCCACATCCTATCTCCCTCTCATGTTTAGTGTGTGTTTTTGTGTTAACACTATTTCATAGGTTTCTATTGATATTTGGCATTATAATATACAGTCTACCTTTTAACACTTTTGACTGTTTTTTAAGTTCTTAAGTAAAAGGTGATGGTTGTTTGTGTATCTTAGTGCTGAAATAAATTTTAATTAATTCTGAAATGGTAGCATCAATGATTCAAGAACACTGAAAAATTATTTCATGCTTAATTTATGGCATCTATTTAACCACTGAGGCTAGTTTCTTGGGCACCAATATGTCTCAGAGTCAAGCAGGAAAGTCTGTCTATGAGAAATATAGGTAGGAAACAGTTCAGGGACATTCTGCAGCCTTTGCAGGATAGGACATCAGACTGGATGACGAACATAGTCTTTTTTTGCCTTATGACCTACATAAGGCATTAAGTTGCAAGAACTCTTTTGTTTTTCCCCTGAGAGAGACTACAAAGATCATGCTGAGCTGAGTAACAGGGGGAGATTGCGATCTGGTTGCCACTGCAGTTATATGTTCTGCTTTCAGTGGCTGGAAAGTCCTTGACGTGCAGCAGTCCTACCTACAGTTTCACTGTGGTTTCTACAGCTGATGAGGGATTTCTTGAACTTTTCTGATGTGATACTATATGCGTGTTACTCATAATGAACATAATGCTATAGATGTGCTAGGAACTTTACAGCAGGGAAAGGTTTGTTTAGTGAGGGATAAAATGAAAATAATTTTTTTAAAGCCTCCCTCTTGAAAATTGTGGTAGTGCTGGTGACATTTGGCACTGAACACACTAATTTTTATTTTCAGATGACTTTGTAGAAGTTACATATAGGGTTCCATGCATTTTTTCACTGCTGGTAAGAGGTGGAAATGGTGAAGCAATGATTATTCTGCATCTCTATACTGTTTACATCCAACAGGGATTACAGTTTGGCAATGACAGGAAGCATGAGTACCCCGTGTTTTGTGTTTTAGAAATTGCTGCTTGTAACATGCACATTAATACAGAATTATAGAGTTAACTAGCAAGCAGTGAGTAATGAGAGGACTCCTGCTCACCTTTCCTCCTGGAACAGCTTTTTCATAGTTGGGATTCTTTTTTGCTGTTAGCAGTTAATAGGAAGATAGGGTATGCGTAGCATGTATGCAGTGTTTCAGCTGCAATGGAATGGGTTCAAGAGAGGGGTTAACCGGAGTGAAGGAAGCTAGCAGGACTTACCGATGTGTGAAATCATGGCAATCCCTGGTTATCAACAGTTTATCAACAATACAACCCTAAGTATTCAGTTCATCACTGATTCATCACTTTAATGTTTGTCGTGATCTTTTAATAATTTGCTTGATTAGATCTATAAGCCACTGTAATACAAAGAACTTTGCCCAAGGCAATTTAGAAGAAAAATTAGAGGAGGGGAAAAAACCCAACATTGATAAAAGGGTTAATTAAGTGAATTGGAAAGGAAGGTAATGTTTGCTTTTTTTGAAGTGGGATAATTTTATATTAAACATAATTTGAAAGTGGTGCATAACGGATAACTCAGAGTATTACTTCTGAGGAAAGAAAAGGAAGTTCCAAATAATATTTATATAAATCAAATAACCTAGCAATACAGTAAGCTAATAATTTTAGGGGTTTTTTTGAGGCATTGCTTGGCATCACAATTCTAAAAGCTATTTAAAAATGTATAGTGATTAGATGCTGTAACAGGCAGATAAAATGCTTTATTGTCCTCTGGAGCTGGCTATACTAAAGCACCCAGTTTATCACAGTTCCAGTCCTGCTTTATCTTAGGTGGAGATTAAGCATATATCCTCATGTACACTGAAGCGAAATATTTACAGGACTGGGTAGTATGTGTTGATGGCGCATATTGAACTAAGAAAATACCTATGAATATAAACTTAATTGTAAAATCCCTACCTGAAGAGTCCATATGATGAGGCCACAATGTTTTAAAACAATCATAATATTTAAACATAAATTTAAAGGGCGAAGTAATGCAAGGGGGTTTGCTACATAAGTATGTTTTCTGTATGCTTCCTAACATATAACAATGTTTATTGTGAATTTGGTGTACAATTTGAAATTTAGGGACATCAATGGTGGAGTAACTGGCCAGAATGTAAAACTGAGATTTGTGATTTGGGAAATAAAATGTTGCTTTTCTTTAGCCTTATTTCTTAACTTTTTTTTGTTACAGCTCCTGCCATTTCTATGTCAAGTTTATTACAAAAATATGCTAGCTTTTCTTTGTGATCATCTGGTATAGTTAGTTTGTCATTTATATTTCATGAGGAAATGCATACGCGTTTCTCCTATGTAAGTTTGATTGTACATAGCTGGCAGAAAATACTCAACTGGAATAATTTAACTATTCCATTAAAAAAACCAACCCACCCCACATTTTTTTCTGTATTTATTTACAGATCTGCAATTATGTTGGACCTGCAAAAGTGATCGTCCAGTTAGTTACTAATGGGAAGTGCGTCCACTTACATGCTCACAGCTTGGTGGGTAAATTTTGTGAAGATGGAGTGTGCACGGTTAATGCAGGACCTAAGGATATGGTTGTAGGGTAAGTCTGTCAACTCATTTGTAAAGCTGGGCTAAATGAGAGAGAATCAAGTATAAACACAGAGACAAAAAATACAAAAATACTGTGACGAGGCAGTGGAGCACTAGTCTTCACATTCTGAACTGTTTTGTTTGTATCTTTAATAGAAAAATAAATGGGGTTTCTGTTTATCTTTGTAGAATTTGCCCTAAGCAGGCTAAGTAGGTTTAAACAAAGAATTTTCACTTAAAATTTCAAGAGTTTCAATCCCTTTATGTGCAGTACAAATGTATTGTACAAAATGTATTGTAAGACCATTCTTTAAAAATTTAAATTGCTTTGATCTAAGAGAAGGGACTGTAAAATAGCTGAAGGAAAGCTTTTGTTACCATTTTGATAGATATTTTACTTTTGCTGATACCTGCCAATAGGAGTGTAGTGAAAAGCATTAAGAAAATAGGGTTAGTAAATTTCAAATTAATGCAAGGCGGGTATAAACATGACAATATTAAATGAGTCAAACTTTTAAAGTTTAAAGCAGTAAGATTATAGTGGAATTGTAGTTAGTCTGTTCTTTTTTAATTTAAAAGAATAATTGTTTATATCAGTAAGTGGAGCTGAGGCTCCTGTCTACGTTTTCAGGCTTAGATCAGGTTTCATGCTGGCTGTGAGTTTTAGTTCTGTGATCTCAAGAATGTCTTTGTTGGTGAAGATGATGAAGTTTAAAAAGCTGAGAAGGTTGCGAGAAAGAGATTCTTTTAAACTGTAACTTTTGATGTCCAAGCCCAGTGCACTAACTTTACCAAGCAGAACAATTTAAATAGCTTTATTTGAAATTCTCCTTTTCATCTTAAAATTTGGCTCATTTCCTAACCTGTCTTGTTTTTCATCAGATGTTTAGAAACAGCTTTCCTATCCTCAGTTGACCCATATGAAAATTGAGTTATTGTCTTGTTTTCATACTTCCAGATCTAATTGATTTTTACATGTGCCAAGAGATTTTTACAAAAGCAGATCTTGTACTATGTAAGTTTTCATTCAAATAGATACCCAAAGTGTCTTGCTGAATGTCCAGACCGTTGGTTAAAACATTTCCTTTAGGAAACTTTGTACTGGTTTTAGCTTCTTAGCTTGCTCTCCAAATCATTTTGAACGGATGGAGCCTATTCTGAGCAGTTGCTCTGCATGACAGCCGTATAGAATGACATATTCATGTCATTGCCAGGCAGAGCAAACAAAAGTGTGAGAACCAGATTTTCAGATGTTTTGTAAGGTGCTTCCACAGTCTAAGTGGGAAAATCCCATTGCTTATGCCATGGGAAAATCCCGTGCACCCATACAATAGCTGCCATATAATGGTGCATATTGTACATTTTTTGTAATCTTGGCTGAATTTTTCTTGCTGGAAAATTTGTCCTCAAGAATTAATAGTGCCTAAATAAGGCTATAGAGTCCTTTCATTGACTTCGGTTGTATAGTTGCCTCTGGTAAGAGAGACTGCCTGCGGCAGATTTGGCATAAAGCATTAAGAGAAAATTTCCCTCACTCAAAATTCGGCAGGTTTGCAAATCTGGGAATACTTCATGTCACAAAGAAGAAAGTGTTTGAAACTCTGGAAACACGTATGATTGATGCTTGCAAAAAAGGATATAACCCGGGTCTCCTGGTGCATCCTGAACTTGGCTATCTGCAGGCAGAAGGATGTGGAGACAGACAGCTAACTGGTATGTAAAAATGATGGCCTGGTTTTTATAGGTCTTTACTAAAAGCAGGTTTAGCTTCTGAAAACAGATTCTTAGCCAGAAAAAGACCTTGGGCAGGAAAACAGCCTATGGCTATAGATGTCATGAGGTGTTGCCCTGTTTTAGTGAATCTGAAAGAGCATTTTTGCTGTCAGTGCACACATGAGAATGGAGCAACTTCCTTCCATAGCAGCCTGTACCCACCTCAGCACCTGTATTACATTGCTCTTACCCCATTTAATAAGCTGATAGAGTAATTCTGCATTATTGCTGCAAGATGCAATATCCTTAAGTCGATATCAGGTCCTTCTTTTGAGAATACCTCCTTTATTCAGCTGCATTTCACCCATCTCCCTGTAAAACCTGTTGCTTTCAGGCACTGCAGAGAAGGGCAATCCTTCGCTCCATCACTCTTAATGCCAGGCATGCAGATATCTTTAGTGGTAGCCTTTTTCCCTTCCCTCTGCCTCTATAATTATATACCTTATCTTGAATAACATCTGATGCACAGACTGCAGTGTGTTGTGAATAGCTGCTCCTCTCTGCCTAAAAAGAGAGGAGCTAATGGATACTAAGGAAAATGTTTCCTTGCTATTGATGTCTTTTTATAGTGATGTTTGGAAAACGCTCTCTCTTTTCGTCCCCTACCCCCTGTGTTAATTTATTTATCTATCTACTTATCGGTTCCAGAACGAGAAAGAGAAATTATTCGCCAGGCAGCGTTACAGCAGACTAAAGAAATGGATCTCAGCGTGGTGCGTCTTATGTTTACAGCCTTTCTCCCTGACAGTAATGGAAGTTTCACACGGAAACTTGATCCTGTTATATCAGATGCAATATATGACAGCAGTAAGTATATTTGACTTTATTTTTTTAAAAGGGTGCAAGCTTTTCTACATACAGAAGCGGTGTGTAGGTAGTGCTATATGTAGGCTTATCTAGCTCTGCTGCTTTTCTATTATTTGATAATAACAAATAAGCAGTCCGTGGATAATTGCCCCATGTCTATCCAAGTACATGTGCTGTCATTCTGGTTTTTAATAGATGGTGATGTAGACCATAAAGTAAGATTTTATTCTGCTCTTTAACATGTTTAATATCTTACCACTTTTATTATGATGTTCTTGTAAATTCTTGTTATGTTCATAAGAACTGCCTGAATTTTACAGTGTTTTCAGTTACTTTCTATGACAAGACCTTGTCATGCAAGATGTGAGGAAAAAAATACTTCTATTTCGATGCTGTTGAGAACTGGGCAGGTTTCAGTTTTGCTGTCTGGCTGCTCGTCCTTGTTTTCTAAGACTTACACAACCAGAGTGCTCAATCTATTTCCTTTAGACCTGTCAGTAACTTCTGTTACATCCTTCTACTTGGCTTTTTTCTAAGTGAATCTTTGAACTTGATGTTTTCCCTTGTACTTCTCAATTATACTTACTCATCTTACCTGAACCCTTTATGGTGCCTGACTTTTCCTCCCTGTAGCTGTGGATTACCATGTTCCTGATAGTCATGCAGTAATGACTCAGAAAAAAGTACCATATTTTCCTTCGCACAACAGTCGTGCCTATATCATCACTTTTAAAGAACAGAGTCTAGATGAAAATGTATTAAACACAACTTTTTTAATATAGGCTGTTGCTTGCTTTAAATTGGGAAATGTAGTGATGTAGCACAGCCCTTTTGCATGTATTGACCAAGTGAAATAACAGGTCTGCAGGTTTTATGGCACACATGACCTGTGTTTTCTGGATGAAAACGCAGTCTTTTCATCTAGGGGCTGAGGTGATTTACCAAGCAGTGTCTTTAAGGAATCTTCCTGTTCATTGGAAACAATTACAGATTTCATTTGTTTTGGTTGGTCTGTCTTACACCTGCATAACAATAGGGAGTATTAATAAAGAAAAGAGGAGGACAAAGCATCAACAGAGGTAGAACATGTATCACTCCATACATATACAAACAATTGAAATTATCCTTCTGAGTCTGATCATCAAAATTTTGACTCCAACTAAAAAGAATAGAGGAGAAATTTTGTATGCATGTTTCTGTTGTTAAGTTGCTATGTAGATATTGGTTACTAATTTCTGAGCTCTCAAGGTGTATTCTTGGCTATTAGTTGAAAATATTTTTCTTGGGTTTTATTTTTTCCTAATACTCTTCATCAGCACTATTGAAGCCTCTTCCACAGAGCAGATATGACCTGTGGTAACATAGTTGTCTATCACAGCTGCTTTTACTCATCAGATGATCCTTCAGTCTTGAGGACCAATAGGTACCATCGATGCCTCTACCAAGATCTGTGGAGGTGGGCTTTTTGATCACAGTCCAGTATGTTAGCAAAGGACTGACAGTGCTTTCAAGTAAGGCTCAGTGCAAAGCATTGCATACTGCATTCAAATAGTGAGAGATGTGGAAAACAGGTCTCAAGTGTCACACTGTCAAGAAAGCAAGGAAGAAAATAATTATGTTCTCTTGTAATGCTTTCATCATAAAGCCATAGTGCAGAGTGCTGGATGCAGTTCACACCTGTGCTACTTTACTAGTGCAGTTATTCTGTTGGAATGACCAGGGCCTTATTTTATAGTTCAATAGTTCAGTCAAATATTAGAGAAGAGTGCGCCTTTCAGATTAAAAACTGTTGGTATATTCCTGTTTAAAAAACCAGACAAATGTAGGTACATTGTATTGGAGGCTTCTCTTTCTATAGTATTTCTGTGTTGTGTTTGGGGTTTTTTTAATGTAAAACTGTTACGAAGGTGAGTGTTTTATTTTTTCCTTCAATAGAAGCTCCCAATGCCTCCAACTTAAAAATCGTAAGAATGGACAGAACAGCAGGGTGCGTGACAGGAGGGGAGGAGATTTACCTTCTTTGTGACAAAGTTCAGAAAGGTAAGAGTCCTGAGTGTTGTAAGACACACCATGGTGTTCATCTGGAGTGCGCAGCCTGCTGTGCTACCTTCACGTTCTGCTCTGATAGCACAGCAGGGTTGGTTAAGCATTTAGCCCTTTTGGAAGTCAGGCCAGCAGTCCAGAAAATGAATAAATCCAAACAGTCTGTTGCAAAGCAACTTCAGCTTGTGTTGACACCACAGGGAGCATGTGATCATCTTTGTTCTTCCAAATTTCTTCCCCACATGTTCTGGGGTTTTTGTGGGTGGTGGGTCCTGGGTAGTTTGACTCCATGAACTGACACCTGGTCTAAATTATTCTATAGTTTTGGATTTATTATTAAGTTTCTGATTATAAAGAGTAAGTATGAGCATTCTCTATAGACTACTGATGGGAACTGAGTATGTTCAGCGCTGCTGCTAGTAACTTCATTTTTATGTATATGTTTATGTATGTGCTTGGTGTAAACAGATAATTGTTACAGACTCATTTTAGTATCTCTGCTCATGGCTATGAATGTGTCAGGATTGGGCAGTGTGAATTTGGATACTTTGGTTTTGGATAGGAAGATAATGGTACAACCATGGCTGGCTGTAGTTTTGAGCCTGAACTAAAAAGAAAAAAAACGGGAGTGGGGGAAATCCTTTGCATTTTTCAGCTATGCATAATACCTGGGAGTCCCAGGTTAGATTGCAGGGTGGAGCAGGAGCCCTGTTCTCACCTGTTTGGAAGCAGTCCTGCACATGTTGATAAAACCACACTGACATTTTGTTAATACAAGCTGTCCTTTTCCACCTCTCTTGCAAATGTTCTACCACTCTGAAAAGAGAGAAGGGACTTGGAGGTCTTTTAGGGGCCTTGAAGAAAACCATTTTCCTTCAGTGATGTATACCCTGTGCTGTCAGAAAGACTAAAATAAAACATAACTCTTGTGCTAAATAAATAAATAAATGCCTGGCTCAGTGGAAGTTGTCAAGTGGGGTTTCCCCTCAGCTGGATCGGGGTTTCCCCTGACCTCATTGCTCTCAGAAACCTTCTGCCTGAAGGAACTTGAGCATGCAGGACAGCAGGACTGGAAGTGGTGGCTCACAATCTTGAGACTAGCAGGTGGTGGATCAGAAGCAGCAGTCTGTCTGCTCCAAAAGCCTGTCCTGTGTCAGTCACTCTAAGAAAGAATAGGTATTTTCTAGTTCTTTTCTCAGCAGGAGTGCTGGGGAAGGTATGTCCTAGTGTGGTATTTCCCAGCTTCTCCTACAAATACAAATAAATAAGTATAGAGAATGAAAGAAAATCTGGTTAGAGGAACAGAAGTCAATCTCATGTTTCTGGCCCATGCTGTGTTGGGGTGGGGTGGAGGGTGAGGGATTACTGCTGACGTGCTTGTTGCTCACACCCTTGCTGTCTCTCTGAGCCACAGCTCTGAAGTGGCACCTTGCCAGCAGCAAGCGGAACTTGAACTGTGGCACTTCAGGTTTTGCTACAGTTTTTTGAACTGAAACTGTTGGAGGAGAGCGGGTGGTTTCTACGTTTCACGCTTGAAGTTCTCCCCTCCCTACATGTTTGTTCCAAATAAAGCTCCTCTGGAATATTTTATCACCCTAGAATAGGAAGAGATAGTGAACCTAGTTCTCCTTTTACGGAGAGAAACTTCTGTGAAGTCATTAGAATTAGTTCTAAAATTTATGTAAAATACAGGCTACTTGTGATGTTTTTGTAAAATGGATACAGATAATTCATGTATTATTCATGTAATATTATCATGCAGCCAAAACATAACCGTTTTGATTTTTATCTGAAATAAACTTAGCCAAAGGTTAAACAAATGCACAAACATCCCAAAGGTTAAACAAAGGCACAGCCATCATGAGGAGTGTTTCTTTCACTCTTCACAGATGATATTCAGATACGTTTCTATGAAGAGGATGAGAATGGGGGTATGTGGGAAGGCTTTGGAGACTTTTCTCCTACAGATGTACATAGGCAGGTAAGTAACAGCATTTGTCATTTGTTAGCAATTTTCTTATCTCTCTAAACTAGGTTTAAATTATAATAGTCAAGTAGGTGAAAGTATTTGTATGCCAGAATAACATTCTCTTTTGTTGGTTACTTCCTAGTAATAATGCAATCTTAGCTGCTCTTTAAAGGTATTTACATTGGGTAACTAGTAGGCAAGTTAGGAATACAGTGTGAGGAAATTGTGAGATAGACGGTTGTGTTTTAACATGCGCTGGTGTAAATTGAGATAGGACATCCAAAAAGAGCTCCTTTGAAGACACTGAGAAAGAACAAATGCTAAATGATGAAGGGACAAACAATGCATGCCCTAATATATGTGATGTGGTGATACTTTGCATGTCAGTTCTGTCTTTTCCAAAGGCTTTAGGACTCAAAAGCATACTTGCAGACTGAAATGGAAGTTTACTCTTGTGGCAGCCTTTTTCAAAGAAATTTTGCCTGCTAAGCCATAAACAAACTCCTACAAAACAACACCAATGTAGAAGCAAAGTTGTCAAAACCCATGATGAACTTAATAATTGTTTCCTTCACAGTTTGCTATTGTGTTCAAAACACCCAAGTACCGAGATGTCAATATCACAAAGCCAGCGTCTGTATTTGTGCAGCTGCGTCGGAAATCTGATCTAGAAACAAGCGAACCAAAGCCTTTTCTCTACTATCCAGAAATCAAAGGTAATTCATTAAATGTGTTTCGTATATTGGAAACCAGAACTGCAGAGTCCCTAGGGATGCTTTTAATAAGATAGGACTTGGTTTTGTAGTTGCTGTTTTTAGAAAATAGGATATCTGCCACCTTGGTTTGTGCAGAGCCAATATGAGAAGTGGTTGCTCTGTCATGGGTTTGTAGGGTTTTTGTTGGACTGGTAGGCAGTAAATCTATGAGTATTTTCCTAGTAAGGTTTACTCCCTACAAGTTTCCTATATGCACACATGCCTGTTCATACAGTAGATGGCACTCTCTTCCTCTGAGTTTCTGCAAAATAACATCTGAGGACATTTTACTGTCAGTACTTTCAGATGAAACCTTAAGCAAACGACTGGTTGGTGTCTGGTGGAAAAAGTACATATTTTGCAGTTCTCTCCATTTACCATCACGTCTCTCAATTTCACCAATGTTTTTGAATTTTCCCATTTGCCTGTACTGGTTAAGCTCAAGACACTTCTTGAGAGCAGGGAAAGTGCTGTTTCAACCTTCTGTGTTAAGATGTTAGCCGCTTAGCAGAAGTAGAACCCATGGCATCAGATCTGTTTCCTAAGTTGATGGTGAAAAGAAGTTAAGTATGAGATCTGTGTCCTTTAAAGTCTACATTCAAAATGTTTGGAATGGCAGCAGCAGTCAGGGAAATGCCTTGACGCCCATCAGAATTGGTGTTTAATTGTACTAAAACAATAATCTTTCTGCTTAACAGTTTGCTTGGCTGCAGGTTGCTCTAATAATGTCCTAATCTTGCATGTTTTCATATTGAAACCAATGCCTTGTCAAGCTTTCTAAAATATGTGTACATCAATGGTAGTGGACAGCTGAGCAGAGAGGGGTGGTGGTCAATGTCCATGTGAATCTACTTTATGACTATTAAAACAGCAGAAAGAGTGTGCATTCGGAAAAACTAGCAGCACTGTTAGAGGGTTTTGTATCAGTAATGATTTCAGGACTCTCTTGCACAAGTTTCATGGAAAGCAAAGTGTACCACTGCAGAGCAAGGTTGCCTGATTTGAAGAAAACCTCTCTTATGTGCCTCTTAATGGAGTAAAATTAACTCAGTATTGTTATGTGCCGTTTTGGATCCATTACACAACCTAATCTTGAGGTTACCACTTAAGGACTGTTTCATGGGTGGGTTTTTTTCCCTTGTTGCAAGCATTCACACAAACTTAGATATGTGTATGTGGATTTTTTTTGTTTGTTTCTCTGACTAGATTGCTCTCTAGAGTTTTCTCTCTTCGTCAGTGTGAGTATTCCTGGTGTATGCATGCATACATACATATAGATCATGTATGCCTGGAAATAACGCGTTTTTCCTTTTCAGTGTACTGTTTCATGTATTTAGCCATCTCATTTGATGTGCTGACTGGTGTGTCTGTGCATGAAATTTCTTTCTGTCATATGGCTGTGAAGGAAGGATATTTTAGTCCTTCCTCAATAAGTCTGGACTTTAACCCCTGTAATATTTGTACCCCTATTTTTGTAGCTCTTGTCATGACATTTTCAGTTTCTCCAGTCACTCGGATACTTCTTTCAAATCTTTGTGGTTTGCTTTCCAGGGGAGCTAAATATTATTTTGTACTTAAACTGTAAAATATTCAGGCTGTTTTTTAATACTGCTGCCCAGCCTGGTTTGACAGTATTATACCCTGCCTGAAAATGAGTTGTCTTTATTCCTGTGGCTTTTCTGATATTTTAAGTAAATCATTTCAAGTAAAAATTGTCTTTTTGCCATCCTTACCCTTAGTCAAAAGTTCAGTGGCCACTGCAGGTACTCTGCACTATTGGAAATCAAAGTGCCTTGTGATGTTCTGACCTTTTGATAAGAGTCCATTTCTGAAGATTTACTTAGTAGAAGAGCCTCTGCTTATTTTCTTGAGGGTCAGAGTTCTCTGTGCACTTGTGCTGGGTTTGTGATTTTGCTTAGACACAGAAGAATTTTGGGACCACAAATTTCCAGGACTCTCGGTACATGAGATGCTTTTGATGGAAACTCTGAGCCCTCTAAGACATCCCTGCGTGTTTCCCTCCCAGTCTGAGCACAAGGCACCTGACATAACTGAAGAGACCACGAGGGCTTTATCAATTCTGTTGGTCTGTCTTGTTCCTTCGCACCAGCTTGTTTCTCACAGGAATTCTCACAGCTCCATTACATACAAAGTTGTTCTGTTGTTTGGAGATAGAAGAAAGTTCACTCTTTTACACCATTCTGCATTTTTCCATTGCAAACTAGTAAAGTTCAGTACTGCTTTCTGTATATATATCCTGTTCTGCACGTGGCTTCCAGTAAGAGTGACTCCTTATCCCACCTATTCCTTCTAACCCAGATAAAGAAGAAGTGCAAAGGAAACGACAGAAGCTTATGCCAAACTTCTCTGATGGCTATGGTGGAGGCAGTGGTGCAGGAGGCGGTGGCATGTATGGAGGGGGAGGTGGCGGTGCTGGCTCTGGTAAGGCAGCAGTTTTGGGCGAAGAGGGAAAGGGATCCTACTCTGAGAGCAGGACAGGAGTCTATTCTGATTTTTAAAATGTGATGACGATTTAATCTCTTTCTAGGCAGCTAAGACTTGACTCCCTGGTCTTTATACTAATGTTACTCATTTTGGTCAAGCAACCCCTTGTTTCCTAGAGATTCATCAGCTCCTTTGCCTTCTTACTTGGGTATAAGGATTATGGTGACTTTTGTTTATTTTCTTAGAAGCTTTTAAGTCACAGATAACACCTTTCTAGTTTAGGGAGTCTGAGTCAGGAATCCATCGTACCTTAGCTTTGTGGCTTCCTGGGGCATGAAGGGCACTGAAACTCACGAGACATCTCAGCTTAAAATTAAATAGATTCTTAATTATTTCTGGGTTCAAGAGTGGAATTTGGCAAATTAACCCTGTTAGTGTAAAGAAGTATTAAATTTGTGATACTATTTAGTCAATTTCCTACTCAGCTCTGTCTGCTGAAGCCAGAGCATGTTTGAGATGCAGAATCAGAAGAGCATTGCTTTGGTTCTTGCAGCAGAGCATTAAGGATCACTGAATCACAAAATTGTAGAGGTTGGAAGGGACCTCGAGAGATCATCGGGTCCAACCCCCTAAGAACCTGTAGATCACCAAATGTCATCTGAACCACAGTATCTTTACAAGGGTTTGGTTTTTTTTAGAGCAGGGGACAGAGCAACAGTTTTCAAATTGTTACATGCATTACTAGCAGCACTTCTGTAACACAGTATAACACCAGAGCCAATCTGTTGTAATCATAAAGGTGTGAAAGCACAGACATAGCTTGTGAAGCCTCATTTGCGTTTTAGATGAAGCATGCTAGTGCTAATGCCTTCACAGATGTTGGGATACAGTGTGTCACTAGCCAACCATCTCAGATTTCTTTGGATTTTTTAAAGGGTGGGAGAGATATCACCTTCAATCTGGGAAGTTTATTTTAATTGGATGGAATAAAGCAGAAGGTATTTAGAAAACAAAATTCCAGTTCTTTGGGTTCCGTCTTCTTGCAGGTGCTGTTTCCATTGCTTTAAGGTGTAATTCTCTATTAATTCTTAACATTTTTTCCTGGTTTTAGGGTTCACTTACCCTTCATATGGATACTCAGCTTTTGGAGGGATGCATTTCCACCCTGGCACTACAAAGTCCAATGCTGGAATGAAACATGGTAACAGTAAAAATGTCATCCTTGCAACAGTTGAATTGAGTTTGGCCATCTTTATACTCTTTTGCAGTAGGAGCTGAAGTGTCATGCAGGTGTAACTAAGCATGATGGGGAGGGCTTTTTTTTTTTCCTTTTCCCCCAGAATCAGCCTCTTTTCTAGAAATCTCTGGCAGCAGAGGGGTTTGTGTAAATTATACTGCTTTGCTTCTCTTTAATTCTTTCAAAATTTACCTTAAAAGCTGTGTGGTGATTTCTTTTTTTACTGCTAATTCTTGAGAAGCGGTCATCAAAACCCCTCCATGTGCTTGTATGTTCAGTACATGCTATGAGCAACAGCCCTTTCTCTTGCTTTAATGTGCTGATTACAGGTGACCCAAGGACTAGGCCAGGAAAAAGGTTGTTGCCATGGTCTGGTTCTATATCCAGAGAAATAACATAAATGTCAATTGAATAGTTTAATAATAAGGGCATTCTTGTCGTCCTAAAATATGGAAGTAATTTCAAATCTACATATTGAATACTCTGTAGTTATTTCCAGTCTCTGGGATTAATCTGTTGCCAGAAAACCAAAAGTGAATCTGAATAATTTTGCTAGATTTCCTGGGAATACTTCAGACTTCCATTCTTGTACCAGAAAAAGAGAAGTATATCTCTTATATATAAAAATTTATGTTTAAAACAAGGGCTGTCAAAAAAGTGACATCACTTTCTCTAAAGTTGTGTAAATTGCTATGTCTGCCCTCTCCACTGACATCTGAAGTATCGTGATTCATGAGGGTTTAACAATAACACCCATGTCAAAGTAAACTTTTCTATTGAGCTCTGTAGGGTTTGGCTTAGGCTAGTTGAGCTTTGTCACTTACATAAAAAAGCAACAGTGTTGGACACTAAATGATACTAATTTTCGTTTGAAGGTCTATCAAGTAGCACAGCTGAAGAAGCTGGGAAGAGTTCTGATAAACAAGGTGACAAACGGGACAGAAGTCATGTGAAAATGGAAACTATGGAGAGGAATGACTGTAGAACCCCTGGTGATAATGAGGAGAAGGAAGATGCTTCTTCTTCTAAAACAGAAGCAAATGAATCAGATTGCCGGTGGCAGGGTAAGTGAACAAGAAAATGTATTTAGGATAGATCAAAATATGGTCTGGGCAAAGCTGGTGTTAAAGGCCTGGAAACTCCATAAACCTCTACTTGCTGTTTTCAGCATGTGATAATGCCTCCTGGTGGAAACAGGAGGGATTCCATTCCACTTAATCTAAGGTCCCTCCCCACACATAGTTCTGTAGATAAACTTCCACCTTTGTACTGCCACCGAGCAACTGAACTTCTGCTTGTCATGCAAGGAGAGGAGATCGCTTAGCCTGCTGGGCACATTTAACACTCCTGTATAATAAACCTATATGAGAAACACTGAAAGCAATGATGGTACACAGAATACAATTCAGCAGTTGACTTGGCTTTTGATACTTGATAGGCTTTAATGGATGAGTAAATGGATTGTTGCAGCAGTTCTTCCCTGCAATTCTACTGTTAAATTGCATGCAAAGTAGTGTTAAAAGTTTAAATTTAAAATGTAAATTCCCATGTGACACACACACAGTAAAGTAGCAGTCTTAAAACATCAAGCTGGTGAACCAAAAGGAAGGCAGGCAAGAGTAGTCAGTAGAAGTAATTTAGCAGTAGAGTTGTAAAATACATGAAGACTACAAATCACCCTTTCCAGGGCAATAAAACTTCCTTTTCCTGGATTGTGTTTCAAGAGTTGATGGTCACTTTTTTTAAAAGGATTTGAGGAAGCATGTTTCTTATAAAATTAAAAAACAAACAACCAACAACAAAACAAACAAAAACCCACAAAAGACAACCCAATCAAAAAACCCAGTTGCACTAGAGAGGCACAGTTGTGGTAGGAAGTGAGCAGGAAGGAATTCTTTTTGTTCTTTGCTTTTACCAAGTATTATGTGATTTAGACCACTTGTGTTGTTCCCCCCTTGGTCAGGGAGAGGGCCTGTTATCTAAGCTAACAGTAGTAGAAACTATGCCTTGGCAAACCAAAGTCATGTAGTAGATGGGCTGTAGTTGTAAAAGCCTCCAAGGTGTAGCTTCTTATGACCTGAGAAACAGATGGTGCTCCTGAGAAAGAGCTGAAGAACTTCCTGTTTGCAGTTTTGGTTGTGATACATCCCATGACTGATTCAGAGAGCAAAATCTTGTGCTAATATGTGAAGAAATAATAATGTCTGTTTAGCAGTCACCAAGGAGGGGCCTGAATTGCTGACCTGGTTTCCAAATAATGAAATTATAGGCAGGAAGTTGACCGTTTCTTTTCTTTAGCATAACTGCATGAAATGAGCTAATTTCAAGCTCCAGATTATGTGAAGAATAAATGCAGAAGAACAGGCTCCACAAAATAGCTATTGCAGGTTAGAACATTTGGGTATTGGACTATAAAAGATGCTATCTTGTAGTATTTTGATAGGGGAAACCAGGGAGTTGTAGCATCCAGTTTTTGGACTTTGGAAATGTCTGTAAAGAGAAAAGACTTAATTGCTTAACCTTCCTTACCCTGGATATGTATCCTCAGCACAACATCCATTTAATTCTGTTAGTTAGTGTCAAGAGTTAAATAGCAAATATAAATGTGTCAGCCTGGGCGTACAGTATGGGAACCACAGTGATGTATTGGCTAGAACAATAAGCTTCATGGATATGAGCTTAAGTCTTTGGCTTACAGAAATGATGTATCATGTTCATCAGGGATATGCTTCTGACCCAGTCTAAATGCCTGGGTTTGTGTAGCTGGAAATCCTGGGTGTGCTTTAAATGACATAGTCATTAGGTGTACTTGTTTGCTGTTAATAATTTTTGACTTACAAGGTTTTATAGAAACATGAAACTTTTCAAAATACAGGCTGGTTTCAGATGATACTGCTTCCCAGAATGACAACTGTGGTTTGAAAGTTCATCTGTTTCATTTTCGCTGGTTTCTTGCTGATACAGAACCACAAAGGTATTGACAGAGCAACTAGAGTGACTTTTTTCCACAAATTAGTTTCTTTCCTCCCCTTTCTCCCTTTTGTGTCCCCACAGTGACAGATTCTGCTTTTTGAAATCTCAGTGGTTATACGTTTCATAAATCTAAAATCAGGACACTACCAATACCAAGCATTGTAAGCACCGGAGTGTTTGAAACAGGTGGACAGGGTCTCTGTAAAGCAGGAGAGACTGCATGGTTCAGCCACAGCGGGGGCACAAAGCCCCGGTTTATTCCACAGCTGCTCTGGGACTTTCTGTATGGTATTTGACAGGTCACTTAGACTGCTTGTGCCTAGGTTTCCCCAAGTCAAAAGTACTCTGTGCTGTACAGGAGGTTCTTTTAAGTGTTCTGTGGACAAGCATCCATAGGTATCACTTGTATATAGACGAATACACTGTTCCTGCTCATTTTGTCTCATTACAGCAGGGCGCACATCAGTGCAATTAATTTGGTACACTCAAAATAAAGGTGACTTCCAAAGGTTGACTGCTCTCAGGATTCCTGTTGCCTTAATGCTCAGCATGCACCTAGGTTTTTCTTCCAAGGGACTCATTCCCTCTATCCTTACCTCTCAGGAGTAATTAGCAACCTGTCTCAGTGAGTCAGTAAATAAAGCTTGGTGGTCTGCACTTTGTATTTCTTTGGCAACACAATTGCCTGACAAAAGAAAGTGATATTGCAAGGAAGGCAGTCAAAATTGATGAGGACAAAACTTTCTGTTGCAGATGGTCTGTTCCTGGAGAAGGCCATGCAGCTTGCCAAGCGTCACTGCAATGCTCTCTTTGATTATGCTGTAACTGGAGACGTGAAGATGCTGTTGGCTGTTCAGCGCCATCTCACTGCTGTCCAGGATGACAATGGAGACAAGTAAGTTGGCCTGTACTTACTGGGTTGTAGGCCATGTTTTTGGTGGCAGAACAGTGTAGGCAATTTGTTCTGTCCCCTATGAGTGCTGATTACAGATTGCAGCACTGCTCTCATCAAATAAACATCGTTCTCCTTTGTGCTAAATGTGCCATTTAGATAGTTTTGTTGCATTTTCAGAAAACTTCATTGATCAGAAAGTAATCTGGTCATTGAGGGCATATTGAGCACCTTGTGGGTTTGTTCCCCCCCCTTTTCTTCACCCCCCCTTTTTTTTCTTTTTTTTTTCCTTTTTCTTCCTTTTTTTTCATTATAACACTTCATGGTCAGTCAAGATTTTGCTTGCATCATTACACACAGTTGATGGGGATCCTCAGCTTTGTGCTCTTTATTCCATTCAAGTCCTTAAATCTTCATGGGAAGCTTTAAGTTACAGATGCAACAGGAGATGTAGAAAGAGTAGCTGGAGGGTCTGTGCTGCTCTGGTCCTCCTGACACATAAGCTCTTCCCAGAGGATGGTATTTTGCTCTTGCTTACATCTATACTGTACTGTTGTCTTCCAAGAGATTGCACAGATGTTTGTAGCAGACTTGGCTGCTAATACTTGCTTGTCAGGCCTTCAGTAATGTGAGCTGGAGTAGAAATCAATTTTGTTCCTCTAAAGCTGTGCAGATTCTGTGGGGCTCAGTGAAACACAGTGAGGAAATATAAAGTAAATTCAGCGGAAGGGGCTCTGAACACATGCAAAGATAATTTCCTGAATAAGCAAGTGACGTTATCACAGCCTTGCTTTTCAGCTGCCTGCTTTGGGCGGGCCCTGTGCAGTCACTTAATGTTTCCTTAACCTGCTATGTTTTGCACAGTAGAAGCCATATAAACCTCAAGGTGTCCAGCTAGATAAAAAATTGCAAGTGACCGAGACATGTTTATCCCAGTGTTGGATTTTTCTGGGCAGCTACTGCTTTCCTGCCACTCGCAGTGAAAATAGGTCTCTGATTACTGATAAAGGACTGCAGAATCAGAGATCACTCCTTCACTTGCTTTGCTTTGAGTGGCAACCTGCTTTGAGGAAGCAGGAATGGGAACGAGGCAGGAGTTAGGAGCTAGCACTAGTGACAAAATCTAATAGCACTTGGAACAACAACACAGTGAGGAGTATTGGGCAAGTAGGGCCTGCATTTAATTATTAATAATGTGTCCCTCAGATTTGGACTTGTAGGGCATTTCAACAAAGTCAAAGTACTTTTCAGAATGATGGCAAAATCATTGTTTTCTTCCTGAATTAAGATGCACCTGCAAGTGTGTGAGGCCTGTTCATGTTGCCTGTCTCCTCCTGGATTGGATTTTAGTCTGTGAACATGTATTCCATCTTAAATAATCTGCAGCTTTTTAACATAGCAAAGTTTTGATGACTCTTTTGCAGTGCTCCTGAAGGAGCAGTTTAAAAGGTGAAAATTAATAAATCAATGTCCCTGTTTTTCACTTTAGTTATTAAAATTATATGGCAAAAATTAGAAAATTGTTGCTTAAGCCTTTAAAGAAATGTTGCTGTCAACAATTTTATGCATCCTTCATCAAAGTACTATGTAGGCAGTGAAAATGCCTTTAAAGGGACCCTGTGTTGTGTTTTGTGGCTTTGAGACAAAAGACGTTCATCTCTGATGGTGTATATTTACAGTGGGCACTCAGTAACACCGGCTGTCACTGCATTTATGGGAGTGCCAGTGCTTTCCAGGGCCCGGAAGGTGTTAGAGCATTCTGCCTCCACCGCTGTGTTGAAATGCATGTTTTGATGTAGGGCTGTTTAAGAAAGGGAATTGACTGCCCTTTCATGGCCTACTCAGTGTGCCTTTACAGCATCACGTGTGGTGGCAGGGTAAATTTAAAACAATTGCTACAGGAAAGAGAGCTAAAGCAGTAGAAGAGCAAACTTATTTCTGAAGTGAGACTTGGAAATAAAATGTCATCATGATAGAGCATAATATGCATCATCTACCAGAGAGCAGAGGAACAAATCTCTTACTGTAGTTGTGGGACTGTTTGAACAGCACAGGAGAGTTGACGGAAGGAAAGTGCCGTGGTGCTGCCTATGGCAGTGACCAGAACCAATAAAACAGGCCCTTCAAAGCTGAGTTTGGTTTAGAAATAATTTTTTTCTTCCCCCCTTTTAAAAAATATCTTCTGGTGTTGAGTGCTCTCGGTCTCAATTTCAAGATGACCCCTGAACAGCAAGGAATTTCTTTTTGTTTTTCTGGCAAAATGTAGGTCCGACTCTATTCAGGTATTTCTGGAGCAGCATCCCAAACACACCACTTTTCCCATGGTAATATCGTGTGCCAGCAGCAGTATGCTAAAAAGATGAGTCTAGAAGCTGACCAGCATCTGTTAAGGGAGAGCTTGGCAAGTTACTTTTCAGAAACGAAGGGCGTGACTTTGAAATGAAGTCCCAATGGTCAAGACAAATCACACTCTGTTGGAGAGGGGCGATGGGATTCACAGCCCACTTTTTTCCTGGTGTCCTTTTGCAAGTACAGCCACTATGGCTGGTAGTGGAGGACCTGGCTCTGGAAAAGAGCACCAAAGGCTGTTGTCTTGCTATACAGGGTCACTCACATCCATTTTTCCTTTGGCATGACATCTCTGGTTGCTGCTGCAAATCCTGTGGCTGAGTCCTTAGTCATTTTTGTGTTTGAAAGTGAAGAAAAACCCACAGATGTGGGGAAACCCCCAAGGGAAAATCTGCTTTGGTGGCTGAGAGGCTTGTGGAAATTCTGATGGTTTTGACAGTAAGAGGTGTTCATGTGCTGCATAAATCAAAACATGAAAAAACCAAACCAGAATCTGGGGATTTTAACAAGTTCTGAAACAATTCTTTGGTGCTACAAAGTTTATATTTATTAGACTGGTAGTTACGTTATGCTCAGGACCAAAAGTCACCCGGAGTCTGCATTTGTGATGGAAGGGTTAAACACAGTTAACCTGTCTAGTTTTGTTTTGTTTTTAAATGCTGGGATTCATTTTAGGTGCCGATATTTGGTGCTGAAATCATGGCCTCGAGCGGTCAAGTGTTTGCATCGGTTAGAATTCAATCTGATCTACAGCAAAACCTGAACATTTTAATACTACATTTGAAAACAGTGGGAATTGGTTCATCTGCTTTTTGTTTGTTTCAGTGTCCTTCATTTAGCGATTATCCACCTTCATACTGAGCTGGTGAAAAACCTCTTGGAAGTGATGCCTGACTTGAATTACAATGACATCATTAACATGAGAAACGACCTTTATCAGGTGCGCAGTTGTGGTTGTGTAAGTGTAGTTGATTGTTCAGCCAGTGAAAAAGAAATTGTGCAACTTGCCCTCTGTCTTATTTTAATGAGCCCAGATCAGACTGTAATGCAAACAAGTTTAGAAACACAATACCATATTGTAAGGTGGTGAGGAGCAAGAGCGTGTTTTCTCTGGTTTAGTTCTTAGCTCTCCTTGATGTTAACAGAAATATCTCCATGGGTTAATCGTAGAACAGACCAAAAATAGGAAGTTCTTCAGTTTGTGCCTTCGTTGTTTGGCTTCTGTGCTATTAAACTAGCAGTATGGTTTACAGCGTGCCAACTCTGGGCTCTTGTGACCTGCCTAACATAAGGCAACCTGGGATCATGAGTCAGTTGCTGCATCATCAGTTATCTATAGGCATGAGGAAGCTGTAAGAAATTATGCCACTCCTATAGCCCTGATGGCATTTGTGCCCATTGCATGAGCAGTAAGTTTTCCCTTTCATTTCTAGATTCACGTTATAACAAAACAAAATAAAAAACCAACCCAACCCGGTATTTTTACCTAGTAGGAAAAGAGCTCAACTGCCAGGCACAACTCTGCCTCCCCGAGCTTTTTGTACTGCACCTCAGACAGGCTTCAGAGAAAGCTGCTGGAACCTGCCTGGAAAAGAATCTGTGGCTCGCACACGCCATTCGGCTGCCCTGCAGGCTGCCGGCTGGAGGTCAGGCAGCAGCGCTCTGACATCTGTGTCCTTTCTTTTGCTGCACAGTCAAAGCAGGTTTTGTCCTAGGCAGATAGTCCCTGAGAGTTATTGTGGCTTTTTTGGTCTCTTTCGCATTTCGTTTTTATGTCGGTATAAAGCAGCTTTGGACTCTGGAGGCTGATGAAAGCAAGCAGAGGATTCTGACAGGAATGGGAAGCAAAGCTAGGCTCTGCACAAGACCTAAATCTTTAACTCCCAGGACCTCTACAGCTATTCTTACCTTCTGCCTAAAGCTTAAGCTGGCAGAGGGAGGGAATGTAGGCTTAGGCTAGGATTCTCCTGTATGGGTTCTCTGAAAGCTGAATTGTACATGTACCTTATAGATTCAGCTATTAACTGCAAATATGTTGACAAATCTGTTGGCAAACGACACAAGTCTGTTGTACAGAGCTGGAATTAGTCTTTTTCTATCACCCTCTGTTAATGGAAGGGTAATGGCGTGGAGATGGAATCATGTGCAATTTTTACCTTAGTGTTGGAAATACGATTTTCCAAGGCTTACTGGAATGCTTCCTGTTTGAATACGTACATTTCTGAGTATGTTCTGCATGATGCTGTTGACTGGCAAGACTGTTAAGAGTGCAGTACACACTCAATCTCTAGAAATGCTTGAAACCTTGGTGCTGCTGGTGTCTGCACAAAAAGAGAGCATGCAAATAGAACCAGCTAGCTAGCCGTGCACAGCTGCTCTGAACTTTGACAAATGCACAGAACAGCAGGATTTTCTTCTTTTCTGGAAGGAGTCGTTTGGAAGAATAAGGAAATCTGAAGCCTGTGGCTGCCAACCTCCTATTCAGGAGCAAAACAAGAGTGTAACTCATCCCCAAGGGCAGTTCTGAGCAGGCCCTGGAAAGCGCGTGTGCTCCTTCTGTGGTGTGACCTTGGTCAGAGGGCCGCTGGAAGCAGGGTTCCCACGTCTTGGGGGGGGACAGGGATTGTCTCATTTTTTGAGGCACTTCCACCACACCATGCAAATAGTCAGGTCACTGCTCTGGCTTATATAGGCAATGTCTTTGTTCCTCCCAAAGCCCAGCTGCTGACACTGGCAAGGCAGCTTTATTCCCAGTAAGCAGAACCCCTATTCGTAATATGCAGTAGGAAAAAAGTGTACAGCATACACAAGCTTTTAATATCTGTTAACATTGAAGTGGAGTAATGTCTTTTCACACTAGGAGCTTTTATGGGTGATGTGGCTGTTGCTTATCTCCTCATGGCTTGCTTCTGTCACTTCCAGACCCCCTTGCACCTGGCAGTAATCACAAAGCAGGCAGAGGTGGTTGAAGACTTGCTGAAGGCTGGAGCAGATGTCAGCCTTCTGGATCGCCATGGTAATTCTGTCTTACATTTAGCTGCTGCTGAAGGAGATGACAAGATTTTGAGTCTGCTCCTCAAGCACAAGAAGGTGTCTTCGATGGTCGACCTTTCCAATGGTGAAGGTATGGAAAGATAACGGCTGTGTTTTACATGTAATTGCACACACACCCCTGTCTTCCTGCCTGCACAGTGTTCCTACACAGGTAGATACAGATGTTGGAAACAGCATCTTTCCCCGTTTTGTATCTGCTGTCCTTGGCTTTTATATGCCTGTGGTCATGGGTGAGAGAACCCAGACGTGTACGTTTTCCAGTTATACAGACCATAAAGATTGGTAATGGCCCTGTGACACGGTGTGGACCGGCATTGTTACTGTGTATTCGCTTTCATCTCACAAAAGGTCAAGCACTCTGTTCCTCCTGAGATACCTTATGCAACTACTCTTTCTTTTAGTTTTGCTTTTAAATCCCTGCTCCAGAGGAACATGTTTCATCTTCCTCTCTAGTGAATGAAATCCCCTCAAAAATAATTTCTGGGCCAGTATTGGGCTTTGTATCTGGTACTTGGTAACCATACAGGATTAGAGCCTGTAAAATAACCACGACAACACAGGTCATTTGAATTCAGTACTCCTGCTTTGCAAAATGTCTTACACACAAATGTCATTACCAGGTCCTCAGAGAAGGGTCTTATTGTGGGGGGTTGGGTTTTGGTTGGTTATCTGGTTTTTAAATACAAGGTTTTATTATTCTGTCTTTGAGCTGGTGCAAGTACTCTCAAGGTGGTAGGGCAGCAGGGTAATACTAAACCATACCCATTATTCCCCAGCCTGTTTCTAGAAGCAGTGCTCAGTAGGCAAAATAACTCACATAACTACAGTAACTCACTGTACAGTTCTCATGGGCAGGGCCTCTTCAAGCTCATTGCTCTGACAGCTCTGTATTTCTCAAATGTTAATGCACGTGATGGATGGGTTTTGTTTTGTGTAGGTCTCAGTGCAATTCATATGGTGGTGATGGCAAATAGCATGTCCTGCCTCAAAGGCCTGATTGCTGCTGGTGTTAATGTCAACGCGCAGGAGCAAAAATCTGGCCGAACTGCATTGCATTTAGCTGTGGAACAAGAGAACATCCCGCTGGCAGGTTGCCTTTTGCTTGAGGTAAGGTCTTCACTTACATTTTTAAAAGCTCTTAAAAATCCTTAACTGCTTTGGAGGAACAGAAGTGTGGGGGGGTGGGGGTGGTGTTTATTGACTTGATTACTTAAATTGGTATGGGGCAAAATTACTGTTACTAGTTATTACTTGTTTAACAACTTGATCCTAGTGTGCTTAATTCTAGCAGTAGCTTCCCTTGGTATCTGCGCACAAACGTGCCGCAGCCTACCAGCTCTCCTGAAGAGCAGCAGGAAGGTGGCTTTCTATGCACACCACCTCAGACCCCAAGCATGTGGGTTATCAGTCAGAGGGCAGAGCTGCTGCATGGCATGCTAAGTGACTTTCAGTCGCCTGACCTGTTTGGGTCTAGATGCTGTGCTGTAACACCGGAGTAATCCTGGAGTGCACAACCACCCTCTAATTCCCACAGGCAGCCAGTTGCAGTGACTTTTCCATTCCTTCTTTGCAGTGTTGAGAGTTTCTGAGCACACAGCTATGGAATGGTGCCTCTTTGCACAGTAGCAGCGATATTTATGCTCTAGCAAGGGGATGGGGATGGGGGGAGGGGGCAGTGTGTGGACTGGATGATCTTTCGAGGTCCCTTCCAACCCCTAACATTCTGTGATTCTGTGAGTCTCTGCAGCTGTATCGTATGGACAAGTAACACCTTTCTTCTTGTTCAATAAAAATTTAGGGTGATGCAGATGTGGACAGCACTACGTATGATGGGACAACTCCTCTTCACATAGCAGCTGGAAGGGGCTCTACAAAATTAGCAGCAGTTCTCAAAGCAGCAGGTATGAAAATCGGTATTTGCTGGAGAGTTTTCTTTCACAGTGCCAATTAGGTTAGCAGGCTGCAAGTGGGAAAGGCTGTGCCGGTGAACTTTAACGAGCAGAAGAAATCAGGCGTTTGTTTTTCCTCCGGAAAGGCCTACTTTCCGCGCTGTGCTCCTCTTTAGCACCATCTAATGGCTAAGGAAGCAAATTATGCTGGTCGAGGGGAAAAAAAAATCTCTTGAGCACTCTTGGAAGTATTTTTGAGTATTTAATTTGTAGTTTTTAATAGCTGAAGAAGCTGAGAAGAGACCTCGTTACATAGTTGGGTAAGCGTTGGACTGCTTTAAAAACAAACACAAAAATAGGTCACTGAACCCATGAGCTTGCTAGTGTTTCCTATTTCCTGTCGCTGTGGATGAGCTATTTTTGAATGTTTATTGGAACATATTCAGTTGTATTTAGACCCAATTTTTCTCCTTTGAAACAGAAATCCAAGCCTCCCGTTGCTCTGACTGTGTTCTTGGTCTTTTAATAATGCCCTGCTTTCTCTGACGCTATAAAAAGCTCATGCTGCTCTCTGTATGAGCCAAGACTGGGGCTGGAAGTCAGCTGATAGTCACAGTTCTTTGTATAGGGCCCTTGTGCACTGCTGGTTGGTCTGCTCTGTGAAGGAGAGCAGCGATCTGCAGAGATGGCACAGCCTTTAGCTGTAATTGGTAAAAAAATTTAAAAGTTGTTTGCTGACTTAATAGGAAATGTCAGTGAGCTTGAGTTGCTGGTCAGAACTCAGAATATGTAGTTCATATATTCCTTAAAAACAACTCAAAGCCTTTTCTTAAGAGAATTTTTTTTTGTGCACTTGTTTCCCAGGTGCAGATCCTCACGTTGAGAACTTTGAGCCATTGTTTGATGTAGATGATGAGAAGGATGATGATGAAGGGATTGTGCCTGGAACGACACCACTGGATATGGCAGCCAACTGTGAGGTGTGTGTGGTCTGGGGTTTGGGTTTTTTTAATAATGAATGATAGTTCAGCTCTCAGCCAGTCCTTTCATTGCATCCAGTTATTTCAATGGCGATAAGTTAGTTTAATTTTTGATGACAATAGTATTAAGTGAGCCACCCCCATCCCAAGCAGGTACTTCCTGAACCAGGCTCCTGCCAGGTTGGAAAAGTACTGGGCAGCTCAGGGGTGAAGGCCCAGAGTCAGAGACCTGCTCAGGTGGGGTTCCTTGCCCCATGTTCTTCAGAACTGCTGCTGTTGTGTGAAGGGAAAATAGTCCTGTGTCCTCTCTAAACTGTGGTTAGGCTGAATGTAAAGCACGTGCTTTAGTAACTGAGCATGTGCATGAGCAGTTGGTTTGGTGTAAGTGTAAGGTACAAGCAGTAGCATCTCTCATCACACGAAGTGGGAAGCACACTAGCCTTAGGTGAAAATCTTACCCCAGCTTTGTTTTAAATTTCTCATTATTACAGACAGGCACTAGCTCCTGCACTAGCTTCTCCCTTACCCACTGCTACTGCCACTTGTTTACTGAAACAACTGCCTCTGTCTCAAAAACATAGCCAGAGCTTAATGACAAGGGAGAATACCCACTCAGGATTTATCCCTCAAGCTTAGCGCAGTTCTTCTACAGTACCTTCAGCCATACTGATCCTGGGACAGAAAGCATTGTCCATGTATGGGTGGAATCAGGGCTTTAAACAGTAGTGCTGAGACTTGTCAAGACAATAGACGAGCCAGGTTTCTAACTCCTCCTTTTAATGCATTCTCTTAGGTGTATGACATATTAAACGGCAAACCCTACACATCTGCAGTGGTTTCAGCGGACTTACTGACACAAGGTAACATGTCCAGAGGACCTGACAGTATCCCTGTAGTAATGGAGTACAGAAAGCGTACGTACAGAAGAGATGGCTCTACCATAGCTTGTAACTGAACTGGATGGAACCCAGTCAGAGGCTGAGCACAGTGCTGTTAAGAGGACACACAAGAGTACAGTTTCAGCATTACAGCAATACATTAGCAAACACAAAAGTACTCTAATTTGACTTTGTTTCTGCTTAGAAATGAACTGGTGCATGATTTGTCTAAGTAATAAATTAACCTATTTCTCTGTTCCCCAGGACATCTGAGAGAGCTGAGTGAAAGTTCCAAGATGGAGCTGTATAAACTACTGGCAGTGCCTGATCCAAACAAAAACTGGTCCACTCTAGCACAAAAACTGGGTCTTGGTATACTTAATAATGCCTTCAGGTTGAGTCCTTCCCCATCAAAAACTCTGCTAGACAACTATGAGGTAATGTGGCTATAGCAAGTTATATTTTAGCAGTCAGGCAGGTGGAAAGTGCTGTTCTCCTGCACAGTGAGACAGTATGTGAGCTTCTGTTGTCTTCTCTCTTAGGTTTCTGGTGGTACAGTTCAAGAGCTGATTGCTGCTTTGAGACAGATGGATCACACAGAAGCCATTGAAGTCATCCAGAAAGCACTGTCCAGCTCACAAAGTCTGTCTCATATGGAAGACAACACCCCAAAAGCTATTCCATCGTTGTCATCACCACCCACCTGTACAAATGGAGAGACAGGTAAACTGACAGCAAACCATCACGAGTTTTATTTAAGACATTTTTTCATCTTTCCCCCCACCCCACCTTGGGCCACTGCTGGACGGAATAGTTTCTCTCACACAGTGCCCGAGCTGCTTACCTGTTTCAGAAACCCTTTATATACAGCCCAACCTTCTTGTCAGGCTAGGCCTAGAAGAGAGGGGAAAAGCAGTCCATGTGAGTGGCAGCCCTGCGCTACAGCATTGATCATACCACCGCCTCTTTCTAAATCCAGGCACCTGCCATTAACTGGTGGTAACTCCTTGGAGGTAGTGGGGATGCTTTCAGAAGATAAACTAGGCCCTGACCTCCCGAGCCTGTAGAAGCGCCATCACCTTTTGACTCTCCCCCCAACCCCATCTCATATCTGGTTAAACAAAAACGCTTTGGGTTCATCAACCTGTCAGAAAGACTGTAGCATCCCATTTCTCCTGCCACACTGCGTGGCAGGCCAGTATAGGCAGAGACATTGGGGATGTTTTAGGTTACAAGGGACCTCCTGCAGTCCAACTACCCCCTCAGAGAGGGGCCTGTATAACAGAATATGGGGATGGCCATGTCCTGTCCAGTTCAGTTTTCAGCATCTTCAGCACTGGATGTCCTACAGTAGTTTTGGGTAGGGGACTCCCCTGACAAGGGCTGTCAGAAGGTGATAAGTCCTCAGTGATGGTCAGCCTCTGCCTGGCCACATTCAGTAAGAAAAGGCTTTGTTTTTTTCCTGGTGCCCTGGTCAAGCACCAATAGTGCCGCCAGCACCGTAACGCAGGAGCTTACAGCCTATTTGAAAACACTGTCAATATTATTTTGGAAAGGAAAAAGAAACACCACAGTAACTCCAGCCTGGTCTAACAGTGTCCATTTATAGGAATTGAGTGTTCAATCATGGACCAAATATCCAAAACTGCTTGTACAGGGACTACCTCTAGCTAAAATCTTGAAGGGAAGGAGAGGGGTTCTGCTGCTTTGCAACATGAACAGACTGCATTGCACCATTGCTTTTCAGATGGCTGGTTTAGGAAAATAATAGTGATCTCTAATATGCTGACCACCACTGTAGTCACACTGAGCCCATGGCATACCTTCCACTCAGACCCCATTCTCCTGCAGTCGGGCACACTGTTTGCAGCTCTTGCACAGATGACAGCTGCTGCCCTCTGCATACTCCAGGCTCACTTCCTAGGTCAAAATTGTTCAAGTGTGTCTCAAAAATGACTCTGTAAGTGAAATAACTTGAGGAGTTTTAGAGGCCTCATCCTGGAGCTGTATACTTGCAGAGTCTAGGAATGAGGAGAGGTAGGGAACCTTTGGCCCTGTTTACTGCCACACTCGGGCAGAGTTCTGGCTGGTGTGGTGACAGCCTTGGTGTGAGCCTGGTGACACCAGGCTTCTCATCCCAACAAGCTCCACCTGCAGCCGCTCTCTGCCAGCAGTGCCTCAGATCACATGCTTTGGTCAACCAAAAACATTCAGTACAGCTTTTCCTACTACAATATGTAACATTAGAGTTCTCTTCCTATAGAAGAGCTTTCAGCCTATGGTTTTTCTGAAAGTGGCAAAGCATAATCTGTTTCCCTTTCCTCTCTCACTCAGGTGAGCTTTATAACAGCAGATTTCAAGACAATGAAAGCACGTGTGACAGTGGAGTGGAGACCTCCTTCCGCAAACTGAGCTTTACTTACTCAGACTCACTGAACAGCAAGCCAGCAGTAACGCTTAGCAAAGCCACCATGGACTACGGACATGAAAGTTCAGTGCAAAGCAATTATATAGCAAACTAGTAACATTCAGTTAGCAATACGCAGTTACAGGAACAAGTGTGACTTTTACAAATTACATCTGTGTCATCCTGGCCCAGGGGAAGGGAATGCTCAACCAAAACATGCTGGAGAAACCACATGGGAACCTGAATCAGTGACTACTTCAGCATGCAGCTCCTAGCTGTGGCTTCCTTCCTCAAGGGCATTTAATTCTGTTCACTTACAAGCCATATATAATAACCAGGGCTCTACTGCCACACCAGCACCCAGGACTGGACACTGAATTCAGGAGGTTTTCCGGTTTGTGAGGATTTTCTTCTATATATGAAAGTCACTCCTTGGTAATGCATAATACCAACTCACTTAAAAAAAGAGGTAAGGCACACAGAGCAATCAAAGAACTCAGTTTCTAGCTGCTCTTTATTAATTCTGCAGCACCGTTGCATGAAAAGAGTTCATAAAATAGCTGGCAAAGAAAAAGCATGACTTAATCAAAGACAACTCAGAAAAGGGAATCCTAAAAGTAATTATTGTATATTTCAAATAATGTATTTAAACTTAACTTCAGTGCCTCTTACTCAAAGAAATTTCCAGGTCTCACATTTTCCTATTTGTAAATAATTTTTTTATATCTGTTCTTTTTAAAAAAGTGCTTTTTAAAGGCTTATTTTTATTTTACTTTTATAATAAAAACCCAAAATGAAACCTCTGTCTACACTTGCTGCAATTTTTACATATCTTTCAAGTAGAGTCAATGAAAATTTAAGTGTTGATACAAGATTATGCTGACTTCCAAGTACTAAAATAAAGAGTTGCTTATGTGTCTTATAGTGGGAGATACATAAGCAGCTGCACTTGAAACTAAAGCTTCCAATGCACGGTGTCTTCTAGCTCTTGATTATGGCAGCAGAGAATCACTTGCACTGAACCTGACGATTTAATGTCTCAGCAAACCTCAGAGGAGACAGTTGTTCTTTCGGCTGTCTGGTAACTCCTCTGACAGCTGTGCTCCTGAGCAGTTATTTCTTGTTGCACATCAGCTCTGAGATGGTGAGTGTACCTGTTAGAGATGCTGGCCCTACTAAGAATCTAGGGACCACACTTCATGATTAACTAGCAACAAGCAGCATCACGCTATTGTCACTCACATGTAACCAGGTTTCCTTGCACAGAGATCTGCGGTGGTGTTCTTGGCTCAGCTCAGTTTCAGTAACCTGGGAGTTACTCCTGAGAAAAGGAATCAAGGTAAACCTTGAGAATGGTTACATTTAGGGCAGCATTTGCTGTAATGAATTAAGCCACGAATTAAGACACTTGGGAAATAATTTTATATCCAGTTCATTACTTGCAGAGAAACAAGATTCAGAATAGTAAACACGCCCTTTGTTCTTTCCGTTATTGCCACTGCCTCTGTAGGCTGCACATACAAAGATGTACAGAGATTTGGTCAGTTAATGAGCTTACCCTGTGTTCTCTCTGCACTCCAGCTGTAACAGAGAGGCAAAGGTCCTCCCATTTGGGGGTGGAGGCACTTTCTGAACCCTAGCAGAGCTGCTGTCCCAGTCAAACAGAGTTTCTGCTGCCACAGGGTTTCCAGCACGGGTCAGGGAGCTGGCAGACACTATTACAGAGGTTTCTACAATCCTGCAGGTCACCAGGTTGGCCTGGCCATTCATTCACACCTTTCAGCCTTACTTCTGACCAGCTCTGCTTTTAAACCACCAGAAGACACCTGGGTCTCTATTTCCTTAAGCACTTCGTGACCAAATGCTGCGTAGTAGCTGTTCATCAGCGTGGCCACAATGAACAGCAGGACATCTCCCCTCAGCCCTGGGCATTGAAGTGCTTTAAGTGACAGTCAGGCAGCTCCTTTTCCTGCAGCATCTCCCTTTCAGTCTGTTTAACAAAAGAGGCTTTGGTCTTCCCTCCCCTCCCCCACCTTTTCTTTAGAAACAGAAAACCACTAATTTAGAAGTATTCTTACTAATTCCAACAGGAACATGTAAGTTTTTTACAGCTGAGTCATACTGTAGGACAGCCTTTCCCACCTGTGTCAATCCTTAGCATCTTAAGTATGTGTTGCAAGCATGCCACAGAGTTCGTCAGAATCAGGTGACAGAAGGAGGTAGAACACACATCAGGTAGCATAGGGGACACTACATCTAGTAGGAGACATTGTGTCTTGTGCAGTTCTTATCTGGCAGAGCAGAACTACTGGAAAGCTGAGTGTTTCCCTCAAGCAACTTAGAAGATGCTGAGTTGGATATAGCCACACAGCTTTATCCTTTCTGCTTTACCTTTCTTATCAGGAGGTGGTGATCCTGTACAGGGCACCCCGATTCTTGTTCTGATGGCACCTGGGAGGAGGGCAGGCCCTGTGCAGGTATGAGGATGAAGGCAGCATGCAGAGGAACCAGGCTTGGTAAGAGAAAGCATAAGCAATGCAGACAAGTCTTAACAGAAACGTTTCAAGCAGATAAATTTCTTTTGACAGTTACCTGTTAGGAAGCGTATATGTGCCTCGTTGTATCTGCTCACCTCAGACACAGATTTATCCTTGCACCTCCTTGCCCTGAAAGGAAGTGCCATTCTTATTTCACAAGTATCATAGAATCATAGAATGGCATGGGTTGGAATGGACCCCAAGGATCATGGAGCTCCAACCCCCCTGCCACAGGCAGGGCCACCAACCTCAGGCCTGGATCTACGTTGCCCAGGGCCCCATCCAACCTGGCCTTGAGCACTTCCAGGGACAGGGCATCCACTACTTCTCTGGGCAGCCTGTTCCAGCACCTCACCACTCTCTCATGACAACAGAACACCCCAGATCTTCTCCACATTTGACAGAAAATATTATTCAGAAAGTTAAACTGCCTTTGATTTTAGATCGGCTGCCACAGCTGTAAGTTTCTGGTGTCACCTTGGGATGCATTTACAAATTTAGAAACTCAATGTGAGAGTGGGAACTTGTGGACAGCTTTCAGAGCTTTAGGGACTGCAGGAAAGAGAAGAGTCTTACCTGCACACGGTGGGGTGTGAAGTCTTCACTCCCTTTTCTGGGCAAGGGAAACACTGTTTTCATATGCTTAAGGAAGAACAGTGGTTCTAGAGTACCCACCGAAAGTCTGAACTTTTGATGGCTTCAAAAGATTCCCGCAGCTGAAAGTGACAGACAGTACGAGTTAGCAAATTACTCAGGAGCTGCTTTTCTCTCTCAGGGTTAGGAAGCAGTTTGACATCCCGCTTAGCACTAGGCTGTAGTGTGTGTGTTATGCAAAGCCTGCACAGGTTTCCCCGTGGACTCTTTAAAAGCAACTGCTACAGGAATTTCTCAGCCATCCGTTTGCTATTTTCATAACGCACAGGAGCACTAGCACATCACTTGACTTCATTACACACTGAAAGAGAAAACACTTGTGACTCACTTAACATCAGTTAACCGGTGACCTGCAGCAGCACCTACCAGCATTCCAGCTGAGTCAGCACACACACGCATCATGTGCACCCGCACAGCGTAGTACCGTGCTGCCTGGGCCAGCTAATGCAGTGCTATTTGCCAGACAGACAGGAACATGACTAGTACCTCACTTTTCTTTCAGATGCACCATCACCTCAGTACCTCCTCATCTTCAGCATCCCAGACAAGAAACTCTACGTTTGGCTACAGTACAGACCAAAAGCTGTGGCTGGGTAGCAGATAGCTAGATACACAAATCATAACATTGTCCTCAATACTGGGCTGGCTTCTCCCTGGAAGCTCCCCTGCTATTCTCAGCAGTGACCAGGCCCAGCTCCAGCTTCCCACCACTCTACCAGCACCACACAACAGCTCTGAACATGAGATTAAGCTTTCCACCATTTCTTTTCCAGGAAGCCAGCTACAGGCTGGCTCGCATCATTGCTCCTTTACAGCTGTTGGGGAAGCAAACAGAAGCTCACAGTGCTGAATGCTTAAGTCCTGATAGAGCACATTAATTGGGAAAGACAGGCACAAAAGGCCGGTGTGTTACCAAGTTATTTACAAGAGGCAAAGGAGAACAATCACAGGAGGAGTGAAGCTGCAACGCTGGTTAAAGCCTGGCACTCCCAGTGCTTGCAAAGAGGTATCATAACTCAGCATTTAAGGTTTTGATTTTTCACCACGATGAAAAAGGATTGAAGCTTTCAGTTTCTGCATGTGACAACAATGAGCTTCCCCAGCCAGGGAACACACAGTGCTCCTGTTCTGGATTACCCAACTCCGCAGGCCAGTTGATTCTAAGGCACACGGGTGATGTCCTACCCCTCAGCAGAGTCAGCCAGCTCCCCAGCCAGCTGCTAAAGAAAAGCGAACATGCATGGAGCAAGCAGTACTGAATCACTCTGCACTCATAGAGCCCATCAAGAAGTCTCAAGATCAGCTTCCAAAAGCAGACCCCCAAGAGCAGGACCTGGCAACCCACTATGCTCACCCCCTTCTTCCCAGCTAGTCCCCAGGGTGTTGTTTCCCTTCAAGCTGCAGCATGTTTCCTTTGCTGGTGTTGCCTAGACCAAAGGCACCTCTATTTAGGCTACCCTGCACACTAATAATAAAAAAATATGACACTTACAGGTCTTTACAAACTGACTCTAGTTCCTGCAGTAAGATGGCCTTTCCTTCACATCTGCAGGGGCAAACCCAAGTCATTTTAAGGTTTATTTTTCACTTAAGTTTACATTTTCCACCCTAATCAAGCTGAATTGGGGATTTCATTTCACTGTCTCATAACATCTGACTGGAAAGCAGAGTTATGTAAACCAAATTCCTTGACTGGAACTCATCCTTAAACCACTTGAACTGCAAGTTCTGGGGATGACTCAACATACCACTCATAGGGCAAGAAAGAAATCTGTGATTCTGACAATGTAAAAGCTCTCATGAGCTACAAAATCAAGCTGTCCTTAATTGAGGAGAAGAAACTCCTTGGGGCGTCCCCCTGCACCTGACTACACCCCAGGTCACTGAAGCGGTCTCTGCAACACATCTCCAGGAACAAGAAGAGTGGGACTAACAGAAGAAAAAGCACCGAAGACCCACCTGCCTCTGAAGCAGAAAGAGTGTTCAGGCCCCAAGGTATGCAAACAGCAGGTAACAACAAAGACTGATAAAGAACTAGGAACACTTACTTAGAGAGGGACTTCAGATACAGCCACATGCTTCTCTCCTGGAAAAGATGTAGAACTTGAGAAAGCTTCCAAGGAAGTGCTCCAGGGCAAAGTACATCTTCCTTGTGTGGCGGAAAGTACTAACAAAGGCATGCTTTCTAAAGCTCAAAACGGTCTCTGCAGGTCCTGAGGGGGTTCAGAGCCAAACAGCTGCCAGAGACCAGTTTTAGGACAACAAATGAGACAATGCCTTACAGCTTTCTTCCAAAACCTGCTCTCAAGTTCTGTTCTGGAAGGGCATTTGTCATGGCTCCTGCTGAGAACAACTCCGAATGCTCCTTTTGCCATCTGCAGAGAACAGCCCAGAAGGAGCCCAGAAGCAAACAAAGCCATCAGCACAAGCAAACCCAGTGATCCCTTGAACAAAACATTGCAAGGCTGCACCCTAAAGGAATACTCATGAGGCCACCAATACTTATGTGATACAGAGGACAAGCACCATGACACTCACCAAATGCTGGTTTTAATGCTTCTGCTGCTGATTCCCAGCCCATCAGATACAACTGGCTATGCAGGTGCCTTTGAGTACCTGCAACAACTACAGATGGATGTGTAGACAACAGCAATGGCTACTGCAACAATCTCTTCACTCTTCCATTCCTATCTTTGTCCTAATCTGAGACAAAGAACAATGTAACTCAGTACATGTGGTATGTAATAGCAAAAGTACCAAGGGGAAATGATTCACCAAAGTACAAGTAGCAGCCACTGCTGCACAGAGAAGAAAATAGCATCTATAAATACATACCTACTACAACACCAGGAAACCAAAAGAACCTATTAAGGACATTAAGACAATAATGGAAGCAAATCTCCCCATTAAGCTCAGGCATTTGGCTCAAACAGTTGTTTATCGGTCGTAACAGGACTTCGTGCTGAATTCAAGTCTTCCAGTGAGAAAGAACGGACCCACTCTTTACACAGCTTCTGACCTTCAAGAATAACAATGACTAAAAAATTGTCTGAACCTTTATATGTCAAGCTGGTAACTGCAGAAAGCAACAGGAAAACCCCCAGTGTTTTATAAAAATCCGCTGTTGTGCATTACAGCAACGACAGGCATCAGCTGTATAGCCACTTCATCAGTCACTGATCACGTACCACATAATTGCTTTCCTGGTTTGGCCTAAAATTCATGACAGGCTAAGCAAGGTCACAGTTATCAAAATTCATGGTTTATGGCTTCTAGAGATCCAAAAGCTCTTTTCTACATCTCTGAAACTTCACTTCTATTCCGAAATGCACTGAGAACAAGTATTATTGGTCTTCAGATAGTCTCCTTGATTATTTTTTTTTAAGTAATTCTGTCAGAGTTTTATTTATTTAATAATAGTAATTACCATCTAGATGTTGCTGGAATAGACACTTCTACAGCAAAGTAAGAGAAAGACATCTACCAACCTGCCCTTTTCCTAAAACACTGAAACAATACTTAGCAATCATATTTACTCCATGTTTTCTTCACATTTTTCCATCCTTACTTTCTATTGATTCTTGCTACTTTGATTCCAGGACACAGAAAAAACTGAAGGATTTTTCTAGTATTGGTGGTCCAGAAAGCTTCTCAGATAACTTCTAAATTCCTTTATCAATGTCTTCATTTTCTCACTGTTATTCATTACTATAATAGTCCCTATTTCTTTTATAACACCTATAAAAAAACCTGGCACTTACACACACTTATTTTGACTGCTTTCATGTTTTCTTTCAACTAGGACAAGTTTCAAATCAGACAAGCCCTCCTATGCAACTGCAGTTAGTTGTTTTGGTGACCTAATAAAACACGTGCAAGCAACTTCCATTTGTCATTCCCCTTTCATCTTTAAGCTTTCCCTCTTGCTCAGGAGTACGTCAGTTTTGGTTAACACCCAATCTGAAAAGGGTTGGAGGTCCCCAGGCAGTAGTCAGTATCATTCACCCATTTTTCTGCCCAGTAAAACTGTGAAAGCTGCAGGAAACAACCCCCAGTGCCAAGTTCTCTAGCTGGCCAATGGAGCACACAGCCACTGCCTCCCCACACACACGCTCCAGACCTCCAGCAAGCATCGCTGCTGTAGTACAGCAGCAGACACCGCCGGTAGAGCTTGTTGAAGCACCTTGCACTGCCGAGTACTGATTCTGTTTGATGCTCTGCAAGAAAAGCACAACTTGCTTGGACAGCGAGAGGATCCTTGGGGAGCCCCAGCAAGCTCCCGGCTGCATTTTAAAGCCACATCTGACAGACAAGCCCAATGTTTAGCAACCTGCCCAGGGCTTGATGGCCTGGATTTCCTGACAGCCAAACCCTGGGGCTTTCAGCTCCACAGCTCCCCACTGCTGAAGCAAGCTCATTTTCTTTGTATCCAACACCAAAGTGAGAGACAACATTTCTAAGGGAAACCTAAACATCTCTTTAAAAGGCACTTTGAAACAGAACAGCAGGTGAAACACCATCGCTTTGTATGGACTGGACTAAGGAATTTAAGTGCCACCAGATCTAATTACGAGTCAACAGTATCTTCTATGGGGAACCAACATGCAAACAAGCAAAATTAAGATGTTGAGGTTTTCCTTTGTTGATGTCCATATTTTAAGAGGCAGTATACACACACCAGATAAAACAAAGCAAAAAAACCCCACCCACCCAAAAAACCCCACAGAACTACCACACCATTTGCTTGATAAACAAAGCTAAGCCAACTCCTCCTCTGGAAAGAGAGGAAGAACAGCATGGAGCACTGGGCAGCTCACAAGAAATGCCAGGAGGCAACAGAATGGCTGTGCAGCCATGGCTGAGAACAGCAGCCCCTGCACAATACATCTAGTAGAGAAAAAGCAGAGACTCATAATGCTGTGGTTCTCTTGCACAACCATTTCTTCTCTGTACTTCCTCCTTTCTCTTTGCACATTTGGTCAAGTCTTCTCCTTGCTCCTTTTCCCACAGCCAGGCAGATCTCATACTATGCCACATTATGCAGGATTTCACTCAGCAGCAAAAGGTTTGTGACTGCACCTGCAGCTCTCTGGGAAGAGACAAAGCTTGATGCAGAGCTCTCAAGGTTATTGCTCGTGCTGCATGAAAATGGAGAAAAAAACAATTCTCAAACTCAATTCCTCTTTCAGAAGGGGGAACAGGCCTGCCTGACATCTCACTAGACAGCCTGAGTTTCACATCTATTTGGAAGCCAACAATGGCAGGAGGCAGGCAGGACACCTGGTAGTGACAGCCACAGAGCTGAAAGGGCAGAACTAATGCTCTCCCAGTTTGGTAGCAGACAGATCAAACTACTCCAAGTCGGGGCACACGTACAGAGGACGCCCCAGCTTCACTCCCTGCCCTCCCCCCCTTTCCCCCAACATACCTTGCTGTTACCCTAAGATGAGTTTTCACTTGTAGCATAATGAAACTGGAAAAAATAGGGATTTTTACAACCATAGCCTGGAGATGCAAATTTCTGCCTCCTCTGAGTTGGGGTGAATTCACAATCTAGCTCAGACTAGTTCTCTTGCACCAACTCACCCCTCATTTTATACATGTGATATATTTTTTGTATTACCCAAGAAAGCCTTACTTTCAATGCACCATATATATTATATACAAGCTTTGCTCTTGATATCTTTACATTGAACCAGAAATCAAAATTCACATATGACACACAGACAGTATGTTCTCTGGTCAGCTCAAATTGTACATCACTTCAACCTTAGTGAAATTCTTCTAGTTTTTTCCTCTTCTCATTTCACTCCTTGTCTGGATGGAAACGAAGCATCCTCAGACAATGTCCACCAGAGAGGTCAAGGTTAGAGACCCTTCTAGTTCTTCAACACTGGTAGGTTCCCAAGGATAAAACACAATCACTTTCTTCTTTTCAGTCATGAGGAAACCGTTATCGCTAAATCTGCCTTTTATACTCCCTACATCCAGAGAAACAAAAGGAGCAACTGCAGCAGTTCGAAGAACAAATATAAAAGTGTCATCTTGTTGGGATATAGAGGCCTGGAAAAGAAAGAAATAAATTAAAATATACCTGTTAAATAAGAATCCAGTTACACTCAAACTGGGAAAGAACAGCATGTCAGTGAAACAGACCAAACAACCACATTTGATCAAAATGACTATTCTCTAGTAGAAATACCTTCTGGAACAAAAGGCTGAACCACCAGGATTCACATGCAAGAATCAAACAAAAACCTGCCAATATTATTACAGCCTTTCTACAGAATACTAGAGAATGGGGGAAAATGCCATGAAGTGTTATTGCTCTACCATCTTCTTATGAAGAGAAGAAAATAAATGGTAATCTGACCCGCACCCACTTGGAAAGAGATTAGTCCTTCCACCAACACACTTCTCAGTTTAGAAATTCACAACTACCAAAGCAGAAATACCACAAAAGCAAAACATGGTAAAAACCCCACAGTAACACAGGAGGCTGCCTCATGTTGCTGGAACACTGCCGTGAAGTCCTTATGCTACATTTCTAAGGCAGTGGTGTTCTGTCAGTAGTTCATCTCACAGAGGCTTAAGAGCACAGCCAGGACGCCTTTCTATGCAGCACTCTCCATTCCCCATCACTAAACATGCTATGTCATTTAAAATACCAATTAGCTCTATTTAAGCAGCAGACAGCTTCTGCTAAGTGCAGAAACGATGTCCCACTTACAAGAAAAACCCCTCTATTCCTTTTTAGGAAAAAGCAAACATTCTTTACATTATGTGCTTTCTGAAGCAACAGTAAAGACTGTGTTTTTAAAAGCAATGCTATGAAAAGCAGTGCTTGGATTAGAAACGTATTTGAAAGTCTAGTTAGTTTATTAGTAACTATGTATAGAGGCACCAGCTTCTCACAAAACAGAGTAATTTTTTTAAAATCACAGCTGCATACTTTCTTAAAATAACCACTTTGCATGTATCCTTCCTAGCTGTCCTTATTAGCTAGTACTGCAGAGACAACACAGCCATGGGAAAAAGCAGTGAGATTTCTCAACGATGCTCCAGTTACAGAGCTTTTATTGTTGATGTCATCATCCACAAAAAACCCCACCAGAAAACAGAGTGTGACTCAGACTCCAGATTGTGCCACCAGCTGAAAAAAAACAACAAACCCAAACAAAAAAACCCCAGCCACAAGCAGGCTAATTTCTTCCCTTTGTATGCTCAGGAGGCAGGCCATGCTGCCATGAAAGTGATAAGAGGAGAAAATCTGGCCCATTTTCTTTTTGTAAAGCAATTATGCTGGTCCAGATTCAAAGAGATTAAAGACCTCTATTGCCCCCTTGTTTAGTTTAGTCCTAAAGAGCAAAGCTGCAGCTTGGAAGCCAAATGTGAGAACTCACAGGGCCCCATCTTGCCAATCTGCTGATTAAGAATTTTGCAGTAAGATTCATATGCTAAGAAGCTAGGCTTAACGAAATGTGCACACTCACACCAGACAGCGTGCGCTTGCTCTTCATATATAGAGGGCACTTGCTTGGAGCGGAGGAAATCTAGGCAAGAGCAGCAAATAGACTAGATGACAGTGTTACACAACACTGATGCTTCTTGTGCCCCTTCAGAAACTGACACACTTGCCAGATCCTAAGAAGCAATCGCTATTTTGCAAGTCAGAACCTTGCTGGAGGGCACGGATTTGCAGGAGGAGGAAAGGAGCATGCAACATTGTACGTTAGCATGGTGCACTGAACCGAGTCTGAGCACTTTAAGAGGAAATACTGCTGACAATGCTCCACGCCCCACTCAGCGATCACCACCTAGTACTGACAGACAGGACCCTCCTCAAGCCAAGACACTTGCCCTGATGCCATTTGCTATCGAGGGACAACAATAAATTTTAAAAAGTGCAGTGCTGTAGAAGTCAAGGTGAAAGACAGTCAGATTAAATGGAAACTGCATTATTCTAAAACAAAACACTAAAACACCCCACCAAAATCCCACTGGTGTTATTTAGGTATGCATACAGTGACACAGATAAAATAATAATATTTACATTGAACTCTACATGACAGCTAGAATTGCAACAGCTGAGGTGAAAGAACATTATGTGGAATCAGACACTAGGTAGTAGGCAAATAACTCAAAACATTAAGATTAGCAAAACTAAATACAGTCATTTAGCATGAGTGATGCTTACACTAAGCTGGGTCTTTCCTAGTCCTACAGCATCCTTTAGTGATGAAAGGAAATGATGGTTCGTAGGACTCCGGAGCCCACCTTCACCCACAAGGCAGAAAGTAATAACACAGCTCTTCCTTGTACAATTTCTGCACCTTCCCAGCAAGTCGTTTATGGACTCCTTGTAGATGGGGACAGCACTTTGTGCTGTAACAGTCACACCGTCTTTGGCAAGGGTGCATACTGGCTCCAAAGAACTCCAGGCGTGCACAACCACCTATCAAGTGTGTTGAGAGAACACAAAGCTTAGACCAAATGTCACATCTGTGAAAACAACCCAGCATCCTAGGTTTTGGATTGCTTGTTGCAAGAGATGTTCTCTTCACAGTACCAGCTGACTTCCACCTTGCAAGAAATGTCACAAAGTTTTAAGCAATCAATATGGCATAATAATCCCATTGTACAAACATAAGAAGAAATCTGTTTCAAACAGTCTGGATCTGTTGCTGTTCTTGATCTGCAAGGCTTTTTACTTTCTACAGGCTCCTTGAGAGGAGGGAGATGCGAGTTTCTGCCAAGGCACTGCTGGGAAATGGAATTAGTGAGTGACTAATTTATTGACTCTTTTTCCTCCCCTTCCTGATTAAAAAAGTCAAACAAAGGATTTTCTGGAGATTGCTCAGTGTTATCTGATGTAAGCCAACTGGGTAATCTAGTGCTTCTGCACAATGGCTGTTACACAGAAGCAAGCTGCATCATTGTAAAAGGGGTTATGGAAGTTACATTAATACAGTAAAACACATTCCTACACATGCATTATGAATGAACCTTATGTTAAAAGAAACACCAAACAGCATAATTTGAAAGATGGGCACTTATGAGAATTACAGCATTCTATCTCTTCATAGAATTTTGTTGGTTTTGACCTTAACAGAGGACTAGAGTCAGGAACAGATCTGAACTCCTTTCAAAAGGTTTAAGTTCCAAATTTGCTTGAAGTGAGAAATCTATTATTCAATCAGAACAATCATACTGCCAACGCTTCTCTGACATAATCAGAATAGCCTATTACAATAACTCAGAGCAGAAATAAACAATTTCATTTACTACAGTCCTACTCTACGAACTGACTATCCAGAAATCACAAGCATTTTCTACAGTACATATTAGTAACCTTATAAATCTGAAAATTCATAGCAGCCCACCAGAGTAAGCAGTCAACTAGAAACTGAAATACTACTACACGTCCCAAAACAGCTTGTGAGTCATTCCAGGTCTCTAGTTCTACTTTTCCACCCTTTCCTGCCTTTTTACAGGGGATACCTTTGATATCAAGAACTCTATGCAAAAGGACCCCTAAATAAATTTGGGATCTGGTTGCCATATGATCAACAGCAGCAAAACGTAACAAACTGAAAAGCAAGGCTGCATTCTACAGGACAGCTCAGCAGCCCAAGTACTGCCTCAGAACTCCTAGTGCTACAGAAACTCTTATGAGAAAACAGTTAAGCTATCCGTTGTAAAATGGTGACACTGCAATCAAAGAACACCTAGATGTTCTGTTGAAAATAATCTAGTTCTTTTTCCCAAAGCAGTGTAGTTTCAGTACTGGCAAGCAATAGTACAAGCCTTTCTCCCTCACTTACCCAGTTAAACCAGTTCTAACACCCAGGGAACAGTTTTGTATAACAGTGAGGTATCATTTTTCATTTTGTCCTATTTAACCATCGATCCCTTTAAGATTTTAACTGAACAGTTAATTTCAGGCCTTACACTTACAGGCAATGCAAGTAATTCCTTGTTCTCTGAGATAGTACATACCACTATAATAGATGATAATGTTGCCTTCTCAGAAGATTAGAGGCAAGAATTGCACCTCTGTGTTCAAGCATGGACTTCCCAAAGCTTGTCGATAGGAAGATGTACTCCTTTCAACTTCTTACACTTTTGCAAGAGGGACACAAGAGTGCCAATAGAGGGGTTACTTACCCTCAAAGTCAGCTTGTGGTCCTCATGAAGATCTGAGATACCATAAATGTACAACACACCTTTGTCTTCATAGGCCACAGGAAGCAGCGGTGCAAAGAAGTTCTGGGCAAAATAATGGAGCAGTTTCCACTTGCCACCATACTCTGAAAAGGGTTAAAAGGGAGAGAGATTCAGACTGAATCCAAAATTGCCCTGGCATACAATCCCTTCCTGTGCTCTCTGGCAATTCACAATATTCATGGTATTCCCCTCCATCACTTCTATCATATGCAGAGAATGAAGTTACACTTGTTTTCTTCCAGGCAAGGCTCTGCTCTAGAAGGGATCTGATATTCTTTCAAGCGTTTTTTTTTTTTTGAGCTTTACCAAAAGGTCACATATTTTCAGTGTTGGTCCTGTAATTGCTGTGCTGTTATTCAGTTAAAAAGCCTTAAGCATAAGTGACTTTAACCAAACTGACGCAGCATCCTACACAGTAAGCAAGCGGCTGCAGCATCTATGCTGTTGAGATTCCAGACAAACGCGTGGGCATCAGTGGCTTTGCTACAAACTACCACTACTGTAAAGAGACAACAGTGTCTGACCTTTGGTGCTTATACAAAGTGCTCCATTCCCTTTTATCCAGTGCCTCTCTTTCAGTTCTTCCTTTGACTAGCAATAGAAAAAAACCAAACAACCCAAGCTCTCAAACCAAAGACACCTCTGAGCTATGTAAAATTAGTTTGTCAAAATCCAGAGACAACACTTAATGTATGGGATTCAGTAGGCACAATACGTAGACACATGCCAAGCATTTTTCCTATTTGATGGAAAGCTGTGCATCTTTACTTTTAATACTTTGATTGTCTGCTATTAACAAACTGGAAATTGTGTCCTCTCAAAAAAAAAAGGGCAATTTTGCCAGACGCAACACCATGACAAAACCAAAACTGCCATTTTATCCTCTATTAATTTGTCATCTAACACTCACTGTCAGCATTTTAACTCTTTGCTCAGCCATTCTCTAGTCACTGAAACAGGAAGCCAGCTGCAGCATCTGGTAAGGAAAGTTAGACACCAGTTACATTCTTGTTTCAGGCTCTTCGATTTATTGAAGAGGTTTAAAGCTCAGGGATACTGAAAAATATTTCCAGTGATATGGTTTTGTTGTAACTAATTACCTGTGCTTTTGGTGCTTGTGCAAAGCTCTTAGCACTTTCAAATATGTGATAGTAAGGACTCCATCCAGTGATGATGTCACTAAAGGGTACATTTGTGGCTTTCACAGGCAGTCCTGAACATGCTCTACATACACTCCACAAAGACATGAATGAATTTTCTTGAGAGCAAAGTGCATTAGCCCAGTTTAGCACCTTGTGTATCACCTGGTTTTCAGCAAGCTCACAACCAGCTCTAGCTCAGAGGACAAGAAAAGCTTTTATGCCTGGAAAACACATACAAGAGTCAACTGTGCTATGAGATCAGGTGTGCCAACAAAACGCCACCAGCATGCAGTAACCCTGAAGCAAACAGAAGAGTAAGTCTGAAAGAAACCTTCAGGACTGGCTGCTGAATTTCTTCAAACCAGACTGCTGATAAGCTGGTCATCATACTCAGCATATGGGTGCTGTTCAGTACACGAACAAAGCCACATTCTTGCATGCCAAGGACAATTCCTGGTAGAATATGCTGGTGGTCTAAAGCACAATTCTGCCAAAAAATTACCTTTCAGGGCCATGAAACTTGAGAAGATGAAATATTGGGGGGTATGGGACAGATTATCTAAAATGTCCCTTCCAACCCCTACAATTCTGTGATTCTGTCAACATGCAGAAGAACTTTCACACAGTGAGGGTGACAGAGCCCTGGGACAGGCTGCCATGGGGGGTTGTGGAGTCTCCTTCCCTGGAGATATTCAAGACTCATCTGGATGCCTATCTGCGCAGTATGAGCTGGGGAGCTGCTTTGGCAGGGGGGTTGGACCCGATGATCTCTCGAGGTCCCTTCCAACCCCTACGATTCTGCGATTCTATCTGATCTAAAAATTAAAGCAGTGGGCCTTGTATGAGAAATGGGCAGTGTGCTTAGCCTTAGGCTTTGGAAGGGGCTGAACTCTGAAGCCCTCACAACTGCCACAAGACTCTAAGGAATTTCAATTGTCAGTGTAATGGATGCTGCTCGTGACAGCCCTCAGAGCCCACCACAAGCTCAGACAAGTTACTAAGCATGGGCTGAGTTTTCAGTGCTCCTTGACTTGAATTTTTTCTTCAGCTTAACTTATGTGATAAAAATCTAGACTTAGACTTTCTTAAATATGAAAATGAACGATGCAATTTAAGTAGAGAAGCTTTTATTACTTAGTGTAATATAGAATCCCATTCTTTTTGATGGGCCCTATCTTCAGTTTCTGCTGTGCCTTGATTTTTCAGCTAGATTACACAAGGACAGTAGAGTGGTGGCTGAAGAGAGGTGGTCTGCTACCTTGCAAGCAGATACAGAGATCCTCAAGAAACCTGCACAGCAGATAAAAAAACCCTCAAACTTAAGTTAGCATTACACTTCAGCAGGGAAAACAACCCAACAAAAAACCCAATCAACAAGCAAAAGTAAACAAACCGCACACTTGAAACCATGAACTGAGTTTTGAAACAGTACTTTTAGCTTTTAACTACTACAGCTATTGTTTTGCGATGCTTGCAAACATCACTAATCTGCTTACCTCAAATCAGCTTTTTAAGGTTGATATTTCCCTCCCCAAAAGGCCTAGAGCCATTCTGAAGAACAAAGCTAGAGCAGTTGCACACAGGAAGGTAACTTTTCCAGCAACAGGATCTTTGCAATACAGTTGTCAAAGGAACTTCAGACAACACAGAGAACTGAAGCTCATTGATTTAAAAAAAAAAAAAAAAAGCCACTTTCTTCAGCTTATCTGTTGTCTCGATTTCCTTTAAGATCAGAGTCACATTTCTTTTTTTAAAAATAGGCAAGGTGTATGTAAAACACTACCACCCCCACCCCCCAGAAATGGATGTAAGAAGTCTGGAGAGCAGATAGCTACTGTGACAAATCTCTGGGCTTAAACAATCCTATTACAGATGTGCATGCCCAAAGGCACCACTCAAGTTATTTAAAACACCCCTAGGACGGTTTTTCTTCTCCTCCCCCCACATTTAAGTGAATGCTTGAAGAAATCAAAGTTCCACAGACCTTTCCCAATAGTAACATGGGGGTCTGCACTCTCTGTGGTACCAAATTTCAGAACAGGAAATTCAAATTAGGTTTGCAATGCAACCGCAGTACCCTTTTTTCCTGACTGATTTTCTGAAGCCTTCTACACAGATAGCAGGAGTGAGAACAAACAGTTCCCCCTGGAATGGATTTTAAATGAATCACTTCGCACCATTAAATGCAACCTGAGAAACACGCTGCTATTGCTTTCCTCACCTGAATCCTCATAAATTCAGACCTATTACTCTCAAAAATTGCCTGAGGTTTCAGCTCTGCGGGGGCTTTAAATATTGAACCTGCAACAAAAGCCAGTTGTCTGTTCAAGGGAACGTCACAACCACGGAGATGGACATCAGCATGGGAGCAAGGTAAACTGCCATGCTCTTCACCAAAACACACTGCACAGACGCTAAAGCACTCAACATGGAACAACCAGCTCCACGACTAAGTGCAAGCAATCAAAACCCAGTTGCAGTAAAAGCTCTTTAGTCCCGAAGGCAGAAGTGCTCTAACAGTTCTGTGCTGTTTTCATGCAATCCCAAGCAAGCATTTTAAGGGCAAATTTGAAGGAGAAACATTTGGCACCTTCTTCCCTTCCCACTTCACAAGGAAACACTTCCGTTTTGTACAGGAAATTATGTAAGGCCCCCCACGGCTCTCTGAAGTAACAGATTTAAATAAGAAGCACTCATTGGTGATGGTACTGTGCCATAACAAGATGCAGGAACGTGTTTTTGAAGTGCAAATAAAACTAATTTCTCTGAAGTTTTGCATAATTTCAGCCATTAGCATTTCAAAAATCCCTCTACCACACTGCCTAATTAAATGAATATTAAATCTTTCCTCATTCCACCAAGGGAATAGAACAAAACAAAGGGACAGCTGTATCTCTGCCGAGCTTCTTTTCTGTAAACTAACTTCAACAACATATGAATAATTCAAGTATTTGATATATTTTCTACAGTGACGTCAGCCGTGTACTTAAGAGACATTTATGGTCTCCACAATCACTTCATCTGTCAATACACCTGTCTTTACAAAGAGACATTTTTCCAAGCATCTTTTTCTCTTGAGCACTTAAAGCCTAAGAGCATCAGCCATTGCTAGAATCATAAACACAAACATTGTCACATTCCATTTTCTAATGCAAGTCTAGAAAGTTCAGAAAGACGAGCATTACAGTTGGACTGCTGCCTTAATGTTTAAGTTAAACTCCATTTCTTCTACTGGTTTGGTTTCCTTTGTTGGTTACAGTTACTTTGCTTGGATGAGTAAGGATGGGGGAGGGAGAAAAATCAAAAGGATCAAAAAGAGAGACACAAACATTTCCCAGAGAAAGAATGGGAGGATGAGGTGAGCCTTTTTTTTTTTTTAGAGCAAGGCCAAATGGCATTCTAAGGACAGCTCAAGAACTTCATAGTAACTTAGCTTTTTTCAGTTCATTCATATTTCTTCACATATCTTAAAGATTTTTCTAAAACATAATGCAAGAAATAACTAAAATGGAAAGAGAATCTACTCAAGTCTTATACAGCTGCCGTAGAACAGCTTCTCAATTACAAAATGACTTGAAGTGTGTTCAGAACACAAAACAAAGCCACTTCTTTAATATCACACATTCCTCCCCTACTTCTTACTGCTTACGTGACTTACCTCTATAAGTTTGATTACTCCATTTTTGTGTTTAAAAGGAAACAACAACAAAAAGAGAAGATACCACGTGCATATCGGCAGAATAATGTAATCATGGTGATTCACCTCATCTGTCACCGAGTTAGACACCAAATCTCAGCTAATCATCTCCTATAAAGAGCTTCTTGGAAGCTATGTTGGGTGAGAGCTGTCATACGAAGTTCTATGAAAATCAAATTCAGCATGGAGAAGATCATTCATCCCACTTATTAGACACCATGACTCATGCTCCAGAGATAACTACCTCTCTTCCAAATCTAGGTGCCTAGCCTTTATATACTAAATCCCATCCCGCTCAGAACAGGATCACAGCTCTAAAGCTTGTTGACAGTGCACTGCTGCCTACTAGAGGGAGAGCTTTAGATCATTTTACCATGGGGGGTGGGGGCAGGGGGAACAAAATCAACCAAATTTGTTGGGCTTATGGAATGCATCATTATACACGAATACTTCTTTGTATCATCTTGTCCCACTAGCTCCCTTCTCTTTGTCTGTACTCGCCCAGGGTGGCAGGGTACATATATGCATCCATTCAGCTGAGTCAATAAATATAACTGAGAATTTCTAGGACAGGTCCTTTTGGACCACAAAACTTCTTAGAAGTCTCCAATTTTAAAATAATTGGTCTAATTTTAAAATATTTAAATTTTCAAAGAAAAGGATTTTTTTAAAGAAATAAACCAACCCAGATTATAGATCACACAGTTTCAGGTAACTCCAGCTCTACATAAGAAAAGCTAGGGTAGTTGAAGTTTAGCTCACAGGGGAGTTGTGAATCCTCAATCTTAACCATCATGGTGTTCTAGTAAGCAGATTTGTCTAGCTTTAATTATATTATTTCCTTGAGGGAAATGAGAATACTGCTTAAATGAAAAAACATATTTATAAGAAATTAGGAGTTTAACTTCTCTAAACTAAGCCTTGCTAAAATAAGCTGCTAAACCTGAACTTAAACACCAAAACTTCCATATGGAAAGAACTGCTTTGTTCTTTAACCTCTTCCACAGGATATTAGTATGATCCTGAAAAACACTTTTCTGGAAAGCATTTCTATAGGAAGGACAGAATCATGTTTGAAGTTTGCAAAGTTGCTCAAGAGGGACAACAGAGCCATACTTCTTATGCTGATACTTCCAGTTGAGGAAACACAACAGGACAGATAGTTGGTGCTTTTTATCAGACTGTCACAAAACTTACCCAAGGAAGCCCAGGAAGGTGCCTGCCAAATGTCATTCAGTTGCCAGTACAGAGCTCCCATTGTGTGTCCTTCTCCCTTGATTATTTCACTTTGACTAAAACGATAGAATTCAGTTTCTGTCTTTATACACTGAGCCTGCATCACCTTGGTGAAACAACACATTAAAAAAATAAAAAAGAATAAAATTGTTGTGTATTGTCTTTACTTTGTAAATACACGCACATGTGCTTTGACATAACATAAGAGTCAGCAACATGGGTAACTTTAAAACTGAGCCTTCAAGAAAATGCACCTGCAGTGCAGTGGGCCTCTCCTTGGAGATCTACTCCTAGCAGCTCCCAGCAGCATCTTTAGAGAAACTCTGGAGGGGTTACTTCCTGCCTTCCACCCAGTGAAGATCACTGAGCAACCAGGTCTTTGAAAGACAAATGGAAGACAAAGGAGAGAAAAATACATTTAAAATAAATTTTATATTGTTTCAATTAATGTAAATAAAGACTGCAAGAGTTGCAAAATTATGTTTTGCTGCACTATCTTCAGTATACATTACCATGATGCCCACATCCCTATACTCTGTAACATGTACAATCAAAATAGCGGACCAGAAACACTTCCCTTCATCTGCACTCCCACTTCCCTCTTTCTCCACCTTGTCAAAAAAAACCAAACAACTTTTCAGAAGTTTCAACTACCCATGTTCTCAACTGAAACCAAACAGCCTGTTATTTTCTTCATAAAGTATATTACTAGGCTGTGGAGGTACTGAAAGAAAGTCTCAAAGGGAAGAGTTATGCTTCAGGACAGCTCAAAAGGTAAAGATAACTCTTCTCATTAACAATGAGAGCTAAGTTTACTCTCCTTATCCTTTTGTCTATACTTATTTTGGTATTCTTAAATTGTTAGCAAGGCTCTGACAGACTTAACCCTGCAGAACCTTTCATAGCTTTTTGAGTCAGGACCTCACTGTGGGAGTTTTACCCATTTTCCGTTTTCTAGAATGATCTATCCTTGTTCTTGTCACCAGTGCCTGAAGTCCTTCAGCTGTTTTGGTTTTATATAAGGCTTGTTGAGAGCAGCTCTAGTGAACATGCAGTTACTCCCACCAAGAGTGTTTCTGAAATTCTTGAACTCGTCAGAAGTAACAGCCCTTTAAGCTTGCCTAAGAGCATTAAAAAGTTACTTAGCATCATTTAAAAGTCACATAGAAATCATGAGCAAGTAAGCACGAGGTAAATAACTAGGGATAAAGAGCAAAGTACAACCTAACAATCTGGGAAAAAATACCAACTCGTAAAAAAACCAAACCCAAAACCAACCAACCCACAGAAAGAAGAAATCCCCCAGATTCTCCAAAATATCGGTATCTAAGTCCGTAAGAAAACAAAAGAACTACATTCCCTATAAACAATCTTGTTTCAAAAGCTCATGTATTCCTTGCGTAAGAATTAAAGCAGGAAGCCTACAGGGGTCACACAGAGAACATAATGCACCCACCCTGGAACAGGGAGTAACAGCACAGCACTAGTAACAAGCCTGTGCCAAGGAAGGCCCGCACATGTCCGCATCCCAACCAGCTCCATGAGTACGCCCAGCAGGGGACTAGGGCCAAGGTAGCACAAGCAGCCAGACTTTCTCCCAGTTAAGCCAGTTTCTGGGAAATTTCCCAGTAAGTATTCCAGCCCTTCTACAATGAAAATTGGTGTCTCTCTCCAATTAACAAGACACAAACTAGTTCCAAATTAAACTGGACTCTCCAGGGCTTAGTGCAGATATTTCTATCTAACTGAACATTACCTAACTGGATAGGCCAACTGTTAACAGCCACTGGTATCTAATGGTACAAGTACTGTCAGCCTCTTCTACTGACCTGAGTGAGGTAAATTGTATCTTTGAACTTCTTTAAAGGATCTGTGCTCTGGGGAAGCTTGAAATGGTGCCCAATTTGTTGGATCATCTGATCATTGCCGTTTTCATGGTGTTGCCGATGGAGAGAGAAGTTGCTTGTGTAGGACCAGTCCTCAGTAGCAGAAACCTTTAAAAAACCCCACAAAAGTAAGAACTGAATTAAAAGGCAAAACATAATTAAATGACCAAGAGGATTTTTGGGAAAGGGTCCATTAAAGCCTGTTGACATAATCCAAAACCTTTAGAATTTGTAGTAAATTTCTACAGAACCTCATGTGGTCATGCAAGGATTTTGAATCAAAGACCCTTTGCTTACAGTCCTTGCACAAATAAATGAAAACAGATGTTGCTGTTGAACCCAGAAGAACAACTTTTGACTCAATGGCATTTAACTTTTTTCCTAAGGTTCAGTTTGGCCAAAGGACCACCGACGTTTGCTTGCATTCATAACATAGCAGAAACACCCTAAATTAAGATAGAAGAATATACTCTGGTCAAACACATTTGGGCATAAAATTTACAGATGTTTCTAGAGCTATAAATTGTGATAATTTGTATATTTTCAAAATTTGCCTCCAAAACCAAATGATCAGGAAACAGGTTGTTTTTTTTTCAACTGAAGATAACAATGCAGCATAGCTCATATAGTTATTATTGTCAAGCTTTTATTGTAATTACAGTGTCTATAAAATCTTTTTTTATTTAAATTTGTTCCTTTTTAGGCTGGATTGAATAATTTTCTTCATTATTAATATGGATGAATGTACTGATTATGTCTCAGATAATAGATTTGGCCTAGCAAATTGAAAGGAACATTCTGAACTCCTTTTCTTACATGCATGAGTATCAACATGATATACATCTCTCTGAACAAACAAACAGCATGTCTCTGTCCCGACTGGATAACTGAGATAAATTTAGATATTGTATGTTTCTAACAGGAGACTAAACCAGATCCTCTTATATGCAATACATAAACCCAAATTTAAGTAAAAGAAATTGGTAAACATTTAAAAAAAATCAATACACTTTAGAATTCAGCACAATTTAGCATTTGTCATTTTTCTTCTGTGTCCAAATGAACACATATGCCTAGAAATAGCAAAAGGAAACAGATGTTAGGCAAGCATTATTAAGCTATAAATTAAATTACCATGAAAATTAACAGTCTTATAATAGTTGCTTATCTAAATTCAATTCCTCTTGCAACATCAAGGTAAACATATTGAAAAGAGCAGCATCATCCCCTCCTTCTGCACCAGCACACACCTCTATCCCAACCTGTGTCATACCGCATGTAACAACATATTATTCCAACTACAGTTCAGATGCTGCAGTTTGTTGGGAAGAGACTCACTGCCCTCACTAAATGACAGCAGAGACAATGGTAAGGTGCAGAAGCCCAGCCTTACCTTTTCGATGGTACTGAAGGAAGGCCAGGATTGAAATCCATATTCTGAAGCAAAACGAGTCTTAGGATACACTGTCCAGTTCCAGCAGTCATTGCTGTAGTCATAAAAGTGAGTGTCACCATAATGGGTGTCGTAAGGATTCTGGGAGAGCCAACCTTCTTTAACAGACTCCAAGCCATTGGTAGGACTGGATGCAATAAAAGGACGACTCTTATCTTCCTGGGATTTAAAAAAAGACCCAACAAACTAAACAAACAACAAAACCCAACCCCCTCAAAATGATTGGCTTTTGTCATCTTAATACACAGACCACATTTTGAAAGAGGGGGAAGGGAGAGAACACGTTTTTTCCAAATTTCTGAGTCACTACCTAGGAAACATTTCCCTTTGCGTCCTGACATTCATCATCTTTACTTGCTTAATTAGCTTCTTATTTATGTTCTTGGAGGACAGCTGGGCATGATATTGCTTGCTCTGCTGTTCTAAGGGATTCTCCTCAGATCAAGAGATTTTCTATCTTTATATGCTTCTAAATTCTTAATGAAGGCTATTTAAAGCGTGCCTCGTGAAAAATAAACTCAAGGAACATTAATATTTGAGTACTGTGACTTCTTTATGGAAAATCATTACTTTTGCAGTGTTTTTGCAGGAACAAGGCCATGATTTTCCTCTTTCTTATTAAGTAGTCACCTAAATTTAGTCCTAATGAAGCCAGGGTATTCTGCCACTAATGCTTGCATGGTACCATTGTAGGCTATTGCTATTTTGGCTGGCTCTGCATGTTAAGATAGATGAGGCTGTAAGAAGAGTTACATTTCAAGCTGTTCAGAGCTGCCTTTATTTATAGCCTCAGTAGATTTAGTATACTAAATCTTTTAGCAGTATCCTACAGAGTACTGAAGGAATCCTTCTGCAGGTATAAGTCATTTAGCACCCTACTTGTAGTAACATGGAGTCCTGAGTTAGTTACCAGTCATAAGTTACAGCAATTGGCTCAAATACAGCAAAGCATTTAGACATGTGTTTCATTTTAAGTAATAGTCCTGTTGGGGTTTTTTTTGACACAAGTAATTAATAATTAACAGAAACAGTTTACACAAGACCCTGTGTTCTCTGAAGTCTTTAGCTCAGATTTAGAAATGTTTTCAAGTTATACAATCTAGTACTGCAAACAGTTACAGGTTTCCTCAGGTCCTTAACAAAGGACCTGAATTTTTTCACTGTACCTTATGGTGCTTAATATAGTCATTCTACGGGTTTAAAATAAAAGAAGGATCATCTTAGACAGCAACACTGCATAAGTGTACTGCAACTAAAAAACAGCATCAGGCCTGGTGGTTCTTGAATAATTCTTACAAACTTCAAGAAAATTAGGATAAAAGAAATCTGATCATCTAGATTTATTAATGGGTAAGTTGATTTTTGTCTACTGGAAGTGAAGGCATTTGTGGAGGTATTTAAAATAGAAAGGACAAAAATACAACGTTCTCAGGTCTTCCTCTACATATCAACGTGCTAGAGACAAGTAATTTGCTGGTGTGCCTTACTTTGAGGATAACCCTTGAGTTTAAAGAGTTTTTTATAAAAACTTGGAAATTGCAATTCCTTAATAATATACTGGTCTTTATATTCCAAAAGGATTTAAAAAAAAAAAAAGCTGCTTAAATTGAAAACATTAGAGCTTTTTACCAAGTCACATCCCCCTACAGTTTCTTGAGATCACTTACAGCAAGAACTATTTCTCGGATGTTCTTCACATAAAGCATCACATAGTCTTTGACATAGACTTCTCTGTCAGCATAAGGTATGGAAAACCAGTTGCTTGCAATTGCTGCTTCATTTTCATTGTTACCACTCCACAGAACAATTGATGGATGGGATTTTAAACGCCTTACCTGCAATACAACTTACAGTTTCAGAGGTCAACCAAAATTACTTCTCTTCAAAATTAACCCCCCCACACTTTACTACCGGAATTACAAGCCCACGTGGGTATCACATACGCTGAGCCTACAATTCCTATTTTATCCGCGATATTCACTATTCCCTCAACACTCCACCAGGCACAAGCTTTTGTAATATACATTTACAGAGGGGAAAACGTAACATGCTGACATATATATATACCATATGCCCATCCTCATTTACACCACTGCATGTGAAGGGCAAATTCAGTACTAAAGCATGTGGTAACCATTGGACCTCCCTCTCAGTAAAGGTTCTTAAATGTCCTTGAGAAGAGGGCAGTTTGGACATGAGGAAGACCTGTACCTCTGCTTGACTTACCACTCCTGCAAGTGAGTTAAAGGGGATTTGGCAAGGTTATATTTTGTCTCTGCTACACAAAGGTACACCAACAAACGCTTCTAAATAAGCATTTCTGGAAAGCTACCTTACATAGCCAACCAAAAAAAGGTAACAAGAAACAGCTTTGACACACAAAATACCTGATGAGAAACTTCTGCTCTTACAGATTCTAGATAATTCTGGTCAGTTGGATATAGTGCACATGCAAACATAAAATCCTGCCAAATCTACAGGGAAAAGGAAAGAAAATACAAAAGAAAAAAATCTGTTAGCAAAAAAACTTACATACCTGAAAAACCATATGGTTATTGGGATGCACAAACCTTTGTTCAACTCAAAAGGAAACTGAAATTTTCCATTTCTTATCCTTGTAAAGTACCACCAACACACCCACATCCTCCACAGCATTCAACATATGCATATTTCATTGTGGTTTTCATCCATAACAGAGTTACAAAGTATTTACCCTTAGGAATCAGATCCTCCCAGCTTTCACTGATGAGTGGAATATTGCTCTGTAGATGGAGTTCAGGAACTTTCAACAGAGTAATTAGAACATATTGCTCAGTAGATGGAGTTCAGGAACTTTCAACAGAGTAATTAGAACCCATACACTGCTCAAATATGAACGTGGAATAACCTCCAGGCAAAAGGAACTATTTTTTATTTACTACTTTGCAGTAAACAAGTAATCCCCATTACTTATAAAGAGGAGACAGAAATTCTTCTGATGTGGTATCAAGCACACTTAACAGATGCTCAACTGTACTTGTAAACAAAATACTTCCATACCAAATGCACAAAATGATCTTACAAAGAGCAAATCTTACCCAGTTTTAGAGGCAGAAACAGACTAGATACTCTAAAAACAGAGCAACCTTTCTTTTCAAAGAAAGGTAAGTAGATACCACTAGACAACAAGTAGCCTTTCAATTCAACAATGAAGTCCATTTGTACCTTGAAGAAGAATTACAAAAAAGGGAAGGGAAGAAGCCCAATGAGATCAAGATTTCTTGTTTCACCTGTTCTGTTTTATAAATTGCTGTAACTCAGCCTATTGGGAGTCTCAATCTCAAATGTTACTGTAAAGATCTCTTGCAGGAGCAAAGGAGTCTGTAGGACATGACGCTTTTCTGAACACCACACTACACAGAGAGCACCAGATCAGCTTGGCATACAGTTGCATTTTCCTTACCACAAGAACGTGCTTTTCCATGCCCCCTCAGTGTACATTCCCTAAGAAACCTGAAGAGAGGGAACAGGACAGTGGGAGGTAATCAGTCCATCGTAGTTGTTACACTCCTAGCACTGTACCAAAAAAAGCAAAGCTTTTCCTGAACAATTGCTCAGAATCCTTCAGTGGCTGTGTAGAGTCAGAACTATTGAAAGAAACTTTCTCCTGCTTTTTCCTTCAGTGACCTATAAGCACAGTTTGACTCAATACGTACTTTTAAGCCTTTGCCATACCATCAGAAAAAACAAAACCAAAAGCTGCTAGCACCACCCCCTCCAGAATAAGGGTCTGATTTCCTCCATCTACTTGATATTTCAGCTGCAAAATAAGATCTAAATCTTGCATTGAGCACTGTACAGGCACAGACAGAAGTGGCCTAGTTAGGTGCTTAGTGTCAAAAATGAAAGAACTAAATGCTCAGAAGCCCTGAAAATCAGGACACTCATTCAGATGACTAAAATAGATGTAATTTTTTTTTCCAAGCACACACAGCAGAAGGCAGCAAAGTATCAATTCTGTTTCCCTGCTTTTTATGTTGTAGCATAAGACCAAACACATTTCTTGGGATTTTAATACCAGATGCAACTTGACCTTCACTCATCTAGTCACTATTTCATAAAAAATTATTACCACATGCATCTAAGCTCATATAATCAAAAGTACTCATCTAGGATTATCAGTGTTTGCAGCAGGTGTTCCCCTTACAGCTACATTTCTACTCAGATACAGCTTGTTCAAAATGGCCCTTTGGATAAGTAAGGCCTTCTATGCTTGGCTTCAGGCCAAGTAAAATATTTTTGTTCGAAAAGTTTAAACCAAAAACCCCCAAACTTTTTCAGCTTTTGCTAGAAAGGAGAAAATACTTCTAAAGTAAGTAAAATCCATTTCCACAGAAAAAAAACATGACTACCTTTCTTCAGTGTTTTGATAACCCAGAGGTGGCTGAAAGCACAAAACTCAAATACAACAGGCCTTAAATCCTCATTGAGGTCAGATTGCAAGGCCTTGGCTCTCAATCTGGGCATATACTCAAGTGTTCAGATTCTTCAGCAGGACATTCTGATATGAGTAAGCCCTAAACACAGCTACAGGGCCCCACAGTCTGGCTGATGGGGAAAAAGTATTATTTGATCTTGTGAATAATCCTCCTCCCACACACTACTTGTTTCACAACTATTTGATCAAGTGCTGCAAATCCCTGTTGATACCTACAGTCCACGTTGTTCTATCATGTTCACCACTACAGTGGAAACATCTTCTTCCTGCATTAAGTGACATCACTACTAGCAGTTACTAACTAAGTTAAACCCACAGTCCTGTTGCTCAGATTTCTGGAAATGAAAGAGAGTGGGAGGGGGCAAAAACAGTTGGGAGAAAAGGAAAGAGAGATAAAGGGAAGATCCTAGTCTGGAAAGGGAAGTGGGGATGAATGAGGAACACAGTTGCAGCCTTAGTTAAAAGAGAAAATACAAGCTGGGGTTCTAATATAAAGTCTCAAAAAAATTTACTTCCAGTTTTGACAGACGATTGAGCACATAAGCAGTACTCAGAAAGCATTAAAATTAATTTTTTAAAAAGATTAATAAAACCAGGTTGATCTGACTTCTCAGGTTGGTACTCTACCATGTCCTTTGGAAGGATAACTAGAATTTATGTATTAATTCTCTTATTTTGTTCATTGAGAGCAGACTTCTATTTACAAGTACTTGCCAATGTAAAAATAAGCATTCTATGTTTATAGTTACCATTATTCCCAGTTCATCACAAATATCATAAAATGCATCTTGCTCATAGACTCCTCCTCCCCAAACCCGCAGCGCGTTCATGTTCGCATCCGCTGCCGACTTCAAGAGTAGCCATAATCTGCCAAACACAAAAAGACTTATACAAGTTTTGTGAAACTTATCACTTAGGAGTGCAAACTAAGACTTATAACTCCATTAGAAACCAGACTATTTTGATACCTTCCCAGCCTGCTTGTCTGGACAGAAGTCTCAAAAAGCAATCTGTTGTGCAGAAAAAGCTACTCAGTACTGTTAACAATTAAGAAATAGATGGAGTGACATGTGCAACTAAGTGCTTTTACAGAAGTATTGGCAGGAACAGATTTAGAAATACTATATTTTATTAATCAGGTTGTTCTTTTCTCCTTAGATATTACCTGCTTTAAATACAAACAACTTGAATTCAAATACTGTTTTTAAGACAATCAGAAATTTACATTCTTTTGCCAAGTTCCACAGTGCATTGTGAGGGACACCCCCCCCTCAGAGGGAGTGAGATGTGGAGAAAGACTGAGACTCTGAATCTCATTTTAAGAGATTCAGACTCCATTATTTTTCTCTTCAATCATTCTAGCAACTTTCAAATAGCATATGAATGCATGCTGCAGCATGTTCTCCTGGTTCCCCAACTACTCAGAGCAACGTTTAGTCCAAGTACAGCATGGCCCCCATCCCACCTGCATCTCTGGGGTGCTACGTCACTGAAATCCAAGAAGCCTGGACCAGAAAGGGGAAAAAGCAGGGCAGCTTACTATGCACTTACATCTACCTGCAGGAGATGGGTTAAAACATGGCAGTCATAACTGCCATGAGTTCTGAGTATCAATGAACGTGTCCCAGGCAACAGGATCAGGCAGCCCAAGGATCCTCCCCAAAAATACCCAAAAGACCAGTAACCACCACCTTCCCATCAATTACTTCACTTATATGCCTTGAACATTACTCAAATCTATTAATGTTAATTAAGCCCTAATTCTAAGGCCTCCAACCCAAAGTTAATGTCCTACCTTGAAGAGAGTTCCACTCACTAATTCCACCATTTGATAGAGAGCAGATAGAGAATTGGGAGGAGGAAAACACGATCCTTTTTCCTTAGAGGACATCGAGTGTGGCTTACCTGTCATAAGTCACTCTGTCCTGGAAAGAATCTGCTGGAATCCAGTTTGAGCCCTTAAAGAAAATGGGTCGGCCATTGATTCTGAAGTAGAAACTCAGACCGGGTGAGCCAGGAATAGGCTCCTGGACAAGTTCTACTGTCCGAAAATAAGCCTGTGAAGACATGAAACTTAGATTTCCAGCATACTAAATTAAATTAAAAATAAAGAAAATTATTACAAAAAGGGATTCAACTGAACACTAACAGCTTAGAATTTGTCAAGGAGTCAAAAGACATGGTCTCATCTCTAAATTCCTGATTGATTAAAACACACTGTAACAGCTAAAAAGAATATTTCTGATAAACACCTTCATTTCTTAAAGACACTGTCACGCGAAGAGAGAAAGCATGCACAAATGAGTATATAAGTAAGAGACAGATGCATGCTTGCTGCAGAATTCAGTCAGAAGTCCACCTGAGGACAAACAAGAGGAATGCAGTTGTTGCACTAGATCAGACACACTATTTCATTTTCTTCTTACAGAAGGAGATCGCAGCAGCTCAGCTGCGGGTCTTGTCCCTGAATTCCTAGCTTCAAGTTCATCCAGTAAAAGCAGAATCTTCTTCTTTTGCTGCCTTGAAAGTGATACCTTTTTAATAGGTATAGCAAAGAGAAAGAGATAAGCATGCAAACACAAATATCTGTTTGGAAGTGAAGGGCCCTCTGCCCACTATAGCTGTGCATGAACAGCATGATCAGCAATAAGGTTTCAGAGAGACCAGATTAGCTAAAGAACTGCTAATTCTGTGTATGGTGCTAAAGGTCATTCCAGCCAAAAGCACATCTCAAGCAGAAGCCAAATTTTTACAGCTGGTCTTTCAGCCTAATATTTGGTATCGTGTACTGCAGATGCTGAATCAAGAAAATATTTCTCCTTCATGCTGCAGGTGTAAGAAAACTTCAAGAAATCTTTTTGGACATTTTTTGGATCTTCACTCAAAAGCAACAGTGTCGCTCTGAGGAGTCTCCTGATTGTGCAGACATAAGCGCAGTCCATGCCACAGACATGAGAGAGCAGTTAGTTGACTGCAATAATGCTTTGCACTGACCCTTTATTTTTAGGGATGTCTTCCCCACCTGCCATGGGGCAGATGTGGAGCAGCTGCCATGTTAGGCTCCTGCACAAGTGCAAGATGTCACAGAAAACATCTATTTCAGGGATACTTTGGACTTCTTTTGCTCCTTACTTCTTCCAGTTCAACTTAGTTAGTCCAGAAAATAAACTTTTTCTTTGCCGTACCTATTGCTCATTGTCATAGAGAGATAATTGGGAAATTAAATAAAGTGAAGGAAGGCTAATAGCATGTTTCTGCCAACTCACACCAAGCAATGAGTTTGGGTCAGGAGGGCAGGAACCTCATTTTTTCTAGACTGCCCTTAAGACAGCAACCACTACTCCCTCAGATGACTATTTGCTATACCTTTTCAAAAGGTCAGGTTGTAGAGTACAGCCTGTTCTCTCTTTGCCACAAGCTACAGTCAAGACCAGCATCTGTCAGTATATCAGGCTAAATTAACCTAATTAAGTGCAAGTAATATACCTGCCTAAGACAAAATGTAATTCTTTATTTCATACACCAGACAAGGCTGAAGTTTAAATGTGAAAATACTAATCCCACTGTGGAACCGTGTTTTTTAAGCTTTCAGCTTATCAAAAATCATACAGATAGACAGAAAATTTTTTCCAGTGGCAAAGAAGACAAGTAAAAAACACTGGTTATTTTTGCTTCCTCTTTGGTGCCTGTTAGTCAACTGAACCGCTACTAAATACCTGGGCAGAGACAGTGCACATGAGAAACCTGATGCATGAGTGGAGCCTGCCGATCACTGACCGCAAACTAAACCGCCCCCACCCCCCCATAGTGGCAATGACAAAAACATAGAAACTGAATGAATACATAAATGGGACTTGCCCCAATCCCTGCAGTATTTTACAGTGTTGCCTCAGCACTAAGCAACCCCCTACCTTGAGTACTACAGTAGCAAAGAAATTCTGACCTTTCTCTTGTAAATTCAAGTACTTGGCAAAAAGCTCGTCAGTCTCCCATGTAGGCTCAATTTTTTGGCACAAATGGAATGGGATTTATAGATGGGGCTCTCAATGTAATTGGGAGGTCCTCTTAATAGATGTCATCAGACATTGGGACTGCTGCAGCATGCATTTGTATTTATATGACTAACAGAAGTAATGTGATACTGCTTTATTCATGCTCAAGTGGAACTCATGCAACTGGCCAAATCTGAGGCAGCCTAAGAGGCTGAAACACACAGCCAAGACCACCCAGACAGCAAGAGGGAAAGCTCCTCAGTCTCATCTCACATTCCCAGGACTTCAAGGTTCAGTGCCTTTGTGTTCCCACTCTACTGGCCCACCTGATAATACAGTGTCTTCCTTTTCCTATAGTAGCTTCCTTCTGCCTTGTGGGTTAAAAGAAGGGCAAGAAGAGACAGCTAGCATCTGGCATGCTTGGTTACATGCCTTTCTGGCTACTGAGACCACCTTGAAATCTGCCTGATGGACTTTGCTGTCTAAGGACTGAACATTTCTCCCAGTCTTGAACACAGAAAAGAGGAGCTTTCTAGCCAGCACAGACCAATCAGCTGGGTCTGTGCACAATTAAGAAACAGATACCTGTCTTTAAGTCACGTACAAAGGCCTTGTGCCCAGTCGAGTGACCTGTGGGTCACATTTGGCATTCCCAGATTTAGCAGTATAAAGAGTAATAGGGATGAAGATGCCTAGAGCTGAAATAAGATCACAGAACGCCCCAGTGACCTAACAAATTAGAACACGGCATGAAAGCAGTGTGAAAGCTACAAAGCTAAAAGGAAAGACTTCTGGAAGTCATGCTAAAAGGGCCTTGGGGGGGAAGGAATGATATAGAGAGGGGGGAGAGACAGCTAGAGCTTAACTTCTTCCAAGAACCAAAATAGCTTCATGAAATAAAATCCTCTCTGCTTAGTGTTGAAGAAATAAGCATACAAAAAGATGGGGAAACAGAATCAAAAACCAACTGCCTCATGAGGCAGTGAAAGCGGTAATAAATTCCTTGATATAGGTGTAGCAAGAAGAAACCCAACTTATCAATAACAAACAGGACCAGATATCCCCTCCCTCAATAAAACAAATTCCATTCTGAGAGAATTTCTGGCTATGACTTTGGTTCATGCTTTCCTGAGAAACAAACTCTAAACCAAAGTATTCCAACAGATAAACAAACCCAAACATAATCCTGTCCCATGTATTGGCTTTATTCCAGCTGGATTTTCTCCTACTCTTAACAGAAGTGAATAGGTACTTCTCGCAGCCAAAGAGGATCCCAGCATAGCTGGGTAGAGGTCCCACAAGTACACACTGGGAGGCTACCCACAACTTTTCCCAAAGGATTAATTAGTGCTTTAGAGACTACTCTAACATGTCAGAAAACAGTGAGTAGTTTAAGCTAAAGGTTGCTGAATATGACATATGACCAAGCTGCGTTATCTCACATACACAGTCCTCACCTGTCCACAGTTATATAGGTACTCCTATTGAGACAAAGCACTTGTGAAATGTCTCTCCCATTTGTTTCCTTTTTAAAAATAGATGTGGGGGTGGGAAATGTATTCCACCTGAATACAGTACCAGGTGGATAGCAGAGCAGCTTTCGGGAACATTGATGCCCGATTATATCTCCTACACTACTCAAAGTACTTAGTAAGCCATGTGAATGTTGTTATTCAGTTTTTCTGACACAAGAGCAAGTTGTGCTAGAACATTAAAAAAACCCTGCATATGGAGCCTTTTTCCACTCATGCAGCTTGGGGCAGGGGATGGGCAGTAGTGGTGATGGTGGTGCCTTGTGTGTGCATCTGCCTGTCAGATCCAAGACAGAGCTTCACATTAGACACGAAAGAAGACTGGACTTTACAGCTTGAATCTGCAAAGGCTTCATATACTGGTTAATTTATAATGCCCACTACATGGTGCATTTACTTTGCTTCCCCTCTTTCCCCATAAGGGGGAACATCATAAGGAGGCTTCTGAGTACCTTTTGTAGACCATGAAGTCCCTATGATCATATCCTATTAGGGCTCTATGAAACATCCTGATGCAGCTACCCAAGTGGAACCAGTTAATTTCCCTATCATTGTGAGTTTAGTAGATCAGTGGAGTAGAATCTGAATGGAGGCCTGTGACTAGTGGTGTTCCCCAGGGCTCGGTGTTGGGTCCAGTCCTGTTTAATATCTTCATTGACGACCTTGATGAGGGAATAGCATCCACCCTCAGCAAGTGCCAATGATACAAAGCTGGGAGGGGTGGCTGACACGCAGGAACACTGCGCTGCCATTCAGCGAGACCTCGACAGGCTGGAGAGCTGGGCAGGGAGAAACCTAATGAAATTCAACAAGTGCAAGTGTAAAGTCTTGCACCTGGGGAGGAATAACCAACTGTATCAGTACAGGCTGGGGGATGACCTGTTGGAAAAGAGCTCTGTGGAGAAGGACCTGGGGGTCCTGGTTGATGACAGGTTGGCCATGAGCCAGCAGTGTGCCCTGGTAGCCAAGAGACCCAATGGGATCCTGGGATGCATCAGGAAGAGTGTGTCCAGCAGGTCGAAGGAAGTGATCCTCCCCCTCTACTCTGCGTTGGTCAGGCCCCACCTGGAATACTGTGTCCAGTTCTGGGCTCCCTGGTATAGAAAAGACAGGGACCTTCTGGAGAGAGTCCAGAGAAGGGCGACAAAGTTGATTAGGGGTCTGGAACATCTTCCCTATGAGGAAAGGCTGAGAGAACTGGGTCTGTTCAGCCTGGAGAAAAGAAGACTTAGGGGGGACCTAATTAGTGTTTATAAATATCTTAGACATGGGTTGCAGGGGGAATTGGCCAGCCCCTTTTCAGTGGTCTGTGGAGACAGGACTAGGGGCAATGGCTGTAAGCTGGAGCACAGGAAGTTCCGCACCAACATGCGGAAGAACTTTTTCACAGTGAGGGTGAGGGAGCAGTGGAATAGGCTGCCCAGGGAGGTGGTGGAGTCTCCTTCTCTGGAGATATTCAAGTCTCGTCTGGACGCCTATCTATGTAATATGAGGTAGGGAGCTGCTTTGGCAGGGGGGTTGGACCCGATGATCTCTCGAGGTCCCTTCCAACCCCTAAGTTTCTGTGATTCTGTGATTTACACACAGGAACAACAGCATTTTCCTTTTTACAGGCTTTATGGCTGTATTTCCTACAATCAATTTTTCCAAGCATAATATGCTGCATTTATTTGGCATGTGGGTTTTTTAATTATTTCAAAATTATACTGCTAATAATAGCAAAGAATTATTATTATGACCTCATAATCAAACTAAGGGCTAGCCCTATAAATACTAGGACTGCAAAGGCTACTGATTTTCATAGCATTTTTCACATGAACAGATGTTACAGCAAATAGCAGTTTTAGATGCCTGACAACCAGACCAGCTTTTAGTGAAGCAATACACAGCAAAACTACCTAATAAACACATACATTTACTTGGTTGTTCCCACATGTTGACGGCATAAGGAGCCTCATGTAATTTGTATAACTTTTTTTTTTCCAATGGAAAACTGAAAATGACTTCTTCTAGGCTTCTTAATAAAAACAAACAGGTAATTATACAGCCAGTGTATTGCAGGAATATATGCAAATATTCCTGAATATTACTTGTATAGTCATATGTAAGACATTACCTCTTCTTAAACATGGAGCACGTCTACCACATTCTAATAAATTAATATATGATGGCTTTTTAGGAATGTCTATCCCAAAACTTTTTTATAAAATAAATGCACAAGAAAAATCTCAGCAATAAACTTTCACATAATCTACAAAAATCTGAAAGGGTTTTTCAAAATACAAAAACAACAGCTTGATAGATCAAGTTTAAAAGTGCTTTTTTTATAAAATGGAAGACTTGAGAAGTAAACACCTTCTTGTTTCTCAGCTTTCTAACTGTAAGCTATCTTCCAGTCTGAATACAAGTAAAGGCATCCATACAAGCTAAAGCAACCAGAAAACAGTTAAACATACATCACAAGATTAACCCCCCCTCATATCTCATTAGCATTTTGACACACATTACAACCCAGCAAAACATTTAAGAGCTCTAGATATCTGCAATGCTGAGTAAATGTCCTAAGAAAAATCAAGCTGGAGGGCTCACCTTTGAGAATTTCTCAATCTGATAGCCTCCCTCCATGATGAAATTTGTTGTCATGTTGTATCCAGTTTGCTTTCCATGTCCATTTGGCCACCAAGCCTCCACTGTAGAGCTCTTGAATGTACAAGAGGAAAAAAATCAGAGCACCATGTATAAAAAGGCATAACATAGATCTAAAAGTTCAGGTCTCTCCCAGTTAATTACTGCTATTCTAATGAGTTTATATGCCTCAGCTGAGCCATGGTAACTGGGATATCTCCAGCTGCAGCTCTAAGGTGAAATTATTTATTGAGAGAAGTATGGCTTCTTCCACCTTCCGTGGTTTCTTCTTCCTTTCCCAAGTTGAGACTATCACTTCATCTTCTGTCCACAACAGGTCATAAACACACACCTGGCTGCTACCTCTCAGCTGAGGTACACTAACACAATGTTCCTCCAAAACTCAAACATCTGTGCCAGGAGCAGACGTTGTTCACTAGCCTCTGTATCATACCCCTCCTCTCACTGACCCTTTTACTTATCACATGCAATGTTCAATATATAGAGGTGATGCTTTTCAACTGTGGCTTTTGTAATATGTGAGTATACTGACTGCCTCACTTAGGCAAGCTTTTGAGTCAAATTGTAAGTTTCACTCTTTCTTTTATATATTTTCTGCTTTTTCTCTGAGCTTCCTAATCGCACCATTAGTATACCATAACTTTTTACAAACATAAAAATAACTACCACTAAGATGACAGAATTATTTCATTGTCTCATTTTTCTAGTCACAGAGTAATATTTACATCTTCATTCCAGCAGCCTACTTTGGCTGTTCAACCCTATTGCCAACATTTGCCAGTTGAGCGCACAACATGAGAATAGTGGAAGGCGAGCAATAATGCATGCACCCACACAATGGAGGGATCAGCACTGAACAGACTCATGTAAGGAGTGTCTCCATCTTTTCAAATAAAATGAGGCCAGAGAGCAGCCCAACAATATGTTTTGCTGTAGCCATACTTGGCCACAATCGTGAATGTACCTACCAACATTTCAGCCTCCCTGATACCGAATTAGCATAACTGCTTGTGCAGAAGTACTAATCTCTGCATTGCACTGATACAAATGGAAGCACAAAATCAGTATGTGCCTCAACAACAAGGGAGTGTTCACAGCCGCCTGGCACGGCTGGCGTGTCTCATTGGCCACTAATGATGTCATCCCCGTGCTCACCATTAGCTGATAAGCAAAATGCTGTCATGTTAGCAACACAGTACTTTGTGTGGCAATTGCAGGAAGCCTGCTACACATCTGGGGTGATAGGCACCGCTCAAACACCTGCTGACATTGCAACATAATTTCCAATAAGCTCTCAACTAGAAATAAATTTCTGGTGAGGTCTCACTATTTAACATGCACCACACAAGCCTGTCGTACAGAGTAAGGGGTACAGAGTAAGGGCTCCGTTAGGCTCATCAATACACGAGAACACATTGCAGGGCTTCTTGTAAAAACAGCTGATGTGAATTTATGCAGCAAAGCCTTTTGTGTACAGAGAATAATAAAACACTGTTGCCTGTGCTCTGAAAGGAGTGCTTTCTCACAAACTTGCAGTCATACTCCACTAACAGATTTCTTCTGAAGTTGGGGCAATTAAATAAACCAAAATAATTTTTTTTTAAGTTTTACATTGCAATGCCTGCTTAATGTTATTCCTGAAAAGGCTAAGCAGAGACTAATGACTGCTTTAAATGAAACTGGGCATTTGTAATTGCTCATGCAACTTGCATGTCAGATGACAACAGTAACAAAAATCATATTTGTATACTTTCATGCTTTCCTGACAAAATAAAATAAAGCACATAAGTATGCAAGTCACTGAGTGTATATACTAGAACATAAATACTCTACTTGTCTTTAACACATGCTTTTTCTCCACTCAAACTGAGAAAAAAAACTTCTGAATATAGGCATAATGCGTTCAAGCTGGGGAAACAAATGCAGAGCTATGCAGCAATAAAATCAGTAGAACCAGTAAAATAGCAAAAAGGTTTGAGGGCAGAACCTCAAATGTTATTAACTTCCACAATTGTCAGAAGCCCCATCACTCACCCACAAATCTAACTGTGCGGTGTGGCAGAGGAGGAGTGCACAGCTCCTGTTACGCTATTGGCGCCAGTGGAGAAAACCATCCGCTGCGGCTCCCACTGCACCTGCCAGGGCTCTTCCCCTGTCCATTGGCATGGGCCTGCCACTGTCAGGTTCAGTTCTGCACAGTCAGCTCTACTAGGGCCCCACTCTCTGAGCAAGAAACCAAGACAAAGTTCACAATTCTTTTTGCCACACTGAGATCACTGTCTAATTCAAGACACTTACTTATTGGTCAACTAGAACACGCACACTGATTTTCTTCACATCTCAAGCCTATGTATCTTTTCTTAATTAAACCTGTGTGATAAAACTCAACAGTGTCTAAAAAAACCCTGCAAACAAAACAAATTCTACAGAAGTTGGAAAATTAAGGCTGCCACCAGATAGTTTCTCAACACCCTCTGAAGCTAAGCAGACCAATTCTTTCCTCTTCCATCACTGGAGTGTATACCAATTTCATAATTTTACAACTGAGCTCTTTCCTCATTAGACCATCCTTTACATCCATAAAATCTCTCCTGAGTTTTGTGTATCCAAGGGACTACAAGACAACATATAGAAGGACTACTCCACAGAATTTCCACCAACCTTACTATCAGACAAGTTCTTTACAGGGCTCTTCTGCTTTTATTTACCTGAACGAATATCTGCTTAGAGGTGTGAGGAATGTCTCCTCTCTTTCCTTGGAGAACCATAAATTTGTCACAATCAGTAAACAATAGCATGGGAGACAAGATACCTACTACGAGTTAGGCGAAGTGACATACGGTACCCAAAGGTTATCTACCTAAATAGCTCATTTAACAGTGGCTGGTGGTGATCTTTTTGTTTTGCAGGAAGGGGAAGACATCAGCATCTTTTTGACGCTGAGCTACATAGCCACACAGACATCATTTTTTGCAGAGGAAAAGAGCTGTTCTCCTATACTGCACGGGGTACAGAACTGTTGTTAATGTCATAAACACAGGAAGGAAGGCGAGGGAGGCCTAAGAAAGGCAACGTAGGCAGAAAGACATACTGGAAACCAGGGGAAATATTTTGCAGTTGGCTAGCGTTCCACACACACACCCCTTACCTTGTTGATGTTTACAAGCAGCACAATGCTGCCTTCTCCAGGTTGAAGCTTCACACTGAATGTCTGCTGTGTTTTCAGTTTGGGAATGTTCACAGTCACAAGACCTGCAATTGGCTTGGAGCTGACTACATCAAAAATAGACTTGATTTCAAGATTCCACTGCTGAACACTCTTTTCTAAGTGCAGAAGGAGAAAACAACGCAATGCAAGGGACTTTAGGAACCATATTAATATAACCATTAGTTAACTCAACCTCTCATCAAAGAAACAATTCAAACACCTTAGATCACATTTAACAATTTTCAGTCTGTGTTTGAACCAGACCTACAAGGTTAATCTTTTTAGTGAATTTGATATCTGTTTACATTTGCTGGGTCGGAAGAGAACTATGCAATGTGGTTTGTGTTTTATAACTCTTTTTTTTTTTTTTTTCATTCAAAAGCCATCCAGGTTTTTTTCAGAGTTCTCTACAACAGTGAGAGACATGATTCCAGTCACTTCATTAGGAAGTATTTTTTTCCAACCGACTCCCATAGACATTATAGTTGCTTTTAGTCAGCACTTGTATGAACATGGTACTCTTTGGGAAAGATCGTAATCACAAGGCAGTACAATCACTTTTGTCGATGAAACAAAACCAGTGTTAACAGAAAACGAGCTGAATTCATCCCAGAGTCACTAGACAAAATGAATGGAGTTATGCTGGGGATGAATTGGGCCCATTGTGACTGGACTTGACAGGCTGTATCTTTTTATCCTTTCCGCCACCAAAGTGTGGTGGAGGAAACAAGTTAATGACTTCCCAGAGATCTCTCTACAGCTACCTCAGATGGTCCTCTTCTTTTCAGAACTTACAGAATAAGGCAAGCCAGGGTCAAAGGTACTCAGGATTAATGTGCAAATTTCCCACTAACTTCTGCAATTAAATTACCTAGCTACAAACATAGCTCGGCTAATTCTATACTTCAAATGTTACAGAAGGACATCTAAGCAAAAGCAAATATAACAGAAAACAAGGAAAACTAGAACTAAGATACATTTTGTAATCACAATCTACTAATTATGTACTTTCTCTTTTTATGTATATATGCATGCTTGCCTTCCTACAAGATACAAAGAGAGGTCCCCCAAAAAGCACAGAATTACATTCAGCCCTGGTGTTATTTTCACTGTCTTTTATAGAACAAAGACCAACGAATGTGTTCCCTAAGTAATTCTGGATGTGATAGAAACTTGGGAAGACCAATTTTCAGAAATGTTGAAGGGGTTAAAAAACCCCCACCCACCCCACCCCAAAAGAGTCACCCTCCCCTACAAGGGCAAATAGAAATTCCAGCCCACTCTTAACTGCATGAATGCTGGCATCTAGGCACAGAAATCAAAACCACTGTATCTTCTGCAGACTCAGTGGTCGAAAGGCTATGGCTCCAAAACTGATGAGCAATATAACTGCATAGGCAGCTTAAATTCAAGTTGTTAATTTATTTTTATTTTTCACATGTTATTATGTTTGAATACTCATAAGCACTGGCTCTGGTTTCAAACTACTCTGCTGAATGAAAGGTTTGCTCACTCCACTTATCCAGGGAGCAACACTTTACCTACCAGAAGGTGGAGTTGTGGGAATGTGGGAGGGATCAGAAGAGATTTTTACTGTAACTAAATTTTAGAGAACACAGTCTGTGCTGGGGCTTTCCATGGAAATTCCAGTCACGTTAATTCTAGCTAAGACCTGTAGCTATTTCAGGAAGCTTTAAAAGCAGCCAGGGAGTGACGTCTTCCTCTCTTATTCATACACAACAACTCTATTCCCAAGGGTTGAAATTCAACCCAATGCAGAGGACTCACATGCTAGCTAGCCTTTACTCCACTGAAGACTGGGCTCAACAGGCAGTGAAAGCAAGTGTGCGGGTGGGTGGTCTACAATGGGGCATATGACCGTTTACAGAAAGTTTCAACAGAAAATTAACTACTTTTGCTCTGCTGCAATGATCTTCAGCACAAAGAAGAAAATCAAAGCCCATGTCAAGGGAGGAAACCGGTTCGGTAAGTTAGGTAACAAGAATGCAGGAGGCTATCCTCTCAAATTGCAGCCTTAACAAATTATCCTTGCATAGCATGACTGCTTTTCTCTCTCAGCGCTGAAAACTCAGCGCTCTTGAAACTCTGCTCACTGTGTCTTCCAAACACAAAACTAAATTCCCATAGCAGCTTTGCCTTTGTTTTAAATGGAGGTGAGACAAAAGCGAGAGGTTTCTTGGGAGTCTTGGTGAAAACACATGCAAATAAAAAAAGGCTCTTTAACCCCAGCTATACCATATATATTTCTGCAGTTATTCAGAATCTTCAAGAAAAAAAATATTCTGAATTGTAACATTTTTCAACACTATTGTTTGTACTGAAGTACTGTTTCAAAACCTAAAAGGGTGTACTGTGGTAAAAGCTATATGCAGTCATAAAGCAATAGAAGCTTTCCTAAACAGACAGTTAACTGTGCTCAATGATAAACTGGTTAGTATTCAAACAACAGCAAAAGGTAGTAACACAACTTACCAAAGAAAGAAGTCAGAGAAAAGTAAATCAGATGATAATGGTTATAGGCCTCAACCCTAACATCTTTCCAGATTCCTTGAGTGGGAAAAGAAGGGCCCCAATCCCAACTAAATGAACATTGCTCCTGGAATACAGAATGACTATGTTACAATTGCCTATTTTTCATACAGACATCGATGCAGTGCCAGAAATAAGAATTATTTGCTATCTAGAAATAAAATATTGCCATGCACTGAAAGAATTTTTCCAATTTCCATAAATGCAGAAGAGCCTATAATATTTTTCCTCTTGCTTCTTGACCAGAACTCTGGTGTTGTTATCTCTATTACAGAAAAAATGTATTAAACATCCATGTACATCCAAATTTTATATTAAAACACCACCTAGTCCACCACTTAAAAAAAAAACCAACCCCAACAATCAGTAAAGATCAATAAACCAAGCCAGCTGGTTACTCTCATTTCAGCTCTGAATTAACTCAGTTGGTAATGTCAGTATTTAATTGCATACCTAAAAAAGACAAATTAGTAAAAAACTGTTGGCTACAAATGTTAAAGTATCCTGGTAACTGATGGTTACAAATGTTAAGAACAATATTAAATTAAAAATCGTTGTATCTGAAATACTTTATCCCCTATGTTTTGCTGTAACACCACAGACTAGTGTAAGGAAAGAGAGGGGTACGTCTGGTGCATATGAATAGTTCAGTCATGTTCACTGTTTCTCCCCTTTTTAGGGTTCTCATACAAAACCAAATGGAACAAAAAGGTGGGAGAAACAGCTTAGTTCTGATTCTAACATCAGAATAACTGTCAGAAATGCTGGTCAGGGAGAGAAATACCTACACTGCTTTCCATTTAGCTGTTTTCAAACCTGGTCAGACCTCTAGTTAACAAATCCCTTTAAGACATCTATTCAGCTGTCCTCCAAGCTTCACACAGCCCCAGCCCCCAAAGCAAATACAATAGATCTCCTTAAAGTTCTGTACAGTGACCTACAGTTCTAAATTTAGAGACTAATAACTTACAGCCGAGGCATACTAATTTTGGCAAACCACATTGCACAAAGTCTGGCCGATCCCTTGCATTGCTGGAGTCAGCCTGCCTGCCTATCAAGTTGCGAAAGAGCCTTCCAGGAAGCAGGCACTGTACCTATTTCAAGTGTAAAAACAGGGACAACACATTCTTAGAAAACAAGTCAGGTTGAAAGTAATTTTCCCTTTATAAAAAAATAAACAAATGATTCACTGGCAGATTATCTCACTAGTAATACTGCAGACAGCTATCAGAAATAGTAAGAACAATTTGCTTATATCACTGAAGCACACTACCAGGGAAAGGCTTGTGTTTTGCCACAGATCCCTTTTAAGACCTCGATACGCTCACTGCACTCAATACTGAGCCTCAAATGTGTCAACAGCTCGCCATTGCTTTAAGATGGTAAGCAGCCAAAGCAGTCAGCTTACTTTAGCAATGTCCTGGTATGTTTGTTTACTTTTAAATGCAACATTGCTGCTGTTGCCATATACTTGGAACTAAAAATGTTTCCTTTGAGGAAAAGCACTAGGGTACTTTCTTCAAATTTAAAGGCGTAGTTTAGGACAGCATGAAACCATTCCTAGCCGGTCTGTCAGTAAGACTGCAACTGTTACAACTGTTTAAGCACCTTCCTTTCAAGCTCCTCCCTGCACTGATTTCTAAGAAACACAGTGGACCCAGAAGAATCAGCCAACTTTCTAAAAGGTAGTGAAAATAAAAGTAGCAGCAACTAGTAATAAAGGCAACATCTTAATCCTGAAGGATCTTTCTAGAACATGCAGCCCATCTTGCTATTAACAAATTTTTAGGAAAATTACATCCAGGTTTCTAGTAATTATTTTTGAGGAGGTTCTAAAAGGACTTTGTAAAATAGATGAAAAATAATTAATAAGAAATTGAGCCAAACATGCAAAAAACACTAAGAAAGAGAAATTTCAAGATAAGATCACCTAGCCATTGTGTCTAGCTGCTGCAAAGCAGACACACATGAGATGCTACTTACATGATAGTTTGCCTTGAGTAAATTTTAACAGTAATGAAGCCACATCTTAAATCTGAGTTTCTAAGCTTTACTCATGGTATATTACATTGTTGTTTTCACTGAATATGTACTTACAAGTCACATTTCACAACACCATAATAAGATGAGAACGGGTCCTCTGTTAGGTAACACTTCTCGGGACATGCCAGCGCTGCCCAGTATAAATAGCACAGCACATGAGCAATAGCAAGCACTCACAAAGCTGCTTGGCTGAGAATTTTACGGCCTTGGCAATATACACTGGTATTTGCAACAGTGAACACTGTTGCCAGCATACAACCTAACCAGCAGATCAAAATGTAATGATTACATATTTCCCAATGCTATCCTGCCCTCTTAGCAGCAAGTATCCTTGCTGACTCCTTGATGAAAACAGCCTTTTAAAACATTCCTTTCACCTGGGTATGAAGCCTGACCTTCTTATGCTTCTTGTATTATTGAGATGCTAGATTACAGGTTTCGGGGGGGAGGGGGCAGGAGAAGGAAGCTGCAATGAAAATATGCCCTACTTTTAAAATGACATTGCAGGTTCAGAATACATCTGTAAGGAGAACACACGCTGTATTCCTCTTTCCAAGCCTGAATTCCGAGATGGACAGTTCTGCCCCTACCTTTCTGATGAAATTAGCATGGCACTCTCCTTTCTGCACAGGTGGAGGACATGCTGGGGGCACACTGTATGCTTTGTGACATCTGCTCTGCTCTGCTGCATATGAAATGGCCGATAAGAAACGGACTTCAACAAAATTGACCTCCTTGATCACGCTGGTAATATCAAAGCTCTAGGTCAAGAAAACAGAAGAAAATCATTACAGCACTGACACTTATTTAAGAGATTTATAATCACTGTTACATTGGGATTTTAATACCATTCATGTATTATTCAAAGGCATTTGAACTACAGTCTCAACAGGCTCTGGTTTTGAAGGTAAAGCTACTTTAAGCTGAAAAAAACACCCCACAGTAACATTCTAGCTAGGAGGTATTTCTGGACAAACCACTTTCTCTGTACTTGGTCCCCCTTCCAGGATACAGTACTCTGCTTGTGCACAGAAGTGCCTGAAGATTAAGGATAAGACAATCTTTACCCTCCTTCCTCACTCTGAGCTCATCTGCATCTTTAAAAAGACCCTGTTTCAACTCAGAAAGCTGGTGTATACAGGAGTCCCTCCAACTCACGCTGTGCTGCCAGCTTATCTACCACATAGCACTGAGCTGCCTCTTGCGTGAATGTTGCAAAGCTGTTATTTCATGCCACCTGCACTCTCATACCCAAAACGTACAGACAGACATTCTATGACAGCACCAAATAAACTATTTGGCGGCTTCCTCACTGAGTCACAAAATCCCCTTCACTGTGCTGGATAGAAGGATAAATGTTTGGTTTCAGAATTATCCTGTGCTATCAAGATAATATACTTCCAATGGCTAACACCCGTTTCTTCACAGTGTTCATTTGTGACAAGGCAAGTCTCACAATTTTGTCCAACTTGAGAGCAGCCCAGCTAGCATCACTTATGTCTGTAGCATACAGAAGAAAATTACAACGCAAATAGCATCCCCCATACAGAGCCCTCACAGAGTCCTTCCTGCAGACAGAGTTGTTATATGGAACAGGTGAACAAAGCAGAAGTCTGGGTCACAGTAATCCTAGACTAATTCTAATACAGTTCACTCTGTTTTTACAGTGAAGGCCATTTCAAGAACTGTTGTAATCTGAGACAGAATGAAATTGCAAAAATAAGGGCAAAATAATATCACTTCCCAATTCTACAGGGCTTGTTACAAGGCAACCCTTTAGATACTCTCCAAATAGTAAATAATTACAATTTCATAAAAACTCTATAACACAGATGGTAAAACTAAGTCACAGAGAAACTAAGTGATTTATCCCAGACCACACAGACTCAGGTGGCAGGATCCAGCTCTCAGGTCTCAGGCCAGTATCTTTGCAACAAACCAGCCAGAGTGGTAAACGCTGAGATATGAAGACACCAGATTTCCTTTGTAACTCAGTTATTCCACTAAGATTCTTCCTTTAACTTCTCCTTTTTTGAGTCTTTTAAGAGAAAAGCAAGAATTTTCCCTCAGGCTAGTACCCAAATAATTTTGTATTTTAAAGCTATAAAATTAGTTTGAATGTTTTTGCCACTCACAAGATCGTTCCATGATGAGTACTCTCTTGCTGACATAGGCTAAGCTCAAAAGTGCAAGACAATGTCATAAAAATTAAATATTAATTTTAAATAGTCATTTAAATAGTAATATTAAACATCAGGTCCCACATATATAAATAAAAAGCATGGAAACACAAAAGCTTTTCAACATGTGCATTTTCATTACAGTCTTCACATGTAAACCATTCTAATACCAATTAGTAAGCAGATTTACAGCTAATAGAACAGATTTAAGCTGACGTTTTATTGGAGCTGTGACAGATCCCAAGAACCAAGACTTATATTATTAGCTGAACTGATCCTCTTGCATGGACCCCTTATTTAGAGCAAGGCACATTCACCTCTAAATCTGACCCTCTTGCTACTGAAAAGGTAAGTACACTTCTCTTTCTAACAGTTATCTGATTACACATGCAGTCATCTGGTCAACACTTTCTGCATCCAAGCACCTATTTTTATGTATACTTGAATGCACTGAAAGTGCTCAGCGCAAAAGGGCTTTGAAGGAAAAACAGAAGCACCTTCAGAAATCAACACATTACTTACATATCTCTTGAACATGTTGTCTGTTCTCCCAAGAGTGATATTGTTGATCAGGATCTGTGCTACTGTATCTACTCCCTCGAAAACCAAATTCACTTTCTGCCACTTTCTACAGAACACAGTATACACATGAAAAACTGTTAGAATACCTAGGGTTAACAACATGCAGGAGACAGACAATATAAAAATGTGTATCACCATTATCTTTAGCAGCAGTTGCCTCAACTACCTCCAAAAATGTTTGACTTAGTGTGGCTATATTTTATCTTTATGACAGCTGAAGTGGCTCAAGTCTGCAACACAGCATGTTCACAATCCCACCAGGTATCAGATGGACTATCTTCCAATTAGCCTAAGTATTATCCTTCCTCAGTTGGCAATTCATAAGTAACTTTTATCAATTAAAAACATAGGAAAAAACAACTACTGAAGTGTTCTTTAGCCACAGCGTTTTCAGCTGCACATTAATGCCTTTTTTTATTAGCTACAAAAGAATTAAGTAGATTTTGAGCTGATGGACTAGCTCACAATTCTACATGAAAAACAATACAGAACTATATTGTCTTTACTGCATACCTGACATGAAAAGGAGTTTTGAATGTCCTGCTGTAAGTCCAGTTATCCAGTGAGATCCATCTGAGCATCACATCATTAAACCTATAGTAAGGATCCTAATAACAGACCAACAAAAAGACAATTATAAGATGTATTTAGTAATTGTGTTACTATGTGAAATGCATCATAACATCCATGAGATGACCACTTCTTATTTCAGACAGTCTGCAAAATCCACCTTATTTAGTTAGTCCTGATATTCCTTTTCACCTTTTAAGTAATATGTGAAAACAAAGCTTTGGTACATATATAGGTCAAAACCTGTCAGCAACAATCATTCATACTCAAACTAGAGGGAGCAGGATTTGTTTTTACATAAGTAATGACTGGGCTGGAAATTTTAAAAAAATCAAGACAGTTCATGACTTTATGAGAGGAACAGAAGCATGATCACCCTCATAATGATGGAGAAAGCATGACTAATAGGATTTTAAAAGGCAAAGAAACAGCATTTTAGGCCTCTAGGGACAGCAGTGAAGAAATCTCTGCAAATACTCCAGTTGTTTCTTGTCAACTAGGCTTGATGTGGTAAGGCTGAATGAAATCATTATATTTGGAAAAAGGGAGAAAGAGAAGAAAGAGAAGCAGCACAGGTTTTTTTTGTTGTATAAAATTGAATTACTACTTTTGAGAATTATGCTCCATTTATGCTGAATGCGTTCCTTTCCCTTTAGTCACACTAGCCAGGAAGAATAAGAGGCATAGTTGGACTCAGCTATGTCCTCAACCTCTTTGGCTTCATGCTGCATCTATTACCTTATGGTGGGTCACTGTGTACCTCACCTAGGTGGAAGTAATCAGTTACATGAACCTGCAGTGCATTGTCCTGCAGCTCATTCAAAGGCAGCAGAAAGGTACAGTGTTACATCTCCATGTCAGTTTGGAGTGCAGGTATTCAGGTCTATGAGAGACAGTCCTCTGTCTCTATGAGTTCTATGTAACCTATGAGTTCCATCCTTTTCAGTAGCTGCACAGCTGAATTGCTGTCCCAAAACAAAGACCAATCTCTTCTGGACTACATGGCTCAAACCCAGATAAGAGACAGTGTAGCTGCATTAAGCTTTCCTTGGATATGAGTGTTCTGCAGTACCAGCACAGCTCATTATCCAGCCTGAATATCCAGATTCACACTGAAGAAACTTTACGCTTTTTTTCTTCTTACTGAAAATAACTTTTTCTCCTCATTTCAGGAGTCAGTATAGACAGTAACGACACTTCTGGATTTGAATTCTCCTGAAAAATATTGTTTCAGATCTCATTTCTTTTACAACTAATAAGATCAGGCTCTGTTATATAAACAACAAACTGATTTACATAGCAGAGCAAAATCATAAAATCTAAGTGACTGTCCTCAGCAGCATAGTCTCACCTGGAGTCCCATAGCAATATAAGCATCATTCCTTGAGCCCACACACAGGGAAAGTTTTCCCTTTGTCTCTACACGCTATGGTCTATCAGATTTCTTATTACAAGTAGGTAAGAGTCAAGAAGGGATGGTCTTGTGACCTCAGTAAAACTGTGACTGCTGGCTGTATTGGTAATACAGTGTATTCTCTAAAAGTTAAATCGCTGTGAGCTCACTGGAACAATTACTCAATTTAAAGATATCCATATCATTACCTGTATACGCAAAATATTTTGGTGAATGTATTTCAGACTTGTATTAATATGTAAATTTAAGGCTAATACATGCATAATAATATGCAAAATTTAGGTTCATAGAAGAAACTCCATTAAGATGAATGTACTGAGAAAATGAAAGGCAAGCATCAAATAGCAAGACGATGAAAACCCACAGTATGTCCTTAAAAAGCACATTTGTAACAACTGTCCTGCTTTAACATTCCATACTATTTTATTTTTAGGTTATGCTTTAGGAAATGTGCATGTTTCATTTCATTCATTGTCACTTGTATGTGTAAAATATTTAACAAAAGGCATAAGACACAGATTGTAAATGTACTATCACAGCAGACTGTAAAGCCAAATCCAATTTGGTTAGAGGTCAAACAATTGACATCAGAGCCTCATCAAGGACCAAGACCCTGCATAATAGAAACCTGCGCTGTTTCCCCACAAAAGCATGGATACTGAGATGCTAATGAAGAAAGACCTGATGTCTGGAGAACACAAAATTGGCTGCCTAGCAGCAGAGAGAAATGTAGGAATGCTTCATCAGAGGCAGAAATGACATCATCAGATGGGCTCTTACAGCAGTTTACAAACAGAGCTGCTGCTTTCAATATTCTCAGAGCATCTGCAGACCTTTTTTCCTGAAGGGGCTTTATTCTTCTGTAAGGAAAGCTAAAGCTAAAGCTTTCAAACTTCAAGAAATGCACTGACTGCTAAAATAAGTGTCATAGCAGGTGCTAATCAATCCCTTCTGACTGGTGCAAATACTGTTTCTTCCTCACAGGTATCCACATTATAGAAGGAAAGCTCCTAGTTCTATACCTCTATGAACTTAACTGCTTAGTGACATCATTGCTACATAACTAGTAAAACTGCATATATATCACACAGAAAAGTTGTTAATGTTAATACTGCTTGGTCATTTTAAGTATGACAAATGCTGCTTGTTGTAAAATCAGTCATGTGGTAATGTTCAAGCAATGCTTTTAAGGCAGTTCACAGAATCACAGAATCACTAGGTTGGAAAAGACCTTTGAGATGGAGTGCAACCATACCTGTCCTCTACTACACCATATCCCTGAGCACCTCACCTACCCGTCTCTTAAATACACCCAGGGTGGGTGACTTAACCGCCCCCTGGGCAGCCTGTTCCAGTGCCCAATAACCCTTTTGGTGAAGAATTTTTTTCTGTCTAATCTAAACTTGCCCTGGAGCAGCTTGAGTCCGTTTCCCCTCGTCCTATCACCTGTCACTTGCAAACCTTGCTCTCAAGGCTGACAAAAATCCACGAGCAGAACAAAGTCCTCTAAGAGGGGAAATTACTTCTCCAATACACTTGCAAGATTATGGAGTTTTTCATTATTAAATGCAACTGGTTTGAGTGCTGGAAGATGTACCTATAGAAAACAGCATTTCATCCCACATTCAATCAGCTTACATTAAAATCACAGGTTTATTTCAGAAAACTGGATGGAAAAGAAAAATTAAAACTCATCAGGGTACTGGGAGAATTTGAAATGTAGTAGGAAATAGACTGCACATATATTAAATGTACTTCACATTCATTAGCTCAACCTGTTCCTGAAAGCAAGATACAGCGGGGTGGAGTCAGCTGCAGCTATTTATAGATCCCACCGAACATGACAGCCTTGCATTTTCCTGCTTCCTGCAATTTGGAGAAAAAATCTGAACCACTCAAGCTGCCTGCCTGTTTGTTCTCTGCTCCCAACTTCAATGCTGTAAGCAAGCAGCAAATCACCTGCTACGATGAGGTAAAAAGCCCTGCTACAGAGCATCAAAAGAAAGCAATTTCCAGTTCAGGTAACAGGACATCTGCAGAACTTCAAAACCACCAGGAGCGCTACAGTGAAGGCACTGCGAAGCTAGATGGAAACTCCTCCTTGCAGTGATTTCAAGGGGATGTTAAAAAGCTACAGTCATATAAACTAAGAGCTTCTTCTTCTCCTGTTAGGCAGGAAATGGATGACAGAGGAATGCCTCAGAAGTGAGGCTCAAAGCCCAAGTGATCGAGTTGTGCCAGGCACGCTCCGGCCCTGCACAACCAGGAGTCCAGGGGAGCACGACACACACACCTTCATGACACTGGGCAGTCAGCTGGATCAGGAGGAAGATCAGCATGTTATGAAATGTAAGGAGAACACAAACCAGATTCCTTTGCCTTATCCTACTTTTATTATGATCTAATTTGAAACTGCCTTGCATGCTTTTCTCTCATAAATCAATTCTGCTGGTATTTTAAAACACATACCATGAGAAAATCCTGCTGATGTAACAGATTACCAAAATAAACCTTACAAGTGATGTTTCATGATTTGCAGTTTAATGATTTTGCTGTTACCAGCTTCAGACTGGAAGCTAAATATTTAAGATACTTATCTATATCCACGCACTCCTTGACGTCTCAAACAGTAGCAGTCAGGACAATTACACAATTTTCAGCAAGCCCAGTTTCACATATTTACAGCTCAAAGTCAGGATGAACTGACTGTAGTAAGGGATGGTTCGTATTCTTGGAACATGAGTTTTGGAAGTTCTTCCTAAAGTAATTAATTTTCAGTAGTTACTCTAATGAAGCAGTAAACAATGTAACCTGCTCAAGATGTGTTACGGCTGAACACTAAGCCAGGTACTACTAAAGAGTTAATTAACAAAATATTAACATCCATTGCTTAATACTTTTTGAATACTCTGTTGTATTTAAAAGGCTACTATAATTTTTACCTACTTCAATTTTACAAGGTTTTGAAAGATAAGCTTGAGTATCCTTTAAAATTCATCCTAAATTTTAGTAGGGCTTTTGAACATTTCCACATATATTCACACAACTCAACAGAGCACATCTGTTTTAATGGAAAATAATATATTTATATTAATCACCTATTTCATCAACCAATGTTATTTAAGCTGTTAGAAGCATATGATATCAAATCCAATTGTTACCTGGCTTGCTCCGAAAAATCTAAGTTATGATGAAGTCTCAGAAAATACACTTTTATACAAATGCAAAACAAGCTACAAAAAACACACACTACTTCACAGACCTGCTGAAATATCACTTGAGTTACGTAAGGTTCTGTCTCTTCTAATATATTTTAATATCCAAGTATGACCAAGACAGCTGTAACTTTCTGTGTCAAGTGCATGCCCTTGTTGTTTAAGAGAGCAGGAACTGCAGTGTTACCCAGTCCCTACATTAGCATCGCAGTTGCAGAACCACCCGTAATAGTCTTTACAAATCAAAGCTGTCATTTGTGACAGCTAATAAGACAAAACAGCTATTTACAAATGCAAACGGCTGGCAGATGAGAAAATCCAGCTACAATAGCCACATTCATCAGAACTGAAATTTTATAGGAGTCACCTGCCAGCAGAAATGGCATCATCCAGTACTTGGACAGTACATGCTTGAGGACGTCTATTTCCAGTGCAAAGATTTAACACACAAATTACCTGCTGATACATCTTGTTTAGCAGAACTGTGCCTGAAAGAAAACACTACACTGATGGTAGTTAAAAACTAAATATTCAGGCAAAATGGTTTCTGCAAATCTTCTTTTTCCAGAGATGTAGGGTTAGCGATGGATTCACTGCAAGTTTGAAACATGTCTGCACTTATACCTGAGCTTTGTACTAATTTTATTCAAGTAATTATTTACCCCTGTTTATTTGTTTTTCTCTTCTGTTTAATATTTTGCATGTAAATAGTAGTAAGGGCTATGGAGTCCTAACGAAATGCTATTAAACCAACACAGCTCAACACATACACTGACGCTATTGCTGGCCCTTAGAGCTGTTATCATAGTTAATCCAGCATTTGAACTGCATTTGTTGAACACAGAAGAAAATAATACTTAACAGGAAACTCAGAAGTCTCTTCCCCAAGCGCATTTTCTAAGACACGTACATTTGGTGCATTCAGAAAGATGTCTTCATCCACTGTTTATTTTATAAGCCAAAGAGTAAAGATATCTCTAGAATGAATGCTAAGAGGATTCAGAGAGGTAAGTAATGAACCCTCAGAGAGATGTCAAACGTATGGCCTGCACAGCAGACTGAAGTAAGGCAACAGACGTGCAACCAGCTAGAGCATCCCTGGGCAAAAGTAGTTTGTACACCGACTTAAATTTGAAATGAACCACACCACATCTTGCAATCTAAACCACGTTTTTCAGTCTTGATATTCAGCAACTTATTCTTGCTGCCCCCTTTCCCCTTATTTGTGAGATGCCCACTAAGCTACATGGTTGGAGTAGGCCCTCCCAAATTTTGTTTTAAATTTCTGGTTTGGGTGCAAATCCATGAAAAGTTCCCAAAGATACAGAAGCAAAGGATGCAGTGCTATCTGTCATTTGCAAATCACACAGAAAAATACTGCAGAGATTTCACTATGTCGCTGAATATAGATCTTGGTATCCAGAATAATTTACTTCCCACCAGCTTTGTTCTCCTGTTTCCTAGTACAGCTTTTCAGACCAATCTTTGCCTTTGATTACAAGCAGTGAGCTGTTCTAAGGACACTTTCAGTGGGGTGAATAAAAATTCCACACTCCATGGCAAAGAGCAAGAGAACCAAATGAAACAATACCAAGGCTTTTGCATTTAGGCAACTATAATAAAACTCCTAATTCTACACTTGCCACAACTCCAAAAAGGGCTGATTATCAGAGATAAAGAGCACTGAAGAAGTGGAGCCACTAGTGCTCTGTTCCTCTCAGGCTGCATACATGCTTTTGTATACATAAGAGTATAGGAACATGATTTTAGGCAGCTGCATTTGAAAACATTTGGTCATAAACATTTTCACTACAATGAAGAAACCTCAGGACAAACAGCTGAGCCACGCTTTGCAGCATGAAGCCACCCGTTGCAATAACAAATTATATCACTGCCTCCAAACTGCCCAGGTTTACTGTTTTGCAGAATGCTACAACTACAGTGGCAGGGATTGATTACATCTAACATTATCTTTGATAGATCTGAAATCTGCTAAGGCTGCTCCTGTATTTTGGCATGCTCTCCGTTGTATCTTCTAAACAAAAATGGTATTTCAAAAGCATTTTGTTATCCTACTACAAAGATGCTTCTGCCTGTAAACTGGGCTTTGCTAAACCAAGAATGAGTTTCAACTGATTTTGTTATACATGTACACACTTATACAGAGAAACAAGTTACCTTGGAACTAGCCCAACACTTCTGGGTCCAGTCCAGAGGTCAAGCAATCACACTACTGAAGTATTTTGGTTAAGTCAGCTCTGGAGCATAGCATACTAATTCTAACACCACCAATTTAGCAACAGTTTCCTGACTACAGCAGGTTCATACCCAGCCATATCAGCACGTGTTTGTAGCGAGTTCATACTTGTATTTACGTAAACATGTTCTAAAGTGTCCACAACCAAGCATCATCGATTTAATTAGCCAAGCACCAATCTACCTATTAGCAAGACCCGCGCTGCTGGCCAGCAGGCTGACTAAGCATTCACACCTTTGTGTGCTTGGGATTTTGCCCAGGCACATGAGAGTTCATGATCGCAGCCTCATTTCCAAATACCATACTGCTGCTTAAAATGACTAAAATTACAAGTCAGATCACAGCAATGCAGCTAAATTAGCAATCACATTTTCTCACTTCATAAGAGTACTTAATGTGAGTAGTTAAACGGGAGTCTTTCATTACGTCATTATCCTGCCTGAGTCAGTGCACTGGTCACAGTTTCTCCTGACTGATTATTCACACTTCTTGTAACACCACCTCCCAGCACAGGCAAACATCAGGGGCATTCAGCTTACTTTATGCAACTTTGCATGGAGAAACTGGCAGAATTCTCTTCACTGATGCTCCATATATAGTCTACCTGCCCACTGCAGTTTTTAAAACTGTGGAAAAGCCACTTTAAAACCTTAACTGCATATGTTCAGAATGCCACATCATTTAACACAATGTTGAAACAGACTCCCAGGGCTCAATTTATCCCTTCAGAGTGGATTTACTTTTCCAATGTGGACTACTTCTTTTATCTGGCAATAACAATCTTTGGAATCTATTATTAGTACTGGGATTCCCAACCTATGCCAACACAGAATATCGCTAATATTTTCCTTCCCAAAGTGGAGTTGCTTTCTCTCTAACTTCAGTCAGAGCACAGCAGGATAATAATCTGAAGAATAAAAATTAAATAACAGAAAACATAAAATGCATCCATCTAGAATACTTTTTTCAAATAAACACTGTATGAGAAATGCAACATTGGGCCCACAATAAATACAATATATAGATATATCTGATATGCTCAAACAACATATCATATACTGTTGCTAACCAGGTACACCTTTCACTTTCCACATATTTTCTTTTAAAAACGGATCTGATAGTAACGACCCAGTTACTGCGTATTTCCTATTGTGCTTTTTGTGACAAGCAGCTTATGCTTCAGGTAAACTTTACTTCCAATCTACAACTTCAGTTTTGATTATTTGACCCAGAAAGCGGTCACTATGTTTTCATAAGTCTAAAAACTAAAAAAGGCAACTGTAAAGAGAAGCAGGAAAGCTTCTTTGAAAGTGTTAAGTCAGCAAGTAGTCTTTTATACGTTTTACTCTTGTTTGAGAATTACATTATTTGGGTAGCATGTGTTAAAAGCAATTTTTAATGGACTGAAGTGCCTGAAATCCCTAGACTTCTTGCATCAAGTCAGACTTCAACAGGGTAGGGGTAGCTTTTCATTCTTTTGAGGTAATATTGTAGGTAAACACGACTTAGACAAAGAGAGATGATATACTAGGTATCTCGTGTCAGCATCTTGGTTCCATGTCAAAACCACAGAATCTCACACACTGCTGAGCTTGCATTTGTATCCCTGGCCCAATGTGGGACTGCTCTGCCGTGGAGGACCTTGTTACCCACCTGAACGTACTACAGCTACCAAACCCTGTCACTTGAGGGGCTAAGCAAAGTCTTGCTGCTGCACCAGCAACGTTAGCAAAGCCTCCTGTATTTGAGGCAGCTTTCGGGGCAGAACAGCGTTTGGGGGCTTGCCTCTAACCACGCTTCTGGAGCTTTCACTCGGGGTGCAGGGGCTTCGTTTTTTCCTTCATGACAGGCCGCCCGTTTCGGCGCAGCACGATGGTAGCGAGGCCTCTCCGCAGCACGGTGGTAGCGAGGCCTCTCCGCAGCACGGTGGTAGCGAGGCCTCTCCGCACCACAGCGCCTGCCTGCGTCTCCTCACCGCGTCCCAGGCGCGGCCGGACACGGCCCCGCGGCGGAGGCGCCGCCAAGGGCGAGGTGTGCCGGCGCGGCGGCCTACCGTACCTGAATGAGGCCCCGCCGGTGCAGGGCGGTGTGCACGCAGCCTGGCACCTCCCCTCGGAGCAGCACCGAGCCGTTCCCGTTGCCCAGCCACCAGCTCCCCCGCAGGCTGTACACCTCCAGGCTGCCCGCAGCCGAGGTACCGGCCCGGCCCGCAGCCACCACTAAGAAAGAGAGCAGCAGCAGCGCGGCTCGGCCCAGCGCGGCTCGGCCCAGCGCGGCGCCCGCCCGCCCCCCGCCCAGCCGGCACGGCCGCCGAGAGGAGTGAGCGGGCGGCTCGGATGTAGCGCCGCGGAGCTCCGCCATCGCCCGCCCAGACGCTGCTGCAGGACGACGGACAGACAGGCGCGGCAGGCGGAGAGAGAACCCGTCCGTGCGCCCACTCAGCCCACGTCCTCAGAGGACTGGGGCGGTGCTTCGGGACGTTAGCAGCCGGTGGGGGTGGGGCGGCCGCGCACCTCCTCCTACCGCCCGTGAACGGCGCCTCGGGGCTGGGAGGGCGCCCAACGGTGCCGCTGCAAGGAAGGGGGCGAGGAGAAAGATGGCGCTGCTAAGGACAATGCAGCGCGGCCCCTCGCGGGATTCCCAGTCAGCCGGGGAGCCGCCTTCCCCCGCTGAGCACAGCCCGCCGTGGGCCTCCCTGACAGCAAGCGAGGGGCCCGCGGCCGCCTTCCCGCCCCCGGCACAAGGCGAGCTCAGGCGGCCGGGCGAGCGGCGCGCGCGTTAAGGGCAGGAGAAAGAGAAAAAGGAAAGGACGTGGAATGTTGGGGGTTTTTTTTCCTCCCCTCCAAGAAAAGATACAGTGGAACGTTGATAATAGATGCAGTGTAAGTTTACAAATCTTTAAGCTGTAGCAGATTTATTTCGAGCTCGGTAAAACGGCCGCGAAGCAGGAGGAATGCGGAAGGGGTGTGACACCTCTTCGACAGGTGCTTCCAGCGCTGGAGATCTTACACGGCCTCAGACTTCCACCTCCTTTTCCCTGTAAAATTACAGGCATGTAAAACTGGAAGAAACAGACTGAACATCTCAAAAAAAGTGCTCTGGTTTCCCATAAAGCAGTGCTAGCACTGTTGCTGTGGCTTTCATTTATAAAAGGTATGTTCATCTGCAAAGGAGCAGAAGGGTCAGCTTCCAAGAAAAGGCCCAAAGTACAGCTTCCAAACCACACTGTAGCTTTGTGTATCCACTCTGGTTTAATCCCTTCATTCACAGCCCCAAACCAGGAATTAAAGCAACAGTTTCTTCAGTGGTAGGAGCACAAGGCAATCAGTGGCCTGAGGTAGCCTTCTAGGGGTAGCCAGCTATCCTACTTCATCCTCAGTTTCCACAGCACCTGCTGCAAAAGGGCCTAGATCACCTCCATGAACTGGACATGTTTCGTACCATGGTATGACTGCACTTTGTCTAGCTGTTCCTTCAGCTGAAGCTGTACAGCAGGTGGGAAACAGCTGTGCAATACAGTGACTCTCATTTCACAATACAGAAAAGTATTCAGACTTTTCCGATCGCAAGAGCAACTAGTCTGCGTGTGTGGCAAAGATTGTGACAGCACAAAACAAGACAGTATCAAAGGTTGAAGATGATTCCTTATAAGCCCTCTCAGTTGTGAGCAAAATAGAAAGCAGTTGCTTTGCTTCTGAAACAAATTGCTTTATTCCCTTGCACAAGTCAACATGACATTGAAAATGCTAACTTCAGCAGTCACTCCGTGACCTTAGTTTAGGAGTTGTAGCATTTTGGGGTGGTTTATGTTAGGGTTTTTTTGGTTGTTGTTGTGATTTGTTGTTGTTTATTCTTAAAGCACAGATGATTAAATGATGTTCCATTTGGATGTGTGTGATTTTTACTTCATTTATGAACCAGGCCAGAATCTTGGTCAGGAAGGCAATTTGTTGTCTCAGAATACACTTAAGTGGAAGGTGATATATGCTTAAGAAACAGAACATCTCAGAAATTCCTTTAAAGTAGCAATGGCATCAGTAGTGTTGCTTATTTTGCTGTTAGTATATAATTATTTTTTTTTCTTTTAACAGAAGAGTCAGGTCACCATGCATGCTAAGAAAACAAAGCACTAAGGGCATGTAGGTGCATATACATGATTCTGCATAGAAATGCAACCAACCCATAGCATTCAAAGAAACCCCAATTAACTGCAGGACTTTATTCAGTTTTTCAATTTCTATCCTTATGTTTTCTTATTGTCTAGAATTATAGACGATAAAATTAGAGGAGGAAAGAATACATACAGCACCTCAGGATGCAAACAAGTTAGTTAACATATATATACAATTCATACACCAAATCACATAAGAATAAAGTGCGACTGACACAAAAACATGCTGCTGCTCCCAGTATGCAGCACGGAGCGCAAGAGTGAACTGCAGACAATAACAGGGATACCAAAATGCTCCTGGCTTTCACACACTTATTTCAGCACAGCGTAAGAATCCACCCTAGATATGTGTTTAAAACATCACTGAAAGTAGTCAACTGAAAACATTACTGAAAGTGCCTTTGATATTTTTGATCGAAATCCTTTTGAGCTGATAACCTTTCATTTCAATACTACATTAAGATGCCAGTCCTTCCATTCACCTACATTCTGAAAAAAAAGTACACAATATAACAAAAGGTGATTTGTTCACATGTGAGTGTACAGAAGGGACAGTTCTGGGAAATACTGGTCCAAGGACAGAAACAGGAGCTGATCAACTTTTTTTCACTTGAAGGAATCTCTGCTATCAACTTCAAAAAAGGATGTCTGGGACCCATACAGTTTGGCAGCAGAACTCTGTGCAGAAATTCAGCTGCTGGAACAACCCCTGTGCATGTATTTTTAAGACTGAGCAGCCCACATTCAATATATTGACTAACTGAAATAAAGGTCTCATTTAAATTCAACCCCCATCCATCTTTTGGAGAGATTGGCAAAACCCACTATCATTGTGGAAGACTTGAGTTACCTCAGCCGGCTTCGCATGTTGGAGAATTCAGTCAAAACTGTTGTCTTCTCACAATTGAAGTTCAGACTATCAAACCATTATATGTTAATAGGAGGAAGATCCTTGTTCTGTTTCTGTCCTCATCTGTCCATGAATAATGCTTTCAGTGTATTTTCCTTAAATTCACAGCACTTAAAGCATTTAAACACTGTAGTGCTGCTTGAGAGATCTTGTAGGACATTCCTTTTGAAGAAGCAGATTTACAGAGAATTAAGTAACAATAGCAAGCTGCCTTTTTTTTTTTTTTTTTAACAAATCTTTCTCAGCAAGTCATGTGGTACCTTCCCAGTAAGAAGGAAACTGCATTTCAAGATGTTTACTGTACTTCCGGGTTTTCTTTGCCTTTTATTCTTTCTGCTGAAGGCGACCGGAGCAACACAACACGCACACAAAAAACTCAACCTAAAAACAATGCTGTAATTAAGTATTCTGAGTACATGTTGTTTCCTTGTTTGAGGCTTATAATTAAGTTAAATCATGCCTCATTTTCATGTCCCAGTTTTAGGCTCTGTTTTTTGTTTGTTTGAGGGTATTTTTAAACAAAAGACATTTTTACTGGTTAAAGATACTAAAGTCTTAAAGGCTGAGGTTCTCTCATTTCGAATCTTAAGATAAAGCATGACCTTTTGTGTGGCTTCCTTTCACTGCGCACCACGTTCAATTTTTTTCTGAACTGCCAGAAATTTAGGAGGTTACTGCAGTTATTACTTTACGATACTGCAAGTGCATATTCTTTACCAACAAAGATAAAAAGCTGAAAGCAAAACCATGCCTTTGGCTCTAGTAGAATAAATTCAGAGTAGCTCCATTGAAGCTGCCCAAATTCTGCTGTGTTAATCCCGTAGTCTTTTGTTTCCAATTGCTATGCAATCTCTATCATCACGACAAGCTGCTGCTGCTTTCTCTTTCAAATTCATGTCCAATGAGTTCATGCAAAGGTTTTACACAAACAGGTTCTCACAGATTCGGCTGCGGTACTTTAAGATATTACTGCCCCCACCTGTCCACCCTGCACCATTCTTCTGCTGAAGGTTACCACCTCAGAGACAAAACAGGACTTCTGTTTACACTAGTCCATAGTGGGGCTTGCTATCTCTTTTGGTAACTGTGCACCACTACAGATACCCCCGCCACAGACCATTTGTCAAATATGCAAAACAACTAAAAGAACATCTGCTTCTGGGATTTTTGCATAAATGCAGCAATATTGATGTAGACATGTTGGATAAATACTGGTGTAAAACTGGACTGGTGTTTGTATGGCTGTAAATACCTTCAGATCATACAGCACATCTGCTTGAAAGCCCTACAGTTCCTCAACAAAATGCCTGCCCTCTGTTTCATGACTACCTCTGCAAAACATAGAGCTGCTGTGCAAAATAGTTACTCTCTGGGCTGACAGAAGGGCAATTATGCTGCAGGGAGCCCTCCCCTATGGCCTTTTAAAGGACAGACAGAATGAAAACATTTCAGGCATTATTCTGTATTTGCCTTGAATTCTATCCAAAAAGGATGTTAAAAATAAAATGTGGAAATAAATTAACATTGCTTTTAGATGAGGACACTATTAATACATTACTAGAAGACAGTGTTGTACTAGGTTATCATGAGCAAAACATAAAGTGACAATATAAGCAGTATGCCTAAATTTTCTTTCGTAATTGTTGTAAAGTCTGTAGGTCACTGCAAGGGGATTTCCTTAGCAAACAAATTTACTCAACACGAACAATCACAAGTTATTAAGAATAAGTGTGTGTAAGGGAAGCTACTGCTGCAGGCAAATGCCATATGGAGGAGGAAAAAGAAAAAAAAAGGTAATAACTGTAACTTGCAGAAGCAGAAAGGCAGGTGATACCTTGAGTACATCCTTAAACTTCATCAGGTATGCTGGGGCAAAAGCCTGTATTTAGACGTCTTGGTTTGAGATGGGCTCAAGCCACAGGATTTGGGTTTCAGGTCACCACCTTCCACAGCACAGGCATGAAAAGCATAAGGATCTTAAAAGCCAGTGTGACCAGATTTCTAAAGACAAGCTCTTTGGAAGATAGAATTCCCATAGCTTTTATTCTCTTCAATTTATAAACAACTTTGAAATGATCCTAATCTAGTTGTAAGATTACATAACACTGACCATTGTCATTTACCCTTTTTCTCACGAGCAAAGTCACCATCTTAAGATTTGGTACGGTGCTCTCATTAAAACTTGTTAAAAACATACCTAGTATCAAATCTGATTCTCTGGCACCTACAGGAAATCAGTAATACATATGGGGACATTATTGAGCAGCTTTTTAAGCCTTTCTTAAAGGTCTAAAACTAGACAGTCATCTGTGACCACAATACAATGTATGACTCATCGCTAAACTCCTACAATTAAACCCCTCAAAATGCTGGTGTCACGAGCAACAAATTATTTCTCCCATGACGGAAGCTTGGGAGGCTCCACCAGGTCTTACTAACGCCATGTACCGCTCTTGGCATTGTGTCAGCTGAGCACAGGACATACCAAACAGATTACAGTAAGTACAAACCAGCGAGCCAGCCTACAGTTCTAATGAACATTTTCCGTGCAGGTACATATTATGAGAATGTCAACAAAAATTTAGAGCTGATAAGTTGGGTAAGCAAACAAATGGATTTGGAGTTGTCAAAACAGCTGTGAACTGCATTCTTTTTCTAGCTCAGTCCACTGGGGCAGTCAGGACCTCTGTTTCTCAAATATTTAGTAAGGGTAACGTACCTCACTTCAGCACTAGGACAAAACCTGTCCAATCATTTCTGCAAAAGTGACCCTAATGCAAGCACTGGGCAATAGTCAAAATAACTTCACTAAAAACTGTGGGTACTCAAGAGACATAATTCCACCCCATCCCCAAGATTAATGACTATTTCAAGCACCTATAAGAATTGCCACAATTCTTAACGAAGTCCCCACTGAATCAACTCAAGCCCTGCTTATGCAACACTGTAAGCCAAGAGTCTGCCCACATGCAAAAAAAAAAAGAATAGCATCTTCACTTGTCTCTGTGATTGCAGTGCAAACCCCTTACAGAACAGAACTACATCTTCATGCAGTCCAAGATGCTACATGCTGCATCCCTCGCTGCTCTGGTACAAACATCTCAGGAGCAAGAGTTACAGAACTTGACTCATGCACACTCATCAAGCAGACATACTTTAATACAGGCTCTATTTTTTTTTTCCCAAATGACTTCGTACCTAAACAGCACTAGAAATACTACTGCATACATAGCCACTTGTAAAAAAAGCATTATGTATTCAATTCTCATCATAACAAAAAGGAAAGACTACTGCAGTGAAGGAAGAAACAGCACAGAACATCTCAAGTTGTAAAGGACCCATAAGGATCAAGTTCAACTCCCTTCTCCTCACAGCACTAGCTAAAACTAAACCCTATGACTCAGAGCATCATCTAGATGCTCCTTGAGCTCTTGACAGGCTTGATGCTGCGACCACTTCCTCAGGGACCCTGTTCCAGTAACCCTCTCAATGAAGAGCCTTTTCCTAATGTCCACTCAACTTCCCCTGATGCAGCACCATTCCACTCCCCCATGACCCAAGTAATCTGATGCTCAAATTATCACCTCTACCTTTGATAGTTGCTGCAGGTGTCCCAGTTCCACGAAGAACTCTTTTTTTTCCACCATTAGGACTGCAGATAGGTACAAAGGCTATGGAAGCCTGTAAGAAAGGATCCCAAACAACCAGAATGAATAGCTACCTCTTTTTTGGGAACTTTTTACATACCAGCAAAACAAATAGCATTTGGCGAACAATAGTCTCCACAGGTATGGCTCTCTGTTAAAAGGGGCTGCTTCACCACAGGAAGCTGTCATGACTCCAAAAGGTTATTAAGTGCTTAGAGTTTAAGATGCGAAATCATCTTGAAAATTTATCTGTCAATAAAGGGTCTATAATGTTGATTCTCTCAGCATTTTTTGAATACAGTTTATGAGCAGCAGTCATATTGACAAATACAGTTTTAAAGGCCTGGAAAAATGCCCTGTGGAATTTCAATCACACCAAAATAATATACAAAGCTATTACAAAAAATAAATAGGCAATTTCATCTCATGAAGCAGTTCCTTGTGCCTAGCAAGTTGATTTTTTTCCCTCAGTATTCACTTTGGAGTCCTCCATACCTGGTCACAGCCATGAAGGTTTACTTGGAGGACAGAAAGGTACAACTAAGCTGCTTTCTGCCATCTCCTGCTTTGGCATTTAACAGTTGACAGTTTAACACTGGACATGAGAAAACCACTGCATGACTGGAAAGAGTCATTCATTGTTTAGTGAACATCTCAGTGGCAATTTGAACTTGGAGATTTTTCAAGACCTCTTCTGTTTTGTTGGGTTCTTTTAATACCAAGGATGCTGATCCGTTGTTTATCCTTCCAGCTTCCTGGCAATGACCCGTAATCTTGTAACCACAAACTATGATTACTGTTACTTCCTCCTAGCACAACTCTTCTAAAAGCGCTTATCAGTTCACAGCAGCTGGCTCAGAAGGTACAGCTGGCTGCCCTCTTCACTGTCCACACCCCAAATTATTCATGATGTATGTGTCAGCATATGCTACATGGTAACTTCTCTTCAAAAATTGAGACTGACAACTTTGAGCTCTCCCCCTTCACTTTTTTCCCCCCCACACGTGCACTCTAGATTCTGAGTTCTCATATATGACAGTTCTTCCACCTAGACACATCTTAACTTAAAAACTTAAGAGGTTCTTAACCCATTTGTTTCAGTATTTTTACAAGCTCTCCTCCCAAATAGAACCACTGCAGCAATTAATAAAAGATTCTTTTTTACCTTCCTCCTTTGCCCTTTCTTCATGCTTTGCACCTCAAGCAGCATTACCTGCACTAGCAATTGCATAAAATACTGGCTCATAATTTAGAAGCCATCAGAGCCTCCAGGCACTGCCTAGCTACACTATCTGAAAGAGATTCCCCATCAGAATAGGGAAGACAGCAAAAAGAAGCCATATTTAGCAGGGAGATATATGTGCAATAAACAGGCAAAAAGTAGTTCAGGTCTCCAAAGGGTGGAGACAAACATTGCTGGATGGCTGTGGAAAAGAAAACAAAGTTAGGAGGGCTGATTGGTCAACTCTTTCTGTATCAGGGCTCCTGCCCTGTGAACCAGAGATATTCCAGCTTCACCTAAGCAGCAAAAGGCAACTTCCCTCCCTTTTTTTTTTCCTTCTTATTCTTTGTCTGTAAAGGACAGCATAATGTGTGTGGCCAGTAAGATGCCACATCAGCCATGTTAAAAGAAAAACAACAATAAAAAAAAAACCTTCAAGGAAATAGCTTTACATCCAAAAGCTTGAAGGTAACTTGTCAACAGCTTTCCACAAGCCTGTCCTTTCATGTTTTCATTCTGAAAAGTTGGAATATTTTTCCACATCAGTCGTATCAGTATCAGAAAGAATATTACATACAAGAATATGCTTCAGTCCAGGTTACCTGCATTTCCTTAAAGCTTGAGTTTTCTCGTATTGTTTATGATTAATCCAAACAATGTATTTTTACTTCTTCCCCAGTCTGTAAATAAAAAGTTAAGGCTATGAAAATTCACATCCTTTGCACTGAAATAGTAATTCTGAGTGTGAAGTGCAGCACACATGAAGCAGGAGTTGAAAAAAGCCTAGCTAAATTAAGTAACAGCCACCAACCTACCTCTGCTCTAATTCAATTGCTTGCGATGGTGCAATGATACCTTGAAGTGTGGCTTTCAGTGAATTCAGACTGGATTCTCAGGAAGCATAAACCATTACGTAAACAAGATTTATAGATGCTCTCATGAAATACAACCCAAATTGTAAAAACATGAAGAGCTGTTAGTACGCTCAAGAGAATCAAGGGGTCATGATTCATTTATACAACAAAGTTCTACCTTTTAGGCTGGTTAGCCTCACTATCTGCACTTGTCCCATGGCAGCTCATTACTGAGCTTAGAAATCATTCCCAAGCAAACCGTGAACTCCCAAGCCAGAAGACTTTTATACTACAAAAACTGGGGTCACAGGAAGCTTATAGTACTACACGTTGTATGTGCTTAACTGTACACTTTGGCTTATACGCTTCAGTTAACACCTCTTTGTAGACAAGCTATGAGAAGCTCTGTTCGTTATATAGTACTACTACTTATCAATATAAAACTCCCATCTTCTGAGTGCATGAAAACCCCTTCACTATTTATGCAAAGCTAGCTGTACGAAGTACCCTAACCACGTAGAAACTGCTGTATCCCAAAGATTTTAGAGCGTTACTACTACATTAAGAGAATGCCATAATAGTTTGCAAAATAAGCTTATGCAAAGCCACGTTCATTCTCTTCTGGGACCTTGTATTTATTTCTACTACACATAACAGGAGACTTGCAGAAGCACACAGTGGCCTAACAGAAACTAGCGGCACGCTGCCTTTATAGGCTTACATTGTAAGATTTTCTACTCATTATAGCATCACTGAAGCAAGAAAACCTTCTCCAAACATCACACATCTCATATACACCTGTTTCAGTTGAATTGGCTGATGTGTTTCCATATGGTTTATACGCTCTGGCCTTTAAAAAAAAAACAACCAAAAACAAAAAACCAAAAACCCCAGAGCTTGCATTGTTCAGCACTGTGGTTTTTAATAGCAATCTCCTGAAACTTTACGGAATTAAATCCTCACTGGAGAAAAATGGAATAAAAGGTGGAGCAGAACACCACAGGTATACAAAAGCCAAACAAAACACACTAATAGAACACTAAACCCAGTAAAATTCTTACTTCAGAGTTTGTCAGGCACATATCTCAGACCAGACAGATATGCTTAAGAGGTGGAAAACTTTAAGGGACCTCTTAAAGACATGGTGACTGAACATGAACATTACTGTCCAAAGCCTAAATTCAACCCTTCAGCCAGCACTAACCCATTCTATAAAAGGATGTGTCAGTGTCACATTCCAAAAGTTGTCTTGTTCCCTACGTTTGTTACCTGAGAACTCCTCAGTTGCTAACAATTCTTTCCTCAATGCTCTTCTGAGTACAGACACAAAATCTATTCCCTTATCGAGATCCATTCCCGAATAAAGAGCATTTCAAGCCTTGCAAGAGGAAAAAGAATAAAATAATGGTTAAATACAACCTTCAACTTTTTAAGATATTTGTTAATTAAATTTTCTGCTTTCACTGTCAAAGCAGAATGAATAGCATGGTAAAGCATTTGTAAACCTTGTTTTAGCAAGAGTATCCTTCCCCAAAGAATGCCTAGCTTCATACTCAGCAGCGGTCTTGCCCAGAGCTATGATGTATTTACCTTCACAAATTTGTCAGGAGGATGGGGTTAGACTCACACTAAACTGTGTATACAAGGTTGCAAACTGCAGTTCCTTACTTAGATAAGAGGATTTAAATTGCATGTTCAGTAAAATGTGTTCCAGAAAATTCCCTTTGGGGAAAAAAAAAAAGAGACAAGACAGGACTCATGACTATATGAACAGTTTCTTTTTAGACTTGCATCAAATATTGAGAGATAAGAACTGCTGAGGCTTACCTGGCCAGAGGGGAAAAAAGTAGGCTTGATTTAGAAAGAAGCACAGGCTTCTCTTTTCCTCAGCATAGATGAAACTATCATACTCATAGTCTATCAAGTGTTTTCTGAGCTAACAACATCACCACTTCAGCAGCTCTTCAAGAACACAGGAAACAGCTTAAATGTGCATTCTCTCTGATGAATCAGGACATCACATCAAAGAGACTAAACTTGAGTCAAAATTCACATCCCAGATAAAGGTAAAAATATTGCCACAACCCCAGTATGCCAAAGCAGCTGGTGCCAAACCAGCCACCCAGCTCTCCAGCTCCCATTCCTCCCATGCTGACAAAGTAGTATCACCATCTTCTAAATAACTGATTGCCATACTCTGCCCACATGAAGCCTGTGATGGGACAACATACAGATAATATGAAGGTGAATCAAACTGAGGCAAAAGCCAGAACTACCTAGATGGCTTGCAAAGACCACGATTCTTAAGTACAGAGGTTGAACTTTCTGCTTGAAGCTCCTGAAGGGAACCGATCTCAACAGTAACCATTTAAAGAGAGCTGCCTACTCTCCAGAGTCAACCAGGTACAAGCCCCAGATCAAAAATCACATTAAAGCTGTTGAAAAACGTTCTGATCAACATCATGTGTCTCCTGATGACGCTTCCTTCCCTGATAAACTAAAAACTGTCACTGTTTGAAGAAGATACTGAATTCTCACCAACATTTCTCAAAGATGGGGTGTGTTGGGGGGGGGGGGGGGGTTGTGTGTATCTCTGTGTGTGTAGAAAGAATAACGCTATTTTGGACAAACAGGGATGTTTACCAGACATCCTTAAAATATTCTAAGTATTAGACTACACAGAGCTATCCTAGCAAACTTGCTGTTTCATTTCTGGCATGTATCATCGTAAAGATTATGCTTGCCACTGCTTCTAACCTGAGACAGAAAGCTGCTCTAGAAATAGCCCCAGCAGTTACTGCTGCTCACCCAGAAGCTACTAGTTTTCTCGCAACAACTGAATCATATTAAACAACTTGCATCACCCCACTGCAGGACAAACCCAACCCCTGGCAACTTTGAACTACCCCTGCAGAAGACCAAGTGCTAGAAGACCCAAGTTACAGGCACTGGCTAAACAATCACAACCATCCAACTTGCAAACTCTTCTATACACACCTGCAAAAGCACATGTCCACACTCCACTATTCTTTGACAGGCTAACCTGGACACTTACAATGATGATTTACCAGCTATCTCACCCCAGGTTATTTTGAAGCCAGCTGGTTTTACGCTAGGCTAAAACCAACAGCAATGCATTTCTGCTTCACAGTAACGGGCACCTGGTCTCTACCTTGCATAGATTCTCTCCACATCATACATTTACTGAGTTTTATTACCTGAGATACCACGCTTTCTCTGCACTGCCCCTGCACCGCTGAAAATATGTAAGCCCTCAGCCTTGTACTGAAAATGTACTAGTCATAATTCCAACTACTTTTTAGATATGCAACAATTGCTATCAAGACCTGAATCCAACAGTTCTCTAATTTATGCCCATTTTATATTTATATTGAAGGCACTGGAGTAAAATAGCATCCATTCAGTGACACCAAGAACAAATCATTCCTCTGAGTAGCAGTTTTTTGGTTTTCAGGCTTGAGGGGAATAGTGTAATCTGTGTTCTAGTGAAACTTTTATACCTTTCCCTTATTGGTCATGGATTGATTATCTCATTCTATTGCTCTAGTGCTACATGAAAACTAAGCTTAAACTACACCCAAACAAGGAAAAAACAATTTAGATTATTTTGTTTTGGACATCTATAAACACAGCAAGAAATCTTCAGCTGAATTCTAAATTTCTACTATGCTTTAAATTTATTAGCAGACTGAAGATTACTTCTGAGCCACTAGCCTCATCGGATGGACCATCTACTTTAGATGATAATGTCTGTAAGAATTTGTAATAAAAAGCTAGAGAACAATGGAGGAGACACCGCAGACAAGAGCACAATAAAAAAGTTATTCTGAACATTTCTGTTTGCGAATGCTTAAACTATGAAGTTATCTGTTAAACAATGTCAGATCCTTCTAGCACAAGCAATTATCAAATCTAACATGGGACTGGTATAGTACATCCCACACCTATATACTAGCTAGTTGTCTTTTTTCATCCCTTCCCTGACTGCAGCTCCTTGCCCCCACAGCAATCAGACCTCACTGCTGCGGTCTGCTTAAAGCCAGACTCTTCAGAGTTGGATTTTATATAAAGTTTCTAGATGCTATGCACAGTGCAACAGAGTGGAATGCATTTATACTCACATGTAATAGTTTGTCAAATTCAAACCCTATTTAAATACAGAAATAATAAAAAAAAAATCCAGAAACACCACTGAAGTCTGTCTCCTTGTTTGCTAAGTATCTGTGCTTGATACTTTGTTCTCTATAAATACTCAAAATCCATTTAAAAAATACTTGTTCAATCCAAGAATTTTAGGATGGAGCTGGCACTGTGTTCTGAAGCTACTACAACAGTTATCTTGAAGGAAGTCTTTTAACAGAGTTACACAAGACAACTCACTCCAGTTTTCCAAAACCACCTTTATTCACATGAAGTTCAAACTGAAACTGCCCCCCTCCCCCGCCACCATTTCCACAGCAATAAAGACCTGTTATGTACTACTTAGACTATCTGTGGTTTCAGTGGATAGATTACTCCTTAAGGTAATCACTAATTAACCTTTTTGTTTTGGTAAAAGTTCTTTAATTCTTTCATTATCTCCCTGTTAGTTCTTGCTAACCAGCTCTTCCCCTTAACCCCCCTGCCTAAAAGTGAGAGCAAAGAGAACTTCTACAGGAAGCCTGCATGAGACAATACCGAGACTGCTTCAAGGACAAAACACCTGCCAGTTCCCACTTCACTAAGTGATTTTAAGTCTCAGCATGACCTCTGGCATGCATATATAGCACCTACAATTTGTTCATCAAAATACAAACTTTCTAAATACAGAAAATGATCACAGAAGGGCCATTACAGATGTACAGGAGAAATACACAGCAGTCCTAACAAGATTTCTGTCTTCTGTGCAATATTTTACTATTTTCTCCTTCCCCGACCCTCCCTCATCCACACATCTGAGTTTGATAAAGCTTGGTGCCTTACATCTTACCAAACCTCTTCCTAGTTGACCCCCTAAGCGATTTCAGTGGCTATGGCTCCAAGATAAAGTAATAATCATCAAATTAACACAATTACCAAAATGGTGAGAGCAACATGTAAGCTTAGAAATATAAATTTCTACCTCAGATGTAATGCTGCTGGTAGCTGGATTTTATGTATATCCAACTTTCCAGCAAAACAGTGTTAAGCAAAAAATCTTTGGTTAGCAAAGCAGAAATACTGCATGAACTACAACTTCATCAACAAATTCCAGAACATCACTTCCATATGCTGTTCAAGAGCCCAAGTTTCTAAATTTCAAGCCAACTACCTTTAAGTAAGTTCACTTTCATAGTTTAGAACCAGAACAAACCATGTCCAAACTACACATTCAAATTTTTATAAAAATTAAGGTTTAACATTTATTTTACATCTAGCTTTCCACATCCATGTGGGGACAAGGAATCAGAATGTACATAACTATAAGCAGTGCAAAAGTGGTGCCAGTGCGAAGTCACAGATGCACAATAAAGTGATAGTACAAGACTAGAGAAAATGAGAGGCTATGGATGTTAAGAATGGAGACAAAAAAAATCAAAGGAAAAATATGAAGGAAAAGGGCAGGAAAGAGAAGAGCCAGATGTTTCATTTAATGCCCTTGTAGCTGCAAAGATAAACTAATGGCACAAGACAATGTTTCTTGTAGAACAAAAATCCAATAGCAATGAGTCTTTATTCACGTTTAGTCACCTGACATGAGGAAAAGTGTCTGTTGCATTAAAATAGTCATCAATGTAAATGGCAGCATGGCTGAACAAGTCCTTTTCAATGGTAACGAACATCCCACATAGTAAAGTCACTTCAACACAGCCTCATGACAATTCCCACATCAAAACAGTACTTTATTTTATATTTTTTTGCCTCATCATTACTCCTACATTAAGATCTTTCAGCTGTCAAGTGTACAAGGTGAAGAAAAAGGTTCTCAGTCAGCAAACACAGGTGCATCAGGACGTATCTCCACAATGCACCACTTCAGATCTGCTGGGTCCCAAGTCCATCCTTGAACGCTGGGCTCCCAGCACCACGTGTAGCACACTACTAAGGCTACACTACTATGTTAGCTTATTAATTCTGTATACATCAGGCCGAACAATGTGTCAACCTGCAACAGACTGAGCATTATAACTGAAAATGGCAAAAGATTCACTCTATTGAACTTTACATCATTATTTGATGTTCAACAATGAGGCAAATCCCAACAGTATATACAAAAACCAGCTTTGCTTTTACAAAAGATTTTGTTTCCCATATTGATTAATCCAGGCAGCTAACTCATTGGTTTATGCAACTTTATTGAAGAAAATAAATCAATTACTAGTAGAGCTATTAGTTGATCACTCATCCATTGACAACTTGCATCATTTATTCAGTGCTATATTAAACAGTGTTTTGGAAGACAGATTAACTAATAGCTCCAAGCCTCCTAACAAAATTTAAATGAATTACAAAAATGTTCTTAGACCCTATTTTGGAATACAAGGGATGTTTGACTTCCAATTTCCATTCTCTGTAAAACAAGAACTGGTCATTCCTTTATTGACATGCATAAGATACATCACATTTTCTGTTCTGCTGATGCTATAGATTCAGTACCAATTCTCCAGACACATCAGTTATGAGCAAAAGTGTATAATAAAACCTCAGTTCTCTAACACTGGAAGGTTTGGAACAAGATGGATGTTGCTACAGCAATGTTACTTCTTTGATGGGAGAAAACTGAACATCCATCTCCCCTCCCCCCTTCAGGTGATATCTTCAGTATCTGTTAGAGCAGTGAGGAATGTTTATTTGCTTTTAATCTCATAACCAAGTTAGAATGAAGACATTGGCCACATAATACACATGCTCCATTAAAAAAAAATCTGAATCTTGGGCAATTGTTCTTGTGTAACTACTTTACAGATTCTAAAAGCAGTTATTGTCCAAAGCTGGAAGAACTAAAGTCTTCTCAGATGAGCATGTGCATGAATGGAAGGAGGTAAACAAAAAATAAAAAAAAGATGAGGTCTGATAGGGGAGCAGCCGGATAAGAAAATCAAAAAAGGAACAGTAATTTAAAGTTTATTCCAGCTATAATGCAGGTTATTCTGACTTTAAGGTAGCATCACATGGCATACTTCTGAGTCCATTCCCGAGATATTCTGTTATACCTGCAAAGACAGACAGGAATTGAATTAGTGTCAGCATGAAAATGACAATTTCCTGAAGAGTCAGTGATGAAGTAGCACTTTACCCTATCTCCCTGTTCTCTTCATACTAAGTCTCTTTAGACACTATGAGATGTTTAAACTGAAAAAAAATGAACAAATCTTTCCCTAGACTAACTAGGATGTTCTCTTAATTTATATGAAATGCTTCGAGTTCAAGACAAGCAGATTTGCTTGAAATTTGTTGTGAAAAAAACTACTGAAGGGGGGATAGAGACTACCTGGGGTGGGGAGGCAAGGGGAGCATTTTGTTTAAATATTGTCCTTAGGTAAAGATTACAGAGTATTACATGCCGTAAGTAAAGATTACTTGGTTAATATCGTCACTGGATACAGAATGTCAAATTTCCCTTTTTGGGGTAAAACCACCACTCTTTCCACTTGAATATACTGTTCAAACAATTTTAAAAAAGGACATTACCATAATATTTAGGTACATTACTTCCACAGGAATTGAGCTGACAATTAGTTTATACTTAACTCCATGCTTGTCAGTAAGAAGTTAATTTTCAACTATACAAGCAGAACATAAACCCTGTATGTTTTCCTACTTTGTATGTAGAGCAGAGAGACACTGCTGAATAATAGAAAGTTGAAATATGGATTCTAAATTTGCTATGCACGAGGTTTCACTACAGGCAACACTTTTAAGGAAATTCTGACCAAGTCTCAGTGAATACTCACCACAACAAGTTGACTCAAAACTCAGTAATTATTTCTTTTTTTTTTTTGCCATGCAAGAGCAGTATCTGTGAGAAATAGTGACTAGCCAATACATTTCACACTAGCCACAGATCAAGCTGTTAAATATCCAGGTTCAGTTACTGGTGCATCCATTATCTGTTAGTTAATCCAGTGCCTTAGAGCATGCAGCACCCAAGTGCTGACAAGTTTCCAATTTGTTAAATGCACCATAATGTGCAGATATTCTTACCCTACAGCATAGCGTATTTCTCTGTCCATTCTCTTGCTAACCTATTGTACCTAATTGGACAAGTATATTTAGCATTAAAATATATATATAAAAACAAACAGTCTACTTCATAGAATTCTATCTGTGTAAAATGTTAGAACGTGTAAGGAAAAATGATGTTTCAACACAGATAGGAAAAAAGGCTTTTTAAACTTTTTTGAGGGGAAAAACAAAGTTAAAAGCCAAGTTGCTACCCAAAAGCAAGCACCACAATAACAAAAGCAATCTCTTCCTCAATACGAAGGCCTAATGATATTCCGTTTGTGCATGGTAAGCAAAAAAATCGGGCAATACATACTTTAAAATAACTGCTATGCATGACACAGACACTTTGAATATACTAAACCCCTTTGATTTTAAATTATGCACTACTAAGAATAGGTACTTCTTTGACACACAAGTTCTCTCCATCCCAGATTTTAACAAAAGGCTCACTTAACACGACTGTTGTCTGAAAATACTCTCTTACAAACTTCGCTACAATATTAAGTCTTATGCAACTCTGTACTTACTTGTCTCTGTCTGTTTTATAGATACGTGCAATCTCTGGCACTAGTGGGTCATCTGGATTTGGATCACATAACAGTGAACAAATGGATAAGAGAACTATAAAAAAAAAAAAGGAGAATTCTCAACAGCGAAACAGGAGCAACAATCCCTGAAATGATGGAGCATGGACCTTTGCTTCAGCACATCAGCTCAGGAGAGAATCTAAAAAGCCTTTTCCCAAAATATATATTTATGACCAAAATAAATTTGTAACCCACTCTAAATAAGAAGCCTAAAATGATTTATAAGTTTGTTAAGATCAGTACTTCCTACTTCCCAATACTTACAGCTGTCTGTAAGCACACAAGAGAACAGCACTGTTGTCCCCTGCACTATGACACAACACAGCAGCCAACAAAAGCATGTTATTATGTATTATGATGACCAACATATTCCATGGTTTTAATGACTAGACCCAGAAATTCTTCAAATTTTATTTTTTAAAAATCAGACTGAATTCATTTTCTGTTGAGGTAGCAATACCCAGCCTGGACAGATAAAACCAGGCGTAAGCTGTAAAATAAAGGAGCAACGCTCTTGGTAAGGCAGCTGTGAGGATTTCATCCTCTAGTCTCACAACAGCTTTGAAAGAAAAACAATAGTGAAAGCATTAAAATGTAGGGAATCCACATTCTAATCACAAGCCTACTACTTGGACAGGCAGGAATTACAAGCTGCATAGACAAAGGAGCACTTTGATAGATCTTCTGATGACACAGTGACCACTGGCTTTGAGGCAAAACAAAATCTGACTGTGAAAATATTTGAGAATTAACTGTTCTTTACTGTAGTGCAGCAAGGAAAGCTACAAAGCTTCTACTGCAGCACAACCTCAATTTATCCTGAAGTAGACTCAGTAAGCTTAGTTCGTGAAATACTGTAAAATACAGTGCCAGTGCACAGTGGTAGAAAGCAACATGTATCAATAACCACTTTCTTTTATTTACCTACCACAGAGATTCAACAATGTAACTCCACAAGTAACTCTAGACAGATTCAGTCAAAAAATACTACGCAGATTTTGTTATTAAAAACTGACTTAAAATTAACATGCAAGTGTCTGTCTAGAAGGACAGCTGCACACAAGCAGTTTCTCAGCCTTAGCTCAAATACAGCACTATTGGCCTGTTTCAATGCTAATGCTGGCAGACTCCTCTGGGACCAAGTTCGTGTGCTCTGCTAAGAATACTGAAGCAAATGGCCAGACAAGCCCTTAAACAGCCAGGTGGCAGAAGATGTTAGAAAAAAAAAAATCCATAAAAAAAACCAGGAAGATTAAATTTTCAAACTAGCAAAACACAGGCTAGAATGAGTAAGGGGAACTGAGACAGGTGAGAACAAGAAAAACAAAGCTAAAAGCACAGTATTCAACTCAAGATGGAAACATTCTTCCTTCCAAAAAGTTACCTTTAGAAATAGTTAAAGCAGGAGACCACTGTGATCTTAGAATATCAAGACAAATGCTGCCATTACTGTTAATATTTGGATGATAGATTCTTGTTGTAAATGCAACCTGCAAAAAAGAAAAAAGGGAAAAAAGAAGAGAGTGGATTTCGGTCTATGACGACAATGATGTCACCCTTTCTTCTCCATCAAACTATTTATTAGTCAACTCAAAAAGAAAAGGATTAAGCAGTTAAACTGCATCAAATTTATGGAAATGCACCCAAGCCGCAACCTCTCTGCTTCCAATTACCAGGCACTCTACTTCAAACAGAGAGAGTGCAAGCATGAGGGGCTGTGTTTTAATCACAAGTACCTGCATTGCAATGAAGACGCTCAACAGAAGTGCCTGAACCACAGTAACACTGCTATCACAGAGCTGTAGAACTTCAAACATTGGGGTCACTCCAAGTGTGCACTTTCATATCGACTAAAAATTGGAGGACAATGCTAGTAGCTGATAAAGCCACCAAAAACCACATTTCACAATTACTGCCAAATTCTAACAGATAACATCTTCACTGATTCTAGGCAGTCAGCAAGTTAACCCCTATCCACAGGGTCACACTCCTATAGACCAACCCAAACAGCCACACTGTAATATTTGACAGCCCTCTTGCCAAGAATTCTATTGTAGTAATGCAAAACTAACGAGCTTTCCTATCAATTAAGAAAAACAGAAATAAGACCCAAGATCATTTTAAGTGTTCTGTTTTTTCAGCTGGGATAGAGTTAATTTTCACGAGGAGCTGGGAGGACACACAGCCAGTACAGCTGACCCAAGCTAGCCAAAAGGATATTCCATACCATTAAACATCATGCTCAGTATATAAACTAGTGAGGGGAGCTGGACAGGAAGGAAGGATACAGCTAATGGGCTGGGCACAGAGTTCTAGACAGCAAGCAAATTGCATTGTGTATCACGAATTTCATATATTCTTTCATTTGTACTGTTGTTATTTTCCTCCCCCTTTGCTGACCCAGTAAACCATCCTTACCCCAAACCCACAAGTTTTACCTTTTTCTTTTGATTCCCTCCCCATCCCATTGGGAGGAAGGGAGGGGAGTGAGCAAGTGGTCACATGGTGCTTAGTTGCCAGCTGGGGCTAAACCACAACACCAAGACACTCAAAATTCACATATATAAATTTGCTCCTGAAATACATACTGACACACCCATTCTCTTGTGGTACTCAGAGACAGCCATCTAACACACTCTAAGAATGCATGAAAAGCAGCAAGAACATAACAGTATTACACCACAGATGCCAACAATTTCTGTCCCAATTTCCATGGTTCTTTAAAGAACAGTAATTTCACGAACGAGAAAGCATACTTACCTTAGGTGGTTTGAAAGGGTAGTCTGTAGGAAAGTGAATTGTCAAGAAGAATACACCACCCTGATATGGACTGTCATTCTGTCAAAGCAAACAAATAATTCTCTTATTATCTTGAGGACTAAGTATCACTGAAGATTTTTAAATAAACTAAGGAGAGGAAATTTGTTTAAATGGCAGAACTGTTTAACCTACCAATACAAGAGAGGTGCAGTTAAAATTAAATTACTACTCCCTAAGGTAAGTGATACAGAACACATGCAGGTCACTTTTTGTATGGACCTCTCCAAGCTAACAGTTCATGGAGAACAGCCTCTCTGACAATAAATCCACTCAGAAGAATGTGACAAAAGCGTCCAAATGCCTCTGAGACAGCTCCAAGACACGATGTTAACAGAGCAGGGGTCCTGTCCAGCACAAAACCCACAAGTTCTGTGTTTGAAGTTTATCTGTCACAACCACACAAATTTACAGTGCCCCATTCCCTCCTAAGTTTTGTCTTTGGCTTAGGCATTGCTCAGCCCTGCAGAAAACCTAGAAATACCCAGCTAATTCCTTGTCTCTTGAAAGAACCCCCCCAAACCCATCAAGTTACAGTGAATTTCTAATACAGAAAGGAAGGAAGAATTTCCCTTTAACCTAGCATGGAAGAGCATTTTACATTTCCCCGCTCCAAGGAGCCAATTACAGGGATAATTTATTCAGGCATTAACTACGAACAGTAAAACAACACATGGAACTAAAAAAGCTGATCGCACAGAATAAATGGAGTGACTAAACAAAGATCACATAAGTTACCAGTTACAAAAAGAAATATGTAAGAAGTTTTTACTTGAAACTACAACTGAATTTGAAGCTAATAATTTCATTGTTTAACCTGAAGACTACAAGGCTTTTAATGCTAGGGAAGATGAATTTGTGGCAGAGTATGCTTCTGAATTATTTGTAAATTCATTTTTTCATAGCAATTGCACGAACATTTCACCAGTGTTGTAATAAATATACATGTCTTCATTAGATAAATACCAGAAAATGAAATTCTGCAACACAAAACAAGGACTCAAACCTGAAACCAAATACCCTATCCAATCTCTGCTGAAAACCTAGTAATCAAGATATAACCTCTTGTATTTAGTCAATAAATGTTATGTGAAAGAACTAGAAAGCAACCATTCTACTGCACACATTGTGGACATACATTTTAGCAGTCATAGAAACCCCTCTTAGAATGTATTCAACCAATGCAGCTCTCTTACATCCATTTAAGAGAATCCCAGCCTATATAATAGTGTATAGCAATAGATAGAAGACCAGGTGATTAGTTCTACAACCCTCATATCTTATTACAGGCACTAAGCAACAACACAGGAGCACCAGAACTACTACCACACTTCTGTCAGGATACTGCCCAATCCTGAAAGAGGAACATAGATCTTTTGACACAAAAAAAAACATAAAGGAGAGGAAAAAAAAAAGGAGCTGTACATTATTAAACCAGAACGGGAAGCTAAAAGGAATAAACCCAATTTAAATTCAACTGGTATTTAATACCTTATGACCACACTGACAGCAGCCACATAAAAACATACTCAATATAGTGCAGAACGTTCCTTTCTGTTTAAGCCTGAATATAGCTGTTAGGCAATTTTCTCTTTTTTGAGGAACCTAGTTACAATCAATGAGTAACAGAAACCCATTTTTCCAGTCAGGTGAACCTCTAATAAGCACATTTTTCCATAGCAATCTCCTAAAAACCCACACTTGTAGCCATATATGGAGTCAGGGCAATTCAACATCACTGGTATTTCATTCCTACTCTACAGCCTCTCCAGAAGCGTCTACTGGCATCCAATATTTGTCTCAAATTGCAATAGGTTTTGTTTTCTAAATACAGATAATCAGCCCAGAACTCCAGATGTCAAGTCTCTGCAGGTTAGGAAAAAGTCACACTCAGATTTCAGATGCTTAATGAACATTTAGCACAGACATTCTTCCCTCCAGTCATAAATGGAACCTCACATTTCAGCGACTTTTTTCCCCTTCTATTCTTAAAAGTGTTCAAGATCTCAGTACGCAACACCAGACCAGGTATAGATTCCTTGTTGTTCCAAGATCCACACAAAAGCATTCCAACTAATTCCTCGGACACATCAACTCCCAGTACTAGTTCATGCTAGGTTCAAACTTTTCCTAAAGTTAAATGCAAACAGAATTTCTAGGTGAGTTACAATGCTTAATGTTCCCACAGAAATAATTTCAGATGAACTACATATCCTCATAAAACACTCCAGCAATAAAATAAAAATAATAATCAGACTGACTGTAAGGTATACCTCTGTAACTAAAGTCTGGTAAGAGGAATTTAAAAAGGCACCACCACATCCCACCCCACCTCCCCCAGTTTCCTCCTGAATAAGAGCTACTAGTTCAGTATTACGTCACAAGAATTAGAATACTTACGGGTCCCATAATTGTGGCTTGCCAATGAAACACTACAAAAGAAAAACTCGGCATTATTATCTATGCATGATATGCTTTGAGTTAGCAGTGCAAATCATAAAACTTAGGGTTACTCACTGTCATCTCCAACGGGACCTGCTGAACACTGTGCTGGAGGATCACGGGCTAAGTCACTAAGTTCCTTTAGGGAAAAAAGAACAAACATGTCTGATCAGAAAAGGAATGCTAATGAACTCAGTCATTTTCACTTCATGTTCAGTGAATTTTTAAAAGTTTTTCCATATACATACACAGAAGAATGTGCAGTAACAGTTATTAGAACAACCAGATCTGTACCATAAACATCTTTTTAAAGGTCAAGGAACACCAAAACCAGCTACAAAGGTAAACAGCTACAGTGACTGTGCTTTTCCAAGTAAGACTTTTCCAAGTATCTCTACGGTAAAGACAGCCCTGCTGACAAAAGGAAAGAAGAGCAGAACAGAGCCTTAAGTGAACAAAGTATAACCCCTTTCTGATCAATACTCTCAAGGATTCAGTCTTCGCTTGAGAAGCCTGAAGTGGAAAGAGAAAGCTATTGATGAGTCTTCATGAAACAGAAAGCACCATGCATGTAACATCTAATATTAAAATGAAAACCAGAAAGAAAACACAGAAACTCAATTTCATTTTCCCCACTACCCCTAGGAGGGATATCTTGCATAGATTAAAGTAGACATAAAAATGAAAGAGGCTGACATGTACTGGAATTAGGCAAAATATTTGCATTTCTTATTTTAAACTTCACATTTAAGACAAGTATGCCTTTAAAATTCTGAATAGCTGAGCTACAGAAACAGTTCCCCCCATCTCCATTACAGTGGTAATGAAACCAGAAACTGCCGATGGAGGGCTCCTTGTGTGTGGCATGAAGACTGCTGTGATGAATCAAAGCAACTCAGCATTCATTTGTTTAAACACTCCACAAGTTACTTGCTTGGACAGTGTCCTTTAAAATTAAATTTATACTTTCAGTTAAAGTATGTAACAGATACCTTCCCTCTTCCTTGCTTTCTTTTGAATCTAAAAATGGCTTCAGGAGCTTCTATAAATCTGCACTTGTCAAGGCATCTAGAAGTCATGAGAAAAGGGAAAACCTTCAGTCCTGCTCCCATATATTAACAGTTGCACACAAGTTACTTCGCTACAAGTTCATACAAGCCATTAGAACAAGAATTTTCCATTACTTTGTCAGAAGAAACCCAGGCATATCTCCTATGCTGGAAACACATGCACATTTGGGCCAGACAGCTAACTGTTTTGCCTGGGAATATCCTCATGTACATCCTTTAAGTTTCACACTTGATATAAAATTAGTAATTGTAAGACAAAAATTACAAGGGGAAAAAAACTATGTTCCCTTGTCCTGGCTCTGGCCAGGACAGAGTTAATTTAAACAGCTTGTTCTTTGTTAAGATGATAGTTCCCACAAGCTCAGAGAAACTAACACTACCTTCAATATTTAGAAGGTCCTACCTTCCAAGAAACTTGACCAAAACCCACACTGAAAAAAAAACCAACCCAACCACCAAAAGACCAAGAAAGTTTAGCCCACTATTTCCCCTCCCTTCGGATCCTAATTCTGACGAACTTTCCAATTAACCAGATTTCAGTTATGCACTGGAATCAGACTTTTCTAAAATGGAATTGTGTCAGTTTTGATAAGCAATGGCACAATGAAGATAATTTCACAGCCGCTGTTATTTAGAAGCATGGGCAACAGCTCTTTCCAGATCAGCACTGTAAATCCATTTAGAACGTATTTCTCTACACTCCCCAGTTATTGTTGGGGTCCCTCTGACAGACTTATTTCTGCCATGAAATACCACTTATTAGATCCATATGTTGTTCAGCACCCTCCAGAAAAATTTCCTACGTCAAATTTTTATTTTCCATATAATGGCAAACAAGAAATGTGAAACAACATTCATGCAGAAGGCTATCCTAATTTTCAGAATGAGTTGTTTTGGGGTTTTTTTTTCCCATTACCAGAACATGCTGTTTGTTAAATCAGGCTTGTTTATCCTCTACCATTTATCAACCATTTCCAACACCATAGAGAAAAAAAACCCACCCCGTATTTTGTTCTTTAAAGTAAGTTGTAGCAACAGAATAAGCAGAAAGACACAAATGTTAGTATTTTAATATAGTAGTGTAATTATTACTGGATTATTTAATTAAGAACAACTATCAGATCCTTTTAAAAACAAACAAACAAAACAAACCAGCCTACAACTGTCCTATGGATGAAGAACTATGAAGAGGCCCTTCATGTAGTTTAAGGAAATTATAAAAATGAGTAGCATGAAGACAAGGTCAGGAAAACATCAGCATAAAGTGAGCTGTCAGAGGTACATGCATTAGATTAGAGAGCTCTTTGAAAAGTATTACTATTTTCAGAGAAGTAAGAAATCAGTACTCAAAGTAAAAATAAGGTATTTTAACACAGCAGGAAAATCACAGTTATCAATAATTTAACTAGGAATAGCAAATATAAGTAGGATTGCAAATGTAAAACAAGTAATAAATTTATTAAGTTCCAGTGAAAAACTTGTGCAAAAGCACCTTCAGTAATATTAAAAACAATTTACAAGATGAAACACATGGGTTTTAATATCCCAGACTCTGGTCATTTCAAAATACATGCCCATACAGAGTTACCCTTTTAACCACTTGAACTGCTCTAGAGAGCAAACAACCAGTTATTTTCATAAGCTAAAGGACTAAAAAGTTTTGTCTGGCCCAAAACTCCTCAGTAAAAAAACCACCCCAAACCCTAATTGTGCTAAACAAAGCAGTTCAAAGTACAGATAAGGTCAGAAACATGATACAACACTTAGCATTTCAACCACAGAGTGAGCAGTTTAACCTCTACATTCAGGCTGAAAAAAAAAGCTGAGGTGGCATACATTCTTGTATTCGCTTCTTTTGGGTACTACGGTCAGAAAAGGAAAGCTTGTAGCAGTGCTGTTTGCTTCAGCAGAGTGTGAGGTGGTGTGGGAAAACTCAGGACAAACATGAAACAAAACCTGGGCAAGCCTGCCTGGCCTGCGTAAAGTACCACCAGACCTCCTCTGAATCTCTGTCAAGTGCGTGGCACATCTACACGAAGGGAGGGAGGCTTTTCACAGTGTGGGAGTGGGAAGCCCTCTGCGTAACTTTAAAAAGTGCCTCCTCCTGAAAGTTGCAACTGCTGAATCCAAAAGGCAAACTGGAATAACTGGAAACTAAACAAGCAGAGGCACATGGGTCGTAGTATCTGGAGTGCAGTTGAAGCATTTAATTCAAGGAAAGGTAGCAGGGCTTTTTGCTTTGGTTTTAGGGCTTGGTTGTTGGGGTTTTTTTAAAAGCTTCTCACTCTGCAGCAGAAAGACAAACTGACCTTTCTTCTCAGCTCAGCAATCAAAAGCAACTATTTTGTAACTGGAAAATATTTAATAGGAAAAACATTTTTAACATCAAAAATAAGCTTCACCATTTCCATGAACCAATTAAAAAAATAATCAAAAAACCAGCTCATAATTGTTCCCCTGCTTTCATCCATTTCTCACCAAGAAGACAAAGGCCACATTAAGTTTCATTTCACAAAGCAGTTTATTAAACTAGTATTTTAGAATTTAACTAGTATTTTAAAAGTTAAAAATGTTCCTAGGCATTGTTATGCAACGTGTCTATATATAAGGGCTTTATGTTTCTAATATTCCTTCTGCTGCTCTCATCATCTCTAACTTTGCTGCTTTTTGCTTACATTCAGTTTGAGTTGTGCTTTCCTTCAACAAGTGATACTAAGCTATATCCCAAACTTTCTTAAAAGAAAAAAAAAAATCCCCAAAGCAGAAGTTGTATTTTCCTGGAGTCAGTTGCTATAGTTTTTCACTTTACAGGTAGCTGAAGGAAAAAAAAAATATCCAAGAAACAAATTCCAAAGACTTCACATACAAACAATAAGCCAAATTTGGTTCAGAGTGATGTGTTATATGCCCATCGGAAAGGCTTAGTCTTGAATTACAACCGTGACTAGTAGTCTCTGGCACTGCCAGAGGTTTCCGGTATAGCTCCAGCATATCACCATTTCTGTGTCCCAGTTTCCAAATATAAAGTTGTGATCTTTCCTACCTCTCCACAAGGATGATTAGTCACTTGGCATTTTACAGATTTAAGCACTGTTTAAGGAGTAAGCAACAATGCTGCTGTTAGAGGACAAGGACAAGGTAACAAATATAAGCAGGAACAAACACAATTTTGCGACAGAGGTTTGAATAACAGAGAGAACTGGAAATACAGCAGCAGTACCCATCCCTGCAACAGACAGACCTGCCCTAACACAAATTCAGCACCATGGTCTTCTGCCACTTCCACATAAAGCCTGTAGCAAGATGCAAGTTTTATTGGTGAAATAGCCCTATTCTTAATCTCTCTTTCTCTACAAATTCATAAAAAAGCTTACAAAAAAATAAAGCAGTATATTTCAAGAAAAACAGGCTTATAACAGCTAACTAATCTGCTTGGTTTGTAGAAATATAACCATAACCAACATTGATAATAGGGCCTATGCTTCTAAGTGATGACACAAAACATTGACATGAGTGTGAATGCAGCTCTGCCATCCTATTACAAACCACAGAAGTGTTGTCTTTTTTTTTAAACTCTACCAGCCATTTAAAAGATTACAGAAGTCATTTAAAGGGCAAAGAAAATTTAAAGAATGACAAAGGATACTTCACCCAAATATGTATGAGCAAGACAGTGAAGGAAATTTAAGGGAACTATTTACCTTTCTCGCACAAGTTTTTAGGTCTCAGCACATTCATTAAGAAATGACAGCTCGATGCCTACCAAGCTGCCTTCTTGCACAGTACCATGCATCAGTGTCAGATCCTTTTCTTCCCTTCTGTCAGAATTCATACTCCCTGTGGCACAACCGTGTTTAAGCCGGAAATAGCCAGGGCTTATTTTTGATGAAAGTAGCAGCTGAATGAAATACAGAGTGGCAGAAGATCACTCCCACCACTGTGACAGATCACTTATTTTCCTCCATAGACATTAACTCAGATTTAAGACTGTTTTATAAAAATTCAGTATTGGTTTGTAAAACAATTTTTGTTAAAATCATGTTTTGCAGCTTTCTGGTTTGTAATCAAGGAAGGATAATGGAAAAAATAGGGTTAATTTGCTCTAAGTTTCCAGACAGTAACTCACTCTACTTTGGAGGGCGTGAAAGGTGATACACAGATAAATCAGAAGTTAAAAAAACCCCCCACCACTTCAGCAAAAAAAAAAAAAACAAAACCAAAAACCCCCAAAACGTTTATTAATTTGAGTGCTTATGTTGTCTGTGTCAAACAAGGTATTTCAAACTCTAAGCATCCAAAAATTTATCACTGCATTAGTCTTATTCATTAGCTCACATCTCAAAACAGCTTTAAAAAAAGCAGGAAGGATTGAAAGCAGCTATAAAGGGAGGGGAAGAACATTTAAGCCTGTTTGAAGATTAAGAAGTGTCAACCAGCAGCAAAGAACTTCTGCCTCATCCCACACACCTGCATCTGCAGCATTCCCTTCAGCATGCAAATTAATTACTCCTGGAACCAGAAACTAAGTTTTAAAGAACACTGAATGTGGATTTCTATGCTGAATAAGAAAGCAATAGCATACTACACATCACCGGAAAAGCATAGCCAGCAGAAAATTAACAGTTTCAAACAACTTGGCCTTTTGGCTAACAATAAATGGCTTTAAAAAGTATATAATGACATCACATAATAAAGATGTAGATTCATATTGTTAAAAAAATACATTGGAGCAAACATGAAAACACATGAAGTACAACTACAGAAAACAGTGAAGGCCAAAGAATACAATGTTTTTCAAGAAACCCATAGCATGACGAAGTAACAGTTGTGGCTGTCCTCATCTTGATTATCCTGCTTGTTCTATTTTTCATTGTTCTCTTTTCTCAAGACCTTAGAGCTGAATTTTTTAGGTTGCATGCTGCATATTGTTTGTACAACATCTAGCAACAATATCATAGAATGGTTTCATAATGGTGTATTAAAAGGTAATCATAGAAACATTCATGTTTTAAGCCTCGCACTCATGGAAGGAAATGCCAGACTGCTGTGCAACTGTAATTAAGTCACTTTGTGTGCTTGGACTGTGATACAAACTACTCAGATGACTACACACTATCTTTTGAAAGAACCTAGCCTTCACTACAGAAGCCCTTTGTGAATGAGACTATTGTCTAGAGCTCTCCTCACCTATTCTGAGATTTGGAAGGTGTACAATGTAGGTAATGGTTTCAGCACATGTCAGAGTTACCTCAGCTAAAATGGCTCTCTATTATATTCCAACCTTTCGCAAAGTTCACCTCTAGCTGGACAGACCCAACTGGAAAGGAGCTCAGTTACTAATTTTGCTTTTGCAGAGACTCACTACAAGCATTCAGAATAAACTTTAAAAAAAAGTGGCAGCTACACTCCTATAGCTGAGCTTTGAACTCAAAGGCACAGCTTGTTTCCTTCAAAGTAATCAAACCCCATAGCAGCTGTCTTACTCAAGCTGAAAATGTGACTGCTTTACACACAACAGTTCTGAAGTATTAGAACAATTACCATTCCCAGAAAATAACAAAGCTATTAAAACACATGCTCACTGTAGGGTGAGGGCTGTGACATTGACTAAAGTAACTTGAAGGGAAAAACATGAGGCAAAGCACTGGTTAACTCCCTACCCATTCCATGATAACCAGGTATTTTAACTCTGGCATTCCCAAGCTTTTCCATAATAGACCCTGAAACTTAGCATACTATTCACTTTGAGATTCTTCCTGCAAGAACCACACTCATCTTTGGTTCCATAACCCAGGTGTATAATGCAGCCCTCAGAGAAGAAGGTAACTAGCATAAAGAGTGCTAAAGAAACATCAAGATACACCTAATTAAAAATAAAACAAAACCCAAACAAACAAAAAAAAACAGGAAAAAGAATTCTAAAAGGGACTGAAATGAAGGGACATTAAATTTGATGTACACAAATGTGAAGTGATGCACTTGGCAAGTTTATATTCAAGGCAAGACACTCTGGCCTGATGGCTACCACTCAGCATTGAGATAGCCAATTTCACAGAAATGCTTGCTTAATTCTCATCAGATGTTAGGGTTTGAAGGGTTACATGAAAGCCCTCCAACATGCTGCCCTGTAGCTTGTCACGGACACAGTAACATACCGCAGGACCTCAGACACCACAGGGGCACATCAACAAGAAACAGTATCTGTACACATGCTGCCCTGGACTCAATGTGACCAGAGGCTGACTGCAGTTTGCCAAGCCAACACAGACAACAGTTTTGGAGACTAGTAATGCATGGGACAAGTTTTTTTAGAAATCACAAGTGGTATTAATGAGGCGTTTAACTTTGGTAAGTCCACACTTCCTGAGTAAAAGTACAATAATTCTCCATGTTCTCAAGGAAATCTATTGAAAGGAGGATCCTGCAACAGAAAGTTATTGAATTAATAGTCTAACATACAACACCATACCTGTAAATCACTTGGTGAATTAACTATTTAGATGTAGACTAATATATTATTTTGAAATTTATTTAACCTAATGAACTCTGAAAATCAGCTCTCCTTTTAAAAAGCTGCTTTGACTTCTACCAGTCTGTGTAATCCAAAGTCTCTGAGTCCAAAGATGCATGTGAAAGCTACTGCAATACATCATAGGGGAATGCTCTATGAATGCAACTACGTGGGGATGATTACACTAGCTTATCTACAGCTGTAGAATTACTCTATCCTACTATGCTATTATGTGTAACTACCCTTCATGACAGTCCAGTGTTTTGAACAGCTAGTGGTAGACATATAAAACCAAGGGCCTGTCCAGAAGGTTAGGTACAATTGCATACAAAATCAGCTCACTCTGAGCCAAAAGTGTATTTAAAATTCCAGAACTTATTCTAGAGTGCAGCTGCTCTTACAGTAGAGATCCATCTCAGGTATCTAGAAAATCGTGATGTCCACAAGAAAAAGTGTTTAAAAGCATATTTATGAACACACTGCAACCAGAATTAGGAGAACTCTGGCAAGTTGTCATTCAGAAGATTCGCCTGTATTGTTCAAGGCCAGAAGAAATTAAAATTAAGACCAAGGAGGGGGGGGGGGGGAAAAAATCAGATACAGATTCAGGGACTTACTTGGCATTATTAACCAGGCCAATACAGGTTGGGAAATATTGCCTTAGGTTTCTAGTAAATATGAGCGTCCTGCTCTAAAAAAGCTCTTGGAAGAGCTCTCAGGCATGATGAGCACCTGGCCAATACTCCAGAGAAAGCCTCCAGTAGAGTTAACTGAGCCCTTAAAACAATCCCCACAACCTCCATCAGGAGAGCCTAAAGCACTTTAGCATCTGCAGCTTCAGCTTGCAACTCTGGTGGCCAGATGCTTATGGAAAGTATTAAACATTTGTCTCCTTTTTCACTGGGCCCTAACATTCGCAGAGCAGTCTGTGATCCTCCCATCTTGCTTTCTTAAAACCAGAATAAAAATCTATTACAATTACAAGGCTGGGGGAGGGTGGAGGGGGGAAGCTGCAGAAGATCTTGAAGATGGCTGGCATATTACACCTCTCAAAGGGATGAGGTTCAGAACAAAGGCTTCCTTTACCAACACAACTCCAGTATTAAAACATTGTGTAAGAAGGCTCTGAACAGTGCTTAAACAAAATTTTAAGAATCCCTTCTACCTATTTAGCTTTCAATCCTGAATCCTGCAATGCTCCATGCAGCTAATATTTCAGTATTAAACATTGCCTGCATCCAAGCACTTTCATTGAAGAGCTGCCAAAGGCATTAATACCAATTTAAACTTGGGAATGTAATTTTTTTTTTTGCAAGGTTTCCCCTAACACAACCTACCATATTCAATGTATCAGATCAGTGCCCCATAAAAAGCCTACTGAAGAGAAAGTAAGTTGTTTTTTTTTTTAAAAAAAGCTCCTGTGCCTTACATTTTTAGTTCAAGGCGTTAAATTTAAATTCAAGAAGTTTACAAAACTGTCCAGCATATGCAACTCACGGTTTGAGTTTGTTCTGATAAAAACAACTTGACAAAAAGCAACTGCATTTTAAAATGCACTGCTGACTGCAATCATACATACATTCTCATGCTTCATTTCTAACACTAATTTATTTCTTTTTTGTACATCACACCAGCAGGTTATTACATCACATCACTCACAAGCGAAAATGCATGCCTGTAAACCAGCCTTTTCAATGTAAGCTACAGCACCTTGGCCTGAACTATCAACAGACCTCAGCCTAAACCAAGCAGCAGACCTAATACTCAATACACACATTCCCACCTGCCAGCTCTGATGCATACATAGGGGAGGAGCTATACGAGAACCCAAGACAGAGGGTTAAACTGGCAAAACCTTAATATCTGGAACAGAAAAATTGATTGGAGATCACATATCAATGCCCTAATCTGAATTACACAAAAGGTCTACCCTTTTCCACTCCTCCTTACAGCTGTCACTTGACACCTCAGACAAGGTAAAGAACTTCTATCCTCTCTCCTTAAACACTTCAACCCAACGGATGCAGAGAAAACATCCTCGGGTATGGGATGATGTCATGCTAGATGTGGCCCCCTACAAGGAACAGAGGTGCCTTTGGCAAAAGGCAGTTTACTGCTCTGTACTCAACAGCTGCTACTTACAGCTGTTTACACCCTTCCTCCATCCTTTACCTATTGATGTGTGAGCTCAAAGAAAGGCATTAGTGCTTCGGAGCCTGTTACAGACTGGGGAGGTGGTTGAAGGGAGCTCATTCTGTGGACTTCTTAATCAGCTCCTCTGTAGAAGAAGTTCACATGGGGATCAATAGCAAAAGCACTGGCTTACTTTCAAGCCCAAATTTTTTAAAGCTGGATTTATCATAAAGAAAATGTCAGTTTAACAACCTAAATTTTTACCCTGCGCATCAAACCACCCAAAATCCTTAACATACTGGAGAACTGTTTTTAAGGTATGCAAGTACCCATCTAATGGAATATTGACCTCTGAAGTTCTGTAAGTTACTTAAATGAGATTGCAACCCCTTCTCCCCCAATTCCAATGCACATATTTAAACACCTATGGTGACTGGGAACTTGTTTCACAAGCAGAGTCCCCAATTAACAGGAGAAATCTGCCAGTTACTGCAGCCCAAACTTTCTAGTTAAGGGACCATCTGTTTTCTTCTCTCAAATAAAATGACCACTTCTTAAAACATGTCTAAGACTTAAACAAGAAATAGTGGACGTGAATATGGGTATTAAACCCACCCAATCAGGAAGTATTATTCCAAGTTAATGATACTCATTTCATAGTATAAATGTCACTTCTAACTATTCAGATAAGCTAAATTTTAAACAGAATTTAAATGATGACAGCTTTCATCTGCGGCAGAAAAATTTTAGTCAGACTTTTAAAAAACATAGCAATTCTTCAACGCTAGTGGTTCCCAAAATCCATTACTGAAATCTCAACCATTGCCTTCAGGCTCAACATGACCCTTTGAACTACTCAGTGCCATAGTTGCACTGCATTATCTACTTAAGGGAGGACTTTGGCTACCCTTGGATACTTACTTGAAATAGTTAAGGTGAATTAACTATAGTAAAAAAAGTAATTTGATACATACAGAGAACACTCACAAAGGTTTAAAGCATTTTAACTAAGGTTACATCAGCTGCATTTTATTAGCTAACTAATCTTAACTTTCTGAGCCCCTCAACAGACAAATCCAGACTTACTTCTACACAATCATTCAATTTAACTGTTCTGAATAAGCACAGCAAACTAAACCCAAGACTGCTTGCAAAAATAAAGTCTTGTAGGTTTCATCCAGAGAAAACTGAATTCCAATGTTTTTTCTGATTTTTAAAAATTTTACACAAAGTTAAAAGCAAAAGAGTAACAGTTTAAAACAAAACTAAAAAGTAAGCTTTGTATCTCTCTGGAGTGGCATCTCAGTTAAACTAATGCAGATTTGCCTTCATGACTGCAATTTATATCCAACCTTTGAAAAATATTATAGTTATCTCTGGGGTTCACAGCTTTTCTTATTATGAGCATCTGGAGGATGGATGTTAAAGTTACTATTAATTTTACATCTAGGAATAGCACCAGAGGCCATAGCCTTGAGGAAAATACTTGCTTAGTCTCCACTCCACCACTGTCAATGGAAGCCTTCTATCTGCACTTAAGTAGTGATAAATGGTTTTGCCACCTTCAGCCTTTAGCTTCCTGGATGCCAAATCCACTTAAGATTTTATCATAAAATACCTGACAGAATGATGCAGGCTTGTGTTATGCTTAACCAAAGGTACACAAAACATAGCAGACACAAGTTTTCTTAAGGGTAGCAGAGTGGAGACATTTCATGCATACGTCTCCTCTATTAATTCTATTTTTAGCCTATCAAGATCACCACTTAGGCCTTCTATACTACCTAGCTTTAATGAATGAGCATAGCTGGTGATAAAATGGATGTATATCAATGATGTAATGTTCCCAAGTTTTCTCAATTTTACACATTCCCAATTCCCGACTCCCACATGCGTCCCTACCTTTCATCACCTTTCAAACTGGAAACGTCAACATGCCGCAACAGTTACGGGACTTGCCTTCAACAGGTACCACTCAGCACTGCAGACCCAAGCAACGTGCCACAAGCACGTATCGAGCCTTTAGGTACATGCTCATAACTCAACGTTAATTTGTTGAAAATTAGGAAAAACAAGACTGATATAAACTTCATCCTTTGGAGCGGAAATAGTTAAAATTAAGACACAGGATCACATCATTCTATGGCAAAAGCACTTGCCTGTCATAACAAAACAGCTTCAACTTTGTGCAAGCCGTATCAATAAAAGTAGTTTTGCCATGACCGTGTGGGCAGATGACACAAATGTGATGACAAGGTCCAGCATAACATCATCCTTCTGGGTCTGGCGGTGTACCTGACAACTACTTCAGTTCTCCAAACCGTGTTTCAGAAGTAGACAGCCCAACATGTAGCACATGAGTACTCATGTGCTTTCAATTCCAAGCCAAAAGCAGAATTTGCAAGTTACATTTTCAGTAGGGCTTATTGTATTCTGAAGGTGCAATATACTTCAGATTAAATTTACACACAGTAACGCAGTCTGAAAGTCTGATTTACCCAATATAATAAGGAATTGCCTTTTGCTTGATGAATCAAGTCCACAAAGAGGTATGGCCAAAACCATACACCTTTGCTTCTGCCTTTTGGGATGTCACCTGCTACAGAAGACAATGAATTCTAGTCCTGTCAGGTAATACCACAAGTCAGGCTAAATCAGCTATGTGTGATTACAACACACTGAGGTCCTGGTCTCTCTTTAGCCTGTTCTGATCTAGTGCCAATAACGTACAGCAAGGAAGCAAGAGAGTTTCAAGGTCTGATCTGTGACCTTACCATTGAAAGATGTGCATCGAAGCTCACCAGTGACAGAGGGCCATTCTCTGACTCTACCAAATGGCAAAATTAAAATCTAAATTCACAACCACCTTGTTACAATATTTGTCCTGCTATTATTGCGTTTCAGGAGGAATCCCAGTAAACATTTGTATTGAAAACCATGCTTGGGAAGAAAGCAACTTGAAAGCAAGAGTTTTAGTCCAGCAAAGCATCACTTTCCAGTTTGGCAATTTGCCAACAAAAATTAAAAATATAAACCCTATGTGTATTTGGAAGTGTATCTTGCAGCATGGTGTGACTGAAGTGATTAAAAATAGCATTTTAAAAAATATTAAAAAAACACAAAAGCCAAACCAAGCAAACAAAACCAACAAACCTTAACCCAACTGCCCTCTATCCTAAACTCTAGCACTGGGTAAAGAAATAAGCTTGCTCCTACACAGTCTCATAGAGCACAAGGCCAAACACAGGACATGAGACTGCACACAGCAGGCCAAAACCTTGAAGTCAAAGAGATGACTTATGGATTCAATAGTCATGCTGAATCGTTTAAAGGTTCTGACCATCAGATTACTACATAAGTGGGGGTTTGCCCCACTTGACAATAAATTCTTACCTGCAGCGCCTGAATGTGTTTCATAAGCATGAGTTGATGACGAAGCATACCAGGGAGTATCCTAGCTGCGTTTCAACTCAAGTGATATCATTCACTAATTCAGGGGAACAAGTTCTGATGGCAGATTCAAAAGAAATTGTTTTGAAATTCTTGCAAGAGCATGGCCATAATTCGAAGACAATTAATTTAGCTAACACTAATCTGAAACAGATTTTAAAATTCTCGGGGGTAACAGAACTACCTTTTTCCTAATACATTATACATAACCTCATTTTGACCAAAATATGCCCAAGAGCATTTCCAAAGAGATGTGAAATTACAATACACTAATAGGTAGCAAACTTTATACACCGTCTGTAAAAGGTGTTTTTAGGTACCGAAGTTTAGTTCGCCGATTTCAGGACACACTTTCTGCCATCTTGGCAGGCTACGAGATGACCAAGGAACTCCTCTCAGCTCTCTAAATACGTAAATGCTCCACGTAGCTCGCGTAGGAGCACAGATCAACAGCGACTTCCCGGTAACGCCACTGCGCTCCCACCGCGTTTGCCATTACATCCCAGCGATTCCCTAACCGAGAAACCCTAGAGCTGCCCAAACGCTACCTCACCTCAGGAGCCTTCTTCCCTGGAACAGGTTTTTAAGAAGCAAAACAAAACTTTCATCACCTCGGCATTTTTTCCGAGTTAACCGCGAAGTTACTCCACCCGGCTCCGATTGTGCAACGGGGAGGCGGCGGCGCGGTGCGCGCTCCCGCCCGGCGCGGGGGGCGAGGCGAAGCGGCAGGCGATTCCCGGGCGGCGGGAGGGCCGAGCCGGCCCCGGGGTGGAGGGAGGGGGAACGCGGGGAGAAAAAGGCACCGCGGCAGCTGCTCCGGAGCCGCCGGGAGCGCGGACGTGCGTGTGTGTGTGTCATGTTATTGCAGAAAGCGAGAGATCCCGGAAAGAGCCCCAACTAGGCGAACCCGCCGCCATCTTACAATGCGGGAAAGAAGTTGCACGCCAGAGGAGCGACCGGCCCGGGAGGCCAGCTGCCTGCCCCAGGGAAGGCCGCGATCGGACCGAAAGCCCCTTACCCACACACGTACCGGCACCATCCGGGCCGGCCGGCAGCAGAGGAGCGGCGACCGCACTGCCGCGGTGGCTCCGTGTTGCGCTGACATTTGAGCGTCCCCGGGAGCTGCCGCTCCCCGCCCGCGAGAGCGGCGCCGCCCGCGCCCCGGCCCTTAACCGAGCCCCCCCTCCAACCTCCTGGGGCCCCAGCCGACCCCTGAGGTCTCGGGTCTAGGCCCGGGAAGAGCGGCCTCACCGCCCCGTCAGGGCCGCGGCCTCGCCGGAAGGAGCCGGTGGCTGCCCGGCCTTGCTTCACCAGCCTCCCACCTCCCCCTTTCCCCCCCCCGCCGAGCTGGGCCGACGCACCTCCAAAACCGTGCCCCTCTCCTCCCGGGGCGGAGGTGAGACGGGAACGGGAAAAAAAACCCTAGAATAAAATTAAATAAGGCCAAATCGTGAAGTGGGGGGTCAAGCGGAGGAGGAGCTGTGGCGCTCACCTTGTTGATGCGTTTCAGCGCCATTGTGTGCGAGTGCCGCCGCCGCCGGGCCCGTCTGTGCGCCGCGGTGACTCCGCGCTCCGCTTGCGCCGAGGGGGGGGCGGGAGGGAGGGAGCAAGCGAGGAGGAGGAGGGGGAGGAAGGCGGAGAGGGGGAGGGGGCAGCTGCGTTTCTCCTTCCTTCGGAAACAGCCGAGGGGGGCGCCCGACCGGAGCGCGGCGGCCGCCCAGAGTCCTGCCTGCCTGCGGGCAGCGAGGCAGTGCGCCGGCGAGGCTGCCGTGGGAGCGCTCCGCCCGCCGCCTCCCGTCACCGCCGGGAGGAGGAAGGGGGTGTGGGTTTGCGACGAACGCCGAGAGGCGCCGCCCGCCCGCGAGAAAGAAAGCGAGAGAGAGAAAACGAGAGGACCCAGCACCGCCACCGCCGCTGGCCAGGCCCAGACGCGGCGGGAGGGCGGGAGGTGGAGCGGACGGGGCGGGGCGAGACACCCTGCCAGGGCCCTCCCGGCGGTGAGGGGGGGAAAGAGGCGGGGCAAGCGCACGCACCTCCCCTGCCTGCGGTGACTCAACCCCGGTGAGGCGGGATGATCTCGCGAGCAGTAGGCGCGAGTGTCACGCCGGCGCGCAGGGAGGGAGGGGCAGGAAGGTTCTGGGGCTGCCCGCAGGCGCCCCGGCGAGAGCAGCGCTCCGCGGTGCCTCTGTATTGCTTCCCGCCGCCGCCCGAGCAGCCTAGCCTGAGGGTTCCGCTGCGGCGTGTCGGCCGCGGGCCTGCGGCAGCGTCGTGGACCTTGCGGCGCGCACCGCTGACGATAAGCCCCCACCCTGCCACCGCCCTCCTCCCACGAAATGGCGGCGGCCGGATCTACATATCTGCGCTGACGCGGCGGCGTAGTATTCCTCCGCGCGTTAATCGGTCTCCCAGCTGTCTGTCAGTGCCTGAGGAAGTCACCGGAAGGGGGAGGGCAGGCCGGGTCGGGCCGGCCCGCCCGCGGCCTGTCTTTCGTTGGTCCTTGACGGGGCTTGGGTGTCTTCCGTACTGTGCTGGGCGGCCCAAGTGCTTTCCGCCCTTCGTGGCCCTATTCCCTGACCGTGCGGGTGTCCGTGTGGCAGTGCGGAAAGCAGGTTAGGTCGAGCGGCAGCGCGTCGAGGAGCCTGGCTCAGGCGTTCTGCGTTGAAGAAGTGACGCCGACGGTTTCACACCCTGTGCCACAGTGGGGCTCGGCGGAACGCGAAGCCCTGTGAACGGAGCAAGGAGGGAGCCTCGGCGGGAGGCGGGAGAGCAGAAGGCCCTAAAGCAAAGGGCACCTCTCACTGTGGCGCTAAGGTCTGCTCCTACCTGGACGAGAAGCACTATCGACGGCAGCAGGCCTGGTGCCAGAGGTGTCAGTCTGGACACGTTTAGTTGTATCCGCACATATGACTAAACCAAACCGGGATTCTCGGTGTAGGGGGGAAAAAAATCCCACCACCACCACAGGGAAGATACAGTAACAGACTGTTACCACACTTTGTGCCCTAGGCTCTTTTTTTTTCTCATAGTAATACCTGGTGTGAATTTATGCAGTTGCGTATGTGGGGAAGGACTCCTACTCCAGTGAAGCAACAGAGAGAGAGTGACAGACTGCCTTTCTGCTGTAATGAGGGGATACAGCATATTAATAAACATGGCCTTTGGTGTCCCGGGAGTATAGATGTGTAATTAGCTACATCCATTCCACTGAACTGAGTTTGCATTCATTACACTGCCTTTATTGCACTACTGTTAGTTTTCTTACTATCTAGGATGCTAATCATTGCTTGTCTGGAGAAGGCAGCATATTCAGACTTGACTGTGTAACAGAGTTTTCAATATGAAGCCTAAAAATAGCCTGTGGTGAATTAGGGGACCAATGCTCTCTTTTATTTAAACAATAGTACTGTAGTAGGACTGGCGTTTTTTTAGCATTCCCATCATGTACAGGCTAGAGAGAAAACAATGTCTTGTAAAGTCCAGTTATTTTCTGTGATCACCTACACTACTACTACCAACTTCTTGTGCAGTCTTCTGATGATTATTTTAATTGTAGTGTGCAACATGTTCAGCAGGTAGTCCCAAACGATTTCATTCATGTTCTTATCGTCTTAATCAAGAATACTGCTGAAAAACACCTCGCTATTCCTGGCCTGGTTTGGATTATGGATGCTGTTAAAACTGTTCCAAATCACCAGCACATCTATCTTTCTGTCCCAGACATCATCTTCTGCCTTGTAAATTGCCTACAAGCTTCCTGGACTTTTTCATTATTGTGATCTCAGGAGATTTAGGTACTTACAGTATTTCAGTTCTACATTTTTAATTATTATTTGAGATTAATGACCTCTAATATGACTCTATAGAGTTTTGATCTGGCTTGTGATTCGCATTTTACTGTACAATGAAAGGAATGAAGAACAGCACAAACATACTGTTAACAGTATATGATTCTTCCTGCTGATTTAAGACAACAGGAATTATTAATCTGGTAAATCAAGTTTTGTTTGTGTGCCTTTCAACAGTTACGTGTTAAAAGCACCCCAAATAGCATTTAAAATGTATTGGATAGCTCTTGTTTGTAGCCATTGCTAAATAACAGGTTTGCATGTTTTAGTGTACCTGCTTAGACAAACGCTTTATTACACTCACTGCTCATTTTTTAAAACAAATACATCAATTTAAATACTTACCTTTAAATATAATTGAGAAAAGAATAAAAAAATAATTACTTGTATAGGAATGAAAAACAAGATGTATATTCACAGTTATGTGGCTGTTACTGCAAGTCGCAGCACACAGTCCTGCTTGAAGAACATTATACTTCTCATCCTTATGTTTTTTTCCCTCAAATTGTGAGGTAAAATTCATGTATTTTCTCCTCAGGGTTTGGAAATAAAAACTCCATGAGAAGTTTTTACTTCAGTAGGAATACCGAGGCAGGTAAGGCCTCATAATCGTAATGTACTGATGCATCATATACAAAGAGTTTCTCACCTTTACCATATGCAGCAGGTGTACTATAATGCTACTCATACCAGTACCTCGTACAGTAGTATGAAATGCAGAGGCACAGATGATGGTTACTGAATATGGGTGTCACAACTTACTGTGGAACTACCTGGTCTGTTTGGGTTTGCGTCACTTTAATTTGATTTTTGAAGCTAGTCCTCAGAAGTGGCTGAAGAGAGGTATTACTGTGTCTAATCCTCATGGTAGTGAAGTTGGATTACGTTTTCAGAGGTTTATTATGCAAAATACCACAGTAGGTGTGGCATGGTAATAAACAGTGTGCACAAAAATACTGAGAACAGACCAGCTGACTTGAACTCCATCTCTGAATTCTCTTTGCTTTTAGAGGTAGGGTGTTACAGAGCCCTGTGCAGTCAGTTACGTCCGAAGGCTGAACTTGCCAGTCCACTGCAGCTGCTTTGTGCTGGTCCAGCAGATCAAGCTGGAATGGAGCTAGCCTTCATACATTGTCATAATGCTTCCCCTCAGTGTAGAGGGGACTTGAGGGAAAAGTGGCCCAGCCTTAGTTAGCATAAAGGTTAGCATAACTTGCTTGAACATCCATGTCAGCTTTTCACTTCCACTTGCCTGAGACCAGTCATTTGTACATTTTGAGCATGGTGGAGCAAAACAGGTGGAACAGCTGAGCACCCGGGACACTAAACAGCATTCCATTCAGGATGCTTCATATATTTGAGAGGAAAGGGAGAAACAAGATGCAAAATGTTTCCAAAAAGGTCTTCCTTTTTAGGAAAGAAAAAAAAATTCAGCAAGAGCAAGACATCTTTCTTAGTCTGTCTGGTACATCACTCTTAGTTCCTGTTTGGAGGAGACAAAACACAACCACTTCTACTGCTGGAAAACAAAGCACTAGGAAGATCAACAACAACAACAGCTTCTCCCTGTTTGCATGTATTACCAGCCTCAATTTTCTTTTCAGTATCCTGTCCAACTTGTTTTTCCTTTAATTATCATAAATCAAGCTTGGAGTCAAATCCCTCTTTAATCTGAGCAAAACTCATCTTATTTGGGACCCTTTTGATTCAGCGGAGACCACAAAGAGTAAGATCACAGAGGAAAAGTGATAAATAGGACTGCTCCATTGGCTTTTCTTTACACAACAAGTAAAAAGGCTGCATATGCCAACTCAAGTGCCATTGCATTCCAGTGAAAGAAAAACAGGTTTGGGAATGTCATTGGGTTCTGCCTGATCTGTGTTTTAAATACCAAGGACCAGCAGCCCTTCCTGTGTAGCTGGGGGTTTCTCCCCTTCAAGAAGGATGGCAAGGTCATGGTTACAGCCTTTTTCCTGCATGCCCAGTTCCCTGGCTCTTGCATGTGGGGCCATTAGTTCTCCTTCTGGTAGGAAAAGGAGGTAGCAAAACCCTTTCACGTCTGGAGTCCAGACCAGGGTCAGTTCTTCATTTCCCATTGTTTCTTCAACAGCTTCTCTGACATTCTCACTGAAAATTTCCAAGCTATTCCACGTTTCCTTTGTAGAGTAGTGCTCTGTCTCACTGCTAGGTCATGGGGCAAAACACTGAGACCCTACATCAATCCATTTTAAACTATTGCTGCTCTGTGTAGGGAGTTGTGAGAGCTAACACAGAAGTCCACATATGAGTCGCAGAGCATGCTAAGGTTTCATGGCTTGCACAGGGTCATGTGGGATTCACAAGAATAAAAAACACTTCAGTAACAGACCAAAGTCCCTCACAAAATATTCCTGTCTTAAAGATTTTGTTTAGTGCTTCGTTATTTAGCACCTTCTTAGTCTCATAGTGACAGTATAGTTTTCTTTCAGGTAAAGAAGATTTTCCTCTTCTTTTGAAATGCTTACAGAAAATAACAGCTATTTTACAAGGAGAAAGTTTTGACAACATAAAATTCATTATGTTATTTTTTCACAGACCTAAACAATGAAATCTCTGAAAACTGCTACACGATATTTATTAGTATTCATACAGAGTATTGATTTTTTCCCAGCCAGACTACCATTTGATCTAAATAAAAAGATACTCCTTTCACATCAGCAGCAGTTTGTGTCACCAGGATGCCCATTTTCTGTGATGATTCAGCCCTATGAATATTGAAGCTTGAAATGCTCAGATAACCTCTTGCATGGCATAATTAGGATGCCAATTTTGAAAAAAATGAAAATTTTTGTTGTTACTAACTAACCTTTGTTTCCTTCCTTTGTATGAATACTTTACATTCCTGAATAAACATGAATAATATCTACATACATCTCAAAATAGCACCTTAAAATAGGGGTGCAAAGGGCTGAGCAGTTAGTCACAGTTGCTAAAACAAGGTAACAGTTTGAATTCAACAGGTGAAACCCCTCTCTGGAGCAAATCAAAGTTTTACCAATTTCAGTAGGCCAGGGTACGTCAATTGGAGATGTCTTCAAAACAGTGTTAAATGGTGACCTACTTTACTCCGTGCCTTTGGAGATGGTTGCTTTTCCTTGTTATACCTGTTTTTTGACCCCTCAGGCTGACTTGAGATTGCATCCTAAGTCTGTGGGAGTTACACAGTTACCAAAAAATGACCAACTTCTTACAGCAGTTTCCAGCAGTACTTAATTTGGCCTATTGTGTTTACTACAGGAGACATCAAAGGACTGAAACACTTTCAAGATATGTCTATATTACTTTGACATAATTGCTTACTAGTCAGATTTGGACCATCCTAATTTGGTTGCCCCTCCAATCTTTATTCCAGGATGCAAATGTACTAAGCAAACAACAATCTTTGAGGAGTGTTTGGGTTAAGCAAATTATTTGACCAGTGTACCTAATACACTATAAAAGTTGCTAATCCAGATCAAATATTAAGGAATAAAGTTAATTATTGAAACAGGCTAGTTAAAATATTTCACTGTTTTCCTAGTACAGGCAAGGCTGTTCAGACTTTACAACATGCTGCACTGACTGAATTGTGGGCTGCCATTTACCTGGCTTGTGACATGCTAAGTGCAATTGTCATTGTTTGATGAGAGTTACAGGGAATTAATAAGTTTGAGCTAATCAGGACAGTGGAGGTGCACTTTATCCTGAAGCATAAACCACCTTTTATCTTAGGAGATTTTCCCACAGAGATCTGTCAGCATTTCCAGAACACCTGGGACAGCGATCATCTGAGTTGGTGCCACTGACTTCCCAAATTGCCCCACAGCAAACTACCTTTCTTGGTCATTCCCCATCATCTGAGGCAGTCCTGCTGGTGAATCATTCACATAGTTGTAGCTAAATAAACATGACACTTCAGCAGCAATCACAGGTTGACGTATGTCACTCTTCATTTAGAGGCTTTTTTCCTTTGTAGAATGCTCTCTTAAAAAAAACCCAAAAAACAACAAACCAAACAAATCCCCATTCTGTTTGATACAAAATAATGCTATGTTTCCCTAGGGGAATTATTACATATTCTTGTAGATTGCAGTGTTTTAATTGATGCTATATTGACCTAATTTAAAGTAATGACTTAAGTAAATAAGAAAGTCCACAGAAATACTTCAGGATTGTTTTTGTTTGTGTTTCATTTGTCTTTGAACTGACAGGAGTATATGCTATATATTTAGATAATGGATTTAACTAGCTAACTGTCACTTTTCTTTTTGTCCTTTTGGATCTTTAAAGACATGGCTGATCTTTTTGGCACGTCTTAGTTAACCATAAGGTGTCCAAGAGCTTGCTCAGTACTCAAATATTCCGGTAATTACAGCCAAATAGATCTCTTGGAAGGAATTTTAGTCTTGTTTGCTGTCATATTGTAATTTGGAAAATACTGCTGATGACTCAAAATCACTAATGCTGAAATTTACCAGTTATTACACTGCTCATTACTATGGTTTGGGGGATGGACTGGGGCAGTAAGTCTGAGAGATGGGTTGTGACACACACGATAGTGAAACATGGTCAGATCTTGTTGGCAAGTTGTTGAAAATTTTGCAAATTCTAAAGAAAAAGCAACCTAGCTTTTGTACTCCTGGCAACTTTTATACTTCTAGGTCAAACATGCCTTTCAAGAAATATTACAGATATTTGTCACTTTTACAAGCAATAGATGTTAATTCATTTTTATAGACAATGAAGGCTGCAATTTATAATGGTACATCATCACTGAAAAATACTGGATTAAGGAGTTGGTAGTGGGATGCAAGATACTCATTTGCTCAGTCATAGCAATTTAAATTCAATAGGGAAAAGGGTAATTTCTTAGTCCTTCCTGACTATTTGGTGGTCTATGTTAAATGATCTCTTTTTAGCTCCCATATAAGAAAAACAAACAGTGCTGCAATTAGGCATGGAAGACTCAGGTACTTTGAGACTAAATTATATGCTTACTTTTACATCTTTCAGGATACCTGACAGTACCAAATCATATTGGACAGGCAATTTGAGGGACTATGTGACACATCCATTTCTATCATACCTATTTTCTGAATAATTATAACATTTCTGTCCCTAAAGCTGTCAAAATAACTCACAGAAAAGTGTAAAAAACCAAAGGAATAAAAAATAATTCCTCTCTGTGAAGCAGTTTAAAACATTCTTGCACATCTTAATAAATTGACTACAGACACCTATGACAAGATTAATTTTCAATAAAAGACATTCTGCTCTAAAAAAGGTGCACTAGGATTTTTTCCTAGTTTTCAAAAACACTCTCCCAGCATGTTGTTTAAGATTAATGCCTTCTAATTACCATGTATGTATTTTTCATTTAATTTTTACCCTTCATAGTCATTAGGCTCACATTTCCTATAAAGTACACATTATAAACTTTGAGGTGTTTAAATCCTACTTTTTTCCTCTGCTAATTCAAAGAGAAAAAGTACTTTTCAATTCCTTTATTTTCAATTTTAAAGACTTTGAAAAGATTTACAGATCTTACTGCTGCCTGTACTAGGGTGAAGTACAGAATTTATATAAAATTCTGTCAATATCTTGAAAAGTAAGTGAGGAAGTAACTTACAGATCTTCTAGTGAACAGTCAATTCCCTAGATCTGGAAGGACACTGTGCTCTAGCTGACCTGTAGTCCAGAGGACCTGGAGTGCCGTGAAAAAAATAGAAAAGAAAAAGCATTACTAGGATAGGCATAAAAGAGGCTGTATTAATCTCATTTACCTGCAGTAGTACTGTGTCATTGCCTTGGAATCAGGATAGTCCCTTTTCCCTCCTTTCATTTCCATATGTTACACATAGATTTGTTTCCTGAAATTGAAGAGGCGTGGTGTTTTGGGGCTGGCTTTTTGTGTGTATGTGTTGATTTTTTGTTTGTTTGGAGGTTTTTTCTCCTCTTTATTCTTGTGAGATGACAGAGGAGGAGTATGGGTAACTGTCAATGCCAGACTTGGATAACCTTGGAAAGTGGAGACCGGCTCAGAAATCTCCACAGTGCTGTGTGTTACACAGCAGCTGAGAAGGAATGAAAAACTGCTGTCTTACTGCAGTGTCAGTGGGCATTGTGACACAGGAAGAACTTCAGAGCAGAGTGCAGTTATATTGCAGAGATCATGCACTCTATCCTCAGCAGGGGATGCTGGTACTTTTTCTGTGCTATAATTAGCAACTGCCATCAAATGCACATTGCGTCACAGGAATCAGTCCTGTGGCATTCTCACCTTTGCCTTCAGACATGAAGGAAATACCTTTCAGTGACAGCTAGGTACACCAAGGGAGTAAAGTACTAAGGGAACAAATATACACTTAGTTGCCTGGTCAAGGATATAGTCTTCACTGATAGCAAAAGGGAAGGGTGAGTGGTCCCCTGCTGAGAATAATTTGAGAAATATATAGCTTCTTTTCCCTGGAATTCCCATCACAGCAGAGTGGCTTGTAGTGTTTTGAAAGTGGTTTTACCTCATGTCTCTTCATTTAGCAGCATGTACTTCCCTGATTATGTTGGCTTTGTCCTCTGTAGGTCCTTTTACATAGGGAAGGATGTATCTGTTTTCCATCACTGAAGCTTCCTCCCAGGGGACAATCTGGGGATTCTGCAGCCTGGTTTATTGTGACAAACCAGGCAGAACCTGCCACAAATCAGTAATGTATCTGGTCTTTTATGAGCGTGTTAGTGAATCCTAAGGATACTTGTTCTTATTTTGAGTAAAACCTGTGGGAATTAGCAACTCCATGGAAGCCAGTAAAGTTCCAAATCTTTGAGTCTGTATGTGACTGGTGATCAGACTAGTCTGGATGCTCACAAGCAGCACAAATCAGATCAGCTACCTACTGTGCATGGAAAGACTAGATGATTCATGTAATGGGTCAAAATTCAAAACTCATTGCAATATTGTATTTACTGTGTGCTTTCTTGTGCATCATTACTGATGTTACTTACAATAGTTTCATGTCATACTACTTGTTCCTTTCTATGCTTTAAATGCAGTTGAGATCAGGAACAGTGTAACTTGAGTGCATATTAACAGTTTCATTTTGTGCTATTTTTGCAAATATTATAGTAGCTGTAGAAACTACTGTGGGCCAGTGCTAACCATTGCATATAAAGCCAGTTCCAGCTTAGAAAAAACACACAATATAAGTAGAAAGTAACGGAACTTTATCTGGAGATATCTAGGAAATTAGCACTGGATACACCCAATCTTCCTCAAATTGGGGTTTTCTTCAACTTTGTTTCATACCCCCAATGTGTAACTCAGAAGTAACATTTCCCACTCCCCAGCAGTAGAAATCAGAAGCAGAAATTAAAACATTAAACCTGTGGCAGAGAGATCAAAGCATGGTATTTTTCTTGAATAAATAAAACTGGTGTCTACTGCTCTGTTCACTGATACACAAAGTTGCCGTGTTGGAACCTGATCCAATTCTTAGAAATCCTGCCATTTTCCTTTACATTCCTGTTTCCATTCTTTTCACAAACTAATTTGCTACAATCTGTGCCAATAAATAGCATTCTATACCATGGAGAATTTAAAAATTCAACAATAATACATGCTATTAGTAAAACATTGCAGTTACTTCGGCAATTACAATAGCACCTGCTTCCCAAATATAATAGCTGCATTGTAAAGTTCTCGGACATTAATTAGATTATAATGTAATATGCTAATATAGTAGTAGTTTTATAATATGAAATTATGCTATTACAAAATCACTCTATTGATTCTATTATAAATGTGATTACTTTCCTTAACTAATTTTTCTCTCAAACACCTTGCCTACCACAGAATAATGCATATCTTCAATAAACACCAGCAGAAGCCACTTAAGGTGCCAGGTCTCAGAGTCAAGTGAAAGCATGTCAATCTCAGCTTTCTTACAAAGCCTCCAGATGTAAAAATAAATGAAAATGTGACCTGTGTGCAATACAAGTGCAACTTGCTCGCAATGTTCATAAGCATAAAATAACCTCATACATAAATATGGTCCTATGGTTTGTGTTTTTAAGCCAATCTCATTTTTTAAAATTCAGTTATTTAATAGTTGAGTCTGACAGTGCTGTAACTGATGGAAACATTGCATGCAATGAATCCCACGTTCCCACAGCCCTTCTGGGGTGTAATGATTTTGCTTGCTTTTGGGGAAGTGTAAGAGAGATATCTTTGCATATAGCAGCAACAACAGCTAATAAAACCCCATTGTAAAATGATTCGAATACAAAGGGAGAGATCTGGCTTCCTCCTAGACAGAGGCTTGTGTTTGCTGATCACAGAAGCCAGCCCTTTGGTGACACGGTAGGTTTTAGTTGACAGCAGTACTTTTGCCCGCTGCAGAGATTATTCCAGGCATTCAGTATGGAAAATGGCAATGCCAATTCCAAGAAAATGCTTTTAACAACACGAGACATCTCGTTGATAGAAAAACTCATTACCATGAAAGAGTGCTGAGCAAATTACTGTGTTACTTAGGCTCATTTTAGAGATGGAAGGACTGTGTGTCTGCTACTTCAGAACCTTTCATCTTTTATCCTAAATAGTCTGTATTTGGTAAAAGAAGTAAATATAATCTATAAATTCTTCTTTGCAAATATTAGTGTTCTAGACAGACCATTAAGTATTACTGCACTTTACAGATGAATTAAAGGCAAAGGGAAATTAAGTTATTTTTGAAGAGTAACAAGAGGGGGAACACAACCAGCTTCTTTTCACCTATGCTTACTCTGTTGGACCAGGACCAACCAGCTTCTGGATACTGAAAGCAACTCTTATTTCTACTGTGAGCTGGACCAGTGCAGCTGTGTGGTAGTGACACTATACTTGGCAGAATAAACTGCAAAACATGATCTGCACCTGCACCATGAACTTTTCTACCATTCTCATTAAAGCATGCATAGCAGTAAGCTAGTTGGTCTGGTTCTCTTTTGGGCTGTGTTTTGGGAATTCCATGTAAAAGACCTGAGATAGCACTATGTAAATCTCTTCATGTGGGCTCCATGCTCCATCTTACCTGCAATGCTCTTGCTAGATGAAAAACCCTATTGATAGAGGATACCTAATGCTGAAAGCAATAATCATATTTCAGTATCAGTGACCTAGGACCTATTCAAGTACCTATGATTGGGTTTTTTGTGCTGTTATTTTTACAGCTACTCCTATATATCTTAACCCACACCAGAGTGCAGTGGCCAAATTCAGCCTGAAACACACAAGCAGAGGCAATCTACTTTTTAACAGTTCATAGACTGAAGCTAAATATGCAAGAATGAATTGTTGCATATTACTCTCCCCCAAAAAGCTACAGTATTTTCAAGATACTGAACAACAGTGAGGTTTGAGGAAAAAGTTGAAAAGGGTGCTAATACTGAAGCAGCAATCTGCCTATGGAATAAGAATGTCCATGTAAGGCATTCAACATTTATAATGGAAGAGAGATGTCACATCTGCCTGGTAAACCTCCTGTTCTTAAGTTCTGACCCCATAATGTGGTCCCTGAAGACAGACTACTCCATAAAAGCCTCTTCTGTAGGACTGAGCATGCCTGCAGCTTACATTTTCCCCCTTAAGTCAAACAGGAAGTCTGCAGCCAAGAGTGAACACATTTCTCCTGAGCCCCAGTTCAAACTGGATTTCTAAAGACCCATCTTTTTCCTCCTGTTAAGAATCACATTCAGGCTTCAATTTCTTTGTAGTTTTTCCGTAATCTATGACTTCAGTCTTTCACAAACCAAAACTGTTCATGACTCATGTCAACTGATACCTATGCAGACAGGCGAGGCACAGTGAGAATGGCTCTTCCCTGCAACATGTGCAGATTGTCTAGCAGTGTGCTGAGTGGAGTGCTGATCAAAGGCAGCACAGTGAGGCTCAAGATCTTCAGTGAAATGTCAGGTGTGCTCCCAGTATCACCGCTAGCATCCAGAGAAGACGGGAAGAGCAGAAGAAAGGGAGGAGGAGGGAAGGACAGAGGCTCTGAACTTCAGTGTGAAGTTGTTTGATACAGAGCTGGAAGATTTACTTTATGTATCTTCAGCTTTATGTACTCTTATAAACAAGGTTACATCATGACATCTGATTTGCAGTCTTTGCAGAATAATCAAGCATTTTGTTCTTTCATTATCTTGTCTAATAGCAGGCATTTGCCTACACAAGAAGGAATCATCTTAGGACATCAGACATAGTCATTAGAAGGATAAACTTAGGTGAGGCACGAACTAAGATACTCTGAGATCACAGGAATATTCTCACTAGCTAAAGATGATTCATCAGGAAATTGTAATGTAGGGTCATAGGTAGAAAAGTTATACTCAGGCCAGAAGCATAAATAAACTGGATTTGTTTGTCTTAAACCTAACTTCCAGATTATTTTTTTTTTGCTGTAGTTCTTTATGGTGATTTTAACTTTTGGTTAAGACTGTCCTGAATCTATTGTTAAAGGAAGCTGGTGGAAGACATCTAGCACAGGGTTTGTATATCCTAGTCAATATAACCCAAGTCAGCCAAAGACAGACCAGTGGGTTCATCTTAGTCAAGAAATATCTGTAACTACTCTTTCATGGATTTGCTCAACTCTGTTAACTTACCCTTTAAAACTTCTTAATCGCCGATTCTGAACTGGTGATATGGGCAGATACTGTGTGCTTTCTGCACACTGAGGGAGGTGGGAGAACTGCGCTACAGGCAAGATCATGTAAGGGATACGTCTTCTAAAAGGATTGTGCTGCCTCAGCTTTCCTGAAGATGTTCATACTCTGTGCTATATCCTATTAGCTCTTGATGGATTCACTCACAGCAGTAAAGCAGCTTGAGCCAAGTGGACTCATGACCAAGGGACTAAGGCAAGAATTTTCAGCTCTGGCTGTATTGTCTGAACTGACCTGGAATGCCTATCTACGTCCCAGTTTTTTCATCTTGCTATACAGGGGCAATTTTCTATGCCAAAATGGCCAGCCTCCTTGACTTAAAGTAAAGTAACGTGCTCAGAAATAAAGCTTGTTCTGCAGAAACTATTGCCAAGCTTAAGGTGGATAGGCCTGTGACATTAAACCTCTCAGCACCCAGGTTATTCCACCTCAGAAGAGTTGTAATACCGTATGAAAAGCATCACTCATACAAAGAAAAATTCTCAGTCTTTTACTTCAGTATTTTTAAGACCCTTGATGTGAAACGAAACTTTAAAACAACAAGGTGACGACAGGTAATATATAGCCTATAAATCACAAGCCACGCAGTATTAAGGCATACTCCCTCACCTCCCTAGCTGCGTTTTTAATCAAGGCCTGCCCAGGCTAAACGAGGCCCGAGAGACCGGCCGGGCATCACCACAGATAGACCCGGAGGCTGGGTGCTGCCCCTCTCGCCTCAGGAGAGAAGTTGCCTAGGAGGTGCCCTGCAGGCTGCCAACGGCCGCGGCACCAGCCCACACCAACCGGCCCGGCCCGCCCCTGCCCCACTGCCCACCGGCCTCCGCTCGCGCCGCCGCTCCCTCCTGGCTGTAACGGCCGACACCGCCCGCGCGCCGCCTCGCGGCGGTAGAGCTCCCGGCCCCCGCAGGGACAGCGTCCCCCTGTGGGGCCCGCTGGAAGCGCGACCCGGAGGGGAACGGACGGTACCTTCGAGCGCATGCGCACGCGGGGCTGGCGCCGGCGCCGCTGCGTCTCGCGGTGCAGGCGCAGTAGGAGTAGGCTAAGGAAGCGCGGGGGTCGCAGCTGGCGGCGCAGTTAGCTGCGGAGCCTTCCCTCCGTCTGCCGTCATGGTGCTGGAGAGCCTGGCCCGTATCGTCAAGGTCCAGCTCCCCGCGTACCTCAAACGCTTGCCGCTGCCCGAGAGCGTCGGCGGCTTCATTCGCCTCACAGGTAGGTGGGGGTTGCAGGGGGCTCGGCGGCCTTGACCCCTTCCCGCCTCTGGGGCCGAGCCGGGCGGGCAGGCGTTTGCCTGAGCACTGGCGGCCGCCTGGACTCCGGCACATCGGCAGCGGCCTGCTCCGTGTCGAGCTGCGGTTTTCACTGCCTGCTTTCTCCCGGCCCTGCTAAGCCAGTTACCGGTTACAGAATGGATGAGCCCCGAGCGTTAAATCGCTGTTAAACTGCTTCAGGAGGAAAAGTACCTGACAGGATGGTTATGGTGCCGTCTAAGGTGGAGAATAACAGTCAGAGGAAAATGCAGATACAGTACAACGTACCAGGGTCCTCGGCCCCAGCTCGTTTGCATTGCACGTAAAACTCCTCTCTGTGCAAGTACCAGCAAGCCAGAAGCAGTGTGCATAAAGAAAATGGGATTTTAGCTGAAGGCCTAAAACGCTGCCTTTTCATTTACCTAGAAGGTTAAAGTAAGTGTCTGTAATGATTAAAATACCTGGTTTTGGTAGCCTGCTACATGCGTAAAGTTGAGTGGGGTATTTAATAATTTTTATAAGTATTTTTTGGGTGAGGGAGTGAAAATATCTATTCATTAACCATAGCCCTATCGCAGAACAAACAAGAAAGAAAATTAAAAGCTTGCAAATTTTTGAGGTGTTCATTTATTTCAGCGCTTTGCAAACTAGAGCTATCAGAGCTCAGGCTTAGCTGTGATAATACAGGCAGAACCTCAAGTAGTTTCAAATGACAGGATTAGTTTGATGATAAAAGATAAGTGAAATGCTCTAACATAAATGCTCTGGAAATAGAAAGTGTCTTCAAAGTATCTTCAAACCTTGTGTGTTTATCTTGCAGCACTAAGCTGTGTGAGTTTAATAGTGCTGAAATATAATTTAATTTCGAATAGACACAATTTATTTAAAAACTCGAAAGTCATGTTATCTTTTCCATGACAAGAAAATGGCTTTTAAATGAATTGTTATTCTTTCCCTGCAACTACTCTCTTATCTGAAAATGCTGTTAATTACAGTCCCCTGCCCACTGGACTAGGTGACCTTTAGAGGTACCTTCAAACTCAAAACTATTTTGTGATTCTGTATTTACCAAATAGAGAAATTGGCATGCTCCAAAGTTAGGAGGAAGGGGATATAATAAGCTACAGAACAGTGCAGCTTCTCATATTCCTAGCATTTGGCATTTTCCTACTTAAGTCATTGCCCTTTTAACCACAAGTTGTAGTTAAAAAATTTAAGTTTAGTAAGTTCAGTTTCTTGATTTGTTTTCCAGACATTTTTTGTGGAGTTTTTGTATTTATTCACACTACATAACAGTAATAGAATTTATTCTGAAAACCTCTGGTGAGAATTTTTTTTAATACAGTGATCAGTGGGGGAGAACTGATTTGCTGTCATGTTATTTACACCATTGACTAGTATATTTCCTTGAATTTGGAGGGAAGGCAAGAAGCAAACAACTGAAACCTTAAGTGGAAACTACATATGTTGAATGTCAGTCCCAAAAATATTAAAGGCAGGAACTGAGTCAGAAATTGCTTTGAGACCTGGTAGGATTTAATGACCATACAAAAAAACCCCAAACCCACAGCCTCCAGTTCTTAGTGATTTCTTCGACTGGGCTTGTGCTAAATGCTCTAAAAAGGGGAAAAGGGTGTGATTAAAAAATACATAGCTTTACAGACAATATTTTGATACTTTTTTTGACAGTTAGCTAGAGTAGACTAATATCTGCTGTCATACTTGTAACATCTTCCTCTTAAGGTGAATAGGAATAAAAATTGAGGGAAAAAACCCAATAAAACTGTGCAGAGTGCTTGAAGTTATGGTAGAGAATAAATGCGACGTGGCGGGGCTTCTCAAAGGGAAATTGTAGGGCACCCCATCCTAGGCACCTAAATTAAGAAGTGATCCTCTTTTAGTGCTTAAAAGTTATTCAAAGTCATTGAAACATCATTGCTTATTAAAGAGTCTTGCACTTACCTCTACTAAGAGCTGCTGTCTAAATTTTCATCTGAGAAAACCAGATTGCTTCAGCAAGTGCTGCTGCTTCTATATTGTTGTGGTCTTACTCTGTCCTGTCCTCAAGTCCTAAGCCTCTAAGAGCCGGGGATTCCAAATTCTGGGAGTAACTTTGTAGCAGCAGCTTACAGGATCATATGTATTGAATTACTATTTCTGAAAGGCTACTAGACAATAGAGAAGATTGTATTAATATTCTGGTTTGTGTTTACTATTACTACAAATTACAGAGGAGCATATTCTTTGGTAGATGACGTACCAAACACATCAAGGGTTGTTTTTTTATTTTGAAGGTGAAAAATAATACTGGTTTACTTATACATTTATAGCATGTTCCTCTTTGCCCCTCGGTGGCATCTACGGCACTTATTCAGGGACCAGCATTATAAGACATTCACTAATACAGACCTTGTTCACAAAGGCAGTCTAGAACCCAAAGCTGGAACGGTGCAGTCTTTTGTTAGCTCTTTTCTTGCTTCTGCAAAACTTTGTTAACTTCCAGGCAGATGCAACTTCAGTTCCAGCAGTACACTAGCTGTGGAAACAACAGACTAAAAGTATAGGGAGGTTGCTTTTGGATAGGATATTGTATAGTGTGCTGATCAGAAATCTTGAGACACCTGTGGTCTGACATGACCTCGCCAAATCACAATGGAAAACTACTTGCTTGAAGAGAAGAATACTGTTAATATGCAGAGCAAAACTCCTGAAGGTAAAAGCAGTGAGGGAGGAAGGAAAGAATGTTTGACCTTGGGATTGAAAGTAGATATGTAAATTGTCCTGCTGCTGCTCAGAAGCCTCTTTCAGTTTCTTTCCATAGCTGCTTTACCTTCCCCTTCTCAAGTTAGCCGAAATGAACTGTGCTGGCTCATGCTGATGTTGCTTTGTATCTTGATACGTCTCACTAAAATGACATAGATGTTCACCTCAATGCGATCAGAGTGAGAAAAGAAAAACTCAAGGTTTATATAAGAATCTTTCCATAAACATGACACAAGCCTGTGTGAGCTGTCTTACACCTCACTTACCTGTTAAGAAGGACTCTAATGTAACAAGCTGCCAGGCAGGAAGAAGACATTTTGTGGATCATCTTTTACAGTTCTGAGGGAAAGAAGGGTGATACTGTGGGAAAAAAAAATCTTCAGAATCCGTTTGAACAATGAATTAGTCATTTGCAGAGTGGCTTGCTGAGCTACCCATTGTTTTGGCTTCTAACTTACTTTAAGTGTGCTATGTCACTGAAAGGACTGTCACCTTTCTACCTTAATAGCTGCTGAATAAGCTAATAGACATATTAAAGTTGGGCGTAGAGTCCTTTGTTTTTAGTTTGTGTAGCCATGAGGACATCCTTAAGAGACCCAATCAAATAACAGAAAGTAGTTACTTCTGAAGAGAATGTAATTAAGTAATTTGAATTTGCATGAAGACTTTAATCGGTTTAGGGAATATACAATCACCATTCCAATCTTCATTTTGACTGGTAGCTAATACTTGTTAAAATTGTGGCTTGCGGTTGAACTGTTACTATGAGAAGCTGATTTTGGGTCTACAATGGTCACTTCCACAGAAATTAGCTAAAACATAAATCCAAGTGAAAGATCTCAAACGAGTAGTTGGTGAAGGACAAGCAGGGACCACTTGATTTGACTCTGTCTGGCCAGTCTCTTGTTCACAGTGTGTGTTTCTTATTTCTTTGGACTTGTTACTGTTGGACTAAAAGTTAAAACAACAACCTCTCCTTGACAATGTAACTTTGGCCTATGGTCCATGGTCTCAGTTATTTGGAATTCTCTGGGCATTCCTGTTTCAGTGATGTTCCTGATACTTTCCAGGACTTATCTTTGGGATTGGTCTCTGTCAAACACAAGTCACGTTTGAAGACTAACCTCTTCGATACTCTGCTCTCCATTTCTGGCTCCAAAGGCTGCCTCTTCCCATGCAGCAGAACTGATAAAGAATCTGCAGAATCAATGTAGTTGCTGAATTCTGAATTACCAGCTGTGAAAATAAAGTCTTGTGAATTGCCTTACATCTGCTTCAGAAAGGTATGAATGGCTTCAAAAACGCAGAGCAGCTTACAGTTATAGGGAGGTATCATTGCTATATTTTGGGTGAAGCTTTTATCCCATCCCCACCCACCCAGTCCAAAGATCTGTGACTTTTTAAACTTTGTGACAGTATCTTGACTCTCATGCCCTAGAAGCATGGTGATGTTGATTTTTTTCAGCCTAAAAGTATGAGCTTCTGGCAGTCTTTTGGCAATAACAAGTCAGTTTACGATTGGTGTACACACTGATATAATGTGGGGCTTTCCAGAGACTCCCAGATTAGAAATATGTAAAATCATTGGCTAGTGGGAACAAAATTCTTTATCAGTAGTTAGCATCATACAAATATTAAATAATAACCATGATAAATAATGTCCTTGTATTTCCTATTTCTCTTTCTAATTTCCTTTTGCGGAGGTCAGAGCTATCATGTTCCTGTTTCATTTGAATGGACCAAATTTGCTATGAGTCTCCATAGACATGGCTAATGTTCCAGTTCATATCATGACATTTCAATCTGCATTGAGATGCCACTTGCTGTTTAGTTGCCAGAATCTTTTAATGACATTTAATTCTGATACGAGACGTTTCCTTTTTGTGTCTTAGCCCAGTTGTATTTGTTAGACACTTGATAGTTGCCCTGTTTCTGGTTATGGTGTGCTTGTTGGAACATCTGTCTTAGAATTCAGAGCAGCTTTGTAGAGGTCTACATCTGTGCCAACAGTCAGATTAGATACTCAATTTGGAAATTTTTTTTCAGTGACTGTAATTTTTCCCTCTTTTCTAAAGTACATTCCAAGTCAGTCCTTCAGGTCAGAAAGTGCATTTGGATTCCTATTGATGGGATGTTCTGGAACTCTGCATTTCAATCGACATAACTTGTATGATTCCATTTTTGCCGTATGAGTGATAAGGCTGGATGGAATGCGGTTTAGTTTGTACTGCATGTCTGTAGTTAAGGAATTTTAATTTTTAGCTTCAATGTCCTAGTATCAGAGTTGCCACTGTCTTATGAAAGTTTCCTAGATGTTGATTAATCTTTTCTGCTACTGCTAATTCAAAAAGTAAAACTATGCCAGCTGGTTCTGCAATGGTAGATGCATTGGTTTGATCATGTGAAGTCAGAGGGGTACCTTATTAGTTATCTCTTTCTTTGACACAGCCTGTGAGACATCTACCTTAATAATTTCGGTCAGATTATTCAGTTCTCTGTCCTTCCAGGCTGTGGTGAGGGAAAGGTATTTGTGAGAACTGAATATTTAGTATCTGATGGGGCTAAGCTGTCTGTTATACTCCAGAACCGAGTGTTTCTCTCTGCTGGAATATTCAGGCAGTTTTGATTTTTAATTAGTATATTGGCCAAGCTTGTCTGGAAGAGTAAAATTGTTAAAATTTTTGTCTTGCTGTTACTGAACAGTAATGATGGAGAAGAAAAACATGCACTGCTGTCCAGGAAACTCAATATTTTAAGTATCTCTCTGTTAATTATTTAGGGGGAACTCAGGAAAGAGTAACAGAGCCTAGTGTATTGCAGTGACTTTTAGCATATTTTGTCAGTTGTTGTGCATAGGGACTGCTGCAAGTGTGGAAAGCCTGCTGAAAGTTCTTGCAGTGCTTTTAGTATTCATAGAGTTGTCTGTTCAAGGTAAATGCAGTAATGGTGGTTTTCAGTTCAAAGACTCTAGAAAGCTCGAAGAATTAAAACTAGTTCCACAAAGTATTTTCATTGCATGGTGTGCTTCTTGAAAAGTCGAATTATTTAGAAAAAGGCACTGTCTTCTAACTGGAAAAGTATTAGCACAAACACATGCTCCATTATTACAAATAAAATCAAGCTATACAGAGTAATGTAGTTTCTCAGAGCTAAACCTAACCAGAATCCTAGGTCTGCTTTATTGCATTTCCTTTCTTGTACATCTTAATCTCAAAAAACAAACTTTAGAACAAAATTGTGCTATATTCTGATCCTAAGTCATTTAAAAGAGGAACTTGATTACAGTGCCTTGGCTTACAAAGTGCTTATGTAGTTGTTTGTGCTCCAGTTCATTACACTTCTTTGTTTCTCATTTTAAACTCTCTTCTATTTTTGTGTTTAATATATTCTCCAGAAATACAGAAAAATGTTCTTTCCTTTATTGCACTATGGTGCTTAAATTACACTACATCATGTTTTGCTGAAAAAGTGGATCCACCTTTAATATATATAGATTTTATACGGATGACTTTCTTAAAAAGTCCAATAAGTCTTTCACCATTATGCATAGAAGATTTATATTGATGCAGCTAAGTCTGCAGAAGATACTTGAACCTCTTACCTGTACTACAAAGAAGTTCCTCAGCTTGGTTAAAAGCAGCTTTCAGTGGCTTGACTTACACGATCTCAGGATTCTTTCTTTCATTCTCTGTGTATTGTAGAAATTGCAGACCTGCAGATCCCTGAGCAAACAGAGCTCTGAGAAAGATTGATGACACTTCTGGTAGTGCTTATCTAATAATCTCTATTATGTCTAACAAAAGTTTCTAAAAGTTTGAAAAATGAGAAAAACTTCAAGAAGCTAAAAATCTGAAATAAGGAATTAAAAATTGCATTATAAACCTTACTGAATAGTTCTTCATATACTGAAAATTAAGATACCACCACTGTATATACTTACTGTATGTAATCATGCCCAGTTTGCTAGTAAGTGGTTCTGGGTTACCTCAGGTGAGCAGAACCCCCATAACTTTAGGGTTTCTCATTTCAGTATATCTTGTATTTGTTTTGGATTTACTCTTTTCCATCGAGTCATTTTCTAGACGAGATTAAATTCTAGGAGTCACACTTTTTACCTTTGCTCCAGTAAACTCCAGGTTTTAATCTGGGCCTTTCTTAAGGCTTACTACCCACAGAGTCTTGTTTGCCCTCAGAGCCTTGCTGACTCAGCAACCCCATTCCCTATGTTAAGCCCAAGTTATTTGAGAGTAGCCAATGCTGTACCATACTAAGTGGTGTCAAGAGCCAATCTAAATCCCACCTGTCTTTAGTTTCAGAATGGCTGCGGTTATTGCCTTTCCTGGGCGTGCTGGCCTTGCTCGGTTACCTTGCTGTTCGTCCATTCCTCCCCAAGAAGAAACAGCAAAAGGATAGTTTGATTAACCTCAAGATCCAGAAGGAAAATCCAAAAGTAGTGAATGAAATAAACATTGAAGATCTGTGCATCACTAAAGCTTACTGCAGGTGTTGGCGTTCTAAGACGGTAAGACACTTTGCCTACTGTAGGATTAGAGATTAAAACTTGCATATTTTTACCAGTGCTCTGGTGGTGAGTATCTACATGTTGACCTGTTGCTTTTCTCTGGAGGTGGAACATCTTCCTGTTTTGTTTTGGTGGCTTGTTATGAGTTTGGGGTTTTTTTTGAGAATGACACAGTTGTTATTTTTCTTCATTGTAAACCTGTCTACACGTAGCAAGAAACTGTAGAAACTTGTAGGATTTATCTGGAAACAGAGTGACGTGAGAATAGAGTTAAAACCAAGCGAGCCTTGTTTAATGTTTGAAAATTAAATGCAACTAATGAGAAGATAATTTTCTATTTTGCAAAAACAATGCTTAGAAGTGTTTCATATTAGAATGAAAGTAAGGCTCGACCTATGTTGGTGATGGAGAGCATATCTCTCTCTTGTCCAGAGCTGCCAATACATGCCTGGTTTGGATAGTTCTTGTTCCTCAAATAAACTAGATATACACAATGCACTAGATGTATGTAATTTTCACCTGTCCTCCATTTCTTTTGAAACACATCCTTGTTTTGTCCTCTCTGGATGGATGCTTTCCTATTTTAACATAAAAAACCCCAAACCCAAACAAAAAAACCCCCAGAATTAAAAAAATAATCTGCCTTGGACCTAAGAAACCTTCTCAGCTATTCTCCCTTCAGACTAATCATTTCAACAAAGTATTTCAGCTTTCCTTAAAACAGCCCTTTCCGATTGCAAATGGTTGAATCTATTAAGAGGACTTCTACTAGTTCCACAATAAACCTTAAACCATTTGTGTCTGTGATGGCTGCTTTGCTTGCTGTCCTTTCATGGAAAAGGGTTTGTGCTTAAGAACAATTTCAGCATCTTACAGACTTACCTGTTAGCAGTGGTCTTTTTCCTTAGTAACGTGTCTCATGTCCAGTAGGAGACAGGGAGTTTGTTGAAACAGAGGTAATAAGAGGAACTAGCAACATTATCCAAGTGCTCTTGGCATAGGACAAAGTATTAAAATCACTGTACAGAGTCATACTAATTCCTCATGTATGTTTTCTTCCAGTTCCCTGTCTGCGATGGCTCCCACAACAAGCACAATGAATTAACAGGAGATAACGTAGGTCCACTAATACTCAAGAAGAAAGAAGTATAGCAGATGCTTAATCCAGTAGATCTGACTGATTAAAAAATCTTTTTATACAGTTGTAGCTGCAAGGGACAGCATTTTATTATATGATGAGTATGATTTAGTCTAATGATTGCTGTAGATTTCTTTTTGGAATAAACTCAGTGCTAAATCTGTCAGTGTTTTGATATTTTATTCTGAGAAGAATTATGTCTACTTTGTAAAACTGTAAAGTAACTTTAAGTCATTTATTTCAGCAATAAAATGACTTCATACACTTAAGTGTGTTTGGTATGAACATGCAGTTATAAAGCTGTCACTATTTTTGAGTGACAGAAGCACACCTTTCTGTTGCTTTTCTTCTACTGAGAAGTTAATGTTAATTCTGCTTTTCAGGCAGAACTTTAGAGCACTTATGTGGGGGGAAAAGAGAATCTGATTTCATCCTTTGTGAATATACGTAAGCATACTCCTGAGGGCAGGTAGCATGATGATGTTAAGTTATACCAGGTGACGGTCTGGCCTATGCAGTGCCTAAGTGAGCAGTTTGTTAGTTGCACGCAAAGCAGCCTGGCTCAGACAAATGCCACGCAGCAGGCAAGTCTCATACAGCATCCTAGGTAGAGTGCTGCAAGTTCCAGACCATGTAAACTCAATTACTGAGCAGGTCAGCCACTAACGTTATCCCTTTATTTTGAGTTCTTGAGTTGGATGTTCATGAACTCTTTAAAGGAAGCACAAATTTGCTGCTTGCACTTGGACTGTTGCCGCTACTTTTTGTAGCAGGGACTTTTGTGGAAGGAATTGTTTAAACAACAGAACCAAGAACAGAGAGCTGAGCTGTGTTCTTGGCTAGTTGCCCATTCAGAATGATTATTTGGGCAAGTCAGAACTTTGCTGGGATATAGCTTTAGTTCAGATGCAGGTAAATAATTGCTACTTACTTAACTGCTAGATTCCTAACTAATTCTGAAGTGCTTTATTCTACAATGAATGACTGTCCATCAGTTTAAACACATGATCCATGTTACAATTTTAGGCAGTTACCTAAGGCACATTTCAACTGTTCCTTAACAACATTTCATTTGACCCATTGTCAGGCAGGTGGGAAGCCCCAGAGAGGTATTCCATTGCCAAAGCAGATGACCGCTGAGCTGAAACAAAGCAAGTCAGAAAGCAGTTCTCACATTATGGCTCTTGCAGCAGCAGTTGAAGTAAGGTAGATCATTCTTCCTGCATTTTTAACAGTTGTAGTTCTAGGTACCTTGCAGCAATGTCAGATTAGAATGCGATTGTGTGTTAAATGCCCACTTTTACAAAGTGTGTAATAGAACAGTGGTACAACCTGTAATGTTTAAATGCTTCATGGTGGTCTTACCTTAACAGATGAGCAAACCATAAGGTTTATATTAGGATATAACACTTATAGTAGAGGAAAACTGACAATGTTACTAAGTGTCTTAGTCTTCATGTATAGATGTGAAGCTTATAGGGGACTGGAACGCAGTTGTTGGATGGGCCTGCAGTAGCAGTGCTCAATCACAGTTCCTTTGTAGAAAGAATTTTTTATTAATTTCTAAAATTAAGATCACAAGCAAGGTAAACGATCATTTCCTTGCATTTCAGAATCTGTCAAGGTAATACTGTTTCTTATGGCCACAGTATTTTCTACTAAAATTTCAAAGAATTTACTATTTGGTTCAAATTATCTACCTGAAGTCTGCAGCTAAGGATCAAAGTGTCTGCAGAACCCTGTATGTCACCAGTGACTGAGAAGGTTGAACCAATTACTTGCTAGGATATGCTGGGTCCTGTCTTGCCACTGGATGACTTCTCTAACCTAACTTGGAAGTTGCAAATAAACAATAAATTTTCTTCTAATACTAATAATGACCAGGGCTGAGGCAGTAAAAAAAGTCTTTACAGTCTTGATGCAGAGTCAGGGAAAACTGAACTTGGCATGTCATGACTTGCCTTTTTTTACTCTACAAGAACAGTAATGTTTACCTTTTTTAGATTACAAATTTGAAAAATAGTTCTAATAGACTACAAATAAACTTGTAAAAGAAATACATTTAGAGAAAGGTGTCTGACTTGTAGCAACTACTAGACAAAGTAAATGTAATTGAAGTGAAGCTGGCACAAAATCTCTTGCTCTATTTAAAAAGCAAAATGCAAAAACTGTATCATTCATTGGTTTGTGACTGTATTACACCATGAGTTTTTCACTTAATTTTAGACTTCAGTCTGAATTGCCTAAAATGCTTGGTTTGGCTGAAAAAGAGAGAGAAAGTGGTGATTATAATTACATTATCACTGCATGCCCTGGCCAGTGCGACTCCCTACTTCCAGATGGCCAGTTTCTCTTTTCCCATATGCTGCCTGCTGTAACCCTGCCTGCTGCTTGCTGCCAAGAACGCGCTGTGCTGTCAGACCCTTCTGCCGCAGAGGTTCCTGTGAACCTTCTGGAACTACATGCACATACTGCTCTCACTACTCTCATTATTCCTGTGATTATGTCTGCATGACAGCAGGACTCCTCTGGTTATAGTTTACTGCACATTATGCTTTTATTTTATTTCCTGCAAATAAGAGACTGGCATGGCATAAAGATTTTATTGGCCTGAATGTATGCATTATTTATGAGTGGTTTCATAACATTTTGTTAAAAATGAGGTAATCTTAAATGTCAGGACTTCTTCCACACAAACTGATAGAAAGTGAGATTCTATCTCTCAAAGTTAACTGCTAGTTAAAATCAGCTAAAATTGTCATGATTCTCATTAAAAACACACAGTTTCTTGGGGTCTTAGCTCCAATGTAACATTACTTTTCATGACAAGATGCAAGTGTTTAGCTCCTTTCTGGAAGGTGAGGAAAGAAGCATGATAAAGCATTAATGCTTTTCATTTTAGATCTGCAGGTCTGTATAATAGCTTTAACCTGATTCTTTTTAAAGACTTAATAGAAGCTGGGGGAAAAGGGGCTTGTGGGAAACATCCATATACAGTGGTGAGGAAAGGAAAATTGATTCAATTTCATTTAGTTAACAAGATGGCACTTTTCATTGGTATAAAACTATTCAAGCACTCAAAATGGTAGGAGTGATCTAATGAGTAAACTGAGAGTGCACTGAGGTTAAGGGGACGTGATAAATCCAGTTTTTGAGATGCTGTCATGATGCTGAGCAAGTATTAGAGGCTATCATGAACATGGGCTGTTTGTCAGAGGTTAGTTTGTGTACATAAGGTTATCTTCAAATTTAAAGGGCTATAAACCTTTATATGTCACACTTCTGTTACTGAACAGACTCTAAATTTAGCATAGTGATCTGTCTCTGCAAGAAGATGCTAGTTTTATAAAACTTTTTTACATAGTGACCTATATAAAGCTTCTACTCCTGTAAGTTTTACTCAAATAGAAGTATTTTAGTCACTGATGAAATGAACACCATATTCCCTCATCAATTACAGACATTAAAATTTCCTATTAAAACCGCTCCTGCTGAAGTAGCAGAGTGCTTCCACAAGCCATGCAGTGAGGGCAGAATGGGCACAGGAGTCAATGACTGACAAAATCAGCAGGTGCACACAGAATCCAATCATTCAGCAAGTCACAGTTTGAAAGCATCTTCCTTTCCAGTCAGGACAAATATGACCAGAAGACTGTACATTTCCCAAAGCAGCAGGGAGAACAGCAGTAAGTAGTAAGAAAAATGTCAGTACACTTGACAGCTGTTAGGGGAAAAAATTTTACCAAACAATTTCCAAGTATTTTTAATCACTGGATTAGCTGGCTGTGGACCTTAAATAGTTATCCGGAAGCTTTCTTCTTGGCTTGGAGAGGAAGGCATATACAAGAGCGTGTGTACTGACCTGTAATTAAACTGTATACAGAGGCACACCTGGACACTGCAAATGATACTGTTTCAGATTGTTTAAAAAGTATTTTACATACTTGTGTTGCATATCATAAGTATAAAAGCCAGAATAGAATTGATTAATGCTTATTTACTAATACCAAAAATATCTAGACACATCCAATATATTCTATACAGTATCCTATGAGTTCAGTGAACTGTAGTGTAGAAATCAGTGGGGGAGCATTGTCCACCTCAGTTACAGGCACAATCTGAAATCCTTACCTGAAAATAACAGGGAGTTGTACTGACTCTACACCTCAGAGCAGAGCTGGGAATAACCTTTGAGCTAGTTACTTGTAAAAAAACATAGCAGAGAGAGAAAGATTTGCTGGTATCTGTCAATACTAAACCCTAACTCATAGCAAAGCTAAAGGCAAGAGCAAGATTTTGATCAAGAGAGGCAGAGAGGAAAATCAAATTCATTCCCACTGACTGTGCAGGAGGTATCTATATTGAATAAATTGAAGAAAACCACATTTGAGCTTTTTGCTCCCCCTGGTGAAATGTTTTGGCAAGATACTGGACAAGAGCATTGCCAGTCATATTGTGATCCACTGGTAGCACACAACTCGTGTTTCTAGAAAGACCTGTGGGATCTATGCGTTTGCGCTTAGCGTGTAACTGCTGAGTTCTAGACACAGCTTCCTCATGACACCTGCCTTCACAGCAGCCTTTCTGAAGCTGGGTGAGTGTGGTGGTTTGACCCTGGCTGGAGGCCAGATGCCCACCAAAGTTGCTCTATCATTCTGCTTTTCAGCTTGGGAGAAAATACATATTTAGCAGCTTAGGAGCTGAGACAAGGACAGTGAGAGATCATTCTGCAACTTATGCCATGGGCAAACCAGACTCCACACAGAATTTAAAAAAGCCTCTCTGATTTGTTACACTACACACACAGTGAAACCAGAGTCAGATGAGAAGTACAAGATGATCTTAAAATATCTTCCACCCCTCCCTTCTTAAGCAGACTTCACTTTAGTCATTATTTCTCTCCCTTCCTCCCCCTCTCATTGTGGCACAGGGAGGGGTAGGGACTGGGAGTATGGGGGGTTCGGTCAATTCATCATGAGCTGTTTTCTTTTTCAGTCAGGGAGAGGGGCATTCCTCACACCCTTCCCCTGCTGCACTGTGGGGTCCCACCCACGGGAGACAATCCTACACAAACATCTCCAACATGAGTCCTTTCCCTTGGGGCCTCAGCTCTTCACCAGCTGCCCCAGCATGGGTCACATCTATAGGGTGCAGTGATAAAATCATAGAATGTCTCAGTCTCTCAGGCCCAGACTGCTCCAGCCTGGTTTCCCCACAGAATCACAAGCACCCCCCTCAGCAAACCTGCTTTGGCATGGGTCTCTTGCTCATCTGTGTCTGTCTCTCTCCATGGGCTGCAAGTGCTGGCAGGGGCTTGCTCCGACACGGGTCACAGCATCTCCTGTATGTCTCCACCTGCTCCAGCATGGGGCCTCTCCATGGGCTGCAGGTGGGGTCTTGGCCTTTTCCATGGGCTGCAGGGGGACACCCACTCTACCATGCGTTTCTTCACAGGCTACAGGGGCATCTTTCTGGCACCCGGGGCACCTCCCCCCGCCCGGCCCCCACCAGCCTTGGTATCTGCACAGTTCCTTACATCTTCTCACTCCCTTCTGTGCTGGCAAAAAGTGGCTGCTTGTGGGTTTTTTTTCCTCCTAAATGTGATTCCCAGAGACACTGTGACCATTGCTGATGGGCTTGGCCTTGGTCAACAATGACTCTGGCCTTGAGTTGGCTGGTGTTTACTCTCTCGGGCCGATGGAAAGCTTCTAGCTGCTTCTTGCAGAAGCCACCCCTGCAGCTGCACACCCACCCCCTGCAACCCCACCACACGAAACTACAACAGTGAATGTGGTACTCCTTTCACTTTGTACCACCCTTCTCAGCACTGCATTTTCAAGGCTGTCCATTTAAAGTATATTAAGTTTTCTGCATCAGTCAGAGAGAAAAAAATGCCCTTGCAAATCTGAGAGGCCTCCACTCTGCACAGTCAATCCAGCCAGCCACCTCTTGGTAAAATAAGAACTGGCTATATATTTTAGCAAATACCTGCTTTTCTTTGCTGCTGTTATCCAAATGCAGATGTAAGAAGAACCTGATATGACATTTTCTCAGCTAGATGAGTATTAACTTAGGACAAAGCAACAGGGAGATCCTGGCTGATCCATGAGTCTTGACTTGAGAAGAGATCTGCTGCTATTGCAGAGTTGTCCAAATGTTGCTGAGGAAGAAAGGGACAATTCAGTGTCACCTTGGCCTTGCCCTATCAGCAGACCCCACCTGAGAAGAGCTCTCTCCTGTCCTGCAGTGGCCAGCACCGGATCATAAATACTCAGTGGCTAAAGAGTTGGCTTTCCCTCTCTTGACATCATGTTAAGTGAAAGCTGAGGTACACAAGTAAAGAAGGAGCCATCTCAATTCCATACAACCTACTTCCAGTTCTTACAGCCTCACCACTATCATCATCCCATTTTCAAGCTCAGGTTTTTTTTCTAGCAGCACCAGATATATTACCACAATCTGCAATAGACCCAACTGTCTCTTTCAGCACAGAAGTACCACTTGCTGTTTCTTGCTACAACCAGAACTGACAGTCTCTTGAAGGCACAAAGGAACATGTGAGCTATAAGGAAGAACTGCCATAGGAAAAGGCAACTTTTGGAACCCAAATGAGGAAGGAGAGGGAATCACCAACCCATGTCAGGACTTGTTCGCTATCAGTAATCTCCTATTTAGAGGTTGCATTCTTTGAGTTGTTGAGCTTGTCATCTCATAGCCCAGTTTCAACCATCAAGAAGTTACTCACATTAGCCTCCATTTTCTTCTGTGTATATTCTACCTCATGACTCCACTCCATATCTGAACAATTGTGATCCTCTCCCCAGCCTCACACCCACACATTCCAAGTAACTGTTGACTGCTCACTTCTCAGTGACTCACTGCCTGACCAGCCTATTCACTGTATGTTCAGCCATTTGATCTCTTAAGGCACCATAAACACATAAAAATACTTATTAAAACTCCAGCAGGGCTGCTTTTCAAATAGCAGATGTAACCGACTCTTGTTTTGGTTTCCACCAGAAGGATTACAGACACGCTGTGTTTAGTCAACAGAGGAAGTATAAAGGCTGAAGGACCATATTCCTGTAGATGTCTGTCTTACGAGGGTTCACAGGCCTCTGCCTCTTCTCCAGCCTCAGCTCCTTCCTCATCCTCCCTGGTATTTGTCTGAGCCTTCTGCAAAAGTCTGGGCCCTGCCAAGCCAATAACCAGGGCTCCAATTGGTGCAGTGATCAAGATAGCCAGGAAAGCTACTGTCAGTACGTCCATTCCATACTTCTCCAGTTGCTCATCCTGATGACTTCTCGCTGTATCCAGGGCAAGGGAACCTATTGCAGCCTGCAGGAAAAGAAAACGGTTAAGATGGAGCGAGTAACCTTTAGCACTGAAAGAGGGAAAAAGGGACTAATCATCAGTCAACAGGTAACATAAATTTGATCTTTTTACTGAATTCAACCCATTTGTTTCTAGGCAGTACATAGAAAAATAGAAGTTGCATTATTACACTTGTGAGAACAATTTTCACTTGGCTACATTTGATCATTCCGAAGCTAATGAGCTTGTTTGGGTGGTTCCCTCCTGTGAAGAACATTGCTGAGCTGCTGTGTTACCCATGTTTTTGAAGTATGTGTGATTCATGAAATGGGCCAGTGTATTGTATATTGCAGCTGTTCAAATGCCACCCTTTGAGAATGCATCCTGACAGCAGTCAATTAGTGGCAATTCCTGAAAAGTTAGTTCAAAAATGTTGCAATAATCCTTGCTTATTCTGATTACTAACTTTTGTTTGCAAAACTACTGAGGCAAAGTCTAAATGACTTAACTGACATAGAGTAGCAGCAAGAGAAGCCTCAGGCTGGCTGCATACTGATGTGGCGGTCAGGCTACCCCTTATCAAAATGACCACAATCTGAAAATCCGTTCTGAGCCTCTGGTATGGCCATTCCTGCAGACACTTCATGTGTAAGAGGGAAACGCTTTTACCTTTGTTTTGAGAGTTCTTAGAATGTACGTGTAAAGTCACAATAGTTTGAATAGCTGAGAAATAGTTGAACTTCCTGTGATACATATATGTACAATTCGCTGTCACTAAGGTGAAACAGTTGAAACACTTTCACATCAAAAACTCTCCATGCACTTTTTCAGCAGAGTTAGGGCAGTTTAGAATATGAACCATCCGTATATTACAGTCTGCTATTCCTGAGCCCAGTCCTCTCCCTGTTTACTGCTGTGGTAGTAGTCACAAAGTGCTAAGGACAATAGATTTAGCCTGGAATGAAAGCGATGTCGGGCTTCTTACCTGGACGGTGGCTTTGGGAATCCATGCTAATGAGACAAATACTTTCTCCTTGAAATTAAACCCAGCAAAACACACCATCAGGAATGTTGCTATGACTCGCACAACTAGGGCAATGCCTAATGTAGCAACGCAGAGCCCTGCAACAAAGACAAGAACTTCTTAGTACTTTTGTGCATAGGTGACTGAGGTGAATAAGCCTCCTAAAACTCTAGCTTTACAGTGGGGTTGGTTTGCTTTGCTTTAGATTTCTTCGTAGAGATTTTTTGGAAGCCAGTGGTGAAAGATGAATAATTAGTGAGTAGTCTTACCAACAGTTTCAGGCCTAAGAGACGTAACAGATACTTCGGCTCCAATTAAACCAAAAAGAAAAGGTTGAAAGATATTCCATGCAATTCCAACAATTTTTTCTACTTCTCTCTGCAAGGAAAACAAAAAACTATGTCTAAATTCACAAAAATACGGCCAAGTATTTGGCCATTAATCAAAAGACGAAGTTAAAATGTATCATAGATTGTCCAGAATTGCTTCACCTTCTCTGACCTAATACTAAAAGATTCAAAATTAGTTGTGCCCCTTTCTAAGGTTAGTGTTTCTAGTTTGGCAGCAAATAAATGCTTGCTATCTCAAGATGAGAAATAAAAATCACTGATGTTTGAACAGTAAGAGAGCAGCCTGCAGACAAGAGGGGGAAAATGAAGTATAGTTGATTTTCAGTACTTGTGAAGATGTAATTTGAACAGCTTTGCCATGGTGTCTCTGAGCCTTTGGGAACTGCCTGCTTAAACACGTTCTTCCATTTCTATCTGAGCAGAGTCGGACCCTCAAGAGTTTCAGCCGTACCCTAACTCTGAGGGCAGTGCAAGCAGTTGGAGACCTGTCTCCCTCTGAGCAGGAGCAAAGTCAGACTGAGCAAGTCTGAAATCCTGTACTAGTAAGAAGTGTTGAACTTCCCAGTGCGATACACTGTAGAAGGGCAAAGCCAGCATTTTCTTTGTGTTTGAACTTTACACCTAACAATTTCCCTTAAACAACTGCTGCCAGGATAAACAGGAATCCTCCACTTATGTAGAAAGGTACACACAGCGTATCAAATAGCACTTCTTTTTTAGTTAAGTGGGTTCTACAACAGCAAGTGAACCTTCAGGCTGGAGTGTGTGCAAAATAGAAGTGCAGTTCTGTGTCACTTAATAATCAGTCTAGGGCCTAGGATATGTACTGTCCTCAATGTTCTCTCTGGAGACCATCTCTTGGAATGGAGTGATAGATGACTAATACAAAAACTTCTGTAACCTTAGAGAGAACAAAGTGGAAATATACAGATTTCTAAGCATTCTTATTTGTCTCATTTATCCTTGTTATCTCACCCTTTACTTTCTTAGCAATAATTTTTTCTTTTAAATTTTTACAGATGTTACCATTATTTCAGTCTGTTTACTGCCCATTTAACTGTTCCAGCAATAGGTACAGCGTTCCTTGTTCTCTGTGGATAATATTTGCTAAGTGACTTCCACAAGAGACAGTAGGAGGCAGTAGCCTTTGAGAAGCTCAGCAAGAAAACCTTGTTAATATGTCTCTTTTGCATGGCTTAAGAATAGCTTTTGAGCATTTCTCTTAACAGTATGTTAGGCTCTTTCTTGCTTTATAGTCACATACATGGGAACTCTCTGTCATGCTGAAGTTGTCCAAAACAGATGTAGAATGTTTGGGTTTTTTTAATCTGTACACCTCCTGAAGTTTCATAAATGCACTGTTACCACTCCTGACTAAAACTCAAACTCCTGTCAGGCTGCATATTCAAAGGAGTTTTGGTATGGTATGTTGCTTTATGTAAACATTCACCTTTTCTTCAGACCATCCCACACCTGCGACAAAAGCTAAGACCAGTGTGCAGAGCCCTCCTGATCCAGGGAAGCCAAAGTAGATGCTGCCAAAAACAGCAAACATGGACAGCCCAAGTACAAAACATGATCTCTTCCATGCCAAAGATGCCTGCAGCCAAGGAAAGAAGCAAACAAAAAAAGTAAATTTATTTTAGAAATGGAGGGAAAAGGTTTCTTCTGTTAATTTTGAAAATAACAATTGCCAACAACCATTGTGAAACAATCACAGCTGTAAGTGAGACTTGAACTACTCTGTTGAGTTGAGGGGTTCATTTGGATATTCATTCCTAAAAGAATTGTAATTTGGGAAGTTTAATATTTTCTTCCCCCTGCCCATCCAAAAATCTTATTGTCAATAGGTTTTTTGTATCTCAAAGAACATGATGCTCTAGTCTAGCAGCCCTGCTTCAACTCTTTGATAACAGGATTTTCTACTTGTGCAGTCAAGCACTAGAACAGTTTATCCGAGGAGAGGTGAAATCATTGCCACTGGAGACTTTTAAGGACAAGTCAACAAACATTTTCCAGGGACAGTGTAGTTTTATTTGATCCAATCTCACAGTAGATGGTTCTGTCTCTGCTATCGTTCCCCAGTTCTGCTTATCTGTTTAGTTCCTGTATCACACTTCTTATGTTAGTTAATAAGAAGAAAATTTGGTCCCACTGAGGACAATCCATGATTTGCAAATTTACTTCAGTAGTCCAGAACATATCAATTTTCTGTTCACTTAATTGCCCCTTGATAATAAATTAATCTACCACTTTATAAAAGTAACACATTCTAATTAGTGCTAATGATGTGCCCAGTCACTTAGACCCTACAACCTGTCCACTTATTTTTGATTTTAGGCCTATGGGAAACATCTTACAGAAGTAAATGTGTAGCACATCAATATAATTGATGATTATTTTACTGTTTGAATTGGGTATCAGACCCTTTCTCTTTTATATGTGGACGCTTCCACCACCTTCAGTAAGAGCAGGATGGGGAGCTGGGTTCCAAACTCTGCATCAGGAAGGACTGTGAGATGATACGTTGTTATTGTTGCAGTGAGCAAGGGTTTGCAACCTGGAAGCTGCTAGTGCTGTACAGAGTTTTCGCTGGAAACAGTTTCACATGAAGCTTGGAAATGAATGACTTAAGAACATCATCCAGTAGCAAAGAATCTCTGCTTTATAAAAAGTTTGGTTTACTGGATTTTTACCTGATCACGGCTTGGGAAATACCGAACAAACATTCCCAGAATCCCCCCAGCTGCTATGCCAACAGCAACTTCCAGCACTCCACGGAGCACATTGTATAGAGTAGAACCTATTTGGCAAGAGACAAATGGGTTCAGTGTGCCATACACAAACCCTTCATGCACAAACCACACTGCTGACCTACGAGGGTGATTCTAGCACAGTGTCTGCTTTTAATTACTTGGGGGCAAAGCGGGTCAGAAGCGAAAGAGCTGGATAGTGCAACATTTTGTCTCTCTCAAGCAAAGAAAGCATGCCATAGAAGCCATTCAAAGAGCCACTGGGAGAACATTGCCAACCCCAGGGAAATTTGAAAGCACTTACATTGGGCGCATAGGGACCAGACTTGGCAGCTGAGTGAGCAGACATGGGAAAAGTGTTCTTTGAAAGCGCGACCCACAACACAGAGCGGACAATGTGACACCAGGACTTTTGATGGTGGGTAATTTCCTTCCCAGTATTCCATACATAACTTTACATCATTAAGTTACAAGCCAGTCATTTGCAACAGAGTGCATGTTCTTCAAAATATCACTGCTCATTCTGGATTTCACCATGTACAGATTAACGAGCATACCAGAAGAGAAAGCCATCCCAAGGCACGTGTTGAAGCCTGTGATAGCCAGAATGTCATCAATGCTGCCAGCTGCCATTAGCAAAGTTGGGACACCTTTCTCTACTCCATAACCCCCAGCTTGTAATATCAGCATTGAGGGAACCACTACAGCAGGTGAGACTGCACCTAAAACAAAACTGAAAACACAGGTTCAGCTTCTCATAAAAAGAAAGCACTGAATTAAAAAATCTTCAAAACATTGACATATTTGTACTGTCAAAGCATAAATAAACATAACTTTTCCTTACCTTTCCTTGCTAATTAAAAGCAGAGGTATTTGACTAAGACCTGAGTCCACACTGCAGGCGGGTTATATTCCCTGATATATGCCTTGGATTGTCCCATATAGGAACCCAGTCTCAACACGCTTATAACTTAGTAGCCTAGTTCCTTATCATAAAAAACAGTGTGCAGCAGAGGAAAAGCTCATCCATCTTGCTCCACAATATGGGTCTGGATCAAGTCTACCAGTTTAGATAGAACTAGAAGGAAAAGGTTTCCTCCTCAAGGATATTACTCCAGAGTATCACAAGCCATATTCTTATGCTTGACTTATGACAGGAAGTCTGTCCTGTGTGCATCTCTCTATGAGGAAATATGAATTCCCACATGAAGATCTGCCAAATTCTCTATCATTTTCTATCCCTAAAAGCCCCCTGTGTTGTGGTTAAAGACTCAGAAATCACACCACCCTTTTTCAAGTGCTCAGATCACAAACACTAAAGAGTAACGATGCAAGTACGCCTCCACAGCCTGGAAATGTGACCTTTAAATTAGCCACAGAGCCAGACATGAACGGTAAGTAAGTGCAGAGCTTCCTTGCTGGCATTAAATGGAGGTCTCGGCACAGAGAACTAACTGCTCTTCGATCATTTAACCGCAGCACGAAAACAGGCACCTTTGTCATACAGGAGAAAAGAGAGTACATTACCCTAATATAAATCCCCACTGCCATGGCAAATGCATGAACAAGTAGGCAAGAACAGCAGCTGTGCACGTTTCTGAGATGCACGGTCCAAAAGAAAGCCGCAAGCAGACTGCTTTGAGCTTCTTAAGAGCCTGCAATATACAAGCACATTCAGACATTGGTATCAGTACCCTTGGCTTTATTGAGAGGAAGTACATTTCTGATCTGATATGGTTTATTAAAAGAATCCCCTCTGAGCTGCAGTACAGGATGTGACAACTTTACATGACCTAAGCCAGAGAGATAGGCTTAAGCACAACTGGATTGGGATATGCAATTCCAAGTGTGGCAGTGAAACCCACTGAATCTAGGTTTGATAAGGTTCCTGCACGTCACAGGAAGGAGAAAATGCTGTTTGGCTTCTTGTCCAGAGCAAACCAAATGTGAGAAGCTGGACTAGCTGGGATCCATCTGAAAAGTGCACCCTCAACACAGCTGACTTACCCGCAGTTACTAGAGCTCATTTGCTCCATGCACAGAAGATTTTGCTATAATCCCACAAGTTGCATGAGTGCCCTCAAAAAAATTATCCCCAAATCCACAAACAAATCATGTGAGTTGTAGAGTTACATAAACTTGTCACAAGGAGCCAGGCATCTCTTTCAGCTTGCTCTCACTTGATTTCCAGCAGATTTAAGTTCCTTTTGCCTCAGCAACTTCTGTTCAGAAATTTCACTAAAACAGTGTATTTACTTGCAGCAGCTGCCTTTAATAGTCAGTCACAGAGACGACTCTGCTAGGACAAATTTTAACACGGCTAAATAAATAAATAAATTAAATAATCAATGAGCTGCACTTTTTACCAGCAGAGTTTATCCCAGCATTGTTAGGACTGAGAATCACCAGGGCAAGTGGGATCTGTTTTTCCAGCTTCAATGACATGAGGAGCTACATGAAAGCAAAGGACATCTTTGCTTGGCACATGGGAGAAAAATGAGTTAAACAAAGTTCCTTTGGCAAGAAAAGCTGCTATGGAATAGAAAGAAAAGCGCTGCCACAGAACTGGGCACCCACGAGTTGTGTGTAACACAATATATTGCCCATATTCATACAAGCTTCAATGTCTTGGAAAAAACGACGATGGGAATTTAAGAAACCAGGCACCTTTCAAGAATAACAGAACCCTATTTTCCTAAATATCTGAAGCATTGGCAACTCCCAAATTTTCATCTTGGTTAAGAAAAGTCAGTGTAGAAGTTCTGAACTAGCTATAGGTGACTCAAGGTTTATATAAACTTTAAGCAGCCCCTGAAATAGATAAGGGACAATATGGTACAGCTTTAGTTTTGATCAAACCAAACTTTGCCTTCTTAAATTTGTGGAACATCATGTTCCACTGAGAAAGACCATCTTTTTGTTCACAGGAGTATTATGGGCTTTATTGTGATGTGAAGCATTGTTTCTGTAGTGCAGCAGGACTCATCTTTGCAATTAATATATTTGCATTAAAATGGCAACATTAAAAAAAAAACAAGTAAAAAAGACACACTTTTTTGATTGGTTAGGGGTTTTTTTTGTTGTTTGTTTCTTTGTTTTTTCTTTGATTGGTGTCAACTCAAAAAAACATTCTCTTTCAAGGACTGGGGATACCTTCCATTACTTGCTTTAGTTGGTTGTGTAAGTTGACAGGGAGTTTGTAACACTTCCTGACAAACCATGATGGAGCACATGTCCTCATAGCTTTCTGCTCACAAAATCCAGGAAATTTCTTTAAGGCAAGGGGGGCAGTGGTCGTAGCATTGGTTTTCTTTAGGTATTTTTTGGATTGCTTGCCTACTCTACAAATCCAACTGCCAAAATTAACGTATGATTGTACAATAGAAACTGTGCTTTCTGTAATGGTCTAATCTGCAGATCCTCTAGGACTTAACAGTTCAATATTTTTGACAGAACCAATTATTCTTTTCTTTATTTTGAGAACCATTGCATGGTTTGCCTCACAGAAAGGGCTGGTGCCATACCTTTGGATCCAGGCCGAGTCCTGCTCGGGTCAGGATAATTGAAAGAGCAATGTTCCTCAGTGACACAGACCAGCGCAGGTTTATCTGGACAATGTCACTAACGAGCGGGGTGTTTCGGATGAGGAAACCAGCAAGTAGCATCCCTTAAATGAAAGCAAATAAACTCTTGTCAGATTATTTGCTTTTATTGCACTAAAAGCTTGCATAGAATTCTTAAAGACAGGCAGCATATTATGTATTTATGAGAGACAAAGAAACAATTATTGTTCTGAATATTAGCCACGTTTTAACGATGGGGACCGAGACATGGAAAGAGAGACACATATTTAAAGCAATGGAAATGGCCTAAGAACACACTAGATCACCAAGAAATAAATCTGCAGGATGCTGGCACACAGCTTTGGTCTAAGTCAACAGAATTCAGCTTTATTCACTGGGTGCAGGTCATACTTACCATAAGCAGACACCTCTGCATCTTTAAATATATTTTTCATGTTAAAACAAGCTAACGAGCAAAGAGGAAGATTGTCTAATATTGCATATCAGTTGGAAATTGTTAAAAATCCTCTTACGTGTAAGAAATCCAGTTATCACAGGAACCATAATGCCAAGTTCATTTGGAAATATAATCTAAAACACCTATTAGACATTTTAAAACTCTCTGGTAATATGACTCTTCCAGAAAGAGGGAAATAATCAGGAACTACTCTTATCCTCCATTTGACCTACTTGCAAGTTTGAAACTTTTGTGAATATTAGCAAAACTGTCTGATCAGAGACTCCCTCCAAACCTGCCAGACTGTAGTTCTGAAAGGACACAGAAAACAGTACAGGAAAGGGTGAATTTAAATACAGATTTGCAGAGGTTCATTGTAGGTCCTGGATGATTTGAAGATAGATTTTTTGTGTATAATTTTCTATTAGTCATGTTAAGGAACTGGAAAACAGAAAAGACAAGAAAAACACTGTGCTTAGGTTGGTCCCTCCTTGATGTGAGCCTTGGCTGTGGACTTGATTTGTGCTGGAACATGCTAAACGTTTGGCCATTGTTCTTTCCAGCACCTCCCAGAAAAAAAGCAGTGGCATAATTCATCTGCAGTACCTCATGACTATTATATCAGGGTAGCATGATGATCACATGCTCTTTCCAATGTTTTCTTGAGGTCTAAGTCACTAGAGCTACCCTGATCTAGAAAACTAATTAAAGCACGAAAACTCCACCTCAAAGGATACCTTAATTGTTCTGCAGAAACCTCTGTGCAACATATACCTAAAATATACTATATGACTGCTTCCATAGGAATTTCACTCTTTTTTCCCTCAGACAGAGGCTCTCTCTAAGGTGCATAAGTGCTTAGCCAGCCACATTACACCCATCTCCATCTAGCACAAGTGGATTAAATATAGGTAGGAGTTCTAGATTTTTATTTTTAGTGTAAAAACAAATATTCAAAGACATCATCTATTTTCTGACTCAGATTTTCCCAGTTTTCCTCAAAGGCTGCGGATCTGAACAATGAACTCTGCCCTAAGCAGCTCAAGACATGTGCTGTCATGCTTAAGTTTCTGTTGTTCGCTGTTACCTGTCTGACAAGCAGTTTCATGCTCAAATCCTAACTTGTAGATACAGAATTTAATTTTTAAAAAGTAAAACACAATCCAAATGGTTAGAAACTACAGTTTTAAGGGGGTGTGTTTACTTAGAAAGGGCAGGCTCCCTGTGTGCTGCATTCTCTGTTCCTGCTACTGTAGGCATGAGTGCTATATGCAAAACTTCCCTCCCTCTCATTTGAATTTTTTTCCCTTGCTTGTGAAACTGAGCGGTGCAAGAACACACATGCTGTACAGGAAGCTATCTAGCCCTTCTGCAAGCAGTGCTACTGTGGGAGGCACACCACCAGTTAGGCAGGTTACAGAATCACATCTGCATGCTACAGGCAGGTATTTGATCCCACTCTGCCACGAAGTTTTACCTTCTATCATGGCCTTTAATCATTCCTGCATTAAGCATTGTAAGGGGCAGCATACAGCTGGGGAGAAGAACCCAGAGCTTCATTTTACAGCTTTATCAACATCACAATATTGCACTGATCTAACCAAAACCTCCTCCAGGGAAGAAGTCTGAAAAGATTCTAATGATATCAAAATGAACAGCATTTTCATCTTCCTTTTCTATTTTTCATTTAAATATAAAATAAAATAAGATGTCCATATAAAAAACAATGTTATGATTGTTTCAAAATTACTTTCTTCAGAAGTATTCCTTGTAGTGAATTTATTTTCTCAGGTTTCAGTTATCCTGAGGTAAAGAAAGGAAAAGAAAGAAATTTGGATTCCCAGTAGTATGGATTCAGTTATCCTGAGGTAAAGGAAGGAAAAGAAAGAAATTTGGATTCCCAGTAGTATGGATTCAGTTATCCTGAGGTAAAGGAAGGAAAAGAAAGAAGTTTGGATTCCCAGTAGTATGGATTTCCTGCAGCGTTTTCTTTGGAAGATATTTTCGTTGCCCGAGAAGTACTTGAAATGGCTCAGCAATAATACCCTTATGAACTAGTTATTCTACGGTAACAGGACGTCCAGAGTAAGAGTCCTGTCTAGTGATATTAAAAACAAACTTTAAGTAACTATGACACAGGGGACTAAAAGACAATAACCTTTGAATCTACACATATACAGTTCACTGGACCCCAAAGAGTAAAGAAGAGAGCCTCAGTAACATACAGACTATTTCACTTGAGTAGGAAATTTTGCACCTTCTTGGAGAGGACCAGATGAAAAGCACTGAGTGCGACACAGTTTGTTTTGTTCCCAATGCAAACACATCTGGTATGCAGATATTACTTGACAGTTTAAACATCACAAATATGCAGGAAGAAAAGAAGGAAGGATCTCTTACCCAGAAGAGCAGGGAGAGGAGGTAACGTTCGTATTTTAATTAATCCGAAAATTTTACCTCCAATGACAGCAAAAAAATAAAGAAATAGAATTCCAAACAGGTTTCCACCTGGGAGACACTCAGTCCCAGTGATGGACCAAGCCACAGCCCAAATCAGGACCACAACTGCAACTGAAACAAACCAAGAAATATTAATATTGTGTCACGTCTTACAGGCAACTTTGTTTGCTATTAGATCACATTTGGTTTTCTGCTAAGGAAAAATGTACCATGACTTTCAGAAATTATTTACCTTTAAAATCAGTTAAATTGTAACAATGTGTTTACATTGTAGTCTGACCCAGTTGGCTAAAATAACCACACAACCATTTGCTCATTCTTCCCCCAGTTGGAGAAGGAAGAGAATCAAAAAGGAAAAAGGTAAAATCCATAGGTTTAGAGAAAGACAATTTAATAGGACAGAAAAGAAAGGTGATGATGAGAAAAGAATTTACAGAGCAAGCATAATTGCCCACTACACTAAGCCAATGCTCAGCTGGTTCCTGAGCTGCATCACCTTGTGGCCAACTCCCCAGATATATACTGCACATGATGTCATATGGCATGGAATATCCCTTTGGCCTGTTTGAGTCAGCTGTCCTGGCTGTGTCCCCTCCCAGCTTCTTGTGCATCCTCAGTCTCCTCACTGGCAGGGCAGTGGGAGAAGCTGAAAAGTCCTTGAAAGCTTAGAAACAACTGAAATATTAGTGAGTTGTTAACATCATTCTCACCCTAAATCCAAACTTCAGCATTATGATGGCTCTAAGGAAGAAAATTACCTCTGTTCCAGATGAAACCAGGACAGTTTAATCTCTGATGTTCTTATATTGTAGATGCCAAGATGGTAACAGGAACATTGTTAGGGACCAAAAAGTACTGACTGAGCCTTAGGCCACTGTGGAAGGCACTTAATAGGCCCCAACTTAAAGAAAAGACTTTCATTACCTTATCTTGCATTTGCTTATCTCCCTTCAGCTACCTCAGAACCGCAGGAGGAACTGCTGTAGAGCCTAGTACATCTTTGAGCTAATGACTGCAGCTCAAGTCTAATTCTTAAAAGAGAGTAAGTGTAATTTTTTTGGCTGGATATGCTTGTGCAATGCATTGCTATCACTGGAGGGAAGGGATGAAAAGAAAGAAAAGAAAAAGGAAAAAGAAAAAAAAGGAAATCAAAGAAGGTCAGCCTGAAGTAATGCAGGTGCTTCCCTTGATACAGCAATCAGAGGGATAATCAGCAGGAAAAAAATAATCCTGAGACATATTATGAGAACACGAAGGAAAATACTATAAAATAAGTGAAAACATTGCAAAATATGTGAAAATACTGGGCTCTTTCCAGGTTCCCAAATCTGTCCCTACAGTTGTCCGACAAGAACAGACATGCATGGATATAAAAACAGAAGGCTAAAGGAGAAGAAAAAAGTGTTGAATAAATCCCCCTTCCCATAATTGCAAAAATTGCATTGCATTTTCAGATTGGATTTTTGTTAGTCTTATTTGAGGGTGATGGGTGGCAAAAGGAAGACCAGTAGATTTCCAAACATAAAAGCCCACAAAATCCCAAGTGAGAGAGGAGGGAGGCTGTGGAAGAGCCTAAAATAGCTGTTAGGAAGAGCCTAAAATAGCCGTTCAGCCATGCGTTCTCTTCTGCGAGCCTTCAGTGCAGGGCAAGTCTTAAACGGAACAGGTCCGTTTGCCTTGGAGTTCGATTCTTGGCTTTGCAAATGGGGCTACTAAGAAACAAAAATTCCTGCCAAGTCTTGTATTTGTTGCCTGAATTCAATAAAAAGCCATCCAGTGTGCCAAAGATGTCAATCTGAATGCTCTCATGCCAAAATGAACTATCAAGACAAGAATCAGGAGGTCTTTCTTCTCATGAAAACAATTTGCAATTCAAAAACATACCTGCCACGTTAAGTAGAGAAGAAAGGATCGAGGAACATAAAACTATACATCTAAATTCTTGTTTCACCTAAATTTTTTTCCTGCTAAAACATTGAAACAAAAGTGTGATGTGTAAAATGTAGCTATTGCCCCTCATTACTTTCAAGGACAACAAACAGGTACCATCACATTCAGAGAGAGGAGTACTTCATTTGCCATTTCTCAGTTTAATTAAACTCTTGTCTTTCTTACCGTTTGTCACTGTTCTGGCCAGTAAACCCTGAGGAGGGCAAGTAAATATTTGCCTCCATGTTCCTGCAGGTATCGAAGACCCTGCTGTCGGTTCCGGAGGTTGGTGAGCACAGTGATTCAAGAGAGCAGTTTCTTCTGTTTGAATATTCCCATCAGGACCTTTGGCATCTACAGGTGGTCCCTCCTGATTGAAAACAGGGAGACTCTCTCAGAAGTGTCTCTCTGCATTCCAAGTAGCGTACAAGGCTTGAAATCAGCTCTGATGCACTGGATGCACACTGTCTAGAGGCGACTATGTTGACTACACAATTGCTGTAGGAACAGTCCAGCATTGTACCCTATTTGGGATTTCTGGTCCCAGTGATGCAAGAACTGCATAGGAGAGACTGCAGGCATTTGCCTCTGTCTGCAACTGACAGAACTCCTGTCCTAGTATGAATAACACCTGTTCAGCAACAATATCAGCTTATTTAATGAAAGCACAACATTTAACTGGCCAGGTTTAGCTTGTCTTGTATACTAGCTAAATACTTATCAATATTTTCTATAGTTTGCTAGGGTTCTCCAATTCAGATTGAATTCCCCAATAGTGATTAGCATCATTCCAGTGAGACAATGTCTTTAATATAACTCCTAAAAAACTTCTATTGCAAAAATCAAACCAACAAAACCTACTTTTGATTATACAAAGATGAAAGATCAGCTGGGCAGTACAAGCTTTACTCACGTGAACCATTGCTGGAAGGATGAAGCTGATAAGTCAAGATAGAGATGAAACACCTTGGGAGTAATTTCCTTGAAGAATGGTTCCTTGAAGCTGTTCTCTTATACTGATTCATCTACTTCTCCATATTCATAGCCAAAGCAATTTTTGACCATTTTTGGATGCGTCTCTCAATTTTAGCATCCTTATTTTTGATAAGTTAATCATCTATCTTCCCGCATGATTATTCACCTTCATATCAGCTCATTGTCATAGCATGGACATGGAATTCTTGCCTATGCTGTGGTTTGGCTCTCCTCCAATAACAGTTCCACATTTCCCATTATTTTTCTGTCTCATATCTATATCTCTCTCTATCTCCTTTACTCAGAGTCACGGTTGGAACACAAATCTTGTGAGCTTTCAGCACGGAGTTGCTAGGTTACCTACCCTGTGATCACCAGCTACCCATGTACATAAAGATATGCCATACAGTATTTATCTTTACAGTCAACATTATGCTTGCTCTGAATTACCTTTTGTATTAAGGATTTTATTCTTATTTTTAGTGCAAGTCTCTTTTAAGGCCATGAAGTCAACACTGGAAATATGCCCGTGGCAGTTTAAAACTGTGGGGCCTTTTATTTTTGTTAAATATTTATTTATATATAAAATATATTAAAAATATTTTATTTTTGTTAAATAAAAAAAAAAAGAAGAGGTGCATGAACAACTTTCAGCATGTAGAAGATAGGCACGATATAAAAGCAAAGAAGCAATCTTAAGTCCATTTGATTCTCTTCCAAAGCTGATTTTAAAAATTATGTGGATGCATTTCCCACCTCAAGCTGAAATTGCAACCACTGATTTCCAGCAATCCTGCATATCACAGACTTTTAAAAACGGAGTGTTTGTTAGCTGTACAAAAAATATCATCACTAAGGGGTTTTCTCTTTGTATTCCCTTCAGATGCATGGATTTTAACAAATGTAAGAGAAAGGAAAGGAAAAGGAGGGCTGCCCTGACTAAAACCATACTTTGACATCCTAATTTATTACCTCACTTTTCTCATGCATCGGAATCATGCCATTTCTCTCACATGCTGATGATTCAGGATCTTCATTGTCATTTACAGCTTCCTCCTTTACCATTGTAAAAAGTAACAAAGGTAAAAAATTTAGAGAGAAGCAAAGAATATCTTCCTGATGCAGGACTTCTCAGTGATGTTGCTTTCTTCCTCAGAAATCAGGTGAAAAAACTCTCACAGCCCAGCTTGGAAGTCAGTGGTTTTGCATGCCTGGGTATGCTGTATAGAAGATACAAACTAACAGAAGAACAGTATTAAGCTTATGAAATTAAGCACTAAAAAAATATAAAATTACAAAACACCCCACCCCAAATCTATGTTTTAGAACCATGGTGATCTTGGCTAACCTGTTATTTCCTTCTGAAAAGTACAGCTGCAATATATATATATTTATTCCTCTTATCAGCACAAGATAAAGCCTATTTGCTGTCAACACCCCTTACCAGCTCTGAAAGCATCTCAGGGCCTGCGTGCCTGGCAGTGCAAGTGGCTGTTTCACACAGCCAACAACACCCACAGTTTCTAAGGCACAACAGGAGGTGATGCTTTTTCCTTAACTTAGACCTGCCCAGATCCAGTTTGATTCTCAGTGAAAAATTCAGGAGCGTCGTTCTGTTAGACATCATTAGTCATAAAAACTGAATAGCTAAGAAACAGAAGATGCCTGAATAAAGATCAGGACTATGCACAACTTGTGCTTTATATTCAGGTGTGCCTGATAAACATGGCTCTCCTTTCCTGCTTATATTCCAGAGATAATTCTCAGCGTGGGATGCATAATTGTTACTGTATTACTGTCTAAGTGGCCAACTTCTTGTCCCATAGATCCTAACGAGAGCTATGACAGTGTACTTCTGCGTATGGCAGAAGGTTTTGTGTGTGACTACTTACTTGTTTCACAAGCTTGAGCCAGCAAGCCACACGCACACATCTGAAGTCTGGCTGATGTTCTGTTACAGCAAAGCTGTACATATGTTCTCCACCAACTCCATTTCAGTGCCAGTGGTGTTTCCTTGAAGTCTTCTACATTGTTCTAGCCATAGAAAACACCACTGAAGCTGAGCCAGGACTTTTGAGCCAAGAAATTCCTTCCTTGCTAACTTGCTGGAAGTCAGTCAGAGAGCTGATTCTCACAGTTATCAAGCCTTCAGTTTATAAAGAAGTTTGATATTTGGGAATGATTGATGATGCCATGAACAAAGACGTGGAACACCTGAGTGGTTTTGATTGATCTGTTCCTATATGGAACAGACTTGAGCCACAGCCAAGGTACAGAGGAATACAGAGCCATAGGGAAACAGTTGAATGTCTTCTAAGGTTTTGCTTGCTTTCCTTTTCAAATGTAAAGTGTGAATTTACTCAAATTCCAGTACTTTTCTATGTCTTTAATTACTACTAAGGGTACCAAACAGTTGTGGTCTTCAAGTTTGTTGGGTTTTTTTGGTGGGGTTTTTCTTTTTAAATTTAATGAATGGATGCTTTGCTTAGGTTTCAAGTGTGAACAAGGAGTCCAATAGTGGACATGCTGCCCTTACCTATTTTGTGACAGGTCTTCATGCTGTCAGGTTCTTGAGGTACTGATACTTTCAAGCAACAAGCAGCTGGTTTATGTGATCAAAGTGAGTAGTTAGTTAATTCACACCAGTTTTTATTTGTTTGGGTTTTTTTTTCTTTTGGTTTGGTTTTGATTTTTAAACTTCACCCCCTCTGCAAAAAAAATTGTTGATTGAGAAATCACAGAGCAGAATGCATACCACAGGGCTAAGGCCTGTGCTGTGGAAACTGGCGAGTAACACTTACTTTAGTGCCTCTCTGAAAAATTTACTTACCTTGCTTTGAAACAAGAGAGGTTTTTATTAGGGCTCTCTATGAAATCCTCTCATTTGACTCGTTTTCATTAGCAGGGAGGAGGAAGGGGGAGGAGAGCTAAGAGATGAGTGGCAGGGGCAGCCTGCACATGCCTTAGTGTTACCTCTATCACCCTGCTGACTGTCAGCAGCCTGCTTTGCGCACACATAGGACGCGAAGGAATATCAATACAGTACCACAACCACCGCCAGAGCAACTGACAGAATTAAAAATAAAGCACACACCACCCCCCAGCCCAAAGCACGCGTCGTCATCCACAACCAGGCGTTAAGCCTGCCCTGATGCAACCTCCTTCCTGCCTCCCCCTGCAGCTTCCTGCCGTCAGAGCCAGCTGACGCTGGCCTCCAGCCGCAGGGGACGGAGCCTGCAGCGGGGCAGAACGCTTACCTGGGGAACGGCGAGGATCCGAGAGAAGAACAGCTGCCTGCGCAGCCTCTCCCGCCCGGCCAGCCCGGCTGCGGGGTGGTGGGGATGCGATAATCCGCTGCCTGCAAGCGGCAACAGCTCTCTGCCAGCCCTGGCTCCTCCTCCCCTGCTGCCGCCGCTAGTGCCACAGTCCCTCCTCCAAAGGCACGGCTTGCCTAGACCGGCGGTGTAAGCCTCAGGCTGGGGCTTGGGAGGGCGACAGGAGCACGGCGAATCGGTCACCGGGGGGCCGCGGCACGGATTCACCGAGGGGAGGTGGTGCTCGGCCAATCTCGTAGCCTATGATGTCATCACCGGCAGGGTAGATGAAGGGAGAGCAGTGGATGTCATCTACCATGACTTCAGCAAGGCTTTCGATACTGCCTCCCATGACATCCTGATAGCAAAGCTGAGAGAGCATGGGATGGATGAATGGACAGTGAGGTGGTCAGACCGAGCTCAGAGGATGGTGATCAGTGGAGCAGAGTCTGACTAAAGACCTGTGACAAGTGTTGTTCCTCAGGTGGGAACACCAGGGAAGAACACCCAGCTCTCTCTGTTGGGTCCAGTCCTGCTTAATATTTTGATCAACGACCTTGATGAGGGAATAGCATCCACCCTCAGCAAGCACCGATGATACAAAGCTGGGAGGGGTGGCTGACACAGGAACACTGCTCTGCCATCCAGCGAGACCTGGACAGGCTGGAGAGCTGGGCAGGGAGAAACCTAATGAAATTCAACAAAAGCAAGTGTAGAGTCTTGCACCTGGGGAGGAATAACCATTTGAATCAGTACAGGCTGGGGGATGTCCTGCTGGAGAAGAGCTCTGTGGAGAAGGACCTGGGGGTCCTGGTTGACGACAGGTTGGCTATGAGCCAGCAGTGTGCCTTGGTGGCCAAGAGAGCCAATGGGATCCTGGGGTGCATCAGGAGGAGTGTGGCCAGTAGGTCAAAGGAGGTGATCCTCCCGCTCTACTCTGCCCTGGTCAGGCCCCACCCGGAGTATTGTGTCCAGTTCTGGGCTCTCTGGTATAAAAGGGACAGGGATCTCCTGGAGAGAGTCCAGAGGAAGGCTGCGAAGATTGGACAGGAGTGGACATCACCCCTATGGGGATAGACTGAAAAAATTGGGGCTGTCCAGCCTTGAGAAAAGAGGGTTAAGAGGGGATCTTATTAATGTTTATAAAGATCTCAAGTGTCGGACACAGGGGCCAGCCTCTTTTCAATAGTCTGTGGAGACAGGACAAGGGGCAATGGCTGCAAGTTGGAGCACAGGAAGTTCCACACCAACATGCGGAGGAACTTTTTCACAGTGAGGGTGACAGAGCCCAGGGAGAGGCTGCCCAGGGGGGTTATGGAGTCTCCTTCTCTGGAGATATTCAAGACCCATCTGGATGCACCCCTGTGTGACCTGTCCCTAGGGAACCTGCTTTGGCAGGGGGGTTGGACCTGATGATCTGTTGAGGTCCCTTCCAACCCCCAACAATTCTGTGGTTCTGTGATGAGGGGTGGCTAGGCTGGGGCTGTCCAACAGGCACCACGTGTGCCGCAGCCAAGGGACCAGCTGTGAGCACACGGCATCCAAGCGGGTGAAGGGTGAGAGGGAAGGAGATGGGCGTCACACACAGTCCTCCACTGCCCCTGTCATTGTGCTGTAACTGGTACATAGTGAAAAGGTTCCTTTCTACCAAGCCTGTCCTACGGCTGTGGGGAAAGACCGCGGCAGCCTTAGAGGGCAGCATGGTTCAGGATCTCCTAGTGATTCTCTGCTAGATGTATGAAAAAGAGTTGCACCGAGGCATGCAGAAGAATAAAAACAAATTCCTTTTGCATAGTTACGGTGTCACCATCAACACATTTCTAAAGAGCCGATCAAGTCCACCTCTTACGTATGCACAGGAGGGAGTGAGAAACCAAAATAGTGTCTATTTTGCAATATACACTAGCTGCATCTGAAAGATGCAAATGCAACATGTTGCTACTTTGCTTCTAGCAGCGTTACATGGAATGAGGCAGACTACAAGTGTGAGAGAAAAGCAGCAGCGGTTTTTGAACAGATCAAGTTTTCCAAAAGGGCATGCTGGATAAAGTCAGTCTCTTTCCCCCCACTCCCACAAGAGACAAATTTGACCTAAAATCTGAAAAGTCAAAAAACTCCTCATCATATTGTCACTGGAATAGAAAAGAAACAGGATTGCCCAGTTCCATGGAAACAGGCCAGGGAATTAAGAGGTCACAAGAGCACTGAAAATCATTCTACTTTAATAATTCCAGCTGGAAATTCCCATGACATTAGAGAGTTGTAGCTGTTAACACATCCATGAAAATCATTAATAAGTCAAGAGACTCTCTACTAATTGGTTTGGGGTTGTTTTGTTTTTTTTTTATCCACCAGCTGAAAAAATGCCTATCTCTGTGCTTTTAGTGGAACATAAACAGAAGAGGGCATCCCATTTTCTTGCAGGAGTGCTTTGAAAAAAAATAAGACCCTTTCAATAGCACCTGTATATTGCAACCACCAGCGAGCTTAGAAATGTTAACTAAAGTTCTGTATGCAATATGTAATATATATGTATATATGTAATTAATTTTCTCTCAGGCTCTTAACTAAGCTTTCAGAATGCACAGTAGAAGTTTCCCATGTTATTGTAGGGAGATTCTCTTTTCAGGGCAAGCCTTCTACACCTCCTACAAAGGAAGAACTTTGGCATTCATATTAACCTCTGAAAACATTGAAACAGTATCCTGCCAGCCTGAACTTTTAAGGTTTGAGTTTACATTAGTGAACATTGGTGGAGCTGTCTTGGATAACTCTGGATTTCTGCCTCAACTTGATCCTGCTTGGCTGCCAGGGTCACTTGAGTGAAATACCAGATTCTCAAAAACTCTGTAAAACAAACTATACAAGATCAAAAACCTCCAATCATGATTAAAACTTAAACCCACAGTGAGTGTGAGAAAGCCAAAATCCACAATACTTTTTTTTTAAAAACTGTAAGCAAATGTAACTTTTGCAAAAAAGCCTGATTTTAACTAGACATTATCTTGGAAATCAAATACTTTATATTAATTCTTAAGCGAATTTGAAAAGCTTAAGCAATAATTTCAGAAACATGGCAGTTGTTGCTATAGAAACATGCACGAAATGTTGCATGCTTTTCCCTCTGCTTTCTGATTACTGATCTTAGTCAGCAGTGTTTATTCTTTAATTCCTCCCATCTATATATGTATTGAAAATACACATACATATATATGAAATTGCATACAGCTTCATTCACAAACTAGATGTATGGATCTGTCTACAATTTATTTTTTAAGGTAACCATGTTTATCAGCAGTCAGTCCGTGCTGTCCATATCACTTTTAACAGCACATGAACAAAACAGTTTGGGCATCCAAGTTATTCATTACCTTATACCTCTGGATCAGGATCTGGTTTTTTTCCTGAGAGTATAAGTCTTTGCAATAACAGATTCTGAGTCAGAAATCAAAGTTACCACGTGCTATCACAATAGAAACTTCAACAGAAACTCTTGTAGGGGTTGTCCTTTTGAGAGAAATTTAGCCTTGTGTTGGTATTTGAGGATCAAGCCATAGGACACCAAAGCCTAGCACAGAGCATAACAGATTTGACAGTATTTGTCCAATAATAGTAGATCTTTTTGAAGGAGAATATGTTGGCTCTAGATAGAGTGGTAAAATCCACTCCTTTTGCTTGTGTGCCAGAGTGTATTCACAAAGATCCACCTGTGTATTTAAGAATGCTTCACCCACCCCCACCCCCATCCATGCCTACCAGAGTGATGTCCTTGCATAGTACTTTCTATACATGGAAAGAGGAAAGAAAAAAGATACTTCCAAGGCCATTGTAGGAGTGGTGTATACCATTAATGAAACAGTGCTGGCCTCTATTTCTCCCACTGGGACTTCTTTTGTAATGTACTCCTGACTGACTGTACAACTGCATGTGATTCTGTCTGCTCTCTACATGCTTTAAGCTTTATTCCTAAGCATTACAGCAAGCTCTTCATCATTCTGCTTCATCAAGGCAGTGTCTATAGTGGATATATGCTTACACAAAAAAAAAACCCCTCCCAAACTGCACAAAGTGATCAATCCTATTGCTTCTAGCAGTAATCTCTTGCCCTGCTTTTTGTGCTGCAGCTTTTCCACATTCCAGCTGGCTAACTTGCCCCAGATCTGGAAAATAGACACTGCAGTTGCATAAACCAGGTGTGCACATCACTGACTTTTTGCTGCATACTTGGGAAGTTTCATGTGCTCCTACACCATGCATCCACAGTGTTTGACTTTTGACTGTCTTGTACCACCCACTTTGGATCTGTAAGTGTTGTCAGGCTTGGGGCAGATTCTTTTCAATGTTTCAGGCTGTTTTTCTACAACAGTTCTAAAATATTTTGCTAAGGATAGTGCAGAGCAGAAAGAACTGACTTGGGAATTTGCAATGCAGAATGTGCTTCCAAGTACAATTTGTAGCTAGCACATTCTCTAATATGGGAACATCTGTTACCAGTAACAAAGTGATTCAGATGTTCCAGTCTTCAAATTTGCTATTATTTCTGCTTTCTTCTGTTTAAACCACACTTAGTTCAGGACCCATGTGGCTGATTTAATAGTGGTCACTGGTTTCTCTGGATAGTCTGTCAAAGCCCCTAGGAAATCTAAGTGTGAATGTTTGGCTTCCAAACATGTTGCAGGATGAAAATAAATTGAGTATTTCATTCTTTTTACTCCAATTTGCTTAAAACACAACTCAGAATTTGTACCTTACATATTCTTTGCCCTCTGAAAACTTAAACATTAAATTGATATTCTTCTATGCTTTTGGAGTTGCCATAAATTGAAGCCAGATCAGTTATGTTTTATACCAGCGTTTCACTGTTTAGGGAAGAGTGAATCAGTAAGATCAGTCTAGAATAATCAGACAACATCAAAAATGCTACAGATTTGAAATACATCACGTGTGTGATCTGAATCTTTGCAAGGCATCCTCACTTTTTGTCTCCATGGTATGGATTTCCAGTCTCAGGGAGGGTCAATCACAAGCTCCATCCTCCATCAATGATTAGTTCATTACCAGTCACGTAGGCAGACTGAAATTACATTTAAAAATAACCAGAGTTTTAGCTAATTTTTCACAGCTATTAATTAGATGGAAACATTTTAATTAAAAAAAGGCTTTCTTTAAAAAATTTTTTTAACTTATAAAAATAACTGAATAAATATAAACAAACTTAGAAATGGAAGCCATTCAGCTAACTCAGGGGAGCATAGCAAAAGTACTATTAGAGGCATTAAGATGAGAATGCATCCTGAGTGTACAAATTCATATAAGCTAGACTTCAAATCTCTTACCTACGGGGGTAATGCCTCCCACTGTGATGTTGTTATAAGGGGACCTAGCTGAAAACTTAGAAACATGCAGGTAGTGAGGTAAGCAACTGAGCTATTGACATTCTTTATGTCAGTACTGAAGTATACTGGGACATATTGGAAGATTAGAATTCCATCTACACATGGTTGAAAACCTTATGAACAGGCTAGAATAGTAGCTTTACAGAAACACTAAAGCCAAGACAAAATTGAGCAGGAGATTACTGATAGGCAGCAACATTAAGAATGAAATAATTTCATTGAAATACTAGGTTACACTCAGTAGGACTGCTGGACAAGCCCAGAGGAATCCAGCCCAATTTTAGGTTCATAGTAAATTTATAGCATAGGAAATACCCTTGAAGTGTGCTCACTAGTGCTGGTGGCATTTGCAGTGGTTCCTAAGAGCTTGGTGCACAACAAACTCTGTGAGTCCATTGTTTTCCTTACGAGGAAGGGGTATAGGCATGCTGAGCATTAGCCCTTTAAGCAAAAGTCTCTACACAAATATTCTCTCTTCAGTAGCAAAGGTGGGTGATGACTACTAATTCTAGCTCCTTAAAGCATGATCTAGCCATGATGCAAATTTGGAAAAGCAGACAAGCTCATTTCTCCTGTCATTCGTGGTGATCTGGGGTCAGTAAGTTTGCCTAGATGACATGAAACCACCAAATACATAATGCCTTAACTGTCAGCATTCATTTTTTATCTGGTGGCTTGAACTCTGTACAAGATCAACTGTTTTTAAATAATAAGTTAAAAAACAATATAAACATTCCTAAACCAAATTCTATTGTGGAGCACCAAAATAGCGTGGGATTCTGTGGCAGGAAATGTTATTGTTCCATACTTACTTCATCAGAGGCCAAGTACACAAAAAGATGGGCCACTTCTTCAGCAGTAGCCATCCTACCAGTCTTCTGTCTGGCTAGAAAGTCTTGCAATGCCTAGATATGCAAGAACATTCAGTATATCAAAACTCAATTATTTTAATCCAATTAGTATGACATACACAAAGCAAAACCAGAAACAGGCCAGAACTTGTTTTACTAAATTGAGTAGGGAATTTATGCCAGAAAAAGAAATTAGAAGACTAACAGTAGTATGGATTTCAGGTTGAAGATAGTAGGAGACTGGACCTAAACCTCTGGTTCTGGAATAAGGCCAACATGAATCCTTCTTCCTTTGGTGGCAGATATTCCCAGGCCCTTCAGATGAGACCTCACAGTGATCCAGTCAGTATGGTTCAGCATCCCAAATCATTTGAAATGCATAGGCCAGAACGACCTTGCTCTCCCGGTTTTGCCCTGGTTTGAGTCTGTCCCGTGCCGCAGTAGAAAGTGTCTTCTACATTTGCAGTGGCTACAGTACCCAATGGTTGCAAATGCTTCTGTGGATGACAGACCTCTGCATTCACTAAGTAATATAGCCTTCTGAGGCATTTTAAGACTTCTGTCTGAGTACAGGCTGACCAAGCTATCAAAGGCGACACTGTTACGTTTATCATTGGTACTTTAAAAATAGGGGACATTCTTGAATGTGGGCGCGTGTCACTACATGTGTGTATATATGTATGTATATTTAAAAGGAGTTAAACATATGTATTTACCTGATCCAACCAAGAAATGGTTTTCTTACCTGTTCTGGGTTAGGCCGGGCTTGGATTCTTTCCCTCAAAGATGGTGTGTCAACAGTTCCTAAGCAAAATTGTAAATTCAGTGTTAAAAATCAACTGCATCAGCAATCATGACCAAAAAAAAAGCAGTTCTTTGGTTCTATTTGTAGGTCTTAACACTTGCATGTAGCTTCATAATACGATCCAGGAGAAAGGCAGCAAACCTCTCAACACAGCGTAAGCTTACAAATTTCAATAGGAGGCAAGACTTTGGAGCATTAGATTCAAGACTTTTCAGATGGTTAAACAGTGGCTAGCCAGTCTGCTAGCCTGTCCCTCCTCCTCACTTCCCAGGCTACCTCTCTGAAAGTTCAGATACTGTTTTGCAATGCACGCATCCTGCAGAGGTGCTGGGTGAACAGACACAAGACACAGCTTAGCTACCAAAGTAACCTTTCCATTGTGAATCTCAGCAAAGTTCCAAGCATGTCTTGTTCTTTCAGGTTGCTGGTTAACTTTGGCTGCCACTTGCAAGCCTGTTCTTTGCTAATAATGTCGAACTAAATCGGGCCTCCTAGCATCTGCTCCTAGTTTACAAAATAATGTAAGAATACTTACCAGGACATATGCAGTTGCATCTGATGCCTTGTTCAATGAAGTCAGCCGCCACAGACTTTGTTAGACCAATAACTGCTGCCTTTGAAGTACTATACACACATCTGTTCACAACTCCTAACAGAAGGCCGGTGGGAAGGCAGTGTACAAACATATTTAAAAAAAGATAAAGTTAAAAAGAGTGCACCATGGTTGTTCAACATGCCCTGCTTCTGCATGCCAGCATTTCCTGTAGCACTTGCAGTCTCTCCATCAGGGCAGGCTGATGAATGCTGACTGCCAGAATTCTGCTCAGGCAAACACCAGAGCAAAAGCATACTCTCTTTCAACAGCATAAGTCTGGGGAGTAGTCTAGGAAAGTTAGCAGAGCAAACAAAGACTGAGGAACAGCAGAGACCCATCTGTTAGTCACCAGCAAGTTTCCTTGGGAAGCACAGCTACAGTGCTTGCATAATTGTAATTTCTTCATTGTTTGTTTGAAGAGCACATGTGGTAAGATATCACTGGAAGTAGTTCTGTTAGAATTGATACAGGCTGGTAAAAATGATGGTACAAACCATCAGGACAGATTCACAAGCTTGAAAGCAAAGACTTTAGTGTTTCTGCAGTTTTCTAGCTGTGCCCTTGCGTGTGTGTGTAAGTCCATGTGTTGAGTTCTTTAACTGTGTCCCTCCAAAGGACTGTTAGTGTCCTCTAAATCCAAAGTTGTACAATATTTATTTTGCATTCCCATTGTTTTAAAGACTTACATAAAATATTTTAGCAAGCTGCTGACCTTTGATGCTGGATGCCACAGAAGACATGTTTATAATATTTCCAGATTTCTGCTTAAGCATCTGCAAAAGAGTACTTATGTCAATCAAATGCAAACTATTTTGTCATCTGCAGGTCCAGCAACATAGCCTATCATAGCCCACAGTACAGGCCTACATGCAATGGATAGGCAGGGTAACAAAGCTTAATTGGCATGAGTAGGTACTTATCTCTTTGATTATTGACTGGACTAGTAAAGCAGAATCTGAAATTCTCACTAGAGTCTCCTAAGTCATCTCAGGTGTGAAGACTATGAGAGGAAAGGATTTCTTTTTCTAGATAGCCACCTCTAAATCACTGCCCTCCTGTCACTGCCATGTTACCCAACACAGACATCTGCTCATGCCATCTACCAGCACAGTAGTAGATCCCATTCAAACCCTTCTTGCTGTAGAGAAGGCAAAACCTCTAGTATCTTTGAATTGTAGCTAAATTTAAGTTGTAACCTTTTTAGGGATCCCAAAATCTGAGATGCCTAAAGTTGTTGTAAAGGACCTTTGAAAGGAAAGATTAGCTAAGGAAAAAACCGAAACTCAACCCAAAAAGGATGGGAACAACACTGAAAAGGGTAGTTGTCATCCAGTCCTGGTCACAGCTTCCACATCTGGCCTTTGCATTTACAGGAATGCAAGCACCTTATTCAGCCCACAAATTTTTGTAGTCCCAAAGCTAGCTAATATATTGAACACAGGAAGTGTCCTTGAGCTGCTAGACTGGCTAACTGCTCTGGTTAGATGATGTAGCATCATGGTTCTGATAGAACCAGTGTGCCAGCATCAGTGGTACCCAATTGCTTCACAAGAAGCTCTGGAAACTATCCTGAGACTCAGGTGAATGCAGGATATCTATAAATAGCTTGTAGCAGTGGTGTTTTGCAGCTGTGTGCTATATTGTAACACAGTAGCATTGCATTGCAATGCCTCCCTCACTGCTCTGCATCTGAAGGATTTTAGTTACAAATTATATAGGGCAACCCCCCTGAATTCATCTTCTCTACCATACCCTTTAGACTGATTTTCTGCTGGAAGGATTACACAATGCAGAGGATGCTTTAGAGCAGGATGGCTCTAATCTAAGGGCCTCCCCCATCCAAAGCTGCAGATTTGCATTTTTATCTCAAATCCCACACTGGCAGTGTGGCAACAGCTCAGCCCTCTCAGCTTCAAACACAATGCAGCAGAAACTAGGAGACACAGGCAACCAAGCCTTACCTTAGGAAGGAATGTCTTGATCATTAGATACATGCTGCGAACATTAAGGTTCATAGTGAAGTTCCAGTCTTGCTCCTCACACTCCAGAATGGTTCCATGATGAACAAACCTAGAGTAAGCATGCAGAGTGGATTACTGTCTGTGGTTTGCATCTCTGTGGCTTTTTACACATGCTTTTCCATGACTGTTTTGCAGTAGCTAACTCTTCCAACCTTGAAAAGGAAGGACAGGAGTTCTTTCAAAGAAAGCAAGCAACAGTCTGTTTCTTCTGATGAGTGCCAGGGACACAGGGCAGATTCAATATGTGCAAAGAAATGCTTGGCGATGGGGGAAGAAGTTAGAAAGAGAAGAGCATTAGCAGGCACCAACTTTGCTCACTGTGGGGCTAGGAGGGCCAAAGCCATCAGGACAGGGCGCCCACAGAGCAGGGAAAACAAATTCCAGAGCCACTTTGCCCTGGCCTGGGTAGCGTGGCTGTGCACAAAAAGTTCGGTATTGATGAACACAGGTTGAAGTTTGTATTAAAGGTACAGAATGCATTAAACAAGATGAAATAAAAAACACCATTTAAGTAAGAGAAGTACTTCTGGAGGACAGGGAAAAGCAGGAAAACTAGTAGGATCAAATAGAAGCTGGTTACCTACCCTGCAATGTTACAGAGGACGTCAATCTTTTCAATCTCCTTGGCCAGATTTTCTATCTGCTCCTTTTTGGTGACATCCAGAACCCGTATTTGAATGCCTGGAAAGACATGGTATTTGCTTCACTGTAACAGCACCTACAACTCCAGCCAGCTGCTTGTCAGAAACAGTTTCCCTACCCTAATGCACCAAGACATGAAGACTCAGAGAGTGAGAGCTATGCTTAAGGTAGCACAGCAGTTAAACTGGGACAGCATGTCATGCTATTTAAAACTTCAGCAGGAAATAAAAAAGTTCAAGTGATTTGACTGTCTCACAGCATGACAAGCAGATCAGTTAGCATCATTTACCATAAAAACATTTCAACTAAATTTGAATTCCACTATACTCTCAGGCTGAAGAATGACAGGACCTGTATAATCATAACAAGCTTTTGCACCCATTAGAGTCATGTACAACCAGTGTCACAGGGTCTAATAAATCTTTGCAGTCTCTCAGTGTGCAGTTGTAGACAAGATGGAGCCCAACTTCTCAGAAGCCCACAGTGGAAGAACGAAAGGCAACAGAAAAGTTGGAACATTGGAAAGTCTGACTGAAGGTTTCTGTGGGTTCTGGTGGAATTTTGTTTGAGGTTTTTTGTTTATTTTAAAAGATATCATTATTATTTCAAAACCATGAAGGCAGTTGTACTGAACACGGGCCTACAGAGATTGTTGAGGAAATTCCATCTTTGGAGATGTTCAGAACTTGCCTCAACACAGCCCTGAGCCACTGCTCTAGCCAGAGCCACTTTGAGCAGTAGGCAGGTCTAAATGGCCTCCACAGGTCTTGTCCAGTGTACACGATTCTATGAAATACTGTAAAGCATCTGAGTGTCATCTAAATTATGGGAGAATTTTATTTGAAACAGATAAAAACCTGTTTCTTCTGAAGCCAAACTGACAAGTTTGTGAGCACGCTCTATATGCCTTAATTAAAAGATTCAGACACTTCTGAAGAGATTTGTATATAACAATGCAATTAGACTACAGGCTGGTAATTTACATCAGGGCTAGAATTGCCTCTCTTGGGTAAAACTCAGAGATCACAATGTTCCTAGCCCTGATGAATTATAGCCTAACGAGTCATATGTCAAAAGGAAAGAAGCATCTCTGAGTATATGGAAAATTACCTCTTTGCTTGTGAGTGCAACAGCAAAAGGGAAAAATTAAAGAAACAGCTAGCTAAAAGTGCAACATTCTCCTAAACACCCTCAGACTAAACCTGGAAGTCCTAAAGTCTCCAGAGAATTACAAAGGGATCACTTGTGGTGAACTCCAGATACTAGAGACAACGTTTGCTCTAAAGGCTGTGCCAGAGAAAGGGGGTTTTGCATATTTGACTGTCACTCTGTAATAGGTATTTGTTAAATGCACTTCCTTCTGTCAAGTTAAGCTGGAAGTGTTTTCAGTTGTAAAACTTTTCAGTCTTATTTTTTATTTCAAGGTTGAAAAAATAATTTGAATACAGTGCCCCACACTTGTATCACTTAGATTAAAAAACACAACAATACAAAACCTGCTCCTTGAAGTATGTTCCTGTGATACCAGGAGGAAAGCAACCTTCAGGACTGAGCATTTGTACAAACGGAATCGGCTTATCTTGTGTGGGTGGAATTAGTTTCTGAAGACAAACAAATTCTACTAGCCAGCTGCCCTGTTAATGCATTCCTTAGTATGGACCACGGAAACACAAGACACCAAGTCTACGTTCTGTATAGGTGCAGGCTAGTTCCTGTGATTGGAGAAACTATTCCATGCCTTTTAAAGTGACGTGTTAGCCAATTCAACTAGAGAGCACAGAAGGTAACCCAAATGGGCACCGTTCTGGGAAGCAGAAATCAACTGCTTCTGTCACCTAACTGTGGTGGTTCAGCCCCAACCAGTGGCTGAGCACCACACGCTGCTCACTCATTCCCAGAGGAGAAACAGGCAGAGTCTCTGTGGGTTGCGATAAGGACAATTTACTGACGAACATCACCGTGAAAGGGGAACAATAACAGCCCGTGGCAAGTTCCACTCACACCCGGTGTAACACAGAGTACCTTACTGACCCAACGATAACACAAAGTACTGCATGCCACGAGGACACGATGACCCAGACACACTCAGACTGCCCTGGAAGCACCCAGCAGCACCCCTCCCCAACCAGCCCCTTTTATGGGGGAGTGATGCCAGGTGGTGTGGGAAACAGCCTGGGCTAATTCAGCTCAGCTAGGCTGGCTGCCTGAGGAGGGTAACTCTGGCCTGGCCAGAACCAGGACAGTAACACACTCAAAGTTGTTCTGTGTGCCTGGGTTAACACTCTGCCCCACATGCTGATGCTGTGTTATGTACACGCTGAGGCTCTGCCACGCTGCACACCACAGAATGAAGCACTGCCAATGCACTTTCCCTTTTCCCTGGCTGTCCAAAGTTTGCCCTTTCCTCAAACTATATTGCAGACTGTTTACATAGACCTGAACTAACTCCTACTGTAGCTTCTTTACCTGGATACTTCTCCAGTTCCTGCAGCTTAGGTTCATTGATGTCTGTAGCAATTACTTCAGCTCCTTCTTTAGCAAAAGCCTGAAGAATACAAGAGGAGCAGTTTGTATTTAGACATTCCAGACCTTACCAGTAATAAAATCTGTTTTCTTCTCATTTCCTTTTTAGCTTGAAATATAAATTGGCCAAAGGCAGCTGATCTCTCACCTCTCATTCTGGACATGTCAGAGTGATGGACATCAATTACAATGCACCCTGGGGACAGCTAAGTAAATGCACATCATACAAGACAGATTTAAGATCTTTTCCTTAAAGTAAAAAAGCATAAAACCAGCAACTAGACTAAGACAGCTTGTAGTATTATTGCCATTATTAGCTGCACAGGGACCAGCAAGCACGTTACTAACACATATGGCTAGAACTGTCTGTCTTGTTGGATTTAAATGATGTTACGGGATTTGCTGGGTAAAGGCACAAGTCATGAAAAAAGGAATGGGGGTATATAAACTTTACAAAACTCCTTTGTGTCCAAATAACTGGAATAGAACAGTACTAAAAGAAGCATTGCTTTGCTTTGATACTTAACCAGAGATATTCCTTCGTTCTTGGTGCTCACCTCAAAACCTGCTTTCTCTGCACTGCACTGACTGATAAAACAACAGCTGTGCTAAAGCATAACCTCCATGTCAGCAGTAGTCAGACATCTCAGACTGTAGCTCCAACTCTTCAAAGTAAGTGTCTCAAGTGCATCGTCAGTGGATAGTGGTGTTAAACATGCCAGCCTTGTTGGGTATTTACAATGTGAAATCACCAAGAAAATTACTTACTCATTCGACTGTGTGTTTTAATGTAAGTGTCAGGATCAGCAGCCTTCTGTATTTTTAACTGCATGCACGAGGAACTCACATCTGACAAAAATCCTATTCACAGGAATGTTTCCTGGCTTGTTGATTACATTAGAGATAGTGAGATACCTCTACTGGTTTATCTACCATGGAAGTAGCAGGGGAAGAACTGGTCAAAAAAGAATTAAATGGTAACCAGAAAGTTAATAAGCATACTGAATTCTGTTTAACAGTAATTAAATAAAATTTGTAAAGGATTTCTCCTAATTGCTCATTGTGAGCAACAACGTAGCTGTGCTGTTAGTATTGTGTAGACTTGGCCACATCAAGTATCGATGCAGATACCTTGGCTTTACCGTAGGGGATCTTTGCAGTACCCAGGCCTACATCAGGAGACATTCCCTCTATGCTCCTTATCTCCCCCCAGAGCAAAGCAGCATATTGGACTGAAGGCACAGACAATGCCAGTCCTTTATCGTTAGAAAAGCAGTTGCAGCTGTTCTCAAATCTTTCCCTTATCCTTGCCTCACACCATTGCTCTGAGCTGAAGACTTTCAGAAATTCAAACAGCACAAAGCATGCCAGCCACAGCGCAGTGACTCTATTATTCCCTGAAGTTTTCAGTGTGTAGTTCTGGCTCCACTTATGATTTAATTCAGGAACTTTTTGATGCACGTGTCCTTAGACATGCTAGCATTACAGACCTAGCTTAGCTACAGGAGAACAAACATTTTCCAACTTACTATGGCAGCTGCCCGACCGATCCCCTGTGCTGCTGCAGACAGCAGTATGACCTTCCCATCAAGCCGACCCATACTGCTGACCTGTGAAGGCAGAAAATGTTACAGAACTTTTAACAAAGAGATGAGCAAACAACACTCCTTGGGACTCAGATCTGAATGCCTTCCAAAAACAAGACACAATTCAGAATACCTCTGCCATCAAATCATATCACAGATTGTCCTGTTTAGTTGCAGTATGATGTGGAGTCCTCCAGGGCTCTTGGTGGGGGACTGCTTTTGTAATTAGGGGAAAGCACGACACCTGAACATCACTCTTGAGGCTGGCAAGTAAAAAGCATCTCCTTGGGTGCCTCTGGTGGCAGGCTATATAAGGTTGGTCCTGTTTTGATGTGTGAAAAATACCAAAGCAAGCTGAGCAAGATGAGATTAAACACACAACTAGGTTGTGCTGTCTCTAACGTGCCAAGCTTTCCAAAATGCAACTCCTCAAACTTCACATTCTAGGAAAGGTTCTATTAATTGTGGCAAGTCCTGAGTGTCTTAATGAGCTCCAAGTGCTCACTGAAAGCAGAGGAAGTTCTTCCTTATTCTTTGTCGTCACATCTTTTCAGTGGAAACCCCCCTCCCAACTGATTACTCAAGTACTTCCCCAAATCATCTGAACACTTTAGAAGCAAAATGCACTATAAATACATTTTTCAATCTAAAAGTCAGTTTTTATGACCATTTGCCACACTAATTCTATAAAGCATTTAAAAAGACGTGTTAATATAGTCACTCACCAGGAGATCTCAAACAGCTTGTAATGGTTACCGACCTTTGTCCAAAAGGAAGTTTTTTTACTTTTTTTTGCCGTGCTTGTTGGGATTTGTAGTCTAACCAGTAAGTTTCTCTACATGAACGTAATTTCCTGCTGAAACATTGAGATGCTGCCATCTAGTGAAACTCAAGCTTTTAGAGGTACGATTTTCTCCAACCCAGAGAGACAGAAGGATCTCCAGTTCGCTGTCCGTTCTCCCTAAGGGATTCAAGAAATCACCAAGAGTTCCATGGAAAAACACAACGATTTTTTTCCTGAGCAAGTTTTCTTTAGCAACAGAATCTCAGCATCTCCCGAGTTGGAAGGGACCCATAGGGATCATCAAAAGTTCAACTCCTGGCTCCACACAGGACAGCCAAGTCAGTGCATCGTCCAGCTGCTTCCTGAACTCAGTCCAGCTCGGTGCTGTGACCACTTCTCTGGGGAACCTGTTCCAGTGCCCGACCACCCTCTCAGGAAAGGGCCTCTGCCTAACACCCAGCCTAAGCCTCCTCTGTTGTAGCTCTCAACTACTGACAGAGGATGATACTTGTATGATACATTTTGTTCTTTTTAAACTGGCAATTTACTAACTTACCTTTTTGTTCTTAGCCATTCAACCTGCATTTGCTAAGGCAGTCAATAAAAAAACCTTTTGGACAAACTAATTTAGTTCTAAGCTTACACCAGACCTTAAGCTACCCTGATAACATTCTCAAAGAACGCGGAATCCTGCCTGAACTGCAGTTGGGCACATTTTCCTCAGAAAAGCCATTTCTGGGGGAAAACTGGGATGCACATACACAAGTTCAGTAATAATATCTTGTCTTTCTGCTAAACCATGATAGCTTCCTGAGGCTTTGTAAATCAGCTCCCCAGTACACAAAATCTTCAGTGACTAGGTTTTCTAAAAACATTTGTCCATCTGTCCCTAAACTTTTGTCTACTGAATGAATTCAGTACCACAGACAGACCACTTGCAATAGGTTCTTGCTTTATGCACCTTGTATATACACCTCTTGCATATACACCTTGTTTCCCCTTTCTGGAAGAGGAAGAAATTAGTTTAATTCATTTATTAAAAGACAAAAGTGGAGGATAAAAAAAAAAGTCAGTAACCAAAAGAAATACCATTTATTCTACCATAGTAAGTAATTGAACATACCCACATACCTCTCCCCAAGCACATACCTCCTGCCCACCCAAACCCAACCAACAAACCCCCACCACACAGACACCTCTGGCTGTGGTACAGAAGGAAAGACTGTGGTGCTGAACAAAGCAATGGTATTTAGAACTGGAGTACTTCTGGCTAGCGAGATCTTTAAAAGCTTCCCAAGAGATTCCAGCTCAGAGACTTGGAGATAAAACACTTGCAAAGTCTGGTAGTTACAAAAGTTGCCAGAGTTTTCAGCTACTCAGGGTAAACAGATGGTTGGTTCCTTACTGAAGATCTCTGAACTACCCCCCTCCTTGTGTGGCTCCTCCAGTCCCATAACTGCCAAGTACCCAGCAGTTTGCTTACCAGTTTGGGGTCCCCAAAGCAGAGTCCTTAAGAGACTACTAGCATCATTTACAGCTTTATTCCTATAAAACAAGGACGATGCTTTTCATGCAGGTATGACTTACTCATCTTATGAGGGCTTTAATTCTTAGTAGAGTAGATCTGGGGTTTTGAGTGTCAAGTTCCTATTTCAATGGCAGTGAAGGGCATGGAGGGAGGAAAGGGAGGAAGAGCTGTCTTTTAAACTTCAAATGTTTTCTGACAGAGAGACAGAATTAAAGAAAACACTGGCGAGAGACTTGTGCAACAGTAAACTTCCACACAAATTAATTACTGTAGGAAGTTACAGAGGACAGACAGGAAGCACAACAAGGATGGAAGTAGCAAGATCACTATAAAAGAGAGTCTTTAGACACTAAATGTTGTAGTCAACATCCTTAGCTATAGCACAAGGGAACAGCAATAATGAACATATTAAACTTTATTATCAAATACAAAAAGAAGCAGGTCTCCACGCAGATAAGCAGGCTAGTAAAACAGTCTGTCTTGCAGCCCCGATTGGTCAGTTTGTTTTCCAAACAGTAGCAAAAAAGCATCAGGTCCATTGCTTGCCATTAAAAAAATCCATTACCCTACTTCAGACAGGAACTGGAAGTACATTGAAAGCTGATGCAAAGTACAAAGTTAAGTTACTCTTGGCACCACAATTGACTGAGCTGCAGTACTGTAGCGAGTTAAGAGGAAACCTTGATTGCATGCCCTATAAACAGCAGATTAGGAACTTTAGTTGGATTTCCAGACAGAAAGGTTAAAATTGGGGTGAAAATGAAGTTTCTGTGGACTTGAGTATGGCATAAAGACCCATATGCTGAGAAACATGTGCCCTTTCCAGCTTAGCAGCACTCAGAAGATACAAGTATTGACCATCCAGAAGGCAGCTGTTTTTGGAATGAGAGAGTGAAAAGTTCAAGATTGAGAAGTTTCACAGTAGATTGTGATACATTCCTGTTTTTTCCTTCAATACATTGGCTTTTCTTTCTTTGCCATCCAAAAAAACCAACCAACAAACCCTGCAACAACAACAAAAACACAACCAAAGGACGTCATCTGACCAGCAAGTTGTGGGCAACATGACTGCTTTTCTGGTTTTGTTCCTGGGTTCCAGCTTCTGCAATTGTGGGAAGCAGCAACTCCAAGACAGCAGGGGATTTACATGTCACCAGAACTCTTCCCACAGTTTGTGGAAAGGCTGAAGGCTTTTGACCTGAAGCAATTCTCTTTTGTATATCCAGATTCTGGCTGTAGCCACTGCAGAGGCAGCTTACAACAAGGTACGGTTACTGGGTGATGCAATGAGGGGCTTTATCTCCCTCTGAAGTTCCGTACCAGTGCTTAAGATCTTCTGTGGGGTCTATTCCTGCAGGTCGTGTATCTATACAGAAGACAAGAACATTAAAATAACACTTAAGCTTTCCCAGTTAGACAATAAGTAGAAATACAGCAATTTAATCTTGACTAGAGATTTGAATGTCAGCTATTAATGCTTGCCTCAGAAGAGCTTTGTGCTGTGAGGGGATCTGTACTATTACCAATGCGGCCACCACAAAATCCAGCACTGAATCATATTCATTCTGTCATATTCAATACTGGTGAAACCTTCTGAAAGTTTTTAGAAGCAAGTGTAATGAGGGCAGTAGCATTAAAACACTAGTGTAGGTCACCAGGGGACTTCCCCAGAAATCACCAGGCCAGATATAAGAAATCCTGAGCAGGGCTGAGGAGAGGTTATCAAAACAGCTATTACTCAGCTGGGGGCCAGGCAGACCAGCAGCTTCCATGTGAAAGACTATGTATGCCTACCATCTTGAATAAGTTTAGAAAAACATTAACCAGCAGCTGAATAGCGTTACAGGAGTCTCTGCTTAAACAATGTAAAAGCAAAACATTTTAGAGCATCAGCTCATCTAGCAGTGATGTTCAGTCACCAACACTTCCACACAGCAAAAGACAAGTCGTGTAATCTACAGGAGGTGAAGGACTTAGTGAAGTGTTGAGGTTCTATAGAGGTTACACGAGCTTCCTGGCTCCAGCTGCTCAGCCCTTCGACAGTCAGCTGACTAACCAGTCACAAAAATTGGGGTATCATGCAAGTCTCAGGTCTGAGCATGGAAGTTACAGGGTATTTGCCCTCAACTCAACCCACTCCTTACAATTAGCCTCATCTTCATAGGACAACCACTGCATTGCATACCTGTTAGCATACCCAAGCCGGAATTATCAAAGAAATTTGTTGGACAAGCCTGTGCCAGAGGCTTTGATACATCCCGAGCCACAGTTTCCTTAGAGACAGGCTCCTTGGATGAAGGCATTTGCTCTTTAAGGGAATAGGGCACTGTTTTCCTTGGAGACCCTGGCACTGTCTCTGCAGTGGTTTCTCTCGAGTATCGTTCTCTCCACTTTAGTGCTCTTTCTTTCCATTTTCTAAGTTCATCTTTCAGTTGGAGTTCGTTACTGAAAAGAAAACAAACAAGCCAGCATTTAGGTAAGAAAAATTTAAAGTAGCTTTTAAAGCTAAAATTCCTTCCAACATACAAGTCTGTCTTCTAGCTCAAGAGATGTAAGATGCTTTCTTACATAAGAAAACAATTTAAAGTTTAAAAGCCATGGAGATGTATAAGCAATAAATATAAGCTTTAAATAAAAGTTCTTGTGAAAGATTCTAGAAAATCTAAGATTAATAATTACTCACTTCTGTAAGTGTCCCAGACAGAAACACTAACGACATGCATAGTTAAGTAGTAACAAATGATCTGACACGTTCCTGGTCAGCTTTATACTAACCTTAGTAGAAGGTCATTTTCTTTCTTAAGGTGCAAGTTCTCCTTCTGTAGTTTAGTTTGTTCAGATTTTAGAACAAGTATTTGTGTGCTCTGCACAATACCACTGCCACCACCACAAGTAAGGGGCGTTTGGGATTGCTGAGGAGCTTCCTTTTCCACCACCACTAGGAAACATTTTACACAAACGTGGGTGTTATTGGACAGTGCTTAGAACCAACATATTCTGAAGCCTATCCCTTCCTATGGACTCATATGTAAAACTAGGTTGCAAGTACAACAGATGCTCTTTTTTGTACACAAGCATAACTCCCCGTATGCAGACTGCCAGGGAGGCATTACCAAACTGAAAATATTCTTCACTGGGCCTTTCAGAGATAAATCAGGTAGTTTCAGGTACGTCAGTTATGAGTAGAACAAGTTATCGCTACGTGAAGTCAATCAAGGAAAAAGAACTGGCAACATGAGCTACTACAACTGCAGCTTATCCCACCACAAGTGCAGACATGTCTGGAGAAATAAATGCAAGAACTGTGATTCTAATGCAGTGCACGTGCAGCTAACATTTTGCTTTCTGTATCATCTTCCAAAGTCCCCAATCCTCCTTGTGCACTGAGGTAAGAGGCCTACATCTCACTCTGGACTTTAACCAGATAGCCATAAAACTGAATGTTTTACATGAGAGAGTCCCTTATATTAATCTTGAATTTACCAGTAGTATCTTGGTCTTGCTGTGCTCTTCTAATTTCTTCTTTTAGTTTTCTGATCTGTTCTCCTTGGTGTTCTACAAGAGCTTTATAATTAGCCAGTCTATATGAGGTAAGAAGGAAGAAAAAATTTCCTCAGTTTAATAATTACCACACTTGCAGGAGAGCTACTTAGATTTCCAAATGGACTATCAGATACAAAACAGACCCAAGTTGTACAAGTAACACTACAAAAGGAAAACCTGGTTGTCAAGTTTGATTTTCAGTGAAGTGCAGAAAACAAAGAGTTGGACTAGAGTTATTCTGTGACCTTTCTGTCACTGATTTTGATTACTGCTTTTCTCAGAATAGATGTTTCAGTTAGGCTGGTAGGTGTATAGGGAAGGAGTTTTATGACCAAAATTTCTTAACCAGCCCTGAGATTCATACGGTTTTACTTCTCTAGAATCTGGCTACAGTAAAATCTAGGACACTTGAAACCAAATGATTACTACTAGTTCAGTGTGAAAAAGGTAAGAGAAAAGGAGAAGCCAAGAGAACAAAGCAGTTGAGAATTTTAATAAGGTAAAATCTGAACTTACTGCTGATCATAAGAGTTGGACTGTTTCATTCTTTCCATATCACATTTTACCAATTGTGTTTTGAGCTGATCAATTTCCTCTTTATACAACTCACCACCTTTATCTAATTTTGCCTGGAAAGAAAGTAAGACCGAGTATGAAAAGCCTGTTACTGGGCAAGGAGTTTAAGGGTCCCTTACGTCGTATCTTTACTATCACCTGCTACATTGCGCACGACAAGACTGGGAGCAGGAAGTTGCTTTAGAGTAAGAGCCCCCAGATTACCAACTAAGGCTGTAGTGCCAGTTGGTATGTTAACTGTGGTGTTACATACAATTATATTTTACCAAGTTTTTGCAGATACAAGTCTGGGAATGCAGACCTAGTATGCAAGTTTAGCATGCAAAACAGCTCATGTTTCTATTTTTAATTTTAATCTTTTTTAAAAAAACAATGTTTCAGAAATGCATCACAGACAAGTGATAAATATAGCTTCTAATACCAAACCATGGGTTCTAAGTTTTGTCTCTGAAGCTGCATTGGTAGAATGTAAAACTGCACACTAAACAGGTGAGTTGAGCATTGAGTGTTTAACTCTACAAATGCCATACAGAAAAATAAATTGACTTTGAGACAGCTATGTTTCATCTACAACTCTTATCTCTCTCAGAGATCAGAGGAGAATAAGAGCAGCAAAGAAGAGAAGGCTCTGAGGAGACCTTACTGCAGCCTTCCAGTACCTAAAGGAAAGATGGAGAGGAGAAGCTGTGGCTGCCCTCTCCCGCAGTGTTAAAGGCCAGGCTAGATGGGGCTTTGTGCAATGTGGTCTAGTGGAGGGTGTCCCTGCCCATGGCAGGGGGTTGGAACTAGATGGTTTTTGAGGTCCCTTCCAATCCAAGCTACTCCATAATTCTACCACAAGCATTTTGGTCATACCTGGAGACCCTGATTCTGTGTCAATGCAGTTTTGAGGCAATTCTCTGTCTCAATCAGTTTGGCTTTCAGTTGGGTGAGCTCACTTGTCGCTGGCTGTATTCTTATCTGTGCTTGTAACTTGTTGATCATATCATCTTTTTCTTTGACATTTTTTCCTACATCATTTATTACATTTTCCAGCTTTTGAATTTTTACTTCCATAGCCTATTGAGATATATCAGTTATGAACAGTTATGCCAAGAGATAGAACAGCAACAGCATGTAGTTGAATTCTTAATAGCAACAAACAAAACCTCCAAACCACACACACACAAAATAAATACAGTACTACAGGCTCTTCAGTAGCTCCTAGTGTCTACCTCACTCACTGTTTTCTGCCACCTTTTAGTATTCTGTAACACTCAAGTATAAGGAAAAAAAATAAATGCTTTGAATAAGAGTAACTATGACAATATAGGACACAGAAAATGAGCCCTGAATTCCTAGACCTTCTCCAGCTTCCACTTTGACATAGTGAACACCATAGACTTAAAGGAAGCATCAAGAGTATCATACTACTAAAATCAATACTCCAAAACCAAATAGGAACGTTTCATACAGATTTCTCAACTGGCATCTATTTGTATAAAGAAAACAGGCAATTAAAATAATTACATTACAGGCAATAGCTCAAACTTCATATATGTAGCTTTTTTATTGCCAAAGTAAAAGTGCACTCCGGGCCAGTGTATTGTGTGGCACAGATTTATAGTTGCTGTCAATCTATTTTCTAGTCAGCCTGAAACGCTCACTCAGCAAACAAGCAGCACCAGAGAAGTTTTCCATGAAAACAGATATCAGTACCTTTATGTCTTGCTCTGCACCCCTTAATTTGCTACGAAGCTTGTGGTTTTCTTCTTCCAAGGCAAGGCTGGCAGAGCCACCGGGGGCCAGTTGCTCTTTAAGACCATTTAGTTCCCTACACAACTCCTCATTTGCGTCTTTTCTCTGTTTCAATTCCATATCAGCGTTTTTACAGTAACTGCCAGTTCTGGCATCCAGCTCTGAAGAAAGTTGAAGGAGTATCTGAAAATAAGTAGTGTCACACAGATATGTTTTAGCTGAGTTTCGAATCTGCTAGAAATAAGGGAAGTGAAGAAACAGGGAGGTTCCTGGCTGTATTAACTTCAAATGGGGTGCTGAAACATGAATGCCATTTCTGGTGCTTGCTATGAGAAACAGGATCACTGGCACTCAAGAGTCTAGTTTCATTTCCAAAAGGTAGGGAGTCAGCAAGGGACACAAGAGAAGATGGCAACACACTGCAAATTTCATGGTATTCCTGCATTAACTCAAACACCCACAAAGGGTACAGAAACAAGAGGAACAACATTAGAATGACTTATTAGATGTCATTAACACACACAATCGTTGGCACGATTATTTTATTAGAAAGTATCATTCACTAGAGCAAGTGGAACCATCTGGGAGAAAAACACAAACATTGGACTATTCTAGAAACACATATGCTTAGCATAACTACGAAGTTTTTAAGCTGGTGTCAGGAAGTGACCAAGTTATACTAGATTTGTGTGCCTGTTTATTGGTAAAAGCTTTGATCTGCAGAATGTGTCTGTTGGAATTTTTCCAAAAGCATGGCAACGCTGGGAAATCCTGAAGGCAAGACTGGCTCTTGACTCTAAGGAAGAGACTTTTAAAGCTAGGCTAAATTTAACAAGACAGAACTGGGGGGAGCAGAGCTATGAGCTCTTCAGAACTTCAGATCAACACATGTAGAAGGATTAATAGTATGAACACAGCAGGAAGGCCCAGTTCACATTGGTTAGGAAGACTCTTCCTAACAACTAGTCAGAAGGTAGTAGATTCTCTCCCATAAGCTTTCAGATGTGTTTAATACATTTAATCAGAGATGAAATGTCATGAAGTCCTGTTCATGATGCACTTAACCTGGTAAAACATTTGCCTCCTTTAGGGGGGAAAAATGCCAAGGGGAAGAAGGAAAGAAAAGAGAAAGGCTGAACCACCTCTAGATCAGTTTGACTTTCTGAGGTCAGAAAGGGTGTGAGAATAAGTTACAATTAAGGATTAAAATGGTTGAAGTAGTTTTGAGAAAGTTGTCCTGAAGACAGCACTCAATCTTGTGGGCATAAAGCCTGGAGAAAGTGATCATATCAGGCTGCTAAGTTCTACAGGCAAAGCTGTATAACAATTTTCAAACTATAGTTTCTAGAATTCAGTCTAACGAAAATGCAAACACTGCTCCCCACCCTTGCCCCCAGTTTATCACATATATAGGTGGGTGTTTGTGGTTTTTGTTGTTTTTAAGAAAGCAAGTTTCCAAGTTTAAGTGTACAGGCAAATAAGTATTTAAAATATCTCCTAAGTATTCCAACAAAGAGGCCAAGTACCAGGTTCTGCATTTGGGTCATAACCACCCCCACAACGCTACACAGTTGGGGGAAGAGTGGCTGTAAAGATGCCCAGAATACCACCACTCCCAGGTCCTTGTCAACAGTGAGCTAAACATGAGCCAGCAGAGTGCCCAGGTGACCAAGGAGGCCAACAGCACTCTGGCCTGTATCAGGAGCAGTGTGGCCAGCAGGACTGGGAAGTGATCATCCCCCTGTACTCCACAGTGGTGAGGCAGCACCTCAAGTACTGGGTTCAGTTTTGGGCAAGGACTTTGTCTCTCTCTGGACATGCTCAAGAACATCAATGAAGCTGGGGAAGGGTCTATAGCAGAAGTCCTGTGAGGAGCAGCTGAAGGAATTGAGGCTGTTTGGCCTGGAGAAAAGGAAGCTGATGGGAAAACTTATGGCTCTACCACTCCCTGAAAGGATGTTGTAGCCAATGTTGGTCCCTTCTCCCAAGTAACAAGCAATAGGACAAGAAGAAATAGCCTAAAATTGTGATAGGGAGGTTTAGGTTGGATATAAGAAAAAATCCTTTGTCAGAAGGGTTGTCTGGCACGGGAACAGGCTGCCCAGGAAGCAGTTGAGTCACCATCCTTGAAGGCATTTAAGAATACATGTAGATGTGGCACTTAAGGACATGGTTTAGTGGTGGGCTTGACAGCGTTAGGTTAGTGGTTGGACTTGATTTTAAAGGTCTTTGCCAGCTAAACAATTCTACAATTCTATCTTGTAGGTAAGTATTTATTATCATCAGCACTTACTATATTTGTACTTTTTTTAATAAGCATCCTATTGTGTTTGGGTTTCAATCAGATTAGAGGCATTTACAGGGCACTTGCACACAAAATACATTTCTAATTAAAGAAGCTGTAGCTTTACCTTTACTTTAGGAGTCCAGAATTTTATGACTTCTAAAAGCCTTTCGTTATCTCTCTTTAACTCTTCTTTAAGTTCCTCTGTGGCACAGTGAGCTCCTGAACAAGCTTCCCAGAACTGCACTGTTTCTTTTCTAGCACATTCTGCACGCTGTAACTCTGCCTCTATGTCAAGAAGTTCACTTTCCATTTCTGATACATCTTTGAGAATGTTCTTAAAAAAAAAGGATTCAAGTTTAAATATTGCTTTGATAACTATGTCTAAATATACATTTTGTTCTCTTTTGTATCAATATTTGCAGGAAGTCTGTTTTGGCATCTAGTTATCATATAAAAGGAGTTTTGCTACACTTAAGTTACAGCCTACTGGCAAAATGAGAAGGCAATCTATATTCCTGAGGCTGGTGGGAAGGAGAAAGTAGGGCATATTAGTAAAAGTCTCTCATTTTTTAAAAAGTCATCTTGGTATTGGGTAGTATGTATTTTACAGGGCTGACATGGAAGTAACATTCTTACTATTTTATGAACTAATAATTTCACTTGGAGCCATTTTATAAAAGAATCCTTGCATTATGAATTTAGCAGCAAAAAAAAAATAAATTATAAATTCCACCCCTTGCCCCCTTTAAGTAAAGTCTTAACAGATCAAAGCAATGACATTAGGTTAACACCACCACATTAACCCATGCCCTGAAATATGCAAGCAGTATTGTCTTAAAATTGCTTGAAATGCTACCTCTGCATCCAGGTTCAAACTCTGCAGCACTTTGGTGATGTTTAACTCTTGAGAAGATATTTCATTCTGATTCAAATAAATCTTCCTGAGACACTGAATCTGAGCTTGCAGCTGATCTCGCTTTCTCTTCTCTTCAAGCAATTCCATTTCATACTTGTGAACAGCAGCGTGGTATTCTCCTCTCTTAGAGCAAACACGGCTGAACAGAAACTGTTGCAGAAGCACAGAATACATTGAGTGAGTATGCTTTAAAGCTGTACCCCACATCCAGCTGAAATCCCCAATTTTATAACCAAATCTATTTATTATTCCAGTTGATCGATGTCCAGGACGACTAAAACATGACTGAGAAAGTTCAGCTCACACATGCTGTACAGCAAAGGCACATAGACTTTCAGCTGGGCCAGCCTTTCTAAAGAATTTTCTCTTTTTTTTTTTAATGCAGAGTCCTAAAAAGGCTGAGAAATCTAAAAGGTTTTAGACAGCATTCCATCACTCTAGGCTTTGAAAAGCAAAGTATTATTTGTTGTATTTACTTGCTCTTAAGAGACTTGTGAAAGGTGAAGATGATCTACAAGAAAAATAATACTACCATGCTGATTTAAAGCTTTATCCTAGTCGATATTACTACTTAAATGTCTTTAACCATGGAAGTTGAAAGGCATCTAGGGAGAAAAAAAAAAAAAAGGAAGATGAAAACCTAAAAACCCTAAGTGAAGTTAGGAAATAAGGCTCTTAGGAACTTCTTACACTTTTTAGCTAATGGATATTTGTAGAGGTGACTGGTTCTCAAGATCAAGCCCAGTGTATGAAAATACTGGATATGAGCGTTGTCCTCTCTCCAGTCCTCCCTTCCCCACAAAACACATTAACATTTAATGGTAAATAAACAGGGGAAAGTTACCTTTATGCAGGAGTACTATAAATGATATAAGAACGGGAATTATTTCCAATTTCCCTTAATGTTTTTTTCTAATAGAATCAGTTTCTTCACAGAACTGTAAATTGAGGAATGTCTGCACAGCTGATGAAGCTATCTGTGTAGTTCTGCAGAGTAAACACACATCTCCAGGGCTTCTTTCCCCCACAATAAAAATACTTATCTAGGGGCCCATAGTTTGATTTGTGTGGCACAGAAATAATTTTATTCCCCTTAATCAAAATGGATTAACAATAATGAAATAATACCATTGAGTAAAAGACTAAGGTTGGTTAACTTAAATAGATCTGGTTTTCCAGGACTGCAAACTACCAATTTATTTGCTACAAGATACACATTCACAAAAATCTAAGCCAGAGCACATAGCACCCCAGCTGTTAACATGAAGCATCCACATATTCAGCATTATAAATTGGTACCTTAAGTTTGTTCAGTAAACTCTGGAGATGCTTGTTTATTTTCTCATTTTCAGTCTGAAGTCTTTTGACATGTTTACTCTGTTCCGATGAAAGCTGCGGCAGCATGACAGCTATAACAGCATTCTGACGATTCAGTTCATCCCTTAGATTCAGAGACACTGTGGAGAGACACTCATACCTGTTCGCTATATCTGGGAATTTCTCAAGAAGCTCCTAAATGGGAGTGAAACAAATTCATTCCGTCACAATTAGGAAAGGAGTTTTAGCTATAAACAGGAGCTCAAAATAAGCCAGACTCCAAAACAAACCCCAACAGTACATATTGGTTTTACAACAGAAAACAAGACAAAGACAAAGCCACTAAGCCAGGCACAACAGCAAAGAATTTCTTAGTTTTCCAGAAAAAAAATAATTCATAGGCTTGAATTCTTTTCATGATTTAGGTTGCCAAGCCACAATGAGACTGGTAGACCAGACCCAAAATGACTGTTCATGCATTTGCCAGCTGGGCTGCCCTCAGCATGAATTCCCAAGCTGATCTACTTGGTCCTTTGTTGAAAGAAAGGGATCATAACACTGTGCCATGAAAAGAAGCGATCAAGCACTGAGCAGCTCAAGAAATGCTTTAGGGCACCTCCCATAAACTGCAACTCAAGTTTCACACATGAAGCTAGGTGTTACGTTTTAAAGGAAGTGTAAAGCTTCCAATGTACACTGCCTCCAAGGTGTCCTGCCAAGAAGCAGGATTCACCAGATGAACTCTTTGCTCCCTAGCAAAAACACGGGAACTAGCATAAGCCCTGCATCCAACTGTTCTCAAAATACTTGAGAAACATCACATGGGAGAGGCAGACAAGATCTTACCTATTCTGAAAGTCAGGGAGAGCACCATTAAAAGTGATTAGTTGCCTTTGTTTATTTCCCTCATTATTAGCTCCCTACTGCCAATGGAAGGCAAAGAGAGCATGAATTGAGGAAGCTACACAACTGATTATTGCAATACAGTCCCTTCCTGCTTCTCCTGTTAACTGAAGTGGTACTCTGGGCTTTTCTAGCTTGTACAGAATGACACCCGAATCGGCCGCACAGATGTACAGTCTGCAGTACTATGGCAATCTTCAACGTGTCTCATACATATTTATAAATCCTGTTTTACTCAGGCTTTCAGGTGGTTAGTAGTACTTCCTACATCTGTGATAGTGTCCTCAGGATAGTTAACAAAAGCTCTGAGGAATTACAGTAGCTTGCTACTTTGAGGAAAGAAGCTATTTAGTGAAAGAGTAATTGACTGGAAGCCAGTTTATTTTTGATAAGGAGTAACAGAAGGAGGATTTTGCAAAGGCAAAACTGTAAAGCATTTCTACATGACTAGGTGACTGGACAGTCACGAAATCAAGTGAGAGGCCTCAACTGAAAAGTTCAATTTAGACTTCTTGGAGCAGGATGTACAGCCACTGACCAGCAACAGCAAATCAAATGAACTCATGGCTTTTGGCATCTTAAAATGACATGCAAACAATTTTATGGATTGTACACAAAAGCAAGGCTTATGCCCTAGAACAAGCAGTATTAAGGTTTTACTTCTCTCCTTATTTTCAAGATGGATAGAAGTTTACCTTAATTTTCAAGGTTGTTTCCTTCAGGCTGTCATCAGCCATCTGCTCTGCGTTGTCTAGCGGATTCGACTGAATGGACATATCACTCAAGTTTCTCTGCTTCAGTTGGTCTAGAGCACACTCTAGTTTTGCATTTGTTTCAACACTCTAAAATAAGAGCATACATATTTAGGTACCATTCAAGAAAGGAAGTGATGTCTAACTTAAGCATGCACCTTGCAACACCAACCATCTCATAATTTTTTTGCAGTTCTGTCTTGAGCAGGTCCCGCTCAGCCCTGACATCCTGGAGAAGTTTTTGTAGCTCATCTTTTTCTTGATTAATTGAGGAGATTTGTTCTTCAAGTTGGAAAGAGTGACTAGCTCTTTCAGCCAATAGCTGGTCTTTTTCACAGGACACGCTACTTAGCATCTCAGTTAACTGGTGAATCTATAATCAATATCAGAGAAAAAACAAGAATTATGATTTTATTCTAGTCTGTATACTCCCCTGTAAAGCACTCAATTTGTGTCAAATGCAAAGAGCTCAGTTTCCAATAACTCCAAAATTCACACAAACAGCAAGAGAAGTTTAAAAATAATTTTGGTGTTCTGATTGTTTGGAAACAAATTAAAAGGAAGAGCATTATACCCAGAGAACTCTGCTGCTTTAGTCAGCTTTGCTCTTCAGTAGAGCAAGAAGAAACAGAGGCACTAAACATATATCCACATCACAGGAAAATTAAAAGAAATTTAGTGAGGGATGGGCAATGGAATTATCTTGATATCTGGTCTAGCGAACAGAACATTTGCCAATATGAAGCAAGCCTGTATTGTAACAGGTTTTTAGCTACAAAGGACAAGTTTGACAGGTGAAAAGCAAAGAAGTGAAAACTTTATAAAGTAGAAGACTTTCTAAATAACAGATAATTTGAAAGCAAATGATAGTTTGAAATAACAGATAGTTTGCAAGGATTCCAAACCCACTTGAGTTCATAGTGTCTAGTGCCTTTTTAAAGTCTGAATAAACACAATCACAACTGATTATTGCATTAAGCCTACACACACCAGACAAATCAACACCCATTGTAATGGGGTGACCAACCCAGCCGGTTGCAAGACAAAAACAAGCTGATGCTACTTCTAATCATCATTAAAAATCGTACAAACCCCTTTGCCTGGGTTTGTGCTTATTGAGCACCCATAAAAACAATATGCTGACAATTAAAGTTTAAATAGGATTTGTCTTAAGCAAAAGCTTAGTACATCAGTGATAAAACATCAGAAGAAAGACTTGCAGAAGAGCTACTAAAACTCCTCACTTTATCTGTTAGGCTGTCCTCCAAAATCTCAGATCGCCTCTGAACCTTTAACAAATGTTCTTCCCTTTCTTTGGCTTTCATCTTCTCATTGCTGAGCAGTTCTTGTTGCCACTTCAACTCCTTTTCAGTTTCAAGAATCTGGAGTGAAAATAGAGCAACAAATATAAGATTAAGCTCTGAGATAGCATGTGAATCTACCTCTTGCACACCAGGCCATTTAATAGAAGTCAAAATACTTGTCACAAAAGCCCTGCTCCAGTTTGAGTACAGTTTCAAATATTTTTTCCTTCTGAAGTTTCTCCTCCATTGAGTAAGCAAAGCCTGCCAGCCAGCATCTTGATCAATCCTTAGTCACATAAAGAATTAGACAAAGTATGCCACTAGCATGTTTGGAAATATTTTCTGCCATTCCTGTTTATGCAGATGAATAACACAAAGCAGAGATGCAATTTGAGTAGGGTACACATCAAGAGCTATCTAGAAATGATTAAACACAATTTTAGGAGTTGGATTGTTATCAGAGTGCTGTTAAATTATCTTTGATAGTTTATTTCAGAACTGGCATTCCTTTCACTAAACCTCTGAATTTTCAATGAAGTTCTACAGCAAGATAACTGATACTCAAACCCAGATGAACAAGAAGAGAGAGTAGGATGGTTTTCCTCCCACCACAGATTTGAGATAACTAGAGATATTTGAAGTGATTACTCAATATCTGAGCAAGGACAGCTGCTCAATGGATACCACTCAATTGGCTCATCTTTGCTCTTGTGAAGATATGCCTCATCCAGAAAAGAAATAAAAGTGTCAGAATTTGTCAGCTTTAGTTTCAGAACTTTGGAACCCAACTACAAAACATACCGTTCCATTTAATTCATTAAAAAATGCCCATTAAGTGTTTTGGCAATGAAACCCATGCATTTTCTGGTTCCTCATTTGTTCATCAATAAAGCAGTCTTCAATAGTATTTGCAAAAGAATTTACATACATCTTTAAATATCATTCTACAAGACAGGAGTTGAAGCATGCCAATAGACTTTGGTCTGCATATATCATTTCAATACGTATAAAATCCTTTTCAAGAGAGCTTCAGAAATTAACTGTCTTCCTCTATCAAGTGTTCATGGCTGTTATACTTTGATTAACAGTAACACACCTTATCAACACTCTCCTGCAGGTTAATCTCCAGTTTGTTCTTTTCTGCTCGAATACCTTCCAGCACTTCCTGGAGCTGATCTCTCTCCTGCACTAACAAATTGCACTGTTCCTCCAGCTGTTGAAGTTCACTCCTTTCACTCTCAGTCTTTTTTTTCAATTGTCCCAGCAGCTGGTCCCTTTCCTGAGATACCAAATTTAAGTCCTCATTCAACTTAGATACCTATTAAAAAAGAAAAAGTATACAATCAAGACTTAACTAGTAGAAGAAACTCCTGTTGCTAGTTTCTATTATCATGACATGATCATTGGACCAATAAACCAGCACAAATTACCTTGGGTAAATACCTGCTATTCTAACAAGTCCTTGAGGACATCCTCTAGATTATTTCTAAGAGCTTCTTATTACTGTACTTGCCTTTTCTTTCAGTTGGTTTATTTCCTCATTCAGTTTTTCTTCAGTGTTTTGCAGTTTCTCTTCTCCATTTGCTAACATGTTCTTCTGGAAATCAACTTGCTCTTTTTGAAGCTTTAGCTCTTCCTGTAGATTTTCCATTTCTGTCAGAAGTTTTAAGGACTGCAGAACAAGGTATTACATGGACGTTCATTCAGTAGGAGGCAGAAAAAGAAGAGGCTTCCTGTTAACTTTAGAACTTATCACCCAGATTTTTGTTAATGACACATCCGAACGAATTTGTCTGAAATAGCATCAATATAGCCATACTTTTCATGGAAATACTTAGATTACTGAAGTCACTAATCTGCCAGGAAATAAGATATCAGCAAGGAAAAGTAGGATAATTAATCATTTTCTTTTTGGGTTTAGCTTTCTCTTTATGAATCCAGAATGAAGCAGTAGGAGAACAAAGCCCTTCGACAACAGTCAGCCCAGCTTACCCAGGCTGTCCAGTGCTCGATGCAGAGCATCTGTCCAGCAGGTGGTTGACCGCAGCACCTAAACCCAGTGGGGCACAGGGACCAAAAGGCAGGAAGAGGAAAGCGGGGGGGGAGGGGTTGCAGAGGAGAAGGAAAAAAGATTCCAAAATCCAGATTGGATTAGGAAACTAAGTTTTCCGTTTACTGCTGCTATGAACAAGTGAAGGGAGAGAAAGAGATACTGAACAGCAGAAGGATTCATGACTGAAATAATCTGTAGTACAATCTGCCTTAAAAACAACTATTGAAGAGATTTTATACGTACTCTCTTCTTGCTTTCCCGACAGTCAGCCTCTAACTGTTCTCTTTCTGCTTTACAAGCCTCTATCATCTGCTGTAGCTCATCTTTCTCCTGATTAAGTAAAGTGATTTTCTCAAGCTGCTGACAGTTTTGTTCATTCATTGCTCTTTCAATTTGTTCTTTTTCTTTCAGCAGCTTGCCATGTTCAGAGGAGACACAAGTCAGGTTTTCAGTAACTTCAGCGAGCTGAAACACCAAATTAGAACAAGTATTAATATTTCTAGTAGTCTCTAGTATAGAGACTACTTTGAAAAAAACAAAGCAGTAACATAACAATTTAATAAATTTTGTTGTCCCAGTAATTGGTGAATAAAGGGAAGGCAACCGATGTCGTCTGCCTGGACTTGTATAAGGCTTTTGACATGGTCTCCCTCCACATCCTTATATCTAAACTGGAGAGATGTGGATATGATGGGTGGACCATCCAGTGGATAAGGAACTGGTTGAAAGGCTGCAGAAAAAAGGGTGGTGGTCAATGGCTGTATGTCCAGGCGAAGACTAGTGACAAGTGGGGTCCCCCAGGGGTCCGTCTTGGGACCAATGCTCTTTAACATCTTTATCAATGACGGAATTGAGTGCACCCTCAGCAAGTCTGCAGACAACACCAAGCAGAGTAGTACAGTTGACACAACAGAAGGAAAGGAAGCCATCCAGAGGGATCTTGACAGGCTGGAAAGGTGGGCCTGGATGAACCTAATGAGGTTCAGACTGGGATACAGATTGGGAGAAGGCTACTCCTTGAGAGTAGCCCTGCTGAGAAGGACCTGGGTGTCATGGTGGATGAGAAACTTAACATGAGCCAGCAGTGTGCTCCTGCAGCTCACAAGGCCAATGGTATCCTGGGCTCCATCAGAAGAGGGGTGGCCAGCAGGGACAGGGAGGTGATTGTCCCTCTCTACTCTGCCCTTGTGAGGCCCCACCTGGAGTACTGTGTCCAGATCTGGGGCCCCCAATACAGAAAGATGTGGAACTGTTGGAGAGGGTCCAGAGGAGTGCCACAAAGATGATTAGAGGGCTGGAGCACCTGCCCTACAAAGAGAGGCTGTGGGAGCTGGGCTTGTTCAGCCTGGAGAAGAGAAGGCTGCGGGGGGACCTCAGTGCAGCCTCCCAGTACCTGAAGGGAGCATACAAACAGGAGGGGAATCAACTTTTTAAAAGGATAGACAATGCCAGGACAAGGGGGATGGATTAAAACTAAAGGAAGGAAGGTTTAGATTACATGTTAGGGGGAAGTTTTTTACAGAGAGAGTGGTGAGGTCCTGGAACAGGCTGCCCAGAGAGGTAGTGGATGCCCCATCCCTGGAAGTGTTCAAGGCCAGGTTGGATGGTGGCCTGGGCAACCTTGTGTGGATCCAGGCCTGGAGGTTGGTGGCCCTGCCTGTGGCAAGGGGGTTGGAACTCTATGATACTTGAGGTCCCTTCCAACCCAGACCATTCCATGATTCTATGATAATCAGGTTCTGATTTACAAACAGTGTTATTGGATCATACTTTAAGTGCTATCTGAACATACAGACACCTCCATTAACTTACTACTATCATAAAGATGTAACAACTTTCCTCAATCAAGTTGCAGTACTTCTGATTCATTGGTAGACAAAAGGAAAAGCTTATAGGCCATTAAAATTCCATTAAAATTACTCCACTGCTCTATCAGACAGACTTGATTCTAACAGGCATTAATGTCTTCTGAAAACCACAATAGCTTCAGACATGAAAATAATAAAGCAATAAGAAGTTTCTAGTAGTGCAGCAAGTTACAGAATCAGGCAAATTTTCTTTTAGTTGCTCAAGTATCTCCAGAGTTACAAAGCTAAATATATTAGAATTTTAAAAAGTTTTAAGACTTGGAAAATGCACTGAGATCAAAGAGCAGTATTGATTCCGAATACTATTCCATCATTCAGCACTAAAACATGTTTAGTTACAAGTAAGGGCTGTTGCTTACAGGTCAAATTGCATTTGATGATTTTTTCACTGCTTCTGTTTCTACTGAAGTAGTACAGGGGAGAAAGAGGAAAAGCATTTAATTAAGTTTCATAACTACATTTACTGAGCCCTTACAAACTGAAGTCTGCAGAACACATGGATTGCTAATTCTGAGAGGAGTTTTAGTTTACTTGACAAAACTCATCTGACCTTCTGCTGCAGTTCATCAGTTGCTTCTTTCAATGCCTCTTGCGCTTTCAAGAGTTGGTTTTCTTTCTCTGAAATATTTCCTCTCAGCTTCACAATAGTCTCCTGATGTTGTCTGAGAGAGTCATGAGCACATCTCAATTCTTCCTGCATCTCTGAATTCTTTGGACATGATACAAATAGAGCACGTTAAAGCCCAAACAACACTTCCAAAAGTTAAGACTACAGCTGTTATCATCCCACAGTCATAGGACTATTTTTCTCTACCTTGTTAGTTGTCTCCTGTATAGTTTCTCTTAGCTGGTCTCTTTCATTCTGGAGTTTCTCCAGTTCCTGTTTAAGATTATCATCTTCTCTTTCAGTCAGAGTGCTCACATCCTGACAGTCATTCAGTTTTGGAATAAAATCTGTTCTTTCCATTTCTTCAGATTCTCTTTGAGTTTCATTGGCCTTCAATTCCTCCATTTCATGCAGTTTCCTTTGTGCCTGCCTCAACTCTTCTCTCAGAAGAAGTAGCTCTTGGTCATCAGATTTTTCTTGAGTCTGTGGTATCTTATTTTAGAGAGAAAAGTCAATGCATTTGAGGAAGTAGCTTTAGAGAAACATCTCTGATTTTTGACAGGTTATGTAAAACAGAAACAATGTTTAGAGGTTTGTATTTTTTCAGAATAATGAGATTTGACTGAACTTAAGAAATTTCTTGAAGTAAGAGACATGTAAAAGTAAAATTTGAAGTGAGGACCTTCTGAAACAAGTTACAGAAGTAAGACTCCATAGTTTAAGCCTGGGGCGGGTAAAGAGACCCAAAAGCCAGCCCCCCTCCCCCCACCTCTACCAACAAAACTACAGAGACATTATCTATATTTCTAGTCTTACCAGTAAATTGCAGTGGTGTTAATGCAATTATTTCCTTGAGATTTGTCCATTCCCTCCTTAAGTATTAAAATATATGCACATACTTGACTTTTTGAAATGTATGTATACACCCCCCCCCCCCCCCCCCACATGTGCAACTGGCCATGCCAATTGTGGTCTGCAGCAATCCTTGGCTGCAGTGTCCCTGAACACACGTGGCCAAGAACAAGAGTCAGTTCTCGCTCCACTATGAAAACATGGAGCCACCCTCTCCAGAGGAGCAATTTTTAGCTTCAACTACTCACAGAACAACATCTCTGTGCAAAACAACTCTGAACATCACCATCCTCCATCAAGTTTTTAACTATTTACAGGAAAAATTTATACAATGATGTGGGTGGAATATATTTCAAGTGAGTAACGACAACCCTGGTGTTTTGTGTTCTACAGTCAAGTAGCAGGACACTTTTCTTGTTTTGTTGCAAATCAGTTTCACTCAAATGAAAGTACAAATAAGCATGCTTTCCATTACAGCTGTGGCATAATTACCAAAGTTTCTTCACCACACTCTTCTTTTTTCACACATAAACCCTCCAGCTTATTTTGCAAGGAACTGTTCTCTTGTGAAAGGAGAAAGATTTGTTCCTTTAGTGCCTGAAGCTCATCACTTTCTTTACAGTGATTTCCTGATTTTTCTTCAGCAAGCTGGTCTCTCTCTGATGTAACGAGTTTTATCTCTTCTGTCATTTGGGATATCTGTAAGACATGTGCAAAGACATTTCCATCAATTCAAAGCCAAAATTAAATGGAAAGTTGTTTGATTCGCTCTCCTACAGTATTTTTAACTTCAAACCACTGTAACCAAACTAGAAAAGCTCTAGAACTGAGCCTCCAGCCTTTGTCACCTGTTTTGAATGACAACCTTTCAGTAGTCTCCTCTGCAATATTGGCCAGATTTTAATCTGGAAGTTGGAGAGGAAGAAGCCAAGTAAGAAACACCTGTTGGATTATTTTTACACATCTGTTTCTAAACATGCAAATACTGAATTGACAACCATTGAATTACTGGCTATGGCAGCTCATAGAGAATTGTAGAATGGTTTAGAGTAGAGGAAAACTTCAAGATCACCTAGTTCCATCCCCTCACCCCCCCTCCCAACCCTTCCCCACCATGGGCAGGGACACCCTCCCCTAGACCAGGTTGCCCAAAGCCCCATCCAACCCGGCCTTGAACACTGCCAGGGAGGGGGCAGCCACAGCTTCTTCAGGCAGCCTGTGCCAAGGTCTCACCACACTCACAGGGAAGAGGAGTTTCTTCTTTCTATCTAATCTGAAACAGCTCCCTTTCATGTTAAGGGCATTACCCCTTGTTCCGTCACTACACACCCTTGTAAACAGTCACTTCATCTCTCCTGTAGGCCCTCTTCAGGTACTAGAGGGCTGCTATGAAGTCTCCCTAGAGCCTTTTCTTCTCTAGGCTGAAAAAGCCCAACTCTCTCAGCCTTTCTTCATAGCAGAGGTGCTCCAGCCCTCTGATCATCTTTGTGGCTTTCCTCCAGACTAGCTCCAACAGCTCCATGGAATTAACTGTGTAACATACAATATTCTCAGTACCCTTCTTCATCAGTTGTTCACCAGGCACAAATACAATGGATCAGCCTTCTGCTGTGTTGGGAACTCAGCTCCCATTTACAACTGTGCACTACACCTCTCATGGGGACCGAGTGTTATAAACTGTTTGCCTTGTTCCTACCCCAGGTAACCCTTGATCAGGCAGCATTACTTTCTTGGCCACTTTATATCAAAGACAGAGAAGCTTTTTTACAGACAAGCAAAAGAGACTAGAAGCAGCCTAACTAGTGTCGTTTGCACGAGAACTAGAAATATTTTACTATTAGAAAATAAAAATTAAAAATACTTTTCATGTAACTAGTGTGTAAAACTTTACCTGTATTTCAAGCTCCTCAATGGCTTTCCTTCGTGCCTCTTCAACACTCAAAATCTGAGATTCTTTTTCAGAAATATTTTTCTCCAACCTCTTAACAGTGTCCTGGGTTTGCTTAAGAGAACTCTGTGCATTTCTCAGTTCTTCATGTGCCAAAATATTCTTAGGAATAAGAGATCCACCCCCAAAAAAAAAAAGTATTTTGCAACATTAGGAAGTACTCCTTGACTTAAAAAAACCAAACCAAACACACAAACCCCAACTCCTCTATATACTTCAACATAGTTTAATAATAAACTTAATATAGTTCTTTCACTCTTCCCCTTCAACATATACAGCCCATTTCTATAAAGGCAGAAATCTTACCATTGAAACTGTATCCTTTATATCCTCTTTGAGTTGGTCTGTCTCAGCTTGGAGAGATTCCTCTTTTTCCTTCAGGTAATCTCTTTCCTGGGTTAAAGTTTTTACTTGTTCTTGACATTCAGTAAGCTGCTGAAGAACTGACTGGATCTCTAAATCCTTGGCTTCTAGTCTTGATTCCATAGCCTTTTCTTGCTCTTTTAATTGCTCCATTTCATTTAACTTCTGCTGAGTCCGAATAAAATCTTCTCTTACCTCAAGAAGTTGTTTGTGCTCTGCTGCATTTTCTTCCAGTTCTTTTGTTTTGCTAGAGAGCTTTAGTTTATCAAGGAAGAGACCAGGTAATTTCATTTTAATGCAAAACTAAACGGTGTGTACATGTTCTCACAGAATCTTATATTAGCTTAGAAAGGGTAAAAGCTTGCTTTTCTGTTGGTGAAAGCTACTAGTTGATTGTTTTACTTTAAATCACTGCTTATATTCTTGCCTGCATTAAGTATTTTTTAGGGAACCCTCCTGTGGTTTCTTCTTAGAAGTATTACTAAAATGTAACATCACACATAGATATTCCTAAGCATTAGCTGAGCAATTATCAAATCCATAGAAGGAATGACAGCCATATCAGTGCCAAAAGCCTTGTAAAAAAATACACATGTTCAGTTTCCTTCTCCTCTTAAAATGTTTTTCCCCTTTCTAACTGCAAATTTACACAGCGATTCTCCTTAGAACAGAAGGCCTTTCAAATTAGACAAACTTCAGTTCCTGATGAAGAAACTTTGTTTCTAAGACTTTAGAGCAGGTAATAACAGTATATTTAGAAATAAACTTGCATACTGACAAAACAACTTAAGAACCAGAAAAAAAAAAAAATCAAAACATGAAATCAACAGCAACATATAACCTGGAACTTTATACACCTGGCATAGAGTAGGTGATTTCCACCCATGCTAGAGGAATTTCAGTGCTAATGTGATTTATACCTTCCTCAGAAGTGTTGGGATTTTTTAGTACCATGAATGAATTACTCATGTCTTATACGTAAAAAGGAGCAATCTGACACTGACCTCTAACTTCAATTCATCCAAGGTTGTTTTGAAGTCTTGTGCTTCTTTAGATAGAATATCTATTTGGAGCTGCATTTGCTCATTGTTTTCTGATGCAGAGACAAATTTTTGCTCTAGTTCTTCGTGGAGCTGTTTCAGTGTTAAATATTCCTGGCCAGACTTTACATATTTAAGTTGTGCCTCTGCTAGATCATCTTTTGATTTTCCAATTTCTTCAGTCATATGTTTAAGTCTAATTTCATTAGCAGCTGCTTCAGAAATCAGCTTTTCTCTGTCCAATTTTAATAAGCGTAGCTCCTCACTTTTTTCAAGAATCTGCCAAGAGAAAAGCAATATTAATAGCATTTTCTACATCAGTATTTCTCATAGCTGCATAATAAAAACTGTTCATCTGTAGATATAGGAAAATAAAGTACAAGCAAACACACAGCACAGTACATTGGGATTCACTTTGGGAAAGGAACTTGCCCAAAAGTTCAGAGGGAGCTCTCTAGCAAATGACATTTCAAAGCAGCAAGACAGACAAGCCCCTTACAAAACCTTGAAACTTGTCCTCCAACTCTTCAGACATTCTTTAAATATTTCTTTTTTATTATGTTTGAGGTGGGACTGGACTGATAGTCCTAGCTGTAACTCCTAAACTGAGTATCTAGGTGCATCAATACTTCTTTCACAATACAGAATTTATAAAGTTATTAACAAGTCTTAGTGAGATGTAAACTAACATATATAAACCACTAGAAGGGTGGTTTGGAACTTTTTGCAGTTTTCACAGTTCTGAGAGATTACTTGTCCTGTATAATACTCACTCTGCATGCTTAGTATATGGTATGTAAGGATACAGGAATCTAGACAGTGTCTGCAAACAAACGCTTTAAGACACATTTATAGCAAGCAGTCTGCTAAGCCCTGACCTGCCAGGAAACAGAGGAAAGGCTTTCCAGAATCTGCAAGTTAAATCTCTTGCTTCAAGCAGCATTTCTACTTGGAATTTTCTCTTTGCCCAAGTAGGCAACAGTTTCAGTTTTACAGCAGTAAGCCAAGACCAAACACTACTGAACATTCACACAGAGTTATCAATAGTGAGCACAGCAAACAGGCAGGCAAATGTCAGACTAGAAATAAGGCAGGTTATTGGATTCAAGACAACTTTTAGCTTTAATACTTCATATACAGTAGGCCTCCGTTAATGTTACCAGTCAAGTCTGAGTCAATGAAATGTAATAATGTTGAATAGATTGATGCAGATGTAGCTTAAGAGACAATTAATATAGCTTTGTGAGTTTTAAGATCAGACTTGTTTTGGATTTTAGTAGAATATGGCTGTAACCTTGCGGGCTGTTTTGCGAAAGCAGCTACAAAATTTAGCCATGAGAGTGCAACAGCCTGAAAGCGAAAGAAAGTGAAGATAGCGGAGTCAAGTAATGAGACAAGAGACCAATTAAGATACAGAGTATATCTTGTTTTCAGCTAAAAGGGGTTAGTAACTAGCTTGTACAGCAATGTGTTTTTTGAGCTCAGGAATGTGTTTTGGTAACTATGGAAAAAACTGCAAAGAGCATGCGCTGAGAGAGAGCAAGACTTCCAGCCTTCATCCCTGAAGACCACCAGAAGACCCCCTGGGTGTCACTCAGCATGTGCTATCTGGGAGGAGTTAATGTAATGTAAACGAATTCCTGGAAATTTGTACAACCCTGCCTTTTCTTAGAAATTATAATGAATAAGTGGAGTTAATCTGTATAAAGATGAGCTTTGCTTTAAACAGTGCACACATTAAGGGGAGCAATCCTCTGTGTGCCCAGCGCTGCAATAAGGAATATGTGCTTTGTAGTCACCAAGGCTGTTGAGTTTTGATTCTGGCTTTGAGGTATCAAGTACAATATAAAAACAAGGAAAAAAGTAGATTTTTTTTTTTGCTTACCTCTTTCTGCTGTATCTCAACAGTATTTGGTAGAGACTGAAATTCTGATAGCTCGTTTACTTGCTTCTGTAGAAGGGCATTCTCTTTCAATGCTTTTTCTAGTTCTCCTTTTAAGTCAGTTGCCTTTTTCTCCAGGTCCACAAAAGAGAGCAGATCTAAAGAATTAACAAGTTTAGATTAATATGAGAGTGTAAGAGAAGAAAAGCGTGTTTTAAATTAGGATTTATAATGCACTCTGGATGTGGTATCAGTATAACTTTAGAAAAGGTTACTTTACAACGACCAAGGATTAAAAGATGAAACTACTCATCTAAATTTGGTCATCACTTATTCGGTTGACATCCAGTTTACTTTAGATTCTCCCTGACAGCCTTTATGAATTCAGCCATCTTTGTGCCAAGTACAAAACAGTTTTCCAAACAGTTTCTAAAGCAGTTACTATATACCAGCAGTACCAGATACTCTAACAGAAGCTCCAAGTATTTGAGGAAACAAGAGTCAAAGTCTTCCTTATCCCACCACAATTATGGGGAAAAGGGAGAGGGGGAAGGGACAAACCATACTACCTGAAACAGTACCTTTGGGAACTTTACCCTCCATCAGTGAGGTTAGCTTTGTGTTTTCCTGAAATACAGACTGCAACTCTTTCTGCAAGTCAGCTTGCATTTTTTTGTAACTGGCTTTTCCCGCTTCTATTTGGCTTTGATAGAGTTGAACATCCTTTTGCATTTGCTCATAATTATTTAAAAGTTCATTCTTTAGGGAGACAAAAACAACATGCAATTCATACACAAAATAAAAGCCTACTTGCTCAACATTAAATATTGCATCTGTCAGATTTCTCTTGTCTTTACTCCTTCAAAGCTCAAAGTAAGCTCCATCCCACTTCAAGTTTACATCTCACATTTTGTTCACTGTCAAAATGAGGCTTGGAGTCTTGTATCCTAAGTGACTCCCTAAAGACTGTTCATTCGCTCTCTCTCTCTCTCTCTCTACTGGTGAGCCTAAACCTAGCCACCCACCTGTGAAAGAGGTCTCTATTTTTTTTTAGATGTTTTTCTTAAAGTGAGAAATTTTCCATTAGTCCCATAATAACAACATTAGAGGGAGTCATTTAGCTTTCTCCAAATCTCTACACTATCTTGTCTCTACCAATTCCATTCGTCACTAGTCTGGGAGCCGACAGGCCCTTAACAGCTTTTTGTGGAGCTATAAATGCAGTTTAACAAGTACTTGCCATTTTTTCCTTCAGCTCCAAATTTTCAGTTCTGAGAAAAGCAGATTCTTTTTTGGCATCCAAGGCTATGGTTTCACTATCTAAGAGGGATTTATTCAGCTGCTGAACTTCATCCATCAGCTTATCACAATCTCCCTGAAAAAAACCCAGATAAACACTCAAAGAAATAAAACCCAAAGAAACATATAGTCCTAATACAATAAACACAGACAAATTATAGCATGGTTAAAAATTAAATGCAGACTCAGAAAACTTGGTAAATTTATTTTAAAAGGAACAGCAGCAAGGTCTTTTGAGACATGGAATCAAAAGCACCATTTCCCATAGCTTTACTTCAGAGTACTACTGTACGATAGTGTAGTAAGCAGCATTTAAAGTTTTCTCAAAAAAGATTGTCCTAATGTCTGTAGGGAAGCAGATTTCAGTTATACCATATTTAAATCTGAATTTAACCCACCCCCAAGAAAACCAAAAACTCTCTCTCAACTCAGCAGAAAACCCTAAAATTTACCCTTAAGAGATATGTGTCCTTGTTTTCTGCTCTTTCTTTCTGCAGTTCTTCCACACGATTCTGTAACATTTTTATTTTGTTTTCTTTGTCTTTCAGCTGTTCCAATTTGGAGTTTACTTCTGCCTAAAAGTTGGGGAAGGAAAAAGACGATTCCAGCGCCCGGTTTGTTTTTCATGTAAATTAAAAAACCTGCTTTGTATTTGTAGTCCAAGGGTTTTAGACATATCCTCTTTATAGCTGGGAAGACTGTCCAGAGCCCTACAATGTTGAGGTTGTCCTCAGCAGATAGAGTATTTCTACGTAATAAGCCAAGCGCATTCCATGCAAGTGTTCATGTATGTAAATTCACAGACAAGCTCACCTCAAGCTCCTCATTGTACACTTCAGCATTTGAAACTAGATTCTTTAAGTTGGTAATTTCATGCATTAGTTGAATCTGTGGAGCAAATTGAAGCAAAATTGCAGAGGATGTTAGAAAGCACCCACACCAGTAATTTAGTTGCTAACACCATGAAAATAAGCAAGGTCTATCGTGTTTTCTTTTCAATTAGCACACAAACCATATATACAGACATACATACATCCATTTTATTAGCTGCAAAGCATTCTTTCAAATGGATAGATGAGATGCAAAGCTGTTTTAGCTTCCCAGTAATTAGAAAGGATTCAAGTACAATTCCATCTACAACAGCTCGAGAAGCAAGAGCAATGTGATCAAAGCAATTAATGCAGAAGTTTTACAGATATGACACCTGAAATTCTAGTCATGTTAAAGCAGCTTTTGATGACACAGAGCTGATAGTGAATAGATTGAATTGTAATTAACAAGAATGAGAAGGTGCCAAAATTGAGGTAAAGCAAGCCATGAACACACTCAAGTGACATCCACTGAAAGGAAGCACAGGTAGAAGACTAAATACAAAACCACTTCTAAGATTGTAGAAGTCTTCTTGGTCTTTGTTAGAAAAGCTTTACAATAAGCACTTATCTACATGTCCTTCTGTAGTGACAGACACAGGCAGAGAGAAAGTCTAATCTGCAATTTTAAGATCAGTGAAAAGCTTTAAAACATACTCACTCCTTTAAGTATTTCTGTAGTTCAGGGTATGGTTGTTGAAGATAAGGTACAATACTACAACCAGAAGCCATTTAACATTGTTATTCTAATAACAGAGTTTACCTGTATACGCCTGTGATGATTTAAATTGATGAATTTCAACTAATGCATTTAATGAAGTATGTGATAATTCAGTATTGCAATAATTAATCTGCTACCTGGGTATAAAAATGCTTATGCTTTATGGACAGTCTTCAGATACGTAACCATTAAAAAAAGCAATTCTTGTAATAGAAGTTATTTTACAATATGGCATCTATTATTAGATGCACAAAAGCTTTGCAGGGAAAGTTTCAACTTAGGATTTAAGTGTTGGCTGGTAAAGAAGGTAGCATGCAAAAAGGGTCTTCTAAAAAAAGAACATAACGGACTTGTGAGATTGTAACCTGAAAGAACAATACAAAAAGGATGCAACTTCAGCTTCAACCTCAGTGCTGGATATTAAACGGACCAGCATATACAAAGTAATCTGCAAAGAAGGTATCAGGAAAGGAATACTACATCCATGGCTCAAAACCTCAATCTGTTAGTTTGGGGGTTTTGTTTAGGGTTTGGGTGCTGTGACTTATTTCCCTGCCTAGCCCTTGGGCAGCTAGAACCTAATGCAAGTAATACACGTTTAGGTTACAGAATCAGAACCTAAAACATTTAGATAAACAAGGTAGATCTCCACTAATAGCACAAGGAAGTAAAGAGAACTGAAAGTCAGCAGTTCCTACATCCTAAGTTATGTTTACCACTTCTCACTTCCTGGCAACAAAATACAGTGTTTCAATTTTCCAGATATTACACTGTTATTTTGAAATATTTTATTACTAAGTAAATAAACTCATAGTTCAATGGATTACCAAAAGCCAGAGCTATCCTGGATTGTACACCAAGTTGTTTTGTATAAGAAATATGTGAAATATGCTTTAGTAACCACTTTTTAACTTCACAACAACTCTCAGTGTATTCACGCAGGGATGCAACTGTTTCTTGCAGAAATCTAGAGTGAAATTCAGACCATGCATATATAATGCATGGATACATATATACATATGCACAAAAACATGTTTAAACAATGAGACAGAAAAGTTTTGTACCCTAAGTAAATCCAACTTAAACCATTCATTCTGTTGCTGAATGCAGCTTATAACATCACCTATTTGTGAATTAACAACCAAGCGTATAGACACTGAATAAACTCAAGAATTATCTATGCTCAGATGTGTTCTAATCTTCAGTGTACCTTACCTCATGATCTTTTTGTGTTTGTTTTTCCAGTGCTTCAAATTCATCCATTTCTATTTTTTCCTTCAGTTTCTCCTTGATTTCATTTATTTCTAGTTTCAACTGCTCATTTTCCAATACCAAGTTATTAAAGTTGGCTTGCAGGACACTGGCCTCGTTTACAGCAATATCCTAAAGAAGCACCACAATAAGCTTTAGAAACTGTTGTTGGAATGTCAGTCTTCTTTCTAGAAAATACAGAACGGGCTGACCTTTTCTAGGGCTAGTGCTTCACAGAGCTGCACAGATTCTTCAAAGTCTTTTTGAGTCTAGGAAGAGAATCACCTTCAGTCAACAGATCTACAAGAGCATGCAAGTTGAATGCTATATCCCGTTTCTTGTCTTAATGGCTAATCCTCTTGAAATGACTGGATTGTTCACCAAAACCCGCAGAATAATAGAACCATCACACAACTTCAAAGCTGACATAGAAACTTACTTTCTAGCCATTTATAATAATTCTTCAGTTATATAGAAGAAAACTGGTATTCTGCAGAAGAGTAAGGCTGATCTTACTGATAAGTCTGTAATGTGTACGCACTGTATTAGACAAAAAGGATTATGGTGTTACCCAATTCATATTAGGTCCGTCAGTCCATTCTGTATCTGAAATTTGATCAGGAACCACTGAACATTGGTTGTCATGTTCAGAATTCTCCAAAATAGCTAAAGAAGAAAAAGTATTAAAAAATACAGAGTAGCAATACATTTTAAACTGGGCAACAAGAATTAGTGTCTTATCAATGACTTCTCTCACGTTGGAAACAATTAGCATAGCACATTGAATCAGATTTCTGAACCTCACAATTTTCTCTTATGAAAGGGAACACAAGAGCCCAGTCTCTGCACTTATGCTGACTATCTTATCACAAGTTAATGAGTATTAAAACAAATCCAGAATAGACAGAGTAGGAAAAGTGTTTAAGTGTCAAGGAAAGCCCCACTTAAGAGTATCCTGCAAGATTTAAAGAAAAAAGCACACATGCACAACCTGCCCCGTTCCCACCTCAAGAAGAAACTGACAATCTACACAAGCAAAAAAGCTTGACACCTAAGTAATAAGGCTGTAAGAAGATGCAATTCAGTAACAATACTGTCCATTTATTCTCTTCAGTTCAACTCCCTTACTCCTCTAATAAGTCCTTTAATTTGTCTGTTTCTCAACCTTATCTTTGAGTAATACAACTAATCTACTCTTGTTGAGGATTTTGGAATTTCACACACACCTTTCCCCCCAGCCTTCTTTTTTCAGGAGGGGACAGTTTGTAGGGATGGTCTGCATTAAAGAATAACTCTGACTGCTTTAAAAAACAACAAAGAGGGGAGTTGGGATAGACTGCGTAGCAGAAGTACTTGTAGACACCCCCTTTTACCTTATAGGTCTTACATTGGTTTTAATAAATTAAAAGCTCAATATCCAGAAGACAGAGAAAGAAAAAGGTAATTTCTTGGAAAGTACATGCGGGGACATTTGGTTTTGTTGTTTGCTTGGGGTTTTTTTTTTTAAACTGGCACAATCACAGAGTCAATCTAGTCCCTTTTGGAAATTAAGCAATCCAGCAGGAATATGGTACACATTATTTCACCTGGTAAAGCAAGGCTCATATTCCAACTTTTAAGTAAAAAACCCACCCTTCCATTCCAGGCAGCATTCTTTGCTGGCAGATAAGTGTAACTTCCTTACTGACTACAGACAGCTTTCAAAACTGGGTTCATGAAACATAATTTGGGTAGCACTAACTAAATGCAGTTTTTGGTATTGTTATCAGATTAATTTGCTTTTTAACTTAGATTTATCCAAGAGGAGTTATTCCTCATTTCAAAGGTGCATTGAAGAGCTGTTCTTTTTTCCTGAAGATACTTACAGTCTTCCATGTCTGCAAGTGTCGACAGAGACATTTTCATTTCCTTTGTTTCAGTCAGCCTCGGTTTTTTAAAGTCTTCAAAATAGTTCACATTTGCCTGGTTCATTTTACCAGGAGCCCAGGTAACTCTTCTTCTTCTCTTGGCCTTTAAAAAAGAGGTATTTACAGAAAAAAAAAAAAAAAAGAAAAAAAAAAAAAAGAAAAAAGAGTGATACAACCAAAGTACTAAGGAGCAAGTAGATATTGCATTAGGATAGCTCTATAACAGTTAGCAGCTGCTAACTAGGCAGCATAGCAGTTTGAAGTTTCTTCCAAATTGAATTACAGCATTTGTTAGAAAGCAAAAGCCTCTGCAGTCTGTTCACTGAAAGGGAACAGTGAATTGATACTTTTAAAGTGATAACTTTCAAAATTATTTGTAAGAAAAATTACATGAAAGTTGCTTGTCAAACTTCCTCTTTATTGTCAATGTAACACTGTATTTAATAATACCTTTTGCAAATTGTTTCAGTTAAATAAGATCCAGAACAGGTGCTTACTCTATTCTGGTTTGAGGAAAAGGAAGCAGAAGTCACCAGCATCTCTGTCAAGTTTCGTATCCTATCTTCCTGTACTTTTTGAAGGGAATTTTTCTCTTCCAGTAACTGGGCCAATTGGTCTTTCTCCATTGCGTGAATTTGAGTCTTCGAAGACACCTTCCATAAAAAGAATATTAATCAAGCTGACACTTTAAGAACACAAGCTATTCCTAGAGATACACAACCAATATTTAAAAGCAATTACACACATCCTTTGAAGTCTGGAAGAGCTATCTTTAAGAACAAAACTGACAATTTAGTCTACAGTTTATCTGCAGACTTAGTGTTTAAAGAGGTCAAAGCCCTCCAAGACAATACAGCCTCAGTTTTCTGGGGACAAAAAGCATTCTTTCAACTATAATACTGTTTAAGATGACCTCCCCATGCTACCAGAAGCCTGAAGCTCTTTGAGAACTACAATTCAATTGTCAAAGAACAGCAAGCTACCCTAATGCACGTGGTCTCTTCAAACCATATATTTATTCTGTTGTAAAGCAGTAGCTAGGTTTTTTTGATAACATTATCATAAGCTTACAACACTTCAGAAGTTCATGTGGTATTTTACAGACTTATGTACTTAAATACTTTCCTCACAGAACAGAGCAAACTTTAAGGTGCAAGTTCACACTACAAATTATTTCTCTTACTTCAAATTGTTTCCAAATAGCTATCAGTACTAAAGCTAGATTAATTTTAATAAGTTATTACATACTTCCTCCAGCTGTTTTTTCAAATCCAGAATTTCTTTGCGATACCTCTTCAGGAGGGCATCATCATCAAGTACTTCATTGACTTTTGGAGTATTCTTCATTCTTTTGGCTGTATTGGCAAACTGGAAGAATATTCTCTCATGACCAATAGTTAAGAGAAGAAATATATCAAAAGACTTAGCCTGCCTCATATTTCCCAATTGAATTAAAGGGACACTTTATTAGATACAGAGCAACATATAATAAAAGGTCAGAAATATTTGTACTTGCTAATTTTTCATGAACTCAAGCTTTGAAAAAGATAAGTTTTCTTTGCTTGGACAAAAGTGAAGCAAAAATATACCAAGTTACTTTTTATTTAATAAAAAGCTCAAGAGACTGTCAAAACCAAAGACAAGCCTACCTAAAGAATACAGTTTATGAACAGTTCAGCTACCTTCCTTTCTTGTAGGACCTACCTAACATCTTGGTTATCTACTGCCTGCAAAGCAAAGAGCTGTTCCAGCTGCCAGAAAGCTCTAGTAGACAGCCTAGTACAATGCAACAACTGGAAAGAGAAGCTGTATACAAAACAAATATTTCAACTTCTAAGTACACAGAGGATTCAAGTGGCTATGGATCCAGTGGATTACATTATCCACTCCTCCAATCTGTCCACAATGAAGCCTTGAGTCATAATAATGCTTGAAAAAGGCAAGATGTTTTACCTGAAGAGTACTGAGTGTTTCATCAAAAGAAGCTGGAGTAATTGTACAAATAATAACTGTCTTGGCATTTCCACCAAGGGAGTTCTGCAGAATTCGAGTCAGCTTGCTGTCTCTGTAATTGATGAAGCTGAAGAAACAGTGGGAAGGAAAAAAAAACCCACCAGTAAAGAATTAATATTTTTGTATAGAAAAGACACAGTAAACATTTTCTAGAGGTTAGTGTTACTTAAAATAGTTATCCACATAAAATAGGATATATGAAGGATTTTAACTGCTTAGATCATTAATTACTTCTCTTCAAACAGGCATGCAAACACAAGTCCTTACCCGGAAGGGTCATCACAAAGTTTTTTGATAACTTGAGCAAGAATGAACAAGCTCCGGTTTATATTGCAGCCTTCTTTCAGTCTGACACCTAGGCATCACACAACAGTGTTTTAGACTTTAAAAAAATATTTTTAAAAAACATAGATACATTTTTAACCTGCCAAGCTTTTGTGCTGTATTACACTCAGAGGGATTACTCAAGAGTTACAATTGCCACAGTACACTATGACCCATCAGCAGGTAATACCAAGTCCTCTATAATAGTAAAAATAAGACAGCAATCCGTCACAAATAAGTATTAATAATCTTTCCATAGCACATAGCCAGGGCCATAAGAACTTCAACCTTCTTCCCTATTTATATTTCGCAAATGCCCGTATTTACATGTTTCAAGTATACCAACCCAACTTCCATGCTGTCATTGTTGACAACTGAGCTTCTTAGCTAAAGAGTGACCCATCTATTCCCTCTTCACCTTTGTGTACAAGTCCCCACAAGCCTCTAATGATTTCTTTACTACACATCAATCTCCATTCTGTTAGTTCAGACCATGACGGTTGCTGGACCTGCTATTCTAGACAAACTGTATTACCACCTAGTTGTCAGTATTTTACAGAATCTTAGGGGTTGGAAGGGACCTCAAGAGATCATGGGGTCCAACCCCCCTGCCAAAGCAGCTCCCTATCTCATATTACATAGATAGGCATCCAGACGAGACTTGAATATCTCCAGAGAAGGAGACTCCACCACCTCCCTGGGCAGCCTGTCCCAGGGCTCTGTCACCCTCACTGTGAAAAAGTTCTTCCGCATGTTGGTGCGGAACTTCCTACTCAGTACTTTAGAGTACTTGCAGTATTTTCCTGAAATTTTCCTTGAATAGACCCTACCCTATAAATGGGAAAAGAAGTTATTTATAAACAGTAACACAATAGATCAGTTAACTACTTCTGTACATTAACCTTTATGAGAGAATATGACAGAAAGGAAATTATCAGGAGAGCCCCATTCAATACTGACCTTCAGATCCTGTTTGACTAGCTCTTTCACTGCCTGCCAGATCTACCAAGTTCTGCAAATTCATTAATATTTCACAGGTTAGTTCTGAGGCAATTTACTTTTAGAACATCTTCACTCAATTGTAAATCTGTTAAGAATTTCATAAACTAAAGTTACTTAGAAAAAAAAACAAGAAGTCTGTCGTTAGTGGGAGTAACACATAGCTTCTATACACGTATCAACCAATACCTTCAAGGCTCATAAGGACACAGAATACATTTCTGTGAACTCTTAATACAACTCTGAATGGTATTTCAAACTTGCAGTGCAATTCACCCCCATCCTCAGTAACAAAAATATATAGTTTCTCAATATATATTAAAGTTGTAGGAAGCTTCATAGAATCACAAGTCATCTGGTTCAATCTCTCATGGAAAAAAGCCTTGATGAGATTACCTAGCACCCAAATCAGCTGTGTGTCTCTCTTTGCCTACCAGTGCAGGGATAAGGAACAAAAGAACTGAAATGCCTAAGTCAGGGTCTCCCTCTATCTAATTCAAAGTCACACAGAACTTTGTAGCATCCCATAATGACCTGCCTGCACAAGTAGCCCTAGACTGGTTTGTTTCAGAAGGGTAAAGTCCTATACTAACTCCACCAAGCAACAACAGAACAGAAAGCTCAGTCCCCTCTGTTAGTAGAGATTACTGTAAAGCCAGAGAGCAGGGCAAAGGGTGGCATAAGAAGGGTCCCATAAGCTGCAGTGAGAAAGAAGGGGGCAGCAGTTTGCTCGGATACTGCATAAGCAGTGTTTACATTCAGATCCCAGAACTTTTTCCACATAAGACAAACCAGAAAGTTCTTTCCACAATGTGATTGACTAAGTACTATTCCCAATTCTGAATTAAAGTGCTCAGGCAGATTTTAGCAAGCTTGAATGCTTTCACATTGATTTCATTCCTCCAGTTGGTATACGTTGTTTTCTGAGAATCAAGGGAAAACTGCATAGAGAGGAATTCCAGAACTAAAATACATTCCTAGAGATCAGCGGTGTATTCCCCTTGCTTAGGATACTTATGTACTAGTAGTCTACCAAAGAAGTATTAAGTGGCATTGGTTTGGAAAAAAAGAATTTTCTGGCCACTGCAGTTGTAGGCCATGTGTTAATTTAACAGCAAAATTTAATGATCAGAGATGCCTCAAAGTTACCCACTTTAGAAAACATTTCACTGGCTTATCAGTGGTCAGGAACCATGTGTAGAAAACAAGCTTGTCAGCTGGGGAAGGAAGCTGTGTTTAACAGAATGCAAAAGCACTCCGGCAACAGTCCATTACGCTCAAATTAAGTATGAATACATTGCCTAGGAATTATTCTCATGTCAGAATTCCCTCTGATGGGAACATATGCTCTAGATAACACCCCAGGAGTCTCCCACTATACAGCTGATCAGAAAGATCATTTCTGTTTAAGAAATGTCTGATAGAAGTTAAAAATAAGACATCCTTGCTAGCATTCTTCTTTCAAACAAGTGGTAACAGCAAATTTTCTGAAATGCTTATTTAATAGCTTCTTGGAGTACAGCTTACCAAGTGGGATACCATCACTGCTCCATCACAGTTTGCATTTACAGGGTCACTTCGTTCTCTGCTTTCAATGATCTAGAAAAGGGTGCAATAAAGTGTTTGTCACTGAAAATATTAAAAGCCCTCCTAACAGTGAAGCAGTTTTTACCATTCTGAAGATAGTATGAGAACGGCTGCTGTGTTCATTCATTTTTGTTTCTCCATAATGGCGATTTCCTGTGAAAAAACAATATTAGAACATTTCTGCTTATATCTGAGATAATGGACAAAAAGCACAAGTTTAAAAGCTATCTGGAAAACATTGATTTCTAAATAGAATATATGAAGAGATACACCATGATTCTAGATATATGATACATCGGTGCTCTTCTACGACAGCAGCTGTGACTAAATAAACAACTTACTTTCTCCTTTTCTGATCCATTCCATAACTTGTTTTGGGGAAACCACCACTTCTTCAATCAGATCTTCGACATACGTATTCCTCTTAAGAGCAAAAACAGTAAGTTTTGCTGAAGTCTAAAAACCTCACTTCAATACATTTAAGTTAACAATTATGTTAACTTAATATTGTAATAATAAACATAATTGTTAATTATTACAGTGTTTATTCCCATTTGTTTCCTTCTTAAAAAGGAGCAGTTTAATGTCTTTTTATTCTGAACATGGGAAACAGGGATAGTTTAGACTTTTATCAGAACTGTAGCCTAAAACCACAAGAATCGAACAGAGATCACAGAATCACAGAATTGTAGGGGTTGGAAGGGACCTCGAGAGATCATCGGGTCCAACCCCCCTGCCAAAGCAGCTCCCCAGCTCATACTGCACAGATAGGCATCCAGATGAGTCTTGAATATCTCCAGAGAATGAGACTCCACCACCTCCCTGGGCAGCCTGTCCCAGGGCTCTGTCACCCTCACTGTTCCTCCGCATGTTGGTGCGGAACTTCCTATGCTCCAACTTGCAGCCATTGCCCCTTGTCCTATCTCCACTGATCAAAGAAAAGGGGCAGGCCAATTCCCCCTGCACCCCATACTTAAGATATTTATAAACATTGATTAGGTCCCCCCTCAGTCTTCTTTTCTCCAGGCTGAATAGCCCCAGTTCTCTCAGCCTTTCCTCACAGGATAGATGCTCCAGGCCCCTAATCATCTTCGTAGCCCTTCTCTGGACTCTCTCCAGGAGATCCCAGTCTTTTTTATACCAGGGAGCCCAGAACTGGACACAATACTCCAGGTGGGGCCTGACCAGGGCAGAGTAGAGGGGGAGGATCACCTCCTTAGACCTGCTGGCTACACTCCTCCTGATGCACCCCAGGATCCCATTGTCTCTCTTAGCCACCAAGGCACACTGCTGGCTCATAGCCAGCCTATCGTCAACCAGGACCCCCAGGTCCTTCTCCACAGAGCTCTTCTCCAACAGGTCATCCCCCAACCTGTACTGATACATGCGGTTATTCTTCCCCAGGTGTAAGACTTTACACTTGCTTTTGTTGAATTTCATCTGGATTCTCCCTGCCCAGCTCTCCAGCCTGTCTAGGTCTCTTAAAAATAAAACCGGTAAGGGAAATACTGTTCTGGACAATTTCTGAGGAAATCCAGGAGACTATTTCCCAGTAACTGGTATAATGCCATAATTATACAACTGATGAGTCCCCCTTTTTCCCAAGTCCCATAAAGCATTCACCATTTAGGCAAACAAAAGAAAGACACCCTCCCAAAACAGCCAATTTTTTTATTATTTGCTACAAAATTCAAAGAAACCAAAAGTGGCATTAACAGATTTATTTTCCCTACAGATCATCTTTCTGAAGAGTTCTAGCCTGATGGTTATTCTATGATTACAGTGGGAGAGAAGTATATTATTCTGTAGGTAATATGCATCTCTGTTTATCTATTGAAGACCTCTAACATATTGAACTAGAGGCTTAGTATCATATTTGTAGAAATTTTATTAGCTAGACCACTCAGAAGTATTCATTCTCAGATAAAACATACTATCTCAGAAAACTTAAGGGGTGAAACCCTTAGGCCCTTAAAGATAAACCAGCAACAGCAAGTGTAACTTCACTGTTATTCTACTACATCAAGTGTCTTTTTGCTAATTCTGAAGAACAATTATACAGTGTGACAGAGAAAGGCTTTCAAACAGGTAACTCTGAAGGCAGCTTTTTCAAATTTTAAACTATTTCTTTTACTCCAAGAAAGCACAGTATTTACACTGCATAACATCCACTTACATTAACATCCTCACGAATTCCCAAAGGCTTCTTTTTTCTGGTATCACAAAGCAAGTCTGTAATGGTTTCATTGTAGATTTCCATGTAAGAAACTCTCAGCAAGAATTCTCTATCTGGAATCTAATGTTCAGAGAATTAAAAAAACCCAAACAACAAAACAAATACAAACTAAACAAATTTTAATAAATCAACGCAGACTCTTAAACACGAGCATTATAACTCAAAAGCATATGCTTGGATATGATTTCACAGATTCCTTTTCCCCCATCCTCTTTGCACATCAGCACCTAAGAATACAGAATAAGTTTTCTTCTACCCCAGCTTTTTCCAGCTGCATTGATAGTGTATCTCTTTTAGCCAGTTTTAAAAGCAAGATAATTGCCTCTCCTAGTTTCAGTTGGGATAGGGTTAATTCTCTTCCTAGTTGCTGTATTTTGGATTTAGGATGAGAACAATGTTTATAACACTGGGATGTTTTAGTTGTTGCTAGACAATGTTTACATTAAGTCAAGGACTTCAAAGGTTTTCATACTGCCCTGCCAGTGAGGAGACAACTCATCTTTTAAGGTTAGCAAAGCAACTGCAATATAATATAAATTTCCTTCATAATCTCTTTGACATAGAATTATTGCTTCTGCAAAAATCACAAATATTACTAGTCCTTCAAGTCTCTCAATTTAATGGAATTGCTCACCTCACAAATAATTTTGAAAACTTGTTGAATTGCCTTAGGAATAATGCCCACAGAATCTTCATTTCCCATCATTGTGTATGTCTTCCCTGAAGCAGTCTGTCCATAAGCAAAAATTGTGCCTAGAAAGATGATTAAGTTTTAGTAATTACTTATGAAACGCATTACAAGCAAGATTTAAGTAGCTTAAAAACTTACCATTATAACCTTGCACAGCTGACTGTATAATTGGAACAGCTACACCTTCATACAACTGCTGAGTGTTGTTACTTGAGTGAAAGACACGATCTTAAAAAGAAATTAAAATAGAACATTTAAATCCATTGTATTGTAAGTCAAAAAACAAGTTGTCATTGCTGAATTCAAATCCTATAAACAAGCATCAGATTGTTTGTATGATAAATCAAACAAAATAATTGTGATACCAAGGCTGGCTTTTTTTTTAATTAAACCCACAATCAAGAAAGATATAATGAACAGAAAAGTAAAGAAACCCAAACCAACTGACAAAGAAAAACACAGAATGATGGACACAGACATCTCATTTAATCCTAAAACAAATAATGGCTAGTTTATCTATGAAGACTGTAAGCCCAACAAGACAGACTACCTATTAAGCTCCTAGCTTGAAGGATGTTTTTATTGAACCTATAGTGTGGGGAAAAATGTCTCTGCATTGATTATGCTCATATTTATGAGGCAGATAGGTGGATGAAACATCCACACCAGGCACTTTTCAGTTTCAGGCTCCTCCACACCGAAATGCTCTGGATCAGCTCTAGTCATTTGTAACCAGAATTCATATGAAAATAATCCAGCTCATATACTCCAAACTCACTCTACAGCACAAACCAGAACAATAAGAAACATCCAGCAGGAAGCTGACTTCACAAGCACATTCGTGGTGTTGACCAAGCCAGAAATCCTATGTCAGTCCTTCAAAATCAGGGAGCTGAACCAAAAGCCAAGGTCATTGAAATTAGCGTACGTTCCAGGAGTGCAGTAACAAAGGGCCACACAAGCATCAAAACCAAGTAGCAGCTTCCAGAGCCTTACCGTAACTGAATACCTTTGTACCGTTCACTTCTGAGATAGTGTTGCTTTCACTCTTCCAGTGGAGTGACACTTTGTCCCCTAGAGCATTTTCTCTAGAAGAAGAGACACGCTGTCAGCATCACGAGGTTAGTGAGATCTAGCAGAGGCAGTCTCCTAGGCTCGGGCTCGGATGCTGTCAGGCAGCTCTGACGCCTTGCCGCCAGCGCCTCTCGCCCCGGCTCCCGCCAGCCCTGCCGGGTACAGCGCTCTCCTTCCTTGGCCGGGACGGACGCCACGTATTTGTCCCCGCCGCTCCCCACTCCGCGAGACGGGAGGGGCGCCCAGCTGAAGGCGAGGGGGGCACAGCAGCACCCCGGGAAGCCGAAGGAACCCCAGGCGGCACCAAAGCCTGCCTCAGGCCGGGGGGGATCTCGGACACAGCCCTCCCACCGGGACAGAGCCTCACCTTTCGATGAGCGGCCGCACACGTACGCAGACCGTCACAGCACCCTCATCCGCCATTCCCGCGGCCTCCGAGCACTGCACTGTCGGGCACACACCACCCGCTGCAGAGACAGTCTCCCACTCCTGCCCGCAGCCAGGCGAACACTGCAATACCCCAACCGCCGCCAGAATTTGAACTTCTCCCGAGGCCGCTTCCTATTGGCCCGCGCCGGGCAGACGCCACGGCGGAGCGTACCACTCGCCAAAAGCTGACGGGGGAGGCCAGAGAAAGAGGACTGAGGCCACGGTGGCTAAACAGCGCGAGGCGGCCCGTCGCACCCCCCTGTCTGTCGAGAGTCCTGCGGCGGTGCTGACGTGAAAGTTGCGCCCTGCGAGCGGTCTGTTGTGGGTGCCACCGTCGCGGTCCGCCGGGACGGGAGTTGGGTTTAAATGGCGTGCTTTCGCGCCTGTTGTGCAGTGACGGGTTGGGGCTTTCTGACAAGTAACAGTTATACAGGCGTTGAAACGCAGGTTAGAAAAGCGACACGAACGTGTAGCGGGGGTAGGTAGGGTAGGTGGGTATGTAGCCTGGTCAGAGCGGTGCTACAGGGAACAGTGGCCTACGGTTGCCTTCTTGTTTAACAAAAGGCAGCCTTGTTGTGCTGTCTCCTGGTGAAAGCAATGCATGGGGGGCTGGAGGGGCAGGCAAGGAGGGGAAAGTAGCCTACAGAAATCAAAAAGAAGACATGCTCTAACTGCATTTATTATAAGGTCAACTAATTGAGGACTAATATATGAAAATACTAAGCATGTTTAAACTTTTAAAATAAAAATGTTTCTCCTTCGCATATTTTAATCATCATCCTCATCTTCATTATCCTCAACATCTTCCTCATCTTCCTCTTCCTCATCTGCAGCTAAGGCTGCTTCCCTTGCAGCCTTGAAAGCCTGTTCCTCTTCCAGAGTGGGGTCACTTGTCTCAGTGATTTCTGGCCCACAGGGGTATTCTGCTTGCACTGGTGGAGGCGGTGTGGGAGTGTGGTTCTCTGGACTGTATTTATGACCCCAGCCAAAGTAGATGTTGTCAAATTTCCTGAGAAAGAGAAGCAAAAGTTCACACGTTCTCCCCCCCAGCCAAACATCAGTGGAAATATTGTCAGGCTTCCTTAATCTGTTGTGTAAGAAGTCACTGTGGAGCAGATATCCTAGAACAGAAGTAGTTGAAAGATGGCACTTGTTAACTGCTAATATATCTTCCACGTAAAAACCTCCAAATGCTAAAAATGATGAAGGCTGTACTCTGTCACTGCATCTATACTGCAATACTATTCCAACTTCACATTGGTAACAAAAGGCCATTTCAGAAACCAACTCCATGCCATTTGAAAGCAGGTAGAGGTAATGACTGTACCGTGTGTGTAGCAATATATGTTGAGAGGAGTGGGCTTGTGGCCCACACAGATTTATTGCTGCACAGCTCGACCCTGATATAATCAGGCCTACAGGCTAGCAGAAGACATGTCAAGGCATGATCGGTATGCAGTAACTGAGCAGAAGCCTGTGAGAACCAGGTAAGAAACTGCAAGATTGGTAACAGCTGCCTTATAAGGACTAACCAATTGTTAGCAATGGTGAGGCGCATGTAAGGCGCATGAACAGAGCATATAGCCAATAGCAATGTAATGTAACTCATGTAGTGATATAGAAATAGATATAAACTGTGTGTGTTTTTGAATAAATGAGCTCAACATCGATCACATTGATCAGAGTTGAGTCTGTTACTTTGACTCCGGCACCGTGTTTAGTGAAAACCCATGCCTGTTAGAACCACAGCATGCAGCTGGTTTTGTAAAAAGTATTATGGGCTCAAGAATACAGGTTTTAAATCAAGGACTGTGCCCAAGTATTGACCGGACAGTTACATCCCTTAACTTTGTATTAGCCTTTCAAATGATTATTAATTTTCAGTCTTAAATACATACTTACTGTTGCTGTATGCATGTAGTGGCCAGTAGTCCACTAAATAGTTGAATAGTTTAATAGATGAATTTCAGTTAATAAATTTATAATACAGCAAGTTTGACTTCATTAGGCGGGTGTCTGTCTGTGTTGTAACCATGTGAAGTAGCTACTCACATGCCAGATGCAAAAGCATACGCTCCAGGCCATCGGTTGGACTGGAGGATTGCAACAGCGTATTGCGGGATCAGGTTTGTAGAAGGCTGAGCTGTCCACGCAGGGATGTTTTGAATTCCTGGAGGTAGCCAAACACAGTCTATGAGTAAATTGACTTATAAGCCCCTGACTGAGCTGCATGACTTTCACAGCATTCGAGTGATGGTTATATTAAGTTGCATGTTGGAGGAGCTGCAAGTCAGAAACAGTAAATGCAGGCGCTGTATGCAAAAAGGTTGTTTGGATGTATGGGTAGGTAGCACAGGAATGCTAGTAGAGCCACATACTGAAAAGACCATGATCCTGAAATTCAGTACTACTCCACTACTGTTTCTTTTCTTACAGATAAATTATATAGTTATATTTCACCTTGATCGAAGAATGGAAAGTAGGAAAATAATTTACTATTGATGCAATGTAATATGCAGGTTCCTATTTTCTTGTGATTTTCAGCAGTAATATGCTACAGGTTCTAAATTCTTATTCGTATCTCTATGCACGTGTGTATATATATTTATTTATTTACATGTGCACACACACATTTTTGGTCTAAAAAGATGATGGAAAAATTGCTGGATGTATTTAAAGTAGAGGGCTGTCTTGAATTTGCAGTTACCTGACAACTCTGAGGCATTTTTTCCCTTTATTCTCAACAGGATTGTTAACTAGAAAACCCACCTATTTCAGTTTTAATGTTAATACTATTAATTATTTTGGCTTTGATAAATTTTATAAAAGAATGTGCTTACCCTACAGGGGCAAACTGTATCGCTCCATGAAGTGTCAGAGCCCTATAACTTCAAGTATTAACTACCTAAGTGCCAACATCCTAGTGGTTCTTTATCAAAAACTTCATATTCCATGAAGAATACCTTCATCTTCAGAGATTGGAGTGAGAAGAGGAGGTCCTATTTCTTGCTCTTCCTCGTCTGGCTTCTCTGCGTTGTCTTCCTCTTCATTTTCTTCTTCTTCTTCTTCCTCTGATTTTTGAAAAGGATTGAGCCAAATGCAGCGACCCTATAATTGACACAGCAAAATACTAAGTGTAATAATCACTGAAAGAATGCAAGACAGAATTGGTGCAGGCGCAAGTTGACAAGTTGAGTGGGCAGGGGGCTGGGGCAAGAAACTTAGATATTCCATAATCAGTGTTCCATATATCCCTCATTACTCCCTCAACCCTGCTTACTATTTCAGAATAACTTGATACCTCTGTTTTCAGCTTTTTGTTGTTTGGTATTCTTCAGTTCCTTGCCAGTTTGGTTTATATCCTTGCTAGATTACTAGTTACTGCAAACTAAAAGGCTTAACTTTCAGGTTTTTCCCCTTCCTTTTAAAGTCAGCCTTGTTATTTAGCTACCAGTCAGAGGAACATAACATAACCTTCTTAAGATTCTAATGCATATAGATTTTATTTTTACAACTATTGCTGGTAATAATTTTAAACATTCTTTCCTACCATTTGCTATTATTTTACACAAACATTCTTGAATTAATAGACTGGCCAGAAAATCATACAGCAATGATCATCAAATTAGTAATACCTCTTTCCAGCACTAGCCTGATAACCCAAAATATTTTATGCTACAATTTTATTTTCAGTATTTTGGTTTTAAGCCTTTTAATTTGCAAGAAAAGAAGAAAGTAAGCAACAAAAAGCAAACTAGAAGCGAACTAATTGTGGAAAAAAAAAATCCCTTAGAAAAGAAAAAAATACATGAGCCTTAAAAGTTTGTAATAGCATGCAAATAATATCCGAATTAATTTAACAAAGTTGGGAAGAAGCCAAATGCACAATATACAGGAATAAATTGGCTTAAGTAATACTGTTTTATAGAGATTTAAAATTATCTATATTCTTAAAAATAGTGGGGGGTGAGGGTGGGGGGTGAGGATACAGGTAACAATTCTGGGGTGACCTGAAAGGCAATATAGTAATATATGGACTGCAAACGGTTAGCTGCTATCTCACTATGCCCTGGATTTATTTATTAACCCTTGGGAAATGGAATATTATTTTAACCTCAGTGTTGAAAGAAGGAAAGAAAATACACATTATTTCTTGTGCAGAAAGAAGAAAACATCAAATAAGTTCCATTTAGCATAGAATCACAAGCTACCTGCATTTTAGCATCCTACTCGTCTGGATGCCTATCTGAGTGATATGTCCTATGGAGCTGCTTTGGCAGGGGGGTTGGACCCGATGATCTCTCGAGGTCCCTTCCAACCCCTACAATTCTGTGATTCTATGATACTCAAGAAAAGAGAATATAAAACATTTTTGTCAAATAAGGACTTAAAAAGATAAAACCTAATATAAAAGATATCTGGAACTGATTTTTATCTGTCAAGGCCTAACTCCATATTGTTATCTACAGACAGGTTTCAATCTCAAGAACACACCATTGAAATAAGCCCTAAACCTAGGAGGTTCCTAAATATATAGATATATAAAATATATGCTATATGTAAATAAGTGTGACATTTATATATCTACTATATCAAACTTATTTCCTGTAGAAAAATATTTCAGTCCAATACTGTTGCTGGTGTATAGTTCAAATGTGCAGATGAGGATCTTCATTTACATTCTGAAACCCTACAAGTACTGCAGTGTGAATGGAATCCAAGGACCACGTGAGCTATGCAAGAACTTACCTGCTTTAGAATACTCTGGCTATGGTGTACCCATGTGGAGAGAGAATCCACCATTTCAGCCACAGAAAGAGGCTGAAAATCAGGGTTTTCTTCATACGTTTCTCTTCCTACTCCCCCTTCCTCCTCTTCATCTCCTTCTTCCTCTGAGAACTGGTAGAATCCAATGGGAGAGATCTGGGTTCCTGCTGAGATCCGAGCTATCTGCGCGCGCAGGTAATTGGCCTCATTTCCAGGGAACGGAGGGAAGCTCACCACAGGGGCATCCAGCCTACCAGTGAAGAACTTCTTGATTTTCCTGGCACATACAATCTGGGCTGGTGTCACTGAAGGCAACTTCACCCATGGCTTGCCTGGCTCGTTACAGACAAAGTAGACATATTTATTAGCCCCAGTCCCATTTTCTTCTTTTGGGATGACAGGTGGGGGCTTATAGGTGGACTTTGGTGGTTCATCTTCTTTTTCTTTCTCCTCATCTTCATCTTGGACTTCATCCATCCCTTTCTCTCCTTCCTCAGTAATTTCCTCTTCTGTTTCATCCTCCTCTTCCTCCTGATGGCACTGTACTTCAGCTATAATATAGTTCATCTCCAGGCCCAAGATTTTGCCCCAGAAGCGACAGGTCTGGATTGGCTGAACACTAATTAATTTTTTAAGGGCAAGGAATATGTGATAGGATTCATCTTTGCTCAAGCCAATTCCAGCTTGTTCAAAATAAAAGGCTGTTTCCATCACATTAGGTAGAGGGGTCTCTCCCTAGGAAAGAAGATCTGGAGTTAGAGTTGAAGAGCAGTATAATTATCTATTGGAAAAATTAAACATGTCATCCACTGAACACTGTACTTCACTTCCCCATAGTGCTACTCATTCAAAATGCTTTGCAGACTTTTGTTCACTACATCTTCAATTATAATTTAGAAAAAATTAAAATACCTTTGTATGGGTAAAGAAGAGAACACAGGTGAACTGCAGCTTTTGGAATACAGGATTTAAAATTTCAAACTTACTTTCAATTACTGTAAAATTGAAAAAGTCAAAATTCTTACACAAGATCTATGAAGAGCTCCAGTGCCAGGGCATCTCAGCTGTGTAAGAAGCCTCACACAAATGGTATCACTGTGTTTCCTTGTGTTTGTGGGAGGTGCATTTGGGGAAAATATACAACATATTTTATATATTTAGACACCAGAGCAGCAATATTTCTCTCGAGTGTGTTTTGTTCTTTTGAATAAAAAGGCATAAAGCTACCTGCTTTTAAAAAAAATACTGGCCCCTTCTCCTGCTGTCTTCAGTGGAAGGAGATCTTCATTACTGGTAATGAATGTTTCATTAAGTGTTTCTATTTGCTTTATCACCTATCTCTCATTTCAGGGGGTAGGGGATTAATATCACACAGACAAAGATATTAAAAGCTGTACATGGCAGGGGAAGGAATTTGGAGTAAATAGTGCTAGCTTCATATTGAATTTCTTTGGCCTTTCCAGACTTCTTATACCAAAGCAACATAGACAGGAGTATGAAAAATTTGAAATTCTGTTCTGAAATACCCTACTTTTTTCCATTTTTACAGTCTTATACTGTTACTGTAAAAGAGGTAATAGGCTATGGAAAAGCAGAAAGACTATCACTTCTGTTGTTAGTATCTGTATTCTGCAATGACAATTTATTTGAATGTGTATTGGTGACTTCATAAGGAAATTAACTTCTTGTTGATTTGTTTCTGTTAGTTATTATAAGAATTCTTGTAATTTTTCATTGGTTACAAATGCTTCTGCACATAAGCAACTGAATACTGAAAAAATCCCTTGCTTTAGTAAGTGGATTTTCAATTCTAGTAGTTCTTTCTGGGTTTTTTTTTTTTTGTAGTTGGACAAGGACAGACTGCTATCACAGATGGAGCTGGTAGGATCACAAAATTCTCCATTCTCTATTTTACAACAGCAGCTGTGCACAATATGCTCAAACTAGTGTCCAGAATTATGTCCAGTTTAGGTGAAGGAATACCACTTTTAGACAAAGAAATTTTGATGCAATATTCCACATTGAGTTGGCGTGTGGAGATATGTAAACTTTACATTCTGTTCATCATCTCTTAAACATCTATGATTTTAAAGGCTTGGGATATTTACTACAGTAAAAAATCCCAACTAAGTAACCAGATGGGTTTTCTTCTCATAACCAAACATGGGACCTACTCAACTATGAAGAAATTATATGGTAATGTGGCTAAAATTACTGATATGATTGTGAGAGGAGATCACAAATTCCTCCCTTCCTCATTTCCCTTCCCAACATTGTCCCACCTATTCCCTTGTATATGCGATATCTATGTTTCTCTGATATTAACTCACTATCTCTTCTTCCAGTTCTTCATCTCCTTCTCCATTTGCCTTGAGGAACAAAGCTTTACGTTTTTCTGCAGCTTCAAATGTTGGAAGAATCTCATGTTCATCTCGAAGAGTGTCCATTTTTTTCTGAAACTGAGCCCACTTCACATCCTTGCTGATATTCTCAATTATGTCTACTGCATTTGTCGGCTGTTCATCCAGGATCTTTGTTAGCATATTAGCAAGATGATCATATCTGCCATATAAATGTAAATATTATTGGCCTACTATATATAAAAGTCTTAGAATATTATGGTTTTTAATATCAAAAGTAGAAGCAAATCACCTGGAACTTTAGACAAATCGTTGGAATAGTTAGATGAAAGGGGATCATGGAACACTACAGGAAATTAGACTTGAAACTGGCCTGATTAAAATACACTTAGGAGTAGTCCCATCTTCCATTTTTTGGTATATATTACACTTGCTTTAGGAGCCAGAAGCTGAATTTAAACTTGGTTGTAATCAAATCAATTTCCCTTTGAACTCTATTAATTCCCTTAGGAATTTTCATTCTGAAAGATGCTGGATACACACAAGTATCACAGTGATGAAACACTGCATTTGTAACATTCTCCCATTATATATATACCCCCTGGCATCCTTCCCTTTCTTAGTCAACACTACTTTCCTCTCCACTCATACTTCCTACCCCTTTCAATCGTGTCTCTTTTTCATACTTACAAGTTCAGGCCAGATGTCGTGCTGCTCTTCAGTAAATAGGCTTTTGCATTCTGAATTGCCAGCATTCGGGATTTGGGATCTGGTATCTGATCGTCATACAGACTGTATCCTGGAAGACCAAGACCGTAACCTGGTTCATGTGGCTGATAGGGGCCATGACCATGTTCATATGCTTGATTGTGATCTTGGCCTATTGCATATGCCTGATAGGCACCTTCTGGTTCCTGTGCTTGGTTAGGGTCTAATCCTGGTGCGTATGACTGATACATTTTTTGCCTTGCCTCCTGACGAGAGCCTTGTCCCAGAATGTACCTCTGGATGATGTTTTCTGACACCTGTAGCTTGTAAGAGGCTTGTTCTGCTCCCTGTGGATAATAGAGGTGTTGACCTAGGGTCTGTGATTGATACGGTGCTTGTTGCTGTGGGTTATCCTGGCCGACACTTGGTCTTTGGTCTTGTGCTTGGTAGGGGTCTTGGTCAGGTGCAGGTGGCTGATAAATGCCCTCTCTCTGTCCCGGAGGCTCATCAGATGCTTCTCTTACTCCCGGTAGTCATAGGGAGCTGGGCCCGGTTCTGACTGCTGAGGTTGTTCAGGCTTGTTCAGGCTTGAAGTCCTCAGAAGGTGGCTGCCCGGGAAGAGTACGGCTCGGGTCGGTCGGGGCCGTGTCCGGGCCACAAGTGCTCCCCGAGGCCTGGCTCCTCCTGCTCTTCCCGCGGGACAGCCTGGGGCGAGGGCTCCTCGGGAGGCTCGGCCGTGGCCTGGCTCGGCGGGAGCGGGCTGGGCCACAGGCGCCGAGCCGCCCCACAGCCGCCGTCGGCTCCGCTCGCCGCGTAGCAACGGCTGCCGCACGCGGGGCGGTGGTAAACTGGCCGCCGTTGCTTGGGACGCCAGGCGGGGCGGTGCCGGAAGGGGTGGGCCGGCGGCGGGTATTTAGTCGGGACTCGGCACTACCATCGTACAGAAACTCGCGTTCGGAACGGGATAGTTCGGAGAGGGCGGCAGCCAGGGTCCCAGAGAGTGGCGCTGCCGCGGCGGGAGGCTGTTGAAACCATTGGGGCGGGCCATTGAGACTCCGGGAGGTGCAACGCGCGTGGGAGAGCCGCGGTGCGGCCGCAGGAGCTGCCCTGCTCTGCCCGGCCCGTTCCGCCGCGCCCAGGGGTCTCCTGCCGCCCGCTGGTAGCCGGCGGGCTGGGCGCTGTCCCGCGATGCAGCTCCGCGGTGTCTCGCTTGCTTCGCCGCTTTCTGAGGAACAGCAGGTGGCTGGGAGAAGCCTGATTTCTGAGGGGGCTGCCGTCAGCGTTCCTCAGCACGGCGCCTCCGCAGCGGCTCTCTGAGGGGGGCTCTCGCTGTGGCGGGCTGGGGGCGCTCCTGCGGGGCTTCCCTCAGCCCGGCGGGTCCGGCGCGTTTTCTGGGCGGGAGCCGCCCAGCGAACTGCCCGAGCTGTCAGTGCCTTTTCTCGAGGGGCTTTCCACCCTCTGTTTCCTTTCATCGCCGTGAGGCGCTGCCGGTGCTCCGTCTCGAGCGTCCGTTGTACGGGGCTCTTTCCGGTCTCTGCTGAGCCAAGAACGCATCTGCACAAGCTTGGTTTTGGTTTGAAAAGAGATGTGACATTGACTTGTCTTAATCGCTTCCACCGCAATAGAAAACGTAGCTTAGCCTGCGTTTTAGTGGCGATGTATCATGCTGTTGTTCGAAGGTACGAAAGTTCTTTCTTGAAGAAGGACAAAAATACTGCAAAAGTTTGTTAGCCACTTAAAATTATATTCACAGATCCAAGAAAATCGGATGTAAATTGTTAGAGTGAAGGTGTTCTGATAGCACCAGGTGAGGGAGCCGTTGTGTATCAGTGCTAAGGAGACAGCTGGCCGTAATGGGAGTATCTTGTTACAGCAGAATTAAAGCTCTAAAGTGTAAAGGACTGTCGTTTTACAGATGAAGAACCTACTAGTTTCTGTTAATTTAGATACTTGTTCTATAGGGATATAGTAGTACAGTGCTTTATGCTTTTGTAGTCCCATCAGAGATTATGTACCTGAGTGCTTGAACAGATCTTCAAAGTAATGTTACTATCCAGAGCCCCATCATGTGTGTGAAGCTTACATAAACTTTCTCTTTGATTACTCTTAATTAAATGCATGCAGAACTTTTGCTGCTTGAGTAGCGTTAAACCAATACTTTATATGCAACAAGAAGGTTATGAAACAAAATACAGATCAGGTGAGGCTTAAAGTCCTTTTAAGGATTTGCATTTTAGCAGGTATGTACAGCTGGCCCAAGAATCTGTCAAGTGTTCTCTAGCGATTCAACAGGGCAAAAAATATTGTCTTAGAATATCCATATAGAGAAGCTGGTGATGTACAGGTCTCAGCGAAATGCCACATTAAGGTCGTAAGTTGTGTTAAAATAATGCAACGCCTGAACTGTTATTGAGGGATTAGTTAATGCAATATTTAAAGAGTGCAATTAATTTTGGAAACTTATGGTAAGTAACCAGAAAAAAATTCTCAGATGGGGCACTGCAAACTTTTGTCAAGTTCCAAAAGACTAAATGCCAGAAGCAGCACTGAGGAATCTGGTGGTTGGTGAAAGAACAACAAAACATACGTTTCCACATCTTCTAAATAGGTAGAGCGTTTCTTGAAGAGTTAAAAAGTTTCAGTATTGTGTTCCTCTGATTCCAACAAGTAAGGCAATGTCATAAGAATGTTACTTCTAGGTTTCAGCTAGCAGAGGAATGTGCAGAAGTTCGTTTTTCTTTAGATGTATTTGCAGAATGCAATGTATTTCCATGGACTGCAGGGGGCGGTGAAGTACTTGTAAATTACTTGTAAATTCCTTTTACTTGATATCTATATTTAATACTTGGAGGGAAAATTGATTTTAGTAATTCACTTCTATAAATATTGTATAAAATTAAGTTTTCCGGGATGTTCTGTGAAGCAGCTGCTCAAGAAAGGACAACTGGTTTATCTTCTCAGTCTTGTTCAGCAAAGAGAAAGCCAGGGGCACCTGTATCTTGTTATAATGCTACTCTCTGCCTTTGCGATTGCATGAATTAGAACACATGTAAAATGCACGATGGCCCGGGGCAAAAAGTACTGCAGTGCAGAAGGATGTTTCAGCAAGGTGCTGTGTTGATACCAGAAAGGTAGGAAATGGATATATGCAATATTGCTGCAGAATCTTATGCTGATGATCACTGCCAACAACATGGGCCAATTAACTGGACAGTAACTACAGTATCAATGTTTTCCCTTTCCAGTGGAGATATGTTAATAGTTTGTATTGTCTTTGCTGTGGCCAAGTTGCAATGGTCTCTCCTGTAGATTGAAGACTAGTGTTCAGTACCCCTTTAAAAAAAAACAAACAAAACTATTGCTGTTTTCCAAGCGGAGATCCAAAAGTGGTATAAAATGTTGCACTGTACTGGACATCTGTTGCATTTCTCTGGTGAATTTGAACATGCTTGTGCTGTGAAGAGAATGACAGACAATCTGACTAGAGCTTCCCATTTCAAGTGGTAATCCTTCTGTGCTCTGTTGATTTCTGTGCAAACAACTATTGAATTGGAAAGCCCAGATTCAGGTCCCATGTGTCTCTTCCTAGCAGAATGCCTTCATCAGCAGTCCAATATGTAGCACCTGTAACTGCTGAGGTCAAGCTGCTCTCTACTGTGTAGCAGGCAAGGCAATTTTCACTGAATTCCAGCCCATACACTAGGAATCAGGTGCTATTGCTTTCTGTGTGAAGCTTGTTCTGGCAAGTGGCTGCTAGATGTGCTGTCAGCTCACTTCAGGGGAAAGCATAATTAGTAGATTCTTATTGGATTTGATACAACATAAGATTCAAACTGCATCCCATGGTCAAGACTAAAGCGCCTGAGCATATGAAGATGATCCTTAGATTTTTCTTTATGTTTATGAATGAAATACTTCTGCTCACTCTGCTTCTAAATAAATTTAAAGAGGAAAAGTACTTGAAAAGTATGGGTTCTGTCTTGTTACCTTTGTTAATTCTCATTACTATTAACCACATAACTATTTTCTAATTTTTTTCTGTTCAGAAACCAGTGGTACTTTTCTCCTGCAGTTCCAAAAAAGTTGCATCAATTTTTATGCTTAGTTAAACATACAGCAAGTGGTTTTAATTGTATAACAGCTCTTTTACTCTTTTTAATGCAGAGAGGATCAAAATGTATTTCTGCATCACTTTGTTTTCCATGTGATTGAAATTATTCTGTTTCAGTTCTAATAGCAACGTTCCACTAAATATCTGAGTACATGCTTGTATATGTGAAGACAAATATTCTGTGAATCTTAGATGTTTATCGTGCAAAGAGGAATAGGTGTCTATACAAGATCTCCTTGAAATGATAGTGACATTTTTTTGTTGGTTAAAAAGTTATCATTGAGTCATTACTGCTGGCATGACTCTTTCTTATTCCATAGGTTTTGATTCTCATTTTGGCTTTTACCCAGAAGTCAAACTGTATTCCTCATGTGGTCATAGGCATTAGATTAGTGCTGGCAGTCTGAGGTGCTTTTCTATGAGGCAGTTTTATTGTAAAGCTGAGACACTGTCATCCTCCTGCAGGGGGCTGATAGGAAATGCACACAGTACTCTGAAAGAAAAGATTTTTTTTGAAATCTGGTACTGGCTTTTGCTCTTATTGAAGTCAGTGGGAGTTTTGCTACTGACTGAAGTGGAAGTAAGATTGGGTCCTCATTTCATAATAATTTTTTTACAAAGACCAGCTTATATGCTTGGAGACAAACTGATTTTTTTTTTTAGTTTTGATGTAAATGGAGTTGCTGTGGTTAAAGGCAAGCATGAGCTTGCATCCTGAGATGTGTACTCTGTATTTTACGTCCTCTGGGTTCAGAAAATCAGTGACAGGACAATGTTCAGTAGATTTTTAACTGTAACTATGTCTCTCTTACAGCTAAGTTTTTACTCAGCACTCACACTAAGTAGCCTAGGACTTGCATTCCACCGAACATACCTAGTCTCTGCCCTACTCTGCCTAGAAAGCAGAATGTTATCTATATACATCACCCTGTCAACCTGACCTGTTGAAAACCAAATAGCAGCATCAATCCTCACACCAGTACTCATACTAACATTCTCAGCCTGTGAATCAGGCACTGGCCTAGCTATACTAGTCCCCACCACACAAACCCATGTCTCAGACCAACTCCACAACCTCCATCTACTACAATGTTAAAAATCATCCTCCCAACAGTCATACTTATTCCTACAGCCCTCCTTACCCCAGAAAAACTTCTATGAACAAGCATCACTGCACACAGCATACTAATTGCCACCCTAAGCCTGCAATGATTAACTCAACATACCACCCACACAAAAACCTATCCTAATGAACTGGCATTGACCAAACCTCACCTCTACTGACACTTTCATGCTGATTATTAGTCCTTAAAATTATAGGAAGCTAAAACCACCTTCAACAAGAACCCCTCATCACAAAACCAGATCTTTATCACTACTAAAATTGCAGTTCAACCAATTCTAGTACAGCAAATAAAAATATCAAAACAATTAGAGTCAAGAATTCATAGCCAACAGTAGTGTTTGAGGTTGCAGTGATAACTTTAAAAAAAATGAGGAGCAAAAAGACCAGGGATTAAAAAATTCACAATAGAACTTGAGACTTCTCTTTAAAGAATCTAAGACTAAACACCATCTGTTAATCAGGTAGTAGCTTGCTTCCTGAAGTGACCATGAGCTTGAGAGGACCAAATTCTGTTGCGGAGTTAGTGAAATTCCCTCTATCTCAGTGAGGCATGTATGGCTCAAACTCATGTCTGTTATGAAAAACCCATAATGCAGTTTCCTTAATGTTCAATGCATCAAAATTATTTTTTGCACAGATATAAATAAGTGTGAAGCAATAAGAATAATTCTTCAAGTTTTAAAGAAGTACCCAAGCCTCTTAATTACAAGGTGGTATATTTACAGATTGAAAATAATTATTGAAAATAAATCATAACAGGAAAAAAATCAGCAGGTTTAATATATCTGTGTTGCATTTCCACTCTCCTTGCAATTTGTGGTAATTCATATTTCAGGTAGAGATTTAATGAATATTATTCGGTGCTGTGAGGTACTACTTTGAAACAAATGTCAAACTTATTAGGTGAATAGGTTTAGTTTGTTATTGGTACTCAAAAGAATATCACGACTGTGGAATTCTGAGCAAACAGGTTTAATTATGTACCATTTGACTTTGGATGTGGTTCCCCTGAGTCTGAAGACATATCTTGTTAACATTCTTCTTTGTATGGAGATTAAAATAGAATGCAGTTGGCTTTGTTGCCAGGTTTGTGAATACTGTATCTGTTAGAAAACAAACTTCCTCAGCTTGAGTTCTCAGAGTACCTCTGACTCGAAACTTCTCTTAATACATAATCCTGAGTTTGAACTTTATTGAAATTATATATAGACCTTGTATTCTTTTCTGTATGATGATTAATTCAACAATTTTTGCCATGTATTCCTTATCAACCTTTCTCTCTGTGTTCAGTAGTTTTGGATCAGAAAGTAAACTTTGAATGATTCAAGGTGCTAATAAAGCTATTGGATTACTGTGAGATTGCTCTCAAAGTTAGGTCCAGTTTTAAACAATGTAGTTTATGTTGCTTGTCTCTTCATTTACTTAATGTTAAAGTACAATAAAAAAGGGGGAGGAAGGTTTTTTAAAATAGAGATATTAGTTCTTGTGGTTTTAAATATCTTAATCTTAAAAATCTTGCAGGACTTCAGTCTCTATTATGAAAACACAGAAATAATTAAAAAAAAAAAGGAATCAAGAAGCTGCAGTGGTAAAACTTGCCAAATAGATGTTTGAGTTACTTTTGGGATGCCGTAGTTTCTGAAATGCTGTATCTCTTCCAGAAATTGCATTTCTTCCCTTAGCATTATCAGTTTCCCTTTTTAGTTGTGATATGGACTTTTTTGAAAGCTGTCACTGTAGACATGGGTGTATCTTGCATATGCAGCTGATATATTGTTTACTTCATCTAAGTATGTGCTAAATCCATTTACCTCCCCTCTATCTTTCATTCTAACTCTTCTTCCTGAATGTGGAACTTGTCCTTCAGTGGCTTTAAGTTCACAACTTAGGGTCTATGAGCTCTCAGAAAATTAACACAGTCACCTGAGGTGGGTGGGGAGTGGAATGAAAGATTTTTTAATAATAATTTACTATTTCCTGCTAGAGAGGACTGAGTTACTGTATTATTAAGCCTCTCTTCCCTCCTGCAGCAAGCTACAGGAAGGTCACAAATGTTTTGAAACTTTTAATGTTTTGGTCCAGTGTTAACAGAAAAGTAATTCCGATAGCTTTCCAGTTTTCATTCTCAATTATATACAAGCTACTGCCTGAATTATGGGACAAAGGGAAGCACTTTTTAGCAAAAAATGCTTCTAAATGTCACTATTTGAAGATACTGTGTTTATGTGAACCCTGTTTGTAACTAAAGAATTTTATATTTTATTTTGGGCAAAGATGCCTAGAGGAAGAGCAATAGATGTAATACTGACTTTCTATGAATGCATACAATTGAAGGTATGTGGCTATATGAAACTGGTTTTAATGAGAACAGTTCTATTGCAATCCTTGAAACTGTATGTTTTTGCCTGTTGAAAATGTTTCTTGTGGTGTCTGTCTCTGGATATTTCTTGATGCTATCTCATTTTCCCTTCTAAATCTTACCTGTTTTAATTCCAAAGTGCGGGAACAAGAGTGCTTTGAGTTGAGCCAATTAGGCTGAAGTGTCAAGCTGAGGCACCTTTCACTAATCAACAAGTTGATTAACTCTTGGGAAAGGCAAATTGATTTGGCTAGTGGTATGCCAGAGGATAGGAAAACATCATGCCTAAAATTCAATAAAGTCAATATACTTTCTATTGTGGAGGTACTGCTCTTGAGGGAGGTTGGAGTTACAATAACAATAGCTGTGTTTCTAAAGTGGATTTCCTGAATCAGAGCTTTCTTGAAAAACAATAGTTTCCAGAGAAGAAACTGAGGCTTTCTTCTGAGGTCTAGCCCAGAAAGATGTGTAATCATTTAACAAGTAAAATCATAGTAAGTTAAGAAAGAAAACTGAAAGAAAAGCCCTGAATTGACTCTATAATTTCAGGTTTATACTCTTTCAATTTCAGTTAGCTATAACTTCTGACTCCGATATTCAAAGGAAGGGCAATATATACAGGAGGCAAAATGTATAGAAAATATTTCTCTCATTAGATGCAATGCAATTTCAGCAGTGAGATTTTCCTCTAGTAATGCATTTGTTTCTGTAAACAGGCCACAAAGTGAGGTAATAGGATTTGGAAGCAGTCATTGCTCAATGATGGGTAAATATAATTTATTAGTAGTCAGAAATAATAAAGGGTTCCACTGTGCCTGCTTTATTATTCAGGCACTGAAGTCTGTTGAATTAGTAGGCACACAAGAGTAAAAAAAAACAAAAGGGAAAAATTAGTTTTCTTACAGTTATTTCATGTGTTTAATCTGAAATGTATAAATCTTGTTCAAACAGTACCTTAACCTTTCTTTAAATGCTACAACTGCTTTTTCTCCACTATTTTATATTCTAATATAAAGAAGAGTTAACAACTTCCCTCCTGCCTCAATTATGTTTAACAAGTAATCATTCTGAATTAACAGCAGGAGGCTTCATGCCATTCATATATTTTTAACAGATGTGTTCATATAATTCTGTGAATGTATTTGGCAATGAAGAATATCTGCTGTGATTCACCAGTTTCCTGGGAGAAGACTTGGGGCACACATCATCTTAATTAAGCATTGTTGTTTTAGGCCTCTGACAGATGTGCTGAAGTTAAATAATGGTTCATTAGTTTCTATTTATCAAATACTTGTGCTGATGGACTTTCATTTTATCTCTAAGAAGGGCCTTTTAAAATCTTTCAGGAAAGACTTTTCTGCTGATACCTGTGGAAGGATATAATGAAAAATATTTTAACAAATGTGTAGTAAATAAATAGTATGACTCCCAAAATTCAAGCACCACAGATCAGCTTCAATTTTCAGTTAATATACTCTATAATAAATGTAGCAGAAATTAGTTATGTGAGAGAATGCTTCACTTGTTATGGATTGTATAGCAGTCTTTATTTTACTTTTTGTATACTGTTGTAAATAACTCTGGATTCTTAGCCAACTAGAATGCTTGCCCATACTATCCACCCATGGCTTCTTTGCATTCACTGTTTTGTTTCTCTAACATTGAGCACTCCCCATTTGCTTTGTGTGAAAGGATTGTAGCTAGAGTAACAGATCTCATCTTTTATTTATGTGGAAGATTTGAATCTGTGAACATGGTGGAGCACTGTAGAAGATCAGTTCTAGGTTTAAAAATGTGGGCTGATTCTACTATGGCCTAATTAGTTTTGTAATTTGAAAACAAAATCTAAATGAATGTTGTAAGCTCTGTCCTTTACCATGTTGTAAATAATGTGCACCAGTGGCAGAATTTGCTCACTAGCTGATTGGATGTCACAAATGTTGATGCTATAAAAGCCTCACCAGTGGACAGTTAATCAACTTTCTAGAAAGAGTGGTTAAGACTCAAATGGCTTGGCAGTTACGTATTTATGGCATATAATCTAAATGCCATCTGATAAGACACAGGTGAGGAAAATGAGATCTACATGGGTGTTTGTAATGAAAGAATTGATTATTTAATTATTTGTTGTTTTCCAGCAAGTTGAAATGCAGAAGTTACTAACACTTCTTTAAATATGTATTTCTGAACATGTATAGAGAACAGTTAAGAAAGCTAGCTCTTGGGGAGCTACAAAATGAAATGTCATTTCTTAGATGGTTCTGTCTGCAAAATCAAAGATGTCTTTCACTTCTGTCATTAGGTAATTGTGTCTTGTCATTATAGGTATATTTGTTTTATTTTTTTTGATGCTTACGTGCAAGCAAATGGGAACACCAGCCCATCTCAGGCTTGCAGAGGTCAAGAATTCATCCTTGCAACAGCTGCTGTGGTGACTGGCATCTGTGTTCAGGGGAATTTCTTGCATCACATAATTATGGTAGGAATGGTTTTAATATGGCTTAGAGCATAAACATTCTAATAAACTCAACTTCTGTTAAAGAAGAGATTTTATATTTGAAGTATATAATTTGTCACATGTCTGGGTTGTCCTGGGTTCGTTAAAGTGAAATTACTTTGATTCTGGGAGTAGAACGTTGTCACAATGGTAGCAAAAACTGACTCAGGTTACATGGTAAATGTTTCAAGTGTCTTCAAGTCTAATTGTTGAGAGGTGCTGTTACCTAATAGATAGTTACCTATGTGTTGGGTGCAATATTTGGAGGCCTCTTAGAGCTTTGTGTTCATATGCTGATATTAGCATTGACCATCTGGAAGGGACAACTGGACTCTACTCTGGTAACTGTTTTTTTCATACCATGTGAATTTGCTTAAATGAACAAATAAAAAGACAAACTATAATACTGCTTTAGGCAGATGGGCCAAGCAATAGGACAGCTTTACTAGTAAAAACATATTTTTTAGAATTATTTCATGCATATAAAAGCTTGCACAATACCAGGCAAGAACTGTCCTGATGTCATCTAGCAGTGCACTCTTGCCTATGAAGTGTTACCTGAAGCTTGCTGATTTCCTTGGTACGGTGAGATTTTTTCTGCTACAAATCATGAATGGCTGTTAGATCTGTAAATGTTACAATTTTATTATGATTTTTGAACAAAACAATTCCAAACTTGATGTGAGCCACTTGGCATGGGGAATGGGTATATTCCTTGATATTAAGTGTTCAAGGCGTATGGGGTGGCAGTTAGGTAGCAGCTTTCATCATTTACAAGTTATGAGAAGAGCTGGTACGAATAGCACGCTTGGGATTATGGAGTATCCAAAAGTCATTGGTAAAGCCAGAATACCTGTATATCAGGTCCAAAGTTTCTAGGTGCTCACAGCTAATGGTAAATTAATTGTATATGCAGTCATTCTTTAAAGCAGACATTAAGCCACAAATGTATTGTTGGTGGTAATTTATCAAATCGAGTTGCTTTGAAATAAAAAGGATTCTGTGCAATTTGTGATGAACAGGTTTTTTTTGTTGATATTGATATACTTGGATCTGACATAGTTACAAGTAATTCAGCTTAACTGGAAGAACGTGAATTTTTACTTCTAATTCAAAATGGATGTGCTTTCAAAACCACCATTTGATGAAAATGGGATTAGATAATTTTGGGCTTGTTTTATTCCTTAGTTTTAATCAAGTTCTTAGGTCTCACTTCTAGAGGATCTGCATGCTTTTCTTAAAAAAACCCAAGCAAACAACAAAAAATCCAAGGAAGCCAAAGAAAAGCAAAGCCCCAAAACACCCTTGTGGTTTCCTCCTTGACAAAAAGCATGTTTTAAAAAAGTTCCTTGTATTCTTGCCTTCATCTTGGGAAACATTCTAATCCTTCCTTTTGAGGGATGACACTATGCCTTTGAGATGACACCATGCTCTTTCTAAATGGTACAGATGTAGAATGTTCTGTTGTTCTGTGTAAATGCATTTCTTTCCTGGCCTTGAAAAGGCAGTGTGGTCAGTTAAACCTAATTATGTTACATATAAAAAGAATTGGACTAATGTGTAACTCAAAAATAAGATGTCTTTTCTGTGTAATGATTAATTTTGAAGGGCTCATTGTCTCCTTGAGTGAAGAGACAACTGCTGTTTCAGTTTGTGGGGAAAGTTTCAGGTTATAGGGGAGGTTACTCCAGTTTGCCAGAAGTAAATGTTTGAATAGTTCTGTACAGAGGCAGACATGCAATGTCGTATTGTCAGGAATAAATAAATGCTGCACAATTTCAATGAACTCCAAGCTTCAGTGAAACACTAAATGTAGGATTTCTTTTGTTTTGTAAAAACGATGCATACTAGTCACAAAATCCAAGTATCAAATAATGTTCCAAGCTCTCTGATTTAAATATTATTCTAATGAAGCTGAAATTGTACTATTAGAATGCTCTTTGGTATTGAAATATACAATTGAGTTTAATATGCTTAAGACCTGGACTTATTGCATTGGTTTTGTTTTTTCAGAAAAAGACTAAATTTCTATTCCCTTCCTACTCTTTCTATGTGTAAACTTTTTGCAGGTGTTTTGGTAGCTCTGTTTTGCTTGTGGTACTAATCCTTTCTCAGAGGCTTGGGAGTCAAGACTTGCTATGTTCATTGCACTGAATTTCTTTCTCAGCATCAGCTAAATTTAATCACTCCCTTGAGCAGAGATGGAAATTGAACTTGCCTCCAGCACACTTCAACTCAGTAAATACTGGTATGATAGGAGTGAGAAAATGAAAAAGGCTGCAAAACCCACTGCTCGTAATCCCTTAATCCAATATTAAGGATCCTGGGTTTGTACAAATACTGAGTACTGTATGTGAACATAAAAGAAGCAGTTCAGCACTGAAAGAGATATGAGCACTATTCTTCCTGGGGGGGATATTGGGAAAGAAAATATTTTTCTTCCATAAAAAGTTAGATGTGTGGGTGGCCAAATAGTATTTATTTGCCCCATTATGATATGAAAATGTATTTGATTTCCTCTTAGTCTTCCTTTCTTTGGGCCACAGCTGTCTTCCGGTTAGATAATGTCTGCTTTCTAATCTTTACAATTGGCTTGAGTTTTGAGCTTGATCTGATTATTTTTTTTGTTCTTACCTATGTTGGTTATAGTGTCTCAGTATAATTTAGAGCCCTAATTCTGCACAGGAGCTGAGGCTGAGAAAAGAGAGAAGAGGGGCAAAAAATTTTGTTGAGGTTGAAAAATCAACTTGTAAGCAGACACTTTTTATTGTTGCTGTTCTAATGCAAACTAATGCTTCTCTCTGCCTGTGTTAGAAATAATCCTGAGAAAATGTGAAGGTTTGCTAGGTAAAATGAAATAAGAACACAGCCCCTAAATGTATTCAGTAAACCAACCAAACAATTCTGAAATTCCTGCAAGCCCAACCTAATTTCATAACTGAATATGAAACCCAAGAATGAGTTGCAGGTAGCTTTTTCAACTGGATGATGATCTTAAATATTCAAGTCTAATTCTACATTCATCTGCCCAGACATTGATCTGTCATAATTCTGTTGAACAAAGTCTAGTCACTGGATTGGCGTAAGTATGAAAGTGGTGCAAGAAAGAGGACTGGCTGTGTGTTAGAGATCCTACTGTCTTTTTTCTTACATCAGGATATTTACAGCAGGCTGCAGCTCTTTACCCTGAGAATGGTCTAGGAATGCCAGATGTTTCCATTGCAAAGGTAACCATATATATAAAGTCTAGATGTATTTACAGTTTTAGCTGTGGAGTAAGACATAGCAAATCCATAGAGTTCAAATCTGCAAGATGCTAAGTGCTCTAGTCTTAATCTAATACAATACTCCATCCACACCATCATTTGTCTTGAGGTATAAACTTGCCCCTTATGCACTTCAAGCTGTCCAAATCAATGTACTTTAATGTCTATGACTATACTCCTGAGCTATTAATTTTTATTCAGTAGTATACTGCCTATGGTTAAGAACTGCACCCACAGAGTTATGTATATTACAAATGTCTGCATGTAAGCAGAACTGCTGAGAGAACAAGTAGAATGTCATTCTGAGAGAGATCATCTAGACACTCCCCCCAGTCACTTCAAATTTAAGCATAACAATAATTCCACTGAAGCAGCATATTGCAATGAATGCATAATTAACAACTGTGAATATAGGTTTTGAGTGTTTTACTAGAGTGGTCATAATGAACAGCAGACCCAACAGGGTCATTCTCCAGTGACTACCTTAATTATTTTTTTTTTCATGGGTTTTACCCCTTTGTCCCCAGTGGTTATTCATCAAAAGGACAAGTGAGGTAAAAAATTTTATCAATACTTGGTTGCTAATCTACCTATCCAAATAAAGCCCCATATTTCCTATGTTACTAGGAATCTTGTTCAATCCCTGATCGCTGTTTCTGTTGTTTCTTAAGTTGAGGTAGAAATGCTGGGGGGGTATTTTACTTATCCATTATGTTACACATGATCTTTCCTGGTCTATAGGGAAGAGGTGAATTATAGGTCACCTTACTGCTTTTGAGTTGAATACAATGTGTGTGTGTGCAGTTTACTTAGCATGGAATAGTGAATTCATTGGAGAATTGGAAGCATCAAGAAAATTAGCCACATAGCATCCTGGGGGAGGAGGAAGAGGAAGGGGAAGAAAAAGATTCGTTCAATTTCCTAATACTAGGAAATTGGGATCTAGTTCTGGCTGGACCTTAGGCAGGAGTGTTAAAAAAAACAAAACAACAAACCAATCCCAAACAAGTGACTTGGTAAGAAATATGGCTATTCAGTTTCTCCATGTGTGTTTTTCTCCTCTTAAAAATACTCTGAAAAAGAATGTTTTATTTTTCAGAATGAGTTTCCTGGAGAAAGCTGGTGGGTTTTGGTAGTTTGTGGGCACAGAATGTAATGGGATGTTATTGAAAGGCAAGCAAGATGCAAAATTATTTTTCTCAGTAGAGCAGTAAAATGCCAAATAACGCTGATGTGCTTTTATCTGCTGTCAACTTTCAGGTTGTCTGTACTTGGCAAATCATCTTATGTAAAGGTGTCAGGATGTTTGATCCAATCTACGAACTTTGATATGCAATTTATCAGAAGAGCATATACAAACCCAACGGGTCTTTTTTTTTTTTGTCTGTAATACTTTGTATTACTCCTATTTACACATACAGTGGAGTAAAAAAAGCAGTATTCCACTGCTAGCTACTTTTACATAGTGTCTGGTTTTAGACTCCAGACAAAATAAGACATCACTAAGTTGTTTAGCGGTGTCAGGTCATCTAGAAACATGGTAGTCTTGCAAGGTACAGTTGGTGCTGGTGACTACATTCTAGCTGCTTTCCCATATGATGTTAAGTATGTGTCTCAAGGAGTACTTCAAGTGGAGCCTGTAGCTATGATGAGTCTTTAAAACACCTGTCAGCAAGCCAAAAAGCTTGTATATGTAAAAAAATGTGTGAGAGAGGATCTCGTGGACCTTTGTTTAAGTCCGTAAGAAAAAAAGCTATGAACACCTCATGCCAAAATCTGATTGGTAGGTCAGCGTTTAGTCATCATCCTTATCTCTGGTTCTTAATGTTGTTGTATGCCACTGAAAGCAAGGAGATAGGGATGTCAGTAGCTGTATTGAATTGGCTCAGGTGGTTCTCCTCAGCCACTGAGCCTGGTTTTACTGCTTTCTCTGTTCCTCCAGCACTGCTGTGCTTGACTATCAGGGACATAGGAAACCTGTTTTGTTGCTGTTTCTTGGTTTTCTAGAGATATCTCTCTGGAGTCTGTACCAAGATATTGTGAATGTTTTGTAAGCTCTGCTCCAGACTCATGAAATATTAGTAATCTTTTATTGCATATTGTCTTTGTGGAGTTCCCTGGAGTACAATGGAACAGGAGAACAGAACACTATTTTCTAGCAGTTGAAATGCCATATTAAGTTATTAGGAGCAGGCAGGTATCTAAGACATCAAAAAAAAATCAATATATTGATTTATCTTTCGGTGCTCCTCAGCACATTAAAACTATGTCAGATAAACACTGTCAACTTCGGATTATATTATGCTTTGAAGCATGAATGTAAAGTTAATATACAAATTTGGCTTCTGATTTTTTTCAATATAGTTTTAGTTTGTGTTGGACATGTGTCCTGGTGTTGGCTAGGATGGAGTTAATTTCTTTTCTAATAGTGGATAGAATGCTGTGTTTGGGAGTTAGAATGAGAGCAGTGCTGATAGCACCCTGATGTTTCGAGTTGTTGCCAAGCGATCAAGGACTCTTTCAGTTGTTCATATTTCCCTACTAATGAGAAAGGAGGTGACGCAGCCAGGACAGGTGATCAGAACAGGCCAAAGGGGGTATTCCATGCCAATAGCGTCATGCTCAGTATAAAGGGAGGCTGGTGGGAGGAGGAGCAGGTGGCTCCAGGACGTGTGTTTTTTGGGGATGGTCTGGTTTTTCAGGACGGCTCCAGACTGCATGGCCTGAGTTGTGTGGTTCAGTGAGAAACTGCATTGTGTATCATCAGTGTCATATTTGTGGTTTTTTTTTTTTTTCTCTAAAGTGCTGTTATCATTGTTATATCCACCTTTCTGCTGTTCTGATAAAGTATCCCTATCTCAACCTGCAGGTTTTTGGTTTCTTGGTTTTGCTTTTTTTTCCCTTTCTCTTCCCTTCACCCCCTTTTTTCTTTTAAAGAACAAGTGACTGAGTGGTGCTTGGCTCTCAGACAACATGGAAATCACATAACCTATTTATCAGACTTATCAGGCTTTGAAATAAAACCAAAATTATTTCCTCAGCAAGTTACCTCCTAAATCAGAGCCAGCTACTTGACTTTTTGGCATGTTAAAGCAGAGTGCAGCTACTCTACTGCTCAGGGCTTTTTTGCATATTTCATTTCCATGTTTGAGTGACTACCTAACACATCTTGACTTTAATAAATATGCAAAGATATGGAAGTGTTTGAAAACTAACACTTAGGCTTTTCCTTCCTGTTTTCAAGCCCGAATTCAGCTGGAGCAACATAGCAATCAGATTATGCCAAATACTTGGTTGGGAATTTGTGATGATTGTTCCAGAGTATATGTTGGATGTTGTGCATAGTGGTATATTAGTGACTATGGTGTTCAAGCAGGAAGCTTTATGGCTATATATTTGGTCTATGGATAAAACAATGTGAATGTTTCTTCTGGGTCTTTGTCAGTAATTAATTAGCAATGTTAAAACTGAGGTAATTTTCAGTTATGGCTTTTGTGGCTTTGTAGAATCTTTCTCACTAAGTTAGTGACAACTGATAGAATGCTAAATTTTTTTGTATGCTGACTCTAGGACAGGTCAGGCAAAAATGGGAGCTAACAATACGGTTTTAGTGGAAAGTAAGATATTTTAATGTGAGTTGAAGGATTTAACATTAAGTGCAGCAGAATCATAAAATTTAACTAGTTACCACAGCTCTTGCTTTTCTGTCTGTCTGGAAGAAGGGGAGGTATCTTTAGAATTTAACATTTCCATAGGAGGTACATCTACTTTCTGGATGAAGTAATTACTATGAGTAGAAACAATCATGCCTGGTAGTGGTTTGTTTCCCTACTAGAAAGTTGAGAAATCTGATAAAAATCGTGAAATTGATGAGGTTCCATTAACTGGACTTGGCAAAACTTTACTCCATGGCATATGTATATAGCTTTACTTTGCTAGTTTTTGTATCCATTCTGGTCTGTATTGATTTCTGACTCTTATCTGTAAATATATTTAATTCATAAAACTTTCAAGAATATTCTTTACAGATACTGCTATAACTATTTTTGATGTGGTAAACTTTCTCTGTGTTATCAAGAGACTGTATTTGTCATGCTTTCAGCTATAATTATTGTAACATATTGTGTGTTCTGGTTTTTTCTTTCCTTTCTCATCCCAGTAATTTGGCAAGTTTTTATACCTTGAGATGAAGATGTTACTTAAATGCACAAAGACTTCAACTTGTGTTTGGAAAGTGTATGAGAATAGTGCCTCCAGCACTTTCTAGTCTTCTGTCAACAGATCCTTAGTCAGCTGCAGAGTTTTCCACACTAAACATCTACCAGATCTGAAGAGCCCAATTCCTAACTAGACTTTCTCTGCTAGGTGAGTGCCCTAAAAGTCCAACTCTGTACATGGCAGCATTTTCCTCAGGGTAAATACAGCTGGCTTGTTGCTAATAAATCTGGTGGCTGTTAGTCACAGATACTCAAAGATCTTAGCCCTGTGTCTGAGGTATGTAAGAGAACCAGGCTCTCAGTCTCATCAAGGTTCGGATAAGCATGCAATTGTACTTAATTGTCTTCCCAGTAATGCACAGTTCTACAGCTGTATTCACTCAGCTGTAGAACACAATGCAGGAGAAGCCATGAGATGGGACAAAGCACCCTGGAGTTCAGAGGCATCTGAGAGTCATGGGGTGAAGTCATGGCTCTGAGGTCCTCCTTACAGACCTAAGTGGCCATTGCAGTGACCAGTATAAAGATAAAGGTAAGAATACCAGGTTGGGAGGAATCTCAGGGAGCATCTGGTCAAGCCTTTCTGAAGCATGGTCTTCATGAAACAGCCCAGTACCCTGTCCATCTAAATCTTAAAAGTGTCTAATGTTGAGGAATCCACCGTTTCCCTGGGAGGATTATTCCAATGGCTGGTTATTATTGTGAAAAGATGTCCTGTTATGTCCAGTTATAATATCCCCAGAAGTAACTTTTTTCTATTACCCCTTGTCTTTTTCATATGACTCCTTGTAAAAAGGGAGTATCCATCTTCTTTGTAGCCACCCTTTAAATACTGGAACATAAGCCCCCTCCTCCCCTCAGGCCTTAAGGCTGAAAAAAAACCATTCACCTCATATGGCAGGCTTTCCAGTCCTTTGATCATATTTGTGGCTCTTCTGGACCCTCTCCAGCCTGTCCATTTCTTTTTTGTATAATGGGGACCAAAACTGAACACTATTCCAGTTGTGGTCTGACAAGCACTGAGCGGGATAAGACTTTGTCTGCTGGTGATGCCCTTGTTGATGTAATCCAGCATGCTGCTTGCTTGCTTTGCTGCAGCAGCACACTTTTCACTCATATTGAGCTGCTTGTCCAGTAGGACCCCTAAGTACCTTTCTACAGAGCTGCTCCCCAGCTGGGTAGATCCCGGACTGCTGCTCTCCTGGATTGTTTTCCTAGGTACAAGACCTCACACTTGTCCTTGTTGAACTTCCTAAAGTTCTTGTTAGCCCACTCTTCTAGTCAACCCAGGTCTTCCTGGAAGGTTGTTCTCGCTTCCAAAGTGTGCACTTCCCCACTCAGTTTTGTGTCATCAGCAAACGTCTTCAGGGTACGCTTGATACCATCATCCAGATCACTTATGAAGGTATTAATGTTGGGACCAATATTTATTCCTAGGGGACCCCACTTCTAGCAGGTTGCCAGTTTGAAAAGGAGCTATTTACCAGCACCCTCTGGGTGCAGCCTGTCAGCCAGTTCCCCACCCACTTCAGGGACCACTTGTCTATACTGTAATGTAATCAGTTTCTCTAGAAGTCTGTGGGAAACTATCAAAAGCTTTGGAAAAATGCAGGTAGTAACCAAGGCCCACCACTTCCCCCTCCACCATCAACTGAGCAGGTTACTTTGTCACATAAGGTGATCAGGTTGGTTAAGCATGATTCTGTGCTGGCTTTTCCCAATCACCTGCTTCATTTAAGTTGTGTTGGCCCCCAGGAGGATTTGTGTCATCACTGTCCTAGAGACTAAAGTAAGATCTGGGCTTACTAGTCTTCTGGGATGTCCTTGATCGCCTTGAATTCTCAAAGGTTGTGAAGAGTTGCCTCATAATATCATAAGCCAGCTCTCTTTACACCGTTCAGGTGGATAATATTGAGGCCTGTCAATTAGTAAATGCCAGGCTCCTTTGTTCATATACCAACTCTTCCTTCATTGATTTTTTTTCTCCAATGAAACTCCTTGTTGAAGTCACCAAAGTCCAACAGCTGCAGAAACTCTACATTGACACAAATGTGTTATGCCACTGATGAGGTTGGAATTACTTCATGGGTTTCTTAATGGAAATCACTACAGTAAAGAAGAATTTTTCTGTTTAGTTAGTTCATTTAACCAAGGGAGATCACAGGACAAATACTTCTATGCTTCCTGGCAAGAACTTGTATAAGTGAGTTAACATTTTAGACACCTGGCCAAAGAATTTGGCAACTCAAAGCATAAAATGCCAAAAAACCCCAAACAATAAAAAAATAACTCTGGAAAGCTTCTTCATTATGACTTTGGATAGACTTAGACATGAAAACATCAGTTGTGGAACATAAAGGTTATAATAGTGGAAAGGCTGGACTGTTGTCAACAAAGTATCAGCAGACAAATCCCTGTGAAGCATTGTATCCTGAAAAACCAAGCTTGTCTTTGTATGAATAACCAGAGGTGCTCTGGTTCTCTTCCTAAACTTGATGTAACAAGTAATCTTTGTTTCTTCATTGATGTATGCAGACGGGTTCCAGTGAAATATGAATTAAGCAGAATATCTTTGACTAATATTGGCATACCTAAGAGTCACAATTAGCAATGTTTTGGATAATTAGCTTCTACCATGCAAGAGAATTCTGTGATTGCATTTGGAAGAGTGCTAGCTAGTAGAGTCCTCCATCAAATACTTTGTTGTCCCTTGGGAAATCATGAAAGTGTTTTAAAGGGGATTTTATTAACATGCTCCAGTTCAGAAATGATTTAGATATTATTTTTCCCACTCTGGGTGGTACATCACTTATGGTCTGTCATCAAATAATTTGGGTTTGATTGCAGAAACACTTGTTGGAATCATAATTCAGTCAGTGGACTAGTTATGGCTGTGAATAAATTGCAGGATCCACATGTAGCTTTATGAATTCTTTAATACTGATCCATATTGTTATTTGTCTATGGTTTTTCACAGTAAGTCTCTAATCAATAATGCCTATGTTTGCACTGGAATGCATACAAAGTTCAGAGTTCTTATATAAAATGCATATTATCGTATAGAAAACCAATGAAATTGTCTTCATTTATATAATAATGGTAGGAACAGTTTTCACTCCCTGATATATTTATTCTCTCCCAGCACTGGTCATGTAGGAGAATGCTTATTACAGACAAGGAGCTGAGGAAATGAGACATCAAAGCTCAGATTGTCTTTTAAAAATTTCTCTTCCATTCATCTCAATTACCTAAATTTTATGTATCTGTGTACAGATAGCCTCTGACTGAAAAGGGAGTTGTATGAAGTTCTCCTTTGTCCAAAAGGTATGCTTTACTTGAATGGTTATTTGGTGCAAAAATCTTATTTCTGTAATACTTAAAGGCTCATTTCCTAAATAAAATAACCTCTTCTGTTGATGGCTAGCACTTCTGAACTTGCACATATATGAATGTAAAATTTTAGAAATCTTAAGGGAAAACTACTTTGTGACTTTATACATAGAACCTGCTGCTGCTCTTCCCTAAAATACTTACTTAAAAAAAGCTTTCACAATAATGTACAGGAATATAGATATATAATCCTTATGATAATGACATGTAAGGATCTTTCTTAGTACAATTAGGGAACACAGATGAAGATTCAGAGTCTCTTCTCAGTCATTAATTTCTCATACCTAAGCCAGTAATAAGAGTGCTCTGAACAGATGGCACCAATCTATATAGTACTGGAAAAAACCCTGACATTTGACTTACACAGTAGGCAAATTCTGTGCTTCTGTGTTCACAAACAGTAGGTACAACATTGTCATTTTGATCCTGACTGAGAAGCATGGGTAGCAAGTGTACTATCTAGCAAGTCTGGACAGGTGTTATTTTACAAATCCAAAAGAGTTTAACACCCTTTTAATAGCTTTGAATTATATATTCTCTTCTGTGACAGCCATTTTATTTAGAAGTGAAAAGTAATAGTCTTCTTCCAGTACTAACCATATTAGCTCAATGAATTTTGTCAAACTGAAATTGTTTGTTTGGCTCCTTTTGCCATCCTGGTTCTCCAACAAGGGATGGAGAAGGCAATAAAACCAGTAACTATCTAATTAAATAGTCCACTAAGGACAAAGAAGACTCTTTTAATCTTCTGGTGAAGATCATGCATATCATTTTACACATAAAGCATGGTGTTTGGCTTTAGAGTGGAAAGCTTGCTGCTTCTTTGGCACCTAGTGTTGTCAGCTCTTTATATGTGCCTCACAGATTACTGGGATGAAAATGCTCAGTTGTAAACCAGCCATGATATGAAGCAACAATTGAAGATGAATAGTCAGTCCAGCTGATTTTTTTTTTTTTAATTGCAGTTCAGGTAATTAGTTTTTTCTTTACTGGCCAATGCACTAGAAATGATAAACCTGAATTTATACAAAGTGCATTTTGTTGCAGGAGTGGAAAAATACCTGACAGATGATAGTGCCACTGCAGTGGTCTCAGCCTGCATTTCAAGGAATGGGTTCTTGGTGTCAATACCTGTAAAGCTGTGTATAGGGAGAAAGCTCAGCCAAGGTGTTCATGTTCCTCAAAGATTTCCCAGGTATCAATTTGAGCCCATGAGCTAGTAATTAAAGTTAAGAAGGTTTCTCTTCTGCATTGCAGAATATTATTTTGTGGGAAATGTTGCAAGACAATTTTCTAACTCTTGTGTTAACAATGCCCATTGAAAAGAACAAGTAGAAATTAATTAATACAGTATACAAAAGGAATCTTCACTTAGCTGTGTAGAAAAGTCAAAACCATGCTGTATAATCTTAGATTTCATGGTTTGTGGTAGCAGCCGAGCTTTGGTTTTTCCTTCTCTTGAACTCTGCTGACTATGTTTCTGTGCATGATGAGTTAATTACCTATTTCAACTGTTTCTACTTCTACACAGTGCAAAATTCAGTTATGATAAATATCTAGACAATAAATTCTTATACTAATGTCTAATTATGACTGTCATCCACTAATGATGTCTCTGAAATACTATATTGGTAATTAACACTGGAAATTAAGCAGCAGTCTCAGTGGGAGACTGAGGAGTGAATTTTATTTCTGTAGTGTTAATAAATGACAGTGGTGGTACTAGTACTGGTAATTGGGTGAGAAATTACTGGAATGGGAGGGTAAAGATAGCAAAGGGAATGGCAACATGGAAATAATAATCCAGCTAGAAGAGATTATCAAAAGATTAATGGATTGCAGTAGTGAAAACTGAGCCTGGTTTTGTGGAATGTCTGGGGATTCAGTAATTCAATTAGCAGTCACACAGTAATTAAAACTTTGGGAAAACTGTAAAGCTCTACTATCCAATATGTCCAGCTGGGTAATGAGGCAACTGAAATCCTGGCACATAAGACACACAGGGAGCGTTGCTGTCATATGCAAGTAATGGTTTTCACAAGTGAAGTCCTGAAGCCCTTTACAAGAGTAAGCACAAGAGGAATGTCTTTCTGCTGTGTAATGAGCATTTGGAAAATTTATCTGGTGAAATGCATGTATGAAAACTGAAAGAACACCCAATCCCCCCACACCCCCTTATTTCTGTGTGGACCTGTTCTTACTATAACTTTAGTTTTTTAAACCATCTAACTCTTTCTCAAATGTGCTATATGTAACCTATAAAGAATTATATGTTAAAGCTGGAGAAACTAATTAGCTACCTAGCAAAACCCTGGCAAACTGAAGTTGTGTGGTGCTCATTAGACTGCTGTGTAGAGGGAACCATTCAATGTCAACAGCACAAAGGTATGGTTGAAGTTATATTGTATTAAGCTGCCATTTCAATACCTAAGATTCAGTACTCAAAGTTTATCAACACAGATGTAACACAGACTTGCCATTTTGATTTGGAGTTGAAATCTGGTTTTCTGCCTTTTGCATAGATAGAATAATTCCTAGTGTTTTTATTCTATTCTAAGCCTGTTTCTACTTTTCTTCAGCTAAACAGTGGTGTGCCTTGTGTGATAAGCATTTTTAATATTTTGCTTAATATCTCCTACTAAACTTTTTCCTTGTTATATACATAGTAATGTGAAACTTTCATGAACTGATCAATGAACAGATAAGTTATTGGGATTAAACAGATTGGTTTATTGGGAAAAAAAAAAATTATAATTTCTAGAAATATGACCTGTTCTTGCAGAAGAGAATTGAATGTAATAACACCCATTTTTCAGCCCTTCTGTATCATTCTGGAATGTCAAAGATAACAGGTCAGCAATAAGTCATTATTATTACTGTAATTTAATGCTGACAATTTGAGGTAGGAAGATAGGTGCTTTGGAAGAATTGAGAGAAATGCCAAAATTTCTCACACCTGAGTATTCTGTGGTAAGAATGTTGCCTGAGTTCTGAATTAAGGCTTAGCCTTGATCTAGTTCAAGAAGTGTTCAGACGATGCTCTCAGTGCCATGCTCTGGCTTGACTGGTCCTGTATGGAGCTGGGAGTTGGACTTTGATCCTTATGCATCCCTTCCACCTCAGGACATTCGATGATTCTAGTTGCAAATCGCTCTGTGTTTGCTTTAAAGCAGAAGAAACCCAAATCCCTAATAAACACAAGAGCATGGCACTGAGTGCTGTACATAAGCACACTGATTCCAACAAGCTGTTTCTCTCTGTCTTGCCTTTCTGTATCTATTTGTCCATTTTTCTGTCTTCAGGAAGAAAAAGCTTTAGCGCATATGTTCTCCTAGCATTAAAACTTGAGAGGATGTATTTGTAATTATTGCCCTTGAACTATTTTGAAGAAAGCAAGGGGAATATTCATGCTTTTTCCTAACTTTAACTTTTGTGGTTGTTTGGTTAGATCCACTTTTTTTTTAATTTTGGGAAAGCTTAAATAACTTTTTCCTTTGTTTCTACTGTCTCAAGAAAGGTTAAATTTCCTTTTCTTCTTATGGTGGTTGACACTGTGGACATAAATTATTTCCTCTGAGGCACCTAGAGTGACATTATGTCTATGAGAAATTTCATGTGTGTCTATCAAGGTGCTTTTCTTTTTTGAAGGCTGAAGGGAGGGATGAAAGCTTGGGCATATACGTAAAATAGCAAAGTTGTATTGTGCACTAAGAAAAACTATTCTATCTGAAGGTGTAACAGGGTGCTTGAATACAACTTTTTCTGAAGAGAGGGGAAAAAAAGATGAAAATTATTATTGCTAAGTGAAGTATGGCACATAAATGGATATTTTTGTGATGAATATAGTATTTATTTAAACAACTGTATGATCCTTGTGATTATGAATAAATCTTCAAAATGAGTCACTGATGTAACATGCTGTCTCGACCTGTAAACTATTGAATAATAGCTCCATGATAGCATCAGTGACGTGTCAGACTTTAGTATCAGTATGACTGTTTAATTGCTACTAACATACAGGAAAGTAGTGTATTATCATATTCCAGATTAACAAAGTACCTAATGAGCGTTTTCCTGCACTGCTCCAGATGAAGCCAAGGGCAATACCATTTCTTATTTTCACCTTTCACGATGAAAGAGCTCAAGCTTAAATGTTTAAGTGAAATTTATGAATACAACTCTTTTTGAGAACTCATAACATACACAATTGTAAATAATTTTATTTGCAATTTATGTGATTATATTTGGGGTCATCCTCTCTTTAGTGGCCCTTGTGAAGGGTTAGACCTTTTGTTTGTTACCTGGTCCATGAAAAGCAGGTGCTGGAACACAAAAGCTGATGATTCTTTTATTTGTAGTCGAATCCCTTAGAAGCCGAGAGGTTTGTCATTAGTACTGGAATTCGAATGCCTGTTTAAGACACAAGTTTTTGTCTTAAGGACTACTTACTGGTATATGTCAAACCCAATCCTCCAAAATTCACTAGAGGCATTGTTTATTCTAGCATTCTCATCAGTTGAGGAAAGACCTTGGGCTAATGAAAACTACAGTGATTTAGTTGAAGTCAACAGCAGCACCAACTTTTACCTTGGATACCAGCTACAGACTTAATAATTGTTAATAGTTATGTTATATGGTTTATCATTGCTGTCTAATAGGGCAACAGGAGAAATCCTAATATTATAGGCTTCCCAGGAACAATAAATTTAATCTGTGAAAGTAATTCATTTAATGGCCTCTGTAATAAAAGGAAAGGTTAGTAGATAAACTATCTTTGTAACTAGAAGTTTTAATTAGTGCCTGTCTGTGGATCCAAACAGAAAGCAGGTGGACTGCACACTTCTTAAATTAATATAAAGTCCACTCACATCTCAATGGCATTGAGTAGGATTTTATTCAAAGGTAGCTTAATAGAAAAACTCCTCCAAAATTAAAGTTCAGCCTGTATGCTGAATGACAACACACAACCTGAAAGCCCCTGATGACAGTTAATCTCAAAATAATTCTAAATTTGCTGTATCTAAAAAAAAAAAAAAGGTATATCGACTTTTCAAAGACTACTGATATAACTGAAAGGAAAAAACAGTCTTTACAAAGTAAAGGCAGAGAGAAAGACAGAGTAGTTCAAAGGTCACTCATCTCAGTTCCTTCCAAATATGACTTTTCAGGAATAAAAGAAATCCATGTCTGATAAATATCCCCTTCACATCACTCTTACAATCATAAAAAAATTATATTATGGATAGTTTCCACACCGATTAGACCTGCTTCTGAGCTGTTTCTTGCTACAGGGACTCTGGAATGAAGTCCTTTTTTTAGTGTCCTGGTTCTGGCCAGGCCAGGGTTGACCTGTTGACCTCCCTAATCAGCCAACACAGGTGAGCTGAGTCAGCCCAGGTGAGCTGAGTTAACCAGAGCTGTTTTCCACACCACCTGACACCACTTGCCCATAAAGGCAGCTGGTTGGGGAAGGGTAGGGGCTGGTTTTTTGCATCCAGGACTGTTGGAGTGTGGCTGGGATGATGGGTCGGTCGGTTCTTACCATTGGGCAGTCGTCTGTAATCGCCGGGTCAATAAGGTACTCTGTGTTAGCACTGGGTGTTCGTGTAACTAGCCATTATTGTTCTGTTTTCACTTTGATATTTGGCAGTAAACTGGCCTTATCCCAACTCACGGTGGCTCTGCCTTTGTCTCCTCTGGGAGTGAGCGAGCAGCTTGATATGCATTCAGCCTCTAGCTAGGGCCAAACCACCACATTTAGGTGTATATTTGGGTAAAGGGATAGGGATGGAGGAGTGGAACATGAAACAGGTTTTATTTGCATGCTGGATGATCAAGGAGAGAATGTTAGAATCCTACCTCTGATAGTAATATCAAGCTTAATGTAGACTAGTGGACTCTGCAATATTACATATCTGGCAAGTGGGGGGTGGTGGTGATGTAAAATATACAGACAGTACAAAGTATAATGTTTATCTAACTGTGATTCTGTTGCTATTAACAGGATTTTTAATGGATCCTAGAAAGCCACTGTTCAGATAGCTATATGTTCTCTATTGACTACTTACTTGCCTGCATTCCTTCTTTTTTTTTTCTTTTCTCTTCCCCTTATAGTGATATGTGTGTGATCCAGCCTTTTATCCCTATATTCCCTTTAAATTTTTGTTTTCAGTTTACTTCACCAGCCCAGAGTAAAACATAACTTAACCATTGAAATTTACACTTGTAATACAGTAACTTCTCAGCAAGTGTTTTCTCATGAAACTCATCAAGGAGTTCTGCATAAGAAATTGTTGTAAGTTTACTTTTTATTCTCAGCATTTTTCCTGTGGGCTCTGCATCTATAAATAGGAATTGATTAAGGGTCAGAACCAGTCTTGACAAATTCAAATGAAAAATTCAATCCAAATATAGTAATTTACCTTGTGAAATGAATTACAACTGTTTTCTGGTCTTTTTCCTTTGAATCTGAAAGTAGAATTCATTTCTAGTTCATACTAATTTGGGAGATCTGAAAGTGGTTTTTTGTCTTTAAGGATATAAAAATGATCTTGAGTGAAAGAGGATTTACATTTTTCAAGTATGTTGCTGTTTCTGTCCACTCAAGCCTAAAACATGGGTAAAAGCTTTAACCAGGCAATCTGGCTACTTCAGAAGCAAACAGATCTGTAAGATTTAAAACTTAATGGAGTTAAGTCTTAATAGTCTTAATAAGCTAATACATTATTCATATTCTAGTGTAAACCCCTCCCCCAAATAACACCACGATTCCCCACCCTGCAAGCAAACAAAAATAATCCCCAAGCTAAAGAATTATTGTTGACTTCAAAACTTGAATTTCATTTGCTGTCCTCTATAAATTAATATTTAGGTAATTTCTGGTACTCATGACAAGTTTTTTGTGAATTTGTCATGAAAAAATGAGTCAATGTAGACCATAGTTTTTTGTTCATTACTTAGTATTGATGACATGACAGTCATGCAACAGAAATAATCCTGAGGATGGTTATTTAAAACCTTTACTGCCACAGTGAGTAAAAAGCATCTTTAGCAGGTGGAAAGAGCTAATTTTATTTGGAGATGTCTCAGGGCATAAAACAGAGTACCTTTAGAAGAACTCGTCACATCTTATATCTGTATACTATATAAACATTAAGAATGACCATACAGGGATAATGACCACTTCAGAAATAAGTGTCATTACATAAGCTAATAACTGGAATGGTTTCAGTCTAAACAACTGCAGAAATTCTGAGACTTTATGTCAATGCATGTCAGGAATAGTTTCCAATTGGTGCATAAGCTAGTAAAAGACAAATGTACTACCAAATATTTCATTTAATGTCATAGATAGCTTAAGTCTCTTTTCTAATTAGGTCTATGATACTGTTTCTAAAAAAAAAAAACCAAATGATTTTCTCCCTTGGAGTCAAATTGACCTATGCTGCAATGGTGACCAGGCCTCCTGCTTAAAGTGTGTTCCAGAGATTTTTGAGTATGGGGGTGCTGAAGTGTAAGAAGAGATTGTTTTGTTAACTGGGAAAATTCCCTCTATACAGCCTGACTTTTAATATGCATAGTCTTTAAAGGCTACAACTCTATACTTCAAAAAGCCCATAAAGCATGCATTTAAAAGAGTGCTTACATTATTGGGAAGAATACTTCACTCGCTGCAGGAAACACCACATGAAATTCCATGGGGTTTGCAGTTCAATAAGCAGGTTTAGAAATTCATGAGAATCCTCTCTCCTTAGAAGAGAAGTTCTGAAAATAGACAGTCAGGACAATGGAATATACAAGTAACATATATAACTCCAGAATGTTGCAGACAGATTAAGACTCACAGAAGCTTAATACTTTTTCACCCTGCAGCTAGAAGCAGCTCTGCAGAATTTACATTAAAACAGTGTGGTAGGTGAGAGGGGAAATAAAACTGCTATTTTCCTTAGCGTTTTTTCAGGGAGCAAGAGCTGGAGTATGAGGTTGAATTTCCATAGCTAAAACATATTTTGTGAGGCTGTGCACTTGTGTGATCTGCTTTGTTATGTTGTTTTAACCTCTTTTCTGGATATGATTTTATTACACAAAAAATTTAACTTTTTACACTACAGCAGTAACACCAGCCTGATGTGCCCAACGTGTGGATAGAAGTATCACATAAAAGGGAATGTTGTAAATATAAAAAAAATGCAGTAGAAATTTGATATTCTTGATTTTAGTGCTGCTCCCATGACTCTAATCTCTTAGTATTTTTAGAGTGACATTGCAAATCTAACATTATGTGAAAACTGCTTGCTTATTATGTATATGTAGAGATTTTTCTTCAGAAAAGTCAGTTAATCAGTATTTGAATATTTGTAGAAAGAAGGGTGGGGACCTTTAAAAAATATGAATGAAATAAATATCCGACTCATACCTGATCCTTAAATTCATGTTGTTTGTTCTCTGAATACTCTAAATTTGGTCTTCTGGCATTTTCCTTTCAGAGGGAAATAGAGATGAGACCATTTTTCATAACAGTGGAGGATGAAATGTATGTTTCAGATATGAAATATGTAGAGTGGCTTTATAGAGGGAGTGAAGGTTTTAGAATGCACCATACCATGCTATTACGCACTCACCAGTATCCATCCTGAGTTATTGCTTTTCTTATGCCACCTTCCTTCCCTATTGCCCAGGTGTTTTTATTTTGCAGTTGAATACAAGAATTCTTTGCAATGTGAATAGATGAACTGCCAATCTGTGAATTTCATAGGTGTGACTTTTCAAATTTGGTGTTTATGAAAAAGATTGAGCAAGTAGGAAAGTAGGAATAGAGAACTTCATAAAGCTAAGAGGCAAGCTACAGATTTTGGATACTTTAATACTAACAGTTTTATAGTTTGATAAGGATTCTTTTGGAAGAGCTTTTGAATTCAAATATAGCAATTTAGCCTTTAGACACTAATTCATCAGAGCTAGAACTTATATTTTTTGAATAATAAAGACTCATCTTGACAATAGATGAATCATAAGGATTAAAGTTAAGCTTTTTAAATTATAAAATTTAAAATGATAGACTGGAGGTTACAACTGAATTGTTCATAGGCAACAGTGCTGAATGTTTTTCAGAGGCAATTTAGGCAGAAAAAATTATGGATGTTCAAACAAAGTAATTCAGATCTTATCAGAATTAATCAGAAAGAATACAGAATGATAGTATCTTAATTAAAATAACTCAGTTACCAATTGATCTAATTTTATGAATCTAAAAAACTCTCCTGAGAAGGACAGGAGCTCACATTCCAGAAGACAGTAGTTTTCTATATTTAGCAATGACATGTTTCAGTCAAGGTTTCCTTGCCTTTTTTTCATGCTGCCATAACACTGCATTTACATAGAACTGACTTTCAGGGAGAAAAGTGAGCTAATATTGATTGTAGACAATAATATAATTTTTCTGAGGAGTAGTGAAATAAAATCCTTTTAATCTTTTAATCTCTTTCATTAGAATCAATGGAATAGGAATAAACCCAGTCTGATTTCACTTTAATCTCTTTGTGGTCAAAATTATGGCCGGTACAAGGACAAGTCTTGATTGTACAAGTTGGTATACACCAGAAAACGGAAGGAGTCGGTCCTTGCACTTAATGTGAGATAACATTAAGACAAGATAGAATTCCCACAGGATTTCATGAAGTAGAGACCAGAAAAAGGTAATGTGACACTGGAGAACCAGTGTCATTTAATGACAGCCTCAAGCGTTTGATAGTTAAAAAAGAAAAGCAACACTAGCTTTGAAATGCAAACTTTTTAGATTGTTGCCAGGTAGACTGGCACTCTATGCTGGTTTGGCTGGGATACAGTTAGTTATCCTCATAGTAGCTTGTATATGCTTTGGTTCTGTGTCCAACCAGTATTGAGAACACAGGGATGTTTTAGTGCTTACACAGTGTTAAGGTGCTTTTCTGCTTCTTATGCCACCCCACCAGTGAGTAGGTTGGGGATGCACAAGAGGGGACGCAGCCAGGACAGCTGACGGCAACTGACCAAAGGGATATTCCATACCATATGATGTCATGCTCAGCATATAAAGGGAAGGAACGAAGGCAGGCAGGCACATGTTTGGAGTGATGGCATTTGTCTCCCCATGTAAAAATTAGATGTGATGGAGTCCAGCTTTCCTGGAGATGGCTGAACACCTGCCTGCTGACAGGAAGTAGTGAATGAATTTCTTATTTTGCTTTGCTTGCATGCATGGCTTGTCTTCACCTCAACCCACAGTTTTTCATACTTCTTTTCATACTTTTTCATATCCTTCCAGTTCTCTCCTGCATTCCACTCTGGGAGAGGGTGAACAACCAGCTCTGTAGTGCTTTGCTGCCTGCCAAGGTTAAACTACAACACACCCAACATCAAACTTCATTCTTGAGGGAAAATAATTTAATTTGAAACAAATACTCTATTTTCAATAACAGGTTGCAACATCTTACATAATCTAGTAGTATGAATGGATGTATATTGAATGTAGATTTTGGGAATAATGTGTGATGTACAAACAAAACCACAAACATGTTCTCGTCAAACTCAAGTAGCGTGTTCAGGGTTTTTCCAAGTCCTCTGTATTTCATTATCTCAATCATGATACATGCTAATATATCAGTAGATTATAATAGTTTACATTCTACCAGGATTTAATGTCTGATTACTCAATCAAATAGAAAATTCTTCAGGTAGTTGCATTCTCAAACAAGTATCAACATTAATATAACTCCTTATGTCTTACATCTGCATATAAAATTAAATATTTTAAGTAGTTTGATCACTTATTCTTAAAGACAGCACTTGCCACTCTTTGCTTATCCACTTTTGCACATGTGGATTCAGTCTTCTGATGCCTTCAGATGGAGAAACCCGAAAGTCACTCGGAGAATTTGTATAAAGATGCTGATGAAAAAGGCTAGTTTATTTCTTGCATCATGTACTCCATGAAATCTCAAGATGAAATATTCTGACTTTGAAATTTCAAAGAAATCACAGTCTTAGATATTTTAAAAATAAGCATAACCACTGACATCACCTATACGAGAAAATGCTAAATATAATCTTTAGAAGGTGATATAATCTAAAGGTTGCCTTATGAAACTGTATTTCTGTGTTTCCAAAAAGCTAAGTTGTATGAAAAGAAAACAACTTAAAGCAACCTGTTGTTTGTTAGTAACAATGTTTTACTGCTGGTGGATAGGCTGATACCAGTGTTCTCACAAATATGTGAGAGATAGATGATGTTAAACATAGTCATATTGATTGGGAATGAGGGGGAAGTTGGAGTGTCTTAATGTGGACAGAGGCGCTGAATTGGACGCATAAGTACTTATAGTTTGTGGCCATATGATAATTACTGATAATGTAGTGGAACAACAGGGGGTTTTGTTAAATATTAATAGTGTGTGTGAAAGAAGATTGTTGTCATATTGGTTTCGTTATATGTAAATGGCAATTTGTTGGAGATTTATCATAAATTAATGGAATGGTTTGGGTTGGAAGAAACCTCAAAGATCATCTAGTTGCACACCCTCCCACAGTGCCTTGCCACAGGCTGCCCAAAGCACCATCCAACCTGGCCTTGAATTCTGCTAGGGAGGGGGCAGCCACAGCTTCTCTGGGCAGCCTGTGCCAGTGCCTCACCACCCTCACAGGGAAGAATTTCTTCCTAATATCAAATCTTCCTAGTATGTAATATTTACAGCTAAAAATAAGAGGCTGGACTATGTTTGTTGTTACAGCAGAAATCTTGCAAACTTTAGACAGATACATTTACTTTGTGGCAAGCTTTCCCACTAGCAGAATCCTAAAAAACATGAGTTTATAAAGCTGCTTGTTTGTTATTTCTAAGGATGATGCAATGAAGTTTTTATAGCAATAAGATGTGATTGTTTTAGTTGAAGACAGTCTCTTGAAGTATGATTTTTGTAACAGCAAGCACTTAGAAGTTTTTTGAAGATGATCTAGCTATGGAGGTGGATGTATTTCCAACTGAACAAAGATGAACTTCCTTCCAGGGACTGCTTTTGAGGGAGGAAAGTAACTCTTGCAATAGAGTATTTTTAGATAGTATGCTATCTCAGATATGATAAAAATTTAGAAGTGTAAATGGAGTGAGGACCTAGAGAAAATCAGATGTTCGCTTTGGCAACTTTATTGTATCACTCAGCTAGCAAAAGATTTTGAGTGGACAAGAGCAGAAGGTCAATCCCAATATTAGTAATTTGTTGTTATTTGTTAATATATGTGTAAGAATACCATTGTGATATTCTACATTCCTCTAATGTAGGACTTGTCTATCCTAAACCTGCCTTAGTTACTCTGTCACCAGTTCAGACTTTCACTGTGGATGAATGAACACTGAGGCAATTTAAAAGCTCATATACATCTGTAGCTGTCACAGCTATGACATTCCAAATAAACATTTTTTTAATACTTCCGTTCCACCTTCAGTTTTCACTAAAATCAATCAGCACTGAGAATGCTCTGCACCTTATGGAGATGCTGTGAGAGCAGCAAGCGTGTTGTCAGGAAACTTCCTGCATGGTTACATGCATGACTCATTTCATTTCTGCTGTTCTCAGATACTAGGAATGAATTTTGTGAAATCTTAAAAGCTAGGGTGAAGACCTGAGGTATTGGTTAATGAAAAAGAATAATAATATTCTCTTTATGGTTCTATTTTGCATTTTTGGAATGAGGGATGCAGGGGGCTCGTAAAGGAGAAGGTGGGATTATCATGCTGCTTCCAGTTCTATTGTAGTCTGCAAGGTGATATGTCTGGAAGAAGAAGGGAGGAAGTGCAAGAAGAAGATATTTAATGACAGGCTCAAACTTTATAGTTAAACATCACCTGTCATTTGAGAGTAGGGCAAACATATTTCCAGTTTGGCACATCTGAAGAGTGACTTTACTAATAGTTGTTTGTCCCAGAGGGATAGATTCAGGTGGCTGAATAACTGTTTAGAACCGTGTGAGTTTGTTGTTTTCTACATCACAGAAATAAACTAAACTTTAAGCTACATTTTGGCTGCATGAGTACATTTGAACTGTCCCAGGTAAGGGCAGATTTAATTCTTTTGTATGGTTTCAAAGGGAAGATAGATCTCAGAAAAACATGTTTAAATTCTTTACACTGATTGCTCATCTTCTGTGATTCTGAGGATAACTCAGAGCTGGCTGTTCTTATTTTTTGTCATGCTCTGAGATGGGAAGCTGTACAAATTTAGAGAACCTAGTTCCTACTGCAGTCAGTTGGATGGTCTCCTTTTAGGTGTGACACAATGAGTAGGGGTAAAAAACAGTATGAATGTGTGAAAGGCAAAGCTAGGTTATTTTAGTAATTTTAATAATAATAGAATAAATGGAACAGGTATGACGTTTTTCTTATTTCTAAGTTCAAAATGCCTTGCATTGCACACTCCTTTACCAAACATCTTTGAATGGGAGGCAGTATATAGGTGTTCTGTTACAGAATTTTCCTGTGAAGTCAGTGCTATCAGGCAGACAGCATTATCTCACTGCTTTTCCCTTTGGTCTAGCCTTTACCTACTTCTGTCAGTTCACTCAGGTTTGGAAATGCAGTTGTTTTCTCAGCCATTCTCTATGTAGGGAAAAAAGGCCTCTGGAGAGTTCCTTCTCTCTCTGAGGTTGATCTGGTAACAGTGTCCTGATAGTGTGTACTGAATGAATGCCATGACTGAGGCTTCTTTGGAGGTTTTTTTTAAAAATCAGATCACAGTCTTATGACAGGAGTGACATTAAAGAATTGGCTAATATATTCATTCATTATTTTCTGAAAGGAATTTGCTTTCGCCAGTATTGCAACATCTGACTTTTCTGTAACTAACACCCATTGTAACTCATCATAAACTTGTTACATGTGCCCAAAATCAGATGAAGTTACAGCAAAATATTCTGTACTTATCAAAATTACATGAAAATTGTCTGTAAATAATTTGTTTTGGTATTTTAATATTAAAAAGTAAGTAGAGACCAACACAATGTAACAAAGTGTTTCAAGTTAGAAGAATTACATTTTGGGGTATAGAATTGATCCCTGACTTCTCAAAACTAGGACATAACACTTAGGCAGAGGACCAGGAAGCTTATTACTTGCTATGCACTACAAAGAGTTTTCAGTGTACTCTTTTTAACTCATTTTTCAGGCAAAGATTAATGGATTATGTGCCTGAATCCTTGGCATTTTTCTAATCTGAAATATTTTAAAAGTACTATGTCTGTGGGCATTCTAAAATTTTCTTTTTCTTTAATAGCTATCTTAAATATCCTTTTCATTGCAACTTCTGCACAACTATACTTCTCTGTAGAAATAGAAACCCTTTCTGGCTTTCCACAATAAACTTGACTGTGAGACTACACAGATATTTATAATGCCCTCTGACTAAACTGTGTTAAACAACGTCACCCCAAACAAGATCATGTAAAACTACAGTAAGATACCCATACTCAGTACAAGAGTTACCATAATTGGATGCAACCTTACACAGAATTGTTAAAGGCTTTTCAGTATTCCTTTTCAGGGGTATTATAAGACAATTCTGCCTGAAAGTGCCTGGATTTATTACCAACCTATCTGTGAGCTAAACTCCACTAATTTTTAGTTGCGTAACTTATGCAAAGGTCAGATGATAGATAATTTTGTGGAGACAGAAGAAATTTAAAGCAATAGTGGTCACTGCTTTCAAGAAGTAGACTGACATTCAGCAGGCATTGTTTGTGTGTACATTAGCAAAAGATCTGTAGAGGCACATTACTGGTTCTGAGAACCTGACTTTCATGCTTTATTTTTAAGAGCTGAGGGGTTACTTGGGCGTAGGTATACTCTGTCCTGTTGATGGAATGTCTGCTGGTCTTTGGAGTGTGTCTTTTGGTTAATCGTCTCTAGAAGGCAATACTAAGACCATTTGGAGATGTGATCCGAAGTGCTGGCTGGTAGGTGTGGAATAACTAAATATTTGTTTCAAAAACATATTTCTAATTAAAATAAAAGTACCTATGTAGCATGCACCTATACATCAATTCAAGCATGCATGCTTAATAGCTTGCTACCGTAGTGTAGTGTTCTGGGTATTGTGCTGTTAGAGCAACAGGAATCTTCGGTTCCGGGACGGGAATAATTACTATTTCTAACATCAAGTCTGACTTAATGACCTTCAATTAAAGTATCAGATCTTGGTTGTCTCTGGTGGAAAAGAAAGAAGGTACATCAAACAGAAGGAAAATATAAATTTATAATTCAAACAAGAAATGAATGAGAGGGACCTTTATGAGTAGACTGGTTTTACTGGAGCTTTATTGGGATGAATAAAGTAGAATTCATTAGGTTTTTTCTTTCAGAAAACTGCTAGGATGTATTATACAATGGAATGCTTTTTATTGTCACATACGAAATGTATTACAGGGATCACCCATGAAGTGCTCTAGAAATTTTTTTATTGTGGGAGAATCTATTTTACAGGATGGTAATTAGATGCACAGAGGCAGTTAGATACTAGATGCATCATCTGTCACATGTACTGGTTTGGCTGGGATAGAGTTAATTCTCTTCATAGTAGCTAATAGGGGACTGTGTTTTGGATTTCTGCTGTGCCCAACCAGTGTCGATAACACAGGGATGGTTTAGTTACAGTCAAGGCCTTTTCTGCTTCTCACACAACCCCACCAGTGAGTAGGTTGGGGGTTCACAAAAAGTGCACAAGAGGGGACACAGACAAGACAGCTGACCCAAACTGACCAAAGGGATGTTCCATACAGTATGATGTCATGCTCAGCACATAAAGCTGAGGGACGGGAGGAAGGCGAGGGCACAAATGTTTGTCGTGATGGCATTTGTCTCCCCACATAAAAATTACATGTGGTGGAGTCCAACTGTCCTGGAGATGGCTGAACACCTGCCTGCTGATAGGAAGTAGTGAATGTTTCTTATTTTGCTTTTCTTGCATGTGTGGCTCTTGCTTTACCTATTAAACTGCCTTTACCTCACCCCACAGTTTTTCATTTTACTTTTTTTTATTCTCTCCCGCATCCTGCCATGGGGGGAGTGAGTGAGCAGCTATGTGGTGGTTAGCTGCCAGGTTAGGCTTAAATCATGACATACATGGCAGGGTTTTTTCTCATGATAACTTGTTAATGTGTCTAAATACTTGAATTAGCCTAGCAGGGTATAATTTATATATTTTAAAGTTGTATTACTAAATATTATATGAATGTTAATGACGGGCTAAAAAAAGTGTTTTTAAAATGTTTTCCTGGAATTAACTTTAACTTCAAAGTGTTTGAGCTCTGAGAAAAACAGTCACTTAAAACAAGAAGTGAAACAACAAACTCATGAAAGTAATTCTGATCAGAAAGTCCATTCAATGACATCCTTCTAAAAGTTTATCTTAAATATGCTATGCCCAGTTTAAAAAAAACCCAACACATAATATAAATGGAAGTGTCAAGTTCTATGTTATGATAAAAACTAATGCTGAGGCAAACACAGACATGAAGAGAAACAGCAGTTGGTGTGCTATCATACTTTATTTTTTTAAATGTAGCAGTGGTGTGCTATGTGATTTTCCTTTGTTTATTAGACCTTTTCTGCTGTAGGACAATATATATTTCATAATTTATCAAGCCCCTTAGGAACTAGATTTGTACTGGTTGTGCTTCTGCCTTACTGTTTGTTTTCATGCTAGTCCTTATCTCCATCTCAGTATTTTCAATATTTCAGACAGGTTATTTTTTGATTTTCAATCATTGTGTGTATTTATTCCCTTCTCCATCAGCTGCTTATCTTCTTTAGTAAGACAGAAACAGGATTAATCAGCTTTTTCATGGCAGAGTGTGCTTAGCTGTTTTGTTTAAATATATATCTCAACAATTATGTTTCTGAAGCTTAAAAGGTGGGACAAAATAGACTTTGTTATCCATTTGCATAACAGTTTTGCAGACTTTTTGACAGAGGTGACTATAATGCATTTGCCTGCTACATGATGCCAAATACTTTAAATGTGACACTGGAAAAATCAGAGGTGGAAACAGAAATGTTTTAAGCCTCTAATTCAGTAATAGTGTGTGCATGTGTGTGTGACACCTGTGAATGATGACCTGCTAATATAGCCAAATATATCTGCCAGAACATCCAAAACTGTCAAATATAACCATCTGTTCCATTTCTCTCTAAATAAATGCTGGATGTCTGCACTACATTCCGAACATGCCAGCAGCTAACCCAGTATTTTGCAGCAAGGCTGAGGCAGATGGCAAAAGCAGGGTCTTGCACTGATGGGTGGTGGTAGAGAATGCTCAGAGAAAAGGCTGTGGGTCACAGCTGATGGAAGCTAGTTTCTAGTTCTGCTCCAGTCACTGAAACAGAAAGAGGAAGGATAGACATAGTAGGACTTCCCATAACTTTTTAACTGACTCTATTTCCAATAAAAATATTAAAATATTAAAATATTGTTCAGAGCACAAAGGCTAAAATCACTTTTACTCTATGGCAGTGGAGCCTTTCTAAATTTGGAAGCTGATTGGTCACATACACCAGAAAAGGCTCTGACCAAAGGAAATTCTCTATTCTAAAATGCTCTTCATATGAATATGTGTGGAAGCTGAAGTCATGTTAGGGCTGATGAGAGTTAACTCACAAGGAGCCCTCGCCAGGGATCCCTTCCCAGTGTTGGAGGCTGGTTCAGCGTTCTATTGCTTGCCACAGTGGCTCCAGAGGAGAAACTGCTGTATTAAACTTAATTTCAATTATGGCAGTGGTTTGATATTTAACCACCTTTGTTGATGTACAAAGTGGAAAAAATGACTTATAGGTATAATAGGTGTGTATATATAGGGGTTGGACCTGATGATCTCTTGAGATCTCTTCCAAGTCCTATGATTCAATGAAACTGTCTTCCTGTGACAGTGTCCCATATTTCTTACTAGTTTTTCATTGATCTTTAAAATGATGGGAGTCCTTCCAATCAGAGCTGATGAAATTTCTAATTATGGAAAGGTAAGTCACTGGAAGACTTTCAGAGTATAGCTTTTTGCCAGTTTTGATATTCCAGACAGAAAAAAATTAAGGGAGTAGATTAGTAATTTTATAATATTTAACTATAAAAGATCAGACAAGTCCACAGATTAAAATGTGAAATTACTTCAGTGCACAGAAAGCAGAATTTAAAACTAACTAAACTGGGATGTTAGTTTAAGTGATATTATACAACCTGTTCTTTTTGTGTCAGGTGACATCTATATAGTTTTAATTTGAGCCTTTGAAGTGTGGAGTGCTTATGAGGAAATGGTCAACATCAGATGAAGTAGTAGACTAGTTAAAAGATGAAAGCCCTGATTGGGTAAAAAACCCTGCTAAACCATGTGCAACACCAAGGCAAGCTGCTTATGTTTCTAGATCAGTTATTCAGCTTAAAAGAATAGGAAAATTGAAAAAGCCCAAATAAAGTATCAAGGAGAGTGCTGCTGTTGTACTGCTACAGATGCTTATATATTGTCAAACTCTGGTTTCTAGCTCTCTCAAGTTCCAAAGAGTATTAAAACCATACATCAGGTCAATTTCTCAGTGCTTCTGAAATGGAGGAAATTAACTATTTGGATTTATGTAACAAATCCAGGATTATATTACAGGCTATATATCATAGAAATATAATGTAGTTGCCCTAGGTATTTGTAACTAAAACAACTACATGTAATAATATTAGTAAAGCATCTTTATGAAAAATCTTCTAGTAAGCAGATGGAAACTTTTTTTTTTAGAGTTTTTGACACACATAGCTCAGTGGGAAAGCCTCCTGTGACGATGATTCTTACACACTTAATAGAACACATATACAAGCACTCAAGGTTGATTATGTTGAAACAAAAAGCCAGGGGAAGTTTTTGGTCTGCTTTTACTCCTGCAAAAGCAACATTGTTTTACTTTGGGGTCTATTTTAATAATCGCTACTCTAATTGGAAAACAAATGTCTGATATATTGCCTGAATGTTCTTAAATTGCATCAGGTACCATGGACTTCACTCTCCCTTAACAGATTGTATTTTCTAGTAGCCTAAGAAAGCAAGAAGTATTAGGCAAGAAGTAGTCGTAACCTTGATTTTAGAAAATCTGCACATTTTTTAATACAGAAAGTATCCATAGTTAAGTATCTACAACGCTTTTATGAAAGAATCCCAAGAAACTGTTTCTTCAAAATCTATGTGTAAGTTACAAATTTAAATGATTTAGCTATTTTAATAGTTCAGTATTTTCCTTTCTAAGGACAAGGAAAGGCTATACTCCAAGATGGCCTTATCTATATATTACTATAATAGAATTGAGCTCAAACAATGTGTCTTTCAAGTGTCTGGAAAGAATGTAAACTTGTTCTGATTATTTAAATTATTTTGCTTTAAAGAACTCATTGCAAAAGCTGTTTTCTATCTGACATTTTGTTACTCTTCCAAACTGGATGATGGGAGACTGGCAAATATATTGATCATATATACTAGATTTTTTTATTTTGATATCTTTAACCTTCCTTTGATCTACTGATGAGAAGAGAGAAAGTGAACAACATATTAAAAGCATCACTCACAGGAGGAATTTTTAATATTGCAGCACACCGACAGGAAATGATTTCACTAATCATATATACTACTATGGAACATCTAACCCAAGGTGCATTTTCCCTTTCAGTTAATTATTTTTGCTGTAGTCAGTTATTCCATGTGAAATTTAGATTCACTGCCTGTAGCTTTTCTGTAGTCTCCAGGGAAGATGTTTGTGGGGTTTTTCTATTTGCAATTACCCTTTGCTCCCTGGCCTTGAAACACTTGATGTAGTAGATGGTGAAAATTCAAAATAATTTTGTTAGTGAACTTTCTGTATACACAGGTTTTTGACAATCCTCTAGCTTTTGTTCTGTGCAATGATGAGTCTAAAGGCAGGCTTTGGTTTTTCACTTTGTTTTGATTTAAATTTTTCAGGATTTACCTATTTTAACAGCCTGGTGGAGCTTCTCATTTCTTCTTCATTTAAAAGATAAAGCATCGCAACTAAACTGTTGGGATGTGTTTTAGTGCTTTGTTTTGTTTGTTTGTTTTTACTGTTTTACTGCTGTGCTTGGAGGACAACATATCCCAGAAAAAACTTCTATCAAGTTAATGTATTTGTTCCTTCTTTTAGGCTGTTACTTCTCTGTGAATTCTGGAACAAGTGCAAGAAAGAACTTACTGTTCTTTTAGTCAGTGAAAATTTATTTTCCCAGAAAACTAGCCTTAAAGTTAAGGAAATACTTTGTTTTTGTGGAGATGCTTTGTAATATTTTTTTTCCTATGCAGATTATGCAGTAGACTTCTAAAGGAATTTCTTTACTGTTTTTCTTAGAGTATTTTTCCAAATTAATGAACACCTGTCTTTGCTATTGATATGTGATTCATTCACAATAGTAGCATACCAATATCAATTCTTTGAGCATGCATTTGTCTGCAGTGTAGTTTCTTCAATCCAGTTATAAACTGTGTTTCTCTAGAGATTCTAGTCCAGAAACTAACCTGTGAAGCAGAGAAGAAAATTATAGGCAGAATGTGTTATGACATGGAACAGTCCAAGTAGTGTAGTTACTGAAGTTTTATGAAGAAACAAAAGCCTAAGACAAGGGCACAGGCCTAATTCAGTGCTCAAATGTATTAAATACATTTGTTCAAATAAACTTAGGAGTGTGACCACCCTCAAAACTGCTTTCTGAGGAAAAGTAAATGGGGTAGAAATTGAGAAGCCAAGGGGCATGTGAAAATGCTCTGTGTGTGTTTTAAATGATGCTATAATTTTTGAATTGTCCACCACTATTGTATCAGCACAGTGCTGATCAGGCCTGCAATGTCAGCCTCGTTCAGTGCCAGAAGGGAACAGCCATACATCTGCTTTATGTAGTTCATGGTGACAGAAGTGGGTTACCACATAAACTCAAGGCAGTGCAAAACCTAAATGCTTGCCAATGCAAATTTTATCTTTTATTGATGAGTGAGAAGTCAAAGAACTTTTGCCCTCTGTCTCCGAAGAGTTCTCAACAACTCTACCTGTCCCTGCCAACTCCTGCAGTTTCGAGGATGCAGGAGTTCTGAGACACCGCATCCTACAGTCCCACTGACCAGTGATGTCCATTCCCATCCCATTTCCCAATCTGTTTTACACATTTCTGCATTGCCAGCTCCTGAGCTGTAGTACTTGACCTTGATGTAATCATGTTTGTTCTCTAAACCTGGTGTTTTTTCACACTATGTTCTTGTATAAGCCCTGGGTGCTGGTGCCGTGTATAATAAGCTGGGTGCTGAACTGAGAGTTGATAGATATGTCTGGTAGCAAACCAGACAGGGCTTTTCATATGTAGGGTTACCTGTAGGGCTGGAAAACCAACAGGAAACTAAAAATTAGAAAAAAAAAAGCTTTAAAAAATAGTCCAAGCTTTGATTTCAAAAAACAAGAAGTTTGTCAATAATAAATGTGTAGCTAGTGAGTTAGAGAGTAATGACACAGCAGCAGTAGCTAGTCATTCAATGAATTAAGTGACTTGTCTGTATTCTTTTCTTCTTTTGAACCTGTTTTTACTTGTTAGGGTATAAAAGCCTGACAAACTAAACATGAAGAAAGTAACCTCAAGTAGGATGCCATATTTACAGAAGAGAGAAGAAATATGCAGAAGGGACAGTTTTAATAATTTAACTATGCAGGAAAATAGCAGAGTTAACTGACTGACTACAGCAAACACCAGATTTAGGCTTGAAAGGTTACATTTTCTGTCCCTTGTGTCTCAGATGTGCTTGTTACCTGGATAAAAGCCTGGAGGGAGGCAGTCCTTGGGATTTAATGGAAGCAAAAAGTAGATTATACACTCTGTAAATGAGGTAACTAAGGAGTGAAGCCAACAGGCAGACATTTGAACTAACAATAAGCTGAAGCTGTTAGAAAAATTGATCTTTAGAACTGTGATATGAAGGAGTTTATTCACATGTAAGGAGAAAAAAAAAAAGGAAAAGAAAAAATTTCCAAGATCGTGAGATGGTACTTGAAATCTAAATGTGATAAATTGATTTTACAAAAAAATCATTATTGCTACTTGGTATGTCTCAAATTATGCTACCCAACTTCTCTGTTATCTTTAGGTAATGCTATGTAGGTGTTTGTGATATGATCAGAATAGCAAATGGAAGTTTATAAAATCAAACTTCCAAAAATATGTTTTGCTTGGTTAGTAGAGAAAGTCAGTGGAGAAGGAATAATCTTTAAAAAATTTTTTTTTTTCTGACTTAAGGCCCATTTTAGACTTAAGCAGAAAAAATTCTTCAGTGAATGGGTGGGGAGAAAAACTCCTCAACACAAATTATTATTTTGCCTGCAGTTAGAAATTTCTAACGTTCAAATTTTTGTAGATTAGATAACACTTGTTTTTCTATAAACATCATATTTTCTGCATCAAGAGGAATTAGCAAGTATATGTTGCCATTTTTAAACTGACATGACAAATAATCTTTATTTTATCTAACAGCTGAAAGCTAGGTAAGCAAAGCGTATGAAAGCATAAATAAATTCTTGTTAATAAAATAACCTGCTTGGAGAAAACTTATTATCCTTTTGCAAACTGGACTGTGTATTCATCCAGACAAGGAGAAGGCTGAAAAACCTTCATATGAATTTAAAAAAAAAATTAAAATTCTGTGTAAGCTACATTGAATTTTTTGTTAGTAGCTCAAAAGATCAGTAATTTAATATTTTTTTTAGTAACTTTGGGACATGAATGGGGCTTTTGTTATGAACAAACAATGACATTTCTGGTACAGAAGCAGCCTATAGATGCAAGTGGAGGTCAATGGCATTGGTACAGAAAGTTTGACTTTCATCTTTCACTTTGGTTCCAAAATTTCTTCTGATATTTTTTCAGTATTAGAACGTAGTCTAGGAATCTGCAGGTAGCTGATTTGTCTAAGACCTCTCTAGTGATTATGATATTCATGTGTATTTGCCCATTTTCTAATGCAGATGTTAATTGATTTTCATTTGGAAAAAGATCCCAAGTGCATCTGTTGCCAGCTGTTAGGTTAACTAAGGACAAAGCTGTATGTTGGCACAGGAAAGCCTGAAAGCTGGATATAATGGACAGTTTCTTTCTGTGGTAATTCAGGTGTTCCTATTGAGTAATATTGAGGTATGCATGAAGTTTAGACTTGAATCCTGTATCTGGTGGACTACTAACTTCTTACAGATAGATTAATTGTCTTTAATTGATCTTTCTATTCAGAGACAGATCCTGCTGTCTTTCACATGTGCACAGCTTCAGCTGAAAGGAAGAAATTTCTTGTCAAGCATGATCACTTTTCTTGTGTCTTTTGGTTCACATTAAACAAAAATTGCATACTGACAAAAGCATTAAGGAGGTAACATGTTATATTAGTTTAATTCTCTGAAAATCTTAGTGTCATTACCTAAATAGGTTAAAATAGGAAGAGCTTACAGTGCTAATGGAAAACACAGGACTATTGGCCCTTTGAAATCTGCATGATAAAAACAGTTGCCTTCGCTATACACCAATTTTTCCTGTCTTCCCTAGAATGTCTGCTTTAGCTAGGTCCTGACCATATTCTGCTGTCTAGCTAGGCTTGATAAGTGACACACAAACCCTCTCTAAGTACATGAGATTAAAACCTTGAAGTTTATACTGTTCTTTCTCTCTTAGGTAGGAAAGGTACGTAGTAAACCTTAGCAATGTTTTGTCCACTTCAAATACTTTAAGTTCCCACAGGAAGAAGAGTCACTCTTGATGTGGATCTAATGGAAGTTGCTAAACAGGCACCATTTTATATGTAGCTCAGATACCATGTAAGCTTTCTGTCTGTGGCTTTTTATGATACCTAGGTGTGAGTGTGGGGTAATGCAGATGGTGGAAACTTCTTTAAAGAACTGAACAAGTGCTCATCATCAGTGAGAAACAGAAGAGAGAATTTCTGGGAACTTCTGAATAAGCCTTTGGGCACCAAATGTCTTGCTTTCACTATACTTATAATGAAGAGTTCAGCCTCCTTTTATCTGTCAAATCTCTGAAGAGAGGCACTCTACTGACTAGATGAAAAGCAAATACTGCTAGCAAAATTGTGAATGCACATTGTTAGGAAGGTACAGTTCAGCTAGAGTTCTTAGTCTCTTCATCTCTAATGGATGTTGAGACAGGACAAAACTTTCTTGGAGGTAGATATTGATTTGCCACATAAAGTCACCGATCTTTTCTTAGCACCCAGAAGAGAAAGTAAGGAAACAGAAGCAGTGGCTCAAGTATTGCCCTTGATTAAGCCAGGAATGCTAGAAGGTGATTTTGGCTTGCTGTTTGCCAAAGCCAGACCATGAGGGAAATCCCAGACCCAACATTTCCTCTTGTGTATCCAGCCAAAAGTGTAGACCACTAGGCTGTTTTCATTGAACAAGGAAAGACTTTCATTTCAGAATGCAATTTATTTTGTCAGAGCCATTTAACCTGAAAGTCAAAATGCTTGTGACATAAGTTCTTCCCCTGGCTGCTAGACTACTGTGTGATCACAGGAGCCTCACTATTACGTGCACTGGGATTGTGACATGGGCTTTGTTCCCATTTTCTTTTAGAATCCTTCTGGTGTACTGTTTTACTTCACACTCTGCCTGGTACAGCAGAATTTTCATATTGCTTGGTGTGGTCCAACAGTTGATTTATTTTGGGTTTCTTTGTCACAACAGAAGGACAGTCCTGAACACTGATATTTTAGTTACTGCATTTTACAATAGTGCATATTATTGTAGCTCTTGTCTAAGAATTAATTAGAGTAATTAGCAAAACTTTCAGTTGATGCAAGTTTTATTAAACATCTGATGGTAAGTTTAATCTTTAAAAACAAAAGTTTTCCAGTGGTGGTAATCATGGAACAGCAGGACTCACTTTGAAGTTCAGTGCCTGATGCTGACTTCTGAATTATATTTTAGTACCCATCAATGACAACTTGAAGTCTATTACATTAACAATTAATGACATCTCAGTGAGTACGCCACTGTCAAATCTACTGTTGCAAAATAATAACAGCTTGATGAATATCTGATAATGACATGCATGATTATATAAAAAGCCTTCATCACTCTGAACATGGCTTATTTCTCAATTTGCAGTGACATGATCCTTGACTTTTTAGAAAATAAACAATTACATGGATGTGCATTGTTTTTAGGAATTAAAATTAGATATTTGTTAGAAAAAGAAATAAATTGGTATAATGTTTGCAACGCATCCTGACATATTTTGTAAAAGTTTCTAAACATAAAATAACAAGAGACAGCTTCCATTCTCTCAAAAGAATCTGTTACACTATCATAAGAATTTACAGTGACAGTGCTGCAAAATGGAATGCACTGTGAGCTGTTGACACTTAAGGATGGGGAGGTGATGTCAGTGCTTGGCTCACTGTCATAGGAACACTAACTTGCTTCTGTGTTTATTTTGTCACCTGTTCCTGTCCTTTTTAGAGACTCTGCTATGATTAGTGCTCTAGCAGAGTGTTGTGCCCCAGAAGAACAAAACTTCATGTTCTTTTCTTTAACTTGGTAAAGACATGCAAACTTAGACACAGTAACTTACTGTTGGACACAGAATCTTGAGAACAGAAGGACCTTTCTAAATACACAAGTGAAATTAATAAGAAAGATCATTACTGAAGGAGAAATTAATTGAAAAATCAAATTTCTTTTTTAAGGAAGGCCTTTTGTTATAAAAGCTGTGAATGTCTATATAAACAAGGTGTGATGCAGACTGATTGCAAAAGCCAAGGAAGAACTCTGCTTTCCTTGGAATTGTCATGTGACAAAATAAAAGTTCACTCTCTTTTTTTTCCTGTGCAAACTTCAGCTTGACTTACAACCACATGTTTCATTCCAGACATAACTGAAGCTAGAAAATGATGCTAGACTTAAACAGGAAACAGCTCAACTGTACTAAGTTTGAGAAGAATAAAGTATAAAAACCTGTTAGAAATTATTGAGAAGTAAATACATACCCGAATAGGATTAGCCACTGAAAGGTCTTACATAAATGGATCAGACAGGGTTAAAACTAAGATTGCTTTTATTCAGTTCAAGAAAAGGCAACTTTTTGACTAGCAGAAAAGATCTGAGAAACAGATTCACTGGGCATCAAAAATTTCCAAAGGAAAATGCAGGAAACTTGATACTAGTTTTTTAAAGGATGGTATGAAAAATATTATAAAACAAATTAGAATCACAGACTGATAGGAGTTGGAAAGGACATTAAAGACCATCTAGTTCCAACCCCCTGCCATGGGCAGGGACACCATCTACTAGACCAGGTTCCCAAGGCCCCATCTAACCTGGCCTTGAACACTGCCAGGGAGGGGGCAGCCACAGCTTCTCTGGGCAACCTGTGCCAGTGCCTCACCACTCTCACAGGGAAGAATTTCTTTCTTATATCTAATCTAAATCTGCCCCCTTTCAGTTTAAGGCCGTTACCCCATGCCCTGGTAGAAAGCCAGCAATGGTCATCTGTAATGCATTGCAGATGAAAGAGTACTTGAGCCTGACATATAAAGTGCAGAGGGTGAAAAACTGGCTGAGTGATGTAAACATTCCACCTCAGCTATAAGCTTTGTATTTCCTTTTGCTCTGTGTGTCAGGTTTTTTGGTCATTCATCTTGTGTGCTTAAACTTAGATCTCTCTGAAAGTAATGTACACTTCAGTAGAATTTGCTGAGTCCTGATGTTCTCCATACTACTTTAATCAAATGCTATGGGAAAGTTATATATTTGTCACAACAAAACTTTTAATGGGTGTTGGTGAAGTTTCTGGGTCAAAGCTTATGAAACTTTTGCATTTGCAAAATTTGTAGGTAATTTTAATTAAAAAAATTAAAGATTCAATATGCTGTACCAGCTCCTAAGGGGAAAGGGAACAACTTCTATAAATGGTTTCTAAATTTTGGCCAGATTTATTGAGGCCAATAACACCTAGTTGCAATGGGACAAAGGAAGATGTTCTTCTAGATAGGTACGTCTAGTTACTTGGTTGTGTCTCAGGCCACCCAGCTATGTGCCCAACTACCTACACAGGGACATGCTTGTAGCTGTTAGATAAATCGAAGCTTTCTTAAAATGATGGAAAAGTCCAAGTCTGAGATTTCTTGGGGATATTTTGTGCTCCTCTGAGCTGGTTTATGATTTGATCCTTATGTTTTTTTCATGCTCTGTTAGTTGCATCGCAGTTGTAAGGTATTCTGCTACATAATACTCTGTAATGATGACTCTTTTGGCTTTTGTTTAGTTGTGAAATGATGCCATGGCCTAAATGGTGAACACTAGCAATCATATGGGAATAGATGAGGCTGAAAAATGCTTTCTCTCATGCTCATTAGATAGAGAAGTATGCCCCAGGCATACAGATGTGAACTAATAACTCTTTGTACATAAGGAAAGTGAGTGATTGCTGTACTACTTGTTCTTGTAATGATGCTGTGTGTGCATTTTGTAAGATACCTGCTCAAGAATAATTTTCAGTGTTACTTTTGTTAGAGAGCTTTTTTCTTTTGTGCCTGTGATTCATCCATTTCAGTATCTGAGTTACTCAGAGAATGTGCATTATGCTGTTCAGCTTCTCTAAGTTTCACATTTAGATTAAGATAGCTTTCAGCCTTGTTTTGTGTGAGACTATGGTTTCTATTATATGTACTTAAAAGTTTTTGATTTTTAAAGGTGGTATTGTTCAGCGAGCTGCTCAAACACCTTTAGGTACAGACATAGATGTGGGACATCTTGTTTTACTCTATATGTGTTGTTGTGAGAAAAAGATGGAATGAAATCTAGACTGAAATAAAATTTAAATGCAGATTATGAATATATTCTTACACTGTATTGGGTAGTATTATATTTGCAGGAAATATTAGTCTGTTAAGCTACTCATAAGCAGCTGATGTCTGATCTAAGGAGTAGAACTCTTAAAACTTCCCAAAAACTGTTCAAATTTCCAGTTATATAATTTGCCTTCTAAAAATATTGTGAAATAGAGATGCATGGCAGTGAAATGGATGTATGAAATTCAAAGAAATGTGAGTGGATAAAAGAGGAACCTTTTTGACATGAATGAAAAGCAGAATAAATCTATATCGGATTTTATTATTTAGCACCTTGTTAAGCAAAAAATAATGGGGGGGGGTTTATTCGGGTTTTTTATTGTTTTGGTTTTAGATAGGTCAATCCCTTTCCAGTTCTTCCTGGCGCAGGCTTTCCTGCACACAGGCTTTCCTTTCCTGTGTGATTGCTTTCAAAGGTTTTCCAATTCTCTCTCTACTAATGAGCTTCACAGCTCTGTGCTTCCATATTGTATAGACAAAGTGCCTCTTGAGGAATAATACTTTTTAATTGGGGACACTTTAACCAGTTAAAAAGGCTAAGAAGATTAATTTTTGTCATCAGCTGAGATTTTAGATGTTGTAGGAATTTCACATTAATTTTATGGAAAATAATAATTTTAGAAAACAAATTTCTTAATTGTTCTAATTTGAAAGTAATGAAGTTTCTGTAAGGTGGGTATTTGTTACTAAATATTTTTAAATAAAATGTTTTACAATTTTTCATTTCTGATAAGAAATACTAAAAATGTTGAAAGGTATCTAGCAAGACTTTTTTTTCCTAAGCACCTTCAAAATATTTTTTTGGGAAGAAGGGATTTTCTTCTTGCCAAGATTTTTGATTGACAATTTAGCTCAATGGGGCTGGAATAAAAATCCCAAATGTTTTTGAGTAGTGTAGTACTTCTCACCTGCTTACATATCTCTTCTGATCTTTCATATTCTTTGTTTGAATTAACAGGTCTTCCCACTGAAAATTAGTTATTTTCTTTAGTGATTTTCTAGGGGCTTTGAAAATAATATTGTTTCAGAGCCTCATCCTTTCCTTCCCAGAAAAGCTAACAACAGTAATCTTAATGAATAACCTGAGCACTGGGTTTCAATGGGTATTTAATTTTAAAATCAATTTCTCTTGCTGTCTCCAAGAAGGGTCTTTATTTTCATGAGGGTTTCATGACTATCTAGTAAGACAAATGGAAAAGACTCTCACATCTTTCAGGCAGGAGTACTTTTCCAGTTTGTAGCATTATTTCTCCTTGTTTCTTACTGTGGTGCTGGTGGCTTCATCATGTGTAGCAATGCTTTTCTTCCTCTAAAATGGAATGTTCCAGTTATATAATGGTTATTCAGGCAGCTGGGTTTGGGTATTTTTTGGCTTTTATATGTGTTTAAAGAAAACTTCTCACTTAGCTCTCTTCATATTTAGATACTTTTGCAGAGGAACAATTGTGTGGAGGAGAAGAAAGATCCATGGGCCCTTGAATCCATATTCTGGCACATGCACCTGAAAGCTGCTTCATAGAGGTTAAAGCAGCTATGCTACAACTTCCCAGTCATTGAGGTGTTAGCTTGCTCTCTGTTCATTTGCCTCATATTTGCAAAATATCTCCATGGGCAAAAAGCAGATTGATATGAAATGTTTTCCTTTTCATCTCCATTTCACAAGGTCACAACTTACACCACTTTAAGATCTAGGATATGCAGCCTCAAACATCTGTGGCAGGGTGCTGAAATATTTTAGAAGCATCTCCCTTGACTTTGTCAGGAATCAGAGCTTCTTGGTACTTCAGAGAATGAACCTTTTCCATAGTGTGAAAAGACCTTCCTTGGTGTGAAATGAATGACTCAAATACAGAAGGAAAAGAGTGTGTGATGGTTTGGACTTTTTCTTTCAACCCTTGGTTTCTCAGCTGAGGAGAGCCAAGTGAGTTCCAACTGTTATAGTGAGGTTTTCTATTTAAATTCAACTGTGGTGAGTCCACATTGCTCAGCCTGTCCTATGGCAGCTGTGACATCAGGGGCACTTTGAGAAGTTTTGTATCTTCTTAATATTGATGTCATACTGAACTCCAAACACTGTAGGGAGATATTTTGCTTGTTAATATATTCAGTGTTATTCATTATTTGGCCAATTTAAGTTACTTTGGCCAGTTAAAGTGATTTTTGCCTACTACATTATTTTATGCAGCTAGGAAGTAGGATTTATGTATTTGAGACATTAGGACTGTGGCTGTGTTACCTCACAATTGAATTTCCATGCATGATGGCAGCATTAGTGTGTACTGAATATGTATCCGATAGCTGTAGAATAAAAGTCCCTTAGAAAAGATCATAAAAACTTTTGTCAATAAGTGCATTAAAAGTAGCTGCAAGGGACTCAGGCAGGCTGAAACAAAGACAAATTGTGCTAGTAAAAGCTGCTGCCTCTGTTATCTGTGCTCTGTGTGTGTCCACAGGTAAAGATTTGCCTCCACCCTTAATGTGCATCTTGCTTTCAAAATGTCACAAGGTTTTGAGGACAGACCCTGGCTGTTACATTTCTGATAATTCTAAGGTTTCTCTACAAATGCCCATTCTTGCACATCAGGAAAAGCCTTTCCTCTTACATTCAGCAAATTAAATCATTTGAGCAGCTTAGTGGAAATACCTAACCTCTCATTAATGATTGGATGCTAGCAGTGCTTTCTTCTTTCATCTCTTTCAAAAAATCTTGCCATTTATAGCTCTAATTTTAACAAATTCTTAATTTCTGTGTAAAGAGATACCTTAGGAGCAAAACTAAGAAAAAAATAATGCTTTATGTTTTCTTCTTTCTACCTGAATGAATACAAATAAAACTCTATAATGAAAGTATCTAAATGGATTTTGCTCAGTTATACCAGAGTGAATCCTGTGTAATTAACTTTGTTGCATGCAACTGAAAGGAATATGGTATTTAGTCCCAGATACTCTCTCACAGATCATCTTGTGAATTCAATGTTAACCTTGCAAGGGAAAGAGGCATTGTACTTTTCCACTGAGAACACCACTGGAGATATTTTGAAAGCTTTTTCTAGTCAAGTTGACAAGTATTATTACCAAACCTATTTTCATCTGTCAGTCATTCCTTGCATTACATTTAAACTATAAGCTCATTGAAGCAGCAGGTGTTTTTTTCCTGTTATGTGAGCTATGCAGCACAGTATGTCTTGCTTCACGACAAGAACTTTGGCAGTATGATGTATACTAATGTAAGAGAATTAAGTACAATGCTATTTATGGTTTATTTGATCATACTACCATCTCTGAGATGAGATATATCTGTTCCTTATCATAGTTTTCAGTGTCTTGTTTACCTAGTGCCTTCTAAAGGTACACAGTTTGATATATGAGAAGTATCTCTGTTAAGCATTTTTCAGGTTCCTATTGTTTTCCATTATAAAAGGCGATCGACATGTCTGTATTTTGATCGTATAAAACCATAGATTATCTGGAGGGGGAATTAAAAAACAAAAAATCTAAGCTTCATTGGCGGTTTTGGGTTTGGTTTTTTTGGTACTGCCAGTAAAAGCTTTTCTGGTGTGTTCACTGAGGAAAATGGTGAGCTTTAGAAATCACTTACTATACATATTTATAGCTTAGAGACAGTGTTTTCTCTAAGAGTAAACAAGATTAATGCCCTTTTTTTTCCTACCCTGTTCTGTCCTTTTTCCCACTTTTTCTTTTTTTTTAAAGTCTTTGAAATAAAATGAATGATCAGATATTTCTTGGAGTCTTTATATATAAGCATTTATATAAATCATTTAAAGGCACAATGTGCTGTTGGAGAACCATAATGTAGATACAGGATTATAATCATCAGCAGCCGTTTGCTGCTTTGAGCCTGTTAATGTTGGTTGCTTTTCTTGTTGAGTACCAAACCTTCTTCTGCAAAGTTCTCATCTTTGAGATTATGAACAAACCAAGTTACCCCCTTCCCATCTACAGAGTTCAAGGCAAGCATTCTTACCAAAGGGGAGGAAGCTGTTTCTCAACTGTAGTGGCTTAACACACACGCAGTCTCCTTATCGAGGTCACTACTAATATTGTAGTAGGACCACTTTCAGGCTACCTTACAAGTACAGTCTACACATAATAGCCAATTAATAGAGCAAGATATTAGAGGTGGAATTTACATATACAGGCACAAACATGAAACTAACACTGTTTCACCTATTGGAGAAATACAGGAAACTTCAGATTCTTGCATGAAACTGAATTCCATCAGTTTCTTATACTGCAGCAGTGTGATTTTTATGAAGTACTCAGCCAAGCTGTGGAAAGAGAAGAGCAAGTACACTTCTGATTATTTATATAATGGTAAAGTCCAACCCTGTGCATCAATAACTTATGGTAACCAGATAATTGCATATGCTAATTTAATTTGTGTGCACAGTGCTGGGTTTCTAAAAGCATCCAGCTGATGTTCAGCTGTTATAAGTGTCACCTGCTCTCAGGATAGTTATGCTGCTTCTTTGGGGATTGGCTCATAAGAGCTGATTCCAGCAGAGACGACAAAACTGTGCCTTCCTCTTTAGTCTGATTAAATATTTGCCATGAAGAGATAGCAGATGAAGTTTCTTGTTAATTTGAAGGAGACTCTGTATCATATTAAAAAAAAAGAAAGAGGAAAGGCATTGTACAACTGGGAGAATTGCTTGAGAATCAATGGCACTACAACAGCTGAGAGCACCAGCTTGAGTAGTATGATTGCTGGGTCTCTGCTGGGAAGACACAAGTAGCTCCAGCTGAGATTCAGCCATGGTGCAGTCTGGCTCCTTACCTCATGATTTTGCACTCTGCAGCACATCAGTATGCAAGCTCCTTGTTCTGTGGCCTGAGCAATATGCTAGAATTGGTACCTTTGGTATTCCCTGACACCAGTATACATCCTTCCAGAGACAATGCTTTCCAAAATTTCAAATTCACATCTGGCAGGCAAAAGATAACTTTTTATTCCAATCTATCCTGTTCCATTTTTCTTTACTCTCACCTTCAGTCAGGAGCTGTGGATCTTGCATTTCCATTGAGTTTTTATTATATCACCCAATAATTCTTGTAAGGATCTGATCTCTGTGAATGAGCCACAGAGTTACTACTGAGAGGCCAAAGTGCATTGGAAACCCATAAATTTCATTCAAGGTCTTTCTCCTTCCCTGGAGCCTGTATGTATATGCATGCAGTATTTGTTCTATTTCAAAAAGTTTCTGTGTAACTCCCACCTTGGTATGTCACTGTGGCAGGCAAAGGCAAATGGAATTGCTTGGTAGGAAGCAATTAGAATTAGGACCTATTGCTCCTGCCTCACTCAGGTCTCTAGGTCTACTTTGAGATGAGTTGTAGAGCTCTCTGTGTCAGAGGTTGCAGAGATGCAGCCATGCTGGGAAACCTGTCAGGTTGCATTGAAGCATTCATGGCCCCAGGGTCAGGCTTTTGAGTTGAAACAGAGGTTGTTCAAGATCTTGTTATGCAAGGAAGATGAGAGGTGAGTAGGGTGGTGAGGAGTCTCCTTTGGAACAGGTGGAGCCAAAGGTTTCCATGATACAAATGTTAAATGTAAATGTAATGGTTTAACAGCTTATGTGGTTGTGAACTGTAACTGCCCTTTCATTTGCTGGCTTTCATTGTATTTTGGTTCACAACTTGACCTTTCCATTCATGCCTGTGGGCATTATCTCCAGAAAGTGAACAAATTGTAATTTACCTGGTATTTACCCGAGCTCCTATACAGCCTCTATAGTAGGGTAATCTATACTCTAAAGCTCGTTTGTTTTGGAATGTACTTATAGCAAGATTTTAAAAGGAAAACAATAAACAGAACACGTGTAGTCAGGATACTTAGCAAATTGGTTAAATCCTCCTGAGCTGACCTGTGAGCTGTAAGAAACAGACTTCCAGTTGATCCCGATGTTGAATTGAATGACATGCTGTCCTCTGGGAGTAGGAGCAGGCCAGGTGTAAAGTTAGCTACATGTCTTCCTTGTATGCTGCTGTCTACAGTTAATTGTGTTAGCCTAGTAGGACAGACAGCTTTGCCACAGATGCTTAATTAAAGATAATTTCCTAATCAGCCAGCCTGATACTTGGGAATACAGGGCACTGCTGCTTAGACTGTTTGAAAAAGAGTACCTTCAAAGATAAATAACAGAAATATACATTAGAGAGTTATTTGTAGGCTGTTAGATTTGTTTGGTAATAATTTTCTACTTTCTTCAGTTGCTCATGCTATTTTATTTTTATAAAGCATTTATTTAGAAATGGTTCCCTCATGGTGGTATACTTGCAGACTTGTTTTTAGGCGGATTTAGTGTTTGATGTTCTTCATGGGTGGTTTGTTGCCCAATATGGGCATGGAAACGTGCTGCTGGTATGATCTTTTAAGCATATAATAATTTGTGCCAAAATTCAGAGCTTTCTGTAGTTTGTGAATTCAGCACTCAGATAACAAATAATGCAAAACCTAAGAGCTCACACAATTGGGTTTTTCAGATTTGCTAGTATATTAATGGAACTATTTGACAAATTCTGTTTATTTCACTTATAAACTTTCTAAATTTGGATTCTGAAGCTGGACAATTTTGCTAGACATTATATATGTTAAAATAAGATTTTTTTAACGGAAACTGATTTTCCACAGATTTTTTTCAAGGGTGAGATAGAGTTAACTAAAAAAAATATCCCTTCACTTAATACCCTGTGAATAGTTTTTTATGCTGCTTACTTAAATGCTATTTCAAAAGTATTACCGTTGGTCTTTTCTACTGGAAGAGGCAATTATTGATCTTGGTGATTGCATTTTAACTCGTCTTTGACTACTCTGAGTGACAGAGACGTTGTTTTCCAAAGAAAAAATGGTGGTTTTCTACTCAGTTTTTTAGCTTTTCTGGACCAGAGTCAAACCTCACACAAATATATACCTTAGCCATTTGATAATATATTTTTAATTTCTGCACAAGGTCTAAGCCCAAGATATCACAGATATCAGTGTTATTAATGACTTGGTCCCAAACAGGATTTTAACCAAATTGAATAATTTATTAAATGAATAAAGGCAGCAAACGGTGCTGGGGTGCGCGGTCAGCACCGGGGGCTCCGGGAGTCTCCGCTCCTCCAAGACGCACCCTGAACAGTTCCAGTCCCTGGCTTATATACCTTCCAGGGATAATACAGCCCACCGGCTTAAACTGACAGACTGGAGTACCGGCCAGGTAACCCCCACAAGACATCCTGTGGCTTTTGTCTGGCTAATGGGCGGGCAGCTGGTTCTGCAGGTTCGAGGCGCCTCCCTCTCCTTCCCTTGTTGATTACCTTCTTTTCAGAGACAGGTTGTTTCTCCAGAGGTATCACAATGCACACTATGTGCTACATTGTGGTCCTTTAGGCAAAGCTTTGAACATCCTTTATATAGTTTGTTGCTGCTTCAACAGACTTTATTCAGTACATGCAAAATCTCCAACTGTCCCTCCCAGGCACGTGACCATACAAGGGTCTGTCATTATGCACCCCCAACGTTATTCCATGTTAAGACGAATCAGAGGGACATATATCACAATCAGTAAGCTACAACACTAAACTTGCAAACTATGTCTGCTAAAACCATTTACCTGAATAGTTGGTTTTGAACTTACATTTTCAGTCCCAGTGGGGGTTACTACGCTTTCTTCTTTGGGCTGTAAAGCAGTTAGTTCTCTTCCTCGAACAACATGATATGCCTGTAAGTATCACTAGAACCTATAGCGAAATCAATCATGGGATCATGCCACCAGTTATCCATTCTTATGTGCAGTTTGGTAAGCTGCCTTGAGGACGGAGAAGTCAAATGCACGGCATCCTCTGACTCTGGTCTGCAGTTTCTTTCATGAAAGAAAGAAATCTATCTTTCTGTGATGCCTGATCAGGGCTTGTGAGGAAGTGCTAAAAGGATTGTTTGACCAGCAGCATCAGAGTATTTTGAGTTCTGATCTCCTTTGTGATGAGAGAACATCTACAGACTCCTGAAACCACCCAGCGCTGCCAGAAGGCAGAGCACACTGGTCAGACTTCGTGAGAAGCTGGCTTAGAACAAGCTGGGCTAAATTTTGTGGTAAATGTTGAGGCTACCTGAAAGAAGAGTGCTCCCAGCGCCTCCTGCTTTTTGCTTCAGTATTAGACCAGAAGGAAGGGATTAGTAACTGGGATCTTAGGTTAATATGGGAAAACTATTGAGGAATGAGAGAATCTGGTGGGGAAAAAAGAAGCCTTATAAATGTGAGCAGAAATATGTCTATTTTATGTGATACAAGTTCACAATTATTGATATAATTATAACCAAGGCTTTCTTTGATTATTGTAGTTGTTCAGACAGGGAAAAGCTATTGAACTGTGCTTGAAGAGGGGAGTTTGAGGGTTTCCTTCATTCTTTGGCTTGCCATGTTCCCCTGGAGACTAGACTGATGTGGTGCTCTTCGTATGAACCATCTTGGGCTCAGGATGATCTGAACACTGTGAAAGAGTAAACGGCTCGCTTAAGGAGAGGTTATTGTATGAGAGAGTTGGTTGCTAAAACAGTAGTAGGGAGAAATTGAACTTTTTGAGAGCATGGCAGATGGCTATACTGACTTTTTGTTAGTATACAGTAGAACAATAAGTGCTTTGTAATGTGAAGGTAGCTACATCTGCTATGAAGGTTGTGCGTATGATTCTGGATGCTAGCAATGGTCCAGCCTTCACAACATGGGCAAGTCTGTAGTTTGGTTATCTGGTAGTTTGGTAATTTAAAGGTAAACTTTAGCCCTCAGAGCTCTATGTTGACATGTCTGTGCAATTTTTTGTACTTAAACTCATCTGCAGCTAGCTCCAAAGTATCTTTACATCTTATTAGGTTTAGGGAGATTACATGCCTAAAAAAAACTATGAAAAGTAGTTTTAGGCTTGGGGACAAGCTATTTGACTTGCTTTCTCTTTCCTTTACCAGTATTGGTCCTGCTGCTCCTCACATATCAGCTGGTTAGGTGACAGTAATGCCATTGGATAGCCCTGAGGGTGTTGGGGTGCAGGGCATAGGGAGAGAAGTGAAGATCACTTCCTTTCTGCCTTGTTGAAGTCACTAAGCCCCACAAGGGTAATCACTAAGCTCCAGGTGGGTAAGCTCACCTGGCTCATCACTGCTTGGTAATACACTCGTCCAAATGTTTTTAAGGTTCCAGATGAACAAAATGAATGAGCGCTGTGAATACACTAGAACACATTTCTGAACACAAAGCTTCCTTTCTCTAGTGTAAGGCCCTACTGAGGAGAGCTTCGGACCAAAGAGAAGCTGCACCTTTGATCTTTGAGATGTTGTCTAGCTGCCTTAAGTTTTTCAGTTAACATCCAAGAGGTGGGTTTCAGTGTTGCAGATGGGAAAGAGCTGCTGGCTGGTCTGCTCTGTGGAGCTCTTTGATACTGAAACCTTTCTCTGTCCTCAGTTTGTCAGAACTCATCTAACAGACAGAAGCTCTACCAGTCTGAGAGACTGCAGAAAATTTTCCCTTGTATTTAGAAAGGAGCTTGCCTGAAGGCTTAATGTGTACAGTATCTACTGATTTGATCTGCTGTTACTCTCATTTGCATATAAATTTGTGGGCAGTGTTATAGAAGAGCTGAGGAGTGTTTCAAGTGTTAACAGATTTGTAGTGTTCAGTTGGTGAATGCCTATTGATGAAGTGGTTAGTTTTTTTAATATTCTAAAGCATGTAAATCCAAGCAGGCTGAGCAACATGAATTTTCAAAGTCTGTGTGCTTTGGAAATATAATCCATCTGACTGCTGTTGGTGTCCCTTTTTGTTTGCATCACAAATATTACCAAGAAAAATTTCCTTCTGGGAAACTTGGAAATAGTGACTTCAGAGGCTGTGATAGAGGCAACTCATAACAGGCAAGTTTGGTATTTGTAAATGTAACCATTTGTGTGGGGAAATCTGATTCCAGTTGTAATCCAATATGCATGTTTCAGTGTTATAGCTAGGAGAGAGACAATCCCATTAGCCAATAACAGTATACCATATGATGTATGAACCCATCTGAAACAATCTGGATTTAAATACTCACAGCAGCTGCTCATGAACTGATAAAGAATCATCTTTGACTGCACTCCACAAATAATTTTGAATTATGAACACAGAACAACTTGAAATCTGCTCATGAACAGGAAGACTTAAATTGTAGTCAATGCATTATTATCTACAAGAAACTCATGCAACATTTGTAAATAGTGGTGTACCCTAAGCAGTGTTTTCCTGCATATTTTGTAGCAGTATGTGGAGCTATTCTTAACAAACAGCACACAGCAATTGGGACTCTAAATTCAAAGCTCATCTTGAACCAGAGGACATATTTACATTTCTACCTGAGCTGGGACAGCTTCAAAAGCCTGGAAATAAGCACAATAAGAATAAGTGTGTTTATAAACTCTCTAGTTGCTGGATAGAACAGCCTTGAAAGGTTTTGAAATTTATGTCAGTGAAAAAGGAGGTTTTAGTTTGCTGCTGTGAAAAAAATGAACTGGTGTTAGAGAAACATCTACATCCAAAAGAGCTGAATATTTTTATCTAGATGAGAGAGCAACTTCTCAAACTTGTTGTTTGCTCTTTTTTACCATACTAATTCCTTTTGTATGTTATTTTTGAAAAATTATATTAGTATTGGTCAATGACTTTCCTCAATGGATACATTTAGCTACCAGACATAAACTCACTGCAAATAGGCTCATGCTGTGCAGTTCTGCCAATGCCTCCTAACCTTGACAATAAGACTTCAGGGAACTGTGAGGGAGGCTGCCAAGAGATTCCTGCTAAGCAGCTACAGGCTGCAACCTGCTGAACGCATCTTGTATGAGTTCCCTGAGAACACTGAGTTCGTTTTTCCTTTCAATATGTGGAAGACTTCAGACAAAGGTATTATAAATCTCTACCTGTGAAATGAGTTTTGAGGATCTGTGTTTAAATGCAGTCATGTTTAGCTTTTTGTCACTCTGGCTTTAAAAAAAAAAATGTTTTACAAGTTTAGCCAGTGTCAAGAAAATGACAGAAAAGATTGATGCTGAACTTACTGTCGCTGGACATGTGGAAGTTAAACTTGTCCTATACCAAAGGAACCTCACTGCAAAATGACAGTTCAGGGAACAATGAAGTCTTTTCATCAGATAAACATTTTAGAGCCCAGCAGCATCCTGGGCTGAAGCAGCTGGAGCTCTTAAACATACAAAGGACTCATTTCAGAAGATCGGAACTTTCCTGATGCGATTGAGTTGCTGCATGTTTAGAGTATTATTATTTTTAATTTAGAGTATTATTATGCCTCTCTCAGTAGAAAGTTAGCTCTGGCTCTGTCTGTTTTCCTTAGGTCACCTCTCAGCAAAAGTAAGAAATGTGGATTGAAGGTTGCTGCCAGAAGAAAGACTGCTGCAGTAGTTCCGTGACCACAAAGAAGCATGTGCAATGCATGCAGGCTACTACTTTGAGCAAATCTAGTGGCACAAACTGAGAATGACCAGATTTCTTCTACCTTCAGTGAGGAGTGTCAGGAGGCTTATAATGAATTTTACAGTGACCATAACACTTACTGAAGATGTTTGTTCAGCATAGTCGTTAAGATACAAGCTACTGTCAGTCACAGTTTTGGTGTACTACTTCTTTAACTATGCATTCCTTCATGTTTTAGGAGGCTGAGACAGATGGATTTGCAGCATGTATCATTGTAATATTTTCTTAGAGCAACACTGTGATTAAGAGCGCAGATTTCTTCATTTGTTTTACAGAAATATCCTGTAACTTCAGAGGAGAACTACAGGATTGATGAGGGTGTTTTTGACACCCCCACACCACCCAAATATGGTTAGATTATTGATGGATTACTTGTCCAGAATGTCATGTCCAAGACCACTTAGTAAAGTGAAATTGTTTCCCTCATTAAATATACAGGTGTGAGGAGGTCACCATTGCTTCCTCAATATTTTTCAACCAAGGTTCACAAAAGCTGCATGAGGATGATGTTTTGTACATCTGTGGTCTGTAGTCTTATATAATTATAAGATTTAAAAGATTTTTTGCAGATTTTTTTATGCTGCATTTGAAAACAGTAAATTAATATCTTACAACCACATTGTTCAAACTTAGATTTGTGCATTGATATCTTGTAATAGCCATAGTTAGAAAAGAGAGTCAGTTAAACAACTATACATTTTCTATATGTATGCTACTCACAAGTTGTACATATGCAGGCAGATGTCTTTACAGCATGTATTTGTAATATATCACCATCAGGCTAATATGGTGAGGTTCAGTTTTTTAGTGTGTGTGGCTATCCCGAATCCTCAGCAGAGCCTATGAAGATTTTAAATTCCTAAAACAGAGAATTTTAGGGAAAAAATATTTTTATAGGCATTGCTGGATTACTATACAACATTTTTAAAGGAAGAGGCATAGTACAACTATGGCATGATGAAAAATAAAGCTGGTTTTTGAGAAATGCAAACCGTTGAAAAGCAGGAACTAGCATTTAAAAGGAAAGCCATTAATGAACAGAGCTCTTTGCTTCAGTGGATTTAAGATCAGGCCATGGATAGGAAAAGTATGAGTCTGGAGTTGTGCTGCATTTTTATCAGAGTACAATACTCTATTGTCTTTAATTATTCCACGTGTGGCGGGCATTAAATAACAGATTTACTTGTTTGAGGATATTTGACCTTACATGGGATTTTGGTTTAGCAAAGTGATACAGCAATGCACTGAAATCACAATACAAGTACAAATTACACTTAGCAGAATATAGCAATTGACTGTACAGATGAATCACAATACAAACATGATTCCTATTACCAGTATCTTAAAATATGCTCACTGTCACAATGCTGGCCTTCCCCAGTCACTGGGAAGGAATGTGGCTAAAGCCATCTCAAGCCTACCTTTCTTCAAACTTCTCTTTGTTAATTGGTCAGCTTTGATGCTGTATGGGGTTGAACCACACACGCTCACCTATTTTGGTCTGGCTAACTCAGGAAGACACTCTTTTCCTTAAGTTTTGATTAACAAGCATTCACAGAGCCAGTTGATCCACACAACTGATGTAGTCATTCATCTAAAACAAAGGCTACCCTCTGGTCCCTTTTGCATTAAGTTCAGCTTTCTTTGCAACAGTGATGGTCATTGGATTTTGACTGAATTGAGTGGGAAACTGACTGTGTAATCATGCCTAATGTGTTTTCAGATGGAGATATAGGAGTCATTTTACATGTATTTAGCCACGGAAAATCACTAGATTTTTATCTAGTGATTTTCCGTGGCTAAATACATGTAAAATTCCCCTTGTGAAATTGCTTAATAGTGAAACACATTACTGTGTCTTCAGCAGAGAAGAGTTTGTTGCCACTGTGGTATTTTCTCCTATATATGAATCTCCAGTTTAAAACCTTTTAAGGTTTCTAAAGTTGGTCACAAAGGTCCTTACCCTTATCACTAAGATATAAATCTATAGGACACTAATCTAAGCAATACATCCTGGAAGTACACATTCCATTGGAGTCTAATGTTCAGTAATATAGAAACTTCAATAGAGTTTTATGTAGTCTTTTAGAGATTATCTTCTTTTAAAAAAATATTTTTCATATGTATTTGAAAAATTGTACCATTACAAACAGAGCTGAACTTCATTCAGGTGAACGTCATTTTGTCTCTTTCTCTGGGAATCGGGCTAAATTGTAAAACAATTAAGACTTTATGCTCATCAGGTCTCCATTTTAAAGACATTTTATCAGATCTTACATATTTTTCTTGTTGTAGAATTAATACACTCATAATAGTAAACATACATTTCACCTTCAATAAGTAAAGGAGTTTTACATTTCAGTGAGTGAAACAAGTGTCAGAGGTCAGATACAGCTGAAACAATGTTTTTTATGATGTTGTTTTATTTTAGATCATCCCTGTGCTTCCAGGCTAATGCATACACAGGTCTTCATGTTCCTCTCTCTCTCCAGAGCAGAAAAGTAATGCCTAAAAACCTCATATTTATAGCTTGTTTATGTCAGTGGAATTATGTTATCTAGTCCCAAAGTAGGAGAGCATTGTCCAGTGCTGCCCTTCTAGCAGTTGTCACCATGAAGTGCATAGGAATAATCATCTGCTGATGTGTACAGTGAACTGATGAGACTTGAGGCAGTGGAGGTGGTCTTGGAATTCCTCTGTGAACAGCCATTGAAACTTGCATCCCTTGGAGCTGCTTTTTTCTTCCGGCTGGCGTGGGTACTGTCTCCGTCATTAGTGTCGAACACCACTGTCATGCTGGAATCCATTCTGGACACAGCGTAGAGGCTGCTTTGCCGGGTGGGATGAAACCTGGCTGCCTTGAGCTCTAGCTCATCATAACTGGACACCTCAATGAAGGGGCACCAGCGGAAAGCTCGCTTGAAGCCAGCTCGGAACCTGGGAGAAAAGATGCTTGTGAGAGCCAGCCACAGGCTGGCTGAAAACACACACCAGGCTGACAGGACACTGACTTAGCTAATTAATTTATCTTCTCCCTAATCTTGTGTGTTGTGAAGTCAGTGGCAGTTTGATTGATTGAAGTTTGAATATGGTGAAAAAGATCATAGAATCACAGGGGTTGGAAGGGACCTCAAGAGATCATCGGGTAGAACCCCCCTGCCAAAGCAGGCACAAAGACAGTGTTAACAGCTCATTTCTGATTTTGATTTTCTATATCTTTCTCTGCATTTTAGGATTGGTAGTTTTATCATTGGTATATCTTCCTTTGCCCATGCCTAAATAAACAAACACCAGCTTTCATAGCACGCTCTCCACAGAAACTATTTGGATTTGACCTGTGATTGTTATTTTGTTTCAATTCAGAAGCAAAGATTTATTTTAAAGACTATTACTACTTTTTGTGAGCATGCATTTCTGGAATAGAGGTTAAATATATTAGAAAAACAATTTGCTTTATATTTATGTGTCAACTGAAAACAAACACCTTTTCACCTGGACCAAAAATGTCTCACACTTCCTCACTGGTCTTGTTTCTCTTGTTTTTGTTTCAACAATCAGCTGTGTTTTATAATTGTCTGTAAGTTTTTTGAGCAATGGTTCAGATACCACAGTGATGACTGCAGATAAAAATTTAGATTGTTTTCATTGGAAGCAGACTGATCTCACAGAAGTAGCTGACTTTCCTTCTCAGTTTAAGTCTGCTACAGAGCTGTCACGTGACGACAAATGAGCAGGTAGCTTGGTATTTAGTGTACCTCTGTTTAGATGCAATCCACATTATGAAAAAGCATTAAAAGAACATCTTATGGAAATGGATTTAGTGAAGGAAGCTGTAAAACCTGAATATCTTTGCACTGTATTATTTTTCATGTTACCCTCTATCCTCTTTCTTGTTCAGGGAGTAGTTTTTCTTCTTGAAATAATGTTCTCTTTATCTAGATACATAAGCCATATCTTAATTAGCCTGAAAGATGAGGCTAGGAATAGATAACCCTGATACTAGATCCAGCAGAGGTAACAATACTGCATGAATTGATCTGACTCCCAGCAACAAGTTGTATTTTCCTACTGCATGAAAAGGAACCAGACATTCTGGCTTCTTAATTTCAATATGGAACTTGATAAGAAAGCTTTCACCAGTATTTCGTTCTTGCATTAAATTCTGAACAAGGTGACCTTTAGTGAGTCTCAAAATGTTGAAATTTTGTTGTTTTGTAGTCTTTAATCCAGACATTTAATTCTGCAGAGTACAAATGTCAACATAAGGCACATCAGAGATTGTTAATTTTTTATGAATAACATCTTTTGTAACTTGGTCATAATGTTTTTGAAGGAAATGGCAATGTTTTAGAGGTTTTATGGTAGTTATTGAGAAAACATGAGGCCCTGTACTTCCTCACATTTAATTTTGCAGACACTAGACACCTAGTGAAATCTGGTTTCTGTGGAAATTTCCCATTGGAGTTAGTATTTTGTTCTAGCATACTAAAACTTCTTTAAACAGTTGTACATGATCAAAAAGGGCAGAAAGCTGTATGGGCATTAGGTTGGCATTTTAAAACACCATGAATTTTAAAGATCATAAACTATCCTCATCAAGGAGAAGCACTTTTTGACAGGCATTGCATGATCTTTACTGGGGCTTTATAAATATCTAATGAAATTGGTAAAAATACTTGTCAGCAATTAGACTTGAGACTGGCTGCTTATTCAAGATTACTTATTCAACACTGATTCATACTGACTTTATCTATTTTTATTGTTCTTGGTGACCTTTATCCAATAATACTTTAAAAAATACTGAAAAATAAGATGGCCAGGATGATGTTTTAGATCCTGGCCCTAGAAGCTGAAATTAAAAGCATGATATAAATTCATTCTTCAATCCAGTAGTCTTAAACTGCAAAATAAAATGTCACAGAACTCAACAAGTGCAGTGCCTTTGAAACTCAGACTATAATGTGTTGCTACCAAACTGTATTGTAATTTAATATTCAGTAATGAGAATATAAATATTTGTTTTATTAGCCTGTTACAGACCCCAGAGGGTATCTAATGGTGAGCTATAAAATATGCAGTAAATCACATTTTGTATTATATCCTTTCAACACTGCAGAACAAATTTGTGGCTACAATTAATTAGTAAACATACAGATTGCACTGTATATCAGTAAGGATTGTCTTCTTTAGTTTAATGTTTGGCAAGCCAAAGCGTAGTAAACTGCTATAGGTTTTAAATGTTGTGTATGGAAATGAGAAGGGTTAGTTTCTGGATGCTGAATTTTGCTCTGATACTTAGTGGAAGCGTGGATTTGATTTTGGGGGATTTTTTTAAAGTGCAAACCAGGAGAAAGATTTTGTTCTGTTTCCCACTAACTACTCAAGTGAAAATTCTTTGTATTCTATTCCATTTAAACATTGAAGTTACAAGTACCAACTGTTTCATAACCAGCTCTTACCTTTTATTAAGGCAGCAGTAGATAATGGGATTGTACATTGTAGAGCTCATGGCAAGCCAAAAGCTGCCCAAATAGATTTGCTGAATGTATTTCCACCGATTTAATTGTTGATAGATCCCAGTAACTATGAAGTAAATGTGGTAGGGCAGCCAGCAGATGGCAAATGTCAGCACAACAACAATCATCATTTTTACCACCTGAAAGAGGAAGTAACAATGCTCTTTTATAATACGCATTAACCTTTTATATTTGGACCATCATTTCAACATCTGCTAATAATTTTCTTACATTTGATTATTAAAGTCAGTCAAAACCAAAGTTGAATATGCTTTTTTATAACTTTCCTTTTAATCTGACTCACCTAAATTTCTGGTGGGGTTTTTGTTTGGTTGTTTTTTTTTGTCCCCCCCCCCCCCCCCAGCTTCCCCTAGCTGGAAATCCTACTTTTCCTAAGGAAAATTATTCGATGTGTTTTGAGTAAACACTAGGTTGAAGGAAATGAGCAACTGTAGTATCCTGCCTAATTTCAGAGGCTATCAATTCCCTTAGCTGGTAATCATTGTTTGTTGTTTTCTGTGGGCATCATAACATCTGTTAGCTACCATAGATTCCGGTGATCACAAATGATGAGGAGCTCTGTTTTATGCTTGAAACACAAGAGGAAAAGTTGAGAGTCATGTAAAATTTTCACTCCTGTCTTTCTCTTCACCTATGCCAAATACTAGTCCACTTACCATTATCAACACACTGTGTCACACATTTGCACAACAGATTTTATTTTTCTGTAGGTAAAATAAAACCAGACACTATAGGTTTGTGCTGGGATGTCTCTTGTTCTGTGTGTATTGTGAATACTGAGGGAGAAGGATTGCTTTCAACAACTTATTTCAATTTTCTGGACAAGGTGCCCTTTCCTACAGCTTTTGGTTTTACCAAGGAAAAAAAAAAAGACTGAAATTTCCCATACCTGCATGTCTTAAATTGACATCTTAATAAAATTTTAGCTGATGTAATGAAATCATTTTACATATAAATATCATGGTGCCATCCTTGACTCATATTACATCTTCCTGTGGAAAACCTAAAGCAATTTTTCCTTTAGTATCTGGCATAAGTTTGCAAGCATTCCTGCTGGATGGAAGTGTACTGTACAAGATGTTCCTTATGAGAATGCTTGTTAATACTGATACATATATCAATCATAACTTAAAGATACAAAAAGGGCACCTGTGCACACACAACACTATTAATTTTTTGTTCTTCCAATGCACTAAAAATTTGTAGCCAAATCACAGTCAAGAATTAAATGGCATGTCTCTTATACTTTTCTGTTCCTTTGGACATAACTTCCTCTACTCTTCTGCTGGAGATTTACAACTGTGCCTAGCACATATTGTACAGGTAGAAGACTTCACTCCATAGTTTTACTGCAATACTTAAATACATTGGTTTACAGGTGCACTTTGCTTGTTGCTGTGTTTTTATACCTGCTAGGAATGATAAGCATTACTTCAACATCGTTCAGGATTTCTGTAATTTCAGAACACTTGAGAGTCTAATTACTTGAGCTGATATTTAATTAGCAAGTCTTGCAGCACCAGCTGTGCATGTGAAATTATTCCTAGAATTATTTATCATTGGGATATCATAGATACTAAATGGAAGGATTTTTGTCTCCACATTTTCCAAGCATCGTCAGACAAATCCATATTTATACTGAACATTTAATCTGTTCAGTGCTTGAGAACTGAAACAGAATAGCTTTCCAGCAATAACTAGCTTTATCTGGTTGAACAGTGTGGCATTTATGCCTCCGAGCTGTTAGAAATCAAATGTAGGTTGCCATGTTGGCACACCAAATTGTGCTAACAACATTTCCAAAAAAACATCGTTAATCTCTTTTCTAGCATTGAAATTCTTATTTTCTGTGTTATGTTGAAGGGCAAGGTGTACAGTGCTTCAGGAGTCTGCCTAAAGGTCTCCTAAAGCTAGTTAACCTTCACAGGCTGTATAAATAACAGCTTTTCAATTTCAACTGCTGTGCTCAAAAATTAACACAAATTGAATTAACTTTTGGGTTAACCCAAACAGGATATTTCAGGGGTTTTTTCAGGGTAACAGAAATCCCGAAATAACTATTTATACTATGATCCAAAGAAAATTCTCAACTAAAAATTAATTGTTACAATTTCAGGTGATATGATTCTTCCTTTAAATGTTTTAACTTTTTTTTTAATTGTGAAATGAAGAATTCCAAACGACCCCTAGAAATTTGCATCTTTTCCTGCAAGGTTGCTCTTGTTTAAAACAAAATACTCATCTTCAAAAACAAGGAAATCCACATAAAATTTTCTTGTTGCTGATTCTTTCTGGAAATCCATGATTAAATACCAAGTCATCATCATCCTGAAAACGGACATTTCTGAAGCAAATATTTAAAATAGACAAGATGGCTGTTAGTATTAGATTTAGTTTGCGAGAAGTCTCTGGAATGACAGATAGTGGGGCACACTACTTTCTTAAGTATTCAGGTTTCCAGCTGTTTTTCATAAATAACAAAAGTTTCACAAAAATTGAAAAGTCCAATTTTTCTTGCAGATGAGGCTGTATCACTCTGAGTTTCATTGAAGCGAATGGCAATATATATCTGGGTGCTTGGGGCATATGTGCGATGGGGTTTCCTTATTTAGGGGTAAAGAGGTTGTTCCTGGAAAAAAACAAAGTACTAATTTTTCCAGCAAAAAGGGATGTTCAAGAAAAGACAAGGTTAAGTTGTCATTCTTTTGAGTATTTGTGCAGTGCAATGCACTCACTGGCATATTACCTCAGGAGAAGGTGAGATGTTGCAAGTCTATGTGGTGTCAACCTGCTTGAAACATAGGGCAGATACAGTTGAATTTGAAGTCAAACAGGAGAGGAATGAAAAATCAGTATTCTGACCCTGTTTGAGTCGTGTTGGCAGAAATGGAGAAAGAGTAAGAGGAAGTTGAAAAGGAGGGAGATTATTCCAAATTGCCTTTTCTTTTTCAGAGACAGGCATACACACAGTGCAAGGTCATACTTTACAGTTTATGGCTGTGGTTCTTCTCCGTGACCTTGGTCTTTCCAGTGTTAAGTTTCATTTCTTGATAGTATCATTAACTATGAACAGAAACTGCCTTTGAAATCTGTAACCAGGGCACCTTGGATTTCACTTGGTATAAATACTGGTGAATGAGTGAACTGTTAAGCTCAATAAAGACACAGGAAAATAAGTGGAACAGGCAAAGTATGAATTTGCAGCAAAACCATGATTGTCTGTTTCCAGTACATGACACTTTGCAGGTTCAACTGCAGAGTATAAAAGAGAGTCTCAGTGCCTGGGTTTGGGGGTTTTTTTGGAGTACTTAGTCCTGTGGCTCTGACAATACAATGTTCTTTTGTTTCTTTTTAATATCCCTGTTTTGCTTTCATTTTTTGAGATATTACCAATCTTGAGTTGCTTTCTCATCTGTTCTGTGTTGCATAGAATTCATTAATAACGGTTTGCTCTTGTGCATTAGGAAATATTTCTAAAGCAAGCACAAAAAGATTACTGAATTCAGTTGTACTTAATCTCTAGTTTTGATCCTGCTACCATTTCACCACAGAGCTTTCCAAAATGCACGATTGCAGTGAACATCAACCTGTGTCCCAGTAGTACCACTTTCCCCGGTGTTCTGCTCAGTCTCCCTTTTGTGTATTGTGGGTAGCATGGTTGGAGGAAAAGGTGTTTTTCTGTCCCAGAACTTTGCTAAAATGTGTTCTACTGAGTCTCTCAGTTGTGTAGGTTTTAGGTGAGTCTTGACGCTAGATTTGGAGTTTGATGGAAAATCAAAGAATTTAAATTTTGATTTTCATCAACATGTTCTACTGATATTATATAGTTCTGCCAGTGTCTAAGAAAACCAGCGTCTATGAAATAAGTTAGTTTATGTGCTTTGTAGTCTTCTCCATGTTTTCCAATCCTTCCTCTCTGAGAAAGAAGCATTCTTTCATTAATGGATGGTATGCGATGAGAAAAAATCTATTTAAAACCACAAACAAGTTCATTGAATTGGAGTTTGCATGTTTGTTTTTGTTGTGGAACATTTGAAGTGGTGAAAGTGAAAAGAAAGGACTTCACAGATTCTGCTACACTCACAAAGAGCAACAAATACATATTCTTTTTTCCCTACTTGTTTTTATTTTGCATGAAAAATGGCTAGAAAAATTAATCTGAGCATTGAGAATAGCTCCTCAAAGATTAGGAATAAAATATACTTCTCTGAGAGACTCAGTTGATGCTGGGGGGCTATGGCAATTCGCATTGATTTGCCATCAATACCTAAGACTTGAGCCAGGGATTAATTTCCTTTGCAATCCGTTCTGCAGCTCCTTATTGCCTTTCTGAATAATTTTTGATATTGCTGTTTCTACAAGGTCAGGAAGTTGGCTTCTGATTTCATTTGCACCAGTATCACACTCTATAACTTCATTAGTACCAGAATTTTTACTCCTAGGTATTATTCAAATGTAAACAAGAAGCAGAGGAAACACTTCAAGAACCCATGCAGTGTAAGAATGTTTATCCACTAATGATATAGTTTGTTCATGTGTATACAACTTAGATGCAGTCCACAGATAATCTCTGGGAGTCATGATGTCTTTGTGCTCCATGCTCTTTTGGAAGAAGCAAAATACAAAACTAGGATCACACAAAGTATTTTTCTCAACGTGTTACAATGCAGCCAGTAAATCCATTTCCCAGTCCTGGGGATATTGGGCATTAAATACTAGAGAGAAAAGAATAATGCCATGTCTTTTGCTCCTCCACAACACTTAGCTGGAGTAAACTATCTATCTTTTGCAAGAAACTTAGGGTTCAAAGGTAACTCTCCTGACAATAGTACAGAGATAGGACTGTTTTCTGAGATATCAATTGCTATTGGTTTTCCTATAATTTTGACAAGCTCAGGGGTTTTTTTCTGCTCTTTTAGCCCATGGAAAGGATTCTTAATATCTGAAGGAGATACACGTTTAGAAGGAAAAAGATTCAGAATACTCAGAAGTCTGTCAGTTCGGTAAGATACCTGCCAACTCCAGTGCTTGACAAATTTTATTCTTTTGACTTTTCATCCTTTTTTTCACAGTTGCTTGAAATAAACGAAAAGCAGTTTCTTTCAATCTGCATAATCCCTTGCTGCAGACAGAATTCACAATCACTTGTTTGTTATTTAAACTATAAAGTTCAAAAGATATTCTGTTCTAGCATGAGATAGATTTGAATCAGATTGATGACTTACAAATGCTAAAATGTGGGGTGCCCCCAAATCAAAGCAATTTTTCATGAACAGTCTTACTTTTCTACTTTTCTAATGTTGCATGGAAAACAGCTTTGATAGTGACTTTAAGATTCTCTTAACATGTCTAGAAACATCTGTTCCATTGAAGAAAAGGGGTAAATCTTTTGCTCAGGCTTTTTTCTTCAAGAAGACATGATTTTACAAATGACTGATTGGAGGCAGTGAGGAAAAGTTGCCACAGGTCTGGTGTTACTTTATCTAAAAGAGTTGTCTTGATTTCTCATGAGCGATTGTTAGATATTAGGCACTATGCTAATGTCTGCTGCTCAAACTAAAAGTTTTTACAGTAACCTAGGTGGCAAGTAAAGGTAGGTGGCCTTGAGTAATTGCCTTGGTCTTCAGCCAAAGCTTTATTGTGGTGGAATACCATAGCTGTCCTTCAATGCAGTTTATTTTCTTTAGAAAATGACTGAGTGGCTGTTGTGGGGTTGACATTACTGGATGTGGTTATCCACCTGACATCTAGTTCTGAAGTCAAAAAGGTAATCTTGTGCTTTTGTACTCAAAATTCACACCATCACTTATTATACAATAGTTTCCTTCTACAGATAGGAGTTGGAATGAATGACTGGGCACACTTCACTTCCATGCTTGTAAGCAGAGGTGGTGTTTGGTGCAGGGAAACAAAATAATCATATCTCCTTTTGTTTTCCCAGTAGGAGTAGTTGGTTAAGTCTAGTTTTTGCCAAAATTAAAAAAATGTTCTGGTACTTTTAATCCTCATTTAAACAGCCTTAAATGTCAATATTTTAAGACTCAATTGACTTTCCCATGTAAGACTTCAGAAGGTTTGATGCATGTGACCTTGTATTGAACAGTGCAACAAACAAGGCTATGCTGAATTATGCCAGTGCATTATGAGAAGGAGGCCTACAAGTGGTTTGCTTTGTGTGGGCTCCTATCAATGGAACCTGCTCTCTTGAACCTAAAATCAGATGAGTACCTTTGGTTATCTTCAAAACAGGAGTACAGGCTCTTATATCATATGAAACCCTACAGGCCTTTGAATTGTTTTATTTTCAGTGTATTCACTCGGGGGAATTAAATAAGTGATTTATATAATTAAAAACCATTTTAATGTTTACCATGTATCTCTAATTTTGTCACAATAGCATCATGGGAAAGAGTGCAGATTATTTAATACATAATTTGAAAACTTTTTTCACCCTATTGATAGGAATAAAATTATGTTGCCTGAAGATGAAATGAATTATTCTTGGTCTGTACTTGTTTAAAATGCATGGCAAAATTCTGCTAAGAAAAAAAGAAAGTTAAAGCTGTTCTTTTATTGACACCATAATTATGCATTTGCAATGGTAGTAACATCTTCCCTTTCAAAGGTCAAAGCAAGTGTTCATTACCATCTGAGAAAAAACAAATAAACAAACCCAACCAAAAAAATATCTGCCAGTCCTATTTTAATTTTAACTGAGTTGAAAAGAAACTGTTAATGTCCGTGATGCCTGAAGCATATTTTGCATTTGATGCACTCAGTATATTTTTGTTATTCCACAAACAACTGCACGAGGTCATGAATTTATTAGGAGAAGTAGACTTGTCACTCAGATGCAGGACATTTTGGAAATGTTTGGTCAGTAAAAAGGCAGTATATGCTCAGGCCAATTATTCTTGCTAAAAGTATGAGGACTGTCATTGTCCTGACAGCATCTGCTGTTTCTGCTTTTGTAGAGACATTTTAGTATTGCTTTTTTTTATCTGCACTGCTTGACCATAATGGTCAACACACTCATTGTTACTGCCCTGGTTTGATACTCCTGTGCAATAAGGTATAAGCTGAACTATGTCAGGGTGTCTGAAACTGTTTCCTAGGAAACCTGCTCCAAAGCATGTGGAAATCAAAGAAACTCTTGCTGTCCACCCCAGAAAATAAGTAATGACATAAAGGTGCTTTGAATAGGTTGTTACAATATTGCAGCATGGAAACTTCTAAAGCATGAAGCACTTGAGTAAAAGAATTACATTTGTTAGGTGAAGGTAGCTGTAGATATAACACAGTTATACAATAGGTATAACATCCTTCTGTGTGGAGGTGATAATTTTCACCTGCTTCTAAAAAGCACACTTGGAATATTGTTGGTGCTCTGTAGTTCACCTCCTGCCACCATTTGTGATGTCCCCAGGCTGTTTCATCCATTTGCCTCTCTGTACGTTTGTGCTGTAGCAACTGTTCAGCGATGCCTCTCATGCTAAATCTTATGGAAAGTCTTCTGCTTTAACTCAGAAACTGGTCACTTGTTTCATGCAGATGTAAATAAAGGCTGAGAGATGATATGCCTATAAAAGCATCTGTAGAGGTAGCACCAGCAAGGGATAATAAGCAATTAAGCTAATAGAAAATAATGGCCTAAACAGAGCTGTCCATAAATATATTTAGCCTCAAAACTGGAACTCTGCAAGTGATGAGATTTTTAGAACACTTTCTGTTAGACGCAGCAATTGAGAAGGCAAAATGGCTTTAAGATGGAGATTTAAGATGGTATCAGAGGAATTCTGTTATGGTTGTCTCTGGTGACAGGTCTTGGGCCACAAGGCTGGCTCCTGTCCAGTTTTCATTTAATATTTTAATATTGAAAGAGACAAACTGATGCCCAGGGAATAAGTGCAGAAAGCTCTGGACACAGTTCAACATCTTCCAGTGCCTGGCAAACAAGAGATTCCTTCTGCTTGGGTGGTTTTTACTTTAAGCGGGAAATGTGACGTTGAACACAACGATGGATAAAACTGATGTTTAAAACTTGCCATGACTCGTTGATGTAAAAATGTTAAATTGGTTTTTTTTCTAGAGCAGTTTCACAAAGTCTAAGATATATGACTTAGGTGAGTCTAACCTCAGAGCAGACTGACTTAAAAGTATGAAATCATAAAGCTAGACTAGTTTTATGGTAAGGAAAACAGACATTCAGAGCTAATAACTTCAGAAACGTTTAGTTCAATTCCTTGTATTTCATGTCAAGAAAAGAGAGTGTATGACCATAACAAGTTGCCACTTTGGGTGGTATTTTTTGTCACACTTTCAACTGCCTCAGGAATAAATCAGTGGACGTTTCCACATAAGGACTGGGTTCTTTTACAAGCATGCCTTGTTTTTTGTTTGTTGTCTGGAAACAAAGCAGTGGAATGTACAGAACTGGTGCTACCTGGCATAAATTGTCTTTCAACTTGACATTCCTTAGGCCTTTTGCTTTTTGAATGTGCTGAACAATGCTTGCTAAATTTATAAATTCCTGCATTGAAGGACAGCTGTGGTATTCCACCACAATAAAGCTTTGGCCTACAAGTCCTTGATAGTGCTTCAGGATTTTGGATAAATGACAATTCAACTGTAGCTGTATGAAATTTCAGATAGTCAAGCAATGTAGTTATCCACAAAAGATAACCAGTGCAACCAGTGCTTCTTAAAACATGGTTTAATTCTCCAGCTTTGTCTTATCTATTGTTTTTGTTCTGATATACCCATATTTTTTTTTCTTTCTCCATTTTATTTTCGTTGTCAATCTCTGCAAAGTCAAAGGGTAGACCCATTTACAAAAGAGGATTATCAATGGACCCAAAAAATGACACTGGCACCTATTTTTGGCAGGAGGCATACATTTTTCGTAAGTTGAATTTCTGCACCTCATTACCCCACAATAGAATGTGTAGGTTCTTTCACACTCAGAAACATAAAATCATCCAAAGTGAAGTGACTGCCTTCCCGGCAGAAGTTCTTGTGCCCCTTTGTGTATGTTTACACAGGTTTGGAGTGGGGAATTTTGTCAGTATGTAAGCAAAGTTCTCCTACATCACCATGGCAGTCATTTCTGTCTGTGAAGTACAAGCACAAATGAATCTACAAGGTGGAAACATTCATGTCACATAAATAAAGAAATGTTGGGAAGGGCACTATGGCGCTATAAATCTCTTCCACAGTCTGCTGTTATATTGCCAGTTTGGGTGGGCTGTAACACAGGTATCTTCAACCTGTGTCTGGAATTTGGTTCTCTTTGCATAAGTAACATGAAGAAGTGAGTATTTAGAAATATGTGGAGCCTTGCTTGACCATTACCTGAATGAAGGTAAAAAAATTCTGTCATTACTGCTGTCTGACTTTTAAAAAATATTAATCTGTAATAAATCAGTATAGAACAGGATGTCAGCTCTGAAGATTTGGGCTGTCCCTTGAAGTCTGTAGCACAAAGCTGTGTAGAGTAGTTGATTGCAGCTGGTGTTTTTAAAGGAATTTAGAATAAGCAAGTGATGTTGACTTTCTGTTGTATTAAATTGTGTAACTCTCATGCTGTTTTGAAATATAATGCAACATCTAAGTGATCAGAGACTGCAACACTGATCCTCATGCAGGATAAAGCTAGGAGAAGTTGTATTGCTTAAATAAATGGGAAGATATTAAGCTTTATGTGTCTGTGCAGTCCTCTGAGATAGCAATTATTTTCCAACCTTGAAGAAGTCAGAACAAATGTCAAAGATAAAAGTGGGGTTTCAAGATGGTATTGACGCCAAATTGCAAGTCACGTGCAAAACAAGTCCTTGGACCCAGAGTGTCAAAACATTTTGCTTCTTATCTATCTGTCTGTCTATGCTTAGTGATTGCTTTATAACAATAAGGATCTTTGATTTCAGAATGATTTACTATGTCATATGTGAGTTTATAGTGTAATATTACCATCACCGATTGATGATGAATATGCTTTATAATGTGAGTGTGGTCTTATTTTTCCAAATCTGTGTCAGTGTTTGTGGGTGCTCATAGTTGATTCAGTGTCCATGAATTTTGATGCTACACTGTAATGTTTTGGGCTTTGACTCTCTTGGTTTTGGTTTGGTTTAAGGTTTTGGTTGGTGGGGTTTTTTTGGGTTTTTTTTTTTTTTTTTTTTTAAAATTTAACCAAATTTGCCTTTGCTAAACTACTTCATAGTGAAACAATTCAGCTTTTCTTTCATTGTGACCTGGTCAGCTACCATTTAATGCCAGCAAAAATATAATTATTTCTAACTAGAACTTTTATTATTTCGTACAATGTACTATCAAATGTTTATTGAAATGATTAGTCCTGTATTCAGATATGGTAAATAAAAGGAAAAAATTGAAAATCAGCCCTTTTATTTACACTGAAAGTGAGAAGTCAGGAATAATATGCTGAACTATACATTTGTATCAGTACTACTACGTAAAAAAGAAATATAAGGACATAGAATAATTCCTCCTGGATCAGACAGGTGTCCATCTATCCCAATATTCTGTCTCTGACGTTGGCTGTAGGAGACATTATTTTGGGAGATCCCATGAACCTGGCCATTTTCCATCTTCTATTTTCCAAATTACTGCCCTGGCATCCAAAATTAAGTATTAGAGAAGGGTGCATCCCTTATTCATCCTTTCAGTATCTATTTATTAATGTATTGCCTGTTAATTTGCCTAATCCGTTTCTGAGCATTCTGAGATCATAGCATCTGGCAGAAGAGAATCTCCAAAGCTCTTTACCAACTCTTAAATGACCCTCTCCTAAAGTACTCTCTTTCTCCTGCTTTACCCTGGTCTCCTGTTAGTTATTGTATTTCAGGAATTTGCGAACAACAGTTCTCAGTTTTTCTACAACTTTTGTGATTATGTAAATCTTCATCTTTTCATCCCTTGGCCCCCTCCTCTGAACTGAGAAGACCAGGACATTTTAATCTCTTCATAAGACCTTTGATCATTTTGGATCTTCTCTAAATCCATGAAAGGAAGGAAAAAGAAGAAAGAACAAAACAGAGAAATGTGAGTGGCTACGTTCATGCAGTAGTTCTTACAGAGACCATTTGTTCAGATCCTGTTCTGTTGATTACTTCCATAGCCTATGAAACAGGGGAAATATTTCATGTCTGTATTTCAGAAAATTATTTAAAATTGTTGGGATGCCTTTTTGTAATATTTACTTGTAGTCTTTTGAGATTTCACCTGGATATTTCTGACCATTCTAATCCTGACTTGGAAATGCATGTCCTGCCATCTTACTTGATTTGTCTTCTCACATTATGTAATATTTCAACTTCACAGTCAAAAGTGTGTTTTGTGACATCATAATTCCTATAGTCCCACATTGTTTTGAATATAAATTTCTTTTCAGATGGAAGTCTTAAGTTTTCTGGTTTTTTGCATTTTCTCCTCCACTGTGTTGCATATACTGTAGAAACTGATTAAATAGATGCTTTTGACTGTGAATAGATATAGGATGTCTAATTTTGCAGTCAAAATATATATATGAAACTTTAAAAGTTTCTCTCTGTAGCTGGGCTGTGTTAGGAGGAGCAAGAATACAGACAGAGACATAAGTATGGAGGAATCATGAAAATTGCAGAGAAAGATGGATAGTGATATATTGTCATAAAGCTAATAGAGGTAAGTGGAACTGTAAAAAAGAGATATAGAAGTTAAGGAAAGTACATTCTGTTCTTCTGTATTCTTATTGGAACACAGCAATGGTGTCTTCTCTTGAGAGGAACACTATTTTTTCAGAAGACAATTGTGTCAGAGCTGCATCTCTTGACAAAGACTGCAGCAACTGATCGATTTTATTTACAGTATGTGATTATCCCCTTTTACAGGCTAAATGAAGTTAGAAGAGGGATTGTAACAGGTTAGATGGAAAAAAACCAGTGAGAAGCCTATATCTGAGAACAAGTGTCTGAGTATTTGCATTGAATAAAAAGCATATATTGGCGTAGTAAACCTAATAGTAACTATGAGCCACCTATGTAAACATCAGTTATGTATAACAGTATCAAAACTATAATTCTGTCTTATACAAGTGGGAATTGCAGGAGAATTAATCATGTTCAGCTAAATATCAGGTCTTATGCCAGGACATTTAAGAAGAAGGGGTAATGGCTGCAAAGTCCCCACATGTAATGAGTGTTCAGATGTTCAAAAGGCTGGTGTCAAGCAAATTGAAATGAGTAGTGGTAATAGTCTCATGGAGTCCTGAATTTCTAAAAATGTCAAGTCTTTGAGCCTTAAAGACACTAAGTATGACTTTGTGTTGTCCAACCTGTAGTGCATGCTGTGAAGTTATTCAAATCCTTTGTTCTTTGATGTTGCTTTCAGGATTCAGAGTACATTGCAGAGTCACACATATGAAGTGGTTACAAAATCTCTTGAACTAACAAATTTCTCAAGCCTCAAATCTTTTGTTGGCAAACACTGTTTCTTTTAGAGGTTTTACATGAACTGTTCACTACCTTCTTAACATTAAATACCATTTCAAACAATCCAAATCACATATCCTTTGCATGCATCATTGCATAATATGAAACATGCAGTCAGCTATTTTGTATTTCTCCTTCATTATAAAGGCAGTCAGTGCAGGCTCTCTGAATGTCTAGATATCTGCATGATAAATAGCAAGAGAAACATTATTTCTTTGTTTGAATAAAGGAAAAGCAATAGCTCTGTTACCAGAGGCAGGCTGAGTGATGGCTTTATTTGGATTCCAGTCTATTAGTTCATCTCCATGAATGACCAATTATGATTCATCTTTCCAAATACCAGTTATTTCACAAATCCTGCCAGAGAGCATAGCAGTGGAACTGAAGAGCTGTCATGGAGCTCAGCCAAGGAAGTCACTGATGCAGTTACAATATATCTGCACGTAATTTAATCCCCTCATTGCATGTGTTGAAGGCTTGCATTCCAGTACACTAACATTTAAAATCCTTTAATTAAGGATGCTACTCCTTGTCTCTTGTGTATATTTAAAGGTCTAAAGAGGTGCAGTTTTTAAAGTATCCAAGGGATTTAATTGGACCTGTCACAACATATAGTAAAAATAATTTTTCTCTTTTTTTTCTTGCTTTTACACAGAAGATGTTTATTTTACTTAGTGATCATTATGATAACAGGTGCAGAAAATCTGGGTCTCAAAGTTAGCTTTTAATAATTTTATTTCCATACTTGCTTTTGCAACCTCTATCTGTTACAGAAAGTGATTCCTCAATTTGTCTTAACAATAAGACCCTGGGCACCTTTCACTGAGTATTTGTTTCCAGTTTGATGGGCTGCAAGGGCAGTACTGGTAACAGCATAGTTTATTGACCAGTTAAATCTTTTTCTGCTCATGCTCTGAAGGAAAAGTAACTTTGAACTTTGAAAATACATTTCTGTGTAAGTAACAACATGCACAGCAAAGGCTGTAATTGGACTTTTAGGGACTTTGGACGGTGGACTTCTAGGGATGATGTTGAAGAGTGAAATTCTGATCTTTTAAAATGTTTTCAGCATTTCTGGAAATTAGTTCAATAATTTCACTTTGGGAAAAATATTCAAAGCATGATTGTTAGTTTTCTGTGATGTTTTTTCATTACTTTCTATTCACATTCCAAATGATCTTTGAACAAAGGGATACTAGTCAAACTGTATTTTGCTTCCTTAAGAGGGGATAGCATTTTGCCCTCTTTAAACAGCTATGTGAAAGCAAAAATAAATGACACCTTTGGTTTCATAGGATTCATTGTGCATGACATCATAAAGCTGTCTAGGCACGCCTACCATTCTGACTACTGAAACTTGCCATAAAAAGTTTTGTACTTGTGTCCTGTAAGTTTGAATATAAATGAATGAGAAAATGTTCCTAATCTTTCATATATCCTGTACCATAACAACTTTTTCTGTGTAGTATGTAAGCAAAAAAAAACCTTTCATATTCCTAGCTGTATCCTGAAAGAAATGGAAGCATCATTGTTCTCCAGTATATACAGATCTCCTATTGTTCCAGGACCCAATATGCTGCACTCTGCTATTGCTGCAGCATGGTAGTATATACCACTGTTCAAACGTATTCACAGTATCAGGAAGGAAACCAAGCAACTGAAAATGTGCTAGTCCTTGTGAGTTAGAAGGCCATGTTTGGGTACCATTTTTTCATGTGGAAAAAATGAGGGGCATAAAAAGCAGAAGGGCTGCCTTACTAAAGAAGAAATGTAGGTTAACAAAAAGAATGTTGTAAGGAAGAAATCTTCATTGCACTGCAACATCATTAAAACTGAACTGGAAATAATGAAATTATCAGTACATAAGCAATCCATGGTCTTGTTAGGTTAGGCAATACTTGCCGTGTAAAAGATTGAAAGAAAATAACTTGGGGGGGGGGGAATTTGTGTTTCTCACCAGAAGTTATTGATTTAAAACCTAATTATTATTTATAAACAGGCTGATCAGCACTCATCTCAAAGATGTATGGACCTTAATATACTGAAAATTAGAGCAAGACTCATTTTTTCTTTGGTAGGATGGCTGTACAGGAGCTAATGGTTCGCTAGCCCATTGTTCAAAACCCAGTATTTATATATTTAAAGCTAAATAAACTAAGCCTACTAAATTTGGCTTAATTTCCACATATCAGACACAGTATATGCTGCTACATGTGGAGTAAGAAATTTAAATCCAAATTACCTTTATTTAATGATGAACAATAAAGTTAAAAAAAGACCAGCTAGTTTACATAGACAACTTGTTAAACATAATTTTTATTGAAGCAGATCTCTCATTACTGTTATTTCAAGTGACTTGGAGTTTCTGAAGGAAGAAACAGTGATACTTTGCAACACAAATGCAGATGATGTCATCAGGATTCACTTAGTGAGATTTAATAGGACAGTACCTTTCTCTTAGCTTTGAGCTGCTCGTGATATTTGTTGGATGTGTCGCCTGGTATTTCTCCTCCCCAGAGGGTAATTCCTACTATCGAATAAGTGATGCCCATGACAAGCAGTGGAAAGCAGTAGACCAGCACAATCACAATGACATGATACCTGCAATGAAAAAGCATTAAGCTGAGAAGTGTTTTCAGAGGAGCTATACCAATGGGATGGGCTGGTAAAAGTCAAGAGAGTTACTGTAGGCCAAAGCGTGTTTTACATTGACTGGCTAGTCCTTGGTGTTTTCATTGTCTTTTTGAAAGTTTTGAATTGCACTGCAAATTTATTTACATTTTAATGTAAGTGCTTTGTGGGATTTCTAGTTGTGATTCTGAACTTGCCCATAAATTAAGCATAAATTAACGAATGACTCGCTGAAAAGCTGGATGTGAGCCGCCAGTGTGCCTCTGCTGCCAGAAGGCCAACTGCATCCTGAGCTGCATCAAAAGAAGTGTGGCCAGCAGATGGAGGGAGGTGGTTCTGCCCCTCTACTCTGGTGAGACCTCACCTGGAATACTGTGTCCAGCTTTGGAGCTCTCAACACAAAAAGGATATGGACCTGTTGGAGCATGTCCAGAGGAGGGACACAAAAATGATCAAAGGGGTGGAGCCACCTCTCCTATGAAAATAGGCTAGGAGAGTTGGGCTTGTTCAGCTTGGAGAAGAGAAAGCTCCTAGGGGACATTATAGAGGCCTTCCAATACCTATGAGAAAGTGGGGGAAGAACTGTTCGCAAGGTCATTTAGCAGTAGGATGAGGGGAAATGGTTTTAAACTAGAAAAGGGAAGATTAGGTTGGATATTAGGAAAAAATTCTTCAGTATGAGGCAGGTAGATCACTGGAACAGAGATGTAGTGGAGGCTACATCCCTGGAGGCATTCAAGTTCAGGCTTCATGGGGCTCTGAGCAACCTGATCTAGTGATGACCCTGCTTACTGCAGGGGGGTTGGACTAGGTGACCTTTGAAAGGTCCCTTCTGACCTAACAGAGCCTGTGATTCTAAGATTCTATAGCTATCAAGAGTAGTAACTGCAGAATAAGGTATGTTTATCGACAACTAAATGAATTAATTAGCACACAGCCAGGTATCCTAAGGGCAAGCTAGCTATTTTGAGTTCTAGTATGTACCATAAATGAAAGAGGGAAAATAAGTGGTTAAATGGTATATTTATACAAAGGCCCTGATAAGTGTCCTGTGTTACCCAATGCACTTCATATGCCAGATCTGTTGCCTGTGTGCAACATAGTTGTCGCTGATGATGTAAGCACCAGGAAAGAAAAAATCCAAAAAATATCTTCTTATGCCTCCTGTTAGTATGTGATTAAATGCCATCTTCAGATAAAATCACAGTGAATGATCAGTGAAGAATCCCCAGTTGTCATTAGAGCGACCTTACTGCCCTGAAGAGAAATATCTGTGCATGGCTCCTGAAGTGATAAAAATTATACATGGCCAGGGCCTTTTCCACAAGCCTGAAAGATCAAATTTGAGGCTGGATGGTTAAACAGGCTTTCAGCCTTGAACACAGAGTTCACCTTAAATGCCAATGAAGACGTGAAAGGGCAGATAATATTCCTAATTCTGCCAGAGGGACAAATAGGATATATTTAACTTAATTGACTGTTACTCTACACTTTCAGAAACTTTTACAGTTTTCTTATTTAGAATGATATCTGAAATAAGTAATTGTGATAGTGTAACTGAATGAAGTGGGAAAATCCAACACTCATAAAGAGATCCAGAGGGGAAAAAAAAATGTATAGGACGAGGAGAGGCTGGAAATACCTGTTTTCCTGGTTAGAATGAAAAGGAAGCTTACTTTTAATTGCATCTGCTGTCTCCATTTCTGACCACCTCTGTTTGTATAGAAGTAGCTATCTTAAGTGAAGTAATGATAAACATACAGCATGGTATGGAGACCACTCAAAGAAGTGGAAGAGAATAAACACTGATCACTGAAAGTGCTCTGTCTTCCTAGCTTAGCAATCTTGTTTTACATTTCCCTGTGATCAGTGCTGTTATTTTGTGTGTGTAGAGTATCTGCATGACACTAAGCTTTTGCCAAGTCCATTGCAAGTGTAGAGACCACCACGCACAAGTTTAAAAGAAGGAAAGCTTACGTAAAATGCTGTTTTGGACCACCTGGCCATGCTACATAGCAAAGAGTTCTCCCAGGCATCACCTTGGTTATGGAGTATAGGCACTGGGGGAAGGCCAACAGGAAAGCCAAAATCCATATGCTCCCAATGACCACCTTGGTAGCAGTTGCAGAGAGCCTAGGTTTCAAGGGATCAATAATGGCCATGTATCTGTAAAAGAAAGCAAAAACCTTTGCATAAGAAACCTTCAGAGTTTAGGATGCATCTAGAATCAGCCAAAGCTTAGGGTAGCGGAAGGGGATAAAAGAAATATTTGTCTTCCTGGAGTTCAGATGGCGTTGTGCGATATGGGGGGGTTAGCCCCTATGAAGCCAGTGCTGGAAGAAAAGATTCACTCAATATCATTTTATAGCTATGGGACACCCAGTATGTAGACCCAATACGTGTACCAGTAGAGACACTATTTCTCAAGGAGTTAGTTAATCCTGTTACTGCACCACCTGACTGAAAAGTGACGATACAGCTTAATCCTTTGTTACTCAGCTACATAATACAGTGTTTATCTCTAATTAAAAAATTAACAGCCAAGCTGTCAGGATTATTAGTCATCTGTCCAAAAGCTACAGGAACCTGATAAGTCCACATGCATTTATTTCAGTTGACATAGACTGACTTTGGATCGTCTGCCAAAGAGCCCCAGCTTGCAGCTGATTCATACAGAAATTGAGAGAGAAGCCATATGAGTGGTTCCTCAGGCAATGTAGAAGTGATAAAAACACCAAGAGAAACAGATGCACAAAGCATGAAAACATCTCATTTGCTTTCTCAGTTCCTGTGTTCTCAGGTAGGATAGTGTTCTTGCTGCCCTATGATTGTATTGGCAATCCATGAATGCTGGTAACTTTAGAAGAATATGCAAGAAATCATTAAAAGGTTTAATCTAAGTAATTACAATTTAAAAGCTTGGGAAAAAAGAGCAACAAAAGGCATCAAGACAGACAGCAAAGTCAAAGCTGTCTTTTCTGTCTTTTGATCTCTGTTACAGACGCAAAGAATAAGGAAGACAGAAATTTTGTGGTTTATGTAATACACGTCTTTTTCACGTTTTTCTTAGTCTGACTGCTGCTTTGATTTCTCAATTAACAGTGACCAAAGAATGACTTGAAAAATCATTAATCATATTAATTAAATAGGAACACTCTTCAAAAAGTCTTCCACTATTAGGGGGAATGCTGATAAGTATCAGACAGAATTATATTCAGAGAAATTTTTGTACTTCCGTAAAAACAGGGAGTTACTGGCTGTAAGTATGTCCAGAATGTGTTACTGTTATAGCATACTGAATAACTAACTGCATACTCTTTAATCAGACATCCTAATGTTTTCCAAATCAACGGAAGGAAATATTTTTACATTAATATTTTGTTTTAGATCCAGAGGGTTCCCAAAGTACATTAAAAATTGTTTTATTCATGATGGAAACACAATGCTATTTGTGATTTAATGTAGGAGTTAACACATAAGCAATTTAAATCAAGAAATTTCTGAATCTTTCTGCAGAAATATCTGCCCTTGATCTGCCCTTCTGCAGTCATTTGTAGCATTGACATTCTATACTCTGTTTCCCAAACCATTGCTTTTCTGAAATCAGAATCAGAATACTAATGATCTAGAAGCTCCTCGGGAGTAAGTCAAAAGGAAACTAACAAAATTAAAATATTCTTTTCTGTCTGTCCTTGTGGTTTGTTTGGGTTTTTAACATTTTATTTTCATATTGTATCAAACTGCCTGAAGCAGATAGGAAACTGGAATAGGAAAACTAGCTTGAATGTTTTACTAAAAAGTGTTTTCCAGATTTTTAGAAGCATGTCTGGATCAGTTTCAAAAGTTTTGTCATCAGTCACAGGGATTAGTACTAATTCTGGAAGAAGCAAACTCATTGCCAAAGAATAATTATGGCCCATGTACATTCACTCTCATAATACGGATGTCCATTTATCTGATCATCTTTGACAAGATCATTGGAGTATATTAGTGATTTTCTAAACGTTCATTTTGTTTCCACTGTAGATTTTTGGTCTTCATGCCTGGTACCTGTCCTTGTCCCTTCCTGTTTCAGCTTTTAAATACAGTCAGAAAGTCAAACCATACCTATTCCAGCCTACATGTGTGGAGAAAATATTTTTCAGTGCTTTCCAGTATTGCTTCGATCCTTGTGTCATTTATACCTTTTCAAGGAATTGCAGAAAGTAAAAGACGTGATTGTTGAGACTTTAGGTATTTGGGGGCTTAAACATTAAAATCAGTTTACTTTCTACTCAGAAAATTAATTATTTTGGAAGTAAATGAGCGTAAATTAGGAGATCCTATTCCAAAAGTGGCAGTTGTTATTTTTCTTGTCTGTGTTTGTTCTTTCATATTCACAGATAAAAAGATTTCAAAGCCATTTATGATGTTTACTTTTTCTGATTTCATCTTCTGTCTTGACTTTAGATCATGAGAACACTTCTTATACTGTTAGGTGAATTCTTGGGTCTGTACTTCCAAATCTAGGCAGGATTTGAATTGAAGTCAATGGATAATCTGCTGTTGATTTGAATCACCCCTTTTTAAAAAATTAATAAGTTCTGTCCTCCTGCAACTAAAAGAGTAGCAATTAAAATGAAGGAAAGTGTGATGTGTCTTAACTGTTACAGTGTACACCTATGTTCTAGGCAGACCTGTCCAAGTGTTTCAGGTACAGACATTAGCTACGAGACAATAATATTAATTAGCATAAGATAATGCTAAGATAAGAATTTGTGCAATTAATCATCTGTATCTATATCTACTCGCTACATTCATTTTTGAAATTTCATACATGAGAGATGGGTATTACAGAATATAGAGAGTTGTGGGGTTTTTTTAGCTGTTTATGGATAACTATCAAATGTGTGATAAATCTAACATCTAACCATCATAGTGGTACTCAGCCTGTGGTAGACATGATAACTGTGCTAATGTCTTAAAATTTCTAAATGCTGTGACAAACAGCGTAATCTAAAACAACTTCAGCTCTGAATCATGTTTCCACATCTAGAATTTCAAGCCTATTAATTCTGTGGTTTTTTACTGTACTTACATATTTTTCTCCACAGGGTAATCCGTTCCCCTCTCCTTTACCTGCTTTTTGTTTTGGGAGATGTTTTTAGCTTAACTGATGCTTTTGGTATTAGATACTAGCTATGAAATAGCTTTATTTGAGTGCTGAGTGTTTTGTCCCAAGAGAGCAGCAGATCTCATGAAAATATACATCAGTCAGATTGTTGCCCTCTATCTCCTAGTTCCCTTTTCCTCCAAGGAGTGAGTACAAATTGGTAATGAAGATAATCTTGTGGGTCTGAGTCCTGTCTTTCAAACGGAGCTAGCTTGAGCATCAGCTGCTAGATACTGTCCAAAATATCTTTATTTGTAGTACGTGATAACCTGTAAACAAGTTGTCATTTTCACATGTGTGTGGGACTCCTAAGGCATCTTCTCCTAGCCTGGAATCATTCCTTTCAGTTGCTAGCTTTCTTCAGATTACACATTGACATTATTTTCTGTACTATTGTCAGATTTCTATTGCATTCACATTGTTCTTATTCCCAACTATATTATTCTTATTCCCAACAGGTACCAGCAGTAATTGTCTTTGGCTAAGATAAATTCTCTTGTTGCATCCTCCTGTCTGGTGAATGCCCTTTAAAAATGTGTATTGTTTGTGTGAAATGATTCATACAGCTGCACTGATGGAAATTTTAACTATTGGCTGGATGACTGAGATAAATCAAAGGAAAAGGATCAGATGAAAAGCAGGCTACTTCTCTTTCTTGTTGAAATTTGAGTCAACAGCTTTGCTTTTGCACAAGGTAGACTACAAAAATGTAGCAGGCAGTCATTCTAACAAACAGGATGGCCTTGCCCATTCCCCCAATAATGCCTTTGCGCAGGAAGCACTTAGCTGACCAGAGGACAGCTCTCTACTACTGAGCCTTTGATAACAAATCTAGATTTTTCTGATCTGCCAGTACAATAACAACTACAATGAAGTATCTAAATTTTTCCCTAAGTGACTTTTCTTAGAAACAAAACTGCTTCATTAACATAGTGAAATACTGCTTTATAGCTGCCGTCATTGCACCCATTCAAATTTGTCATATAGGTTTAGTAGCATTTTCCTGGATAAACCATCCTTGCTATAACTAAGGAGAGTAGAAAGTATAGAATGACTCTCAGTTGCATGTTAAAAACCACCTCTGTGTGCTGTTGTGCTGTCTCTGGATGTTAATCTCTGTAGCCACAAGAAACCCAGAAGAGAATTATTTCCTTCCTGCACTGTTAGCTGTCATTCGCAAAAGCCAACTTAGCCACTCCTGCCCATTATTTTGGTTACTGGGAATGTTATCTTGCCGTTATTGATACCTAAGGATGATAAGTTGTTTATCCATTTACCCTCAACCTGAGTAGCTAATTTTTCTGTTGGCCCTTGCTTTGATCTCTGTCCATTCTGAACAGGATGTCTCCATCAGGAATTAAAGCTCCTTCTAGCACAGACTAGAAGTTCCATGCTTCGATGTTGCTCAGAAACTCAGTGAGGTGAGGTGGCTATGTGTGGGATAATGTATATGTTGCCCCACACATTCCAATTATCCATGTCTGCCAACTGTCTTTCATGGTGTAGGTCTGTTATTAGGCCTCATTTGCTTGACTCTGTTTTATATCCTTACATATATTTTGTATGGCAACGTGTCAGTTACAAGGGGATGCAGCAGACACACTGTCTGAATGGTGCTAAACATGGTGTAGAAAAAGGAGGACTGTGTATGTAGGTCAGGAATGAAATATGAGATACGGGATCTGGAGCAAAAGCAAAAGTGAGACTGAGGTATTGTTTGCTGAAGCTAAAAGTAGGAATAGAATAGAAGTGAAACAAGAATAGTGAGAAACTAGTAGAGGGAGAAGCAACGAAAGGAAAGTTGTAGAATAATAGCAGAAAGAAATTGGGTTGAGGAGAGAATAAGAAAGGAAATTGGGGTGAAGTAAAAGACATGAGAAAAATCAGTTCTAGTGGACCAGAGATTCTGAGGCTAGTAAGTCTAGTAGAAAAGCACAATATTTTGACAGTAGGGCTTTGTGGTGTGAAGCACTTTTGCCTCTGAGGTAAAGTTTTGCAGGGGAGAAAACTCTTAGAGTTGTTCTTTCTGTGAATGGCCAACCATAACTACATGCAAGAGGAACGGATGAACTGCTCTGATGCTCTGATGTCATCTGTCCTAATGACTGTTTTCCTTCTCCACCATACTTTAAGGTAGCCTGAACTTACACAGTTCTTCTGAAGTCAGTGAAAGTGTGGAGTGCTGAGGCCCTTGTAGGTTCACTGTGTTCTGTGATATTTATGCACAGGCCTTGGATCTCCTCACACCTGTGTCTCTAAGGGCGCTAAAAGATGGTAGGGGCTTGAGCAGAAGGAGGATTTATAATGGCTACAAGCAACTGAAGGCTTGTTACACTGCTGAAAAATATTCTGTAGCTACACAAACATGATTCAGTGGGGTGCTGTGCCAATTTGCTTTGCAGTTTCTGGACATTTACTGTTCAGTCAGTCACCAGGCTGGAGCAATGGGACCCACTGCCAAACAAAGGGTTCTGAACTCTCACTGAGGTAATTTGATTTCAGGATTGGACTTCTAATGCTTTCTCACTCCAGTGGGAGCTGCTAATAATGCCACAAATAGTTCCACCCAATAAAGTGGGGATGCTGATTCTAAGGTACATATCAACTGAAAAGGATTAAATGATTATGGTCATTCATCACGACTACCAGAAACCATTATTACCCCATCTAACTTAACCACTAACACTTGGAGGGTAATTATAAGGTGTAAATATAGAGATGTAAATATGTGTAGTTAGAGACTCAAGCCAACACTTGCAAGAATGTGGATTATTCAACATTGCACCATGTTCTGTGTATTACTCTAAAGCATTTTTAGGCAGCACTTTAGTTTCGTTGCTAGACTCATTAACACATGATTTTGTTTCCCGTGACCATGCTATATCCCAATGTCATGGCTTTTCTTCCAGCCTTGGCTTGTGTATGTCTTTGTCCCTAGCCAATTGTTACTGAAGTCAGCAAGAGTCTTTCCTTTAACCTTAATGAGAAATCAGTCAGGCTGCAAGATACAATGGCTGGTGCATCATGGTGTGCTTACTACAGTGCTCTTTTCCTCCAAGACGATTTTCTTAACTGCTGGAGTCAGAACAGATACAGTTTCCTTCAGATCTGTGTAGTTGGAGTCTAAAATCTGCTGTTTGGTACTTGTTTCTTGGGTTCATCAAATCAAGAAAATCTGTGTTCTCTGAAACGATTATAGAGATGGTCCTTATCTGAATAACATTGATAAACTCTTTAAGACAGTGGTTATAATGACAGCATAATCATGTAGCTCTGTTACAGTTTGCGAATAACAAGAGGCAAATGGCTGGTAACTACTATAGAAGCTTCTGAGGCCTGAGTATTATGATCCTGACCGTGAGAAAGATAAAAAAAATAAACCTTATTTATCATTTTGTAAAACAACATACACTGACTAATACAGGCAGGAAAATCTTAACCTCTTTAATACATTATTTAGAAAATTGTAGCAAAAATACTCAAGACATTTTAGAAACAAAACAATGTTTAAAATTGGATCCTACAAGTACTCATCTAGAGACACAGTTGGAACCCTTTAATCATCCAAAGTGATTTGTTTCACCTGTTTGTGGTGTTTATAAACTCAAATGGGGAAAAAAGTAATCAATTCAGCCTGAGACTGTAACAGGAAATTGGGGCTTGACAAAGGAAGAGACTGAGAGAAAATCATAATCCTTGCAAAGAAGTGGCTTGTCAACAGCAGACTGCAGAGTGCACTTGCTTCATGAATGCACAGATGCTGTTATTCCCACAAAACAGAAGCTGATTTTGAAACTTTGTATTTGAAATTAACTGCTCATTAAGAAACTATTAGGGAAATTGCTATGGCTCCCTGCCCTTGCTTGAAATGTTGTGGAAAATCCTGCAATACATTTCCATAAGGTAGATACAGTAGACTGAAGGGGATGGAATGAACTGTGAGATTTTAGAGGCGTGTTTTGTATGATGAAAATCAACTGGTCAGCTTTTGCATTGTTTAATCTTTATCTTCTACCCACCAGTGCAAATTTCTATATTTTCTTGTAAGAGTGATTTGTATTCACTGTTTTTTACTGACTTTATCTGTAGAGAGAGTGGCTACAGGCATTTTTGTAGAACTCTCTCTCTTGAATAAGACAGGTTTAGGTGTCCAGGAGGATCTGTAGTGAAGTTGTTCAGTTGTGCAGTGATCACCTTAAAGCCGACAGGTTAATGAAAGAGTGTATGACAGCATAATAGAGAAATACATTGTACATTTGCAAGATCAGTGGGCTTTGTCCCAGAGGGAAGACTTGGCCTTGATCTGCCCAGAGGGACATGTGCTGCTCTTGGTGAATGGCTGTGGTGCTTTGAGCAGGGGATAGCACTGCTGGTTTTCCTGAAATCAGGACTATCCAATGCCTTGGGTTTGGGCACCTCTGATTAGAAACCTTAAAACAGCAATACTGAAGTTCCTCAATATAGCTGGGTTCTCACAGAGAGAAACATTTTGGTAACTGGCAAGGAGGTGGACTTGATGATCCTTATGGGTCCCTTCCAACTCAGGGTATTCTATGGTTCTAAAGAGCTACATTTTTATAAGTATGTAGTTGATTTTACCCAATGTATGCTCTAACTATGCACATTGATAGAAAATACATGACATTTTTCTTTCATCTGTCTCAGAAAATGATGGACCAACTTCCCCTGACAGACAGACTGATGTTTCTCTTTTTCTTTGAATATGATCTACCTGAGCTATCAAGGGCCAATATCAATGCAAAGTCTGCCAACCAGCTCCAACTGCACAACTAAAATCAATTCTGTTATTGCCTGCACTCCTGACACTGGCATCTGAATGGCTTCTTTCTTCTTCTATTTTGAAATAATTTTAGGTAAACATAAAGATGTGAATGATACCAATTTCTCTCGTGGTTGATAAATCAGTCAGAAATGCATACATATAGGCAACAATATTCAAGAAAAAACAACAACAAAAATACCCAACAAACCCCTACTCTTGACTGAGAGAGTACTGCAGGCTACATTACTACTAATGCATCTTCTAATAGGTTTCGTTAAGCTATAAATGACGACACTGAGAAAATGTATTTTAGACTAAGACGCTGTTGAAAATGAACTTCTTGCTTGAACATATGGTTCAAACTTGTCAGATGTTGTTTCCTGCCTGGATCAAGAAGACCTGAGGCTAGGCAATGTTGTAAATGTTGCTTATACTCCTCAGGATATTGGCTTATCAACCTCATTTTTTTCTCCTTGTCTATTGAAAACAGCTTGTTAAATAGAATATTTACTCAATGCAAAACAAAGAGGAAAAAATAGATGTCATGTCTATATTTATTCCCAAACTGTCTCAGCATATTACCAATACCATAATTCTGACATGAATTTTGACCAGAAACCAAAAAGATTCTGCTTTTTTGCCCGATCATGATGAGGTTTTACTATAGCAAGAAATGGATTGTTTTTCCTATGTCCCTGACAGTATGAAGCTTGTAGCCATTGCATCAGGATGTTCTGCAGAAATGATTTCACCTTTTTCTCAGAAAGAAGGGGAATTGTCAAACCCAGGAAATCATTTTAGGCCCCCAAGTCATAAAGAGTTCTCTATTTTTCACCTCTTGATTTTTGAACCCTTAATGCTCTCCTGTTCAACATTTTCTCTCCACTTCTGAGAACTAGTATTTTTCAGATGGCAGCCTAGATATTGGAATCCAGAAGTATGATGTGCTTCATCTTAAAGTACAAATCTGTGGAATACAGAAAAACAAGGAATAGATTTCATATTTGAATTCTATAGTTTGATAATTTTTAAAAACATATCTTTGTGTTTTTCCATTAATGATACCACAGATGGTACATGAAGTCATAATTGTGAAGCCATCCATTCGTTTGGAAAAGAAGCTGCATTGAACTTTAATTTGGAGGCAGGGCAGGTAGTGTTTTATATAGTTATATGACACCAGAGGCAGATAAAGCCAACTAACAATAAAATGGCATCTTTTGGAGAAAACAGCAGAGTGAATTTACAGAACCTCCTTTCATCCATTTCTTTGGGCAAAAATATTCCAGATACGAGGGGAAGATCTGGGGACAATAGCCTGTAAAGGACAAAAAACCTGAAAATAAATCCACCAAGCTTTTTTGTTCATATGTTCATAACTCCCTCCCCACTCTTCAGTGCAATTTCTCTCTTCTTTTACATGGAAATAATTTTATTTGAGTCAACAAAGTTTGAGGGAAAGAGAGTGAGAGTGGACCAAAGGCTGCAGTTCTTGCTTGGGCTGGACTCTGCAGGGGACAGTAGCTGGCAGGGCGATGCTGGTTTCCTGCCTGCCATTGCTTCAACCTCCTCTGTTCACTGGTGAGCCAAGCACAGAATACTTGGTACCAAGCACGTGTACAAGCATGCAGGTACCTATACACATCATCTTATGGCATCATGGATGCCACTGCCATATGACCACAACATGCCCTATGCAATCCATATCCTAATCTATTAGACATGTTTGAGATCATTTTTTCACATACCCATTTCCCTGTACTTCAAGTGAGCACACAAGACAGGTAACAGATACTTAACTCCCAATTTAGATGATGTTATTCCAGATCAAAGATGGTCATGTGTAGTTTAGCAGGAGTATCAGGTTAAAATGTTTATGGCACATGAAAGCCTTGAGCAATGTGTCCCTGGAGTAGGAGCTCATGCAGAGACAGATACCAAAATGTATTCTGCTGGAAAGGTAATACATTTTTTAATGTGCCAACTGCCTTCTTCAGAATTTCAGTAACATTCATTTATAGGGCTTGTGGTCCTACTTTGAGACAATAATAACTGCTCTTACAGCATACACTTCAAGAGAATGAAGAGTCTAAATGATATTTTGAGGATCTGAGTGAATCGTCTTTATGCCTCACAACTGTCTTCTGTTACAAGTTTATATCACATTACCTATGCTGTGGTCTAATGAATGTATAGAGGGGTTATTAACGAACATCAGTAACTGAACAATGTCACAGAACAGTAGAAAACTGGCCCAGTATATGTGTACTTCTGTACATATATTAGAAGTCTAAGAAATAAGGTGGGAAACTGGAATGGCAGGTTTTGAATAAGAGTATTGGTGTAATGAGCATACTAGAAACTAGGTAGGGGGAATGCAGCACTTTAATAAAAAATAGAGAAGGTAGTAGAAGAGGAGGAATACAACCGAATGTTAAATATAGTTTAAAATCAAGTCAGCTAAAACAAATGTATTCAGGAATTATTATTAGAATTTTATGACTTGAAAATCCAAGTATGACTCTGAAAAAATAACCTTCAGGATTATACACTCAACTAATTCCCAGCAATAAGGGTGATATGCCAACAGAAATTAGAAAGGCTGTGATAGCAGGTAATGCAGTAATAATATAAGGTATCAGTGAGTTCTGTATGAACATAAAATATATTTGTGGTCAACATTAATGATTGCTCTACGAAGCATCTACAAGGAGAAGCCCAATGTAAACAAGGAGCTCTTGAGTTGGTCCTGAACAGTGTCTATGGTTAGGCTTAAATATTATTATTTGGAAAGTGTCTAGAGAATGGCTGGTTTTAACATCTCTGCAGCAACAAGAAAAGCCCCAAAAAAGCTGCTGTAAGTATTGATAAGATCCCCCCTCAGTCTTCTCTAGGCTAAGTATGGTAGCATAGGAGGAATGAAAAAAAGTTGAGGAAGCTTATTAATAAGAAATTAGAAGGGCAAACAAAAGGAAATAGAGACCATTAATAACAAGAATCCATCATAATCTGAAACATGGAGATGCTCTAATTATCTAATATTTTGTTAGTGAAGGTTAATTTGATTTTGAGTCTGGTGTTCAGCAAAATGAGTGCAGGAGTGATGGGAAAGAGAAGCCTACACCCAAAGCTCTTGGATTCTGATTCTCATTCCACTGCATGTTTGACTATTTGATTTTTCAATCAAATTTTTAAAAATATCCATCCTGATGGCAGCATGTTATCTGTATCAACAACTAGATGCGTAATCATACTTAAGTGAGCTGTCTGGGGTACCAGAGGTCAGAGTGCTAATATACCCATCTTTTAGCTCTAATTTTAATAGCCTTATTCCTTCTAAAAATAGTTGCAGATACAGTTCTGTGGAATAAATACAAAGTTTCATAACAACTCTGTTGGATAAGACAAATACAGAATAAAGTTCTGTATCTGCCTGTAGTAAAAATGAGAAAGAATAATTTCGTTCTCTCACAAGGACCAAAGGGTTGGAGAAAGATGAAGTTATTATTGAAATCATAGTGGGACCTTGGGAGATGATCAAGATTTAAGTTTTAAAAACAGTGATTTACTTTGATAGTCTCCTGATTCCGTTTACTATTGGACTTTCATTATTTATGGCTCAGTGAGGCAGCAAATTATAACAGCTCCAGAGTTTACATCAACATGTGAGGAAAGGTTTGTAATAAAAGAACTGCATGAAAGTGGAATTCACTTTAACATTGGATTTTGTCATTCTTCTATTGCAATACCTTTGCCTCTGCAAATACCTGAACTGAAAAATGGACTGGGGTTTTTGCAGAGTATGAGGCTAGGATAGATGGGTAGCATTTGGCAGAATCTGATCTTTAGAAAGGATTAGACCAAATGCCTCATTTTTCTCTTTCCTAATTTTTTTTTTAAAGTTACCTAGGACATTTTGATGCTATTATGTTGACCCATGTTGAGCAGCAGTAAGCCTTGTAAGCTGGTTTGCCGTAACACAGAACATTGGTGTATCATAAACATAGTTTTATTTACATTTGTATGAAATATTGACATATGCATGTCATTCTTTTAATTTACTTCTGCATATAAAGAAACCTTATATATATATATAAAATAGCTCTTTAAAGACCAAAAATTTGTTTGCATCCTAGGAAGAAAAGAAATGGTGCCACATGAATAGGACTGGCATCTACTGACCATCACTGTTAGAATATCTTGTTTAATTCTAGAGCAGGTGCTTTTACAGACAGTTAAACTTGTTGAAATGAGGAAAACATTATGGAAATGCTGAGATAACAATAATTAAGAAAGTCATACTGTAGATGTGCTAAAAACTGGACAAAATGCCTAAAAATATGCTAAATGCTCTACTGATAGTGTGTTATGTTATATCACTGCATCTCCAAACTTCCACTTTAACCATCAGATATCTGCAGAGAATTTCTAGGCCTAAACACAGAACTAGTTGTATAATGAGGGAATCTTGGGATTGGAAGTTAATTGCCAGCAGACATGAACCACCTCCTCTTTTGCATACTAGCTTTGCATAGCTAAGAGGAAGGGACAGCGGGTCTCCAATGGCCAGGGCCAGATGGCCTAAATGCTGGCCAAGTTACTGTTGTTAATATGTCCAAGAACTGTGCCACAGCTAGTAGTCACAGAGTGGAGACACAGGACCCTTTAGAATCATGCGCTGGCCAGTGGCAAACTGGCTCCAGAACTACTCTGTCTTCAGTATATCTTATGGTATTTTAGAAGTTTATCGCTGTAAAGTAGCTAAAGGAACTATTGCACTCAAAGCAGTGTAACTGTGGGACTGTGCAGCATGAGCTACAGACAAACTAATGAATGAATGTCTATGAAGCAGTGCAGCCTAAACCCTGTGCTGCTTCTGATGCTTGAGCTGGCTTGGTTAAAGCTACATGTGCATCTCTGCAGTAGGTTACAAACAGCCTCTTGGAAAAGAAGCAGATGGCAGGGAAAAAAGATCGCCAAGAAAGGATGGTCAGAAGTGTGAGTAAACCCGCATAAATCTGAGTCTAGGTTCAATGACCAGGTGGTTGTACAGCAGTCTTGGATGTTTTCATCCTCAGCTCCAGACATAGGACATCCCACTGCAGGAACTGCCCACTCCAGAGAAGTCTGTGTCAGTCCAGTATATTTCACAGTGCACATGATTTAAATGTGGCCTACAGAATCAGATGTGAAAGGGAGCATGTACTGCCTGTGACTGCTCACTGATGTCTAGACTCACAGTGACTCATTCATACTCTGCGAACATTTTGATGTTCTAAAAATGATCAGTGAAGCATATTATGACATACTTCTTCATGAGTTGCTACCTATGACCTTTCATTGTTTTAGGATGGTAACAATTGCTACTGGAATATTATCTGATACTATCCCGTCATTGCAGTTCCCTTGGTAGCTTCATCACTATTTGTAGCCTTTTAAAAATTTTTTTAAAAGAACATGAATGTGTAAGGATGAGTTTACTGGGTTAAAACTTAAGGAGAGTGTCCTACCTGAAGCACTGGCTGCACTTACAAATGGCAAATGGGAACTAAAGTTTTAAAAACTGCCCACCCTGGAATAGGACAGTCTGTACATGCAAGGACATTCCTTAGGATTCACTTTGACCCTCAGATTTCCTCTTGACTCTGCAGAAGCATTTGCAGAGGTAGCCAGGAAATGGTTAAAGGTACTGAACGCATCAGGTGTGATTTAGTATAGAAGGAACAGCAATTGAATAGGAAAGGAGAGATAGACTGCTATTCTGACTTTTTTACCAGATGTTCCTTGGTATTGCGGACAGGCCTAAGCCCAGCTGTGGCATTGTTGGTTCTTCTCCCCCCCAAAAAGGAATATGTCTTTGGGGACAGGTGAGCTTGGAAGATGTGGTACAGTGGAAATCGTGATTTCCTTTGGGGATTTTCAGACAAGAAATAGATCAGAGTGAATAATAGCAGTATTTGACTCACTTCTGAGCAACAGTGTCTCACATTGCTAAACCCAGGAAAACGCTTTCCAATATATTTGTATCTAACCATTGCACTTCAGTCAGCATGGAGCAGAGCTATTCTGCACTCGCTCCAAAAGTCCCTCTTTGGATTCCCAGAGAACTGTACTCTCCTTTGCTTCTAGTTTCCTAGTATAAATTTAGGAACTTTCAAAGTAGTAAGTACTGTATCTCTGTGTTGGTTTTTGTCAGAAAAATAAAAAAAGGTTACTCAAAGCATCCTAGTAACTGCTCAGCTAATGACACAATCAGCTGTAGCAATAACAGTTAAATCCTCAGCAGCTAAAACCCCTTTGTCTTTTTGAAAACCTCAATCTGGGTGAGAATCTAAGCTAAAACCAAATTCACAGTGGAATAAATCTTTGCCCAGTTAAAGATAGTATCACTGGCTTTAGGCTACCTCCTGCATTATTAAAGGGAAGTAACAGTTGGGAACAAGATACATCACCGGCAGGGAGAAAGTGTAGAATTTCTCCTATCTTCACCCTTTCCCAGAGCAGAGAGGTAGAGGAGTTGCTAAGAATCAAATTTTCTCATTCACTTTTAGCTTTAGAGAACAGTAATGCATCTGTCTGAGAATGCCACCTAAAATTCACAATTAGTAGAGCCAACAGAAAAGCATTATTGTGAACTTGTCTACAGCACAGGCAAAAAGTACAATATGTTTTCCAGTCTTGCAACTAGAAATGAGAAATAACACTTCAGGAGAAAGATAAAATTTTAACTATTGTCACTGGAAAGTGCTGCAGTCCTGCCAAGTCAATTCAGACAAGGTGCATATTGTAATTTGAATATGTAGAAGGGAGCTTTGTGAGTAATTTCAGTGGACTGCTAAAAGGAAGAAGATATCTGAAGTACTAAGTGGTCTGTTTTTCTGACTGAAAAGTCATTAATTAATGTGATTTCTAAAGCATGGGATAAGTTATCTCTCCAGTATGGCAAATGTGAAAATGATCATAAAGGAACATTTCCCAGGGGAGATCTCAGCACCTTCTAAGAAAGATGGTCCATCAAAGTATCTCTGTTGGAAACCTGACAACTGCATCTCCCCTTTATTCTATGTAGACCACAATTGCCCTATTCCATCATTGTCAAGAGCGCAAAGATAAAGTTTTTCCCTGTCCTGTTTTCTTTCACAGTCCCAAAGGCTTATTTTGCTGCAACAAATCAGAAAACAATCAAGCACTTTGAAAACATGTTCTTACCAGACCTCTGGATATGCACAGATGGCAATGTAAATAGTCTCATTAGTTAAAATCAGGAGGAACCAAACAGCTCAGAGCTGTCTGTGAGAAGAGCTATTAAAAACAGTCTCTGAAGTGATTTCTGAGGAGGAAGCAAATGCCTCTGCCAGCTGGAGAAATACAAAGAGGGCAATTTGAAAACCTCTCCCTTCACACAGAATTTCTACAACTCCTTATCAGTACGAATTAGATGACATTGACTGAGGGACAGATACTGTCTTCACAGGTGGGGAAGCAAAACCCTGCACAATGTCTGCTGTTACAGAATTAGTATTAAAAGATGAGGCATGGAGAGCAGCTGAAGTTGAACAGAGGGGAAGTGTTGTAAAAGAAAGCCAGAGAGTAAAACCAATAAAAGGCTGAAGGAGAAAGACCAAAGACAGGGAGAAAAACTGTTAGGGAGAGATACAGAAGAGCACAATCAATGAACTATTTGAGGAGACTGCCTCTCCTCACTTAGTGATTGTTATGTCTGTATTTTTATTTCAGCAGAGAATCTTATCTCAATCTCTTACCCCTAAACCTTTCCTCTCTTTTCTCACCTGTCCACAGCTATCGCTGTCATGGAGTAGATGCTGGCGAAGACAGCTGTGATTGGGAAGAAGTTGTGGAAGCGGCAGTAAGCCTCTCCAAAGTACCACTCACTGTGCAGTGCATAGATGAAGTTGATGAGAGTATTGAAAGCAGCCATGGAGGCATCAGAGAATGCCAGGTTCACCAGGAAGTAATTGGTCACTGTCCTCATGCGCTTGTGAGCCAGGATAATCCAGATGACAATGAGATTTCCAAAAACGGCCACTGCCACCACGCCACCATAAGCTAGAGACCACAGAGCAATGCGCCAAGAGGGTTGCACAAACTGATTGGAAAAGTTTGCTGCTGAGGATGGTACAGGGGGAGAAGTGTTTCCATTTGGTGCTCCCTGCGCCTCTCCCCAAGGATCGCCAACTGCAGCAAGGCTCATGTTCCACCTGCTGCTCATGCTCATGTTCCAGTTGGCTGTGGGGAAAGAAGTCATCTTGGATGTTCCACTCCTGTCTTCCAGGAATGATGTGCCTCCCCCACCGCTCCCTCACAACCCTCCAAAATCCCTGCTAACAGATGAGAAGAGGAAAGAAAGAAAAAAGGAAGCAAGGCAGCACAGCAGGTGCTGGGATGGAGAGATCTGTCAGAAAAAGCTTTGGCTACAGTGTTCAAACTGTTAGAAATGCTGTACCAGCTGAGTCAGGAGAGCTACCTCTGGATAGAGCAGCATCCCATTCCTCCTCTGTACGGCCAGCTCTTGCTTTTGGTTTTGCTGAAGGGGACTGGGAGCCAAGGCACATTTTATAGTCTCGGGAGTTCCAGCGTCATGAAGGGAGTGGAGCGATAAACTCCATCGGCTGGTAAGATAACACCTCTTTCTCTCTGTTCTCCCTCCTCCCCCTTCATTTCATTTCATTCATTGCCAGCAGCAGGCACTTTCAGGAGCTGTGGAGAGCGCCACAGGGAAAATGAATTCTTGTCTCCTCTTTGTTGAGAGATCTGTTTTATATTGCCTTTCTTTAAGTTCCATTATCGTGCTTGCTTTTTAAATAGTCTTTTTGCCCTGCCTTTGCAGAGCTAATTAGCTGGCTTAGTTGAACATCCCAGGACTGAGACTGCTTTTTATTAAAGCTGTTTCCAGACGAATATATGAATTTATTCCAGACAAATTCAGATCTGCTTTTTTGCTGCTGTCTTTTCAATTAGTATGTGCTGTCTTTTTAACCATTTTATTAACTGCAGATTTGGAATAGTGACCTCTTTCAGATGAAGAAATACATCTTTCCGCTTTCTAATTTAACTTTTCATCTGTAACATGACATCAAGACACACTTCTAAATTAAAATGTGGCTATCTTTTTCTTACAGTAGTAACTTTAGTACCTGTAAAACCATGAAAATGTTCAGCAGACACTGATTTTTGTTGAAAAACTACACTATGCAGTCCTATTTAGGTTATATAGATGTTCTCAAATATGGGTAAAATACTCAGGGTTTGTTTTCTTTGTGTCTTTGAAAAATAAATAAATTAGTTTCTTTGTTCTTATTTGCATTTATTTCACACTTAGTGCTATTATTGTACCTTTATTTTGAACAAATAATATTTTTATATGCAGTGATTTCTATACTAGCAGAAAAGTGGAAATGAGGGAATTTAACACCTGATGTTTTTACATCCAAGGAAGCAGTTTTCCTGTTAATATGTTAAAAACAGCTGGCATAGGAAATGCAAGCTTTGTGCAAGGGTTGATTGCGAGGGACTTCAACTAAGAAACCTTTGTTATTCAATAGGGTGCAGTCTTCAGGGAGAAAATGTGTTTTAGTGCTGATCTGTTCTTTGCTTTAGCAATTTAGAGCTACTACTTGTCATCATCAGAGATTTCAACTGTATCACAGCAGTGGGAGCTATTCAATACCCCTATCAGCGATGACATATTCTACATTTTTTTAAACAAAAGCTTCATACAAAAATCAAATATTCCTGTGTGCCACTTCCTCCCTGCTGTGTTTACCCAGTGGAAGTAGTGCCTGCACTTTAATTGTCAGGTCTTCACTGCAGTTTTAATTTGAATGACTGTGATTGTGTCCATTTCTATATGCTTCTCATGTCTTACCAGCTGACATGATGCCAAGCAGCAGCCCACTTCAGGCTTAGAAGCTCTGTTGAAAACCACCCTCTGCTAGAGCATGTGGAGAACCTACCCTTAGGCTGCAGGTCGTCATCACAGGAAAACCACTGGAGTTAATCCCACAGTTCAGTTTTGAGTCCCAAATCTTCCATCTGCACCATCTTTCATCCTCTCCCTGAAGACAAGCCTGAAGAAGGGAATAGTAGTTCACCCAATAGACTTTTGCAAGAGACCCCATGGTAAGAAGCAGAGTCAGCAGACTCAAGCAGTGCTGAGTGAGTTGAACCACTCTTTAAATTAGCTCCCCAGTGAATGTGGGATTGTGGTGGATTGACTCTGGCTGGAGGCCAGGTGCCCACCAAAGCTGCTCTATCACTCCCCCTCCTCAGCTGGACAGGGTAGAGGAGATATCACAACAGACTCGCAGGTTGAGATAAGGACAGGGAGATCATTCAGCAATGACTGTCACAGGCAAAATATAATCAACAAGGAATAAAATTAATCTAATTTATTACCAAATCAAAACAGAGTATGATAATGAGAAATAAAACCAATCTCAAAACAACTCCCCCCACCCCTCCCTTCTTTGCAGACTCGACTTTAATCCAAATTTCTCTACAGTCCTGCTTTTGCCCCAGATGAGAGCTGAGCACCACACAGCTGCTTGTTCTTGAAGGAAAGGGGGGGAGGATTTAGGGAGGGAGAAAGGGAGGGAGAAGAAAATCCGAGGAACCAAAATCTTGAGGGTTAGAATAAGGATAGTTTAGTGGGATAACAGAAAAATAGATATAATAATAATAACAGGACTTTATAGCAAAATATATGAAACTGGTGATACACAATGCAGTTTCTCTCCAAACTGCACAACTCAGGCCATACAGCTCAGAGATGTCCTGAAACCAGACTAAACCCAAAACCACACATCCTGGAGCCACCTACTCCTCCCCCCACCAGCCCCTCTTTTATGCTGAGCATGACATAATTGGCATGGAATACCCTCTTTCGCCAGTTTGGGTCACCTGTCCAGGCTTTGTCCCCTCCCTTCTCCTTAACAGGGAACTATGAACAACTGAAAAGTCCTTCATTGCTTGGCAACAACTAGAAACATCAGGGTGCTATCAGCACTGCTCTCATCCTAACTCCCAAACACAGCATTCCATTCGCTACTAGAAAGGAATTAACTCTATCCTAGCTGAAACCAGGACATCTACCTACTCACCCTGAGCAGCACAGGGGAATGGGTACTGTGGAGAGTTCATCATGCGTTGTCTCTGCCACTCTTTTCTTCTCAGGGGGAGGACTCCTCACACTCTTCCCCTGCTCCAGAATGAAGTCTCTCTCACAGTAGACAGTCATTCCTTCATGAACTTCTCCAATGTGAGACCTTTCCATGGGCTAATTTCTTCTTCCTCTTTTTTTTTTCACAGGAATTAATCTTGTTCTAGCTCTCTGTCTTGGAAAATTGCTCACCATTGCATATCAGGTGTCCTAGAGAGGTCATTTCCATGTGTCTGTCCCTAATCCTCTGTATTGCCCCAAGAGAAATTGTTCTCTTCAATGCATTCCTAGTCACAGTGTGAGAAGTCAGTACAACTCAATTTCTCATTATGAAAGCAAAACTCTAGGCAAATCGAGTCCTCGAGACTTACTTTAAACAAAAATTGGGAAGCTGTTTGTATTCTCTGTGAAATGTCAGCCAGACCACCGACACAGTATGCAAACAAAAGCGTCAGCTTGCAGTGTAGAAATGAAAGTATCATTGATTCCTGTCTGCCACCTCAGGGGTACTCTGAGGAAATGGAGCAAATACTCCGCTCCTGTTGGGAACTTTTTATACACTGTGCTCTTCCCCATCCTCTCTCCTCCACACGAGGAGAAGAAAAATCATGGGTTACCATTAGCATAGTTCCACAATGGACAACTTAGACATTTCACTGGTTGCTTGCTCAGTAAGCTGGACATTATCTGCTGTTTTGCAGCAGGTATCCCAGCCTGGCAGAAGAGGAGGCTGAGTATGTGGAGCTGTTTTGCTTTGAGAAGTGGAACACTGAACAGCACAGGGCAAATGGGCAACCGGATCAACCTCCCATGGGGAACACTTGCAGTTCCTTTTGGAGATGACTAAACATTTGGTAGAATAAATTCTCTGTGCTCTGCCTTTCAGTCTTATTGGAACCCTAGAGGAGCAGTCTGATACGATCAATTGGAGTAAAACCAGGTCCTTCTACATCCAAAAGACTATAGCAAAGAGATATGTTGACTTACCCTTTAACACCTGTCTTGATAGCATTTTATTTAACTAATTAAGGTAGGATGTTAGGCAGTCAGCAATTGGTTCTTGCCCATGGGATACTGAAGTCAGCTGTGCTTCTCTATCAAAAGTTGTGTTGATTATACATGTACACATCGAAGTTTGGTCAGCTGAAGGTTATCAGCATTCATTTTGTCAAATAAGTTCCACATCAGCTTTGGTGAAAACGTAAATATTAATAGCGTTGGAATAGCAAATCCTGCCTGCCAGTGGTGAAACTTATGCAGTATAAGATATAAAAATCAGTATAAGATATAAAATCTGTCATTTTTTTCTCAGTCCATTATAGAAAAACAATGTAGTTGTAGAGGGTAGCTGCTCTGGCATTTTCTTCTAAAATTGTTACAAGTAATTGCTTTCTTTTGTTAGCTGTTGGCTATTCCAGTTTATGCATATTCACAGTGGAAATGTTTCGATTTCCTCTAGGTAAGATTGTACTCAATTTTAGAGTGACTGATTTCTTGTTATTTGCTATTTGGCGTTCTCATTTTTGCTACTTTGTTCTTGTACAGTCATTTGTGGTTAAACTTGCAGCTATTAGCAGTTCCTCCTTCCCATCTTCACAGAGGCGCTTAGAAATGTGAAAGAAATATCCAAAGTGTGATCATGAAAGTAGCTGTGATTGTCTCTGTAGCTCTTCATTTGTGTTACATAGCTTGCAGCTCTTCTTTCACAGTTCCAGCAAAACCTTTCCTACTGATCCCAGAGTGGAAGCAAAGTTCTTGACTTAGCATCTTGACTGCAAGGTAGATTTAAAAATTATTCTTTCATTTGCTATTTATGACACTATGATTTAATCTCCTACAGGTCTTCCAGGGCACTTCAAGTTTTTATCTGGAGTCCCTCTTCCACTAAATTCATCTGTTCTATATAGGAAAAAGAGCCAGACTAGTGTACAAGTAGGGATTTGTAGTAAAATTGCAGCCTGCACAGCGTATCTATTTAACATGAGTGGTAACTATAACATTGTTAATTACAGAAATCTGTTTCGCAAGATGTCCTTTGTGGTTCCTTTCTTGTGTATATAGTACTGACTGAGGGCATTGCTAAGTTTGGTTTTGGTTTTGGATTTGTTTGCTTGAGTAGGTTTAGCCTAATAACCTCATTCCTCACCTCCTTCATCCAGCGCCCAAATAGAAGAGAGTTGATTCTTCAGCAGCAGTTTTTTTCTTCTTCAGCTTTGATTTCTCCTGTTCACCAGTCAGTCATGCAAAGCTTTAGCTTTGGTAAGAGAATTTTGGCAACTTAAGGATGCTCAACACTGTCCTATTTATTGTGGCTGCTGTTAGCATTGTGCTGCTGTCATGACAATGTCAGCCTACCTGGATTTTGAACAGTTTGCTTTTATTTGTGTATCTTAAAACACAGCTGGAAAACTCAGTTTGAACTTGGTTTCTGATTATTGCTTACGAATGCAGAAGTCTTCTTCCTGGCAGCAATTGAAAATGACTCAGTAGGGATACCAGGCAATTTCACAAACGTGTGAGTAAGGATGTTGCAGCAAAGGGGTAGGCCAAACCCAGAAATATGGTGTGTGTGGCCCTCCATCATAGCTAGAGGGGACCGGAAGGGTGGGGACAATCAGAGCCAAAGAACGGATTAGAGACAAGTTTACTTCTGGAATATGATGCTGAGGTACAACTTCACTGAAACTACCTTTAGAATAAAGTAAAACTCAGCAGAGGTCCAGGGATGAGTTACAAGAAATTAACTAACAGTAAATAGAAACAAATAATATTAAATAATATTCTGAGTTACAGATAATATTCACAAATTATTTTGTATGAGAGAATTTTTATTCTTCCTTGAGGGAGAAAGACCCATCAGGGTTTCGTCAGCCATTCAGATTTTAATCTTCTGATCCTCCTTGAAATGCTGGCTATACTTGGTTTCCATTGTTGCCAGCAGAGTTTAGCCCTCTATTTTTTAGCTGCTGCAAATAGGACATGACTGAAGGGCCTGATTAGCTGGTACAATGAGGTGCCTGTTTCAAAATATAATTTGTAGGGCACAGTTGTTCTGTGAAGAATAATTTTTGTTCATTTATTTTCCTGGTCAGCTAGGGCTATGAGAGGAAAATATATTATACAAAGTGCAATACTAGCAATGTTTTGGAAAAAATTAAGTGGTTTGATCCTGGTGGTTCTTCTACCCAACAGCAGTATATCTGGAGAGGAGGTAAAGGCAGAGTGAAATGGGATGTGGCATAATTAACACTTTTCTTGGGCTATTGTAATTAGTCTTCATTCCTGATGTTACTCTTTTACTCTTTATGTTCATTGTTGCAGTCCCTGACACAAATTAGTGTGAAATCTTCACTGAATTAAGTTGTTTTTTAAAAAAAACTCTGATACATTCTTTTTTTTTTCTTCAATGGGAGACAAACTATTTGCAATTGTAATTCTAGGTACTTTGCCTTTTTGTCTTTCTCCAGCTGCTCAAGTGTCTGTCTAATGTCATGGGTAAGATGAAGTAGCAACCTACATACATATGAGCAGTGATACATTTTTGCCCTTATTCTTTTAAAGGTACATTTAACAACAGAATTATACATTCACATAAACCAGAGATTCAAAGAATGTGTTTTGTTAGATCTTGCAGGTTCTTGAAACTAACAGGTAGTTGCTGTTCCCACCTGAAATTCCTGTGGACCTCTTTATTAATCCACTGAAGTCAACAGAACAGACACCTACTGGCAAAACAATTTCCTTCTCTTCCTACAGGGCTCTTTCCTGCAATTTGTTTTCTTCCAAACATCAAAATTAAAGGGGATTTTATTGGTGACTTTTCTGTCTCCTGGAGTTACTGAATTTATGTTAGATATAATAAAATGTACATACATATTCATGCATAATAAAATGCATATTTTAGGTCTTGAGCAAGATGAGGAGGCGTGAATGGAATCATAGTAACGCAGTGCTGAGTGAAATCATGAAAACAGATTTTCAAGTAGCTATATCCATGTTATTCATAGAGCATTGGTGATGCATCTGTGTTTTACTGTTACCTGAAAAGCAAACCAAGGAGACTTCTTGAGTTTGCTTTTTAATAGCAGGAGATATCACGTGAAGAGAATATTCAATGTTACTTGCTTTCTTCCTTCATAGTAATGGATTGTTTGTCATAAAGCGTTACAGGCAATTCACAGATTTAGAATACAATCTAGAGTATTTAAAATGTGCAAATCTAGAGAACTAAAAAATCTCATCCATATTAGAAGATTGTCTAATTGGAATGCTTACATAAGACCATATTCTGGCAGCATAGAAGTAGTTTGTTTCTTTTGTCTTTGTTGCACTAGGAGAAAAGCAGGAAAAAGGGACATTACTACATTCTCATGACTTCTTTACAAGGATTATTTTGCTTGCTATATGTAATAAATAAAATTCTGTGTCTTGCAATGTATCTTTTTGCATTAGAAGTAAGGGATAAAAAGAAAACATTCTCAGCTTCTCTTTGAAACATGGGAAAACACATGCTTTCTACTGTTCTGCATTTTGGAATCTAAGATTCATGCCCTGCCTGCTTCAGAATCCAGTTTTTCATCTGAGTTGCAGGTGGAGAGGGGATCTGAAGTTGGCTTTTCTGCATCCTAAAGCACTATTGCAGCTTACATGCTGCCAATGTATTACAATGTTTTGTGCATTTGCCTATGTGACTGTCAGTGGAAAAGAAACAATTGTAAAAACTGGTATTCTTATGACATTTTACCACATTCTATTTCTAAACTATAGAGTTTCTTAAGTCAATAGGTCTGCTAGTTAGTTGGTTAATCAGCAGAAACAATAACTTCTTCTTCCAAAATACAGTATGTCTACATAGATTTTTATGGAACCCATTACTGAAATGATCATGTCTTAGGAACTCATATTTTTCAATGAAAGTTAATGACTGTTGCCAAATGCAATTTTTCTTCTTTTCCTGTCTCTTCTCCCTAATGCTCACTTTCTGTTTCCCAGTGGGGTCATCTTTCTCTTCCTTTGGAATTGAATTGAAAGGAAAAATAACTCTGACCATATCTGTTGTGGTTTCAAGAATTCAGTCAATCTCTTGCACCTTTTCTGCAAACCATCAGACCATTTTATTTCTACTATGATGCATATTTAGAAAAGAGTTCTTATTAATTTGATTTCCTATATTCATGTGGAAAGATTATTTATGTAAGAACAGGAATACTTGATGTTTGCTTTTCATCATTCTGAATTAGAATTTTTCAGCATGAGAGGACTCGTTCCTGCAGCCAGCACAAGGAATTGCACTTTGAAATTGACTGGCCAATTGTTACTGACTGCTGAAGATCACATACTTGGTTCATGTTCAACAACTTGCATTATAGCCCCCAAAAGTGAGAAAATATGACTGATTACAAATTGACTTGAAGATTTATTTTTTGGTCATTATGACCCCCAAAAAGCTGTGATAAGAAAAGCAAAACCAGAATGATTGAGGAAGAGGGTAATTTTGTTGGTTTTTCTACTGGAAGATTTTCTAGAGACATGCTAACTGTGATTTCCATCCTCCAAGCCTTCCAGACAACAAATATTTTTTTTCCACAAGTTTGCTGCAAATGGTTCTGTAAATTGCTACTCTGATTCTGCCTGCTCAGTAAACTGCTTTTAAAAACATTCTAGTGTTATTCACAATGCCAAAGAAACTCTTCTGCTGTACTCATGTATCACTTGATGTTTAAGGAAAAGCAGAATAATTACATTTTGATGCTTTAAGTAAACCATCATATCTAACATCCAAAACCTCTGTGAAACAAACAGATTAAGCAGAGCAGATTAAGGAATCTGGAAAAATTGAGCATTACAAGAAGTAGTAACAGTAAAACTGAAAAATACTATACCATGGTGGATTATTACAGATAATATATTTACTTAAGAAAGAGGTACAGTTAAATTTTTTCACAGAAGTCACTGTAAGGAAGAGTAAAAGCATATGTTGATGCTAGGTTAGGTATTCATGCCAGTTTTCAATCTCATTTACAGATGTTGATCCAGAATTACTCTGATTTCTGGGTAGTTGCTCTTAATTTCTGCCTTTCTAAAGAACCAAGTAAGCTTTTAATTCTGATTCAAAAGTAAGGTTTTATTTTCTCTTTTATCTTAGCCATCACTTAAAATAGTTACAATTTCCCCACAAAACATTAGTTTTAGTGGAGATAGCCCAGGAAGAGCAGATGTAATTTAGGTACAAATCAGGCCATGATTTCTGTGCTCATCATAATTCTAGGAATAATTTGTAGTGCTGAATATTATTTTCCTTGCTTTGATCATCTTATGTAATAAGTTGTGCTAGCTCCCTTATGGGGGTCTGATCCATCAAACTGTTATTCTCAGTGATTTCTCTTCCTATTCACTACAGAAAAGTATTTTCTGGGTTACATTATTCTCTCATATATAAAATATTACTAGAGGATTAACAGTGCTTTCTCACTAGCTTCTGTGCTTCTAACGTGGCAACTAGAAATTAGAAGATTGACTAAAAGTAACTTTTAGTAAGAAATTTTCATCAAAAGTATTTCCTGAGTTTTTTTGAGTTTGGCTTTTTTGTTGAAAATATTTGCATTTTCAGCATTGTAGAAGCCTTAGTTGTGCTGTGGAGACGAGGAGAGTGAAGAGTAAGGGCATTTCTCACTTCTGGCCTCTCTTGGTACACAGTGTTTTAAGTATGCTGGTGCTGCTTACTCTGTGGCTGATCTTTGGGTCATATATTCTGTAAATAGAAAAGAACCAAGTTCAAGTTCTACTAGTTTTGTCATAGCATGGATGGGATGGTGATCCTATTACCTATTTTTTTTTGATTGAGCTAACCTGGCTGCTACACATTTTTTGTGCTTCGTCAGCCCTATTCAGTATCCTTGATACTCCTTAAAATGTGCAGATTTTGGTTTTGAACATGTAGAATGAGCTATTTTTACTGGGAAAAAAAGGTGGGAAAAGTATCTTTTGCTTTTTCCTAGAAAATTGGCAGGAAAGACAATTGGTTGCTGAGTGTTAAGAGCATGGAACTGGTTTGTGGAGACATGTTCTAGTTTAGGTGTGGCACCACCCAGCTTGGAGAAATCTCAACTTCAAAATTCCCATCCTTGTAGTCTGCTTTGTAAAGTGGTCTAAGATTACAAGCTACATTAACAAACAATTGCTGCTAAGGTAGGAAACCAAAAGTCAGTAATTTTGTCACAAGCTTCTCTGTGTAGGCCTCTCCTTGCAAAAATTCAGATTGCTTTTTTACGTACTAAATCACAAAACCTTTCTCCTATTTGTAGTGACAGACAGGTTCATTTGGCAGGAAGAGGCATGAAAGCAAGGGAATGGTTAACTAAATACAATATGTAAAGAATGAGTATTACTTATTTATGCAAACTCCAAAATTAGCATTCAAATTTGTTGACTGATTATTTTGGAACTTTCTCGTAGGTACTCATATCACTGTATCTTTTGTTTATTTATTTATCTATCTATTTATTATCAAGAAACATTGTGGCATATATTGTTTTCTGATTTAAACTTAATCTCAGTTTCTGTGAAGACAGACCTTGTATGTTCTTCAGCTGTGCTAAGCTCTGCTGTGCTGCACTGTAGTAAACTATGCTGTACTACACAATACTGTAGCTCATATTGCAAGACGTGATGGCAAAATTACTTTCCTTGTATAGTCTTTCTAAAGGGGCCATCATCATTCATTCATGAGCAGTGTAATTACCATATGGCTTAATCACAGGTTGATTTCACCATTTACCCTGACCTGTAACTGATTGATGTTCACTGGCTGGGATGTAGTCATACACTACAGTGGAAAGTAGAAATTGTGCGTGGCAAATGCTTTCTTGTATTATTTTCATGAGTATGAGAATGATTTGATCAGATGACTTCTATTTCTGTAGTAATAGGAATATTTTTTTCCTGTGGAAAACTTGCCTTTCTACAAATTTTCTAGATATTTTTTTACTTTTAATTTTGAAAAGAACAACAATAACCCCCTCCCTCCAAAAAAAACCTCCAAGAAACCCAACCCAGAACTTGAGAATGGACATTTTTCTTGGAAAATGTTGAAATTTCAGTGCAAATTTCCCACAAAAAGATGAAAGTTGCTCACTTAAAATGTCTATTTCTGTCAAATCTCAAACTAATGCTTTGACTGATCTCTTAGAATAAGAGAGTTTCTATTGCTTGTCAACCCTGCTAGGCTTTTGAAATGCATAATTGTTTAATTGTTTGTATGCATTTTTCAGTGAGTGGGCTCCACACATTTCATAGGTGGACACTGATTTACTCTCCTGTCAAAGTAGGTTTCTCTTCTTGAATTTTTAAGGAACTTCAATAGTTATACTTGTAGATGATGGATTGGTTTTTTTAAATGTTTCGAATATTCCTGTGTAAGGAGGTTGGGGGTTATTTTTTTGTTTGATGTTTTGGGACATTTTTTCATGTTTGGGTTTTTTTTTGGTTTTGGTTTTTTGGTGGTTTTTTTCTTTATAATGAACGAGTGTATGTCATTTGTCTTTTGAAAAGAAACCCTTATCCAGCAAGTAGATTTTCAAACAAATGTTTAACATATTCCCATTTTGTACAATACAAGGGAGTAATAAAGAAAGATGCTTTACTTTTTGAAATTTGAATAACCACAGAAATAATATTTGAATATGTTTTGATGTTCTGTTGCCAAGAAAAGATTTCAGATGAAAGATTTTTTTTCATATGTGGGCTATTTCTCTTCTGAGACTGATGTTGAAAACTGAGATGTGTCCTAAAATCCCAGATATCTTCAGGAATTTACTGTTCATTTGATGTTTAGCAAGTTTAGTAATCATAAGTTGCTGCAAGAATATTTTTCCCTGCCACGGGATTATAAATATTTTCCCCCAATTCCAGGTTGCATTAAGTTCTCTTAACTAACTGACTTAACCTTTGTAGATCTAAGTTGGCTCTTTTGACCAATCTATTTGTTAAATAACTTGTTTCTCCTAGAAGAGAGGGTAGTCAGAAGTGAAACTAAAACACTGTGGTGAGTTTAATGATGAAGGGGCTATGACAGCCTCATAATTTGCAGTTTATAAACCAATTCTGATCCTTGTTGCTGGTGTTGGAACAAGAAAACAAGAAATTACTAGATATCACTGCTAGTTCTTTCCTGACCACAGAGCCAAGGAACATATATGGGCACTGTATCTATTTTTATTGCATCAATAATGATAATAGATGATCATTTAGCAATTTCTCTAACCACATTAATATGGTGACAACATTGTTTTTAAAGAATACCATTCATGTAGGGTTGGCACCAGGTAGCAATCTCCAGTTTTACTGGACTTTTTAAAAATGAAGCGGAAAACTCCTTCCTGTCTATGTAAACAAGATAGGATCAGATATAAGGGAGAAATTCTTCCCTGTGAGGGCGGTGAGGCCCTGGCACAGGATGCTCAGAGCAGCTGTGGCTGCCTCTTCCCTGTCAGTGTTCAAGGCCAGGTTGGATGGGGCTTTGGGCAGCCTAGTCTAATGGAGGGTGTCCCTGACTGTGGCAGGGGGTTGGAACTAGATGGCCTTTTAAGTCCCCTCCAACCCAAACCAGTCTATTATTCAATGATATTATAAAATTACAGACTAAGGCTGACTATATATAAAAAAGGGGCAACTACCCTTCCCTGATGCAATGGGAATTATTCTCTTATAAGAGAGTAGCTACATAAAGGACTATAAAAAGTGTTCAGAGATCTGGGATTTTCAAAATTAAAATGTGAGTTTTCCTTAGCTTTCCTGAGGCAGGCAGAAAAAAAAGAAAAATCTTTTGATTAAATCTCTCATATTCCCTTCAGGCTATTGTCTGAAAATAATTTGTTCTCATGCATGTAGCAAGCACTTGGGATTGAAGCTGGTTTATAAATCTCTTGCTCTTTTAAAACCAATACAGATGGAGAGTGTTGATAAAATGTTTGTTGTCTCGCTAAATTGTTCAGATAATTTAATTTTGTCAAGTAGGATTTGTAGTGGTAGAAATATTTGTAGAGGTAGCAATTGTAGTCTAAAGAAACTAATTTCTTATGTCTGACTTCGTGTGTTCAGAGTGTTATCTAATGGATTTATTTCCAGATTAATCTGTCAGAGAAAGGGTCCTTCATCCCTCTTGCTGTGGAGCACGTATTTTTCTTTTATAGATGATAAAGACAGGGAAATCCTGGCAGATGTACTTCTAGCATTGCCCTCATGAAGCATTGCTATACCAGAAAGATGAACTAATGTTCCTTGCTGCTAAGCAGTGTTTTTGCCTCATGTTCTTGTAGGATACCCAAGAAGGCAAAACAAATGGTAATTGGAGTCTGGACCTGGGGCAGTAGACAATGACAGTCATTGAAATCAATTTCCATTCAGAACAAAAAGGCAGAGAACTGGAGAGAAGAAATCCAATGGAAAGACAGAGGGATAAAAGACCAATCAATAAATAGCAGGGAAACAGGAGATTGGAAAGATGGCACTGAAGATAATTGGAAGTTGAACCAAATCGTTTGGGGGAAGGAGAAGGAAGGATTGAAAAATACACTGGTTTTGTCTGTGGCTATATTAATGTTTGTATAATGATACAGCTTGTCAGGTATCCATGGTGAGACCTAAAAATATTACCATGTTCTTTGTCAGCATAGAGCAGCTTTGTTTAGACCCTGGCTGAATTTTATTCAGTCTCCACTACCATAGAATCTAGATGCTTCTCATGTCTCCAAACCTAAAATGAAAGCATTTGACTTGCAGACTGTGGGAACTGTTTCTTTTGTCAAATGGAGCAAAACATTTGGTTGTCTGGTTTTGGGTTTTGTTTGTTTGTTTGTTTTTAAATCTAAAGCTTTTGAGAATTTTCACTTAGGAAAAAAGTGAATCTCAAGCTCTATGCTGAATCTTTGTCTTGACTCAGGACCAAAACACATACTGAAATTTCTCATGGCTGTACACTGGAGACTGTTGGGTTTTTTTCATACGATCCAGCTCCTGACTTCTTTTTACAGGTAGCCCAAAGCCTAAAGGTCAGAAAATAGTGGTTTGATACTGTGGACAGAAAACAGCCCTTTTTATCCAGTCACATCTCCCTTAGCTGAAGTGCCATCAATCTGCAGCAATCACTGGCATTTTTCATGGCTGTCACTTCTTATTTGAGAAGAGCAAACTGTTCTTTTTTCAAAGAAAAGTGCAACCTGGCATTCCAGGTTTATATGACTGACAAATTCATATTGATATGCTAATCAATGCATGTTGTCACCTTTGTGCTGAGCTCTTTTCTGTCAGAATGTTCTGCTCCCACAGGCTTTGGTTTTTGCAAGACACTTTGCTAATGCAATTAACTCAGGGATTATCTCCCATCAGAGAAAACAAATATTCTTTTTCTACTGCATATCCTCTGCATCTTTTCTCTATGGTGGAATCGTATACTCTTAGATAGATATAATATGTATTTTATCATAAATCATTACCAGCACGAGCTCCAGCCTCATGGAAAAGTGCCATTATATGCATGTATCTTTGAAAGTCTGTCTGCCTTTACCATTGACTTTGTTGAGCAATCAGTCCAGTGGAAATCGCTCCTTCAGTCATGTGATGTTAAGTCTTGCAAAGCACACAAATCCAAAAGCTAGAAGTGTAAGGTCTGTATAGAGCACTTCCTGCGTAGCACAGAGTCTCTGAAACTAGATTTAGAGATTTGAGAGACAGAAAGCTCAGTGAAGTAAATTACTTCCCTGAATTCTCACTGCAATGAAAATGTTTTTCAACAGCTGCTGAGAGTTTCACATTAGGAGTGATGCCACTATTTTTTTTATCCAATAAGCAAGTCCCAGTCATTCCAGATAAGTACAGAATGACTCTGTAAAGATAGGCTTCTGGGTGAAGACTAGGGCACCAGGTCTTTTTCAGTATAAAGATGGACAAGGCTGAATGTTCTACACGACCATGATCAGCTGCAGCTTTCAATGTCAGAAAGAACTGGAGAATTGTAATACACTCATTTCCCTGGTATGCCATGTAACATTTTGCTATTTGATGTCCTGGGAACTTACTGTAGAGATCAGGTTTAGGCTACCATGTTTAGTAACCATGCTGAGACCTAGAAAAATTATTTTTATTTATACTTTTTGTACATATGTAATCTGTCTGAGGTACACACCATATGCATGAAATTCTGTGCAAACCAGTATTTCATGTTGTCTCTTACATTTGTGGCCTGATAATTTCTTTGGACTTTAATTGCAGAGGGAATTTTAAAAATGACATACATGCTCTGAAAAAACAGAAGCCAAATGAGGAGGCCCTGCAGATTTTTAGCCTTCCTCCCCCAAGCTGTGGATTTTCAGTGGACTGCTTTGCCTTCTAAAATCAGATTCCTGATTTTTGGATCCTGGAGATTATTTTTCTTGTGTTAAGAGAACTGTAAGGATGGTGTGGCAAGAGAGTGAGAGGGAGAGGACAGGACAAGCTGACTGCAGAAATCTTTGAAGCAGCCACCCCTTGGGGTAAGGCATAGATTAGAATAAATGAGACGCAAGAACTGCTCTGGTGGAAGAAAGTTGGGCTTCCGTCAGTGAATTTCTTTAGAATTATCTGTGTGTCAGCTAATGACGTATGAGGGGGCAGGTTTCTGTTGTACAATGAGTTGATTGTTCATATCTGAGGCAGTAATATGACTTTACCTGTTTGTATTTTCCAGAAGTATAAAGAGAAAATATAAGCATTCCTATATGTCTTTTTAAAAAATTGAAAAAGGAATTAATTTTCAAGACCTGCAGAAAAATACTATTGCCTATTACAAGTTTTTTTACATCATATAAAAATGAGTTGATTTCTTCTAAATCCTGCTTGATTTTTCTGGTTGGGACGGTATCCTGAATTTTTTGGATGAAATTCTTTGTAGGCTTTAGCTAGAGTTTTTAGCAGTGCCTTTCACAATGATAGAAACCAAAAAATGTAGAACTATTGAATAATGTTGATAGGTTTAAAGTTTCCAGAGGGAAATGATCATCATATATAATATGCATAGATTCTCTCCATAAGGAATATGCAGTGTGGTAGATGAAAAGCAAGTGACAGTTTCAAGCAATATCTCTCCATACAGGTAATTCTATGGATTTGTAATGGATAAATGTATCCTTTATCTGGCAAAATTAATATAAAAAAAAGAGACAAAATGAATACTTAATCTCTCATTAGGCATAATCAAGCTTGTTGATTAATTTGATCTTCTAATCTGCCTTGTATCTGGAAAACAAAGTGTGCCAGAAACACCTTGATTGCATAACAGAATGTCATTCTCCTGGGATAAAACTTCTAAGAGTTATACTAACATAAGAGAAAGGCAAAGACAGCTTAAATGACAAGAGAGAAAACCAGCATTTGCTTCAGAAAGGCAGGAGGCTGTTTACATTTGTCTTTCATACCTAGTTCTTAAAGGTCAATACAGTTTCTTTTTTTAAAAAAAACCAATAAATTAAATGGTGTAACAGTAAGACATCAAACACTGTAACAAAATACATCCTGTCATTGAAGAATGCTGACACTTTGCAAGAGGCGTTGAGGGAGTCAAAGGAAAACATCGAAGAAGGGAAATAATGTACTTTCAAACATTAGTAAGAGTTTGTGGTAATTTTTTAGTTAAACACATACACTGTTATTCAGGAGAACCAAAGCATTTGCAGTTCAATAATGGCATTAATTTAAGGCATTTGGGTCTGAATTCTGATTTTGAGCTACTGATGTAGAATTGTGAGCCCTTTCTCAGCCCAGTTAGTCCAGCAGAAACTAACCAGTCTGTGTAAGGAACTGCTCAGTGTTTACATCTGAGTTTGGAGCAAAGCAAAATTATTAGCAGTTACTTGAGAACAGTCATTCAGATAATCTGAAAACCATCTGATTTGTCCTTCTTGGAAGAGAATGCTCCTTTTTTGGTGATGAAATGTTTTGGGTCTATTTGTCTGGATTTATGCCTTGGGGAAATACACCCCAGACCTTCCTTTTGGAGCCTCTGGTATAGAAGTCTGTGAATAAATTGTGCAGACTGAAAGCATTCATCATTGCTCTTATAATGACTTGTGTGTGGTGCCTCCTTGCTAAAGGAGGGATGTTCAGCTCCTTGAAGAAACCTGAAAGATTTGTGCTAATTAGAGAAGGGGGAGAGCAGAGAAAATGTAAAGGCACTTGGCTTGAGGAAGAAGCAGCCAGAGGAAGTGCAATAAGGACAGAGCTCACTGTGTAGTTTCTGTCTATTAAAGCAAGCTTCTGTAGAAGTAGTGGAATTAATTTAAAAGAAGGATACACACCCCCCCCATTCCAAGATGTTATTAATATTAGTCACATTAAGCTTTTTTTAAGTTATAGTCAAGCTGGTTATTCCCTTTTGAAAAAAACTGGCAGTATCTTTTTCCCTTAAAATTATGATATGAAGATAGTTGACTAAGAGCAGAGAGAAACTCAGAACAGAAACAGCTCGTTTTGCTGTTAATAAGGTCTAGCATGGTGTTTAATTGGCCACACTCAGAAACATACAGGTTAGCAGCATTCAGAGTGAAGAATAGCTACCTTTAACAAACTCATCCATCGCTTGTCCTTTGATACTGTCTGAATACAAAGGCTGTAGTTTATAGGGAGATCTTTTAAATGGTTCACTTCTGCAGCTGAAGTTGAAAAGTAAACTTGCAAACAAAATTGACAGTGATTATCTGAATGATTTTCCATCAGGGGTTTATGTTAGAAGTATGTGGAAGTCAAAGCATGAGGCAAGGTTAAAGACACTATCTCTGGGTTGTAGCCTTCAGGCATCTGCCTAATAATCATTTTCTTGGGGTGTTTTTGTTTATAAAGGTTTCTTTGTAAAAAGGAAGTAGAAACACTGTAAAATGCTAATTCTTATTATTACACATGAATAACCATTGTATTAAGAACAACAATTGCCTATCTTAGTTATGGACCCAATCCTGCTCCCAACGTTTTTGGTAGGTTATATTTCCTCTACGATAATGAGTAGGCAGAAGTAGTGAACTTTTCCATGTCATTTAGGGAGAAAACCATTCTTTCCCAACATCATCATTATATACACACAGAGACTCTAATAGAGTTCTGTGTCTTTTTTCTTTATGTATAAGAGCTGGTGCTATAAGTATTATTTGATCAAATGGTGTAAAATATATTGTTGGCTTGGAAATAAAACTCAAAGCCCTATCTGACTACTGCAGATAAATAGCTTAGGGGTGACAACATGTCCTCCTTGAATGCAAAGGTAGATTATTCATCTAGTTTACATTGTTGTTTCAGAGTACTGAAATAATCGCTTTGACTGCCATCTCTTCTTGGCACAGACCATGAATAGAAATCCCTGCAATTTGGGATTTTGGGTTACAGTTGCTTACCTTTCTACGTTTTCTGTTGTGCTTCAAGGATGGCACATGGAGGCTGTATAATCCCATTTATCAGCTGTTCCTGTTGTGAGAAATATTCACTACCTTGGAAATGTACTCTGAGCTTTGCTTCTTGTCTCTTATCCTGGTAGTTGTAATAGTACGGAACAGGCTGTAACACAGAACCATTGTAAGTATCATGGCTCAAGAATCTTTTAAGATGTGTTGGAATGCAAACACTATGTCCAAGTTCTTGGCTGGATAGAGTTCATTTTCACAAGAGGCTGTGATGGAGCACAGCCATGACAGCTGATCCAAGTAGCCAAAAGGATATTCTGTATTGTATGGTGTCATGGTTAGGGTATAGTGGGGAGCTGGCTGTGGAGGAGGGATTGCTGCTTTGGGACAGGCTGGGCATTGACTTCTGGGCAGTGAGTAAACGGCATTGTGTATCATCAACTTTATATATATATTAAGTGGTGCTGCTGTTGTCATTTTTCTCTTCCTTTACTGTTTCAATAAACTGTCCTTATCCCAACCCATGAGTTCATCCTTTTCTTATGATGCTTCTCCACATCCCACTGGAGAGTAGGGAGATGTGAGCAAGTGGGTGCTCAGTTGCCACCTGGGCTAAACCATGACACACTACTACTCAAAAACTTTGCTCACTGCAGGAGGTGAGTGACTGAAAATGGACAAGGATGGAGAAACATTTGAGAAAACAGATGTTAGCAAAGGGGAATGTACAAAGTTCTTAAATAATCCATTTTATTCACATTGTCTGTAGCAGATATCGATGCTATAAACCCACTTTGGCATTACTTGCATTTTTCTGAATCACCCTACATCCGCAGTGTTTGAGATTCTTAAATTAGGCATTGTAATCATGGTTTTGGATTACAAGAGACAATGTTTTAAAGAATTTTAAAAAATTTGTTGCACTCTAATGGATGTTACCAGCATGGGCAAATCTACTGTGTTCACACCCCCTGAGCTTGTTCTACTAAAAGCTAGCAGGTGCTTCTCTAATTTTACCAGTCCATTATTTATAGCAGCTCTGTATTGATGTTTGCTATAGATCTCTGTGCTATGTAATGTTCTTCTCTTCTGTTAGCAGATTTTCATTTTCCTTTAGGAACGTGCCAGCAACCAGATGTCTCTCTGCTCCGGCATTTTTTAACATTCATAAACATGGAAGTTAGGTTTCATTAATTAAGGCCTGTGGCAAAACTATGCAAAATGTTTGTGATTTAGGCTTGTGTTTCAAGAGCACTAGCTGTCTTTTCCCTTTGTGGTGCTAGTATAGAAGTGTATTTAGCATACTCAGCTGCGTGTTTCACTCAAGTACAACAATGTCAGTGTGCATGCAGAGCATTGTTGTTGAGCTTCTAGGACTGAATCACAGAATGTTAGGGGTTGGAAGGGACCTCAAAAGATCATCTAGTCCAACTCCCCTGCCAGACCATGATCACTTAGGTAGGTAACACAAGAACATGTCCAGGCTGTTTTTGAATGTCTCCAGAGGAGACTCCACAACCTCTCTGGGCAGCCTCTTCCAGTGCTCGGTCACCTTCACAGTGAAAATTTTTTTTCATATGTTCACGTGGAACCTCCTATGCTCCAGCTTGCACCCACAGGAGATACAGCTGTGTGGCATAGGCAGCAGCGGGGAGAGGGAAGCATCTTTGTGTGCACATGCTGAAAACTGTCATGCTTGTCTGAAGCTACCTATCTGACTTGACTTGGTTTCTCTGGCATGCTTTGTTGTATAGACAGGTGCTGCCTGTAAGCCAGAGGTTGAATTCATACTTGACTTTCTGTGGTAAATCCAAGCCTGAGCCTAAATGTCATTTTAGAGCCATTTTCGAAGTATGTCTTGATACAGCCTTTGAAACCATTTTCTGTTTTATTTGTACTCAGCTCGACCAGACATAGGCTGCTTTTTTTTTTTTTTTTACAGTTTGAAAGAATTGACTTCCCCTCACTCACCTTTCCCGTGCCATTGCTGCCTGGGACAGCCTTGTGTTAGAATACAGCTGGGAGATTAGAGAGAAAGATCAGTGTTTTCCAGGTTGATGTAAGCTGGTGGCAATGCTGTTAGAAAATGTATTTGAACAGATTCTCATACAATTAATTTATCTCTCCTCAGCCCTCTCTCTACTTATCCATACCCTGACATGAAAGGCATAAAATACCAACAATGAGATCTGTGTGGTATCTGAATCAGTTTCTATCTCTGTTACTTTACAAATTCTAGTTTTTTCCTTCAGTTTACTCTAAACAAAGACCACAAAAGAAAAATAGCCCAATTAATACAAAACTTAATAGTTTAAATAGCTCAAAATTGAATTTGTAGGGCTTTAAAATATTTTTAATTTAATCCCCAGATAATAGAGGAAATTTAAAGAAGAACACTTTTTAGGTGCAAAAATTTAAGTGTGTAATACATTTAAAATAATTTTAGTTGATAAGAAATGATCATGATTTTTAAAGGGCTTGTATCAGAACATATGATCTTTCAAAATCTCTGAAAGAGATTGCTTTGCTGGTTTAGGACCTAGCCATTTATATGTCCAGTCAAGATGAGACGACTGTAGACTTTAGCAGTCATTGATTGCTTTGTCTTTGCCCCTTTCATGTTCAAGACACAAGATATCAAAAGATACGTTTGTATTTAAAGAACAGGTTTTGTGTCACACATTTGAAGCCACGTTACAGGTAAATACAGAATAACCTGGGATCCAACAGGACCTGCATTTCTGGTATCTGTTTCCACAGATACATAATTAGGGAGGAATAGAGGGTAGAGGAAACGAGCGATGAGTCACAGTACAGAGCGTGAAAAGCAATATTTAGTGTTTGGTAACAAATGCAAATTAAGTCATACTAAACTGTCAACTATGGCAACCATACACAGTTGTATAAATTATTGATAAAAATTCCTGGTTTGAAGCTAGAAGAGGAGTTGAAGAATGCTATCATGAAGCTCTTTTCCTTGAAGGCAATGAAATGACGGTAGCTGTTGATCCTCTTCCTGCCATACCGCAGTTGCAAGTTATTAAATTAATTGTTAGAATTGCCTTTATTTCATCAGCAAAGATGATCACTTCTGTTCAGCTGGTGGGGTGGGGATCTGTGCAACACAACTGCTCAGAGAAATTTGGTGTGTGTGAGATTTGTTTAGAGAAACACAACTAACAACAAATACTAAAGGCAAGATTTAGAAACTTGGAATGAAACTGGAAACAAGAATAAAATACCTTTTTGTAGTTTTAGAAATAAGCCAAATTTAACTTAATTTGCATCCCTGTCATTGTTGGCCAATGGAAACAAAGAACACAGGATGTTACAGCTGAAATGACATGTTTCTCACAGCAATCATTCTTTGATTGACTAAAAAGTTGTCTGTAATAAAGACTTGAAAAAGAAGCTTGAAGCAGAGTACAAAGGCAGCTGTCAGTGCTGCTAAGGAGTTAATAAAGCACAGCCTGGAGGTGATACCTCATCTGTCTGGTTTAGCCCTTGGCACTGACCCACATTCTACACCACAGCCTTGTGAACAGCTATAAGGATAGAGAGAAGATGGCTGTGAGGGGTAAGATAGAAAAATACCTGCCACTGGTTGCCTTCTGACGTCTGAGTGCCTTACTATGCTTTTGAGAGTACCGTGTTGTTATAAGACCTAGTTTCTTTTCAGTATCATTTTTATGTAGTTCCTTTTTGATGGACTGTAGCAGAAGAGTAATTAGCTGCTAATTTGCATCCAGCTCCTATTCTGGCAGATCAGGATGGGTTTTGCCACTTGTTTCAGCTGGAGCCTTGTTAGGTCCTTAGCTGTGCTCTGGAGGCAAGGAGTGATGGATGGCTCCAACAGCAAAGTGTGAGCAACATAGATGCCGCCAGGAAAGTAAATGGGCATCTACTGGGCATCTACTGGGCACTGAGAAGAGAGAATAGAAGACAAATTATCTGCATTAAGCAAGTATGTAAAGAAGGTGGCCCAAAATTTGTCGACTCAGTAGATTTAGGAGCCCAAAGTTGTGCTGAAAACTTTGCCACTTGATTGCTCACTGACCTTGGGCAGTTATTTCACTTTGATACTTTTCTTTGAAACATTATTTGCAGTCTGCAGGGCACTATTTATGGTATAGTCTCTTAAAATAGCTACATGGGCACCATCTCTGTATACATCTTGGTTTATTTTTGAAGTAGAACTTAAAGGATAATTTGTAATAGTTCCTAGAATAGGAATGTGATGTGCACTATATTGCTGTGGCTGTGGCAACTGAAGGTCTCATTCTCTGCATGAACTAGGTGCTCATATAGCAGTTTTTGTCTGGTGGCTACACAGAGGTTACATTTTCATCTCCTTTAGAAGGAAAAATGAAATGAAATATAAACATACTTCATTAATTGAATACACTGGGTGGGGGTTTTTTTGCAAATATTGCATCAAAAGTGTCTCCCCTTTGGTGCTGAGATTTTCCTGTTCAGTTTGTTTTATAATATCTTGTTATTCTATTTATGTGGATGCTTTGCTAGGCATCTTATTCTTAAAAAAATATTGAATGCAGATATCCCCCAAATGGGAACAGTTTTTCTTTCCATTCAGTGGGTATCTGAATTAAATATACCCCTTCTCTCTTTTTGATACTGTAAAAGTTTCATGTCATTGACCTCTTGAAGTTATGTCTACACCTGCAGCTGAATTTTATTTATTTATTTTTGAAGGGTCAATTGTAATAGCCTGTGAGCTTTTTTAAGTGAGTGTGTGCTTAGTGTCTGGCAAGTTCTACAATGCCTTCAGTTATTTTACTTTGATTGGATTGGCTAGATTTAGAAGTAGTTTCAGTACCAAAATCTACTACAATTCTAGTGCTCTTTATACCAGTTAAGATATAGTTATTATTTCATTTACTTCCACAATTGGGAAGACTATGAAATTCCTACTGTAACTCATGCAAAACTACCACTAGTGGGCTTTTACTGCATTCCTAAGGTACTACCACTATGGGCAACAAAATCAGCTATGTGATACAAAGGTTATTTGCATCAGATGCAAATGTGGTTTGTAGTTAAAAGTAGATGTGTCTCGAGAATTCTTAGTAACAGCAGGGAGTGCATGAAGATAACTCTAAGAGCTGTAAGTGGCAAGTGTGTGGAAACACATGTCTTCCCAGGAATTACACAACTCCCACAGAATATCAGAGTAGCACTCCTTCTACTTGAATCTACAATCTAGAATGCTATCCTGAGGATTAATATATCAAAAATAAGCTTTTAAATTATTCTTTAACAGAATTTATGCTTTTCAGTCATGTTGCTGTTACTGCTGACTACATAATAGCCAGCTGGTTAAGAGTCCTCATCTACAAAGCATGCAATCTCTGTGAAATCCTGTATCTTGCTGGATGCTGTAGTGAATCAAATCCATTTCTGACTTCCCAAAGGTCTGTACCTGGAGGCTGCTCTGGGCTTGGCAGGCTTCTGTTGCAATTGGGCCGGTGCCCGCTAAAGGACTGAAAGAGAAGAAAAACTGGAGGAAGATGGGCTTATAGCACTTGTCTGAGCACAGACACTCTACTCAGTGGTCACCTCTGTATTTTATTCAATGACTGACTAATTATATACCATAGAAGCAAGTGTTGCCTGGGATGGAAAAGGTTGCAACTGCAATGGGCTATTGGTTTAATATGTGTTGGAGGTCATGAAAGAAAATGGTTAACCTTAGATATAAAGAGTATTTATCTGTCCAAAACTAAAGAGAGCAGTGTTGTTGAAAGGTATGGTGATGTGGATCCAAAGAAAGCTATGCAAAATCTGTTAAAGATGCACCTTTTTTCTTCTGGTATAATGCCTTCTGTGTGTTCTCAAGCAATTACAATGTATGAGAGCTAGTTTGAAGACAAAAATCCCCCTAGCTTTGGAGATCCCAAAATACTCAGCACTGGTGAGGTCACACCTTGAGTACCATGTTAAGTTTTGGGCCCCTCGCTACAAGGAAGGACACTGACATACTGGGGCGTTTTCATGGTTTTACTCCAGCTACCAGCTAAGCAGCATGCAACCACTCTATCACTCTCCATCAGGGGATAGGGGAGAGAATTGGAAGACTGAAAGTGAGAAGCTGAGAAAAAGGCAGTTTAGTAGAAAAATATTTTGTAGAAAAATATAGGTGGTGGAGGCCCCATCCCTGGAGGCATTCAAGGTCAGGCTTGATGAGCCTCTGAGCAACCTAATCTAGTTAAAGGTGTCCCTGCTTATTGCAGGAGGTTTGGACTAGATGACCTTAAAAGGTCCCTCCCAACCTAACACATTCTGTGATTTTATGATTCTATATTCAGTGTTTGTTTCCTGTTAGAGCTGTCGGTCTGGAGAGTGAAAAAATAACCCCAAACCTAAAACTCAGCAAAAGTCCAGTAGAGAATGAATCTTCATATGGTCTTTAATTGCATCAGGAACTCTGCACCCTGTTCTCACAGCACTGAGATTTTTACTGACCACCATACCCAGCAACAAATAGTGAGTTTGGATTGCTCTGATTCTTGTAGTTTGGAATCATTAGATTCTTATTCCTCATGAGATATTTGCTGTCTTGTGCCATCTGAAACAAAACATACATGTAGCTGAGACACCTATGATATTGGGAGAAGAATGGAGTATTTCCAACAGCCACAAACTGATAGCCTGTTTACCTGTTACCCAGACAGAAGTTTCGATGTCTTACGCTGGAGGATCCACAGCTCAATTGCCCTGAGTAAGTCTGGACTCTAACTTCTACCTATGTGCATTCAGAGGTGATTTGGCAAGTAAACTGCAGGTTTTGTATCTGATATCAAATACATCTGCACAGCAGATCCTTTGTTTTAAGACAAAAACAAAATATGTGTGTTTGTTTCATCACGTTAAATTGTACTTGGTGAAAAAGCCAGTTGCTCTGACAACTTGTAGAAGACTAGCAGCAATTTCTGACCATGCATTTCTTGTTATTGAGGCTTGACTTCAGATTTCAGACCAAAGAAACATAAAAAATATTTTTTTGAGAAATGACTTTGTGTTAGAAAGGGAAGGAAAAAAAATGATGCCATTACTTAGTCATCCTGTTGGGTTTTTTTGCTTCTGGCCTGGTCTCCATCAGCATTAGGCATCTTCTTCTTTTAAGTAAGCATATGAGTAAACCTTAGCAAGTGTCAAGGCTGAAACATTTCCTATATAGTTCTTCTAAAAGTGTCACTTGCTGAAGGGTTCAAAACATATCTACATGGTTGTTTGTGAAGTAAAGTAACATCACCGCCAACAGAGTGAGAAAAAAGTTCTTTACAAAACAACATGTTTGCATCACCTGGAGTTTAATAGATTATTTCAATTCAAGCAGGTTTATCAGCCTGTGAAACTAACACTCACTGCATCCTTATGCCTTTAAGACTTTAAGAACCAAAACTACCTTAGGATCTACAACTGACCTGATATAAGGAGGGAAATGGGAGAGAGTAGCCAATTGGTGGGGCTGTGAAAGAATGAAATTTCAATGTCTGTAGTTTCTTTGAATATTACCCCACACTTTCTATCTTTAGCACTCTATAGCTGTATGCATTGCTCTTCTGAGATTTAACAACAGGAACAAAAATAATGATAATATGGCATTAATTTGTGGAAATAAACAACAATTTAAAATTTGGGAAAGAGAAGGACAAATACATTAAGACAAATTAAGATGCTGACACTTATTAGCATCTGAAGCAAATGAAATTAAGTAAAAGATGCTTTGATGTTTTAGCTGAGAGGAAGTAGCACTAATAGTCTTTACTTGAGTAATTATGGCAATTGAAAATTCCTGCTGTGATCAGTATTTATTAGATGTTAATGTTGTAGTAATACTCCGTATTGCCATTAAAATCTAACTAATTGTTGGTACAGCCAAAAGCATATTCAAAAGTAGTATTAACTGATATTTCCTAATGAGCTATTTACAACATTTTTTGCATTCTAAGTATGCTTCAGCCTTTTGATTTTCCTTGTAATGCTTTGAAAAACCCTACATTCTTACTGGCACTGATTGCTCTTTTTCTTTTTTTTCTTTCTTTTTTTTCTTTCATTTTTCTTTTCTGTTTTTTTTCAGGTTTTTTCTTCTTTTTTTCTTTTTTTCTTTTTTTTTATCCTTTTTTTTTCTTTTTTCTTTTTTCTTTTTTCTTTTTTCTTTTTTCTTTTTTCTTTTTTCTTTTTTCTTTTTTCTTTTTTCTTTTTTCTTTTTTCTTTTTTCTTTTTTCTTTTTTCTTTTTTCTTTTTTCTTTTTTCTTTTTTCTTTTTTCTTTTTAATAACCGGGATATCAGAAAAAAAAAATTATTATTAACTTGTCCAAATTTGTCTGTCTGTATGAGTTCTACCCAGGAATTCCTTCAAGAAAGGAGATGAGCTACCTCCAAAGCTGACAGGGCCACCTCTTTTAGAAAAATGTTCAGTTTCAGTTTCACAAGTCAAAGTTCAACTACATCCTCTGGTAACCTACTGCAAATATGGTATTAGCTAGGTGCACCCTTTCAAAAAAGTCTGTTCTTATCCTCCAGTCAGGATTGCAATTCTGTGAAACTGTAGTATCCTCTACCAACAGCCATCTGTGCTACTGGTAAATCCACAGCACCTCTTTTAATGTCCCTTCTTCTGTCCTTGTTTTTGTTCCCTTCTTGATCAAACTGTTTCCTCTTTTATTATCTTTCTCCAAGCCCATGCACAGTTTTTCAGACATTTTAGAGACTTCTCATCTAAACTGTCTAAGTTGAAATCCTGGATTCTTTTCTGACTTGCAGCCTTATTTCCATCTGTCCAGTTACCTTCTGTGCTTCCTCATATGCCCCATTTTCTCTGCATTTGCACTAGGTTATTTCCTGTATGAGAAATGAGAGCTCTCTTCTTAGATCCTGTATTACCAGACTTGGTAAGCTGACTCAGCCAGGAGTAACACCTGAAAAAGGCTGGGGCAATCTTTGGATACATTTGCTGTCAAATTCTATCAAGTGTCTAAGGAGCATATGGGAGCTGTGAACCTAAGGAGCTGGAGCAAGCCACAAGTGCTGCCCATGAGATGCTATAGATTTCAGTAACCAGCTTGGGCAAAGTGAGGTTTTTCCAAGCCATCTCCTGTGAAACACCTTTTTTATTCGTCTCACCGAAGCTAGCTGCTGCACCTATAGTCAAATGTGTATATATTATATATTAACTTATAATATGTTGTTATTAGTAATGTTATAACTATTATTAATAATGATCCAAATATGGGTATTTCTGGAGAGCTGTCAGTCTTTGAATGGGACTCGGTGTAGGAGACTGAAATGTTATTATGGCAGAAACCATACTGTACTGCTGCAGTTTTCTCTTTAGGGATCTTCCTTCAGTAGCAGGAGGATTAGGTGGAAGTTCTAATTAGGGATGAAACGGTGCTTTTATCAAAAATGCATGCTGAGGAGTGGGAGAGTAGGACACATCTACAACTCTTTAGTTTAACTAATGTATTGAAGTAATTGTTTGATGTCTTAGTCCTCTACAGATTGCAATGATTTGTTTTTCTGCCATAGGACCATCTGGTTTTCATACAGCCCTATTTATTAATTTTACCCCTGGCTCTTGTAACATCAATACGGAGTCTGGAGAATTTCTTTGACTGTGACTTATTTATCTCTGTAATTCTTACACCTATAAAATAAGCATCTTCCTCAAGTGTCCTTTTGAGAATAATCACAGGAAAAAGGAGTATTGTGAGATACTGCTGGGACAAACCTGGGAATTTGTGATTATTTTTATTTTTTCTTAAATTAGAGCCTCAGGTATTTTAAATCAAAGCATCTCCACGCCACAATGTCATAGAATCATAGAATTGTAGAGGTTGGAAGGGACCTCGAGAGATCATCGGGTCCAACCCCCCTGCCAAAGCAGCTCCCTAGGGACATATCACTCAGATAGGCGTCCAGACGGGTCTTGAATATCTCCAAAGGAAACTCCATCCCCTCCCTGGGCAGCCTGTCCCAGGGCTCTGTCACCCTCACTGTGAAAAAGTTCCTCCGCATGTTGGTGCGGAACTTCCTGTGCTCAAACTTGCAGCCATTGCCCCTTGTCCTATCCCCACAGACCACTGAAAAGGGGCTGGCTGATTCCCCCTGCATCCCCTGCTTCAGATAATTATAGACTTTAATTAGGTCCCCCCTTAGTCTTCTCTTCTCCAGGCTGAACAGCCCCAGCTCTCTCAGCCTTTCCTCATAGGGGAGATGCTCCAGGCCCTTAATCATCTTCGTAGCCCTTCTCTGGACTGTCTCCAGGAGATCCCTGTCCTTTTTAAACCATGGAGCCCAGAACTGGACACAGTACTCCAGGTGGGGCCTGACCAGGGCAGAGTAGAGGGGGAGAATCACCTCCTTTGACCTACTGGCCACACTCCTCCAGATGCACCCCAGGATCCCATTGTCTCTCTTAGCCACCAGGGCACACTGCTGGCTCATGGCCAACCTGTCATCTACCAGGACCCCCAGGTCCTTCTCCACTGAGCTCTTCTCCAGCAGGTCATCCCCCAGCCTGTACTGATACAAACGGTTGTTCCTTGCCAGGTGCAAGACTTTACACTTGCTTTTGTTGAACTTCATTAGGTTTCTCCCTGCCCAGCTCTCCAGCCTGTTCAGGTCATTTCTGTAATTTACACCTGGTCTGTATCTATAAATTTTCCCTGGCCTAGAATTTTAAGATTTCTTTCTGGAGATGTAATCTCTGTTCCCTCTCTTTCCCTACCCATTCTCTACATTTACTAACTGAATGCAAATAGAAAGTAGAATTTTCCTTCACTAAACATCCTGTTCATTGTCGTGCCTGAGTCTGATATTTCTTTAGAATATCCAATCTATTAGAGTCCTTACAGTTTAAGAAGATCCTATTCTTATTCTTCTGAACTATGAAGAGGATATGATTTCTGTAGCTTACATTTATTGAATGTTAACTGACTTCCAGTTCAGAAAGCCTCCGCCATATTCTGATTAAATAGGCCAAGTCACTGCCTAGATCACATTGTGTCTTGACACAAAGCCTATTTTCAGATAACTTTTACCTGTTTTAGAAATTGAGAATTTTTTATGAGTATGGTGCCTATATAACATCTATCTACATCACAGGTTTGTTTTCCATTCTCCTCCCCATTGTCTGGGGAAAAGGGGTGAGCAAGTGACTGATGGTGCTTGGTTACTGGTTGGAGTTAAACTACAACATGGGGCATGAAGGGTTGAGATAATGACAGATCTGACCAGAAACAATTTGTTCTAAGCATTCACTATATTCCTCCAGACATCGCAGAACTGACACTAAATAGAGTTAAGTGGATTGCATTGTTCACACAGCAGGTTCAACAGGAAACTCATTGCCCAGGAATTCTGGAAATGGTCAGCAAGACCAGAAGGCAAGGATTTTGGATTATCAGCAGAGGAGGTGATGCATACTGAAGAGGCTCCACCATATTATAAACTGCCAGAAAACAAGAAGCAATATGCTCTATACACTGATGGGTCCTATCATACTGCGGGAAAGCATTGGAGGTGGAAGGCTGCTGTGTTGAGTCCAACACAAGAAGTGACAGAAGCTGCTAAAGGAGAATTGAGTCAGTTTGTAGAAGTGAAAGCCATCCAGCTGGCTTTGGACATTACTAAATGAGAAAAATGACTGGGGTGCTCTCTGTCTCTTTACTGACTGGTCATGGGAAATGTCCCATGGAGGTGGTTACAGCAATGGAAGCAGACCAACTTGCAGCACAGAAGCAAACCCATCTGGGCTGCCCCATTGTGGCAGGATGCTGCTGCTTGGCTAGAGAAGCTGGTTGTAAAAGTGTGTCATGTAGATGCCCACATACCCAAGAGTCGCATCAAGGCAGAGCTGTATGAATCCCCTAAACATACTTCCTGAGATGCTGAAACATGGCGACAGACTAAGTAACCAGCATAGTGTTAGACAGCACTATAGACAAATTTTAAATTAGAGGGAAGCAACTCACTGGGAGGTATGTGTAGCTAATTAACTTGATTAAAGGAACACATTTTCCCAGAAAAGTTTAGAAGTTGAATGTATATTCAGGAGGAAAAAAAAGAAGTTGAATACTAACAATGAAAATAATTAGCTCACTTTCCCTATTCTTCCAGGAAAAAATTGTCAAAAGTCAATACTGCTTGTTATTGGGAAAGGTTTAGCAGTGGTAAAGATCAAAACCAAAGAGGATGGCTCTAATTGCTGAAACCAATCTTGTTGTTAGAGCTACAGCTAATTGCAGTTGAACTTCAATTATGTAGATGTAATGGGGGTTATTGAATAGTTTCAGATAATTAAACTTTTGCACAAATGACAGAAATCCCAAAGTAATTAATCTATTGAGAAGATTTTCCTGGTCTAAGGCAACAGATTGTTTCAATATCTGTTATACTAGGTAACTTAGGTTCAAAGACTCTAAAAGAACCTGTTCAGTGAATTAAAGAGTGCAGTTTAAGAATTTTGGCCAAAAAAAATATATATTAAGCTGTCAGGACTGCTCTCCATAGCTACTCTAATGCTGATGTGCATGTGTTGGAAAATACACAAAGTAAATAAAAATCCCCAAAACCAAATACTGAGCTAAGATATGTAATTCCTTGTCAAGGGCTGTTGCAGATACTAAAAGTTTGCTGGTGTTCAGGACGGATTTGGTGCATTAATACAAGAAAAAAATTGTCTAGATGCAAACTCTGGGTCAGGAAATTTCAGAACAAAGAGCTGAAAACTGGGAGGCAATTCCCAGGAAATACATTTTCTTTCTACTTTTCCCTAGGAATCCTATATTGGCCTTGCTGAGTACACTATACTGAACTAGGTAGATCTTTAATCTGACATTTTATGGTTGATCCCATTTTCTCACTGAATCTTTTAAAATCTAAAGTTTTTCCTTTATTTAGTCCTGGTAAGTGATCTTCACCGTTGCAAATTTTCCCCTTTGCCTCCCAAGAAATACCAGTGAGGCTCACAGCTTGTGGCATTATGTCCCCAGGACTTTCAGGAAAGAAAATAAAGTTGGTAAAATTCTAGGTAAACTATTGTGCTCCTTCCTGAAATGTTGTCACATATTAAGATCAGATTCATGATCTTACCAGAAACCTGCCCTCTTGGTTTCTTAATAGACTGTGATTTTCCTTTACAAAAATGAACGTGAGCTAGGCTATAAAGTGACCTGAACTGAACAGTTAGTAGGGACTCATCTGACAGAAACAGGGCACTAAGGGAGGCAAATAGATAGACTGTAAGCTGTAGTCTAAAATTTCCTGCCCATGGGTGTTTTCAAATGTCAGCCTGAACCATGTTGTATATTTGCAAAGCTTCTGTTTCTTTTTGAAATGGAAAGAATAGGAAGTTTTTTGCGGGTGGTCAGATACTTGCTGTGGTCTACTGTATTTTCAATAAGAAATAATCAGACTGTGTTTCCTGAAATGGTGGTGAAACACTGATTGCCTCAGTATACCTTTGGTTTAAGAGATAAAAGCTACTATTTCCTAGTATGGAATTGGCATTTACTTGAATAGAAGATTCAAGTTAATGCCAATTTTAGATTCAAGTAAATGCCAAAACTAAACTGTTTTCAACAGTTTAGTGGTAGGAGTATTTAATCCTCTGAGAAACTTGTATTCTCTTGTTTTACTATATTCTCCAATTAAATTTAATTGAAATCTAAGGTGAAAGGTGTATTGAAAATGAGCAATCATTAATCTAGTCTGATATTCCACACTCTCACCATTTCCTTACTGCTGTGTATTGGAGTAGAGATTCTGATATTCTAATCCTTCAAAATACTGTGAAAATCAATCTCTCTAGTCAGGTAATTCAAATGGAAACAAAGATTGGGAGATAGCGGAAAGGAAGAGAAATGTTTCTCTAATGGTGCCTAAACATCTAAAGTGCTCTTAAGTGTCAATTAAAGATCCATGGAGAGAATGGAATAAAACTCTTACAGCCCAAATAGATTTTTCAAGGGCAAGCCACTCTGGTTAGACAGCCAAGAGATCCACCTGAATATGGTGGATACATTCAGTCTGCAGTATTTCAGTCTAGCCAGCAGTAAAGAACGTTCACTGTGAGTTGTATATTTCACAGAAAGTTACTAGTGATAAGAAAAGACAGTAAAGCTGGGAAAAGCTGAACTGTTAGAGGAAGTGATTATCCCTGGTAGTTGTGAGACGCGTTCCTCTCTCACTGCTAGGGTAGCTGCTTTTGAATGACCCTGTTGAAGGACCTAGGAAGCAGGTCCTGCTGAGTATGTGAGGCTGGATTCCTCAGCATGGAGTATACCATGCATGCTCTATTCATGCAGGGAAGCTTCTGCGCTGATTTGCAAAAGGATGGAACAGAGGGAAGAGATGATTAGGGAGAAGAGCAAATAAGGACTGCCTAGTTCCCTTGTATTTAGCTGTAAACATCAAACCAAGCAATTTCCTTCATTTCTGGTCTCAGAGGATGATTAACTCCATGAAATGAACAATCACAAAAAGTTAACAAGCAGCAGTGTCACTAGATGGTTGTCTGATGCTCATAAATGGTGTTTCAGTCTGTGCTGAAAAGTTACAATTTACACCGTATGGCAGGAAAAGACAGTCACTGCTAAGCCTTGAAGTTGCCTGCAGGCCTTGTGTTTGATTATTAAGAAAACATTTATTTAAGCAAGCCATCAACACATCTAGGTATACCTCCAACAAAAGGAAATTGGGTGCTAGTGAAATTGTGCCTGATTTCCTCTAAGCTCACCACCTAAATGAAGGATCCTGTGCTGGAATACAGACAGGACTTCCTCACTACACTTGTCAGGGGTATAAAGACCATTCAAGTACCAAGCAGTGAAAGGAAGAGCACAAGTCTACCAATTTTCTGGCTGGAAAAGGGAAGACAGAAGGGAGAGGTGATAGGAATGCATGGAAAATATGAAGATGGGATGATGATTTTAAGGTTTTTCAGTCAAGTATTAATTTTTCTTTCAAGAAACCAGGGCTATAAAATTAAATTATAAAAAGGTAGATTATAGAGCAGAGATATTTTTTTTGTGCCTTGTAGAGTGTAACTGGGAAGCTCTGCCACAATGTGTTGCCAAGGCCAATGTTTAAAGGGATGCAGAATAGCGACTAGAAAGCTTCAGAGGTGAAAAAGAGCTCTTGATCTGTTACCGCAAAGATATGACTTCAAACCCCAGAATTTCTTGTGCCACATGACCATGTACCATATGGGGAAGAATAAATATGCTTTCTTATAATCTTTCTTAGGCATTTTTGCCCACTGTCAGAATAAGTTGTATTTTGGGTGAGGCTGTCACTACGCAAGCTGTGTCTTTCCCCTGATATGGATTCCTAATAGGGTGACTCAGAGCTCTAAACTGTTACAAAAGTAATGAGAATATTCACTGTAGTTTCAATCGTCTTTGACACAGCTGTTGGTGTACTTATGTTCTGGCATGACTATGACTGCAGCCCCTCAGATCAGGGCTATGGAGTCCTCAGAGAGCATTAAAAGAGGAGACACCAAGGAGATGTGAACTTTAGCAAGGAGGGGAGTTAAAACAGAGTTATGAGACTGCTAGTGCATGAAGTCATCTCTCTACTCTCACTGTCATTTTACAAGGTTATATTCAATGATGAATCATTAAACTGCTCTGTCTTGGAAACACCAGCAACAGAAAGCTCAGCTGTCACTTTTTTCATCTGTGTCAAGATTCTGGAAAGCTGCCAGTAAAATTTCTGTCTAAAGCCTCACAGGATTGGCATCTTCTATAATACAGATAAATATTTTTATGGGCTCTTAATTCAGTATATTTATTAGACACCCAACGTCCTAAGTAGCAAAGTAATAAACCACGTACAGGCAGCTAGCAGCTTCCCAGCTGATTTTGGTTTCTGCTGTATTGATTTCTACTTTTCTTCCTGTTAGAAAAGCTGTTCACCACCTACACTTTAGCAGTACTGTCAATACTCCAGGTATTACATTCCTTCTAATCCTGATTTCTTTGCAAAGTTGAGAGCACTTGCTGGTTTTGAATCAGGAAGTTTTTTCCCATTTTCATGTCTTTGCACAGGAAGATGAAACTGTTTCATTTCAAACTGATTTGCATATGTTTATATGAGGTAAAGATACATTTCTCAAAGGAACTTGGTGGAGGGAATTAGATAATGCAGTTGGACATTTGTTACAGAAATGTTGATCATGGTTATGATCTCTAAATAGCTTATTGTCCCTCTCTCCTCTTTCTATTCCATCCTCTAAAATGTTTACTACAGTCACACCTGGAATATGAAACCCATCTGCCATGTACTGCTACAAAACTAGATAGTACAGTGGAAAAAGGAAGAGAAACCAAGATCTCTGCATTTCATTTCTCCTAATCCCAGAGGCCATTTGTTCTTTGCATGTACAGAGCACTTCATGATGTCATTTATCAGATAGACGTAACTGTTTTGTCTTTTTTTTTCCTTTATAACATAGCTACAAACTGCAATTTCCTCAGGAAATCAGTGTCAAAATTGAGATTAAATTCGTCCAATCGTGTTCTCCTCCTTAAATACTTCACAGTGTTGTTAAGATAATTTCTGATGAAGATTTCAATAATTTCTCACTATTCATCTCCATTAGAAAATGAAAGAGAAGAGAAAGTTGCCTCACTAAAGTCAGATATCAGTCTATATTTTGTCCAAAGAGAAAATATCTGGCTATTATGGGACTACAGACATAAACAGTTATTAAAATGCTTCATAGAGTTTTTTTCATTGTGGAATGTTTAACACTGGGTGGAGAGATGAAAAGTAGCAAGATCTATAGGCAAGATTGTGCATTACAGGGAATATAGGAAGATTTAGAATGTGATAATGGTTCTTTATTGGAAAAGCAAAAAATTTTACTGTGTATTTGACAACTAACTCAAGTGATTTATTTACCATGGACATGATTTAATTTTTAAAATAATAAAAATCGGACCTCAGCCAGCAGACCATTTCCTTGCATTGTTTAAAAAATCAATATAATTTCCATAGTTTAGTGATGAAAGTATCTGAGAGGACCAAAACTCCAGGTGTTGTTTTTGTTGAAATTAGTTCATTGTTCAAATAATTATTCTTATTGATTGCATTGTCATCTACCACTATTATTTATGTAAATGCTCAGAAATACTTGTGGACTAGTTTTCTGTTGGCCATTAAGTATGCTAGAAATGGTTTGGCTTAGTTTTCCCTTCTTTCGCAGCTGTAGCTGCCTATAAGAAAAAGGAAGATGAATTTTCTGTATGATGTTCCTTTAACTTCTGGTTTGTCTGTCTTTATTCCTTCCCCTGTGTTGGTCCACTCTGCTTTGCTTAATGTAATCCTAGTAATAACCCCTGTTGTTCTGATGCCATTCTTTACCCCAGGAGTTTTATTATACCCCATGCAGTTTCTCAACTAGATTTTGCTGCTTGTGCTGGTTTTTAAGCACCTGTAGCTACAAAAGTAGGAAATTTTTGCTGTGGTTTACATAAGGGACTAAAGCAGCATGGCTGCACCACTAGTCGAGAGCATCAATTGTTATTCCCTTAAAAATTTACTTATACTTTGGCAACAGGATTTGTCAGTGTTCAGCAGAGGGAGGAGTTTAGTTTCACTGTTTTAAAAAGTTTAGGAAATAATTCACTTTGGTGTAAGTCTCTCTAGAAAAGTGGGTTTCTGCACATCCAACTTGATCTCACAGAGAGCCCATGGTAAAAGCTTTCTGGGGAAAGGTTTTAAAAGACGCTGCACCAGACATATGGCTTGTTTGTGTTCCCTCCTGGTTTGCTTTGCTTTACTTTAAAATACTCAGAGCTGGTGGAAATTATTTTTCCTGCCTGTAGTTGTTATGTCTTCTCATGTGAATTTTGTAATCATAGCTGTGAATTAGAAAGGGCAGAGAGAAAAATATTGAAATTTAACATGCTGTTTCCTGTTTCCTCAGGTCTGTGTTCCTGTTAATCTGGGAACAAACATACTGGACTTAATCAAAATACTTATGTAAAGGCAGAACAGTGTATGTTTTACCACTTTTGTCTTTGCTATGCTTTTAGTTTGGTATGGATATATTTTCAACTATAGAAACTATTCTTTCCATTTACAATCTAATGTAATTTGTCAGTCTCTTGGAAAGGGCTGAGAAATTGTAGTGTGTGCATGAGTGTAAGAAACTTCCTACTGTCCTTCAGAACATAAAAATTAGTGGCTGGCATTAGGGCATACTTTGCTAGATGAGGAATGTTTTGAGCTCCTGGTCTAACCTAACTCCCTGTGTGATCCAGGGCAAACTTTAAAGTACAAGGGAATTGCTCAGGCCTTGTCTAGCTGAGTTGTGACTATATGCAAGGGTAGAGATTCCACAGCTTCTCTGTGCCCCTAATCCAGTGCTTGACCATCATCAGCATGGATTTTTGTTCCCATTCATGCAGGCTAAGGTTTTCTCACTTAAAATTTTGAGTGTTTCCTCTTGACCTTTCCTTGGGAAGATATGCAATGCTCCAATCTTATCTATCATTAGGAATGCTGTCTCAGAGTAGAGAATATACTTGTATTTCACTCCTCACCATATGTGGTAAAGCAGCCTTGAGAAACAACTCTTACAGAACAGATGATGAAATAATACCTGATGACCCCACTATTTTTTAATTTGCATGTGAGGTGCTGCATTTGCAGAGTTTATTGAATTGAAATCCATTCAAACTGGGTTAACTTTGCCAGTCAACTTTTCTATTCAGTACATTATGTACATTCCCCACTGTATTTTCTTCCTTTAAGGCCTACAGTAAATCTCCTTTTAGATTACGTACTCTATTAGATTTCTGATATATAATGATCAGGGCCTTGTAAACTAGATTTTCCCACCCTCACATGCTTGTATTGGGATTATATTAAATTCCTCATTGCAAACACGAGAGGAGGACAAACAGACAATGGTGGGTTTTTGTGGGGTGGGAAGCAGATCCTAACTACACAGCTGATCAGTACTGTTCTGAAAAGAAATAAGGTTACACTCAGCTCAAAGAAGAAAATTGTCAGGATTTTCCTGTTTATTTCTGATGCAAATTCTCTGAGGTTCAACCTTCCCCTGCATTCTTTCTCTAGAGAAGTCAATTTGGAAACAACAAGTGATGAGACTCCTTGACAGCTTGCCACAGCACTATCCACTCAATTATATTAAAAAAAAAATAAATTAAAAAAATCATACCCTTAAGTTTCTTAGCCAGACAAGTCCAAACTGAGATCCAAGTGTCATGCCTATCCAGAAAAATCTCTAATCATTTATGTCTTCATCACAGTTGGGACGCAGGAATGGATTTTACCATAGGGTGGCTGGCTTAGCTTAAATTGCTTTCACTTGTTCTCTTTGAGCTGAAAATTACTTATTCAACAAGTCTGTTAGTGAGAGTAAGATGTACCATTCCTCAAGAAGAAAAAGCCTTTACTATGCTCCCAATAAATAGCACATGTAGCTTTACAGCTCCTTGTTGATAAACAACTTGTTTTTTTCTTAAAGTAAAACTGCATGACTGTAAAAATACATTAGAATTTTGCTTAACATCTTTAACCCCATAAACACTGACAAAACCAGTGAAAGCTATCTGCAGTTATTAGAGGTGTGAACTCAGGGAAGGAATCTCACAACTGTAAAAAATCTCCCTCAGTTGCTCCCCCAAGCACAAAAAAAAAGAGCTCTAAGTAACAATTGCTGGGGAACATTCACCTTGCTCTAATAAAGTTGCAGAATATGAATGGAATATCAATTAGGATGAAACTGTTTTTCACTTCATAGCAAACATTGAGTATGAAATATTGCCAGTTAGTGATCATAACCATTGTGTTTTGATTAAGAAGAAATAAGATTGCATACTTTTTAGTTATTCTTTGACATCCACCAAAGCAGCTTGATTTTAACCACTCCCTCGGGGAAGATAAATAAATAAATAAAGTTTTCCCTTGATTACATGGGATTAAGTCACTATGGTTTATGTAACTGTGAAGGAAAATGAACCTCTGACTCATGACAGTTTTGAAAAGCTGTCCTCTTTGCCAACTGGCGTCCCAATTACAGAGGTATTGAGTTCTTTGGTAGCTGCTTAGGCTTCTTTTATTCTGGCTCTCCATTATGGAAGACAATATAGTCACCCATTTTTTGCTATGTGTTTTCCAACAGTATCTGCAAGTCCCAGACACAGGACAGAGTACAAAGGGTCACATGTTTGACTGGGAAACCAAACTGGATTCTGCTCCCACTAAACTCAGCAAAAGTTTGTGGCCAACTTACAGGGAGCTTCAGCCAGAACTTACCTGTCTAAATAAACAGTGCAAGTAAGGAGCAGAGCTTATCTCAAAGGTCTGGAGATTCTTCCTTGTTTTGTTGTAGCGTATTGTGGAACACTTCGATTTCTTGCTTCATTCAAAATTACCTGGAGCCTTTACTGTGTTTTGAATAGAAGTTTAAACCCCACACTTAATTTTTATTATTTCATTTAATGTATTTTATCAAAAAAGGATAATAATCAGCATTGTTAGAACCTATAGAATTTGCAAATTACATTGTTACAGTAATTAGAATATTAACAGAAGACCTGTCAAAACAAACCCTTGAAATATCTTCTTACTTCCTTGCAATGTTGCTACCAGTTATGCCTACTGACTGTCTCATTCTTAAACTGAATTTTAGTTAGTATTTTTACCTAAATTTTAGCTAGCTGTTTTACCCTTTGCACTTCTTCAGCTTAGCCAGTGTAATTCTGCATATTCAAACAAAATACATCAGATTGTTTGAATTTATTTCCCTTGGACACCATAGCAGTAATGAGGTTTAATAAACAGTTAGTAAATTGCTAATTCTAGTAAAACTCTGGTATTTTTCCATAAAAAAGACATCAGTATCATTACTAATACTTTCCCTATTATTGATCAGAAATCCCACAGTTTCTATCTACCCGGCAGTATTTAACACATTTCTTGTCATTATTTGCACTTGTTAGTTCCTTACTTTCCAGCCAGCCAAGGCATGTTGTCCCTCCCTGGTAATCTTCTGAATGGTCTCCTCTGCCATCCCTTCTCCTCGCAATTCCCTTCAGCAAAATAGCACATCATACCTTGCTATTTCTTCTGAACAACATCTTGTCTGCCTGCCTTTATGAGAAGTTCCCCTCTCCCATCAAATGAGAATTACAGGATGCTCTCCAGGTTCTGGGCAGTGGAGGGGGAGGATGTGGCCAAAGGAGCAAAGTGAAGTGAGATGTTGCCAGAGCACTGGGGGAGAGGCAGCTGAGTTTGACCCTAAAGCCTATAGCTCCACGAGGTCCCATGTTGCACATGGACTGTGCACAGAGGTGACAGTCAGCTGGTGTGGTACCAATCCGATGACAGGAACAGAATTTCCCACTGAAAGGACAGACGCATATGTGAACCTAGACACTTACCTTCTTGACTGGTAAAATATGTTAAAACGTTCTCCTGGCACTGGGAGTGAACCTAGGAGGAGGATGTAGATGCTGAGCTGGTCTATCATTGTACCAGGATGGAAAGCAAGCAGTTAGAAAAACTGAGTAAACCCCTCTTTATTTTCCTGCGACCATAAATCAGGTGCAAACTACTCCACCAAACAGTCAGGGTCACTGTATGGAAACAGATTGTTGTCCACATATTTTGTGAGAAGAATAGGACAAAGTATGTTTACTTACATAAAATAAATATATAAGACCATTGCTTTGTAGGGTATTATCACCATATTTTTAATGTAGTTGAGATTAAAAACTTTGAAGACAGTATTTCCCCTCTGTGACAGTTTCTGTATATTCTGTTGGAAAAGCTTCCTAAATCAACACTGAGGTGACAAAAAAAAAGAAAAGCATTTGGCTTTCTGCCTATTAGACTGCCCCAAAGCAGCTCTAGTAAAATATTTGAAGGATTTGCTATTTATAGTGCCATTTATATTCACTAGTTTCAGTAAGAGAAGTAGCTGTCTCCAGGCAGTGTACAAGATAAATGGCCATGGACTTTCTCCCTGTAACATCTCTTAGTGTCACCATCAACACATAATAAAAAGTGAAAGACAGGAAGAGTAACAGTCTTGGGGAACTGCAGAATGATGAAGAGTTGGGGGGAAGATATTTTTTAATTTCAGAAAAGAGCAAAACAAATTTTTACTGGTTTAAATTTGAGAAGTAATAATTGGTATTATGACACTTAAATGATATGTATTCAAAATCTAAATCCTACATAATCCTTAGAATAATTTTGCAATGGGAAGTGATAAGTTAGGATTTCCATTGATGTATGAGGAAATGAGTTGGCAAAGGTTTGATCTGAACATCCTCACATCTGGTGTATTGGTGCATAAACCAGACCTTGTCTTTCTGACACCTAGATCTTTTCCCATCATGTGGCCAGAGCAGCTGGCAACACAGATCCAGCACTCTGATTTAAAGATGATATGGTTAACTGAGGGGTTTATTTTGAAATTGGTAATTCTTGGGAACCATTGTTTGCGTGTGGTAGCAAATACAGCATAAATAGTAGACGTAAGGTTGACTTTTAAACAGTTTTCAGTGCAGTCCCTAGACTGTTGGTTTCTCCCCCGTGTGCTTGCTGTGGATGTCCACCATTGTGACAATCTACAATAAATATAAAGAGTCACCATGTCATCATTGCAGAGGTGTCAGCTAATGGTATGAAATGAGTGAATGTAGAAGGGAATAGATATCCACGGTGGACAACTATGGATATTGCTGGGTAAATTGGGATTTTTGGTGACAAAATACTGAAGGGGCACATTTTGTTCTCTATATCTAGCATCATGCAAATGTCTATTTTATTCTCTAGCTTCCTATTTGCTAAGGAGAAATATATGACTAAAAATTTAGAATATACAAAATTGCTACATCAAGAGTAAGATATAGCAAGGAAGGCTGGAATTTATAATTTGATGGAAGTAAGAAGGAAAATTTAACCTTTGAAGAATAACAGCAATGAAAAGATATTAACTAGGACACCTCATACCACTGTTGGTTTTTCCTGTGCGTGGATTTAGGGAAGAGTGCTATCATGCAGATTTTGCCTCTGCATAACCAGAACATGGGAAGGATATCACAGAATCACAGAAGGGTAGAGGTTGGAAGAACCTCTGGAAATCACCTGGTCCAACTCCTTTGTTAAAGCAGGATCGCCAAAAGCAAGTTGCACAGGAACACATTCAGATGAGTTTTGAATGCCTCCAGAGATGGAGACTCCACAACCTCTCTGGGCAGCCTTTCCCAGAGCTCTGTCACTCCCAGAGTAAATCATAGAATCACAGAATCTGCTGTGTTGGAAGGGACCCATAAGGATCATCAAGTCCAACTCCTGACTCCAAACAGGGCACCAAGTCAGAGCATGGGACTGACTGCATCGTCCAGCTGCTTCCTGAACTCTGTCCAGCTCGGTGCTGTGACCACTTCCCTGGGGAGCCTGTTCCAGTGCCCAACCACCCTCTCAGTAAAGAGCCTCTTTCTGACACCCAACCTAAACCTCCCCTGTCACAGCTTCATGCAGTTCCCTCAGGTTCTATCACTGGCCGAGAGATCGGCACCTGCCCCTTTGCTTCCCGTCATCAGGAAGCCACAGACCATGATGAGGTCTCCCCTCAGCCTCCTTTCTCCTGGCCAAACAAACCAAGGGACTTCAGCCTCGCCTCATACGTCTTCCCCTCCAGACCCTTCACCATCCTTGTTACCCTCCTCTGGCCACTCTCCAATCTTTTTATGTCCCTCTTGTACTGTGGCACCCAAAACTGCATGCTGGACTCAAAGTGAGGCCACACCAGTGCCATGTAGAGTGGGACAATCACCTCCCCTGGACCAGCTGGCAATGATATGATTCACCTTGTCTTTCTGAAATGTGATATTCTGTTATCAGTCAAAAAGGAGAGGTGCCATGCTGGATCTTATTCTCACCAACAAGGAGAGGTTGGTGATGTGAAGCTCAAGAACAGCCTTGACAGCAGTGACCATGAAATGATGGACTTCAGGACCGTCAGGGCAGTGTAGAAGGGTGCCCAGCAAGCTCACTACCCTGAACTTCAGGAGAGCAGAGTTCTTCAGGGACCTTCTTGGTAGAGTACCATGGGACAAAGCCCTGGAAGAAAGAGGTGCCTGAGATAGCTGACTAGTATTCATCATCACCACCTCCCAGCTCAGGAGAGATGCATCCCAACAAACATTGTTAGGCAAAAATGTCCAGAGGTCTGCATGAAAGAACAAGGAACTCCTGGGCAAACTCAAACACAAAAAGGAAGCCTAGTGAGGCTGGAAGGAAGGGCAAGTAGTCTGGGAGGAATACTGAGAAACTGTCCAAGCAGCCAGGGATAGGATTTGGAAATCTAAAGCCCTGATAGAATTAAATCTGGCCAGAGACATCAATGACAAGAAGAAAAGTTTCTATAGGCATGTCAGTGATAAAAGGAACAGGCTGGACAGGGCTTTGAGCAACCTAGCCTAGTTTATGGTGGCAGGAGGGATGGCAGTTTATGATGGCAGTTTATGATGGCAGGAGGTCCCTTCCAACCCAAACCATTCTATGACCAAAACCGGGGTCCTCTTATGTTGGGTGTGATACAGGAACAGAGGAAATCTAGAGATTTGAGCACTCATCTGGGTAGGAGTGTGGTGGGAATGAGAGGAGACTGAGAAACATTATGCAAAGGAGAACACTTTAAAGATCAATTTCAAACCAAGTCTCCTGGGTTTTTTTATGCAAGTTTCCCACTTTCTTACAATGAGATCCACAGGTACAACAGAGTTACTGTCTTGTGTGTGGTTATGTTCCTGCCTGTGGGTCAGACACTACTCATGCTGAAGCAAACATAGGTTTTGCAGCTGGGCCAGAAGCAAGTCTTTATTTTAATTGGAACACCTGCTAGTAGTTTAACAATGAGTTTCATAAATGAAGCCAATTCAGTTGAAGGTCCCTTTGCTGTGTTTATGACAAAATGCAATTCCTCAGTGCAATCTTCAAGACAAAAACAGCATTCAGAGCATTGAGAACTTCACAAGGAGCAGCAAACCTGACTTGAGTATTGCCAGCCTTGAGGTTATATACTTTGCAGAAGCAAGTCTTACTAGTAAAGAGAGAAGCTGCTGCTTTATTTTAACAAAAGGAAAAAAAGAGCATTCTGTCCCTCCTTATATTTATTATGTTGTGGACTTGTGTCCCATGCTGAATTGTCTGGTGATGATTCAAAGCAGCTGGTGGAGAGCAGGACTAGTGGTGGGCTGGGTTGCTTGAGTGGGGGTTATTGGGTGCACCTGAAGAGGCTGCTGCTGGGGTCATGTGAGAGGGTCCTGAGCAGGGTAAGGGGCTGGTGTTGCTTGGGGTTTTAGAGGTGTTTTCTCTTAAGAGGAGTGTATCAGTTAAGTAACCTGCTTTGGAATGCCAGCAGAGTGGGAAGAAGGTTGCTAAAGAGCCTGAAGAAGCAGGGATACTGTACAAAGACAAAACCTTTAATGCACTGTGCAAGAAGTGTGTGGGGAAGAGTCATCTTTCTACCTGTGCTAAAGATTGAGAGTCAATGGTGACCTTGCTATGATTTCCTCTGACCGATGTGGAGGACCAGGGCAGCTTCTAGCAGTTTTCTTTCTAGCAATGGTAAGTGTGAAGCCTTTGAAGGAGTGTAGTGTATCAGGTACTTAGAGGGTACAAATAACTAAAGCTGATGTAGCCTGCTCTTCTTGATTTTCCTGTTAAGAGCCTTTAAAGTAGTTTAAAGTAAAATAGGGTTCTTAAAGCATGTTAATCAGTAGTGAAAGCATAGTTTCAGGGTGGAGTGATCAGAAAATAGTATTCAAAGTTGGGATGTATCTGGCACTTGGCACAGACTGTCTGCACATGCACATCCTGTGCAATTCATGTTTGTTTAAGTTGTACCATGTGTGTTTCTGGGAAATACTGGTGATATTTTCTGTGTGTAAGTAAAGTCAGCTTTATCCTTTGTTTAACTAACTGAATTGAAAATATGCTTCCTGATTAGGAGAGGGAAGAAGCTTGTTAAAACCAATGAAAACTTACAATAACCCTTGTCCTAGGTTTTTGCATTTGCAATTCATTTGCATGTAATGCCAAGGGAAATCAAAAATGGGGAAAACTGTGTAAGTGTGGGAAGTTGGCTGTTATAGTATTGCATTCTATTAAAGCTTCTTCTAATTTACCTTTTCCAGCTAGACCACTTCAATTTGTTGCAAATCAAATATCAGTGGTGGTTAGATAGTCTTAAGGAAGTTATTTCCAGAAAGGTCTTTGTAGCTCAGAACATGGGTTGCCCTCAGGTCAAGAAATGCTGACGTTAAAGCTGTTGCAGGAGACTTCTCCCTTTAATAATGCCAGTGCTGTAGTGGTGTCCCAGGAGACTTTACTTACAAATTATTCCACTTTATGTGAGCTAGGGGGTCCTGACTGCAGAGAGCTGTGCCTAGCTATGCCAAAAATTACACATGTTGATACTTCTAAGTTTTCGTACTGTTGCTCTAGTTTCATGTACTAGTGCAACTCTCATGTAGCCACCTGCCTTATCTTCTCAGAGGGCAATAGAAGTTGCTCTTTACCAGTGTATATGATTTGGTGCTGAAGCAATCACTGTATGATTAGAAAATAGCAGGGCTTAGTACTTTTATTACCTTTTTTTTTTTTTTTTCCCTTCTGGATAACTTTAGATTCAAAAGTAGCAGCAATAAATATGAGTTGGCTTGCTATTCAGTTCACTCCATGTGAATTATTACTGTATCTGTGAGTTTATATGAAGATAAATTTTACAAGCTTTGTTTGTTTTGGTTTTGCTCTTTATTTACCCAAGGGTTGTATAATAAATAGCATAAATTCTTACATGTATCTTGTCATTGCCAAGCTGCCTTTGTATCTATAGATGAAATTATAATTGCAGGAAGCCATGGAACAGAAGGTTTCAGAGCTGTATCATAGCTGTCTTCAGGCACAAAGCAGATTTGATTGTGTGATGGGTACTGCCAAAGCTCTGAGGAAAATATCTTTAAACTTCTCTACAAACTTGTTTCACTTCTTAGCTAGCCTCTGAAGCCCTCCGAAAGGCATTTGGTTCAAGTGCTCCATTTTTACCAGTGTAACTTAATGATAACAGACTTTGGGAAGCATTGTCATGAAGTGCTTGTCTGAACATGAACAAAGTAAGAGTTGGGAAGGCACAACCTGTGCAAGAGAAGTAAGGAGGGTTGCAGCAGGGGCCGCAGTCATGCATACCCTAAACTGATATTGTTCACATACTTGGCTCGTTAGTACCAAATGCTCTGAGCTCCAGCAGGGGCAAGTTCCTGTGTATCTTGACAGCACACTGTGTTTTCAGGTTTTATTCAGTGCTTTGCATGTGGTGGTTGGGTATCCCAGTTCCTTTGGTGTTTGGCTCTTACTGCATCCTCAGCAGACTGAACTGCAAATGTAAATGAGAGAGGTGTGATGCTGTACTCCTGTCAAACTGACTGCTGCCTGCCTCTCCGGAGCTATCTGTGCTACAAATGAACACTGGCAAGTCCTATGCTTGGCTGATACCTGCATTATTGACTCACTGCAGACATTGAATTGCTTCTGATCAGGCTACCCAGTGCTTAACTTGCAGAATGAATCCTCTCTACAAGCTAAAATTTGGTTTTCTTTGTACCTGTTTTAATTGTCTAATCATACAGGTATGATTATATTAACTGAGATGAGTGCATGTACCTCACTGCTGGCTCTCAATTGAGATCTGGTCAGATGGCAATTAATTATACTGAGAGAAAGATAGTCTGGGGAGCATCCACTTTCAGCCCTGCCTTTGGGGTCAACTGCAACAGTTCTGTTTTGTAACTTCCAGTGTGTTGAATAAGCATGTCAGCTGAAAGACATTGCTGATGATAATGGTTCTTGCTCTGAGAGCTTGCTTTTGGAGCACTTCACCAATACTAATTAAAGAATTGCTGGAATAGGCTTTCCCTACCAGTGGTTTGATACTATTGTCTCTGCCTTTGGGGATGAGAAAATTGGTGCAGAAGGGATGCTTTCCTGCAGAGGAAATTGGCATAAAACTTAGGCTGTTGATCAGACATTAACTCCCAGGACTAAGCTGATGTCTAGTTATGCAGGGAGGATCCAGTGAAAATATGAGCATCAAGACACTAGAGCAACTGTGTAGTCAGCTCTCACACACCCCAGTTCTTTTGGCATTAACCTAATGAGTAACCTAGAGGAGAAATATTTCAAAATGTGTGGCCAGTTTTACAATCTCTGCATGTGAACAATCAAATCTCATTGCTTTTAGTCTTCATGTTCAAGCATAATTCCCAGTTCTGCTGAAATGGTCTTTGTAGAGGGTCTTGCAGCCACTTCAGGGGGAGATAGAGCTAGGAAAGAAGTAACTTGCCCTTCATTGTGCAGCCTACCCTGGGATTAAGCTTTAATGGGTATGTGATTTTCATTGGTTATAAACAAGTCTTGCTATAAAAACACATTTTTTTTCTTTACTTGGACTCCATTTGCATAAATATTTAATAACTTGATATCACCAGTGCCATGGCTATACAGGTGTCCTTAGCAATGCATGCTATAGATCTATGTGGTGTCTGAGCTGATTGACTTCACTGTACAAAGAACAGGCACACAACATAATTCCAAATGATGCTGTGCTGTCAGAACCAGCAACCATGTTTTGAACAATCTTAAATTCTTGCTTAAACCCCCAACCCCACTTCTGTATGATTTGTGATAGCCTTTAATTATGATTATATGTGACTGGTTATTCCAAAATAACCAGTGGCATCAGGATTAATGAATCTTACTTAATCCAACAGCATGAATCACTTTTTAACTTATTAGTAAAGGCTTAAAGTACCTCACCTAACTTGGCAATCTAATGGTAAAAGGAAAGCAGCTCTATTTTCAGTTTCAGATGTTTACATATGTCTTCAGAGAGAGAATAGTTCACTACTCTGACATTTTACTTCCTTTCTTACTAAACTGTCATTGCTGGAAACGGCCTAATACCCCACTTAGCAGTTTATAAAGAAAAATAATAAATCTGCAAGGTCTTTGAGCTGTTCCAGTGAACTGCTTTTCATAAATAGACAAAAACTTACAATGCTTTCTTTTTGAGCTATTAGTAACTATGTGTAACTAATAGCTGTGCATGAGGCTGATTTCTCAGATCAGCAGTTTTCCAGTGACAGTAGAAATGTTTATTGCAGAAAGATGCAGAAGTCCAGATGACTTCATGGGGATGGGAGGGAAACTATTTTCATTGTCCTGGTCTGTAACGTCCTCTTGCAATCCTATTATCCCTGCCAAAGAAACTTCTTCCTTCCCTTCTCTGAGTTGTAGAAAAGCACAGTGATCCTTGCTATCTCCCCTCCAGCCTGAACCCTGGTTTGCCAAAACTCATGTGTTCAACAGGCTTTACCATTAGTCATTGCTGTGGGTGGCACTCTCATAGAGAAGTTGTTGTTGAGTTGTGATATCTTTGAGCTTCAGCTGCCATTAGCATGGCTCTTGTTTAGCAAATGTAATAGTGTTTTTGCAATAATGCAATTCAGTGGGGCTATTTATTCAAATAATAGGAGGAAAAGTGAAATGGTGTTAAAACTGGGCTGGTTGAATGGGAAGGGCTACATAACTGCACACCAGGAATTCCTTTAGCTTACCTAATATCAAGTGTCGTATGCTATTATTTCACTTCTCTGCGGTTCTTGTACAAGACCAAGTATTAGAAGTCTGTGAATAGGTTCTTGGCTTAAAGATCACTGATATTAGGAGTGTTATCTCTTTTTTACATTATTCTTATAATGCAAAAAGGAGTTTGGAAAGAAAGGAATGGAAAAAAGTCAGGGCCTTTCTAAGATGGGTCCCTTGGCTTCTGGGATGGAGCACACAACAACTGCATGGGAAGGAGACTAGAGGCTTATGTTGGTCTTCACTTAGCCAGAGGTATATTTCAATACAGGTTTTACATGTCTGGAGATTTTAGGAGGTGGCTGCAATGGCTGTTTAAACTCCACTGTGCATCTTTCTTCCCCACTTACATTGATGCACTTCTGTCACTGCAGCTTCACTGTTTCCATACACACCATGGAAAGGTTTGAGGGGAGGGTATCAGGAATTCATGGCAGACTTTATTTCTTTATGAAGTGTCATAAAGGGTTTTGATTCTGTCTTTCCATCTTCCTGGAAAGAAGACAGAGAATGAGATTAGACTAAAGGTTGGGAAAGAATGCAAACATTTCCTTTCAAATGACAGTAATAGTACTTAACTGCAGTACAGCATAATTTAGAAACTTGGCGAAGACAACTGGCTACACTTAGGAGTGGCTGTGGTGGCTGACAAGGGAAAGAGGAAAATTAAATAATACCTTAATATGAACTTGCACTGTAAATGTGACCAGAGTAGAAAATCGTGGCCCAGAGTTGTGCCATGAATTGCTTTGCTATTGCCAGCCTCAGGTTATGAAATTCAGCTCTGTGGGGTGTGATGCGCTGTTTCAGGTGTGCCTCTGTGTGGTGGGGACATCTGTACAATAGTATTTATCTTCTGGGGCCACTGCATGGTCCCTGTTCATGGCTTGGGCAAAGTGTAACGGGGAGTGGATGAGGCCAACCTGTTCTAGTGGTACCAAACCTGCACCAGCGCAGGCTCCAGTGCCGTCAGTGTAGCTGAGCTGCATGTGTGCTAGTGTTGTGTACAAGGCTGCAGAGGGTGTCCCTGGAGGTCTTAAAGAAAAGCTGGGCATTGCTGGGGTATCAATAAGGGCTGTGTGCAACTGCTCCTCGTGTGTGTTCTGGCACAGGCTGAAATGGAAAGTATCTTCTGTATCTCAAAGGAATCAAGCTGGGGGCTTATATAAGCAGCAGCAAACATGATGGCTATTTAACTGGGGGAATACAACCATGGTTGTTCAGGGTCTTGATTCTCCATTTTCAGGACTCACCAAAGCAAAGACACAGCCTTGCTGAGAGTGCTGTTGTCCTCCAAATATCATACTTCACGATGTAAATGGCAACCACTTCTCCAGGGCTGGGGACTTGCTCTATAGCAATGATGCTCAGCATTTAATAAATAAATTAGTTCTGCACAGTGCATAGCCTTGGCATTTCTAGTAGAAAGAGCTTGTTTCCCTTTTACCTTTAAAAGCATGTCTGGCAACAAAAAAAAAAGGTTTGGTGAGTTTAGAGTTTGACTGTGTTGTATTTCTCTCCGTACAGGTGTCTTGGAAAGATGCTGAGTATTGAAGCAGAAGAAGTTGCAAGTACCACACAATGTCTCAGAGGTGTGGAGCCACTTGTGTGGGCTGTTCTTCTACTCTCTGAGGCAGTTCAGTCTCTTTCCTTTGGGCTGCTCTTCGCTTCTGTGAGTACACTGGTTTTGGTTTTTTTAATCTTTTGATCTGCTGGTGTATCTTTGGTATCTGCAATACCCTCTCTACCACTAGCAGAGGAAGGGCGTAGCTTCTCGTTGCTCTGGAGTGTCCTCTAGTGAACATGACTCATGGTATGCATAAACTGTGCTGAGCAGTGCAAACAGTGACACAACTGCTGTCTGCTCTGCCACTTTGCAGCAGGGAGCGTGCTGTGTGTGAAAGGAGGGGCTGGGGAGCTGTCCCCTTTATTTGGTTCAGTTGGTGGTGGTGGGAGAGGGAGGGTGAGGGGAAAGATAAACAACCCTCTTCTCAGCTGCTGGAGGGTCTGCCTGGCTTTCCAGTGCACTCCTGCAGGTTTTTTGAGGTGCGTGCAAAACAATTAAGTGGTTGTGGGAGGGAATTTGTGAATCACTGACATACATCATACAGCCATAAGTTTTTTTCTTTGTTCTTGTATAGCTATTTTTTAGAAGGTTAAACACTGGTTCACCTCCATATGGTTAATGTTTGCACAGGTAAATTTTCCAGGCTAATTCCTGTGTGGGGAATAAGTTGTTGCTGCCAGTTTCTGACTGGAGCAGAGTCAAGACACTGCAGAATTTGATCTATTGATCTGTATGCTCACAAACTGCGTTACAGGGCAGTAAGGCACATAAGCTGAAAGCAAGAGAAAAGGACAGCAGTACCTCACAGGAATGCTGCTCACATGGTGACTTTTGAAGGAACATCTTGCATGTGTACAAGCACGCCTCTGCAGCCACTGTGCTGGAGTTAGCAGCTGCTCTGGCAGGTACCACTGTTCTCTTCTGGCCTCTAGTCCATGTCTGTGTGGTTCCCTGAGCACAACAGGATGGTGCTCAAGTGCTATATTTTATAAGATGTACTGTGCATTGGAACAATCTAGTATGACTCCTGGTCTATACTGAGGTGCAGTTTTGTGTGGTTATGGTGGTTGAAAAATTAAGTGGCAAGTGGGTCCATATCTCCTGTTGAAACTCCAAACCCCATGAAAGGTCTGTGTGTGGCTCTGAACTGATTTGCATGTGTACTTTCTGAGCACCAGCTACTGCTCAGCATCTTTACGCTTCACTCTGGGAACAGGAGCAGCTGTAATGAGCAAAGACTTGGCAAATTCTGCTACCTGTTAATTCCTGACAGCTGTCTGAAACCCTCTAATATGTTTGCTGGCTACTGTGAGGCAAGCTACAAAACACAGTCCCTGGAGGAAAATCCCTCCCTGTAGGTAGCTAGTACAAATTTCCAGTCACTGCATGCGGAAGGCTGGTCTCACCAGCCACTGATGAGTAGTGCAGCAAGGTGCCAGCATCGTAGCAGCCATCCTCACACTGTGCTGTGTTTTGCTCTCAGTCCTGGGGAGTCAATGTTGGCATTGCTTCTGCTGGTGGCACAGCAGCACAGAAAGGGGGTTGTCTGCTCTGTTATCAGATCAGGAAACCTTTTAAATGGCTGTCTTGATAGCTGCTGTAACATGTATTGATACCTTCACGCCTTGTCTTAGTGCAACTTTACCTCTTTTAAATACCTTTTGTAATGCTTCAGGCTGGAGACCTGGGAGCTGGGATCACTCCTGCAGCAGCTGGGTGTGGAAACATGTTAATGAATCTTGCCCATCCTTGGCAGCACCGGTGCCAGGGCTGTTCTTTCCTTCATACAATGTGTGCCTCAGTAGGCTTCAGGGACAACAGGGAAGAAAGGTGGAAACCTGCTTGGAGGTGCGGTGACGGCAGTAGTTCCCTTGCAGCTATGGACCCTTTGCAGAGAGGAGGGCTAAAAAGAGGCAGATCTTCAGACTTTTGATTTATCTTGACAAGGCTAAAGTCAGAAGTCTGCTAATAAAGCTGTGGAGCTCCTTTTCTGCTCTTGAGTGTTTCAAACTGCCTTTTTGGTGGCAATCCTCAAACAATGTGCAACTCAAACAGCACTGTGGTGAGAGCAATGGGAGACTGCCTATTACTGAAGCCTCTTTAATGGTAAACCAAAATTTTAGCTGCTTTGATAAGCCTTCATAGTGCTGACCTGCACTTGTGATCTGATTTAGGGCAGCCTGACAATGTCTAGACACTATGATGGTGACATTTCCTTCCAACAGCTGTTGGTAGGACCTTTTTTGATGTTCGAGTTTTTCCTGTGTGCAATCAGTGATTGCCCAGCTGTTAAATATAATAGTTCTCTAATGGCCTCTGTTTGTGGCTGTGCTGTTGCTTGCTATGAATGAGGCACTCAGGAAAAGAAAGTTGTCTTCAGGATGGGAATTTATTACAGAGGGGAAGTTGGCAGGCCTGGACCTGAAAAGCCTAGTATCTATGCTACCTCCAGTGTTCCTACTACTCTGGTCTAAGTGCTGGGGAAGCCTCAGTGCCACCTTGGGAAGTACTCCTTTAAACACGACTAAAGCCTTGCTGGGGATTGACTTGTGAGCAGTTAGAGCCTGCAGAAGTGGACTCTGGCAGGCTTGTGCTGGTGTACTCAAGTTGTCCTCTGGCCTGGGATAAATTTCTCAACACGGTGGCACTTCACCATTCACATCCTTCTAGAAAATGTATTTGACGTCTTAAAACACTGCTATGAAGTAGACTGATGCACCTGTGTGTCTACATGCCTTTGAAATATTACTGCGGAGGATAATACTGGTCAGACTGGAGAACTTGAGCTGGACACCTCAGTGCTTTGCAGGATCACCATGAGCCACTCCACCGGCCCCCTGGGGTGAGCTTTAATTCTTCAGAAGGGCACTGTCAGTTTCATGTAAACAGCCACTTTAGAAATTAGCAAACAAGAGACAGTTTGCTACTGTGGTTCCTCTAAATGTCAAGCCAAACTGCCAGGATCTCTCAAAGAAATAGTGTTGAAGGTTAAGGGCTTTGAGTAGCAGATTTGAAGCAGATATTAAATTTTATTACTAAAAGAACTGGGCTACACAGTGTACATAAATTCTTAAATTCACCATTTTACCTTGATTTAAACTTAACCATCTGGCTACAACTTTTTTCCCCTCCCACCTACAGCAGCCCTAAAAACCCACAGTAGTTATGTGGAATAAGATAAATGATTCAACTGCTCTTGTAAGAGGAAAGCTACTGGAAATGAACCTCTCCTGTAGCACCCGTGCCTCCCTGAGCACTCTGCTGTATCTGTCAATGTATTATCTGATTAATAAAGCCACAGCCTGAAAAAGATACCTTTTTAAAAATTGCTATTAAGAAGAGTGGTCTCTCTTGTATTGGTACGGAAGCCCTCTCTAACGCTGTCACTCCTACTGCTTGCTATTCGCTGCAGAAACTCAGAGCAATTCATCAGATTAAATGTTTTGGGGAGATAAAGCTTAGTGGTTATTACAGCCCAGTGGGTCTTGCTGTCTGCAGTTCAGTGCCTTAGAGAGCCTGGGTTTTCCTCGAGGTAGATGTCACAGTGCTCCTAGGCTGCTCTGTGCACCTCTGGGTGGGGTGAGTGTCCTTGGCATGAATCAGGGTGTCAGCAGTAAGGAAAGAAAACAAAGCAGGATGTGTCAGCTGTTCCTGTGGCAGACAGGCTGAAGGTGGAGCCTTCTCTCTTTCTACAAGCAGAGCCAGGTTCTGCCTCCTTTTGGAAAAGGAGCAGGTAGGCAGCAGCTCCCAGGTATTTCAATCTGGCTGCTCCAGATCCCAGTTTAACTCATAATTCAAAATTCCTTCCCCTCCCACTCATGGTCCCCACAAGTCGCAACCTCCTTCAAGCACTGCTGATGGTGGAGCTGGTATTCTAGGGCCAACACTGTTGATCACTTTGGTCCTGTGAACTTCTTATCAGAATCTAGTGGCTCTCAGCCCTCCTCTATAGCCTTGATCAACCCTCTTAGTCCCTCCCTTTACTAGGGAATTTTGCATCCCAAAGCAGAAAGACCGAAAGGACCAGGGCAGCTATAAAGCTCTGTGTGAGCACCTTCCCTCTGTCTTGCTCCTCTGCTGAGACTTCTTTCAGGGTATGTGCAATTGTCACGTTAACGCTCTAGAGGAGGAATAGGGGGGACAAAAGGAAGCAATGCTGCTGACAAGGTACTCTGCTCCAGCTTTTGATGACATTTCTTGTGCATATTCCATTGGCTGTTTAAACCTACAGGCAGAGTAACAGGTTCTTCATGTTTTTTACTTATTTAGGTAATATAACAGGAGGCCAAGAGAGGTACAGGCATGAGCAGATCAATTGAAACTCTTGCTTATGGCCCTAGAAAAAAGTGTTAGTGTGTATGGGAGAGGGGAATTTTCACATGGAATATTGAAATGCACACCACAGTCTTGCTTTGAACTCTGTAGTTAGCATTGGTCAGCTCAACTGGGGAGAACGTGTTGACAGTGCTGAAATAAGACTCTGAGGTATGACAAAGGCCTGATGCTGAGGTGTGTTGTCAGTGAGCTGTTATATGCCAGCCTGCTCTTAAGCAATCCTGAATTATAAATGTGCTTTACCTTTGCTGAGTATTTTAATGGTTCAAAAGGAGTTTGTGGCTTGGGGAAGGTCAGGAAGGAGGCAATGCAATAGCAGGGAACCAAACTGCAGCAGCTGCAAGTTGGGAGTAGAGACTTGCAATAAACTCTGTCAAACTTGCTCATTTGAAATGCAAATAAGACCAGGGATCAGAGAACTACAGAGGTGATTTTAATGATCTCCTCAAGAAGACTGATCTCCAAAATAATAATTCTCCGTTGTACTGTAGGTACTTGGATTCCTCCTTATGAGGGTTAAGTGTTATTTTCCTTCCACTATCTGCTTTTCCTGCACATCTTTTCTGATGTAAAATAGCTTATCTAGTCCAAGCCAGAGATAAAGCATTGGAATAGAACTGATGAGCAGTCTCCATTTGAGCAAAAATTTGCAGCCATTTCCCAGAGAATATGCTCACTAGGGATGATTTGTGAGCCAAAGGAAGAGTAAAATTGGTAGGTTCCTTGTAGGGAGACTCACCACTGGACAAGTATTAATATTTTTTTAATCAGAAGACATTCACTACAAATTTAATGCTGCTTGCCACGTGTATTACCAGGGTGATCAGAAGCTGCCTTAACTCTCAATTCTTTGGGAGATGCTACATCAAATGGTAAAGCACTGCACCTAGCTCAAGATGAGTGACTGAAGAGAAATGATCCCTTTTTCAAAGTCTACATGTCTAAAGTCTTTAGACATGTAGACTTTAACTTTCATAGGAATATATTTTATAAGCGCACACACACAATTTTATGTGCCTGTATGCTTGGCAGGGTATGGGAAGTCGGTGACTGGAGCCACGTGCCCTTTGCACCATGCTGACTGCTGTTGGTATCTCAGGAAAGCCCCAAGCCATGTAAGTGCAGTGGCAGTGTGTCACTGAGCAAAGCAACTTGTAGCCTGCAGAAGCAGAAATTGGCCCAGGTTCCTGCCAGGACAGCACAGGTTGGGTACTGCTGTTGCCTTCCTCACTCTTGGGACAGCTGAAGCTTGGCACAGCTGAAGCTTGGCACCTCAGCCTGCAGACTTTCAACATCCCTGTTGCAGCTACACCCCTGTTGTCACTTGAATAGTGTTGGCAAAGTGTTTTACTGCAACTTTTCACCCTTTCATTTTTTTTCTCCACACCTGGATTGGTGTAGGAGGGTGCCTGCCTTTTATCTGCCTGCCTGTGCTTTTTTACAGATAGGTGTCTCAAGCATGGGGTGCATCGAGATTCCTGTCAGCACCAATGATCTGACAGGGACATGCTTACATAATCTGAAAGACTGAGGGTTAAGGACCGCATTTGGGTTAATGAGAAAGCAAATACTTTTTTACAAGCTACAACAGCAGAGCTGGTTTGTAATACTTTTCTGCTGAAGTGATGCCTATGATAATCTTTAATAGCTTGGTCCTATAATGTTTTGGGGAAATCTATCATAGAAACCAATAACATGGTAAATAAGTTGTGTCAAAACACAGATTTAACATGTGTGCTAATGATTTACCTCATGCCATGCCAGAACTAGAATTTAAGTTCTGTAATGCAGAACTCCTGGTATTCAGGTTGGACGGTAGATTTTGTGTGGGGTCTTTAATTTCCCCACTTCAATAGCTCCTGTTTTGAATGGCTCTTAGTAGAAATGGTTATTCATGCATTTTGTAACTTTTCTTTGGTCACTGAGCTGGCAGTATTACCTGTTGAAAACACTCATGCTTTTGCCTTGCATAGTCATTTCTCTCACGTTCATTGAGAACAATGAAAGGGTTGTTGAGACATTTTTTTTAAAAAAAGGTGCTTCCTGATGTTGTAGTAATTAAGCCATGGTGCTTTTACTGAAGAGAGGAAATGTTTCAGGAGCAAGACTATAGAATTACTACATTCAAGTAGACTTTTAGGCAAATAGACTAGGAATATTTATTCCTTTCAAATAGCAGACAGGTCACAGAACACATTTTTTGATTATGGAGAAAAAAACACAATTGTGTTTTTGAAGCCTGTTAGGCTGTAGAATTGGCAAAGCCAGATACAGTGAATCTAGACATGAACCATGTCTTTTGGGGATGATGTCGTACAGTCATAAGACTTGCCACATTTAAACATTTGTCTCTTCTTTGCTGATGACACAAACCAAAGCTTCTCTGAAAACAAGAGTCATAACTAAACTGTGAGTACTGCCCAGGCTCAAGGGCATTTGTCTTTTGGGAACCAGCCGAAGCTTGGACCCTTATTCCAGAAAGATGTCAGGGCTTCAGAAACATTTTTGGTAGCAGGTGGTTTCATTGGCCAAGCGTTCTTGAAGTGTACTTTATTTCTGAGTGTTTCTTATTCACTTAAAGTGTGGTTGTGTGGACAGGTTTCAGGATGCTATTGCAAGCACCTAAGCTGCTGTTCAGAGGTCAAGTGCCTCCAGGCAGTTTACTTTAGGGCCGTGTGTAACTACTGACAGTAGTGGGATTTTTAAGAAGCAAGATAGATCTACATTTACCTTAAGTCAGATGAGGTGCCTAGGCATTCCTCTAGGCTGTTGGGAATCAGGAACAAGTCCTTTTAGCAAATCAGATGCAATGGAGATTCCCTGAAGAGCCGTCAGTTGCGGGGTTGTATTGGCTAATTTGGGCTGGGAGAGACCAAAATACTGCACTGCCCTACAGTTTGAATAGAAAAATATCTCCTGAGCATTGTTTTCTTTACACTTTAGTCTGAACAGAAGTTATAAATGTGTGAAGATAAGTTTGGAACTGTATATTTTTATGTAGAATTTTTGTATTTATAAGCTCTTTTTACACAAACTGTTATTTTAGTGAAGGGGGATCGTGCACAGCACCTTAATTCCTTAATGATATCATCCAAAGATATTTTGCTAATACCAGCCTGAGCCAAGCTACTGTGTTTATTAGTTTAAAAATAAACAAATATATCTGAAGAGGTGGAATATTTAGAGGTCTCTCTGGAAAGAGTTAGAAAGTGTAAGCATGAGATCCTAGTACAGTGATTGAAGAGAAGTTTCAGATTCATTAGAGCTCTTAGTCTGTGACATTCACAACACTTATGAAGGAAAAATATTTACCTCCTTAATAACTGTGAGAACCACTGCAAAGACTGAGGTAATTGGCTTGACAAAAAAAATACAACACTTAGTGTGGTATCTCCTCTCTTGACCTCCTCCTGTTAATAGCTATCCTTTTTTATTTAAATAGGGTCATATATCTCATCTTTATGACTATTGCATTTCAAATTCAGAACTTGAATCTCATGCCCCTTTCCACAGCTCAGCAACTTGAGCATTTTCTTTTTGCTTACTTTGTCTCACTTAAGAGAGTATTATGTCTGCTTACAAAATGCCCTAGAAGTTGTTCATATGGTGGAGAGTCCAGCTATCAACTGCTGAATGAGTAGTTGTTTAACAGCAGATCAAATATGGATGCTCCTTTCTTCACTCATTACAGTGTGTGGTTTAAAACACATATTAGGAAGCATTATGTGATGTATTTTTATCCAAAGACAGCACTAAGATATGGGCTGCCTTGTCCTGTGTGCTGAATAAAGACAGATAAAAGATTTGGGAGTTTTTCTCTTAAAAAAAAACCCAACAAACCACCCAAACATCAACCCCAATTTCCAACAGAGGAGAAATAAGGAAACAGCCATGACATCTTTTTCAGGTTGTACTCTGTGACAGACACTGCATTTCAGCTTTTCAGGTCTGTGCCCGAGGTGATCTGTAGCAGAGCACTGTGTGCTCGTCCCTTTTCCTTGGCAACTTCCTGATCCATGCTGGGGGCTGGGCTGGTACCCCCATACTTCCTTCCCATGTTTGTTTGGGTGTTTTTCTTCAAAAGCAGAGGTGTTTTATAGCAGATGGTAGGCACAGTTCATTCTCTTGATGCCAACTACTGTGCATTACTTCACATGAAGCGACTCAAACATTGCTTGTGTTGGAAACCTGAAGGAGTGGGTTTCTATTCATCTCCCCAGCACAGCACATGCTGCATATTGCTCACGGAATTATAGAGCAACTTCTCAGTTTTCAAGACTTCCTCTGTGAAATCAGGGAGAAAAGACTGAGAAATAGCAATTGTTGTTGCTATGACATTAGAAATTAACACCAACGCATGTTTGCTTAATGTTCTTAGCGCTATCTAATTCCCTACATCATCAAAAATAACCTTAGTAAACTTTGCCCATGTTGCTTTCAGCTGAGGACACTCACAATAAACCCTCAGTCATATAGTTTAGTTTCATTGAAGAATTTGTGCAGCTTCCTGGAAAAAAGAATTGAGGCGACAGTATTTGGACAAGAAAATCTTGACAATGACAAGGTGAATATTTTGCCACTGGAAGTGAGGGAATAAATCAAAAGTGTGAAAGACTAGGAGGCAAAATACATTGTCTTGGCTTGGAGAGGAAGAAACCAAAGATGATGACAAAGTTAAGTTGGTGTAGGGGTAGCTGGCGAATATCATCATCAGAAAAGGTGAACGAAAGCAATAGAAAAAATACACTCTGTCCATTTTTATGCTTACTTATTTGGAACTACCATAAACTTGAATCCAAATACATGGAGAAGGCTTGGCGTAATCTATAGAGCCAAAGGGGACTAATGAATAATACATAAATAATATCCAAAGTCTTCTAATTACAGAGCAGATTGCTTCCTTGGAAGAAAAACAAGCTAATATAAATACAAAAGGACTGGAAATAAACCCCTCAGAAATGGCCCACTTGATTCACCAAGCTGTCAGCTGCATTATTTCATTCTCCTCTCTTAGTCTTCCTTCCCCATGCTGAATGCCTTCCTAAGCAGCAACTCTTCTGAGATGAGGGGTTTGTTAGTTCTCTGGCTTCCCCTGACCTGCACTGCTGTGTTTAATGATGCTGCACGCTTACTGGAGCTTATGAAATGATTATCTGAAACCTCCACATCATTAGCAAGCCTTGTTTATTTTCAGTGAGATTTTTGGTTTTGTGGATTTTAAATTCTGTGGAGAGCTGGGTACCAATTAAGAGGAGACAAATTTGAAAAGAAAACTGAAGTAAACATTCTGGGTCCTAGATGTAAAAGGTTTTGGGTTTAGTTTTGGTTTGGTTTGTTTGGGTTTTTTTCTTTTAGACTTTGATTTCCCAGTAGCTTGAATTTACAGCATTTCCATTCCAGGAACTTTATTAAGGAAGCAAAGGTCTCTGTCTTTTCATCTTCGAGGCTCTGAGGAAGGGCTGCATGGCCTCGCTGTGCTTCCCTGCCTGTCCCCTGAGAACTGCAGCTACGTGCCCTTTACAGTACCTCCCTAGCTACCAGGAATGTAACTTTTGATAAGTCCAATTTGTACTTATATGAAGGTTGTATTCACCTGTTATAAAGACTTTCTATAAAATACTGTACAAAAGGTCATATTGATTTCTTCCCCCACCACCAAAACCACTATGCTTCATGGCTTTTATATTTACCCTTCAATGTTTTGTGTTCTGCACATGAGGACACCTTGCTGACCACAGTGTAGTAAAGGAAAAAAATTGCATTATTTTCTCTGTGGCTTAAAAAAACCAAACGGGTGTGTCTTTAAAATATAAGATGATACTTAAAGCCAGCTATATTTCTGTGCTTTATGATACGCAGTGATCTAGAAAGACTAATGACCAGTAACTATGGAAATACACGTATGTACACGCTCACCTGCACATGAGGAAGATAAAAAGTGCCAGGAAGGCCTAAGCTTCTGTTGGAAAAGATGTATAGATGTGTTCCTATGGCTGAAAGAAGGTCCCTGTGACTGTTGGAGTGAAAGAAATCCTGTATATGAAAGATGATACTGCCACAAGAACAAATTGGCATAAATTTGCCATACTTCATCAGAAGCCCTCTTCTAAGGTTAGAGCAGACTGGTTTTGGAGCAGGCAACCAAGGGGAATAACAGCAATGATTTGCCCTAGGTTTAGGACAGAAGCAACTAGATTTCCTGGTGTGGTTGACTACAACAGCAAAGAGTTGACCACCTTCTAGCAGCTTCCTAAGGTCCTTTGAATATTTACGTGTGTGATACCTTCAAAGATATTTTTGCCTGGAATGGCCTTTTGCTTTTCTCTATGCTGTCACAAGCCACAACATCCAGAGCACTCCTGCTTGCTGCCAATATCTGCCTTACTGATAGTTCTTGTAATCCCTGTAGCTGCAATAGCTGACCATCCACCTGATCCTGGAGCTCACAGTTTCAGTGAAGGAGAGTATTATCTGCTTTGAAGACCAACAATGATTTCAGAGTTCTAAAAGAACCAACTTCAAAAGCACAAGGTAGAGCTTTAACAGGAGAAAGTTGGAAAGGAGAAACTGGGGAGATGGGAGTGTGAGTTAAACAGAAGAGCAAGAGAGGACATCTCTAAGCATAAACAAACTCACCCAAATGCAAAATACAGCATATAGTTAGCTGTTTTCCTTGCTAAACATGGTTGGGAGCTTGCTAAATCCTAAAGCACGTGTAATAACGAATGTAGAAATGCTTAGGAAGTTATGTGTACAGAAAATTCTGCTGTGCAACACCAGGGATGATGATTGTGAGGCACTTGAATCATCACAGTATGTTTTTTTGGGTGTGTATTATTTTGTGTATCTGGTGCTTTTGAATACATGTTAGAGTGCTTTTGTTTGGTTGCTTTTTAATATATATTCCATGTCAATAGGTGGAAAAAGACTTTCCTAAGTGGGAAAATTATGTCTGAATGATGCTGTGTTTTTGTAATGAGTAAATCAGGTCTTTCTTTTGTTAGGTCACAATGCTGAGATAACTTATATGTCAGTAGATGCCAGACCAGGTTGCACTAGGTCTCTAGTGTTTTTCCACTTGCTGAAAACCGTATGTAATTTTAAAAGCCAAAAGAGTAATTGTACTCTAATTATCATCATTGCAGTTATGGGTGTGTCTGATGTAACTCTGCTTTTAAAGGCATTTTCCTACTGGAAATGGGACGCTTTGGTTTGGCGAATGTTCAGTAATAATGCGACTGAGAAATTTATTGTCGTACTGAAATCCTTCAGGTAGGTTTCCTGGGTTATCTCTGCAGCTGATTTATGGGTTCAGCTGATAAGGACAGACAGCATTCAGAAGTGTGCATCCATCATCTACAATCAGGGAGGAAATTTTGTAGTGCTTTTTTGTCATCTCAGTTACAAGGTTTATAAGAAATGTCTTCTCCTTCCAAAAGAGGATGTGGGATGTGGAGAAGAAAACATTACTACCTAATCAATGGAACAGCTTTATTCTGTGAGAATATAGACCTTAGTGGTTTTAGCCAGCACATGGAAGTTTGAAAATACATCATCCTATTGTTCATCTTTTGTTCAAGTGGACTGTTGCCAATTACCATTTAACCAATGCTTTGTGGCCTTGCCTGAACTCTTTGCAGGGTGCTGTGATAGTGGAAGAGATGGTGCTGGGTTTGGTGTGTATGACAACAGGTTATGCAGTGTGTTTTGAATGAATTGTGAATCTGAGAAAAAATAGGCTTGTCTCTAAGATCCTTTACTCTTGGAAAGGTCCTCTTCAGCCTTCTAGTTCTCTGTCTCTGAGATGTGGGCTTCCCCATTAAAATGCAGGGGAGTTGGACTAGATGACTTTTAAAGGTCCCTTCCAACCTAATGCGTTCTATGATTCTATGGTCCAAATGTGGTCAAATATCAACTTGCCTGTGGTATTAGCAGCAAAAAAAAAAGCCATTATCAAACCAAACAGAAACTGCCTTAATAAATTTGCCACATATTTTTGTGTATGTTACAGCTGACTGTTTCTTTCCCAACAGAAAAGCCCCTTCTGTGTTAATAATTAAACTTAGTAAAAGGTTAGTTTCTGAATTAGTGCTTCTATTTTAGTTTTTCTCCCAAGTTTTTTTGTTGTAACTTATGAAGTACTTATTTGTTGTTGTGAAGTTTGCATGATGACACATTTATTAATGGCAATCTTGGTCGAATTTATTATCAAACAAATGCAAGGTAGAAATTCTGTGTTGTATGTGATTTTCATGAGGTGTGATTAATCAATACCAATTAATCAAAGCCTACAAACTGTTGTTAATTCAAAAAGAAACCAAATATAATTAGAGAGCAGCTGTCAATAAACTTTTTAGCAGGAGCTGAAGCTGCATTTGAACCTTTCAACAACTGAAGAGAAGCTGGGCTCAAATAGCTTTAAGTTTTTGAACTTGAACAAATTTTTGCAAGCACTAACTCTTACTACATTTTTGATTGTTACTGCATTTTTTCACACTTCAGAATAGGAGTTGATGTTCCAAACTTCCATCAGCTCAGGTGCAAAATTAGGTTGATCTGTTAACAGTTGATGCTGCAGAAATCAGTGGGGTTACTGTTGATGGGAGGTGATGTGTTTGGACTCTCACAGATCATTTTGTTTATTTCCAGGGCTGTTACTGACATTAAAAGTTAGATGGGATATATTTTGTGTTTCTTGTCTTCCCTCCACTATTGCTTGTGGGTTACAGCTTCTTGACTTCACAGAGCTAAGCTCATAGAATCTAATCTGGGATGGGTATTGTTCAGGAACCCCTGAGAAAAAGATTGTGTCTTCTGGGTCCTGGTTAACACACACAGCCACCCACACATACTCCTCTTCTTCGTGTCACAGTCACTCAATAGTGGTTAAAAGAACTCGAGATGGCAATCATAACTTCATTTATTGCTATAAATAAATAAATTAGCACAGTATCTGTGTTGATAGAACAATCAAGACAATGAATATTAAACAGAAAATTATGGATGCAAAAAAAGTTTGTGGGTTTATAATTCAAACCAAATTAGTAGAACATATCCTACTACTGCTTAGTCAGTGTTTAGAATTTGAGCACTCAATAATTCTATCTCCCAGTTTGATATTTTGCAACTAACTTCTAATTAAGAAGATTTGAGGAGGAAAAATAGCACCAGAAACTGTCAAGTATTTAAAATTCCCCTCGAAAATCATCTAGAAATACTTTTCTTCAGAAGCCATTTAAATTGGTCATTTCCAATACAAACCTGTGCCAAGCACTTGGATCCATAGCATATGTATGCCAGGATTATTAAGCGCTAGGGAGTTTTTCACAGTAATTTAACAATTCATTATCCTGCTGTAGATCCCTCTCAGGCAGTTAACTGACTGTGTGTGTAGTCTTAATTTGTTGCAATGCAGAATAAATGGATTCACACCATTGCTCATTGATTGTGACAGAAGATGATTTGCAAAAGCCACGTGAGGAAGACCTGGTGTTAAGATGCAGGATGCTTGACATCTGGGCCCTTACACAGGGTGGGCCACAAACAGTAGCAAAACAGCTTTTCTTCAGAGTGATGGTGGTTATACTTACCTGACTAGCTAAGCTCTGTAACAGGTGAGAAGCATGAGTAAAGTAAGTTGCCATGCCATGGATACAGCAACCTTCCAGCTGAGTTGACCATCAGGCTTTTAAGTGCTTTGATGGCTGTATTTGTGTTTGATCGCATTCTATTAATCATATGCCTTCATGGAGTGCTGTGCAGGGAACAGAAATTCTGGGGCTTTAAACATGCGTCTTTTGATACTAAAAGCAACACTGCTATGTCAATACAGTGCTGTACTGCTCAGCTGGGCAAATAAGCTGTGTTACTTGGTCTCCTGTGAGCTCGCTCACTTAGACATGAGATACAGGTGTGGAATTAGGTTGGAATTGCTGTTCAGAAATTCACAAATAACTCGCATCATGTATATACACTTCTATTTCATAATTTCTGCTCTTTACTCCACTTTGAGTTCAATCTGCTTCCTAATTGTACCAGAACAAGATAATCTTCTGTGGTAAAATTTTCTGCATGTGGATTACTTTAGGACTAGGTGCCATATTTTATATTTACACCTTATGTTGTTCTAGCTCAGTTTTTAAGTGTAGATCATCCTCACCATTCAGAAACTCAGAAGTATGTAGAGTTTTAGAAGGCAAAAATTTTAAATAGAAGAATTATAAAATGATCAATCATTCTGGCATCTACATTGAGAACATAAGTAGAAACTGTTACATGAGATTTTGATCCCTAATGAACCAATGAAAGCATGAGTTTAGAATTATACTGTCCAGAGTTCAGCTTTTGTGGAAGCTAAAAAATACAGAAGAAACAGCTGAATCCTGGCTGGGGTAGGTATTCGTGAGTCACCTTTAAGTATGGATCAAACTCCTGCCAACTGCAACCAACAGTGATGGGCACATTGGTAAATAATACATCAACCCACTGGGAAATTTACATCCATGTTATTTCTGATAAGGTTGTCCCAGAAAATGATAATGTGCCCACCCACAAATAGAAGCTGTGAATTAAGCTCTGCCTCATGGCATACTGGGCTGTGAGGTACATGGACACTATATCTGGCAGAGGGATTTTGATCCAAAAACTGTTGAAGACTGGGTGAGTATATAAATGTCCCTATCTGTTTCCTTGTGCTTCTGGCACATCAGATAGCTGATACTGGCCATCACTGGAGATAGCACACTAGACTAAATGTACCTTTGGTTGGTTGTGATTCTTATACTTGTGGGTGAGCTGCAGCGAGGCAGATTGATTCATAAGTATGTTTCAGATAGTGAGTAGGGTAAATTTAGCACAACTCTGCAGAGGCAAAACAAGAAGCCCAAAGTAAGTGCCACCAGTGTGCTGTGACTTTGGATGGGATTTGTAAACTGGCATTTGCTGGCTGCCTGGTTTTCTCAAACAAAACTGGAAGCTTCATCTGAAGTTCCAGGTCCATGGTTCAAGTTAAATTACAGCACAGTAGCTTGAAACAGAGTTTGCATTTTGTATGCTTGTTCCCCAGGCTGCATATCAAGCGCTGTGATGCCCACAAAGGGTAGAATTCTGGAGCAAGGCACCAGCTCTGCTCTTGCAAGCAAGCTGAAGGCACAGCAGAAGCATGTGGTTGTGTCCAGCCTTGTACTCAGCGATGATACAGTAAAGGATTTCCTTTCTACAAATCAAACTAGAGGTTTATCAAAGGAAGTGAGGAAATAAGATCTTGGGTTAAGAACTGCACTGGGACTGTCTTCAGTTTCTAACTGTTTTTCCTCACCTGGGTACCTCTGAACAAGTCAGTTAGATGGTTTCCTACCTGGGTTGGTGGGTAACCCATGTGATTGTTTTCAAATCTAGCCTGAATCTATCTTTCTTTGAGTTTCTCTTTTGAAGATGCAAGGAACAATTACTAACCTAAAGTCATGATAAGGGCAAGTTTCTTTTGCTTTGTGCTTCAGAAAACAAGATAGCACAATAGGGCTCCATCCCAGCTGCTGTTTCTAGATTCCTAATTATTGCAAAATAATACTTTGGGTGATGTATTACTACCAGAAGCAGAAAAAACATCTCTCCTTTGCCAAGCAGAAAGATATTGGCAGATGGGATTTTCTTTTGCATTGGCCTAAGACATGACCCAGCACATGCTCCAGGATAATAGGTTTACAGAGTACACAGAAACTCTTTAAACAGAGGTGAGGTGGTCCAAATGGCACACAACCCTTGCAGGGCTCTCTGAGCATCCAGATCTGTTGCCAGGACATTGCTCTTATTTTTCTCCCCTTAATTTTGGTGTCCATCACTGCTCCTAGCTCACTGCCAATTTCCATTTCCTGTGCACCCCGTGGTTTCATTTGGCAAAACCTCTGCGTCAGCTTTGGTCTCACTAAACAGGCAGTGCTTATGTTTTTGCTACTGAGCACAGCATAGTTCAGAGATAGAAGTAAACACCAATTTTTGTGTGAGGTTGATGATGGCTCATTGCCCCTGGAGTCAGATACTGATGCTGTCAAGTTAAAATATACCAACCAACTATGTATTCTTGCACTATGTGTTACCAACTTCTGGTTCATTACATACATGAGGCAAACTACACTAATATTTTTCCATAGCACTATGTGGAGAAAACATGCACAGAAGAACGACTTGGCTAGAAAGCAGAGACTTTCCCCTCATTTTGTAGACAGAACAACCAAAGTGCCCTGGTCTCAGAACCTAGACGTTGCAGTTCAGAGATTAAACTGCAAATACAAGAGCAAAAGAAGGCAGAAAGAGATCACACAAGTTCTCTTCAGAACTTGCCACATGTGTTGCTAAGTCATCTTTACAATGGCAAAGCTGTAATAGCTGAAAATGCCTCCTATATATTTGTCTGCTTTTATGAGGAGCTGTGCTTCTCTGACACAAAACACACCCGGTCAAATGCAAAACTTAAGTGAGGAAGGAACCTTCAGTGTCACAGTGTCACTTCTGATGCTTTTTCTTAGAATATATTTTGGTGAAATATGTCCCCGATTGCTTTTGGGTTAAAGCTTGGCTGGGGCACCTGCCAGTTCCCCAGCAGACAGTAAACTCCCAGTTTGGGTCTTATAGCTATGCTCACTACCACTAGGCTGGGGGAAACAGCCAGGGAGTGTTGCCTTCTGCTCTGCCTTCATGCACCAGCACTGAAACACAATGTACGGGGCCGGGGGGAGAACTCCCATAAAATGTGCAGATTGGCTTTACGCAGGCCAGGGAACCTGCTGATGGCAGGAGACTGGCACGGAGGCTTTTGGAGCCAGCTTGACTGGGGAATGGCTCCATACAGCGTTACTTGTCATTGACTTATTTGCAGATTGAGTGGTCTTGCTGTAGAAAGAATGGACTTTTATGCTTAATAATTGATAATATATATCCTTAAACATTAGCACTTAGATTTTCTTTGTAAAAAGGAAAAGTTTGGGGGTATTAGGTAATTTCCACGTTAGCAGTGCTGCGTTAGTGAGCTTTGGCTTCCTTTGTAAATACGTACAATCTGTGACAAGCTGCTGAACGGGCAAATCAAACCAAAGCCTATAACTAAAGAAGGCCAAATATAATGCAAAATGTTCTCTTGCAATTCACAGACAAAGTTTAAATTGAACCGAAACAAGCAAGAAAGAAAACAAGTAGGTTTTGGGGGGTTAACCAAATCAGGAGCCCACTGGTTGAAGTTTGACTAGCACTACTGCTTGTCTGAGTGGCTGTGAAAAGCCTTTCAGCTGGAAATGGTTTAAGACTACTCCTTGATTTGCCATAGATCATCTGTTTATCCATAGAGTGTGGATGGCCTTGGCATTTGAGGCTCAGAGGGTTAAAAGAGATGAAAGATAAGATGCTTTCCATAAAAAACTATGTGGCCAAGAGCTGAAGCATTAATTCAGTGCCCTTATTTTCTGGGCCAGCCAAAGAAGCCAGCATGCCTCAGAGCTTGGTTTGGCAATCCATCATCTCTGCAAGGAATTTAAGAAGGAAATGCTGTGCGAGGCAGCATAGTCATGTTAGATCTGTCACTGTCAAAGTCCAGATGGCTGTAAGATACTGAACTATGAAATGGCTCCAGTAAGCTAATATATGCCACTCTCCTAGTAGCTTATAAATCTTCTTTCTTTTTTTCCCACAGCAAAATTTCATGAGAGAACTAGCAATTGCACAGCATTGAAGGTCTCTTGAGAAGCACTAACTAGTTTCCAGTACTGTTGGCTCAAGCCTCTGGAAATTAGAGTACTTTGAGTTCAGATGATTCTTTGCAGTTTAGACTAATCTGAAGGTAGTGATCTTAGGCTGGATGCCCACATGTCAACATCATTCAGCTACCCACAATTTCTTGATATAAGCAAATTAATGCTACTGATAGGACAGAAGATTAAATTAATTGTTCCTTATTTATATTACATTAGTATCTAGAAACAGAAAAAAGTGCCAACCATGTTGCAGTTGATGGCTATCTCTGTTCCAGATTATATTCTTATCAAAACCAGAGACAACTGACAAAAAGCAGAAGTGGAAATGAAAGGTGAATAAACTGAAGTAGCTACCCAAGGCTGTGCAGCAGACAGAAGAGTCACAGACTGGTTTGTGTTGGAAGGGACATCAAACACCATTCAATTCCAACTGTCCTGACGTGGGCAGGGACACCCTCCGTTAGACCAGGCTGCCCAAAGCCCCATCCAACCTGGCCTTGAACACTACCAGGGAGGGGGCAGCCACAGATGCTCTGGGAAACCAGTGCCAGGGACTCACCAACCTCACGGGGAAGAATTTCTTCCCAATATCTAATGTAGATCTGCCCTCCTTCAGCTGAAGGCAGTTACACTTTGTCATATCACTCCATGGCCACTAGCAAAGCTGATGTCTCCTGATTTCCAGCCTTGTGCTGTGCCTGCAGGTTCAGTGTAAGGCACGGGCACTTCTGAAAGGGATAGTAAAGCAGCATGAGTCAAAGGCCTAAGGGAGGTTGATACCAAAACATCTATCTGACCTGCAGTTAACCATCTGCATATTTATCCCCTTGAAGACAAATGAGGAGGAAAGTAAGCAGCCTATAAAGCAAGCTAACCCCTGCCTTCTCAGGCATGATATAGGAGGGTACAGTTCAGAGCTCAGCAGCTGCGGTAGCCAAGTATTTTGGGTGATTGCTGTTGCTAAGCATGCAGATGGTTTGGCTGGGATAGGACAGAGGGCTGGGACCAGCAGATAAGCAGCACCAGAGATAAATTTGTAATGAGCAGTTGTAGCTGTACTGTGGGGGGATTTTTGTCCCATGGTGTTTATTATTCTGTTCAGCTGTGCTGCGGGGGCTCGACCTTGGAGCTGCATAGCACTGAGCTAATATTGAGTTTGCCACAGGAATCCAAACTGTGAAAGAGCTGAAGCTGTTTTTCTGTGGTACGGGGGTGTGTTGGTGGAAAAAAATAGATGGGGTAAAACCTACTTCATTTTAGGCTGAGTTCAAACAGAGAGATTTAGAAAGCATCCAAAACTGTGGATTGTGTCAGATCGATACAAACTAATAGAGGCTAAGAGACAATTACAGCAGGAGTGGCAATAACATTTTGGCCTAAGTGCCAAGTGAAAACAGATTTCTGTCAGTAGCTCCACTGAAAGAAATAATCCATTTCTAATTAAAAAGAGCAGGAATAGAAATGTGGGATGTTATAGCAAATGTCCTTAGCTGAGGCATCATTAGACTTAAAGCCTAACTGGGTAATGCTGAAGAAACTTTCTGTCTCCAAACACTATGAGTTACAAAACTAGAGAATAAAATATTCCTTCAGAGAAGTGTATGTGTAGAATATGATCCATACCAAACCCTAATTAAGACTGCATGTTCACATTTGTCATTAACTTTTCCTAACTTGAGTGCTAAAGCATTCAAACTTGACAATTAAGGGGCAGGAGAGAAGACAATTTAGTGTTCACATCATCTCAACACAGCCTAATGAACAGAGACCAAGCTTATAAATCAGGCAGGCTCAAACTATCAGGATCAATGGTCCCCTCACATCATCTTTGGTAACTGAGGATCCCAGGATGTAATCTTGGACTGTCGTCATTATGCTGACTTCTTTCAGAATCGGGGAAAATAAGGCTCTTATTCTGTATTAAGGAAGGTGCAGATATTAGTGCTTGTGGTCTGACCAATTCGTATTTATATTATTTGACTCATGTTTAATCACTGCTCTCATGGCTGAATACCTCTCCAGCCAGCAGAGACTGCTTATGAGGTAATCCTGGCTTTTGTGAACTAGCAGATAAATCAGACTCTTAAGCAATGTCATAGTGTTTTCCAGTTTAGTAGACTGCTTAGTATTTGATTCTGAAATATTTTACGGTATTTGGAACATATTTCAGACAGTGATATCTCTTGCTGCTGCTCTTAGCAGAGTACACTAACTGAGATTAATTTTACTGTGGTTCAGAGGTCCAGTCAGTTCCGTTCTCTCTGAGGCAAACTGGTACAGCTCCATTTACTTTGGCAGATTTTGGTCTTTAGTCAGAGATTAAATTTTAGAGGCTCGTTCTGACACTTGCCTTTGAGCAGGACATTAGTATGTGTTCCCTATGATGCTCTGCACAAGGCAGAAATGAGCTCAGTGATACAGTAGAGCTGTTTATGAAGAAAAGTAATATTCAGAGACAGTAAGAGGGTCAAGAACTGACCTTAAGAAGCTATTCAGCATGAAAAACACTGAAATTATCAGCCCTACATTAAGAAAAGTCTGTTTATTGGAACAAGAGATGGGACACTGAGAGCTTTCAAAACCTTTCCACGTGTCTCAGAGGGTTATATGGGCAAATTAAGCAGGGACTTGGCACTTTCCCATTTCATCCCTATCACTGTCCTGCAGCTGAATCCGGTGCAGCACTGAGTGATGCTGTGAGGGATGAACAATCTGATATCTCTGTAAAGTGATTGAAGGCAGGGCTGTTCCTGGCCATCTGTCCCCCAAAAGCGAGAGACCCTATAAGGGAAGCGGGATTGAGCTGTGGCCCCAGACATCACCTTCACTGTCCCAACACACTTAACCTGTTCAGCTGAAAGTATGTGTCTGCATGAAACACCAGGATGCAGCCACAGGAGCTGAGGTGTGGGTGGGCATAGCTCTAATTTTGCTCCCCCTGCTGTGAGGCCAGGCTGTAACATGCAGCAGAAGGCTTGGAGAGCAGCGATGGGGTGTGGGCGCCTTATGAAAGCACAGACCATCATGTCAGCACATGAGCTGCAGGAACATCCTGATGCTGCATTTTGTCAAGTGTCCCAGCAGGAGCATCTGCGTACCAAAAGAACAGCAGAACAGTGGACAACCTTGCATGAAGGCTAGTAATGCTCACAGCTGCAGCTGTCTTAGCCACATGGTATTACATGTCAAACAGCAAAACATCTTCAGCCAGCCAGCATAAATCTAGCCTCGGGCAGTTCAGCCACAACAAACCTTGTTTCTCAGGGCAGAGCTCAGTGGGGCTCTCCTGAACCCCGCACGCATCCAAATTCCTCCCTCTTGCCCTGTCTGGCACCTCCCTAGCAGCAGTTGTCATATGGTGATAGCAGACTAAATGGCTGGCTAGAGGACAGGAAGGCAATAATCACACACTGTAGACATCTCCTGAATTATCCAGTCCTGCCCCACCCTGACACGTATCCTTTTCACAAGCCAGCCAAACAGCACCTTAAGACAATTTTTCACTGTTGCTTCTCTTGGGAGTCTGTTCCATAACTCCACCGTTCTCAAGGTTAGAAATCATCTAATTCCCAGTTTAAATGTATTCCTGTTCACTTTTTATCCATGTGCTTCTTTCTGGTATTTTTAAGCCCACCAGTTCAATTTGTTGGCTGTGTAGTCATTTGAGGGTTTTTTCCCCAAAATGTGTTATGTGACTGAACAAATAGCGTGGATGTAAAAGCGTAACGTGAGTCTTAAAGTTGATTTGCAAATAATTCTTATTAATTGAGCCTGTCACCTTATTATTTGCTTTATATTAGGTTAGAAGCAGCTTTGAAAAGGGATTTGTTGACCCTGGAATGTCCCATTGGACATTAAAAATGTCCAGTGAGTGCTGGGTATCTTCAGTTTCTTCCTAGGAGACCATCTGGATACCTCTAAGAAGCTGCGTTATGATCTCTTAACTGGGAAATACTTCACAAAATTTTGTTTTCTTTCTCATGTCTGTTTTTTGTTGGAATTAACCAGATGCCTAAAACTATACTCTGATAATCTACCTAGGAATGCTTTCCTCCTCCTCATCCAGCCTCCTGGGTAGGTCTGTGTGGCCTTTGATATTTTGGCATTTAACAGGTTTCCCATGGTTTTCACTCTCATGAACTGAATATATAAAACAAAACCAAATCAAGGTAAAGGGAGAAAAATACTCAAAATATAAAAGGCAGCACTCTTTTCAAGGACTAAAGACAATCAAATACACAAATCAACTCATTCCATTTTCAGATTCCACCCCATTTCTATAATGCATTAGTTATTTTAGCCTGTGTACAAACATATCACAGATCTCCTATAACATAAACACAAGGTATAGAGCAATGAACTTTAACTCTGCAGGCTTTTCCTTCTTTTGCAGTCAACAGAGTGATGTGGTTAGGCGCTCTGGTTTGCTTGCTTTGCTGTTGGTAACAAAAGCTGTCAAAGCCCAGGTCTGATGGTGTTCTCACTCACCTGGCTACAGAGGGATGAAGTCAGTGGAAGCAGCTGTGGTATAAGTAGAGTTGGAATGGTAGAGAGAGTAGAAGATGTGGAGGCAGCCCTTACTGGAAATATCCTACCGGGACTTTAACCACTGGGTCTATACAGTGAGGCCAGGCCTGCTCCTGTACCTCAGCAGAGACAAGGCTTCCAGATCAGAGTGAGGGCTTCAGGAATTCAGCGTACACTTGCCCAAATGGTTCAAACTAAACAAGGACCTTGCAGTCCAGTGCAACCAGACATTTGCACAGGACATCTAACCTTATACCATCACCTGCTGAAAGAACTGTTGTCTTGCTGAGTGCTACTGAGCCCTAAGGAAATAACCACCTGAAGAATACACTGGTGGCTCGCCAAGCTGGTGAAGTGCACACAACAATGTGAGTGGACTAAGAGAGATGTAAGTACAGGCAGTGAAGTTCTGTAAATTTAGTCTTCCAATGTGTCCTGATGTGTTTTTAATAAGACCTGGGAAAATGTTGCTTCATGTTAAAGCTAAGGTAATGACAGAGGAGTATATAATTTCATATCAGGTGACACAATTTCTTTCTCCCACCCTCCTTGCAAGTGCAGCGCTATGCTTTGTGGTTTTCTTTTCCCTTTCAAAGCAGCTAAAGCCTCCTGTTGTTGTTTTCTGCTGACTAAAGCAGTGAAAACATTCTAAACCAAAGATTTCTTTCTCTGTAATCTTGAGTAAGGGACAAAACCCCCAGATCTGGTGATTTACTGCCAGCTGCAGTCACCTTTTGCTTTTTATCTACTCGCTTGTCTGCATCAATGTGACAAGCAAAGTAAAATCCTGTTTTGGTATAGCTCAAGATCTGTGGGTACAAGAGTACATCATGAACAAAGCTGTGAATATTTTTTAAAAATGATTCTCAGACATTACAACTTCTGTGTCTGTGGTTATGGTCCTACATGATTTCTGGGATCTGTTGGCAGACAACAAGCGCATTTAGAACCCTGGTTTTCCTTCACTGCCTCCGATTTAAAAAATAAACCCACTGCTGGCAAAATAACACCAGCCCTGGTTACATCCATCAGGCAGGGGCTCCCCACCCCACCCCGCTGTGTGGAGGAGAAGGCATATGCTACCTTGAGGCCGCTCGCACGGCTCAGCGGCAGGAGAAAATACAGAGGGCTTGAGAAATGGCCACACAATCTGCGTTCCGAGCTGCGTGGTCACAGCTCTGAGGCAGCTGCTGCCTGGCAGTTGGTGGCAGCGTGTGTGGTGGCTCTGGCCGGGCTGCACAGGGCTGGCACCCTGACGCCTATAAATAACAGTGATGACAGCTATTGCAGTCAACAGTGAAAGCGCAGTGTTTCGCGTTCCCTTGGATTTCAGTCATTTATTCATTGTCACCTTTTCCATCTTCTCAGCAGCCAGTAGAGACTTGCGGCGCTGTCATTAGCAAAGGTCTAATGACATGCTGCCATGGCTTCTCAGCAGGGACTAGCAAGGAGTGATGGGGAGCAGCTCCTGTGTGGGCAAGGAGAATCTCCAGTTCCTGCCATGCCGAGGGTTCTTGCTGAAAGAACAGCTAAAGAACAGGGTCGTGCAGCCTTCCCCAGTTCAGGGAACTCATTTTGGGTTTTGCTCTGCATCCTGCCCTTGGCTCCCACAGTGAACTGGAAATGTCAAACCAAAGCTTGCCATGAGAGGTGCTCACCTGTCCAGACCCTTGGTAGGCCAGTTCTTGAGAGTCAGTGAAAAACTTTGGCCAAAACTCTTGCAGAAGACATTTTGCTGTAGTTATTACCAATTTTTCTCTAACATGTCTGGCTTCCAGCAAGTTTTTAGTGTATGTCAAATGTTTGGAAAGTGAAGCCAACCTTCAAGTGATGCATTTCCATCACAGAAAGTAAGTTTTCTGATCTGTTTTAACCTTCAGCCTTGCGATGCCTCCTAGGTGCTTTTCCACTCCAGTCATTTGATTGTGCAAGTGGGAAAAATCAGTGACAGTTTCAATTTAGTATTGCTAACAGAATTCATCTGGTGACTAAGTGACAGCCACTTTTTTTTTTCCTAAAAAGAAAGATCCTAAATACTACAGCAATAGCTGAACATTTTAAAAAAATGTACTTTGGCTGTTGTTAAATCTAGTGATGATCTCATTTGGGAGGGAGGCAGAAATCTCAAAAATGCAAAACATCAGCATCCATTTCAAAATTAAATGTATTACAGAGGGAATAGAATTAGTTTACTTCATGACAAATTTTGCCTGGGTGTCCTTCATTCCTCTCAGCACCATAACACAAATCACTTAAATTTCAATCTCGGGAGCAGAAGATAATGGTTACTTCACACAACATCCAGAAAGTTATTAATAGTGATAAATGCCACTATTTCTGCAACCTATATTTAATTTATTTTTGTTATGCTTCTTTTTATTCTAACCAGACACATGTGTGGTTAAAAATGAGAGGAAAATAAAAACCTCTGCCTGATGGATTTTTCTTTTGACATAACAGACATAGTAAGTTGGCGTAGATCAACCTGGTGGGCCTTTTTTGGTAATATGCATGAATTTTCTAAATGTGCTTAAATTTGTAGAGTCCATGCTAAACAATACTGGCTATATTCTCCATAGAGGAACGGCTGTATGATGAAGAGCCAGAAGGAGCTCTGCTGAGGGTGCAAAAAATCTTGCTGCTTGTTGAACTTTCTGGGTAACTTCATGCTGGTTGAGCATGAAGATTTGCCCAGGCAAATCTTGTTCTACTGCCAAAGCAGCAGGAAAGGTGAGAAGAAGCTCCCTGTTGAGCAGGAAACACTATGGTCCTTTTACTCCGTAAATAATCGGTCAGAGTCCTGTCACTGCTCCAGTAAGGCTACTGCTGAAGGGGAGGGTGAACAGTCTGTGATTGCCTGGTAAAGCAAACACCAAGGAAACTCTCCTGATCTTGTCCTATAGGTTTTAGTTCCCCTGTGACATTTTAAAAGGGTGTGTTGTAAAGCTCAGAAGTCCCACTGTTCCCGTAATCATGCTCCAAGACATATCAAAAATGGCCTTTGTTAACTATCTGTGAAAGCCATTGCAATTTATATCTCTGCTTTCCCTTGCCAAAACCATCAGACAGCAACTCTTCTGTATCTTGCATTTCATTATATAGCATAAGTTCAAAAACTGAGAAACCTTTACTCACTGAGAGCAGCGGGTAAACTTACACTATTTACACTGAGCTGCTCCTGCAAGGTGGGAGAAACTCGAGTTTAATTTGTGCCAAGGTCCTTGACGGATGAAATCCTAATAACAGTAATAATTACCTCTGGCTCATGCTGATAATGTCAGCTATACTGACTTTATCTCCACCAGATAGTTGTTTTACTGAATTAACCACAGATGTCACTGTGGATTGTTGTTATGAGAGAATGAGAAGAAATTGGTGTGAATGTTTTCTATGCTAGTTATGGCTAAGCAGAGCAAATAATTTTTAGCATCTTCACCATCTAGGGATACTTGTACTGCTTGCAGAGACAAAGGGAACAAGAAACTGTGTTGTTACTGTGGTACAACTGTATTTCTTGGGTATCGCTCTCAGGAATGAAGCATGGCACAAAAAGTCCACTTGAAACTCTACCTGCAATCAGCATCCCCCAGCACAGTCACACGAATTCCCTTGGGGGAGCAGTTCCTGCTGCCACAGGGGATGAAATCCAGTCTGTGCTTGCAGCAGGAGCTGGGGTGTCTAGCTTAGGCTGAACCACATGCACTTGGCTCCTGAGTGCTCCCAACAAGAGCCCCCTCCAGGGCTCTCAGGCCTGGGGGGCGCCCACAGGTAAAGCATTGCCAAAGTGGGGTGGCAGAGAGACAGGGGAGCGTGAAAGGCTGCTTGGAGCACAGTTGAGGTGCCTTCAGGGAAGGCACTAGGCTGTTTTATGTAAACCTTGCACCCTACTTGTTATTTCACAGAAAGAATAAGCTGTTGAGGGAGGAGAAAACAGTATGCTCAAAATCTCCTCCCTGTGATATGCATGAAGCCTTGCACTGCTTTTTTAAATACAGACTTTTCACAGCAAAATGAAGAGTCTCAGAAAAACAGCTCAGCTTTTATGTTTCACTTTTCCTCTGATGTTGGAGAAATACATGTTTGAAATTAAGGATCTTCACAAACCTGGTTTCCCCTCTTACATTTTCTTGACTCCCCTAAACAGGTTTGTTTCATTTATATCACAAAAGAGAGAGACACACAAGAAGAGCTACAGGGCAAGCAAACGTGAAACCTCAGAGGGTACACAGCGTGTCCCTGCCAGTACTGGGCTGCCTGCAAAGCTTTCCTTCTGCCTGCTCATAACCCTCTGAGGAAATGCCAGTGCAACTCTCTGTAAAAGAAAGTGTGCTTGGAAAATGAAATATATTTCACTCTATATCATATCCTCACTTAGGTTACCCTGCTCCAGGTCTTGGGCATGCGGTGGCTTGTAGTACAGAATTGACTCAATGTCTTCCAGTTCAGCATTACAGTCATTTGCAACAGTCACAGGATATTAGGAAAGATAAATCAGATAAATTGTCCTAGTAAGTTGTGTCTTTAAGTCTTAACAACTAGTTAAACAACCAAAAAAAAAACCAAAAAAACAAAAACCACCCGAAACTTAAACATATCACCCAGACTAATCTGTGCTTAGAAATTGAGGCTTACATATAAAACTTTGTTAAAAAGTCCTCAAGTGCAGCATTTGACAAAATGCATGAGTTCACTTAACAGAAATATTATTTAAAGTATGCTAATTGTTATATTGAGAGTAATACCAGTGTTTATACTAGTGAGGACTTTTGAGGCTCAGTTGAACGCTTTTTGCATGGCTTTAGTAGCTACATGGTATGGCAGTCACTCCCTGAGGTAGAGGACGCTTCAATCATTGCTGTCCCATTGTGTCGTAAATGATATGAAGAAAACCTAGGCATTATGTCAAACGGTTTTTTCGATGTAAAATGAATACAGAAAATTAGCACTGCTTAAAGAACCTTGTAGCTTTTTTTTGAAAAATAAAAATGTTTCCTTCTGTAAGTGACATGCATCCAGCCTGTCCTAACTGGGCAGAACTGCATTCCAAATGAAAAGCAAGGAACAGGACTCCTCCCAGAACATGCATAGCATCTTAACTTACTTTTTTGAGCACATGTAACATAAAGTTCTGCATTTCAAATGAATGCTTATCACTTCATGAGGCAGCTGTGCAGATCTGATATGAGAACTAGTATTAATTGAAGCCAACTTTCTTCAGGAACAGGGGTGCATGCCTGTCTCCCTTACTGGCCTTGTTATGCTTTTTGGCACCAGAGTAAAGCACAAGATAACTTATAGAATGGTTTCAGTTGGAAAAGACCTTGAAGATCATGGAGTCCAACCGTCTATCCAGCCCTGCTGGGTCCAACACTAGACCATGTCATCAGGCACAACATCTACTCTTTTAAACACCTCCAGGGGTGGTAACTCAGCTGCCTCCCTGGGCAGCTTGTTCCAATATCTAACAACCCTTTCAGGTTGGTTGAAACTGCTGCTGCAAAGCTTTGCCACATCCAAGGTAGCAAATAGGAAAGTTATGCCGGGGGAGAAGGGTGATGTTGGAGGTGGGGATGAAGTAGGAGGTGGAGAGAGCTTTCTAACCAGTTGCTGCCTCCTCCCCAGCGAGATGTGCTGGCCCTGATGCCCCTTGGCTTCATCAGCTGAAGGTGCATTTCCAGTTATCTTCTGGGAACTCTTCACGTGCACTGGCCCTTGAGGGAAGCAAAAGAGCAGATGTCAGGCTCCTGATAATATGGTTTTACTTCAGCCTTAAGGAAAAGAGTACGAGTAGCAAGAAATGGAGGGGAAATGTAATAAAATAAGATGGTATTTCACAGCAGCCTGCTATTAACCAAAGATTTTGGCCCTGCTTATGATATCATTTATGGTTTTAGACTCCTAATTGTTGAGGAAGTGACCATACTAGCTGAAGTGATCCATCTTTGTATTGCTAAGGAATTTCAAAACATTAAGCGGTCAATATTACTGGAATAAATGTGTGTTGACAACTATTAGCCTAGAGAATAATCTTGCATGCAAATCTGAAGAGCCCAATGTGTTGGCTCAAGACATATAATCCCTGTGCATTAGTCTCTCTAAGCAGTGATGACATGATCAAATATTATGAATCCTAACAGGCTATCTGACCCACAGTTTGTACTCTAAAAATGCTTGATATCAGCCACAACAGTTCTGCAGCAAATGGCATAAATCAGCTGTGTACATTAAAACCATTCCCATGATGCTTACAGGCAGGACATAGGGAACTCCTTGGGTTGCTTCGCTATTGTGCCCTAGAGCGAGTGTTATTTTTCTCAGGGTTCCTGTCACTGATCAGTCAAACTCTGTGCATTTAATGGTGTGCTACAGCAGTCAAGTTTCTTCTGTGGCAGCACCATTTGGACTTTTAGTCCCTGGTGGCAGCACGGGAAGCCAAATCTGCCACTCGGGGTGGCCCTTCGTATGACATTTCCAGACAGCACAAGGCTGTGGGCACCTGTAGTGAGCAGCAGCCTCCCACTAGTTTGCAACCCTGAGAAGCATCCAGCCCGACAGCTCACATGTGTTTATTGACTGAATTTCTGACCAGCAGTCCTGAGACCATAAGCAGGTACTTAGTATTCAAAATCCTATACAGGTTGTGAATTGCTAGCAGGCAAGCAATTGAGGACTGGGCCTTCCAAGAACTGAATCTGTGTGTTCCAAGAACTGAGTCTTTGCTATATTTTTCCATCAAATTAATTACTCCTCAATGTAATAGTTCCCACAGGCTTGAGCTCTGGGATCTCTCTTGGCAGGATGGAGCCAATATGCTCACTTTGCACTTCCAGAACAATCGACGCAGCAGGGCAGCTGTTAGATTTGCAGATCGATCTGTTCTCATCAGCAGGAAAAATACAAGCATTTGGCTTTAAGACATATATTTCTACATTCTCCAGTCCAGAAAAGGAAAGATGAAAAATCACAAGAGAGTACAGACAGAGTAAAAAGTCAATACAGGATCTAGTCAGATTTTGATAAATCTATTTCATTATCTCAGGGGGCTTTTCTGGTTTCTACCTGGGACCATGCATGCTTTGACTGTGCAAAACAGTTGCCAACACTGAATTTCTGAACTGTTTGTGTCTTAAGGAGGGAGTGTGGTTTTTTCAGATTTTTAAGATTTTGGTCTTTCTGGGGCTCTTTAGCTCAAAAGTGAATGGAAATGTTACAATAGCAACTAAGCCAGTATCACACTCATCTTTTTTTATAGTTTCACCTTACTCCAAACATTTCCATTCCTGACTGCCTGGTGGTATGCAGGGGGATGAGGGGCATTCGTCGATGCAATGGGTGCTGGCCATGTAGCAGAGAGGCAGCAGTCAGGGAGGACCACAGGGCCACTGCATGTACAGCCCTTGCAAAGCAGGTATGGCACATCTCTGGGAAGGCTCTGAGGAGCTGCACCGTGCCCTGCAGCTTTTTGCAGAGGGAAGAAGCTGTGTGAGATGGAGTAGAGCAGGGAGACAGAGGCCATGTATGGCTTTTCACACAGGATATGCGAGACTCAACAGACTCAGATGCTTTGCTCCTGGACACCTGAGCACTGCCTGTCACAGCCACATCAACCCTGTGGCAGGATCAATGAGACCGCAGGTGAGGTGCGACTGCCGCTTATCTGACCCACCACAGCTAACCAAAGCCACCTGAACCAGGGTGCGCATGTGGGCCACTCCTGCACCTCTTCAGCAACCCAAACTAGCACGGAGGGAAGCTCCCCACAGAAGACTCTGGGAGTCTAGCCTCTTGTTTCAAATCCAATTACAACATTGCATTATAAACCTTTGACAGGTATTGCTATTGTTAGCAAAGGGGTCTTCACTTCAGGTACTTCTAGCACCAATTCATTTACCAGCATGCCTCTTCTACGTGGGCATACAGCCTGATGTTTCCCCTGTGGGCCCCATCAGGAATATCTAAAATAGGTAGTGGGTTGGCAGCAGCACAGTTTGCAGTCGCAGAAGCACACAGCCCGACCAGAGAGGCTCGGCAGGCTCACACTGCTGCCTGCAGGCAGGGCTCTCTGGGGATGTAATTACATCAGCTTTATGAGGGAGAAGGGATAACAATCCTACTGTGGTAGCAGAGGTAATAAACAAGAGCAGCTGTGTACCTCAGCGGGGATAAAAGACAAGTAAAATTGTCAGGCAACAGCAGAAAAAATCCCTTTTGCACCGGTTTTGTTGCACCAGCCCAAAGAGGACTCTTGACCACAGAGCTGGCTCTGATCACTCACACCTGTGACTTTCTTCTTACCAAGAAACTTTTGCTTAGCTCTTCCGGCCATCAGATTCACTAGTGTCTCCTTTTCCCATTTCTCTCTAAGTTATTTCATTGCCTAATAGGTTCCTATCCCAAGAGTGTACTTCTTCAGGGCCCAGCCCATGTCCCTCCTTACCTTCTTGGTCTCCCCAAGAATAAAAGCAGCCCATATACAGTCTCCACCTGACTTGAATGGTTTTCACCACGCCAGGAAGCATTCCTGAGTCCTTAGCCTTCTGCAAAGCTTTTACATAATATATCTCAAATACTAGCTAAATTATGTCCAGTCTGACTGATGACAATAGAGCTAAAGCCCTGTTTCAGATTAATAAGATACATTTAAATACCCCACTGAATGTGGGGACCTTATTTTCTACAAATGTGTTTTTTCCTCTCATCCCTGTCCTACAGTCACTGATTTCTGCTACAGTCGGAGATAATTCCTTAGCACTGAAATAGAAACTGTATTCTTTCTGCCCTTGGAGCAGGGTATTGGGTATTGTATATTTTCTCTGACCGTGTATGTACTAAGTCACATTTTCTGTGTAACCAAAGGCAAAGAAACTGATTTTTAGGCCAATGTTGCCCTCTAGTGAACAATACAATACATACAAGCACCTCCACTCTTTGGAAGAAATGGGCTGCAAGACAGTTTCGAGCCTTTATTTTGATTGAATAGAGCTATGGCGTTGAGGTTTTGGGGAGGAATTCAGCTGGGGATAGCAGAGTAAATGGAGGTCCAAATACTGAGCTTAAAGTTTCATGTGACTGCTGAGTCATATAAATGTTTACACTGTCATCTCTGACAGGGCAGCCGGGACACACTGTGGGCATTGCTCCAGGCACATGGTTGAAATTGCCTCCAGGTAGGAGAAAATTGGTATGGGTCCTCCAGTAGAACCTGGTTCCTCCTGTTTGTGTCCACATACATGTGGCCTCCAGGCACAAGAGAGTTATGCATCCCCATAGGCTGCTGTTCTCATGTGCCTTATTTGCCCCTCTGGTCACAAAGTGCAGTGGTCTGTTTCCTATTGGGAAGCCCTGTGGTGCTTGTGGCCTTCTGAGAGAGAAAAGTTTGCTGTCCTTGGAGTCTTGATGTTCTTGCAAGCTATTTCCTTTCAAACTGCTGGGAAGTCACTGTTTATGAAATGTGTCTTCTCATGAAGCAACCCTTTACTGGTGGATGATGGTTTCGCTGCCCTCTGCATGATTTCATTCACATATGTGACTCCAGTGGTCTGTGAGCACCTTACTCAGCAGATGGGACTTGAAAACATGGCTGAATCCTTCTCTTTGTGAAAAGGGAGGACAGTTCATATTTTAAAAACAGCCACCTGAGTACAAGAAAGTACAGGAGGGTGGTGCTGTCATGCTATTACAGGCAGCTGTGAACTTAGACAGGGATGTTTCTATTCAGTGCAGAGCTCTTGCCATAAATATTGAATGCTGGAAGATAAAGACAAAGAAGAAAAGCCAAGACCAGTAGGAAGGAAACGAGCAATAAACCCAGTAATTGTCTACATACACATGCAGAGCGTATGGGAAATGAGCTCAAAGTGACATTACAGGAAGGAAATTATGACTTGGCTGGTAATGCAGGAATGTAATGAGATAAATCAGAGAGTTGAAAAGTTAATATTGATGGATGCAATCTGTGCAGAAGGGACAAAGAGAAAAATGAGAAAAGGTTGTACTGTACATCAAAAGCTTGTGTGTGAGCTGCACAGCATATGTGGATAATGAAAGAAGTGGTAATGGTGATTTTTTATGAGTCAAGATGAGAAAAAGACAATATAAAAAGGAACATACAGCTAGCTCCAGATATAGATCACTGACTTGGAATTAAGAGGCTGATACACTGTATCTGAAAAAGATAGTAGAGCCTATGGTTTTGAAGAAAGAGGAGTATGATGGAATCATTGTCACTATACTAACATCTGTTATCTACACACAGAATATTGATTATCAGTGTACTATGGAAAATACTCCTGTTCTCAAAACGTACATTCTGTCTGAATCCAACATTTCAGGAAAACGTTCTTGGAAGTAGAAAGTCATGAACGACTAATGTTCATTGCATAGGTTCCAAGCTAGACACCAGCAGTCTTCACGATCTGTGAAGGTGAGTCATAGTTACAAGATGGCTCTTTCTTGAGGCAGCTGTATCCACAGAATACTCTTCAGCAAAACTCAGCAGCTCTTAAAGTCAACAGTAAGAGTAGTAATGCCCAGTTTAGGTGTGTACTGAAACATACAGCTTGCACAGGAATATATTCCTCTTAGAAGGCTGTAGATTATTCCTAGTTTAGAAAAGGACCATTTTTAACATTCCTTTTGAAGGTACTTCACCTCACACCGCCTGAGTACAAACACAGAGCAAGAGTGATGCTATAGTGAAAGGTTGGAGTGCTTGGCTGAAGGAGAAAGGCTTGGTCTCTAGTCCTTGCACTGATGAACATCTAATACAAACATACTCAGTAGAGCAGAGCTGGAACCCCATGTTGCCTTCTCCCAGTTAAGTATTCAGTCTATCAGGCTTTTAGTGGCATCAGTAGAAGTATTCTGAAGTCTAAATGGTTTGAAGAAGAGCAGCCCTTGTCTTCTTCCATCCCAACACTCTCTGAATGTTGACGGTTTTGCCTATTCCTTGTGATGATTGAGGTCCCCTTGAGAGCACTGCGTTAACATCCCCCAGATATCAGTTAAATGCTGTGTGGGCTGGGAAACCAGTAATGAAGGCATCACTGAGATGTCATTAACTGGTGAGGATAGCATCACCACTAGATGTGTGCTGTGTGGCATCCAGTGGGTCTTTGAGAATGCCTGCTAGTTTGAGTCCCCATAAAATTCACACACATACACACACTCACCCTGGCCAGATCTTACTGACAAAATTCTGTGACCAAGTTCAGGCACTTCAAAGGTTATGTGTGAGCTCTGGGGGCCTGAGGTTCTGTATTTAGCTAGCACTGGTTTTTAAATAGTAAGCAAAGATTTCTGGCAGAAGTGTTTTTACACTGTGAAGAGCAAGAAATTAAATGTTAATCTGGCAAATAGAGTATTTATATTGCCTTACTCTGCTTATGATTATTGTTATAGTTTTTACTTCTATGTTACTGGTTGTAAAGAGATAGAGTAAGAAAATTGTTGTGAAAGAAAGTCAGTTGTGAAATAGAACCAGATAACTGTAGAGAATATGGTGGTAATTGGGCTGGTTGACTAATGAAGAGAATTAATAATTGAATACATTACTTGATTAACTGTAGAAATTGTGTCAAACTCCTGAATACACTTTAATCACTTGGCTAAACTTTAGAGAAGAATAAGAGAACACACTCAAGAAAAACAGAGAAAAGAATACTGAAAGAGACAGGAAACAAGAAAAGAAGCGTAGTGGCCAAGTTTTCATTCTGGTTTCTTAGTGTTGCTCGGGCAAAGTAAAGCAGCTATAAATCAGGCTAACTGATTAAGATGGCTTTATAGATGATTTGCATCAGCTGAATGGCACAAAGTAGCTAAAAGTGCAGGGAGATCTAGCCTTCCTTCTGAAAAGGAATGATGGCCTAAAACCAGGGATTAAACTGAAATTTATATATACACAAATAGATATTATGAAGGAATTTACAAAAAGACCAACATAGAAACAATCTGAGCTAATAAAGGGGGATGGACCAAAACAAAAAAGAGCTGAAATTTAAAGAGAAGGCAGAAAAATTCATCAAGACTAGTCCACAGTAGTACTCAATAACTATAGCTGTCTGTCAGTAGCCAGAGTTATTCAGCCAACATTTTGTGAAATCATCAGCTTAAATCTACACGTGGCAAAATAATGAAGAGTGCTTTTATTTGAATAGTTACTGTCTCAAGTTAATCACCTTCAGCTATATTTCTGCCTCATCTCTGCATGTTATCAAAAAAATTTGCTTCATGAAACTACTTTTGGAAAAGAAATAGAAAAGCAATTCTTCAGTAGGAATTTGAGGAATTTCAGGACACCAGATTCTGTGTGTGAGGCTTGACAATGATACCACGGGTCTTGGTATACTTGATGGAGAACTGAGGTTGTATCAGAAAACCTACCTGAGGTCGTATCAGAAAACCTACCTGACCTCTTTTGACACAACCATCTTGGTCTATTTGGGCTAATTTGTCATTAACCCATAGGTGAACATGTCCTGAGTAACGTATTTCAGCACATAGAGAAAAGCACAGATATGCTTATGGATATTCTGAGTGATGATAAATTGGCTTTGTTCAGTCCATGATTAATTCCTCCATTTGAATCATGCAGCATCATAAAGAAAACTCTGCTCTATTTAAGATTTGTATCAGAAATTCAGATATGAATGTCCTTCCTTTATTTTTCTGACATCATCACACTGTTCCTTTTATCCCATTTAAGGGGAGGCTCTCCTATTTTTGTGCTAGAACATATCCAAGAATGCCTGACCTGGTCTGCAGAGCTCTGCTGTGGTAAGCGCTGTAAAAATGCACACCAAAGAATAATGCAAGTCACAAACAATTTTACAGTTTAAAGAGTGAAGACAGACAACCAGTGAAAAATGGCATCACTAAGAGCTGAGATGAAGAGGCCAGAACCATCAAGTGAGACAAATAGCTAGAAATGAAACACAAACCCCCTGATTCCTAAGCTGGTGTCTCTGCCTGAGATCACACCACTACTTTCATGAGATTACTTTGGAGCTTTACACTGAATCCTAATGACCCAAAATATAAAGCCCTTCTTATTTAATGTTTCCTCAGCTTAAAATAAGATTTATATGTTCCTGCATAGGCACAAAATATCTGCTCTAGGAAACAGTGGTTTAGTCAGGGTGAATGCATTACTATTTCTATTTTCTGTGTCACACAGTAAAATTCTGTCACTGCATCTTTTTGTGATTTTTATAACTTGTATGTAATATTTTCCTACCATACCAATAAGCAAAAAATAACCTGACCCAGTAAGATTCAGCTCAATTCACCCCACCATAACAACACTAAAACCTTTTATTCTAAGATAAAATATGCTGCAGCTTATAGTTATGTTCTGTAAGAATATTTCCAAAGGTGAGACAAAAGTAATGATTATAAAAAAATCTTTTTATTTGGATGCATAGGAACATTGTGAAATACCAGGGTGAATGTGAAGTGGAGTAAGGGCTAAAACAGCTCTGCATCAGCCCCATCATAGGTTGTGCCTGAAAGGCAGCTGTTCACTTTTAGTGTTTCTGATTTTAAGCATAAATTACTGATGCAGAGGCTATATTTACATGGAAATGACATTCATTTGCACTGTGGACTAATGACTTTCAGAAAGCTAAACTGAAGCCAGGCACTCTTTCAGTTTCAAATATAAAAAAATTCACGTGGTTTGGAGGATATGCTTGCTCTCTTCCAAGTTGTACGAGAAAAGACTGGTAATCATACCAGATAATAAATAATGATTAGGAACAACAGGAAAATATAAAGATTCACAGCATTGTGCTGTGTAATATGTAGGCCAGGTCATTACATCACAGCTGTCATACTTGCAAGACTGTGAATAAAACCAAGAAGAATAAATCACAGTAAACCACAGGCTCAGGCTTCTTTCTAGTTTAGGTTTGTTCCTTTAAAAAAAAAAAATAATTGTTTTGCTTGTTTGACAATGGAATTATGTAAAGACCATCTGTTAAACAAAATAGAATATATTGGGGGGGGGTCTCACCCTCCAAGATGCTAAAAGTCTCAATACAGAGGCTGTGGAAGTGCTGGCTCCTTAAGCAAGAAACGCCAGGGAAAGAGATTAAACCATGTAGTGCCTTATTACTTGGAGCTGGAGTAGAGGGCAAAACGTGTCTGCTTCTGTCAATGCACTGCATTTCAAAACCTAAATATAATAGGCTTAGTACTGAAGTCAAATTTAAACTGAAACAGAAAAGCAATGTTTTCTCTGATTCACACCCTGCAAGTTACATTTGTAAGGAGGTTTGTAGAAAAATGCAGTAATTGGTTCTTCATATAATCACAAAGGCCTAATCTTCTGCTCATTAAAGTAATTGATAAAATTCTCACTGACGTCAGCAGCGTGGGATTGAGCCCTAATACAGCATATTGGCTTTTAGACATATGTGTCACATGTGAAAGTAAAAAAATGAAAGGCACAGAGAAACATACAGAAGCTACTCAGCAGAACATCTTTTCAAAGACTGAATACCGGGTCCTTATCTCACAGACACACACAGGCAGTGAAATGGCTGATCCAATCCAAGACTCCTCCTGTTCCAGGATAATGGTGATGCCCTTAGTCAGTGATGGGAGATGTAGTGAGGGAAAGCTTACAGATGTGCCTTAGTCCAACAAGGAAAAAACCCCACACTTTTCTAAAATGCTGAAAAGAAAATGAAAATGCATAATAATCTCACCAGCCACACAACAGAGATGTTCTTGCAGAAATCACACAAACTAATTACAGTATCGAATAAGCAATCTTTGACTTAATTTCTTCAAAAAAAGCAATTCTACATGCACAAAGAGAAAGCTGAATAAGGGCTTAGTAATTTAGGACCAACTTACATGCTGAGCATAGTAACTGTAGCTTAAATGAGCTAACACTTTTTCACCCAGAATACTTAAAGGTTAAGTTACTGCAGACAGATGCTTTTCTAGTGTAAACAGATAAAACAGCCTGGACTTTCACTGAATGATAGCTAACTAAAGCAGTTACAGATCGATTAGCACCCATAAATTGTGTTTTATGCTTCAGTAACTCTTCTTAAACTCTCTGATTTCTCTCTTCATCCTCTGCCTTCTTGTATGAGACTCTTCTACCTGCTGTGGTTTTTACCTTCAGCCGGACAATACATTTTTTTGTTCCTCTACTTGCTCTCAGTCCCAAAACACCAGCTGTGTGTCTGCACTCTATTTTCTCCAGCTGAATTCAATCCAGCTTCTGTAGCAGGCTGAATCCTGGAATCAGGTAAAGTAACAGAGTGTAGATTAATTTATGTTGATACTTTTGGTTAGGTTTAAATTGTGACAGCTGAAGCAGTCAATATGCCAAACTCTGACTTCCTTTTCTAATATTAATCATGTTTATTACAATAACGCCTAAAAACTGACCAAAAATTAAGATCTGTTGTGCCCACACTGTATAGAAATGGTCTTTGTTCTGAACCTCTAGTCATCTGAATGATCTTTGGCACTTTTCCTCTAATGTCTTGTATTCCCAATGATTTATAAAAACTGGTGTAATAACTGCCTTTTGTTCCCTCATACTCTGTGAATAGGAAGCTAGTCTCATCAACAGTCACGAAAGGCTTCCTTTCACTTTCAATCATTCATAAAACCCATAAAATCCCACAATCAAATGCTCTTGCAGGATTACACCCACACAAAACCAGACCAGGAATTTAGGCTCCTACTGACCCAGAATTAAACTGTGCAAGCGAGTTCACATCTGGGGATTTGAATCCAAACTCCTTCCCATAGAAATTCAAAGAGGATCAGATCTGAGGTTCTGGTTTTGCACCATTTCTAATCCTAATAATTTTAACTTAATCCAAACCTCAGCTACAGAACTGTACAATTTTAATCAAGACACCACAGACAAATTTGAAAGTGAGAATAGGAAGCTGAGAGTGACATTTGCAGCTACTGCCATTCATTAGTAACACATTTTATATCAAGTAGGCACTGAAAGAATCTAATTTTTCTCTCAGTCTGCTTCTGCACTGTTGTGACTACTAATTTCAGCAAAGTTATCCCTAACTCACCCTAGTATAAGCAGAAAAAGGTTCCATTTTCAAAACAAAAACCAACGTGGCATTACATAGTCAGCATTTATTCACATTTGCTCTCTGTTCTTTGACAAAATAGGTAATTTTTAGCTCTAAGTTGCTGAGTACATTTCCTGGTTTCTGTTTAGTGTCATGAGGCATACTTTACCAGGAAAAAGGACAGGGATTGCCATCAGAATTTTTAGACATTTGCCTTGATTCAGTTTGAGCCTGAGCACATTTTCAAGTTCATTAAATAAAGCTGCTCTCATCAGCAAAAAGGTCAAATGTGACTCTGCAGCCAGCCACAGTACCTGGGCAGTTAAAAGGGCCACATCAGTTCTTGAGGCCATCTGACTCGGGTAAGTGGATTTACAGCTGGGATGCCTTGGTCTGCCCACTGTGAGAAGGCAGGCAACAAACCTTCACAGCTTATGGTCAGAGAGGTAGAAAAGATCAAGTCATTTACCATATCAGCATCAACAGATATATTTAAAAACAGTAATTTAAATCCAGGTGCAAACCAGTAACTTTTCAGTTCAACCTGAGTCTCTAGCTTAGTTCTGCTACCTGTGGGAACAAAGCAGTTGTCTGACTTCACAGATAAAACCTGGGAAGTCAGGTTTTATGGGAAACCACGCAAGTGGGTAGTTTTTCCCAGATCAAGCAGAAAACTCACATTTTGTCTTTCTAAGGTGTAGACTTGCTTCTTTGACAGGAATGAACGTCCTATATATTTAGAAGAACACGGTTGTTACCAGTTGGAAGGCAGCACTGCCATCATCCCCACACCAGTCACAGCGTGTACCGAGCCCCACATCCAAGACAGCCCTGGTGATATGGAGCTGCCCTCGCAGACAGCAAAGGACTGGATTTCATGCGTTACCGGTAGGGGTGGCTTGCTCTTCCCGCAGCCCCTGTTTAGAGGCAAGATTCGCTGTTGTCTGAGGCTGATCACTGTAAGCGGTTTGCTCTTATCCTTTATGAGAAAGAAAGGCTAGAGTACTAGAGGGACACGACAGCTCCCTCGGGGTGCAGGGTTAGGTTTGTGAAGGATTTCTCTTTTGAGTAGGCTTTTTGATACGGTCAAACCTCGGAGCCAGAGCGCCTGTGGTAGGGCTCTCGTGCTGAGGAGAAACGCACCAGGAACAGTGCGATGCGGTGCTGTGGTGTCTTTATTTTACCGACCCAAACCAGCTTCTCAGCCCTTCCGTGCTAAGGTTTTCTTGATCTTCTCTTTCTCGGAGAACGCTCTGCTGCCACCTCCGCCGGCGATGCCCAGCCCCGCCCCCGCCAGACCCCGAGCCTGGGCCGGGGTCCGGCGGGAGGGCCCGGGGGAAGCCGGGCGCCGCCCCGCCCGCGGCGCTGCCTAAGGCGGTGGCGTAGCTCTCGCGGCGCAGCGACACGAGCGGCCGCTAGAGGGCGTGCTGACGCCGCCTGGTATCGCGGCCGCTCCCGCACCGGGGCGCCGTTTAAGTCGTTGCGGGCTCGCTGACGCCTCCGGGGCTCATCCTTCAGGGGGAGGGCTGGACCCTCCGCCCTGGCCAGGGCCGGCGGCGCGGACTCCCCTGCCCGCAGGGGCGCAGTGAGCGGGGGCGCTTCTGATAGGAAGGGGAAGGGAGAGGCGGCGTGAATGCCGGCGGCGGGCGCTCTCTCATCCGCACGGAGAATCCCGCAGGCGGAGACGGCGGGGGGCGTCTCCCGGGGCGCCTCACCCCCGCTTTTACCGGCTGCGCCACGGGGAGCGCTCGCCCCCTGCCGCTCGTCCGCCTGCCGCAGTGCCCCTGCAGCCGGCGGGCTCTTCCCCCGCGCCCCCCGCGGGAGCCATCTTCTCCGCTCGCCCAGGTGCGGCAGCTAACGGGGCGCTCCCCGTGGAGGTTTCCCTTGAGGTCGGTGACCCCCTCGCTTACAGCCTGAAGCGGGAGGCGGCGGCGTGTGACATTTAAGCCGCTCGTCGTGCGCTAACCCGGGGAAGGCGCTGCCCCGAGCGCGCCGTGGTGGCTGCTCCCGGTGTCCCCTTCCCTCCCAGGCTCCGCGGTGGGGGTCACGGCGCCCGGGCAGCTGCTCAGGCGCAGCCGCCGGTGGTGCCGGGGGTGGCTTGGCAGTCATTCCTCTCGGTCGGGTTGTTTGCTTTGCCTTGCCGAATTCGCTTGCGAATTCGGGGGTTTAGTGACAAGTCTCTGGCTACGTTGCTCTGCTTCCCTGTCCTCCAGTCCTAGTTACCCGTTTGCCTTGCTGGCATGCCTGTGAGCAAGCATTACCTGTCAGCTGGGTGGAGAATGCGGATGCCAAAAATCCTAAGGCATCCTTTTAGGAAAGGAAGTGTTTGACCACCAAAATATCTACTGTAGATGCTTGACAGGGTTATTCAGACAGGCTCTGGTGCTTTTGAGAACACTGCTACTTGTGTTTCACTGGGTTAGCTGGTACGAACCCATGACCCGCTGGCCCTGAGAAGCAGTTCTGTAGAAGAACCAGGAGTTGTTCTAAATAGCAGTAGCACATCTGATCCATCAGTCCACCCAGGAGAAGCCCTCTGCTCCTAGAAGTTTCACTACTACCAGCAGTAGCCTGTGTTTTCTCTGCGTGGCTATTTCTAACAGTATTGCTAAACTTAGCCCGTTGGACGTCAGGCCCAGCCAGACACCCTCGTTGTGGTTTGTGCTGTGGATTAGGTCGCTTGGGAGAAGCCCTAAACTGATTTAATAAAGCATACAAAAAAGGCCTCAAATAGTTAAGGCCAGGTATTTTCTGGCAGCATGTATTTGCCTAAGATTTTGACACCTATTCCTCTGCAGCTTGGAATAATAGTTTAAATCTTTCTCTCACCTTCTCCCATATGAGCAGAGGTGGCGTTTAGCTATGGGAAAGTGGTGATTGGGTAATGGTTTGGATACAATTTCAGAAAAATATGAGCACAAAAGAGTTAGAGGCAGCAAAAGCAGGTATTCTGCCTAATGCCCGCAGCTACCATTAAGAAACATGAAAATCTAATTGTACTGAATGGAAATGTACATCTTCATCGCTGATTATGACACGGAAGAAAATTACTATATGATTGGCATCATAATGGCCAATGTTGAAATGTGATGACACGCCAATATGATGTACATCTCCATTAGGAATGATAAATCAAAGGTTATTCATTTGTGCTTGATTTATGCCTGGGAAATGCTACCAAGGGAAATCTTGATTTAAATCTCTCAAGTCATAAAATAGAAAAGGCCACGAGTGCCCTCTCCTGGCAACAAATGAGAACTGTAGGCACTGCAGTACTTTGCTCTGTTTTTATTTTTTTATATAATTTAAATTTTCAGTCTTTCGTTATCCCTCTCACCACTGCCACGGACCCTGATGTTTCCAGTAATATAATTCATCTTTATTTCCTGTATTTTATCCTCTGTTACAGAAGTGGACTGGCTAACATTTAATCCAGTGAAATCTCCCTTCTCACGACCAGAGGCCTTAATCTTGCTGTTAATCTTATTCCAGGAATACAGCAGAAAACTGCACAAGGACTGTTCTGTGCAGTTTATTACTGAGCATGGAGGAAAGGATTTGTATTTTCTGAGTTAGATGAGAGGTACACCTCGTGGGTATATCTAACAGGAACTACACAGCAAAATAATTATTAGTGGGACTACACTTAATTTCTTTGCTGAATTGTTGGCTTATCCTAGGCAGCTACTCTATAGCTGCTTGTATTAAATAGCTGCAGATGGAAGAACAGAACAGAAGATGAGAGGGAGAAAATGCCTTGCCTTCTTACTTGCTACTTTTCTCTGTGCCCCCAGGCCCTCTACCCACCTTATTTTCTTTGTGGACAATATACCATGCTATCTGTCACCCATGACTGTATTGGAGCATCAGCTCTAACCTCTGTTAAATACATTTAAAGCCTCAGTCTTTCAACTGCTTATACCACTTCCCTCCACCCCCTACAACACCCCCACACCCCCTAATTCTTAAATCTTCCAGCTTTTAAGATGCACCTTTTCCTACTCTTCCCTGCAGTTAAAATTCCTGTCTAAGTTCTTGTTCTTTAACAGCTCAGTCGCTCAGCTCAGTCGCTGCAAAGTCCTTTTCTCTGGCCTTGACACCTGCAGGCTTGCCTTTGCCCTAATCATACTGCATGCGGCTGCTGTTGCTTCAAAGATCATTTTCCTAGCCTGTCTCTTTGAACATGTCACTCCTGTCTTGGCATCCCTGCGCTATCTCCCCCCTCCCATATCTCACATCAACATAAGCTGCCTATCTTCATTTTCAAGGCCCCCTGGGACCCTACCTATCTCTCATTGTCAGGAGGCAGGAACAGGGAGCAGAGCATCTCCAATAGCTGCCTTGCCTGAGCAGACTTCCAGGCCTGCTGCGCTAGGTCCTTATATACCTTTTCAGAGCAGGATGTGGGTGAACAGGATTGGTGAGAGGCAAAAAAAAAAAAGGGGTCACTGTTAAAGACAGGCAGGAATGGAGGCAGCTGCAACATTTAAATGCTGTTAAAACCTTAAAATGGACTATGTCCTTTTGTTCAGAGTTACAAACCCCTTGTATTCATCTAGGAGCAAGCCCTTCCTCATTTTGTCCTCTGTGGTCTCTCTCATACTTGGAGGGTACCCTGCATATACACCATTAGATTTATGTTGGCAGCTCTCTAGAATCTCCTTAAAACTCTCCTTTGCCATGACGTCTACAAAAGCTTTGATAACCTTTAGACTGCCAGTGAGGTAATACTGCTGTCAGCCACACTGAGCATTCTCATTTCCTTTATTCTCCTCCTGTCTGTTTGTATCCATCTGTGGTCTCTTGTCCTCTATTTAGTTTGTAATCACTTTGGGACAGGGCCATCATTTTGTGCGATGTTTACACAGTGCTTCAGACAATATTTGTTGTTAGGGGTCCTGCATGGTCTAATAATACAGACAATAAATAAAAACAGTAACAGCCCGCGGCAGGTGCTCTCTTCTTGCATAGACCTCATTGATTTCAGGCTGTGGGCTGAGCAAATTGCGTGAATGTGGCTTGGGTCTTGTGGGTAACTAAGCAAAGGGCAGAAACAGAAGAGCAGCGCTGTGTGTATCATTCTAAATGTTGGCCAAAATTCCTTTTAATCAAAATCCTCCCCTCTTTTTTTTTTTTTCTCTCATTCTTCTTTTCTTTCCTTTTTTGTCAAGCAGTGTAGAGCAGATCCAGGGGCAACCTTGCAACCTTTTAGCTTCATGTCATTTTCTTCTAGAAAGGGCAGGGGGGAAAGAAGGCAAAAGTTTATTGGCTTTTGTTTCTTTCTGAAAAATACAACAGAAGGGCTTTAAACAGCAGGAGGAAGAAAAAACCCATGCATTTGAAGGTCCTTAGACCTCACCTCTTGCCCTTTGTACTTGGTAGAAAACTCCTTTCAAAGCTTAATCCTCAGCTATTTTCATTGACAGTAGCAAACAGAGTCTTTGCCTTAGTTTCCTAGTCTGTAAATTGAATATCTCTTGCTTTAACTAACACAGGGGCTGTGATCATTGTTTGGTAAGACTTTTGAAGATTGACAGGGATATGTCATGAATTGCTATTATTCTGTGATAGAAAATAGTTCAATTTTATTAGCAAAATGGGTTTAAGGCTTATTTGGTTCTACTGCCTGCTCCAACCAACCTCCAACAATTCCAAGTGCTTGCTTGGATATGGCTGTTTTGCAAAACACTCAAGAAGGATTCTCTCTGGCTCTGAATTGCAGTTATCCATAGAAAGCTCTCTTTAGGCTGATAAAACTCAAAGTGAGCAATCTTTGGGATCAGATCAGAATCCAAATTATGCAAAAGTGAGTTAAAGTACCTTAGCAATACTGATACAACACAGAACCTCAGCCTGTGTGGTTTACAGTATCAGCCAAGAGCAGACAGAAAGGAATTTCTGGTAGTAATAAAGCAGAGCACAGCATTACAAATTCTATATCAAAGTATTGGATAAATAGGACAAGTATCAAATGGGATATTAAGCAACTGTATGAAAAAAAGCAGAAAGTTGAAGTTTTAGTCTGAGCTGTGCTTAGGTGATAGTAGATCCCTGCATTTTGTTTAGTGCCTTTTAATCTGAAAGCTCCCCAAACACTTTCAGAATAATGATTAGGAAAATGAAGGCATTCTATTGTGTTGCAGAACATATTTTATATGTATAATTTATAATATATATATAATTTTATATCTATTATATATTTTTATTAAAATATAAACATGCAATTATCACCTCTGTAAAAGCTAGCTATAGTACCACTTGTTGAATTTAGTTTCCCAAAGGGATTCTTAACAAAGGACAACATATACACACACCCTCCACCCCCTCACCCCCACCCCCCCACCCCCCCCAAAAAAAAAAAAGAGCGCAAGAAACAATTATCAATGAGCATAAGAGGAGCCAGGGTGAGTAATGGGACATAAATAGTGGTGCAGTGGGCAGCTGTAACACAAGATACTGGACTGTAAAGCCAGGCTTATCCTCAGTGAGAATGCTTTTGCTTATTGGTACTCATGCCCTGCAGAACCAGCAGTCCAAGGAAGGCTTCATCCTGAGAAAGAGAACCCAAATTACTAAAGATCTTTAAGAAATGTACCCTCTGTCAACTGCCCTGAACTAAGGCTTAGGAGGATCACCAGGTTTATGTTGATTGCCAAAATATGACCAAAAGTTAGATGCCTGAAAGAGCACAAACACATGAGAAAGCAGAAAGTACAAAAAAAAAACACTTCAGTGAGAACTTAAGCATGTTTATATGCAGCCTTTGTTGAAGCATGCAAAACAGTCAGCTTCCCTGAATTCTTTTTCCTGTCATAAGCCCATCTTTCCTCAGCTTTAAGCTGACCCTGGTCTGTAACCTGGCTCCTCTTTCTGTCCTGATTACGGTCACTGATGGGCAGACTTAGGCAGGACTTGATAATTAAACAGTCATGTGGCATTTTTGTTGATGTCACAGGAACCATCCCATGGTGGCATTCAATTCAGGAAACATGGAACAGTATTTGTTATGGCATGAATGTGCTTTGGAAGGGTTTTCTGTGCTTGGGGGTTTTCTGTTTTCAGTTTTTCAGTGGGGTTTTTTGCAACATTTAGTACATTGTTTCTAGAAGTAGAAGAACACACAATAGGCAGTTAATAAGACTGAACAGGCATAAGAACGTAATAGTTAGATGGTATGCTATGGACCAAAGTGAAGGCATTTATTTATTGTCTCAATCAAATGGCAACATAAGCTTTTCCCGTTATGTTATTAGTCTTATAACATGGAAAACATTTTCTTTCCCTGTGGAACTCTTCCAGGTCAATCCACCCCCATAAGGAAACCCAACCTTTAATACTTTGCAATAAATAAAACATCAGGAATAAAGATATACAACACCACATTATGACGAATATTACCAAAAAGCACGCACAGATCTGTACAATAATGTCTCTTTGGAAAATTCTTCTACTGATGTATCTAAGCACTTAAGAATTTAATATCTGAGGTCCTCACAATCACTAATGGATTTTAGTCTTCCTTCACGCCAGAGGCAGAAAAGTATATTGCCCTTTTATGGACTTAGAAGTGAATAGCCAGAGACTTGCTCAGGGTCGTATGTAAATCTTTGTGTGGAAGTGGGGCTCCACGGAGTCAAGGTTTCCATGTCACCAGCCTGTACCTTAAGGCACCTTTTTACCCATTAACCACCTGCATCGTAACATTTAGGAAAGGGTTGTGTGAAGTATAATGCTCTTTGGCTTTTTTTTAATACCCCAGCTTATCTTCTGGTCTTGACTAACCATCAGGAAGACTTTGCTATTAGCTTAGCCTTGAAAAGAAGCTGCTCTCCTGTTTGGTGTACGTTTGCCCTCAGTTTAGGAGTTGTACCCAGCTGTACAACAATTTGTATGTTTGCTGCCCACACCCCAAAGGAAATTGTCCCGGCAAGGTTCGGGACCAGGGCTTGCGGTGTGTTTTAAAGCACCTTGCTGCATATGGCTTGGCTGGAAAAAAATCTACGGAAGCAAAGTGATAAAAAAACAATCAAATGAAAAAAACATCCCTCTGGCCAAGATCTAAAAGAGTGGATGGGCTCAGTCGATTCCACACCCATGCTGAAGTTCTCTAACCCTTACCTAAGGGAGCACTTAAGTACTTCAGCCTTAAATGCATGAGCAGTCGCGTTGCCTCGGGGTGGGGGGCTGGGGAGAATATTCATGTGCGTTGCTAGGTCAGGACCCTGACCCGGAGTCCATGGATATTTGATTCTTTTGAAAACCAGGCCATTTCTTTAGCGCTTTACATAGATTTGGTAACCTAATTTTAGACAGTTGTATTTTTAAAATCCAGGCCTAAATACACTCCCTATAGGAAATGCAGCGTCCCTGATATTTGGGTCAGAGTGCTCCCACTAGGGATAATTTCTTTAAACCATCGGCCAGCAAAGAAAGAAACCAACCCGACAACCACCCTGGCAGCACCCTCCCCCCACAAGCTTTTCCTACCCCCAAGGTTAGTTTGGGACCTCGGGTACATTTTGAATGGCTGTTGATACAAAGTCATGCTCTTTTCCTTTTCATGTCACTTATTTAAAGAGGAATCTTGAAGCAGTTGTTTACTGCAGCAATGCTTAGGAAGAAAAAGAATAGCAAGTGTATTTTCAAATGCCCTTAGCAGCTTTCTTTTTATTTTGCTCTCCAAGCCCCTGCTATTCAAGTTCCCTTCTCCTCAGAGCACTAACAGCTAAATTGTTCTATGCACACAGCTCCCATTAGCAAAAGGAGTCATGCACATCATTCCCATGAACCACTTTAACAGCACAGTCCTATATGACAAGATGTGCCTCAAAGAGAAAGGATGCTAGATAAATATTAACCATACAGTGTTCTCATTTTACCTTACATTTAAAATAGCATTTGGATTTTAAAAATGTACAGTTGCATTACTTGGTATGAATTGTCTTTGTCTTACCTATTTAAGAAATTAGATATGCCAGAGTATAACAAATCTGCATTAGAAGCTTGGGGGTTTCTGGCTTGTGATAGAGAAGAATGAGAGGGAGGGGGCTGACATTCAGATTTAGTGTCATACCTCAATAATCTGCAACCCCTAATTTCTCATCAGTGAGTTTGTGTCCTTTGCTTTACATTAATTGCATTGAAATTTCCGTCAATTATTCAAACTCTCGGTGGTCAGAACTCATTTAATATCTCTTGCTCTATGCAGACAATCTGAGGTCTGACTAGGCTTAGATTTGTATATGGACAGACAGGATGATTTCTTCACACAGCAGAGATTCCCTTGAAATCCCCCTGCCTCCTTAAGAAGGTTCAGTTTAATATGAATTAAATAATGCCTCTGCCTAACTCTCATTTGGGAAGCATATCAATTTCATCGGTTGCATCAAAATCAAGCTCGGAAGAATAATCAGAAATTTATATGCTCTCGCTACATAGATTCAAACATACTACATGGTTTAAAGGAAATAGAAATATTTTTGTTCAGTAGTGTGGGAGGAGAGAAAAACATGTTTTTCCCTAATGTCAGACAATTAGTTTGTGATTTATATCTCAAAGCACATCAGTTGGTAAACCTTACAATTTCATCTTAGCTAGCATAGCTGTGGATGGCTTTACAGAAAACTCATAAAAATTTAAAACTGGTTTCCAAGTGTAGTAGACTTTTTCTTCTCTGTTATCAATGACAGTGGATCCTGGTGACTAGGTGAGGGTTTTGTATTCAAAAAGAAGATCCTCTTTTGGATCAGTTTTGCCTTTTTTATTAAATTAGTGGACCTCTCATTCTTCATGGTTAACAGCAGTGATTGACAGTCACATGGATCTTTTTTTCTGTAACCATCGATACCAGTGACTAGAAAAGCAAGCAAGTAGTCCCAATTTCATAATAAATGGTAGAAAATGTATATCTTAAATACTTCAATCCTCACTCAGAATGGGCAAAAATGGGCCATGCTCGAATGCATGGTTATAACTTTAAAACATAGCATCCTTAAAGGTGAAGTGCACCCCTGATAACTGAAATTCTCCAAGTAGTAGTTACCATTTACTCACAATTTCGGACAACACAAAAAACATAAAAGCTGCTGCTCCCAGAATCGTTGCATATTACCACCATTCATCAAAACCCTGTCTTTGTGGTCAGTGTCTTTCCTTCCCCACTTTATTTTCATATTCTTTTATCACCAAATTGGAGTCTGCAAGAATCTGCACAATAACACACCACCAGTAAGTTTATGCGGCAAAGGACTGCAGTATGGACAGGAGAAAGATTTCAAGTACCATGCTTCCAGGAGGCTTATTTAAACCATAACAAAATAATTAAAAATTGCTTGACCATACCTTTTTAATTGGCTCCCTCATAGAAGGGTTAATAGGGATTCTAATACCCACGTAAAAAAAAGACAGATAAAGAAAACAGTGTAATGTAAAATAATTCAGATTGTCTCTGTGTAAATGAGGCAATAAATGCCTGCAACACAAAGCTCAGTCTGACTTCACAGCAGGGCCTGGTGCTTAATTGAAAGTCCTAACTAGACCCATTTATCAAAGAAATCACTCAGAGGGAAATTTAATTATCACAATTAATCTATATTTTTTCAGAAAGTCTCAGCACACCAACAGTTTCCTTGGGAAGAATTTTACAATGTTATTACCAAAAAAGTCAAGTGCCAAACTTCTCCCCCCTCAGAGGCAAAAAAGGCAGGCAGGCATAGGGCAGCCTGTGCGAGGAGCTCCTGGTAAGGCCACTTAGGCACGGCCAGTAACAAGCGCTGTCACAGCAGGAGCTCAAATGGAAATATTTCTTCCTAAGTCACAAAATCGCTCCCTTTGCAAGCTGGAGAGAACACCGGGATTTTTGAGAGAGCTGCCCCACCACATGCCCAGGGACTCCACGTCCTTGCCAGTTTTGCTTGGCCCTGCAGGACTCCTGGCACCTCCCGGGTGCCTCCTGTGAGCCCCCCACTTAAAGCTTGTCTCAGTGCCAGCACAGAAAAGCGTAGAGGCACAACCTGGCCTCTGCTCAGTAACGAGCATGTGATGCTTCAGTAAAGTAAGGAACAGGTGGCACCATTTTAAGCATTTAAGTTGCCCATGCATCAGTGCTGAGTTTGATCCAGTGAGAAAAGGGTCATTCTGAAACCGGGGTACTTCCCCAGAGTAATAGGCAATACTCAACTCTGAGCTGGCTTTGCCTTATTAGTTGTACGAGTTGGAAGGAAGGTAGCTCCAAGCTGTGTCCCTGCACACCTTGTCACGTTTGGTGTTTCCTAAGGGGGTTTGTTTGTTTGTTTTTCAAAGACAGTAATGTTTAGCAGTCTAGTTAAATTTTCTTCCTTATGTTAAAAAACAGATCCTTCTTTTTATGCTAAGCTTTACCTCTCTTTCAGGCTACTTGTGGAGCACTTGTGGAGCAGATAAGTTGAGTTACATCTGTGTGCATCACGTGGCACTTGACATGCCTATCGGAAGATGAAAAGAAAGCCCTGAGAAAGTATGCAAGTCTGCGCCATGATAAAAATCCCCTTCAGTCCATCAGCAAGCTGATAGGTTTTTAGGGCTTCTGGACACTACCGTGCAGCAACTGATAGGCAGGAGTATGCTCCTTTGCTTTGAGAGTGTGGAGTACTAGCACTTGCATTGGAGGCAGGATGCAAGGAACTGGCAGTATACTTGCACTAGCTTCAATGAAGGGCGACAGTAGGCACTTGAAAGGACAGGGAAAATGGGGCCAGAGATTTTCTTTCACTTTGTGTGCCTTGTACAGGCCCACACCTACTCGTGTTTCCCCGGGCTTAAAAGGAGTCTGTAAGACATACTAATGTAGCATCATTTTCCTTTCCATTCTTTAGAGTCAGAGAGTGGTAGAAACAGTGACCCATGTTAACATTTTTGGGCATGCCCTTTTTCTCTCTTCTTCAGTGGGAAAACTCGCAGCTTGGTCTCATGATGTCACTGAAGTTGTTTACTGCCTTTTTTTCTCTGTGCTTCCTACATTATTCAGGTTATACTAATCACTAGAGGGGAAGGAAACAACTCCAGAGCAGATTGAATTACCGTTTAATTGGGCATCCTGTGAAATAAACATTGTGACTTGGATAAGATTAAAATGTGAGTCACAAGTCTGGTGAGTTTTCAAGTGTTAGGGAACGCAGTGAGGGAATCAGGCAAGAACAGCAAGGAGAGAGCAGCTGGGAACAATGCTAAGTGGAACAGTGACTGCTGGACACAGTTACTTGTTTCCACTAGGACCACACTAAAAGTCCAGGGGACAGAACTGGGCAAAACAACTAACAGTTCCTAATTGAAAAATTATGTTTTCAAACAATTTTCCATTAATTTTAATTTGCCTGTACTGAACCCATCTGCAGATACCCTCTAGCAATATGCCACTGTCCAGCTCAGCTAAATACTTAGATGTTAACAATGAGTACTTAGAAGTGCTTCTGAAGAAGGACTTCACCAATTTGGCATCTTCCACGTACTCTCCTTTTATCTTTGATATTGATAGTGTGTAGATTTGCTGGAGAAAACAAGTTGCAGATACAGGAAAGATAACTATATTGTAGGATATTGATTGAAATAGGAATCTGAAATGTGTAATCACAACCATACACATGAGCATCACTTGATTTTACTTGCATGGACCAAATGATGCATTTAAAGGACAGAGGTCATCATTCAGCCACTTAAACATGTCAAGCTTCTACTTCACAAGCTTACCTAAGTTCAGCTGTCACTGGTCTGCTTTCTCTTTTGCCTCCTTCCCGAAGCAAAGGGGAGGCTGGCTGGTGATTTTGTGATGGAGGCACCTGTCTGGCAGAAATTGTCAGGCACCGGGTCAAACTGTCTATTCTGCATTGCAATAGCCACTGATGGAAGCCATGGCTGGCTGCTATCTCCCAGCAGTGGTTGTTCACCGGCCACGGGGGAACTAAAGGTTCCAGAGCCCATGACAATTCCCTGAGCATTCTGATCCTCAGGATATTTATTGTGGCTCGAAATTGCAGAGGTTGTTGGCTTGCTGTTTGCCACCAGGTGGCCTAACTATTCCACCGTTCATGAGGAACCAGGCGTCCATTAGAGAACAGCAGCTGGAACTTTTTAAGCTTTACATATTTTTCTTCCCAAGCCTCCACCTCCCCTCCTTCCTCCTCATTCAGTTGATTAAAAGAGATCAGGGCTGCTCTGATTTCTCGTCTCAGTCCTTTTCTTGAAGCAACTGACAGAGCTTGTGCTTACAGCAGTCCAGCCCTAGCTTTAGAGATCAAGCTCAACCGTCTCTATTTACCTCTTAGTCCAAATGAACAACACAAGTAACTCAAACTTTTCCTTGTGGTTCAGTATCTGGAGATGGGTTTCTTTGTTTGTTGACTCTAGTTGTCTTTCTGACCATCCAGGAGTTCCTGTACCAGCTCCATAAGCTGGGTTTAGAGATGCTTTGTGTCCCCAGAGCATCACAGTGTAGATTCAGTGGGCCGGAGGATCTCACTCAGCAAATGGGTTTTGATTTTTAAAGCCATAAACAGTTTGGGACTTCAGCAGTCTCCCCAGTCAGTACTTTTGGGATGGGCATTGGGAGCTGGCTGAGCTAACAGCTCCTTGGGTTTCAAGGGAAGCTGGTGTTACTGCACACTCCATTAAAAGCCCTACCATTGGGGGCTGACTTCCTGGCTTGGACTGAAAGGAGCTAGACTTACTGGTCTAAAGATGGGAAGGAAGATACTCTTGGATATTCAGCTTGGAGCTTTCTTGATGAGAAGGGTGGGGAAAGCTCTGGATGATACCGCAGCTGTATGAACTTTGTAGCTACATTAATGACAGTAATGCAGGCATTGGGAGGCCACTGAATGACTTCTTAGGAGAAGGAAGCATTGTTTCAGGAGAAGATGAGTTATTTTGTGTGCTGGAGCACTGATGTCTTAGTTTTGTATTTCCTACCATTTACATAATGCCTGAAAGCTTTCCAAAGGTACTTTCAAAACAAATCTCGGTAACTAAAGTGATTAGCTAAGACTTTTTGGTTAAAACATCCATGATTCATTTGTTTACCCATCTTTGTAGTTATGTATTTAAGTTTTGATGTGAGCTGGGACAAAGTGCATTGACAGCAGGCAGGCATATCACATCAGAGCCCAGCACTAGAAGCATCTTCCCAAGATCAGTTCAGATCAGCTCTCAAACTGGTGCCTGACAATCCCAAATCAAAGGTGTGCAGTTGCTGAATGCCCTCTATCATAACACAATTGCAGCACAAGAGATAACTGCATCGGGCAGATTTTCCTAAAGGATGTGGTGATTGAACTTTTAAAAATACCACTCATTTGGAGAAAATTTCAGGAGACTTTAAATTACTTTGGCAAATGGATTAGTTATAAATAATAAATACCTGGAAATCGGTAGAGACTTTCAGTTGCATCACAAAAATGTCATGAAGTAATACCGGATATTTCAGCTACTTTAACCTAGCCTTGGGCACAGAAGAGTCCAATTCTGATCATTCGCAGGATAAGCAATCAAATTCAAGGTAACGAGGCTTTAGCCAAGGTGTTACTCTGGATTTACACCTCTGCAGATAGAATCAGATGCTATCTCCTAGTCTATGCATCCTCTGAGAATAGAATTAATTTTGAATTCTCCTATCATCTGCTTGCTTGTGCACTTATTTGCTAACTGTCTGACTGAGTGAGCTATTCTGGGTCAGTATGATTTAGGCATCCTTTATTACACAGTTTCCAATTCAGTACATTTTTTAATCAAGACTAAATTGAAGTCAGGTTCCAGGTACATATAAATATAATATAAATTTAGTGAATACATTGCAAATCCCCAAGTCTAATTTTGAATGTAACTATAATAGAACAAAAAATATGAAGGTGTCTTTATTTTATAGGGGAGTGCTAAAATATTGCCACTTCTTAAAGGCAAGTTAAGACCTATTTTCGTATTTTTAAAATCACATTAGCTAAAAGCTTGTTAAGGAATAAATAGTCCAGAGGATAATTGAGACTTAGCTGGCTTAAGCATTAATGAATCAAAATCAGATGCCAGATCATTAATTAATTCTACAAATTATAATGTTGCCATTACTGGCAAATACTATGAGAACTAATACCAAGGAGCAAATTAAACCACATAGTTTTCCTTCTTATGATGTATCTTTTGCCAAAAATAGAAGCGCAGTGGTTATTTTTGGTTGATTACATACAGAGCCTATATTTTTGAAACTTTTGGATGACTCCTAATTTGTAAAAACATTTCAATTTCTTTAGCATGCTATTTATAGAATGTGCCTATCATAGACTATAAGGATATTTCCATCAGTGCTGTAACCCACGGAAAGTAAAATGTAGCGAAAGTGACAGAAAAGTCAATTCAACACTTCCGAAGTCTCAAAAATTCACACCCCTTCAAATCAGCCTCTTTGGCAAAAGACAGAATAATAGATGGGTCTCGCGATGTGGCCTGAAGTGCAACCATCTCAAGCTCTGTCAGATCAACCTGGGAAATGAATTAGAGGGGAAGTGAGAGTGGCAAAAGATAAGGTCAGATGGACATTTCTAGCCACCACTTCTCATCCCACAACAAGAAAGAAACTTCAATGTGGCAAACTTTAAAAACTATTTTACGCTATTTTACAGGGTGAAGAACCAATCTGGGGAATGGACTGTGACAGGGTACCACTGAGGCTAGAACATTATGAGGACTAAAATACTGAACGGTGGTGGGATGATATCATGTGAGATGATATAACATCGGTCTAGTTAGAACAAAACTTTATTGCCAAAATGAGAGAGTTTTTGCACCTTTCTCTGAAAAGTCACAGCATTTGAACTCTTTGTCTGATGTGGTATATCTGTTCCTCTTTTCCCATCATGTGACAGATAACAAAATTATCTGGGATCTAGAACACGCGGGTTTTTCTAGATCATATCCAAAATGCTTTAATTAAGCCTGGAGACCAATTAAAAGCCAACGCACTACAGCACTAGCATAACTTAAGCAACACCAAGTAAGTGGCTGGTGCAATCTCCTCTAGCTGAGATTAAGTTATGATGAAGAATCCAGCAAAGACTGTCAAATCTGATGCCCATAAGAACAAGCTGTGCCAGACTGACCCATTTTTTCCTCCATATTGATTGCTATTTTCATTCTGTTTCCTTCCTCCTCTTTTTTTAACTGAAAAAAAAAAAAGAAGTAATCTGGATGGATCTTTTTTTTTATTTTCCCCCAGGAATAACATTAAGACATCCTGAAATAAAAATATTCTTGTGGTTCCCCAAAACCAAATGCAGCTCAGTTTCCAGTAGGAATCACAGACTCATGAATCTTGTTACCATGAGCTACGTTTCAGCTGAGGAACAATAAGGTACCACCTTATTTCAGCCCTTGGTATGTTTCCACCATGAATGGCAGAAGAATTGTCTTTGCCAACATACAATGTTGATTAGAGAACGTTAGCACCATGCCAACAACCTTTTTTGATGGCTTCATATATATGCTGAGTAGATGAATTCTTAGTAATTTGTCACCATTTGGGATCTCTGAGCTACCGAAAGGTGTTGACCTTTGCCATACAATAAAAATGAAACTGGCAATAGGCAAGACTATAGGTAATAATGCATTGTAATATATTGACATTATCTACCCCTATACTGAACTCATGGCCCTTTTCCATATCTGGAGATGACAGATAATATCAAAGCTATATTATTACAACTTTTGGCCTTCTGCCAAAGCTAGAGCATCTAAAAGTAGACCAGTAATTACAATCTGCAACCTGAAGTCACTGTCTTGAACGCAAGTCCAAACACAGCTGACAACAGCCAATGGTGGGTGCCTAGGAAGCATGAGAAAAGAGCAAGCATGCAGAGGTGCTCCATACAAGGACTTTTACAGCCTGCAACTATTTGCAGCTCAACAAGTTCTTGACGTATTTAATAGTCCTTGAAGAGTTTTTAATGTATGAATTTGTCTGGTCATTCTTTTTATCAGCTCTCTGGTGAGTAACAAATATAGCCAGTATGGGTCACTCTTCTAGTTTTAGTCTCTGGTCAGGCTACTCTTCTAGGTTGGTGTTTTTTTCACAATGACTCAGAGGTGGAAAGGGCTGTCTTTACACAGTTAGATGGCCAAGTTCATGGTGAAATAGCTGCTATAATTCTGCTGGGATTTTATATTTTCATTAATGATTTGCTAGGGCACTTGAAGCCTGCAATGCTATCCTTTAAAAGGATTTAAAATCTAAACACATTAAAAAACCCTCTGCATTCGCTCTGCGTGGCTTACGTTCCTACTTTCTGACACTACAGCCCTAATTCTTTTGACATTCTGAAGTCTGTCACTGTTGGAAATTATTAATGCCCCATCATCAAGGAAAACTACAAGCCTAAACCAGGAACCTTTACAACTGTGGTGTGAAAGCAGGGAGTATTCAGCTGCTGGAGAAATATCCTATGCGTTAAACTGTCTTGCTCTTTAGCTTTTGTTTTCATCTTTTTCCATCCATGGAAGTTAATGAATTATAGTAATTAACGATTAGACCAAATCTATGAGGACTAAGAGAAACTTCATTTCTCACGACAGATGGACTCTTGGTAGCCCAATTGGTAGTGAGTTTTTCTTTTTCAAAGTTGGTCCAAAGGTAGGTCATGGCTGTGGCAGTTTGGAGAAAATGAAACAAAGCAATCTTTCATCCGTGCAAGATGTCTGTTGACAAATAACTAACACTAACTGGTGTGTGTTAGATGTGGGGGGGGGGTTTGTCCCTTTGCTACTGTCTTACAAGCTTTCAGGCAATTTATTGAGATCATTTGTCTACAATTGATTTTTGTATATGGTTTTATTGGATAGGCAAACACCCCTATTAATGCTTATATGTGGTGGTCATATGACACAGTTCTGTATAATGATTGCATGCCCAGGAAAAAGCATTAAATGTTAAATGGGGCACAATTTTTTTTAAAAATAGTTATGCCAATGTAAGGTCCCAAACAGCCTCACTTATTTCCATATATATGTGCCTTTTTTGTCTTCAGTTGTGTTACCTTGACACGTTTATCCCTAAATGAAACTCAATTGATTTAAATTGCTATAATTAAGATAACTGTAGCAACGCAAAAAGGAAATCTTTCTACATAGCCATGCTGTTCCCTGGCCCTAAGGCTGTATCTCCCATCTTTGATGGAGAGCCTGCGGTCTAGAATGCTGGTGAATCTGCCACAGCCCTGTCACTTTAGATGCTCCTGGTTTTCTTTCTGAATGTCCCTAATCCGGTTTCCACTGTGTCATGTTTAAATTACAGGTTCATTGGCACACACCTTTAATGAGCCAGCATGCAATCTTCCAGCTCCACTGTCATTTACACTGAGGGATGTCAAAGAAAAAGGAAGAAAAAAGCTGGCAACGTATACTCAAAGAGCTCTTCTGATTAACAATTTGGGGAATATTATAAATCATTGTAGAAGTAAAGTGGGTTTCTTTGCTTGTTTGTTTGTGAAGCTGTCCTAGAAAGTGTGACACAATGGGCCAAATTCTGCCTCTAGGAAAATTAATGGGAAACAATTCAGCCGTTGCAACAGGGGCAGGATTTTTCTGACTGTATATTGTCCTGTTCCCATCCTTCCTCCTCTGCCTTCTCTCCAGCACACATACAGTAGACAAAGAACAGTGCCTCTGCTATTTCAGCTGTCATTTCAAAGGAAGAAGACTGACTTAATTCCCTATCACCGGGTCACTTAATTGCTTGATGGTCATAAAGGATAACAATTTTTATTGTTCAATTTAATTAGACATCACCTAGAATAAAATAATTTGAATTTTCTCAAAATACAATCTATCTCTTGGATAAAAGATAAAAGCTTTTTTTCAACAGGAAATCGTGGCTTGAGTCACATCTGGAATAACCCTAGCACCTCAAGTCACTGAAATAAAACTTCTCTGTACAGTCAAATACAAAACCTCTTCTGATTTCTTTAAGAACTGAGAGAGATATTAAGTGTTTTTTAGCAATGTTGGTTTTTGGCAAAGAGGTTAAGCTCCTAGCTAAAGAGTGCAAAGAGGGCCTGGGAAAATTGAAAAATAGATTATGTTAATTGATTGTGGTTAAAGATGAAAGCTGTCCTTAGGAGCTACCATTCCTTTAGGATTCTGCAGAACTTTAGAGCTCCAACAGACACTGTAACCACCATACAGCAAAATGTAGGCTCTGCCATTTAAAAATCATTTCCATGGGGTGGGGAGAAATACCTGACTTGTTTACAGAAATGGAGCAGATTGACAGTTTGTCCATGCTGGTGCAGAGGGATGCCAACCTCAGTAGCATCTTGGGGTTTTTTTTCTTAAGATCACACAGAAACCTCCTGAAGTTCACCATCTAGCAGTTTGGAATGGGAAGGAGTTTCATAGCACCTGTCTGGCAAAAAAAGTGCTGGTCATCTGACTCTTCCTGTGGGGATGTGTGTGTGTCTGATGCCTAATGGGTCTAAAAGAGACAAAGAAATGGAGAAGAAAGCAACTGAAAGGAAATGCTTTTTTTACTTCAGTAAATTTACAAAATCAGTAATTATTGGCAGGGGCTCCAAAACTGCACACTCAGTCAAGAGATGCAGTGATTCTGCACTTTGACAAAGTAGCATTTTCTCCAAAACTCTTCTGCAGCAACCAAAATGTATTATTTTTCCACAGGTGGTGGAGCTGATGGGATGGAGCTTTCTACCCAGCTTTCTCCCTTGCTGAAGACCAGCAATTTGCCCACTGAAGCAGTATCAGCATAATGGTATTTAATTAATGAATTTTTTAAAGCCAGCAAAATTAACCTGATCCAACTGCAGCACAGGGTAAGCTTGTTCTGGTATAAAAAAGTCTCTTGGAGCTTAGTGTGTGTTGTTTGGAAAGCAGTGTCAATTGTTCAGGTAAGACTCACTGGAACTGGGGCTGTTGTATCTGCATTAAGACACTGTAACTTTGGCCTGGTTTTGCAGGTGGACAAGGTATTAGACTGGAGAAGCCTGCTAGAGCCAGGGGTGGCAGCTTCCTCTTTCATTTTTCTTCCTTTTGTTCCCCTCTTGTGTCCTTTCAGTAACCAATGCAAATGTTCCACAAGGCTACTTCTTCACTGGGCATTGCTGATGCAATCACTGTAGCTGGCAAAATGCACTGTCACTGGCTCCCTCTCTCCATTCCTTTCAGAGTCACAGACTGGTTTGGGTTCGAATGGCTCTCAAAGACTGTCTACTTCCAACCCCTGCTATGGGCAGGGACACCCCCCGCTAGACCTGGCTGCCCACAGCCCCATCCAGCCTGTCCTTGAACACTGCTAGGGAGGGGGCAGCCACAGCTTCTCTGGTCACCCTGTGCCAGTGCCTCACCACCCCCATAATGAAGAATTTCTTCCTTATATATAATCTAAACCTGCTTTCAGTTTAAACCCATTACCCCTTGTCCTCTCACTATGCTCCCTGATACAGAGTCCCTCTCCAGCTTTCCTGTGGGCTCCCTTTAGGTGTGGGAGGGCTGCAATAAGGTCTCCCCAGAGCCTTCTCTTCTCCAGGCTCTCTCAGCCTGTCTTCACAGCAGTGCTCCAGCCCTCTGATCATCTTCACGACCCTCCTCTGGACTTGCTCCAACAGCTACATGTCCATCTTGTACTGGAGACCCCACCCCAGGTGAGGGTCTCACAAGAGCAAAGTAGAGGGGCAGAATGACTTCCCTTGATACCCTGGTCACACTGTTTTTGATGCAGTCCAGGACATGGTTGGCTTTCTGGACTGCAAGCATGCACTGCCAGCTCATGTTGAGCTTTACATCAATCAACACCCCTCAAGTCCTTCTTCTCAGAGTTGCTTTCAATCTGTTTCCCACCCAGACTGTATTTGTGCTTAGGATTGTGCCAAGTGCAGGGCCTTGCACTTCATGCAGTTCACATGGGCCCACCTCTCAAGCCTGTCAAGGTCCCTCTGGATGGCCTCCCTCCCCTCCAGTGTGTCAGCCACACCACTCAGCTTGGGTGCACTCCATCCCACTGTCCATGTCACCGACAAAGATGTTAAACAGCGCCAGTCCCAGTACCAACCCCACTTGTCATTGATCTTCATTTGGACGTTGAGCTGTTGACCACAACTCTTTGAGTGGGACCATCCAGCCAATTCCTTATCCACCAAGTGGTCCATCTGTCAAATCCATGTCACTCCAGTTTAGAGGAAAAATTGTCTCTAAACTTCCCCTCAGAATTGTAACCTGCCAAATTGCAGCCTGAGCTTTGCTTGATAAGCCCTCAGCAAGTCACCGCATTTGAAAATGCTGTTAGGCCTGTTTTGCTCAAACCCTGTGTGTAAGTTACCCTGTGTATGAGTTGGTAGTATATGTCTAGGTTTTCATGCAACCCCAAATAGATCTGCTAATGTTAGTGGAGCTGCTCCAATTCACCCCAAATATAGGTCTGATCCATTTCTTCCTCATTTGGTATTTTAACCAGCCCCTTTTTGTTGTTCCTGCTTCTTTTCTCAATCTCTGTTTATCAGTCCAGTATTTTGAATTTTAATGCAGTCTGGTTTCATTTACTGTTAAAAATGCATCTCTGGTATCAGGCACATCATTTTCTAAGCTTCCATCATGCCAAGAGAGTTAGTAAAACATCAGTTTTTCAGTTCAGTTCCCATCCCATATGTTTTCAAGTAGCACTAGGGAAACATTTTTTAAAGGACAGACTCCAGAGATGTCTTCTAATATCATCAGCAATGATAATCAAAAGCTGCTCCCGCAGAAGCCTGCAGGATTATCAGTCTCTCAAAAGGAAATTCAGCAGCATTTCTTGCAGTAACATTTATTCTTCACCCTTCCACCTCAAGCTATCGTTCACCTCAAGGTGGTGGCACCCTGGACAACTATATTTCCATATGCAGTTCCTATTTAAGTGTCAGGAGGGACCCCTAATCCAGGGTCAGAACCCTTCCTGGCTTTCTAAGGGAAATGTAGCTCAAATGCTAATAACAGTTCACATAGTTCACAGATGATACAAGTTATGCTTCATTTACAGCTGTAAAACACCTCTCAGGAAGTTTTGGGTTGGTTTTTTTTCTTTTCAAATTTAGACATGACTTCAGCTAGTCATGACATCAGCGTTAGGACTTAGACTCCTCCACAAAGGAACACTGCTAATTTCAATCTGTTTAGGTTTGGACTTGATCTTAAAGGGCTTTTCCAACCTAAATGATTCTGTGATTCTGTGTTTTGAGTATTCTTGCCAGGCCCAGAAGTAACACAGCCTGTTCCTGCCCTGTGGCTGGCTGTTTGCTGTGTGTTTATGAATAGCCACAAAATGATCATCATTTTTGTAAGCCTTCCTGCTAGTGATCTCTTTGACAAGGAGAGTAACACAGAGTGCAAAGGGGGCAGGGGTGGCCCAGTTAAAAAAGTTTAGCCAAAACCTCTCCCAAATTGCTTTATCATCAGCAATCTCATTATTTTGCAGTCTTTGCCATATCTGACATTTCTTTTCCTACTCTCCTATGCCTCCAAATTTGTCTTGTCAAAATGTTCTACTTCCTTTTCTTCTTCCTCAGGCAACACCTTCAAGACTTACTGCCCTTCCCCGTGGGCTGGAAGCAGTTTGGCATCACCTGGGCAGTGGGGGCGTATCAGTCTGTGGAGCCCATCAGAGCCCCACTCACTCCCAGAAGAGGATGACAGGTCCTTTCCTGCAAATCCACAGTCATCACCTGCCTTGGCTGGTGCCTGCCTCTTCTCAGGTAAAGCCCTAAGTGTACTTTATTGTCAATGAAAAAAATTAAACTCCACCGAGTTTCTGTACTGTCAAGAATATAAACCCCCTTGTTTGGCCATGAGGGCAGCAATAGAGTGAAAAGCAACAACTACCAACCTCCACAACCCTCCCCGACCAGCCTGTCTCTACTTAAACTTTTGAAAGAGGGGTTTGTGGTTTTCTTCAGCACCCCCTCAAAAAGCCTGGGTGAAGTAGGGGAGCAGGCTGGAGCCTAGGGCTGCGCAAGGCTGTGATAGGGGATTGGCACATGACGCAGGAGCAGCTGAGGCAGGCAGTGGGGATCTGACCACAGCCTGGACTGTGACAAGAGAAATTGAAATGTAAATTCTGTACCCCTGCAATAAATTTCACAGCAGCCTAATTTTCCTAGGAATGACGCCCTGGGCAGAGCCTGTGTGGCCCAGAAAAGAGTGGGTTTTAAATTTTCTAGAATTCCCTAATCCGCTTTATCAGCTGCTTCTCCCTAAACTGCTGCTGCTCCCTGAGAGATTTAAAGCCGCAGTGGCTTCTTCAAGGCCTCTTCCTGATGATTATGTTTATTCTCATCCAGTCAAGACAGAGAAACATTAGCATGTGATTTACAGTGTGGGACCAATCGCAGATACCAGCACTCAATATTTGAAATTCAAGCAGTATCTACTTGCAGCAAACTGGTCAGGATCAATCTAGAGATAAAAAGGAGGGCCAACCTTTTCAGAAGGCAGTAGAGATTCATCGTCGAGGTCTGTCAGTCTTAGCCTGTCAAGCAAGATGCTGTGCATTGCTGCTAGGAACCAACGCGTGCAATGGCGCTCGCATGGTATTAATACATGCTCCTGTGCTGGGTTTAATTCCTTTCTTTTGGTGAGGGTTTTTTGTTGTTGTTGTTGTGGGGGTGGTTTTTGGGGTTTTTTTTTTCTTGCAGCCATCCTTTTTCCTCTCATGTTTCAAGTCTTTGTATATATCTGTCAAGCAGGCAGTGGATTCAGGACAGGTTTTCATGCCAAGACATTCCTTTACCTAATGAAAACAAGTGAATAAAACATAAGAGAAGTACCTTTAAATTAAAAATAGAGACAAAAAAAACCCCTGAAGAAAACCAATATCTGAAGGAAAACATTTTTTTTCCCTAGAAAAATGCCTACTGAATGGATAAATTTTATTTATTTCTTCTAATTTAGCTATGTGCTTATAATTATACCCCAATTAAGTGAGGGAAAAAGACCACGTGTGGCAGATGAGAAACATATGCATATTTGAAGAGTCAAGAAAATCCAGATAAACTTCTGAAGGCATGACATACTCATGCAGAGTATGAACTGTAATTTTCTCACAAGGGCCCTCAGTTTGTATTATTAATGACAATTTTCCTGGCCCGCATTACAATGTCAATTTGAGGGGGGAAAAAAAGACCAAAACTTTTCTCAAATTTGAAAAGGACAAAGTGGTCTCAGCGCCACAAATCAAACACTTTTGCACAAGCCTTTGAATGGATTTCAGCCAACGGGTTTTGTAAATGGATAGAACGAGCAGCACTTCTGGCTGGAGGGAGACAGACCCTGTGTCAGTGGGCTCAGAGAGGAGGTACAGAATAGTGGCAAACCTGTGGGGAAAAGTAAAAGGTATGGAAAAGCTGTTTGATTATGGTAGGCTGCAACAGCAGCCCCACCCAATGGGTCCCCTTCCAGGCTCTGTGCCGCCAGTCCCATTTCACAGTAGCTTTGGTGAAATGAGTACATTGGGACCCTGATTTAAATCATGGGTAATGCTGACTGCTAGGAGCTAATTTAAGCCTATACCAAAGAATTGTGAGGATCTGGGCCATTAGAGTAGTTTCAATCTGTTCCTCCAGGTTTCTGCTGGCTGCATGGAGCTTTGGATGCCATATCTTAAATGTCTGCCACTGACTAGCTGTCCCTCTTCTCTGTTTAACATGAATATCTTGTAATTGGAGTGTCAAGCTTCTTGCTGCCACCACTGAGGAGGAGGATATGGAGGAGGAACCAGAAGAAATCCGTCTTTGCCGTAATGAATGCATGCAGTTCAGACCAGATTGGGCTGTTCAGATGTTTTATTCCTCCTTTTCATCTCCTTTGTGGAGGCTCAAGCAGTACCAGAACACAGAGATCTCCTTTTAGGGCTTCAAACCCATCAAAGATCTGCCAGGTCCACTGTGTGGGGAGACAGACAGGGAAGCTTTTTTGATGCATCTTTGTAATTTCTGTGCTGCTGGTGCTTTTTGCATATCTTGTCGACTGTCAGCGTAGGGGCATCTAGTAGAGGCTCCCCGCAGGAGTTGGGGGCCAGGGAGCCAGGCAAGACTGTTGTGATGCTTTGGTGAGGAGGGAGCCCACTGGTTGTCTTGGATAGGGTGCCAAATAGCTGTTTTTACTGCAGTTTCTGGCACCTAATTGCACAAGGTGGCACAAACTTAGGTGCAGTGCTCTCACAGTGAGGCACAGAAAGCACAAGCAGGCATTTGCTGTGATGCTCATTGACAGAGCTGTTTTTAGGGGCCCGGGCAGTTACTGCCACCAGCTGCACTGCATATGGCCCTGGGTGCTTCCCTGCTGTTTCGTGGCTATGGGCGAGATCTGTGGTACCCAAAGGCCCCAGGCTCTTTTGGTCCCAAGCTCCTGCTAGCAACGGTTGGGGTCTCTAAAGGCGTGATTAGAGGGCCCCTAGTGCAGAAGAAGCTGCACTCGCAGCTCTCTACATCAGCCCTGTGAAGAGAGGAGGGCAAGGTCTGTCAGCTGGGTCAGAGCACTGCAGTAAGATGTCCCTCCCACTGCCCCTACCCCTGTATCACTTTGGTGATGCATGCAGCTATGCTGCACTGGGCTGATTTTGCCCTGGCCCATTTTGGTGTCATTGTACATGCCCACCTTCTTTGTTTTGTTTGCTTGTCGTCCCGATGGATGGAAATCAAAGCTTTCTTTGTCTTCTTACTCCATTCACCTTAACCTAAAAAGGTACCTGTAGCTACAGCTCTCTGTGACTTCACCAGCCAGCCTTACAGCTCTTCTCACAGCAAATACTATCTACTCACTGACTAGCAATAAGAGTTTTTAAATATTGTTTTGTTGCCTTCCTTAGAAAGATCTGAAGGTGAGTAAATCACACACACATCCCACTGCTACAGCTATCGATCAGATGTGTAAAGATCGGACGCTCACAGAGATGGGAAGAAATCTGCATCTGTTTTCTAGGATCACACTTTTTTTCTTTTAAATGCAATATTTACAATTCTTACCTGGGAAACCATTTTAGTATTGAATATCCCTGAAGTCAAAATTAGCATTTGGACTGACCATCAAATTAATGTTGACCTCTTTTCCACAGTTGTTCCCATCAGGCCTTTAAAATCAGTTAATATCCTCTCATCACTGGTTATATGGAATTTCCTACGCCTATTTAAATTTTACAAACAAAGATCAAACTCAAGAATAGGCTGTAGTTACCTTGGAATGATATTCCAGACTTAGCTGAAAAATACAGGAGTCATTTGTAGTCAGAAATACAAGTTAAGTTCAGAACATTTGATTTTCTTTATTTTTAATACATAGCTAAATAAGATTTCCCGCAGGCTTGAACAAATCATCACTAAATCCACATTTCAATAGAGAACAGGCAAACTGGACTGGATAACTCTTATGCAGTCTGGAGTATTTTACATCTCCTATTCATCTATTCACTTTTTCACAATGTTGCCCAGAAAATGTTAGAATTCATGCATTGGGGTCCAAAAATAGCTTAGGAAAGAGTACTAGATAAAAAAGTACTTCCCTGGAAAGCAAGATTTTAAAAAATATATTCTGTAAAAATTACTGTCTGTAGATGCTCCAGAACATATTACACTAGTGGTGTCTAGGTTAAAAATAAACTGTTGAAAGAGAGCTCTTATTTGCAACCTGGAGCAGGACATTTTGTCTTTTTGCCTTTAGCTAGTGACGACATGCATAATTATCTTGTGTATCTCTTAATTGCTGAAGGTTCGTAAGAAATCACATTGCAGTTCAAGCCTCTGTCCTATGGTAAGGAATTCCTTAAGCAAAGGCCTAAGTGAAGCTGTCTTTCTGGTTTCTGCAGGAATCTGAATGGAAATAGATGTCACAGGTTTCCTGACCACAGCAAACCTCAGAAAACAGCCATCGATAGCCTCAGCCTTGTACAGCTGACCCTATTGAACTACAATTACCTCTCCAAAATTCATCCAGATTGTATTGGCAACCAGCATGAAGTATGAGCCCAGCCTGCCCCAAACCCACAAGGATCAGCTTCATGTGCTGTGTTGCTCAGGTCTGCCTTGCAGGTAAGAAGTAACAAGCAGTAATTTCCACAGGGAGTCAGAAAATGAATACAGCCCTGAAATGCACACCAGGTTGCCTTTGCATAGGTGCCTATCAACATACTAGTTTTAGGATAGTAGCAGCACCGCAAGTTTTTCTGTTGACTTGTCTTCACCCACATGGAATAATGGTGCTTACATAGGTGATGAAAGGCACCCAAGTCCTTCCCTAAACGACTGTAGAGGACTGTGGTACCTCCTCTGGTTTACCTAGAGTTTTTTGTATGTGTCCACCTATCCTACCCCATAAGTGTCCAAGCACTGCCACTGAAGAAGTGGGTTGTATTGAGCCAGCGCTGGGTACCACCGTCTGTGTGTGTGATTAGATCTCTGTCAGTGGGCAGGGGCTGTCCCAACAGCCTTCCCAAGCAATGGTAGAACCCAAAGTAACAAAGTCAGGGCACATGCCTGATAATAATGAGCATTTATTTCCATACCTATTTGCAAGGTTCAATTTGGTGACATCCAAATACAGCTTAGTCCTCCCTCACGTGCTCTCTCTTGCTCTTTCCCCAGTTATTCAGACTCCTACAGACAACCGCAGTGGAAATGCAAGGTGCTTGCAGGATCTATTGTGTGAATGGTGATCTCCACACAAACATACTGTTTATTCAGAAATATTTCAGGCTGCTTTCAAGACCCAGGAGAATCCTGATTTCTGATCATGCTTACCTCTTAAAGGGGAGCATGCCATTCTCAGTGGTAACTTCTCTGTTTCAGTGGCAACTGAAAGAAATCTGTTTGGGGAATTGCCTTTCCTTATTTGTGCAAAAATCCTTTTATGCCATTAAGAAGCTTTGGAAAGAGAAACGAGATTTGGGGCTTGTCAAGGCACAGTTTTCACTACCCAGTAGAGTCAGTCTCATTAAAATGGACCTCGTCTCCTTGCTGCTCCTGCACATACTGTCAGTTTATCACAGATCATCTGACATCTCTAAAATGGAAAGCATGACGTAAAGCAGGAAAAAGAGCTCAAGACTGAAAAAACCCTAAACAAAAATTACAAAGACTTTGGAGGAATGGTTCACAGGATAAGATGCCTGTATACAAACTTGTCAAGTCTTCAGGGTGCCTATGTGCCAGCCACAGGGATACTAGAAGTGTTTAGGGCTGTGCACTGCTCTCTGCCCTCACCCAGCTTTGCAAGGAGCAGTGCACACTCCTGCATGCAGGAGAAACCTTCTTAGTAGAGCCCTTTCCAGAAAAATTCCTGCAGGGGCACCTTCCTGTGTCCTTCCCACCCCACCCCAGGCCAAAGAGTGCCACGCAGCCATGAAGGGCTGGCTGTCCAACCTCCTGCCCAGACCTTGCACCCAGTACAAGGCAGGTCAGCCCAAGGCTTTCAGGCAGTTCTGAAGATGACTTACCCTTGAGTTTTGGACTGGGATCTAGGAAATAGCAGAAGCTCCTGAGTGAAACATGACAAAAAAAGCCCTCTGAGACCTCCAACAGGTCAATGAGGAGCACAAATCCTGCACTCCACCTGACAAAAGGCAACAACTGGAAAATTACCAGGGGACAAAGGGGTCACTGATAAACCCACAGAACGCAGAGCAGTGAGGCTGTGAAAAGCACAGGGGCCAAGGGCAGTTGGGGGGAACCACCATGCCTGTCAGGGAAATGAAATCCTCTTGGCCCCTCACATGGGCTGGGGTGTGACAGCTCCTGGTAAAATGCTGCTACCACCATTGCTCCCAAAGTTGGGGGGAAAGCTGGGCAGGAGGTGCTGCAGCGCTCAAGTGGGCCCAGAGTGGGGAGTCCTCATCTGATGGGTGAGGATGGCTGTGGGCTTCAGGGAGATACTGGCCTCCAAGGTGGCCTTGCTGAGGACCATTCCCTCCCTTCCCAAGAACGGAAATGCCCCCAGAGGAGCTTGCTGTGGGAGATGTAAATTCTCCTGTTGGTTTCCACATGACGGCAGTAAATTCTTTTATTGCTCCTTAAGCTGCATTTTCCACGGTCAGTTTTCCTAGGAGACTATTTTTGCACGTGTTTCCTTATCGCCTGGACAAGACCAAGACAAATTTGAAGTCAGACCATCGCAATAACTCAGCTTCACACAACAAGCCTGGTTTGGTAGTGGTGAGGGAAACAAACACTCCAGGAATTGATGGGAAGAGAGATCTAAATGTTGAAGTAGCGTGTCTCACACTGGTTGGGGACTCAGTGGGGTTTCAACATGAACTGGCAGAGACTTGAAGGTAGGCAGGGGAAATGGTGGCGTTAGGAGGAAGAAAGGCCATGGGACAAAGCAGTCCCTTTGTATAGATATACGTGTACATGAATGTTATGTTGAACATTTAGATTAAAACCCCATCTTATCCAATATGCAAAATGCACAAGTGTTTAACTCGACCCCAGACTTCACCTCCAACAGTCACTCTGCTCCCACAGATACATTTGTGCCAGGCAATCCAACTGGAAAAGCAAACAGACAGAAAAGAAAAACAAACCCAAATCAGCAACAGGAGTACAAAACCAGAAAGGTTTTCTGATAAAGTGCCAGTCAAGGGTTCTTTAATTGAATGCACAGGAATCTGGCATGTACTTCCCTGGGGGAATATGCCTCATCCCCCCGCAGCCGCCTTTGACACCGGGAAAGCAGTTTTCCGTCAGGAGTAGTGTGGCCCTGCCCTCGCTGACCCACGCTGTCCCCATCAGCATCACCATGCACACTGCCTGCACCCGACGGAAGCATCTAAACAGAGAGCTAAGGTGGATCTTAAAGAGAGAAAAATAGCCATGGGGAGAGAATGAATGCTGAACTAACAAAATCCAGAGGCAAAACCCCACAGGGAGGTGTCGATTTTGCTGCATTTCCCGCACAGTACAGGTGACATCGGTTAACAGGGTAATATGGCTCATTCGTCATTAAAGGAAAATGGGATTGAAATGAAGACTGCCGGGTGCGGGAGGCGAGCCCTTTAAATTCCCAGCCGTGTACGCCGGGTTTGTAAATGAGTGGCTGCTGCCAGGTACTTTGGAGGAAAAGCCTAGCTAATAATTGGAGAAAATGGCATGGCACAAACCTCTCCGAGCGCTTGGCCTGGAGGCTGTGTGTCCATTAGAGAAAATCAGAAAGTCAAAACAGATACTGTGTAATTTCTCTGTACTTGCATTAACCATATCCCCAACACTTGCAGTGTAGTTCTCTTTAGTATAGTAAAGCACTTTATTCCATCCCATCATAGCTAAGTGTCCTCATCAGACAGAGCATCACAGTGGCTAGAATTCAGTTTTCCATTAAGGATATCACACATCTTTCTAAGGCATTAGTCTATAGTTCCAGCGATGTTTCTTGATTATTTTTAAGAGGGCATAACTTGCTGATAAACAACCCCCTCCCAGCCCCAGAGGAACTTTTAATTTAGTAAAAAAAACCCAAAGATCTTTTCATTTCTACTATTTGGCAACTTCCTTGGTAAAATATTTTCTTTAAATTGTAGTTTGTTAATCTAGTTGTTTCACTGCATGGCAAATCATTCCTTTCTAGGTATCAGAACCGTTTTCCTTGTGATGTTTTAGTGCACTAACTCTTTGGAGTCACTAAAATCAACAGAGCTGGCAAAGTGGGGGACTCCTTTTTTATGACCTGGAGCAACTGCCTGAAGGTTAGGCCAAGAAAAGTTTGGACAGGACTCTTCCCAGAGGTGCAGTGGGATAGGAGAAGAGGTACCAGATACAAGTTGGCATTAAGGAAATTCAGATTAAATATTAGCAAAAAATGTTTTCATAAGAAGCGCAGTCAAACACTGGAGCAGAAGCCCACGGAGGCTGTGGTTTCTGTCCTCAGCAATATTCAAACCCCATCTGGGCAAGGCTCTGCACAACCTGATTTAATTGGCAATGCTTCACACAGGGGTTGCCCTACATGACCCCTGAGCTCCCTCCCAGCCTAAATTATTCTGCAATTCTGTGATCAGCACAGAGAACAAGAGAAGTGGGAAGGCAGGGTATGCAATTTTACAAGCTCTTCAGATTCACCATATGCCAGAGCCATTCAAGACCAAGTGGATCCTCAAATATTTTGCACCAATTACTTCTACCCAAGAGCGTACCGATGTCCAGGAGCCACATCAGCTGCTGGATGGGCAGCCAGGTAAGAGCATCCCTTCTCTGTGTGTGGGGGCTGAGGACTTTTTAAGCACTTCTTGTGTGTGTGGGCATATGTGATGTCCTTCTGAGGCAGTGCCAAGGGCTCTCTGGCTGAAAAGTCCTGAGGTTAGTGTCAGAGGGCCAATTTGTACTCTCAGGTCTGCTGCAACCACTCTGAGGTTTGACTGGATGGGTATAGCTGAGACCACAATTAATAGTGGAGATTTCTGCAATTCATTTAACAGTTAGAAATTTCTGTTTGCCTTTTAAACATTGAAGTAATTTTAACTCCTTACTGACATATTTACATAGAGGTTTTTATCTGAGTATCTGTAAAAGCATTAAAACAACGTACAGCTGCCTGTTCATGTTGTACTATAATTCAGCTGATAAACAAGCGCTACTCTGAGGCCACCTTAAGCCCTGATGAAACTTAAACACCAGGTTGTTATTGTGGCATGTGTGCTCACTCCTAGCTGCATTTTACTGTTTGGTTTCCTGAATAGCAGCAGGGAGAGGACAGCTTAGCTGCCTTGAAGACCGTGCTGCTCTGAAATTATGACTGTTGCTGTGGGGGAAGGGGTTGCACTCTGTGCAACATGATTTGTAGGACCCTCTATAAATCATTTACCAGCATGCCTTCGCTGTGAGCCACGGGCTTACAATTTGTGGCGCTTTAAGAAATGTAAGCAATAACAACACACAAAGGACAAAAAAAAAACCCACAAAAAAACCCCAAAACAAATGGAGAGACAGACATTTCTGAAACCCTTGCCAGCAGAACCAAAAGCCTTTATTTAAGTCATAAGGACAAGCACTGAAAGCATTTTAATGGGCGAGTGCCTTACTGTGCTGCCACCACATGTTATACAAATAGCTGCTTCATGGCTTCAGAGGCAGATGGGGAGGGGGCTTGGCCAGCCCCACAAGAGTGGTGAGGCTGTGACCCTCATGTCTCCCTCTCGAAGTCCTTAATAAATCACCCTGCCATGCTCATAAAGGGAGTTGAGCAGCAACGCAAAGGCCTGCGCATGCAAACCCAATTGGAAAATCAAGGGGTTTTAAAAGGGGAGGGCAATACCTTCCATTTTTGTCACAGAGCAACACCTGTGCCTGCTTGCGGACAACACCGGAGCAACCACTGGGGACCTAAGGTGGAGGCATTACATTATTCTTACTGCTGAAGGAGCTTCCTGGCATCATTCTTATGCCAAATGGAAGTGCTGATATGGATTTTAAGCGATAATTAATGTCAGTCAGCATTATTATAAGTAGAAACCTTGTCTCAAAAAATATTTCTCTTTTTGACGATGGATTTGGTGATACAGCAATCCTCCTTCCATTGTCAGGTGCTTCACTTAGTACCACACAGCTCAGGGATAAAATAAGCACTCCACAATATCAGCAAAGATTGCATTAAATGGAGTAAGAGCTGAGGTATTTTTGAATGGGATTCAAACAGAGATGTTTCCACTGCAGGTCAGAAGTGACCGAGACATTGAAAACATTTTCCAAGACTCCTCTTGAAACCTAAAATATGTGACAGGTAGCAAAGATCTGTCACAAGGATGGGGCCAAGAGCATTGAGTATGGAGTCAAGGAGTTCATTTTTTCCCATTTTATTGCCCAAAGGGGACAGGCCTGGGGGTTTCACTTTATGATTTTCTATGGACCACAGTCCCTTACCTCCTCACTGTGGAGCTGCAACAAGTGACACTAGATCAACCTCCAGTGTTAGGTGATAACCATCTCTCTAGAAGTCCCTCAGAAAAACTGCAATCACGTTGAAGATGGTGCAACATTTGGTAAGACAGTCTCACTCAAACAAATGCATCTAAATACAGGCAGGTGTAAAGGCTAGGGACATGGAGAGCAAGTCACACCTGGAAACGGACAGCTAGGTAATCCCACAATAAGGGCAAAGGCTTTAAGGACAGAGAGGACAAGCAACTCGACTCAGGTTGCCAAGGCAAAGATGCACTAAAAAGAGGTAAAATAATCCCTATACACAAAGAGGGGAAACGAGCAGATTCAGGCATGGGCTTTTTAGGCTGTATATTGTCTAAATGAGGCCAGTTCCTAACAACACTCAGCTCCAGAGTTCATCTTTTTTAATAAGGGTGAGGCAAAATTGGTGACTGCACAGAAAAAAAAAAGCCACAATAAGTGCCACAAAAATGTTTTAAGAGCTGAAGAGAGTGCTTTAGTGCGAGAAATGTAGAGAGCACAATCTGTTTAGCTTATCAAAAAGAAGACTGAGAGATGCCTTGATTACAGCGTACTCTTACCTTCATGAAACAGTGGGAACTGTGAAGTTCTTTAATGCAGGAGATAATAAGACCTAGTAGCTGGAAGCTGGAGACAGACAAATCTGAGACACTAGGAAGGCATTTTTAAGAAGAAGGGTGAAAAACCTCTGAAAAAGGTATCGATGGAAGTAATGAATGCCCCACCTCTTAGTGTCTTCTGATAAGGAGATATAGCTTCACCAAGCAGAACTCGTGATTTTTGTCAAACATGCCATTTTCATGAAAATCATCCTTTAGCATTTCCAGTGGCTGAGACTTTATGTGTCAGTAAAAGAGAAGGGAAAACAAGAGGGCCCAGAAATTATTCCCCAGAATATTTTAAAACACACAATAGTTAAAGCAATTTTTTTAAAAAATTAAGAAAGTGGTTTGCACAAAACCTTTGATAAGCATTGTTTGAAGGAAACTTCTGATTCACTAGCATCTTTCTTTCTGTTCCTTGTTTTGGCAGAAATACACCAGCATTTAACAGGTTTTTCCCGGTGCTGCAGCTATTGATGGCAAAGACTGAGAGACTGGAAATGTCCTAGGAAGGCTGTCAGGAGCCAGCGGGCCCTGGGCAATGACAGCAGACTTGCAAACCAAGAGCAGGCTACAAGCATGAGTGATAGCTACCCTCATCACCACCAATACAGACTTTAGCCCAGGTAAGACTCAAAGGAACATTTTCTTCTGCCTTTATGCCAGCATTAATGCTACAAATTATTTTTCCTTGTCCAAGGTACCCAAGATAGAGAAACTGATCCTGCCTGTGGGATACAGGATTTTCTTTTATAGAAATAATATCTAAAGATTGATCAAAGGCATCAGTAGTCAGTGGATTAAATGGGAGCTGTGGATGATGGATCATATTAACTTGCTTCTATTTGAGTGCCTGCTACTGATCTCGACGTGCCTAAACTAACGACACTAAGGACTGAAAATGTTGCCTACCTTCCTCTAGCTGTGCTGTATCTCCATGTCCCAGAGGAGTAAAGAGAGCAAAAAAACCTAATACTATTCAGGATCAGCAACACACCCCTAGTGACAATGCACAGGGAGCAAGCAAAGAGGGGTAGGAAACTGAGCCCCCAACCCACTGGAACGATGACTGTCTGTAAGACCATATTTTGCCCCATTTTCAGAGTGATTCTGGAATTTATTCCAAAGGTATAACAGGAGCCACAGAACAGTGGGTAGGAAAGACAGAGGAGAGAGACAAGTTATAAAGTAAACAGCTAGGGCAGAGACAGAGAAAAGTGCTGGAGCAGCAAACTATTGCTCATAGACACCCTGCCTCGGGTTCTGCAACAGGCAGTGAAGATTTGCGACCAAGGCGTTCGCACTTCCTGCTCAAATTCCTCTGAGTTTGCTGACATGATTAAGGATTGGCTGTGCCATGTGATTTTAAACTGATTTCTGATTGCAGCATGAATCCCTCCTTCCGTCCCTTCCCACAGGAGGAGGCAGAGCATCTGATGTCACCTTTATAAGTCATGTTGACTTGGGAGAAAGAGGTTCATGAGATAGTAAGTAATATTTTTTTTAATTAGGTGGTGAACTGAGGATTTCCCTTGTTTTCTACTCCAGATCCTGGCTGGCAAAGAGTAAATAAAAAGAGGAGGCAGGACAGAGGTGAGTTAGTACAGTGCTGTGGTGAACAGGATTTCCACCAAACCGTTTTGCACCTGTTATGAGCCCTGATAACTTCCTCTTGCTCTGGTACACATGGGTTTTTTTTCCCCTGTCCCCTGCAAAGAGTGTTGATGTATAAATCCCATAGGCTCAACTTTGGAGGCCTCCTAATTTCCAAAGGAGAAGAAAGCCAGGTGAACTGTGAATTCACTCTGTGAGTGCCAGGGGCTGTTTTCCGGCTGGTTTCTTTTACTGCTAGACTCCTTCAAACCCCCTAATATCATCAATGCTTTAGTAAAGTGCCTCGAATCTGCAGGCAACATCATTTGCTTGACTATCAGCATTTCCCATCAATAATGAAACTAAAAACATAGCTTAATAGACAACAAGGCTACAGCAGCTGGCAGTGCCGCACAAATCTGGCACTCTTGCTGCTGAGTTTATTAGACATTTTATAGTCCTGGGAACTAAAGATAATGGATCCCGTTCCCATATGCTGCATCAACAAGAGCTGGGACCCTGTTGTGCCATTGATCTATGAGGCAGCAGTGAATACGACCCAGACACAAATACCAAAATGAATCAATCCTAAGCTGTTAAAGAGACACCATGAAGCACTTTCCAGTTTTCAGTTCTTGCTTTCTAATCTCCATTCCATGAAATACTCTCCCAAGGGCTCTTAAATACAACAGTTTGCTACAGACTTTGGTATCAGGTTGAGAGGAATTGCCCCTGTGGATCAGAGAAGAGAGCTGAAATTTAGAGCCCATTACCCTTCATAGGCACTTGTGTGCTCCACCCACTCCCTATGCAGCAAAAGCCTTTTTTGGGGTTGCTTTCCTTTTTAAGAAGTGCTGCGTGATTATGTTCAGACAGGTTTCCAAAGCAATGTTCAGTGTATAGTTTGCAAAGTTATTCTCCTCAGATGACTGGAAAGCAAACTTTGATTTGTTTCCAAGTTCAGAAAACTCTATCTGCAGCACAGAGGAAAAACTTATACCTATTTAAAAAAAAAAAAGAGAGTAGTAGGCTTTAGTCTGAACCCGACCGATAGTGAGTCCTGCTCAGGTACTACTTCAGAAACTATGATACCTTTCGATTTTAGTATATGTGGGTACTGCAGTTGCTGCAGTCTCAAATCAATTTCTAATGAATCTACATCCATGTGCTCTATTTTAGCCATTTAAATACATCATACTCAATACCAACAAATTGTTTTAAAGCGAGCATGCAAGGAAAAAACTTTAAAACAGCAGCCTCTAAATTGGCATCTGCAAACAAAACAGACAAGAGGAAAATGCCATGTAGTAAAACCAGCTTTCAAAGCAAGGAGAGACTGCCTAGCTACATACACAAACTCAAAGTTTCGCCAAGACACTGTAGGAGGAAATAAGTTTGGAGAGTTCCTACTCAAATGCAGAGTTTGAAAAGCAAAGACAATCAGCTCACTCCTCCTGATTACAGATGCCAAGTGGATCTGATGACGGCCCCAGGCACTTTCATGGCTCCATATGCCCAAAATCTCAGCTAAATCACATCAAGTGCTGTTTGGTATTTAACCTTGCCGTGCCCTCATGGCAAGAAATAATGCTACTTGGGTAGAAGGGCTCCACAAAGTAGTGAGGGGTTTTCAGTAATTAATATCCAGTAAATAACTCAGAAAGCTGAATAGAGAACTGAAAAAGAGACTAATGCATTCATTAGTGTAATTCAGTCATGAAAAATCTCCACTGTTAAATTGCTTTCTCCTGTATGTATCAAGATGGACTGGCAAATAATGAATCTCTTAGATTTATGGAGCATCTCTCACCTGGGAGAAGACCCAATTGCTTTGCACCTTGAATCATTCTGGTCATTTGGAGGGGGGAACACAGCAACTGCTTAACAACACACCCAAGTTTACAACTTGAGGTGGAAGCAATGTAATTATTTTGAGAGGAGTTATGCTGCTAATGTTAGGATGTGGATTTATGAGGTGAGCTACTCAATGACCCTATGAAATCCAGTCTTAGCTTGCAGGAGCAAAGCAGAAAGCTGTTTCCCACCTATATGAACTTGCTGGGCGCAGGAAAGGACCGGAGCTTTGTGTGATTCATTACTCATGTGGCAGATATTTTACCAGTGCTAATCAAGAAAAATGCATTTCGGTGTTCAATACTAAAGAAAGCATAATAGGAAAGCAGTCTGGATGCTCCTTAGTGCTTAGGTGCTTGAACTGTTGACTCGAATGAAGACAAATAAAAACTCGTTTAGGTGCAACAGAAAGAATATAAAGATTGTTCTTGGTAAAATTCAGTTGCCCCCAAAAGAAATCACCTGAGGATGCCAGTATAAGATGATGATCTGATGAAAGTGCTCAAGAGAAGTTAGCAGACTTCTGAATGAAGTCTCTAACAGGGTTGAGACTGTGATTGACATATGCAATACCTTATTTAAAGAGCTCTAAGGGTCACTGTCAAGGTTAAAAAGAGCCTGAAATGATTTTGTTACCCTTTTTACTCGGCTGCCTCCCTGGATTATTCTAAATTCATTCTTTTTAAGAATTTTCTAAAAGAGTTATCTTTTTAAACAATAATTTTTAAATGTAGCAGTTCTCTAAACACCCGAAGCCCAAAACAACTTTGATCACACACTTGCACTGCAAACAAAGACATGTCGGTGCAGTCATAAATATATAACTACAGGCTAGCCACTTCACGGAAGGCATGCCAGAGTGAGGTCAGCATTACACTGCCCAGCCTAGTGACTAAGATGAAGAATTTTAGCCCTAACTCTGCTACTCACGTGAGGCCGTTGACCAGCTGACCTGACTATTCAGCACTCATTACTGCCTCATCCTGGTTTTGGAAGAATTTTGGTTTGTGTATGAACGATGCCTGTGGCAGAGGATGCAACGCGCAGAGACAGGAACTAGCTGAAGCCCAGAAAGGGAAAAATGAAGAGAAGTCATGACATGTTGGAAACTGCAGTTTCAATTGTGTTCAAATACCACTAAAATAAAAAGATTCACTGAGCCCAGACAAGAGATCTAGTTCTGATCCTGCAGAACAAACATTTTTCAAAGCTTTGAGAGATTTCCATGGAATAGTTTTCCTGCTGGCTTGTCCTTTGCCCCTGTCCTGGCCCCATAAGAAGAAGGCAAGACAGTGGGTCACCTGTCCTCACACCTGTCGCTCCTGTGGCCCCAGTGCACAGTCCTCCTTCCTCATGTCTTTGCCCCTGGATCAGTCTTTCTTCATTTAGGTGAATGATTTAATCTAAACGACTCACCAGCTCAGTGGCTCCTAACCAGTGCAATGAGCTCCAAATCCCTCCCTGCTGGTACCTGCTGCCTGGAAGGCAAAGCAATAAAGCACAGCCTTGCTGGCTTAGTGTCCCCTTTTACCCAGGCAGGTTTAACCTCTCTTCTCTGCTTAACAGGTCTTCCCTGCTGTCAAAACCTCTTACCAGTCCCACTGCCCAGCTGAGCAGGCAGATCAGTGCACAGAACCAAGCCAGGCGATTGCTCTTTTGCCCGCTCGTGCCAGAAAATTGTACCGCACCTTGGGTGCCTCTGTCTGGCATCCAGCCCCTGCCCACATGCAGAGACCTGCTGAACCCTGCACAGCCCTAGAAGACTACAGGGTGAAGTGAGACAAACGTGCCATGAAGCAGAGGGCTGGTGGAGCCTGGGCATCTTGGGGAACGGATCCTGGCCATAGAAGCAATGAAGCTGCTAAGATCAGGTTGTGCCTCAACAGCACAGGTTATTTCACACCAGTCCCACCCCAGTCCCCATGCTGAACAAGTGATGAATTAAACCCAGGAAATAATTAAACATCATCTGCTTTAACAGCCACTAGCAGGAAAATAAATAAGACATCCCAACAGAGGAAGATAGAGTAATTTCACGTTTACGCTTCTGAGGGAAAAGGGAATTTGAAACAAACAAAACATCTTTCCCCCTCCCTCCCCGCAGGAAGAGAAACTCCACTGCCTGTCAAAGCGGGACCGTAGCGACACTGAGGGCTCTGTGCAAAATTCTTCTGTTTGCTTCTGCATTTGATTAGCTGCCTGCGTTATGTATTTTAATTTCCTGCCGTTCAAGCACATTGCTGTCATGGTGATAGATGCTATAGAAATAAGTAAAATAAATAAATAAAAGTTCAGAACACTTTTGACCAAGTCTGTGCTAATTAGCGCATAAGACAAACAGACAAATGTTTTCTGGGATTTGTGTCAACCGTATCCAGATTCCTCCCCTGCTTCTCAGATATCAGCGAAACCCTTTCTAGAAATGGAAATAAAGGCAGGCAGCAGATGGTGCTGGGAATACTCTGAATAAGATGTCTCCATTCAGAGCCAGATATTAGCAGCAAACCATCCAGTTAACAGGCACTGTGAAGCAGCGAATCTTTAATGAGATGGTAGTAGAAGAGCAAGGAAGGCGATATTGCAAAATGACTGGTGAAGGGCTGACCAGAAACCGTTCAGAGCGTGTGTGGGTGAGCCGCTCCACCTGCGATGGGAAAAGCTGATCTAGCAGGAATAGATGGAAGTGGGAGGGGAAGGAGATGAGGGCTATCTGTCACACTGGACAGGGCAGAAACATGGGAGGACAGAGATGAATCTTGTTAACATAGTTTATAACACCAAAACAAATGGTGCAGTAGCATTCATCTCTTCTCCCGGACTTTTTTTAAGAAACAAAAATAGCAATAATGGTAATTAGCAGGGGGTTCAGTCAAAAGGATCTTTAGAGTTTTAGAAGCAAAAAACAAAGATTGCCTGTACTTTCAAAGTGAGGAAAGGACTTATCTGATTGACAGTGGAAAAGAAATACATAAAAATAACTCCTTTCCAAAACCAAAGAGGAGTTATTATTTCTTGCAGAGCTGCTACCACAAGCCATCATCATCCCCTCCTGGCTGGCTTTCCTGTAGAGATTCAAAGGTACAACACATATCCTCAAGCCATGTAATATTGCTGCTGTTGCACTGTCTATGCAGTTCTGATCAAATTTTCTTTGATCAGAAAATTAATCTTAGCCGGAAATAGGAAACTAAAGGGATATTTACTGGACACAGTAAATATTAGATTATCAGATGTTTAGTAATTTTTTCCAGGGTACCATGATTTCTCAAACAAATACAATCCCAATTTTGGCTATAAGTGTAAATTCTAATCTCAGTAATAACATCTCCTGTCATATTGCACTCTCACCTGCATATACTTTGCAATGCAAATTGCCCCAAATACAGCCTTCCTTTAAGTTCCCACCACTAAATGGATGTCTATACCCTGAAATCACACAGCACCCATTTTTGGCCACACAGTCTAACCTTTTGACTTTGACCTTGAGGTCACAACTGTCCACCACAGCAACTGAACCTCGGCCGTTAAAAAACCCTTGCTGAGAATTAGTACCTTTACAGAACAGACGAGTTTTATCAGTGCTGCTTTTGTTGCAAGGAATTACTGAATAGTTGATGTTGGCTGTGTTTTTTTATTCAGGTGGCTGTAGTCTGTACCCAAGGAGATGTGCAGCAAAACCAAGGCTAACAGAGGAGCAAGAGGACTGCTGAAGAGGACCAGCACAAATACGTAGCTATGAGGTAAGGGCTGTAAGTAAAGAAGCACAAAGTAAGATCCTGGGATTCAAGGGACCTTGCAATACCCAGACAAGTGTTCAAGGATGGATCAATCATCTGCTCTGAGGACCTGCTGGCCAGCATGGTAACTGTGGTGTCAGTGTCCCAGATCTCACACATGCTCTGCTAAATGTACCGCTCCCTGACAGACTGTTTTGGTCCCTGCCAAAGCAGAAAAAAAACACCCCTGAAATCCTATCCGTGTGTCCCTGGGTGATTTAACAAAAGCAGTCATGAGTTATGCAAGGACCAGCATCTCCTGCAGCCAGCTCTGGCTGTTCACCTGTGCAGCTTTGGCTGCAGGAGGAACAAAGCTTCAGCCACAAAAATCCCACCCGCTCTCTCAGCAACCTGCAGCACCCAGGTCTGGCTGTCACTGGCTGCTGGTCACTGCTACCCTTAGCCACAGACCCTGCTTGGCCCAGCCGGTGCTTGCCATTTGTGCATCATCGTGTTTGGATGTACCACGTTTCCTTCTCGTCACAGGTGGTACGGCAGCACAAGAGGGATGGGGTGACTGTCAGGGTGACAAGGAACTGCTGAGAAGGCAAAAAGAGACAGCTGGAGCCGGTGGAAGGCTGTAGGGAGCAGTGGGGGACAGCAGAGGACAAGGCGAGTAGGCCAGCACAGCCTCCCATCATTCTGTACAGAGATGGTCCTGCCTGCAGCAAATTTGGGCTGAAAGCCAGCCATGCTCAAAAGCACCTACAAGAACAAATTGGGCGGCTGTGGGGAAAAACACATTTCACTGTGGATGCATCACTATGAAAATAGCCCAGCCTGCTGACTGGACAGCCTGCAAGTGTCTAACTAACACAGCAGGCTGAGCGCCAAAGGTGTCAATTTGCTGTGGCACAATACATGTACATAGCAACTGGCGGGTGAGGCGTACGTGAGTGGGAGAGGTGAAGTCTATCACTGCATTATAGCAAAGTTCAGGAGGAGACAATTTAACACTACCTACCTTGGCAGTTACTGAATGAGCAGTTTGGGTTGCTTATCCATGTGCCTTTTCCAGCAAACTAAAGGGTTTGTGATGGGGGGCAAGTAGTCCCTGCTGGTGGGTAACTGGACATCCCAGGGTGCCACAGCCAAAGTGGCAAAGGAGCACCTTGCTTGACATGGGTTGCAATGTGAGGTCCATACAAACCCATGCTTGCCTGGCCAAGAGTCAGGGGTGTGTGCATGGGCAAGGAGCTGTTGAGCAGTAGGAAGCACCTTCAGAGCTGGTTGGCTGCTCCTTGCATTGTTCAGGGCAAGTTTTGATCTTCACCAAATTCTGCCTCAGACCCGTGTTCAGGGAACCAGTCCCATGCTGAGCTGAACCCCGTGTCCACATCCCCTGAAATGGGGCTGGGGCAGCATGGACCCTGGAGGATGGCAAGCCTCTTTGTGATACGTGGATATCCTTCCTCTTGTCACATGCTAATTGTACACAATTGCCCTTGCAGGTTCCAATAAGACAAAAATCACCCCCTTACTAGCCAGTGACACTGTTCTTGCTGAGATGTAAAGGAATGGCACTGTCACAGTGGTGTCCTGAAAATGCTGCTCTGCAGACTCAACTGATAGGCATTTCCTCCCAGTTTTAGGTGCAGATGCAGAAGGTTTTGGGAAGTTTTCTTCAAGGCCACATATATCATCACTCCTGTAAATGATTACTGTGGCACCAGCTCCTGTCCTTGACTGTGCTTCTTTGTCAAGCGCAGCAGCGATATCAATCGCTCCAGTGTTTTGCAAACCTGCAGATCACTGTTGCCAATCTTTGTATAAACAAGAACTAATTAATCTTCACCACATCTCTGTGAAGAAGCTAAGCATTATCATTTATTATCTTTCCTGTTTTACAAACACAAACCAAGATGGCAAAAGAAAAAATGATTTGCTGAGGGCCAGGCAAGATAACGCGTCATGGGCAGCAAACACAGTTTTGCTCAGTGGTAAAAGACAGACTCCTGAAGATTCCCAGGCTGCAGATAATGCAGAATAGCCATGGTGGTTCTAGGAAATGAATGCTTTCCACTCTGAGAAGAAGTAGAACATCAGCCAGAATATTTTACTAATTTTATTATGAAAGAAAAAAAAGGGATGAAGTGCCCGAATTTTGAAACAGAGAAGCAGCTGCACATATTTGGTTTTGCTTTTTAAAAAGAGCACAGTTCTCATTTAGGCTTCAAAGTGGCTGCTCTGTCAAAAGGCCCACTGACATATTGAACCTCTTGACATTTTGATTTTTAATTTACCCTGAAATATTGCAAAGGGATCAGTTAAGTGCTGAACTTCATTTTTCTTTTAGTCTGCTGCAGTCAAATGGAGTGGAGCTGTATCTTTAAAATCTTGGCCCATTTTATGTATAGTAGGGACATGGAAAATTGGCTTTCTATGAGTGCAAAGGCAAGAAAGGATGTGGAAAGCTTGCTGAAAAAGAACCGAAAATTGCCTGCTTTGCTGTAGCTCTGTCTCAGTAAGATGCTCCTTGTCTGCAGAAATAGTAGTTGTTTCCTACCTTCTTATTCCACATATTAGTAATTACACTGGCCGTGTAAGAAGCTAGCTATGAGCGTGGATTATTTTCATGTCTGGTCAAATGATGAATAATGATTTAGTATTCCTGTGCCACATTCTTGCAGAGCACTTTAAACTGATTTGAGTACATGAGCCTGATCTTTAAAAAATCTTAACTGAGCAAGAAGTAGCTGAAATTATCCTGAAAAAAAAAGCACTCAGGTGGCATGCAATTTCTTAGCTCTACAAGGTGAGAAAGGGAAAGGAAAGGCAGTAGTAAAAACAAGGGAAGAATTTCCTGGGAATGAGCTCAAGATGCATCCATAGGGAAATCCCTTAGGGCCTCCAAGCAGGTAATCAACTAGCATTAAACTGTCCTGCAGCTCTTCAGCCCTTCCCTTCCCTTCCCTTCCCTTCCCTTCCCTTCCCTTCCCTTCCCTTCCCTTCCCTTCCCTTCCCTTCCCTTCCCTTCCCTTCCCTTCCCTTCCCTTCCCTTCCCTTCCCTTCCCTTCCCTTCCCTTCCCTTCCCTTCCCTTCCCTTCCCTTCCCTTCCCTTCCCTTCCCTTCCCTTCCCTTCCCTTCCCTTCCCTTCCCCTCTCCTCTCTCTTTCTCTCTCTCTCTCCATCTCTCTCTCCATCTCTCTCTCCATCTCTCTCTCCCTTTCACCCCCCTCTCTTCTTCCTCTCTTTCCTCCTCCCCTTCCCTTCCCTCTGGAGAGCCCTCACACAGTGCAGTGCCCTGAATTTATTAATTCTTTATTTGATTTGATAAATGCCTTTTCCATATTTTTTTCTCAAAATTTTGGGCACCAGTTGCTAACATCTTAAAGTCTTCTCCTGTGGAACAATGTAGTTAAAGACTAATCTGCCTATCTCTTTGGCATAGGCAGAGCACCCAGGCAATGAGCTCAAAGACAAATTTAGGCATTAGTAAAGCAGAAATAAAAGCAGGGGTAAAATGGAGACCTTCCTCCTCCTGTATCTATATTGGCCACATAGAAATGGCCTGAGTAAAGAAATTACTCCAGTGTGCCTAAAATTAGAAGACCACTGAAAGTGACTGTCTGTGATGGACACCTTTCCCCATGCTGCCACGTTTCCTTGCAGCCTGACCTGAGGAGGATCAGTGAGCATGAAAAGAACAGTTTGTCTTTACTCATCTAAGAGTTAAAGCATCAAGAAATTTGCTTCCTGGTGAGCAAGCCAGGGGCAAAGCAAGATACCATGTGTGGTACTTGCAGCTACCTGGTCTTCTATTTTTTGATGTGGTAGGGGAGGAGGACTGCATGGTTACATGTTTCTGCAGCTGAGAAGGTGGTGCCACAGTGGAGAATGCCACTGTCCAAGGGAAGAGGGAACTGGAAAACACCTGAGGATGTCAGTTGCTGGGATGAAGACTTGGGAAGATCATAAGATGGCAGAAAGGGTAGATGGCTCTTCTGTAGACCTTAAGGGCCTGGGCATCTCTACAGGTGCTCCTACATAAATTTGTCAGAGCCCAGGAGGCGTGACTGACCAAATGCCAGGCATACAAAGATCAGAAAGGACAAATGTGTGCGTACCAGTAAGGCTGGGCATAGTGTGCTCCCATGGAGGGGAGTCTCTGGGCAAGGAGCATACATGCACCGAGGCACAAGATGAGAAGTAAAACCAGGGGGCTCAGAGCAAGGCAGTGACACGGCGCCCTGCTCAGAAAGCAAAGAGGGAAGCTAGGGACTGCTCACCATATCGTGACGTCTGCCCCACTGGGAACGCAGTGTCATTTATAGAAAAGCAAATAAAGGATTGTCAGGTGACTGGGAGGCATTTCATTGCTTCTGGAAGAAGTCATTAAGCACATTAGTTAAAAGGGAGCTTGCCATATTGAAAGGTAAATGAAGGAAAGGAGCCGGCAGTTCATAACCAGGCGGCCCTTGGGAAGCACATGACAAAGCTGCTCACCCAGGACAGGTCTGTCATTAACCTGGATGAGGACATCAACACCTTGTCTGGGAATTAGGTTCAGGGAAACCTTCTCACCAACTACCAAGGCAAGGGGCTGCCCAATGGCTCTGAGCAGGCAGATACCTCCTCATCCGTTACTTACAGAGTGGGAGCATCAGAAAGGCACAGCTGAAGAAGCAGAGCTCTGCTAGTTTCCTTTCAATTCATTTAGTTAAGCAGGTGCCAGGTTTCCAAGCAGACAATCTGATTGAAGTTTAGGACAGATTTGTATTGATTTGAAGTCAGAACATTGCCCAGCTAAGTGAACCTGCAATAAACTAATTTTATGCCAAGTTAAGCCTGTACAAAAAAATCTTGCAGTGGTTAAAATGAATTGGCATTTAAACAAAGTAAACTTAATTTGATAAAACTTCAGTGAGAAGATGGAGGCTACTCATATTGTGACCCCACAAGAGCATTTGAAAGAGTTATTCATATAATACTTGTGGCACAGAAAAAAGCCTGGATTTGAATCTATACGGCAACGTCAAATAGAAAGGTTTGTATGAACAGAGTTTAAAAAAAACCATCCTGATTACAATTTAAGGGCCTAGTTTTAATTCTTTAGCTAAAATAGTTTTCCATTATAGTATAATTCGTTATTCAAAAGGAGTAAGGTAGCACAGAGTCTCTAAAGCCAAGACAAAACTACAAGATGGCATGTAAAATAACTGTAATTAAACAATCAAATGTAGCAATTGAACATGAATGATTCTTTATTAGCTGAATGAGGATGCCAAACAAGACGCCACAGGTGGCGAGTTTATTCCCCCATGCTCGTTGGTATTTTCATTAACAGCTCTTGGCATAGTCAGACATGCAAATCTGTCCGTGCCTTTAAGAGCAAGCCCCTATTTAGGTACCATTCAAAGCAAGGAGGATATGCAAATACCGAGAAGGACATGATTAAAGTAGAAGGTGGTGTTTAGGAGATAAATTGAAGAAATGTACTGAAACTCAACAAAGTGTTCTGCTCAGAGAAATGAAACACACCACAGTAGCACGGCAATAGGAGATGCTGGGAAGGATGTTGTCTCGCTATAGGATGTAGAGGTCACTGTTAAAGCCGTAAAAGCAGCGCAAGCCAGCAGCGCTGCTCTTTGACAGATGCAACATGCAGCCAGCCGAGATGGGCTTTGCTGGGCGCTGCCGCCGACAGCAGTGTTTTGTGAAGCGTGTGAACAATCCTTGCAGACGTTGCCATTTCAAAGCCAACTTTTCTGCCAGCAGCCCGAGGCAGCAAATTTTTCACAGCCTTCGCATCAGCCCTGCCTTCCCAGAGGCATCAGTGCTACCATCCAAAGGGGCCAGCATACCTCTGGCAGGAGCAGGGCCACCAGCTCCTCCTGGAGCGGCCTGCCACCATGAGCCTTTTTTGGTGATCTCCCAGGGGGTTTCCCAGGTTTTAATACTTTCCACATTGCTCTATGACACTAAGGTCTACCTGAAGGTAGAGTCTGGGCTCTGCCTGTAAAGTGGTATCTGCCTTTGCAGGACATGGTAGGACATGGTATGCATGGAATGACTCCCGGCTGAAGGGTCAGCCCGGCAAACCCTACACTCACGAGGAGCCCTAATTTGCATGCTGCTGCCAGACGGACAAGGTGCCCCAGCAATGGAATGGTTAATAGCAGTGTTATGGGAAAAACAGGCAAGATAATTATGCTAATTATGCTGTTCTCCTTCAGAAACAGAGGCAATGGCACACTGCGTTTGGGGTGTATGGGGCCCGGGTTTTTGTAAAGATTAATTGGGAAGAGCTCACAGAAAGAAACAAAGGTGATAAAGGATTTGCAAAATAAGACCTGTGAGAGAAAGGCACGTTCAGACTGGAGAAGACAGGGCTGAAGGGACACATAACTGTCTACAAGCATGTTAAGGTACATTATAAAGAGAATTGAGACTAATTCCCATTAGTTAGTGAGGACAGAATGGGAACTAATGGGGTTTAACTCCAGGTTAAATATTTGGGGAAACTCCCCAGGATCAAACACGTAAGAGATCAATCTGCCAAGGGACCCCACTGCAGAGATGCCAGGAGCGACCAGACAGCCTGTTTATTGAAATCAGTTACCACAAGACGCAGATTGCTTCCTATGGGCAAATTAATTCCTATCCTTTACCTCTTCTGTACTACTACTGTAATAGGACAGCAACTTAGCAAAGGAAGGAGCTCAGGTACAGGGTGTGCAAAGAGCTTCTCACTCCTTCAGCTAGAGAAGGGCATTAGGTCACCTGTGGTGCTTTTTCCTTCTCAGTGCTGTGTGCGTAAGGTCCTATGCAAACAGTTGCAGCTTAATTAACACTAGCAGATATACATGTCAGTGTGATTTTAGTTTTATTTCCTACAGAAAATGTGGAATGACTTGCCTTTCACTAATGCAGAGATCAGTTTTGAGTTCGCCCTTTAAAACCCTTTGGCCTTACCTGAAATCGAAGCTTTAGAAAGCAATAAAATGCACATGAAAAGCACACTGCACTACTTCCTTCCTTGTGCACTGGCAGTATCCCAACTCTTGTCTGAGGCACAGGTTAGTCTGGGCTTGAGTATAACCTTGCTGACGTCAGTGTGGGTCTTCTCCTTTGACTTGTCTGGGCTTTGGATGAAGTCATGGTTTCCCGTGGCTGCAGGTATAGCCTGGCTGGCAGAGACCACAGCAGGGCTGGGGCTCTGCACAAAAACAGGCAGCCCCAGAGCTGGGGCCATCCAGCCTGATAAAGCAGGCAGAATATTTCTGGTTAATGCACTTGGGAGATGGAGAAAAAGGGGTTTGGCTTCTGACTTGGCGCCACCAGTTGCCAGCCTGCAGCGAGATAGAGAATGACTGCCAGCTGAGGATCTAAATTTGGTATTGTTACTACCCCCAAGCAATCAAACATCATGACTCAACCCTAAATCTGTGGAAGGGTTTCAAACCCAGAAAATAAAATAATAATAAAATACGAGTTTTTTTCTTTGACCTTTTTATTTCTGGATCTCCGTGGGTAACCGGTGTCATGATTTGAAGAGTTTACATTTCTTTTCAAAGAAAGTAATGTTTATTTACTTAGGAAAGATGAGGCTTAACAAACTCTCCTCCAGGTGCTGGAGTTTTAATGAAGACTAGAGAAATGAGCCTATGGAAAAACTGCAAAAGTCAATCAAACTGCAGCTACACAGAAGACAAGTTTGTTCTGCTTCCCGTATCACAATATTTACCTGTCAAGGTAAGGATTCGAAAGTCAGCCTTTCCTTTGCATTTCTGCCCAATTCTGTCTTTACAAAGCTTGATTTTGTGATATCCTGTCCAGCATCTAAATCAGTGAGCTCTCTCTCACCTCTCTCACTAGTGATATTTCTGCAGAAGATGGATTAATCTTTTTTTTTTTTTTTTTTCATTGATCTGGGACTTGAAACAGCTTTGGGGAGGGAGGCAGATAGGAAACAAGAGGGAATTTAAGCCTTTCACTTCACCTTTAAAAAAAAAAACCCATGCAGAATTGCTGTCCCTGGAGTAGACCCACATTATTACTACAGCCACAGCCACATCATCAGAGCTACAGCGCTCAGAGTTGTAGATCATCAGTCTGCTGTCACAACCGTGATGTATGATGGAAAAAGCCATCCATCTGCAAATGCCGAGCACAAAGGGCTGTGGCTGCAAGGATGCAGCGTGGTATGGGCGACGTACATAGCAGCAAACATTTTCCAAACAAAAAGGACATAAATGTGGTAAATTGAGACTCATCAGAAGGCAAAGAGAAGGCATTTACCTTGCTCCCAGGTCTCCACAATCACAAAATGCAAGTACGTTCTCAGATCCTGAAATTAATCCAGCTACTGCATCTTCCACACGTACACCTCTTTCTCTGAAAGCTTACATTTGATTTTCTTTTCCAGTGTAAAACCTCAATCATATTTACACCTGCTTTAGGATCCTTACAGACAAAGACATTTAAGGGTGTGAAATCTTGGGAGAAGGTAAAATGACATGGTGGATCAATCAGCTGATGCTTCTTCCCTGCACAGCAGGAGACTCAAGCAAACCTCTTGTATTTTGTGCGGAGACTCAGCTCTGACTGTATTTTTCCTTTGGCACTATAAGAACAGAAAGATATTAAAAAACAAAAAAAAAAAAAAAAGGAAAAAAGGAAGTGAGTGAGACCAAGCAAGCATACGTGTTTTTGCATGGCTCCAGGTTTCTCAGCTAAATTGAACTGTTGGTTTTCCAGGAGGGAAGCCATTTCTTGTGCATTACTCGGCAAGTGTGATTGCAGAGAAGGTTTATTGCTAAATACAATAAATAATAATAATAATTTTTAAAAGCCTACATTGACTGCATTGATCACAGGGCTACTCTTGTAGATGCATCCCAGGATGCCGATCAAACAAAATGGTTCTCTGGAGCTGGTAACATCTGTCACCGTGTGACAAGTAAAGCTGATGCTTTATGAAAGCAGACATTCAGGAGATTTGTTTTTTCCCCCTTCTACGCCAGAAGTGCCTCATCTAAAAATCAGGTGCCACAAAGAGGTGGCCATCACTGCAAAGGCAAACAGGAGCAAGCAGTTCAATTAACATTCCAAGTGGTAGTAGTGGGATTGGTCATTTGAATTCCAATGGCTGCAATGAAATTACCAAAAATCTACCTCCGTGTGACCTAATACACTTGAAATACCATGTTCTTGCTTATTAATAGTAAAATGCGGCACATACATCCAGCTGGTTTTGAGAACATAAGTCTAGAGGCCTTTGACAAACAAATCCTCTGCTTGTGGGGAATGTGGTAGAGCACTGTGTTGCTACAAAGCATTTTCCTCCTCACATTTCATGTACTTTTTGATATCTTATTTTTGTTAGGAAAAATTATTAATTTCTAATACTTTGCCACCAACATTCATTCTTTTCAAATCTTTGTATGTGTTTCTGCCAAGAAAATGTTTTCGTTTAGAACTAATATTCTTTCATTTTTTCACTCATGCTTTTCTCTCAATAAATATTTGAGTCAATCACAAATTTTTGTTGCTAATACTTTATTTAAAGAACCTAGCTCTTTTTCCTTGCCAAACCATCACTTATGATATTTATGAATTTCTTCATAACTGCAAAACATGGTTTGCAAAGCCAACACACCTCTCAACCCACATACCCAGCCCCTGAACTTCCCTAAGCAGACGATGAGCTTTGGTGAAGACCACGACAATTTGGCTATTCCCCCAAAGCAGCAATGAACTTTTAGAGCTTGACTGCACAGAGGTGAGTCGACTCTGCCTTTTCAAAGAAGAGCAGGAGGAAGGGAGTCACAGGACAACCAAGGAGACATCCCAGGAGAGCAGCCCAGCCAGGTGAATCCAGGACAGCCTGGCTGTGAAGTACCAAAGCACTTTTGGCAGCACAGTGAAGCCCTTCCAGCTTTACGCCAATAGATCTGATCCCCTTGGGAACACCTGGCATAGGAAAAATGTAGGGTGGTATGAAAGAAAACTGGCAGCTGAGGTCTACTAATGAATGCATCAGTACCGTCTAAAGGAAATAAAATGTCTAGAGGAAAGCAGGCAGCAGACTTGGCAGGGGAGGGATCCCAGGACAGCTGAGAGAGTGCGACTCTGTGTTACTACAGCTCAAGAAGGCTTTCCAGTTTTTCTGCTTGAAATTCTGCCCCATTTAGTTTGGTGATTTTGGGGTTTTTTTTCTTAAGCTACTCTATTCAGCGCCAGGTCCTGAAAAGAAAACTGTAGGAGAAAAGCTCTCAATGAAAGAATTATTTTTAGCTTAAATAGCTAGGCCAGCAGTTTACAAAGCCAACAAGGATCCAGGTTGCATTCTCCAGGAGACTCAAACCACCATAGTCAGAGTTCATCCCATTTAATTCAGGAACTAAGTTTTGCCTTGCACACTTCCCCCATTTATCCCTATCCGAGTGTGGGATGTCTCTAGTGACGCCTGAGGGGATAGGTCCCCTTTCTGACAGGCAATAGGAAAGAGAGGATGAAACTGCCAAAGTAATTTTTGCCTGCCAAATTGGAATGGATGGCTGACATGCTGCCATCCTGACCCCTACGGCAAAACCTCCAAAGTATCCTCAGCCCTGCCTCCTCTGTCCCATGCAAGGTGCTTCCGCTCCAATGGGACTTTTAAACCAAGACATCCTTTAGTGGGTTTTGCCCTTATTTTCAGATCCTTGTGAAGGACTGATAATTAGGAAAAGATTTCCAGAACCTTGCTACCTTTGACATGGAAAGAGCAGATAACTGGCTCATATGCATAAAGCCCACCCAAAGCAATTTACTATCGAAGCATTAGAAAGTAAAGGTAAAGCAGGAATAAATGTTTTAAAAGGGTCAGTTTTAATAAGAGTTTTTAGGACATCCCCACCTCCCCCCCCATTTAAACCTTTCCTCTGTTAGCCTTAAATAGACACATTAATAGCTGTGTATCACAGGTAAGTCTTGCTAAATTTTCTAGGAGACGCCCTGCATCTTCAGTAACATGATTTATAAGTTGCTCAGATGGTGCCCACCTCTGTTGTGCTGGAGCTTTGTGATTTTAAGGTTTGAGCAACTATAATTAAAGAGTCTTTTCAGAGCAAGTGTGGCACTGTGCGGCGTAATGTGACATTCAGAATATATCAGCGTCACTTTGCACAGGAGTTCTGCTTATTTTCACTTGTGTGTTTCAGGCCTGTCAGCTGTGAACAGCGAGGCTCATCCGCCCCAAACCATGCACGTCTCACCTAGTTCATGCGGGTTTTTTCCCCATTTTCTACAAACCATTGTCATTTTAATCATGTGCTTTATGTGTTTAATTCTTAAGGTAAAGACCTACTTTTGTTTGCACACTGATGATTTTACTAGCCTACTGCCTAATACAAACAGTCCTATTAGGCAGCTAATCAAGACGAACGTGAGACGCGAACATGGAGGCAGCATCAGCCATTCACATAGCCGTATGTCTGCAGCAGGAGAGGATTTTATTTTTCTGTTAAATAGGATGGCAGCAGGAACTGAGACTGCTCTTTGATTCAGTGATAATGAGTGAACGTTGCACCAACGGAATTTACATTTTGCCGGCAGTATGAAATAACACAAACCCATTCTTCTAAGTTTGGATTTAGGCCCCCCAAATACACGCTGATTTCCTAAAGTTTGAGGGCTCTGAAGCTCCTATTGATGTGAATGAAAAATCTTCACAATTTAGTAAAAGATGACATCCAACATGAAAGGTAAAAGTAGGGCAGGTGACTACCTGTAAACATTCCTCCTGGAGGATCTTCTGCTCCAAAGCACATTAACTCATCTTACTCTTCCTTTTCCCCCTGCTGCATGTGAAATCAAATTTTCATCAGTCTCTGCCGTACATGCTTCATTTGGAAACTTCCTGAAAATATATTAGAAAACCTGTAGCAGGCTCCATATCGAGGCACAAGCACAGTTCTCTGTGCTGGTGCCTACTATGTCAAACTATTATCTAGGTTTCCCGCTGGCTGATGCGACTGGAGAAAGCTGAACTTTGGCTTCTGAGGAGGCAGCAGAAGGCAATTTGGTCTGTGCATCACATCTCAGGCAGCTAGGAGGCTGCAGGTCTCAGCTAACTCAGATCTGTGAGGCTATTTATAAGGCCTGTGGTGGTTTGGGCAGGGACCACGAGGCACCAGCAGTCCCCCAAGGCTGAAGGTCACCTGGAGGCGAGGTCTCCTTCCCAGGGCAGCACAAAGGGCAGCTGCTGTGTTGCCATCAGCATACTGCACTGCTCAGATGGACACAAGGCACTGGCCACTGTTAGGGCTATAGGAAGTTGCATGCGTGTATGTATGTACAGCGCCTATATACATATTTACATATATGGGTCCTGATGCACCAAGTTAAACCTGAAACAGGTTGACAAGGAAACAACAAAGATGTAGCTTGCTTTATTGGCTGGTTTGGTAGCATGGACCCTACTGACATTTCTGACTTTTTCTGATAGTACATCTGGTCTAAACCAGAAACACTACGTGGTCTACCAATGCCCAAGGCCCATTTCAGTGATTCTGTTCCCTATTCTGGCAACAAACATTATTACTTTTTTTCTGTTTATTTGTATGGTACCAACCCCAAATTTTGCAAAATTTTCTGCATTTTCTGCAAAATTAACAGAGGTAGAGTTGGTATCCTGCAGATGGAAAACCAAATCTCCCACAACTATAGCTGTTGGCATCCTGTAAGCAAGGTAAAATACTCTCTCCTGTCAACAGAGGCCCTATATAATTCCTGAATGTTTTCAGCCTGCTGCTAGCAGAGCTGTTCCTCGGCATCTCTCACATTGAAAGGAGGTCTTTTGCCATGGGTGGCCTCTAAAAAAACTAGTGGAGACTTGCTCAATATCTTATTAACTATATCCCTGTTATCCAAGCTATTATAGGCCAGCCAGTCCATTTGAAGATGCCTTTCCCCTACCCAGAGGATGGGGAGGAGGTGGCTATTTGTACTGTAGTGATTAACGGGGAAGAACCTGTGCTACCAGCACCAATAGTGTCCCAGACTTCAGTGAAAGAGAAATGTCCGTCCACTTTTTTCCTCCATAAAGGAAGCACTTAAGCAAGTTTTGGTACATTTTTCCTCCTGTTTTTGATGAAAGTAGTGTTCTCATTCTTCTGTTAGAAACTATTATATAGCAGGTAGCACATTCACAGACAGTTGAAGTCAGCACATCACTTAACATTTGTAGGCCAAGTATGCAATTGCAGAAACAACTAATTCTTTTTTTTTTTTAAATTAAGGGACAAAACTTAAGCTCACTTTCAGTTCCTGGCACTCTGCTGACACTAGAAATGCAAAGCTAACCCTAGGACTTACAGACTTTCCCTTTGATGACTCCAGTTTCTTTGCTACTGAGATCAGTTATCTTGCTGGTGGGCTCCAGGCTGAGGAAACTCTCTGCTCAGGTGCTCAGGAGCATGCCCTCTTGGTAGTAGTACATGGATTCTTCATTCAAAGAGTGTCTCCAAATCCTACATGGGTATCAGCATAATTATCTTTCCCTCTCTGCTGTTTATATGGTTTGTTCCTCCCCTTCTCTTTTGTTAATTTATTATACAGGGCAGGAGCACACAGCAGATGAGCATCACGGAAGCAAGGCTCATTTGGATTCTATGTCCTTTAAGTGGTATGTAAGAAAAAAACGCTGTGTGAAATGTCATGAAAGTAGATTTTCAAGTTTTGACAGATGTGAGAAAAGAAGAAATGTTTGCCATTTGTCTTAATGACACTTTACTACGTTTGGAGAGCCAAGGAAAAAAAAAAACCCAACCCACAGAGCAACAGTTCTGCAGCTGTTTCCAAGAGCAAAAAGGGGCTGAGAGGGTGTCAGTGGGCCTGGTCCTTTGCACAGGCTGCCAAAATGGAACAGCAAGTGGGGTAAAAGTAAGTGAAAAATCATAGTCTTTTGTGACTTAAGTTTGACCTTCAGACAAGAGCTGGGTAGTGTATCCCTCCCCGCAACACTACAGCTTGTAGGACTCCTCAAATAGAGGCAACAGTACGAACAGAAATATGCAAACATAGGAATGTAAGAGAAAGCATTGATGTGCAATTACTAACCCAGCCAAAGCAGTTAATGTCCATGTTATCTCAACATTCCTTGGGTAAGATCCAACCCTACAGCAGTCGGACACTAAGTTGCTATCGACCTGAAACTGTCCAATGGGGTTTTAAGTTTTCTTCCTTGGTTCCTTGTTCCTTTATTCTTCATACTTTTGGCCAAACCTACTTAAGCCCAGCAACTGCATTTCCCGAAACCAGGCTTTCTCCACCAGAACATACAAGTCAGCTCCCCTCCTATAAATTTCTTACTCCTTACAGCTTCAAGGCAAACTGCCTGGGAAGCAGGAAAGCCCAATGGGTTCAACGTGGGACAAGTCACCATGGGCTAGGCAAGCTGCAACACAGAAAGCCACCACGTGTGTCACCACTTCTGCAAAATGCTACAGGCTTGTGGGAAAATGACTCCAAGGTAAGCATGCGGTTAATAACGGGTGTGTACTACCACGTGGGTGCCAACAGCAGTGCAGCAGGGGTCAGTGGGCATCAGGGCAAAAAAAAATCCCTTCCCCCCCCCAACCTTTCAAAATAATCTTGATTTGCAAAAATAACTGTATCATAGCAAACATATACGTATCATAGCTGACAGTTAATGTCAGCACCTACCCCAAAGGCAAGAAGTCCAAGTGGAAAATTATATAGTTTCAAACATGACAAGGTCACCTAGTCTTGTTCCCTTGGAGAGCAATAGCGGAAAGGGTCCAGGTGATGAAGGACTCTTTTTTTTTTCCCACATGCAGAAAGTTTTATGCAATCTCAATTTCATGATTCAATATTTATGAAGTCAAAATTTCTGGTGATAAACAATGCAATAGCACAGTAGCTCATTTATTTGAATTAGAAATGAGAAATGTGCAATACCTTATCATGAAAAACTAGTTCTGGTTGAACTATTCATGGCAAAGAATCAATTTGTTGAATTTAGTCCATTTGCCTGCTTGTGAATTGTCATGAAACAGATCACAGTTTCCATGAATATGTCCACCGCTCAAAATTATCTGACTAGCAATGCAAACATATTCCAGACTGAATTGCTGTTAAGCTGCTCTCTGTGATTACTGCTTAGAGTATTTGAAATTAAAAATTGAGCTGTTTTTCCTTTGGCCCCATAGCTCACCTGATTTGTTAGCTCCCCAACTGGATGAGCACAGCTTTTTCAAGCACAGATGTTTACAGCAAGAGTTAATTGCTAAGACTTTCTCCTCCATCCTTCATTTGCTCTATCTGCTTAACTTTCTCAATCATAATTTCCAGGGGCAGAACTTCACAGCCTCTCCCAACAAACAGCATCCTCGGTCATGACTATCTGGGATGTAGGCTAGGAGTACGGCTCTGAGGGGAAAGAAAATCACCCACAAGCAACCCACTTCCTTTGTGCTTCTGTTCTTCTACAAAGCCAACACCACAGAGAGTCGATGTGAAGTTTACATAATTGATGCCACCTCTTTTGAGACCTGCGGATGACAGAGCTGCATTTTCATTTGTTAATGGCCTGAGAGCTGGAGCAAAGAAAGGCAGGAAAGGTTTACTGTCGTGTTCTCTGCGTGATTAGATGTGGGCAGCCAGCCAGCAGTGGGGCTTTGCCGTGATAGAAACAAGCTCCCAGGATTTTGCTGCTCAGCTGTCTCTGCAGTGGCTGTAGTCATATAGATGGATCTATCCAAGCTAGGTAGCTGCGATGCCGACTGCAGCTCAGCCACACGTTGCAGCAAGGAATTCCAAAAAGGCTCTGAAACCCACCAATGAATCCGTGAAAATCTGGGATATAGCCCACCATCAGCCCCTAGCCACTGTTGTGATCAAAGCAACTGCAGTGCCACGAATTAGCCAGCTGAAACACTGGATGTGGTAGCACGGCAGTGTCCTGCAATATCAAAATCTCTTGCTACAGAAAAGCTGGGAAAAACAGAGATAGGAACAGACATGGGTGCTTCCCCAGTCTCCCCCAGCTGCCCTGCCACCCTGCTCCCTCCTGCTATCCAAATGCGCTCATCCAGCCTCAGCCCACACATCTGCCCGAATTCTTTTACACCACAGCTTCTGAGTATGAGAGTAACTGCTGACAGGAATGAGCTTAAATAATGCTCTCCAACAGTATCATTTTGATTATCTGTGGACTCAGGTAAGATTTCTACGCTGGCTTACACTGGTGGCGTTTTTATTTGCAGCTCTGTAAGCTTCAGATTATTATATTGAAAGGAAGGAGACTGCATACAAAGCCAGCTCTGCAAAGCACTGCAAACAGGACAGGCTCCCGTTTCAGGAGAGATATGGCTAAAATGCAGCTGCCACAGAACATTCTGGGAATCCATCACTTGTGCATGAACTCCTCTTCCACTAGATGTTACTAACTCCCTCACAGATCCCCCACCAGTGTTTTCAGCTTAGGTAAATAAGAGAGATCCAAATATCTAGAATTTTATTTAACCTCCTTTGCTTTTAGGTCTATTTGATTAATTTGTCATATGCAGATTAGCTATTATTATGCAAGTACTTGCATGGAGCATAGGCAAATCCAGGTCCCTGTGAGAAGCAAGCCCTTTCCATTTCAAGAAGTCATCTATCTGCTAATCCATTTTACAGTGTGCAATCTTTACTGGTTGCTTTTCACAGGTTTCCCCTGTTTTACAGAGAAGAATGTGTTAGAAGGAAGCGTGTTCATTCACAGCCCACAGCAGTACCCAGGCCTACAGCAGCCCTTCGCAGCAGAAAAAGAGGGATTTTTTTTTCTTAGCATTACTGCAAGGAAAGTCTGCATTCTTGAAAACGGCATGAAAAGAAAGGCTTTTTCCCTGTATAATGTGAGTGATACCAAATTCCGTCCTTCTGCAGGTGCAGTGATGTGAAAAATAGAAAACCTGTACTGCCTGACCCCATGGGTCTGCTTTACATCTGGAGAACCAAACGCAAATAGGACACAACTGGAAATGAAAGCACGTGCCATTTGGGAGGAAAAGAAAAAAAGAAAGATCCCTTTTTTACATTTGGTACTGCTCTTATTTAGATTTTTAAAAATAAATTCTTCATTTGGAGCACAGGAAACAAAGAGTGGCCGTGCTATGGGCCAGTATCTCCCTGCCCCTTGATGAGGTGTGCAGGACAGGGGTTTGTGAAGCAGGATGCAGGCTTCTTGCAACCCTCCAGCAGCAGCCAGGTACCCAGTGCCCTGAAAAGAAGTTTGGCCTGCTGCAGGTATCAGAAGAAGGATTTTCCTGTGGGTATTGGGCACTGCTATGAGAAAGCCCAGCAGCCCCTGATGACTTTCAGTCCACCTCTGAAGAGCCGAGCCGTGTGTAGTGTAGGCATGCAGTACCATCCTCCCTCCTCTGGAGCAACCTGCTTTCCACAGAGCTCTGCTATGTCTTTTCTCACCAAGTTATCTGTGGAAGAAGCAGCAGCTGCTCCAGTGTTTGGTGTATGTCACAGTTTAATCAGACTCTGCCTCCAAATATTAATGGCATAAATAGACTCATGGACTATGAAGTACTTCAAGAGGTCATCCAGCCTGCTTCCTTGATTTAAGGCTGGATTAGTTACAGTATATCATTCCTGCCAAAGCTAGATCTAATCTGCTCTTCGAGATCCTCAGCAATGGAGACTTGACAGCCTCTGCAGGCTGTTGCCTCACCATCATTACCATTACAAAGTCTCTCCTTGATGGCCTTGCTCGATTCTTCCTTGCGGCAATTGAAGACCACTGCTCCTCTCTCCTAGCCACCAGAGATGGTGGAGATTATTCCCAGCTCCCTCGTGGTGGCCTTTCATCTCTTGGAAGGTCAGCTTCATACATCCTCTCAGTCCTCACCTCTCCAGGCTAAACACAAATTCAGTCCTTTCTTGGTGGCACATTTCCTTCTCACCTCCCTCCATATGGATACATGCAAGCAAACAAGATCAATACAGCTACAGAAATTGGAGAGAAGACTTGTGCCTGAGTGAAACCATTCAAGAGAAACTCTAATGTGCTATCTGACATTTACACAGAAAGTTGTGCAACCATTTACCAAGCATTCAGTAAACACAGTTTTTAACCATGGCAACCTCTGTATCGTGCAGCCTACATTCATAGACAGCTGTTTCAAATAAACAGGCCACAGACCTGAAATAGCATCACACTACTGCCTTAATTATTAGCCCATTGATCTTGTATCATATGTAAATAGGAACCTCAGAGAACGCTTTTGGAGAAAAGAAACATGAATCTTAATCAGCCCAGATAGAAGGAGGGCACTGTACACAGATCATGCTAGGAAAGGTGTTGCAAAAATTGCTTCCTCACCGAAAAAGAGTATACCAGTTACCGCGAAAATAGACCTATATAGCATCCCAAACACACAGAACATCCAAAATGTGACTGACATGCCAGAGAATGCCAGGTGCCAACCGGTGTTGCAACCTGCTTTTGCTGTCATGTGTGTAGCACATATGTACCAACACTGATGATAACTGCAAATGCTGATTTAATATCCAGGTCTTCATTTTGGGAAGATGCCCCCTAGTCCTGCATATGGTTTCAACACACAGCCGGTAATGTCTGCAAGTTGGTGACTCGATCAGATGTGTGTGAAACTCACTATGCTTGCACTCAGTAGGAGGACAGGTATTAGCAGATACGAAATGGGGATGGTAACTCCAAAATCCACATTGGAGCCTGTTTATGAATACAAGTCTAAATATCCACTGTCTATGAGAGTGTCTCCTGCATGGTTCAAAGTCCTGGTGTTCGTTACAGCTGCCTGACTTTAAATTTAATCCCCAGAAGACTACCTTTTTGTAGCTGGACACATTGGTGGTGGTGGTGACAAAGAGGACTCTACCAATAGCAGTATCAACCTCTCCGTCCCCAAGATGCTGCTCTGCTCCACTTTTTCGGCACTCACTCTTCAGCCTTAAGGTTCAGCAATCTCTGGGTTGACAGCGTGCCTCAGCAGAGACGCCTGAGTGCAGAGTGCCTTTAGGGGTGATTCCTGAGCTGGTGCTAGCCTATTGCTAAACCCAAGCCAGCAGTGCAGCGCTGTCTGTGTTGTGGCTCGTAGTTAGACTAAGTGGGTCCAGTGGTGGGGTGACTTGAGTCACAAAGCCACAAAGACCTTCCTTGGTACCTTTATAGAGTGACCTAACAGGAGGAATGTGAAAAAAGATGGGATGGGAGGTTGCTTTTCCAAGAAGATGACTTGGTCAAAGATGAGTGAGAAGAGAGGCATGAGCAGGTATGGCAGGACTTGTGCTCCTTGCTGGCCCCAGCGAGCCTGGGTTGCTGACAGCAGGCTGCACTCAGACTGAAATGCAGTTGCTGAAACTGGCAGAAAGAAAATTTACATGAACAACATCAAAACAACATTTATTTATTTATTTTTGAGATTAAGACACTCAAAACTCTTCACAAGGATGAATTTAAAATTTGTGTTTTCTTAAAAACGAAAAAGCTTTTCTTTTTTATAATTAAGAAAACTTTTGGTAGACACAGACATGAAATCAACAGGCAGGCACTACTAACTCAGATGAAACGTATACTACTGAACACACTCTCACAATATGCCAAACGATCTTGATGAAAAACTTGCTCCAGAAATGACAGGACTGTGGGATTTCACTTTATGATCGGTTAGAAGGGGAAGATGTGGCTTTCCCTGTAGCTCAGCCCAGGTGTCCTGAGAAGCCACAAAAGCAAACAGGGTGCAACCAGTCCCCTTCATCATCAACCCCCATCATGGCTACGGGGTGCATGTTTCTTAGCACCCCCTCAAGCCAAAAGAGAAGGGGGACAGACACAACACATCGCATGGAAGAGCAATATCCAGGCAGACCACACCACAGAAGGCCAGAGCTGATGCTCAGTGGTGGCAGGCACAAAACCAGTACGTTCACCTCAGTTTGTACGGCACAAGGGACCTGGCCTCCATCCCAAAAGAAAGGTGACACCACAGTCTAATATTACAGTCCTGGGACAAGAGGGAGGGCTGCACTGTTCCTCCTGGCTCCCTCACCACACTCCTAACGTTCCCGGCTTCTTTAACCACTGGCGGAAATCGAGATGGCCTCACAAAAGGTCGATATCCATCCTGGAGTCTGCACCAAAGCATGCTAAATGAGTAAGAGCTACTCTAAGAGCTAACCACTAAATTCTTCATTATAAAATGTGTATGTGGCTACTTCCTCTGGGTTTTGGGGGTGGTTTTGTTTTCCCCACACCCATGCCTGCATGCAGTCCACCCTCCTTGTCTCCTATTGCAGTAGCTTGCTTAAATCTACTTCACAGAAACATGAGGCAAAGGTGGCTCACAGCCAGCTCCCACCTGAGGTACCTTTCACTTCACCTCTGTATGTACTCTGTTCTTACCATTGTTCATACAGCAAGTCTTCTCTTGATTACCTTGACAAGGAAAGAGACAAAAACAGCAAGAGAAGAAAAACACTAAGTTTCTGAATAGATTATGCACAGAACAAGGTAAACAAACAAACAAATAAACAAAAAAAAAATTCTACCTTTCTAGGTGCAGAAAGGCACGGTGTGTGGAAGCTGAGTGCTGAATGGCAAGATGACCTGAGCGAAGTGCCCTGAAGGAAGAGAGCATCTGCAGGGCAGGGCAAGGCAGCGAGGCCGGCACGCAGAGCTCTGCCTTTATAGCACACCAATGGTGGAAGAACCCAGCTTTTTTACAGTTGACAGATCACATTTTGTTTAGACCTAGTCACAGAAAAATGCAACCACATAGCACCCATAAAAGAGGTTTGAGGCAGCCCTTGCCTACCATAAGCAAGCATGAGCTAACATAAATACGGGAGGAAATCTAGCTCCCTCCAGACAAATGCAGAGGATGGACTAACTATCACAAGTGGCAGATTGTTGCACAAGTGCAGAATGCATTTAACCCTTCCCACCACTCTTCAAAAGCTGTTACAGAACATTTTATTTTCCCTAAACTCCTCAAACGACAGACACATGCAGATGGATATTTGGCCTTGCATAAATAAAACAGACAAGAGGAGAGGTGTAGCTCCAGACCAAGGTGCCTGCTTTGTGATGGCTTACCCAGAGCGGAGTCCCTGGGACCGTATATCCTCATAGTCCATCTGGGAAGCATTTCCTCTCCGTAGCAGCATACATGATATGCAGATGACATCTCTGAATTACATCACAGCTAGCCACGATGGTCTCGTCTCTTACAGCCCCAGTGACAGGCAAGTTATCTCTGCCTTTACACAGTTACCCTTTGTGCTGCTAATTTTTAGGGCTTCATAATCATTTTGACACCTGCTTAAATCGTCGCTGCTCCGTTTTTCCTCCCTGTCAACTTTTAAAACTTCCAAAATTTACTTTAAAAAAACCCAGCAGAGTAATTCCCTTCGAACAGCCAGACCATGCTGGACTCACGCCTGAGACTTCGAACAGCAGCCGCTGCAGAAAATAACGCAGTCATTAGGCTTCTAAGGAGACCTGATCAAATTACTCAATACAAATAAATTATCTGGCAATTTTCTCTTTGCAGATCATCTATACACCGGGCCACTTTCCACCAGTGCAAAACTAATATAATTATTTTTTTCTATTTTTCACAAAAATGTGTTAAAAGTTTCGCTCGTCCTCTCGGCAGTTGCTAGGAGCATTCATTATTTGTGCTGAGAGATTGGCACATGCTATTGTTTCCACACTTTGCTGAGATGACCTACACTGCAAAACAGTTCTGAATAACATTGCCAAGGCTTTGTCTTTCCTCTGTAGGTAGCAAGCAGAGAGGTGGATGGGGAAAAGCTGGCCCAGGGAGTGTTAAGATATTGCAAGCCTGTTTCTCCCAGCTCCCCACCAATATGGGGCAAGGGAAGGGGGAAGAGCACTTAATGTTATAAATGGATCCCAAATTTAAACCTGCCTGGGTTCTTTCCTCAGGCTGAGACAGAAAAACATGTATCTAAAAAGCTGGTATCTGCTGGCTGTTTAGCAAGTTTACATTCCATTTTCTCTTGTCATGCTGACACAAATTATTTGCTCTTGTGTCTGGATTGCTATTTGCAAAGGGTGCCGTGACTACCCTCAGCCTTTCTTATTTGATTAACTGTCTAAAAGCCATAGCTCTTTGGAAGTGGGTGGGAAATTCCCCATCGAGTGGTCCAGAGCCTGTAAATAACACAAACTCACTTTTTCCGTGTGCAGATGGGATCCACAGATCTCTTCCACTTCCTGCCATGCTACCATGCTGGTAAATATTCAAGGGTGCCCCAGGCTCAGCCCCGGGGGTCCCGATCTCCCATTCCAGGTGGGCCAGGGCTGAGCGGGTGTGTGGACAGCAGCTGGGGCACGCTCACCCAGCAGTGATGATGCCAATTAATTTGCACCGTGGTGGCACACAGGCGTCTCAGCCACAGACCTGCTCCTCAGCACCGAGTGCAGAGGAGGGGGGGGGGGTCCTCTGTGCAGGCAGGTGCCTCAGCCCCTGCAGTGCCACCCATCCATGTGGGACCCCTGGTTACAGCCCTCAGTTGGTTTTAAAAAGAAAAAAACCTCTCCCTCCGTGTGATGCAGCCTGCGTGTCAGCCTGTGGCGCGATGATTGATGACACAGCTGCCTCTGCAGCCCCTGCCGGAGATCTCTAATTTAATTAATGGCTTTCGGCATGTGTGTAACATAACTCCTGCAGCACCTCTGCAGCCCGGGGGAGCGTGGGGACTTCAGGGTGGCTGCTCCTGGCACAGGCAGGGAAATCAGAGGGTGGGAAGACAGATGCACATACACAAGGGCCAGATGCAATCGGGCACCTCACAGGTTTGCATTAACCTTCTCATCGGCAGAGGCACGTGGGGCTTTCATTTAACAGGCCTCCCTCATCAGACTGACAGCAGCAGCCTGCCAGGCTGTTGTGCCTCTGCCCCATCTTCCGTGTCCTCCAGAAAGCTGCAAGAAGGTGGGCACCACCCCATGCACCACCTGGCATCTCACTCAGCTTTCTGTTTGCCATACACAAACAGAAATGCCTGGACCCAGTAGCAGAGAGGGGTTTGGCAGGTGGGAAGGAGTGATTTGTTTTCGCCTTGATTAGCAGCAAAGGGAGATGTGAAAGGGTTAATGGTGTCTGTTCAGCCCAGATGTAAAAAAGAAACTACATTATCCTAAGTTTTCCTGAAACATGGAGAATTCTGAAGAGCGTGGTGAAAATATTTCCCAATTGAAAAATACTGCAGGATGGCTTTTCCCTTCTAGCATGGCACCTTTAGTCCTTGGCAAGAGTAGGGGATGAGAGACCAGACCACAGAACAAGAAACTAGCATAGAGAAAAAACGGGTAACAAGAGACATGCACCACTCAAAAAACCAAGCCAAACTAAATCACTCAAGTTTAGAGATTCAGCCTGCACCCAGATCTCCCACACCTAACTCAGTCATGCCTAAAGAGAAATACCCAGTAAATTACAATTAGTTTGGGGGAATAGTTGTCTTAGGAGGGGAAGTGGGGGGGGGGGTTTGCCTGTAGGTCCCAGCTTACTGAAATAAAGGGGTTTCCCCTGTCTTCCCCATCTCTAGGTCCCACCACTGAAGAAGGCTCCAACGCAACCCCTAAGCTCATTATCATCTCCACTCCTTGACAAAACAGCAGAGCTCAGCCTTAGGAGAAAAGGTGCTCTCTTCCAGGAGTTTTCAGTCCAAGAGCCAGCAACAGAGACACCAGTATGGTTTTGGCTAGCTATTGGAAAGCAAAAGAACAACGGCAAAGGAAAAACTCAGAGAACTTCGTTCAACTCCTAAAATGGTCTCTAGCTGAATGGGTTCGGGATAAAGGGTAAGCATTTTATTTTCTTCAGCATGCCCTGCAGCATTTGTCCATCATTTTCTTTGAGATGAGCCAGTCTTGTTCAACTCCAATATTTACTGGTGAAAATATTCCTCTATCTTGTTTTCCTGGAATATTTCACCTTGGCACTGTAGTCAGGCATTTCTGGAGCATATTTGCTTCTGCTCACCAGCTATTTCAACTTTGGACCAGGTTTTAAAAATAGTAAGCTTCTACTTTTTTTCTTCTTTTTCTCTCCTTCCCTTGCTGCTTCCTTTTCATTACCGAGGCATGGCTAGAGAGAGACAGAGACTCTCTTTTGTTTTGGACTTTCAGCTGGACCAAAGACTTGTGCTTCAGAAAAGCGATGCTGCTCTCCCAAAGGCCATCCTTCACTTCTGTTATGCCTCGTTGCCTCCCCTCCCTACATGAGAGAAAACCCCCAACAATATCATCTCCCTCGAGCTCTTAGGAAACAGGTTATGATGCATGGATGTGCAATGAAATTTCAGAAATGTGCACTGACTTTTTAGAAATATGCCAACTGTCAAATAAAAAATAAAATAAAACATCAGGCTAGCCAATATTCAACCCATGAAGTCCTCAACACCACTGGCTTTGAACTGCAGCCTCTGTTACAGCACAGCAACTTGCCCGACATTTTTTTGTTTAACATTTACCCCCAAAATGTGACCTGATGCTTGAGCTGAAAGATGGTTTGCTTATAATTGTTAGTCTGTCACCAGCCTGCTGCTGGTCTGCCAGCAGTGGCTCTTTGATATTGTGCATAAGGTTTTTACAGGTTTTCCTATTTGAAAAGACTTATTAAAAAGTAAGTTTGGTTGTAAAATGACATACAAAGATATCCGTCATGAAGGACTCCATATTTTCTGCTTACAGGATGGCAGAGTGATGGTGATACCTTTTGAGCTAGGTACAGGAGCCAGATGTAGATGTAAACACACAGACAAGTCAATAGAAATATGTGTAAACTCTCTGTGTTGAGTCATATTGGCTTTCATTTTCCTATAAATATATGTATTTATGGCTGTACCATATGCTGCACACCCAAAGATTTGCTACCAAGGGGATGTGCAAACATGACATAGCTGCATGCCATTTCTGTTGGGCGTATGTACACACACATATTTAAGAACATGAATGAAAATACATGCATTTTCTTTTTGGCTTAAGACTCCTTTTTAACAGGCCCTATGAGCAATTGTAGAAAGTAAATATGTGTGTGAGCGTATATGTATAAACCCACGGGCGTGTCTGTGTATTCCCACCTGTGCACACACCAGCACACGTGCAGGGATGCCAGAGCAGGGCAGCAGGCAATGCACAAACACACGTTACATACACTACAGCACGCACCTGTGCGGTGGCCCCCGGGTACGGACGTTGGGCCGTGCCTGGACTGGTGTCTGCTGCGCAGTCAGCAGCATTGCTCAGCGAGCCACAGGCAGGCAGAGAGTGGGCAGGGAGCAGGCAAATAAATGCCAGCAGAGAGGCCGTGGGGGTAGATAGATGCTGGCTGGTGGTGAGGCCAAGCCTGATGGTTGCATGGGTTCACTCAGCTCCTAATTTACCCTGCTGGGCTGTGATTGGAAACAAATAGGACATGGTTCACTGCAGACAGGCTTGAACTGCAGGGGATGTGGCTGGCCATACACCAGCATGCCAGGCAGCATCTGGGTGGCAGCATAAACCCAGGCCAGGAGACTCCAGCCCCACACGTGTCCATCCTTCCTATCAGCTATTTTAGTGCCTATTTTAACCACTTAATCAAATTGCACTCCCTTGCTTTTCACTGAGGGTAGTTCAAATCGCATTTGGACAAAGCTATTTTGAAACATATTTTATTGATAAGGGAAAAATTCAATGCTCATCAGTGCTTAGAGAAACCCTATAGAAATGGCTTTAGAAATAATCACATGCATGCCATGCATTTTCTGGTTTCTTTCACAAGGCTTTTCAAACTAGAGCCACTTAGATTAACCAGGCTCTGGACTTCCACAGGACTGCAGGTCACACCCTCAGCTCTGTGCAGGGGGGGCTGGTACCCCCACGGCTGGAAAGCCCAGCTGCCCACCTGTTCCCCTCACATGGGCATCCTAGCCGTGCAAATATTACCAGCATCTCCATGTCACAGTATGGCTTGATCGGTTACAAGGGACAATGGTGCTCTGTGACCCCATCATTGAATACACCAGCACCATCGGGGGACACTTTCACAGGGGCTGATTCGTGCAGCCTCCAGGCACCCATGCCAGGGTCTGGAGGGTGCAACGTTGGCATGACCCACCACTGACTCAAAGAGTGGCGCCGAGTGCGGTGTGGCTCTGACAGAGGGCCAGGTCTGAGAGCCAGGCTCTGATCGTGCTTACCTTCATGCACAGTCCATGGTATCTCGTTAAAACACAGTACTTTCCTTCCCCAGGACTCGGTGCAAAATAAATGAGAAGCCCATGCCTCCTACCTTCCTGATTTGTGCTTTCCCTCAGCCTCTGCACTTGACAAAAAAATCTCTTTTTTGCAAAGTTTGGCTGGCATTTGTGAAAATGACATCACAGGGGATAAGAGCCCTTCTCCTCAAGTGTAACATGCTTGCACCGGCAAAGAGCTGGGCTGGAGGCCTCACAGGGAGGGATATGCAACAGGAAGGGGAAAGAGACCCCGTGAATTTCCTTTATTAAAAGATGAGAGAGGGAAGTGTGTTATGTTTTCTCTGAAGCCACAGAAGAAATGTTTTCACATGAAATATTTGAGAAGTTTGCTATGTGGCTTTCAATTGGTCTTCTAGGGGAAAAAAAAGAGTATTATTTACTTTGTTCTAGAAATATTTTAGGAATGTAAAAGTAATCCCTGTTTTATAGGCATAGTACACGTACTCCCTTTACATATGCTATAAAAGCAAAAATATTTTATATGTCTTATTTAAATCTATAAAATACCATTACAGAAAATTGTTACTTTTATTACTCAAGCTGAAGTTTTATGAATAGCTACTCCGTTAGATTTATACACTGACTTTTTAGAGTTGGAAATGACACTGTAAAGCACAGGAATACCTGGGATATTTACTTTAAATGCTACATTACAAATAATTTTCTGATAACAATTCTTTTTCTTCTCAGATTATTACTTTATTGCTCTCCAACTTTTTCCTCAAACAAATTGAAAGGTGCAAATCCAGTACTTCCAGTGGCAGGTGCCAGAGGAACTGAATGCTCCTTCCAAAGCCTCCAGTGTCTTTCCCTACATGTCCCTGAACCAAACTTTGGGACACATGGACATTTGCCACCCAACAGAGACTGTCCCATGGTAGACTCCGTGTCCTGGTCCTGCTGGGCATGGGATGCACTAAAGCAAGCTGTGAGTTGCAGCTTGGAGCACTCGCAGGTGGCTGGAAACCATCTGAATTTGAGTATGTACACAGTGATACATTTATTTCCGTGTCTCTGTGCTCACAGACAGGTACACACATGTAGACCTCACATACTTCTATCCCAGACAAAGAAATGTATGTAGAGCAAAGGCAAATCTGGTAGGTCCCCAAAACATCAGTAAAATGCCTGAACCTGTTCTGGGGGAACCTTTCGGATTTCCATGTCTACCCCAACCCAAACCACTCTCCATCCAGCTGGAGTGCCTGAGGTACTCAACTTCCACACAAATATAATTTCCAGGTCCAAAAGACAAACATATCTGACAAAACTGAGGAGTTTTACATCCCACAGATCCCTTCATCTTATTACGACATATCATGATGGTAGATCACAGTCCAACACACACTGTCACCACCACATCAATGTAATGTGCTGCAATAGCCACAGCCACTCAAACACTCTGGGGTGAACAGGACCAGGACCTCTGGATACTGGGACTGCCGCAGGAATTTCACCAATCCCACTAGCCACTGGAAAACACCAGATTTAAGGTGGCCATGAATAGGTCTCTCTTCAAAGACAGGTGGTGAGCTTGTCCAACTGGTTTCCCTATGTTAGGGATTTCCATTTATTCTTCTAAAGCCTCCAGTACCACCGTTGCCAGAGATAATGCTCAGGACTCGACAGGCAGCTGGTGGCACTTTTGTGTCCCTTGGTATATCCCCTCCTTTTACCTCGTGTCTTTCTGCATTTGGGCTCTGAGTTTTCAAATATGCCTAAGGAAGGAAACCACTGGGCTAGAAGCAGTCTTTCAGTCAGGTCTCAAATATTGTGAGGCTTTAGCAGGCAGGTGCTGGTGACCACCCTCCTGCCTGTGCCCTCGCCATGCCCAGGGTGCTGGAGCTGTATAGCAGGTACGCACAGGCCTGGCAGCCAGAACCAGCCCCACAGCTTACTGTAATTCACCCTGAAATGCTAACAAGCAGAGAGCAGCAGCACTAAATGCCTGGATGAAAGCAGGAAAGTCTCTGTGTTCAGTCCTTAGAAGAAGAAAACGTGTATTGTGGTTTTGAGCTAATGACAGAAAACTAGCCCCATTGAGATGAAAAAAAATGAACAAATAAAAAGACTGTGGGCTGTAACACTCATATCCTACAGCTTCAGGCATCCTATTCCTTTGCCTGTCACTTTTATATACGCATATATAAAAAGTGTGATAGCCTGCCACTTTCTACAAATAAAAACCTTACAGTGGGCACCAGTGGTGAGCACTACGTTTTAGTGCACAGAAACCATTTCCATGAGGACACCACCTTGACTTTGCCTCCCCACAGTTTTCCAGAACATTACATTTAGGGATCAAGACATCAGAGCTCATTCTCTGTGTGAAGGTTAAGGGACAGAGGAGGGTGCTTTCTTCAAAGCAAGATTATATCGGCTCTCTTTTTCCACGTGTGAATGAAAGGTTTTTCCCTCCATTATTTATAAGAGGTAGTTCATATTCTTACAGACAGCTACGATGGTTGGGTTGGGGTTTTCCTTTTATTATAAAAGTAGGTTGGATTTATGGGGATGCAACAAGTTAAACTTGCATACTGAGGATATGCCAAGGAGCTTTTTCTGTCTGTTCTTGAGCTAGCATTTCTAAGAGCACTATACCATGTTCAAGTAGGAGCTAGAGCAATACTAAACCAATACAAGCTCCAAAAGCATACAGCAAAGGGCTTGTAAGGCCCCTCAGTCAATCGTTATTGGGGTGTCCTTCCCTTACTTTTGTTTCATTAGCAGCAACAGGATTAACTGAGGTTTTTGTTGAAATCTAAAGAGGGGATTGAAAGAGCACCAAAGAAAAGCCACCCTTCAGCAGCACTCCACTCCTGTCTTCTTGCATGGCTCTGGGCAAACCATTCAATCCCCACGTGACCTTGTCCTGACAGGCTGGAAGACCCGGTGCCACATTCTCAGGGTGCACTGCTCAGACAGAGCCTTCTCCTGACAGCTCTGGGCATGTTTATGGGGTATAGCGGATGAAACTACACCTACCATTCAGCCATACAGGAGCAGTGAATGACTAGCAAGGGCTGAGGGGTTTGAGCTACGCTTGAGGGTTTTTTCCTCCTAAATATATGTTACAGACCACAGATGAGGATGAGACAGTACTGAAACATCTATGTGTTCCTGTGGCACAAGTGAACAAATAGCACTGCTGAGACAATAAATGCCCAGAAATTAGGATAATAATTTTAAAAAAGAAAAAAAAAACCCAAACAACCCACCTCTACAAAAGTCAGCACCTCTTTCTGCACCCCCAGAATTTCAAGTTTCAGCCCATCTGTTTTATCCCCTTTACCCTTCCCATTCACACAGTACAGAACTTGGCAGCTGGTACTGTAGAGGACAACAACCCTTGAGGTTGTTTTCCAGCTGGGACCAGCTCCTTCCTTCCCATTTGGAGTTCGTCATTCTCATCACAGATACTGCAAAACTGTGTGCTTTTCAGAGACTCTTTATGAACCGATGGAATTCCTCATCCCTGAAAAATCAGATGCATTTTCTAGGTAGGAAGTGTCAGTGTGGAAGATGAGCCTACTGTATTCTCATAACCTACTTATTATTGCTTATCTATTAATGAATAAGGCCTCTGGAAGTGAGGTTTAAAACAAAAACAAAATTGATAGCTAGGAGAAATGAAAAAGAAAGTGAATTTTCAAAAGCACTTAGCATCGACTTCTAACGAGCACATTGATTTCCAACACCATTTCCAGTGAAATAGCTCCAATATATGAAATAGGCCATAAATATAACAAAGATCTAACACTAAATCACAAGCGCCTCATACCACAGTCTTTAGACCAAGGCTGGAGCATGTAACTGAGTATTTGGAGGACCTTCTGTTTTAGGACTTCAGCTTGAGGCATTTTGTGTTTTCACAAGCTCCTCATAATTTGGCAGCTAAGGCAGCCAGAAATGCCGGTTCCTAAAAGCCTGTAGACACTTCAGAAAAATCCCGGTGTCCAAACAAAACTGCCTGGGAAGGCTGGCCATCCTAGGTGGTGAAAGGAAGGGAGCTGGAGATAAAAATCCCACTCAAAAGCAACACGCAGAAAACAAAGTCAGCAAGTCCTGAAATAATTTTAAAAGGTCACTGGTGTAGGAAGCAGACATTGAAAGGGAGAAAAAAAAATCCAAATAAATGTAAATCCATTCAGTCGTGCCTCCTACAAGACATTTAAGTATTTTCCAGCACTGCTGCTCTAGCTGCTCTGTGTACCTGGGCTCCGAAGAGCGCTTCTGCCTGCTCACACGGCACCTGCCATGGGACAGCAAACGGCCCTGAGCCAGCATCACCAGCGGAAGGCAGGGGTTTCTGAAAGGCAATGTCTTCCCAGCATCTGATAGCACTGCTAGTTGCTGGGGGGGGATGTTTGCCCATAGTTAGACTGGGGTGGTGGTTTAATTGGGTTTTTTTCTCCCCTTGTGTCCCCTGGCTCTGAAATTAATTCCTCTGGGATCTGAAAGCACCAAGATGTGCTGACCTCTAGCTTGTACTCTCCAGTCAGGCTTTTTTCATGGTGCGTTGCCAAGGTGATACCAGGAAAGGCTCAGGATGGCCCAGAGGGAGGGGTCAGGCTAATTTGGGGTGGTGGTGGTATTGTGTCAATTGAATGGATTTTGAGGGTATTATCTTAATTTTATATACTTAAGACTTCTATGCAGGCACTCTAAACCAACAAGGATGGGCTTAAAATCCTTACTTAAGGTTACACTACTAAGAAGAGCAGATAAAAATAAGCGCAATGGTTGGAACTCACTGTTTGCAGGGTTACACTTGAGAACTTGGAGCACACACTACACATGAGCCTGCTCCAAAATTCACCTTCCCCACCATCTGCATCTCTGGCCAATGCGATGCTGGCCAATTCACTCTGGCTTCTGCAAGTTTTTCTTTTCTACCTGTGGGTTGGACTTCTTTTGAACCTTTCTTGTTCCCCATTTTTGGGCTGGTCAATCCTAAATCCCCTTGGGTAATCCCCAGCTCCCCACCCAGCACTCGGACGCACAATAAAATGATGCCAATAATGAAGCTAGAAGAGGAGCCCTGCTTTCTGCCTTCAAACTGTCCAAAGTACCTGCTCAGCTGGTTGGTTGAGCCAGGTTTCCCTTGGGAGAAAAGAAGTTTCATTTTTGTGGCTTGGGCCGAAACCCATTCCTGTGAAACATCTGCAAACAGCCCTGGCCCACGTGCCTACGCTCATGGAAACAATCCCCCAGGAAAACTGGGAAAAGAAGGGCTGCTTTCTGTCCTTTCTGGCAAAGATTGAACTATAAATCATAAGAACATAGCAGCAGACACACAGAACAGCTTTCTCCAGTCATCTTTATCTGTAAGAGGAGATCCGAGAGTAGCCCCCATGGGCAAAGCAGGGTGCTGCCACTGCACCATATGCCCTGTCAGAGACAAGTCTATAGCATCCATATGTGCTTCAGAGGCCCATGGGGAGGCCTCTGGGAGAAATCCAGGTGAGCAGGAGAAAAGGGCCTGGGTAATGAATCATGTGCCCATGAAAAGCATGGCCAAAACCATAATTTTTGGCATTACTTGGTAACACTCTGTTGAAATATCATTTCCACTGAGGCAAGCAAGCAGCCTCTCTGGACCAGCAGCAGCCTGACACAGACAAGGAGACCAGTGCAACATGAGCACAAGTGCTGAGACCGGCCATGGGCAAGGTGCCTGGGCACCCCACGGGTGCTGGCAGGTTAACTTTTGGCCATGGCATATATCCATGTGCTGGGCATACAGTGCCCTTCCCTACTATATTACAAGCAAGCAAACATACCTGGGGCCAAATTCAACCCGGTGAGCAGAGTTACACCGAGGTAGAGCAGGACCTGACCATGGAAAGGCTTTTTTACAGGGACGCTGAAGAGGGATGTGGCGTGTTAACGGGGGAGAGTGGAGCTAGAGGGACCAAAAGCAGGGGAAGGAGGGTGCAATAGCTCTATCGCAGCCACGTCTGCAGGAGAGAGGAGCATAAGCAGCTGTGGAGGAAAATGAAGGCCGAGCATCTCAAGCCGGTGTGTATTTTTGAGGCAGAGCGAGAGACATCTACCGGTCCGTGCATCCCCCTGCCAGGGTCCCCTCCCACTAATTACGGCAAGGCTTCCTCGCCTTTCAGCTGACAGCCAGGGAGTGTAATTAGAGTCTAATAAAACCCTGAAAAGTCAAAAATGCAAAAATGGGCTAAACAATAAACACTGGGGGCCGAGGAGGGGCGGGAGCGTGACGGCCGGGTAATGCCTTGGCTAAACGGTGCGCGCGCTGACACTGTCACGCTCCCGGCAGCCCCGAGCGCGCCGGCAACCCGCTGCAGACAGACAGCTCGAATTAATCCCAGGAGGCACGCGTGACAGGCGAGCCAGGCAGACAATTAGAGTGAGGGAGGAAATTGGAAATGGCAAAGGTGTGAACATATGTCAAATTACAACTAAATGATAAATTACAATTCTGTCATTGAAATAAGCGGTAATTAAGAAAGATTTCAGCTAGCCCTCTTGGAGGAAAAAGAGGAGGAAGAGGAGAAAGCAGATTTTTCTCTCCCCCCCCCCCCGCCCCCCCTTCTTTTTAAAATAATATCGTTTGGATGCATTGAGCGTATTGTTTCCGTCCATTGCATACGTTGGGGCTGGTTCATCCTGTTTCTTCCTGACTGCATTCATGTACTTAAAATATAATACCTTTCTTCCCCCTCCCCCCTTCCCATCCCCCCGCCTGGCAGAGTGACGGTGTCAGAAATGAGCAGGGAGCTGATAGCAACCGATAAAAACCTATACAGAGGGATTAAAAAAAAAAAAAAGCCCCCTCAAACTCCCCCCCCAGTCTGTTTAAGCCGACGCACTGTAATTATTTTAAACAAGCCCGGTGCAGCGTAGCTGACAATTAGGAAACCCTGCTTGCTGGCTCAGGGGATTCATGCGAACCCTCCTCATCATCGCTGGCTCCACGTCCTTCCCATTTCAGCAGCCGCGATGGATGCTGGCAGGCGGGGCTGCCTGCCCTCACAGCCCGCTCAGCCACGATTAAAACCAGCCGGGAATCACGGCTTTGAAAGGCAGCAGCCCAGCACAATTTGGGGGCCGCTGTACCTGCAGCCCCCCTGGCCCCTCGGTGCATTTGCAGAGAGTTGTATATTTTTTTGGGAAATGGGGTTTCTCCAGTCCGTGACGGCTGTTCCCCAGCCGGCGTTACCTGCGGGGAGCCCGCATCAGTATTTGGCGGCGCTTCTCCCGATGGAAGGGGGAAGATGCCCAGGGAATGATGAATGCTGAGCTTTGTGGTACCACATTTGTCATGTGAAATTAAAATAATATTGTGCAAACAGCACCTTTTGGCCAAAGACCTGGAGGTGCTGTGTAAACACAAATGAGGCGGGGTTTTTTAATTATCTGCTATACACACAGGTAGACTTTGTACCTCAATATGATCTGTTTATACATAAAACAGCTATTGCAGAAATTTGTCCATTGGCAATAATTGTTTAAAATCCACTAAAGCTGGTTTAGTGTACAAATCAATACTGAATCTCCACAAAGCTATTGGCTCTCTTTGCGTTTCATTACAACTATTAGGTTTAATTAATCTGCAAATGGAGTGACATAAAGATTTATTTAAAAAAAAAAAACAAGCAAGATAGGCTAATTACAGGGCAAAGGCTTTTTATATGCATCCTTATTATTTCTCATCTATACATCCTTATCATTTCTCATCTATACATCCTTTATACGCAAATGGGTAAAAGAGGACCTATGGATACATAAGCACATTTATGTTCTGGCTTTGAAACGTTAAGTTTTTGTGCCAGACCTCTACACTTAAAACAGGAGAGGAGAAGGGATAAAATAATTCAAGGAGTTAAATGCATCAGTGTGTTTCCCTGACAGCGAGGTTGGCGCTAGTGACCATCATCAGGGAATAAATCATTTTGCAGCCACTGGAACCAGAAAGTGAAGTTCAGATCCTGGAGAGCTTAATTAGGAAGCATGTTAAAAGTGAAAGGGTGAGAGTCATGTTAATTATGTGGGGTTCCTCTTGGAGCAAACCCAGGCAGTAACCGTGCTGTAAGGCTAACGTAGCATCATGTTATTTCCCTGAATTAATCAACCTGCGTTACTGGTATGACACAAAATCTCCCACCAAATGCAATTGCAGACTGCAGGTGGAAGCTTGGATTTGATTGTACTTGATTACTGTGATGTAACTATATGTTTCTGGTGCCGCTTCATGCTCTGAATGGTATTTCACACACCAAATTGGGGGTGGGGGGGAGGTGGTTGAGAGCTCTCCGGTCTTGCCATGAACACACAGCCCAAAACTTATGGCCAGATGCTGTGAACGGCAAGGGGTTTTTTTTTCTCCACCCTTAGAAAGGTCCATGGAATTGCAACTCTATTCTTGGTTATCATATGTATGAGTTTTTGATATGAGGCCCCAATGTCTTCATAGATAAGCAGCCCAATAAAATCTGTTTTGTCCTCTTGTTAAGGGCTTAAATCTTGTTAAAATCCTAACTGTGGGGTATGTACATGTAACCTTTACATTTCTTGCCTCAAAATTGATCATGATGATGGTGATAATAATAATAACAATGATAATAATAATAATGAAGTTTAGCTTGAGTAATCTATCAGTGATGGTAATTAAGAGAATGGGGAAACTTCTAGCTGTGAAGATGTAGCTGCTGCTCTCTGAAGCCCTTCAGTTCCCCCATGGCCCTTCCAGATTCCAGAAATCTCTTTGTCAGGATGACATGTCTTCAAACATTCACCCCCAAACATGTGTGACCCACTGACAATTTTACCTTTAGAAAGTCAACCATGAAACAAGCAAGAGAGGGCACAGACTGGTTTCCTAACAGGAACCCTCTCTGGTGTTTGAAGAGGTGCAGCTCCCGCTTCCAGGTGTTTCCTTGGTCATGCATCATCTTGCTCAGGCAGCAAGAGGAAAGCTTTGAACATGGCAGTTTCTTCTATAGTGGTGCAGAACCCGACACCAGCACCTGTATAAGTCTTAGATAGTATAGTTGTGTGTTGTCAAATCTTTTCTAGTTGCAAAGGTGTCAGTGATGAGCTTTTCCTACAAACTCTGGGTTCAGGCAGGAAAAAAACCCTATTTTTTTTCACTCTTCTGTGGAGTTGTCCCACAACCCCCATCCCCACACCCCATTACTATTACTACTGAAAATTTTTCATAAATTACAGGTTTTGGCTGTGATATTAGTCCATCAAGATCTGAGGTACAATCAATAAGGTTTTACTAAATGATCCTTATAAATGATGTATAAGAATAATTCACAAAGGGGGTCTGAAACACTTCCTCCTTTCCATAGTGATAAATGCAAAAGAAATTAGAGAAACCAGTGATATCAGCAGGGAAATGATTGATTTAACTGGTGATCATGCCATGCTCTCTTGCTCTCTCTCTCCATCCACTCACACTCAGATGCCTGAAGGGTAGGAAGGTCAGCCTGTACTTACATTTCAAAAATACCACTCGGAAATTACCATAGAGCTGATGCCATTTCCACGCCTCTCTCTTGGTTTATGCTTTAAAGGCTTCAAAATCCAAAGTTCTGTGAGGAGACCTCAACCCACTGGGGGTGCCTGGAGGAGGTGCCAGGAAAGGACCTCCTCCAAGAACACTTCCACAAGAATGGATTTCTTCCAATGGGTTTATGCCTTAACCCCACCAACATTTGGCACTCACCAATCCTGAGACAAAACCTAAAAATGCATCTCTGCCTTTGTCTGCCTGCTGTTTGACATAGGGACACGGCGGGAGAAGGTGGGGTGGGGGGTGAAGGATAGGAGGCAGGGAGCATCTTATACATGTACTGGCCCACTAGATGTATTAAAATGCATCAGCAGCAGCTGTCATTAGCCACTCCAAACACCAAGTTATGGCAAGGAAAGCAGAGCTTATATCCACAATGAGGAGAAAAACAGCGTTTAAAGCCAGGAATATATTTGGCACTGATAGTACTCTGAAATCATTTGGCATGAGAATGCCACCCATTACATGGATGTATCGAGTGTCTCGTTCCACCCTTTTGTGGCCATAGGTCTACAATGGGATGTGATTATCACACACGGAAAATGGATTTGCAGAAAAGATGGCCTGTGACAAATATTAGACAATCATTAACCAATTGCTGCTGTTCCTTGGAGATGGGGAGCAAAAAGGACGAGAGTAACACACTAATAATTCAGCCGATTTTGAGAATCTCTGATTATATATTCCAAAATTAACTGCATATAAGGTAAAAAAGTAAAAGAAAGTGCAGCAAGAGGCCGACCAACTATAGTTGACACAGTATTCTTTTCATGGTTTAAAAAAAAAAAATAATTCTCACTGTAAATACTCAACAATCTCAAAATACTCAATGATTTAAAAAATCTCAACAGCCTGGGATGGTATTACTAAAGATTTTCTACCCCAACAAGAGCCCAGCATTGCAGCCTTCAAGAATCTTGTATTAGATCACAGTGGGTTTTAGCATTTTGGAAAACCAAGTTTAGCTTTCATCCGAGATTAAAAGAACATGAAACTAGTAGTTCTGCTGCTGCCATGCACATGCAATCAGATTCTAATAAGAAGCAGTTGACTGCAACAAACAAAGCATGTTTGGCTTACTGCAACCTCCTTCAGCCTGCGTTACTTTTAGAGATTGGAAACAGGCGGGGGAGCACATCAGGTTTGCAAATCACAGGCACCGCATATATATTTGAATTCATAAAAATGGCAGGATAACTTGGAATTGTTTTATGGATTAATTTCCTCCCTGTCCTTCCCCCATTACCTCCACACCTTCAGGAAACCTCCCGTGACAGCAGCCGCTTAACTTTCACTGTGCCTCTCCAGTCAAGCTGCTCTGGCCACAACTCAGATAGCTGTCTGCAGCTCCTGCAAATTCATTTGTTTCCCCATTGGATTTTCATCCAATGACCAAAACACCAGAGTAATTCAGGGTCTGTGGCTATCTATATAATCTGATTCCTCCCCCCTTTACCTTTTTTTTGGTTTCAAAATGTATAGACATTTTACAAGGCAAAGTAATGCTTCAGCCTGTCTTCTTCCCACCAGTGTTCTTTGAACTTCATTTCATAACCATAATGCTATGATAGCAAAAACATCTGAAAAGGATACAGCAATTCACAGCAAATTAAAAAAGCGTGTCCCAGAGTCTACGCAAAAATTTATAGTCAGCAAATGACTTAGGAGAAGCCAGTACACAAATCATAGTCCTGATTCAGCAAATATTTGGCAGGTATCCTGACATGCCCTGCAAGCCCTGAATGAAATAGGATGGAGAAGAAAGCTGAAGGAGGGGATAAGATGTAAACTGTGCTGTTTGCAGAGGAAGCAAGAGTATCTTCCATCATCTTCTCAGGAGGAAAAGAGGGCACTGCAGACCAGCAGTGGACCCGTGGTATGTCCACCACCACCAGCAGCTGCAATATTCCCCAGCAACAGCACCTTGAGCCCCACTCTCCCCTCACGCCCCATGCTGAGCCCTATAGCGGCAGGCCCAAAGCTGTTGTGTGGGGCCTCAAGACACCCTTAGGCACCAGTTTGGAAAAAGATGGTGGGAATTTACATTGACACAGAGGTAGGGGAAAGCTTGCCGCACTAGGAGATGAGGGCAGGACCTGAGGTTCAGCTTCAAGGAGCCTGATCTGCTCCAACTAGGTCCCACTCCACTGGGCAGACCAACACAGGGCTTTCAGAGCACGAAGAAGGTCTCATCAGGGGCACCAGGTGGTGTGCAAAAGTGATGGGACACTCCATGGGACCCCCACTGCTGCCCCAAGCTCATTATTCCGGCCACAGAGCTGTATTCCCAGGCCCCTGCTCTGCTTTGGTTTAGATGCTTCAGGCTGGGACAGCAGATTGATCCCAGCACAGGGGGAGTTCTCCCTCCCTGGAGCTCACAGGAACTGCACCAGCAGATGCTGAGGGGTGATGAAAGCATCCAAAGTATGGGGTTTATCTGTGACACTGCTACCTCCCAAATTCTCAGGCAAAAGGGACTATCATTATCCACTCTTAGCGAGGCCCTTAATGATGGTCCTGTTGCTTGGTGACTGGCGCATTTCCGAGAGGTGCATGTAACAACATATATCCGGAGCTGCTTATAAATCAGTGACCTATTCTAAGTTATACTTGCCAAGGACCTGACCCAAAAATATTTATTCCCTCATGGAAAACAGATACTTCAGGTCTCCTAATGGTCTCCGGTGTTCCCGGCTGACCCAGTTTGGAGCGTGAGCTACACTCAGCCCTATTTCAGCACTGAACTAGTTCCATCAGAAATGGTTTCCTTTAAAACGGCTGCTACCCAATGACACGCTAAGAAACGTTTCATTTATTTTTTTTTTGGAGAGAGAGAGAGAAAGCGAGTGGAACTAATCAGAAAACATACACTGGGTAAACTGAAACCGGCATTATGTAACGTCAGTAGAGTCCCTAATTAATTCAGATTTTACAATCCTCTCCAACGTTTCTTTTCAGATGGCGGGGAGAAAACTATAAGATAATGCAAAAATACATGTAACCACAGCTCCTGAACATATTAATGAACAGAAAAGTAGAAAAAGCAGGATTCTTTTGGAAGAGCAGAAGAGTGTCCACAGTGATAGATGCAGGGTACAGCAAAATAGGTCAATAAAGGGAAATATGTGTAATGAATTATATAAAGCTGTATGTATAAAAATGAATATATTGATGAAAAGTGATTTTAAAATGAAGGCTCAGATACAAATCATTAGTCCTATGGCCAAGACTAATATGTATTCTGCTGTAATAAGCGATGTCATTACAAGTGAATAACAATGCTGTAATGGGCGAGAAGCCTCACTGGGGGGAGGGGAGCGATTATCAAGCAGTTAGGAAACCTTTTCTCAATTATTCATGTACTTTCAGGCACCTCGGCTGCTGGCAGGGGCTGTTTCCAAACGGCAGCAGCAATGCCAAGGAATACAAGGAGGAGTTTCAAAGTTTGGAGCAGTGATGGGGACGCCTCTGCAGAGACTCTGGCAGGGACTAGCCCGCAGAAGCTGCAGAAGGGATGCTGCTACATTGGGCAAGCTTGGGAAGCAAAAGAAATTGTCCTACTCTTTGCAGATGAGCAGAAAGGACTGCGGAGCATTCGAGGACAGAGCATACAGGCAAACCTCTAGCTGCATCATCTCCGGCAGGCTCACCTCTTGTGTGAGCTGCCAAAGCCCGGGATGACCACGGCAACCACCCCCTCTGCTTTTTACATCTCTGATACATGCCAGGCAAGCAGGCACCGCACACGAGCCTTGCCGCTCCCCCTCCTTCACACCACCTCCCTTGGTGCCGGAGCCCTCCAGCCTGCGCGGCATCGCCGTACAGGAGTGACAGGGCCTGATATGTGCTGTCTTGCCGAATTGGCGTCTCCGCGGCCATGAGGGAATGGATGTATAATGCTGAGCTGATACCAGCCAAGCAATATAATGCGGTGCCGTTAGGAGCATTACTCATAGCTGATGAACACATACCTTTTCCAGTGAAACACATACATTCCAGAAAGAAATGCATAGATCATTTGCTGAAGCACATTTATTATAGCAAAATGCGTACCTCAACTAATGAAACGCATAGATCATATAGTAAAATGATTATGCTCATACCTAGCAGGCTCAACCATTTATTTATTTTTAACCAACTTACTTTGGTTAGGAGGCTGACTGTGTCCCTCCCCCTTACCAGGGATTAGCAGTCCAAAACCCATTCTTTCCTCAAAAGCGTATTTATTTTCCCATGGCACAAACCAAGATTCCCACCCCAAATAAATTAGCAGGGAGGCCTCTCTTACAGGAGTTCAGCATTTGAGTTGAAGCTGGTTTTGCTATTGATGATGGATTTTGATACTGCACATTAGCAGGTGCTGCATCTGGCACACTTGCTAATTAAAAATTATGTCTACGTACTACGAAACATTTTAGGCACTCTCCCTTAAATGCTAGCTTTGCTGCCCACCTGAGGCATCTTCTGCATCCTTATTAGCATCTTCAGCCAGAAATAGGTTGAGTCAGTGCCCCTCCAGGGTCAGCCATATATCAGCCATTCCCCAGTACATAAATTCAGTTGGCTCCAGCTCATGCTTGCCCCAAGGAATGAAACGGGTCAAACGCTTTGTTTACGACTAAGGAATCCCCTAATACACATGTGCCAACCACAACCCCAGCTCAGCAGTGCTGGGAATGGGTGTAAATCCCAGAGTTATGCTACAACACCAACATCATTCACACAGTGACCAAATGGGAGGAAAAAAAACAAAACACCAAAACACAACACCCTGACTTGTCTCATTACACGGGATCCTGGCAGCAGCTGAAGGACAGACGGCCCCTTCCACAACTGCTTGTTTGATTAACAACAAAGCTGTATTTTACCAAAATAAATAAGGAGCCTGTATTTTACTGGACGGGTCTTCTGAGCTGTATCTGAGCAACCAACCTAGGGGAGGGAGTTAAAAAACAAATTACTTCTGGGAGCGAGCAAGGAAGGAAAAATAGACCAACAAAAGCAAAAAGCAGTGGAAGATCAGGTATGAAATGACTGCACTCAATATCCTTTTCCCCTTTTTCTCCCCTGAACTCGATTGGTTTCCAGTTGTAGAGTGTATTGATTTGCATTTTTTTCATGTTAACTTTTAATTGCCTAGCTGCAGCTGCAAGGCAGCGCCTTGCTGAGCCCATTTCCAGCTACCATCCTGAGAGTCCCACCAGCCCCAGCACCCCGTGCTCTCCATCAATAGGAAATCAAGCGGCTGCTCACAGAATAAGTCTTCCTACTTTTCACACTTAACAGCAAGGCTTTTTCAGCTTGCTCGCGTGTCACCAACCTTTGGAGCAGCTTCGCCGTCCAACTATCAGCCCTGCTGGAGACTTTTTATCTTCCTTACAAACTTATCTTTCAAACATGCTTTTTAATGTGTAATCGTTGTTTGCTTCAGCGGGGGAGGTTTCCTTGGGGCTTATTGTGCTTAACTGGCCCTATTGTTGTGAGCCTTTCTGATAGAAGATGTTGCAAAAATACATGCGGGTCGGGCTGGATATTTGCGTTTGCATTTCATGGAGATAGCAGCATTTTCCTCAAGTTATACGAGTCCCGTTTCATTATTCCATGAACCTCTCGGTGAACCTCGGGCTTCACTATATAATTTATGGCCCCTGATACAATCCAACGGTGTAATCTCGTGATTTATGTGCTTCATTTATAATTTGATCATTTCAGTATAATACATGTTTTCCTAGATGATTTATGTACTTTCTCCCGTAATGTATGTGTTTCATGCCATGATATACGTATTCATCAGCCACACGTTATGCCCCTGATGGCACTTTCCCAGGGAGGAAGGTGGGACACCCCAGCCCGAGGCCAAGTCCTGAGGTTAATTGCAATCAATTCACCTTCCGTGCAATTACACTTTCATCTGCACGCGCCTGTGAAGTGAGCATGCTTAACGCCGTGTCAGCGGGAAAGCAAATGTGCCTCTTTTCCCCTTAGAGCCAATAAAGCCAGCCGTGGCACAGGATTACAGGGGGGCAGCAGGATGGTTTAGGCCCCCCTTTCTAACATTTCCATTGAGAAGGTGCTGAGAATAATTAATTATCTCCCCAACGTGCTGATTAACTCAGGTCTCGTTTCAGCATGTCGACAGAAGAGGATCCCAAACGCTGACAAGGCAGCGGCAGCCCTGCTCTGATTTCAGGAGAGCATCCTTGTGCAGCACGAAGCCCAGGCTCAACGGAAAAACTTTAGGAAAACAAAAACATCCCCCTCTCTAATTCCCCCACCTCAAACCATGGGTTGGAAGGAACCCTGGGGATCACCCTGTCTGCCCACTCAGAAGGATCAGCACTGCCCAAAATCTTCCCACCCTGCACAGCCCACCCTGCCCTCAGGTCATGCACTTCCAGTGTTTTGTACCTTCACTGTCCATGTCCAGCGTTTCCAGCCTCCTGATCCATTCCTGCTACCAAGCCACAGTTTGTGGTCCTCTTCCCCCTGCCTTCCTGCACCCACCATTTGGACAAACTCAAATGATAAACCCTGCTCTTTCCACTCTCTTACACAGGACATGTAATATGAACTAGGGAGCTGCTTTGGCAGGGGGGTTGGACCAGATGATCTTGAGGTCCCTTCCAACCTCTACAATTCTGTGACATGCTCACCCTTCATGCTCTCAGCTGGACTCCCCCCAGTAAATCTGTATTTTTCCTGAGCAGCAGTATACAAACCAGGACAGACAATGCCAGCTGAGTCCTTGCTAATGCTGTGTGGCACAGAAAGCCTCGCTCACCCACGATTACCCCCTTCACTTCACTCAATGAGGCATTTGCTTTTTCCACAGTCATGCTTCATCTTCCCCTTATGATGCTCTTCAACTCCATCAGATTCTTTTTTCCCATTGAATCCACTACTTTGCTAACAGCTCCTCACCTGAGATGTGCACCATTTAATCCTCCTGAAAACCAGTCCTTTGCACTCATCCTTGTCGAACTGCATCACCTTTTCTCCAGCTCTCCCCACTGCCTGCCATGAGCATGTTGAATCCTTGTCTTTCTACCAGCTCTCCACTTCTCCTCCCTTGACGCCTCTTCCGTCCCTCTCCCATCCCAAAAGGATTCACAAAAACGCCATGCATCCCACCAGAGGGATGGGGCATACCAGTAATGACTCACAGTGGGCGCCTTTGTCCCTTTCTGAGCCCACGTTCCCATGGCATCTTCAGGAGAGTGCAGTATGAGACAGCATCAGAAGTCTCACTAAGTGAAGATATATGATATTCATTGCCTCTCCATGAGGCTTATTGCCCTGTCATAGGAGGAAATAAGGTGAGTTTGACATGATTTGTTCTTGACAAATCCCTGTTGGCTGTTACTTATCTCCGTGCTATATTCTGGAGGCTCATAAATAATTTGCTTGATTATTTCGTTCAGTGTTTTTCTATGTGATAAGTAGACTGACTGGTCTACAGCTTCTTGGCCCCCTTGGTTGGCTTTTTTTCAAAGATGGTTGTGCTGATTATCCTCTCCCAGTTGCCACCAGTTCTTAAAAAAAATTCCCAACAGCTAAATGAGTATTTTCATGAGCTTCCGCTGATCCACTCCAGTGGAAAATATTCTGCTCACTTCTTTTTCCACCCTAAATTCAACCTCCTGTTTGCATCACTGGCAACCTAAAAAACATTCATCAGTGGTGACAATGGGTAAGGCTGGAGAAAAAAAAACAGAGATGTGGAGTGCTTCTGTCTTCTTGACACTACCTACTGCTGATTTTCCAGGGACTCATTTACCACTGGACCACCCTTCTTGGTCATCATGAGCAGTACCTAAAATACTTGTGGAACTTCTTTTTTAATGTCATTTGCAAGTTGCATCTTATTTTATACCTTGGACCACCTCCTTTTGTGCCTGCAGCTCCATGGTCTTTCTTTTCTACTCAATGACTACTGTATGAAGCATGATCAACTCTTCACTCTGTGGATGCTTCTACTTTATGTTTACTCAGCCTGGTATGACATTCCCTATCCATCCTCTCTTAGAGAAATAACTGGTACTTGGATTTCCTGATCATTGCTTCAAAAGAAATACTAACTTACATGAACTTTCCGCTCCTTCAGCACTACTTTTCAGAGTTTCATCTACCAAGCCTTTCAGTTAATCAATGTCCATCACTGTTCTATTTCTTTCAATGAATTATGAACTACATAATTTAATGCTTCTAGCTTCACATTTCGAACAAAGTACTTCCTGATTATCAAGTCCTCTTGTTTTCTTTACTTTCTGTCTCAAAGACCTTTTTTCAGCATGTCCAAGGCAGCCTTGAACTTGTTACAGACTGCATTCCCTTTACAACAGAAGCAGAGGCCACACTTCAGCTGCTAACTTTCCACTACTTGCCCAAATCTGAGCTGAAACCACAGACACAATAGAGTTGTAGTTGATACAGACAAGATGATGTGCATACCTGCATCAGAACAAGATGTTTCCTTTTCCTCTCTTAGAGCTGCTTAATAAAATGTATCTAACTATCCATGTGGCTGAGTATATAAAAATATGTAAGAAATAGAAATATATACGTAATAAAGCAAGCCAGTACTTTGAAACCAGGAGGGGTGGGATGCCCACGTGGACAGGGTATTCTTCCAGTACCAATGCTGCTCATTTTCAGATATTCCAGCCTGCAAGGTAGCGTGCCAAAAGAAACACCATCAAGCCTCAGCTTTTTTACCACATGAAGAGATAAAAGCCCAGAACAAGCTTGGTGTGCTAAAACCCAGCTGTATAAACAGTAGGAAGCTGGCACATGTGTAGATGCTTTTAAGCATAAGCCAGATGTGCATCCAGCCGTGGTGCAGCCCTTACAAAGCCAAGGGCTAAGGAGCGGGTACTTACAAAGCCCCGTCTGCCCCACTGCCTGCTCTCCATCTCCACAGAGAAACTTAGGCTGTTGTGTTAGTGTGGGCAATATAATGGTCTGCATCAAGCAGGAACACCTCTAGATTATCTCCAGACCTTGAAATTAAAAATCAGTTTGGGGGATTTTGATGGTATCTGCTAGGGACTCCCTCTTCAACAGGGAGAAAGCCTGAGGGGAGACTATTTCTTAAAAAAATAAAGGACTTTGTTTAATTGGAAATGATGCAAACAATATTCAGGTCTGCACTATAAAAATTAGAAATACAAAAAGACCCCCACCCAAGCCCTACATCCACTCAAAGACTAATATACTTGTGGGGACCTGTGACTAGACCAGCTTTGTTAGGGAATGTTGAACATCCCCAACAATTAATAGCATCTTTCAGGAATGTGGTGCTTAGGACATCATATCTATATGCCAGAAAATATCAGGCCACTTGTATATGAGATTAATTACAGTCCTGGATAGGAAATTAATGTTGCCTTGGCACAAGTGTGTAGGGAATTTTGTCTATCTTTGTAAAAAACAGCCACCCAAGGACTGGTCAAAGGAAGCAGTCATCAAACTCCCACCACATCAGAAGAGACAAAGGACAGTTTATTAATTTGCCTCACTGGGACAAGTCCTCTGAGACCCTAAGATTAGTTTGCATCCCAATACTCTTTGCTATTTTTCCTTTGCCTTGCTCTCTCAGAGGCAATGCCTAGTCTGGTTACCGTGTCACTGTATGTCCTGGTGTGTAACTCATAACCAATCCTCACAGTGCAGCCTGCAGACCTCTGGGTTTTAACAATTTTGGGGGAAGTAGGGGGAAACGAGAGAGGAGAAAACAGGTGCATTGCAGTACATGGACACACGTGAAGCTCAACAGCATATTTCAGAAACCTCTTCATTATTAGTATGTCTGGGTTCACAGTGAGGCATCAGCCACCAAAGCCATGAGAGGGTCTTGCAGAGAAGGACAGCCAGTGGCTTGTCCCAAACTGGCCCACACATTGGTGACATCAGAAGCCACCCTCAGCAACCTCAAGCAGCTGTCACAGACCCTGGGCAGGGTCACGGTCCTGCTGCTGGTCTGCCACAGGTTAGTCCCATTGGGAGCAACATCACAACTGCATGCACCAGGAATGTGCCTGCCACTGGCCAATTGGTTGCTCAATGAAGAGCGACCTCACGAGCTTATACCTCGGTCCCCTGCCATCAGATGAGCTGCCCTGACAGGGTATGTCACAACCACATATTCTGGTCCTGGGTCTGCTTCTGACCTATCAGCTGATCAGGGAAAAGCGGCCTCAGAAGCACATGCCCCAGTCATGTGAATGAAGCCTGCTGACAGAAGTGTGTCTTCTGATGACTTCATAGCCCCTTCTGCAGAAATGACCTCACGAGCACATACCAAAGACAGCACTTGCTCCTGGGCTACTGGCTGTATAGGCAGAAGTGACCCTACAAGCACATATACTGTCCCAGCTGCCCCTGGCTGCTCCCCAGACTGCAACACATGCCCCCAGCCTTCTCACCCCGTTTTAACTCCAGTGGTCTCTCAGTCTTGGCAGACTTCAGTCCCCACTCAGCAGCTGATAATGGGTCTGAACACATATTTTGTCATCACTGAGAACAACACATTTTTGGCTAGAGTACCAAGAGCTTCCTGACCATACCCAAAACAATCAGCTTTTCTTCTCCCATGGCACCTCTCCAGGTGTGCTTCTAATTCAACTGTGGCACCAGAAAAGTAATGCACAGGGCTTGTGCAATCAGAGAGGCAGAAAGCTTTCAGATCAAACAGCTGCCACCATCCAGGGTTTGCACAGTTCTTGCTAAGGAGCAGCAGAGAGTGCTCAGGGAGAGCACCAAGGTGGGAGGATGAAGTGTGGCAGACACAAATTAGAAATGAGCAAAGTTATTTCCTTCAGATACAGAAGGAAACAGGACACTTCTGTGGAAGAAACTGGCCAAGGGCCAGCAATGACTTCACCTCAGTATGCTGGGTCTGTTTGCCATTCAGATGGAGATCTTAAAAAATGAACAAACACACACAAAAAAAAAGAAAACCAACGGAGGGGACTCAGATCCCAAGCTCTCAGGAAGAATCTTGTTTGGGCAGCAAATGGATAGACTAGTGCTGGGCTGGAGTCTCAGGTAAACCAAGAAGTGCAGCCAGGTATTTGAGGTGGTATATAAACATAAATTGTGGATTTCTCTTTGGTGCCCTTACTGATACAGGCCAAGCTGCGGTTGTTGTAAAGGCCCCCAATCCTAAACACCATCAGGCACCCTTCCCACTAGGTTTTTCAGGTCAATGAATATGCTTTTTTCCCCCACTGTAAGTTGACGTACCCAGCAGTACAAATCAGGATAAACCCCAACCTTTTATCTTGATAAAGATAATTAAGGGATTATAAATATTTTATTTGACAGTTGAGGTCCTTGGCAACACCTGAACTGTGCCCAAGCAATGAGCTAGCTCAGACAAAGAGCAAGTGCTGCAGGTGAGACTTGGCTCCAGGCAGCTGCTCAACTGAATAACCTCACGAGCAGTGCAGATGTAACATGGGCCTACTATTTTCCAGGCGTCAAAGGACTGGGTTGGACACAGTTAGTTCCCATCAAACTCTTCTGCAAAGTATCAGCACTTGGCTCAGCCAAGCGCAACTCATAAGAAATTATGAATTTTATGGTACAGGGGTTTGAATCTGATGAAGAGGCCTCTTTGCTAGTGTCATTATTTAAAGAGATTACTCTTTATTAAAATGCAAAGCATCATGAAAGATCTAACGGTGGCTGAGGGATTCAAACAAAGAAGGTTTGTTGCTCCCATAATAGCTCAGCCCTTACGAAACATGGAGCATACCAGCTGCTTCATACCTCTTCATAATACCACAGAGAAGACATCAGGTTTGGAAAATACATGAAGACTGGATGGTGACCACATTTTAAATCTTCTAGGGCAGGCCTAGCAGGTCAGATGCAGTTGCAGTTGTTGAAGCTGACCATTGCTAGCCCAATCTTTAGGAGGGACAAGGCAGATGCCTGGGAAGCTTTAGCAGGGAACAAGACAAAAGCATGATTCTGAGGTGCTCACAACCATTACACTTGTGAAGCAGAAGGAAAGAAGAGTTCTGTTCTTCCTAGTGATATGACACAGCAGGTTTGCACTTCCCTCATATCTTATGAGCCTTTCTCCTGACTGACTACAGAAACCCAGGAAAAAGCTGATTAATCTCTGTTCTCAGGAAGTACACAAAGACAAGACCAACAGTACACAAGTCTGTAAGCAGCCCACCATAGCTGTCATGTAGCACTCCTGGGATGAAGAGCACCTCTTGTCAAAGAGCTTGCACCTGGGTGCCCATGGAGAGTGCAGGTGGGCAACAAAGAGCTGATTAGCTTCACCCATCCTGTGGTGATCTGGTCTAGGACTTTTTAAGTATGAAAATGAAGCAGAGCATCCACTGGAAATAAATCCTACATTCAAATAGTCAACTGTGAAGGTACATATCTATGACTTTACTAGAGCAACTTACTAATCAATGCAGAAATACCTTACAAACAGCTTCAAGATACACATGAAGGACTGAAGTGGATATAAACTCAGATTTTGGATGGGAAGGAGTCAGCTGCTCTCTGTGTTTCGGGAATTTTTTCACAGAATTGTAGGGGTTGGAAGGGACCTTGAGAGATCAAGTCCAAATGCCCTGCCAAAGCAGGTTCCCTAGGACAGGCTGCACACGTAGGCATCCAGACACATTTTGAATATCTCCAGAGAAGGGGACTCTGCAACCCCCCCCGGGCAGCCTGTCCCAGGGCTCTGTCACCCTCACTGTGTAAAAGTTCTTCTACATGTTGGTGCGGAACTTCCTATGCTCTAACGAGCAGCCATTGCCCCTTGTCCTGTCTCCACAGACCATTGAAAATAGGCTGGATATTTCCTGCTGTGTCCCAGACTTGAGATACTTAAAAACATTAATAAGATCCCCTCTTAATCATCTTTTCTCAAGACTGAACAGCCCCAGTTTATTCAGCCTTTCCTCCTAGAAAGGCTTATTTCTGCAGGTGAGGACCCTCCAGCCATCTTCAACCACTCACACCAGAGTCATGACCAAACAGTTGGGCACGGTGATGCAGGCAACACTCAGCATGCATGAGAGCAGCACACAAACTGGAAAAGTGGTACTCAACCCCACAGCAAACCCACCCACAGGCTCTCTACATAGCACCAATGCCTCATTCCTTATCTGGGACATCCCAGGGACACACCAGCTGCACTGCCAGCCCCTATGCCTTGGCGTCATGCAGACAGGTGGCTGGGTCCTAGGCACCCTGTTGTGTTCATCCCCAGACTCAGGCCCAGCCCTCCCAGGAGGACAAACAGAGCCCCGCAGTACAGCGTAAGGACGGTTACTGACACAGCCCCGCGAGAGGGGAACAACAGAGCCCGTGACAGAACACGCACACGGCGATCACACAGAGCACTTTACCGACCCGCGGAGGTGGTAACACGGAGCGCTCCCCCGACGCGATGACCGACCACACTCAGCCCGTCCCGAAGCCGCCCCTCCCCGCCCAGCCCAGCCCCTTTTAACGGGGGCGGGATGCCAGGTGGTGTGGAAACACCATCAGCCAGCTCAGCTCACCTGGGCTGGCTTCTTGAGAAGTTAACTCTGTCCTGGCCGGAACCAGGACACACTCCTACTCGCCCACTGACACCTGGCTTCCTTCCAGGAGGTCTCCAGGGCAACTAGGAGCCCAGAGACACCTGGGGCTGGGGTCGCCAATACCAGGGGTTACCCTGACACCTCCATCCATCCCGGCCAGACGCCACCAGGCGTTGCGGGCTGGGAGGGAAGGGAGGAAAGCCCTCGTTTTCCCTGGGCTGTCGATTTAGCATAGCTCGCCCAGCCCGTTTCTTCCTTAAATGCGTATGGCCGTGGGCTGCCCAACTGCCAGAAGGTATTGCCCCCGCACCCTTTATTTTAAAGAGTGAATCTCGGGAGCGTCCCCCCGCTAGCCTTCCCCCTTCCGCTGCAGGCCCGGGGCGCGGAGCTGCCCAGCCCAGGCCGGGGCCGTCCGGCTGCCAGGGGGTGCTGCCCCGCCGCCGCGGCACCCCTTCCCGCCTCTCATGAACAGCCAAAATCCGCGGTGCTGCCGCCCCTGCCCTGCCCCGCCCCGGGGTCCAGCACCGCGCCGGGATGGACAGGCGAGCAGCGAGGGAAGGGTGGCTCCCTGGACCATCCCCCCGGAGCGCTGCGGGGGGCAGACGCGGGGAGGAGGCAGCCGAAGGGGGCCCTGCACGCTCCCTCCAGCATCCCGCAGTCTGGCCGCAAAGGGGGCCCCTGCTCTCCCTACGCCGGGGGGACACGGTGGCCCCGGTTGCAAACCGGCCCTGTGGTACCTGCTTCCCGAACACCGTGCCTCTCCCCTACTCGCCCCATGCCGCAAAGGTGACATTTGAGGCGGGGTGTGGAGGGTGTGTTACGGCACCCGCTTGCTTCCCCAGCACATCTTGCAGGCTTAGGGGTTTCCTATCGCATGACCCCGGGAGCTGCTCCACCGTTTGAGGTCCTCTGGCCGGGAAACCAACGTCGAAAGAGCTATAAAACAAAACCCCCAAACCCCAACAAAACAAACCCAAAACCAAACCAACAAAACAGACTACCCGTGTCTCAAGCAGGGCTTGCAGCCTCTCCCAGCACAAGACACAGCACTTTGCTGGCTTTGGAGGACAACAGAAGGGGCAAAAGCTTCTGCCCTTTCATTTTGCGCATTGGAAAAGGAGCCTCGGACGAGTTTTCGCCTCCCGGGCAGGACCCGGCCCGTACTCATCCTTGCAGCAGCCGGGGGGCAGCAGGGCAGCAGGCAGGGCTCCGGGTGGGAGGCTCTCGGCGCCCTGAGCGGGGCCGTGGGGCAGGGCTGTCTCCGCGTCCCGCACGGCTTTAGGAGGGGCTTTCCTGCCAGAGGAGCCGCGGGTACCGGTGCGGCGCTGGCGGCCGCGGTTCGGGTTGAATTATTGTGGGCATTGAGTGAAAATCCGGCCCTGGCTCAGGCGGGCAGAAGCCCCGCTGGGAGCACTGACCGGCCGGCGAGAGGAATGGCCAACTTCTCCGTAAAAACAAAACAAAAAGGAGGGGGGGAGGGACGGGAGTCAGCGTGTTTCTTCGCCCGCAAGACGCCCGTAAGCTTTTGTGTCTGTTTCGCTGCAACCTCCTGGTTTTCCTTTGTTGCCGGAGCGCGTTTCACTCTCTGTGTGTCAAAGTGTGGCAACTCTAACCTTTCCCTCCGCACCGCTGGCGCCCCTCCAGCCCCAGCCCCCCGCAACCAACCCCCCCACGCCCCCCCACCCCCCCCCCCCGACACCGCCGGCGGAGCCAGCCACAACACCTCGCCGCATAATGAGCAGGCATTTCCTCCCCATCAGCATATGCAGAAAGGTAATTAAAACTGTTTAGGTATTTTTGTTGTTGTTGTTGTTGCTTTCCGAGGCTCAACAGCATAAATGCAACTTCTGCTCAATTAAGCTCTGGGATAAAAATAAAATAAAAGAAGGTCTTCCGGCGGTTCTTTATTTCTGCACATTAAGCTGGAGCCTGAGATTTACAGGCGTCCCCTCCCGCCCCCCATGGAAGGAAACCTTCAAATAAAGACGTCTCCAGCTGAAATGACCATTATTATCCACACAGGCACGTGTGTGTGTGTGTGTGTACATGCATTTTATATACACACTCACACATATAAAAATGCATATACGGAGATGCACGCGTCCCCAAATATATAACCCCCAAATCTGTTTGTGTCTCTTCCCACTAATGCCAAGGGTACATTCCTCCCCATTACAACAGCATTTGCACATTTCTAGGAGGAATAAAGAAAATAATAATAATAAAAAAAAAGATGCACGATATACATGCGGAGGAGCCTTTCCTCTGCCACCCAGAGAAAGAAGAACTAAAAGGATTATAAAAGTTCAGATTAAAATGATATAAAATCTAGCATTTGGCTCCAACACTAGTGCCTTGGTCCTCTGTAGCTAATCTGTATGCACTCTGTGACCTCCTCGCAGCGAACCCTGCTAAATATATTATTCCCACGGGGGCTTTCACTGCTGCTTGGTGTCAGAAATCAATATGTATGAGGCGCGTGGATGGGAATTTCTAATAGATCTGCCTGGCCCTGTGCTGCTTTTCAATATCTGCCTTGGACTATTAGTGCCGGCTCGGTGCCTGTGAAATAACCGAGATAATCTTTTAAGGTGCGCTGTTAAGGTGGAACCTCAATGTTGCCGTTTCAATTAAAACAAAATATATATATATATATTCATAAATCAGCGGGCACTGAGCGTAACCTTGTGTGTAGCCCGATTATAAACAATGAGGGGGATTGAAGTATGAGGGCGAGTATGCTAACATCTGGATTTCTGAGGAAGAGCTTAGTTCCTTTCTTATTTTTTTATTAACAGAAAATTGGGTAGATTGGGGGGGGGGGAGGGGCTGTGGAATTAAAAGTGGAGGGAGCGAGGGATGACACATTGTGCAATCGCCTCCATGCCGGCGGAGCAGTGGAGGTGAAAGAGCGAGATTGCTATATTACTGCAGATAACGCACCCATTTTACCTAAGAGACACCAGACCGCAGCTCTGCAATGCTCTCCATTTTAGACTGGTTTGTGCACAGTGGAATCACTGCCCGAGTGATCCCCAGTGGGGCTTTGGTTGGGTTTGGTTTTTTTGTGGGTTTGGGGTTTTTTTTTGAGGGTGGGGGCAGATTTTTGAATATTTTTTGTTTTGTTATTGCACAATTGCGCCTGAGGAGGGAAAGGTCGTCCTTTCCCCTTCCCCTCTGAAGGTGGCAGGGGAGCAGAGTGCAGGGTGATGGGTGCCCCCCTGCAGACCTCCGGTCCCAGGGCAGCGTGTCCCCCCCAAGAAGGCAGGCAGTGGAGCGAGGCTCAGGTCTGAGAGGCTGCTGTGGGGAAGGCTGCGTCCTGCTCTTTCATTCTCCCTCTCACTCTTTGTTTTCAGTTGAATGCACAGAGGAAGCTGTCTCAGCTCAGCGAGCAGAGGTGCGGCGTATAAAAGCAATAACTTGCTAAAGGACCTTTCGCTCACCCTTTTTTTTTCTTTTTTCCATTTTTTTTTCTTTTTTATTAGGGGAAAGGTAATCACTAATCCATACATATGATCCTCTGGCTTTACAGGCAGCCAGGTGGAGTTCAGCTCTGTGCTGGAGATGACAAGTGGAGAGTCACCACCCCAGAGGATCTGTTTTAGCCACATTTAGCTCCACCACCCTTTCAAGGTTGTCACCCTACCAGAGGTTGAAGAATTGGCACGCAGCCCCGGTATTTTTCTTCCCCTCCATCCCCCCCCCCCCCCCCCCCCCCCCCCCCGCACCCTGGCTCTCCTCCCTGCACACTTCACTTAGCACGGCCCAGTCCACCTGACAACTCTCTGAAATGCCCTCGACTGCTTGTCTGGCCTGAGATGGAGGCAGGGGGTGGGGGGCAGCAGCCCACAATTAAGGATGTGGGTCTTGTAAGAAGCAGAGGGAGAAATCTCTAACCTTGGAGTGCCTCTACAGTGCCAGCCTGTCTGCCAGGGTAAAAGTGAAAGGCTCCAAAAGGAGGTTTTGCCTGTTCCAATTTCACCACAGCCCCCTGAAATGAGAAGAGGGAGGGGGATCTGTTTGGTTCTGTTTTCCGTAATAACCACGCTTTTCTCCACAGGTGCCATGACCCTGCAGGATGCAGCCCCACTCCCAGAAACAAAACCCCATCAGAGTTACCTGAGAAACATGAGGATGGCTTTTCAGAGACACTTCTCTCGGTTTGCTTCAGCTGCTCTCCTCGTTAAGCATTAGCATGGTGCTCAGCCATAAAGTGAGAAAAAATAAAATTAAAAACTCTGGATGGTTTTTTTTTCCTATGCTCATCTATAAAAAGGCCACAAATCTCTCTCTGGTCCCTGAAAAAACGTTACCTGAACGTACTTCTGCCCCACACACTGTATATAAATACATCAGAGCTGCAAAGCTCAATTCTAGATTTAAAAACCCACCTGCAAAGATTGTGGCTGTTTACACCAGGGAGCAGCTAGCCAGTAGTTCCTCTGTAAAACAGGACCGGACGGGCAAGGCAGGCATGCATGCATGTCCTGGCCCTGCTGCCCAGCATGGAGGCAATGCTGCCACTGGCCACGGGAGCCAAATTCCAGGCACATAGTTTGGATTAACTATCCCCTGCATCTGGGAAAATGCAAATGTTTATAACGGGCTCCACCACCACTGGCAGTTTTATCCTGGATGCTGAAAGCCAGCTCACTTACCGCCTCAGCTCCTTTCAGTATTTATAATACAAACACTTCTAATCTAACACATGCAATTCCCAACAGTTTAATAGGTCTGAAGTTCTCTTCCCACCTCCCCTTTCCCAACCCATCAATTAGGTAGGTATACGTGAAAACAAACAACCTATGTGTTTTCTGCATCTCTAAGGAGGTGTAATGGTGCGAAGTGCTGGTTATACCCATTTACTGATGGGAAAACAGGAGCTGAGAGGATCTTTGTAAACTGCAGGCTTGGTTTTTCCATCGGTGCTGAAAAAGAGCAGCTCTCAGCAGCACAGGCTGGGCTGGAGAAGGAAAGGGCAGGGGAAGGGTTTACACATGTGTCGCAGCCCCATGGGATGGCCACAGTGTCACTGGCAGTGGGAGAGGTGGGAATGAGACCCCCACGGGGCCTGCGCTGGGTGGAGCCCAGTGTGAGTCACCTCCTGAATCGTGGGCTGGAATCCCTCACCTGCGTTCTGCTGGTCCGTCTAGTCTCCTGCCTTTATGTTTACAGCAGCAGAGCATGATGCCTGAGTCCTTTATGCCCACGCCTGATGGTCACTTTTAGTTTTTATTGTTTCAGTCCATGTTGACCACCACACCTCAACTACAGGCCAAAGTCTGCACTTAAACAAAGAGATTTTTTTAAAACCATTTTAAAAATCCATACTCACACCTGTATTTCAGAGAGGTTGAACATCTCTAGTTCTCAGAGGCCTCCAAAGCAGTGAAAACCCATGTGGGGCATCATCAAACCAGAGAGCAACATGTGGAGCATCCCTTGGTCTTCTGAGTAACTCTCATGGTGTAAATTATCACCAACGTGTAAAATCAAGCGTGCGCGTGTCAAAACAGTGTGTAAGTCATTGCTGACAGAAGTGCTTGAGCTGTTAAGGAGCAGCCCGTAGATGGTGATGCAGCCGCTCGTCAGGCTGGTGGCTATCCCACGCTGTGTTCGTGCCATCGCAGCACTGGGGCGAACGCCTGCCGAGGCAGAGCACGGCTTTGTCTGACCTTTTGCCATGACCTATGCCTTATTGCCTCACAGCCCAAATTTGCAAAGATGGGATTTGACAAGAGGTGTCACGTCCCTTCCATCCTAAAGGCAAATAAATGTCCCTTTCGATCATGGCTGTCACTTGCCGCTCACTGCTGAGCGACACCCTAGCCCAGCAAATTACTCCTACCCCAATTCCTGCCAGCATCTGAAATGCAGTTGACTTGGAGACGCTGTCGGTTGAAGGCAGAGTCAGAAGTAAAAAGTAAGCCTGGACTACAGGTCCATGTTGCAATACTCAAGTCCAACAGAGATACCATAAGCACTTGCATAGAAAAATCCCTTTTCCAGTAAGCGTGACCTTTTTGGAGGTAGGCATTACACAGCCACGTTGTTCAGGGAAACACGTTTAATGGACTCACTGGGAACTGGCTGGTGGCTGTAAGGGAGGACATGCTGATGCAAACCAGTCCAGTTGTGCATTCTCTCTCCACTGCTTGGCACAGGTTGATGGCTCAACACTGGGAGTGGTTGATGGCCCCTTCCCCAGCATGTGTGGGCACAGGTAGGCTGCTGCCCACAGCCCTGCTGGCAACGGTGGTGTATGGTGCCTCCAAGGACCTAGGAAGGGAGTAACGTGCTGTGACAGCAGCCCGTGCAAAGACAGACACGCTTATTTGGATCGATACCTGGACAGCGAAGCAGGAGGTCAAGCCCATGGTGCAGAAGAGGCACCAGTGTGTGAGGCAGCCACCACCCAGGAGCAGCCCCTGTTTATTGCTGCACAGCTTTGGGCCTTCCTCGCACACTCTGGGGAGAGAGGCTACTGCTGCCTTGTGGAGAAATGAGGTCCTCTTTCCCACTTTGCTCCGGGGAGTCCCCAGCACACCGCTGGAACACCACTGCAGCTTCCTGAATTCCTCCTTTGGTGCCTTACCTAGGTGCTGCATACACCTCTGCAGGCCAAGTAAGGGTCACATTAAAAACAGATTTGAAACTTGGTTGTGGCCGGTGTCCTTGAGAGCAGGAGTGAAGCAAAACCTGAAGCGGAGAGCCCAGAGCAACATCACCTAATGCACAGCCTCTGCACCAGTGCTGACGTTGCGCCAAACCACAGGTGTCCCACGCTGGTCCCACAGCTGGAGCAGTGCTTCCTTGCAGGGCCTTCCTCAGAGATGTGGCCGTGTCCCTAACATCCTGCAAGGCTCCTCAGCCACTGGAAAGGGCTACAAGGAGAAACTTCACCTCTTGAGGGGGCAGGGAGATGTGGGTGCTTGGCTGCAGTGGCTGCAACATGGAAGAAGAGAAGTAGGGAAAAGCTGCAGCTCTCCAAGCCAGGCAGAGGAAAAAGCTCACTTGCTACCTCTTTCTCCCCTTCTCCTGCATTTCCTTCTTTAACTCCTCCCTTCCCTAGAGGAAGGCAGCAGTGGCCACTGCCATGGAGAGCCCATCTGGGGCTGTGGACAGGGCCAAGAGCCCAAGTGCACCCGCAGTGGCATGGTGACACACCCAGCACTCCATGGTCACCCCTTCCATATGCACTCAGGCAGCACGTATTGGGCCTTTTCCTCTCCCATTTCCTTTCCTCGAAGCACTAACACCTTCCTCTGCTGAAGGGACAGGGGAAAGACTGACAGCACGTTTCCCAGCGCAGCCAGCGATGTTTGTGTGCATTTGTTCAGGGCTGTACTCAAGACTCATTAGTACCTGGTTACCCCCGTGCGTTTTAAGCAGCATTCCAGTACTCCTTCCCCAGCTAAAGCATGCTCACCAAAAGCTCTCCTTCACTACCAGAGCTCTGCTGGATGCCCAGATGGTGCTCACTATCCTGACCCAAAGCTGGGCTCCCCATTAAAATCCTCCTGGGAACAGCTCTCCTGCGGGGCAGAGCCCCCCCGCAGCAAGGGCTGGGCAGAAGCCATGGCTGCCACTGGGCTGAGGCTGGGCTCCCCCTGCTCCTGGGCCTCTGGGCAGGAGAAGTGATTCATCTCAGCACTTCCTGGCAAATCACTCCCATGACCACACAACGCAGGTCAGCCGTTTGGGCTGAACCCCATCTGTGTATTACCTGGGCTCTGAATCCCACGGAGTCCTGGCAGCTTACCGCCAGCTCCCGCAGCTTGTCCAGCCTCCCAGAAAGCATCTTCCATGAGTTGCTACCACGGCAAAGGTGAAGCTCCTTCCCATGGAAAAGAGGCAAAATTTTACATCTTCCCTCCTCTGCCCAAAAATTATGAGCATAGCTGCTGCTACACTTATATTTACTCCAGTACAGTCCTAGCTGCCCCAGCAGAAATCTGGGGGTGCCAGCAAAAATACCCCAGCAGGGAGCTGCCTGCAGTACTGGTGTTGGGGTTTCTGGGGAGAGTGAGGCCAGACCCAGGGGGGTTGCTCAGCTGCACTAATCGAGGTCTAACTTTTTCTTAGTCTTTCCTCTTTTTCTCCCCCCAAGGAATGGGGGTTACAGGGCCATTCAGTGGCAAGGGTAGGAGGGGAAGGTGAAGCGGGGAAAGGAGGAAGAGGAGGAAGGAGTGGGAACTCAGCCAAAGCATAGCACATCTTTGAAGAGGTAAAAAGTAGAATCAGAGTAACAAATCTAACCTCTGTCCCTGTTAACACTTACAACATCCACATACAAGACAAGGAAGTGCAAATGCTCTGGGGCAGCATGGGACCAATGAGTTCTACAGCAGAGATGGTCTTTGGGCTGCATCTGGTATTCTCAGACTGGCTGGGACGTGAGCACAGAAGTGGCTGCAGGCATACCTGTAAATGTGTACATCAGCACATGCAGGAACATGCATCTCTTTCCACTCCTGCTTCTCTGCCTGGATGTGTCCCTTGCCCCAAGCTCCAGGAGCCAAAAAAGCCCCTTCTGCACAGAGAAGGACAGCCCTGCACCTCCCAGCTCAGCAGCTGCTGCCCTTCCTAAGGAAGGTGGAAGCCAACCAGCCATGTAAGGCAATCCTCACCAGCACCCTTCAGGGCAGAGGAGAGGTTTCTTCTCTCAGTCCCGTGGGCTGCACCAGGGATGCTCAGTTCCTGGGTTACTGCAGATGAGAGCAGGTTCACTGATGTCAATGGCTCCTTTCCTGCCTCCTCCCCAGCTCCTGACAGAGGCTTTGGACAGCCCAGTTAGGGCACAGCTTTGAGCAGCCTACTCCACGGGTTTACTACCCAGCTGAGTCATGATCCCTGGGAATATGGCAGTGGTGGCATTAGGCACTGGCATGTCCCTGGCAGGGTCAGAGGAGGAGCAGCTTTGCTCCCTAGGACAGGCCTCTCCAGCAAGTGTGGCAAAAGCACAAGCTGTAACCACAGCATTTGAGGGAAGGGCACTGGAAAAAGGGAATTCAAGAGACAAACTTCATGTTCTGGGCTAAAAAAGCAAACACAAAGCATTTGCCACTGCAAGTTCCCCATGGGTGCAGCCTGCTGCTCCCCAGGCACCTCCCTCCCTTGTCTGCAGGCAGAAGCAGGGGAAAGCAAGCAACACTCTGCACTTAGAGTAATCCAAGAAAAATGCCAAGCTGCCATGGCCACCAAGATTGCTTTTGCTTGACTCCGTATTCCAGGCTCGGTCACTTTAGTGCTTACAGCCTGCAATAAGGACCACCAAGGCTTGACACAGCTCGGTGCACCCACCAGGGTGAGCAGAAACGCTTGTCCAGCAGCAGCAGCAGCCAAACTCAGCATCACTGGGTGCAGAAAGCCATATGAGTTTTGCCTCCTGAATCTGCAGAGAGGCAGGACCGGACCCTGGTTCGGCAGGTGTGGTAAAGGCAGCAGAAGGCACTTGGAGACAAAAAAAAATAACCTGGGGGGAAAGCAAGAAAAAAAATATTAATCCCCCTTTGGTACAAGACACCAGGAAGAGCAACGCCTGCTTTGTTTGAGTGGAGGATATTTGAAGGAGCAGCAGCAACCCACAGGAGGAAGAACCGCAGCGTGTACATCCCACATCTTGTGCAGACTGCAGCCAAGTCGATGGGAAGGTGACACATTGCAGAGAGAACAACAACTTTAAAATAATAATTAATGAATTATTACTGACAATTGGAAACAAAAAAAATCCCAGTCGCTTATACAAATGAAACTTGGCTTCTGGAGTTTCTAGCAATAATAAATATTTAAACACCTTCCTTGTTTTAACATAAAGCAAGAGAGAAATGCAGCAACTGCGGTGGGAGCCGCTATGTGTCAGAACAGCAGCGTGGAGCGTCGCATCAAAACACGGCAGCAGCTCATGCCTGAGTGGGGAGAGGGCTGTGGCACACACACCGGCACGGCTCTGCCAGGGCATCACTGTCACCCCCTAGCAGGTTTCTTTAAACAACCAGCCTGGATATAACCTGCCTCAGTGTGAAGCATGCAGTGCCAGGAAGGGGATGAGCTGGGCTCACAGTTCTTTTCAGACGAGCCAGGAATTGTAGCAAAAAATCCATTTGGCGTATGTGCCAGGTGAGCATCTCACCCTTCTGCTCCCTGGGGCACAATATAGCAACCATGGGGAGTTGTTTGGCCAGGACTGATGCTGCTCCTGGAATCCCAGCCACCTGCTTGGCTTGCCCAGAGGCTGTGCTTTCCATCACACACATGTGGGGTTTTATCCCAAGGGGATGCCTATCCAAAAAGCTCCAACCCACCTCACCCGCCTCCAGCCTTACTGGTGGAGAACCAGCCTGGGTCTCCCCATGCAGCACTGTGGAATTAATGCCCCTCTCACTCCCACCTTTCCTCCCAGCAAAGGCGGTGACAACACTTGCAGGTTGCATCACCTAATGTGCCTGTTAGCAGGTCCTGTCTCAGCAGTTTGTAGCTTTATTTGGACTTTTAATTCTGCAGACTGTGGACTTCCAGGTGAGGCATCTGCCTTGACCTCTCAAGATGTGCTTTTAAAGTCCCAGCAAAACCATCTCTCAGCTGCTTAAACAAAAAAGAGGGAAAAAACTAGGTAGGACCCAGCTTATTTTAGCCTCTTTTGCAGCAGAAGCCTCAGCCCTGGCAGGGGAACATTTAGGCCATGCCAGAGATGTGTGAAGTGCACATCTTACTCTCTGCCCCTTAGAAGTCCACTTAGGTTTGATCAGCACCCACATTTTAGGGTGGAAATAGCCTACGTATTCACTGTTGCCATTGCAGTCTGCATTGGCGTCCTGCCCCAGTCACGCCGGGGAGCTGTGAAGTTCAGCGTCAATGGCTTCAGGCCAACATCCCCCACCACTGCCTCAGGGAAACTGCTGAGGCAGTCTGAAGAGCAGCAGCCCCACAGCACTGCTACCTTCCCACCCTCAACACTCACTGGGGCACTGCTCAGCACCCCACGCACCCTACATACCTTGCAGGTGCTCCAGCCTCCAGGAGCTCAGGCCTTTGTGCAACTGCAGACCCGCTGCCTTCCCAGGGCACAAACCATGGAGCTGGGGACCTGCCAGCAGAAGCCATGGCAGTGGCCACTGCTGCCTTCCTCTAGGGAAGGGAGGAGTTAAAGAAGGAAATGCAGGAGAAGGGGAGAAAGAGGTAGCAAATGAGCTTTTTCCTCTACCTGGCTTGGAGAGCTGCAGCTTTTCCCTACTTCTCTTCTTCCAGCTGCTGCAATTCTAGTTAGTATTACTGGAGTAAGATGTGCTGGGTCACAACAGGAAAAAAACCAATCAGCAAATAATCCTGCTCACGGTCCATCTTTGTGGTGTGATTGCCTCAGGATCGTCTCCCTTATGAAAGTCACTCTTCCCAGCAGAGCTAGGAAATGAAAGGTGGGAGCCAGGTCAGTACCCCCAAAGATCCGTAGGATCAGTATGGAGGCTGAGTCCTGTCTACCCCAGCTGTTCAGCGATACCTTTTCCAAGGCCTGAAAACTGACAGAACTTTAGCCCTCCTTCTGCTATTGAATTCCTTTATGCTCTTTGGCAAGATTAAGATGGTGGCCTGAATGGTCTTAAAAATATGGGTTTTGTGCATCAGATTGACATATGGAAAGGATGCTGACTTCTTTACATCAGAAGGCTACAGAGTTGTGTGCAGGCATCAGGCCAACCTATTTCCAGCCTTGCTACCTCTCCCCACAGAGATGCTACTCCACCCTAGGGGTCCTTGAAGAGACCATTTAAAGGGTTACCAGCTACTGACAGCTTACTCATCTATCCAGATGCCTTGAACAGCTATGACATGAAAATTCATATTCCTTCTGTTTACTACACTTATTATCAGCACTTCCAAGCTGTCTGAGTTTGAACTAGCCATCAAAGAGAGAAAAATACCTCCACCACCCACAGAGTCATTTCTGACCAGACTTTGGCCGTGCATCGCAGGTCAGGCAGCGTCAGACCGCAGGAGTGCAGGAGGATGCTGGCCCTGGACCTCTGCCTGCTGAGAGGTCGCCTGCCCGTGCGTGCTCCGGCTGTCCCCTGCACCAACAGGCAGACTGCAACGAGCATCGCCCGGCTGGAGCAAGTGAGCCATACTGGAGGCAAATGCTCTGCTTAATTGGTCTCAGCTGGAAGCTGCTCTGTGCCTGTCAGCGTGTTTAAGGAAGCAGGTCTACCGGAGAGAAGACACCGGAGTAACCAATTAAAGAACCCCCCTGATTTCCCTTCCCCCTCTCTCCCAGCTCGAAACCCTGAAAGTTTGTTTTATTTTAAATGAGGAGTGTTTCTTGCTGTCAATATCAGCTCCAGAATAAGGCTTTGCTATTGGTATTTCCAGGTTTACTACTGAGAGCACCTGTGGAGATAGCTACAGAGATCAGGTTAAATCAAGCCAAAGTTTGCAGCTTTATGTCTCCGTTTATTATTTTTTTCTTAAAAATGGGAGAAAAGTGACACAAGGAGCCTCTTCATTCAGTTCAAATCCAAGTTTATTAGCCTGTAAAAGTCCATTTCCACACAGTAATCATAAGAAATGAATGAATGTTTATGGAGTGTAGCATAAAACTATACTGAGTCAGGTCAGAGTTTATGATTGTTCACAAAAATTAATCAGCATTGAATCAAAAAAGCAAATCAGTCCTAGGAATGCAAAAAATCAGGATAAAAAGGCAAAACAAGTAAGAGCAGAATATCAAAAGGTAGTAATTAGTTTGCAGCTCCTAATGTGGATGACAGGTTTCTTTAGATCAGGTTATTTACCCACTAATTCTCAAACATAGGTTGAAAGCCAGTTGTTATTTTGCACTGAACGGCACATACTCAGTCAACATACCAGCTGGGCAAATTCCCTGCCAATCTCTAGGTATGACTTTTAAAACACAGGCATGCAAAACACTACGTATACCCAACATCCCAGCTACTTCTCCTGAAGCCTGGTGCCTGAGGCACGCACAGCTCAAAATCAGAAGCTAACGTGAGGCATGTGCATCGAGGTGTTCTAGTCACTGCCTGGACATGTAAACCTCTCCTCTTAAAAAAGTCCTCTAGCATGCTCTCTGCTGATGAGATCTAGGGTGGTTCACCTTTCTCCTGGGCATAGCAAACCTGCTCCCCTGCAAGCAGAAGGGGTGTTGGACATGTGGCACAAATCTGTGTGTGTCCCACGTACCAGGGAAGCGGTGATGGGAATGTCCCCCACTGCGTTCTCTTTGCTTTGGTGGAGATCTTCCATAGGGTTGCATCTGACTGCCAAGCTGAGGTATGGGCTTCGCTCACAAGCTACATGCAATGCAGAGAGCACCCGTATTAGGAGATTTGGGCAAGCAACAGGAGTTTCTGGCCTGGGCTAACTCTTCTCTCTCTCTTTGCAAAGGAAAATGTCTAGCCAGAAAAAGAGATGCATTCCTTCTACGGTTTGGGGGTTTCCTGAAGAAGAGCAGAGGGTTAGTGTAAATAGCTCCGTAAAGAGAGCAGATTTAAAGGAGTAAGGGAAGAGTGGTGTTTTCTTCTCAAATGTAGGATGCTTTTACATATCATAAACCAGGATGGGGAGAGCCACACTGAGTAATTAATCCAGGCTCTGTCCAACATCATGACACCTGCAGATCTTTCTACAAGAATTCTGCTGAATTATTTTCTAGCAAAGACCCTTGATTCTGCAAGTCAAAGGAGCCTTATAAAGGCCAATGAACCCCCAGTTACAACATCATCTCTTATGGGGAAGTCCTACTAGACTAAGAAGTACCTTCAAACTTTATTGGGAAATAAACTCACTGAGGCTAATTTCTAAAACTTATTTTTTCAGGGAATGGGCAGTAGCAGCATGACAGACTATCCTTATTAAATCAGGAATGATGTGACGATCCTTTAGTATTGTTTGAAAACTTAGAAGAACAATGGAAATACTTCCTGAACCAGCCGAGCGTGTCCATCCTAACAACCAAACAGCACTCAGAAACAAAGCTACAGTGGGAGCAGATCCTGACATCTTTGCTGATGCTGAACTTCACCTTTCTTTCCTCAAGGCAATTCCAGTGGTCCCAAACTTTATTGTATGTTCTGCGGTTATTACTGAGAAGATGTGTTCCTTACCTTTTGGGACCATCTATCCATGCTCACCGCACACTGGTGACTGAATAGATCCTTACAGCGAAGTAAGATAGAACTTATAACCAAGTCACCTATATAATATCCTCCAATTTCACGAGCTATCTAGTAAAGCCCATGGGAATCTGGGGAGGACTAGAGCCTCCCAGAAGGCACGTTGCCCTGTATCACTAGACCGTTCATAATTTCAGGCTTGTTCCTTGGAGAAATATAAGAGAGTGCAGAGATGGCTAGTGGCAAAACCAAATTGAGTCCAACACAGCCTAGAAGAATTGAGCTTCCACACAAAAGGGTATTTTCCTTCCTCTTAATAGGCTCAGTAATGAGTTTGTCAGTTTTGGCTTTGAAGAATTACCTGCTTGTTTTCTGGGGGTTTTTTTTAGATTTTTTTTTTTAATTAAAAAATAAAAGCTATAAAAAGCCAGAGGTTGTTTTAAACTGCAAGGTTCATATCTAGGGCGAGTATTTCTCTGGAGCTGAGGGACGTTTTTCATTCAGACTAGTATAAAACAATACTCAAGGGGAAAAAAAGTTGAAAGAGAAAGCATTAAAGGAATAGGAACTCAGAGACCTCTTCCCGCTTCCAAATCGACCATCTCACGAAATGAGTGTATTTCCTCCCTGTGAATTCTATATTTAATCCAGAGAGATCACTGACTATGCCTGAGCAACTTGGCAGCCCTTTTCCTCCTCTTCAAACAGACCTCAAGATTCACTCTTGGCATTGTCTAATGAGCAGTCTATGTCTCCCAAGAACATATATCCTTACGGATTTTGATGAGAGCAGACAGGATCAGTGGAAAACCCACTTCCATTCCTTTCACTTTTGTTGCTTTCTTTAAAAAAACAAAAAGATACGCTGAGGCTCCTGCCGGAAAATCAGCTGGCATTGAAGGAATCTCACAGACCAAAGGACCTACCTCATGTTTCAAACCCTTTCAAAATCATGTTTTGGCAACTCAGAGCAGATGTTCTGTATATTAAAGGAATATTCACAGAAAAGTTACATTCCAGATTTCACCAAAATCAGGTGACGTGCCGCCAGCACAGTCATGAACTTCCCCCACCTATCTAAAGTTGCTTTAGCATCAGCAAGTAGTATGGAGAAATCAAATGGCAAGAGGAAACCATTTCCTTTGCTTTGTGCAGTTTATGAGCCAGGTAAAGAGCAGAAATTTGAACTGCAAAGCAGCAGAACAAAAAGGAAGATACTACTGTCATTCCCTCAGAAACCACATTCGCAGTCCCAAATACTCCAACAGCAACAGGACAATCTAATCTCAGGACTATTTTCATTGCAAGAGTTACAGATCAGATTTCCCTTTCATATGCTTTTCCCTACAGAGCTAACTGCTAATTTATCACATCGCCCTCACTAGCCCTCTCGTTTTATGCAACAGAGGTCTGCGTCCAAGGGTTGAAGGCTTTCCCGCACTCTGCCTTGCTCCCACTTCGCTAACCATTTTGCAGCTTCAAAATCTCAATATTCTACTCTTAAAAAGGGTGGGTTTTTTCTGCTATTTTACAAAAATCCAGAGTATGATGTTACCTTCAGGTATACAATTTATGGGGTTTCCATCGATCGCCAATTGAGAAGGAATTAGTTTTGTAGCTATTGTATCATCACTTCATAAGCATTCATTCCCATATGCAAGACTGAGGTCAGCATTTGGACCTTCTTGCTCACTTGGAGGATTCTTTTGTAAAAGAGGTTTTATTTGTTTAAGATCCCACTAACAAAACCTGTTTATGGAAAAAGAGAGATATTTTGAATACTAAAGTCCTTTATTCAACAACACAGAAATATCACAAAAACAACTTTACTGGGCAAATTGAATGTTTTTATACAGTTTTGTACATGCCCCATAAGTGATTATTTTTTTCATAAATACACTGTTTTCCAAAACTGCTTTTTTTTTTCCATAATTGCACAAGCATACATACACCTTACACAAATATCTATTAGAAAATTTAATAGATAACTGCACAGTTCAGAAATAGGAGAACACTGTGAAAGGAGTACATTTCTGTGGCCCGTGTTTCTGAAAAAACCCTCCTAGTTCCCTGCAATTGTGAAAATGGAGTACTTTCTAACATAGGAGCTGTCTTTTATTCACTAAGAATACAGTAGAGCTCAGCGTGAAACTGCCAAATTTAATAAAAACAAAATCTGAAACATTTAGCTGTTACATGAGAACCCACTGTTTGATATCACTATGCATCTAACCATGATCAAAGACCCACTACTGCTTTTTGCTGAATGCATTCGACCCTGAATGGTATGTTCATTTAACTACTTTCTTTCTTCATTATTTGATTACAGATATAGTCCATTTAAAGACTTTATATTCTTTAACATTAATTGTAGGACTTACGTGCCAGGGGTTCTGTACAAAAGGGAGTATTTCCCCTCGTAGGGAGGGTCTGTTATTAATTGACAGAATGGGTACATGTACCTCCCTTCCAGCCTTACCATTTTTCATAAGTTTATCTGAGGTATGCCAAAAATGCTTCTCTTAGGCTCAGCACTCACACCTAGAAGATGGCAAAGGTAAGTTCTGCCTTTTCTTTTGCCCTTTTTTTTAATTATTGCATTGTGAGAATGAAAGACATAGAGGAAATCAAATTCTCATACTGGGAAATGGGTTTGGACCTTGTGAATTCAGTAATTTGGTAATTAGAACTTGACAATAATCCAACTGACAAATATGTGTATAAAAGCGGGGAGGGGGAGGGGGGGAGAGATAAGGGCTGGGGTGGAGTGAGATGTGCCAGAAAAGGGATTTCCTTCTTCAAACATCGCTAATTAAAACGTTCTATGCGCACTACATCATATAAATACCATTTCAGCAAAATTTAAAAATCTGATGGTGCAAAGGAACAACATCCAAAATGAAAACCATACGGGTAAATCAAAGAAAAATCAACTCTGGTTCATTTTCAATAATTAACAGGTTTGCTCATGTGTTTGTTTCTTTGAACAATTTTGAATTGCCATGAAAAACACCACAATTACAATATACAGATCCATCAGTTCTTTAAAACAAAATGACAAAACAAAAAAAGAAACCACATCAAGACATGCAACATTAGGGTATTAGACAGTAAGTACATTGCTATGAATATCTTTGTACACCTAATGTAGCCTGAACTTAATTTTGTCTTTGCTTCTGTAAAAGCAATCACAATGTTCCAAAAAGCAAGGCAAGCTTACCAGCCAGATGTGCAAATAAGGCTTCAGTTTGTAAATCAATCAGTATTTTGCTAGAGAAGACCTTACAGAGCTCGCATTGGTCTAGCGGTCAGTAACAGAGGCCCTAACCAAAAAGTCTCCGACACACAAAAAAAATCAAGACACAGCTGCGATACGAACAGACATAAAGCTCATTGAATGGCTACTGGGTGAGTATTCAACTGAGGACCTCGTACAAACTGTAAGAGAGGCAGCGTGACAGAAGCATTTCAAGTGTGACATTACATCTCTGACGCCATGTATGTGACGTCATACAATGCAAAGACATAGACACATGCATCGGCCTGAAGTTGAGGACGCAGTGGTAAGCCCAGCCCGCCCACACTCCTTCAGTTACCTCAGGTAGCCCATGCTCTGCCCGGCCCTACTGACACACACACATAACATCAGGAGATTTCTTCTCCTCCATCCCTTTGTCTTCGCTTTCTGGGCCATTTCCAACTCCCGCCAATCCTGTGAGTTCCCTCCCCTGCCAAAGCTGGAGGGACCTGCACAGGTCCCATACTGCCCAACCATCCCCCGTGCTTCACCCACTGAACGTCACCAGGGGCCAAAGGCTGAAGTACTTAGCAAAAAAACAGAGAAAGTGCTGAAACAACAGGAGATTTGAATGTGCTGTGCATCATTAATGGATTATTTCCATACCCAGCAACTTGTCTGTCAAACCACTGGTAGTCCTATCTTGTATGAAATGATAAATCTATCAAATACATGGCACAAGAGCATTCACTTACTTTGATGGGATGGCCTTTAGACTCGTGAGTGGTATGATGAAGCCAAGCAATAAGAAGTGATGATCAACTGACAATAAGTATCCCTAAGTTCAGTATCCTCCATAGTTTTTTACGACATGTGAGTTATATTCTTCCGTGCGCTGCCTTTCTGAGGAGCAGACATTTCCTCTGTGCAGCTACAGCAGGAAGAAGAACGGCAGAGCATTCTTCTGGGGGCCTCTAAGGGACCAGCCATTCAGCAAAGCTGAGATCAGGGGACCAAGAAACGTGTGGGGAGTAGCGGTCTTTTTAAAAAAAAACATTTTTTAAAATGTTCCTTTTTTATACCGCAAAAATATCCAGGCTCTCAAATGAACACAAATGCAAGTGAGACCCAAACCAGTCTGACCGTCAAAACTCACTTAACTGTGAAGAGCGCCACTTGCACCAAAAATATGGCAATCCACTTTAAAAAATATTTACTCCATTGACTGAAAACGTTACGTAAGAACTCATACAGGAAGGGTAATTAGGCTGAGTCGTCATTTTTTCTAAGGTTTCGTACTCACTTCGTTTTGCATCCTAGAACAACTTTTATATAGATGACTGGTTTTGCACAACCACCTCTGCTGGGCACTCCACCTCAGAGCACAGTGAGAGGCGAGCCAGACACCAGACAGCATTTTTTGAGAGATACCCCTCTGTAAAGCTCCTTTGGAAGCAATGCAAGTGCACAAACCACTACTCTAATATAGTGCTTGAAAGAATCATTTTAAATGTTACGTCTTCCCCTCTTATGCCACCATGATGGAAGGTAATTGCAAGATGTGTCACAATCTTTTTATCTTGGAAAACTTGGCATCAAATCTCTATGGAAGGATGCATGGTAAAACAGTGCTGCTGTTGCTGCTGCTGCTGCTAAACAACTAGCAAAATAATAGTTAAAGCTAGAATTTATTGCTCCGGATTTAACTCGCAGAACCACACCGTTGTGTACAAACTGTTAATCTCCATAGATGCTCAGACATGATTGTCTCCTTGTGTCTAAACACACAAAATACAAGCGGCTATCTGTACAGTTTACAGTACTGAAACACATATATTTGAAAATGAAGTATAGATATGTTACTTTTCAAAGATACATGACTTTATAGCAGGGGTTTACCCAAACTTTTTTTTTTTTTTTTTACAGCCACTTTAAAAATAGACAACAACTTCACTAGTATAGCTAAGTTACATCAACAAAAGAATCAGTGTACTGAATGTGAAGAATCTGGCCAATTCCCCAGGCTCCCAGATTTTTGTCTTTTGCTTTTGAGGAAACCCCTATACATAAATGAAAATAGTATCTGAGTATATTCTTCAATGGTGGACTAAGCAGTTTCTTAAAACAAGACTTTAGCTTGCCATTCACTTCGGACTGCCTTGAAAATAAGATACACTACTGCTTAAAAGAACCATCGGAATGCTTCAGCGCTGGGAACAGGTGTTCTCTAAAAAAAAAGCAAGAAAACAAGTTAAGCTTTCTTTTGCGGCATTGGCATACTTGAGTTCTAGTTGTTCTTTTCCTTTACATTTCAGGCATACTTTCAGTTATCTAGGAACAACACGATGCCTCGTATTGCTTGGCAATTAATAGAAACATCCTTTCTCCAAACACACACCATTTTAGGATCACACGCGATACACAGCACTCGGTATTTAACACACCTAACATGCTGTCTTCGCCTAAGTTAGTTAACACCGTAGCCATGGAAATGTAAACATTGCTAGAGAAAACCCCCTGGAAAACAGAGCGTTTGGAATAACCATGTGGCTGTACACGTGGTTTCTGCCTGTGCCTTGGCATACTGGGTGCGCAGTTACGGCTGGGCGGGTTTGCACGTTAGACACACGCCTTAGCAAGAACACTTCTTTTGATAGGGGGTTAACAGAGGCTTTGCTCTGTCATTCAGAAAGCATTCTGTGTCTACAGATGCCTTGGGAGCAGAGGTTGGCATCTTCAAACCTCAGGCCGGTCACCTTGTTCCACGTTTAGTTCACAATGCAGAGAGCACTTAAGCACATCCTTGACTTCATTGCAGTGAGGGAATCATCCCTCTGGCCCGGGGGGCCACTGCCCAGGCTGCCCACTTACTTTGTCTTGCACTCAGTGCGGGACCTTGGCTTACTTGGATATGGTCTACCTGCAGAGTTGCTACCCTCCCTTGTTCCCCCACCTGCTGTCCCTCCAAAAATTATATCCCCTTGCATTCAGGTGCTTCCGTACACATCAGCATACAGGCGATTTCCCTTCATGGCTTTACAGCACAACACAGATGAGAGACTGAGGCGCTGAGCCTGGGAGGGCTGTGTCATTTGTGAGAGCTATGTCTTGCCCTCAGTTTCCTTCAAAGTCAAAAGATGATGAAAGCACCCTTGAACCCATGCATCTAGACCCACGTGTCTCTTCTCCAGAACTAAAGGTGATGCACTGACCAGGGAGGTGAGAGCACACCCTGGGATGACTGTAGCTCACAAGTGCTTGTTCTATTAAGAACTGTCAACGAATAGTAGCACTGCATCCGATGAAATTCCCCTGAAAGCAAAACTCTGGAAATTTGCAAATAAATACTAGTAATGAAAAAGGTCTCACTGATTTTTCTGGTGTCATATATAAATGCCATGTCTCTTTTTGAAGGAATTATTTCATTTTTCTTTCAGGGAGGACCACTTAAATGTTTTACTACTTCTTCCATAAAAAAAAAATAAACCACGGACCTTATGGCATACAGTGTTCATTGTACTTGATGTCAGCCTATTTCTTTCCAAATTCTGGGGAACTGCCCATTAATATGGGAAGTATTTTTTGTTGAATAATTAGCCCACATTCTGAAGTCAGGCTCAAGAAGAAGCACACAGCTCCTCTTTTTATAAAAACTGGATGAAAGGGGAGCTCATACTGTCATGTCTATCGCTCATGCCCATGGAAATATCCAAGCTGAAAGTACTTCTGCTGCATCACTAGAATCCTGACCTGTGGTCAATTCAATACCCGCCTCCCCTCGACAAATGTTAGGCTTTAATAAATCATCCAAAAATTAACTTCCAGAGACAACGAGCTGGTTTGTTGAATACAATCACCCTGACCAGTATGAATTTTCTTTGTGCCAGTGGTCCAACAGCAGGAATTGCTTACACCTGTCTCTACCAGTCCCTGCTCTGCCCCGTAACGTGGTGACAAAGCGCAGCAGCCCTCCTCCCCAGGTACACCGAGCAGAGCTAGCGCAATTGCTCGACTGTCTGCACCGGTCTGTATGGGCTGTAAGATGGCTGCTGAGAGCGAGGTTTACAGATTTATAATTTATAAAGAGGTTGACTGCAGAAGAGGCTGGAGTTCGGAGCGACAGGAAACAATCATATGACTGTCCTGACCTCAAAAGAACAGCCGAGCACACAAACGTATTAAACTCAATAGATTGTCTTCGCCTGAGAACTAAACGTAATACTCCGCTGTGGGTCCATCTGGCTAAACGCAAAACCACAGCTAGACAGACAGATTTAAAGATGTAGTGACTGAGATGGCCTTTATTTATTTTCTTGCCGCATCAGGTTGAGTTACTGTCAGATGTTGTCATATCAGCTGGAAGTAAAGGTGCAATGTCTGATTAAAAGGTCATTCAGACCTTTAAATACAAGGAATAATATTTCTGAAGGGCAAAGCTGTGGTTTAATACGTGTGCTTTTTAAAAAATACAAGATAAGGAATTTTGCATCTGCGTACCAAGTTCTAATTAAAGATATACATTTAAAATTAAATATCCATTGCACTAACCCCCAATTTGGGAATGAATTAGTAATCCACGGTTAAACAAAAACAAAAAACCCCAAACCAAACAAAAAAAGCTTTTAAAATTGCATGGGTGGATCGCATTAAATTTAAACCAATTTATGTGATGAGATCCATAGATGTTACCACTCCAAGAATCAAGGCTAATTCCAGAGAAAAAGAGACCCTTCAGCCCATTTAGCAGCTGAGCACACTAGCCTACAAGCTCAAGTGCAGTGTGCAGTGACCATCTACTGCCTGGCTGTATAAATCCAGCAGTCTCAGCTGGGGAATCAAACTCTCGGCAAGATTACAGCGTGTTTCTGGATCTCTGTGCTGCCGGCAGGGAATCGTTATCCTGAGTGACAGGAAAGACAGATCCCCCTGGAAGCCAGGGGAGGGGTGGTGAGGAGCCGAACCAGAGTTGATCAGCGTGGTTTTGCTGTAAAAGCCTTCACTGCTCGTGCTGGTGCAAATGCTGACAAACGGCAGGCTCATTCCCAGGAGGATGCTCAGAAACCCGCCAGCCCCGGCCTCTCCAAGTGGGTAATGCCATAAAGCGTAGCGCTGGAGAGAATTTATCCCTGCACAAAACCAGGATGAAATTACCTCCACGCTTTCAAACTCTGTATTCTGTGCCCTTCTTGCCAGCTTTCGCCGCAAAAAGAAGCAGCTCAAAGATTTGAAATTGGAAATTTTAATTGTTGCCTTGAAAAATCAGCTTCACATAGGGAACCAAGAGCGCTGCATTTTTGGAGGAGGAGGTAAAAAAGGCAACAGAAACCAACAGACGAGTGAAAATGCTTTCAATTGAGCAGCAACAGAAAAATGATACCTATGTATCCACGCTGCTTGCCCCACACAGATATGTAAACACAGACCCTTGCTACACGTGTGTGTGTGCACATGCTCACGCCACTAAAAGGGCACGCTGGCAGGTGCCGGGAATTCCTCCCCAGAGATTCCATTTCGACAGCCAAGCTCTGTATTTTCATGGAAAAAGCACTCATTAAAGAATGATGCCTCCCACAGCCCCCGGGGTGACTGATGGACTGATGGAGCAAGGGGCGGGGTGCCAGACAGATGGCAGGCTCTGCTTAGCCCAGCCCCATCCCTTGGGTAACTCCTGCCTACAAAATGTGCCAGGGATGCCCCTGTCCAGGGCTCTCTGAGCCTCATGGCTTGCAGCCACCTGAAAGATTTGCTTTGGAGATCAGGAAAGTTGTCTGTTAGTGCTCAGGATGCTGTTGGGGCCCAGCTGCAGAACCAAGACTCACTGTAAGTCATCTGCATTATTATTTTCTGTAAGGATAGAGAATCACTTGCGTTGAGATGAACAACATTTAGAAACAGAATAATAAAATATATCAGAGCTACATGATTATGACCTAATACTTTACTGATGTTAAAAGATGTTGCATTATGTAAGAATCTTTTGATGTTTGATCCATGAGCAAAAAACCTGCTCTGACTGAAGCAAACTTGCACATTGGCTACAGCAAATTACTGGCCAGGTATGGCACTCCTCGGTCCTCTTGAGGAATCCTAGCTCAACCAAGGCCCTTTGGAAAGTATATTGCAGCTGGGGTACCTTCTACAAGACCTGGGCTACCTGACAGTCTTTACAAAGATACAACCACAGAAACTGCGGCAAAGGAACTTTGCCCTTAATGTATCTCAAACTCATGCAGCAGGGCAAAAGAAGCCAGAGGATTTCCCAGAGCAGTGCAGTTGGGCACACAGGGAAAAAGGACTTGATGAAGGTCTGCACAGAAGCCCAAGAGAGTTTCTCACACTGGAGAAGGATGAATCCTTCCCAAAATGCAGCAGTTTGGTGCCTAGGCCAGTGGATGTGTAGCACAGAATCTGGCCTGCTCAGTTACAGACTGAAGTTATATATGTACGTATATATGTATCTCAATATACACACATATGTACAGATACAGGCTCAGAGACAGAAATCCAGTGTTCCACGCTGGCCAAAAAGTTGAGCTGGAGGGTGACGGCCCCCGCACAAAACGCAGTTTGGATCAATCAGCAGCCCAGCACAGCCAACACTGACCACCACTGGCCAGAAACCTGTGACTGTATGCTTTCCTCATGCCTCTGTGAATGTGGGCCACACACCTCTGTCCCACAAAACCCACATAAAGCAAACTGGCCTTTCCTTCATGGCATACCTTGAATTTCCAGCGCCGCAAGCTAATTTAGGTGTCAGATTGATTACACTGGAAATTATGTCAAATATACAAACAGCATTGTTCATACATAAACAGTACAGGACCTCACGCAAATCCACATGCTCCAGAGCTCACTCTCCATCTCCAGTTTCCCTCCTTGGAAAGACCCTTCTCAAGCCAAGCAGCAGGCTGCTGGGCATGTGTGGCGGTGCAGACCCACCCCACAGCCAAAGGAGGCTGTGTGTCTTGCTGAAACGCGCCCACACCCAGCAGAGTGACATGACTTCCTGACCTGCAGAGTAACACCATCTCCCTGTCCGTGCAGGCAGGTGCCCTACCCAGTGGCAGAGGCAACCCAGGGACTGGTGGCTGAGGGATGCTCTGCCACCCGTGAACTAACACAGTCAGGATAGCATCTTCCCTCCTTACTTGCCTAACCACTGAGCCACCCGGAGAGGAAAACGGCCTTTCAAAGTATCTATTGCCCACTTTGTTCCACTCATAAATATACATTACCTACAGCAATGACTTTGGGGAAAACCTCCCTATGCTTAGATTCTGCTCACAGTCTCCTTGAATGTTTTTCTTCAGGCAAGGAGGCTTGGGGGCAAAAAAACGGTGTGTGAATTGCATTGGAAGGAAGGAAGGAGGAGAGGAAGGAGGGGAGGAAGGTGGGAAGGGGCAGAGCCCAGCATGCACGGCACCTTTCTTGCAGCAGTCCCTGCCCTGAAGGTATGCCAGGAGTCCCACCACCCTGATACCAAGGGAACCGCCCGCAGCTGCACAGCACATGCCACACACGGTGGCTTTGGCATACATGTTGGCTGGCATGGGAGAGCTCTGCGTAGGAAGAGCCCACACCTCTCCTACCCCTCCTCGGCCTCTGCCCACCCAGCTGCAGCCCCACAGGGTGGGGAGGGGGGGGGGTGGAGAGGGCGGGGAAACACATTGGTTCTGGATGAGGTATGAAACCGTCTCCAAAGCTGCTGCTCCCCACAGCCGCCAAAATCTCTGTCCGCCCAGCGATGCTGCGCTCGCTGTGTGTGTTATCAGGCGGTAACAGATGTCCTCTAATAACGAGCTTATTATTGGACTTAACAGATAAAACGGGATGTGTACGCCAGGTCAGAAGCTCGGTGGTGAGTCTGCTTCCACAGCCCACCTTAAAATATCTCCCCCCGCACCTGAGCTACGGGCCTGTCTCCCTCCATACCACGGATGAAATTTAACATTTATTTTAAAAGTCAGCTTTATTTGCTCCAAGAGGACACGTATCTGCGTGCTGGCAGTTATTTTTCCACTTGCGCTGCATATCTCGCAGGCCGTATTTGAGACAAACCAGATTTAGAACATACCAGATTAGGAAACTCATTTGACTTTCGCTGCCGCCAGCTCCACCAAGTGAAAAGTAAACCTCTGCCGCAGGACAGTGCAAATAGAAATTTTTTTAAATGTACTCCTGACTCAGGGGCACATTTTAAAAACCCAGCTCCTCTTGAACACCTCACTCAGAGGTAACCTCAGGAGGTTTCAGTGGGGTTCGCTGGGGCATAAAGTACTTGTGCCCAGTCACAGGAGAGATAGAGATCTGCTGCTGTGGGCCAGATCCTGCCACCTGGACTTGGCGCCAGCAGCAGGCAGTAGCTCCCCAACTAAATCAATAGGATTAGTCCGAGGAGCGATGCATTTCTCGACAGGAGAAAGAAGGAACAAACGTTCCTTCATTTACATTCAGTGCACACCGTAGTTTATTTTATATATTAATTTTTTTTCCCCGCTTTATATATGAGATTAAATTTGGAGAATGGGTAAACAATTTCACTTTTTTGATCTGAAAAAATGCATAACACCATTGGGGGAAACAGATGGCAAATACAGATCAGGAATCATAAGGAATCCAGACTAATGCTGTCAAAGAAAAACAGCTCAGTCCCAGGAAACGTTAGTGACAGAGCCCCTCTTCATGCTGGTGAGCATGAGACCATCCCCTCTGGCTTTCAGTAGCATGGCCCGGACGCTTCAGCATCGACCTCAAAATCCCAGGGGGCAACTCGAGCTGCTAAGCGTTGCTTGCATGGAGGCTGGCAGGCACAAGGATCACCCCAGGAGGCAGGCAGAGCCCTGGAAAGGAACAAATCTCTTCTCCCCCTTCTCTCCTGGGCTGGGAGTAATTGGCTGCGGTCGCCTTCCAGCACACTCCCTCCCTTGTGCCAGCACAGCTCTTTTGGCCAGCAAGCCAAGGGACAGAGCCAAGTCTCCACCTCTGCTGTCCGGCTCTCTCCCAAGGGGAGCAGCCAGCTTGGCCAACAGCTTCCCCGTGCCTGGCACCCAGCACACAGGGCTGGCAACGCTGGGCAAGACGGGGTCAGGAACTCCTCCTGCCGTCTGCTACCCTGAGCAGCGTTCCAGCTGGCCACGCTCCGGCCTCACACGGAGGCTCCTAATGGCTTTCTGGCAAAGGCAGCAGGGCAGGCATCAGAGGTTTGGGTTTTCTGGTTAGGGGTCTCTCCTGTCTCACTGCCAAAGGGATTCACATTTCCTTCCCTATTTCTACACCCTTCTCAAGCAGACCTTGCAGTTCTGTCGGATTTTCAGCTATCCCAGCACCTGAGGATGGAGCTGCTAAGCCTGCCAGAGCATCTATTCAGCTTATGTGACTATTCTGCTTTTTTTTAGTAGTTATTATTTGCATTCCAGTGGCATCTGAGGGCCTCAGGCAGGATGAGGGATTGTTTCTGTCGGTGCTGCTTGCCCAGCCTCTCAACCAGTAGGTCTGGCCAGTCTCCTGTTTTTTCAGGGATGGGGAAGGGCTCGTAGAAGCTCTAACACCACGCTACTTCAGAGCCAAGACTGATGCTAAGCAGGTCAGAAAAGCCGTCACTCAATGCTCTCGTGCTGACTGTGGGAATTAGTATCAAATAGCCAAACATTTTATTAGCATTAAGCAGAATTCTCTGCTACCGAGAAAAGTTTTATAGAGGAATTCTTGGGTGCAGGTTTGTTACCAGAATGCAACATAAAACCCAAGACCATACAATGGAGGAGACACTAAAAATGAAATATCCACATCACTGCCCAGCTTCTGCCTTTGCTTAGGACCTGCCTGGTTACTTCTGCTGACTCTCATCTGTCAGACATTATCAGCTAGAAGCGTGTCTGCCTTCCGCAATGGATGTGCTACGTGCGTACACCTCCCCCTCTCTTGCACACACACTGCCATTCACTTTCTCCCTAATCAAATCCCTGTGAAGACCATCCATCAGTCCCTATCATTTATCCTTCCCACACACACAAGCTCACAAAACAGAATTATTCTTGTTAACATTCATTCCATTAATGAGAAATCCCTGCTGGTTCATCATCCAGTGGTACAAGTCTTTGCACTTGCAGGCTGACATCTCTATCATCCTCCAAACTGCTGCTCTGGGGTACAGTAATCTCTTATGGACTGGTCTCCAAGCAGAGAAGAGGCACGTTTCTCAGTACCAAACCTAAATTTAAATCTCTTTCCCCTAGAGCTGCTGGGGCTTCAGCATCTTTTTCTCCTGCATGGAACCTAAAATCAGCTATGATGCCTCATTGGTTAGCTAACCGCTTCTGTCCTCTGGGATTTTTCATATGCTGTTGATAAAAGAGCCAGTGAAAAATATAGCCATTAAATGCTTGGCCTCTGCTTACATGTTTCTTTTTCTGCAAAACTTGGGGAGGGGGAAAAAAAAAAGAATAAAGAAAATCACTCCAATGCAGTACTCAGTCACCTGGGCTGAGGGAGGATTTTCAGCCAGTGCCTCAGCCTCATTACAGGCTCCCTCACAGGCAGTGGGCACCATGTGCTGTCCGATCAGACGCAGGGAGAGAGGAGCAGCGACACAAACTCCTATTCAGCAGATCTTCACAATTCCCAACTGGAGGGGAAAACATTAAGAGATTATAAATGGCTCTGAACCCCATTTATTCCTGGGTATGTCATCTGAAATTTCCAAGGATGACAATTAAGACCCATCTCAGTGATTATTTCCATGATACTGCCACCTCCGTTGGACTTTGACCTCAAATTTATTTTACATCAGCTTCCGAGCAACCAGTCAACTGTGATCCCCACCTCCCAGAGCTCAGAAGAACCGGCGATTTAGAGGGAACAGGCTTTACATCATTACTAAGCTTGTGTTGCTGAAGCCTTCCCCCACCCACTCCCTGGTGGCTAGCTGTTCGAACCCACTAACCTTCCAAATATATTGTCTCCTTTTTTGCTCACTCTAAAATCAATGGCCTTTGTTTGACTGGTGCCACTTACTTTGGAGATCACATATTCAACAGCATATACTCTCTGCCTCTCCTGTCCCTTTTCTGACCTCTAACTGCACCAGTACAATCACGCTCTGCCCTCCTTGTCCCTTCCACACAGATGGCCAGAGCTCTGCAGCTCCCTTCCAAGCCTGTAACTGCCAAGGTCACTCACCACCTCTGCATCCCCGCGTAGCAGTTACTGAATCGCAGTTGCTTTGGGGTATTTCTTTTGTGACAATGGAGCAAAAGCTTTGTGTTAAGACAGTGCAGACTGCCATGCTGTCAGCACACTCCAGCTTCCCTAGGACATGCAGGACACCCCAATGGAGAAGCCTCTAAGCCCAAGCAGTCATCATGGAATGAATCATCATTTCTAGCCTTTCATTTGCAAGCATCCCCTCCCTCTTTCACATTTGTCAGTGTGTCTGTACATATGCCTTTATCATTTCCTCAGCTCTTCAATAACTTGTTTAGATCATGCAACTCCTCCCACACCACATGCTCGCCCCGGTGACCCAGATTCTCTCCATAAATTCCTGTAAATCAATGAATTAAAGAAATGGGATTACCCTATCAACAAGGGCACGTGGAAAGCCCCGCTTACGCTCATCGAGGTCCCCTTCTGCTGTATGAAGTCTTGGCCTTCCCCCAGAGAAATGCTGGGAAGATGGTTACTTGTGAGCTCTTCAGACGCCTCCCCTGAACGGCTACTGGAAAACCTCCTGCTCATGGCAGCAGATGCATTCTGCTTGCTTCCCCCTCAGGGACACCTCACTGCCATTGACAGCACTACCACCGTACCCTTCCTGCCAGCAGATCACCAACCATGCTCAGTCGGACTGCTCGAGTTGGTCCTACAGAGGAACAGGCACCTCCTCACTGAGGCTTTGCACATTACAACCAACCCTCAACCCCCTTCATGTCCTTCTCTGTTCACAACTGTGCAGCTCTTCTTTCCTCCTCCTCCATCCATATCTTAAGTGATATCCGTCCTGAACACCCTAAGATTTCCCATCATTTTCCAGTGCTTATTAAGTTCCTCCCTCCACCTCAGATTTTAATACTGCTTTCCACTTCCTAAACCACTGAATAATCTCTCTCATCTCTGTACAAATAACTCCTAGTCAAATGAAATCTGACACCAGCTAAGGGTGATCCTACATTGAAGTACATCTAAGACCATGGCCACAGCACTCTGGAACCGAAAGGAACACTGTTCTGAGACGGGAGAGGCGTCTTAAAATGGGGAAGTCTTAAAATTCCCAACATTTCAAAGACTAAGATAAAGGAAAACACTGAGCAGAGCAGGGGAAAGCATTAAACCCTGCAGTGAGGAAGGAAAAGGCAGTTGATGAGCTCGTTGCCTGCCAAGAACACAGCATCCAGCATGGCCCAGGCTGCCTTTATTCCTTTTACGTTCTCATATCTCACTTGGTGCTGGAGTGTCTGGATAAATAGGAAGGAATGGAGAAACTCCAGAAAACTGCACAAAAATTCAACAGGCTTCACATATACCTGGCTATGGATTTTTATAGTGTTAATTAAGAGGATGCCTAGGAGTTCCAGGGAGGAGAAAATATTTCCCATAATGTCTGAGAGTAGAAGTTAACAAGCCTGCTGGGATCTTTTTAGCCCCCGCAGAGCTAAGGCTTCAACATTATTAAATGGCTGTCGCATCTAAAGTACGGTGCAACATAACTCAACGCACAACAGAAAGCGCAGGGTGCTGAAATGGGGGATGACTCTCGATTGTGCCGCAGAGCAATTCAATTTCAAGACAGGTGTTTGCATGTGACTGAGCAAGATACGACCATGGAAAACAATACGGGGACCCGAAAGAAGAGATAAGAGGCCCACAGCAGGCTGGGCCCCCAAATAGCAAAACAAGCGTCAGTCGGAACTGCATGCTTCGAGGCTTGTTGGTTCAGTATGACCACTCACAGCAGAAGAGCCATCAAAAATACATACACTGCAGAAGCAGAGAAATGCTTTCTTTCAGAGGGTGGTACTCCTCAGAAGACATGGTACCTGCTAGTAATTTCTAAGCACTTAGTTGGTGACACAGGCGCAACCAACTTGATTAGCAACCAAGGCCAAGTCCTGGGGACTTTCTTATGGTAACACGAGTTACTTTCCTATTGCTCCTAACTCACTTGGGTACATCCAAAAAGTCTATCTTAAAGCTGTTCTCTACACAATCAGCAGCCACTTCCCATTGCAACCAGCAATCAATAGGATTATCCTGTATTTGGTGAGACTTTAAGGTGCACATCCTAGGTTTGCCTGCTCAGAAACATGTCACCAAGCCTAACCCTTACAGTACATGCATGTTAAGAGTGGAAGAGTGCTACTTCTCTTTCTACAGATGCAAAGTTTTAGGATAATTGGAAGCGATTGGTTCTTAGCCATTGCTATGCGCCAAATGCGTGACAGCGTAGAGAAATTAGTATCTACCTTTCATTTAACCCTCTAAAACACATTTCTTTTTAAAACCGAAAACACAGCACCAAGAGCTTGCTCTTCACAAGTAACTGCTTTATGATACCCTAATTCATTCTCCAAGTGGGCCAGGTTTACCCTGACTTCAGTACAGGTGTCCACCTAGCAAGCAGAATTAGTGATCCAAATAAACCTAATAATACAAGCATACATGAACAGGCAGACAAAAATTGAGGCTGTTACTTACTGTTACCCACCCTGAATGAGCGGTATATGACACGATATGCACATACCTACCAGCTTAAACAAGTCTCCCTGTCTGAACAAGGTGTGATGTGCATAGCCCACAACATTTTGTACAGAGAAGTGGTGAGATTTTTCCAAAAGTGCCGTAAGCTGGCATAGGAGTCCAAATCCTGATGGCTCTATGCACTGAAATACATAGCCCAAAGTGACTTCGGTAATTGGGGTGGGGGGGGATGGGGGGGGAAGAAAAAAGTACTTATTGTGCGAATTACTGCTCTAGGAAAAAATCTGGCTACTTTCATCATCTTTCTCATGATACATGCGACTCGTCCAGCCTGAACAACACAGAGATTTCATCATGCCAGCTTAAAAAAACAGGCTAATCAATCCCTCGCAACACTGAAGTCCAAAGTCTGGTGCAGAATCCTGATGGCCCAACTGTATAGCCTCTATCGGTACTTAGAAAACATGTGCAAAGAACTATTCTGTGCAATCGAAACACAGAACCATCACAACCAGTTAACCCTGTTTACCATATGGACAATTTCACTAGCATATAAGCCCAGTCCAACAATTTAAAGCAAGGAACTTCCAATGCAAGTAGAAAGCAGCATTTGTATCAAAGAGGCTGTTATGCCCTAGACTAGCCTACAATTTTGATAAATTCCCTGAAATTCTGTTCAGTTCCTTACCAAATCCCACCACTAAGAGATCTTTTCAGGCAGGAGAAACTTCATTTTTGCTCCCATTAACAAACTACACTGTATCAAACAGCAGTTTATAAAATGTATATTCTACATTGAACACCAATGTCATTCATAGGGTTTGGGCTGTTTCTTTGCTTTATAAGTATCACATGAGGAAAGGGAAACACCAAGGTATGAAAACAGTAAACCAGACAACATCCACCTCCCTTACAGATGACATCCAGTTCCACTTCAGAGGCTGTCCCTTCCGCTCAGTAATTTGCCAGAAGCTCGACTCTGATGGATTCTCAGCATCTTCCTCCACCCCACATCTCTCACAAACCGCAACGCAAGATGCAAGATACACAGAAGGTCAGATAGCATCAATGAGATTTCCAAGCAGCAGAGCAGAGATGCCTGCAGCTGCTCTGGTCTCTGCTGGTCCCGCGTTGTCCCCAAGAACCTCCAGAGGTCAAAAGGAGAACTCATCACCAAACGTATATTTGTCTCAGACACTTAAGGTCTGCATGAAAATGACAAATACCCAGTTGCAAAATGCCTAGCAAAGGTCACATCCTGCTCTGCCTCTTGCCTCCTCTCTGCTCACTGCCAACACCATTCACTGCAGGAGCACTTGCTGTGCCGGGTCCCCATGCAGCGCCAGCCGCTGGTTCCAGTGCCAGACACCTTCCCGGCAGGCTCAGGCCTAGGAACGGGAAAACATGAGTGCCCTGGCAGAGCGTGGTGGGAATGCCTGAAGAGTAGAGGGGAAACAAGCTGGCCTTCAGGGCCAGTAAGTACTTCACAGACAACAGCCAATGTGAATCACGCTCGGGACAGACAGGGGTTCTTGCTTCGGCTGTAAATGCCGGGGGACCGGGACCACTTTTTGCCGGCTCACATGGTGTTTAATGCATGAGGAACCTCAGCCAGACAGAGGGCTGCAAGGCAGCGGCAGGGAGGAGAGAACCGCTGCCATACAGCAATGTTTCAGTGAAGAATGGCAACACGGGCTGCGAGGTGGTGTTTCTTGCCACCTCCCAGTTAGCCACTTGGATCATGTTAGCTGCCTGCCCCTCACGAACCTTTCCAGTCCCCCCTCACGCTACTCCATTGCATCGTGCCACTGCCTAACTTATGCATGTAATTTAAAGCTAGATAGACGGCAGGGAAATTGCTTCCTCCGAGGCCCTTACTAATTGACCCCTATCCACAGAGCTCAGCAGTCTTCCCTTAACAGCACTCACATGCGCTACTGCAACACGAAGCGCAAGTCCAGAGATTGCTGGCAGAGCCTCTCTCCCCTGTGGCAACGCCATATGGTGTTAAGATTTTCAGGATCAGATGCCGTGCCTGTTGAAATCAATCATCGCAACCCTATCCCCGGCAAAGGCCACCTCAAGCTCCCGCTCGCTCGAAAGGCAACTCGGCAAGGTGCCACGGATCTGGATGTCGGCATTTACTACCTCAGGTCAGGATGCAAATGTTTAATAGCACACGTTATCAATTAGCATGGCTGTTAGGAATAAAGCAAGCGGCACTGGCTATGACGACAGCATGCCCAAACGGCAGATACTTCCCATTTGGGCCAAACCCTTCAGGCTCTGCCAAAGGGAGCCAGCCCCTGTCCCTGACTTTGCTGCCATGCTACTGCAAACGAGGAGCGGGGCAGCAGAGATCCATAATGGTGAATCAGAATGGTCTACTTCAAAGAGAGTGGGATGTAAAGTAATGTCAGGCTCCTAATCTTCATAACCTGCGGCAGAACTTATAGATGTGTATACCAATCAGAGGAAAATAAGTAGTCTCTATGGGTAAATAAAGATTACGTCTCTTTAAACCGACTGTAAATCTGAATGAACGCAGAATATACATACACAAGTAGGCAGCGTGCAACATGACGTCAATCTTATTTTTATAGATTTATTATTACCGTACATAAAATTTCCTAGTAATAATAACATTCTATGAAAAATACTAGAGCATTGGGACACTTTTAATGTGAAAATAGTACAAGAAAAAATAGGAAAAAATAATTCAAGTGTTTAAAAAAAATGCTGGGAGGGCAGCATTCCATCAAAAACGCAAGGGTCAAGGACTGGAAAGCATTCGTGTGCATCTGTCTTCGACTCCATGTACTAACCTTGAGAGTTACATCCTATGCCTTCATTGCACCAGCAGAAGAAGAGATTTGAAGGAAAAAGAGAGAAATGGTTTCCGTGGGATCAGCCAGTTTACTGTTTATTGTTATTATTCTCATTTTTCGTTTATTTGGGTTTTAAACACAGTTCCGCCCCCTGCCTTGAATCATCTCCACAACTCGCAGCCAGTCGAGCGCAATTCGCAAACCTCACAAGCACGTGGTGGACTGTGAGCCCCTCCATCCTTGCCTCATTGCCTCGAGACCATGCCCACTGAGGTGCTGGGGGACCACCCCCGCAGAGCCGCCACCTGCGCAGGAGCGCGGGCCACAGGAGCCCCAGCAGCTCACTCTGTGGGGAGGCTGCCCTCACCCACCCGCTGCTGCTGCGGGGCCTGCGGGGAGGGCCCGTCACTCTCTTGACACCCTTCCAGCTGGTGGCCCTGCAGCCAGAGTACTGCTGCTGCACATGTGCTTTAGGCAGCCCTGCTGTCACTCTTCAGTGTTTTCTAAAAGTTAAAAAAGAAAGGAAAAAAAAAAGGTAAAGGAAGAAAAGAAAAAAAGAAAGTAGACATAAGAAAACCAACCGTAGGTGAAAGTTACTCGGTTTGGACATTCTTCCTCTCCTACCAAAAAACCACATTTCAGTAAGAAATTAACCACATCCCGTGACAAACTTTGCAATGGGCCACGACCTGCAGAGAAGTGATGCCTGACTGAATTCTCCACAGCTGGAAAGAGAAACCTGCTTCCTTCAATCACATTATGTTATCGCAGCAGAGGAGCTTTTGTGTTTACGAATCTGACAGAGCACAAACAGGGGAGAGAGAAGGAAGGAAAGAAGCGGAGGCAGGTGGTTATGAGAGCACACAAGTGGCTAATAAAACCACGGTTTTTACTAGTCACAGTGGTTAAACAATTTTAACAGGCGGCATTCTCATAACACGCCTGAGCAGTTTTTAAGGCTGTCGAACACCTCTGTCAGGAGCGAGGAAGTTCTGGAAATGTGTTCAGAGATGTGCACAAACCCATAGGAAGATCTGATAACGTACAAATTTGTTTCTTCCAGAGATAGCTCACTTTCTGCGCAAATCGATAAGCCATCAGAACCTATCATTTATCACAAACATTAAATCCCAGCAGCATCCTGGTTTGCAAGCTTAATGAGGGAACCTGGTGCACAAAGGCACCCCCAGTGCTGGGTGGTGCGTGGGAGGGGTGCGGGAGAGATTCTCCATGTCTTTGGTTCAGAGAAGTCACTTTCAAGCTGTTCTCAGCACTATAATCCATCCTTAACAGACCAGGACATTAGGTATCTTCTTTGCAAACTTGCTATGAAACCAACACAAGCATATTATTGAGAAAACTGAGGCTTGAAAAGCCAATCTAGTTTCTAGCACCTGGGAAGTCCATCCCGATTTCTGCGTTAGCGATGTTGGGTCACTAGGAAAGAGCTAAGAGGCTGCAGAGCTACAAGTCAAACTTTCAGCAAGGACAGTTCACTCTTCCAAGGAGGAATTAATTCGTTGGCTTGATGAGACTGGTTAGGAAGGAGTTAACGCTATCAGCCAAATGTCAGTTAAACCCCCAAATGTTGCTTTCCTCCTATGGTGGTATTGATACCAATGCTGTTATCTCCATTTATTTAATGCAGAACAAATTCATGGGGTTTTGGTGTTGTTTTTTCCCTGGAATCCCTCACCTCACCTCTTGGAGAGAGCTGCCACAAGCAGGGACTTGGGGAAGAGGAGGCTCTGCACACAGGTGTGCGCGCACACACACACACACACACACACACACACACACACACAGACACAGGGGGGGAAGTTACAATTTCTCACTTGGTTGCTAATTTCTGTGCCTACAAATCTTGATGTCACCCAGCATACGCTACTCTTCTGTACTAAATCCATCATCCTCGACACCTTCCAACGCATCTGATATGCGCGTCTAAGCAGCAACACTATAATTTTAATAATGACAAGGGATTAAGTATGATTACTAGTCTTTCCTCTCGCTTGTTTCCTTCGCCTAATGCTATCAACCAATCGCCGCTTTCCTCCCGGTTGTGTATTTGGGTTCCCATTGTCTGTTGTCCCCGATACATTAACCGAAATGCCTGCGACACGGGATCTGCCTGTCTCTCGCACGTCTACCGAATCTGAAAGCCTGTCGTTACAGCTCCGGGAACTGCGACGCGTTGGCAGCTCCGAGGACACGTCGTAAACATAACCGCACGTACAGTTCAGTCGCACCTGAGCTAGGTTCCCGTTGCGTTTTAGACACCGTGAGCGGGTTATTTCCTAAAAGGTACCGCCAAAGAGATTACCGGGGCACGTCTCACCGAGCACCGGCCACCACGGCCAGCTGCCTGCCTCGGACAGACAGCCGCCGGCCACCCTGGAGATGGACTCGCCATTACTTCCCCTTAACTTCCGACGGCGGGAGCCAGCCGTTCGGCTACAACTTCCCCTTTCCCACCTCCCCGTCCCTACAAACCGCCCCGAAGCGTCGTTAAAAGAGAAAAGAAAAAAAAGGAAGAAAAAAAAAAAGGAGGGGAAAAAAAAAGGAAAATTAAAACAAACAAAAAAAAAAGAAAACCCAGAGACAGCCAGCAGTCTTATAGAAACAGCACGGCAGGTAAACCAGGCGAGCAGCGTCTCGGAACGGCCACGAGCTGGCGGGGAGGGGGCCGGCGCCCCCCGGCCGGCCTCCGGGTCTGCAAGGCCGGGCGCTGCGGGGGCCGCACTCCGTCCCTTCTCGGCGGGGGCGGCTGCCGGGGCCGGCGGCCGCGGCCAGCGCCGAGCTCTGCGGGGCGCCGCGGGGGGCGGCGTTTCTCTTCCCTGCGGGGCGGAGAGGGGGCGGGAGGCGGGGGGGAGAACGTGGGGGAAGAGGGAGGGCCGCGCCCGCGGCGGGGGGCACCCTCAGAGCCTGAAGGAGGCCTCGGAAAAGGGATGCTGCATCTTGAAGCTAGACAAGAAGCACTGGAGGGGCGGGGGCAAGGGGTTGAGGAGGGACGGCGGGAGGCTGGGGAAAAAGAAATCATCTCCTCTGACCTCTAGCGAAGTGCCCGGTTTTTTCTTAAGCTCTTCACATTTCCTAAATTTGCAGATCTGGTGTCCCGTTTTGCGGTTCCTGCAACTGCTGCAGACTCCACAGTTGATGAGCCGCTTGCAGGGCACGCACACCCCGCAGCGTTTCCGCTTCTTCTTGGCGGGGTTGCCCGCCCCGGCCCCAGCCCCGCCGCCGCCGCCGGCCCCCCCTCCGCCGCCTCCACCGCCGCCTCCTCCGCCGCCGCCTCCGCCGCCCCCCGCGCCGGCGGCGGCGCCCAGGGCGGAGGCGGGCGAGGCCGAGGCGTGGCTCTGCGGGCAGTCCGCCAGGTTGGCGATCTGGAAGGCGCTGTCTGTCACGGCGGCCGAGGCCGCGGCGGGGGAGTGCAGGGCCGTCATGACGATGACCCCGGGGGGCAGGGAGAGGCCGCCCAGCGCCGGGATGGCCGAGAAGGTGCCGACGCGCTCGGGGAGGTTCATGATCTCGGCTTCGGCGGCGCCGCACTTGAGCTTGTTCATGCACTCGCCGGCCAGCGGCCGGCAGTGCTCGGGGGAGAGGGTGGAGAGGAAGTTTCCGTTCGCCATGGGCAGGGCGGGCTGCTCGGCCGGCGGGCAGCCGGGCTTGCCCAGCCGCTGCGAGTCGCTCCGGTGGTGCATGCCGCCCCTGCCGGCGTGCAGCGAGGAGGCGGCGGCCGCGGAGGCGGAGGCGGCGGCAGCGGCGGCGGAGGAGGGCTTCCTCGCGCCGCCCGCCGCGCCGCCGCCGCCGCCGCCGCCGCTGCCCCAGAGCATGGCGGTGGCGGCGGCGGCCGTGGCGGTGTCGCAGTTCCAGGGGGACATGCCGATGCGGGCGGCGGCGGCGGCGGCGGCGCTGGGGAAGATGGGGGTGGTGATGCGGGCGATCTTGGCCGCCTGGGGGAAGGCGCCGCCGTTGGTCTTGTAGAAGGTGGCGAAGGAGCGGTACCTCTCCATCTCCGAGTTGTAATCCACAAGGCTGTTGAGGGCCCCCTCGGGCAGGTGGCTGTCCTTGGGCAGCCCCGGCGCCTCGGGGTTGGGGCCGCTCTCCACGCACACGTTGGTGTTCATGGTGGCCGGGAGGGACGGCGGGAGGGGGAGGACGGGGCGAGGGGGGATGAGGGGCCGGGGACAGGGGGACGGGGCGGGGGGACGGGGGGGTCGCTTAATCCTCCTCCGGGCGCATTCCCGCGGTCGGTGCCTGGCCGGGCAGCCGCTCCTCCTGCATCCTCACGGGAGCTGCCGCAGCTGAAACACAGAAAGTCATTTCCGAGGGGGTGCGCGCGCGGGGGGCGGGAGGAGGGGGGGGGGCGTAACGGCCGCCATCGGCCACCCTGGGACGGGGACACGGACACGGACGGGTGGGAGCACACGCCGCCGTACTCGCGGGCAGAGGGCTTCAAGGGGGCGGCCCGGGCCAAGCCAGCCCGGTCCCGGGACAAACTGGCGGTACAACGGGGAGGGCGGGGGAGGAGGGGGGGACATGGCACAGGGAGCGGGAGCTGCCCACCTACCATCTCCGCCGGGGAAAACGAAAAGGCAGAGAAGGAAAAAATGGGGAAAAAAATAAATAAAAGGAATAGGGGGAAAAAAAAAAAGAGAGAGAAAAAAAGGAGGGAGGCGGGGGGAGGGAGCCGCCAGCTGCCACGGTGTCCTTCTGCGCCCGGCGGTCATTAGCTGCCTGCCGGCACAGCTGGCTCCGGCGGGCGCTGGTCGCGGCGGCACCGGCCCCCCCCAACCCCTCCCGCCGCGGGGGGGGGAGCGTCTGCGGGCCGCGGGGGAAAACGGGGCTAGGTTGGAAATAAATAAATAATAAAATAAAATACTTAAGGCAGGCAATTTCACAGCTTGTGATCCCGGCGCCTGCAGCTGTACTAAAGACGGAGGATTTATCCCGACCTCTCGGGAGGATTCCCCGCCACCGCCGCCGGGGGCTGAGGGAAGGAGGGAATGGGGGGGGGGGGGGGAGGAAGCACACGGACACGGGGACAGCCCCTCGCCGGGCGTCGCGGGGCAGGGGGGCTTCGCGGGAGAGACAACCCGGGAACACTCAGGGGGGCACGTTGCTTTACCTGCTCAACCAGCCCTCGGTGGGAACAGATGGGTTTCTGCTTCAGGGTTAGGAAAGTTTGGGGGGGCGGGAGGGGGGGATGGTAAGGACACGGTGCTCGGTTTATTTCCCACCGTTACCCCCGGGAGGCGAAAAGGGGGGGGAGGTATTTTAGTTTATGGCAACAAGGAAGGTACATTATGGCAGCCTGCGCGAACTAAAGCAAAACATAAACACAACTTAAAAAGCCCTCAGTTTATGAACACTGCCTCTTTGTTTTCCAGATGCGCTACCTGAATAGTTTAGCTATTTCCAGCATCTTTTCTGATGTAGGGCTACCGATCAGAAATGTTCGCTTGGGAGACACTCGTGGGGCTACGTCTACTTTCCAGACTCCGGCATGTTTAGTTCAAAACGGTTATCAATTACGGTAATTACGATCATAATTAGATTAATGAACCGTTTGCAGCCCAACCTACCGAGTGCAAAAACTTCGTCTTCTCCCGACGTCGTGTACTAAAAAGCGGGCTTTATGTAAACAAATCCAGATGAAGAGAGCTTAAAATCTACAGAAGAAACCTCACCCTCGACTGCGGGAGGGACTGGCGGGCGTCTTTCCATCGGGAAAAAAAGACCCCGAGCCCGCAGGAGCCACCTCTGTGTTTCCACGTCAGGGAAAAACCCAGACTCCCGCTGCCTTCAGAGGTCTGGTGGCAATACAAAGGCTGCCCCGGAAAGCTCTAGGCTAAGCGTCGTCTTGAGGAGGGATGCGAAGGATTTGCATATAGCAATAAAGAAACCAAACCAAAACCAAACCAACCCCAAAAAACCAAAACACAAAACCAAGCCAACAACAACAAAAAAAACCCCAACAAGAAATTAAAGAAAAAAAGACACCACCAAAAAACCAACCCTAACCTCTCCCGTCTCCAGAAAGGAAAACCTAGCCGCATGCCCTCGGTAACTACTCAATAAAACTAGTTTTGCCAGCCATGTGTAAGAAAGCCACGCATCTGCTAAGGAATAAAACGCTAGCGTTCAGCCTTTTATGCCAGAAGTCAAGTAACATACGCATTTTCTTGCCCTATTCCCCCCCACCATTAAAGTGGCTTCTCGCCACAAAAGCTTCCCTCGCTGGCTACCTCTCCTCTCCCCGCAGCCCCCTCCCGGGGTTTATTGCCACCAGGAGCGAGAAAATGATGGTGCCCACCAACCGGGTCATTATTGTTTAATCGATGCATCTCCGGAGCATGAAAAGGGTACCCGAGACGCAGTTATTGATTTCTCTTCTCTCTCCCTCCCCCCCCCCCTTAACTATCGCCCTCATTTCCACGAATGAAATAAAAAGATAGAAATTGCCAGCCGGGCTTCGCGGCTCTGCCCCTGCTTAAGCCAAATGTGACCGTACATGTTCAATATTGCATGTCTGCTCTGCCAAAGACAGAGAGATCAAAGGTCATATTTAGCATTCAGGAGGAGGGGCGGGTGCAGATTAATTAATAAATTAACATAGCGGCGCCTTTTATTGCCCAAGTCTAGCATTAATCTACTTTTATGATCCCAGAGGACAAGAACAAAAACAAAAAAAAAAAAGACAAACCCACAAAATAAAAAAAAGACACCCCCTCCCTCCCAAAAAAATCCCCAAATGACTCACGACGGATAAGGGGGGGAATGGGGAGGGGGGGGGAAGAAGGAGAGGGGGGGGAAAAAGCAAACCAGTCACTTACCAGGCTCTTTATTTGGGGGGGCTTGAGCGTGCAGACGCTACCAGCCTGTCTGCCTTTAATTAGTTGCACATCAGTCCCTAACACAAAGAAGAAGAAGAAGAAAAATATCCAGATGTGCCTTGGCAGCTCCTCAATTACAACTTTGATACTTGTAAACAAACTGCGAGGGGCGGTGGGGAGGGGTGGGGGGGGCGGGGGGGATAAACGAAGCCGCCGATCCACTAAACAAATACCTGTAAGTGGCTTTTTTTCCCCCCTCTCCCTCTCTCGCTCGTTGCAGAGAAAGGAGGAGGAGGAGGAGGGGGGAGCAGGGGAGGCGGCGGGGGGCGAGGAAGGAGCAGGCACAGAGGGAGGGAGAGCGTGTGTGTGTGTGTGTGCGCGCGTGTGTGCGTGCGTGTGCGCGGTGGTCTCCTCTGCCGCCTGTCTCCCGGCGCCCGCCCTCGCACACAGCGCCGGGAGTGCGTGTGTGTGTGTGTGAGAGAGAGTGTGGCGGTGCGGGGGAGGGGAGGGCGGGGGCGGGCGGGAGGCGGCGGCGGCGGGGCGATCGCCGCCGAGGTGAGGGAGCGCGCGGGGAGGACGCAGGGATGCGGACGCCGCCGCCGAGCGCTGACGGTGCCGCCGCCGCCGAGAGGCGCGCACGGGCCGCGGCGGGGCGCGACGCGGGGGGCCGCCCCCCGCCGGCCCCCCCCCCCCCTTTCCCGCGGCGCGGCTCTGCCCGGCGCGGCGGGGCGCTGCGGCCGGCGGCCGCCCGGTGCGGGGCTGCCGGCGGGGGCGGGGCCGCGCCGCGCCGCAGAGGGGAGGAGAGGGGAGTGGGCGCGCCGCCCGCGCAGCCCCTTCACCCTCCCCGCGGGCGGGCGAGAGAGACGGGGAACTGCCGGGAAAGTTTGTGCCCCGGGAAGTTTGCGGGGATCCCCCCGCCTCGCCTTGCCCGGCAGCGGCCTTACCGGAGCGGGAGGCCAGCGCGCACGTTAGCGCCCGGCCGCGCAACGCCTCGGTTTCCAAGCGCGCCCGTGTGTCCCTAGCGGCTCCCCACTCTCGCTCCCCCAGTTACTGTTACTGCTGCAGGCGCTGAGGTGCGGCAGATCTCGGGCACATTTAGGCGACATGAAGCCGGCTGACCCGCGAGGGCCTGGGCAATGCCTGGAAGCACTTTCCGGCCCCTGCCGCTGGGACATGTGTGCGGGAGAGCCGGAGGTGTGAGGCACCTGTCCGTGCAGGCCATGTGCTCCCCAACCGCTCCTCTCCAGGAGCCACCCAGGAACGGATAGGCATTGCATGCACACACCGCAGCCAGTCCCGGAAAGAATTTCAACAACCAAGTGTAAAAGAAGAAAACCAAACCCCAAGCGAACCCACCTGCCTTCCCCGGAGTTCCTGCGAGCACAAAAAGGGGCCTATATTCACTGAATAAATTATGCACGACAACTTCTTCATCCAGCTCCTCCTGGTACATCCAGAGTGAGCGCTGGCACTCACCGAGTTGTTGCTGCAGCCTGGCGCAGCCAGCGCGGGCACTAAGCAGTTAAGAAATGGATGGCTCTGCCAGGGAAATAATTTTAGCCATTTGTAAATTACAGAAAAAGAAGGGAGAGCTGCACCATTTCATGGGCTTTATATGTCAGCAAATGAAGGCTTTATTTGCAGACTGAAGTTCTACTTCCTTCTGCTCCCATGTGAATTCAAGCTCAGGGTGCTCAACGCAATGGAATTACCTGTGGGAAAGTACGTTGGGAACTTTTTCCCAGGAGCAGTAAGAAGAGGTGGATTTCAGCAGTGGGATTTGGCGAGGACCAGCAGTCTCGTGGCTCATCCTTCAACAAGCGTGACCGATTGGTAGCCAAGAGGGACAGTTACGGTCCATCAGGTAGCTTGCAGATCTTCCAGGTGTCCCACCATTGGCATTTACGTGGATTAGAACACTTTATTTGGAACTGGTAGAGTTTGTCAAACTAGTAATCAGCCTCTAACCACACGATATGCATTTTAAAATACCCCCAAACATGTATTTACATAATAAAATGTAACCTCACAAAGAGCTGGCATCATCCCTTATGACAGCTCGGCTGCCTTTTTCAAAGTCTTCTCTGTTTTGATACATTTTAATACGAACTTATGGGGGAAAATACAAATGAGGGGAAACGATGTTTCAGTAATGTCACAAAGTGACAAAAAACAAGCGCTCTTCCTGTTGAGGTTCATTCCCTACCACTTTTCTCCCAAATTAGTTGTCAAAAGCCATATGCGATACTCCAAACACTGAGGGCGTTTTTCAAACGCAGGCTTCTCCTGAACTCCAAACTTCCTTTAATCACAATCTGGGCCTCACTTAAGCAATCCTTTCCGAGTCAATTTATTACTCTTGAAGGAATTACATTTTTAATAACCTTAAAAGAGGGAAAGGGGAAAACTCTGATAATCTTTTCTCATGCATAAGGAAGACCGTTTCATGTATTTTTTAATTGTCATGTGAATTGAATTGCAGTGCTATATATAACCTTTCCGCTCCAGCCTGGAAAACTTGTACACTTTTCCAGTGTTGGGGAAGAAGCGGGGAAGCCAATTCAGATGGGTTTTCTCTGAAACCTTCTGCTCAGCAGAGGATTTCTTTTTGTTTTGTTTTCTGATAGCAATCTGTCTGCTCTGAGCCTGGGAGCCGAGGAGGAGGACCGGAAGAGTGGAAAACGTACAGGTGTTTATCAATGAGGGACCCAGCCTTCCAGCTACAACTTTCTCATGACGAGTTTAAAGAAAGCAATTCCAGATTGTCCTTTTCACTGTAATCCATGCTTTCATGGGAGGGATGGAAAGTTAAAAATCACAGGCTCTGTTTTTCGTCCAGAAACCATTCCCCCTTCATTTCCAGCAGGAACCCAGCAAGAGCAGTATGTTGCAACATTATGAACATGGGAGCTGCCCTGCTTTTGTAAATATTAACATTGTTCTGAAAGAAAGTTGCAACAAAAGTGAGAGAAACAGACTCAAATTCACTTTCTGTTCTTGTCCATCCTGTGACTGGCTCCGGTGTGCATCTGCTGACTGGCCATTGAAAACCTACCCTGATCCATCAGTATTGTAAGCACTGCATCAGACTTAGCAAAAAGGGGGTGAAGCAAACTTTTAGGGAATGCAGCAGTTTGTTACAGACTGCTAGCCAGGTCTTTCCTTTTGCGTGCTGTTTTCCGAGGGTTCCTAAAGCCCATGGATCCGATCAACCATCAGGGCTGGACTCTCACTTGGCTGATGCATTTGCATTCCCTTCTGCTGGGGCCCAGAGCTCTACAATGTCCCCAGCTGCATACGTTGTGACTCTGGTTCTCCCCTGGGTGCTTCCAGTGTGCATCCCTTGGGGCATGGGCCACAGAGGAACTACAGACGAATGGGACAAGAAAAGCAGTCACCTCTGCTCCCTGCACTTTCTCACTGAGAGATCTGCCGCTGTGCACTGGAAGGTGCCAGCTTTCCTTTAGGATCACGTTCCTTTACCTGATCCCAGCTCTGTGCCTCACTCCTTGACGAAAATGGAAACGGTGGCTCAGCTGTGTTCCACCTTTGTGAAGAGACATATTTCTGGCACAGCCAGAAAACTGAAGAAGATTGAAGGAAGAAGAACATTTCAATTGAAAATTGAAGAACTTTCTCAAAGTTCCCAAACCATTTTTTTTTTTAAAATCAGTGCAAGAAACACATGGAAACGTACAGACGTTTCTTGTACACCACAACAGTAACAACAAACCTGCACCCTTTTGCCTGGAATCCCTCAAAACTCTTTAACGTTCTTTGAGCTACAAATTATTCCATGGTATCTCTGGGACCTGAGCTCAAATCTAACCTCACAGCTGTCTGTTTGCACTGCCTGATACTGAACCCAGCCTCTCTCAGCTGTGGCTCACCTCTGTGACCTCCAGCAGTGCCAGGCACCTTCCCTTCCCATGTAGGTGCCCACCTCCGTACTGGCCCATACATTCCACTCCTCTTTGGCATGGCTGTGGCCAGGAACATCCTGAACACCACCCTCATTCCTGGCCTGGCCTCGATGCTTTCCACACCCCACCCCATCCCAGGTCCTTCCTGAAGAGGGACACTTCGCTGTTTGCCAGTTACTGCAGAGTCCTCGCATCCGTAAAGGAGACCAGTCATGAACTCATTTTTGTGTGCCACAAGAAAAGACACCTGAGAACTGCTGTAACATATAATCTGCCAGCAAAAATAAGGTTAAAACCACCCATTAGAATTCCTTGCTTATCATCCAGTATTACTGAAAACTGCTTTCCTTGCTTTTGTTTGAAAGGAAATGCAGTGATTACCCCCCTATTACAGACACCTACAAATATTTACTAAAATAACGTAGCAGAGCAATTTTTTAAAAAGTTGTCACAGCTTATGTATTCCCATTACTTTGGATCTGGTCTGATTCTGCTTCAAGTAGAGCCGCTTCCCTGCTGCTTCCTAGGCAGGAGTCCAGGTTGCTGATCTCCAATTATGCCAAATCCCAGAGGGCTCGATCCACTGCTGATGCAAGCCAACGTTGCAGCGCTGCGTTCGATGGGATGCTGCCAGCTGAGAAACAGTGATGCCCAGGAAAATGAAAACCCACAGAGATCCTAATGTCCTCAGTGCTGGGATCCTCACAGGACACAGGCTGAAATCCAGGTCCAAGGAGCTGGCTACCAAAACCACCTGGGTTTGCTCAGACTCCCTCAGTATCTCCAGCTGTCTCTCCTCCATGAATGAATTTGTACACAGTGCCAGTTTCATTTCTTTTGGGTTCTTCAAGAACTGCCCATTATTGGAGGGGAGCTGGAGTGGCTTTTACCCTGCAAATGCTCTCTGAATCTAAATGGCATGCCAGAAATGTCATGCCAGCAGCTAACAAGGGGGTTTAGAATAAGCACTCCCTGGTCAGCACGCAGCAAGCGTGGGCTTGTTTACCTAATCAGCTTTAAGGCTCCTTGGTGCTAAGGGGGTTGTGTTCTGGTTTTGTCAAATGGCATCCTTCAAACACTCCTCTGGGGCAGCTACTCAGAAAATGATATTTATTTCTTCAGGGCTTGTGTGGCACCACCCCACCCCTCAAAAAAGAACCTCTCAACCATATACCAAATAAAAACCAACACCCTGACAAAAAACACACGAAAGAAGCCAAAATCCTGTAAGAAAGGGTTATGCTAGTTTAGGAGGCCTGATAGTTTGGTTTGGGTTTTTTGGGTTTTTTTTTTAGTCTTCAATGCACTATTTTTAAATACTTCTTGATTTTTCAAGTTTTACCTCTTGGGACTAAAAAGTTCCCAGTTTGAACAGTATGCAGTCTCTAAAGCCATTCAGCTGGTGTCCAGACTTTGTTCTTCACAAACACATTTTCTATGCTAAAATAATAACTATTTAAGAACTAGTGTTCTAAGGAGCTCGAATGCTTTTGCACTTAGAAGCAAAATTTGGTCATTGTGAACACACCTCATTCAACCAAACTGCACAAATATCTGAGCTATAAGGAAAAAAACCAAACTGTAGTTCACACACAAGAGAACTTATAGAAGTGCAGCAGGGAAAAATTCTGATCTTTGAAAAAGATCCCCTCTGTAAACACATTCCCTGCACTGGAAATGCTAAGTGATCTGACAAGGGCAAAAGAGCGCACAAATTTTGTGATGTCTTTTGCCAAATTATCCAAACAAGGATGATCCTACTTCCAGAGTAGGGAGACACACTCACTGATATTTGAGTTCCACAGGTACCACAGAGAGAACCTGTAGAAATTTTGGAATAGGGATATATGGATATATGGTGCTGGGGCAACTTTGTGAAGGAAGAAAAGACTGCTGCAGAAAAGGGACTGTGAACTAAATGAGACAGTCCTGCAGGAAGACTAGTATGCAATCAAGCAATTCAGAGCCTGATCAGGCGCATGTCTCAAGCTACTGAGGTAAAGATTACATGTATAAACTCGACTCAGGCATTTCCTAGCTTTTGAGCACTTCAGTTTGTGAAATTTGCAAAGATTTTGGAAGTTTATACCCCCTTGGCGTGGATGCTTTTTGAGTTTCGGTACTCATCTTGGCAGTGATAGATATTGCTTTACCTCTGTATTAAAGTTTTTGATTCACATCTAATGAATCAGGGAGAGTTAGGATTTTATTAGAAACCAGTTTTGTCAATTTAATGCCAGCTTCAGATGAATGACAGCTATATTCAGACAGATCTTCATTTCACATCACATGCATATCACTGTGATCAAGCACCTCCATTGGTAGTTTATACCAATGGAGAAAACCAATAAATCAAGATCACACCGCTATTGACTGAGCTGTGACTTTGGCCCTGGGATTCCCGGGATAGTTACATCAAGTTATGCCAGGCTCTGCTGGACTGGAAGAGCATCTGAAGCCAAAACAGCAAGTAAACCCAACTTTTTTACTACCTCATAAAGCAACAAAGGAAAAGAAAGCGTCTGCTTCAGGTGATTTCTATAGAAAAGGAATTTGAGTGAGACTTTTCTCTAGAGAAAAGTGTTTTCTCTGTAGTTGTGATGCTGCATAGCTTGGGTCACCTTCTCATTGAAATAGTCAGAGATTCTGCTATCACCTCAGTTCTCACACTGACAAAAGGCACATACATATTTTACTAGCCAGTTTTGTAAATGCTTTGCTCCCCTCATCTGTTACCACATTTTCACCGTTGAAGATTCAAGCTGGTCTGGAATAAGCTTATGTTTTTCAAATACTTGATTTCACACAATAGTGTTATTTATGGTTAAGGCTTCATTGGGAAGAATGACAATCAATTATGACTCAAAGATGGCCTCGGTGCCCGAAGCACTCCTGTCCTTCTACAGGCCGTCATTCCGACTGGCAATAAGCACCAGCAGGCAGCGGATGCTCATTTCCCTTACTGTCCCCTGAGGTCGTGTTAATCAGCCCTTGGCTTTACTGTCAGAAGGCATAAAAATGGGACTCCATGTGCTGCACAGTGTAGGACTGACGGATGATCCGGAGAACTACTGTTGGTCCTCTATCGATGTCCCCAGAACTTGCTTCTTCCTCTGATTTCAGAGGTATCACAGACAATCAGGGTGCAGAGGCTAGCTGCCTGCTCCACACATCAGATGGTTTAAAAGACATTACAAGTAGCTGGATGCTGATGGCACTGTGTCTGCTGTCTAGATGACTGCAACTAAGCAGTAAGGTGGGACACACAGCAGCAGGTATCACTTCACAGAAAAAGGTAACTGCTGAGGTTTAGGTAATACCAGTTTCCATCAGTTTATGATTGTCAGCCTAGTTCTCTGAATGCTTTTTGGTATTCACCTACTTACAGCTGTGGTCTCAGATGTTCAAGAAAGAAGATGCTGGGAAAGGGAAACGATAACCCAGATGCTGATGGGCAGTCAGAATACATTACACGAGGTACTGGACTTGGGAAGGACAAGAATGAACATGTTGAAAAGCAAACACACCAAAACCCCCAACTGGTAAGAGCACAGGAAGAAATATGGATAAACTGTATTGTGAGGTTATAACAGGAAAATCAGGGCAGAACAAAACACAGAAGGCACCACAAGGGACATGAGCAAACTTTCTTGTTTCAACAAGACAGCTACTCTTTCTCATGTGTGTGCCGTCCCGTCCAAATGTGCAGTCACACAAATATTTTAAGCTGCTCTCTCCTGCCAGCAAGAGAGTTGTTGTTATGGCAGCCGGTGCTGTGCTGCCTAGATGAGCCCCCAGAGAAAGCCCTCTCACCTCTCCCTCACTCGCTGGGGTGTCAGCCGATTCCCTGCACACCTTGCTGTGTGCTCTGAATGACGGTTATGTTGCAGTTAGTGCTTCAACCCTGTCTGGGTGTAACTGTAGCCCCCTGAGCAGACGCACACCTACTTTACACTGCATCTGCAGAACTGAAGAAACAAGGTCCTGAGCACAGAGCTCTTGTGAAAACATGCTATAAGCAGACCAGGAGATGTTATCAAGCAACTGAACAAGCACCAATATACCTTCAGTCTTGAAACTGCGTCTGTTATCCCTGCTCTGCTTGATCTGCTGGATTCCAAGCTGCAAAGTGTCATCCTAAGCAGGATGACAGAAATGCCCGTTGTTAATTAATGTTATTTTATTACTCTTGGTACTTAATGGCCCTAGACATCTTCACTAATACTTCAGATCAAGTAGCAGGGTTATTTCTTTTATACCTGACCTGTATGTAAGTATAATAAAAGGGAAAAAAAAAAAAGGAAAAAAAAGCCGTGCGGCCACTTTAGGGTAGAGATCATTCAGTATGCAGAGTTTTCCTTAACACCTTTCAAGCCCATTTAATATTCAGGTTTGCTGTTACACAGAGTAATAAACTGACCAAAAAACAATTGCCCTTATAGATAAAGTGAACATTAAGGCTTTAATCAACAATGCTGTCAAAGTATTTAGAAGAAATTAGTTTATCATGCATAGCAAAGATGGGTTTCTTGAGACCTCTAATGAAAGCTGATATAGCCATTATCTGATTACTGTAATGTACACTCAATCATTAATACCAAAGTCCTCTTTAATGATCTTTGTTTTATGGCCACAGCCATCCTAGGAGGAAGCCAGGAAGTGGGAAGGGGAGAGTATTGCTTCTTGCTTTTGTTTATGGCAATTCTAGTGGGGTTGTGACACTGAAGAATGCTAATTTGAGACTGATGTTTATTTCTTGGTCCTGATCACAAGACGTGGGTCAGACTTACGAGGGGTCAGCAGTATTTGATGTCCTGAGGGCAAAATGATGCTATTTGAGGCTAAGCCAGAGGCTGTGCCAGTCTTCTGCAGTCCCAGGGATTGGCGGTTGGCTTGTTCAGATGATGTGAATCCATGCTGCCCACCACAGCTGTGCTGAACCCAGTAAGGAGCCGTGCCCTGCCACCTGCATGGAAATGAGGATTCCTGCTCTTCAGTAGCAAAAACATGGAGAAAGTAAAGATGCATAATTATTTCTCAAGTTTGTTATAGCAAACTGCACTTTGTTGCTATTTTGCTGCTGGCTTCTGCTAATAATTTGCTCTCAGTTTTTAAAGAATAGACCCCAAAATAAATTTGTTGGCATCTGGCTCAATCAAAATGGAAAAAGTCATAATAAGGAAACTGTCTTTCAGAAAGAGTGAGGACTGTGTTCTCTGAATGTAGATTTTTTTTTAATGACTTTGGATTTTGCAGATTGTAGTCATTATACAGCTATTTATGAGGAAGTATTATTGTTGTCTTTGTAAACAAAAAAAGCCTTGAGAGCGCTGTCTGTCACCTAGGATTCATACTGCCACAAAATAAATGTTCTCTCAATATTTTTGTGGATGCTTTCACATGATTGTTAGAGAACCTGAACCCCACTATTACTGCAAATTAAAAATTATTTAATAGTGCTGCCTGTGAAAGGGTGTTGTTTTTACAGTTGTCAAAGACCTCAAACACTGATCATTTTGTTTAACAATATATTATTTTCTTTTAGTACTTCTACACAAATTGCAGGTGTTATCTTATAATTCTTTAAATGCCTGCGTTATTGTAAAAGCACTAGTATGAGTGAATAAATAGCTGCCGAAAATAGGTATTGATTTTGCATCTTTAAAAGCAAGGTACCAAGAACACCAATAACATGTTTACCTCAAAAATATGAATGCCTCCACGTACCATTCAATTCACACTGCAAGTTTTAGGTTTTGTATCTCTTTGGAGAGAGTTCCTACTGCGTATCATTTAAGTCTCCTGTAAACTTGTAGGTTAAATGGTACATTAGTCTTGTTCTGAACCAGAAATTAAATGTATCCTTTGGGAATCCTCCTAAGTATTTTGACTTTAGTGATTAGAGCTTCTTCGCCTTTCTCTCTGTTAAAGTCAGCCCCAGAATTAGCTTTTTGTTGCTCTCCCCATCATTCTTTCTCCTGTTCAGAGAATCTCAGCTGCTAAAACCAACCACTGCCAAATCTGCTGCAGACTGTGGACAAAAGAGAAAGTTCAGTGAAACGGGAACACTGTAGCGTCCCATTTGTGCCATGCAGTGGCTGTAAAGCAATGGCCTGGCAGCAGTCCTGTGGAATATGTAAAAGGAACAGACCTTTAAGGAATGTACATCTTCACGTGCTGACAGGGGTACTACACTCCCTCGTTTTCCTACCATATGAAATTTGCCACTGTGTATAATTCTATCTGCATTCCTGTGGTTCTCTTCCTGCTGTGGCCATGATAAATGTCCTTTTATATTTAGGGATTTTAGGGTTACTCATCTTTCATTTCTGTTGTTATCAAATCTGTATTTCAAATATGTCTGCATCCTGCTCGTTCCAGTATGATATATGAGTCTACAGATATATGCACCCCATGCTTAAATACACCCATGTTAAGCCTCCAGAATTGAGTTCACTGTTCATTTGGGCTGACAATTCTTCCTTGGCCACTGCACTCCACAGCTGTTACCAGCACCACCAGTTCACCTGACCTTCGTCCACGTTTGATCTGACTCAACAAACCCACTCATTTCTCATAACAAAACACTGGAAGTTTCCACACAATCTTTGCTTCCCAGGCTAGACTTCAAAATGAATACATACATATACATATGTCCATTTATGCACGTACAGTGGCCATTTGCTTGAGCAGTGGTCCTGGGGGAGACCACTTACAACTTGAGCTGTAAATACCATAATCCATTTTAGAGTACAGGTCACAGATAGGTCTGAATGGCATCTTAAAGATTCTTACCCATCCCCCTTGACTCAGATTTATATGTTAAAAGGTAAAGTCAGGTGAGATGATCCAAACTCAAATACAGATCAGATTTATAGCAGACAATTTAAGAAGCAATACAATTAGCAAGGCTGGGAAGCAATGAACAGGGGTAGACTGGAGAAGATATGAGTGATATGAGTACAGTCACATGTTCCCAGCAACTCTGCCCAAAAGGGTAGCTGTGAATCAAAGTAGTCTTAGTTATTACTCGGTCTGATGTTTGCACAGTCTTTAATAATCTCTCCTCAACTACCTTTGGCAAGGTGCTTTCTTCAAGCATGGTAGTAAAAAGTGGATTTTTAAAAAGCATTTAAAAGGCCGATGCAGCTGGCATGGATTAGAGATCTTTAAGGAAGGAGAGAAAATGAGCATTACCATGGGAGGGAAAGGTGGACATGATCTGACTCACTGGTCTTCCTTCTGAGTGTGGAGCAGTCTGCTTCAGTTGCAAGACCAACCGTATTGCCTGTCACCAGGAATCTCTAGCATGCAAGCCTTAGCTTCTTTCTCTATCAAATGCTCGTTAACATTTCTCTCAAAGCAAATCTTGCCACCAAGATGAATAAATATGTTAACAGTAACATATAATCATTGCAATTACTCCAGCCCAGCCTGCACACCAGCCCTTCAGCAAGTTTCGCAACCCATTCATGTACAATCACAGTGCACTCTCCATGACACTGATGCGCTCCTCACAACATGTAGGAGAGAGAAAGGGAGCGAAAGAGGAAACAGGCAGAGACATATGCTGGTCAGAGAAAGTAATCCAGCCCCTGAAAAGTACCCCAAAGAACTATTTGTCCTATTTTAAGAGTATGCTCTGGTTCAATAGATTTTTTTCTGTTTACTGTTTATTTTCTCTGTCATTTTTAGGCTTTCACGTAACATTCATTAACATATAATTCAATAAATCAAGAATTTTCAGGATTACCTTTCTAACATTTGTTTCTCCTTGCTATCTTTCCAGTTATTTAATCAAAAAATAGTATACTACAAAGCTCACATTTATTGCTACATTTATGAAACCAGTCTTTCCTGAACATATTTGTAATTCCTGGATGTTTCCTCCCTGTTTTGTATTATTCCAATTGATAATCCATTGTGTCAATAATATAATTAAAAACGAAGATAAAAATTAGTTACTCCAGAGCAAGAAGCTGTCCTAGAGCTTTAGGTCAGCCTGATCTGGGATGCTCTGGATAAGTCAATGATGTAATTAAGAAAGTCCTTTCCATGCCACTACAAGCCCATTTCCCCTGATGATACTTGCCATAGGGAAAATGAGACCCTCACCAGCTGCAATCTGTCAGCCAAGAACAGTATATTGAGGGTGGCTTCAATTTATTCTTTCCTTTTGATCTGGTATAAAGCAGAAAAAGGGCTGAAACGCTCACTTTTTCTCTCTTCATTAAGGATAATGTATTTGGATCCCCCTGAAAAGAAGTACCCAGTACCGTACATGCATTGTCCTAGGGAAAGAGTGTTACCCCTTGCACTGCTGGAAAGTCTAAACACGTGTAAGTCAAAGGCAACCAAGTCTCTAACACCTCTTCCTGTCCCCATCTTGGAAAAAGAATTGCCATTAAGAGGCAAAGGAGTTTCCGTTAAGAAGTACTATCAAAGGCTGCCCAATAAGTGATTTCTGGAGATCATTTCTGCACACTGGGTGTGTCTTTTAGAAGGTTTTTTTTTAATTGTTAGGAAGAGCCTTAGAATCTGCATATACACATACGTCTCTAATACCACTTAATTCCTCTGGTGCTTTTTACCCAGAAGGATTTATCTCACAGGCTCCGTGAAACAGACCTTGTGAGCAGGGAAGTCTGCTGGCTCAATAAGAGTGATAAAAGTCAGATATCATAATGCTTCCATTTCATTAGAAAGCTATCTGTCTCCTGGTTGCAGCTGGTTATGACCCAGGCAAAAGTGGACACGTGGCACAGAAAACATAAGCTACATATTAATGATCACTTGCAGTTTCTATCTGAAAAGGACAGTCCTCTGGGTTCTGGTTGTACATTGCTTGATTTGGCGGTAGGAGGAAAGAGAGGTAATGATTCAGTTCCTATAATTTATAAAAAGCACTAACAATTGTAACATGCATTTTCCCTTCAGTAATACTCTCAACTCAGTCAAAGCTTCTTGTTTGATGTTTTCCTCCACTGAATATGACCATCCTTTAAAACACTTGAGATGAAGCCAGGTAGATTGCATAGAATATGGTATCATCTGTGTATGTTCTAACAGCATTAACATACATCAGTGAAGGGAATGGATTACTTCCCTATTCAATCTAAACTCATATTTTTCCTCAAGTGCCGTACAGGTGTGGCAGACTAAGGACAAAGAGGACTGAGTAACATTAATTGCATGGTTTGGGGTACCATTGAGACTAGCCATAGCAGATAATTAGCCAGACAAAGCTTTTGGATTAGATGCTTGTGTGTTGGTAGGAAAGTACAGTCTACCAGCTGGTCTAGCTCAGTCTCCTTGGTATGATTTTGGTGAGGGAGGAGTAAAACCACTGCAATGTTTTACCTCAAGTTTGAGGTTGAGAGCCATATTTTGATAAGGCATTAAAGCTCTTTCCGCAAAGCCTTGTTATTTTTTCTGCATATAGATGTTATATTAGTGCTCAGTCATATTGCTCTAGAAGAAAACAATACATCCAGCTAATCCCACATATTCACTGTGCATTACACCCTGTTTCCCATTTATTATAAACTTTTCTTCCTCTGCAATAAAATGATCCTTCTTTTTTTTTTTTTCCTCCTTTTCTGTTTTCCTGACTCCAAACCCCTCACTAAGCTTGATTTGCTGCTTCTGCTGGGCCACCTAAACTATGCCATGTGCATTGTACCTCAGGGTAGATCATTAATTCCTACCTCTTTGATTTAGCTGCAGTCTCAGTCAGATTCCTGCGTCATTTTATCTCCCTCGATTTTTTCCTGCCAGTTTGAAACTCAGCTTTGGTTCTGCCTCCTTAAACATGAGAAGAAAGTACATTTCTTTTACTTTGACCTCATTTTCTCACCTGACAACACTTGGCTTTTTTACTGATGTCTCCCCAAATCATGTTTTTTCCATTTAGTACTAAGGATAGTGTTTCCGTGTTTCAGCAAAAGCAGCTATTTGCGTTCCCATCATGTTCAGAGTCATCCTCTGCGTCTGCCTGTGCAATCCTGAGTTCAGTGCCAAAACAATTTGGGAATTTGTATTAGAGCTAGAAAGCCTTTCTACTATCTTGATAGCTTAGCTGTATTTGTTGTCACAGTATTAATATGGGCCAATCAATTCTGCATTCCTCAGTACATTTCTGTGTTCTGTCTTGTGCTCTGCATCACTGTTGGCCACTGGTTTCTAATCAAAAGTGTTCATACGTTCATCAAGTAGCTCGTCACATTTCTGTTATTGTGCAAAAATTCAGATCTCTAGCTTCCAGGCTAAACCTGCAGTTCCACCATTTTCATATTGAATGCAATCCTAATTTCCTTCACGTTTTACTCTTTCAATCTGAGTTCACATTCACACTCAGACTCGCATCCAGTGCTCTACAATATTAGCAGTCCTTTCAGCAAAGTTAGGGTAATGTATCTTTCTTTTATCAAATACTGCCACCAAAGCTTAATTGTTAATGCTCTTCAGTTTAGATGGTCCACAATTGCTTGTCTCAGTAGTTTTCGCCCAGTGTAATGCTCAACAACCCACCACATCCATTGCAGATTCATCAAAAAAAGCATCTGATTTAACAAAAGCAGAAGCTGGCCTGGCAACCCTGGAGATCAAAGTACACTAATGTATTTACCGGAGCTGAACATGCAACTGTACAATCTTCTACCATATTTAACTGTATAATGCATATTGAGTCCACTTTTACAGATGGGTCCTTCAGTCCCAGCATGTACCTAATCTTTCTGAGTCCAGAAAGCAGATGACATGCTAAATATGGTTACAATTTTGTTTAGTTTCATATGTACCCATCTTCAGCTCAAGGCACCCAAACTACATCAAATTATATCAATCTTAAATTACTACTAAATGGAGCCATCCTAATACTGATCTCCATCTCCACAATCACCATCTTTTTTTTAATTGAATATATAGATCAGAATAATTTTCTCTAATAAAAAGCCACAGCTGCATCTACTGCATAGCAGGGATAACTTAGGAGCAGAGGCACTTTACAAGAAGGTTTTGTTCTTGAAAAGTCTGCCTTCTGAGTATGGCATCAGTGCACAGTCAAAACAGAATGCAACAGGGGACCAGAGGTGATAAAACCAAAAGGGTTTAGTAGAAGAGCAAAGGTCTCAATTTGCCATTTGGTCTAGCCAAAGTCAAAGAGGAGCAGCTCAAAATCTTCACGACAGAGAATTTTTAGGGTGAAAGGTATAGAAAAATGAAGTGCTGTTTAGTTGTTTTGATTGGGTGAGACGGTATTCACCAGGGCAGGCAACAGAGAACAGAGGACATTATCACAGTTGTCATTACTGGCACAGAGCAGGAGGGAGTTGTCAGTTTGTGGCACATGTGGTTCTGACAGATGGGATGGCACCATCCTCTGGTCTGTAGGAAACTTTTCCTATTCTGCCTCCCTTTCTGCCCTGACACTTCTTACTCAGCGTGCTCGGCTGAGCCCTGATCACCAACACTCACAACATTGGCCGAACAGGAATTCCAGCTCATGGGAGAATGTCCCCTGTATTATCTTGGGCTTTGCATTAGTATAATGAACTAAGAGCTTTTATTTTATTTATTTTGGCTGGATAGTGGGTGTGGATTAACACGGCATAAGACTGATTTACTCCAAGGCTGCTGTGTGATCTCTCGCATTACAATCTAGCTACGGGCTGGAATTTCCCAAAGGCTTTGCACCTCACACACCTGGGACTAGATTTTCAGAAGATTTCTGCTCCCTTGTAAGCACCTAAATAACTGTCAAGATTTTCCAGGAGCTGTGCATGTTGAGTGCTGCGTGGACTGGCACTATGACATTGGCTCTTGAAAACTGAGCCCTGTGAAGTGGAGATTGTGCTATTTACTATTAGTGATGCTTTTCAAGCGAGACTTAAAGTCATTCCCAGTATTTTCAGTCATTAGAGCTCATAAAGAGCTATGTGCCACATAAATAATTACATCTCTGCCTGCCTCTCTCTCTCTCTGCAGCTCTCTATAGAGAAGATACGTCTTTCCTTGCAGAGACTGGCCCGCTCATCTGTGACGCCGAATCCCCTCGGCTCATAAGTGGCTCACCAGGGGCAGTGAGGAAGACGGGATCTGGTAATACAGCTGGCACAGACGCCTGACCTGGTGGCTTCATTTCCACAACTGATGCTTTATTCGGGGATCCTGCTAACGAAGGGTCCTGGGTTTGTATAGGTTATTATTTACACCAATATGTCAGTCATATTGTTCAAATGGATTCAAATAAATCCATCTTTCTAAGACTTGAACCAATTCCCGAATTACTGCATGACCCAATTATTAAGTAGTCTGCATTCAAACTTTTTACAATATTGCCTGGTTTATAGTTTGGTGGGAAGGATTTCACGATGTAGGAATGCCACATTAATTTTACATTTAATAGTGATATTTCATTGCTTCTAAAACTTTTCACACTATCTCATTTCTTGTAGCCATTCCTAAGTCATGTTTTTATCTGCCAAGATGACATGTTCAAAGAGCTTTGGCAAAGCTTGTATGAAAAACTCCTATGAAAAATAGGATGTTGAGTAGCACTTCCCAAATGTGAGAGAGATACAGCAGAGTGTTTTAGAGGCCAATTAATTATGGAATAATTCCTGCAAACTGTGGCAGTAATTAATGAGCGAGTAACATGCAGCATTTAGAAGTGAACAGCAGTTAGCAAACACTATGCATCGTTTTGTGACTGCAATACAAGAAACAGTCCTGTACCCATTTATTGATTACTGGTATTAACAGATTCCCCTAGCTAATGATGTGTCTTGTACTTATATCACCTAGTTCTAATCCAAAATGTGACTATGTAAGAAAAAATAGCACTCACTTTCTTGCACGCATTCACAGGAGAGAGAAGCAGGTTTCCAGAAGAGTTTACTTGGGTTGGGAAACCAGCTGTGATTAGTTCAGGGAAGACAGTTGCAAGACCACACTGGCCCAGAGAAATTAAAACTTTACAGCACATCAGGAAGACTGCCTGATAGAACTGGAGGGGTCAGGTGGTTTTCCTCTTACCTATTCCCTGGGGTGCAAGCAGGACTGGACTCTGTCTCTAGCCTTACAATATACCCCTGAAGCCGTGTGAAGCAGTTTGTGCACAGCCCTGAGAACAGAAGGGTGACCTGTTCCCTTAGTGTACTGTGAGGAAGGTCTCCCCTGGCTTTTGTACACATCCCCTGACCAGGCGCTGAATAAACCTTTCCATCTGTGCAATATGAATGGAACTTTCTGCTGGCTTGTTCAACCAGCCACCAGCCAAAACCTACGGACAACAGTGCTGACCTGTGGGACCTGTTTTAGAACATCTCCATCAGCTCCTTCTGGTATCTAGATCATCAGGAAAGACCACCTGTCCAGCATGTAAGACAGGAACTAAAAATAATAATTGGCAAATCCATGAAATAATTTACTTTATCTTAATAAAAATAAATTTTTAAAAATTATGATGAAAAAAGAAAAGAATGGAGATGTGACCATCAGGGCCCAGTCAAATTTGGAGAAACGGACAAGGAAAAAGAGCATTTTAACTTCAAAATGGAAAAAAGTTGTCTGTCTATGTCACTAGCAACATAAACAAGAGACCTGGATAACATTTGTACATGGAGTGTCACTATGCTCTAAAACTCAAGGTTATTTTAGCATTGCACTTTAAAGATCCCAAAGAGAATCAGCTACTGAAATCCATTAAGGCCGGTGGTTTTGCTGTTAACTGCTTCCAATATGATGAAAAAAGCAACTGAGAAAAGGAAGCCTTTTATAAGGAAACTCACACCTGCTACCCAGGGTGTCTGCCTGTCCTGGAGACTGTTTAGGTATGTTCAAATCAGAAAAAGTTGAAAACGCTGCTAGGATAGTGGGTCTATTCACCCAAGAAAGGCATGCAGAGATCTTTAAATACACTGAATATTCTTCATGCTTATTTTTTTAAGCCCTAAAAGTGCTCAGAAAGATGAGGAGCAAAACTTTTGGGTCCTGAGTCCTGTGATTTGTCTTAGATAGTCTGTTTTCCAAACTAAAAGGTTCAGATATGGAAGAACTGCAACAGTAAACTGAGGTCACAATGTGGTGCCTCCACTCTGGATGGGTATTTGGAGGTGTTTGAATCTAAAGTTAGCTGGACATTTTAAGACACATTAATGCATGCACCATGTGTGTGCACCAGTCAAAGAAAAACTATGTGATACATACAGTATTGACAAAATATTTGCAAGACCACTAATGAATTTAAGCTCTCATGTGTATGCTATTTCTTTTTTCTTAGGCATATTAACAGTCCTGGCAGGAGGTGTTAATCTGAACCCAAAGGAAGGCTCATCTTTCCTCACAATTCCTTCTTAAATAGTGGAAGTATCAAATACGAATTGCTGACAGGTTGAGATTGATCTGTCATAAGGGCATTAAAAATTTATGGCTTAGTTCGGGGGGGGAGAGTGTGCTGGGGAAAGGCTACTTTTATAGATGCCTAAACTGCTTTTATTTTGTCAGAAATAAGAAGAAAGAGAAATGCTGAATGTACATAAAACCAGGCACGGGACTGTATTTCTTTTCCCTTGCTTTCTTTTGGAAAGGAGAGTGTTAACCTGCCATCCACTAAAAGCAGCGATTTTATGCTGAGGTCTCCAAGTCAGTGAATTTACATTTCGTAAGAACACCCTGAGGGGCTTTCAGCTACTTTGCTTAAAAGGTAGACAGATACATTTACAGCAGCGAATGCAGAGCCCCATGTGCTAACATGGCCACATAGCTGCAGATTTGCTTTCTGGCACATGTGTGTTAGGGGTGACTTCGTTCTAAGCAGGTAATGCATCAGGACACTTTTATGTGTTGGCTGGGAATACAGTTCAGTAAAGAATGTGACTGTAATTACCAGCAATGAGAGTATAAATTTCTGATCTCTGCTTTGTTGGCTGAATTTTGCTAGTGTTTCTAAGCATTTACATTTTTACAGTTGCCTTATTTATAGTCTGAAATTTGGTACACTAGTTTTTCATGCATGTGTGCTTTTTATTGCATGTGGTAGAGAACTATTGCCTTCACAAACTAGCCTTTCATAAAAATATTATAACCAATTTAGTTTAAAATACTTATAATGATAGATTATTGGGGATTTTTAGTTGGAACACATTAATCCTACATGTCTTCTATTCCTTACTTTTACTAAATAAAAACCTTTTATCATTGTGTCCAAATTCATACAGTTGCTATAGAGAAATAATTTGGAAATGAAAAAACCTCTCCTATGTTTATCTCTCTCAAACTAGGTCATACCTGCTGCATGGAGTTACAATAGTACATCTGGCCTATTAGCTCACCTGTAGCTTCAACCACCCAACATGGAAGACAGCAGTTTCTCATTTCCATTCCAAAGCCGCTCAAGCAACTTGCCTGTGCAAACAGTTCCATCCACTTCATCACACAGGTCAAGCAAACATGTTTTGGAAACAGGCTGTCACTCAGACTTGGACATTTGGTAGAATGCCTTTCTTTGATGGTTGAACTTTCCAAGACTAGACACTTGGAAGGTCTGCACGTTGCTAGGCTTGGACATCTGGACACAAGTACTGTAACTGTTAACTAATGCCTGAAATGTATGTGGCTCCCCTGCCCATATAGGACAAAACTTGTCCCAGTTCCCTGGGTTTTTTTCGGCACCCATCATACTGGGGTATGGGTGCTGAACAGTCTAGGACTAGGCTAGGACTAGACTGCCCAGTCTCTGCAGCAGTACTACATTCCAAAGCTGCAGGTAGAGCACTGCCTGCCTTAGATAGTATTTTATTTCATTTCAAGAATAGCTCAAGTTGACTGAAGTCAATGCTTTAGGGGGTCACCTTGCCTCGCTAGTCAAGTCCTAAATCAAATTAGCAAACTAAGTGTGCCTTTGATGTTGACTTGGCTTTCCTTAATGACGAATCAGGCCATTTGTTGACTCCTGTTTTCTGAGCCAGATGACAAAGTTTCCAGGCCTTATTTTGGTTTTAGCTCTTGACTTCAGTAGAATTACACCAGATTAATACACACAACAAACACCTCTGGCAAGGCTGAGTGGAAGTGGGAGAGGTGGATAAATAGGCAGAAAGGCACTATAACACATCTGTGCACCCAGGCGGACAGTATACAGGACCACCAGCGCTCCAGGTGATCACACTATTTCCCAGGTAGCCATTCTCTCTTCTCTTTCTTTCCTAAAAATTCCAGCCTTGCCCTGAGATATTTTCCCTGAGACCAACACACTTCCATGAAACATTTTGTATTTTTGTGAAATGTTGTATTCTGACAGAAGAATGTTTCCTGGAAGTTGGTTTTTTTTTCAAACAATTGTCATGACAAGCTCTAATGGATGCTAGGGGTGTTTTTGACAATCCGGATTATAAAGAGAAACATCAGCCCATAAGCAACACCGAATCTCAGGTCCCAGTTCTGGAAAAGCCCTTTGCTCACATGAACACCGTGACCAACAGCCTCAGTACAACATCCCAGACCATTATTCTGTCATCCTTACCATGTAATAACAGAGAGTTTAGGTTAAAACATACCACCCTTCTATGCCATCACAGTACCTTCAAAAGCTAAAAACCTCATTCTCAAAATATTTCACCCAAGATACAATGCAGAATTGATATAAAGAACAGAGAGAGAATATTCCTGACCACATGGACTGCTCTGAGAGACTGCATCCTACTGATAATAGATTTATGGTACCAGCAGCTGTGTTCCCCTAAAACCTAAGCCACAAGTCTGAGGAAGTTTAGAAGGGACGACCTTTCATGCAGTAAAGAACTTTTCAATGTAATAGTGGAAACAAAAATCCTTTGTTTCCCTCAAATCTCAAGACAGCGGCTTTTCATCCTACGTTCAATCAGGGCTCAGCAGAAATATTTAAAAGGAGAGAAGAAAGGCTTTGTTTTTACACGGCCCTAAAGCTGCTTCTCCCTCCTCTCCTCCCCTGTACTTCTGACAGACTTTTAGGCTCTGTAACATCAAGCAAACTTTATTAGACTTGGATTCACCATGACTTTACAGGCAGGTGTCTACATTTAGAAAAACCTACTGTGTGCAACTTTGTACATTTAAGCAGATGTGACCTTCTTGAAAAGTCAGATTATTGTCTTATGCTTGATTTCCATGTGGTTTACACCAGCAGAAATGTGATCAAAGCATAATTTGCAATATTCTGAGCAGTTTTTTAAAGGGGCAGAAACAGCCATATATAGGACTTCCCTGGATTTCGAGTTGACTTTTGATTAGCTTTTTGTGCAGGTATTCCAGGTGTTGCCATTAGTTAGACATTCTGATTCTTGCTTTCTAATTATATAGTCCACAATTACTATCACCTTCCATTTCATTTTTGACATGACATGATCTATTTGTAGATATATTCTGGGTACTCCAAGAACTAGAGCTCCAGCTAGGTATGATGCGACACAAATTGCGTATCGCAAATTATATGTTCAGGTCTCAGGAGCACAGCTTCATTCGACAGCCTCCCAGGGGGGCTGGGGAGTGCAACAGCGACAGTCGCTTACCTGTTCGGTGAGGAAAAGGTAGCGAGGCAGCTGGCTCCCTTCTGCAACCAAAGAGGGGTGGAAGGATGCAGCCTGCCATTCGATGGCCTGGCTGCTGCTGGGGAAGGAGGACAGAGAGGACTCCTTGAGAAGGTCCTTCAGCTGGAAAAAGAAAAAACAATAAAAATCAAGCTGAATAGCTGACTCTTCGACCTCAGTATTGAGGTGAGTACTGTAAGACAACCAGGACCCTGTGAGACTTTCTGACTGCAGCAGTGGCAGGCTGGGGGAGGAGAACTGGCAGGCAGTGGTGGTGGACACCTGGTCTACCTAGGGCTCCAGCGCCAGTGCGCACAGAGAGGACTCGCAGCGTCATTTCTCCACAACATTCAGGCTATTTCCTTCCTCAGGAATCCTGACCAAACACAATATGCTCAAATCTCAGGGAATTCTACTTGTTATTTTGGCCTTGAAATAGTATCAGTTCTTGCGGCAAAACACTGCTATTGCTTACACAGGCCCCTAGCTGCCTTCATAAAACCAAACTATCAATGAAGCAGCATGTCTTCCCATGTGGGAAGGAAATAGCAAGTGCTGTGTGAAAGTACAACCATGTAATGCTTGCACTTTAACATAAATACCAATATTTAGTACCCCGTAGGCACTAAAAACACCCAGCTACACTGGGTGACAGAAAGACTTATTCGCAGACAGCAAAATTAAAAACAACTGAAATAAAAATTTATGTATTTCTTTTCCAGAATAAGTTGGAAGCAAGTCATGTCCTGAGATATATCAACACATTTAAATCTCTAATGCTGTTTAGTGGTATTGCCACTACAGAACATGACAAAGAGGATCAGCATTTTTTTTCCCTCAAGTGACATCACATTTTACATTATTTACACTTGTGTTGGCTGAAAAAGCTTAGCTGGGAAGACAACTGTGTAGAGTAGTACACAACCTTATTTCTATTTTTGGAATAAAATAGGAAAAATTTAGATTTAAATTAAGAAAGCCTTGTCTGGAGCTAAACACGCTTTATGCACAAAGTATTGGTGATGTATTTCTGGGGTTTTCTCCCTTCCTTTTTCACTTCTAGAGCTCACAGCACCCTCGTCCTAACAAGTAGGTTTAAACCTCTTTAGGACACATGATGAGACTATTATTTACCAGGAGTAAAAACAGATGAAAGGACAGCTCTACACAGGCGACTACCTAAAGCCTGATGCCACAGTTTTCAAAATTGTCCTTATGGATGCTATTTACATGTGACAGACATTTCGTAAGAGCACAGACCACTCTCTGCCTGCCTATCCATCCCATCCTGCTTTACTGCTGACCTTGCTCAGGTGTCTGGCACTGCAGCATGGCTGCAGAAGGGTTCTGGCTCAAGCCTTGCTGGCTTGTCTCCCCACTGTGGTTTGGTAGCCACTGCCAAATGAGGGAGTACAGGTTTACTTCAGAGTCTTTTATCTGACAAGCAAACACTTACTTTAAAAAAGTCAGGCTTTCAGTCTGAGTCTAGGGTTGAGCTCAAACTTTGGCCTCTCCTTTTAAAACATCCTAAATGCAGCCTCTTTTGGGATCAGAAGTGAAGCTGGGAATCAGAAGAGCAGGATAAGAGGACAAGCTCCATTGGCCACTCTGCATACTGTCTTGATCTTCACCGAACCCAACTCAGGCTCACCCCTAGGTTAACCCCTGTATCAGGAACACAGCTGCAGAGTCGAGGTCATATTTCCAAAAGACAATCTGGCCCATCTTGAAAAATGAGTCTGGAATAAACTAGGTTGTAGCAGAGGAATATATATATATATATATATATATATATATATATATATAGGAATATATATAGAAAAGACAGGGACCTTCTGGAGAGAGTCCAGAGAAGGGCGACAAAGATGATTAGGGGTCTGGAACATCTTCCCTATGAGGAAAGGTTGAGTGAGCTGGGTCTGTTCAGCCTGGAAAAAAGAAGACTTAGGGGGGACCTAATTAGTGTTTACAAGTATCTTAGACATGGGTGGCAGGGGGAATTGGCCAGCCCCTTTTCAGTGGTCAGTGGGGACAGGACTAGGGGCAATGGCTGTAAGCTGGAGCACAGGAAGTTCCGCACCAACATGCGGAAGAACTTTTTCACAGTGAGGGTGACAGAGCAGTGGAATAGGCTGCCCAGGGAGGTGGTGGAGTCTCCTTCTCTGGAGATATTCAAGTCTCGTCTGGATGCCTATCTATGTAATATGAGATAGGGAGCCTGCTTTGGCAGGGGGGTTGGACCCGAAGATCTCTTGAGGTCCCTTCCAACCCCTAAGATTCTGTGATTCTGTGATTCTGTGAATATGGATTGTACCTTCGCTGGAGAAGTACTAAAAGGAGTGTGAGCAGCTTGACCAGGATGGACATGTGAAGTATGGCATATATGAAGCAGAACATATAAAAGACCATGGAAGGGATAGTGGGAGAGTTTAATTATCTAGACCTCAGAGTGGATTACATTAAGCGGAGGAAGCAAAGCTTGATCTGCTACAGGACTGCTGTCTAATTTAATGTGTACATAAACCGGCAAGGAAGGGAAGAATGCCAGATGTGGTATTAAGCAACACAGAAAATATGATTTAGGACATTAAGGTATAAAGTTGAAGGAGCAGTGGTTGGTAAGCTAAACCCACTTCCGCAGTGACATTCTCTACTCCAGCTACAAGGTGTGCGTATCTCCAAAAAGGGGGTGCAGAGATAGGAACTGCTGTGCAGACACAGCTGGAGCTATGTCTGGGCCCACGAAACCTCTCATCCACACCTACATGGCTCTGCTCCAGCACAAAGCACTGGTACAGACAGCGTGTGTCCTGCAGCCAGCTGGCAAACCTGCGCACTGACCGTCTTTCAAGTACGCTACAGAGACCTCATAGATAAACTGTGATAGCTTTACGTCACCTCTGCCCTCTCTTGATCTGCTTAATGATCTGCAAAAGCAGGGGAGCGACGCCTGCAGGCTTGGGGACCTGTTTATATTTTAGCTGCCTCTGGAAGGTGCTTTCAGGGTCACAGAGCTGCCGGGAGCCACTGCACTTGCACACCAGAAACATCCCTCCCAAGGCAACTCGCTCCATGCCCTCCCTGTACATGGAGAGCATCACAGCAGGTCTCTGAAGTGTAACATCTTCATGCGTAGAAGGAAAAGGTTTATCAGATGGGGAACTCGAGCTGGTAATGACAGTGGGATGGAGCATGATGCAGTAAATCAAACACAGCCATGTAATCAAACAGAAAAACACATGGAGGTACCACAAAAAATCTAGTGTAAGACGTATAGCAGTAATAACCTTGTAGGAAGAAAAAGGGATTTATTTCAGAACCAAGTCAGATTTTTTTTTTTTCCCAAGGAAATACAAGCTTTCCTCCAAAAGGTGTTCTGGCAAGTTTCAGGTTTCCTTGTGAACTCCCTACAAAACATTGTTTAGTGCTCTTAATACCAAGCACCATCACCACTACACCGTGCTAAAAAAGCCTCAGGTAATTTATGAGCTATTTCACATACAAGGCCAGACTCTGGTCTCACTGTAAAACTAGAGTCACTTCCACTTCAATATATCCAGTTCCAGACAAGTTTACCACTCGGGCCACTACCCTGGATTCGGTTTCCTCTATTGCTTTATTATTATATTACTTAGCAGGTCTGCTGATGATACTGCGTTTGAAATGGAGCAATTATAAACACTGGCAGGAAACGCTGGAGTAGCAAATGCTTTTTAAAAAACAGCAAGGATGTGAAGAAATTCAATGGAGATCTTTCATCCGATATAAGAAAAGCAGAGGGACCAGGGAAGGAATCAGTGGGGCCACGAAAGGGAATGAGTGAGAAGTCAGTGACAGATGAGACTGATGCTGTGCTGAGCCTGAATTAATATCCTTTGCCTGAGTATTTACAGAAGAAGCTGAAGGTCACATCCCGGAAACAAGGATCCATTTTCTTGAGGGGGGAAAAAATGAAATGTTAAAAGCCTTTATGATCCAATCCGGACAGGTAGTTAGTTAATTACAACTATTAAAAGTTGACAGGACCTCAGACTTAGATTAACTGCATCTTCAAAGTTGGAAGGAAATAGCAAGGGAAATTGGCAAACCTTTAGTAATACAGCTTGATGGCTTCCTGAGGAAGGTATATCTGGAGATGCCCAGAAGGTACCTACTTCAACTTTACTTTTTTTTTAAAAAAAAATTTAAAAACCCCCAGAGCAACCACCCAAAGTTGGTTTTTTTTTTCCTTTTTTAAATCAAGGGAGGATTTAGGAATCCACTCATCAGTAATCCCAACTGCAGCCACAGAACGGATATTGGAAACATTAATATGGGACGGGGTTATGCAACACGTAGAAACAGCCAGCCTGGGGAAGGAGAGGCAGCTGGATTCACGTCACGTCTGTCAAACAGGCTTTAAGTTCTTTCAGTACTTTCCTCAATGGAGAGGCAAAAGCAAAGTGACGGGTATAATGTATCCAGATGGAAGAGATTAATTTGGTGTCACACCCCACAAAGAGACTGATCTGTAGAATCAGTAAAGCACGGTATAGAAAAAGAGCAGCAGCAAATGGCTGCAAAATTATCTGCGGGACAAGAAGCAGGGCGTCAGCAAAACGGCACGGTTCAGGGTGACTAGAGGGACAGGAACAAGGCAGTGCTCCCAAATTTCAGCACCATACTCGCTTCTGCTCAACTTTTATATAAATGGCTTGCAGGGGATATAATTTATAAAGTGGGATATATTTTTTGCTGATAGCACATAAGTGTAAAATGGTGCACAGAGCGAGCAAATTTAAAATGATTTGAATAAATTAGGCTTATGGACAGATAAAGGGCATGTCCAGTTCAGTGCAGCAAAGTAAGACGTAATGATTGCAAGGCATCAAATACAATCATGGACAGGAAAAAGGGAGGAGAAGAGGGAAGATTGACCAGGGGAAAAGATACAAGGTAATTACTGATAAAATACTAACTTAATGCCCGGAATAACTGGCAAAAACAAAGACAGGCAAATTCTTCGTGCTCAAAAAGACATATCAGTTCTTGATGAGAGATGCTGACTTGTCTCTTCAGAAAAGCTGAATCAAGACACCTTTTCCAGCACTCTCAAAACACTGAGATAAAACCCCAAGTGCCTGAAAGTACATAGCTGCATTGTCTCAATGAAGATACAACATGATAAGACTTTAAAAATATATTTCCCTTCCTTCCAGCAAACAAACATGCAAAATTACTTTCTCACACTTTGAATGTTAATTTGGGGTCTCTCTCTGTAAAAAAACAAGCATAAATAAATTGAAAGGTAGCTATTACCGGTGAAAACAGCCTTTTTACTGCAAAGGTTATGACATTAACCCAGGGAAAAATTCATGAATATTCACAATCACCATTTGTCATTAAGAATCATAAAATGTGAAATGTTGAGTAGGGCTTTAGAAAACTCCTCCAGCCTACTAAATTCCCTCTTCACTACTTGCTATTATGCTAGCATATATCCTAACATTTTTTTTTGGCAGTGTTTTTCAGGGTTTAAATTCCTGCAAATTTTCCTTATCCATCTCTACAAGGGAAACAGAATGAAGATAGGAATCACAGAGACCTGCAGAAACCTGCTAAAAAATGAACAAACAAAAATTCAGCCAAGGACTTCTTCAGGTGTTGGTAACCAAAGTCAGGAATTCCCCCAAAGAAAGACAAATATTAAAAGGGAACAAAGTTACTAGGCTTGCCCCCAGATATCTCAGAAACCATTTAGTTTTCCTATTTCTGCCAGCCAAGTTCGTTCCAGCCACAAGGTGCTACAGGATGCGTGTGCAAACATGGCAGAGAGCCTTTTGTAAGAGAATGAAAGGGCTGGAAGCCTGATGGGACGGGGGAAATAGGACACAGTTGTTTCCCAACCAGAAGCAGCCATGGGCAGGTAGGACAGAAGAAGAGGATGACATGATGTTAGGTGCTTCAACAACAATCTCAACAGGCAAATGGCTTTGCCAACATTCTGCAAAGCAAAGAAACAGCACAGGCATGGAGCACAAAACTGGGGGGTCCGTTTACTAGGCAAGAACAAATTCTGCAGAAGAAGGCTTTAGCACCGGAGGGATGAGATGCAAAGCAAAGCCACGGCAATAAAGGAGGAAGCCGCGAGGAAAGCAGAAACCATATGCATTCAGTGAGCAAGGCTTTCTCCCACGTGGAGTGTAGCACAAATCCATGTGTGGGTACATGCGCAGAGACCCACGACAGCTTCTGAACCTTTAGGAAAGCTCAACTGTTTATCTATGTACCCAGTCACCCTCGTATTATGAAAACCAGTGTGCTGGTGGAGGCCCATCTGTCAATCAACACGGAGAATAGCTGTCCCCAGCGCTAAAACATCACAGTCCATTTGCATGTTTACTGTGCTCAGCAATTAACAAACCACAAGGGTGGCTGGGCCAGGATAACCTGCAGAAAGAGAACAGCTACGCTGCAAGAGAAATGGGGAAAGGTACCCAGACATTCAGACGTAGGACAGGAAAGAGGGAGTGCCTTCCCATCTGTCCCTACATTTTAGAAATAAAGGAAAGCACAAAGCAGGGAGTTTAAATCCTGCAAGTCTGAGCCTCATTACATGAGCTGAGAATGGCTGGCTGGGCCGAGCCCTTCCAGGAGCCACAGCAGCCCAGGTTGGTTCAGCAGATGCAGGGGTAGCTCCCTGCTGCAATGCCCTGGAGACCAGGTGGGGATTTTGGAGGCTTCTGGCTGTGGCTGCTCTGTAACCCCAGTCAAAAAAGGCCGCCCTGATGACAGGCTCTAACATCTCTCCCCAGATGTGCAGGTTTTTAACTGCGGGGCATTTTTGCGATGTTAGCTGCGTGTTACCTAGTCCCACCACCACCATCCCCTGCTCAGATCTCGGAGTATGTGGCTGTCCTTGGGAGGCATATTTCCAAAATGCCTGAACAGCCCTTTCTTTCCCCCAGAGAGAGTAAGCAGTACAATCGGATGTCAAATTCTCACCCTACATCCATATATTGCTGATGATTGAGCTCACCTCCAGCAGCAGTGTTCCTGTTGCATTCGCATCTTCCCTCTGGCCTATTAATATATACAGGCACTTGTGCTCATTGGCATGGTGACTGTGCTTATGTCAGTCATGCTTCTTTGTATTCTCCCTGCTTAGCCACTCGCTGTTGTGCAAAGGATATGTGCATCAGGCTCAACACCTGCTAGAAATCTCTGAGCTCTCTGTGCCTTTCCCCTCTTCCCAAGCTCTCTTTCCTCACACCAAGTATTTTTGTTTTCTTTTTCCAAGCTAATTCTTGTTTTTATTACTTTTCCCACTCTTATTTTCCAGCTATCCAGCTTTCTTGGTATTTCTTCCTTTGTTATATTTGCTGTATCACTCAGGTTTTGTTGCATTTGAATTGCAGCCATTCAGAGCCACATTAATGGACCAAAAAAAAAAAAAATCCCAGCTCCCCTTCACTTCTCCCCACCTCCCCTCAACCCCAGAAAAAAAAAAAAAAGAAAGAAAGCTAACATCCTGCAAGAGCAAAAAGTGAAAGACAAACAAACTGAAATTGTTGTCTGGCCTGTCTGACTTCATCAACACAATGAATCCTGAAAGCACTTACACACAATGCTAACTGGACTCAGCTGCACCATCACCTTATGCTGACGGGGTCCTCACTGCTGCCAGCCGAGCAACAGCTCCCTGCCCCCTCCCAAGGTCTTTGTTCCCATTTGTCCCTCTTACTGGGAGCAGCAGTTGTACAATGGCCCAAATAAACCCAAATCCCGATTCAAAACCTGATCCAGCTTAAAATCACACCCAACCAAATACAACATCTATTTTCAACCATATCCAATTCTTCCTGCAGTCTAGGTCTAACTACAAGTGTGTCCACAGGCACAGAGAACCACCATTCACTATTTCAGTATAAGGTTTTTGACAAAGCCCTGACAAAGCTTAGGCACTCTGCACAGACACCCCCAATTTGGGCAGTGTTTAAGCTGAGGTTTCAGGGCAGTCCCTTTAGTTACTTAAAGACTCCAATTGAATATCTAGTTCTGGCTGTGTGAAACAGACATTTTGATATGAAATAACATCAGGGAAACATTTGAAAAATGGGCTAGCTACAGGAAAAAATTAAAATACATTTCAAACCCTTACCACTTATCCCCCAAACTCTCTGGTCCCTTTTTTCTGTATTCATTTAGATCCTAAATGGCACAGTGCTACTAGTATGATTTTATACAGTCTATATTGATATTATATTTGTTACCATAATGTTTAAGCATCTTATCAATTCGCATAGTAGAATTTGGCCACATCCACCCCCAGACCACAGGATTCCTTCCTCACCGCAAAGCCAAGGTGCAGATACATCCATGCAAAGCTTTCCCTTACATTGCCCTTCCGAATGGCCAGAAGAACAACAAGGAGCCACAAAACACAGCCCAAGGTTCAAATCTGAACTTTCAGGAATTCACCTTGCACCACCCCTTTCACCTTGAGGAGAGCTGCGCAGGGCTGTCCCCCACCCCCACCATTCATCATTTCCTCTTTCCTTAAAGATTTTTCTTCCCTCTGCTCACGTGCTGCGTTATTTCCCGGCGGACTGCTGCTGGATTGACTGGGCTTTAATTGCTCAGCCCCGCCGGGCTCAGGGTGGAATTTCACCTTCCCTTCTCCCCGCCGCTCTCCGGAGCTGCCGCAGCTCTCAGTGATTTCTGAGAAACAGCGATTAGCGATTCACTAAGTTTGTTGTTTTATTGCCTTCACGTGGATACGCCTGATGTAGGCCAGCTGATTTGCATTTATTTCTGCTGTCCCCTCTCTTTCTAAGAGCTATCTTCCCAGGCTCTATGTATGACTTTGAAATAATTGACAATTGGTAAGTAAATTCAGTGCCACGATGCCTTTACTCATTGCACCTTCCCTCCCCTTCCTTGCTTATTCGTAGATGTGCATCCTTCCTCAGACTCCTTGCAATGAGAGTGCACTTGGTAGCATTGATCCTCCCATTGATGCCTGTGTATGGGCGGCTTTCATTCCCCAGAGCAGCTTTGCTAACTTTGCCCAGGGTACAGCTTTCTCCAGGCTTGCTTTCAGCCCCTGCTTCTCTGTTGACAAAAGCGTACCTTATACCCTCATACATACATGTCATCCTTCATGCATCCACAACAGGCAGACATTTGCTGCCATATGAATCTCTGGAACAGAGCTGTCAGGCAAAGAGGTAAGCTGAACGAGGAGCATCTGCATTATCACAAGTCCTGATCCTAACGCCTCAGCAGCATCTAGCAGAAGTTGCCTATATCTTTTGCTATTAATCCTTCCTCAGACTCCTTGCAATGAGACTGCACTGGGGACAAAGGCTCTGCAATGGGCAAGAAGGTATTCACTGTGGAGAGGAGCTCAGTTACCTTGTTTCTGCCTCTTTCCTGTCCTCTCAGAGCAGCTCAGCACTGCCAGGGGGGCAAAAACCTGGGCTTGGTTCCCTCATACGTCCCCGTTTCTGACTGGTTCCAGTTATCTCTCCACACCTATGCCCAGTGGGGATTCATTTTGTCTGTGCTCAGCTGCCCATGTGTCCTGGCCTGGAGGCTCAGGACACACACACTTCCCAGTCAGTCCTTTAATTCTCCCAGTGCTACAGGCACAGCAGCACCAACACACAACCAAGTAGGTCCATGCCAAAGGTAACCCAGCTGTATTTTAAATTTTTACATGGTCTCAAACTACTCAGCCTCAAGCTGGAAGCACAGCTTAGAATATAACTTTGGCAAGATCTCATAGAGAGGATTAGTTTCAGTGACTGTCTGCGAGAAAGTGAACCTCCCTTTGCCAACTCTCGCCTCTCCTGAGGAAGTTTTCCTGGTTGCTTCATCCTCCCCATGAAGGTATATTGTGCCTGCTAAGTACACAGGAAAAACACAAGGATATGAGCTACAAGAATAAGGGTACACCAAACATCAGCCTAATGTATGATAAGACCAGAAAATAGACTCATGCCTCGTTCCTGAGATCAATGAAGAGCTTGTCAGCTTCCTGCTCTTCTGTCCAAGCCTGCAAGCTCCATTATGAAAGAGGGAGCAAGCTAGACACTCACTGCTCACCTCCATGCCCCAAGGCCAGCCTTGTGCAGAGCACCCTTACTTCCTTGCAGGAATACAAGAGTCTTACGATTGCACACATGAACTTCAGGATCACAGCAGGACAGCTGAACCCCAGTGTCGTTGCTGAAGGCTGCATCTATTGCTTATGTTCAGTGGAGCAGGGGAAGCAGCCAGTGAAGATAAGGAGCAAGCGGGAAAGAAAGGCATCTGCATGAAAGCAAAATTCAGCTGAAACACCTCCAGAAGGCAAAAAATACGAGCTTTGGCCTGCACAGCCTCTGCTGATGGGCTCACACAAAGGGCCTCAGTGTGCAGTAGGTATTCCAGCTCTGCCTTTGTGCAGATAATTAAAAACAATAATGAAAGAGAGGTTTTCTGTGCCTGTGCTCCAGCCACCATCACAGCTCATGAGCTGCAGAAGCTGAGTGGTCCCTCTGCAGCACCATTTGCATTATTGCTAATGTGTAATTGGGATCCCCACTTAGCTCCGTGACTCTCTCTGACCATTTTCAGACCTTTACCATTCAAGTCAAGAGGCTCCTTCCTCTAGAAATTATATTAAGATTTGAAAGCACATTTCCTAATTTAACATGCTGCAGTGATTTCTGTTCATATCTACATGAGTGCATTGTTTTCCCAGCCTACAAGTCAAAAATAAAGCATACCCATTTCATAACTCATTCTAAAAGCAGGTATGTAGGAATTAAAAAACATTGACATGTGTCATCTAGCACCAGGAAATAATTATGAGGCCTTTTTCCCTCAGACAAATTCACATACAAACCTATGTGAATCTGAGGTATTCTACCTAGAACAAGCTAGCTGATATAAGCAAGCACTTCTGTCTTCACCCATCCTTCCAATTGCTGTCTATCTTGCTGCACATCTCTTTCAGCCCCTCATCATGTAAATTATTCCATGTTAGACTCTTTTAGATTCAGTTAGACCAAGAGGATTAATTTCAGAGCTGATGCATGAGACGGTGTAAGTTCCACATTGGGGTGTAAGAAAGGACAAGATTTTCCCTGCAGGCTTTGGCTGCCCTCCTCCTTCATTTACACAGAGAGAAATCCCAATCCCTTTAGTCAGGAAGATGCCATGGAATCTAGAAGTACACAACTCAGTAACTTAGATTTACTCAGACTCATCTCTCAGTTTGGGCCTCATAGGAGTACTGCATAGACTTGTCCCAAGTATAAGTTCTCATTTGAAACAGTGGGAGAGGTTCTTAGGGAGATAATTCTAGAGTGAAACAAACAAAAAAGGATATATACAGTTAAACTGTGCCCAGGATAACGGAGGACATAGATTCCTAAATGCAAGGCAGATGAATGCCCAGTGTTACCTAACCTCATTTTTAGTCACTCGAACAGGAAGCTCAATAATCAGAGCTGCTGTGTGGCTACAGCTATGGCTGAGCCCTGCCTGTTTGCAGCACTCTGACAGGAGAAAAATCAAGCCATTTATTTAGGTGACTTCCTGTAGATAGAGGTTCATAATTTCAGTTTCGCAAGCCTGAATGTTTACAGATGATATAAAAAGATGTGAAACAGATATCAACTAAAATCACCTACACATTTAGATCCTTCCTGAATGTAATAAAATGTCCCTGCCAGAATAATCTGTTTTCTGTTGGTGCAAATTCAGCCTGGAGATAAACAGGCACGACTTCAGAAGTGCCAGAGGAGTTAGCCCCAAGACAAATTTGGACCTGTAAATCCAGCCAGAATGCAGAGCTCCACAAATATTTCAGACTTCCTCCAGCCTTGCTGAAAAGACCATTCCTTCTGCTCTTATGTTTCGTGAGGAAGCAAAAGATGGATTGCAAACCCTCAGCCTGCTGTCTCAAGTGAAAATTCTCACTGCAATATTTTTGAAATCCAGAAACTTTTCATCCATTTAATATGCTGGAACCCTTCTGCACTGGAAAACTGAAAGGTATCACCACCTAATTCAGTGACCTCTGCAAAATATGTTTGAAGTTTTTTGGGCCAGTTTCTGTTGGACAGACGTGAGTACCATAAACTATGCTATTGTTGGCACTAACTGGCATCATCCTTGTCAAACAGTCTGCAATACAGAAAAAAAAACCCTGAACAAACAGAAGCAGCACTTACATTAAATTCCCCCTTTGCCTATGCAAGTTTTTCTTTGTGTCATGGACACTTTCTCTTACCCCAATCGTTCCTGTACCTTTGAAAAACAGAGGACTCACCAAGGTAAAAGCTCAGGCTCTTCAAGCAGCACTAAACCCAGTGTTCTGTGTGTGGATCCCCACAGAGAAGACACAGACATTAAATCTCATTCTAAACTGTGTTTACTCTCAGTAAATATTTCTCCTTGCAAAAAAGCCTTGCCATGGCATTGTGCAAAGCTGTATAAACAATTGTAATTTTTGTCCTACTTTTTGATCCTTGCAGCTTGCGTCCAGGTTGCCGGATTGTTCAGTTGTCAAGGGCAGGTTTAAAAATTTTATGCATCGGCATGGCATGTGATGTAAGCTCTCATGCACCTGACATCTCACGCATGAATAAGTCAGGCATGGCTGGTGATTCACGCTTGAATTTAAAGACAAATAAGAGTAGCTTTCTATGAGGATACAACGCACCCAGCTCAATTTTGCAATTAGGAATTAAAAAGTGTTTAAAATCTCAAATTAGATTTTGTTTTAAAAACGTTCCCTGGCAAACCGGTTTTTGTAAATCACTGAAGCTGTGTAACTTTCTTCTGTGCAAATATATGCACGCTGGGTCCGTTGCCTGTCTTAGATGTTCTGTAATCTACTCCTGACTGACTTAGTTTTCACTTGTCCTTATGCTAGTTACAGCGCTCCTTGTTCTTTCTGCGCTAGACTCACATAATCCTCTTATGTCACACACTAAGGCGCTGTCACTACGATGAACTACGATTTCTCTTAGGACCTTCTAGGTCTACACCATGTATGGTACAGCAGGACAGGGCAGATATCCAGAAGCACTGCCATCTGAGATCAGACGCCAGCACCACTTAGGAGCTCGTAATGCGTTCAGGGGCAGTAAGCAGTTGCAGAGCTGTTAACAGATGAAGAAAGTTACCACTTTAATTTTGCCGTTCAAGCGGAAGATCAAAACATGCAGAATACCCACGTGCCATCCCAAATTTCCTGCTTCATGTTTGCCTATGTCCCCAAGCTGCAAACAAAAGCATGAGCTTGCTTTAGACCTGCAAGCAGCACCCTGTCCACTGCCTTCACGGGGGGCATTCACATTTAACTGTGCAAGTTTGCAAAATCAGAGCCTTCATTTGATAATTTTTCACAGAGAGGCCTCAAATTTGCCCTTCCTATCCTATTGGCTTCAGTGTGAATTATATATGAATTTCCAGGGGCAAGATAAGGGCCCCAGTCATTTCTCTCTCTTCTCAGTTTCCAGTCATTTCTTTTCATTTATTCCACACCAGCAGTTACAAAAAAGTGGCGTGGGGATTGCAGTGCCATTCTGGCAGTGAGTAATAGGGAGCCTGGGTTTGTTAATATGGCTAGTCCTCAAAATAAACAGGTAAACTGAAAGATACCGGAGGAAAATTATTATGAGGGGGGAAAGAGGGATTTATGTCTAGCTCTGACAAACTGCTAATACCAGCTCTCTCAACCAACAACTAGTCCACAGCACTTTGTTCCAAGTTCCTTTTCCAGGGAGACATTTCAAGGCGAGCCTCCCAGAGAGACAATCACTCTCTCGGAATAAGAGACACGAAGGATATTAGAAAAACTGAAGGCTCATTGAGAAGGAAGTTTTTAAAGGGCAGCCAAATTCCTTCCTATGGCAAAATAGGACATAGCTGTCATCTGTGGCTTCTGTTTTTTTTTTCTTTTTAATATCTCCTGGGCTCCTGGTGCAATACCTTTTTCTTTCCAATTTTTTTTTTGTCTAATGAATATGAGGCAAAGACACATTCATGTCCTTCAAAAAAAAAAGGTAGTAACGCAAAGAGTTTCCAATTACCCTTTAATTAAAATATTAATTAATTAACAAAGTGTATTTATGGAATAATTATATAATTTCACACACCATCGATCATATTTTAAACAAATTCATTTAATTAAGTTGACATGTACACTGCATGCTCTCTGTAGAGTTATTCTTAGAAACCAGTGCATGTCTGCCTGTAAGGAGATTCAAACTGCACGAGGGAAGTTCACAATGGCCCACAGTGGTATTCAGAACAGAAATGAAGCCACTTCATACTTTTAAGTAAATTTAATACCAGTGACTGTACCCCTGAAGGCTGAAGTCCCCTATCTGCATAAAAGGCAGTGGGAAGGCAAGAGCAGCGTGAGCTTTCTCACTACCAATATCCCTCATCCTGACCTGGAGGGGCTGACTTTAATAAACGGTTAATCATTATCCTCTTCGCCAAGCCTGTTAAGCAGCTTAAGAAGCTTGGCATTTCTGCGGTGGGACTCAGCTAAGGCTACCAAATCATTTCACGCAGCCTGCTGAAAGCCATCGCATGCAGATAGCGCAGTGTGCCGGGGCAGCATTTAAAGAGAGCTCTGGGTACATTTGGCAGACGTCCCCTTGGAGTCATCAGTTTTGCTCTGCCTCCTGCGCTCCTGTGGGCTTGAGATGGGTTGCAGCCCTGATTTGGGGGATTGCTGCCTTGGTTTTCCTTCTAGCGCCTGCAGACTGGTCTGCCTCTGTGCTGTGGTCTCCTGAGTCCTTAGTGATTTTTAAGGTTAAATCAGGATTTTCTAACATCCTTGTTTACAGTCTGGGTCTCTGATGCCCATTACCATCTTTTTCTGAATGAAGGATTCCAAATTACCTGTGTGACTCCTAAGTCTTAAACCTGTTATAAGCATTTCAAGTGTCCCCCTTTCTTTTGGCCTCTCTTAGGAAACTAATACTGTAGTTACAGAGTCTCATGCTTTCCAACTGCAATATTCCCCATGTTCCTGCCATGGTTGGCTAACAGTCCCATCCTTCATCACTTAGCTTATTAAATAACGTTAGCTTGCTGAACAAGCCATATTAATAAAGCTACTTGCCTTTTGTTCAGATTCCCTCTCGGAAGCTTTGTTCAACTTCATAAAAAGGTGTTTGCTTAACTGCCTTTGGGCATTCGGTGCTTTCCTACGGTACCTGTTCCCCAGGAGTCCTTGGCTGCTGTTCTGCAATGTTCTCCACTCACAACCTGCCTTCCCACTCCTCCCCACACAGGATACCTCACAGAGTCCTTTGCTGCTTGGTGGATAACTGATCTGCCAGCACTTTGCAGCCTTCTCCCCAAACAGCCAGCACAACAGTACCTGCCACCAGCTTCCAAGATCTGTCCGTTCAGTGACAGCAGCCACATCTTATTGCATGTATAAACATGAACCTCACGAAATTCATCAAGCAAGTTCAAATCTGTGCAGAGATGTTGACTTGAACTGATGTTATAGTGAAGTACCGGGAATTAAACGCATAGGGATCTTGTCCCAAAAATGTCACTGAAATAGGCAATTCATGAACGTGAATATCAGAAGTTGAATCTATCTGAGAAAAGACAATATAATGTGCTTGTGGATGTTTACAGTCACACATTTCAATCTTTCATGTTTCCTTACGTCTTTAAAGTAATTTTTTAGCTGAATCTGAAAATTCAGCTGTCACTCTTTTACTCTTCCATTCTTATTGAGTTTTTCCATAACCAAATGAAAACTATGATGAATTGACGAAGGGAAGAAAAAGCAGCCCTCAAACTCCCCTAACCAGCCTCATTCACTTAACCTGCTTCCAGTTTCGCACAACATTGGAAGTCAGAACAAGGGGACTGGCTGAAATTCTCAAGAGCCTCTTAGTGCTGCCTGGATTCTTTAGTTTCTGTTCAATTGCAGCCAAATACAATAAAATCCTGCACTAAAATTGGTATTTAGCACCACAGGCAGTATAGAATTTGTGTTCTATTTTAGCTATGCATGTCCGAGGAAAGCTAGCAAATGCTGAAATAAATTAAGAGACTAACAAGATAACACAGCTGAGAATACTAGCTGTATGCAAGTGCTTCTCACAAATGGGCAACAGTTTTCAAATCATTCATTAGAAACCAAGAGGAAGCTGATTCATAACTAAAAACATCTAGGCAAATGCTGGACTAGCAAGGCTTGCAAGAGCTCGACTGCCTTCTCTTTGTACTATCTCAGATTCTCCTGGTTTTAAGAATGAAAAACTGATTTGGTAACAGTCTATCATAACAACAGTAGTCTGTGCCTTCCGTTGTCCAGGTAAGTCTTCTAATTTCCAGACATCACACCAGCAAAGAAGGTAGACCAAGCCTTCCCCCCGACCTGTACCCCACTCCCCTTCTTTTTCTTTCACAGGTGTAAAGCTGTGCCCTTAAATCCACATTTAGATACTCTGATAAGTGGCCTGAGATTCAGCTGTGCTAAGCATCCAGCAGGTTTTAATGAAATCACTGCTGGCTTTACTTTGTTAGAAATAATCGCTGTGTGAGGGTCTTCATATTGCCTCTTTGTAAAAGGCCCTTTCCCTCTCTCCCCATAGCTGAGCACTTTGTCCACAACCAAATAGACCTTCCCAGCTGAACACTTCTCAGACCCTTACAAAGCATGGCACATTTTCATGCTCTCACAGCCAACTACTTTCACCTCTCCCTTTTTCTCACAGACTCTGCCTGCTGATTCCCAGCCAGCCCTTGGACTTTTAATACAGGTTGGTTGTGACCTGCAGAGCTTTTAATCTTCATATATTACCCCAAGATTCCAATTACCTTTCCTCCTTTACTCTGTTTCAGCCCCTTTGTCTTCAACCTGGCCCTTGAATGCTGCTGCTTCACATCTACCCAGTCTGTCCACTATTTTTTCCCTCTCCCAGTTTTCCCCCTCTGCCTTCTCTGGAAGCCCTTAATCACACTTTTGCATCCTCCCTGCTTCACTTCTTTCCCTTTCTCTTTCCCTCCCTCTCTTTCTCATGGGTTACAGCTCTGCAGGCAGGGTTTACGAGCAGGGATCGCTAGTGATGTCCTACAGGAATACGCCTTGGCACACTGTCTGGACTGTTCAAGCCCTACTGCACCCCTGAGCGCCACAAAAAGCTCTATGCAGAGAGGCAGAACAGAAGAGAAATGCTTTACAGCCACTTTCTTGTATGCTATTTTTTCCTCTCAGCATCTATAGAAGATTTAGAAGCAGGGGGAGGAAAGAGCATAGATTTACAAACAACAATCAGGCAGGTAAATATTCTGCCATTTAGTTGCAGTCAAGGGAATAGAGAAAGAGTGTATTTAAGGAAAAAATAAGCCAGAGTCCCCTACATTCATAACCAAGCTAGCAATTTCAAATTCTTCTGGTATGTCACCCCGTTACCTCAGTACTAACAATTATCATACCCAGAAACCACTTAGCCCTCTTTAAAGTTAATTAGTATTGCACAGCCTGGTCTGGCCTGGTGAGCTGAGTGCCTGCTGAGAGATGCTCAGAGGTAGGGTCCCACCACGGAGACCACAGATACAAGAGAAGATAAAAATAAATAGCCATGCTCTGGCCCCAGTTAAATTTTCTGTGCTGGTTGATTTTTGGAGAACACTGGGATCACCACAAGCAAAACCTGGAACAAATTTTTAATGCTGATCATGCTTATGTATGCAGTGTGTGTCCCTTGGTTTAAGCAGAGATCACAGAATCACAGAGTTGTAGGGGTTGGAAGGGACCTCGAGAGATCATGAGATCTAACCCCCCTGCCAAAGCAGCTCCCCAGCTCATACTGCACAGATAGGCATCCAGATGGGTCTTGAATATCTCCAGAGAAGGAGACTCCACCCCCTCCCTGGGCAGCCTGTCCCAGGGCTCCCTCACCCTCACTGGGAAAAAGTTCCTCCCCATGTTGGTGTGGAACTTCCTGTGCTCCAACTTGCAGCCATTGCCCCTAGTCCTGTCTCCACAGAGCAATAAAAAGGGTCTGGCCATTTCCCCCTGCATCCCATACTTAAGATATTTATCAACATTAATAAGGTCCCCCCTTAGTCGTCTTTTCTCTAGCCTGAACAGTCCCAGCTCACTCAGCCTTTCCTCACAGACGAGATGTTCCAGGCCCTTAATCATCTTTGTAGCCCTTCTCTGGACTCTCTCCAGGAGATCCCTGTCTTTTTTATACCAGATAGCCCAGAACTGAACACAATACTCCAGGTGGGGCCTGACCAGGGCAGAGTAGAGGGGGAGTAGGGATATACAGTACTTCACTGAGACATGTGCTCAAGCCTAGTCCACAAGTTCACACCCAGGATCTTCCCTCCCTCCCTTGCAGCCCTGGTTCCTGATAAGATAGAAACCCAACAAGGAAAAAGCACATTTTTCATGACACATCAAGGTATCTGCATTCTACACAAAAGGCCTCCATTACCTATCATCATGGTAGCAAGCTTATCTGGGCTCACAAGTCCTTTTAACTTTAATCTACAAGCAGAGGGCTCAGTTTAGACTTTGAAAGGAAGCAAACACTTATTTCTAAAGACTGATACGTATCCCTTATTGTGTGCAGCTTCATGAAGCAGACAAAACCAGAGTTCAACGCCAAAGCGAAGCAGAGAACATCACAGTACGCTAAAAGCCAAAGTTGTACAGAAATCAGGAAAATTTTGACTCAGTGAGAAAATAAAAACTATTTTCAGCCTCCCAGACTGAAATTTTGAAGCGTGTTTTACATAGCACTACTTTGCTGTGAAGCACCTTGCATTGCACTGCCGAGACAGGCAGTACAGGATGGCCACCTGTAACTGAGACACAAAAGGCCCTTAACAATTTACTGAAGCATCCAAGCCTTCCTCCCCTTCTTAATCACACCCTTTGAAGTCATTAAGAGATTCCTCGGCATGCCAAGAGGAGAGATGATTTGTATTGAAAGTACCAACTCTGTTGTTGCAACAGCCTGGAAACTACACCTCCTAGCCACACACACACAGGTAGCAAAAAATAACCCATATGTTTCCATGTGCAACATGAGAGCCAGCAAGCTCTGGCTGGCACCAAGGGTGGCAGTACTCTTGACTGAGCAGCTCTCCCGCCTGCATCCGCAGTAACTGAACATCTATCATAACGATTGATTACCGAGGTGAAGACACTGAATTTATTACTTCTCCCTCTCATAATGAATTCAACATTTCTCAGGACAATGAGCCTTTAAATAACTGATTGCATAAACGGTCCAAAACAGTCCATAACTTACTAACATATGAAAAGAACAAAAAGATACCCAAGTTGATGATATACAAGCCATTGGAACAAAGCTGGGGGAGGGGAGCAGGGATATCTGTACACTGAAATGGTCTTATGCGGGGTGTTTTTCCTTTAAAAGTCATGGTTAGCAAGAAAAAGAATGTGCCAAAACCTAGTATTTTAATTAAACAGTGTACATTTCTCACTGGTGGTGTTTCCTCCAAGGTCCCTAAAGGTAGCAAACCCAAACGCTTTAAAAAGATGTTCCCCTGCAATATGTAATTGAAATTCCTTAAAATATTTAGAGAGTTCTAGGAGGGAGGGTTCTGCAACAATAAATTACTGTGGTGTCATGGTAGCAACATTGATGGCATGGCTGAGGGCACAGTAAACTCCTATTCTTAGCTACTTATAATTTTGCCTATATGCTGAAATTTTTTAGTATTAACTCCAAATTGTACCTTTGGAATGCTCATCCCCCCACCCCCATTTCCTAATTTAGTTCAGCATCATAAGCCGAAAGTACTTCTCTCCTAAAACTCTCCATTTGTCATGCCTAGAACTGAATGAAAAGGGTTGGGTTTGTCTTTTTAAAGGAACAGAAAATGGAAATATCTCCATCGGGTTAAAGAGTTTTTCCCTACAGCTTGGATGCTTCTGCCCCTGCCTACAAGCTTTTCCAGGTGCCTTGATGTAGCAAGAGACACCCATGTCCTAAGCAAGCATGCGGATAGCCCTACCGAGCTCTACACGTGCTCAGAGCCAAACACTTCACAGGGTGCAACATCCATTTACAAGGTATTTAATTCATAAGGTAGGACATCCGACATTCTTCCTCATTCCTTATTTCTCAGAAATAAACCAGTATGTAACTGTACAGAATTTAAATCTTCATTATTATGTCTTAGGCTTATGATTGATGACACAAATCTCAAATACATGGAGCGCGTATTTTCATATCCTGAAACAGAAGATCACTTCCCTTTCCAGGCAGCTTAAAATCTTAGTTATTTGGGGACAGATTTTAAGGTATTTATGTGCTCAATTCCCATACAGCTGCTTAATGAAGTATTCAAATACAAGAGGCCTCCGCAGCACTTGAGAGACTATTCTGCCCTTTCCCCATTTTAATTGTTCTGCAAGCTTTATCCTTCATTTAGGTCATTCTGGACTTCACTTGGTTTTGTTTGTAGGTCTTTCCAGGGCTCTCCAGGATGTCCCAGAGTCATTGTCTCACTTTCCCGCAATCTGTTTTGACGCAGTTTAAAGAATAATTAGGCAGATCGCTGCCCTTTACAGCAGGCAATGCCACCAGCACCCACATTGCACGAGGGTGGAGATGTGAAGCCACTCTCTACCGTGGGTGACCCCCGATCTGTTCTGCAAAGAGGTTGTCTGGACGTACATTCACGGCAGAGAATGCTGATGCACGACCCTTTGCTTTTCAGTTAGGAGTGAAAATAGAGGGCAGGAGGATGGGTGGATGGGTTGGATTAAGCCACATTAAAAAAGTCTGGGGAGTTAAATAGCTTTGTTATTTTCTGCCCCATCTTTAACGATTTTTAAAAGACCAAACACTATAAAGTAAGTTTGGGTGTATCTATGGCTAGGAATGCCTGCAGAGCCAGGAGCCAGCCTTGGAACAGGCAATGGTGGTGGAAGCTCTAAGCCAGGTACGTGTTTTAAGGCCAAACCTGCTTCAAAAAGGGAAGAGAGGAAGGAAGGGAGGGAAGGAGCCCTCTCTAACCTGCGAGACCCCTCCGAGGCTGCCGGCAAGAGCAAGCAGCGGAAACCCCGATGACACAGCCTACGCGGAGCGTGTCGCCAATTTCCTCGCCGATCGACTGCCGTTAGGCAAGCGAAGCCGCCCGGCCCGGCCGGCACCGGGGGTCTCGCTCGGACCAGAAGCCGACCTAGGCTCTGCAGACGGGAAGAGCTCAGCACACCCCTGCCCGGCCGCCTCCCTCCCGCAGCGCGGATGAGGGAACGCACTGAGGGGCGGCTCGATGACGCCCCTCGGCACCCGCAGCGGGAGGGGCCGCGCAGCGCTTCGGGCGCGAGGGCCTCGCCCTGGACTCGGGGAGGCGGCGGCGCGGCGAGCGGCGGCACAGCCTATCGCAGGGCTCCAGACGCGCGTCACAAAGGCCCCGCCCGGCCTCCCTCTCGCTCTCCCTCTCGCTCCGGAGGCCGTGCGCGCGGCTCAGGGGGCGGCGGGCAGGAGCCGGCTGGCGCAGACCCCGCTGCCCCTGCCGCGGTCCGGAGCAGGGCCCGGAGGATGGACCTGGCCAGGACGGCGGCTGGAGGAAGCGTGGCAGGGGGGCTGCGGGAGCCCCTCGCTGCCCTGGCTTTCAGGCTCCCGGGAAGGGCTTGCGAAGGGGCACGCTGAAGCCGCGCTCCGCCTGACCGGGACAGAAACGCGTGGCTCTACTTCACCCACCTTTTTTTCCTTTCCTCCTTTTTCTTTCCCCCTTCACGGGTCAAAAGACTATACATTCGTATGTATTCTCTCTGAGCGCCCCGTGACACTGCTCAGTATACTTAACAGTATCCATAACAACCGCTGTTCCTTGAGGAAATTTTAATTACAGCATTCTTTGGAGCTGTTGATTGTTTATTGTGATAAGACAAAGAACACGGGGACGAGCGGCTTCATTCAGAAAGGCGCTCCTCACCAGGCTGAGGAGAAGGCTGCCTCACGCTCGGCTGCTTCACACGTTCCTGATGCACAAAGAGCCACGCTAGGCATCGGGCGGGAAAGGGAGGGCTTAACAAACCCGAGTACCTGGTATTGCCCTCGGGAAAGGGACCACACCGACCAAGGCACCGGGGAGCCGAAGAAGCTGGAAGATGTGCTGATGCCAGATTAAAAAGTATCCCCAAAAAAGGCACAAGGGTACTGGAATTTTCTTAGTCAGACTGAGTTAGATTGTGGCACCCCTACCCATTTATACGGGCATTTATTTCAGGGATGCAAATACTAGAAGAAAAGGTATTTTTAATGCAAATAAAAGCCAAGACTGCATCAAAACTCAAGGAGAGCAAACAGCAATGCAGATGGGGATGCGTATTTAAGGGGAAAAGAAACCAAGGAGAAAGGAATGAGAAACTGACAATAAAAACATCAAAGGGCAAGGTAAATCAATTAGAAAAATAGGAAAGAGAAGATCTGCTTGGTTTAAAAGGATGGGTGAGTGATTCTTCCTCCCCACCCCCACCCCATTACTGGCATCTGGTACAGAGAACAAATCCAGCAACTGCTTTCTCAGTGCAAGGTCTTAGTTTCCTTTCTGTGAACAAGGGGTGTCTGTAGGAATCCACATCGACTTCAGCTTGCTAATTCCAAGCCGAGGACCCAGCCTGTACTCTTAATTAACCCTCTAAGGCACAAACCCAACAGACTGACAATGATACATACAGTCTAGAATAGATATTCGAAAGTCATATGTGAAAATGATGAACACTCCTGAATTTGTCTCTTGGGGATCACATACATTTTAAATAAATCCAGATTTTAGATGACAAGTCAAGTTTACACCAGCCACAGAGGCACTGTTTCACCTAGTGACAACCAGAAGATCCAGACATGTTTCAGGACCTTGAGGATTGTGTCCCTCCAGACACTGAGGCATTAAGCACACCTGAAATTTTCAGGCTGTGATCACATTAGCAAACTATGACACCCATCATTACAAGTAGACAAGGCTCAGGCATTAAACCCACCCCCCCCAAAACAATTCAATATTCAACTCACTTTGTCCCTGTTAAAAACCTCTTTAGGATATACCATAAGACTCTTCACAATCAAGAAAGATACCAGCCTGGCTCTGATATCAGGAGTATCAACTCCCCATGCAAGAATCTAGAGTATGACATTTCAGAGGGGTAAGTGGCATGCTGCAGAAATCTCAGGAAAAGGCCTTTCAAAGTGAGGCGAGATCACAGCTTTCCATTCTCCTCCAAGTTAATTACTTAACCTCCTAGAAAAAGCAGCAGAAAAAATTGCTTACACATGACCTACAAAGAACAGGCAGTGCAGGAGTGAAAAAGCAAATCAGAAGCGAGAGAGTGCTTTGGCTCCCATGCTGGGCAATGGTGGTGGGAGACACTGTGTTACAGTGGTTCTACTGTGGTTAGCACAGTGGGACCCCAATTTCTGAACTGGACCTCTGGACATCAATGCAAGAAAGATAAAGGACAGACACATGCCGACTTTCCACTTCGAAATCAGCTCAGCCACTTTAATTTACCTGCACCACGTCAGAGAAAGCACAGCACCTGGAGTTCAGCTTCTCTCTGCACGCTGCTTTGCATGCAGTTTATTTCCTCCTTCGCACTCCAAATCTTCAGTTACTTATTCAACTACCGCACCTTCTCCACCTGCCTGAGAGCAGACACAGCATTGTATTTAAATTCCTGTGCTCGTTTGGTTTAGTATTTCAGCAAAGTACGCCTCTTGTTTCCAGGCTGACAAGTGTGCTGAGGAGTGGCCGGCGCCATGGAACACGGCCCATGTACCATGATTTCAGGTAATTTGAAGAGAGAAAGCTATTTAAGGGGGGAAGAGGGAGGGGGAAAAGGAAAAGAAAAAAGAGAAAAAGGGAAAAAAAAGGAAAAAAAAAAGAGAAAAAAACCCCAAAAAACTCCCCCACCAACCACCAAGCCACAACACCTTCCTTATGTTTCCTCTTTCTGTCAAAGCTGGAAAACAAGCGTCAAAAGCCTTGCCTTGTGTTTTGTGTCAGCGCTAATTACTGCCGGCCGGGTCGGAGCTGCATCCATCCCCCGCGGGGGCAGAGCCCCCTCTCCCGCACCGGGAATGCCTCCGAGGGGGAGCATGCTGCTGTTTTGACAATCCCTTTCTTTGCTGCCTGGCAGAGCTCCATCTCATTTCTGCAAAGGCTGTATTTCTACGCCCCGTCCTATATTCGGCCCCGGCTTCACAGCATCCCACGTACTGATACCCTTTCTCATTTTCCGTAATCTTTCATTTTCAGCCCGTCTCACTGAAACAGCGGAAACGTTAGACCCTAAAAACATTACCAGACATGGTCACAGCACCCTTGCTTCCCTGAATCTCAGTGAAAACAGACAGAAAATAAGTGGAATGAGGTTCTCCTCCACGTAAGCGAGAGCGGCAGATTCCGGCCCTTTGATAGCTGTCGATTTTGAGTAATCCTGGTGGGCACGTTTAAATCCTTGTTAAGGGCTCCCACATTCATTAAAAATAAATCCAGTAGTTATTTGACTGTGTAATTATTAGGGATAATTTGCAATTAAGCAGTTGGCCTCTGATGAAGGGACAGATAATTGATCAGCCTGGTTTGGCATTTTAGAATGGGGTGGGGGGTAATTAAGTAAATCCAGTCAGCTAAATGTCTTCCTTCCCACTACATCTTTTCCCACCTTTAAATGCAAACCAGACCTCATGCAGCTGTGCAGGCCATGGGAGTCTAAGCCTATTAAAGAAATCTTTTAATGACTGTAAAACTACCACTAATTGAAATAAAAATATTTTCACACTATTTTCACATTGTGCAAATAGATCCAATAATAATTCTCAATGCAGTACACGCTGCACAAACTGCTCCGCCTGACAAGTGCAGCATTTAATTTGCACTAATTAGTCCAAAGCGGGGGCAGTGTGAAATTAACATGATTCATTAATTCTGTGGCTTATGTTTTATATATTGTGTGTTTATATTTCGAAACTCTCAGGTTCTCTATAACCTAACACACCACCCTGCTGAAATTACCAGATTCAAGAAGTTCTCCCCACACCTCTGGTCGCATTCAGATTCAGTTTCTGAATTTGCAACTTGTCTATCTGTTTCAAAGCAACCGGATGGTTTTATATATTGCATGGTTACTTCCTTTGTCTTAATCTTGGCCTCAGCCACTTTGTGACAAATACTCTGTTGGGTGGCTCAGGTCACTGTGGGATGAGCATGAACAGCAGGCGAAGAAGCAATTTTCAAGAAGCAATTTTCAAACTACTTTATGTTCTAAAAAATTTAATAAATCCTTCGTATCAGCTAAATCTGAAGTTTTCATGATGCTGTTTCAATATTTGCTCCTATAATAATATCAGGAGATGTTCATTAAAGATCTAATCCAGAGCCCCATGAAAGTCAACATACAGACTTCCACTGGCTTCAGAAGGCATAAATATGCTAGCTTCTCTTCATGCTAAGGAACACAGGACTCCCAAGAATCATAGCGATGGCCAAGTTGTCTTACAAAATACATTATCTTCAAGTGAACTGTGCTGAAAAGAATTGAAAAATATATCAGACATGGCTAAATATTACATTTCTGCAAATTTAGGTGCAGCAATTGTGTTTATGTTGTTGGACATACGATGTCAAATTTGGTCTGTTGTTTCCCAAGATACAGGTTACATATCTACCTAGACCCAGAGCAATATTACACATATGAATTTTGTTTACTCACTAACAACACTGGTTAATAATGAAGTAATGATGCTTTGTATTCCACGTGAGGCTTTAAGGCCTGACTGTCCCAGAGAGCTCTCAAAGTCTGGCCAACATTTGTCAAGTGCAGAGGCAGAGGCTGGCCTACCCATACAAATATCTCTTCATTAGTCTCAGAAATATAATACAAAGATACACTGAGATGTGCCTGTCTCCCACAATCAAGAGAAATTTAAGCTCTTCTCTATACCAGAAGGTACCCGGACATGGTAGAGCAGGTCCCATAGCGGGTGGGAGGATGATTAGGACAGTGTGGCACCTTGATTGCCCCAGTCAAGAAGCTGACATTTAGTACTTAAATGGCGAGTAGTGCCAAGAAGGCAGCACAGGCAGAAGATCAGCCACTCAAGAGTCAGAAGCACATCAACAGAGGTAAGAGGCGAAGCATTACAAACTGTGAACTTGCTCAGCAGAGTTTCCTGGAAGGGTGAGAGGTGGTCCTTTGAGACTCCTCCCAAAAAAGGGAAAGTCAGGAGGAAGACTGTCCTTTGAGTGACATTCAAAGGACAAGAAAAGAGAAAAGGGACATTTTCAATGATACAAGCCTGCCAAAACCAAATGTCCTCTGTACTATCTGAACTAACCTGCCAATGTTCCTAAGAACAACCTGAGGCAGAAAGCAGTTAGATTTGTGGAAGATTTACAGGTTCTGCAATTAAAAAAAAAATCCAGTTTGAGACAGCCTCTTTGAGGACAACTTTAATCATCTGTTTAAGTCTTGTGGTTTGTTTTTTAATTCTCCAGTATAAAAACAGTATAGTTTTTTGGTCAGCACCCAAGTCAAGCAAGGAGTAGAAGTAACAGGCCTATTTTCTTCCTAACAGAGACAAACTAACCTCAGGCTGGTCCCATGTTACAGATCAGAACATGGCCACATCAGTTACCTTGTTGGGAACAAGAGCCACAGACCAAACACATGTACATAGCTTAACTGTCAGCAAATGCCTCATTAAAATAAAGCCATAATTTAAAAAGATAGAAAACTGTTTTCATACAAGTACTCCATTTAGCAAGATTTCCTGATTGGTTGTGCATCTTTAAATGACTTATTTGTGTCAGTCTGTTTCAGGGTACCTCTGGAGCACGCAGTGTCATCAAGAAGTGCTATTTGATTACAGTGCAGTACCTTGGGTGGCTTTTAGAAAGCAATAGATAGATAGATAGATTATAGCATTACCATGTGGCATGCATAACATCTCTATGCCATTTAGCAAGTATGAGGCCAAAATGAACACTCTAACCTTGAAAATACATGATTAAAGTGCTGCCTTGTGGATTAATAGACAAAATAGCTAAGTTTAGTGATCCTTCAAATCCTGGTTCCCTGGTGAGCACAAAGGGTTCAGATGTACAATGCTCAGTCAGCTGTTGTGTGGGGCACAAAGGATGCAACGCCTTCAGGAGTACTTGGGCTACCCGGAACACGAAAGGCACTTAGAAGAAAAACAGTATCCTTTAGTAAGCAGCAGACACTTTCCAGCATAAAAATCAAACCTGTTCTTCAAAGCTGTAGTCGGGCAAATGTCCCTACAAATAAACAGTATGGTACTCGATCGCCCAAATCAAAGCTGGGCAAATATGGAAACAAGTGGGATCGCTTCGAAGTGAAGCAACTTCACTGCTGCGATCAAATAACTACAATAATTTCTGCCCTGTTCAAAAGAGAAAGCGAGGTCATTATTTAAAAGAGAGTTTCTATGCATCTTGAAATAAATAGAATACCAAGGTTTTTCTAGCACTGTTAGGAGATTCAGTGGCCAGTACCTTGGAAGTAAAAGGAGGTATAAACTCTTAAGTGTTGTGTCATGCAAGCAAGCTACAAGGCCGGCTATGTAACACTCAAAATGAAAGTAGCATGCCTTCTGATACACTTTTACCAAGACTTTTGCCAGAGTAAGAAGTTCGCTTTTATTGTCAGTCCTGAAGTTTGTTTTGAATGACACAACAGTCACTGATACCAGTGTGTTGTTTCTGTATCATGAACATGAATGGACAACAGCCAAACACTTCTGATATATATTAAACGAGCTACATAACCAAATGATATCTGGTTTGTTTTCACACAGATGAACTCAGACTGTATTTGTGAATTCTTCAGGGGTAGGAATTAGATGATCTTTGAGGTCCCTTCCAACCCAAATCATTCTGTGGTTCTATTTAAGTCTCTGAAGAATTTAAATCTCTCCTTGGCTTTTAATGACATGATGTCTTAAGGTACCCTTTTATCTTTTCCAGTCCATCTTCAAATTCAAAAAAAGTGCTTGCTTCAAAACAATTCTTCTTTATTTACATATGCAAGTGCACATTTCATGGGGCAGTAGGCTGGCTTTATTATCTGCACATCCATGTATATGTGTGCCTGTCTGTTTGACTGCTAGCAATTACAAAGACAGTCTTGTGTCAGGGCCTGCTTGAGACTCAAACATGAGAAAAGAGGTATATTCAAACCTGGTATTTGTGGGGGCGGGGAGGGAGGGAAGTGTTTGTAATTCCACACTATCCCCTTCTAATAGGAAACTTGTAAAATCTCACTTGCTATACTGGAAAGGATTTGCACAGCTCTAATAGAAATGCTTGACTAAGATGGATGGGTCTGGGAGTGTCACATGGCCTTCCTGAGCATAAGTTATGTTACTAAATCAGCATATTGATCTGGGAACACAGCGTCCTGGAATCCTGAAAATGTCAGGCACAGTCTCAGAGCTTCACTTCTTTAAAATCAAATTAATTTAGCCAGCTTACTCTGGAGAAGAAATGACGATGTCAGATACGTGCAAACAGCAGAGTGTTGGACACTCTGTTTTGAAAGGAGTTACCCAAAAGAAAATAGATGGCTTGTCACCGTGTTCTCCCTTGGTGGGCTAAACAAGCACCACAGGTTAGTGGCATCTTTGCTTATGGGAGCTCGGGCATCCCACAGCCTCATGACTCACCATGACCTTTGGGGAATCACAAATTGGAGGTCAACAAGGGGGTTGAGAGGTAAAAGTTTTATAACTACATGTAACGATACTAATCCATCTATGTACCTGTGGGTTACGTTTGAGGTTAAAGGCTCAGACAGTCCATGCCCTTGTACTGTGATCTCCAGTTCTGTAGGCATGTTTAATCAAGCACGCTAATCCACAAGTGTATTGTCAGGGTTGTAGCATCTGGTGTGAACAGAACACTTCCAGCAAGCAGCACAAATTAGTCTGTAGGCATTAGCCATGTGTATTTAGTTGGTAAAGTAGTTAGATATTTGCACAAATGGCTTCTGGGGAAAGAGGGACAGTTTGCCAAAATACATAACAAAGTGGATGTTTTCTTCTTACCTGACTTGACAAAACATTCATACGAGGTCAGTGCGTGAGGAAAAGGAGTAGCTGAAAAGTTTCAGAGAACAAAACCCATCTGTGTTGTTGACCAGAAGTACCAACACATCCTGTTCTGACTCCACAAGGCATCACACCTCGCTTTGATTCCTGCACCACAACAACCAGGTACAGCATGGGAGACCCAAAGAGACACAAACTCCAACCCTGACCTGCCACACACAAAGAGTAGGGCTGGAGAAGCTCTGCTGGTATTCAAGCCCGCAGAGCATGGTTCAGCTCCCTGGCAAAGGAGGGGTTCACTACAGCAGAGGCCAGATGCAGAACAACCACCCAACCTCGTGAAGGCTCCTGCCTCTTCCTGACCTACACACTTGTCTGATCGATGCTATTAGAGGTATCTCCTTCTGGGCTTTGCCATTCTCAAGCTGAACACCCCTTTTCTATGTTGAAAAGCTTACTAAAGCCTCCAACTAGTTCACTACGTGCTGGTATAGAACATTTTGACTAACCAATTCTTACTAGAAATCAGAGGTGATACAGGAATTACTATGGTGATCTGAAGATTACCAAGATATATCAGGAAGCTGCAGCCAGAAAAAGAGACAGTAGGACCTTGTCTGACCTGTGCCCTTTGGGGGATGAGGTGGGCAGGCTGTTGTTATCTACTGCAAGAGAAAAATGCACAGACACAACTTGATGATACTGAGAGCTAGGAAAAGAGGGGAGGGAAAGAAAAAGCTTGAATATGTTATCAAGATTACTGCAGTTTCTTCACTAGATTTTAGCAGAGAAAAGCTGTATAAAGACAGCTTGGCAGCCACTCTGCCCTTCTTCTCTAAGGCAATGATGAAATACAACAACCCAAATTTCCGTGCTAGTGTAAACTGGAGGATTCATATTGTTCATATTTGAAATAGGATTATGCAAAGGAAAGCTGGATTGTAGGTTGTTTTATGGGGAAAGGGGAAAAGTAGTTTTAAGGTCCCAGCAGGCCAAAGATTCCTCAAAAATAATTTGACAAAAGGTGATGATGTTTTCTCTGGACAACATTATACATGGCAAAATTCTATTTAGCATTTACAGAAACTGAGCAAAGGGAAACACAGATCCTAGGAACTTAGGTTCAGAGAAGAGAGCAGGTAGCAGGCAATAAAGAGCATCATAATGTTTAGCAAAAATACCTGTGCTCACTGCAGCTAACACAAACAACTCCCTCACACACCAGACATTGCTTTTCACTTGTCCCTCTTGCACCTCAGAGCCTCCCCTTGGCTTCACTAAAAATGGACAAGAAATATAGACAGGCCTTGATGTGCATCAATAGCTAGCCTTAGTGTCAGCTCTGTCTCCCATTTCTCGTGGAAGTGGGAGCGGTACAGAACAACCTTCAGGACCCTGATACTTATTTCCTCTCCTTTTCCTGCGGGAGGAACGACCCACAGCCCCACCGCCTCGGCTGTACTTTGTGACATTTCTCCATGTCTTCCCTCAGCTGAGAGGAAGGCAATTCCCCAGGAGAGGCTTCATCTCCACTGTCAGGGATGCTCTCAGTTCTGGCTGCTCAGGCACACAAAGATGTTCAAGAATATCATTAAATCAAAGCTAATCAGATGGCTCCCTGTTCGTCTCAAGACACTGTTCAGACTTCGTCATTTAAAACCCTGCATAGCTTTGGCTTAATCGGCTTCACAATTCTTCCCTTTCCGACTCTTCCACTTATCTAATATCGCTTTTTCTTTGTCATTTCCCATGCCCTTCCGACACAGCCTTCCTGTAAGTTTTCACCTCATCTCAGCATTGATTTTCAAGCCCTGTCTAAGGATGCTTTCCTTTTCTCCTCTGTGTCTTAATTTCTCTCCTTGAAAAGCAAGATCTATTTCAGCTCTGCTGCCTCTATCAAGACAGAGAACAACACAAGCATGCTACAGTCACACTTGCGTCCTAGCCAACGAGGGCATTGCTTACAGTATAAACTGAGATGCCACAACACAGACATTCTCCTCTGAAGCTTTATATGCTCCTCAGGTGGCCTTGTGCTGGACCCTCTGCACAAGCTGGGATTTTACACATTCCAAGTAGGCTGCTTTTGATGTTTCGCTGCTTAAATCTCACCTTGAATACAAGAAATCATTCCCATTCCTTAGTCCAGATTATTTTCCCTCCTATATTGCATAAAATAAGCTGTTATCACCATAAAATATTAAAAACCCAGGGCTGTATTTAGTATTTCTTATTTTTCATTCCCTTCCCCCACACGCACTCGCACACTGAACTTCCTTTGTAGGCAGTCATGGATTTCTATCATCTGAGGATCAGAGCACTATGCATCCATCAAGAAGTGTAAAATATTCACAGGAAGAGACTACAAGATGAGGAAAAGGTCCAGAATACATAATATGTGTCAGAGGAACAGCTGTACACAGAAAATAAAGTTCTGCAGACCACAATAAAAATTTACTCCATGACAAGAACTGTGCATTTTTCCATGGCTGTCATAGATTTCATGGAACCAGTGAAATCCAGCCATTTTTAGAAATCCCATGAAATTTACCTTTTCACCTGAATCCATAAGAAATCAGAATTTTTTCCCCATAAAAGCCCCTATAAAATTGGCGTATTTCCTTAGAAGACCCCATGAAATTATATAGAATATTACAGTTTCTTTTAGCCTAGTCTCTCACTGCACATCTTAAAATGACAACCTCTGCTATTGAACTTTTGCATTTCTTCCTTTCAGAAAGAACAATAATGCAAAAACATAATAGGAATGAAAATACTCTTCTGCAGCAGGGAAACGAAAAGCCCTCATAAATATAATTAGCAGAAAAAGTTCATTATTTATATACAGTGAATTGTTACCAATTCAAGACTAATCTCAATGCAGCATTTTTCTTTTGACTGTGGAAAAATCAACAGAATGGAAAATGTTGTGAATTGAAACAGATAGGGAGACAGATAAAGGATGAAGTTACCATTCTGGGTCCTGACCAACAGTGAAGAATCGCAACCAAGAAAGCACCACCACAAATAACAACTTTAGGAGGTAAATCCATATCGTCGCTTTATTCTCTAAAGATACTATTCGTTAAAATAAATTCTCAGCTTTGACAAAGAGGAGCAGATGCTGTGGCCCAAATGTTCCTTAACCTCCCAGAGTGGCAGTTGAGCTATTTGTTCTGGTTGATAACAAATCAATATACCAGGTCAAACCGGGCCTTACACAAGTTGGTAAGCAGGCATCCCAAATCGCAACCCACCACAGGTCCCATCACCGCATTTCTTTGTTTCATGCAAGGCTCTTGCACTTCAGCAAGACTACTGTCCTAGTAAGAACCAGAAGTTTAGGCTCTTTCCATAGTCTCTAATTAAGCCTTGATCCAGCAACAAAATGACCATTGATGATTGCAGGATTAAACTCTGGCAGTTGACCTAAACTCAAGAGATCCCAAGGAAGGCAAAAATAAGACATTGAGGAGAACTGATAGTGATGCTGAGAAACTTCTGAAGGACACAGGCATCAGTACAGAGAAGGAATAGAAGATGTAATAGCATAATGGCCTAAAGAGAGCAGATTAAAATGCCCTTAAGTAAATTAGAGGTCTTCAAATTGACTGGGCACAATGAATTTCAAGTCAGGATTCTTAAATAGCCATTTACACAATCTCTGAATCACTGGACAGTCAGCTCTGAGAATGCAAGAAGACGAGGTGCCAAAAGGCTGGAAAAAAAGCAAACAGTATCTAGCTCTACAAAGGGGAAAAGCGGAGCAAAGGAGTTACCAGCCAGCCAATTTGTCTTCGATCCTCAGAAATCAAACTATTTGTAGAAGATAGCATGGAAATGAATAGCAATTGTATGGATTTGCAGAGAATAAATCCTGTCAAATCGCTTTAATTTCCTTCTGCCACAGGGGAATAGGCCCTGGGCAGAAGCAAAGCTGAGGATGCCACATTTCTTGATTTAGGAAAGCTTCTGGTGCTCTCTCGCACTCGCTTTCACACACTCGCTCACAAAACATGGCCAGAACAAAAGGGCTGAGCCAAGTACGAAAGTGGTTGGGCATGATGTGAAGAGAAAGTCACTGCTGTCTATCCACAGGCAGAGCAAATCATCTAGGGGGATGGAAGAACTACAAAACTCTGCTGTGGATACGATGCTGTTCAGTACTTTCATGATAAATCCTATGGCGATGAAACATCATGCTTGCTTGCTGTGCCTGAAAACTATACAAATGATGTGCGTAGGATGACTGCAAGCATGGAGGCTCAGAGTTTGAAGACATGTTTAAAAATAACAGTGGTATCAATAAAAGGGTTGAAATTCAACCAGGGATGGAGAGAGAAAGAGCACAATGAAGAGGTGGACTAACCAGAGAAACCCAGAAGAAAAGGAACGGAAGGGACCAGAGGTCCAGAAAATGTGTCCAGGAGAAAAGATTTGGAAACTCTGAGGGCTTCAGAGAAAGAAGTCCTTGCAAAGGCAATTTTAAGACACTGAACATGTAAAAGCTTGTCACACACAGGGTGACATGTTAGAACTAACACATGTTAGAAAGTTCAAGCAATAATGGGTTTAACTTGCAGCAAGATGGATGCAGGTCAGACAGTAGAGAAAATAATTTATAGCAATTAAGATAGTGAAATGCTGGGATGAAGCCTGGGAAAGCTGGAATCTCTATCACCAGATGTTTTTAAGAACACTCTAAAAAAAATTCTGCCAGGAATGACATAAATAAAACCAATCCTGCAGAAGGGGGACTTCTTGAGACTCCTTACAGCCCTATTTTTCTAAATGCCAAATGTCCTCCAATGTTTTAAGGCCTCAAACCACCAGAGTATATAAACATATAAGGAATCCCATCGACTTCAAAGTAAGTACACATGGGATTTAAGCATATATTTAAGTAATTTGCCAGATCAGCGCAGCCAAAGGAAGTATCTTGCAAAAGTGACTGCATTTGTTTAAACTGCCCTAGATATACATTAGCATTATATTTAAAATGCAGCTTCCTGGATTTCAGTGACCGTCTGTGGAAGGAGAACATTACAGATTCGTGCTACAGTCTTCTAAACAATTGCTCATTAGTGTGAACCTTAGAATACAGTGCCTGTATTCACCAAAGCTGGGGGCTGGGGAGGGAAATGGAGAAAGAAAGAAAGAAAGACTGGGTGGGGTGGGGGTGGGGGAAGTTAAAAGGGCCAAATGGGGAAATAACAAGTTAAGAATGGCAGTATTTTCTACACATACCAGCACTTCTTTTTTTGGTAAACCAGGTCGCATACTGGCAGGTTCAATCTGTAATTTCTGTAATGTTGAGGACACCAGATTATAAACATGTAGAAAGTGGAAAGCTGCTTCTAGCTGTCTCCCACACCTCCTTCCATATGCTATCACCAAATGTTTTGTTGCATGCCAGTTTTCAGCAGGTATCACTGGAACCAACATTTATTTAGCATACAATTCAGTAAGATTTGCTACAGGTTTCTAACCATCCTCCTCTACTGCCTCTACATATTTCTACCTATTTTTTTTGGGGGGGTGGGATACAGACAATGGGGCAGAATGGGGGGAGGGGGTAGAGTTTCCCACATAGGGTCCAAAAACATCAAGTACCATTTCAACTATGAAGGCTAAATGTGGTTTTATGCTACCTTGTTTTACTCTTGCATTGTAGTTCAGGCTGGTAAGTATGTTGCCAAAGTCTGCTGGATACTTTGGTATGCTCATAGCCTTAAGAAGTGGTTGAGCAGGAAAAACACATTAGAGGCTGAACCTTCGCCTTGCCCTGGCTGCATAGGAGCTGTTACCATTTATTTTGTCATTGATTTACACAGTAAATCCTCCAATAAAGATAAGGTGCGCATATTAAAAGTACCTAAAATTATATAGACCTCCATCTTTCTCAGAGCAGGAAAGAAATTACATCCCCTGGCAACAACACATCTCTTTCTGGGCAAACACCTGATTAAAGACGAAGCAGCTCCCTGAACTCTGGAGGCCCGTGCAAACCAGCTCTCTTGGATGGGGAGAGAGGTGGATCTCAGAGTATGGGATCCTAAACACACAGGAGGAGTATCTCCAACACTGCCTCCCTCTGTGGGCTGACTCCTGACTGCTGTTAGCACCAGAACACCAACATCCTGCTCCAGATTTACAAGAATATCAAACAGCCAAAAGCCACATCACCTAAGACTGCAAAAGGAAAACACAAAATCTGGAACTGCATCTGGAAACAGACAGGCAGCCACCAGGACTGTTGAAATACTCTCATGCATACAGAAAGCCCCATAAAAACAGAAAAATCAATGAGTTTCTAAAGTTTTCTTCAGGCACAGGTCAACATAAGTTTCCCAGGAAACCATGAATTCCCACAAAGACAGGAAGAATCTCAACTGCAAGGAACAAGCAGCTGGCCCAGGCACAAATGGAGAGCAAAGGAAAGGGGACACGGGGAAGTGTCCCTGTCTGTAATCAGCTCTGCCAGGTGCCATGTTCGCCACCCGTTCCTTCTACCTGGGCAGCTTTGGCTTGGCTTCTCAATCCCCAGAAGGGCAAAATAAACATAAAATAAATTTTAAAAGAGAGAAAAACCACAAAGGAAATGCCAAAACCATTCTTCAGCACCTTTTTACCAGGCTTATCATTAGCTAAAAGTATTACTCGGGAAACCCACAGAATGCCTTCTGCCACTCACATCCTCCCTCCAAGAGGGCTTGCAAGCACTTGAAGACAACAGCCTGTCTTATGCTTGTGCCCTGATGTAAGAATTTTTATTTCTAGAAATGGTTATTTTCATGGCATTTAAGGGTTTGCTATCCATTGTAGAGCTGTGTACTTTTAACATATTTTATTATTATGACTTACAGTCGAGATGCAGAAACAGAACAGCCCACAGAGCTATCATTTAAATCCACTGATACTTCACATTTCACACAGCTAATACAATCTTTTGACCTACCAATCCAAGTAACATTTAAAAGCTTGAATGGCAAGAGGCTGCGTGCTCACGGCTGCTGAGACAGAAAGTCCCTGTATAAATCAGTATCACAGAAGTCACAAAAACTGTGAATTTTGGTGTCAGCTGTGAAAATATTCCATCTGGTTTCTGTCTAGTAGTAAAATGTTTAAAATCTGTCTAAGTACAGGAAGTTTATTTTTGCTTCATCAGTGCAGCAGAAGTAAGCAGTGTAAGACTGGTGAATAGTGCCTCAGAGCCCTGCTATTGCTCCAGGTGCTTGTGAGGTTTCCAAAACAACATTTCAGGTTTCATTCAGAAACCCAACTGCACTATGATTTAATTTCACGCCCTTATTACAGGCTGAGCAACCCACCAAGTGAATTTGTAACAGTTACTCTTGAAAAAATAACAAAAGCATTAATTAGCTGAAACTGACTTTGATAGCTTTGTTTGGGTGTTGGAGGAGTTTTTCTGGGAGGGAAGTGGGAGGGTGGGTCATCTACATCCATGCACGCTTGCTTCCCTCGCATGTTAGGTCCCTACTGCTAGTAAGTCACTAGTAATGCCAGTCAATCCACCTGAACATCTACTTGCAGATTTAGGAGTGTAGGCAGCCAATTTCAGACAGCTGGGGCCCTGGCTCTTTTTATGTAGCTCTTGACAGGGACTGATTTTATGCTTTCACTTTATTTCTCTTTTTCATTTAGGTCATTTATCTATTTAATGGAAACTGTATAGAAAAATTATGATAAAAAATTACACAAGAGATATATTACTTTTTAAATCCCCATCACTATCATTACACCATCCCAGCCAACGTGACATTCAGGACAGAGTCCAATATTCATTTTATTTTATACTCTCTCACCTCCCTAAGATTCCTGACATCTGGAATCTGTAGACTGTACCAGTTAGACCTAGTATAAAAAGAGAGCAAGAAGCCAAGACAAGAAGGAAAAAACGGTGCTGCAAAAGAAATACAAGATTTCCAAGGACTAGGCTTTTCAAAGGTGCCTAGAATAGACTCAGCTATTTTCAAAGGAGCTGAAAGAAAGACCAGTGCCCAACAGGCTCAGGCTTGCTTACCCGCTTTCGTTTCTTCTCCACCAAGAGCCTCCCTCCCTCTGACAGCTCCAGCAAAAGCTTTAAGCATGTGGTCAGGTGGAGGGGGCCTTTCATAGCTCATAGGGGTGGCGGTTTGGATGGAATTGCTCCGTAGCTCCTTCTGTGCCAAACACCTGGGAGGGGACTGTTGTGGATTAAAAGGAACTATTGAATGATTTGATAATTTAATGAAAAATTGAGGTACCTCAGTAAGCCCTGCTAGTCCTGGGCTCCTGCATATAGCAACACCTTTAAAACCAAATGTAAACTCCATTTCAGTCTGAAAGGCCTCCCACAGGAAAAGCCCCTTGTCACACATACTGTAATCCACAGGTAGAGGTGCTGCCACTGCAGCTTGTTACAGCAGATAACTCTCCTGTTTCCAATCCTCCTTTATCTGACTGGCTTTTTCCACACCTCCACCCACTTCCAGTGGGTGCTTTGTTCTCCAGGGGATCGTTTTTGCAGAGGGCAAAGACTGGATGATGTAGGCAGGAGACATCTACCACAGTTGCTTTGCTTTCCCAGGTGGCTTCCAGGTTGGTTTTTTTTCCTTTCCCTCCTGCGCTTTGTGTGCAGGGGGAACAAGGGTAAAGAGACCTTTGAAAGATAGCTGGGAACTGCCGTGGTGATTTCAAGATGGAGCATGCAATTGCTATTTTTGATTGTGTTAACCCAGGCGTAATTATGTAATTATCCACAAAAATTTAGTCAGAGTTTTGCATATCTAAATCATTAACTTTAACAATTGACAGGCTGCTTTGATTAGTATTTTCACAGACTAGCATAGCATACATTTGTCAGCTTTCCTATGATTAGTTGTAATTTGGAATTTGTTTATGCAAAATGTTTTTATTGCTTGTTTGGGGGGGAGGGAAAAAAAGGAGGGCAAAGAAGACATGTTTATCCTGTCAGGAGATCCTATGGAACTTACTAGGGTTGCTGCAAATGTATTCTTGCTGTGATTTAATGTCATTAATCTGGTGAACTGATACAGCAAACGTTGGCTTGTGTTTGTTAATGGGGACCATAAGTCTGGGTGAGCACCTTTTGCTGTGCAATGTCTTTGATTTTAAGATCAAAATTTAAGAAAATGAAATCAGAAAGAAGCACCTCACACTTCATGCAACACTATATCCTAAGTCTGTTGCTTTCCAAAAACAATACAACGCACTGTGCAGTAAGTGTAAACATTTTAAAATGCTGCTTGTGTCAAACACTGTAGCGCCAGCTCAGCCTTTTCATTCGCCGTTGCAATCGATATCATAATTTAAGATGCAGTTTATTAAGCCAAGCAATAATAAATGATTCCATCCTGCACCTGCTAGTGGATTGGTTTATGCGTTAAGCTCCTTGAAAGACAAATCTGAAAGCCACACTGTTGATCCTTCCCAAAGCAAACCCTCCTGTAGCAGACTCGTGTCGACAGAGATACCGCAATGACTCTAAAGTACTGCGGTGCCGTGCCTGGTGCTTCCCGAGTTACCGGATGGAGGTGAACTATCTGGAAGGATCTCACTCTCTTACTCTACTTCCCAAGTAAAGGCCACACAAGACAAAATGTATCTCAACAACGCACACGCTCGCTACCTCTGGATACTTCAGTGGATTAGTGCCACGGTTTCTCAGTGGCTGGTAGGCACAGCTTTTCTCTGGTTGGTGGGAAATTCAGGTGAAATCATAGTTTTTGCCTTGCACCACCATTATGACTTCCACATCTTGAAGCACTAACAGTCCTTGTGTCATCCTCTTTTGTATAAATCATTAAAAAACTAGGTAAGCTTACTGCTTTTTGTTAAGAAGCTCCAATACAGCAGCCTCAACCTTAGTTTATCAGCATACACGCAACATCTGAGAGGAGCAAGGGAAGCATGCTTTGATTTCATAACCAAGGATGGATCGTGATTTACAACTTCATCAGCCTCGTGGTAGCCACAGTTTGGCAATTACAGTTAAAACTTGCCCACTTCCTAGATGATGCTCAGGGACCACCGTGATGGGCACAGCATAAATCTAAGCTTTACAGACCCCACATATATGTAATAATCTCACCTAGTTAGGCTTCAGGTTTCTTCAACAGAAGGGGAAGTCTGCTTCAGAGACTCACTATCAATTAATGTCAAAGACATTAGATAACATTATTTTGTTAATCCTAAATCATTTAACATTTTCAATATATAAATAAATACCGTATTCTCATTAGTAGATTATCTGAGCCCTACCATCCAGCACTCTCTGCTCAGGTACCTGATGCTTGCTTTTAAGCTCTCGCTTCCTAGGTATAGCTGACTGCTGGCATATTCACTGCATCAGCTCTCAAAAGGCTGGCTCGCTGCTTGGAATTCACGGGGAGCAGCCCCGTCTGTCTTTGTAGGGATTTTGGCTGCACAACTGAGTACATGAAAATCAGGGAAGCCAGAAGAAAAGAATGATCTGTTACCTGAGTTTCTTTCACCATTTGAAATCCACTGAAAGAGGGGCATCTTTGTAGCACAAGCTGTTGGCAACTTCTCTCTCCAGAGCATACCATCAGTCCCAAGCTCGCAGTCTTTTATTCTTTTAATTTTAATTGGTAGCTCCTGCCTAGAAACCAGTTGGGAATTGAATTGCCTGTGTGTTCCCCATGCTCCAGAGCAATTGCCTGCATATTCCATGTGCCTCTGAGCAGTTGCCAGCCCACTCCTCGTGCTTCCTAGTAAATGCCAGTAATCTGTGCGCTGGTGTGTAAAACTTACAGGACTTGATTACGTCAGAAAAGAGAACAGCACAAAATGCAGTGTATGCTGCTATTTCCACCTTACCTTAGTATATGCACTGTGTCCAGCCTTCGGCCTCAGCACTGTGAGAGCAGCTCAGCTGGACGTGAAGGAGGGGAGGCATCTTTAGAGACCCTGGATTTGCACCAGTTTATCGATGGCCCCAGTAAATGTCCTGGAATTCTTGTACCACTGATCTCTACACCTCACCCACCCACCCTGCTAAGGCTGAGGTTAAGACAGCTTTGCACTGCTATCATCCTTACAACAGGATTAACATCTCACAATATATTATGTGTTTGCACATGGAAGAGCAGAAGGCTAATCTGCTTCCAGTTCACTGTTTCCCCATGAAACTGAATAGATCTCAAGTTCTATCTGGAGGGGAACAGTACAGCTCTGCTACCCTATCAGCTAGGTAAAGGCAGAAGTAGGCTAGGCTGGGTGGCCAGGATTAACAGAAGCCATTAATTAAATAGCTCATTTGTCCCTTTTTAGAGCCAGTTGTTCATGGACCCCTGTTTCAAGTCCAGTTCTTTCTTCCGCATTAAGTGGGATGAATTAGTCTCGGGGAGAAACAAGTACAGGAAGGAAGGATAGGAGACTTCACTATTCTATAATGTGTTCTCCCTACCAGAGCAACCTCCAAGCCAGTGAAAGACAGCAGTGACTCACTTGCTCCAAGATTAGACCAAGAGGGAAGAAAATGTTACTCTCCAAATCACCAATCTGTGCAGAGCTCCTGTCAAAGTAATGCTCTCATTACACATCACTCTGGGCTGAGCCCACAGGCCAGACAAGCTATGCAGAATCAAAGGGATGTTTCTAATGTTTGTTTATCAAGAGCTGCAGTTGTTCACAGAAACTGAAGTAAAACAAACTGCCTAAGTACCTGTTCAGAGACTGACCACCAGACAGGAGTTGGTGTCAGGCACTTTTCCCATTCAAATCAGAAAAGCTGCCCAAAGCCCTTCAGTCTTTCCTCTGGGTCATGGATGGGGGATATTTTTGTCATCTTCCCACTCCTTTGCATCCTTCTCTACATGCTACATTTTTCTGTGACTTATACAATAGCTTACCCTTTCAATGGACAAGGGCAGAGTTACAAATGTCATCTATCTGGACTTCAATGAGGCCTTGACACAGTCTCCCACAACATCCTGCTCTCTGAATTGGAGAGATATGGATCTGATGGACGGACTATTTGGTGGATGAAGTACTGGCTGAATGGTCACACCCACAGAGCAGTGTTCAACAGTTCAATGTTCAGACAGAGATCAGTGATGAGTGCTGATCCCACAGGGGTCCATACTGAGACCAGTACTGTTTAATATTTTCATCAATGACATAGACAGTGGGATGGGAGGCTGGGGGGATTGAGAGCAGCCCTGACAAGATGGAGTTGCATACTGGGGGATGCAAAGCTGGACATCAGCTGGCAATGTGTGCTTGGCAGCTCAGAAAGCCAACCGTATCCTGGACTGCATCAGAAGTAGTCTGGCCAGCAGGTCAAGGGAACCGATTCTGCCCCTCTATTCCACTCTCGTGAGTCACCACCTGGAGTACTGTGTCCAGCTCTGGGGTGCTCAGTACAGGAAAGACAAGGAGCTGTTGGAGCAAGTCCAGAGGAGGGACACAAAAATCATCAGGGGAGACCTTATAGTAGCTAGGAAGACCTTATAGCAATCTTAAAGTACTTGAAGAGGGCCTACAAGAAAGCTGGGGACAGACTTTCATAGGGCCTGTTGCGATAGGACAAGGGGTAATGGTTTGAAACTAGAAGAAGGCAGATTCAGGCTAGGTATGACAGACATATTTTGCAATGAGGGTGGTGAAACACTGCGAGAGAGGTGGTAGATGCCCCATTCCTGGAAACATTCAAGGTCAGGTTTTGCAAGGCTTTGAGCAACCTAATATAGTTGAAGTTGTCCCTGCTCACTATAGGGGGTGTGGTCTAGATGACCTTTAAAGGTCCCTTCCAACCCAAACTACCCTATAATTCCCTTTTCTCACTTCCAAATCAGTTGCTTCTTGATCTATCCTAGGTTCTCAGGCCATTAGTATCCCTGTAAAGGGTCACCACCCTTTGACCTGACTGTGAGCACCACACTGCCTGGCCTCATTCAGTTTAGGAGCTGCCTGTTTCACACCTACTTACACCCTTTTAATGCCCAGAGCTACTCTGCTTTAGTGTACTCAGAGGGCCTCAGGAGCAGCAGTTCTCTGCAAGAGTCCTTCTCCCACAAAGGCTAACCCCATTACATCATTGTTTGAATTTTCTTTTATGAAGCAGCTCCAGTAGGCTATCTATATTTAAACAAAAGTATTGTCATGAGGAGACATGCTGATCAGACCGTGAATCTCAACTCTTAATGTAATCTGAACCTTCTGGAGCCATTTGTTAACTGTTATTTCCAGTGCAAGCCCAAACGCTCTCCCTTGAAACAGTTTGGCCCCAGTGGGCTTGATTTAGGTTCAACAGTGTATAGAGATGGTCATTCTTCACTCTGTATTGAGTAACACAGTAGGCCTTTGAATAGGCTGGCACAGGTTGTGTGAATTATGGCTGCTTCACCTCCCAGACTCCTTCCTTTTATACAGCAGGGAGCTATTTCACCCTGCTTTGCAAAGCTCACTACCTCCCTGCCTTCACCAGGATGAGGCTCCTTTCATTTCCTGCTGCTTCATTCCCCTTTGCTCACAGGAGAAGAGCATCTGGCATTTTTCTAGGTATGCTACTATAATGTTCTTGCTTCTCCTCCCCGTGACAAGAGTACAAGGTTTACTGAGAAGGGATGGTACAAAAACAGACTTACTCTCCTTCACCCGTCTGCTTACCCAAGTAAAGGCTAAGGCTGGCTGTCCTGTTAGGCTTAATTTTAGAATGACTGGGACAGCCCCTGTAATAAATTGCACGCTTCCTCTTCATTTTTGTCTAGTGTACTGCTAAAGTAATTCAAATTTAGTATCCCTTTTTTAGCCATCCTTTTTAAAGGAAAACATTTATTGACTTCTTACTCCTATTTCCTCCTGCCTGAACCCCAAGTTCCTGTTCAGTGACACTGCAGAAGAATTAAAAACGTAAAGCAAAGGACCTTCACAAGAAATCCTGAGATGGACCAGTACAGTATTCTGGCAGAAATGCTGCTCAGTAGCCATCCTACTTGTTTCCATCAGAGCAAGGGCTTACACATATCAGAAGGAGAATCTGACCTCTAAAAGGAGACATATGCCCATTTCTGTGTGAGACATACACTGCATCCTATGAGCAAAAAAGGCAGAAAAACTCTGAACCACCGGCACATCATAGCTGGAGCTCCCAAACAGTGAGGGGCTTAACTTGGCAAGCCAAACTGCTCTCAAGTGAAGCAACACTGGGCTTTGAACCCTTCCTCCCAAGAACCATGGCCATAACTCTCCCAGTTTCTAACATACTGACAGAACTCTCTCCTCTTTTCCTGACACTTGAAAGGAATTGTTTCTCTTTGATGAAATTTGGGAAAGCAGGGATATGTCTTTTCTTGCCAGCAGAAAAAGTGAGGGCTGTCAAGACATCCACATCTGATCATCTTCACTGCACTAGCAGGGTGGGGTTTTGCTGGGTGGCTGCAGTAACACACTATAAAAGCCACATCAGGAGCCATTTAAACCCATGTGAATCACATTCACGTATAGCTGCATCCATCACTCCTAAATGGTATGCCAATACAAAAAGTGGGGAACCCGATCCTTCCATCATGCTCAAAATGAATACTAACTTACCCTCTTGGCATCTTCAGGGAGTTCCATGCCTCTCAGTTTAACACAGGTCACAGGACGTGACTCCCTGGTATTGAGCAGAAGCCACCACCAGACCGCGGTGGCGGTGTTTGCAATGTTGTTCAAATGTCCCTCACTTGACAGTGCCCTTCATTTATAGTTAAGGATAATGTGACAGCCTATTCTCCTGGCGTGCCATCTAACCACACGCAAACTTCTGCATGTGCCTCAGCCTGGAATCCTGTCTTTATCGGAACAGACATGTGCACTGAGGCTTTAACTAACAGCTGAGACAGGGTTTTAGTGTGAGATTTTCAGACCTGTCTCAGGTATTTAGAAGCACAAATTGCAGTGAAAGACTAATTGAACTGTGCTTCTAAATCCCCCAGGTGCTACTGAAAAATCTCTTCCTTAATAACTTGGAATCTCCCAAAGAATAAACCTCATCGAACTTAGATGGGTATGCAGATCCTAGGGTTAAGATTGTGAAAAAAGCTCTATACTGGCTTAACTCCCATTGACTTCAGTGGGAACAGAATTAAGTTGACACTGAGCCTTTTTGAAAACTCCCTCCAGGTGTGTTTTCCCCATCTGAATTTGAATAATCTGTTAACTGCCGAGATTGCTTTTTGATTTATTGGTGTGAAGATTTTTACAGTTTTTCCCCTTAATTTTTGATGAAATGAGACTCAAAAAACTGTGGCAAGCTGTCCTGAAAACCCTATCTGCTACATCTACAGAAGGAACTATGTTTATTTTCTGTACGTGTTTACTAGTATTACTATTATTTGTACTTCAGTAGCAACGCAGGAACTGAAACCACAGATATTACTGTGGGAGGTGCTGTGCAGTCTGTTAAAATATTTGTACGATATACAGGCAAGCTGTCTAACTTAATACTAATAGTCAGACTCTAGAGTAACCCAAGAATCATAATGAATATCCCCAGTAGGTGTAATTATACGGCAGCATTTCAGTTACTACTTCACCTCCTCGCAGATATTTTCAGGAGACAGGGATTTCCTTCAACTCCCCTGAACGTTTTAGTTTACCTTTTAAATTAGCCCTACTTAGAAGAATGAGGAAAGATATTTTTTAATGTGGGTATGTCCCTCACTACAGTTTTGCAGGCTGCACTCTACTCTCTGAGATGCATGAAGCACAAACTTTAAGGGCTATAAACTGTATTCACTTTCAATTCGAAAACCACAATTAAGGCCCAAACTTTGCTTCTGGGATGCAGGTTTTAATAATAGGAATAAAAGGAAACAGGCAGTAAGGAGCTCTCTATTTTGCAACAACATCGCTGAGGACAGACTGTCCGTGCCCCAATTCCTTGTGACAAAAAATAGCTGTGCTAATACCGCTTGCAAACAGCACGATAACCACTTCTTTGTTCCCACCAAAGATACAACAGCAGAATCCTGTAAGAGAAGTCATCTGATATGTCAGCTCATTAAATTAGTCAGAATGGGTGAATGTGGAAGAGGAATATACCATTGTAAACGTATGTTAATTAACAAATGCTATAAGAGAGGCATTTAAATGTATGAAAATGAATATTAATGAGATGAAAACACCTAATTATTGTGCATCTAATGGTATTATCCAGAGCATCCAACAGAAAATGCCTCATTGTCATGCATCTAAGGCGACAGTGCAAACCTTCAGACACAAAAATTCGGTGTATGTATAGATCATATGATGACTTCAGTTACAGATGTTGCAAAATATTTGCACCGAAACTTGAATTTGGAAGGATTTCTTATGTTTCATTTGTCATTAAAAAAAATAAAAATTAAGATTTCACCAATTCTATACACCATTCTTGCACTTTAAAACTACATATTTCTTCTTGATGCTTCTGAAACACTGAAGTGCTTCAACGTTTCTGCCCACACAGCTCCGTTTTGCTAGAGTATCATTACAAACAGTGGGCTGAAAAACTGGTCTGGAATTAAATTCTGAGGAATTTTTCATGAAATTGCATGAAGCAAAACTGTCTGCCTGAAATTCCTTCCTATGCAGAGGACTATCAAAGGAGAATCCTGAGTTAAAAATAGTATGGATTCCTGGAATTAAAGACTGCCTCATAATACATATGCATTAGGAAGCTGAAATAAAATTATACAGGCCACTTGAATTCTATTATTTCCTAATTACTCAGTAGTTGGCTTTACAACCTTAATGCTCTTTTAATGTAAGTTTTTCAAGGTTTGTTGTGTTGGGTTTTTTAAAATGTAATTGCAGATAGAGAGCCAATCTCTTGACCCCAGATGGAAGGACAGAGGGAGTTCTGCTTTACAGAGAAACTCCGAAGTGGCCCAGCTATGCACATATTCCTTGACCAAGGCTCTAGGGCTTATGCCAGGGAGATGTCCAGAGAAGGATATATTTTAATGACTACTCTCTGCATGGTATTTGCAGTCCCAACAAGACTAATATCATTCACACGTACGATCAATGAAGTTTTAATCCTACCATCAAAGCAATTAAAGAAAATAGAGCACATTAACTTAGTATTGAAGCCAGAATTGATTCCTGAAAGACAGCTCTCTCCTCTCTCAAAACCGAGTTATTAATATATATAAGCACCAATGTGACAAGCACTTTAGATATACCTTGACATATATATATTTACTGTCACTCAAAATGACTTACAATCCATCATATTTTATAAAAATTATATCTAATCCACACTTCTAATTTTCTTACGAGAGTGTTGCATGGAACTGTAAGAAAAATGTTCATGAAATGGAGGCACATTACTCTGGTGAATTTACCTTATCCACTAAGCTTTTTACCCTATCAGAAAAAGAAATTAAGTTAGTTTGTATGATTTACTTTTAATAAATCCACGCTGCCATCTATTTACTACCCGTATTGCTGTAGTTACTTCCAAACTGACTGCTTTCCTAATTACGAGTTGGGTGCCCTAGTTCGAAATCACTGGATTTTCTCCTGCTCCCATTTCCAGGTAACTGCTGTTCACCTCAACAAATTTAACAATCCAAGTAAGAGCACCAGTGTATTTTACATCAATGCACGTGTAAACGTCCTCAGAGGGATTTCCCAACTCCATACGTACAAACCACCAAAGCACTCCAGCTACCACAATTAGCAGAAGGCAGAATCAATCTGTCAGCAGTATCTTGCACAGCCTGGGATAAAGTTGGGATTTTTAACAGGAAAAAAAAATTCCCAGCACTTACATACTTGTGAGTTATCAACCCTTGAGTTAGGATTACTAAAGGGAGGACAGCCATGTTTCATGTCATGGTTAAGCTATACAAGAGAGTTGTCCTAGTGTCTGGTGTGTGGTATTAACTCAAGCTTTTGCCCATACTCTCCAACCATGCAGACAACTTCAGCAAAAGGCACCAGTGTGCTTCAGGTAAGGCAGCTCAAGTTAAAAATATGAATAAAAGTATATTTGCTTGCAAATAGCTACCCTTCTTGTTTTTTTCTTATGTCTGTGTGAATGTAGCAACAAATTGTTCCAATGTGGATCGGGGCATTTCTTACACACTACATTTTGCAAGCAACTACAGTAACTCTACAGTGCTGGCAAGTCCCTTAAAAAACAAGAGGAAATCCTTGCATGTACTGGAATGTAAAATCTGTATGCCACATGGGGCAGAGACAGCTGCCCCCAGAAGGATAAGCAACAACACTGACTGCCAAAACTAAAATTTTGGGTCCCAGGAAATTATCTGTTTCAGACACAGGGAACCGTCCTGCACGGTGGTTAGCACCTGGACCTGAATGAAAGCCAGTAATATGCTGTGGTAGCCCAGATTTTACAGAAGGTACTTTGTTACTCACTCCCCAAAAGAAAGCAAAGAACTGTAAAAACACATCCTTTACAGAAAAATATCACATACAATCAATCTGACAAAAATGGAAGCATATTTGTAAATGCCCAATTCACACAAAAGTTAACCCCTTTTCAGATGGTTTACATAGTCAATATTAAACTACTGTGCTGAAGAGCTGAAGATATCGATAGCCAGTAATGCAAATGAGATTGCAGTTAATTGTTAGCATCTCCTGGGCTATGCTTCCTACGTCCCTGCACACATGATGAATAAAATTATTTACCTATTCAAGTAACGAGAGCTATGCATTTTGATATCCACATACACTGTAACTCAGACCTCCTCTGAGACCCCTACCTGTAATTAGGAACAGATGTAGGATCTTGTTCCTGCATTGATAAAAACAAATTTCAGCCCTCCTATGATATATGGCCTAGTGGCACAGCTAAGAGGAAGAACACCTCTGCAGACAGATCTCCCTCCAGGACTGGACCTAATCAGCTGCCCTCTGCACAAGAGCCCTCCTACTCCAGGTATTTCCCAGAGCTCTTCCGTCACTGATTTGGGACACCCGCTAAAACATTCACAGGCAAGTGCACAGCAAGGAAGTGACAAGCAGCATTTATATGGCTTTACATCTGATGAAGAAAATCATAGATCTGTACTGTTCAAACCCCCGGTAATTCTGTAACACGTACAGACTTCTCAATGGTGGAGTCATTTAAAATTAAGCATACACAACATTATGTGCTTTCAGCAACAATCCTCACAGCTCAGCACATGCAGCTGGGGAACACTCTTCAAATTATTTCATGGGGGAAAACTCAAGATGACATTCAGTAGAACATATTTATTTTATTCTCCCAACACCACACTACTAGAGGAAAACATGCCTACTGCAAACATTTCATGAACTGAAAGAAGTCACTTTTCTTACTTTATATCAGCTGGCTGAAATAACCCAAGGAGAATAGATACCTGCCCATTTTGTTACTCTCACACACAGGTCCCAATACCAAAGCCCAGCAGAGAGGAGTGGGTGTTCTAAAAGGAATTTGCCATATAAACATGCTGCAGGCTCACCCCACCCTAGACAGATGCATAATCTGGCCTGCCCCATATGTGCTAGCCCCATGGGAATCTCTGACAGCAACAAGGCACTGAGAGTCTACGCAGGCCCAGCTCACAGCACTAGGTGTGAAGAGGTTCAAAGGAGCTGCTGCGCTGTGATCATTCTCACCGAGACAAGTGAAGCTGCCTTCTTTCATCTTCCTTCCTCAATCATTGAATGCCCCTCACTTCATTCACCCTGATTCAGCAGAACTTGTAATTCCCACTGGCCCCTAGCACAGGTGACTAGAATTATGCCGTGTGAAAACCAGAAGAGTTGCAACCCCTCAGGCCCGTAGAAGAGAGACAGAAACCTGTATTTACTGAGGTCATCTCAGTATGAGAAAGTTTCACTGGTTTCGTTTAAGTCTGACTGAAACAATTCAAGTTAAACTGATGTGAATGCCTTCATACATCTTTATTTAAAGATGTTAAATGGGGGTTTACTTGATTTCAAACCTAATCCAAATCTAAAAGAAGCGACCAGATGAAATAAGACTGTCCATGTCACATTTTGCATTGGTTTAACTAAGCAGGTTTACCAGTAATCTTAGTGCAACTCCCTCATGTATGCAAGGTCTGAAAATACATTCACTCTCCAGCATTACCCTGCTTCATGCCAGGAGAATTTGCAGCTGGAACAGGCTCAGGGGAACCTCAATGCCTACAAATAAAAAACTTGCTGCGCGGGGGTGGGAGGGAATCATAGCTGTTGTGCTCACAGGCCCTCCACAGACATTGCCTAAATTAGGGTAATTAATATAGGGGGATATGTCTGTGCTCCTTGGTAGTTTATAAATGTTACAAAAAGAGGAATGTTTTATACGTCCCCTGACAGGTTTTAATGTTAATAAATGATGTGCAAGTAGGTATTTTACATCTCTCCGTTTAACAGTGAGCTGACAGCTGAAATTATAGGCCAGTCCCTGACCCCAGCAATCCTGCCAGTAACCTGAGGAGTAAAAGGAGGAACTTTCTTCCTGAATAACAAAGTACATTGAGATGCTGGCTCAGCATTTCCCCATCCAGATGCAGAACCAAAGGGAAACATTTCTGACAACCTGGGATGCCCCTTTGGCTGCAGTGCGCACTTGTCAGTCACTGGTAGCTGCTTAGCTTGTTACCAGAGACCCACTGCTCGTCCTCCTGTGGTAGCAACAGCTCTTTATCTTATAGGTAGAGGAGAGCAAATGGAGCAACCAGCCAGACAATTATTTGCTATGTTGCCCCTCTGCTGCAGACTAGAAAAAGAACAGGACTGTAGCTGGCACATCCAGGGCAGCAGAGGTACACAAGGTTATCATATGGGTCACTGCACATCCTTTCACTCCGCTTTTGGCCAAAAATCTGTTACTGTTGAACCATTGTAGAATCTTCCCTGGTACCAGGTTTCTGTGCCTGCATACCTACCTTCACCAGCATGGACAGACTAGGATGGGCATCCTTTCCAAAAAGTAGCTGCAAGTGCTCAATAATGGGTGCCCCCTCAGAAAACCCCGCTAGTTTCTAGCAAGCCCTAGCTACTACTCTCCTGCTCTGCTCAACCCTCACAAGCAGAACAGAGCCTCTCTGAAGTTTAAAGAAGCTTGAAGCAGTATTTTAGTTATGTTTCAGGTTGCAACCTTTGTTGCAAAGTAATAGCAGAGGGAGAATTCTCTCTGCTGCCAAGGCCTTAAATCTGCTCAACACTGTATTCCTGCATGTCTGTATACATTTTCACCCTCCCCTTTCTCTTATCTGAAAAACAACCTTTGGCCTTCACCATCAAACAGGACACATTCACTATCATTAGCGAGCACATTCATTAGTCCTATTAACCACTGAGGTACTGCTTATGGCAGCACACAGCTTTTTGGAGGCACTTTAGCCCATACTGTATGCACTGTTCCACTTCACAGGAATTGTACCTCACCAACAACAAGAGGCAACTCAGACACTGGATTAAACCAAGCAGAACTGTGAGCAACATCTTGCATTTTCACTACACCCCAAAAGCAGGGATGGCATGTACAATTCCATTAAAATCCCATAAGACAATATTTTTGCCACCAACAATCTCTTGCTTCCTTTTATTTTAGAAGGGCAGAAGCCTACAGCTTAATATACCTGATTTTGTAGAAAACCTTCATTTTTTATTACTTCCCACCTCACTGATACGTTTTTCTTTTACAGGAAGTACTGTAAAGCAACTGATTTCTTTCCTCCTCCACTTGTGTCGGACAAAACTGGTGACAAAAAGGCATGCCCACATATTAGAAATACAGTTTTCTCTCAATCAGGTTCTACAAACACACCTCAGCAAAGCTTAGAAGAAACCTTAGGTAGCAAGAGCAAAGTTTGTTTCAGATTTGGGACAGAATTAGGTTTACATTTTCGCAGCATTCATACTACATCTAATTAAAGCCAAACACCATTTGACATCTTTCACTCATATATTCCTTCCATTTTGCATAAAGACTTCTCAACTGTATCTTAGGAATGGGCCTTGCTTGCTCCTGTTAAATTCCAAGCCTTTAGTACAGAATTTCTGGGATGAAGTTAGAGCTTTTCTTCAGCTCCTGTCTGTGTCTGGTTATGCATTTCTTCTGGTTTGCATTAACTCATATATAAATTGTTGTGACCGTTTATATGGTCTTTCATTCTTCAGAACTTTACTGTTCTTGATTATGTCCAGGTTTCCAGAGCTTTTGAACAACAAGGACCACGTGTTAATACATAGTTTGTCTTAGAAATCATGTTCATCTCATTCTTGGTGGCGTATGTCAAACACATTCATATTAAGTCAAATAATATTGGTGTGGCTACTACCATCATTATTTACAATGAAGCATGACAGTAGGTTATTATATTTGTCTGTCTGGTTATTATAATTGCCTGTTAATTAAACTTAGCTAATAAAACAGGGCCAGAAGCAGCACTACCATATGGCTAGTCGTGTCTCCATGGAACAACAGCTATAGGTACTGAAACTTGACAACCACAAGCTTGTGGAAAAGGACTTCTGATGGGAGACACCAGAGCTCAGGTAGAGCCAGGTACTGTAAGCTGTGGCACTGAGCGGGGCGCCAGTCTGACCCTCTGCCCTCCCAAACCAAATCCCACAGTTGCTGGAGGTTATCGCCTCACAGGACGCCCAACTCATCCAAAGCTGAGAAGTAGCACTCTTAGTCCCTGCTGCTTTCACACCTCCAATTCAAGGGGGGGGTGGGGGGGTCAGGGGGTGTCGGGTGAGCAACATTGTGCATACTTCCGTGAAAGACTGCCAATCCCTGCAGCTAGGAGAGGAGGGAATATGGTAAGTAAGGAAGGCCAACAGCAGTTCACCAGAGCACACTAGATCTTCTTAGCCCTTGTTATTGTGCAGACCTATCTAACCAGCTGCTGCTCCACTGTCACCTATAGCCAGTATCCAAACCCAACAAGCAGAGATTACACATCCCATCTCGGTCACGATCTATTTTTTATGTTACAGCACCTCAGTGACATTCACAGGGTATGTCCTAAAGGTGTCTCACTCTTGTGCAATCCAATTAAACTCCCTCAGCAATGACTTGTTTGCTGAAACACATAAACATTGTATCTGTCTTGTATCAGAAAGAGTGGTATTTTTCTACAGGGAAAAGTTATTTGCCACAGACTTGACCGATTTGGCAATTTCTCTGTTTATCAATATTCCACTATTCTTTTACATTTACAAAATACTGTAATAATACTTACCACCTTGTGGGCTACTGTGAGGCATAACTCATTAGTCCTTCTGAAGCGCCCAGAGATCTTCCAAAGAATGCAATCTGGAAATAAAACTATCATTAACACACTGTATTCATCTCCATTCTCCATTACACAAGTGGCTGGTTTGGGGGGTTGGAGTTTTCTCTTGTGCAGAGAGTGAAAACTCACCACATTTTGGTACACTGCAACGGCACCACAAGTCACATTTCTTTTACCAGTGGTTCTGCTTCTGGGTTCTTTTCTCTGAAATATTTTCTAGGAGTTTCATTCAAAGACAGAAACCTCAATACACAAAATAAGTTTGTGGGCCTGTCAAAACCAGAAAAAAAAAATATGATCCTGGGATATGAAAGACACGACAAGTGAATTTACAAAGCAGTATCAAGCAGTGCTAGCCACCAGCTGAATGGGACCTGAACTGTTGCTTGGGCACAACTATTTCTTTGCACTGGCTTCCACAAGAACCCACACAAACTCAGACCCCTAGGCATGTCATTTGGTAGCTTAGCATTAGGAGGTATGTATGGTCCCCAAATGCAACCAAAATTATACATTCAAACCTACTACAAACTAGACAGAGTGCCTTCAGACAGCTGAATGCCTAGTATTCCCTAACATTTCAATTCAGGAGCACTGGGCTGGATTTCTACATCTGCCAGGAGACTTCAATATGACCCCAAACAAACACAGATAAGGGATTTTCAAGCATTCAAACCAGAGGTAGGCAGCTTGCATCGTCTGAAAGCCACCACTTCTGTCTGCAGCTTTGAAAAACTTTTAATCCCTCCCTGTCCCTGTAAAACGGGAGCAACATTTTTTTCTCCTTTCCTTGTTTACCATCTACTTAGTCTGGGAATTCTTGTGGATTGTGTCTGTCTCTCCTATCCCTTGCAAAGGGGTGCTTAATACAGCAGGTCACTGATCTTAACCCCTCTAGGCATGAAGGGAAAACACACACAACTGACACCTCAACTGTGGCAACTGTGTATCTATCTACATGCTGCTCACACAGACAGAGGAAAGCAATCCACTTTCATCCCCCAACCACAAAATCTGAAGTGTGGGTCTTTGTTGAACAGGCTTGCAAGCTTAAAAATGCCCTTCTGGGTGTCCATGTTTCTTGTCCCTCTGTAATTTCAATACATATATTGACTCAAGAAAATCAAGCATGGAAGGAGTGGGGGTTAATTAAGCCCTCCTGCTCCACAAATTTTGCCAGAAGCTTGACTCAAAACAGGTTTTTACTCCAAGAATTGCATTCTGCTTTTTACTGCATGCTTTGTGCATTTCTAGACCTCACCTAGATTAGAAGTGGATGAGCCAAAGCAAACACACATGTGCATGCACGCACACACATACACACACACACACAGTGCTAGGTATGTTTTTCTGAGAGAGAGAGTTTGCTTTCCCAGTCTTTCTGCATCTGTAAGCAGGAAGGCTTGAAAACCTTGTGAAGAAAGTCTGTTCCCATGAGAATTCCTGTCTCACTCTCCACAGATTCAAGAAGCAATCTCTGGCTACTGTGCATGGGAATCCCAGTATTTTGGCACAGCTTTAAGATCAGCATCATTAGAAACATTGATTTATTTTAATCGTCACCTTGTACCCTACACTGCCAAATGCAGTCAGAATGTCAATTCGTTATCAATGTGAGCTGTTGACATGGAAACAGATCTGCTGAAATGGAAGCAGTAAGAAGAAAAGCATGTTACTCCTCCAACTTAGAAGTGGTAAATCTGTGTGTGCTACAACAGATTTAAATACTCAATAAACTACATAGAAGAAATAAACAACTACTCGGGGTGACAGTCATTTTAGTTGTTTACATCATAGACTGCATTTAGAAAATCTCCAGTGTTACTATGGCAACCGCTTTTGCTTAAAGGTAGTTGTGGACGCACTTTAGGTATGAACTAAATTAACCAAAGATGAAGGAACAAAACTGGGGAGCAACAACTGAAGGAGGCACTGCCTGCTCCCTATCAGCCCTTCCTATCTGCTGCATGCACTGGCAGGGGTACAGCCAAAGAGCTGTAGACACCTCAGCTCGCCCCCATCTACGCTCTCAGAGAGGACCTGAAGCAGCTGACAGACTGCACCAAGCAGGTTTTAAAGTAATATAGAAACACAGAGCTGCTTATCATCCCTGCACAGCTCATAGCGCGCCCCAGAGGTGGTCGTTCTCTCCCTCTGGTCACCAGAGAGCTGGTGGGAAGAGAAGGCAGGCCCGCTCTGTGCCTCAGGCAGAGTGTGGCTTTCCTCTCTGGGATGTCTCCCTGCGAAAAGAGCAGAGCTACAAAAAGGCAAGTGTGTAGCACAAACCTTCTGCCAAAATCTGTGATTTGGAACGGACACTGCCTCACGATTAACTTCACACAGCTAAGAAACTGTCCTAAACGATGCAGCACAGACCTTTGACCGGCAATACATTTCCACTAGAAAGATTAAATCTCTGTGCTGCTAAAGCTAGTTTCATAGTCATAGGGAACAAGGCCAGAGGGGCCACTGTGATCTGCTGTTCTTAATAGGGATTAAAGGAACCTACTGTCTCCCGCACACCTGACTCCAACCTGAAAGCGAACGATGGCAAGATGGAGATCACTGAGCAGAAAATGGAAGGAGAGGCTCCTCTGCCCTCTTGCCAGGTGCCAGGGCAAGGGGCAACAGAAGGAACAGACACATTTAAAACAACTTCTCTAAACAGGGTCATGGCAACACTTTGAGCCAGAGACCGTGTGCCAGCATCCACAAGCTTTGAAACGGCACAAGGCTGTCCAGTTCTGAACTTGCTAGGGCATCCCGCCCCCTCCCCAGCTTCAACTGTGGTAAAGCATCAAAGCATGCATGGCTTTTTTTCTTCACTTTTCTGCTTTTCACCTTTCTGCATGATTACATTAGATAATGATACATACCTCCCAAAAGCTCGTGCAGCAATTAACAAGGGAAGAAAGGACACACATCATTAATTACACACCGGCACGGACATGGGATACGGCATAACATTCTAAAAATAGCAGGAAGGCCTGCCTTGTTTAGGTCAAGTTTTATTTGGATTCCCATAATAAAGCATCTGATATTAAACAACGAAGCAGAAGACACCACTGTTTAGCCTCAATGGGTGTTCCAGACAGATCTGCTCTAACTTAATCCACACAGCAAAACACAAAGCCAAGAAATGTAAGTTTATGTGAGCATGAGACAAAGTAGTGCTTTAAACCTACACAGCATTTATCAGCCCAAAGGATCCCAAACTACTCCACAAACCATATACAACTTAAATGCTTCTATCTGTATTGTTATCTTACAGATCTTACTCCACCTATATTGTTATCTCAGTGTGTGTATGTTTTGGCGAGGCTCACAATGTGGTGTGTCAGCTGCTGGGCCAGACGGCTGACCCAGCTACACGCAGCCGGAGACACGGAGGCAGGCTGGGGCTGCCACGGCTGTTCACAGGCACCGTGATGTCGAGGGAACTCCGCTCTTCTCAAGTAGCGATGAGGGAGCAGGACCTGCAGTGCACGGAGGTACAACTGCTCCACACCAGCCTTGGCTACTGAGTGGGAGAGCATAATATTTCTGGGTCATGAAGGCATGGATATTGGAGGCCTACATAATTCTGGAATGAGAGACAGCCTCTAAATCTGATTGTAGACTAGGTGGAAGAGACTGATTGAAACAGCAGAAAAGTATCTTGCTTATACCCAGTTTTCAAATAGGGAACAGTAATGTGAAGATCACACAGGAATGTTGCAGGGAAGGAAAAAAACCCAACAAACCAACCCAAAACACCAAAAACGGCTGCCCTCAGCATAAATCAAAATCCTTTTTACACAGACACACACCTTCCCTAAACCCCCAACCTCCTCCTTCCTCTTCTGGAGTGGATTGTGGCTGCTGGAAAAATATATTGCAGAGGGACTAAGAAAAAAAAAATACAGTGAATTTATTAGCACAAGCTCTCATTCTTTTGACACGTGTGCCATGGCCAACTTGGTTTCTGGTTATATCATAATTTTCAAAGCCCCATCTGAAAACATAAATTATCTTATCCTATACTGATTACAGTAAAGGCAGCAATCTACTATCTATGCCTCCATCTCTGTTAGAAACCAAAGGTACTGTTTTCTAATGTCGTTAATACATCTGAGGAGCAGATGATTCCCTGAAAGCCACAATCTTTTGATCCTATATAAATTGGATGCTTTTGAGAATGTCACCCAGAATTCTCATGTCAGTCCTAGGAAAACATAATCTAAAACAGAGGATAATTTTGATTTTCTTCCTGACTCAGCAGATGAGGAGATAATTAGATATGGAAAATGAGTGTTCTTGAGGGTAAATATACCTTGCTGTAATCCTACTGCCAACTGAATTAAGGTTTGCCTGCTGCAGTAAGGCATATATTAACTCAGCATCTGGAGGAAAGCTAAGACCGATTTGATTTCAGAAGTCACTGGTGGTCCTTCCTATGTTATAGTCCAGTATTCTAGAGCATAAAAGCCAGTGGATAGAGGAAGGAGTAAAGAGGGAGTAGGGAGAGAAAAGAAAAAGTATTTTTTTGTCTCTGCCTGTGATTATAAGCAACAGCAATAAGAGAACCCAGCAACACCACTGAAGACACTGAAGCATGTGGATTGCCTATTCTTTTCTCCTCATCAAACCCAAACGATTCCTCTCACAGACTGGTTACATGAAGCGGCTTATTTTTTCAAGTGCTCTTCAGCCTAACCATGACTTCAACTTCTGGAACTGGAAGAAACCCATATGTCAAGTAAGCAAAGATGGGTTATCCTTCCGCAGTGATAGCTCAATGCTGACTGAAAGTCTCATTTGTCAGGGGAAAGAATTGTTGGTTTTCTTTTTAAATTAACCCAGAAGAAAAAAAATATTTGTCCAGACCCAGGTGCTTTTTCATTCCTTGAGCAGCTGCTAGTTTAAGAGAATTTTAAATGGTTGGCCTTTATGAAATGAATTGGTAATCACAACCCTGTGCCTCACACACTGTGGACTGAATGATTCAGGGGACTGGTAATAGGACAAAGCCTTTCACCTCACAGGCTGCAGTTCAAATTCCAAACAATTCTTAACTTCATAAACACCAGCACTACATGAAAGGCATTTGATTGTTATCATACAATGAATCAGGTGGTGTTCCTAGTGGAAAAGTATTCATGCCACAGACAATATACTAATTATTGTCAGTAATTAGCAACACTCTTGGCAGTGGCAGTAGAGGGACCTGTAGAAAATTACCCATATGTTCATCCCTTGGAGGTTGTCATTTCAAGGCAAGGGGTCAAGCTCTGCACACAGCCATTTCAGCAGTTCTTGTAGCTCTTTCCCACCCTGGGTATGCTTTGCAGATAAGCAGAGTTCAGCCTCCAGAGCTGTCAATCTACCACTTTTATTACCGCTAAATTACTTTTGTTTCAAATGCTGGAGGCAACTTGGAATGCCGGGTCTAATTAGATTGTAATTGTTGGGAGATCTGAGCAACTGTGGCAGATTTGGGTGGAGAATTTGGTGGCTTACAATATTTGTGCAAATAGGTTTCACAAGCACAAAACCCACAGCTGCTTGTAACAGTGGGCATTCCTTAGAAAACGTATGCTACCGACCATTGAAGCCAGGCAGGGACAACTCTGAATTTCCAGAGGCAAAGCGAGTGATCTGCAAAAGCCAACTGTCCAAGCAGAGAGCTGCACAGGTCAAGCGGTTTTCATGAGCCCAGAATGTTTTGGTGCAAACAGAAGAGGACCTTAATTATGAACAAATATTTTTGTACAAACAGAACAAGGTACATTGACCTAAGCAAGAACCAATAGTAAGAGAGAGGCCTGTATATCACCACGTTTTCAGAACAATAAAAAACCCCATGAGCTAAAAAGAAAATACATTTCATATATATGAGGTATATATAGAGGAGCACATCCTACCATTTAGCATGAGAAGCCTTATCTTTCCCTAGGGGAAAACCACTCATGAACAGCCCAGGAACTCCCTGCCCTGTTGCTGAATGCTATTTTTCCTCTGCCTTCCTTCGGGGAAGCGTAGGCCCGTCAACACTTCAACCCCCTCTAATATAACACAGTCCAGAGATCTGCAGGGAAATCCTGAAGATCTGAGAGTGAACATTTAAAGGCCAGGGAGCTTCTGCTGGGAGACCCCATGCTTCCACGTTGTCTCCTGAGGTCTACCTGTCATAATGACAGCATTACCTCTTTGTGCAGCTCCAGGGAGAGCTGTGCAAATATTGGATTATCTGGTTCAACGGCCAAACAAAAAACAATCATGGGCAGAGAAAATTTCAGTTGAATCTATCTGAAATAAAAGCTAAGGGCTGGGGAGAGGTGGGAGGGGAGGGGAGGGGGAGGAGGGGAGCTTTTAAAAAAACAAAAAAAAAAAATGGAGAAAACATTTGCTGGTTCTCTATTTTTGACCTGTTAAGAAAATAAGTGACAAAGAATTTTAAATAAGAAAAAAAAATAACTTCCTTTTCTCCCTTCCTTTGATTTGAGAGGGGAGAGGGGTGTGCAGGAAGGGCATGGGGGTGTGTTGTAATAAGCCTTAACCAAATTTCATGTCACACCAAAGTCAATCTGGTCTCCCCAGAAAATTTATTTTCTTCAGCAAACCTCCTACTTAAAGACCTGAGGTCTGGCTCTAAGAAGAGTTGTACAGTCTGAACTACTGAGATCCAGTGACCATGTTTTTGTCTAAGAAGAGCCAAGCACGTTTTCAAGTAAGAAAACTGCTTTACTTGATCACTATGCATCAAAAATGTGATTGGCAAACTCTGTCCTTCACGACCAAATACCATCATTTAAATGTCAGATGAGCAGCCAACCTTACCACAAGTTTTCTTTTGTTCTCCTGTAAGTAAAACCACAGTTCTTCACTCAGAAGACAATTTACTTTTTTTTTCCTGCTGCTGTACCTCAGTGAAATGAAAGTTACAGATGGGTTCCACTGGTGGCAGTAAGGTCCATGAGATACCACCTGCAATTAGCTTGTTACTTCCGTATGTGGCTGGCGGCCAACAAGCTTGCAAACCACTCTGGTTACATTGTTACCCTACAGCTCCACGAGGACTGAATGGGTTGGTAGGTGGTTCCTTTACTTCCACAGAAGGACTTAAACTGGATTCAGGAGCTTCTGCAGCTGGACTGAGTTTGGGAATTATGGAGTTGAGGGTATATCTTCATAAATACATATACCAAAATTGGAATTAAATTTGTTCAGATGTCCTGAGCAAAAAGACAAAAATCCAGAAGTTCACAGAACTTCTGCTGGTAAATATGACCAGTACCATTTACTATAGGAAACATATAAAAGCATACATATACCAAAACTGGAACAAAACTTGCTCAGAATGATGGAAGTGGGAAAGACTCAGAAGCCTCCAGCTCAATCCCAAATCAACAAGTCTTGTGACTGGACTTTGTAAGTCACTGCTGAATACAGCAGAAGACAGGTAAGAGCTTATTTAAACCTCTCTCTTCCAGACCCATGTTACGCACAGAACAAGGCACTGGCCAGTGCTATATTCTACCAGCTGGTATCCACAGAAGAGTCTGCTGCCTTGGATCACAAGACCACAGTGCAAATCATCGTTTATTAACCCACCTTCACAGACCTCCCCTAGACAGCCAAGGCTTCAAGGGACAAATTACAAAAGCTAAAGACGCAATCACTGAATACAGACAAAAATGCAGCACTTGCCTCTGTGTTAGAGGGGCTTGAGCCCATACCCCTGAGCAGCAACTCTGCAAAGGAGGCAGCATTCCCAGGATGACACTCAGCTTGTTCAGCATTTGCAATCGCAAACATTCAAAAGCAGAATAAAAAAGCCTTTCACATGTCCATGATCAATTCCAGGTAATACTCAGCTCCAAACTGAAAAGGCTACAGGGCACAGGCAAGCTAAACAACCTAGAAGCACAACTGGAAGAGATAGAAAGCTCTTTCAAAGTTTACCAGCAGCTTTATACAGGAGGGGGAATGGCTAAAGAATTAAGCTCTGAAGAGGAACCTGACAGCCTACACGAAGAAGCTGGAAGACACAATGACAAAGCAGAACCAGGACTTCAAACAGCCACAGAATGAAAAAGAAGAAATTCAAAAAGAACTCCAGAAGGGGAAGGCTGGGGGAGGGGTGGGAGAAGAAACAAAAACTTGATGGATTTTGAAAAGAGAATAGCTAAAAAGGTATTAAGATGTGCAGGGGCTGGGAGCACAAGTGAAGATCCAATAGTAAACACACAAAAAGGGAAAATTCTTGCTTGGGAATGTGGGATGTTCTTTGACAGCGTAACAGCGAAGATACATAAATACATCCTTACTTTCCATTCTAGGTGACTGTGAGATACCAGATTAGAAAGCACACAGACATTATATGGGCAAGAAAGTCAATTCGAAAAAACAGAAAAACTATTTAAATACAGGAAATAGTCAGAAACTACTGTAAAGCAAACCTCTTTAAAGCACAAGATAAGCAGTCTTTTCTAGGTGTGTGCAAGAAGAAAACCAGAAGCATTTGAGAATGAATTGAGTGTTTTTAGAGGGTCTATCTCAACTCCAAATACAGAAACAAGAAAGGATTGGACCAGGTGTAGAGCTTATACTCATGCTTGTTCTGGGCTCATCTAAAGGTCAGAGCAGCATTGTCCCAGTTCAACACACAGCTACTTTCTGGGATCAGGGAACATCTTCAAGTAAAAGGATAAGACAAACCTCCATCAATCCCGCTAATACACAACCAAGACCCTTGGCAGTAGAGCTGACCAGTCCTGTCAAAAATGGCACGACTACCTGTTGTAAAGCACTGAGAGAGCCCTTTATATGTTACACTACAGCACTAACAATCATCAGGACGCGTAATGTATGGTACCAGTGCTTACAGGACCCACCTAGGGATATAAATCTGCCCTAAGAGAACAAAGCTGAAGACGAATAAGTCCATTAATCTTGCTTTAATAGCACCCGTGAGGAGACATCCAAAGGTAGATCCCTGTAAAGTCATTCTTTGTCCATAAGACACCCAGTAATGTATCTAATATTGTAATTCTGCACATTAGAATCAGATTGCAGGGACTCTCCCTCTAAGACATCATTAAAGGCTGTATATACATTCATGCCTCTCACAGGCTTCACCAGACCTCGCTGCCTTCTCAGCCATGTTCAGCTAGAGAGCAGGACTTGCAAGAGGGAGAAGAACACCTGCTTCTCAGAAACTCTGCTTATTATGGCCAAAAGTAAGGTGCCTGGCTTATTCACCACTACTTCATTATTTTTATTTCTCCAGCAGTCAGCCGCATCTGTTCACAGACACGCACAATGGTTTTTGTGCTACATAACTCTTCCTTCAGCAGAGTTAACTCTAGATTTACATTGTTTAAAGCAAGGGTGGAAACAATCACCGAGTCCAAACCTTTAAGAGTGATCTCCAACAATTCATATTTCCAGTTCTGGCAAACCTGCAAGAAACATGCAGTCCCTAGCAAGACTAACTTGCATGCTCACATGGAAAGGCAAAAATTAGTATCTACAGAGAGACAGATAATGCTCATCTGGTAAACCAGCCTGGAACAGTATGACTGGGAACCAGTAGTCCCTGGTATCTCTGTTCCATCTTCCCAAATGCATTCACACATTGCATTGGCCCTGGCACATGAACTACGCAAGGTCCAGGGACCCTGCACAGCCCAGGAGCAAACCCAATGTATATCCTTTGGTTAGTGTACACATAGAGCAAAAATCTACCTCCGAGACCCATGTACAGATGTGATGGAAGAGCAGGCACCTGGCAGCTTCTACTGACCGGCAGCCGTGCCGAACTCTGCAACATCTTCCCCGTCAAAGGAAGAGCTCCAACGCGACCTTATGACCGAACAAACACAGGTTTAGGGCCTGACCCAGCTCCTCAGTCATTTTCACTCAAATTCCACCCGGAGTCTCTCCCACAAACCACTGACTTCAAGAGAGCCTCTGTAAGAGGCCAGCTGGCCTGCGCGGCACCTCGCCGGGAACACCCAGCCCTCAGTTTATTTCAGGCTGGCTCCTGCGATGCCCCGAGGCCAGCCACTGGCCACCCCTGGGGGCGAGGGCCCCTCGCCGGGGACGGGGTCCCGCTCCGGATCCCCGGGAAGGCAGCGCTGCGGTGAGCAACGCGCTCCCCACCCTACCCTGTGCGGGAAGCAGCCGGGCCAGGCGCGGCAGGGACACGCGGGGAGCCGAGGCCGGGCTTTGCCAGGAACACCGAGAGCCGCAGCTCCGCCATCTCCCGCTCGTACGGGAACACGGCTGGCGCTCGCAGGCGCAGCACCTGGGCCCCGCGCGCCAATTAAAGAGATAAAGGAACTTTTCACGCTTAATTATTAACCCCCGGGGGCGGCGGGTGCGCTCCCCGCACCGTTCTGCTTCGTCACGCCGGCGGGGAGCGCGGCCGCGACAGCCACCCGCCGGCCGCGACAGCGCCGCCGCGGCAGGGGACAACATGGCCGCCGGGCCCCCCGCGGCGGGGAGGCGGCGCAGCGGCACAGCGCGGCGTGACCCGCCCGGCGGCAACACCTGCCCCGGCTGCGGCGGCTCCCTCACGGAGCCGGCGGCAGCGCCCGCCCAGGAATTACGAGCCGGCGGGGGGATGTCGGAGGATTATGGAGGAGCCGCGCGTCGGCTCCAATTAGGATCAACCTTCCCACCGCCCCCGCGCCGCCGCCGCAACGGCGAGGCCGCAGCGCCCCCTGCCGCCGCCCCGCAGCGCCGCCGCCCCGCCCGCAGCGCCCCAGCGGCGCCGCTGCCGGCCGGGACCCAGCGCAGGGGCGGCGGCCGCCGCCGTGGTGAGCCCGGGTAGGGCTCTGCCCCCGGGCTGGGGAGCGGCGGCAGTTCGGGCGGGCCCTCGGGGTGGCGGCGGGCGGCAGCGGCGTTGCCTGCGGGGACAGGCGCCGCGGGCCCTTGCCGGGAAATAGGCCGGTTTGGGTTTTTTAATTGAAATCTGAGCCCCAGGCCCCTGTCGCAGGCTGGTTTGGGTGGAAAGGGACCTTTGAAGATCATCTAGTCCGACCCCCTACTGTGGACAGGGGCATTTCCACTAGACCAGGCTGCCCAAAGCCCCATCCAGCCTGGCCTTGAACACTGCCGGGGAGGGGGCAGCCAGAGCTGCTCTGGGCACCCTGTGCCAGGGCCTCACCGCCCTCAGCATAAAGCATTTCTTCCTAACATACTACCTAAAGGTTCCTTCTTTCAGGTTAAAACCATTGCCCCTTCTCCTGTTACTACAGGCCTTGGTCAGAAGTCTCCCTCCATCTTCACATAAGCCTCATTACTGTAGCGAAAGGCTGCAATAAGGGTTCCATTGGCCTTGTTGAACTTCACGAGGTTCACACCTGTCCAGGTCCCTCTGGGAGGGATCTCTTCCCTCAAGGAAATTAACTGCACTACTCGGGTCACTGTCATCTGCAAACCTGCTGACAATGTGCTCAATCCTCCCATCTATGGGACTAATAAAGATATTGAACAGTATCTGTCCCTGCATGGACCCCTGAGGGGCACCCCTTGTTAAAGATCTCCTTTTGGACAATGAGCCATTGCCTGCAAGCCTTTGGAGGTGATCATCCATCCAATTCCTTGTCCATCAAAGGGTCCATGCACCAAAACCTATCTCTCCAACTTAGTGACAAGGATGTTGGCAGAACCCTGGCCTGCCCAGTCGTTGCAGCAGGAGGAGGACAGTGCTTTCGTGCAGGAATAACTGGCTTTGGAAAACATGACATTGCTACCCCAGAAACATCAGCTGGAGCGCTCAGTTTGCTGGCCGGGGCCACCACTAGCCAGGGTACAGCCAGCTGTCTGGGAGCAGGGTAGCCAGCCATTCCCCACCCCCACCCCCCCCACCCCCCCAGCATCCATGCTCACTCATCTGTGGCTGCCTGCATTAGAGGAATATGTTCCCCCCAAATTACTCAGCGAGTAACGAGCGGCAACAGCAGCCACTACAGCAATATAAATCCACGGGAAAGGATTTTTCCCTCCCTTTTCTGAGATAAAAATCTCAGAACAGCAGAGGCTACACCGTTGACTAGGCTATTAAAATGGTATTTATGGGGTAATCACTTATTTTAACTGCCAGCTACATAAAATTTATCATGGGAAAAAAAAAAGACTCATGGAATTTTATAATTATCACTTACATTTTTTTAAACCTATTTAACAAATCAAATTTGCTATCCCTCCACCCAAAATACATCAGAAGGAACAGAGAGAGAGAGAGAGAGAGAACAGCAAATGGGCTGTACACTCATCTCCCATGCACAGCTGCAGAGAACTTCTCTGCCTAAACGCAGGTCCTCCTCTGTACAAGAAAGCCTCTTAAATGAGGCTAAGGAATAGGGGTTGCCTTTCTGTAGGTTTGTGATCCCTGGTGCACCATGAGCAGGGCTTTATGGTGCCCCAAGCCCACAGAAATCCAGAGGAGAAGACGCTGATAGAGGGAGGAAAGCAACAGGTGCACAAGCTGTCAACAGAGTGGTTTTTCTCTGAAAAATATTGGTTTGTTGCAATCAAAACATCTCAATTTCTGCAGGAGGTTTTCTGGCAAGGTGAGAATGGCACCCTGGCACCTGACCCAGGCCAGCACATAGGCAGGCACATTCATTCAAAATCCTTCTGGGAGAGATTCAAGAGGGGACTTCAGGTAGAGTACTTCAAGTAGAGAAGAGATTGTCATGAGGAGGCTTTGCAGGCCAGGCCATGAGGAAGGGAGTGTTCAACATGGCACAGGGCCTCTGCAAGTGAGGAGACAGGCATCAATAAACCACCCTCACTCAAGCACCCCTGAACACCAGTGTGCAACATTTTGCAAGTATAGATATTGCTTGATAGCAGCACACCCATGCATTACCTGACCATCTTTCATCACACTCGTGGGATGGGTATTACATTTCTGCACTTGCAGATGTTGGGTGGAAAGCCATTGAAAGTCACAACTACGACCCCACAGGGGGTCACCAGCAGAGCAAGAATTGCAGACAAGGGTTTTGGCCAAGGGTTTGTTCCACATCAGACCTCTGCCTATGCACAGTTTATGCCTGGCAGCTGACAAGCTGGGGTTTGGGGCCCTCAATCTAGAGAAAGCAAAGAGAGTCCATGGCAACTGGATGAGATGTGAGCGGGGGTTGAAGACCATCCATCAATCCAGAAAGCAGCCCCAGGGACCATGTGTTTCACTCTGGCTTTTAGCTCTCTCTCCTGGCTGTTGCTATTAGTTCATCTAAGTTCAGTAGGTCTGCAGAGTTGGAGGTTTGCTATGCCCTATGCTTGATCTTACTTCTAAATTAAAACAGAAGAAAACAGCTACCTCTCAACTATGCAAATCACCTATTCAGAGAGCCAGGCTACTCACAGTACTTCTTCAATGTTCTTGGTGTCTTTTGGGAAAATACTACAATTATTCCTTGCCCTTTTTAATACCTTTCTGAATCCATTTTTTAAGGAGAGCTTCCTGAGTATGCTGCATAGGTAGCAGCATGCTGGAGAGCAAGAAGTTTTGATTGCAGTATTACTAAGGCAGTTTTGTGTTTGTGGGGAAAACACATAACTTCCATGTGTATCCCTTTACATGTAAACACCCAAGTGTTTCGTGCAGAGTTTTGATGCCTGGGTGGCAGCTGGGCTCTTTGTGTCTTTGGATTGAATGTGCCCTGCAGGGACAGTCCATAGAAATCATGGCTGCAGTATGAATTGGGCTGTGCCATCAGTACAAAGTGGCAGTGGTGCTGTGTCATTAATAAAAATACATTATTTGCTGTCAGTGAGCCAACTCCAGGTAGGAAATGTCCAGAAAGAACCTTATTTGATCCATTCCTCCTCCTGCTGAAGTACACATTTGTCACCAGATAAACTTTTCTGGTTTTAAAGGCCCACTAAATCCTTGCAAAGGGAGATTCATCCTGGAGAGAGGAAAATTGGGCAATCCAGCTGTAGGAGTCATGTAGGAGTCAGAGCAGAGTGTATAATGACTCATTATTTATCAACAAAGACACAGCCATGAGCAGGATGTGATGGTCTGGGATGGGCTGATGTCACAGCAAGGAGTGGGAAAATGGCAAAGACAATGAGAGCATTATGACTATCTTTAACCACATAATACAGACACTATATTACTATTATTAGTCACTGCAATTCTCTAATTCTACAAGCCCACTCCATGCATGGACAAAGTTGTAAAAAATTTATATAGCAGATCATTCATTTTTCTTATAAATTCTTTCTCATTTAGTTTTGCTAAGAGATGTCTAAACTGGGCAAAGTGGTTTTGAAAGAAAAGCTCTGAAGTTATTCCTTGGGGAACAAAAAAATAAACCAACCAAGAAAACCAAAAAACCCCATTGCCAGCACAATCCATTTGAAAGAATCAGCCTTCTGGAGAAAAGAGGAGTCGTTCAAAACATAGGACTAAATGGAAAAAAACCCAAACCCTTATATTCTTTACATTTGCTTCTCTTGCTTAGCATACTTTGGGCTTACACTTTTAACCTTTTCTTTCCAATCACAGGGGCTTGAAACTTACTTTTTTAATGGAAACTGAGAGTCCAGCTTAATCATGTGAATCCCAGAGCTAGAGCTTCAAGGAGAGCTCTCTTTCCTCTTCAGCTTGTGATTTAGCAGTGGTAAAGGCACAGACAGCTCTGAGACTTACAGCAACCATCCCTACGAGATAAGCATTTAATAAGTAATCTGTGGCAATACTAATGGCCTCCAAAGAAGCAAATTTTCATCCCTGTAGGAAGGGAGAGCTGAGCATTACAACCTGACATTTTTTTCCTTTTTGAATCACAGAGGAGAAAAATGTGGCAGGCTGTAAAAGCAGGCAGCTGGAGGAGGAACATCCTGCAAGGCTTAGCCCCTAAAGAAAGAGGCAAAGGCCTCTCCAGGGCTGCCCTTCTGCCTTTGCAGGCTCTTCTGCTGGTGCACAGAGGACTGAACACAGACTCTCTCCTGCCTTTGCCCGGGTGTCAACGAACCAACAGTCAGTGTCTGGCCAGGTCCCCCCTGGGCCATCAGCTGGGTAGCATCCCTTTGCCTAGAACAAGCCATGGCTCATATCCAAGCAGGGAGTCACACCTCACTTGGAAGGGCAGGTGCTTTCGGTCCATTAGGGACCCACCCAGTACGTGGGTACTGTCATTCTGATGAAAAACATCATTTTTAGGCAATTTGTTCTGCCTGTTGCAAAAATCTAAAGGAGATTATTGCAACTCATTTTCTCAATTAATTTCTACAGAGTTTTGGGTTAGGTTTTTTAGATTGCTGCAGTTATCTTTCATATTCATTTTTGTAAACTGTTTCCAAATAGTTAGATGGCTGATATACGTGAAGAAGTTAAAAAACAGTAACTCTTGAGAGGAAGTGGCTCCACAAGGACCATCAGCCCCCGCTGTGCCATAATCATGGTTGAAGCAAAGAACAAAATCTTAGATGCTTTTTACCCAGCAAGCTGGAAATCAGCAGCACTGTAAGCTTTGAAGCACAGCTTGTCAATACAGTATGCTTCTCCTTTGTAGATTATCTCAGTGACACCCCAACAGAAAAAATTAATCACAAGCCTAACCTTGGGGAGCTCCCTGAATTCACAGTGGGCATCAGGGAGGGAACCCAGTGCCTGATTTTTCTCCTGTTCTTCATTACTTCTGGGACCCGGCACATCTTTCCATCCTCTTCTTTTCTTGGCTATCATTTTCTGAGACAACAAAAATCTCTGAAGATGAAGCCATTTTTATTAGCTCCTGGAGTCACGTATTACATCTGCTCCAAGCTTGTCTCTAGACAATCAGTGTGTGGCTTCATCCTACTCCGTCTAACCCCTCGTTAGTAAGTCACTGGCACCAAAATCCTGCTTTACTGTGCCTTTTCCCAACTTTTGCTCTCTCATCTAATTGCACAGTGGTACCATTGGCCCCAAGCAGAAACTTAGGGGGGGAAACTACATGTGGGAAATGGAAACCCACACTGGGTATTTTCCATTGCCTGGCATTTTGTGTCGGTTTGATTTCAGCACAGGGAATGCATTAAATTGAAGCATAGAAAGTTCTGCATCAATATGCAGAAGAACTTTTTCACAGTGAGGGTGACAGAGCCCTGGGACAGGCTGCCCAGGGAGGTGGTGGAGTCTCCTTCTCTGGAGATACTCAAGACCCATCTGGACACCTATCTGAGTGATATGTCCTAGGGAGCTGCTTTGACAGGGGGGTTGGACCCGATGATCTCTCAAGACTCCTTCCAGCCCCTACAATTCTGTGATTCTGTTATGTCAGGAGTACCCAGGGACAGGGGTTCTGCACAACTGCAGTCAGCATGGGTGTTGGCTGGGTCTGGTTTCTGCAAATTTTGCTTTCTGCAGTGCTTGGGCTGTTTACAGTGTAGGTTCCTGTACTGCACGTTGCTCCTGGCACCACCAATATATACCAGCCAGCAGTGAAAGCAGTGGGCTTTCTCCTCCCCACAAAATACAGCAGACATCCCCAGGTGCCCTGCCCTGGCACATCCCACTGCCTGCTGCAGGCACACAAACTGCTGCCTGCATCCACCCTGGGGTAAAGCAGCAGGCACACAACATGACTCTTTCCCTCCTTTTCAATTGAATAGTCTCTTGGTGCTACTCAGGTATTTACACCAGTGTGTCTCTTTGTAATCTTTTGTTTATTGCCCATAGTATTCCCCCAGCACAGAACCAAGAAAAACGTCAATTTTCTAAAAGTGCTCTGGCTTCAGCTGTGATGTAACGCACTCATCCCTGAAGTCCAGAGTGTGTGCATGTTCTCAGCCTCAGTGCTTCTAGCAGCAGCTTTGGACTGGTGATGAGGACAATATTTTCATCCCACTGGGTCATTTTAACATTTATCCACAAATGATGGACAGAAAATTCTCATGGTGAAAGGAGAAGCAGAGCAGTATTGGCCAATGAGTGCTGGCCAATTTTGAAAGTGTTCAATAAGATATTGAAATGGCATTTTTTTAACTCATCTCAATAGATATTTGAATTATAGGAACCAGCCCTTCCAGTAGAGGTACTAATGTTAGCACTAGGGATTAACATGGCTCAAAGGGCTCAAGTTACTCGGTTGTTAAAACAGCTAATTTCATTCTTCTGAAATAAGCTTTTTTAAAAAAAGGAAATCCCACAAGGCAGATGTGGAGCTGATCAATCAAAGTTAATGTATTTGGAGCAAACTTTTAAATTATTACAGCTTAACATGACCAGGAGCTGTATTCTGTGGTACTGGTATGTTCTCAGTCACTTTTGTCTTCCCTTTCAGTAAGTGGCTTGCTTCTGTACCTATGCAATGCTCCAAATAAGCCTGGTGAAGAAAACTGCTTGCAAAGGCAGATATTCACAATCTCTTTAGGGTCTCCTCCATCCTTTATAAGCATTCCTCTGAGCTCATCCTATTCACCAATACATTATAAAAACCCACCTACATAAGAAGTCTTACATCCTCATCCTGTGGCACAGGGATTGGCCACTCCAAGGATTAATGTCATGCTTGTAAATAGCCCTTGGATGTGTTCACCATCAGATCCTTTTGGAAGACCTGGGACCAGCCTGGAGAGGTGAATTCCTTCCTTCTCAAAATTTTTGTGAATGAATCTTATGGTGTACGAATTGGATATTGATCTGCTCACAGCTGGTGATTTACAGTGACTTTATAGCTGCCCCTAACCCTTACCCTGTTGTTTTCAGAGCACATAGAGCTGGTACAAGCCCTACCTTGGCTTCCACAGGTGAAATTATACCCTGCCTCTGCAATCCATCCCACCACTCCTCTGATCTATCCCAATCATCCTCTGCAGCCACTCTCCCATACACAAATGGCACCATATTTGTCTCTACATATTTTACCTATAGGCTCCCCATCCCTGGCAGGTCTCTGGTGTGTCACTTTTCAGTCCAGTGTACGCTTATATATTGCCATTTTCTGCCTATGAGCATGAGACCTCCTCCTGCAGTCACAATTAACTCTAATGGCAAACAGGTATATTGAGAAGTTACTGTGACAGGCAGACAGCCTACAACCTTCTCTCTCCTTTCTGGAACACTGTAACAGCAAGTTCATTTCCTTCAGACTTAATCTAGAAATTTTTCTTTGATGTATTCCATGGGATACTCTGCACAGACTCTCAGGCTTAACACCACGTGATTTATTTTCAGGTTAACAGCCTACATAGGAAGTCAGTCCATCCCACCCACGCTAGTCAAGGGGCTCGGGTGATAGAATCATAGAAACATAGAATCATAGAATGGCAAGGGTTGGAAGGGACCCCAAGGATCACAGAGCTCCAACCCCCCTGCCACAGGCAGGGCCACCAACCTCAGGCCTGGATCTACACAAGGTTGTCAGGGCCCCATCCAACCTGGCCTTGAACACTTCCAGGGATGGGGCATCCACTACTGCTCTGGGCAGCCTGTTCCAGCACCTCATCACTCTTTCTGTAAAAACTTCCCCCTAATATATAATCTAAACCTTCCCTCCTTCAGCTTTAAACCATTCCCCCTTGTCCTGCCATTATCTGCCCTTTTAAAAAGTTGAATCCCCTCCTGTTTGTATGCTCCCTTCAGGTACTGGAAGGCTGCAATGAGGTCCCCCCGCAGCCTTCTCTTCTCCAGGCTGAACAAGCCCAGCTCCCTCAGCCTCTCCTTGTAGGGCAGGTGCTCCAGCCCTCTAATCATCCTTGTGGCCCTCCTCTGAACTCTCTCTAACAGTTCTACATACTTCTTGTATTGGGGGCCCCAGCTCTGGACACAGTACTCCAGGTGGGGCCTCACGAAGGCAGAGTAGAGAGGGACAATCACCTCCCTGTCCCTGCTGGCCACCCCTCTTCAGCTCTTTCTCTAAGAAGCATTCCTAAGAAGCCACGCTCACCCATACCCCATGGTGTCTCCCAATTGCCCTACCCCAAAGGTTTTTCTAGAGTACGGGGCTCCCTCCGACAGTGGTACCCTCTGATTCACCACATGCAATGAGTTTCTAGCAATGCAGTGTGGATGTGGCACAATGTCATTCAATGCAGAGGCACCCAGCCAAGGCCAGGTTATCTCAGTAACAGATGTATTAGAGTTGTGCACTGGCACTGCGCTGCTATACTTTGCCTTTTCCCTCTCATAGATAAAGCTCCACGCTGTCAAAACTATATTGCACCTAAACTATCTCCAGTGGCTGCCCTCAGGGCTGGATCATGCTGTGCAGACATACACTTATTTTTCTGGTGTTTTACACCACAAGCAAACTGATCCTGACCTGCTTTTTCTTTTCTTTTTTTTTTTTTAATATCAAAATAGTGAGGCATAATCACTCTTTAGACTTGTCAAAGCCTCAGTAGTATTTCCTCTTCTTAGCCAATTCCTGAGATGAAACTTGGATTTAAAAAGAACCAAATTGTAGTAGGCATAATGTTTTTAGATGCTCTATTACCTCTTTATATTCTTTTGCACCAAGTTCTTGTGGAAAATGTAAGTCTTTAGGCACTCAGAATGCTTTCCAGCCAACGTTAAGAAAACAGCCTTTGCTGAGCTGCATTTTCTATAGCATTTGCATAAAAATACAGTTCAATTCTCAGTATATGCCGTGAAAATCGGACTCTTTTATTTCCATTACGTTGGAAACTGTCCATATTGCCATATGTAGTCATTTTCTCTTTCCTCTTTCCTTACTTATAAAGCACACTCCTTGATGCCAACTTGCTTTATGTTTTTGCCATTCACAGGGAAGTAAAAAATAGCAGCACCATTCCCAAAGAGACAGCAGCAGAACAATAACTTTGCTTAAAATCCAGAACAGCAAAAAATTCACCAAAACTAACCATTTAAACCACCCCAGGGCAAAAATCAAGGTTCCTACTCTCTTGTTTTCATTGAGACCACTGGTCTGCAAATGAGCTCTTAAAACGTGACAGCAGTTTCCCCATGCCTCGCAAAACCAAGTGTTTAGAGTAAATACATGAGATGCAGCCTTTTAACAAAACAGAGCTTCCTATTTCTGGCTTTGTGTGTGCATGGTACTTAAAATGTGCACGATGGTGAAGTATCTGCAAACACTTGCCATAACCTAGCCGAAAGTCAGCTCCCTTGCTGTTCAGCCTGGCTTCCTTCCTACAGACACAGACCACGCCATCAGCTTTATCGGTTCGGGAAAGGGTAAATTCAGCCCCTTTTGTTAGTGTTTACAGTCTCATACATTTTTTATAGTTTGACAGGCAAAGAGATTTCTGTGTAAAGTGGCGTTTTGCTGGAGAACGCTACGGCACCATCACATGATTTCAAGGTCTTTAGATGTAAGAGAACTAGAGTCTGATCATTCAGAAGGCAGCCTCTTGGATTCTTCTTGCAGTTTTTGCAAAGGGCTGAGATTGTGATAAGAGGTTTTCCTACTGATTTTGTGCCCAAACACTGACTGTGGGCCCAGCCTGACAGGGCAGAGCAGCTTCCCTGGCCATGGAGTTAGCAGTAAAGCACAAAATTAATTCCTGATCCATCTATTCCCTGTCTGAGGAAATCACCCTACCTAATTTGGAGACACAGAATAAAATCCTGGTTTACCACAAACAGATTATTACCAGCTCCTCAAAGAGTCCCAGTTTACCTGATTTTACACATCTGATGGTACCAGCTGCTACTCAGGTAGCATTAAGTCTGGTCCCATGCCAGTCCTTATGCTTTGTTTGCACTAAAATTAATTATTTAAGCATTAAAAATATCTGACCTGTTTCTTTGCTTTGACCACACTGTGACATCAGACAGCAGCACTCAGATGAAAATGCTGTAATTTGATTCGTTTCATTGAAACACCCTTTCTCTGTGTCACAGAGGGGGTTTTGGTGGGGGTTTTTTTTGTTTCTTTTGGAGAGGCAGAGAGTTGTCTCCTGAACATGATTGAGAGCGACTGCTGAAAGCAGGGGCTTGGCACAGCACTATGAGTATGGCCAGGTATGGGCCAACACCAACTCCAGCAGTGTCATACCAAGATGACTGCTTAGTTTTGGGCAAGTCTCCCCAAAATGACTGTCACCTCCCTGCCACATCTGCAGGGGAGACATTGCTCCTTGCTGCTGCCCTGTGTGAGCAGCAAGCAGGCATGGTCAAGGAGGTAAGTTCTGGCTGCAAGTGTTCCCATCTGCTCGGCTGGGGAAGGGCCGAGCAGAAGGAGAAGGCATCACCACTTTGGAAGAGAGGCATGGTTGGAGGGAGAGGGAGGGGAAAATGTTACTTCCTGAATAAGTCACCTCGAGTTAAAAGCTTCTGGGTTTTATACAGCAGCCGAGACTGGTGCTGTCACCCAGCAAGTGATAAAGGAGATGCCAGCTCCCATCTGAGCTCACTTTTTAAATCTTGCTTTCAGCTAACTTGCTCATCTTGGTAGTTCTTTGCAGCTCTTCCCTGTTGCATGTGCCAGCTGAGGGGTGTCTGTCCCAGAAATGGAGATGTGTTCCCAGCAGAGAGGCAAAGACAAGCCCAGAGCAGAAGGGTTTGGCCACAGGCCCCATCCCTTATTCTCCACTGGGTGTTTCTTCTAGGACCTCCCCTCTCAAGTCCCCACTTGGCAAATCCTCCCCAGCCATCACCCAGGGCCAGCCTCACCCACAGGAGGCAGTGGGGAAAGGTAATCTTGAGCCATGCCAACTCTACGTTCCCGTTTGCCAGAAAATGCAGCTGTTTGCCCTCTCAGGCAATAAACACCAATACATTGATTTAATTTTTTTTGCTGCTCATCAGCAGCCACCTCCTTTCTCTGTAGGCAAGAGCCAGCCCTGCTTTTTAACTTTTTTTTTTTGCTATCATATAAGAATCAGCAGCCTCACCCACTGCTCCGTTCCAGGAGCAGCCACGGACAGGGAGCTGCAGCCAACGCCACTTGGCTCCACTTCTTTGGAATAGTGGGGTCCTGTGGGCAAGGTCCCCACTGCTAGTTCCTATCCTCATTTAAAAAACTTAAAGTAAGCGAAACAGCTTTCCAAACTGCAAAGCGTCCCATGGTGACACTGCCAGTTGTCCTTGCAGGTGAGGTGGGCAGGGGAGCAGGGATCTCCAAAGATAGCAAGACAGTGAGGGGCTGGACCAATAACAAGTGAAAATTGAGACTTTTAGAAAGAACAAAGCAGAAAGAGGACCAAGAATAAACTATAGGAGGGAAGCTGTATGGTAGTATGAAAAACTAACCTGAAATCTTGTCTTGCTAATGCCATTGCCTTGGTTATCCTTCCTGCCTCCTCCAACACCTATCAGCTATCGCATCCTCTTGCTGACTTCAGATCTTCAGCTGCATCATGCTCCAGCAAACACTTGCACAGGTAACCACTGGGAACAACTCCATCCCAGTCACCCGAAGCTATTAATCTTAGCAAGAGTTACCACCTAAACTACTGTTTCAGGATTAGGGCCCCAGCCTGTGAAACTTCCAGGCAGCAGCTGCCATAAAACCGTTCTGCCTCTAAAGAGACCTAAGCAGGTCATCTAAGCAATATTCCAACCCACAAACAATAACCTGCTGGAGTTTTGCCTGGTTGCATGATGGCAAGACTGGAGCCAGTCCTTACCCCTACCCAGCCTCCAGCACCACAGCAGCCCCTGGGCTCAGGGAGCCCCAGCCCTACCCGGGGAATAATTTATGGAGCTTTTGAACACTACCTTTAACACCAGGCACCTCAGCAGGGCTTTTCATTTAATTGTTTTAATTGCTTGTGTGTTGGAATCACGGTACAGCCACAAGCACATCTTGGCTTGATTTCTGCTGTGGTGACGCTTGTTTATCAGGCTTACCTGTGTGCTGCCCCTGTCCTGCAAATTGAATGAGTGATGTGAACCTCAGCAAAAGGAAGTTTGGAGAAGGTTTATGGTAATTCAGGAAGGGTTTTAAGCATTTTTTTTTATCTTTATTTTGAAAAGAATAACCAAGTTCCACAGCTGTGCTACATCCTCAGAATGACTCTGGAATTAATGGAAAGGGGTCAGATTATGGCAGCAGGAACACAGACTGGACTCTTTAAAGAAAGGCAAAATGCACACACACAGAGGGTAACAAGAGGGAGAAATTGAAGCGTGCTTTGGGTACTCACATGTGCATGCACCCTGCAGAAGCTGCACTTTGAGGATTCTGTCTCACAGGCTGAGGAACAGTCAGTTTTCATAATGGTTAAAGGATAAAGTCCTCCCTGGATGAAGCTTGAGGCAACTGTGTCACCTCAGAGCCAACAAGCAGGTAAACCAGTTTTGCCACAGGGCTAAATAATTAATATGTTTAGCAATTAACTTTGGCAACTGCATCATCCATGTTTCTTTTTCATATAAAACGGGACTCAGAAGAGCAAAGGAAATATGAACAGAGTAATTTCTCCTGTATCAGTGGTAGCTTTCCAACTCTGTCAGCTGTGACCTAGGTCCCCACACCTCCCTGCGGAGTTGACCAAGCTTGTTCCAGTGTCACACCATTACCTTGACAGCCAGAAGCACAGGGATAAGCATGCAGGGGATGCTGTCAGCAAGGAGAGGTGAAGGAAGCAGGTGGGGATGTCACTGAGCTGGCAGGATGAGCCTGCACCTCCCCGTGCTGCAGCCCCTCACTGCCTCCTCTCCTCGATTACATGCTGTCCCACCCTGCCAGGCTTATGTGTCTCATCTCAGGAGTTTATAGGTGGGAGAAGCTCCTTCCTTCACCACCTGGCAAGCTCTGGTCTCCTCTGCTTGCACATTATGCTCCCACCAAGTGCATGCTGGCTGCACGGCTGCCTGGGGGAAGCACAGGTTTGCTATTGAAGGCTCTGGAGTGGCAGGCTGTTTCTTCTGGTTTCCCTATCCTTCCTTCCGTCCAGGCTATTTTTAATGTTTGGAAAAGGATTCAAGTTGAATGAGAAAACACCCCACCACTGCTAGGCATATTTATACAGTAAGTGGCCTTCTTTTTTTGGCCTCCTGGTTTATTTTTGCACACACTGCGTTTCCGTCATGAGATCTTTTTACTTGTTTGGGGGCAGGGTGGGGTGTTGTCTTCTCTTGCTTTCAAAGGAAACCAATGAAAAAAAAAAATCCCCATCCCAGTGGCCAGTAATTGTCAGGTTAGGTATCAGATGAAACTAGAAGCAGCGATACAAATTTTTGGAACGGGTACAGAAACAGAAACGCTGCTCGTTTGAGCTGCTGCACGGTCACACATTTGTGGTGTGCTGTGGTCTCGCAGGCTGCACGCAGATCTAGCAGCCTGTATTTTTGGTACATAGCCGTGCATCATACTCTAACACTCTGCCTTCCTCTCCAGAGCTGCTAAACAGAGCCAGAAGCATTTCTCTGCCACAGGCTGGACTCATTAGTAAATGGGCAAGATGCACTTGGGGTAAAGGCTAAAATTTCCACTCCAGCTTTTTGTATCAGCCTTTCCAACAGCATTCAATGCACAAACTTGCTCTCCTGGCAGACTTAATGACAATCAGGCTTTCTGCTCCAGCCATGAAGCCATGACCAGCTACACCCCTGCAGCCCTGGGAAGGGGGTGGGGGGCAGAGGATGGCCATGCCATCCTTATTCTGATTTATTTCAACAAACCAGTCAGCCATCCCTTTTTCTGAATTTGTCCCCACCTGCAGCAGCTGCACAGGACACTGATAGTCCATTGCTTGGAGAGTGTCCTCAGCCACCACAGCACGCCTGGCTCTTGCCACCCTAATGTGCCATCTAGGCTCAGGGCAACCTTTGCCTGTCTTTGATGAACATTACATGTATTTGCAGGCAACAAATACCTGCTGTGACAAAAAATACAAAACAAGGGAAATAAAATTGCATAGGTTGTTGTTTCAGCTTGGGATAATGACTCCACTGGCATCTGCGGGCTGACATGCTGCTTAGATTAATGTCGCTTTCAAGAACGTGGCTTGATTTTTCCTTTAAACATTTGTCTTTACCAACAAGCCCCTCACCTTAGCACCGAATAATTGACTCTGTCTTGAAGATACTAGAGCTTGTCACAACGCTTTACATATTGGCTGGCTGCAGCTCTCACATAGCTGAGGGAAGCAGCCGAGCAGTCAGCAGTCTCATCTTCCCATCCCATGGTGCAGTTGGGTGTGCTGAGCCAGATGGACCATCAGCATGGTAAGCAGCTCCTCGCCATGCTCCAGACCTGGCCACTCAGGCTTCCCCCAAAACACCAAAGCTCAAGGGATTTTCCTCAGATTGCTTGGGTAGAGGAGAAATGGGAAGTGCCGTTTGCCATCCAACCCACCCTTCCTGCAACACCAAACTAGATGGCTCTTTATCGCTTTCTTCCTCTCTAAAATTTTAATGTTTCAATGAATAATTTCATTAATTTAAATGCACTTGAAGTTCACTGGTAAAAGGAGCCAGGTGCAATCACTGTATAACAGAGCTATAGATTCACTTTCAACCACACACCGACCACCTTCCCATGTGGGGGAGAACCCACACCAACAAAATCATCTTGGCTAGACACTACCTTATCACTTTCTCCAAAGAGACATTTTTCAGTGTTATTTAGCACACAGCTAAAAAAAGGAACACGTTTAAAGTCAGCAACACAAAGGTAAGATCTGTTCAGATAAACATAAACGCAGCAGCACTATTTTCTTTGGTCTTCTTTCTATCCAATCTAAAAAATTATTTTTAATTGATTCTTGAAGCACTTTTTGAAGTTCAATAAATGCTTCAGAAATCAGTTGGGAGTCCACAAATGTTAATAGTATTTAGCTCATTTCAATAAAAATGGCCTCATTAACATGCCAGCTGCCAAAATGTGTGATACCAACTGTGTCCTTCTGCCAGCCTGCAGGGAAGCATTCCTACTTACTACTCAGTTTTGCTTTAAAAGAGACCATTTAGAAAACATACCCATTTTACTGTATGCACGCGTTCAGATAATAATTACCTCGCTGCTGCCCCATCCCCCAAAAATGCCTTTAAAAGTCCCCAGCAGCCCTTCCAACAAGGTAAGCTCAGGCTGGCTTTCTTTGCAGATTTTTTTTCCTCAGGCAAGTAAAACCTCATTCTTTTCCCCATCCATCAGCGCAGAGGGAGCCAGGTGAGCACAGTGCCTGTCTGAGGCAAGTAGTTTTTTCATTATGGATGTGCTACGTGGAAATAATCTTCACTCTGCTCTGCTGCTGTCAAGCCATGACCAGTGGCTGCAGCTCCCTCACCTGTGCACCAGCACCTAGCGTTCCGCTCCAAAATGTCATTGTCACATCACAGCTAGCATGAGAGAAAACACTTGCTGCCTTCACCCATCCACATGAACTACGGATGCCCCATGTTTTGGCTTTATAAACAGTTTTTTAACTAACCTTCCTGCACTCTGGCTAACTTCCTGAGACCTTTGGATGGAAACCCTTAGAAGCTTTCAGGACTGGAGCGATGCTTCTGTTTGAATGTGGACAACATCTAACCCAGGCTTGGGACAGGAATAACATTTGGAAACTCCTTTTGAAACTTAGTTTGCTGCTTTAAGCTCCTTAAACCAGCTGCTAACCCCCTCTTGGACAGTCCATGTATGGAGAGGACACCAGGCAAAGCCATGGTGCTTTGGGGGCACAGTAACGGTAGCAATAGTAATGTGCCAAATTAAACCGGGTCATTATGTCATGAGGGAAGTAGCACTATATAACTGTTTCCAGAGAAAACCAGAGACTGATCAATGAAGTACTGATCAAGTCAATGAGATCAGCAACATCCAAGTCAAAAAGGCCACCAGCAGGTGGTAAACAGCAAAAATTTCCACATCTAATACACATCTCTTGCATAAGGCTGTATTAACAATTCAAGATCCTGACATATATCTCAGGTCAAGATAAACAATATGCTCTGGCCTTTAGAGTTGGGTTTTGATACTGGGATTACATGAACAGCTCTTCTGTGGTGCTTACATTTGTGACTGTGTGTCCAGCTGATGCCGTACCTGCCAAGCAAGCTGTTTGCACTACTGAATGAGGCTGGTTGTGCCAAGCAATAGTCATTACTCCCAAAGCAGCTTACAAAGCAATACACACACCAGCCTGCTCACAAAGCCCCATCCCCTCTCCACCACAGATGGAAGTAGCATGGAACTGGCTGTGCCGCAAGCATCCCCCAGCATATGCAAGCTCAAAAAGACGCCAACAGCCACCCTGAAGAACCCCTTCCCTCACTGTTTTCTAGCATTCCAATGCCTTCCAGTGACAAATCTACCCTGTAAGAGCCAGCATAGAGATTTGGAAGCCCTCATGGTGTTCCCATATGGCTCTGGAGGGAAATCACAGAGGGAACTTGATCCCATGTGGCTGAAGAGCAACTGTGCAGGGGACAACCCTTAAAAGCAGCCTGGACCCCACAAAAGGCAGAGCAATGATAACCAAAGCCAAGCCACGAGTCACCAAACAGGCTGGTTCGGCTGTGCCACCTGTGCTGCAATGAGAAAGGGGGCAAAGCAGAGAGCAGGGCTCTGTGAGAGTTTGAGCCAGCACAACCCACTCAACTATCTCCTGACCTCCTTGTTCAAGCGTACACCACCGTTGCCACTTGCCTTTTCCACCTTCCTCTTTCCAGGTCCCGGCTAGAACTGTTAAAATACCGCTGTAATGTGCCACTTGCATCAGCACCTGTTGGGTTACAGGAACAAGAAAGTCCTCCTGCCCCAGTACCCTCAGGCTCACCACAGCTTGAGGCCCCAGCAAGCACCAGACACACACCTGATCTGTTAGCCCAGATGTACCCTGACTTCTGCAAAACCTTTCTGAGGATAAGACAAAGCCAGTGCATCACCAAAATTTCAAAGATAGAACACCCTACAGCATGGTGTGGGCTGGAGAGGGAAACCTCAGCATCCTGCAATTGTGGCAAGCATGATGCCAGCAAATTCCTTCTGTGCTGCTATGATTTTGGCCAAAGATGCCCCAACTGCTTGTTGCCTTTAAGTGGAGATCTGATTGCTGTTGCCTCCCATGGTGGAGCAAACCTCCTGTTCCTGTAACAGGCTGGGACATGCCAGGCAGCTCCTGCCACACTGCTGGCTGTCACCACCCAGGACAGCTTTTGCAGTGAAAACAGAGGTGTCAGTTCCCCCCCATGGTGCTCAGTGCCTCCAAGATGACTCCACTGCCTTTTGGTAATGAAAAAGCCTCAAAGCACCTCAAGTTCACATATAAAGCATATTTAAATAAAAAGTGGCCCAGAAGACAAGCAGAAAAGGCTACAGTATGGCTGAGCAGGATAGAAATACTCAGTACATCTGAATTCATTGTGAGATGCTGAGCCCAAAGCCTGGTCCAGGACCTCCCAAGGCCACACAAGACAGAGAAAATCCACAGGGACTTACTGCACAGGCTTACTGCTAAGACTAAAGTACAAATGGCTTCAGAAAGCACTTGGGCATGTTTGTGAAGTGCCTACCTGCCTGAGGTAGGTAGGTAGGTAGGTAGGTAGAGGCTGAAATGCCTCTGTGACATCCTCGAGGGCATCTTCAATGAGATCTTTGATGGCCAGACAGTGGCCACATGTCCAACATTCCAGCTGTAGGAGACTGACACCTGTACTGTGATGCTTGACAGTGGCTGCTCATTAAGCCAGGGGGAGAGGATACCGGAGAAGCCCCTTTGTGCCTGGCCACCCTGAGCAGAGGGGGGAGGTGCTTGCTGGGAAGCCACAGCGTGTCACACAGCACATGGGTGCTGTCCCACACAGCCCAGGCAGGAATTTCAGCCCCTAAGAACCATTTCCCAAAGCTACAAATGTTTTGCTTGACAGCCAGCACACAATCTTGCTAGCTCTTCGCTTACCAGCTCTGTGCTGGGCTCTTTTCCAATTCCCCAGCGCCAATCTTTAAAGCACAGTTCGGGGGTTTGCCATGAAAGCCCCCCAGCCCGCGCAGCCGGTCCGCGCTGCCCAGCCTGACGCGCTCACAGCCTTTGCCCTAGAAAGCATCGCTCCCCCGCCAGCCCTGTTCGTGGGCACACACCCCCTCCCTGGGCACCAGACACAGACCACCGAGTCTGAGGGGTTGAAGGTCCCCCAGACCCCTCTTTCCGTTCCTGGCTTTGTTTCGGGTCACCCGTATTTCGCTGGAGAGGTCAGAGTGTGGCAGCACAGGCGCGGCTGAGGCCCTTCCCGGAGGGAGGAAGGTAGCACGCAGAGCCTTTGAAGCAACGGCAAGAGAGAACACCACAATTAGGGGGTTGCAGTTTCTCCAGCAAATTTGCATTTTAAATTGCTTTTTTGGTATAATTGGGTTTCATCTTTCTTTTTACTTCGACCTCTGCAACTTTTATTATTATTTTTTCCTAAGGATGGGTTGAAATGCTGTATAAGGCTACAAAAAGAAAAGAAAAAATAGTTTTATACCAATATTATTTTTTTCTTAAAATAAACTGAGATTAACCATTAGGAGGAAAAAAAACCCCAACAAAACAAAGCCAATGTCTTCTGAGATGAGAGGGGGGAGCAGAAGGTGAAGCAGGAAGGGATTTCACCCCGAGGAAGGGAGCTGCAGGTTCTGACCAGTTTCTCCAAGCAGAGGAACTGTAGCAAGGACTTTTCCCTGGTCACCTCCCCACCAGGCAGACACTGGACCCCCGCCATGGGGGGAGATCCCAATTACCAGCCCCTTTACCCCAGGGTTCACAGCTTGGTCCTGACTGCTAAATCAAATTATCTCCGGGTCCCATTAAGCAAAGATACCTTGACAGCTCTGCTGTCAGGATGGATTAACCCATGGCTGCCAGATCGACCGATGGATCCTCTCCTCCCTCCCACACCACCACCAGCTGTGTGAAAAGCCAAATAGCATCACTGTGACAGGTCACTTGCTCCTTCATTTCTCCTTCCCTCCAAAGAGCCTCTTGCCACTCACCAAATATTCAGTGCTGCCATCAAAACGGGAACAGGGGGCTCAGCCCTGGTGGGGCCACAGAGATGCTGAGCCTCCGTAGCTGGCTGCAGGGGAAAGCCCACGCCATGGGAAAGACAAGAGCAGTAAGAAAATACCCCCAGCTGTCTCAATAAACAACAAACAAAAGAAAAAAGAAAAAAAAAGCATGTCTAGATCTCTCCAGTGTGCTCTGAAGGAGAAAGAAAAGCCAGTCAAAGGAAAATGCACTTCAATCTTAAATGAAGCAACGCCCCTGCCATTGTCAGGCACCTGAATGGAGACGTGAAGGTTAGATGAGCCTATGTTATATTTAATGCTGTCAAACACTGTTTGAACACAAAGTGCGGCTCGCATTATTGCCACGCTCCCCGCCTGCAAGGCTGCCCCGCAGCTTGAAAGGGCCCCCAGCATGTAATGGGCTCATTCTTTGCTAATTGCAGAATTCAAGTCAAGAAAATGATGGGGACTTTGTATTTGAATGTCACTTCTGATATGTCCTGTTAATTTTCCTCTTTTAATACCCTCATCTGGATGCTAATGCCAAATGATTATGTTGGTACATGAAATGAATGCAAGCAGGCCTAAGTAAAAGGGCACCAATTCATACCCCTTCAGGACAGTGGTCTGCAGGTTTATTGACATACAGGTCCAGATTTTGATCCGAGTTAAGCCAATACAAATTAAAAATAGCTCCCTTAAAATATAATCATTGGTGGCTGGGGGAGAGGTCCATGGCTGGTGTTAACCTGTTCATCTCCTCTGACAGCAGTGCTTCTGCAGAGGCTGAACCTGGCTGGACATGTCCATCCCAGCCAGGTCCACCTAGGATGTCCTGTGGCTTGAGGCAGCGCTGTGTGCTGCTTTCAACCTGATTTGCAGTGTTTTTTGTAAACAAGCTTAGCTGCTCCACATTCACTCTTTTCCTGGCAGAGGGGGAAGAAAGACGGGGTTTCCCTTTCCCACCCTCCAGCACGTGCAACAGTTCCTCTACATCTAGATCTCACACCCACAACAAATCTTTTGGTTTTGGTGGGGTTTTTTTCCCCCTCTTTTGGTGTGAGGGGTTTTGGGTTTTTTTTTAAGTGTTTTAAGGCAGGAAAAAGAAACAACTCAATAAATCAGTGCTTTGTTTCACTTTACCAGCTTAAGCCAATATCCTTAGGATATCATTTATTAACGATCCATCCCTTACAGCTAGCTCCTCCACAGTAGGATAATAGTTGGCAGAAGAGAGGAGCTCCAGATGGAGGAAGGCTTCTGCATCAGATAAGGCGTTAAAAGTGACAAGCCCCCACCACTCACACTTAAGGCCATAGACATAGGCTGCTTGTTATGTCGCTAATCAGCTAAAAAGACCCTAAAAGCAAACCTCCTTCTTAAAACCACCTGTTGCTTCAGAGGCACTCAGAGTCTAATGCTCTGATTCGGGTGTAAGAAGCACTTTTTTTAACTGAAAGAAAAAGTTTACAGGTGTGAAAAAGAAGAGGAAAAAGGATAACGTGCAGCCACAGCCCAAATTCAAACACATTCCATTAAGAGTTCATGAATAAAAAGTTACACAACACTAGCAGAACATCTGTAAGCTAGCACTGGGGGAAACTTTAAACTGATTGACTTAGTCTTCTTTCCTTTTTCCTGCAAAGACTGTAATTTATTCTCTATTCCAAGCCTTTTTGAGAAAGCTGCTCATGTGGGTTTGATGCCAAGTGCACAGTAATAACAATAATACTAATTCGGAAGCCACAGGTAAGACAGCAGAGCTCTTTACAAGGGCCCCAGCTCATGGGCAGGAGACTTCTAAAGCCAGCCCCTGAAAGGCTTCTCAAGTCAGGAAAACTAGCTGCAAAACCTTCACAAAAGGGCCAACAAATTAAAATAAGGCAGCACAACAGAAGTATAGAGCAATCTATCACCGTACCAGCCAAGCCACCTCCTGGCATGATTTTGGCCCCTGGTTCAGTATCACAGGGACATGCAGAACTTGTCCTGCTCTTTTTGGGTTACCCAAGCGCTTTAGGCTGTTCCTGCATAAGAGGACCCCATGTGAGCCAGTATCTCAGTTTACAAGGTCAGGTCTAGATTTCCCATGTAACACTCCCCAGCGTTGAGTAAAGCCCCAGACCCCTGCTCATGTCCCCTGTTCCCAGCTCTTGCCATCCCAGTTTAGTTCGGCTGCAGTAACTGCTTAAACCCTCTCCCCAAAGTTACACAATCTTCTGTGTTATTGGAGTGGCCTTTTTTTAACTGATGAAGATTAAGCATTTCATTTTGCCTTTTAAAATCTGCTCTCCGTATCATCTCATGGCTTAAAAATGCCTGGTAGGATTAAACTTAAGACTTTTCTCCATTGGGTCCACTAAAGCTTCTGCAGTTTGAATCTGTATTTTTTTGATAAGACAAGAGGAGCCCACATAAATCACTAGAGTGGGGTTTTTTTATATTATTTTTCAACAGTTCCCCCTCCTCATCTTAACAAAGGAAAGGATAATTTGAATTTTAGATTTTAAACACTGATCGTACTTGAGTCTCTTTCTATTCCAGATAGTGACATTACGCTTGCTGTCTAATTAAGGAAGAGATGGATTAAGCAATAGATTTATCACCTACCTTGGAAATTACCATAACCATTATTATAAAAGTAATGTCTATATCCTGCAGGATCCAAAAGTGCTTAACCAGCTAAAGAAACCCTATTTCCATTGCACATGTGTAACAGCAGTGGCATCTGGAATACCTCCAGGCTACAAGTCAGGCCAGGATTCAATCTAGTGTGTATTTGTGCTAGTTGTAAAGTACATGTGAGCAGTCCTCATTTGTTGGCTTCCACAATGTAATTCATATGCTTAAAGGTATACATACACAGAAAGAACAATAGCAGCCCACCCACTCCCACCACCCCCCACAAGAAAAGCCCAATCACTTTGCTAGAGAGCATTTAGTCAATTTAGAGGCCTAAATCCTCACTGAGATCCTGAAACACCTCCTTTAGATGTTGTGGAAGCTCTACACACATCTCTCGATAAAAAGCTTTCAGCTGCCCAAAAGCCTTCATGTCCTACTTGGAAAGACAGGAGTACTTCAGCCATGCCAGCGTAGATCACCTTGGGGTCACACATACACCAAAGTCCAAATGGGGTAAGGAAAGCAATAGCAGATACATGCTCCCATAGCCTAAGGTGCCCTATGAGGGGAGCCCTGCGGGGCATTTGGGAGCTTGTCTCAGAGCTAAGAAAAGTCAATAGGAAGCAGCTCAGGAAAGGACGCCCACTGACCTCATCACTCCTGCAGAAACACACCACCTTAGCAGCTGCTTCATAAAGTCCGCATTCCAATCCCATTTCCAAAGGTCACTTCAGAGACTCCTCAAGGAAGCAACCGGAAAACCCTACACATCCAGAGCAACAGAGCCCCAGGAGACCAGGCATTGAGATGGCCAGAGAGGGTGAGGTCTCCAGGATATAGCCAGGTTGCCCCCAAGGGGTGCTGAGGAGGCTCTCCAAGCAAAAAGCAATGCTTATAAACTGCTGGCTGCACCTGGAAGGTGGGTGCTCAACAGATGTGTCCTGTAAGGAAGAGGGACCCCTTAATTCAGAGCAACATGGAAGAGAAGCAGAGCATGTAAATCACAGTGGTTCGCAATTGTAGCTGGCTTTATTGAATTGTGTGCTAAAATCAGTAATTCTTCCAGGCCAGGAGGTAGATTATCATCTGGTGTAAATTGTCATACTTACAAAATAGCACATTAATTGCTGCGATAATTTACACCAGCTGAGAATCTCCCCCAGGGATTGTGTTTATTCCTCAGCTTTGTGTCTCAGACAATAGAGGTCTCTATCAGGGATGGGGGCCTGTGGTACTTTCATCATACCCATAATAATAGAAAGGAATATAAACCTTCTGTCTTTCCATTTCGGATAACCACCGTATCCACTGAATTGGGCTTAATTGCACAACAGTGGAGGTGGAGCCTGGAAACACTAATGGAAATCACCTTCCGGGGTTTTCTTCCCCTCTCTCCCCCAGTTACCTTTTACCAAATGCTCTCTGGCCTATTTACAACGTGTGGCCTTTTACTCACGTTTCGGTGCACAAACAGCCAAGCTATGTTTTGTCCTTTACAAAACTGGTTTCCAAAGGCACGTGGGGAGCAGCTGAGGAGGGTGCTTTAGGGGTTAAACTGCTCAGCACTCAAATTTACCCAACTAAATAGCGAAAACATTTTTGGCTCACTTCCTCAAAATATGACCTGTCAGTTGTGTTCAACCTGATAAGGGTTTTCAAAGCTAAAAGTAGTTGAGTGGGTAGGGCTGGCAACACCCTGCAAAGTTGCTTTGGTTTTCTTTCAAAAGCCAAGCCCTGTAAAAAATGTTCTTATTTAACGCTGTAAATATTAACAACAGCAAAAAAATTGTAACCCAAATAACCAACCTGCAATGATACCCCAAGAAAAACACAATAGTGGGGTTGTCCTGGGGTGCCTCTCGGTGCATCCTCCCTCCGGGGTCCCATGCACGGACTCGCTGCATCCCGGGACGGGGCCAGCCCAAGGAGTGATGCTTGTGGGGCTGGCAGCTCCTGCACACACCCTTTGTGTCCCAGGCACCTGAGCAGGGGCTGCCCGGTGGTTTTAGTCACCCGTGATCCAACACATATGGCTGCAGCCAGTCCCTGCTCCAACGCTGTGAGCAAGGGAATAACGTGTTGTTATTAGGGGCTGGTAAGCTGCGCTGAATTTTGTCCTAGCTGACTGGGTAGCGTATAGACACGCCATATAGAAACAAGCCAAGACAGCAAAACCCAGAACAAGCTGATTAGTAACAGTGCACTCGCCCAAGCAACCCGTTTCCCTCCCCAAATGCACAACTGCAGTCCCAGCAATTCAGCCTCCCCTTACTCCAGCTGCCTCTGCCTGCTGTGGAGCTCAGGGAGGGAGTGGGAGTGGCACCTGCAGCACAGGGACCTGCCCCAGGAGCAGCATCCTCACAGCATCAAGTGACAGGGTGTGACTCAAAACTGGGGATGTAGGAGACAAGCTTTGACAACAGGCACGATGCAGGAGGGTGCGAAGGGCTGGCACAAGGGCCTGTTTGGGACAGGTTCCCCTGCTGCGCAGAATCCCCATCCATAACATAGAGGAAGGCCAGGCAGGATAGCTGCTTTGCAGCAGAGTTAGCTGGGAGTGGGCTCAGACCTTTCTGATGAGCTGTGAGCTGCCCCTTGTTTCATGGGCTGGAAGAAGAATCAATTTTGATTCCTGATGGCATGTCAGAAACCACTGGCGGTGATTCCTGTAATTGGTCTACCTGCAGCCAAGGTGGAAAGTGCTGGAAGCTTCGCAGGAGCTCTTTGGTTTGCTGCCTGGACCCTCTTCCTCAGTCTTAATGCAAACAGGCTTTTAAGGATCTTAACAGCAGCTTGGAAGGGTTTAGACCCAGCGTGTTCCCTGTGGCTGTCAGAGATGTCACCACCTGTCTGGCAGCTGGAGGTGGGGAGTGGGAATGCGAGCCAGGTGAGGCCTCCAGAGGATGGTCAGCACCTCCAGCTTTTAAGGATCCAGCTTTTGTGGAGTGATGGAGACATCCTTCCTACAGCACGTGCAGGCTGCACCCAGGCATCTGCGTGCTGGCAGCCAGCTGCCTCCAGAGACAGCCGCAGTGTGTGTTCCCATTTGTGCGATGCTCCTGCATGTCAGGAGTGAACACGCTGTCTAGCCAAGGGGTGTTATTCAGCTTGAGCGTGACATTTGGACAGAGCCCCAGCCCAGCACTGTTATCAATGTAAACTCTGATGGCTGCATTTGAAAAAAATATATAATTGTTGCACTAAATTTGAAAAAAAGCAGAGGATGTTTGAGGCATGCTGGAAAATGCCCGGCATCACAATAATTCCCTTGCAAATTCAGAAAGATGGTAACAGCCACAAGTGGGGTCATCTTCAGTACCCATTAAGAAGCCTTCCCCATGCCCCACAGCCGTACCAGGCTGAGGGAGGGGACCCCATGGAGCAGCGTGGGGCACGAGGCATTCACACACAGATGCACCAGCATCACCAGGACATGGTCATCCCACTGACCCGGTGTGAAACTCCCCTGCAGATCCGACCTCCAAAACTACCCACACTCTGCCAGAGCTTGCATGCGTGGGTCGATGTATGTGGGTGCATGCGTGTATAGGTGTGTGGGCAGGGGGGAGGCTATAGGGGGAAGATGTCAAAGTACCAAAGTCAGGACAGATGTATCCAAAATAACCAAGGGCTACTGCAACTGACAGGATCCTCCCCTGCTTCTTACTCAATGGGCTGCCCAGGCACTGATCACCGTTCCCATCTTTGTTGGGGAAAAAACATGTCTCACTTGGAAAAGTCTCTGCAAGGAGCCTTTTACTTTGCTTTTAGAAAAGTCACAGCCAATGAGTTAGCCAGGATCTGTAGGTGGGTAACCTTCTCTGAGATACCGACTGCCCCAGGGTGGACTGCAAAGTCACTTTTTAAATGGGAATGAATATTTGTGACAAGCATCATGCGGCATTAACATGCTTGCTATAGAGTACATCCGTGTGAAATCCTGATCTTGTTCATCTAGCTGTGACTTGTCACCTTGCACTGAAGGCGATAAGGACTAAGCTACTCCTTATTTTCAGTGAGAATCAGGTGATTTTTAAAAGTTTCACTCATTGTTTCCAATGCAACCCAAGCTGTCAAAGAAAACTGGAAATACTGGTGACATTTCAAAGTTTAAAACTTCTAATTTTCAAGGGTGTCTGCATCAGTAGGTATGATCAACAAGCTGCCTGACAACTGAACTCCCCCTGGTAAGTGGCCTGAGTTCTTTGGAAGTAAACCTCAGGAGAGCTGGAACAGGGGAAAACGGTGTGCCGTGAGATAGGCATCGCTCCCAGGAGCCACACCATGCAGTGAAGTGATACGCCTGTTTGAGATCCCTGGCCTCATGCATGCTGGCACAGACACTTCTGCTTAATCCCAGCGATGAAAAAGCACGATGTCATCTCTTTTTCCTCCAGTCCACTGCCACCAGCCCCTGAGGAGCTTTGCTGTTACACACAGCAGATCCCAGTTCCTACCGGAGTGGGTGCTACTAGTTCGCACCACCGAAGCAGGGAGGGTTGAGTCTGGTGAGTGACACAGAGAAGGGGATGAAAGCCCCCCCACCACACCTGCCTGCTTCCAGCAGAGCGTGAGGCTGTGTGAGCTGCTGTTCCCTCAGGTTTATACATGCCTAATAGCTAGCAAGCTGTTGCGCTCAGGGAATTACTGGTCTCCGGCTTTTTTTCTCCCGGTTGTTGAAGTGCAAATGTGATTCCCCATGGAAACATGTGATTTTGCTCTCGACCTGTTGGTTCAGGTCTGTGGTCCCAGTACCGCCTTAGCAAAAAGCTAGCAGGGAAGGAGGGAAGTAGCTATTAAGCTGCTGATGCCTTTGATCTGGTCTATTATGTTTTACAAGGCTTTGGAGCCGGACAAGAGCTAGGCGCCTGTGCCTCTCATCCACCCCTGCCTTGGGAGGGAGTGAAGCAGCAAATGCAGCCAAATGAACCCTCCCCGCCTGTCCTAAGGGCATCCCCTGGCCTCCTCATTTTTTTGAGATGCATTGCAGCCAGGCTGGGGACTGGCAGTGGGAATTATCCCCAGGAAGGCAGACAACAACCCTGCACCCTCCCAGCCATGAGGCATTACAGGTAGGACATCCTCACCCTCTCCACAGATGAAGTTTTTGGGGGCTACAAGGGAAGGAAGGGCAAGGCTGGCAACAAACCTCCATCCAACTAAACCATTTCTTGGTTTTTAAGGCTTTGCGTTGGTGGACTTTGCCACCGCATGGCTTGTCTTGAAGCTTGGTTAAGAGGCAACATGTCTCACCTCACCCAAACGCAGTCCCTGTTGCTTTCATGGTATCGATGACACAATTTGATACAAACTGAAGTTGTTCAGTTGGGTATTTTTAGTGCCTGGGAAGGTTTCCCTCTGTGTGTATTCCTATGATACAGCCCTTGAAGAAAGCCTATTTTCTATATAGGAAAAACCTATTTTAATCCCTGAGTGCCAGGGAAAAAAAATCAAAAGTCTTCAGAATAGCCCTGGCTACTGGGAGAAGTGTTTGTGCCCTTTATAAACACAACCTCCTTTGGGCTGGGAGGAGTACCGTGGTGAGCACATGGCAGCAAAAAGGTCAGAGAAAGAGGTGCTCTTCTTCCCTTTTGTTTAACACCCCTACAAAGCAGCTGCTATTTATTTTTCCTTTCACACACGAGCTGCAGTGTGTCAGTGGGCAGGCTTGTTTCAGACCTGCACAGGGTCCCGGCAGAGCCCTGGGGCAGCCGCAGCTCCGCACCTCTGCGAGCCGGTGCCAGAACGACCAGCCCGGATGCATGCCTCACCGTGTGTTAGAGGCTGCTCCTGAAAGAGTGGGGTGAAAGGGATGAGGTTCTCTGCTGCAGAGACCATGAAGTCAGTTGGAACAAGCTTGGGGAGTGCTATAGTGGCCTCGCCCTAAACCCCAAACCCTTACGCTCTTTTGTACGGCAGAGACCAGGCAAGCCCCCCTGTTCCAGGCATTTAGACAGGGAAAACTCAATCCCTAACATAAACGTGTCTGCAGAGTTTCAGAGAGTTCTGTAGTGTACATAAATACTGCAACTATGGTTATGTTATAAACACCTGGAAAAGCAGATTAGATCGACCTGATAAAATGCTTAAACAATAGCTCAGGTTAATTTTAGCGCAGTTAACATTTCCTGCAGCAGTCCATTAACTGAGATGTCGGTGGCATTTCACTGTACAGAGTGTCTTGCAATGACTCCAGGTCACCCTTACTGCCCCATCTTGCCCCAGCCCTCACAGTGGCAGTGAGTTTGCACTGAAGCTGCTGTACCCCTGCATCAAATCCCGTAAGATAACGAGGAGAGCATCTGGAAAAGGTCCAAGCTCTCTTATTTCGCAGCCTCACATTAACACTAACAGGGACGACTCTGGCTCAGATTGTGAAACAAGCCAATGAGCTGTGAAGTTTAGCTATTTGCAGGGGCAACACAAGTCTCACAAACAATAAAAATCATGGTCAGATGTCAATTAAACTTAATAATAAAATCAAATATTAAAAAAAAGCCCTTTCAGCCATTGCGGATATTAGTCACTCTTCATCAGAAAGTCTTACTGACCTTTGGGAAGGGAAAACATCCTGTGGCTCTACTTGCTCTGTCTGATCTCTCTGGCAGGGAAGTCCCCGGCATGTCCTTAAGCTGCCCGGCCCCGAAAAGGCAGTGCAGGTGCCTGCCTGCAGTAAACTGCACTCCCTGTGCACCGCGGTGGCTTGATGGGAGCATCCCCACCTCATCTGCACCTCTGACCCGAGGACATGCAGAAGAGATTTTTGGTGCCACCTGAAGATGTGGGCAGAGGCAAGGAACAAAGCTGCAAAGCAAGAAATGCAGGAGGGCAGGTAACATTTGTCCCCTTGGGGTGACAGATGGGGTTTGGATGTAGGAGAGAGGAAGGGAGGGTGCAGAATTTGGCCACCCCTTTCTTTCCCATCCTGTAGAAAAGCAAAGCAGTGCCCAGTTCCCACCAGCACCAGCTCGACATCCATTCTCTCAGCTGGCTCACCCCTCCCAGGGTCCCAGTGGAAAACTCACTTCTGTTCCAGTGTTGGCCCTGAGGTACTCTATTTGCCTTCACCTTATTTAATAGTTTAACTGGAGCCTGTCCCCACCTCACTAAGGGCATATTCTCTGGTTGAAGGGCACTGATACCTCATCCCACAAAGATATGCAGAACTCTGCACATTTGCCACCCGAATTACATCCATCAGAACTCATCTGCTGCACCAGAGGTGGGAATGAAAGGTACAGCTTCTTCTCCCTGGTGTCAGTGAAAAGGAAAGATGCCTAAAAAAGGAACATTTCCCCATGTACAAATAAAGACTTGGCTGAAGTCTTGGGGTCAGATACATCTGTGGTAAGTCTCTCCAGCGGATACAGGAATCTGTTAAACATTTCCATCTGCTGAGTAGCCTGGCCATCGATTTGTCCTTGTAAATTCCTAAGTGGCATTGGTTTTCCAACATTGGAAAAAGGGAAACAGTATTTGTGAGAATATCCAAACCTATAAATATTGCAGACACACGCATATTGGGGGGGGGGGGGGAGGGGGGGGAGTTGTTGGGGGGGAAGTGTGGCATGTAATGCAAAGGCTTGGTCTTGTCAATTAGTACAAGGATTTTTGGAGTGCTCATAAGCTCTTCATGAAAATAGCCTTTTAGGAAGGCTGACATCATCCAGATGTGTTTAATTACCATGTCTCTGGGACTAATTTCTCTGCTTATCTGTTACTGCCCTCCAGCACTTGTTCCTGTTGATTCCATCTGCCTCAGTAACAGCGTACAACTTTGCTTCTGGACACAAAATGGCTGGAGATCTTTGGTGGACTGGTGACTGGGTTTTAAGGCTTTGCTGCAATATCATATAAGCTAACACAAAGAAGGGAGATTGGATCCATAGCACACTGCCTTTTTTGCTCTGTTGCAGATTCAGAGCATGTTACTACTATCCCTCTCTTCTCAAAAGTAGCCCTGTGTAAGTGTGTGTTCCTGCTTGCCAGAAGTCAGTGGCCACAGTTTACAGAGGTGACCAGGACCCAAGTCTTCACGTTGAAGAGCAAGATGACTATCTTCTTTAAACACAAGGTCCTGTGTCCTTAGCAGTGGAAATCACTCACCTCACAAATGCAAGCCCTGAGGTTTCAGAGTTTGGGGCCAAGCATGTCCTTTCACTCAAGTCAGTGAAGGCTTTGCCCTTGAACTTAGCTGGGCTCCTTCCTGTCTATTTTAGGCAGTGCTGAGAAGGGCTGGGGAATATGCCCTGCATTGTGCAGCATTTGATGCATTGAGTAATTGCAACTGTACTTTCAAAAGGGAAGTTTGCATGAAGCAGTTTGCAAATGTACACACTCATTTTGTGCAAGTGATGATGTGACCTGCACAGACATCCTTAGGTGCCAACTGCGGTCAGGAACCTGAGGTCCACATGGATCATCTTCCAGCTGTAGCCAAGGGCTTCACACATGTTGCAGCCTTCTCCCAGATCGTGCCTGCTAGAAGAGGCCCCTCTTGTGATGGGCAGTGAAACATTTCCACAGTGTGGAAGATGATTGTTTCTCCAGGCAGATGGCTGCTGTGCTCAGGGACAGGGGGGCAAGGGGAAGGCTTACAGACCAAGGCCCTGCCTCTGAGCAGCAGCAAAGCAGCTGTACCAACATGGTCTGGTAAGAAAGCAAAAGCAAGGTGAGTGACTAGCAGCCAGGGTCCCAGCTGCAGCCCCCGAGCTGTGGGTTTGCTTCTAAACCATTAGTGATTATCCCAGTTTCAGAGTACTCTAAAAAGCCCTTATAATTGTGGAGCAGGATGTGGGCTTATTAAATTAAGTGCCGTTTATTTTTTGTAAATCTCTGGGAGGACATCACATCAAAGCCTGATCTTGAGAGGTATTTACAGTCATTAATTTTCATTGGCTTCAGTGGAGAGGTGTGTGTCGCATACTGCTTGGAAGCAGTTTTTCCCAGCAGTCCTAAGAAAACCAGAGAAGAAATGCCTGTCCTGTCCACATTGGACACCCCCATTCCATACCTAACATGGGGTCTGGTGTAGTCTGTATCTCTTTCATCCCAAGAAATTCCTTTCTACAGTAATGTTATTAGCTTTTATGGACTTCCCTTTACATATTTAAAGTGACTGTAGTTCCACTAATGACTGTAATTGTTCCAGACACCCATTAAGTTTGATTTATTAACTTATTCAACTTCCCATATTGTAGTCTTGCCCGCTTTTAAGTAATTTACTGTTTTAATATTGTGGGTCAATACTAATCATATAATCTGTAAGTTGTTTAATTAATAACAATTAGCACCTCCCATCAAGAGCTCATATTCCTGCACGAACACTGCTAATGTGATTTTTCAGGACAAATCTACCTGTTCCCTCCCCCAACTCTTTAGCCAAGTTGTTTTGACAGAAAAGATGCTGGAAGCAGCTGTGGTAGCTTGCCATCTTCCATGATTTTATCAAGTATCTTTTAGTATCTGCTTTTCTTAAAGTCTTGGCCCTTAGCCAAGCAATACCATAGGTGTCAGGTTTTCAATATAACAAGAGAGTGTTGATATGGCATATGAGTGTAGGAAAAGCCCTTTCAAGCATAAGCAAGTCTCAAAAACCAGAAGGCCAATAAGAACTAAAATGATACTTTTATTCTCATGATTTTGAGCTGACTTCTGTATTTTCTGAGCCTAACAGTATTTTTAAATATTGGCCATTGGTGTTACCGCAGTGTTTAAGAAGGTAGGTAGGGGTATAACAGCATTTAAGCCCCTTTCAAAAAGGACCTCTGCACCCCCTCTGTGGTGTGGCCACTTAGTCTTCCATGTCAGCAGAGCAATAATAACAGAAATTAATATTCAGGTTAGTTAATATCTATTTGCAAACCAAATACCTCTGAGCAGGTTTGGGGAGATTTTTTTTCAGAAAAAACTTACATCTAGCTTCTGAAGTTAAACTGAAATTAGATTCCCCCAAAACACCACATTAATTTGCAGCAACTTGCCCAGCAACATGGGAAAGGCAACCAGCTGGCACACATCAACAAGTGGGGGCTGTTCGTGGTCACTTAAACACAGGAGCTAAGCAGGAATGGAAAGGAAATTTCAGGCAGCGTGTTGAAAATGGGAAAGATTCTCATTTGCACGGTGGATGGCTAAACCTGGCAGCACATCTCGTGGGTGCCAAAAGCTTACAGAGGTTTGAAAAGGTCTGCACAACTCCTACAAGAGAGACCCCTCCAGCACTGTTGCTGGGGAAGCTCTTGTTAGGAAACCCCACCTTACCTCTGCTTTCCCCTGGGCACCCACCAGTGTCCCGGCTAGAGCACAGCCACTGCTACACCTCCACCTACTGCTGAGTGTGAATCCCACCAGCAAGTCTTCTGCCTGTTTTTAAACCCAGAAGGAAAGGCAAGGGTCCTGCTGGAGGTCCTACCCAGGTGGCTCAAACAAGTATCGCTAGAACAAAGAACATCATCAAGGACGGAAATGATTCAGCAAATTATGATTGCAACCAAAGCGATTGTCTCTCATCCCACTTCCTACTAGCATTTCACTATGAGGAAGATAATTGCTACAGGCAACCAGTGTAAGCCACTCACAAACCACACATTACTTTTGTTACCATGTTAACATAAACCTGGACCTTCCATGAGGGCAACAGAAATGCATATGGGACAGCACACACAGCAGCTAATGCCTCTCAGGACCTCCTGACCCTGCCCAGGAAGCGGGGTTAACCCTACACTGGGCACAGCAACACTAGCAGGGACACAGAATACTAAATGACACGGAAGAAACAAGATCAACATCCCTATTTTCACACAGATAAAGAAAGCGATGAAAAGAGAGGTGAAGGAAGAGCTCAACCACCACAGTGGGAGCTCACAACAGACCCGAGCCAGCTCCTCCATTCTCCTTTGTGCTCCCCTGCACATGGTCTCTCATCTGCATGGTTTTCCCACATCCTCCCACTTCCTCTCCTGAAACAGGCTCTGCTGTGGCAGGTGTCCGTTCCCAGTTTGCTCTTTCCCAAAGGAATGGGAGGCAAGGGAGCCACTAACACATTACTGAAGGATTCAGGAAAACACCCGCCACAGGAGTTAGCCTTCACTGCACCCAGGCAGCTTTAACACTGTCAAAAAGATGTTTATCCCAAGACAGCTGGGAAAGGTGTTACAATGTGATCCTTGGCAGTTTCTTTATCTTAATCTTCCATGTTAAAAATTAAAGACTGTATTAATACAATGTCAGACTTACTTAATAGTACTCTTTTATCAAGTTGATACGATGGAAGCTAATTATTAAATAAGTTCATGTACGTCTTGTTATTTAATCTACCGTGACTGATAATGAGCTGTGTCAAATCCTGATGAGGCACTCGTTCCCTCTACACCTAGCTGACACTAACATGGCCCACAGTCAAACACCAGTGGTCCCTCACCACCAGGCACATCTATGCCGTCAAACATGATCCCACTAGCTAATCCTTGCTCCGATGCGACATCCTCTGTTTGTCCCATCCCAGAAACTGTCCAAGAAAGAATCAAAACAGAGGAAGTCTGAGGGGAAGTAGTCAAACTGGCTGAGGTATGGCCAGAGGGAGACAAAACCATTGGTGAAAGGCCAGTGTCAATAGTGAAATCTCCCTAGTTGTGTTGGAGGTTTCTGCTGCACCTTGTTCTCAAGGAGAGGCTGAGGCAATGTCCAGACGAGTAAAGGGAAGGGCACAGGTTCGCAGGGACACAAGCTGAGCTCCTTCCAAACAGGCAGCGTGGCTGCCTCCCCCCAAGTGCCAACGTGGGGAGCACAGGTGGGCACAGACCAGAGTTGCACCCAGGAAGCTCATCACAGTTCAACGCTGCCCAGGAGCAGCACCGCTTCTGTATGGTGTACATACTGTCACCTTGTGACAACTGTCATCTGCAGACCTCCTGCTCTCATGGGGTGTCCTCAGGAGCAATTGTCCCTGCTCCTGTCCCCACCTGCCAGCAGCTGAGAAACCTCTTGCCTAGTCCTTCACTGTCCAACCAGGAGAGCAGCAACAAACACAGCAATCTTGTCTCATACCAACCTTCCTTCATCCCGTTCATCAGCTTTTTCATTAAGGTAGCAGCAGTAATCCAAAGAAAGCCAGGATATCAGAGAAATTCTAGGGCTCATCAGGCTCTAGAAACTTCCCTGAAACATCCTTGAAGCTTCGCTCCAAGAAGCAGAGCTGCAACCAATTCAGATATAGCTGCTGGTCACAGCACTACAGAGATTGAGGTTTCCTTCAGCCAGAAGCGGTCTTGCATTGTCTTGGTGACTACCTGTCATCAAGGGGTAACTACCACAAAGTGAACAAGGACTGGTCAGAGCAAGCAAAGTTCTTGAACCACGTTCTCATTGCCCCACCACACCAACATCCAGCCCTCCCTCACCCCCAGTATCAGCACCCCACAAAAATAAAAGGGGAGGGGGAGGGGGTAAACCACCCACCTACCCTAATTTTAAGCCAAACTGACAGACCATCCCATGATCTTGACACTGTTTCAGGGAGCTGAAGCTTCAGCTCACATCCACTTTTGACTATCTTGGCCAGGGGAATGTTCCTGTGAGCAGCCTTGAAATCCTGGTTGCATGTTAGCTTGCTGAGCACATGGGGTGCATGGGTTTAGTGAGGCATCTGTGTCCCTGTTTGATACCTCTGGAAAACTTTCCAGTGGGCTTTCATAAGAATCTGAAGGCTGGGAAAATGAAGAGTCTGGGTTATTCGCACACTATCCTCACGTCTCTGGAGAAGACTGTAGCATCTAGCAGAGTGAGAACAAATCTTGGCCAGCACTGTTGGCCACTAGTTTGTAATAAGGACTTGTAAGACACTAGGGCATTTTTAAGTTCTTTTTACCAGGGAAAAATCATCAGCAAAACAATGGGGTTTGGGTTTTTTTTATTTGCTGATTTACTTGGGGAAATGGCAAAAGTCAGTGAGGGTCATATTAAAAACCAGTCATAACTTCAGCTCCTACATAGTCTCAGGAACAGGTTTAGTCCTAAAAATGGAAGAAAGTTGTTTGTTTGCTCGTCAAGAAGTCAATTGAAAATAAATTAAAATATAGCCACCATAAGAACAGCTTCCCACCTGCTTGTGAGGCCTAAGGGAAATTACCTGAAAAAGGCAGAAATTGTTCTACAGATCAAACAAAAGCACTTATCTATAATTACTGGACTTATCTGTTTGTCTCGGGACTAGCAACAACAGCACCCTTTGTTGGGAATAAATTTGGAGCTGTGATTTGTATTCTCCCCTTCTATCTCTTCCACCAGGATCACTCAGGAAGGATTCATTTTGCAAAAGAAAATAGTTTCCTTAACTTTATTTAGTAAAGGTGGATTGAAGAGATTTGGCCAGGTGAACGAGGGAGGGAGAGAGAGTGAGAAAAACAGCATAAAGCTCTTTAGAGAAGATTTTCTTTCCTTTTTATAACTTTACAGCTGGACCTGCTGGCATCTTGAAGACTTTGGAACTTCTCCTGGGAAACTCCTCTTGTTCCTGCTTGGCTCTCATCCTACCTATTCAATAAATTGTTATTAAAGTTTTAAGCATTTGCAGAAGAAACTTCCTGTTGCTAAGACCACATGGACTCCTGCCAACTTGACAAGCCAAGGCTGCGCTGATGATACCAACATCAAAGCCAAAGGATAATTATCTGGTTTATATGAAGCTGAAGGAAGTGAGTACCCCTGCTAGTTTGTAATCATTTGCCATTGGCCAGTGGCCACAAGGACTCGTCTCCATCATACTCCCTCAGGTTTACAGTGTTCTGGGGAAAGCAGTGCCTGTGCATCTCCCGCTCAGGGATGGAAGTGGTCAGTCCTGCTTTGCTAACTGTATCAGAGTTAAGGAGGTGATTTTAAAGTGAATGACAGACCCATTTCTCCTATCTCCTAAGTATTTCCAAAAAACACCTTGAAACAGAATGGGACATCCCATTTGTGCCACACCTGCCCCCATACACCATTTAAGACCCTTCTTCATGGAGTTCTTGCACCTCCAACTGCAAATACACATACGTGACCCTATATCTGCTGAGAGAAGACAAGTAGCTCCTACCTGAGCTACCACATGGCATTGCCAGACCCCCAGCATTAGCAAATGTAGAGGTCCAGAGCGAGAAATGAGATGCTTGTACCCCAACTCCTGCACCCAGCTGCCACCCCCACCTCTGCTAGCACCTCCTTCCCTGGCCTGTGGGCTTAGCAGCCAGCCAGGGACCAGACACAATCCTTGTGCCAGGGCATGAGCCATGTGCCCTGGCTTTATCTCACACTTAGAGCGGCTGTGATGAGGTTCTCACCTTGCCTTGCAAGTGAGCAGCCTGGAAGATGGAGCATGGGGCTTGAGTGTGGGGGGAAGGGTCTGAGAGGGATGGAGATGTTGAAGGGATGGGATGAGACTGGCCCAGGGAGGTAAATTGCAGAGGCGTAGGGATCAGAGCTGCTCATGGGAACTTGTAAGCCATGCAACTGTCATTTCAGAGAGGATGTAATTGCTAGAGAAATTACTTAGTTAATCATCAGGGGACAGATCCATTACACAAAAAAAAGAAAAGCTCTATCTGCGGGGCTCCCAAAAAAATCAATTACTGGAAATGGTCTGCTGTGGCTCCCTGGCACCGCTGTTGGCTTAACTGATTATTTCTAATTTAATACAAATCACACACACACCCCTTCACACTTTCATCTGCCCACTTCCTGGAGGTCGACCTGATGCCTGTGCCTGGATAAAATACTTGATTAATCCCGGATCAGCACTTGCTGCCGCCTTTCAGAGATGACAATGTAGCTGTTGCATATTTCCAAGGACTTGATTATGCCCTTAGGTGTGTCATGGAGCTCGTCCTCTAGCCCTCTGTGCAAGAGAAGGGCCCGTGAAACAGGCCATCACCTGTTTCCAAGGACAAGTCTTCCGACTTCCCTTTTCCTCAAAAATCTGTACAGCAACAGCAAACTGAGGTGTTCTTTCTTGGAGAAAGGTTCAAGCTCTGTTTATCTACCTCCCACCTACTCCTCAGAGGAAAGGTGCAAGCAGATAAACACACGGGTCTTGGCACAGCAAGTCTTAAGATGGGTAAGATGAACTGAATCAAACACAGCTTTAGGATAAAATTAGATTTTCAACTAAGCAATTTCTCCCTTTTTTTTTGCAAACATTTGGCAAGCTTGCTTTTTCATTAAAGCATCTAAAATCAGAATCTTTGCATGAGGAGGAGGAGGGAGAAAGTGAGAAATTTTGGCTGTAGCACTACATTTTCCATCTCTCTCACAGGAGCTGAAGTTTTTTTCTGTAGTGCCACTGCCTCCCCCCTCACAGGCTCTCTGGGCAGGAAGATCTCTCTCTGCCTTTTCCATCACAGACTGTCCCACACCTCCCACTGATAACCCTGGAGGTGGTGCATCTGCTTAGCAATGCAATGCTGTGCCCCACACACAGCAGTGACACGGAGGCCAAGGAGGTGAACCCCATGTTTTTCCCAGAACGTGGTCACCATCTTCCCCTGCCTCCACCAGCAACAAGCCTGGCCTTGGCTGCTGAGGAGGAGCGTTTCATCACGCACTATGGCTGGGGAGCTGACAGGGAAAAAGCCATATGGGAAGAAAACCTGGATCCTAGAGCTCTGGAGACTTTCAAAGCAAGTATTTTTATATTTGTAAGGAAACCTGCTTCTGTCTGCACGCAGCTGTAATGGTTGCACGGGCCAGGTTGTGGCAGATGTAAAAGCCATCAGTTTGCCTCTGCACTCCCCCATCTCACGCGTTTTGATGGCTCAGGCGCCAGCCTTCTCACCTCACTCTCTCCAGCCACAGCTTGCAAAACACTGCACAACCTGAGGACAGCCAGCACAATTTACCCCTTTCTGGTTTTGGGTGTTTAGGGTTTGGTTTTGTTTTTAAACAATAACTGAATTCACTGGCTTCATAGATTTGCGTGGTGAGAGTGCACATCTACAAGCTTCATCTATGCTTTGCTAGCTTTGGGCTTTATTTTTTTTAACATGCAAGAGGGAATATTTTAGGAAACATTTTCTCTTTGCAGCTTTCTTTTCTCTAGTAACCCTTTTTAAAATGCTGACTATATGCTTGCTCAGATAAACGGGTATCTGAACACACAACCGATTATCCTATTTTCATATAATTAATTTTTTCCAGTTTCCATGTGCATTCCCTGCTCATTTGACCATGTAATAATTAATTAGCATTAATTATCTTAGATTGCACCTTCACCATCTACACACACATTCAATTACAAGAGGGGTATAAAAAGCCTGCCTTTTTGAGAGGGGCATCCACGAGCAGTGAAAACATACCCGTGCCAAAGATGCATTTCACACCTGCTAGAGTGCTCTGAGAAACTATTACTGTTTTCCAAGAAACACTTGAGAGAAGATCTAATCCACAAGCTTAAGTGTTTTCTGCAGCATCCATGCAGGGGCTGTGGCCTTTCCCCCCTTCTGTACCCATTTCCTGTACTCACAGGGAAAGTCCAATCTCTGGGTACTTCCTTCCCCTGAATATTTCTCTATCATCAAAGATTGACTCTCTGCACAGATCCCATGGTTCTTTGTTACTCAGCTGTCATTCTCCCACTGATACTGGCAAACACCCAGTTTAAAGCCCTCATGCCCCTGACCCTTGTTATCTCTGGCAGCTCTTTCTCACCACCTCATATGCCAACAAGTCGAGCATTATCTGATGAACCTCGCTGCTGGTCACTGAAAGGATTTTACCTCTGTGTTCCTACAAGCTGAGTATGTGCTTTGTCACTCCTGGTGAGCATTCTGGTTTCCTTCAAGGGAAATATATCCACTCACTCCAGGTCTGGGGAGACCCTTCTGGTGGCATGAGACATTTTCAGCCAAACCATCTCACCACCTTCAGCAAAATCCTGTAGGAGTGAGGCTGGAAGATGCCATGATAATCACTGCCCTCCTAAAATGCTAGGGGTGGCAAGGAAAAAAAGTCATTGCTCCCTGATAGCCTATGCTATCTGAATGCCACATAAACTGAATGGTAAGGAAATAAGAGAGTCAAGAGAAGAGTACACAAAGAGCCCACATAGTGCTGCTCAGCAGGGCGTGAGTGGGGGAGAAGTGCTGGCACGATTTTCGTAGAAGACTGACCACAGATAGCAGTGCTCCAGGGCTGCAGCTTCTGAGGCACCATCCTGAGGAAATGAATCATCTGGGCACTAAAAAAAAATAAAAAACAATAGTCTAACCTGAGACCATGCAGATGAGCATCGTACCAAGGCTGGAGATGAATCATCTGACACCTGCACTGACTCAGAGAGGCAACAGCCACACACCATGGGAAGCAACTAGTGCAAGTGGCAGTGCTGCCAAGCCCCTCTGCCTGCACACAGGCTGAGAGTGGCCTAAACCCCCTGGGAGGGAGGGAGCCAGAGACAGCAGACACAGGACACAGCCTGCTTCACCTCTGCATCACCATTTGCCAATAAAGGTTTCAGGTGCACACATTGTACACATGTCTACACGTGTGTGTATGTCTGTGTATACTCACATATGCAACCATTTGTGTGACTGCTACATAGCCATACACATACCACAGGAATCATTGGGCACCTAGTAGTGGCACCAAGCACCATTTGTGCCTTCTGACAAGTTGAACATTCTTAAAGCACATGTCACAAATTTGGCACTCAGAGGAAGTAGAGGGGCTTCCCCTCTAGGCAGGTAAGCAGCTGCATGCTGCTCTCCAAGCTCTGACCAAGACCTGGCAGCTGGCAGCAGAAGCACAGGACCAGACCTTGACTTCCTGTGGTGGCAACAAGATACTTGCCCTGAAAACAATTTTTCCTCAAGTAAAATTAACATCTTTGCCCAAAAAATGGGTATTATAAAATGAACCAAACCAAGTGAAGGGCCACCAGCACCCCATGCCACCCCCTCTCCATCCCATACCTTCCTTTGAGGGCTTAGTCCAGCCACTCTGTCTCCACACAGGGAACTCATTTCCTCATCACCACTTCACAGTGCTCTAGAGATCTCCCTTCCTCAAAGGAAAACCAGCAGCAAGACAAAAAACACTCCTGCTGGGAGACAAGCCCCCTTTGTGGCAGGAGCCATTTCCTCCCCATAGAGATGCTGCAAAAGAGCCACAGGTGTGAAGCCCCCACACCTGCCTGCACAGCTGGAGACTCAGCTGTAGTGGGGAAGGCACCAGCAGCACCCCTTCCTGCTCACAGCAAAAATGGGAGGTGGGAGGTGATGGGAAAGGAGAGAAAGGGGCAGGAGTTGCTGCTTCAGTCCAGTCCCTCACAGGTCAAGGGGAGGAAGCCCAGGGAGCAGGGAAAGGGAAATGCTGAGGGAGGGCTCCAGGTGGCAAGCCCCCAGACTCGTTGTTCCAGCTAAAATCATGAACATACATACATGTATATTTTTATACACACCTATATACACCGTTCTTGCTTCAGCTGCCTTCAGGTTCCCCACAGCCAAGGCCCCGAGCACACAACCCTTTCCTCCTGATGACTCCTATGAGTGCAGGCACTAGGTGAGCCCGGCTTTCCTTTTATTCCTCCAGCCTCCCTTGAGACCATTTTAGTCAGATAAAATCAAACCAAATGGCCCCCAAATCACCCAGCAGTCCTCTATCCCACCACACATGCAGGGGGCAGCCCCCAGACCAGTTTCATCCCCAGTGTGCAGAGTTGAATGAGCAAAGGAGGATTGTTTTCAGAAGCTGGCCGAAGGATGTGCCACCACCCAGGGGTGTATCTGCCTCCCCCCCCAAATAAGAAGTTTTTAATGGAGGAAACTGCTTGCCAAAGCATCCCTCAAGTCCTGAAGCAGAAGTTAGGTACATCTGATGGCTCCCTTTGACTGTGTGCAGCCTCTGTTGGGAGGCAGTCAATAGGATTACTGTGGTTCATTACAGACAAAAGTGGGTTGTCAGGTTTTATTTGCTTATAGAGATTTTGTAGTGTGAAGTAACACCAAGGAGGTAAACCTTGCTGGGCAAACTTTTCCTTAGACTAGGTGGGGAAGTGTTTTCCTCACACTTGGTTAACGACTTGTATACAGTTCTGCCAGGGTTTCCATGCTGACAAGATATTTTAAGAAGTGGTTACAGTTCACCATATCACAGGACCATGACTAAAAATCAGAAAGTATTGCCTTGGGACAAGGTTTTCCAAAATCAGGACCCAGGCAGATGGTGTTTGCCTGATGTCTGCAGATCCCCCCTGCAGAGCAGACCTAGGGATGCAAAATCCCGGCCTCAGGGCCAGCATCGCAGCCAAATCCTACCAGAAACCTCCTGACATCTTCATAGCTGTGCAAATGAGAGAGAGAAAGACTTCTGCATAAGCACCGGGTGTGTGTGTGTGGGGGGGGGGGGGGGGGGTGAGGAGGGGGGTGGGTGGATGTTATGCCCTTGTGGATTTTAAAGCCTTTTAAACTGTGTTGCCTGTAGTTAAACAGCAGAAATGAATTAGTGCGTGATGCTACCACCGGCCGTGTCAGGAGCTGGCACCCGTGGTGGCATTTCATGCCTGCGGACACCGCGATGGCAGGCACCAAGCAGCACCTCGGCATCCAGGGGGGCTTTGCGAAGGGAAATCATGCATGAGGCTGAAGGGCAGCTCGGGGACCAGCACTGCGAGGTGTCTCCGCAAACAATGTTGTGCCCAGGCTGCCCTGGCAAGCCGGAGGGCATGGGGAGGAGGGTGGGAGTCCGGGGAGGTGCCCTGTCCGCTCAGCAAGCGACTGACCCCAGTGCTGGGATGAATCACCAAGGGCTGGGGTTGCACGAAGGGCTGCAGGAGGGAATGGTGGAAGAGGGGGGTCTCCCCAATCCCCCTTTTTTCGTGTGGAGAGGAGGAGCGGAAGAACTTGAGGAGAAACGACCTCCCTGTTCATGTTAAAACAAGACCTTCTCTTTGTCTGTCGTTACCCAGAAAGGTTCAGTTTATCCTTGTGCCAGACCGAAGTCCTGACTCCCCCCATGCAGCCTCATGCTGCCCTTTCTGGGGCAGAAGAGCCCCTGGAAAAGACTTATGCCATTGTGGGAATGTTGGCACCGTCTTCTCCCACATCTCCTTGGAAAGTAAACCTAATGAGGGATGGGGATGAAGGGTGAGGAAATACATGGGAACAGCAGGCTGATGTCCCTACCCACGGATAGGCTTACTTTCCCTCCTGGCTACCCGTGCTGTGGGCTACAGCAGCCCAAAATCAGGCCACCAGCGCTCAGCCCCACAGGAGATCAAGCCCTTCCTCAGCCTGCCCTCTGGGAGCTGCGATGTGATGGAGCAGGAAAAAAAGCAAGAAAACAAAAAGAAAAAAAAAAAAAAGAGGAGCCCCAACCCAAACACTTCCATACTTTTCTAAATGAGAATGTAAGCGGCATCCAGCCTATCTGCCGACAGCAGAAAGCAGATTGCAAGTGTAACAGGATGCAGTCGATTCCAGGGAGAGCACCAGAAGGCTTAGTATTAGGACTACTGGCATTCGCAGCCTTTGCTAATGACTTAACGATTGTTTGCGCTGATTTGTGTTGGCTTTGATACGCAGAGAGCAACAGTTTCTGTTTAAAACTGGGAGAGACCATCGGGGATTTTACTAACTGTCCAAGGGTTGCTGTCTCATAAATACATATTTCCAACACCTTCATGTTAAATAAATTTGTGGAGGACACAAACAAACAAACACCATGCACAGAAGTGAAGTCCCCAGATAGTGCATGTGCCAGGACTGGCATTTTATAGGCAATTTCCTACCTAGCAGCATTACCTCAGGAGACAAAACACACCTGCAGGACTCAATAGGATTTAGTGCCTTCAGAATCCAGCAAAAAGTACCAAAAAGAGAGAAGAGGTTTCTGCTGTGCAGAGGAAATCCCTCTCCAAATTCCCTGCCTTGCCACAGCGAGCTGTGCTGCTCTGGTAAATTTAAAGCCCAGGCAGGCTGGACCTCACTGTCACTCCCAGAGACTTTTCCTCTGACTTAAAAAAGCTCGTCTATTGAAATGAAAGCATTTCTCTGTGCTTGGGATGCAAGATTTGCTGCTTGCTGAGCTGCGTCAGTCAGCGCTTGTCCTTCCTCAAGGCACCTGCCCTGAAGGATGCTCTGCCCTTACCGTACATCCTTTACCGCACAGGGAAGTCCCAAAGCTTCACCTCGGGAGAAGCAGCACCAAACAGGAGCAGGTGTGGGTACACTCCCACCCGCTTGTATGAGGCTAATTAGCGTATCCAAGGGAAGTAATGACAGCTCAGCATCAACTGTTCAGAGCCTAACAGCAGGAAGAGTGTCAACACCTTTTTTTGGGAAGGGGCAGAGCTTGGGGGCTCCGGAATAGATGTTAATTGTTAATTCCCGGTTTGCGCTTCCCTTGGGATGAGGTCTGACATATTGTGAGTGTATTTTCAAAATCCACTGGCAGAAGGAAAGCCCAAAAGTTAAATGGGAAAAGTGGAAAGAAAAAAATAATTACCCCTTCCAACAACCTGGAGAGCAACTCAGACATTTAAATGTATCGGGAGGCACCTCAGGAGATTGCAGCAAGCTGCACAGGCTGCCCGGTTTGCTTCTCCTCCCCGCACTGGGTGGTAGCACCAACAGCATCCCACTTGCCCCAGCCAAAATTTGGGAGTCCTTAAACCAGGGCTGGGTTTAGGGCATGAGGAAAAGGAAATGGATGCAGAAGTTTTCCATGGCTGCAACCTGTGAGTGCTGCTGTGGCCGTGGTGATGGGGCTGCCAGCCAGCTCCTGCCAGAAAGAAAAGGCTGTTGCTTTTCTGCAGGAGCAGAGGGCAGACTGGGAAGGTGACTGAGAAAAAGAGCAGGGGATGGGAGGGAGGGGATCACACCTAGTTTCCCAAACTCCTTGAGAAACTTTTCTCCTTCACAAAGGAGAGCATCTTCTCCTTTGAAGAGGGGCCCAGAAAACTGCAGCTCAAAGTGCTGGATTTGGAGCACTCAAAGCTCAAGCAGTTGCTCAGCCCCCAGGTGGTTCAACATAATGCAAAAGTTATCACACAGAACCCCCCATTTTTGTTAACTAATCTCACAGGCTGATCAGATCACTGGGGTTTTGTATTGTTTTTAATACCTGGCAGTGCACTTGCGTATTTCCCTGCTACAATCCACCATGGCTGGGAGGAAACAATGGTCTATTCAACATGCCTCCACAAACCCCTTCCAGAACAGATGCATCATGCTCTAGGCAGCCACTGGGCTTTCTCCCGATGTGTCCCATCAGGAGCATACAGAAGCCCAGGCCCTGGGGCACCAGACCATTCTTGGAGAGGATGGGGAAATGCCACAGAGCAAGAAAGCGCTTCTGCCAGGCCCACAGGGATGTGAGCACTGCTGATGCTTCCCTGCTGATTGCCCACAGACGCTAACCAGGAGCACGCCATGCCTGCGTGGTCCCCATGGTGGCCTGTCCCTCACTCCGGAGGCAAGTGTTCATTGCTTGGCTTTCTGTCCGGTGCCACCTTGTACCACAAGCACCACAAGCCATGGGCATCACCTGAAGGGTACCAGCCATGAGCGGGGATTGCATCCCCAAGAGCAGCGTTGTTCCCCACCCCCTCCTCCTCAGTAATCTGCCAACGGGCAGCTTGTTGCCTTCGCTGCCGCCATACTTGAGAACTGAAGAGGAGCGAGGGAAGCAAGGCGGGGTTTAACGGGGAAATCGCTTAAAAATGCAATCTCCTTGTGGCTGTCAGATCAAGAGGACATGTACAGGAGATCTCTGCGCTCCCATGTCACTCTTCTCCACTCCTCCCTACCCACAGACACCACTGCAGATGTGCACTAGCCAAAAGAGGTTGGAGACATCAATGAAACAGGATGTCCCCATTGGACACCAGGCAATGTACAGTGATGGCATGAGGACGCTTCAGACAGGGACTTTTTTACCTCCCCATTGCTGCTGATTGGTATGTAGCAAAACCATGGAGTTGGGAGGAAAATATAAACAATTTAAAATAGACTTAAATGCAAGAAACATCAGTTCTAGATAGTGTTCAGCTCCAAGACCAGATCCTGCCTTCCTTCCCTCTGCAAAGCCTGTCCTCAGTGAGACCCATGGACTCCGACCAGCGCTGAACCCCCCACTGGCAACACACAATTTATTGCTCAGGAGTTTTAATTAAAAAGATCAGTATGAAAGAGTCAGCAAGTTATGTGGGACATGATGAACATTATCTGCTGGAAAGACATTGCATTTGAAATGCAAGAGGAGTAAAAGAGAAATTAAAACCTTCTTTTCCAATGCAGGGGAAGGTGTGGGTCTCACCTACATTTGGCATGAAAGGGGCATTATGTAAAAATTGCAAATTTTTAAGCTGCCTTTCTTGAGAGCATTTATGCATACATATGTAGATGTACATACCTTGTCACTAATCTAATACTGACACATATGTGCACATACAGGGTCAACTTTTGCCTGAGAGAGGCATCTCTGTCTTCAGTGTAGATGACATGGTGAAAGCTCCCAGGAGATGCCCAGAGCTGCTACGAGCCTTAGCAAACAGCAGCCCTGCTGCCTGTTCACTCCCTCTAATGCAATTAGAACAGATTAACATGGGTGACTAGATGTGAAAGACAAATGCACCTCACCGTCCCTGTCCCACCCGCATTTATTAATTTGAGTCCTACCCTTTTCATAAACTTGTTGCTCTCTTGACCTCCCTCAGATGGAGCACCCTTTGTTGTTGTTGTTGTTGCTTGAACATTAAGACGAGCTCTGTCAGGGAGAGACAGACAGCTGAAACAGTCAATGCCACAGGAGCCCCACAGTGACGGTCCATAAAGTTTCTTTTACCAAGTGAGATGTGGGTGGAAGCTTCCTGGGCTTACCGGTGAGCTAGCAGCCACCTCCCTCAACTTCTTTGGCAATCCCTGACTTCAAAAGCCTGGGCAGGACCATGCAATTAATGCCATTATAATTCTTTTGCGTGGTGCACCTTGCATGCTACCTCTTGGCTCTTGAGCAGGTGTCTGCTCACTGGACAGACCCCCAGCAAGTAGGGGGTGGGGGGGGCAGGCATCTTCAGGTTAACCGCTTGTGTCATGCTCTAATCACAGTAACAACACAAATCACACAACATTGTGACCCAAGGACTAGAGGGGAGGCATAATCATCTCTCCTGACCTCTCATACAACACAGCCGTTAGGTAGCCAGCTAAAGCACCACTAACATACTGTTTAGGCGAACCCTGGATGGAAAGGCACTGTTGCTTCCCCTGCTAAATTGTTCCATGACTTAGGAAAAGAATGCCACTTGCTCTTAAAAATGAGAACCTTTTTGACTGTATTTCTCTAGCTTTGGCCCCTGTTCATTGAGGTTTGCTTTGCCTTTGTCTGCACGACTAAAGAACTTGCAGGTACTATGAATGTTTCCCTTTGTAGATATTTGAGGACTGTGATCTTAACATTGCCTTACTTAAAATAAATAGGTCAAACTTCTTTAGATCTCTCAGAGGGAGGACACAAGTTTTTCTAGCCTCAGAAAGAAGGTCAGGAACTGGTGGCAAACTGGCAGGTCCTCTCTGAACCCTTTCCAACCTGTCAGCATCATTTGGATATGTGTCCCCCATTGCCAAACAGGTATAGCCTTCCAGAAATTACTTTGAAAGTCCCTGCTTCCCTGTGTGTTTCCCACCAAAATTTTAGTTCTTTTATTTATGTATTTTTACCATATTTGATTAACTTAAAATACTTCTGAAGCTTGGCTTTGTTGGACTGCCATCTCTATAAATCAAAGAACATTTTTCATTCAAGTCACTCCCCAGTTTACAACTAGCCATATTTTTTCAATGCATATTTTAATATTCCATGTTGAGTCCCTTCCTCAGCATCCTAGAAAGAAGTAACATAAATCATTCCACTTCCTCCACCGGTGACAATGTGGCCTGTAACTCCATGAGTACAGATAGCCCAGCACGTGGCACATCTCCATGACTTATCTTTCAGCACCCAGATTTTATTTTCTATGTGGTCTCCAAATGGGATGCTGCTGACTCTTAAGGAAGTCTGTCATTCCCTCAGCGTGATGGAAATGTGGGTCTGAGAAGGACTGCAGATGGCTTCCTGGTCCACCCTTGACTTGTGTGAGTAGATGTATCCTGACAGGCTCTGCCTTGCTGAGCCTCCAGGGCAGTATCTTCTCTGGGCAACTTGATCAGCACAGAACTCTCTTTACAGTCAGAAATTCTTGTCCTGGCAATAATGTGCCTTGCTGCCAATTACCACAGGTTTTTTCTTGGTTTACTTCCAGTGATGTGAAGGGCAGTAGATGCTCAGCATTTTAACAGAATTCAACATGGGGCAGACAACACATCCTCACAGCCACCAAAATCCCAACTCAGCAGTCCCAAACCCTTCTGCTCAGGGGGGAGCCTCACTGTATGTATAAGCTGTCATCCCCGTAAACCATCTCTGAACTCCCTTGTCTGATGTATTACTGGAAGCACGGCTCTCCAGCTGGCTGCATTTCTCCATCCGAAGCTCCATCAGGCTGTGAAGAGCAGAGGATACCTCCCCACAGCAGGTACACTTGGACAGTTTGCCCTTGGAAGGCACCATCTGCTGCTGGCTCTGCAGCAACACCCATCGGTGCCTTGGGAGCCTTTTCTGTGCCCCCAGGACTACTGTGCCTGCGCCCTTCTTGGGGTCTGTCCCCCCACAAGCAGGGGGCAGGGGAAGTCCTTCATTGCCAGTGCATGACTGCCTTCCCAAACACCTCCCTTCCAACCAAATGGGCTCTAACAACCTTCCTCTAGACACCCTCCTCCTTTCCCTCTTCATCTCTCTCCAAACTCATTGAATGGAACCTCCTCTTGCTCCCTCCTGAGCATCAGATGAACAACAGCCTTTCTTGGCATTTGCCGCAAAATTTAACCCCTGGTTTTTCTGCTTAGTTTTCCCAAATCAGCTGTGCCCTTCCCTACTCATCTTTCCAAGTTGTGATCCATCCCCCAGAGTCTCCATGGTGCCTGTTAAATCCTGGTTTGCTTCTGTGTTGAGGCTTCTTGTTTATTTGCTGTACTTCTGGCACGATTTCTGAAGGAATTAAAAGCAAATCTGTTTATCTTCACTAAATGCCCCTGCTGATAAGGGTATTAGTGGTCTTATTTACAAACGGAAAAGCAAGGCAAAGTGGGACTGGAAGTAAAAATCTCATAAGGCAGGTCCCTAATTTGAAATGCCCTAAAAGCATCCAGCAGCTGAATTTTCTGAAAACATCAAACAACTATCCCCTAAACCTCACGCCTCTTAAGCTGCTTCAGTTTGGGGATCTCCGATCGGTGGCACCCCCACATCCTTGGCACTGCAGAAAGCTGAGGATGCTGTCACGCAGGCAGGGAGCTCATCCACAGCTTTTTCCTGGATGGAAATAAAATTAATACATTGCAGACTATGTGGCAATCAGTGTCCATGTCCACAGACAATCTCCTCTCACAGCAATCACCTTTTAAAACATCTTCTAATTCTTGAGATACGGAACTAGTGAGGCAGAGATTACCCCAATAGCTTCAATATAGAGGGTGGGTTATTTTTACTTTTACCAGCTTTATAAAATATTTCTTTCCTTGTCTCTCAGCACCCCGTTAAGAGAAGGAGAAGACAGGGCAGGTTGTCACCACTGAGAAGCGCCGCGGCTGTTTCATTTTGACAGCTGCTGGCATGTTACATTGGAGGCGCCGGCTGTGGGCAAGGTGCACGGCGCGGGGTGAAGGCTGCCCACCAGCCACGCTCTGGCTGCCAGCTCCCAGCCCTGCCCCAAGGCACCTGCTGACACCAGGGACGGAACGCCGGTCCCACCTGCTGCTGCATCGCCGCAGCTCCGAAAAGGGGCGCAGGATGGTACATTTTGCCCACGGAGAAAGGCTGGAAAGAGTGAAAGCTGCACCAGCGAGCCAGGAAGGGCAGGCAGCTTTTCTCCACTGTCCAAACATCCCAAAAGAAGAAGCTATTTGGTGGGATTTTTTTTTTAAGTTGTTCAGGGTGGCGAGGACTTCTGCTGGGCTCCAGAGCCTTGCCAGCCTATTCATCTTCAAATCCTCAGACAAAAATGTAACTTTGAATATATACAGTGTGGTGAGTGCATGTCTGATCTATGCCTGCTTCTTTTCAGCAGACCTTTTCTACAGCTTTTTGAAGAAACAAGGAAGACTGGATATAACATCCTCATGTTCATCCAAAGTAAAATGACTGAACACATAGCTGGCTCCCCAAGCTGCAAAACCCCAGGTTATTGCCAGATCATGTCCAAACACAGACCTCTTGCCCCCAAGGAGCTGTGGTGCCGACTCCCTGCCTAAAACAGCAACAGGCATGCAAGACACAATCAAAGCAAGCTGACGGCTCACCTAGGACCACAGATGAACTGCTTTGCCAGAGAAGGAAGCAAAAAGAGACAAAGACAGCCATAACATCTATCTTCTTTATACACAGCTTCTAGTTAGAAAATCCACACGAACGAGATCACCAGTACACATGTATATACGCTGCCTTTGAATGCTGTTTAGCTGCTTAAATGCACACTGCAATGCAGTTAGCTTTGCACACAGCTTTTATTTATAGGGCAAGACCAATTTAAGCAGAATTTAACTCAATATAACTGTACCTGTACTAAGGGCACAAGCAAACGTGACATGCTTGCTTCTGTTCAGGGGCTGTGAGTTTCTGAATCACGGGGACGATGGCAATCCTAGGTTTGGACTTCTCATCTGGATGTGCTGAGAAAGGGGAAACCAACAAGCAGAGTTCCACTGTGCTTGTTAAATAAGCAAATTATGATTAAAATTAAAAAGGTAAAGGTCCTAATGAGTTGCATGACCGTGCAATCACTGCTTTTCCCAAAACCAACCCAGGCACACAGCTAAGACTCCTTCCAAAGACCAACACTGGCTGTATCACAGCCCAGGTCTCTGTGTGTTATCAAGGCTAGCTGATTCATCAGTCCCTGATCTCCCTCAGTGCTTTTCCCTTCACAGGACTGTCTGAGGACCCAGCTTTCATATCTGCCAGAAAATCATAGGCTGCACTTCAAAGTGGCACTTCTCCTCGGCTTCTCCAAGCCAATGGAAAGACCTCTTCCCTCCTGTAGAAAATGACCAAATTCCTGATATCTAAAATTGTATATTTAATCTAGATATTGAAAAACATGTAAAAGTGACTGGTACTGATTCCCTGAGACTGCCAGTAGTGGTGCCAGCAAACATCAAGCTCACCTGAAACAGAGCCACCTTTCCTCAGTGCCTAACCACAGACACAGGGACCCTGTCTTCAGACACCTAATTTGAAAATGTGGTTGTAGGACGTAAGTACTCAGTCACTCCTCCATCTTCTACCCCGAGTTTATGAGGAAGTCAGAGTCGGTTTCCAAAGAGAAAAGGCACTGGGCGTCTCTCAGAGACCAGAGCCTGTAAGAGTTTAGCCCTCCATCTGTCCCCTCTTTGCATGGGCTGTTTGCTCAGCTACTGAGGGATCATATGCAAGGGATCCTCCTCCATCACTGCCACCAGCAGAGACCAAGGAGGGAACATAGGAGACTGTGGCCTCATCCGCCCACCTGCTCCCACAGCAGCACTGCAGAGCTGCAGGGTGAGGGCTGCTGGTGAGCCCAGTGACACTGGTGGTGCAGCAGACCCTGTGGGCAGTATGCAAGGGCGCACCCCAGGATGCCAACTGCAAGGCTGTGGAGGGCTTTGAAGATGAGAAGTAAACCAGACGACACTAGAGAAGGCAGGGAAAAAATGTGGTAACATGGTTTGGCAGCTGTAAGCTGCCTCTTCTGCTCAATGTACCCAAGTCCTTAGCTATTCATGCAGCAATAAAATGCTCACAGCTCAAGGGTTATCAAAGGATTTTAATTCCTCTAACAACCAGAGGATCAATGGATACAGCCACCAAATGTTGCCCTAGCCTGGAAAGCTGTGAGAGACAAATGCTGCTATATACAGAGCCCAAGACTGCTGGGCTGGTGGCACTGGGCAGGAGTACTCCCAGTCTCATGTCATTGCTTTGATGATACCACAGGGGAATGACAGTGCAGCTCTGCACTGGCGTGGCTTTCCTCCCCAGAGCTGGATTGACAGTGACAGTGGGGTTTCAAGACTCCTGACGGCTGCGTAATGTACTTGACAGAAACACAGCACAGCTCATCACGCTGTGCTACAGCAGGCATTCGCCTCTGGGAGAGCATTCAGCCACGGCAAACAAGACTGACAGAGCAAGACTGGCTGCCCTTTCTGCTCCTAGAGGCAGGTATTTTGGGGAACGGCTCCCACACACTCTGCTCTTGTCCCTCTGTGTATGCTGGTCTGTGGTACCAGGTTGATAATTTGGTTTCTTGGCTTTGCTGCCCTCCCAAAGGTACTGCAGTTTGGAACTGGAAATGCCCAGGGATGCTGGCACACTGGGGAGTAGAATGAGTAGAGCCAGGAGCATTGACTTTGATGCCAAATGTCACCAGCTCAGTTGTGTCCAGGATCTACACACCCTTTCTTCTCTTTTGACCTGTTTTTGGAAGGTTATTCCTGGAAGTCAGTGAAGTGCCACTCCTCAGGACAAACCAAAGAGCAGGTCTCTACCCCTCAGCCTGCACCTTCCCTTACAGGCCTGAGGGAGGAGCTTCCCTTCCCTTGCATGAAGGATTCAAGATTTTACTCTGCAGCTGAAAGGACAAGCTGTACCTTCAGACCCACAGAGGGTCTTCTCGCTCTACCTCTCCTTAAGCCTCCCTTACCCCTCCTCTAGGGCCAGGGGCATCCTCATCCCAGAGTGTGCATCCCAGCCACAGTTCTGGGGGCAGGAAATGCCACATATGTCAGAGCAATCTCGAGGCTACAGTCACCTTCAGAGCCATAGATGCTGAAGAGCAGCATAAAGCCATCTAGAACCATTGGCAAAAAGCCAAGGGCTGAAAAGTTGAACCATCTGCAGCTCTTCTCCATCACGCAGAGATGCATGCCCCCCCACCAGCAGAATGACGGTGCTGGGCGGATAACACACCGCAGCTTTGATGTCATCCCAGCAGGAATCCCAGCCACCAGGCACCTTGTTCCCAGACTCCACATAGAGCTCCTGCAAACAGACCAGGTTTCCCCCTACGTTTCCTCCGCACCATCTCACCTGCAGGGGCCTGCAAAAAAGCCCGCTCCTGTCCAGGGAAGGAATGCCAAGAAATTACACTTATTGACCTTTGATGAATTCAAGAGAAGAAGCAAGCAGCATCCTGTTGTGTTGGCATCTGGCAGAGCCACCCTCCTGCTGTCCGCCGGTCTGGCAGCAGCCCCAGCATCAGTTCGATCCCTCAGCTCTGAGCCTGGGCTCTCAAGCACACGGACAAGAGGATGCCTCAGGACCTGAAAAAGCCCTGATGAAAGTATAAACCAAAGCAAAATGATGGCTCACTGAACCAGTCCCATTGCCTTTCCTATACCTCGTCCCTCTACGGCTTCTGGTGGATGCTGCTGTGATTGGGACGTGGCCCCATGAGAAATCAATGTCCCTCGGTGGAAGACAGAGACAAATGTCCATGTGGAGAAAGGACAGGAGAGATTTTCTGTAGGCCTATTGAGTCACAGCTGACGGTCCTCTGGGCTCCTGGGATTTGCTTGAGGAGGTGAAATGGGCTATCTAGCAGATTTGTTTCCCCTCACCTCGCATAGCTGTTTGCACTTTATCATGGGAGGAAGAAAGCATGAATAAAACAACATGAAGAGTTGCAGGCTCAGTAGAAACAATTTCATTATGGCTCTGAACTGGTTTTTGCACAGAAATTTTAAATCAGAGTTGAATTTGGTCCAGCAAGCTACGTGAAGTGGGTAAATATAAACACCTTTATTCTTCAGTGTGGGGTAAGGAGTGAAGAATTGTTTGCACCCTATGTCTGAGTCTTTTGTGCGGGGGTTTGAGGGGGCCAGGTACATCACATCCTTTTGCTAAGCCAGTCAGGGTCTTTCATTGCAGCTTTAGAGTTAAACTTTGGCTGCAGCTTGTGCCCTGGCCACCCCAATGTCCTTCATGGAGAGCAAGCTTTCCCTCTCACAGAGGGGTAAGGCCCATGCTCTTTCTTTTAAACCATTGATCTGTGTGCAATTAGGCGCCACACACACAAATGCCCTAATTGCCAAGCAACAGGATGCTTTTTACCTGACAACTTCATGAAGCGTTTGCCTCGCCACGGTGCCCGTGGGGGAAATGAGGCACACGACCCGCAGTGACTTCCCCCAGCGCCTGTCCCGCAGTCGCACTGTGTGACCATCAGGCCTCTGGACAATGCTGCTATTAGTTCTCTGCTCGGGGAGTTCAACGCAGATTATTCTGTTCCCAGCAGATCTTGGAAAGAGCAAAAGCTGCTCCTGGCCAAGGTAGCAGTGGACACACACAGTCCGGAGTGGGATTTTTATGGTAGGATTCCTGACTCCAAGTCTTTAATCAGTTGAGATGTACTTTTTCTTTTTTGTTCTTTTTTTTTTGTTTGTTTGTTTGTTTTTGCTTTTCATTGCTTAACAGATGCAAAGACTGACCTAGAAGAAAAATGTCATGGCTATGACACACCTAGAAACAGCTCCAACAGACCACCTGAGCTAAGTGCATTTCAGCACATTTCCAAGGAAGCTGCATATCTGTCCTGTACAGCAGATACTTGTTTTGACAAAGGCATGCAATTTCGGGCCGGGAACAGCATGTTCGAAACGTAAAAGACTTTTCCTCCCCCCAAGTCTTTAAGGGTGAGGGGGGGGTGGGCTTTATTTAAGTCACTCCTCACTATGGTCAAGTTTGGGCGATTTTTTCTCCCTGTTTAATAGGTAAAGTTACAGCAAGCAAAATGGGTCAAATTTCCTCATTCATTAAGTACACCTACGCCAACAGAACTACTCCAAGGGAGAAATTAGATCCGTGTCCCTCTCATTAGGCTGCTAACGGATACCAAGAAATGTGCATTGTAGAGCAAGCGGCACTTGACAGAAGCATGCGTAACAGAAAGCCGGCGATTTGGGAGCCAGAAGATCCTGCGGTCTGTCAAAATGCAGCAGGACTACCGGAGGGCACTGGGTCAATTGGGAGGCTTGTAGGTCAAGATAGCCAAGCACAACCCAGCCAAGAAGGGGAGGATCCGGAGGGGGGAAGACAGTACTGCTGGTTCAGCAGGAGTGCTCCTGGGTTTATTGAGCCTGGTGATTACAACAGGCTGTCATGAGGGCAGTAAAGTTTAAAAAAAAAAAAAAGAAAAAAAAAAAAGGAGAGAGAAAATAATAGAGAAGTGAACCACACCTATGACAGGAAGCATTTGAAAAATGCATGCTTCTCTCACTTTCATACGTGCAAGTCAGCTATGCATGAATTGTTTCTTTCTCCAGAGCAGGAGCACAGTCAGAAAATAAAAGAATCCCAGCTCAGTGTAAAACTCCTGCTTGTGGCTTTGGGGTTGGCTTTTAGGGTTTGGTTTTTATTTTTTACTCTTTTTATTTTACCCACCTCGTCAGCCGGGTTTGCAGCTGCTTGCTCATGCAAAGGGAAGGGAGGGCTGTGCTCCCTTTGAAACCAGGAGCTGGCACGGCATGGTCCTGCCAAAACCAGCCACCTGCTTTTTCCAACCGCACAGGGCGCTCGGGCGCGGGAGGGATCTGAGCCATGCGAAGGAGCGTCACCTCACCCAGCACAATGCAAATACGAGAGAAAAGCTGAGAGAGGGAGAGAGGCCCAGACAAACCCTGTCGATTGCATGTCCCAGGTAGGCAGAACAGGACGGTGCAGAGGACAGAGGCGTAAGAGCAGCACAGGGAGGAGACGGCGCTTTGCACCTGCTATGAGGTCGAGTCATTCCTGGTAACGTCAGCTGGATGTGCCACACTGGGGGATAAAGCAATCCCAGGCTTTAATAAATACACAGACCTTAAAGGGTTTGAAATACTGTTTAAAGCCTGCTGGAAACCAAAAAAGTGCTGGGAAAGCACAAGAAAAAATCTGTCGAAGTTGAGACAGACCTTGACAACTAACTCTGTCATTTTCTCTTCCAAAAAGAGACAGAGACCGAGACTATCTGCGCAGGTTTAGGCTGCACAAGATGCTGCCGAAGTCAGTTGTGTGGAAAAATCCACAATGATCTTTGTGTAGAAACCCCACATGCTTTCCTACCGGGTAGGGCTCGCCAAGCCAGCACCTTTCTGAGGGCTGGGGAGAGCGAGTTGCCTGGCATGGGCACAGGAGTGGCAGTCTGCCACCAGCACAGAGCTGTTTTAGCAAGTTCTAAGTGCAACCCTTGATCTTCTGAAATGTTTCACAGAAATTAAAGCAAAACCAAAAACCAGAGAACAACCCGTGATGTAAAAACCCAAATTACTGGGCCATGACCTGGACTTCCTAGAAATCACTCTGATCTGCATTGACTGCACCGGATTTGGCATCTTGCTGAAGCCCTTTCTCACCAGCCTGCCTTCCCCAGGCAGGGCACAACTGGGGATCTGGCCTCTCCTGGGCACCGCCGCCGAGGACAGCGCCCGCAGACGCCCTTCCCCCTTCCTGCTACCCGCGGGCGGGACGGGGTCTGGACGGGATGCTAACGCTCTCCTAAAATTCCCCCTGGCACTGCAGCCTCTCCTAAGCAGGCCGGCGTAGGGCTGCCTGGAGGATGGTCCAGCTTGCGTGGCAGGGACGGCCTGGCCCGGCGGAGGGGAGGCCACCGGGCTGGCGTTTCGCTGATGTGAAAGCCCGGCCCGGATCCCAGAGAAGCGGTTTTGCCTCCTCTCACCCGGCTCGCCGTAGCCACCCGGCTGGAAAGGCTCCAGCCCCTCCGGAGCAGGAGGGCGGCGAGCGGCGCGGCGCGAGAGCGGGACGGGATACGGCGGGGCCGCAGCCGAAACCCCGGGGGTGGGGGGGATGAGGCCGGCGGGCAGACCCCCTCCTGCGGCTCCAGCCGTCGCCGTTCCTCCCGCGCAGAGCGGCAGAGCCGGGGCTAGGGAGCGGCGTCACCGGCCCCGCTCGCGCGGCACGCGCACCGCCGGAGCCGCGCGGTCGCAGGCGCGTGGGAGCGGGCGCTCGCCCGGCCCCGCGTCCGGGTGGCCCCGCGCTGAGCGGCACGTGCACCCGGGTGCGCGCGGGCGCGGGGCTCGGCCCTTTGGCGGGGGAACGGGGGCGGGCAGGCTTTGGCGGGGGGTTGTCCGGTTTTCTCACTCAGGTCGCCAGCCGGCTACCGAGCGGCGATACCGGCGCCCCCAGCCTCCGGCCGCAGCCGGGAGAGAGTGAAGGAAGCAGACGCGGCCCCCACAGCCGCGCGGCCCGCGGGGACGGCAGACGGTGTCCCGCGGTCGTGGGAAAGAGCCGCCGGCCCCGGCGAGGGAGGGGAGGGGAATGTGGGAGGGGGGAATGCCGCGGGTGGCCGGGGCTGCCGCTGGCGAGCGGGACCTTGTCCCGGCCGTGCCGCACGGACCCGCCAGCCCCCGCGCAACGCGCTGCGCCGGAGAGAGGGGTAAGAGCCGACAAACGGAGGGAGGGAGGAGGGAGAGGGGAAAAGCGGCGACCCCCCTCCTCCCCTTCCCCCCGAGAGGCCAGAAGCAGCAGCAGCGGCCGGGAAAAAGCCCCTGAGGCGGGGCGGCGGCTGGCGGCCGGGGACAGGTAGGGGGATGGGGGCACCCCCGCACCCGCTGCGCGGGGGCGCACGGCGCCGCGCCGCGTGGAGAGGGGGGTGCCGCGGGGGTGTGATGCGCGCGCGGGGCGGTGCGGCGCGCGGGGCGGGCGTCGACGTCAGGGCGCCGCGTGCATATTGATGCGGGGGCCCGGCCGCTTTCGTCAAGGAGCAGAAGGAAGCAAGATGGCGGCCCTGTAGGAGCGGGGAGCGCGGCGCCCGGCTGTGCGTGCTGGATGTCGGCAAGGCTGAGGGACGCGGCAGAGGTCAGAACGGGCTCCCCAAGCCGGCCGCCTTCCCCCCGGCTCCCCGGGGGTGTCGCGGGGCTGCGCCGCGCAGCTGGGTGTCGGCGGGGGGGTGGGCGCCGCGGCGGCTCCCCCAACATGGCTGACTGACAGAGGCGGCGGGGGGCGCCGCGGGCCCCCGTCGCCCCCTCCCCGCGGGGCCGGCTCCCAACTTTGCCTCGCCGCCCCTCCCCGCGCCTTTGTCTGGGCGGCGGTGGCGGGGAGACGGGGAGTGCGGCGGGAGGCGCCCAGCCGCCTTCGCGCCCCTGCCGGGCCGGCCGGCCGGCTGCTCTCCGCCGCGGGGCTGCCCGGCTCCCCCCTCCGCCGCGTCCCGGGCGGCGCTGCGCCCCGCGGGGCCGGTCTTTCCATCCCTGCTCCCCGGGGCCACCCGCACGCGGAGCCCCGCGGAGCGCGGCTGGGGAGCGGGGCGGCGGCGGGCCCCGGCTTTGTGCCGCTCCCCGGCCCCGGGCGGACACAAAGGCTGGCGCAGCCCCGGGGAGAGGGGTGGGGGGAGGAGAGGGGGCTTGCGGAGTTTTGGGGAGGGCGAGAGGGGGAAACGAAACCCGGTCCTGGGGGGCGAGGGAGAAGTGTGTGCGGGGGGCAGGGCTCGTTGCGAGGCCTTCCTTTTTCTCTGCAATCTACACGCGCGTTTTGTCCGCGTTGCTAAATTCTGCCGTCGGGGCCACTTGCACAATGTGGCCCCGGGAAGGGGAAAAAAAAATGACTTTCTCGTGCATGTTCCCCTAAAACAACGCTTTCGGCGAGGTCAGGCTTATTCCCCCGCCAGATGACAGACAAGAGCAACAACCTTACCACGCTTGTAAGTCGGACGCGCGGCACGGTGCGCTCGCATCGCGGCGTTTGTTGGCGTTAAATCACTTCCCTGAGACCCGAGCAGTCTTTTAAAAATACACATAGTTAAAAGGAGGCTTCTCGGGTCGCGGTTTGAACCTTGGAAATTTAGGTGACCCTTTTCTTCTAAATAATTTTTCCTTTCCGAGGGGTGAGGTGAAGGGAGGAGTGATGTGGTCTAGCGTGCTCCCATCAAAATGCTGCAGCCAAAGCTCTCATCGCAAGATTTGTTTTCCGTGATGAGCGGCATGCAAATGTGCAGGCTTTGAGCAGCGATCCGCAGCTCTGAGTGCTACTTCAGTGCCATTTTTTTAGGTTGTTTTTTTTTCCTGAGTGTGAAGTTTGGGAGTTTCAGAGATGAGGAGATATTGTCCCTGGTGAAAGCAGGTCAGTGGGTGTTGTTTGTCGGGTAATGAGGCCATTCTGTTTGCATGTTAATGGCAGGTTGACTTAGTGCAGCAGGGGGTGAGCGTAGCAACGTGTACGTTCACTCGCGTATCTGCATGTGTATTTCACTACGGCACTTTCTCCGGAGGCACTTTCTCTGGAGGTTGTAAAGTGCAAAACAGGACGTGACTGCCGAAGACCGTCAACAGGGAGATGTTAATGGTCAAGAGTCATGTATAAACGCGAGTTGGGGGGGGGATCTGACCGAATGCAAGGTGGCAAAAACAACACCGTGGTACGTGCAGTGTCCTTTTAAGAGATGCCCTCAGCATGGCAGGCTGACCTTAGGTTATAAATCATTCCTTCTCTTATCTTTTGGGAGTTAGACAAATTTGCTTAAATGGTGTGTGATGAATGTATTGCCTTCTTTTACCAGTACCCACAGAAAATTAGCATGTTTCTTTGGATCCTTAGGGTTGTTTGCCCCTCAAATGCCATTATATTTCCTAAAACTTACTTCGTTCTTGTTGGGTTGGGTTTTTTTCCTGGTCACCACACAGTTAATTTGTTGCTCTCCTCCAAATAAAGGTAAGCCTCTGCAGTTTCTGTATAGATTACTATTTGCATATTATTCCTAAAGGTCTGTGACTAAAAATGGTCAGGTGACAGTTTTTAGTAAATTGTCATACAGAAACATGACTTCTTTTAGCTCTTTTTCTCAGCATATGGCACTTTGGTTAGCTTCCTTTGACACTTTGGTTCTCAGTTGCTAAATCTCTTGAGTTTTTTCAAAAGACTCAACTAAGACAATAAACATTGATTTTTTTTTTGGTTGGTTGGTTGGTTGGTTGGGGTTTTTTTTGTGCATCTGCATTGAGATGATTTTGTATATTTCTTTTTCTGCTCCCTGATTATGCTCTCCCTATTGTATTTAAGACTGTTGTGTCTTGAAAACACTGGTAAATCTAGCAAGTCAAGAACTTCTGGTCTGAGAGATCTGCTGCTGTTAATACTTTGAAGGAATGTACAGATCTTGGATTTTATTGTTTAGAAAGACAACATCACTATTGGGCAAAACTTTGTCTCAGAAGCGTAAACCCTACCTGTTAAGTCAGAAAAACACTTAAATCTAGCAACCAGAGAGTATTGAGGAGGTATGAAAGGGAGACCAAAGACATGAAAGATAACAGTATGTGGTGTGACTAAACTGCTATTTACATGAAATGAAGAACTCAAAGTCATCTTTCAGTGGAAACAGTTGTTTCATTTTTGGGAAGCAACAAGCAAAACCCTTTGTCAATGCATCAAGGGAACCTCCCTCAGAAAGGGATTTTGTATTGCCCATTTCAGAACTAACTATTAACAAGTCTTCAAAAGAAGAGAAGGTTGAATAGAAGTTACCAAAGCTCCCAAATTTGCTGAAATATCACTGTAGTAAGGCTTTTTTTAACGAAGACTTTGGCATTGTGCTGATTCCTGGCTTTTATCCAGGGAAACTGGTATTGTTTTGATATATTGTGCATGGTCCTAGACTTTGGCATGTCAACATTGTTTAAAGAACAAGAAGTGTGTGCTTGCTGGGGAGATATTATGATGGACAGATTTCCAAGGTCTCTTGTTGGCACCATTGCCTCGCTGGGTAACAGAAATAGGAAGCTGTAAATGTTTTGGTTTCTGTGTGCACAATTGAGAGACCCTGTAGTTGCTGCTGGGACAGGGGTTTTAAGCTACTGGACTTGGAAGGGACTGTTTTCCCCCTTGCCCTGAGCACTTCAGATGCTGCTGGGACTCTTTCCAATATGGGCCCTTTAAATATCAGCAACAGCCAGACAGCCTTAAAGGGGAAAAAATCCCAACAAAACCCAACTAAACAAAATAGCCCCATCATATTTTGGAACAAATTGGCTGCTCATACGTTGAAAAACATGAAGCTTGGGTTGGAGTAATGCTACTGACCCTGTTTGGCATTACAAAGTTACTTCACTTCTAAGTTACTTGGATAGACAGTAGAGTGGTTTTCTCAGAGTGTGCCTAAGCAGGGACTTTAAATCCCTTGCTCTGTTTCGTTCCAAGTGAAAGATGTCTCATGTTTCCACAGAAGGCAAACAAAGCCCTTTTAAAAAAACATTGTCGAGTTTTCAAGGTGGAATTTCAGATGAGCTGTCAAGTTTGGCTGGTCACAGTGGTGACCCTTCTACCTCTCACACTTGACTGCCACACAGTAGCTCTAAGCATGGTAGCAGCATCTGCAAGCCAGCATCACAACTGGAGCCCAAAAGTGGTAGAACAAAGCTGCCAAGTTTCAAGTAGAGTTGGTGGTTATCTTGGAAACTGTGCTGGAGAACACAACCACAAATGATTTTGCCAAATAATATACAGTATTTATTTAGTCCAGCTTTCTGATTGCTGTGAAGGCAAGCAGCCAGCAGCAGTGAGTGTTGTGACATCATTGTGAAAGGCAATGTGCTGGTTCTGAAATGGAGTGGGATGTACTATGATTCATTATTTTAAAAAAAAGAAGCAAGCTGTAGTCTGAACAGAGATAAAGCATATGACTGCATCATGGCTGAAAGCCAAAAAGGGAATTATATGAATCAATCACACTTGTAGCATTATTCTGATCCCATACTCCATAAAGCAGTGAATACCTTCTTACTCATTTAATGATATTTTGCAGGAAAAATATCCTTTTGAACACTGACCAAGTAACTAGTAACAAGTTGCCATAGTTCCGGTTGTTACACTTTCAGACTGTCACTGCTCATGTGTTCAATTGGCATAGTTTGTCCCAATATCCTAGATAATAAAATGTACAAATGGAAAGTACCATGAGTAATCGTCTTCTCACTCACTCATTGAAGTCACTTCTGTCTCCCCTTAGGGAAGGCAAGTCTTTTAAACCAGCAACAAACCCAGACAGCAACACAAAAATCACCCATTTTCCCAAGGATTTGCTTGGTGGGTGGAGATGGGCGGGGGGCAGGGGGTAGAGAATAAAGTTTTGAACCTCCAGCATCAGCTGTACTAATCCCAAGAACAGCTGATGACTGGCCCCAAAAGGTTGTTTGGATTAAAATACTGGGAATGTGATTCACATTACAGGGCAGGGAGTACCAGAAAGAAGGTAGAGAAAAACAAGGTTTGAGAAATAGGAAGAACAGCAAACTAACTTCACCCACATCTCTCACACTCGTTGGTTTTTTGGTTGGGTTTTTTTTTTTTTGGAGGGGGTGGGGGTGGTGTCTTAAGAGGATCAGAAAGAATGTACTACTAATTGTTCATAGTAAAAGATTTTAAGTCTGGGAACAATTTAAAGAAGGTCACTATGCTTTGAAAGACACTTTAAAAGCTATAAAGATTTAGATTTAGATCCTTGTCTGTCTTTTCAAGTAGGCTTGTTCATCTATGTCAGACACCTTCCAGAAAGCTGAATCATCCCCGAACAAAATTTGGGCTGTCCTTCAAAACCAAAGTTTTCTGTGGAGATGTGGATTGCAAATTGGACTGTTGCTGCCTTGTAGCATACATATGGCAAGAACCCCCAGGAGGATTATTCTTACAAATAAATAGAGGTTTGCAGTATTGAGGCTTCAGTTTGACCTAATTCTTGCTGTGTGTAGTTTTTCCTCTTAAAAAAAAAAAGGCAGCATTTCTGTTGCAGCATACAAAGGCTTGTTCTGTGCTCAGGTTCAGGAAGAAAGGAAAATTCAGCATTTTAATCCTAATCAAGTACAGCAATATCTTTTAAGACAGTTTCACAGAAGTAGCAAAGAAGTGATCAGGTGAGTGGATTGATAGCAAAGGTAACTAGGAATATCTAAATGACCAAGGATCCCTGGGAAGTCTCTTCCACGGATATAGGGCAGTAGCCTCAGCACTTTCTGATTAAATTGCATCATGGTAACTAGGCTATGTGCAGTGTCTTCACATCCTTTACAGCATTACCTCTAACCTCAAATATATCTATGTCGCTTCCCAGTGTATGAATATTGGTTTCAACAGGTCTATGCATGGGGGAGGAGAAGCTTCCAGGTTGAAGTTCAATTTTTTACAGAGATATAAAGAAGCTAATGACTTTGGCATGAGCTACTCTATCCTTAAGCCTACGTTTCGGTGACTAAAATTTTACCAACTTGTCATCTGCTTAATCTCCTTTCTAATAATGCATAAATAACACAAGCTTTGTCTTACACTGTCCTGGCATGAGCTGCTTTAAGTCACGTCATGTTGGAGGAGGATTTGGCTCCAGTAGTACCCCAGCTTACCAAGTGGGTAGCTGTTTAGGTCAGGACGATGACTCTCCATGTGGTTGCACGCACGTGGTTAGAGTGTTTACAAACAGCGTCCCAGCATCCTCGGCAGCTGCCGTGACGCAGCCAGTGAGGACAGACTTCTAGGAATGTCCCCAGCCCTCACGGGTGGTGGAGGAGGGGGAAAGAAATAAAAAATGTGGTGTTTAAGAAAACATATAATGGTTTGGGTTTTGGCTGAGCTTTCTGCATCTGTATCGCATTCTAGAGCGTTGGTTCCTTTGTCAGACGCCGCTGTTTTTTCCTCCCACTTGAGCGCAATCTGGGCTGTGTCAATGCATTTCCCTGGAATGGACTGACTCTTAAGTACAAGACGGGGGTTAAGGGAATTGTTGCAAAGGTTTCAAATTATTTCTCTGCCTCCCCTCCCCTTTTAAAAATTTATAAGGAATTCAATCCCTGAAAGCTTTCATGACAATGAAAACAGCTTTTTGCAATACAAGAATCCCACAGTAAATGGTTATATATATTTTTTTCCTTAATTAGGCATGACTCACTGCCTGTTAGAATACTAGAACAATTCTCTTTAAAGACCAAAAAGTCATGAATCCTACTAACTTTATAAGTGAAATCAAATAGCCTGAACTCTTTATTACTTAATGAGACATGTTGACACAAAGAGGCATGGCTGTTAGGAAAGGTAGTGTCACTGCAAGGCAAGTTTTTTGATCTCCATTAGACATAAAGAAGCTTGGTTGAAATTTCTGCATTTACTCAGCCAAACGAATAATGCCAGCAATCTGTTGTTTAAAAAAAAATAAAAATAAAGAGGGGGGAGAAGTGGTGGCAATTATTGAGGTTGTCTTTCCAAGATGGTTTCAGGAAGCCCAGATAAAAATACATTGTAACTAGTCAGAAGCACCCAACTGACAGTACGTTTCATGTCCTTGCCTGTGGACCTAAACCAAAGCTGTCAGTCAGGTTCTGGTCTCTGGAGGCACCTGAAGCCTGTGTACGGTGGGACCTTAGCAGAGGTTCTGCCTCTCATCCAGAAACGTCATCTTCCAATCCTACTTTTTGGAGTTTCTCATGCAGTTTTGCAGCAAGCACTCAGGACAGTGGGCAAAGCACATCACTTGCTTTACAAAATGAATCCTAAGAACTGGTTTTTCCTCATAAGGAGGAAGCAGTTGGTACACGTGTCCCTTCCATATTCTGAACTTGGCTAGATGAGTCATGGTATTCACTGTCATAGAAAAGAGCATGAAGGCCAGTTTGCAGATCTTCACTATTAGTTGTATGTTCACGTTGGTTGCTTCCATTTTATGTTAATGTTGCTTACAATCACAGTATTTTTTGTTATTACACTCCAGTGGCTTCTTTCTCACCTGTCTTCTCACTTGCCAGATACATTTATTTGGGTCACATACAGAACCTGCTTCTGTTTCACTAAGCTCTTGACCTTCTTTCCTTTACTTTTTTTGCCTTTTTTTTTGACCCACGGTACCCAGCAGCTGGGTAGCAGCAAGAATAAAGAATATATGAGATAATATGTGACAAAGGCATTTCTGAGTGCGCTGTGACCATTTATTTGTTCCTTCTCTTGCCACTTTTAGCGCTGTTAGAGAGATCAAGGGGCAGGCATTAACCCTGGGCCCAGTGCTGACAGAGGAGTTTTGCCCTCAACTTCAGTGTCCTTTAATAACTTCCCCTATTTGTCCCTTAGCGTGAGAGACAACAACTGTTCGTGCAGCACTCACCCTCATTTCATGCCCCTGATACTTTTTTTTTTCATCTTTGTTTAATCTGCTTGTTCTTTCAGTGCTACTTCACTTGTGTTTGAAGTCACATACTTTGAAGTTATACGATTTTTATAGTTGCCAAAGGACACAAAACTCTTTCAGCTCTTATGTAAGCAAAAAGGAGAAAAAGAATGACTGCATATTTCCTCTTGTGTGCAAGTATAGCATTACTGCCCTGCTCATGGTAAAACTGAATCATTGCAGTAAAGCAGGAGTTCCTTCCCTTCCTCCAAAGATACTAAAGTTCACAGAAGTGAGATATTTCCTTGAAGTGCGTGTGTAGCTTAATAAAAGGAATGCAGTTTATCCCCAAAGGAGAACATGTGAAAGCTGGAAAATACATTGACCTTGCCTCTCCCTGGGATTTGGAGAAGGGGGATGTGTGTGTATATGTATTATAGATCTTAACATGTTTTCTTTTTGAATTACCAACATTTTGTTCCCCCTGCAATCCTTTGATTGCCTGTCTGCTTGAATTCAAGTTTGTCTGCTCTGAAAGGTCTGAAGTGTTACTAAAATGGCAACACTAAAAATCAAAACCACAAAAGCCGAGCAGCTGAAAAGGGTCAGATTTAACTCTTAACTCATTTAACCAGTAGACGTTTTTGGGGAAAGAAAACCTATGCTAGTGAGTTCCACACACAGTTCGCGAGTGTACACACCACACATCCAGGAGCAAATGAAAATATTGACTAAATAGGGAAAAGCACTCTTGATATTTATAGATGTTAAAAATGTACAAACCAGAAAGATACAGCCTTTCAGTTCTCTGATGTTCCTATGGCTCTCTCCATACCTTCTACAGAACATTTGCTCTCTTTACATAAGTTTGGACCTGTACATGTCTGCTTCCCTGTAGCCCTTAATGCAGAGAAGCAGCTTCTGTAGCTTTGAAAAACTAGTAGAAAAATAAGACTTGTGCTGATCTATTTTCTTTCTAGTACTACACGTAGTTCCTCAGAAATGAGACAACAGGTAGGAAAACAGATTTCTGTGCATTTTTTCCACTGTGCCTGTGTTGTGCAGTTGACCATATAGATATATAGGTGGCTTTTCTTTTTACCCCCCAGTGCTGCCAGCTGACTTGTGATCCTGCAAACTGATGGCAGCCCTTGCCATTTTCACAATGCCCTATTCGTTCCCCTTGGGCTGGCAGAGCTGTAACAGTCTGCCTGTGTAGAGACACTTGTAGGAGGGAGGTATCTAGTCAGACACACGCTTTGTAGCAACTAAAAAAAAAAAGTAGTTTTGTGGGTTTTTTTTTATTTTGAGGGAGGGAGAAAAGGAAATTGATGGAAAGACTTAGAGGCAGGCATGGAAGCTTAAAAACTATTTTTTTACTTAAAAAGCCCCACAGACTTTTCGAGCAGTTGCAAGTTAACATGCTTTTTGCTATAAGATAGAAACTCTACCTGATGGATTCGGAAGAAGTTCTGTCTGTAGAAGAGTAAGTCTGTAACTACTGCCTAGCTGCTTTTTCTTGAAAGAACTGCTGCTAGCTAGTTGGAGATATTTAGTCGGACAAGCTGGAGCATGAGTCTAATTCAGGATGGCAACTCTGATGTTTCTAAATATAAGGAGAGTGGATAGAGTGAGATTAATTATTGCATGTTAGGAGGCACCTCATGTCCCAGCCACAAAACACAATCCTGCTGTGCTTGGGGCTGTACAAACATAAGCCATTTTTGTTCTGTTTTGTTACTTAATTCAGTAAAAGAGACAGAGAAAAAGGACCTGGCAGTGCACAAGGGGCCAGAGTGTTAGTAACTCTTGTTTATAAGGCAAAGCAGAAGCAGGCAGCTCTCTTCCAAATTACTACATATTTGCAGTAAATAAAGTTGCTATTGCTACCTGCTCTGTGTGTGTTAAGCATTGTTCTTAACCAACGTAGCTGCTCTTTCCACTAGGGTGCTAATATTAATGAGCAGGCAAAACATACAAAGAGTAAGAGAAAGGGTACAAAATTAATAAGCAACAAACGAGAGCTAAAGCACGCAGAGTGTGGTACAAACTCTGCTGGAGTCATTCATGGTAATGCCCCTTTTTTTTCTTTTTAAAACCCTAAAAGACATACAGGAAAGCTGTGGTATAGCTGGGGAACAAACCCGTATCTCCCAAGCCCCAGTTCTTTACCCATAATACCCTCCTTCCTGCTCATTCAGAGGTTTACAGATAGTTTTCTCTGGTTACTAAGATAACAGAAGTATCAATTTTAAGAAACAGAAACTAGATTCAGAAACAGTAGCTTTTCACTTTTTCAGAAGTTGGTTTTCAGTAGCATTTTCTGTTGATTGAAAACAGGTTGGTTTTTTGGGTTTTTTTTCTTCACAAGCCTTCAGACCTTTAAACCAGCAGTGCTCATCCAAAACAGCCCAGCAAATTAGATACTGTTGTTTATCTCCTCAGTGAAGAGTATGGCTTTTTGCTCACTGCTTTGGCAGCAGCACTGCTGAAACCCTCCACTGCAAGTGAAACTGAGGTAACATGCTTTCCTGCACCCTGTTTCACTGGTGCTGCAGATGTCTCCATGCACCTCCAAACAAATAAGCAAAATCTCACAATGAGCTAATTTTAATTAAAAGCATGTTGTGTCAGTTAATTGCAATGTGTGAAACAGAGTTGTGTAATGTCATTTCAGTAAGTAGGTACTCCAATAACTCCCATTAACCTTTAATACCCTTGATCCTCCTATTCATTCAGGCAAGATTTCCCACAGTTTGAAAACTGTTCCTGTACACCAGCTTCAGCCTACCACACAGCTCCCATGTTGATCTGGTTTATCAGTTACAGGTTCATCAGGGTTCACGAACCCTCACACTGATATCCTACTTGGTAGTAGTGCTCAAAGGAAAAAACCCCAACAAAATCCAACCTGACTTGAATTTATTGTCAGAAATCTCTCTGCTAGAGATGGGATGTATGAACCCATGCAGGTGTCACAACCTTAACAGCATTCATAGCTCTCTATACAACAGCCATCTGTTCCTTCCTAGACCTGAATTGGAGATATTAAATTTTAATGTTGCCTCTCTCTGGCCTTTCAGAGTTCCTTTGCTGTGGGTAGCCATGGCTCGGCCCACCTGGTTTGGTATGTAGTGCATTTAACCGAGAGCCTACCCCAAGTTACTTCAGTGCATTCAGAGACTCGTGATGCAATCCATGGTGAAATGCATTTGGAAATAAAATCCGATGGGTAATTTAGCTCCTCTAACGTCCCTGGATGCTGACAGAGGCAGTTGACCATGAAGGACAGATGGATTTTTTTCACTGCTGCATTTAGAGATCTGATAGCACCACAGACCACTTTGTAAAAAGATGGGACGGGAGCATTCAGACTCACTTCCCCCCGGGTCTTCTCATCTCCACACCAGTTTGGAGGTTCAGCCGCCCAAGCCCCACGTGGCTCACACGCACGTGGCCGCGCTGTTTACAAACACCCTCCTAGGCGTCCCCGAGGCGCATGTAACAGGCGAGGAGGTGCCACGCTGCAGGGCCAAGCTCCCTTGGCGCAGCTTCCGAGGGCCCCGGTTTTTCACCCGTGTCTGCGGCTGCTTGTAGCAACTGCGGCCAAAGGCAGGGCTGTGGCGGGCTGGTGGAGTCTGCGAGCTTGTTCGGCTTCACTCATCGTACGTTTAAGCAATGCTCAGGCCAGGGGTTTAGAGCAAGGTTGTCTGTGGTGAGTCAAAAATAGAAACCTTATTGCTCGATAGAGTAGTAGCGCTGGAGAGCGCTAGCCAGACATACACGCAACAGCGAGGAAGGTACTTTCCTGCTTTCCAGAGATGCTATTAGGGAATTGGGTAACACTTACAGTAGGTCAGGATTTCAGAAAGCCCGTGGAAATGAACGGGCATGTGTTTAATTCTCTGGTAAGAACCCGGGGACTGCTTTTTGTCCACGTTTAAGAGATGGGTCTCAACAAAACACAAGTAGCTAAGTATTTGAAACCACAGTTGCATTATCGCTTGGAGAAGACTGCCTTGGTTTTGCTTTGTTTTAGCAGGCCATTGGCATACAGGGAGAAAGAGGTTTGGACAGCTGTGGGCTGCTGCATTACATGGCCTCCCATAGGTAAGGCACAAAAAGACAAAACACCCTTCTTTCCAGCCACTCTGCTAAAATTGTATTGACTTACTTTTTGCTGCTCTCCTCATGAGTTCAGAGTTCAAGGACTCATATATCTACTGTACCTTGAGTTCAGATAACAAGACATAACTACACGGAGGGAAACAAACAGTAAAGTTCGTGTTCTTCAAAGACAAGCATTTTTCTGTACTCGTTGCCCTGTTTTGTTTCGGGGTGTGCACTGTTTATTTTTCTCCTTTTGTTTTACTCTCCCTCCTGGCGCCCTCCTTCTCCACTCCCCCTCTGCTGCGAGCACACCCTCTTCCAGTGCCTCTCTGGCTTGCCTGGCCCAGAAGTGCAGACTCAGCAGGGGCTGGTAACACTTTAACTCTTTGTCCTATTCTCGGCTCTCTGGCAAAGGTCAAAGCAAATGGGACTTACAGCTGCACTTCAAACAGAGCCGGTAGAGGAGGGAGGGAGGGAAAGATGGTGACCATAGTGTTCTCCCCCTGCACACCCCCTCATTTTTTTTCGTGACGCATATAAAGTGCATGGCAGGGGTAAGATGAAGCTTTCTGTAGGTTTTGGGTGGCTGTATCTGCTAACTTCTGGCTAAGAGGAAATGAAAGACTTGTGACTTTTGTTTGTACTGGACACATCTAGCTTCATGCAACCCCTACTGATAAACAGAAGTAATTTAGGAGCTACTTCCTCAAATGCCTGAAACGTGGTCTTCATTTCATCGTGCAAAGCCAGCAAAAAGCTATTACAGACACCAAGTCTCGGTTATCTGTCTTTGAAGTAATTTTGGAAACTCTGGCAACAAGCCCTTATACAATTCTTTTTTCCTAATAGCCATAGTTTTGCATTGTGTTGTGGGACCACACTGTCTCCAATTTCAATGACTTAGGGCAGAAATAAGTTTCATTTTTCTTGAGAACAATTCAGCACAGCCATTTGCATACGGCTGAGAGAAGGAACCTGCCTGGACACCATCAATATTAGCACACATCCACATGTGCCATGTGCAGGAAAAAGGTTCCCATTTTCCCTTCACACAACCTGCCACAGCGTTTCGCAGGGCTGCGAGGGGGACGCGTCAGCAGGAGGGTTGGCGCAAGTTGGCTTAGCGACATCGACACTGGCGCCAAGGTTTACCTCTGCGCTCCGCACTGCAGGTCATGCTGGTGTCTCGCCACGTGCTTACGCGCACATGGCAGCAGTGTTTACAAACATGACCCCAGAACTCTTACGTGCAGTTATGAAAGAGCTAGCGAATGCCGCATCCCGCGCGTGTGAGGGTGACCTAGATCGCCAGCATGGGGAGTGCATGGTGAGGCGCTCACACCAAACACAGGCTCTCCAGGCACATCAGACATTTGAAGCAGATGATTTTGCTCCCAAACTGTTTTGAAATATCATTGCCACTGTGAGAGAGTTTTCCACCGTAAACTAAAAATAGCTACTATTAACCGGCGGGTAAGTGATTCAGCACCTCGGGGATAGAAGTGACTCTGTTCTTCGGCACCGTAAGTCTGTTTCTGCATTGAACTGACTCGGAAACTACATAAAATGTTCAAAGGGGGAAGGAACTGCAAAGCTGGCTTACTCTGGCTAAAAGAAAAGAACACCGTGTGATCGTGTGGTTCCTGATTGACAGTTCCTTTTTTATTCCTTTAACACTTGCACTTGGGCACTACTGGATGCTTTCTAGTCCAGCTCTGACCATGCATTCAGGAAATAGATGCCTCAGTAGTTTCATGTGACACACCTCCATCTACAAAATACAATTACCACTGCATGGCTGACTTGTGTTTTTTGGGCCTGAAGAAAAAAAATGTATAACCAAAATGCCTCTTGAGCAAACCAGACACTGTCAAATGTCCACATTCTAACTTGATTTTTTTTTTTTAAAAGATCACTTTTGGATGCAGTAAATGCCTACTTCCAGTTTAAAAAAAAATCCCTTGAAATTCTTCAAAGATGTTTGTATTGTATTGTACACCAAATTACTCTAAAGCGGTTTCCTTCCTACAAGTTACCAGTTTGTTGTAAACTGGAAGTACGTGGTCAGATGATTAGTTTTTAACAGATTTTAGCATTCTTTTGGTTCTCAGAAATGCATGTATGTGGAAGAAGACAGGCTATGCAACTGTGACTGGTTGCCAAAGTTAAACAGAACTTTCTTGAAAAAGCTGCTAAAGTAGCAAAAAATAACCCATGCTGGTTAATAAACCATGTTCAGTTTTTACTTTTAGAATCAAAGAATTTACTCCCAGCTTTGCAAAATCGTGCTAAATGGTGAAGGGTTCTTTTCTTTCCCTCCCAAACAGAAAAACTGACCTTTCAGAAGCAGGCAAGATGGTGGAAAGATGATCATTCTATTTTGTAATAGTTGTTGTGATACATCTCAGTGCCAATAAATATAATGACAAAGCCCTTAGGGAAGATACACTATGAGCTTCTCCAAGCCTCTTCTCCAATGTCATTCAAACCCATGAGTGAATAAAACTTTTGTAAGTATAAAGCTAGTCCGTGGTCTTCACCTTTCCCACCTATACCCGTGGCAGCACTGCGTTAGAGTTGTCAAAGCTCCTGTTCACTATGTAAACAAAGTAAAACAAGAGAGGCCAACACATGCCCGCTCTGGCCTGGTCCTTAACTCATTTCATGTGGTCAGATAGCTCGACCCAGCTGCAGGTCAGCCCTTGACCCATTGCTGGTTTTGTCCGGTCTCCTAGCTGATTTTTATTGTTGCATTTGGAATGTGAGCAAATGTGCTTGCATTGGTTATTGATGTCATTTCACTGCTGAGTGTTCATTACAATGTTCATTACACTGTATATAATAGAAATAAGAATGGAAGCACTGAAAATAGGTCACCCCTGTGTTCCTGTTTTGAGAGTTCTTTGTGGCATTTTTCCTGCCTGAGGAAAGCAAATCCACCTTACTGTGAAACCATACAAGTATGAGAAGACTCAGAGAAAGGAGAACCAGAGCCTTACTGTAAAATCTTCACTAAGTGTTTATAGCTTTTTTCCTGGGTTCATCATTGTGCTGTCTTTCTCCAGAAGCCCTGAAGCACTTTTTGAAATGTTTTGAATCAGAAAGTACTGAGGTTTACAAGGACTGGTTTATTAGTATTTATGATGTCTGTAGGCTTTACAACTACATTTAACTTAACCAGTGTAAGATCTATACAGATACACAAATGATGTGTGTGGTGCATCTTTGACTCAGAGAACCTTCTTATTGTTACCATTCACGACATTTCCTTACATTATACGAAGAGCTTCTTTCAGTTGCCCAATGAAGAGAATATAAGGAATGAAATGCTGCTTGTGATGAAGATTATTTTATTACGTGCTTTTAGTTGAGGACAGGATGGAAAAGAATAGTGTAAGATTACCATTGCATGCTACAGGGTGAATACCACCATTGTGTCAGTTTAGATGAATATCTCAAAATAAATACAGACTTTGTCATGGGTTTGTCCTCTAGGTAAAAATGTAATGGAAATCTTGTTTAACAAGTTCAGCAAAAGGCACACCTAAAGTTTAATTATGTGTTCAGATGCATGGGTGCAATTCTTACTAAAGAGTTTTACCCAACTACCAGAGAACAGACTTGGGACTTTTGATTTTTCTTAGATTTACAACATATGCTGATCAATAACCATGTCAGTTTATAGTTTGAGGAAGAGAATCCTTTGGCATAATAAACATCTATCTCCAGCCTGTGTACATGAGGAAAAGCAAGAAATTCTTCAGCAATTTATAATTCTCTGCTAATCCTCTCCCCCCCATACCCCCACCACCTCCAAAAGCCAGTCTACCAAAAATTAGGTGGAGATGGCGGAGATGAAACAACACCTGTGGTATTTACTCGAGGGATTTTTCCTTGACATCTCTTGGAGCTGGGCAACTTGGATGTGATCTGAATTGCACTACCAAAATCTGCAGCACTGAATGAGGCAGCAGCAGGACTCATTGGCCTGGGAGGTAGGTAGACAGGGACCACATTGTTCTTTCATCTCTCTTACTCATTGCTTTCTCAGCAGAACAGGGTTCCGTAACAGACCAACTGCTTATTCTTTTTGTGAGAAGAAAACACACAGAATACCTGCTGGATAGTACACTAAGTTATGTTACCAACTGCCTACAGCACTCAAAGGCAGGGTAGGAACATGCAACAGGCCTGCAGAATAACTGCTCTGTGCAAACCACAGGCAGAAAATGTTTCCCAGCACCCTGCTTAAAAACAAAACAAGTTCTGTTAATTAGAGAGTCACAAGAACTACAGTGTGTGGTGAAAGAGAACTAAGACAATGAAAGGAACAAGGAGTATTTTAGATTTTTACAGTACTGGAGAATCTATGGGGAAAAATGCCCAGAGGCATTCTTAGGAAAGCAAGATGATCCCATGTGATAGACTTAAGTTTTTAAAAAAAGAAGTTGCCTGAGCCATGTCAGCAATGGCTCTTCTTCATATTCACAGGATTAAACCTGTTGAGGCACTGATGTTTCTCCCACATCTTTCAGTTCTAGAAGAAACATTACTGTGCTTTGCCCACCAGCCTGACCTTGGCCAAGGCAGACTCACAAAGTTTCAAAATATGATGAAGCCCCATTTCTAGAAGCCAGATCTCTACATCAGCGAAAGAACACAGCCTTTATTTATGTAACAGGAAAACAGCGGGAACTCTGATGTATTAATTCAACAGAGATACACCAGAAGCAGCAAAATCAGGCAGTCACTTCCACTCAGGTTCCACTATCCTGGCAGCCTTCCCACCCACCCACCCCCCCATTATTTTTCCTTTTGAGGATGGCAAAGATCCATGTAAAGGAATGTTTGTTATGCTTCAGTTTTGATGTGGAATACTGGGGTTGGTTTAATTTTGGGGAGAGAGCGGTCAGCATCTTCCCTTTGTGAGCTCCTTATGGCCTGTGCAAATTTGATTGCATCATTGTTCAGGAAAATTCTCACCAGGGAATATATACTAAATGGAGCTTCCCTATACCAGTGCACAGCAGTGAGAAAGATGGACAAATTCTTCCTAAAAGTTGTATGAAATAGCCATGGAAGAGAATTTAATCCATCTTCCTCTGAGCCAGATAAATCATAACTGTCACTTTTGACAAATACTTGGATAATCTGCTCTGGAAGACCTTTGCTAGTGAAAATTCTCTATTCTTTTGAGTCTTCTCATTTGATCAAATTTTTGCTTTTTGAATAGATAGAGCATTCCAGCTGAGGCCTTGCCAAGGCTGAGAAGAAAGGTAACTTAATGCCTGACAAAGCCACACGAACAGGACAAAAGCCTGTGCAAAAGTTGCCTTTTTTACTCAAAAAGATTGACATCAACTGTTCAGTTTGACATTCACTGTAACTCCAGGAACTGCTGTTCCTATTCAGTGTTTGTGCTCACGATTCTTCCTGCCTTTTGAGACAACGAGAAACCTCAGAAGAACTTCAGAAGAAAAGCTAGTGTGTGAAAACAGAGAAGTTGGCATCATCAAAGAGAAGGAAATGCATACTAGAGGAATCCTAAAATAAGCAATTATGCATTTTTGTGAGGGTCTGGTGATCCAGTAGACTGAATTTCCTGGACGAGGACGGTGTCTGTGTTACCTGGGCATGCTGCTGCTGTTCCACACATAATGTAAAGAGTTCTTTCTCACAGGAGGAGGCCTGGACAGTATCATAAACAGCTGAGTGTAGGCACGTGCTTAATGTGTCAATGAAGAGAAGTGGGAAAAACAGATGCAATAGAGTACTTAAACTTAGCAGTGTCTATGGTTTTGTTAAGCTGTAGTGGATGGAGATAGGAGTGTGTTTCAGAGAACCCACCAGACTAGGAAAGGTTTCCCTTGAGCTGCAGTGCCAGAGACCTGTGGCTTTGCCATGGGAAGAACTGAATCTCCTCCTCTTGTTCCAGTGAAATTTTCAGATGGGGTTTGCAAACAGTGAGTGTTCCCACGTACCCTGGCTCCAAATGCAATGGTGTGTGCTGGGCCAGGGCCTCAAAGCGAGGGAGCAGAAAGAAGAGCACAGTGAAAAGAACTCGAGGGTGAGCTAGGTACCATATGTTAAGGCAGAGAAGGGCTCTTGGGAGCTCACCTTTAGCTCTCTAGCACAGCTTGAAGAAAAAGAGTATTTGAAGAAGTAACAGCCAACATATTTCAAATTGCTGAAAGGAAACAAATACGACTGGGTGTACTTAATCTGAGGACCTTGCTGTCACAACCTGTTGCTGAGGCAGGTTGTTTTGTAAGCAGCAGACATTCCTCTGAACTAGGATGATGTCCTGGCTCCTGCTCCTTAGGATACAATCTATAGGGGGTTTAAGCCTCAGGGGGTTTTTGGCTGTAAACTGGGGGAGGGAGGTGGCTGCATGTGTTACTGAGTGTTTATACCTTTCTCTGGGGTACCTGCCCTTTAGCAGACTACAATAAAACCAGACAGTTGTTTGTTCCAGTGGTATTACTCCTCATCTGCTGCTGGCTCTTTCCCCCTGTGCTCCTTCCTCTAAAGACTTTGCCACAGTACATCTGAAGGTACTACAGGGTCAAGAAAATCTGATAGTAGGAGGGACACACACAGACTGACCACCTGCCCCAAGAAGCTTTTTTCTTCATTTGTTCTTGCAACACAGAGAAAGTTGTAGTTCGTGGCACCAGCAGCTAGTGTGGTCACTTAAACAGTTCTTTCTAAAGCAGTAGTGTGAACTGTTAAATTATCTAAAAAGAGCAAACGGGTGTTGTGTTTTGTTTAGGGTTTTTTTTAAAGATTAGATTGCAGGAACAGGAAAAAGCTCTCTTGTAGTTCTCTCCTTTTGTTTCTAGTTTTAATATTTAATGAACATGTGATATTGTTTTAAGCTAGTCCTGATGGTCCTGTGAAGTTAATATTTAAAGCAGATGGCTGCAGTGCTTTAATAAGATGGTTACTATAGAAACACAGCACTGTGAAAGCAATAGTTTCTGTAATGCATGGTCTCCTCACTAAACATTTTAAAGACTCTTGATCTACACCTTAGCAAGCCTGAAGAGGAGTAACCAAGAAATGAAAAACAAAGATAGTATGCCTGCATGGAGTATTTACTTCAGCTGGGGTCCACTTAAACCTAGCTGGATAGCTAACATTTTTGTGGCTTGCTAAAGAGCTGCACGAAACAACATGAAACCTGAGAAGAGAGATAAGCAAAAATAATGATGGAGCTGACAACCGTGGGCAGCAGACAGATCATTTCAGTTATCTTTTTTTGGAAGGCAATTTGGACTCAAATCATTAATACAAACAAATTTAAAAGCACAAAACACCCACAAACAGTTAGCTAATACATCCAAATATTTACTTTGCAATCCTCAGGCTTTTTGTTTACTTCATCCTTGCGTATCTAGCGGTGCTTATCAACACACTTGTGGCAGCCAAATGCATGGGGAAGGACACATTGTGGTGTTTCAGTGATTTGGGCTTTTTATTACTGGTTGTAGTTTTCATTATTCTGCCAAAACTGTTTTAACCTGAAAGTACCTCAATTTTTCTGCAAGTGCCAAAGAATTTTATAAGCTATGACACGACTTTATAAATCCTTTAAAAATATTAATTATTTATACAGATATGAGTTTGCAATAAATCAGGATATTCAGAGGGGTAAACAGCAGTCTTTGGAAGGCTTACTGGTTCTCCTGTACAGAACTGGGCAGGAAAGTGCTGTGTCATCTGCCTGTGTCTCTCCCTGCAAGGAATTAAGTAATTTTCAGCAGTCACAGAGGAGAGACTGGTTGTAGAACTGTAGAAACTATGAAGCACAGAAGGTTTCAAAGCAACAGTAATCTGATGTAAAGATAGCACTTGTGAGAAATGTCTGTCCTTAAATAAAATCTGGGCATCCAGCTGGAACTCGTAGCTTACAGTGTAGTGAGCAACAGCGCTGGGCTGGACTAGGTTCAGAGGGAACTGGAGACAACTGGAGTATTCTCTTTGCTTCATCCTTTCTTAGGGTTGTTTTTTTTCCCTGTTCTCCTAAACTCAGCAGGTGTGTGTGCTTGCATGTTTTCGCTTCACTTCGCACTTTAAAAAGCCTAAGCTGGGCAGGCTCAGTTGCAGAGTTTGCCTCCTTTATGAAGCTGAACACATCATCATTTAAATAAAAATAAAGGAGAGAGAAAAAACTGAGAAACAGTCAACTAAGAGGGTTTTCTTCTACCCTGAGACCTCATTTGTTTCATCAGTTCCTGTTTCTGTATGGTCATATCTGATTCCTCTACGGGCTTTTCTATGACTTAAAACTTTCAGAGGAGGAAAACCACATATGATCTAAAACACCTCCCACCTTTCTGCTTTGTCACGATGGTTCTTCCCACTATCATCCTCTACATACCACTCAAAGTACCACTTACGTCCTTCACCCTGTCCTTCAGTTTCTTTCCTTGGAAGCACAGAAATATTATCACAGAAATATTATCATCTCACTGGCAAGGCTTAGTCTGCCTCATTCCTGGTTGTATTTTTCTCTCTCACCCCTGCAAAGTGGTTACTGAAACATTACTACTGGCAGTAGCACTGCCCACAGCTTTGCAAGTTTAGCAAGTCTCAAAGTTGGAGGTATTCCCTGCTGTTTTACACATTGTCTGCTTTGGTTAGATATATTTATGGCATGGCAGTAGAGCTATAGGCAAATACTCCAAAACAAGTGTCGAACTCTTATTAATGCAGCTCACTGTTTTAGATAATTCTTCAGTGCAGCTTTCATGCTTTGTGGATGAGGAACTCACCCTCAGACTTGGTGCACATGCACTTACACGCACACTAAACACACAGGCATAGCACTGAAAAACAGACATAGTATCTCTGTCTCTATTTTCATAACAGGAATATTTTTAGGCATGACAAATATTATGAAGGAACTCTGCCCAGCTGCACTCAGGATCGATGGGGCAAGCTATTTTAGGTTATTACATAGCAGTTCTCAAAAAAGAAAGCTTTGTAGCATGCAGGCAAAAGCTTACCAGGGAAATCTGTCCCTGGGACATCAGCAAAAGGAGCCCTGGGGAATGGGTAACCCTATGGTCTAGATGCAGGTATAGCCCTGAATCCACCTCAGGAGGGGTGGCCCTGGGAGGGCTTGTTTGATGGGTGAGCCCCTGTTTCCAGCTCTAGCCTTCACTGCCTTGCACAGGACTGTAGTCTTTGCACTGAAAAGCTTTTTATCTCCTTCATTAACTGTAGACGTGAACATGAGCACTTTTCCACAGTAATGATTAGTTAATCTCTCAACTAACATCACTGACTGCAGTGAGATCACACGTGGTTTTAACTGCATCCGTGTAAGAAACTCCCAGTATAGCCCTTTGGAACAAAACAGAGAACTGTGAGGGCACATTATATGACCTTACTGTGTCTCTAACAGAAGGAGGCACCTAGCTCAGCTGAGTCCTGAAGACATTGCAGTGGTACATAAATGGCACATATTTTTTCTGCGTAATCTGTTAATTATTTGTCAGTGCAAATGCAGGGTAGAGGTCCAAAACTCAGGGACCCACCAAGAGAGATGGTGTAAAGTTGAGAAAATCCTTGACCCTAGAGCTTGAAATACTGCTTTCATGGTGGAATACAAGAGGCAGGAGAGGCAGAGGGGTCTTTGTGGGAAGATAACGATGGAAAAAACCCAAACCCAGGCTTAGCACGGCTTACAATAGTAACATTTTGCCACTTGTCTGTGGTGTGGTGGCTTACCATTCACGTGAGCAGAAGCAGGAAAAAAGTCTGGTGATCACAAGCTCTGGGAGTACTGCTGTTGTGATTATCTCATAGCCCTGTCTGTGTTAGTCCTAAAGGGCTGGAAATCTTTTATGTTGATGCAGTCATAATTAAATGTGATCCCAGTGCAGTCAGTGGAGCTATTTCTGGAGTTACCTAATCACTGGTATGAGTAAGGGGCTCGTAAGTCAGCCAGTAGCTACTGTGGGAAACCTCTGTGGGTTAAACTGAAAGCTGTTGAGAAATATTGGTATTTAAATGGCAGACACGGTAGCTCAAGAACGTGGGGAATAAGAAACTCTGCTTCTAACATTTCCTGGCATATGACAGTTTTGATAAAGGGATTACTCTAAACAAAATTCTCAGTCTCAAGTATGCTCATAGCTTTAATTAGACAGAGCGTAGATGGAAATTTACGGTCCGCTTAACCTTCTATTTAAATCTCTCCAACACGTTCCCTTTGCACACCTGTTTATTGAAATAAAGCGAGAGTGGGAAGAATAACCTCGTGGTGCTCTTCCGGGCTTTCACTGTGCTACCTGGGTGGCTGTGTCTGGGTAAGTTGTTGTAGTTACTTGCTATTTAGAGTAATTTTTTTTACTGGACCACCGGGATCCCTCCGAGGAGAATGCTTGCTAATGCGTGCAGCCGGCAACTGCAGGTCAGGGGCTACAAGAGGATGCTGTAACCCAAGTAGCGTGAAGACTCGATGCTAGGCTAAATCTCACGAGTTGCTGTGATAACATGCAACTAATGCATAATCCGGTCCTGGTTCTGCCTGTGAACTGTATTTTCTTGAGTAAAAATACACTGTTCACTCTTCTAAACCCACAGATTTGAATGTTATAAGCTAAGGAGGTTGATGCTGAGAGGCAGGTCCTACCCTCATAGGTGAAAGTGTGAATATCAAGTTTTTAAGTATGATTTCACATTAATTTTGCAAAACATTCTGTGTTTGCTGAGTGGTTTTACCTTGCTTAATCTAGAAAAACTACATGGTGAATATCTTTAATACAAAATCAATTTTCACCATTGTGTGGTAAAATTAAAGGCCTGAAGTGGCAGCTAACAGATTATGGCATCACAAGGATTATGCAGCTGTACCCACCACACCTACCAGCCTGGCTGAGGAGACTACAGTTTGCGAGCTGCGTGCTAAATTACAGGTTTTGCATATGTGCTGACACTCTTGTAATACGTAAATTCTGAAAAGACCCAACAGGAAGTTGTTACTGCATGAGACAACTCTTAATTTATTTATTTTTTCTAAGCATGCTTCTTAAACACTCCCACTGCACCCTCACAAAACCGACACTTCTAAACTTAATCCTAAACCCACTGAGGTGACAAATTGATTTCAGTGATCGTGGGATCAAATCATTTAGTTTGATTAAGCAAATACAGCCCGAGTGTTAGGATATGAAGGACCGAATTGAGGGTTTTTTTAGAAAGCTTCCATCAAAATCCCACCTGAATTGTGTCTGTAACGAGGGAGGTAAGCCCACCAACCTTTGAGATCAAAGTTTCTGATGGTTTAAATTTTAGCAGCAAGCTTGCCTGGATGCTGAGTATTCTCTTTCCTCTGCCTGCTGACTTCCCTTCTCCCTCCCTGTTATTTACTCTGTTCTTTTCCTATCAGTACGTGCCACTGTACTGTACATTGTGCAGTTACACTACCATTTATCTGATGGAGCTGAAAGCCTCGATCTTTCTCTGTAACTTTCATGAGCCAAATTTTAAAAGCTTCTCCCTCTCCCAGATTCCTTCAGAGAAGAAGCAATATGAACAAGGAGACACACAGATCTCTCAAGAATACAAATTATGTTCTGAACAGAAAGTTGGCTCATGCATGTCAATTACTTGTTATAAAGAATAAAATGTTCACCTATAGTTAACCTTTAGAAGGAATGGAAAATATAAAATTATTGCTTGCTACATGCTATTTACTAAAGTGGCAACTGGCAGGATGAACTGTAGAGGGGAAAAAGAAAAGTTGCTCTAGAGGATTCTGGGAGCTTAATTTTGAGCTGGCAGAGAGAGAGAGAAAAAAAGTCTTACAGCAAAAGACAAAATTGATTTGTTGCCAGGCTGTGCAACATGGGAAGAAGAGACACACTCAGCAGTGGTACTTAATTGTCCTTTTTATACTCTCTGCACTGTCTGCAGTCAAGCAAAAAAAAAAACAAAAAACCCCAGTCCTGAGTCAACTAATGCAGATGCAGAGGAGCTTTGGCTTGCCTGATCCAGTGACCCCACTTCAGCTCATTGCTTACGTGCGTTAAGAAAGCACTCGTGGTTTCAGTCACTAGGAGATGTGCCGTGAATTATTTACTTCAGAGAAAGCTTTTTTCTCGTGTATCTATTAGTATGTTCCTTTTCAAAATGCTCTTGTTTTTCCATTGAGGAGGATCCCTCCCCTCATATTAATGCATGTAGCATTTGAGGCTTTATGTATTTATCTGTTGTGGCATTTTGCTCTGTATTGCGGGTGCTCAAAGCAGGAACATCTTCAGGAGAAGATTCCATTGGCCTGTAGGGCAGAACTGTAAATCTGCTTCTCTGGTTAGATAGTACTCCCTTTGACTTGAACCCATGCTGCTCCTCAGTATTAGGGACGAGAGACTCACACCCTTGGCACAGAAGTGTTGTGCTGTAGCCCTCTTCATAGATGGCAGAGCCCAAAATATCCACTACAGTTTAGTGGATAAAATAAACTTCTTAGGGCACACTATAAACTAGAAACAAATAGTGATTTTTAATTTTTAATTTTTTTTTAAGAGCAGAATTTTTTTAAAGAGTAGAAATACTGTTTGCTTGGGGTCTCTCTGGTGTCTGTATACAGGCATAAGGTTTGGCTTAATAACAGAAGCCAAAGGCTTCTCTGTTCATAGTTCAGTCCCAAATGGGAAGTTGATGTGTGAGGTTACTTGGTTACTTAGAGGTCTAGATCCTGATCTGATGACGTGTGCCTCAAAAGGCACGAGGAGTAGTTTGGTCCCACACTTGATCCAGGCACTCACATTGCTGAGACAGAGGTCGGTGCATAAGTGTAATATTACCCATGGTGACAATCAGGTGATGGGGAAGTGGCTGGGATTGCTCAGGTCTTTATATTACTCTTGATTTCTGATCACCTTCTAGAGGTGAAAGCAGAGCACGTGAGTCAGTCACCCAGCTAGACCACAGGGATATCAAGGGACGGAGGACCTGTGACAAGTCATTCCTGGTTTGTTTGGGGTGGAAGGTGTTAAACAAGGGCATTTCCTTCTTGGGGAAATGGGTACTCGCAATGGAAAGTTATTTTTAGTCACGCAGTGCTCCAGGAGTTGATACATAGAGCCCTGACCTGTCTGCTGATAACACATTACCTCATTTGCAGTTCCACTGTTGACATGTGCTCTGCTATGTCCTTGCTTGAACCTGGCAGGCATCGTGTGGTACAGTTGTCATGGCATTGTTTGAAGGATTAGACGGCAGCAACGAGGTTGCTACCTGTTCAAACCAACCCAGAAACCCCAAACAAACTCTCAGCGCCAACGTATCTCAGCAGCAACGCATGAGGGGACAGGTTTACAACTACATTGCAGATATCTGGAACAGTACTGTTTCATAGCAATGTGGGTAACTATCAGTGTGCTAATACCATTGTTCAGACTTTGAACAAAAACTCAATCAGGATGGCTCTGCTGATATCAGTTGACCTCCCCGATCTACAGCAGCATGACATCTGCCTTTGTCTCCTACATTCCTTGCAGAATTACCAGATTCTTCTGGCCAAAGCAAACAAGGTGTCTTCGGCAAGCATTCGGTCTCCTTAGAAAGTCGGTCACAAACGGCCAACAACTACCCAACAGACTCCTCTCTGCCAGGTTTTCACTGCTGCCAGCACAGTGCCACGTCCATCTGGACAGCCAGACAAGTCGCTCCCTTCAAAGGCGGCCTGGTTGCCTTTCCATGAATTGGCACGGGGATGGCGTGGCGGCGTGCCGCTCGGCTGGAAGCTTTCCGCCGGGACTACACGCGTCACCTCTGTGGCACGCTCGACATCCCTTGGCCCAACGCCCACGGCCTGCAATCCTGAGTCAATGCTCAAACTAGGTTTGTCACCCAGCTGACAGTGTAGTGACCTTACTCTGTGGCACAGATTCAGTTCCATGGGTCACGGGAAAGACACCGTATAAGCTATTTGATCATTTTGAATGGGACGTTCATAGCAGCTATTACGAACAAGCTAGATGGGTAAATTCATCTTCACATGTATTTTTGGCTGTGTACTCACTAGAGGCCTTTCTCTCATCGTGTCCATCACTACTGCCATTTGGTCACACCACACTAGCTGTAGAAGTAGCTAATAGCAACAACCTTCATTCACAGAAACCAATCCTCAAAATTTTGTTAATGGCCGCTGGCTTTGAAACATAGCAAAGAGAAAGTCTTAACTTCTTTATTGTCTCCTTTCCTGGCTATGTAAACTTTGTTTCACCTCTCACTTGTTCTGTTTCCTTTCTACAAGTGGAAAAGTATCACTGCTGTGTTTCAAAACTTGCTTTTGTAAGCTTTTTCTTCCACTCTATTCTGAACCCTTTTTTTTTTTTCACATTTAGCCTTTCCTATTTCACATTCTCACTCATCTATTCTTGCCCTCCTTTAAGACCCTTCCTTTTATCTTACTGATTTTTTCCCATGACAAAGGCGGCCAGACATCTGATTTCTGTAATCTAACCAAGGTCTGCATCTGTTTCTGGATACATACGGCACTCTCCTTACTTAATTCTTTGCAGCCTGCTTGCTCTCGAGACAAGTACACATTTTGTTGTGTGACTACCCTGCTTCCCTTGGCACCCTTCAGACTTCTCTCTTTGGTTCCCACCACCAAGCTTTGCAACTAGCTTCAACTGTTTCTGAAACAGTACCCTACCTAAATGAAAAACTGGGGACTTCCTCCAACATGCCACCAGCTTCCAGCCTTTTTTGGTTCTGAGGCCTTTCACATGTGTGTCACTTTAATGTGTGAGAAATTATTCTCCTGGAAAACTTGTCGACTGGCACAAAATTCCTACCCTGCAGTTGCATGACTTAACATGCACTAAAACAACCCTGAATTTTTCTAAACTGCACCACCTCTCTGTCCTGCCCCTTTCTGAAGCACTGCTCTGGGTGCACTGTCTAATGTTTCTGATTTGCTTTTCCCAAAACATTGGCTACCAAGTTCTCTCCATAGAAGACTAAAAAGCTATTAATCCAACGTACTGTCCTCTAGCCAGTCCCAATTTACAGTAAGTCTATTCCTTGAAAAAAGGCTTGCTTGGTTTTACTTCCTCCCTTCTCACCTCTGTCCGTGAACCCTGTGAGTGCCCTCCATGAACCCATTCCGGTTGCTTCCAGAGGAGCTCTCCACTGACCTTGCAGGGTCCAGGAGTCAACTACTGTCCAGGCTTGTTTAAAAATTGCCTTTTTCTGTTGTCTCCTCTGCACTTGCAGTTCTTACAGATAGTGTTCCCTGGTGTCCTTTGACTTGTGGCTATGGTGGTTTGCCTGACAGCTTTCTGTTCTTTGGTTTGAACAGATTTCCCTCACCCATTAATCCCACTAGTTTCCTAGCAAAATGTATATGTGAAGATACCTTGTATCTGGTGATATCACCTGTCCATCCCCCAACAAGGAGAATCTGAGTCAACTGGCTGGTTTCAGCTTTGTGCGATAGATTTAGTGCCCCAACTGTTGTGAAGATCTGAAGTTGGGTAAAGAAGAAAAGCCCTGCAAGCACCCCAAGTGAGAGAACAAGAAATGCATCACTTCACATGGTCTTAAATGCCAGACAGCCCTTGTGGGAGAGAGCCCAAGTGTTCCAGCCATGAGAAAAGCTTCTGCTGAAACTCAGTCACCCAAGAAAAGCTAACCTATGGGACACTCATGCTTCCTAAGGCTTGCTGCTCCCAGAACTACCTACTTGGAAACCATGACATGGTTCCCAGATCAGGAATAATTCCCACACCAGTCTGAATCGTTCAGCATCTGCATTTCAGCTCAGGAATAACAAATACTGGCTCACAGCATTGTGTTCTTAAACCTCAAAATACAAGTAACAGTACCAAACCCCCATGTGTGATTGCATAGCCTGGAAGGACATTATTTCTTCAGTTAGTGTTCGGGTCTAAAAAGCTCAGTAAGTAATTCAGGATAACAACAGGTATGCACCAATTCTGGAAGAATTATCAGCCTGTTGGGGTTGTTGATCTACTGACTCTCATGGTATAGCACTTCTACTTCTCCAGTGATGATATTTTTGTATAATCTCACTGCAGAATAACCTACTCCAGTGGGATGGAGGTAGAGCTTTACGAGATCCTAATAAAGGTCTTTATTCAGTAGAAATTGCTAGACAAACTGGGAGGTTTTGAGAAAGCCTCAGACTGCGTAGGTTTCATACAGAAATAACTACCCTAAAAGGCAAGAAAAAATATTTTAGATAATGCTAAAGTGATTCAGAACAACCTATGCAAAGCTAGAAGGAGAGAAGGAGAGCACATGGCTGTAAACACTTGGGAATATTCTGGCTTGCACACAGCATCATGCTCACTAATACAGTTACTCACATTTCTATATATAGTTCTGTGTATCCTGAAGATTGTCAAGGTGTTCTGTATAGCTTATATAAATGAAAATCTAACATGTAAAGATCACTCCTTTCACTCCCTGCCCCCTCCTTACTGAGAACAAAAGTGTATTTATTTCAGGTGACGACAGAGTTTTGTGCCTGTAAATCAAGCTATTTTGTCTTTCTGTGTTGAAGGTTTGTTGGCTAACATAAGGGGAAGGTGGTTTTATGTATAGAAATATGAGCTCCACTCCCTGCAGCATTTGGCTTTTCCTTGTAACTGAGCTAATTTACCTGCTTAGCAAGGGAGGTCTGGTATCACAGCTCAAGGTAGAATTGCTACTGCACTTTTCTTTTTGGCATAACACTTTGATCTCAGCTTTGCAAAGCTGATTCTGGTGACTGTCCACATATTGACAGGATCTCACAGAGGTCAGCAGCTGTTCCACAAACTATGTAGGGGGGCTGCTGATAAAATGCCAGAGGCAGGAGTTTTGGAGAGGTGGCTACCAAAACACCATCTGTACACAGCAGAACTCAGGTACCCTGCAGGAGAGCTGCCCTGCATACTGTGGTCACCAAACCTGCCTACCTGACTTCTGGTAAAAGAGGCCCTAAGGACCTTCTTTCCAGAGGCATTTAGATGTCTAGAGAGTCAGATAGGTACTTCTGTAATTCTCATTAAGTTTCTAATTATATTAACTACCAAGTGATTTTGTCAATGCCCAGGAGGTGCCCATCTGCACATTTTGTCCCATCTTTTGCTCGTTTCTTCAGTCTCGTACTCAAGTTCTGTTAAGGCCCCTGAGCAGTTGTGGGAAAGAACAATGTCCACCAGCCACCTGGAGGGTGGGCCCTGTGCCACCATCGTCCCTTCCTAGAGTCAGCAGGAATAAACACGGCTTCCCCTCCGTGTCCCTGTGCATCGCAGGCACTCAATGAGCAGCCTGGCTGCTCATGGAGCGCAGAGCTGCTTCCTCAGCATGTTCCTACTGGGCAGCTGGCTCAGGCCCAGCGAGGAGGCTGCCTCCAGAGCACGTGGATGTGCATGCAGCTTTTTCCAGCATGGCAAAGCTGTTCTTCTCCAAGTCTACAGAGCAAGGTTCTCACAAGGAGCCAACTCCTTTCTCCATTGGGGATTTGTCCACTCTGCCTACAGGGAAACTGTTAAGTGCTTGAAAGTTTCACAGCAATTATTCCCAGGTTTAGACACCAACAAACGTACACGCAGCAGAGTAACTGCGAAAGCAGTTCCTCGGCATTTCGCATACACACAGAGCTCGTGTTAGTCATGTACAACAGCTAGATCAAAATCCAGCCTGTTGCTTCATAGTCTCCAATCAGTGGAAATTGTTCTGTTGCCCACTTTGCAGCAGTCACTTCACACTGCAGTCTTCTCCTCCATCTGCCGGTTTCCCCATTACACAACCCTGTTAGCTATTTTTCCTGAATTAAACTACTCCCATTCCTCACATGTTTCCGTGATTACACCATGATAATCTATGATGTAATTACAAGCTCTGCCTGCCCATTTGGCATCATGTGTGCTTTCTGGAGCAACTCTACTCTCATACTTGGTGCCTTTTGGTTTCCAGGCAAGGCTGTGGGAAGACAGATGCTCAGCTGAGCAGCAGAACACGAAGGGATTCCTCACCAGGACCTAACCTTCTGGGCTTCACAAACAATCTGTTTGTTCTCCTATAGAATGCCCAAAGTACTTTAGAGAATGCAGAAACAGAACTCTTGCACTTAGGCATATTTCCTCTTTTTTTCACTGTAGTTAAAAGTTGCCTGGAACGACCCACCTTTCCCCATACAACCTTCCTTACACAACTTCCTCCTGGTTTGTACCTTTCCAGCAATGCAGGCAGCAACAAAGGGACATCCACCTTTGGTATTTTCATCAGACAAAACTGTTCCTGAAGTGCTCTTTCCTTAGCATGTTCGTTATTGTTGTCCATGAAATAATGAAAGGAAAAACATGCCTATGTTAACTTGTTGAGGGAAGGAAGCAGGGCAAAATGCTTGGTTTTAATTAGTCATTTTGTGAGCAATTGTGCAAGGACAGAATCTGCTGCCAAACAGAGTCTCAATTAGTGTGTCCCTGTGGACAGACCTTGCTTGGGCTGATCTGTGGCTTACAAAGGTGGCAGAAGGAGAGGATGGAGAAAGGATTTATTTGGTTCTTTTTACTTCCTCCCCCACTTTTTGTGTTGCTAGGAGAGGAGACTGGTACAGTGCGCGGTGTCTAACTGGAACCAGTGACCCAGCTCAACAAACCTGGCTTCGCTTCTGTGGGGTTGGAGTGAGGCAGTGCTAAAGAGCAGGCTGGGACCCTACCAGGCACGGAGCAAGAAGCTATTTCCAGTGCTTTGTTAGGAAAGGGAGGTGAAATGTGAAGTAGTAAGACAAGTAAGGATATGAGGAAGTGCAAGGATATGAGCAAAGACCTGCAAACCCAGTCAGCAGTTTCTGTCACTGACCAGTATTTGTTTCCAAAGGTTACTCCATTTATTAAGTTCTCCAGACTTGGAGGGCATGGGGAGGAGAGAATAGTTGAAGGAAAGGAATATTTTTTTGTTTTAGGAAAAGATCATGAAATGTATTTTTTGCATTTTTTTTCCTGGTGAAAACAAGGTGTGCATCCAGGCCTCAGAAAGCAGAGGATATTTTACCACATGAGATATTTTAAATGTTTTGGCACTTTTGTCACAGAGCAAAACAGTGTCGTGCATCCGTGAAATTCCCTGAGGAGTGCAGCAGCATTTCTGTCAGATAACACAGCCGGTAGCTTCTGCTCAGGAGAGAGGGGTGGCAGGGAAGAGATTAAAATGATGATTCAATCAGGAGACTCTCAGAAATCTGCCTAGTGACAACTTTTTTTTTTTTTTTTGAGACTCAGGCTCTGTGGCATAGTTACAAAGGAGGAGTCTTAATTAAAATTAGCAGGCAGATGAAGCATTTGAATGAGCATCTTTCAATTCTTTTCCCTTTCAGCTCACAGTAACCCCTCTTGCCTGTTTCTGTCTTTTCTCACAACGGCTTGCTTCAGCATTTTCACCTGTGAATTTTCTTGCTAGCACAAAAAAAAAAAATCCCTTAAATTATACTCCTTCTAGAATGTGATGCGAATAACTTGCATTTCTATGATTCCTTTTGGCCAGAAGCAATTTAAGAGGCAGTTCTACTTCTTATCAGCGTGTGAGTTAGTCTGTATATCACTCACTATCCCCCATTACAGCTTGTGAACCAGGCACAGAAATTAACTTAGGGTCTGCATCACAATTAGCTTTTGCTGCGTGTCCATAACAGAAGTTACATGTGGTTTATTTGCAAGTTTATCAGATCAGAACAGAAATGTTGTTGAGCTCTGGCTCCAGCTGCTTCTGTTTCTGACACCTGTTGACAGTTAGGGATAACATTTCCTGCACTGGGAAACGCAAGCAAAAACTCAAACTGTGCAGATCATAAAGCTAAAATAAGCCCTTGTGCATTTGTGTGTGTGTGTGTATATATATGCATGTGAATAAATATGCATGATTCCCCTATTAGTAGCAAAAATCATGTCACACTACATGAATTCAGATATAGACATTACAAATTAGGGTAATCAACAATTTAATTTGCACCCTCTGTTTCACTACTCATTACTCATGCAGGAGGGCAGGCAAAGCTCCATTGCCTGCACCAGAGAAATCAAATGGTTTTGCATTTTCTTATTTACTTCCTTAAACCAAGAAGTCCTGACAGAGCAGATAGCAAAGAAAGCACATATGCTTGAGTAAGTGACAATATTTAAAGGACAGACTGATTAAATTAATTTTCTGATTACCACATTGTATGGTTAAAGAGAGCACAAAGCCAGGTAACTTGGCCTTTAAGTCTGTTACATTTCTGGATTTTGGTACAGCTTCCAGCCCAGCAACTTGCCATGTGTGTACTTTACCAGGCAGAGCAAGCCAGTTTGCTTAATTTCTTGCTCGGTTTTGGAATTAAAAATGTAGATTCAAAGCAGATGGAGATGTTTAACTGCAGCAGCTGAATAGAAATACACAGAAATTGAGAAAACTCCCTCCTCCCCCCAAAAAACAGTCAGCTATCGTCTCATTCTGACAAAGGCCTATTCTTCTGTGGACTGCATGAAATTATCTGTCTGGTGAAGATCTGAATTGATGTACTATCGGGGCTCTTTGAGCAGTGCTGGCAAGCCCTTGGACCAGCAGCAGCCACGCTGCTCGCACCGCTGCTATTACAGAGGAGCAGGGTGACCTCTGTTCAGGAACTCCTTGAACACTTGTTTTACATACAAAGAGAGGGGAAAATAAAACAACAAGAACCAAAGTCAGTGAAACAGAAAATGACTTCCTAGATGGTTGGTACCTCATTGGCATTCAGTGTAGCCTGTTCTACACTGGAGCAGCACAAAGCCATCCTCCTGGATTAGAGGTTAGTAAGTACAGACAGCTGGCTTCCCCCTGGATCTCCCCTCCACCCCGACGCTGACCTTGCACAGGAAAACCCTCCCTCCTTTATCCTTAGATAAACTCCCATCGTCCCTGAAACTGGAATAACTGTGCCATCTCACAGTCACGTTGCTTCTGCATCTGTCACACATCATTGTGAACCACCTTTGTTTTCAGCAGGGAGCTTCAAGTCATTACCTGCCTAAAGCAGGATTTATTCAATGCATTAGTGACTCTCTGAGGGTTTTCTTAACCCAGGCACAGGAAGATTTCCTGTATTTGCATTTTTTCTTCTCTATTAAATAAACATTTAATCAGACCATGGTTAAAAAACCCAAAAAAACCCAACCATTCATCCCATCCTTTTTCTCAAAATGCAGGAGTTTCAGATCTGAATGCTGATCTCAGCCATTCTGTCCTTGGTGGGTGCACTGTCCTTTTACAAACTTTGGATCACCACCACCATGCTACGTGTCTCTTTTTGCAGCCTTTTTAGTACAACTGATCTCAGCTATGATACTATGTATTTTTTCCTTCCCCCAGCAAAACATCCCCCCCAAGCAGTTTCAGTCTGTTCTTTCCCTCCCTCCTTGTACAGTAACTTAGCTTTTAGGAAAGCATAACTGCCTCCCCCTGTGACACTGTTCTTATCTCCTCCACGCACAGCAAGAACAAGAATTTCTACTTCTTGAGAAAACACCTATAAGCTCAAGGAGAGAAAAGGTCAACTGTGACAAGAATTACACATTTCTGTAACTCCCTTTTCTCCTAATCTAGAAAGATTCCCATTTTATGTCTGAACAACAGAACTAGAGTTTACCCTTGCAAAAACAATAATCTTACTGCACCACTTGTATCACCTACTACAAGGTGAAGACACTGCTCTTTACTATGACAGAGGCTCGTTTTTCTGGGTTGCTAAAATGCCATTTAAAGCTAAGAAATAATCCCTTTCACCCCTAAAGATAGTCAAGAAAAATCTTAGCTCTGTTTTAAAATTGGGAAGAGAAAAAGGAATAAAGAATTTCTTCTGTAGGACAAAAAGTATAAGCATGGGATTTGCCTGATTTTCTTCCATCCTCAGCAGTTCTCAAATACTGCTAATATTGAAATGAAAACAATAAAAACAACCAACTGTGAGGACTGTGGAGCTGAGGAAAGAGACATTTCTGCCCATCCAATACTGACTCAGTTTCCTACTGTACAGTATTCTGGAATTCTGCTTGTAAGACAGACACTGACCATGGACCAAAGTGACATGAGATGTGAAAATACATACCTTTCTGGAGATGGGCTGTCCTTCAGTAATATCCCACTATCTGAGGCCTTGCAGGGTCATTTTGACTCAAGTGCTCAGATGCTAAATTCTAATGAGCAGAAGTGCAGCAACACAGACAAGTGGGATTTTGGACTACACATTCAGGAGCAACATTGTGCAGGGCAGGAAACTAATGTAACTACTTTGTGTATTTTAAATCGCCAAAGATTTGAAGTGAAGAAACAGCTTCTCCTTCCTCATCTGTGGTAACTTTAACTAAGCTTTGGGTCATAACTGAAAGACAACAAGCGAGAGAGCTGTGTAAATCTTCCCAGCAGATGATCTGTTTGTCAGCGTAACTTTGTCAAATGCACTTTCTACCTGTAATGCTGAAAGGGAAAGCTGATCATTTTTGCTTTTTGGAGGTGTCAGATACTTAGCATTAACTGTCTGGTCTTCTTCATTCAGATATTCTAAATCTATTTTTTCTCTTTGAGAAGATGAGAAATACAGAAACTAGACTTTAAAGTCGTTGGTTGTTGGTTTGGTTTTTTGAAAGACTCACAGAAGAGTTTCCTTTTGAGCAAAAAATACAAAGAATGCAAATAAACATAGTCAAGCAATGAAAAACTCGGTATTACAAAAGAGCAGCACTGTGAGAGTTACTGGGGCATGAAAAACACCACCACTGTCTACTTTTCCTGTTATTGAAAGTAGCACATCTAAGGAACTCTCTAATGTTTCTGTAAAAGATCTGGTTTAGTCAATGCCTGTTTTCCTGTCTGTAGCAAGGGATGCAACACTTCATGGACCTATTTTCCATGTATAGTACATGTAAATGCAAGTGTAAATAAAGAAATCACTTTGCACTTATTTAAGCAGTTGTACCTAAATCTAAATGGTGGTTGTGCCACAAGTATATACAAAAGTTAACAACAGATGTTACAGTTGCTCCTCTTTTCAGTCTGCTCATTGAAAGCCTGCTAAATTTCAGATCAAAAAAGTTCCTTTAAAACTTAAAATTCTAGCTATTTCTTTTACAGTATCTGTTAATAGTTTATCCCTGTATTTTTAGTTAGAACCCTGCCCCACTGTATGCCCTGTACTATGTGCTCTATGTGTTGCCACACTGAGCTGCGCCTGTGGCCACTGTTTCACAGCCGAGCGCGCTGTGACTTGAACAGGCAAATGCACAGCTTCCCACTGCTTGTGTTGCAGCCCAAGCCAGCTGAGCATTCACACATAGGACTGTGCGTAGATATAGCCACAGTCACTGCCTACTGGGTGCCCAAAGGGGAGCCAAAGGTGGGAATAGTGTTTTGCAAGCTGCATCACCCAGGGACGGACAAGGTGCTGGGGTTTCCCAGCCACGTCAGGCTGGGATGCAGTGGCAGGTAATGTTGGCAGCGCTTACCTTAATTAACCTGGTTCTATATATTAGAAATATATGCCTGTACTTTTAACAGCAAGAGGTAACAGCAAACAATTAAAGTGCTAAAAAAATGTTTTTCCTAAATTTTGCACATTGGTTACTGTAATTCCCTGTCATCTGTATCTGTGGTGGTGACCTGTTAAGAGCAAAATAACTGGGGGAGGCTGATGCTCTTGTTTCAGTTGGACTGTAAAACGAAAGCTAAGTGGTGTCACATGCAAGCCTGGGTATCAGTCGGTAACCCACTGCTTGCTTTGGGGAGTAGGAGGGCTCCCCAGAGACAGGTAGCCTTAAAGAAGTAGCTTCATAAACCCCACAGTAGGTACTCGGGTCAAACAAGCATGTCTCCTGGTACCAGGCTAGATCGGAGGTGGCAATTTTGGTGCAAGTTGGCAATGGTCAGGGAAACAGAGTTTCTCTGCCTTGGGAGGTACAGAAGGTCCTTTAGGGAAAATTCCTGAAAATACTCATTTAAGGCAACATTTTTTTCATTTACTTGGAAACAAGTGCCCTAGCTTAAAACTTTTCTCATCATTGATCAGGAGGAATTAGCTTGATTCTCCTGCCTTTCTGAGTCCTTGAATCACTGTTATAATTCTAAGCAAGAGACAGAGAGCACAGAAAATAAAATACTGCAGTCACAGCAGCTAAAATTTCATTACAATTCTCTGACTCCCTTGCACACACAGGTATTCTGTATGTGTCCTTTAGCTATTGTTTGGGGTTTTTTTAAGAAAAGCTTTTTATAGCCAGTAAAGACAATGATAACTTCTAGTTCCACAGCCAGTGTAAACTATGCAAAACCAGCAGACCTGAGCAAGAGGGAAGCCTTCTGTAATAAACATCCGATGAAGGTCACTGCCTGCCAGTCACTGGGGACAGACTAACCCCGGTGCGTGCTGCAGGAGCATCCCAACAAGGGGAGACTTGAAGACCAGGTCAGTTGGCAATCCTCTGCAATTTCATCTCCAAAAACTACTGTCAGAGTTTGTACTCATCAAAGTTGTTAGTTCCAGTCTCCAGTTATTGTGCTGCCTTCATCCAACTTGAAACTTCTGCAGCTTTGTGGAGCACATTCCACTTTGTGCAGCTGTGTGGAAGCACATCCACTTCCTCTTGTCATCATGGAAAACCTCTCTCTCTTCCTTGCTCCTATCTGAAGCACACCAATCTTGCCCCCATCACAATCTGAGACAACAAACAGGGAGAGTTATTGCTGCTAATGGCATATTTTAATCTTTTGTAGCAATTTCCTTTGTAATCCTGATTGAGCTTTTCAGTATTCGGTAGGTGCAGGCTGCGTACATTGCCAGAAAGCAGTTCCTCAGCCACCAGCCCACAATACTGGACTGGCTTTAGCATAATCTCAGGATCTTGTCTGGAACTCATTGGCTGCAGCACTGCTAGAGTTAAAGTGGTTTGTTTTTCTGTTTTAGCTTTAACATCTTTTTGCTGATTTCTGAGTATCTTGTTTTACAATAGCCTCCTTCAGGCAATAGAGTCCAGAGCAAAATTGAATCTTCAGAGAGCATAACAAAAGAAATCAGCCCTAGTTACCAAAAGATCATTAAGTAGTAGCAGCTGTTTTTAAAGACATTGAATTTTTTCAATGAAGCCAGAAAAACTGAACCATAAACTAAGACTTTGTGCTGTCTGATTATATTGTGGTTTATGAGGAAGTGGGACAGAAGGAAAAAGAGCAAACAAATATTTAACATAAGGGTAGTCAGCATCCTGATTGTACAAATCATCTGTCATAAGCTTCTGGCAGCCCTGAAGACCTCCTTGTCTCCACACCTCCGGGAACTACGGCTAGTGCAGGGACCTCAGGCTGAGGAAGGTCAGGAGCTGCTGGAATCCCTGTTGGTTTCCAGGACAGGGGACTGGGGCGCTGTGGGGTGGCACTGACACACCCCCTCTATTGCTCGCATCTCCCAGGCCCCATGCCAGGCTTGCAGAGGAACACAGTTTTGTTGGGACCAGCTGCTGAAAGGTGTTCAATGGTGCCAAAGAGAGAAGGTAGGGAACAGGAAGGGCTGGGAGGCATCAGCACCCCGAACATAGACCCTGAGCAGCTTCATGCCATAACTTCTCTGAAGGATGTGGCATGCAGCAGTGTGGGGACACATTGCCAGTCTCCAGTGCTCGCCTCATTTGCGTTAGACCTCCACAGGCTTTTTCAAAGGTTAGCTGCAGGTGCTCCAGAACATTGTTTTCTGCCCACCTCAGTTTTAGTTCAGTTTAGGTGCCACTGACTTTTCAGAACAGTTGCTTAATCATCAATACCCATCATAAACTTTTAAGATCATTTTGGTTCAGGGAGCTGAGGCATGCTTCTGATTTATTACACGCCAATGACATGCAAGCTTTTGTGAGCTGGATGATGCTGTTAGGAAGAGTTTTTTGCTGGGGAGTGTAATGAGCAGATAAACTTTGCCATTCATCACTGTTCCTCACCTCTCCCACAGTAAAATTATTAGCTCATTTCCTCATAATCAACCTGGCTGATCCTCAAATTGTTAACAAACAAAAAATAAAATGTCTTTATATTCATTCCACAGCAACATGCTAATGAGCTTAAATCACAGCATTAGACAATTAGTATCCTGATAGCTGTCTCCTCTCCCTCCCTTAAAAAAAAAAAAAAGAGAAAGCAGCTGTTCATTGCCCCCAGAAGCAGTACAGAAGTAATACTGCCAAGGGCAGACTGTGTTGCATTTTCTGCCGAGCAAAACCGGTTGCATATGTCAGAGCTTAACGCTTATCATCCTTGCTTTGCCTCCAACCCTGTTCTCTCCCTGAAGTGGTTTGGGGGAGTGGAAGAGGGAGTGAAGGTTTGCATTGGCAAGAAAAGCAGCAACGGTGCTGCGCAATCACACTTCATGTACAAGGACACACATAAGCTTAGGGGAACTCAACCAGCACAATGCAAGGCGTTCATCCCTTCACCTGCATTCCCGAGCTCAGGACCGCCACAGCTATTAGACTTCTGACTGAAGGACTAGCCTGACAAACACTTTGCATAACCCTGCCAGCTAAGAGCAGTTCTGCAAGACTTGTGGGATCAAGCCCTCGCTGCTGGAGATGTGGATTTACATAATGAAAAGCCACCTGACCCTTTTGAGGAGAGCTCACCTGCCACCCTTCCAAGGATGAGAACAGAGAGGCTTTAAAATGGTTTCACTAACTTTCACCATTTGTAGTAAAGATGGTTACTTAAGCTGAAAAAGACTATGATTGATGACTTTCATTCCACATACTGCCATATCTTAGGATTTGTCTATAGTTCCCAGCTTTCTAAACCCAGTTGAGCATGTACTTTACAATGGTGAGCTTTTCATCCACACTGCTTCTTTGTGCACAAAGAGCATGACTATGTTATGGACAGACAATAATCAATTACTGAAATGGTATCTCGTGACTGAGAATACGAAGCAGGCTTTGCGGGAACTGACAACAGCTCTTTTAACTCACCCGTTTCTGTATGTCTCTTAAATATCCCAAAATATCAAAGGTCTTTCATTAGAGCTTCAAACTCCCTCAAATCCACGTGGGCCACTGGATACCTCAGAAGGCTATGAACTCATGTGAGCCGGCAGCAAATGGCGAGTTGCCAGATTGAAGAACAACCGACTGTTTTCAAAGCTTTGAAAATATTTGAAAAGGAAGGGCACAGAGAGAGGAGTGTTGCAGTTCCCTTCAGGACTGCTCAAATGCTGCTCTTCCAAGTGTCAGCTGCGGGAGCCTGGAAGTCTTAGCGAGAGTTAAAACACAGCCTGCCAGTTCCCCCCCACCCCGCCTATTCTAGCTTGGCGGCGGCGAATTTTCTGTCTCTTCATGTTGTATCTCGCCATAAAGAGGAAAATTTAAACAGGAGAAAGAATGTGCTTTGAATTGTTGGAAATTAAAGGAAAGCAGGAATGCCAGCTTGTTCTGGGATCCCAATCCCTTCTCGGCCCAGCCATCCCAAGTATTTATCCAGTCTTGTCATATGGATAAAGGGTGAAACCTGCATGTTAGAGTTGTGTTTTTAAACAAACGTCTCATTCACAAAATCTAGACTTCTTACTGGTTTCCCTGAACACTAAAGAGAGATTCCACAGAAAGACTAATGCCTGTCTCCCTATAAGAAGCTTTTTTCCCTAGGAGCTCTCTATCTAAATATTTCTTTCCACAAAATGACATAAAATCCCCATAGACTTCCAATTTATGCTTAAATGTTAGGAACATCTCAATGGCTATAGATAAAACCCAGATTCTATATAAGCAAGGCTATAACAAGGTAAGGAGCTCAGAAATGGACGGAATTGTATGGAAGCGTGAACTGGAGCCTGTTGCTTGATTCTCAGAACAGGATTAATAGTGGCCTTCTAAAGAAAAAGCTAAAATTAGAAGGGGGGGAAAATTACTGTACCCAAGACAGTAACTACAGAAAATCTGTTTTTCAAGCCAACCTTAAAAAACTAGGCTGTAGCTCCTTGATAAATGCTGGCATGATGTGAAGTGGGCGTTTCTTGAGTTAAAATTTATTTGGGCCCTGAGCCATTTTATCTAAAATTAGTCAGTGGCCAAAGTTCTTTCCAAGCTCATTCTTTGAGTATTCAAAATGAAAATGTAGCCCCACATGTTCATCTCCAACCTAAAACTGATGGGCATGGCAACAGTAACTGTGCCATGGTCTCTTACGCGCTCAGAACTGTGGCAAGGCAGTACTGGCTCCCACATTTTGTTTTTCTCCCAGAGTCCTGCTTTAATCAAGGTTAGATCTCGACTGAGCCTAGGTTGTCAGCTGGCTCTGGTCATCAAAACCACCTCATCTTTCATCTCTTGTACATCTGGAGAGGGAATTGTAGCTATTTTCTCAGATGTAGATTTCAGCATGATAATCCATACCATTGTTGTGTGTAGATTGCAATAACCCAAATGAAAACTGCTCCTGAAGACCACACACAAATGCAGAAAGAAGCTGAATGGCAACCACAGCTCCGGGGAGCATCTTCTAATAGACCTCCAAAAATGCATTAGATTCTTATCTTCTGTGGTGCCTCAGAAATGCTGGAAGTCAGAAGATATGTTTGTGCCAGTAGCTCACAGTCCTAAATGTACTAAAGTCGGAGGATTTAAGGAAATAACCTCCTCTATAAAGCTCCACAAGAAGTACTGAGCCTGGTCTGTTGATTTCAGCATGATTCACTCTCATGCTGAGGGAATAAAAGTGATTTTGCTTACTGGGGGAAAGCCAAGTTAATTCATACAGGTATATGAAATACTATGTAGGTACTCAGTGTAGCTGCTTGTATAGCAACCATCTGAAACTCAGGGAAAATCTAGCACAGCATGGCATGGGCATAAGGTCTCTGAAGAACAGACGGTTGCATTTGCTATGTGACCTCTGTTCATCTGGTCAGGGAATAAAAACAGTATGGAGATATATCCACCCAGGGAGGAGATTGGATGTCATGAAACGGGTTGTTTATTCTATCTAAGAGGGTAGCATTAATCACAGTCTCTGGTTACATGGGAAGAAAGAAGCCATAGCACAGAAGGAAAATAAACCTGCTTTGTGAGTCTGTGGTAGATGGGAAGAGATGATCTAGGGTTATGTTTTAAATGGTAGAAGCTTTCTAATAAGTAAGATTAATGAAGTACTGCATGTATCCATGGCTTATGCAACCCTCATCATTAGAGACCTTTGAAAACAGGTTGGAGTGGACTGGTACAGGTCTGGCTGGTGCTGCCTTGGAGGAACAGGGCACTCATCTCCTTAGGCCCCTGACAAATCTATTTTTCCCAGGCATTTATGAGCAATTGGTTTGGTTTCTAAGTCATGCAAGGCACAAAGTGGAAGGAAGAAAATCTTAGGTGGGCATGAAAATACATTTTAAAATCAAATGGCACAACAAAACAGCACAAGTTTTGGCTCAACTCCTCCAACTTCACCATCTGGAATAAATCCCCAGAAGGATGTAGGACACGGCGCCGAAGCTGCAGTGGGGTGCAGCATCTCGCACGCAGACACACGGGTACCTCATGGCGCACCACCTTAGCAGAGATGTCCCTCGGGTACGCCGCTGTGCACAGTGCACGCTGTGTAGCCTAGGAACCGTGTCACTGTGCTGCCTCTAACTGCTCAGTGGCCAAGAATAATACTCAGAAATTGGAGTTACTACAGCATCTCAGCCTAGGTGAGGTGAAGACATGAGAAAAATGGAAGAAGAATGTGTATTGGGGTGCAAAGGCTGCCATGGTGAGGCCAAGGAAGGGACTGAAAACTATGTTTCATCATCTGGACACATGGGAGCAATGACCAGAGTAATCCTCAATCTCATCAACCCTTGTCTCTGCATTCTTCCCACTCGCCTCTCAATATGATCCTCCACTTCAACTTTTGGAGAATAAAATTAAGAAAACTGCATTTCATCCAAAATTCTGTTTTGATCCAAACTGGGAGACCAAGAGGATTTCTTATGTGAAGTTCAAAGGATAATGGGAGACAGAGCTGTGTAAATAGGCTTTCTTAGGATGCTGCAGCCCACAATGTTTTACTCCTTTCTATCAGTTCTTCCACCCACATGGCAAACAGGACCATTTTTGTTCCTGTTGTCCAATGTTACTGTCCCAACTTGATGAAACCCTAAAATCTTTAGCTTGCCAGTAGCTTTTCCTTTGGATCTTCCCTTTCTTCTTTATAGCATGGGGTGAAGAGAGCCAAGAGTCACTTCCACTACTTCTAGCTCTCAAGGAGGATGTACTGCTTAATAGCGAATTATTTAATTCTGCCGACAGCTGTGATGAAATCATCATGGATAACTGACCTTCGACTGGTGTCAGGAAGTCATCAACCCAAGAAACCCGTGCTATATCCAGGTCTGAAGCCAGATGGACAAAGATCACAGAAACTGGAAGATGATGATACTGACCTCCTGGTAACCTTCCCTAGACAGCAGGTTGATAACATCAACTGTGACTTGAAGAACAGTTCAGCCACCAACGCTTGCTTATTCTGGCATCCTCACACAGAGGCAACACTGCATTCCTGAGCTCAGTAAAGAGTAGCATGAGCACTTAGCTACTGCTCTGTAATAGCTGAAGTTAATCAGCGGGCAGCATCAGCATTACAATTTGACATATGGGGTAGCCAAAGTACAGAGAGGAAAATCATCCCTCAAATTACACCATTTTTCCAAAAATCAAAACCTGGTCTGAACATCAGTTGTGCACCTGAAAACATCACCCACCCTACCTTTGCTCAACACACCTAACCTAGCATGGTAACTGGCTGAGATGTAGAAAAAGACTTATTTCTGCTTTCCTACTCTACCATGTTTCCCGGTGTTGAATCCACAGGGTGAATTACCTGAGTGATGCTCCATGTAGGTCACAATTTGAAACAACTTTGCTGGTCCAAACTTCACAGGCACACAAGAGAAGTTTCTCATCCTATGCAGGTATATTTACATCTCAGTGTAAATTTATTTGAGCTACTCCAGCATTTAAGACTGTACCTCCCATCCCCGTAGCCTTCCTATTAAAATTACCAACTGCAATTACTCTCAAAACCAGCAAAGGTGTTTTAGTTCAGCTTCCTGTATTTGTGAAAGATGTATAATAGTCAAAGTGGTGCTCAAGAAATTAGAGTATATCGGCATACCAAAGTAACGTCAAACTTGGAAAGTAATACAGCTCTCTGTCAGTATAAACCACCTGGATCCACCGTACTCAAATCTAAACCACAGAAACAAGCTTACAACCAACAAGAACAAGTGTAGGTGCCAACCACATCTCGAATATTCTGGTTATTACAGCAGAAAGGTCCTTTGGTTCTTAAATCCAGCCCCATTCTAAAGTTCAACTTTTCGGGAAACATTTCTTATGTAGTCAGACTATGGTGGCATTACAAGCGACTTGAAGAGCTGGGTTCTTCTGCTAGAAGGGCTACATGGTACAGTTAAGTGCAAAGTTTGTATAGGGCATAAATCACAAAAAAAGAGAGGAGTTGGAGAGCTGTATGGTATGACATTATAATCCCTATTTGCTTGCATTTTATATTCCTGAATTAATTTCCTTCGCATAATTGGTTTTTTCCCACCTGTATTGTAGAGGCATTTAATTTTCACTCCCCTTGATTTTATGTGTTTGTTGAAATAGTGCTGGTTTTTGTGTCTGGGTAGACATCCTGCAGCACCGAGTCTTGTTGAGAGCTCTGCAGTGTAGCAAGGGGAGGTCACTGTGCAGACCATCTTAGCTTTACTCTTTTGCCCTCTGTATTAAGGTCAAAAAATCAAACTGATTCAAGTGCTTTTGCAATTAGATCACCACATCACTGAAATGCAAGAACTAGTGTCAATAAATCGGGGGTGGGGGGGAGGGTTGGAGGGAGTAGCACTAGTTGATTTAAAAAATGCATGAATTGTGAGGCTTCTGGCTTGGGTAAGATTTAATTAATTATTAATCCTCATATTTCACAAATCCCATGCTTTTCATTCCCTTATGTCCACTTACATCTATATTCACTAGTCACCATTTTCCCTGTAAATTGGGGATAAATTAGCTATAAATTAGGTAACAAATTTCAGCCATCCCACTTTTTTTTTTTTTTTACACAGATTATTCATAGATTTAAATGCCAGAGAAGACAATTACATTCATGTAATATGACCTCCTGCAGAATACAGAGTCTCATCTAGTAGTTTCTAGATTAACCCCTTAACTGCTATTTGAAGCTGCAAGAAAGCAATTGTATGTATTTTGGAAAGCAGTATGGCCTTAAAAACTTCAAGGGGCAGAGAAGGCAGGCGGCATCGTGGCATCCTTAGGCAAGTTTTTTCCAGAGCACAGCTAATGCACTGAATAAATACACTATCCAAATGAAGAGACAGCTGAGCATAGTGCAGAAGGACCCCATTGTAAGCCACAGAGCCCAGCTAACCACAGAGTGCCCTTGTCCTTCTCGTGTCTCCTTTACATCTGCCTTGCAGTTCCACTGTATTTTCCTCAGCCACCACAATTGCAGCGGGGCAGCAGTGCTGCCGGTGGGGACCAGAGCAAATCTTCAGGGCATATTATGGGGTTCAGAGTCTCAATTCACCTTAGGCATGAATTCAATCTCTCTTTTGAATCTGCTTTGGAGAACAGGGTTAATTTTCCCTCTTGTGCCTTGGCTTCAGAAAGGCACGTTAAATCCATGTTGGAACAACAGACCCACACGGGGTTTGGTTTCTGATGGTTTTGTATTTATGACAAACTACCAGCAACCCTGGCTTAGGCAGAAGCTGTTCTGTGAATGGCAAACCACCCAGAGCCTGGGCTGGAGTGGCCCTGCCTCTCCCATCAGTTTCCACGTGTAAGTTTGCTTTCTAAGTGCATAGCCACAGTGCACCTTGAGTGCCAAACATATAGGAAGTTCTTAAACTACACCACAGTTTTCACCTGTGCAACATTTTATCCCAGCAGTAATGGAAATGTCTCACTAACACGGAGCTTTGATGTGTTAGGTCACCCATTAGCCATCAGAGTTAGCTGCCCATCTTTTCTCATCTGGTGACATTTGCAGCTTGTTTACAGGTGCTAACCCACAGCACAGCTGAAGCAACCACTACTTAGGCCAGAGAAAAATGACAGAGCAAACTTTGAGATGGAGTTAATTGGAAACAATGCTGCACATATGCAAGTCGAGGAGATTGAAGGGTTTAGTGCAGATCTTGAGCTTTCTGATAGTGCCATGTATGAGTCTCCTTACTTAGGAATAACTCCATACCTTTCCCCAGACTTTAATTTATTCTTGAGATGGAGAGGAAAAAAAATCCCTTTACACTTGCTGGAAGTGCAGGATTTAGACACCTCTGCCAGTGGCATGAGCTTCACAGGAGAGAAGCAACTGCACAACAGCACTTAGTAGTAATACATAGCAAATTAAGCCAAAATTGAAGCTAACTACTGTACCCAGGCAATAGAAGCAGGAGAACTTAAGCAGAAAAGACAACTTAACAGACTGGAGCTTGGCAAGACATGTAGGTAAATTCATCTTCTGTCTAGAAAGTGCTACACAGGTTTCTTGTCTGGGAGCAGTTCAGACCTCTGTGTCACCTGGCAGTGGCAGAAGGGTGCCAGCAGGATGGAGGCTGTGGCAGCTCTCCAGGAACAACCCAGCGAGCCATCAGCAAGCTCCCGGGTATCCATGTCCGACTTCAGCTTTCTTGAGCCTCATCCTGATAATCACTCGAGCACAAGTCAGCTGAGGTCATGGTCTGAGGAGGTGTATTTCTGCTCGGGAGAAAAAACTCCCAGGAGGTGTTTTTCGGCCCCAGCTATCCCCAGAAAGGGAAACAACCCACCTGACAGCCCACCTTTCGGTCCTTTTAGGGTTATGAGTACTCTAACACAGCATTCCCACACACACACCTCCTCCTGCTTTTTCTACTGGGAATCTTGCCCAGCTTTGCAGAAGGTTGTACTCCCCTGCAGTGGGTGTATTTGCCCATTCATTCAGCTGAGCTGCTTTGCATTCACAAACTCCCCAGATACGGATGCAATATAAATTAAGGTCTGAACCTTTAGAGCTGGCTAACAGTAAAGAAAGGTTTTCCATGAAAGAAAATGACATAACTAAGAGTACTTTTGTTGCCAGTCAAATGCTTGTCATGCTCATAACAACGCCTTCAATAGTCTTTCAGTATTCCAGTGCTGATAGAGGTGGCAGGAATATGCCAAATTTGCCCATAAAACAAACAAACAAATAAAATCTCAAACTCTCAGTAGCTGGTTTCCAATTTGTGCCCCATATGTGGCAAGAAATAAATGTACACATACTGCATCTGAAAAAGTCAAACGGCAGTGGACTGAATTATAACTTGAATGCATATTGGTGGGATGAGATGCTGATCCATTTGCACACTAATGTGCTATATTTAAGTCACGCATCGTGGCATCTTCAAAGAGGCCAGTCATAATTATGATGGATTAGACTGCAGAGTCAGTCCTAGATGCAGTAATTGTTTCACAGATGCTGCTGATGTGACTTGAATTTCAAATTAATTATAGCTGAAGAAAAATATGTGGAGCTACTAAATGGTCTGGATAAAATACAGTTATGGGAAAGAGAAAAAAGGCTGCTATGCTCAGGGAAAGGTAGATTTATTTGGAGAGGCAGATAGTTCACCCCACAACAATTATGAATAAGAGCATAGAGACTTTGCAAGGCACAACCAGGACTGCCTAGTAACAGCATCAGGAACATCTTCACGGTGTCCCAAGTAAAACCAATAATAACGGTGTTGCCATTTGCCTTTTGCCAGCTTTAAATTACAAATAATTGCTGTGATTTGTAGCTGCCTGAGCAAGATCTGTACTGGGGTGTGACTCAAGGACTGTGCGCACCTCAGTGCAGACAGGGAAAGAAATGTTAACGCAAAGTCGCTGTGATCCTACATGCAATTCAAGGAATGCAAATCTGGCACTTTTAATCAATTAATTAACTTTGTCTTTTATAGAACCAAACGATTCCCGCGTCCTTTGCCATGTCTAAAACCAGTGCCTTTTACACTGGCGGTGATCAGAATTTGGGGGAACTGATTGGCTCATACCCTGAGGTCTTGGAGAATACTGCAAGTAACAATCCTTGTTGCACAGTGAAGGTAACCTTGCGGCTTCTGAGGATGGCATGAACCTAAGACTTTTTTCCTAAGGACAGGTGTGCTCCTTCGAGGGGTTTGCAAGCTAAGTTCAGAGAGGTTGGGCAGCCCCCACTTCCAAATGAAAAGGTGCTTTTACCTGTCAGTAAGGAGTTGAGAAGAAATACTGTCTGGGAACTCTGGGAAGGAATTTAGCTGCATCCCATATGGTACACCAGAACACAAACAGCAAGGCAGACTTTGAGGGCCAGAGGAAGTTTCTCATGGCTCAATAACACAGACTAGAACTTTTTTAAGGAAATAAATATTTTAGGAGGAGCTTGACAACACAGTGTTAATTACTATGGCACCTTTTATTTCATTTTGTATTTGCGAAATACAGCAGCCTACACTCTCATGTTGTGGTTCAGCTACATTTCTAGGTATGAAAGGTGTGAAGGCACAGAATGGTTTCCAAATTAGGCTGACATTTTATTTTTGAGATACTCCGGGAGCATCATTCTGCTGCTCAGGCAAGAATGACACATCAGAGGAGTCCTTTTCATGCTGCTTTCTGTGAAGCATGGAATATCATCTCCCTGGGAAAGCTGCAAAGGCTCATGTAGTGTGGTACTTTAAAGCTAGCTTGGGAAATATACTGAAATATATCTAGAAGGGAAGAAGCCTACCTTACCTTGTCAAAAAAAATAGGTGAGATGGAGAAACATTTTTTCCATCTCCCTATTCTTAGCTTTCCCCCCCTCAAACCCTTTTTTTGTAACGTACCATTACTTGCAGAGAGAAACTCCTCTGCTTCTGTCACACAAAACATGAACTGACTACAGGAAGAAAAGGAAAAACAACTTCAGGTCAAAAGTAAATCTAAACCTAATTTTGGGCTAAGGAAGAAGTGGATACAAGTCATTCCGTGCTTGCCAGTCAAAGCATGTGTTTGAATTGTCCTCATACTGAAGTGAGAGCTGCAGGCAGAGGAGAATTTGCTGGATGTAACCAATCCTATGAATTAGTATTATTTTCAAAAGCATTTTAGTATCGTGTCACTCAACTAAGGCAATACCACACTGAAAACTATAAATGACATGTTCCTTAGCATTGGTCTTAGGGGTAAATAAATAGTGTAGGATAAATACACAAGCAGAGCCACAGTGATAGGAGAAATTTTTCAGTATACTCGTTCTTGCTACCTAATGGCAATACCATCCACACGCAGTGCTTCTCCTGCCTTGGCAGTCCAACCAGGGATGACCTGATAATGGAGAACCCTCCAGATTCCCCTTTATACAAACTAAAAAGGAACGCTGTAGGACAAAGACATGCATGAGGCCAGATTTTCTCTGTGCAGTCTCACATCTGTACGACCCTCCGTCAGTCTGTCTTCTGACATTTGTGAACTATAAAACCAGCAAAGAATCAATTACAATCAGAGGCAAACAAGGGCTTTGTCTATGTTAGCTGGGATTGTGAATCCTGGAGAAGATCCATGTGAACAGGATTAGCTTGTCATTATATGGAATTTGTTCAGTGCACACTGTCAGTACTTGTATCCAATGAAAAACTTCATTTTATAAATAAAATATAGAGTGTATAGGAGAAAATGGTATTTTCCATCCAAACAAAGATGACAGAAATCCTAGTTCCACAGCTGCAGGGCTTCAAAACCCAAATGCACAGTTTAAGCCATGCTTGATGTCTACATGTAAATTTGAAAGGATATTAATACCTGAAAAATTACCACTACCAACAAAGCTTTCAGAAATCTCTTGTTTGTTGATATTACTAAGATGCTGATGAACCATAAGACTTCCTATGAACAAACATGGCTTTGTCTCACATGGATATCGTGCCTCTTGCATGGTCTTTAGGAATGCCGGTTTTAAAAGACCTTGTTAGACAGCTGAAGACAGGGGAAGGAAGGCTTTCCCCTCTAATTGGCAGGCTTGGTGGCAATAATCCTTCAGGCAGCACAAAAAACTTTCGGCACGCTTGACCTAACAGGATTAGCACAGAGTCTGAGAACCATGGCTTTGGTGTGGTTTTCTGCCTTACCAAGGAGAAAAAGTGATGACAGAGGTGTCTATGCAAATCATTCAAAAGCAGAGAACATTTTTGCACCATTAGAAGAGGGTTTTCCTGTAAAATACCTGCATGCGTCTTAACCGGGTGTAAGGAGTCACTCTGTATTTCTGCTGTCTCAGCTTGAAGAAGAAACTTTCAAGAAGGGAGACGCAGGGCTGCAAACTGTGATGGCACAGTGAAGCAACCCTTGGGTATGCCTGAGAGCTCACACTGTGTGTAGGAGGTAGTCAGGACAATAGCGGGTGCTTGGATGTGCAAGAATTGTCAGTAATTCACTGTTCATCAATAGAAAGGAAAATTGACTTATATTCTCTCCCATTTCTTATCTCTTTCAGATACGTTCAGAGGGTAGCCTTGTGGATGGCCCCGGAGCAGGCCAGATGGAACAGGACAGAACCAACCATGTTGACGGCAATAGATTGAGTCCATTTCTAATACCGCAATCTTCTCACGTTTGCCAGGCAGAGCCTTCTGCAGTGAAGCTACAGAATGGAAGTCCAGCAACAGAGAGGCCTGAAGTTGAAGTAAATGGAGACCACAAGGAGCTATTCATTAAAAGCAACCACGGAGTGCCCCACCTAAAGGGAAGTCCAAACAACCACATTAGCCCCGACCTTTTACAAGAAAACAAAGTGTATTCCAAATATATGCAAAATGGTGGGATAAAACGCACTTTTAATGAGCCCTCTCTGTGTGGACTTCACGAGAGCAAGAAAGTGAAGCAAGACAAAGAAGTAAATGGAGACAAAGCTGAGCCAGAGGATAATGAAAAACCAAGCATCTCCAATTGTTACGGTGAGAAGAAACCCGAGAGTTTTACGGGACAAGAAAATGAAGTTTCAGGGTTGATACAGTCTACAAGATACAACAGTGGTGGTTCAGAAAACCCTCATGACCCGATTCAGGATGAGCAGGAGCGGGAAAACATTCATTGCCACAACAGGGACGTTGTCTTACTATTTAAGAACAAGGCAGTGCCAATGCCTAATGGTGCTACAGTTTCTGCCTCTTCCATGGATAGCATGCACGGTGAACTCCTGGAGAAAACACTGTCTCAATATTATCCAGAACATGTTTCCATAGCAATGCAGAAGAACACATCTCATATCAATGCCATTACCAGTCAGGCTACTAATGAGTTGTCCTATGAGACAACACATTCATCCCATACCTCAGGGCAGATCACTTCCCCACAGACCTCAAACTCTGAGCTGCCTCAAGTGCCAGCTGTAGTGGTTACTGAGGTCTACAACACAGAAGACTCCAGTAAACCACCTGTATTGCCAGGTAGCTGTTCACTTCAGAAACCAGAACTACAGTTACAGCAACAGATCCCAGGCTACGATCCACACCAGTTACCCATAGGAAACAGTACTGTTCGTGGAAGCGTAGGGCAGGCTCCCAACCAAGACCTCTCTCTAAGTTCCAGCAGTAACCTGCAAGCTCAGAGCGCCTCTCCGGAAAGGTTTTCTGAGCAAGCAGAAAAAAATGGTGCTTTCTTTAAACAGAACTCAATATTTCACAAAGATTCCTCCGCTCCTCCTGCTCCGGAAATGAACAGTGCACTGTCTGCCGCGGTGCGAGAAGGACACCATTCCTATGACAACAGATGTGATGAAACTCTTCCTGGGGAAATAAAGAATGAAGGGCAACAGCAGGGACCAGTGGCAGAAAGTCCCAGCCTCAGCCAACATCAACTCTACCCTCAGCAGAGACTTCCGCAGCAGGCACAAACGTCACAAGACGTCAGTGAAAGCAACCTGCAAGCTGCTGTGGCCGCCTCAATTCAGCAGCGCCCAGAAGAAATGACGCCAGCGCCAAAGCCTCCCCTCCAAAACCTGCAAGTGCGCGGAAGCGAGGGTGAGTTGCAGCAACACTATCAGCATTTCCCCGGACAGAGAGAACCTGAGATTCCTCCCGACAGAGAAAAGGACCAAGTGAAAGAGCCTGTGCAACAGGCTCAACATTATTCAAAGCCAGCCTGGATAGAACTGGTTTCCACCCAGTTCCGCCAGGGAGAGCCTCCCCAAAAGCCCAGCAAAGCATTACTGCGATCAGTTCTTCAGTTCCAGGCAAACACAGCCGAAACAGCCTATACACAACAGTATGCTGGAAGTCCTGATGCATTAAAGGGGCCTTCAGGGCAGCCCCAGAGCCAGAAGATAATGCAACAGGAACAAATTCCTCCGCTGTACAAAAGCGAGGCCTCCCAGCTGCAGCCGCATCCCAAAGCTGACCAGCAGCTGCCGTTCCAGAAACACTCACCACAGCCACAGCTCCCGAAGATGGATTCTCTGCTCAAGTCCCAAGTGCAGCAACACGCTCCGCAACAGCTCCATTTCCAGCACAGAGCAGAACAGCAAGCCGAACAGCCTTTAGGGCCCCCCCTGAAACAACAGCACTTGAATCCCCAGCCTGGGGAAAACGAGCAATTCTTGCATTCGCAGATTTTGCAACAGATGCTTCAAAAACAGGCGCAGCAGGTGCAACTACCGTGCAGCCCGCAGCTGACCCCAAACCAGCAACAGGCTCTGCAAATGAAAAGTAAAGATGTTCCCCAAGCCATGTCCCACTCACAAAGCAATGCTGAGCAGCCACTAGACAGGACATCTTTCAGTCAGCCTAAAGTAGACGAATGTTTTCAAACTGGGAATAAGTACATGAAACCAGCAGTGTTTGCACTGCATAACCCTCAGCTAGGCCTAGAGCCTGTTCCAAGCGTAAACAGCAAAGCTGTCCTTTACATTCAGAAAGCAAACGCTACTCTGCAGCATCCCTGCCCAAACAATACGCACTTGATTTCTGAGAAGAAAGAAAACGCCGCAAGTATCGAACACTTTGGAGCCAGCAAAATGCGGGACTTGCAACATGTGCAGTATTTTCCGAATAACTTGACCACGAAGCAAGATGTGAATCACTGTTTTCAAGAACAAGAGCAACAGACGCAACAAACTTCAGTTATACAGCTACCGCCACTCCAGCAAACACAATGCTATGGTGCTAGTCGGAACCAAGATCTCCCGAGCCAACAACCTACGCAGATTCCTCAGCGGTACTTACCACACAGCCAGCAAACTGCCCCACACTCCCAAGACCAGAGAGGCTGTCATTTGCAGCCCCAAACTCCTAAGGATTTCCAAAAGCATGCTGCTCTAAGGTGGCACCTCTTGCAAAAACAGGAGCAACAAGCATACCAGCAATCCAAAACTGAGGTTGGTCCCAGTGCCACACGCAAGCCTATAAAAGTTGAGGCTGGCACAAAGTCTAATGTCTGCATGCGTCCATCAGCTGGACAGATGGAAAACAAAATGTGGAAAAAAACAATTAAACAAGAGAATCAGCACTTCAGCTGTGAGACCATGCAACAAAAGAGCATCATCGAGACAATGGAACAGCAGCTAAAACAGATACAGGTCAAATCACTGTTTGATCACAAGACTTTTACTGTCAAATCACCTAAACATGTGAAGGTTGAAACAGCAGGCCCTATTACCATCCTATCGAGAAATACCAGTGCTGCAGATTTTGACACTCAGACCCCAATCTTGGATCAGCAAGCCATCTTGTCTGCTGAGAAAACCCCGACCAAAAGAACAGCTGGAACTGTTCTCAATAATTTTTTAGACTCACCTTCCAAGTTATTGGATACTCCTGTAAAAAATTTATTGGACACACCTGCCAAAACCCAGTATGATTTCCCATCTTGCAGCTGTGTTGGTAAGTGCCAAGATGTCCTAAAAACATACTAGTTCACAGGAAGGAAATGAGCCTTCAAGTTGGGATTACTGGGTTAGCTGGATGTTTTTGTTGGGAGGATTTTTTGGATTTTGGTTGTTGGTTTGTTTTTTTTAAACAGTCATTAGTAAAGCCTTGTAAAATTGCAATTTTATACATGTATGCCTCGCCCACTTCTGGAACCCTACACACAGGCCCTTTCTCAATATTTCATTAAACAATCACCTGTTTGCTTTTTCAGTCAGAATGCTTACGGCCAGTAATGTATTCACATCTATTCTCCTTGAACAGCAGACATGTAATGACAACATGCTGTAAAAAAAGTAGATTATAACTTTATGATCTAATTTATCCACCAAGGTTAGATCAGCATTTATAAAATATATCCTGGGTCCAAAACTTGAGATCCATATGCCATTTTTCACTCCCAGTAGTGAAACAGCTGAAGTTTCCCTCAGTAAAGCCTAAGATAAGAAGGGATGATGGATTATTCCTCGCTTGTTGTGGGAGTTTATCCTCTCTTTCACGCACTTGTCTCCTTCACTGCTGAAGAGATCAGCGGTTTCTTAGAGAAGTGGCACAAGCAGTGCCAGAAAAGCAGCAAGGGAAACTATCAGTATTTCTTCATGGCATACCTGATCTCCAAACACTACAAGAGTAGAGCAGAGGGAAGCAGAGGAGAGTGACAGGCATGACCCTGTCCCCTGAGCTTCCATACAGCTCTGACACTGCACATGGCCAGGTCTATCAGGCACTTTCAGACTCTCCTGGATAAGCTATTCAGGCTGAGACAAAAGGTTCAGCACCAAAAATGTAACACACACACAAAATTGTTATCGTTTCACCCCCTGGGATTTCATGCCAACTATAAAAGAGGAAAGCTGAACCAAAGGTCCTCCAAAACTGTAAAATGGACTTTTTTGCCTTTTTTGAATGCTTGGAGTTATGTCTCAGAGATGATCCATGGGAACAAAAAGAGGAGGTAATGGATTCCCAAAGCTCCCAGGAAGAAAACTGGAAGCTGCCTTGCTGTTCCTTGTAATTTTATAAGAAACACCCTACAAAATTTAGGGTTTTTTGAAAACACTGAAGTTGTTTGGATTTGATTTTTTTTCTTTGAGCCAGTTTCTCCAGTGTAGTTGGCACAACTTTTTCTGGCAATCCTTTTATTATTCTCAGGGTTTTTTGGAGCCAGTACTGCAACTGCTGACTAAGCAAAAGTGCTTATTCTCCACTTGCATCTTAATTCTCCAGTCTTAGCAGACCCTCTAGGAAATAAAAGAAACATGAAATTTAGTTCTTGTCTTCTTTAAATAACCCAGTGCCACAGCATAATCCATAGGGTTTATTGCTTTTGCTTTTTCCTACCATACTTATCTTTAGAAAGATGAAATTAAATCATTCCCCACTGAGGCATTCAGGCTTATAGCATGCTGTCATCATGCTTCTGGAGGCTCTACGTCAAGGGCAGCATTACCTCATCCAGCCTTTGGAGTTAGCATGGCAGACAGCGTAAAGGCAGCCCTCAGACAAGTCAGCACAGCTCCACCACCTCCTCCTGGACCCAAGCAGAGCCTGGCCATTTCTCTCTCACTGCTGGAGCCTACCTACACAGAGAAAACTGAGGCCACACTCTTAGCATAGAAGCATTTTGACTAAGCCTTGTGCAGGATTTCTTTCAGCAAACTTGCTCTTTCCTTTTTCTTTGTTTTTCCTTTTTTTTTTTTCTTTTTTTTTTTTTTTTTTCATTTCAGAGTCTTTCTGTGGGTGGCAGAAATTCTCTATGTAACCTTACTGGCCACTTTCTCAAACTGTAGATTCCTACACTGTAACATGTCTGCTGAAAAACAAGCACTGTACAGCTCACTAACATCAATATTTACTGTTGTTATCCCATTTATCCTCCTTTCCAGATACAGGAGGAAGTGGGAGAAGGAGAAACAACTGTCGAGTGATAAAAGGAAAATGCCTTTTGAATTTCAGTGTAGAGCCCGAGATGCAGCACAGCTGTTTATTCAGGCAAAAGGCACACAGTCCGTATCATGGCTATTGGCAGGATTAGCCACGTGCTTTGCATGTTTTGTACACATTGCGTGGGCATACTTGAGACATAAGTGTTTGAAAACTTTGACCCCAGACCCATACAGCAGTATTCTAATGAGCTAGATGTAAGCTTTGCAATGTGACTTTTTACATTAAAGAATTAAGCTTCAAAGTAATAACCTTTATTTTGTTTTAAACAGAGCAAATTATTGAAAAAGATGAAGGTCCTTTCTATACCCATCTAGGAGCCGGTCCTAATGTGGCAGCTATTAGAGAAATCATGGAAGAAAGGTAATTAGTGCAAAGGCACAGGGCAGATTAACGTTTATCCTTTTGTGGATGTCAGAATTTTTCCAGCTTTTGCACATAAAGAAATAAACAATTGCAAATCAAGTAATTACTTGTAGGCTTAGCTACTCCAGTGTTGCCAACATGACGCACTGTGCTATTCACCAGAGAGTCACAATATTTGACAGGGCTAATAGTCTGCTGGCTGGCACAGGCTCCACGCTTTGAGACAGATGCCAGCAAACCCAAGCAGGAACAAGCATTCACCAGCCTGCCAAGCAGGATGGCTGGCAATGGCTGCAAAAGCAGGCATGGGCCTGGTGTTCCCTCTGGGGAAGAGAATGCCAAGGTAGAAGGAAGATGAAGAGCAGAATAGCAAACTTCAAAATCACATCCCCCCAAAAAAAATTACTAAGTACAACCCTAGAGGGCTAAATCTAACTCAAACACATCCACAGGAGAGCCACAAAGTTGTTGGATACGGTTTCAGCCCAAGAGTTGATAAGTGGTTCTATGAAAGACCTTGGAATTCCTTCCTTGGAATTGCACAAAACCAGCCTTATCTCGATTGCGGACAATCCCTGTATCGTGTTGCATCCCTGATAGATTTATTACAACAAAGCCAACCAAACCAGGCATTTTGAACAGCCAAATGGATACATGATCTGTGCTATTTAAAAAGATGTTTAAGCACAAACCCCACCAGCATTTCCAAAGTATTTAAATTAAAAACTGTCACAAAAGTGACTTCTGCACTGTAAATTCTGCATTACTTGTAGCTTTTGGCATACACAGACATTAATGGCCAGAATTTGAGAGGTATGTGGGAACTCAGTCCCCCTCTGAACATGCAAACAAACTAAAATCTCCCCAGTAAGTCAGAGACAGATGGGAATTTGATTTGTTAATACCTTAAAAATCCAGACTGGAGAAATGCAAAGAAGCTCCAGCTAGCTGCAGAACCAAAGAGCAAACGGGCGTTATTGCAGTGCTGTGCCTGAGCTAATGAGCGCTGTTTCTTAGCAAGGTCTGGTAGCTTCTGCTCATCACGGCTCCACCATGGGCACGTAGGGCATATTAAACCTTTCACAATATCGCTAAGTCCTAAGGTCCTTTCTCTTGCTTAGCACCTCCTTCCCTGCAACTCCTGTGCAGGGCTTTCCCCAAAAACTTGTTTTCAGCTTTGAGAGCAGCTTGAACGCATGTTTGCTACATAAAGCGGCTTCTTCCTGCAAAGGGGGAGTGAACACTGACCCTCCTGAGATGCTTCTTACAAGTTGTGATCTCCAGTGCTCTCAGTGACTGGTTAATTCTTTAGTATTTACAAGTAATAAAAGACGAAAGTCATTCATGTCATGATGTCAATTATTAGAGATGAAACATTTCTCATTTCTTTACTTTGGAATGTAATTTTTCATCCCTAATATTGACCTCACCTTTGTTCTTTTTTTGTTCTATTTTTTCTTTATTTTGCATTTAATTTCATTTCATGTTGGCAGAAGGAAATCCTGAGAGATTACAGATAGCATGCATCTACTCAGCCAGGTTCAGCGGAGTGTAGCAGCAGCCACTTGAACAACAACTAGTTTTCAGCTGTTCATATGGTATGAACTGTGCAATTCCCTGACTGAAGAACTCCAGATCTCCTCCTCATTAGTTAATTTTGTATCCCTGAATAAAAACAACAACAAAAAAGCACTGAACTATAAAGTGATCCTCTCAAGCACAAGTGTACAGTTGGTGACACTTATCACAACTGAAGCATACTTTTAAACTGGCTTCCTGTGAAAATGGGAATGTTGTCTATATTAAATGTTGATACTTTCAAAGTATCAGCACTGGCAAGCAAACCAGGAGCTGGATTTAGACTTACAGTTAATATTTTAACTATACCAGCACGAATTTCTCGCAGAATCCCTGGTAGACACCTTGATTTTACCTCTTCTTTCTCCCAATCCCTACTTCATGCTCAGTGAATTCTGCTCCGGTTTTAAAGCCGATCAGGTTTGGCCTGAAAGCAAGCATGACAAACATCAGGCAGAAATTCCTTTGTGACAGTTGGAGAGATTTGAGACAAAGTCCATTTCATTTCCATTGTGTAATGTGCAACATATTTCTGTAGCGACATCCGCACAGTTGTCCTGCAATCCAGATTAACAAATTGATAGAAAACATGAAGATTTTAAGTATGGTTTTTAATGCAGTTAATTAAAGAAACAAGTGTATACTAACATCCAAGCCTAAGTAGGAAAAAGTGACCTAACAGTTGCCTGCAAAACATATGTAGCATAACTTGATTTTATTTGTTTGATTTCCTGTGACACTGAAATTTCACAATGAGATCACATCTAAAAATAAGCATTTTTCATTTCCTTTACAGGACAGAAGTTTGAATACAAATATTTGCTCTTAAGTATATCACCAAGATTTTAGTGCAAAAACAAGAGGGATGAAAGGTCAAAAGTTCCCAAAGCATTAATAAACAGCTGCGTAACAGGAAGGAACTCTCTTGATTGCTCTATAGGCAACAGGCAAAGAACAAGGACATGGTGACTTAGTCCCCAAACCTCATTATTTAAAAATTAAAAAAAGGCAATCCCAATGAGAGCAGCAGAATCAAGAAACAGTGATGGAAGTGCAATTTGCCCAGTCCTTGAAACGCAGCCGAGGCAATGTGGTGGCTGGACACCAAAGTTTCTCAGGCACAGCCTCACCCGGGCCCGGTGTTCCCCAGGCCTCAGCAGCTGGGCACCCCGCAACTGCAGCAGCCTGTGGAGAAGCCCAGCCAGAGAACATGCTTGGAAATGGCTGCATAGGTCTGATGTGCTGATTCAAGGTCTGCTTCCCATAGTATTTGCTGCATATTTCCACCTGGTCCATCAGAGGACATGGAAAGTGGATCCCATTTGCTCAGGGTAATAGCACTGTTTGCCTGTGGGACTAAGATTTTGCCTTGATGGACTAATCACCTTGGTTGAATGCTTCAGCAAGAGCTGAGCTTACTCACCTCTGTCACAAAAAGACACACACAAATGGCATCATTTGGGGTCACCTTGTGATTCTAATTCAGTATAGAAGTCGGGCAGAAGTACCTAACAACTTATGAGCAGATGATAAATAGGTATCATGCAAATTAATAATGGACTTAACTGATTCACACTGTATCTAAGCCAGAAACAAGCACAGCAAATTAATAGGCTACTGTGTGTCAGCTCTTCCATGACAACTGCATACATTTCAGAGTAATAACTTTAACCCAGAAGTTAAAGAAAAATGTAAAATTCCTTCCCAAAACAGAGACTTCAAGTCCACTATTCAAAACGCTATCTAGAGCAAAGTCTCTATAGAATTTAAAGGCTTGGGAATAGTAATGCGATATGTATAATTTGTACTCATCCATAATGTTCTCAAGACATTTGCCTCTCAATGTATCAGTCCCACACTGCAATAAAATCAGCAAGGTAAACTGCAGTGCGCACCCTCTCATCCCCACTCCACCCCCCTTTAATTCATAGTATTAACTTTTTAAGATAAGACTGGTAAATGTGCTCCCTCTTTTCAGTGCTCATACAGAGCCAAACAAATCTGCTTATTGTACATATTTTTGTTTGTTTAAGATTTGGACAGAAGGGTAAAGCTATAAGGATTGAAAGGGTTGTCTACACTGGGAAAGAAGGCAAAAGTTCTCAAGGATGTCCAATTGCTAAATGGGTAAGTGATGTGCACAAACGTTCAGACAAATCTCGCCCTGTATGATGGTTCATGTAAGCAGAGAGCACATAGCTGACACTATGAAACTTAACATACCTCAATGGCACCAGGACCACAGATGCCTGTAGCCTGCTCCCAGCCCTGAATCAAACACTCCATTTAATTGTTGCATGGAGAAAAGCAAGAATAAAATTTGGCTTAAAGGTATGAAAACCTGATCAGGAAGGCAGTTTTGCTTAGATTTCAGATTCAGAGCCCCAGACATTCTCATAGCTATTTAATTTTGCTTACAAACAAGTTCACTAAGGACACCACTGAGATGTTTTTAAAATGCACTCTCAGTTTGAGAGGCATTAGGACACCCTGTTAGGAAATGCTGTCAGACTTTGGCACAAATTACCAAGTGGTTTGGGTAGGCTGGGGACAGGCAGGATGAGGAAAACCTGAATCAGTCTCTACGCTTGCCAGACTGCACCTTTATTTTTCTCCAGAAATACCCAGAGTAGCACAAGCTAGGACACTTATATGAACATCTACTGCTCCTCTCGACGCTGTTATGTTTGTATATAGTCAGGGCAGGTCACAAGACTAAGCAACCAATTACAAGTTTAGCTGCTCAGATTTGGGAGGGAAAAGGAGGGAGCTCCCATGTCTAGTTCCTTAGTCCCTTCCTTAGCTGCCTGCCTTTCCCCACACAGCTCCTGCCCTAGGCTCAGGTGTCCACCATCCAGCTCTGGGCAGAGAGACACCACTACTCACTTCCTTGTGCCTGCTAAACAAACTGGGCCACAAACGCAGGTTCAGAGGAATATTCCTGCCGAATCGGAGCATGGGAGATACCTTTACAGAGCTGGCTCCCACCACCGTGGCTTTCTGTGCCTCTTGGAGTCAGCTTTATTAAACACAAAGGATAGCTGTGGCCTGTATCACATGAAGAAAACAGATCAAGTTGCTAGAAGCATAGGAAGATTATAGTAGAAATAATTTCCTCACACACACACAAATGCTGAGGTTTCCTATTCTCTTGCTCTTCGCATTAAGAAATGCATTGTTTGTGTTGGGGCTCTGGGGGTGTGCGTGGCTGTGCATGCAGGTAGTCCGCAGAAGCAGTCAGGAGGAAAAGCTACTCTGCTTGGTGCGTGAGCGAGCGGGCCACACGTGTGAGACTGCTGTGATCGTGATCCTCATCCTGGTCTGGGAGGGAATCCCAACAAGCCTGGCTGACAAGCTCTACTCTGAACTCACTGACACCCTGAGGAAATACGGCACGCTTACAAACCGTCGGTGTGCCCTGAACGAAGAGTAAGTAGATCAAAGGATACGCTCACCAAACTTGCAATCCCACCTTCAGCCTGTGACCTAGCACCCCCACTCATGCTGTCACTCTGAAATGCACAATACCTTTCCAGCTATTTCAGGCAGCTTGAAAACTCACAGACCTTGTGAGAAAAAGAAAGGTTCTTGCAAATCAGGGAAAAACCCCTTCCTAGAGCTGTGATGCATCTCAGCATATTTAAAGGGAGAGATCTCAGACAGCAGATACCTCAACCTTGAAATAAAAACTAGATGCACTAAATTATACTGTAAGCCTACAGAAGCTAGCATGGATCTAAAGATGCTGCACTATATTGTTTTCCCATGTCTTTTTGATAGGAATGACCATTTAGTCCAGAATAAACATAGCTATTGCTGTATGTTGCTTTGGCTTCACGGGTAGTGCCATATTTCAGGAATTATTGCCCAGTCCTTGTCAGGACACTGTTGCAGTGCTGTCAGCATGTGCCCTTTTCAGGTATCATGAACACCACTACCTAACACCACACAAACACACCGTCTTCCGAGCAAAGCCAGGGTTCTCACAGAAGCCTAGAAACCCCATAGTCCTTGCTTTGCATCCATGAAATTAGTCCTATAAATTCTTCTGTTATACTGTCCATGCCTCCCACTTTCATTTCTTCATTATTTCCTGATGGAAAACGACCAGAGACCGGTGATTCCCCAGAGTACTGGCAGAACGCTGACACGCACTGCGGGAGTGCCCTGGATTAGCCTGCTGCTAACAGCCATGTTCTCTCATTCTTCAGACGGACTTGCGCATGTCAAGGGCTGGACCCTGAAACTTGTGGTGCTTCATTTTCCTTTGGTTGCTCCTGGAGCATGTACTACAATGGTTGTAAGTTTGCCAGAAGCAAGATTCCAAGAAAGTTTAAGCTGATGGGGGACGACCCAAAAGAGGTTGGTGTTTCATGTTGAAAATGAGCCTTATTTGCAAAGGAATGTTTTCTGTCACTCTGCAAATAGAGATATACAAGAGGCCAGGGGCCAGAGCCCTGCCTGAATGGCACACATGTAGGGTAATTAAATAACTGCCAGTCAGGACTGATTGATTCCAGTCACTGAGCCAGCTGAATTGACTGTCCAAATACTCACAGCTGGTACAAGCCCTGAGACTTGAAACCATGTTTGCAGACTTTCACAATTAGAGGAGAGGACACGGCCTGATCATGCCTGTATTAGGCCTGCAATTGGGCTTTTCCCTGTGGCAGAGGGGAAGGGTCACCAACTGGAGGGACATGGCATTGCGATGGGGAATCAGAGCAGACTGCATGGGGACCAACATCAAGAAACTCTGAGATGACAATAGGAAGAGGAGGACAGGGAGACTCATTCTATTGACAGTCCTGACCCAGTGAACGTTTCCAGACTGCGCTATGTGTTACAGCAAACAGGCAACTGTTTAGAATGAATTGGAGTAATAAAACCACTGAACTTAGCCTAGGCACAAGACACCTCTGAAGTTACGACTGCAGCACCTCTTGGACTCCCCCAGTCATGTGTCTGGGAGGCTCCAGTGGCCCAGTCTGTCTTTGGGCAAGCACGTGCACCTCTCTTGTGTACTGACACACAGGCCCACAGCTTTCACTGTGTTCTGGTGTCTCTGACAAACTCAAGCATTTCTTTCACATGATCAGAGAACCTTCTGCATCCTGTGACTTGTGCTGAGAATTGCACAGTATTTAGACTATCATCACTACACACATTTTTTCCTCTCCACTGCTCTTCTGCAGGCCCAAGAATTCCAGAATAGTTCTCCTTCAATCCTGCTGTGGCACAAAGCCTTTATCACAGCCCGCAGTCCTAAACCCCCTAAATTTTCTAAGCTGCATACCTTGCCAGAGCCCACTGGGGCACTCTTCCAACTTGCATTCCTGGATTTACTTCCCATGGAAGCCAGAGCTGGGCAGAGAAGACCGCTCGTTCCCACACAAAGTTGGGGACAGCCAAAGGGTGCTTCCATGCGCTGGGTCCCACAGCATAGACACATAGGAGCCTCACCAATGAAAACTGTAACAGAAGTGGTGACCTATGGGGCCATACAAAAGCTCCAAGTTCTGGCAGCACCCACAAGGTCACAGCACGATACTTTTGAGGGTTTCAGTGTCATTTTGGAGTCCCAAACTAGGAGGTGGCCCTATAGTAGGAGATACAAACTCAAAATTGTGTCTCAAACCCACAGATTTTTCACAGCACTCTACACATTCCAAAAACATACAAACTCCTAAACTCAATTGTACCACTCCAGTCTGCCACTGCGCTTACAAGTATAAGTAAGGGCCTCACATAAGCAAGGTTTTGAACTTGGGATTCTCATCCTGAGAGGATGGGGAACAGCTATAGAGTATGTTATTGGAGTACTTCATTTTTAAAGAGCCCTTCATTATGAGAGTGTGTACTTCTTTTAGAAAAAGAAGTGTGGTCATTCCTGCTTCCCCATCAGCAACTACTAGAGGTGTCCACAATTCTTCACAGCTTAAGAATCAGGAACTTTTTGAAGTCTGAAGTATTTAAATAATTTTAAATTGCCGCATGAAAAGATGTTTCAGGTGTGTTGAAGTGCTTTCATTGTAGTGTACAAACTCCTAAAATTAGTCAGATTTCCTTGATGGACCATTGTGATGTTATTTCTCTCAAGCTTTCTGAAGAGTAGTATTTTCCCAAAACTCCAATAGGGAAAATAATAAGGATCATCACACTTGGATCCAAAACATTTCCATGTTGAAAAATGTGACTCTTCTTAATGTAAGCCAAATTAAGATTATAGCAAGTGACATTCTCTAGCAAGGATCACACTACACTACCTTACTACTTCGTTAGTTAAAGAATTTAAACAATAAAATTAAAAGGAGACTCACAGCAGTTACTGTGCAAACAGGAATGATAATGGAATAGGCCTTTAAACAACTATGCCTGTAAATATAACTGTGCAGAGACCCTAATTTCTTAGATCCCACGCACACAGGACAGAAGTGTCACTGAACTCTATTCCATCTCCCAACAGGAAGAAAAACTAGAGTCCAATTTGCAGAATCTGTCAACCCTGATGGCACCTACCTACAAGAAGCTTGCACCCGATGCATATAACAACCAGGTATGCTGGGGAAAAGGAATTGGAACAGTCATGCAAATAGCCTGATTTTTTACCACACTTCCCAACACTTCAACCTTGCACCAAAACATTGTGTCTGCTTTGTGCCAGCATTCAGAAAGACAAATGGCAATGAACAGTTGCACTTAAAAGGCTTTCTAAAGTAAAACCAGCAGCACTTGGTCCACTAAACAGAATAAATCTTTTCACCTACATCAACACAATAAAATCCCTTCACACTTGAGCAGAACTCTTCAGCTCTACAACACAAATTTCTGATTCACAAGCCAAACTAGCAAAACAGCCATGAAGATGGTGTGAGATTGGCAACAGCACCAGAAGGCAGAGTATTGCACGCAAGCCCCGAAGCCACAGTTTCAGTTCTGCTCTCTGAAGTGGCAGATAAATTTCATTTTCACCAGAGTAACCATTACAAACACGCTTTTAAAGCAAAGTTGCATATCTGAACACAGCCAGTTCTTCATACACACACAAGTGCCTGCAACGGCCTTCTTGCATGAGGGAATCACGCACGCCTCTTACCTGTGAAGCAGTGTTCACGGATACTAGCACATTCAGAGTGTTAATGAAGGTCCCAGTTGTGGCTGTGCCTCATCTGCATTCCTCTACCAAACACCGTTGTGCTACATGCACCAGAGGTTGACAGTATATCCCTTGCAAAGGTGTAACTGTTGGCTTTCATTTTCCTTGCTGAGATTCACTACCATTGCAAACATTCACAGAACTTACAGTCTCCAGACTATCAGCATCACTATAAACTATGACAACCTTTTTCCTGTTGCCAGCATCATGCTGTAGCAACCAGCACAAGACAGATCTTTAACTGTTAACAGAAACCGTGAAGTAACGCAAACAAGTCCACTTTTTTTTGCTGTGCATTTAGTAGCAACTAGACAGACTAAGCAGATTGAGTATAGACTTGGTTTCACTTACCTGATCAGATAAAGTTCGGAGACTCATTATGGAGGAAACTGGCCGCCTGCCCACTAACTGAGGTTATCTGTCCAAATATGCGAGAGACATTCTGCAAGAGAGGAAAAGAGGAAGAAGAAAAAATGAGGGGGTGGTGAACAATGAATAGTTCTTCTCTTGGGCTGCTTTCCCACAAAAATCCACAAAAGGACTTTCTCCCTGGAAGCCGTGGTCCTGCCCAGCACTTGTTGAAAATCCATGCTTTTACAAGTCACCATGTGCAATCAGGCCTGTATATAGTTTGGCTTGTTTCAAGAGTTTTGCATATTTGTGGGGAAACCCTGATCAAGCTGCTGCCAGTGGCTTTAAAGAGAGATGATTGAGACCTAATTCATATGGTATTGGAAGAGGTCCTAAACTCAAACAGCCCTAAAACCAATCCCCCTTTGAATCCTGAAATGAAGTTCCAAATTCCCAGGTTAATTCTAATCCGAGTCTGGATTGCTACTGGATTAAAATCTAGAATTGGGAAGGGCCTGTTTTTCCAGCTGGACCCAGCAGAGTATCTCAGAGGACACTTGCACCAATGTACTTCAGTAGGACAATTATGTATTTCAAGTTTTGTTCTGCTTTTATTTTTAGATTCCAGATAAGTAAATACTCCAAATATTAAAAATAAAGGTCTGTGAGAAAACTAGACACCTATTTGGTGATCTTGGATCAAGCCTTGGCAAAACTTCTAATCTCTCAACTTAAAATGGGATCCATTAAGTTCCATTAAGTGCAGATTTTGTGCATGCACTTGAAAGGTTTGGGAATTTCAGTAAAGTTTTTTACAACCATGGTTTCATTTTTATTTTACTAAATAAAATATGAAACTGCCCTTTGTCTAAGGCTTGATGTTCCATTACCATGTCCCTTGTTATGTAAGGTTTAGTGTCGATTATCAACTCTTTGTAAAGCTCCTTAATAACAAGCGCATGGGTGGGAAGTATTGACTGAATCAGGTCTCGTTTTGGTCAGGGGTTAGAGTTGTACTAAAGGTAATGAAATACACGTTTAGCACGCCAAAATCTGACAAATCAAAAAGCAAATAATTATTTTTCATTAAATCACTCTGAAGTCGGCTTTCTAAAGCCATTTTCCCTTAGCAGCTTGATGGATTTCCAGTCTACACAAACATATCATTCCTCTAGTGCCAGACACTGAAACCATGTGCTGCATTTGTCACGTAGAAACACCAGCCACTGGCAGAGAATCAAAAGTAATACACAAAGAGAAGTATCATTGGCCAGTTTCACAATCAAGCCAGAGGCCCAAGCTAACAGGGAACAAAGCAGCAAAGAACGAAGTACCGATCCAAAATAGCCCTTAAATTCTTGATTCTGTTTGCCTTCAAGCTCTGTCTGTTGCCACCTTGAAGGTAGTAGGAGATTTGCATGTTGCTAGGGCAGGGCATTCAGTGCTAATTCCATGTACTGGCACATCCAGCTTGGTTGCAGTGATACCTGTCCTCTCCTTCCAGATCGAGTATGAACACAGAGCGCCCGAATGCCGCCTGGGTTTAAAAGAAGGTCGCCCGTTCTCAGGGGTCACTGCCTGCCTGGATTTTTGTGCTCATGCTCACAGAGACTTGCACAATATGCAGAACGGGAGTACACTGGTAAGTCCATGATGCACATGGCCTACTTACTCCAGCTCTGGTATCACACATTTCATTCATTATCTCCTGTCTGAGTCTATACTTGCATAATGCAGATTGCTAAAAATAAGGAGCTAACTTACTACACCCTACAGAATTTTTCATTCAAATGAATGAGAGTTATGATGTATTAAAGAAAGGTTTCATATAGAAGTGGTAAAAGAAAAAGTGTGGAGACAATGGAAGGAGGGTCTCAAGAAAGGCTGGAATACCTGTTTCAGCATTCCTGGCACAAAATGGTTTATTTCTATCTTCTTGAAATATCTTCCCCTGTCCCCAACAAGAACTTTGCATTGTATTCTCTAATAAAAGAAAAATAGAAACCAGTAACTTCTTTCCAGGAGAGTTGTGGAAGTTGGGGATTTCATTCCTGCTTGGGATGAGCAGAAAGTCTGCAAGCCTTGCCATCACTTTCATTGTACACAGGCCCTTTGCTGTTTTCAGTTCTGCTCTCCAACAGGTACAGCAAAGGCTCTGTAGAACACATGAGAAAAACAAGCTGGGTTTCAGTGCGTAGGGGATCATTTCTGTTCCCTGCCTACTCTCTCTGACAAGGCAGTGAGAAAGAATAATCTTCGCGTATGAATAATCATCATGGTTGTAGTTTGAAGCAGCTACCCAGATTCATGGTGGAGCTCTTATTATGACCAAAGAGGAAATCTAATTCTGTAACACCAACTAAATTTTTGCCGTTACCAGGGTGTGACTTAATTGCTAAGTCAACAATCACCAATACAATACATATTTCTAGCTGAGATTTCTTCCTAGAACTGGTTGATGCAGTGAATTTGCTACAAAATATTTCTGTATCAACGTATTTTTCTCTGAGATCCTACCCATACCTGTTCCACCTGGAGCTAAGACAATAAGCATGCTGCATGACACAACAGTAACTCCCTTAAGTCTTGTTATTAACGTTTCAGTGACTTGCTCCTTTCAAGAAGTTCTGGAATCTGCCATTGTAAGGGGGTATGAGATAAAATGGCAGTAGGTTACATTGCACACTACTGCTAGTAGGTAGCTAGTGGGAAAATCTTCAGGTGAGCACAAAGTCCCAGGTTCCACTGGTTTAGTGCTCTGGTTGAAGGACAGTGGGTCACACAATTTATTGCACGTTAGGGTAATCCCTGACCATGCTGTTCATTGCAGCATGAGCACAAACAATATGGACACCAGTACCTTCTGTTTCCATTAACGCTGTCCAACAGCGCCGGAGGAAGCAGAACTGCAGTCTTGTCATGATGCACATAAATTGCAGAGAAACTTGCAGTTTACAAACAGCTCACCTGATGCCAACGCCAGCAGTGGCAGAGCAAGGCAAAAAGCACAGACAGGATTTCAGATATCTTTGTCTCAAACTGGTTTGAGGGAGTTACTCTAACACACCTTTCCGACAGGTTTGCACACTAACTAGGGAAGACAATCGTGAAATCGGCCAAACACCAGAAGATGAGCAGCTCCACGTGCTCCCATTATACAAAGTCTCTGATGTGGATGAGTTTGGAAGCACTGAGGGCCAGGAGGAGAAGAAGAGGAATGGCAGCATCCAGGTCCTTACCTCCTTCCGACGGAAAGTAAGGATGTTAGCAGAGCCCGTTAAGACCTGTCGGCAAAGGAAGCTAGAAGCAAAGAAAGCAGCTGCAGAAAAGCTCTCCTCCTTGGAGAACGGGTCTAGCAAAGCTGAAAGAGAGAAGTCTGCTGCAGCACGCAACAAGCAAGGCAACTCGGAAGCAGCAGGTCATGCAAAGCAGCTAGCAGGTAAACACGTGAATTGATCGGGACCTTTGTCAACAGCAGTAAGCTTCCTAGGAATAAGGGCTGCTTGTAACGGGTCTCAACCCAAGAACATTTTAAAGTGAAAAGGGAAGAGAATTCAGAAATTAGATATCAATGTTGTATATTTGTAAGTACTGGGGTGCCAAATCCTGGGCAACTCCAGGGAAGCAAAACCAAAATAACTGAGATATCCTTTATTGTTGGATAGTTAACAGCTGTAGGTATCTGGTGTGCTTGCAAACGCCACTTGCCATCCAGTGTATTATAAAGCACCTTTAAAAGAGTAGCAATGCTAGGAGCCATGAAGAGATGTGTGTGATGCTACTGCCAAAGAAAGAATGACTTACACATCACTCACTGTCTGGCACTGTCACAGAGAATCTCCTAATTTGAGGGGATTCGAGCTTAACCTCTTTACCACTATTTATACTCACTGCTTCGAGACCAAAAGGAGAGCAGGTTTTTCCATAGTGGAGCAAGAGTCTAAAAATCCATTTAACAATCCCTGGCAGTTTTCATCAGTAGATTTGCGAGTCCCGAGCAAAGGAGTTCATCGTGACTATTTGATTGTTACAGCAACTTTCTGAGAGAGGTAAAAAGCGATACATCCAATGCCACACAGAAGGTGACTGAAGTATCTGTGAATCAAAGTCAGCTGTCCCGTGACCCAGGCTAGGGTTGTAATCATTAAACGACACCATTCACTTTCATGAATGATGAGTTTGCTCTTCAGTTTATCTCACTTGTTACTGAATGGTTCTCTCAGTGAACTTCACCATTGGTTTCTTTACATAAAGCTAGGGACATTTTTGGAGACACTTTCTATTAATATAGACAAGAAGAATTATTTATTCTTGGGGAAAATGAGGTCACCTTGTGCGTGGCTGTTGGGAGCACTTTGATGCTCCATTTCATGGGCTACTCAAATGATGATTCAACTCTCTGGATTTTGTGCATGTGACTGAAGAGACTGCACTGTCCCTCCTTTGCCCTGCTGCCACTAGCATCTGATCTCACTGGATACATGCCAAGAAGGATGAGGAGCCTTAGTTATTTACTCAGCTTCTTCAAGGGCAGTATTTGAGATACAAGAAAGGGAACTTCTGTTAACATATCACAAGATACCCTTTTCTTCAAAATTTAATAGATTCATATAATGAAAAGTCTACAAAGTCTGTGTTTGTTGTGGGTTGTTTTTTGGTTTTTTTAGAGATAAAAGCTTGCTTGTTGTATGCTTTTTGCTTTTTTCTTTTCACATTACAGATCTCTTACGTCTTTCAGGACCAGCCACACAACAGCAGCCGCAACATCCACAGCGCACTCTCCCTAACAACCCTCAGTCCAATCCCATTAACTCTTACTCGGGTTCAGGTTCTGCAAATCTCTATGTAAGGTTGCCTAATCCAACCAGTGCTTATCCAAGCTCTTCATACACTTCAGATCCTTATGGAGGGTCCAGTCCCATGAACCTCTATCCAACCTCATCACAGCCTGCGGGGTCTTATTTGAATTCTTCCAGTCCTATCAACCCTTATTCGGGATCATTAAGTCAAAATAACCAATATCCACCCTACCAATGCAATGGAAACATACCTATGGACAACTGCCCCTCCTACTTGGGCTCCTACCCTTCACAGCATCAGCACATGGACCTGTATAGTTGCCAGAGCCAGGACCACATGTCTAAACTAAGTCTACCACCCATTCAAACATTATACCAGCATAGGTTTGGGAATAGCCAGAGTTTTGGTCCCAAGTACTTGAATTATGGAAACCAAAATATGCAGGTAGACTCCTTCAGTAATTGTGCCATCAGACCCAACGTACACCACGTAGGGTCGTTTTCCTCATACTCCACCCATGAGTCTGATGGCCATTTTATGGAGGTTGCCTCAAGGTTGAAATCTAACCTGAGTAATCCGAGCATGGAGTATGCCTCCATGGGTAAAACCAGTGAGCATCACCACGGGCAACCCCCTCCACATTTAGCACATGACTACCATTCTGTTCCAAGCATGTTTAGTGGTCCTCCTAATTCACTGCATCTCCAAAATAAGGATAGTGAAATGATCTCACATGCAGTTAATGGTTTGTCAAACATGCTTCCAGGTCAGAACCACGATAGGACTACTCCCCAGGGTGGTTTAGATAAAACTGATGTGCTGAACCCAGAAAAAGCAGAGGATCCTGATGAAGTCTGGTCGGATAGCGAGCAGAGCTTTCTGGATCCAGAAATTGGAGGAGTGGCAGTTGCTCCATCTCACGGGTCAATTCTCATAGAGTGTGCAAAACGTGAGCTCCACGCAACAACCCCCTTAAAAAATCCCAACAGGAACCATCCCACCAGAATATCCCTTGTCTTTTACCAGCACAAGAGCATGAATGAGCCAAAACATGGTCTGGCTCTCTGGGAGGCAAAGATGGCTGAGAAGGCAAGAGAGAAAGAAGAGGAATGTGAGAAGTATGGTCCAGACTATGTGCCTCAGAAATCTTACAGCAAAAAAGGAAAGCGGGAGCCTGCTGAGCCGCATGAACCCTCAGAGCCAACGTACCTGCGCTTCATCAAGTCTCTTGCACAAAGGACACTGTCTGTCACCACAGACTCCACAGTAACTACATCTCCATATGCCTTTACACGGGTTACAGGGCCTTACAACCGATATATCTAACTTCACACCTTTGTTGGTTACCTCATTTGAAAAAACACCTTGTTGGTAGGGTAGATCTTTAGGTTTTGGGGAAGGCAAGGGTGGAGAAGAAAACAGTGTTTTTACGAAACTCATCAGTGGAAAAAGCCTCTGCACACCAGCACAGGGAGGTAAACTCACTAGCACCTCTTTTCCGCTGATCTTTAAGTGGTCACAGATGGCACGTAGGAAACAAGACCAAAGCATCCTATGCAAAAACAAAGCAAACGAGTGTTTCGCAATTTCCATTTGAAAACACTGGCTCCATTGCTGACAGAGAGAAGCTGCAAACGGATATTTTTTCTTCTTACAGCTCTGCACATCTGTGGCCACTTTTAATGTCATCGAGTTTGCATAGTCATGGAACAGGAGCAAAAAAAACCCAACCCTAAACAGATAATGCTGTAGTATTACAACTGCAGGAATCTTAAAATAACATCTGGTGCTGAATCTATGATGTACTGAAATACTGGAATTATGGCTTTTTAACTTGCAGTTTTTACTGTACACTTATTAGTCTCTTGATTTTATTTAACAAAGTAGATAAGTATAAAGCATAATGAATAGACAGCAAAACACTGAATTTGTTTGGATATTCTAAAACCATGGTGCTATCTAAAGAGAATGGTGTCTTTATTTTAACAGTCAAACAGTTAATGCCTTTATAACAAAATGTCAATGATGTAGTCAAATGTTCTTCAACAACAGGGAGGACCTTTTCATTCATGTATGTATTGAATTTACCTGGTGTTAAAATAAGCTTACTTTTTAACATATGAGAATTACAAAGACCTCTGGATTTTGCTTATCCAGTCAAGTCCTAGAAGAGGACAATAAAATAGAGAGAGAGATATTTTTTTTTAAATAGTGTTTCAAAAGCACTTTGTCTACCTAAGCTTGGCAACTTGAACAATGCTAAGGTACTAAGACATTAAAAAAAAAGTTTACTTTGATTTTAAAATGCAAAGATAATTTTTTTAAACTAAAAAAAAAAAGCTTTTAAATACTTTTGTTTTAGCCGTGCATCTGCTAGTGGGCTACATATCCATTTTTAATACAGTCAGTTATGGTAAAAATGGGGCTTACTGGATATAAGGGAATACTTTAGTACACAAAACACATGTTTTTCTGGTGCTCATCTCACACAGCTATACTGTAAACTGTTTTCTACAATTACTATGACAAGTTCATTGCTCAAATATGTACAGTTTTAAGGAAAGAATTTTATATTAACCACAGGTAATAATTAGCAGCATGCGACAAACTACAAATAGTTAGCTTGGGCTTCTGCTGGTTTTAAAGATCTGTATGCTCTTCAAATAATGAATGGCAGATTGCTTTTGTGTTGATAATTATGTACATTGTGGTGTAAGTCATTTCTCGGTGCAAGTGTCCTCTTTTCCAGGAAGACTGAGCAGACTGATGCCTACACAAGATGAATGAAACAGGGTTAGTTCTGTGTGATTCCGTTGATTAAATAGAAAAAAGGAAAAAAAATAGGCAGCTGGCTTGCTGTGGTGGTTTTAAATCATTAATTTCTATTAAAAAAGCAGGAGAGTTGTATAGTAAATTAAATTGTAAACAAAACTTTTTTTAACGCAATGCTTTAGTATTTTAGTACTGTAAAAATATTAAATCTATATATATTTGGGTTTTGAGCTGAATTCACATCATGGTGCTACTCAGCCTGCTACAAATATATCATAATGTGAGCTAAAAATACATTAAAAGGTTTGAGTGATGTTCCTACTTGTCATATACCTCAACACTAGTTTGGCAATAGGATATTGAACTGAGTGTGAAAGTTTATATATTATATACCATCATTTTCCCCCCAATAGCCTTTGAAAAAAACAAACAAACAAAAAAAAAAACTCTCTCAATACTTGACATTTTAGCAAGTATAACTTGAACTTCAGCTTTTTTTTTTTGCTTTTTTCTTTTTTGGTTCTAAAAATTCAGGGATATTTCAGCTCATGTTCTCCTATGCCAACGTGTCACCTGTGTGTATGTAAAGCTGTTGTAGGTTAAATATATTATTCTTGGGTTTTTTTGTTTCGTTTGGGTTTTTTTTCCTTTTCAGGGATTTAATGCTTTTCTTTGGAATCCCTTCTCTAATTTTTCTTGTACATGTATTGATGTAACTAAAACTAATTTTGTAAATTCGTTAGCTCTTTTTATTGTAATGAAAGTGTTTAAGAGATTTAGAATGTTTTGCCTGTTTCAAACAAATAAAAAGAAAGTAGAATGCACTGAGCTGATTAAAGGGAAAAATGTAAGGCAGGGGTTTGGCAAGTGACTGTTTGCTAGAGTTGTTCAAGTCACTCTCTAAACAAGGCTTCTTGGATACTGTAATGAAGAAAATAAAGTATAAAAAGGTACAGTCTGTACAAGGGCTTCCCTAAACACACAAACCTCCACGTCCCAGATATATCTTGTGCAATATACTGTAAGATTAAGTTCGGTCAAAAGAAATTTTACCTAACAGAATCACAACCTAACTTGAGTAAATCAAAGGAGGCCTTTGGGTTTAGTGGTCAAATATTTATTATGGCAATTTTTAATTTCTTTTTTTTTTTTTTTAATCTCTCAGTCTGTGACTTTACCCACTGCATTGAAACAAAAGTTTCACCTTTAGAAAAAAAAAATTAATGATGGTTATATGTCAGATTAATTAAATCATTATAAAACTCCATCTTTAGGTGATTGATTTTTTTTTTTAAGTCCTATATTATCCACATAATCCATAGCAGATGTTTGGTTAATGTGCCGTGCACCGTCATTTGCCAAACTGCTGGCAGCAGGCGCAGGAAGCTTAGTTTGTGAATCAGTTTTGTATTGTAAATACCTGAGCTGCAATTTCGGGTGTACAGATCCCTGCCTCAGTTGGAACGAATGACAAAGCAGACATAAAATTGCTTGTATAGGATTATCAGGTTGACTATAGCCATACTTGAAGATGCTTCTGAGTGGTGTCAACTTTACTTGAATGAATTTTTCATCTTGATTGACGCACAGTGGTATAAAGTTCACTTCTAAAGCTAGTGGTTAACTTGTGTAGGAAACTTTAGCAGTTTGACACTAAAGTAAGGAACTTCTGTGTGCATTTTCTATGCTTATGTTCTACTTTTTTTTTACTTTAGTTTCATTCATTTTCATGAAATATTTGGTATGTCTATAAAAAGAGTCTGAGGATGGTTATAAATACTGTAAGTATTGTAATGTAATGCAGGTTATTTGAAAGCTGTTTATTATTATATCATTCCTGATAACGCTGAGATGTGGGTGTTTTTAATAAAATTTATATTTATTTAATGCACTCTAAGTCTGTCTTGCAGAAACTTGTCTTTCACACCCATTTTTATCAGGCAACAACAATGCCAGCACAGCAAAACGCGGCCTCTAGTACCAGAGACGGGTCAGGAGCCCCAGGGGAACCGGACAACGGCCTCAGGGTCGGGAAGCAGCCAGCCCAGGGAAATCAGATCAAAACCCACGTTATAAGAAACAGAGGAACTTGCACACCTCAACGGCCTCAAAATGGAATGTAGCAAGTGACATTCCAGGACAACCCAAACCTTTCAGTGAAGCAGCCCCCCACGTGGGCTAAGCCCACCTCCATCTTCCCTGACCCCAACCAAATGCATCACTAGGGACTGCAAACCAGAGACCCAGACACTGTTTTTTCCTAGGGCTGCTTTGACTCTGGCCTCTAATGCGGTAGCCGCCTGCTCAACAAAATCTGTGTTCACAGCAGAGGGGGGAGGCACTTTTATGGGCAGGAAGGGGGTGTAGAGCATCGCTGCTCGTGTCCCATTGGTGTTTGGCAGACACAGATGAATATGGCATATTCGCTGCTCAAATTTCCTCACTGCTGGACTAACAGCTGCAAGTGCACACCTGGCAGGGGCAGGGCAAAGGGGGCATTCTGGGCGTTCATCAGTTTGGTGTATTTACCTCTTCATGCTTTTTTCAGTTAATTTCAAATTACTCCCAACTGGTGGGATGCTCCAACAATTAGTGTTAGTGTGCCTAGGAGGTTTAGATGGGATATTAGAAAACAGCTCTGCACTGGAAGAGTATAAAACTTGCAGATGTGTCACTTAAAGCACAGGTTAGCACTGGACTTGGTAGTACTGGTTTTACTGTTGGACTCTGCGACCTTACAAGTCTTTTCCAACCGAAATGATTCTGAAATTAACAAAAAATAAAATTATAAAAGCCTAAACCCTCATGTGAAATCTGAATCATACATAATCTAGAGAAACGCAGGAAGAAGAGTAGGAACACCTGAATTGATACCAGGACATCCATTCTCACAGGCACTGGCCAAAAGCTCGTTTTCATCATCCCTTCTTTTAACCTCAAGGGATATCAGGACTGAAACATTTCAATCCTGAAATAATGCTTCTTCTGTGGGGAGAGACAGAAATTGCTCTCTCCACAGTTACAAAAACGTTTCTGTAACTGTTGGTAGTTGAAAGCTTTTCAGCCTTCCTTTAAGAAGTTTGTCACCCGCCCTCATTCCATCATCACCACACCCCCCAGGAAAGCCCCCCAACTCTGCACTTCCATATGGCCAAGTGTCCAGATGGGAATGACTTGAGGCAGGCTAACACACCGCAGCAGCCGAGTGCCGCTCTTTTCTGTGTGCAGGTGCACCGCAAGGCATTAGACAGCTGGAGCTGACAGATGCACTCGCTTAAACAAAGGTCTGTCACCCTTTGGCCTTCCCCAGAAAAAAAATCTGCCGCTAATGAACATTCCCACCGGCTGCCTGTTAGCGTAAGCGCCCCCCCTTCAGTGCGCTGCTGACATTGGCACAACACGCCCCCAGCCAAGGCCACTGGGAAGTCAAACCACAGGTGCCGACCGCGCTTCTCCCGCAGACGCGGCTTGCCCCCGAGACATGGGCGGTTTGCTCGGGTGGCCGCGACCAAGGCACTGCTAACCAAAGCACAGCCTGCTCCTCCTGATAAACGAGTCACGACAGGTGTGCCCAGCTGAGCATCCAGCTCCCAGAGGTGGCTTCTGTCTTGTCTTTCTTCTTCCAACCCTCTCTGCTTTTTGACATCTCATAGAGAGGACACATGGGGTTTTTTATGGGAATGACTTAAAAGCCCATGATGACAAGCCAAACCAGGGTGAACAAACAAATTTAAGAGCAACAGGTCTGAGATGCAGAGAAATACCAAGCACAGAAGAGGGCGGCGGGGGATGGGGTGGGGTGTGTGGGGCAAAATATTTAAATAAGAGGATTTCTTTTGGAGAAGTAAAGCACCTTACAAAGGCAGGCAGGGACTAAGAAGTGGTAGGTGATGGTGTTTACTCCGGATGCACATTTTCACCACTACTCAAATATGACTTAGGAAATATTTAAAGCTTCCTGTCTTTTCACCTAAGTTAAACGCAAAGCAGGGGAGCAAGACCTTGGATCTAAAGGTGAAGCCTGTAGTTCACACCTAGCTGCAAGCCAGAACTTGTAGTCATGCACATCCCCTTGCCATTCAGAAGAGCACTGCACCGTGCCTGCCAGCAGAGCTACAAGGCTCTCCATGATGCTGGCATGCCAAACGTCGCACTGAACACACTGAAGCTGGCTGATAGTCCAGCAGCACAGAGATTGGAATTGTTAGATAGCATCATTACAGACTTCCTACACCACAGTATAAAAACATACTCAAGGTGTTTGAGTTTAGAATTCTCATTGGTCTTGACTTCAAATGGTCACCTGCCTTCCAGGTTTGGAGCCCACACCAGTTTCCTTCAGACACAGGCACGGGGCACCACTGTCCACCTGAGACCATTCTGCCATCAGTTCAGGAGTTGGAGTACCCACAACCATAACAATCAGGTTGCGAATCTCTGCCTAGACAGATTCAGAGCACCACCTTACAGGAGGTAAAAGGCTTAAAACACTCTGGGGTACAACACAGGCACATCACATTGCTCCCTCCCTTTCCACATCACAACAAAAAATACTCCCTATCATTATATAGAGGAGTGAGAGGAGGGAGTGCTTGCTGTTCTGCTTCCTTTTAAGCTGGGGTTTAATCCTCATCATAAAGCCAGTGCTGCTCTCTCGACTCCCCATCCCAGCAGAAACACAGGGCTCACTGCTGAGGAGGCCATGAGGGCTTGCAGGTCTGTCTGTTACAACCCAGCCAAGCTAATCAAGGTTAACCTGTTTCTTCCACACAGGATTTACTTCAACTAACACATTAAATACTTTGTCTTCTTAGTATTTTACACCAGGAAAAGCAGCCCAGGGTAAGCACATTTCCTTCTAATGTCATGGCAACACAGCTGTATGCTCCTAAATCACGGCAGAAAAGCCAGCCTGGTGCCTGGCAGGAACAGCTTGGGATTGTGGTTCAGCTTTCTTTCGGCTTCCACTGCATTAGCAACTGGAACCTCATTGGATTTCCAGGCATAATCATCTTCCTCTTATTTTTCTGCTCCTGTTGTGATTATTTGTAGAAATGACAGCACCATTATCTTCCTGTATGTAAGCCTTCATAGAGACCACTTCGGTAAAGAGATTTAACTGGAGGGGATGGCTTAAAGTGCAGTCTGCTCTGAAAAGGGATGGGGAAAGTGGCATCCCGGGGCTCCCAGCCTGCAGTTCCATTTCTGCTGTAGCTAACGTGCCTGATTTGGAAAGGGGGTGGCATTTTTCCCCATCTATCCCTCCCCAGACAGACACAACTGATCTCCTGACAGCCCTTCTCCCCACCTGTGCAGTCCTGGCTCTGTTGACATTTGTATGGGCATAAAGCCGGTCGGATGGCAGGAATCCAGTTCTAATTAATGGAAGCAAATGGTTTGCTATAAACAGAGGAAGGGTTGGCGTGGGGGGAGGTGACAGATGTCAAGCAAGGGGAAAACATCTATTAGCTGTTCCCTCCTCCACCGCCACCCCCAGCACATTTGTTTTGCATGACAGCCCTTCAGTGTAAAACACCCAGACTCCGCACTCCGGGTCTGCATCTGAACTGTAGCAGCATCCACACAGCCTTCCAAAGGCCAGAGGAGAGGATACTGGCAGGGACCGTATAAGACAGAATTTTAAAGCCTCAGGCCCGCCTGCTCTTCAAAGAATTTATATAGCCTTGCAGTCGGTAACCCTGGCAAATCTCCCCTTGCAGTTAACACTCGCCATACCAGAAGCAAGCACTCCTTTGATCAGAGGGCTGGGCTTTGCAGCATTCTTTCCCCCAGCTCTTAAGCTGCTCCCTTGGACCAAAGCCCTCCAAGGTCTCTGGCACAGGATGCAAACAAGAGTAGCCTATTCCCACCTTGATCCAGGCTCCCACAGCTGCCTTAGGCAAGCTGCAGACACCCCACAGCCCAGCTGCTCCAGGGAAGATGGCAACCAAGGTCATGGCACAACACACAAACCTCACAGAGGACACCCTGGGCTCCTCACACCCAGAACCCCAGGCTACAAACTCCAGCTGGCCTAAGGGTAGCACAGAGGAAACTCATCTCTATCAGTACAATGACACTGTGATACTGCAACACCACCCAAACTGAAGCAGTACAAGGAGAAAAACATTGTCTGACAGCTCCCCAAGCAATCAAAGCAGCAGGCACAAATCCCAGTGGCATAAGGTAACAAGACAAAGGTGGGCCTCTCCTGAAGGACTACCCAGAGGACGTGGGGAATGTGTCAGATCTGCCACCTCAGTAATTTCTCCAGCAGCAACACACTGGTGTCTCCCAGAAGGATTTGCAACTCAGGATTCCCAGCCCCAGCACAAACATGTTTTCCAGGTTAAATCAAATTGAAAACGAGATGTGTTTTTGTCAAGGAAACCAGGTCAAGTGTAGCCACAAGGTTTCAGAGCTCCTGCAGCCGTGCCTGTTATGTGAAGAAAGCAGTGCTGCCTCCTCCTCTGTGTTCACTATTGCTGCACAGCACCACCTGCCTCCTTGGGAAAGGCAGCCCAGCAGCTTGCTTGCACATACCCCATATTTTAAGTGCAAGGGGAAAAAAGGAAGCTTCCCAAAGGCTGTGGAGGACATGACGAGTTTCTGTGAATCCACCAAGTATTCCTACGTGGTCTCTTTGTGCCCCTGTAGTGCTACCTAGTACTCTAGTACTACCCAGATACTCAGCTCAGTACACATGTGGTTGGGTAGAGCTGGGGTTTGACAAGCCGGGAACACAAGCAGCTGTTTTCTTCCTCTTCCTAAGGAAGCAGTCTACTGCCAGTTGACAGTGACCAATTACACATGACAGCTAGATTTCTCTGTAGGTAGATCTCCACAGCATGACATACGGACTGTTGCTCCAGGAAACCTACTGCCCTCTTTCTTCTTTTTTTTTGGAGCGGGTGGAGTATGGGGCATTACACACATGCTGATAAGAAACAAACCAAAGGGATTTGCTGCATATCTGATGTCTGCCTGCTGGCCTCTACAGCATGGGTGAAGCAGTGAGCAGACGCTGTTTGATCTCTGGAGGCCCCTGCTGCTAAGGAGTACTCCCAACCAGCTCCTGGCAAAGAGTTCTTGCTTGTTCAGTTAACTCTGATGGGTCAATTCCAGTTAAGAAGCGAGACTGTACGCGAACACTGTTGCTACAGAGGTTGGAGAGGGATCTCTTGCCTACCACACCTACAAACATACACCAAAAATGCTGCTGTGTTCCTTACAGGAAGCATGGTCACCACTTCTAAATAGCTGCCCAAAGAGACTCACACCTTCGGCGCAGGGCAGACCGCGAGAGCATCAGTCCAAGACATGCCCCTCCCCGAGGAAGGAGTTTCCTCCTGCTGCTCAACCCAAATCAAAATAACGCATTTCCTGGGCCAGAGGGAGAGAACTACGCCTAAGGGGAAGCATGACTTTGTAGTACTGGAGCGGAGAGCTCTGCTGCTTGTTCTCATTTCTGCTTATGGACGTGATGTTAATATTAAGCAGCACATTAAAAGACAGTGCTCTGAGATAGCACTTGACCCCTGCCTTCCTCTTCATAGGCAAGCACCTTCCCCAGAAGGCGCTCTCCTTCCCCAGCTAAGCTTTGAAAGCAGGCAAAACAGAGGCGCTATGCTTGTCGGGAGCCCCATTCCCCTGGGCAATGAGTGCGCTTTGATCAGAACTTAGGCAGAGGAACACTTCATTTTGGGGTCAGGTCGCACTTCCCCACGAGCTATGTTGTGGGGCTCCCACTCTGAGCAGTCCTGGGTGGGTATAAAAGCAAAATCCAGCTGTTGGCAGATGTTGGGGAGATGCCTCACCTCCAAGGGTAGGTAGTGACTGAACAGGGAACATACAGACATGGGGACGGTACAGCAATAAATACATTAACAATTTAAGTGCTCAGGTACTATGGTAACAGCACCTGAATTCCATATCCTTGAGCTGAGAGCGCTCAGCTGCTTTTTTCCTGTTTATGATAACTTTCTTTTTTCCTGCTTTAGACTTCCACCCCTTCTGAGACAAGCCCTATTAAAACACTTGGCTTTTCCACATCTTAGCCTCAAAAATACCTCCTTTAGAGAGCTGTTCCATTGTCAATCTGCAGTTTATAAAAAAAAAAAGAAAAGGGGAGGAGGGAAAGCATGAAAGACACAGCTTTCTATAAAATCTTCCAGTCCATCTAGCCCTTCTCAAAGCAGGTATAGACAAGAATGGCTGCTCAGCGTGCGTGGAAAATTGTTTTACTAAATGTGGAAGGAAAAGCATTGATTCAATCTCATGGATACGAGAAGTCAAAATTGCAGAGAGTTGCCATTAGTGCTCTTGCTGCTGTGAAATCTGAAAGGAGTAGAACAGCCACTCGTTCAGAGGCCAACAAAAAGGCAATGAGGGAAGCCAAAATTGCTCTTCTGAATTTCCTCTCACTGCTGCTGTAATTGGGCACCCCGATGTATTCTCTTCTCGGCCACAATGGCGAGTGGTCAAACCTGTCACTGCATATAGAGTAGGCAGCACAGAATTGACAGCCAGGCAACTTTTTCATTGATTTTTCATAACACGATCGATAAAATATTTCGTTATGACCCATAAAACCCTATTTGCATCATCAAGAGACAGGAAAGATGTTGTCATGTCTGGAAAAAAATTTTTAAAATAAAAACCCCAGAGATGTAGATCTGCTGACTGCTTTTTTCCAGTAAAAATCCATAGAAAATTATTTCTTTTCTAATTCTAATCATGCCACATCAAGTACAGGCTAACTGCAAGGGGATAAAACCAAATCCCTCTGGTCAGAATCAACTTTCAGCTGGAGAAGTACCATGCGCTTGAGCACCAATGCTTCTTGCTATCTCAGGCAGCAGGTTCAGCACAGGATGAGCTGTCAGCATTCCAGGGGCGCTGCATTGCTGTGCTCAGAAGTAACTGCAAAGCACCACACAAGTCAGCCCATTGTGCTGGACTTATTCCCAGACACCTCCAGTGAACTGCCCCAACCGTAAAGTCAAGGCGCACACCGTACCATCACGCTGTTGGTTTACAGCTCTGCAGGCAGAAGGGCTGGCATCCCAAGGATCCAGCAGCCACCTCTGAAGAGCTGCTGTGCACTGCAAGAGGCCATGGGACAAAGGATGTCTTTTACTCAAATGCACTCTCTAGTCTATCGGGGTAAGGTAGTCAGAAGTGAAGATCCTTAAATTCTCTTCCTTTAGTTCAATGCCATATACATAGAAAGCAAACACCTCCACCTCCCACTATTATCCCGAAGGTTTAAGGGAAAGAACAAAGCAACATCTTGAAGTCTAGAAAGCGTGTGGCCAGAGACACTACAAGCTCTTGGAGACTTCCAAGGCTTTCAGAGTGCACAGCTTGAAACCTTTTAAAGCCACCTGATTATTGGAACATAGACAGGCACTTCAGCTTCTTTTTAATATCTCACATTAACCATCCAACACTCAGCTAGCCACTTGGAGAAGTATTTGAGTGCAGACCAACTGTAGATCAGACCACATAAACATCTATTTCCACTGAAGCATCATCTTTTTCTTTTTTTTTTCTTCTTCCAATTACGGGCTTACAAAGGCAGAGCTTGTTTATGCAATGTTTGATTGCTCACAAAGTAGTCTATGGTACACTGCAAAACCTGGGCTGTAATCAGTACAGATTCTAGGAGATGTTTTATGAAATGCATGGTTTTCTCAGAGCCTTGCTTGCCAGGCTGAGTTCAAGCTGTGACAGCTATTTCAGACAGTGCTGCCCTGACCCTCTGCCCTTCCAAGGTATAAGGAACCCTCACAACAACTCTGTTCTACAAAGGTCCTTCCGGAAAGGCAATTCATGAATTTGTAAAGCACTAAGATTACTCTGGGTATTGGGTTTGTGGGAAAGTTCAAGGGAAAGCACAGCAGCCATTCTGCAGGGTGCTACAGAATAGCTGCAAAGGTGTAAGAGATGACACAAAAGCAAATGAACTGCACTGGCCCTTGCGATTCATCAGTAGAAGGACCACTAAGCAATTTCTGCAGAACTCCAGCCAGAATCAACACAGATTTTACTCCACGATGCACACAAGCTACACTGAACAAGAAGCCCCATCTTACACTGCTACCCACCATGAGAAGACACGGACTGCGGATTGCTGAATGTATCGCATGTGATCGAGTAAAAACTGGCTTGAGAGAGAAAAAGGAGGAAGCCTCATCTCATACAATTTCCTCCTTAAAAGAAAAAATCCCTGAAATAGTGAAAATCAGCATAACCCCAGCATAATACAGGAGGGAGGAGAGGAGGAAGGACAGTGTGAAGAGAGAGGTTGCAACACTTTCTTGCTGTAGATGCGATTTTACAGTTGCCTGTTGCAATGCTGCAGGAAGCAAGGCGGAGACAAAGAGGATCATTTACACAGCAAAGGTAACCTACTGAGTGTCTGGCTCCTTGTTTGTAACATAGGTCTCTGTCCAAGAGGCTCCACAAACTGGGATATGAATGCAAATCACAAGTTGATAGTGCTCCCTACAAAGCACACCCCGGGAATGAAGCACAAGGAGGTCATGTGTAAAGTGGATCCACAGGACTGGCAGAGAAATCCACGTGGGCAGCCAGAAAACAGTTTTTGGAGCAGGCACCACATCTGGTATGGAAGTACCAAGATGTCAATAATGGCTGCACAACGTCTGAATCCTCTTTGGGACCACATGGGTTTCTGCAGCTTCCAAATTCCTCCAGGGGTGTGAAGATTTGCTTCTCTACACCCATTTACAGGTGCTGCTCAGCTTGTTAAAACCAGAATTTAGTCAGCACCATTACCCAGGCTGTTACAGGCCCAAAGTTTCCTACATCACTAATAGGATCCCTTCTTCCAACTAACAAATCATGCTCACCTCATCCCTCAACAGCCTCAGCAGTTCAGACCTCATCATACACTGCCCGCAGCTTTACGGGACCCAGCGGATCCTTTCAAGAGCTCTCCACTCTTCCACGAAGCTCAAGCTCAACTCCCTGACTCACTCAACAGCATCAGCTGGCAAAGAAAATTAGAAGGAACAAAAAGGTAAAGAATTATTGGGTAACCACAATTTATTACGTTATTTCTGTTCACAGCAGATTAGTAAATTGTTTTGAAGTCTCACTCTGTATTCTTGTCCACTGCCCTCATCAGTCTAGAAAACACCCCCACACCACACCCCTCCAAACTTGCTTATACCTTCATGATGTTTTCCTCCCACAGACCTTTATTGCTATGCCCACCTATACTAATTAAAAGAAAATGAAAAGCTGTCTGCCATCGACAGGAGCTCACACCTGTCTCTGGAAGGGAACATCCTACCAGGTTCTGCTGCCACTGAAATGCAGCTCTTGGTGCTTGTGACCAAAAGCACCAGAAGCCATACCTATGGTCTCTCTTTATTCCCCTCCTATTTCTAATTATTTTTAATCCTCTCTACCTCTCTGCACAGCAACTCAATGACCAGTTTGCCATACCTACAGAAGCCAATATTATAAAGAGAATAGCTGTAGCCTGTAAGGAAACTAATAGAAAGGCTTTTCTCACAGAGAAACAAGGAACAAGATCTAAACTGAGATGCTATGTAGGAGTCAAAATTCCTTGATAGGCACTGTGACCCTTTCACCTTTTTCATTTTAAGAGAAGCACAAAAATATGCACAAAACCCCTCACTTTGGATGCTTTTTCTCAATGAACATGAAGTCAATCCAAGCACCCTCACACAGGAGTCACACCCAGACAGTGGGGTTTTACAGCAGCTTGAAAATAAGAAGGGAAAAATCAAGTTGGGGATGACTAATTCCCTTAGGCTGGAAGATGGCATGATGACAGGATCACTAATAAAAAAAACTCTATTCAGAAAATCTAAGAAAAGAGTAATACACCATAAGGTAGCAAGCAAACAGGAGCTAAGGAACCCCCAGGAGTGAATGCCAAAACTATCACGAGCATTAGAAGAAAGCCAGTCTCACTCTTTTTCAGTATCTTTCACAAGAAGCAAACACATACTTTTCTGTAACCAAAACAGACATCTTGTAAAATGACCTGACTCATTCTGGATACAGTCAACATGCAAGTCTATTTATTTGGTTGGTAAACTGTCAGTAAGTTGTCTAAACAGGTTAAGATAATCTAGCTCCTCCACCTGCTCCGTACCAGCCCTGCTTACCCCAGACCAGTTCCCTGGACCAATCCAACCATTGATAATTAGTGCTCCTAGGCCTCCACCCCGCACAACTGGAAACCCTGTCTGAGCTTGAACAGCCACACTTGCACACTTCCAAGGCAGCTTGCTCCTTATCAGCTGAAGGGAGAGGTTCCACACTGCAAAGCACACGCTTGCAAGCTCCACAGGAAGGAAGCATAAACTATGATTTCTTGTTGTAACACACAGAAAGTGTTAGCAACATAAGTAAACAGAGAGAAAGGGCAGTAGCAGCCAGTTAATAAACCAACTCACACTTCTTAGCTGGAACTCAGTCTCTTAAAATTAGTAAAAATCTAGCTGAAGCCTGAAAGAAGTTTCTCCTTTGCTTACTATCTTGAATCTCTCTTTGGTAAACCCAGATTAAACATTGTGATTCCTCTTGACAAGAGGTTTTACCTGTTTCCTTGGGCTCTAAGCCACTTAACCCAGTTTAGACATACAAGCCCTTGTGTTCAACTGTATTTACTTCAAAAATGTATTAATTGTTACACTAACACAACAGTTCTATCAGTGCTGTATTAAAACCAAAATAGATCAGACGATCACTAGCTATAAGAGCATTTAATCACAGAGGGAAAACAGTTGAACACAGGAGCGGACACCGCCATACATCACAAAGCTCCTTTTCTGTTTCCACCGATAGCATGCAGCCTTTTACTTTCTCAGGGCACATCACAAGGGCCTTAATCACACCCTCACATTCTTTTCCTCACTCCATCCAACCACACGGCATCACACGCCCCACAGCATGGCTCATCTTTGGTTTCGCTCACGGAACACCTCTGGGCAAGGAGCCAGGGACATGGGATTACAGACACCCCACTCTCTCCTGTGTAATTTTATCCCATGTGGAACACAGAAAGAACGTGAATAGTTACACCACAGGATACAGCAGCACAACCCAGAGTGCTTTTGCTGTTTGTAGTTGGATCACTGTTTCAAATATTAAGCTGGTGGGAGGGTTTTTTACACCTTATATAGTAGAAACAAGCAAACAAACAAACAAAAAAATCCAACTATCCCCTGCCAGTTCCCAGCTCCTCTATCATGCAGAGATTTTTCACACACTTCAGTGATTTCTCTCCTGGCAGGGCTGATGGCTAGCAGCAAGGAATTTAGCCCAAACAGGACCTCGAGCAGCTCCGCACGTAGCATTGCAGGATCTAATGGATCCTCAAGCACAACTTGGGACTGCATTAACACAACCACTGAGCTCACCCAAAGCCCAGGGACAATCAGGTACATCAAGAGGTGATGCAGGGCCACACAAGTAGCACAGCCCAGGATCTCTGGCAGAAGCTCCTACAGCCTGCCTGGGACCTTCCAGGGCTTAATAATAAACAGCATCACTGGTTCATGATGCACATCCTTCAAATAAAAGTAAGCATCTCTAGCCCTGCTCCCAGAGCAGGAGTTACTTCCTTCAGACCACAACTAGTTCAACATTTAGCTGAAATGTAGCACAGATTAAGTCTTAAAGCCTCTCTTTTTCTGGAAGGAATCCAAACTTCTGATTCTTAGTTCCCAAGCAAGCATCCTAACACTTAAGCTAACAGCACCCCAGAGCCTGAGCTTTCACCTCTTTTCCAAGGGCTGCTCATGCCTTTGTAGGTCTATGGAGAAGGGCACAAAGCACTAGAGCCTCCCTCTCCGTTTCAGATACAGGCACTCAGACTGCAATCCCCACCCAACCCCCCGGTTGGGAAATTAATTCTGAAGGCTGGATGAGGCTGCTCCCTCTGAACAACAACTCCCATTCCCACCTCACCAGAGAACTTTATTGCAAGGGATGAGGTAGGGACCTCCAAACCCTGAGCCCAAGGAAGAAATTACACTTGCTACACCCTCACAATTACCTACTACCATAATCTCCTTTCTCCTACTGAGCTTTGCATCTTGGCCCTTCTGGGGTACAGCTGCCATTTTATGAAGGCAATTACATTTCCACACTAGCACAAGGATGGTATCTGAGATGGCTGTAAAGAACAGCCTGTTGAATCCTTCCAGTCCAGTTGTACTACAGGGAGAGGCAAAACATACTCTGAGGTGCAAACACAGTGGAAGGGGTAAGAGGCTAAAAAACAGCTGTTAGTACTGTTAAGTGCAGCATACACTTAAAGTCCTTCAATCTTAAGCTTCAAGACTTCTTGCCAGTTAAGCCACTCAGTGCTTTCCAGACACACCAGTAGTTTACCTATGCCAATTTTAAAGCTAGCTTTAACTTCACCAAGGCTGATCTGAGACCTCAGAAACAGAGCATGGCATTCAAAACCTGCTGAAGCTTTATAAAAAGCAAAGGTATTAAGCTGAACTCACCTTCTGAACTTGTTTCATCCTAAAGGCTGTTTAGCTCTAACCTTAGAAAGAAGCCTCCTCTCCTCCGTTTTGCTTTATAACCTAGGTTCAGAGGCCAGCCAGTGCACCCTGGGAAGGGGAACTCTACCCACACCTGTGAGAGCAGCCCCCACCCCAGTGCCAGCTTAATCCCAGTCACACCTGCCCTGTGGAGCTGTAGACGCTCTCACCCAGCCCCAGTCATCAGAGCACAGGTGAGCTTGTTACCAAAAAGCTGTGGTATAGTCTCAAAACCAGAGCTGTTTCACTCAGATGCTTTCCCCCTCACCACTGCCTGTGATTTCCACCTGTAAACCAAAATACTGTACTGTGCCTTTAAATTATTCTCTCTCACAGGCTTGCCAGCTTGTTCTAAAAGAAGTGGAAATGACAGAACCTGCTCTTTGCATTCCTCCCGGTTAATTGGATTTAACTGGGTGGGGAGGAAGAGAACTCTCTCTCCGCTGGTTTGGTTGCTTTCTGTAATTCCTTGTTTGCCTGACACTTCAGAACCCGGCCACCCCTTGCTCAACAGCTAATTCCCATTCCTGCAGTCCAGACGGTTTCTGTGGCTCCACGGCAGACTGTCTGAGATTTCTGTCTAGAGCCCAGAAGCATGATTATACTAATTATGAGAGAGAAAAGATAATAGATACAGAGGTTCTTTTCCCAAATCAGCTCTAGGTCAAAGCTTTACCTACAGCTAATAAGGAAATAATCTATTAATGAGCCCACATCAGGAACCAGCATAGTCACAGCAGTGCAAACACAGAAAGCCATGATTTGCAACAAATGGGTTAGAGATGCATTAAGAAAAATGGCAGTCCTGAGTTTATGTAACTAATTATTATCATTATTATCTCGAAACTACGATTGCCTCAGTGCTTGGGAAGAAAGAAGGCATCTACCCAAAGCAATGAATGCAATATACTGAAATTGCAGAGATGGGAACTGCAAGAGTAAATGCTGAAAGTCCAGAAGAAGCTTTGAAAATGCTGACAGGTTACACCAGCCATTCGGAAAGGTGTTTTTTGCTTATTCCTCCTCCTAAGCACACTGCTTATTCAAGGGAGAGATACCATCCATTCCTGAATTATGGTAACATGTAGATCACCAGCACTGCACGTGTTAGACCGCTCCAGGCAGCCTAGAGCTTTCCAGAGAAACTGGACTCTTTTTTTTTTTTCTTGTACAAATATTTTGTTTTATATACAAGCAGGACACTGAGAAATCGGTATTTCTGGTAGGTCCTCAGAAATATCAGGGCAGGCCCTGCATATGCTACAGCCAGGGTGTTTTTGTAACTGGTGGTAGATGTCCCACCCACCACAGAAATGCAATGAGATGCAAGGACCTGATTGATTTTCAGCACCGTGTCATCTATGCTGCTAAGAGCGAAGTGATGCAAAAGCATTATAAGCATCATAAGCCATTGGCTGTTGCTATGACTGATAAGCTTTATCAGGGTAGCAGGCTGGAAGGATGCCTGCCTTTTGCTTTGCTTCGCTTTTTTCAGGAAAGAAACCGTCACACAGATGCAAATCATGACTGACAGGTGCTCTGACAGCAGCCTGCAGTGCAGATGGGACACAGGGTCTGGCTTTATGCAGGCTTCTCTAATTCTGTTTCAACTGTTGTAATTGCATGATTATTGAAGAAGGGGGGTGTGTTAATACATACTTAGTATGCAGACTGCTGGGAGGAGGGCTTGGGAAGAAAGTAGTAACAAATGCTACTTTTTTTCTGTGCAAACACATACTTCAGGAGTATTGCAGCGTTAATGCCCCCTAAGGAACAAACTATTAATATATTTGTGGCCCCAGACTTTTGGCACAGCTGTGCTACACAAAAGACCTTAACTATTTTAGACTCTAGCTTTTGCAGCAGAAGCAACAGTTATGATTTCAGCAAGCAGGGTCCCTGTGCAATGCACAGCAGAGGGTGTGATGCTTCAGAGCACGATCCATACACAGCAGCTTCTTGCAGGGTAAGTTGGTTCAGCTGGCACCAGGGAGCACAGAGGTGAGAGAAGTACCTTAAACTCGCCTCTTCTAGGGGCTCAGGCTCTTCATACAAAAGGCAAGGTGAGTCTTTGCATTTGCCCTGCCTAGCCCTTTGCTCTCACATGGAAGGGCAACATCTTTTCCACACAGCAGCACAGACAGAGGAAGCAGCAGTTTCCTTGCCCTTCCTTAGCAGTTAGAGCACTCATCCAGGATGTGGGAATTAAACATAGCTCCCTGTCTGCTTGCTGGGACTCCAATCCATCTGTTCAGTTTCACAAGGGCTGAATTTCCTCAGAAACTGGAGACCTGAACACTCTGACCTTTGATCCATTGTGTAAAAAGACCTCTCTGAAAGCTACCTGAACTGAGCACTGCAGGGAGAGCTGCCTGTCTATGGCTTAGGTGAGACAGATGCACCCTGCCACTTCACCCTGAACAACAGGGAGGTGTTTCGGAGAACAGCAATAGCAGCACTGTCCCTGTCTGAGGAGGTAAGTGTGGAAAACCAGGATCAAATAACTTCCAAGTTTAGAAGATCACAAGCTGGCTGTGAGGGGAGGTGTACTAGTTCTTTCTGCAGACCAGCACCTGCAACAGCGATGCTCCAGAACACAGGCAGGAGAGATGGCATCTCTTGTCTGCAATAACCAGACCCTCCAGAGCAGAGCCTAAGCACGATGCTTCCCAACAACCGAGAAATAAATCAAAGGGATTTCTGTCTCTGCAGGAAATCAAACAACATCCAAAGCCATGCTTGCTGCCCTGTTGCTTACTAAAATTTCCCAACAAAAAAGAGGCTAAAATTCTGTATCTCTGCAATTTTTATTTGCCCCTTTCTTCCACTTTGGTGATTTACTGACACCTGTGAGAGCACACACATGGTACAGTTTGAATGTTTTACTTTCCTCCCTGGGAAAATGTTCCATGTTTTATGGCTGACCAGCAGTCCAGGACCCGCAGCCTGAGAAACACTGATAATAATGAAGGTTCTTCGGATACCACTATCCTTTTTAAAAAGATTTCATTTCCAAAGGTAATGGAGAAAAACTGTTCAAAGCCAGGCAATGCAGTATCCCATCTTATATTAAGAAAAGCCTGATAAGCTCATGCCAAAGATAGAAGTCAGAACTGTTTTGTGACATGGCTGAGAGTACAGAAACAAATAAGGAAAGCATTCACTGCAATGAAATTGTTAGATTTGGTTGTGGGAATAGGAGAAACAGCTTATGCTCTAAACAGGATAAACCAGCTCATGCTGGTTTACATAAAACGCCCCGAATAACAATGCCAACACAGTGTGTCAAATCACTGAACCAACAGAGCACGAGATCAAATTGCTGTTGGGTAATCAACAAGGCCTCTGAGACAGACTGTGCTTATCTTCAAAGCACTGGCATTCACCTACTGATTCTTTAAGGAGTCTCGGACTCTTACACCCTAATGTTCTTTATAAAAACTTACAATATCAAACTGACAGTAGAGGGAAGGGACCAGCATGGCATGGAGAACATCTCATCTTCTCTGTTAAAATGCACCTGCTTTGGCTGTGCCTATCACACCCCTCTCAATGTATGCAGGGTGGTACAAAGCACTACTGTCCTTCCAAGTCCACTCTTCACAACTCTGCTGTCTCAGTTTCTCCGCGTATTATCTTCCAGACTCCCATCCTGTGCAATCAGCCAGCTGCAAGGGCCTTGGCTGGTGTACATGTGACAGTAGAGACATCATCCAGAAATTTCTTTGCTTTCCACATACAGAATTTAAACCTATCTGCAGCACACCGGGTTTCTGGTCTGGTAAGGCTGCCTCAGTACGTCCCTGTGCTTTTATTTCTGTACTGCAGCCACCATTCAATCACAGTGCCAATCTCAAATACAATTCTAGAAATGACACAGCAGAAGTCCCATTTTATTTGTCTCAGCAATTACAGATCACAGCTGCCTGCTTCTCAGCTTGTTCCTGAGGTTTTGGTGCTTTTCAGGGGCAGGGTTCTGTTTTGATTTGAAAGTGGGAGAAAGAGAAGAGAAAGTAACTGTTAGCTTTAAAAATCTGTGAACATGGAAGTTATGTGCTCATTTTTCAAGTAATGCATGTTATTTCCTGCCTTTTTACTTGTGATTACAATTATTCTTGTGTTGATAATGTAGGAGTCAGAAGGCAATCTGCTCACTTTCAACTATGTTGACCATGCAAAACAGATTTTAATCTAAACAATAAGCAGATTCAAGTCAGAAATAAATGTGTTGGTCTCCAAGTAAAGGAAGCCTACAGAATATTCTCAGAGTAACATTCTTCCGGATTGTTCCACTGATACTTGTTAGTGAAATCAATTGGCAACAGCCCCTTTATTAACAATAACAGCAATTCCAATCATGTTTTCCATCTCCTAATATTTACAGAGGCCACCTGGTTTGGGGGATTTTTGGTGATTGCTTTTTTAAGTGACTACACAGCATAGATGCAGTTAAACGGCAGATCTAAAATGTGTCTGCCCACCGTTGTCATTGTTGCATTTCCCCTGACCTATTTACTAGAGAGCAAATTATACTGCAGATTTATGGGATCCGAAAAAAAGCTACTAGTGAGAATTGGATTTGCATAATTCAAGTATCACCACTGAAAAGTAAATGTTATTTATTATCACAAAAAAGCACGAAAATTAAAGTGGTGTTATTAGGTGGTCACTTGCACTGCAACAGGGAGAAAGGTCAAAAGCATTAAGCATTTTTAAAAAAGGAAAAATATCTTCAAAGTAGGTCACTTTCAAACACCTAATTCATTCCTAACAGCAATTCACCATAGCTCTCATAATTTATGAATCCCAAGAATGCACTTAAACATCTGCAATTTGTTTTTCGGGGTTTTTAAAATACCATTAACTTAAAATTTTGACAAGCCATTGTGCAGGTAAGAAGTTGAGAAGTTGAGAATTACTATTGCAAGAGAGGCAATGAACCCAGCTATCTATCATGACCAAGAAAGGATTATTTCCTGCCACAGGTCATAGCAGAGCCTTTTTCTTGCTGTTGTTTAATACCTGCAACAGCTGAAAAAACAGCTGCTTAGTTTGAACATTTCAAAATTCCCCAACGAAAAAAAATAACCTTTGTTTTCAGAGGCAGGGGGGTGTAGGGGTGTGGGGGTGGGGAGCTTGTTTGGTGGATTGTTGGTTTTTTTGCAAGAAAAAAAAAAAAACACAAAACCCTGCAAAGCTCACAACCACCTTGAGATCTCTCAAATTCATATAATTCCACTTCTCTTTTACCAAAACACTGCAGCCTTTAATGACAAATAGCAGAGTAGTCTTTAGTGACAAATAGCCTCATGAAATAACCAAGGCTGTTTTATATACATTCAGTACAAAGTACAGAAGCCTTGGAGCATTTCCAGAATGGCAGAGAACTGTTACACAGCCAGTAGCAAACAGCCTCTTGCTTCTCCTGCCCTTTCACAGAAGCAGCAGTGGCCACCCCTGACATGGCAGGGCAGCATCCTCCCCTACTGCCCACCCAGTCTCATCATCCCTTTAGGACACCCTGTGCCTCACAGAAGATGAGCTCGTCTATCGCCAGCGTCTGAATCCTTATTCCCACTTCCTCTTCCCTTGTAATTATGGGAAGCGGAGCTGATGTCTCGATGACTCCACAGCTTTCCGACTCACAGGCTTTCTCCATGAGTTGCTCCATTACCACATCCAGCCACCCATGACCCCTCCTCCTTTTCTGATGCGTTCCATGAAGCCAAAGGATTACAGCAATACAGCTACTCTGCCACCTCCCTGTCTGCTTTTTATTTTCAACACTTAGTGTTGGACTAAGTTTAGAGATGGCAAATAGCAGGTCTGAGTCAGCAGTTCTGCTTGTAATCAGATAAGTAATCCCACCAATAACTTGCTGCACCTTCCTGGTAACAACTCCTTTTAGAGGCAGCATTCACTTATGACCCTGTAACTTGAAACAGCAGTAATTCACTGACTTCCCTTCATCTAGACCAGGACTTCCCCACCAGTGGTCTGCACATCATGTATGATGTGCAAAGCTAGTTCAAAGAGACTATGTGCTAAAATCAGACTCACCCACAGTTGTTTCTGTAAATACTGCCCATGCATCTGACTGCTTCTTGTGTGCCTGCCAGCAGCTCCAGACCTGCCACCACCTCTCTTTGTATGAAAAAAGTCACTGCTAATGGTGGAAGTTCACAATCTTTAAGCATTTACTCATCTGCACAAGAACTCTTTGAGCTACTTTGCCCTCTAAGACTGTTTATTCAGAGAATAAGGCTCTGTGCACAAAGGTATTTCACTGTTTGCTATTTTCACACATCCCAGCACAAAGTGCAGCACCAGAGACTGTCCCCTGCCACATGACAGCAGGTCCCATCAGTCTCTCTTTGCCTTCCCTGACTTGTCCTTCCTAAATGACCAACAAACAACTTAGTGAGGATGGGGATAACGTGGCCACACAGCCATGCTCAGTCATCTGACTACCATGTGGCATTAACTCAGAAGCTAATCTGGATGGAACTGTCATTTCTCCTTCTCCTACTTTCTCTCTTCCCTCCCACAAGTCTCCTAGAGATTCAAATGGCATTTTCCCACTCAGGGCACTGAAGCATTTGGGTCAAACTCATTTCAACTGCAGGAAAGCAGACTCCAGGACATTCATAGAATCATAGAATGGTTATGGTTAGAAAAGACCTTCAGATCATCAAGTCAAGCATCTATCCAGCCCTACTAGGTCCAACTATGTCACCAAGTACATCTACTCTTCTTTCAAACATCTCCAAGGATGGCAACTCAACCACCTCCCTAGGCAGCCTGTTCCAATATCTGACAACTCTTCCAGTAAAGAAATTTTTCATAATATCCAACCTAATATCCCACCACTCTTGTATTGCTGTAGGGGGAAGAAAAAGCAACAACAGTAACTCCCGTTTCCATGCACACCTCCATAGGAAACAGCACGCTTCCAGGAAAGCGGCACTCTGGGCTGACACACCACACCGCTTCCCCTTTCCTGTCCCAGTCCCAGCGCAGACAGCGAGGGGGAGAAACTCTGGGGTTACTCTCTCGGACCCTTCTGCCAGGCAAGGAAGCTCGAGGAAAGGAAGCAAGAGGACTGCCAGAGAAGGCAGCTTAGCAACCCCTGCTGATGGCAGGCAGAAGTGCGGGGCGCCGGGCGTTACCGGGCAGCCCGCAGCAGCGGCCGTTCCTGCCCTTCTGTGTGGGTCTTGGCCAAGCTCAAGGGGAGCCCAAGGAAGCTGCAGCCATTTCTCACTGCTCAAGATCAAGCTCCGTATGTAGGTGTTTAACCAGGAGTCGCCCAAAGGTCACTAAATGACTCAGTCTGCAATAAACCTTAAAGCCCTGATGCTGTAAACCTGCCACTTGCCCTAACCGCTAAATCACAGAGAAATCAACATCTGTAAGACGACTTCAGTTTCACAAAGCATGACTGCACTTTAAACTCGCAAGCTGGAATGCAAGAGACAATTTTCCAACTACTTCAAGAGGAAAAATTAACTCAGACTTGAACCCAGTGTTTGTTTTGGATAATAATTTGATTTTAAATTAGTCTTTACGCAGCTCTCTTCCTCCAAAATGTATTTTCTTAAGGTTTGAGATTCTTTTCATTTGCCTGAACCACTAAACTGTGCTTTTCAACTAACTTCCACATCTTAAGGGAATAAAGAGCATTGTCACAAGAAGTTGGACAGGATCACTGAATACAGGGAAAAACATGAAAAAAATATTTAGAAAACCATGGTAAATACATGACCAAATGTTACAGTTTCTGCAAACATGGAAGTACTCCTTCCGTTCCTCCTGACATTTCTAACTACTGTTTTCCTTCTTGGATCAGTGCCTGCAGCATACAGGATCTTTTCTTGAGAAGACACTGTAACTAGGAAAATAATATGATACAGCTTGAGAGCTTGATGGCTTTAACAAGTGAATGAATGAACTGTTCCCCCTAAGCTCATCCTCCTTTCAGAAGTGGTTGAAGCTTGAAGTAACTGGGGAAGTTGAGGCTACCATTTGTGTAACTCCTTTCTAAGCATCACCACAGTCTGACCATATTCTCAGAATGAGAAATGAGCTGCTGTGGTCAAAGTGTGTGTCACAGTGTTGTGCAGAGTGATACAGAAAAGCTGATGGGCATTGAGAAACAAGCAAAGGAAAGAGGAGCTTCTCATTTACTCCTGCTCAGGAGCATAAAATTAGAGCAGTAACACACAATGTGGGGGTGGGGGGAAATCCCTCAAAAAAATCCACTTTCTTTCACCTCCACAGTTGTCTTAGAACACGCTCTCATTTCCCTCCTAGTGCGTATCGTCTCTTCTCACTTTGAGCACCCAGACAACTCCAGTTCCAACACTCTCTCCTACAAATCTGTGCCCTCCAAAAGGGAGTGCATGCCCTTACTTGCCTGAATGCCCACCATCCCCAGCCTGAGAAACATCAGCTGTGCAGGAAGAAAACTGCCTAATCCCACAGGGCAGAACAATTTTTCCTCTGTATAAATTCCTCAGCTTTCCATTCACCACTGTGTACTCCTTCTGCTGTCATCCTGTATCAATGAAAAGGCAGTATTCCTCTGAGGGCAACCAGATTGCGTATAAAATACACATGGGATGACAAAGGTCCCTTCTGCAGAAATCACTTGTGGCTGGACCATACTATGATGCTAACTCCCTGTTAGCACTCTCCATGAACATCTGGAATGGGTCTAACAACTCTGGAAGGGGAAAAGGGAGGGAAAAAAGCAGAAAAAAAAGAAAAAAACCACACAAACAAAAATGGCCTAGTGTTTGCCAACAAACCCATGAAAGTGCCGTTTAACTTCTCCTTTCTGTGCTCTTCAGACAGTTCTCTTTTTCAGAGGGAAAGGGGAACTGTGAAATGAAAGGCTTTTCTTATCGTCTTTCCAACTGGCATGATGAACATCCAGGGTTTGAGGCTGTTGTTAGGGGACTGTTTTATTTATTTTGAAGGCTGAGTGCTCATTCAGATTCCTAGCTTCACGGTCACATCATCTTACCGCTAGCTGTGACTGCCAAGCAACATCCTGCTCAATACTGTTTGAAACACAGCACAGAGATTTTATTCCTGCATTGCAGTCCCTGTTCTGACACCATCCACAAACAGACCATGAATTTCCCCTGGCTGCAACAGAGCAGAAGAAATGTCCATTGCTCACCATTCATGCCATGCTTTGCTCAGTTCCCGCTTCCTCAACTGTGCTGACACGTTTCGCCTGGTTGTCTCTGCATTAGCCATTTCTATCACAATGCCCTTGGTTCTGTTACACAATCACAACCATAAGTCTTTGCAACTGTGATCTGAGAGGCAGAAGCCTCATGAGGCATTTGCTACGGTTAGGTATTGCACATCCACAGCCTTTGGGGGATTATCTACTCAACTGTCTCAGTCTTACCTGTAAAATCTCTCTTCCAGAACTACTGCTTTATTTAACATAGCTAACTCAGGCATTGTCAAAAGAAAGCACCTAACATTTTCTAGTCCCCTGACAAGAGAGTGTGAGTATGGAATAAAATCCTGGATGTGCTTACCCTCCTACCCCTCCCTCTCAAGTGTTCCAGGTCCAAGCATAACATCTCTTGGAATGCCATCTACCCTGCTGCACTCAGACTTAAGACAGTTGTTAGAGCACAACTTCCAACAGGAGCAGATCTGCCTGAGCCTGTTTGGAAAAGAGGAAAAAAGAGAGAGATAACTTAATTGATTATCACAGCTGGGTTTTGCTGATAATACTGTAATCCAGTTAATAAAGTTGCAATTGAGTTTAACTTGGCTCTGTGTCCTTTAATGTAAATATTCTGTTGCTGGCATGAAACATGTTAACATTTGAGCATATGGTTGAAACACCACACTTACTGAAACAAACAACATCAGCTTGAATAAAAAGCCAAATACACAGACTCCTACACCAGAATTTCTTACTAATGGAAAACTACTATCAAATTTAGTTAATTAACAGGACTGTATGAATATTCCAACTCAAATGGCTCTAGTCCCTTCATACACACGCTTTCAGTCACCCTGCCAAAGGGATTGCCTCTAGTTTACACTTTCATCAACATGACAAGACTGGAAGTAAGCAGAAAGACAAAACCTCAGTAGGCCTGCATTAGAAGTTTCTTCATGGAATAAAGGATTTTAACCCCCTATCCCTGGCACCAGCTGCAAGGTGACAGTTGTCTGCTAACACTGCAGAAGTATTTTACAGTAACACAGCATAGGTTGGTAATCTCTAAATCCCAGCTTAAAGGGCTTTTGAGAACAATCCAATTGATGATCACTTAACTTCTGGAAAGGAGCAACTCTCCAGAGTTTCATTGCATATGACAGTATTGCATGTTGGCTAGTGTCAGTAACAGAAGCTCCAGGAGTCAGCTAGCAGAAGGACATAATAGATAGGCTTTAGTTCAGGGAGAAGTACTTCCTCAAGGCGTGTGGCACTTTGTGAACACAAGACTTCCTTTTCTGGCACCTCAGCAACATGCAGGATGTAGACCATTGAGGCATTAACATACAGTAGCACGGATAGACACCAAGATGCATGGTGCAGTTGACATGCTGGAGGGAAGAGATGCCGTCCAGAGGGACCCTGACAGGCTTGAGAGGTGGGCCCATGTGAACTGCATGAAGTTCAACAAGGCCAAGTGTAAGGTCCTGCACAGGCATTGGCACAGTTCCAAGCACAACTACAGGCTGGTTGGAGAATGAATTGAAAGCAGATCTGAGAAGGACATGGTAGTGTTGATTGATGTAAAGCTCAACATGAGCTGGCGATGTGCACTTGCAGCCCAGAAAGCCAACCATGTCCTGGACTGCATCAAACCCAGTGTGACCAGGGGATCAAAGGAGGTGATTCTGCCCCTCTATTCTACTCTGGTGAGATGCCATGTGGAGTATTGAGTCCTGCTCTGGGGTTCCCAGTACAAGGAAGACGTTGAGTTGTTGGGAGTGAGTCCACAGGAGGGCCATGAAGAGGGTAAGAGGGCTGGAGCATCTCTCCTGTTTAGACAAGCTGAGAGAGTTGGGCTTCTTCAGCCTGGAGAAGAGAAAGGTCCAGGGAGACCCTACAGCAGGCTTACACTACCTAAAGGGGGCCTACAGGAAAGCTGTAGAGGGGCTCTGGATCAGGGAGTGTAGTGACAGGACAAGGGGTAATGGGATTAAACTGAAACCTGGCAGATTTAGATTAGAAATAATGAAGAAATTCTTTCCTGTGAAGGTGGTGAGGCACTGGCTCAGGTTTCACAGAGAAGCTGTGGCTGCCCCCCTCCCTGGTAGTGTTCAAGGCCAGGTTGGATAGGGCTTTGGGGAGCCTGGTCTAGTGAAGCGTGTCCCTGCCCATGGCATGGCAGTGGGAACTAGACAGTCTTTGAGGTCCCCTCTAACCCAAGCCATTCTGTGACTTTATGATCTATGTTTCCAATATTCCACATTTTTACAATTTAGGGTATGCCAAATTTATCACTTGAACTTTAGTCCTGCGTACATGACTGTTTTGTGTTACAGCTACTCTCGCTCCACATAGTATATAACTGTCAGACAATAAGTAACACCATACTATTACAGTATAGAGGTTGAAGGTTCGGGATAAGTCTCTGTAGAGTTCCCCTCCTTCACTTATCAGCCCTCAAGTAACACACTAATGCCCACTGCTTCTCAAGTTTTCTGAACAGGAGCACAGGAACAACATTTAATTCTCTCTCATCTGTCTTTTCTACTTTGATCGTCAGCTTTTTGAGGTGCTACATATATTTCGATGTACCTCCTACAATGCTCTCTGATCATGATCACAACAATTTCTAAGAAATGAAGAAAATGGTTACGGCTGCAAAATTAGGGGATTTGGTTTGGGTTTTCTTTCATTATTCATGTCCTGGAAAACAGCGTATTTTAAATCAGAAAAAGTAGCTTCCCAGTTGTTATAGGGAACAAGCATTCCATTTGTATGGATACTCTGTACCACTTGATCAGTTGGAAGTCTTTAGTGCAACACTGTTTCAAAATGAAGTATTTAAAGCCAGGCACTTTTAAATAGGAAAATTTACAAATTTAACATTCAGAAAGCAAAACCAATTATTACAGAAGAGAACTGGAAATCAGTCAACTACCTCTATTCACTGTGCAACTAATCATCAAAAAGAAACAATTATTGCTACACATACTTTAACAGACATATATATGCAAAGGAATCAGGCTCTTAAGTTAAAAAGAAAAAAACATTAAGTTTTAGGAGCTGGTGTGTGTATGTTTATTGACTGCTCCAGCTTGCTTGGTGCCTTCCTGGTAAAGGCCTCTCCCCACCCCCTTTTAATCCCTTCTCTGAAAAAAGTAACTTTTGTTTTCACATGAGATCACCAGGTCACGTATCCCATGAAAAACACCACATGCTGTGCAACCTGCACACATTACACTTTCAGGCAGACCATGAGCATATTGGAATGATTCAGATTAGCTGTGCTACGTATAAAATAAAGAGCTTGCATATCACAGAAACATCATTATGATATTTTCAAGAATTGTGTCGCTTCTTCCAAGAAGTGTGAATTGAAAAGAAACGTCTAAGACTAATTTGCATTTCAGTTGGAGGTCACAAACCCCATTCCAGCTCAAGATAGACAGTGACATGAATCAGAGAGCTACTTTTACAAAGCAGATTAATCAGGGAGCAACACCTGTACATGATTTGTAGATAACAGACAAAAGTGTTCTGATGACACATAGGTCCACAGAAAGGTGAATCTCTAATCTCTTCCCACATTTGGGTAAGAGATGCCATTTCCCTTTCCCTCTTAGGTCCCACTCTTCCTGTTCTCCCAGTCAGTTGCAGGACAAGCTACAGCTGTCTTTTCATACGCACTCCACAATGACCCTTGCTCAGCTGCCCTGCTCTTACCCTGACTCCTTTACTTCTGCAGGACTTCCCTTCAACATACACGGCTATAGAAACTTTAACGGGATTCCAAACCTCCTTGTCTGAACACTTAAATTGTGCTGCCAACCTAAAGGGTCAGAGACATCTATTAGTAATTAAGGCTTCCTTGATGTTTAAAGTTTTCAAGCAACTAATGCCCATGACATTACTGTAACATACACAGATATCGTCCCTATTTATAGACACAAAGAGAGAGATTTATGTTGTTTATCTGAGTCAGAAAACTGCCCAAGTAAAAGCCCAGAAATTCCTAAATTTTGGATTCCCAAATTATCACATACAAGGAATAAATGATCTAGTTAAACCAATGCAATAACGAGGCAAGTAGTAAATTTCGGTGAACAGGTTAGTCAGGAAATTTCGTCCTCATCTGACTGTGCCTTCCCTCTCATCCTAGCTCTCCAGGGAGATCAAGCTGCCAAAGGCTACTCAGGTAGAGAGCATTTCATTTTTTTACCACATAGTAGGCTTTCTAAATAGCAGGAACTAACAGGATATTTTTGACTCTCAAACCAACTTTGTTCCCAGGCCTCCTATGATTTAGGGTTAAAAAGCTGAGAAATGCCAGGTGGTTATGAATTACACTTTGCAGTGGGCTTTTTGGTACTCCAGAAACACCACGCATTGGCCATTAGGGGAAATTGAAGCCCTGCTTAAGAATTCAGTATCTTTTCTTGCAGAACTCACAAGGAATATGCCAATTTATACCTTGACATTTCACCACTATTGATGCTCTTTCCACTCTTAAAGATAATTACAGCATCAACAACCTCCAGGCAGATGGGTCTGCATCTTCCGCCAAGTCCTTCAGAAAGCCTGTCAGCATAGATAACCGTCTCACTGTAAACAAAGCTGAACATATCCTGTGTTTTCCAAGGTGCTGGAAGGAGTTCCCCTCTCAATGTTGGGGAAGTATCAGACCCCAGCTAGAAATCAACCATTCACAGAAGAAACTTTTCTCCCCACTTCACAAGTAGCATAAAGAATACATGGTCTGCCCGAGCCCACAAGGTACGCTACAGAAAAGCACAACTTAAAGTTAATTCCTTGTATTCCAGCCCAGGGCTTTTGACACCAGGTACAAGTTTACTCTTCAGCGTATTTGAAATACAAAATGTTTAAGAAAACCAGTAGATTGGAGTAATGGCAGAAGACAGCAGTCAGATACACGGAGTAGGCAAACCAGTTTAATAACATTCCAATATTCCTGTCTACAGATACGCACCAATAAATAAGCACAAAGCAAAAACCTGCTACAAAGCACAACCATTTCAGTCACTACACTTACTCTCTTCCTCTTGAAAAAAGCAGCTTATAGGAGCATTTAGTGATCTGTTAGCAGTGGACACAAACCCAGATCTTCAGGTGTGGAAAAAAGTCTCCATTTCCAGTCAAGCATTAATGCATATACAGAAGGAAAACCAGGAGTGCAGCTGGACACAAATTTGCATACATGCTAGAATACCTGGGTAATGCAAGTGTTCTTCCAAAAATAAGAAACAAAGAAATTAGTATTAAACTTGGTGACATCTGTGAAGAATCTAGAAACTTTCTGAGGATGTTCTATGGGAAAAAAGAGCAGGCAGCAGTGTTCAGACATATAAGACATTCTTCATGCACAGAACAGTGCAATTACTTTTGGCTTCTGAATTTTCCCTTACAAAGAGAAACCCCTTTTTTGACCCTTATGGTAGAATAAATCATTAACAAAAACCTTACTTCTGCCTTAGCACACTGATTCACTGAAAGACTGATTCAGTGTCATTTACCAGATTAAGAATGAGAGAAAACATGCACCAATATCTGACTTCCGCTGCTATTTCCAGAACACATAAAAGCTCTGCCCCAAGAATAAGCAATTAATTAATTAGTCAAAACTGAGAAATAATCACAAAGTGACACTCTACTCCAGCGAGCTTGGCTTTTTTTGGTCCACCCTCTAAGACCCCATCTGTACATTCAGGAAAATGGCACTGCATATATCCAGCATTCTGCTGCACAGAACAACAAGCTGTGAGAAATCAAAGACTCTGTGTGGATCAGTCAGTCAATGTTGCTGAACACCCAGGTCATCTCTGCAGATGACTCCCAGGAAGTCAACACAACAATAAACACAATTGCTGTTTTCCATTGTTTTGCACCACTCAGGTGACTAAAGATTAACCTATTACTTCCAGGCACCTGGGGGAATGCAATTCAAACTTCAGCCTGGTAGGTAAATGTCCTTTGGCACATGCATCTTATTGGCCTCTCCAATAGGATGCATGTGCCAAAGAATACTGTTACGTATTGCTGCAATATTTAAGCAAAATAGTTTTAAAGCATTTTGGTCACTCCTATTCTATGTTGTGTCCATTAATTTTATTTGCCTGACCCTCCTAGATCTGTCTTCCATCCTTTCTGTTCTCCTCCAGCTAGCTTTTCACCTCTTTGTTCTCTGAATTTCTAGTCTCTTGTCTTCAGGGGGTGGAACCCAGCCTATCAAACCTGCTAAAAAAATCACCTAAAACTTTTCAGCAAGAGCAGGAAAAAGAAAAATTGCCTTCTAACTGGAGTAAAACTGAACTACAACCTAATAAAAAGATTCAATCCCTGTAAAAACAGAGAGAAACATGAAATAATACTTTGGTCAATTTAGGACTGCTACACACCATAGCTTTCAAACATTAAAACAGGAGACAACCACAGCAAGCTATGTTAAGGCACTCTCCTTGCATAATGTCCAAGAAGACTTCTTCCAGACAAATTTCAGAATTACTTGCTATTCTTTTGGGTTTTTTCAGAGGATGTCTCTTGTTACTAACAGCATGAAAATAACATCTTAACAGTGACAACAGCATACTATTTTCACAACCCTTTTATTTTCACACTTTCAAGAATAATCAGCATTATTTCCACCTGAGTATAATTCAAACCCCCTTTTTTGACTGGGGCGGGGGGGGGTGGGTGTGTGTTCCTGATGTGTGGACTCCATATCCCTAAAACTACTATTTTGAGCATCAGCTAATGATGTACATACGTAAAGAACTGCCTTCACTATCACAATAGCAAGGGAGGGAAAAAGTAACCTCTCCTTTCTTTCCAAAGCAGACAAAAAAGGAAATTGAGATGCAAAGTTATCCTTGAAATATACACATATGTGGATTATATATTCAACACAGAAAATACAGTTAAAATGGATTTATTTCCCGGGGTGGGGAAGATCTTTCTCTTGGAGGCATCTTTCCAGGAGATCTTAGTATCAGGTATGAAAAAGATACCAAGAAGTAGACACTGTCAACTAAGCTTCCTGCTACAATGAAACCAACTTTAAATACATATACCTACAAACAGAAAATCCAGCCTGCAAAAAAAGCCTAAATTAAAAAGACTTGTTTTTCTTGACAAGATCTGAAAAGAAAGTATGTACTAGTTTCTATCCCACCTCCCTAATCCCCTCATTAGCAGACATTCTCTCCACAGCTACTACATTATGCTTCATTTCTGAAACCCACACATCACTAGTATTCAGTACATGCTAGCAGCAAGGCTGCACATAAAAGTAGTTTTTAATCCCACTTGGGAAAAAATAAAATGTATATAAACACATGTCTGAGGGTCACCTGTTTATATAATCTACATGTAAGAAATATTTTAACATTTTCATACCACTGGCCATTTCCAGTCGCTTCACTTTTCAGCTTTCCCATTTACTATTTTTTATTTTCTTGCACAGTCTCATCAGATGCACAAATTTATACCTCCTCCTGAATTCCTAACCACCTGTCATCAATAGAGTTATAAATTAAAACACCACTAAAATGATTTGAAGTAAAAATGAAGTAACTTCTAACCTACTCTTGATAGTTCAGCATGGGTATGTTTGTAATCAACACTTGCTTTTCATAAGCATACAACTTTTCATTCTAGGTCTCAAAAAAAAAAGTAAAAATAAAAGGACAGTAGTGACCACTGTGTATGGATGATAATTTGCTTTTACACAGTGTACTTCCAGCTCTTTACAAAACAGAAAGCCCCCCAGATGTACCACCATATGGGCAAATACAGTAGCTCTTCTGCACTATACAAGCACTCACCTCTAACCAGAGCAATCTCATACTGAGAGGCTGCACATGAACCAAAGATGCTGGGGAAGCATTTACTCTATTCTTTTAAAAAAGGCCATTATATCTGTAAGTGTAATGCTGCATGAACTTAGAAATCTTAAGTGTAAAATAAAGTAAGGAAAATCAGTACTGTAAATATATGTTGGATGTCACATATCTCAACTGAAAAAAAAGCAATTTTCTTAATATCTGAGGCTTTTGTTGTGTTTTTCACACCACACAAACTCTGTATAAAACAATGCAGAACTCTATGCAGATGAGAGAACTCCAACTACTCCCAAATGCTGAGACCCATGGAGATTTCCCAAGTGACTGGTGCTTATACACTGGACAGGAAAGTCTCTAAACCAGGAAAATAATCTCCTAAACCCAAAAAAACACTCCTACAGGCAAAAATTTTCTTACCAATAACTTATTTTTTGTAAGGAGAAGTTACGTCTGCTATGGCAAGCCAGTGTCTCACCTTTTCAGTTTTTTATTTTCCATTCCCATCATGTGTCATCAATATTAACCTTTTGTTTCAGTCATCATACAAAGCAGACGACTCTCACCTTTGGTCTCAGTAACAAGCTGGATAAAGCTGTCTCTATATTATCATTTCCTCTCTACTTAACAGCAGTTTTTTCGGGTTTGCTTTTAAATGAACACTGTGGGTACACACAGGTGAGATATAATCCTGCAGTAGAAAAAAAGTAGCAGATATTTTTACCATGAAAGCAGAAAATACAGTTCCATACGTTTTATTGATCTTGTCTCAATGAAAGAGGAACTATCAAGTCTTCAGGCATACATGATTCTAAAAATGGAAGCTTTCCATAGGGAAAGTTCTTCCTGTGTGATGAAACCCACACATTATCAAAACAGGATGTAGCACAGAGAGCACATGTGCATCCTTACTTCAATTGTAACAGCATTAGCCCTTCCTAGTTGAGTTATTCTTTAGAGTTAAATTTTTGTGTTGTTTTTTTTATAAGCAAGTATGCTCTGCCCACAACTCCAGTAAGCACACAAAGACAACTGGGCATAAAAGGGACTACAACACAGTGCTGTGTATCGAAGAACTTGTAAACTGCTAAGCCTATTACATAAAGATTATTGTCTACTTGAAAAGGACTGCAGTGTGGGTGGCCAAACAAGCTCCAAGATACAAACTAATACAATCTTTTATGCACCTGATTGATGGATTATTCCAAAATCTGGAGAATAAGGCTGAAGACACCTTATCTCCCATCTCATCCGAAACTACACTTCGTGAGTGGGTAAGAGCACTTCTGGAGTTCTGAGATTCAGAAACAAGCAAGCAAGTCCTCCTCTTCCCTCTGTTCCACCCTGCACAGAGACAGATATAGAAAGCAAACATTCATTTTATAATGTCTGTGTTTATTTACATGATAGAAGGCTTACACAAGGTGAAAAGTTGTTTCAACAGAAACCCAACAATTAGTGCTTTTGCCTTTCTTCAAAAAGGAGATGACTTTAAGATTTGATGACGTGGCTTCAGAACACTTGGACAATCACTTGGGGAAAAAGTGCCAGGAATCAACTAAAACAAACAAACAAAAACACCCTGTTACAATAGCTCTATACAACCAGCCAGCCACACACACACTTGAAAAAGGAACACTCTTTTACCCATCTCCCTGCCCATAAATTTCTGGATAAGCTCTACCAACAGCCTATGTAAAGCACCACTGCAAAATAGTATCTGTTCACTGTAACAGTTTGGCTGAAAGAATCCTGCAACAAGTTACAACATGGATGTGAGCATCCCTGGAAAACATCAAAGATCAGGTAGATTATATTCAGCTGTCTGTCAGAGGTCTGAGACGATGTACTTCAATAAATAAATGCTATTTACTGGCATGCCATATAACGGCAAATGGAATGCAACTTGCTTTCCCATGACACAGACTACACAGATGTTACTTTGCAAACAATCTGGAACTTGCTTGTGACTTTCTCTTAGTGTTTCTGTAACTCCCTCCACCTCAAACACACACACATATATATCTTCTCTAGAGTTCCTGCCAGTAGAAAAATCTTTTTTAAAAAAGTAGTCAAAAAAAATGGCAACGTAGGATGCGTTCTTATTCCTCGATGAAAAGCACATGGTCTGTTAACATGAAAAACAGTCATAACAGTGAAAGAGAGAATTTTGTCTTTAGAACTTACACTTCAAAATTAAGTGTAGTTAAGTCACTTTTAGCAAGAGGGGTTGGTTATTTCATTAGTTAGGTACTGTGAGGAATGATAAAAAAATAAGGCAAAGCAACTTTTCTCCTTTCAAAAGGGTGTCATGCATTTGCCTTCCATGATCAGGGACAGAACAATTCAGTTTTCTCATCTTTTCATGCAGACTAGTGTTCACTTATGCTGCAAACTAATTTCCCCCATGAACTGCCCATGAATTTCTGCCCATGTTCTATTTAACAGGGCACAGATGTTCCAGCCCGACAAAATATAACTATTGCACTCTCATGTGCACAAACCTGCCTTTTTGCAACACGACAGTTTTCTGACAATTTTTAAAGCAAATTATTAAAAAGAATTGCATGACATCTGGGGAAAAACGTACCTTCTGGAGAACCAGAATCTCCATTCATGGGCACCGGTGCCTAAAACAAAACACAGAAATAAAACCCAATAGTGTTTAGTTGAAGTTTCACAGGTAGCACCCAAACTCAAAACTATATTACTGATGAAGTCAAGAGATATTAACAAAACCAGAACTTTCTATTGCCACCACAGGACAACGGTCTCCCTTACAGACTCCCCCTTTTCTGTTCCACTCTCCTGTAACAACTGTACAGCGTCCTTGGTTGCTCACGAATGACAGAACAAACACACTAATAACGAGTCATACGTTAATATCTAATCTAAAGGGGATTTTTCTAATGTATTGACTTTGAGTGTAACAGGCTTTGCTGTTTACATACCAGAGAGTAAAAATGCCTCTCCAGCAATATTATTATACATATTTCAATATAAAGGCTCACAAGTTAATATACACATGCACAATTTAAATTATATATATACAAACATTTTTTTAAAAAATGTGTCATTAAACTCTTACACCACATTTTGACAGTAGGGTTTGGTTCTGTGGAAGTAAGAAATAGTTTTAGAATACAGGTCTGTAAGTCCAGGTCCATTTCAAAGCTGGATATACCACTATTCAGTCACAGTATTACACAGCACGCCTTCTCATATTTCTTCAAGGACAAAATTAAAGCCGGTTTTAACATCAGGCGGAAGCAACCTGCCTCAAGAGGAGGATGCTCATTACTTGCATAACAATCCTGCCCTCCATCAGCTCCTCACTCTTTTCTAACTGACATAACTGATGGGAAAGAAGCAGAGAGATCTCAGCACCAGGAATCCTGCCATGCTCACTCTCACACACAAATAAAGTAAAAGAGCTCATGTGGATGTTGGCCTTTGCCATGACACAAGCCCACCCCAGCTACACTTAACCAAGAGTAATCACTTACAGAATCACAAGGTTGGAAAAGACCTTTAAGATCATCAAGTCCAACCGTACCTGTCCTCTACTAAACCATATTTCTAAGTACCTCAACTACCTATCTTTTAAACACATCCAGGGACAGTGACTCAACCACCTCCCTGGGCAGCCTGTTCCACATCCTGACAACTCTTTCAGTGAGTAATTTTTTCCTAACATCTAATCTGAACCTTGCCTGGCACAGCTCAAGGCCATTTCCCCATGTCCTATCACCTGTCACTTGGCCAAAGAGCACATCGACCACCTCTCTACAATCTCCTTTCAGATAATTATAGTGGTAGGGTCTCCCCTCAGCCTCCTCTTCTCCAGACTAAATAAGCCCAGCTCCCTCAGCTGATCCTCAGATGATTTGCCATAGAAGACTTAGGCAAACCCTGAGAAAAAGAAACAACCTCAAAGGCAATTGCTGAAGCTTTAGGGGAACAAAGCTGCACAGTGACCACCCATGCCTCCTGCATTAGCAAGTGGAACTTCCTGCCACTTAGGAGCACAAGAAGATGCTAATTAAAACTTTGCAGTATTCTGTAGGAAGGCAAAGTGACCTGCAAGCTGCACTCCTGGGCTTAGCACAGTGGAGCACTCTGAGCAGCACTGGTGTGCAATTCCCTCACAGGCCTGCCTGCCTCCAAGCAAGCACAGGGCTTGATCCACTATAGAACAGGTGAGGAGAAAAGGGAATTTTCCCACTTTACCCAGGAAAATGACCTGCACAGGCAGGCTAGGTGACTGGTCTGAAAGGACGCACCAATATGACAAATGTAATCCAGGACTTAGAATCACAGAATGGTTTGGGTTGGAAGGGACCTTTAAAGGTCATCTACACCAACCTCCCTACAGAATCACTTCCTCTGACCTGCTGGCCATGCTTCTTCTGATGCAGCCCAGGATACTGCTGGCTTTCAGGGCTGTGAACGCATGTTGCCAGCTCATGTCCAGCTTTGCATCCACCAGTGCCTGAGTCCTTCTCCTCAGGGCTGCTCTCACTCCCTTCATCCCCCAGCCTGTACTGACACCGAGGGCTGCCCCAACATGGCTGCAGGACCTTGCACTTGGCCTTCCTCAATCTCATGAGGTTCATATGGTCCCTGTGGGTGGCCTCCTGTCCCTCAGGTGTGTCAAGAACACCACTCAACTTGCTGTTGTCTGAAAAATTGCTGAGGGTGCATTGTCTATGTCATTGATGAAGACATTAAACAGCACGGTCCCAGTACAGACCCCGAGGGACACCGCTTGTCACTGATCTCTGTCTGAACATTGAGCTGTAAAACGTCCAGCCAATTCCTCATCCACCAGTTTATCCTGTCCACATGCCTCCGATTTGGAGACCATGTCAAAGGCCTTACAGAAGTTCAGATAAATGACATTCATAGTTCTTCTGTTGTCCACTACAATGACTTTATAGTCATTCCATCATAGAATGCCACTAGGTTGGTGAGGCAAGACTTACCCTAGGTGAAGCCATGTTGGCTGTCTCAAATTATCTCCCTGACCTCTGTGTGACTTTGCATAGCTTCTAGGAGGATTTGTTCCATGCAGAGGTGAGGCTGACAAGTTGGTAATTCCCAGGGTCCTCCTTTAAACCCTTTTTAAAAATGGGTGCAATGTCTCCCTTTTTCCAGTCACTGTGGACTTCACTTGACTGCCAGAACTTCCCAAATATCACAGAGAGTAGCTTGGTAACCACATTAGCCAATTCCCTCAGGATTCTAGGATGCCTGCCATCAGGCCCTGCAGACTTATGTCTGTTCAGGTTCCTCAGGTGGTCACAAACTTGATCTTTGCTCCACCAGTCTCTGCCTTGAGGTCCAGCCATTTTAGAGGAGTGGGAAGATAAGCTGCCAACAAAGACTGAGTTTAAAAAGCTGATGAGTACCTCAGTCTTCTCAGCTGTTGTTACCAGTTTGCAAGTCATGTTCACCAGGGGCTTCTTTGACCTTCCTTTTCTGGCTGATGTACCTATAGAAGCCCTTATTATTCTTTTATCCCTGGCCAAGTTCAGCTCCAGCCATGCCTTAGCCTTTCTGATCCCCTCCCTAAACAACTGGGCAATGTCCCCATACACTTTCCAGGATACCTGTCCCTGCTTCCAGGTTCTGTGTGCTTCCTTCTTGCCCTTTATTTTGACCAGAAGGTCTTCACATATCCATGCCAGGCTCTTGCCATAGTTTACTGATTTCTTGTACACAGCAATCAAGAGCTCTTGAGCTCTATGGAAAGCATCTTCCAAGCCTTAATACCAGACAATCCTCTCTCTTTCCAATAAAACCAAAGCTTTACCTCATAAAGCAGGAAGAACCAGTAGTCACTATGCCTGCCACTTCTGGTGTAACTCCTCAGAAAGTCTGAGACAGGAGTCAGTACATTCTCACCAGGAACAGATCAAAACTTCATCCCACTGAACCAGAAATCTCTTCACTACACAACCCTTTCATTTGGAACACTGTTTAAAAAAATCAGACCAAATAAATTAGAACAAACAAACAAAACCACACACCACCACCCCCCAAAAACCAATCAACAAACCAAACAAACCTCCTCCAATCTTTTGTTTGACAACTGGTTACTGAACAGAAAATTCCCTTCTACTAAGGCCCAAAAGGAAATGTCCTCACAGAAAAAAGTGTAAGGACAAAGGCAGAAACATAGTGAAGTGTACACATTCAAATTAGGTTGTAGATTTTTTTTTTTAAGTTATCAGGAAAAGCCAAATGTTTTCCCCTCTAAGGCACTGTTCTGCACTTTATCAAGAGAGACCACATCTAGCAAAGCTTTCCTAGTTCACTTTCCAGTACTGTAAGAGAATTATGTGCTAAGTCTGAGAAACGCTGCTCTACTAACTATATATAGACTGACTTGGAGATTTTCCAACCTGCAAAGTCCTCAACAGCTTCTTCACAGAGCAAGCAGTTCTTGGGATTAATGTTAAACACAGGTTTGGCTGTCCTGGTCAGTTTTACAGATGGCAACACTTAAAAGTCTGAAATAAACAGTACATCTTAGCACTAACACATTCAGCTACAAAGCTCTATTCCTCCTGGGTTTAGTTTTCAACATACACTAACACTGGAGCTGAAAAAGAGGAAATATTTTTCAGGGTCTAGAGAACACTAGATATTTTCACCACCTAGTGTTAGAATTCAACTAGATTTGTAGTTGCAGTGAGCTGGCATAATTCTGGCTGTTTCAAACATTCTGTTTGTGTTCCCATATCCACAGATTATCTTCTATCTCTTTGGGATTGACTGGACATGGAAACTTCCCCAGCTGTAGAATCATTCCTAGCTTGCCATCCATGCAGATGACAGTACACATGTGCATCACCTAGAAACCAACTTGAAGTGGAAATTCCCCACCACAGTGAAGCCATTCTAGACCCACACCTGCAAAATAACCAAGGGTCAAACAGCACAATAAATCCTACTGAAAGCAACAGGACTATCTTGGGAACTACCCAGTCAAATAGGGAATTCTGATCAGTGCTCAGTCTGGCAAGCATGTTGTAAGGATCAGCTTGTTTGCTACTTGGTTCTCAGTTAGAGTTCTTTTGCTCATCAAAAAAAAAAGAGATTTGTAACAATACTGAGCGTTGAATTTTGGGTCTTTTGTTTGTTTGAATCTTTGTGAGTTTTGGGGTTTGGGTTTATGCACTGGTTTTGGGTGAGGTTTTGGGGGGTTTTTTAAGAACTTGTATACCTGATTTAAGGTATTTATCATCCACTTAATTCTACAATTGGAGTCTGACCCAGGCAACAGAAGTGTAGGGAAATGGCTCTCCCTGAACATGTAGCTCAAAGATTTTGCAGTAACTGAAAAACGCTTCTCATTGTACTTGCATACAAAATCTTTATCTCAGCTTTCATCCCTCTGTTTTTATCCAGAAGTTAATAAAGGGACATAAATTAGAAGAAAATATATCTACTTTTAGTTTAGTTTAGTTTAAAACACAAAAACAACCCCACAAATTAAAAAACCCAGGCAGACACAGGCAGCTTTCATTTAAAACTACCACAGCCATTAAAATTCTGCAGCCAACACTTCAGTTTGAGAGAAATGAATGCCTGACAACCAAAGTGGGCAGCACAGTGTTCTAGACACAGAGATACCTACTTAAAATGTGCAAGTCAACCTCCCTGATTACATATAGGAGTTTATCTGTCCACCATACATATTTCAAGAGCATTTTACTTTTTTTTTTATTTATTGTAGATAGGAAATGGCATGCAGAATGAATGGTATTTCAAAGAGTATTGTACCTTGTCCCTGTCTGACAGTAGCCTACAATTAAAATACTTAGACTGCACTGAAACAGAATGGTGGAAAGGAGTATGTGATGACAACTTCACAAAAACAGCATCACTTAAAAACAATGTGAAGCACAAGACAGGGAGGAAGTGATATTTGATAAGAAGGTTAAGTGCTTATAACAAAAAAGACATGTAAGTTTGATACAAAGTAACTATTTTAAAGAAGTGGTTTTACTAGCCCCTCCCCCCAAAAAACACCCCAGAAAAAAATATGAGTTGTTATTAAGAGACAAAATAATTGTTACTGCTGATTTAAACAGATAATGATTTACTCTACATGCTTCAAAGTACAAACAGCACAGACTGCAAAAAGAAATATTCCTTTACAGGTTTTGTCACCATATAAATATGTTTGAACTTGAAATTTCAGTTGCATTTAAATGCTCACTAAAAGTTACTGTAAACTTGAAAGTGTAGAGGAGGTAAATATCTGCTTATAGCTGTGACTGCCATGTCTAAACACATTTGCATTTCAAAATGAGTTTTTCTTTCATTTAGAAGTTACAGTCCCATTAATCAACACTCACAAATGCATCCATAAAGGTACTTTTCAAGAAGTGCTGAAAGCAAGACACCCTGAATAGGAAAAATACTTAGGTTTGACACTTCTTTATGACTTAAACCAACTTTTCTTTGCAACTGACAGTCTTACTTGCTTGTGACAAAACACCATCCAGGACAACACATTCTTAGGAGAAACGCTGTTTGAATGTTAACTTCACAGACAGCAGATTGCTTCTCCTTTGACACCTGAACTCGAGTAATTACTGTGACTACTGGGGCAAAACACTGCCAGCACATGTGCAAAATACCTGCTGAGCTCATGTGGTCATGAGCACAGGTTCAACTACTGCATATGTTAAAAAAATAAAAATATGCAATACTTAGGGGTAGTTTTCTCCATGTAATTTCTGGTAACTTCACTTAATTTCTAGCATCCAAACTAGCATATTTTAAAATGGAAGAACATTCCCCTCCACTAGTATTTGCACATGAAAGCATCAGACCTGCAGGACATTTTTCTCTCCTGAACAGGAAACCTGCGTGTTTTAATTTTACGTTAATTTTTCAGAATATGACAAGCATTCTTTAAGAAACATTCAAAGCATCCCCCTCTCATACAGCAATGCATTTAATTATGCAAGTAGACAAACAAAGGATCCCTTTAGTGATTAGGGACTACAGTCAGCTAGTCAATGAGTTCTAACACTGGGTGGTAACTCATGGCAACAGGGGAGACAGAGAAGACAGCAGGCTAGATACAAATAGCAGTCCATCTTGCTATTCAGGAACAGAAGAAACAGCACTGCAGAGGGAGAAAAAAAAAACCCTCAAACCCACAACAAAACAAAAAACCCCACCAGAACAGTAATGAACCTGCCAGAAAGCACAATTGGATCACTGCAATGAAAGGTTTATATTAGAATGCTTGCATTTCCCCCACAACCTTTTGTGCTCTTCATTTTACTTTATGCCTTAATTTTATGTTTAAGAACCATTTCAATTTAGCTACTTTATTTTAGTTTTGGGAGTTTGAATCTTCTTTTCCTATTAATCACTTTTTAAAAAGGGGGGTGGGGGGAGAAGAGGAAAAAAGTATTAACCTTACCGACTGCACAATTGATCGTGCATCCTCCTCACTGCAACAAAACGGGCTGCCACTCACCAGAACATTTGTGCTTTAAAACAAAATTAAAATCATGTTTTACCCATCAGTGAAAGAGACACACACACACATAAGTAAGTACCTATGGAAAAAAAAAAATCTTCACATACAGAGCTCAGAAACATGTATCTACAAGTAATGAGGAAGTCAAAACCACAAAGTAACCTGTAATGCTGGAAGGGAATAGGGGTGTGGAGGGGTGGTTTTATTTCTTTGCCTTTGAGGGGGAGGGTTTTGTGAGGGGTCATGAGTTTATAAGGTCCTACACAGTAAATGGAAGAAGTTCAATCCCTCTAAGCAAGACTGCAATTTTAACTATTTTTTAATTTCATCAAAATGAAGCTCAAAGGGCCTCCAAAATGATCAAAATCAAAACCTGAGTATTATCCTGCAGTATTCCTGCCATGCTCAAGTAGAACTACCAAACTGCCCAACTGCTAAGGTTTTCAATCAGCTCTGGGCAAGTCACATTTTCCCAATTAAAAAAATATGACCACAAGTATCTGGGCCCGGCTTCCCCCACAGCCTTTGCCCTCCACTTTAGCTAATGGCAATCTACAGCCCCTGGAAAGGACTAGGCAAAGACACCTTCCTGCTCTGCAGGGCAACAACTGCCAATGCAACTGGTCCAGAGAGCGTAAGAAAGTCTGTTTTTATTTAGATCAGACCAAAGGCGAGTAAAGAACAGGAATCTGGTTCTCTCATTCCAGAGAGCAATTAAAAAATATGGAATAAAATGCAGAAAATCTTTACAACATATCAATGCAGCACCGAGGGATAAACAGTGACAAGAAGATATCAAGATTCTCCCAAAATGACCCCAAACAAGCACTCTGAGGCCATTTCTTGAAAGCTGAAGTAATCTGTGTCATTTTATATAATCAATATATTTTTGGAACTACTTACCAGTAACTCATTGCTTCATAAGGTGCAATTAATCAATCACAGTCTATTATCAATTAATTATCAATCAAAACTATGAGTATTCCTGTCATCATTTAAGCAGTTCACGTGCAGCTGCCACATGTTGAGTACCATCAGTACTAGTACAGTACAAAGAGGAAAAGATGTGACTGGATACTTACCACTTAATAGTACCTCCATCAGCTTTTTTATGAAGCAAAGCTTTCCAGTATTCATGGGTGGATTTAATAACTTCAACAGCAAAATCCTAGTTCACATCAAGGAAAAGTTTTATGATTTAAAATATTATTAAACAAAAAAAAAATCCACAGGACTAGTTTATTAAAACATACTGTTTCATGTGTTATTTTAAGGGGCCTCCTTTGAGGCCTCATTAAATTTCTGGAAAACATAACACCTTTTTTATGAAAAGAAACAAACTTCACTCTCTGTCAAATACACGGGCAACACACTGACTTTTTAGTCTGCATCCAGAAAACATGAAGGCTCCCAGTCACCTACAGCTGCAGAAAATTGTACAAGGTCCTAAATGGGACAAAGAGTGAGAGCTATGATTCCTCTGATACACGTGCACATCAGGGTCAGAGTTATGGTTTCCCTTCTAGTGGAAAAATTTGCATTTACTTCACATCAGCTGCTTAACAGTTTTTGTTTGAAACAAAAGTAAGACTGGGGGCAGGGTGAGGATGAACAAATTGTTTGGTTTATTTCTGGATTTCTTTATTTTAAAAAAAGAAAAGAAAGAAAAAGTAAAACAAGCCCTCAGTGTCCAGATGATGATATGTAGACTGGCTTGCATGAAGCTGCCAGCAGAACATTGACATTTCCTAACAAGGATTGACTTGGCAAAATGCCACTGGAACATCGTGAACTTCACCAGAGCTGCTGGAGTGCAGCCAGGGCTGCCTTGCCACATCTTGGGTCTCCAGAAATGCTGGAGAATTATTCAAGTGCTCCAAACCAGCTATCTCAGGGCACTTAGTGCCTCAAACCAGAGTTCCACTGGGCTGACAGGGATACACTGTTAAAATGTTGCTACAGAGCAATGCTCAGCTTTACAGAAGAGGAAAATCTCTTATGAGCAGCTCTTGGGACACCAGGGGAGAACTCAGGTTATCATACCCTACAACTCTACATTTGATTGATTTAAAAGACAGGTCTAGTGCAGAGGAGAGTCAGGACCTCTCTTTAACCAGACAAAACATGTAAAGTTTCCTGTGTTGCTTAAAAAGGATTTTAAAACTTTGATAGCACCACTGCCAGGCTGAACTAGCTGACACACGGACATCTTTCATTAGGAATCTATGATTCTTCACCAAAAACAGACTACAGAGAGTGTGCAACACATGATTTCCAAAGCAAAACCACTCAAATCACACCCCGGTTCCTCTAAAAAGATCCAAGATATTTTCTTCGGTGAGGTCTATTCCTAGGTCCACTCTCCTTTCAAATACTGGCTGTTTTTACTGTACTGATGGTTTAAAACATCATTTGGTTTTGTTCTAAAAAAGGGAAAAATATTTTTTCAGCTTGCAAGCCAAAACCAGCTCAAATGTTTTTACACAGAATTATCGAGAAAAAGTATAACATGAGGAAATATCAAATAAAAAAAACCCCCAACAATCTGCAACCCACTGTCTGCCTTCAACTGCATAGCCTTTAAGAAATGTCAGTAAAATTTATCAATCAGGACTGAAAAATACCTGAAAAGACAATCCATTCATTGCCCTGACAAGGAGAATGAAAATGCTGTGAAAAAACCCTACAAACACGTAGATGTATGTGTAAGTCTCATCAGGATTAAGACTGAATGGTTTTTTGCAGACGTCCTTTAATCACCTTTATATTTTCCCCAGAATAAAGTGGAAGATGGCAAACACAATATATTTCTAGCCTAACAAATTGTATTCAAAGATCCCTCACATAAACATTCTTAATGTTAAACCTCCTCCTTCGCAATTCCAAAAATTCTAGGATATATTAAAGAAGAATGATGCATCTTTAATATTGGATTATCTTCACCTTGTCTTTAAATTCTCCATTAAAGGCAAACTGATTTTCTGGTTTACCATCAGGGACTTTATATAATTTGAACCAGTCAACTGTAGCCTCAAGGTAACCCGGTTTGTGCTTCTTGACATCATCAATATCTGCAGGTTAAATAGAAAGAAAAAAAAAAAAAAAAAAAAAAGGGACTGGTCATTTTTACTTGCACTTTTTGTAATTTTCTTTTTTTGAAGTCTCATAAAGGATTTGCAAGCAATTTGATTTCACTGAGCACTTTCACAGTCATTGGGGAACTTCACTTTATTACATTAGCTGCCCATAGTTGATACCTTGTGATTTCACAACCACACTAAACAGGTAAGCCAGTTGCCTCCTGCCCTTCATTAATTAAGACCCAAAGGAACAATGAATAAAAGGGTGAGACTTCTGACAGGAGAAGAAGAAAATTCCGTATTTACAGGCTTTCATCTCAGTAGGTTCCTCTTGCAATACTTAGATTATTCAATGAGGCAATTTTTTTCCCCCTGCAACTGCAGGAACTACAGACATTTTTTGATAATGAAAGAAAAGCTAGTAAAAACAATTTCAACACATGGATTTTTAAACCAGCACCTCAAAACAAAACACAAGCTTGACTTTTCAAAGTTATATTAAAGGCATTCCTTTGCTCACATTACTCCCAAAATCAGCCCATTAGGTACAAGACAGATACGTGCCAGGAGCACTAAACACTAACTCTACTGATAACCCCACGATACTCAGAGTGATAAGCCAATTCTATCTTTACTTCTATAATCCTACCATGCAAAGATGGAACAGCACAGATACCCTTGGGAGGCAGAGATGAACACTGCCCCAGTTGGCACAGAAACTGAACAGTCACGTAGTAATTCTGCTCGAGGGCTATACCGCTACAGCAAAGATGCGGTTCGTGATCTTAAACATTTACTTCTGTTGTGCATATCAAATTTTAGCAGGTTGTCCTGTGAGACTACCATCACTCTTGTCACTTGCAATGAGGTGGTCCTATCAGCCCTTTGGCAAGTTAACTCTCTGGCAATGTTTACATGGAAAAGCATTCAATACAACTTTAATTGATTTTGATATAGTAACATATTTTGTCCTTTCCAGAAGCCAAGTACTTTTTTTAGCTGATGTAATCCTCTTTCTATCTAGTTGCCTCCTCCAGTCACTTCTGATGAAAATGGGAACTGACTTTATGTTGCTGTACTTTGTATGCGGTCCCCAGCTATTTCATCACGTCACTCTGCACAGGCCACATTCCCTGATGTTACTCTCCTATTCTGGTATTTTTGAAGTCACTCATTTCTCCCATTCTGATTGCCTCTTGCTCTCTCTCCATACTGCTTGGCTACTTCACTCTCTTTTTGCATAGATGAGCCTAACCCTCCAACATTTCCTGGTTGGCAGTGATTCCTGATGGATGCTCTTCTGCCTATCCAGTCCTGTGCAACAGATTTTCAAAGATGCTCAGTCCACGGAATTGACGCCTAGTCACATTCTCTCCAACATGTAGTGCCTAAATATCTTTTAAAAATCTAGTCTGTGAACCTAAGTTCAAGTATTTCTAATGAGAGTAGCAAGAGAAGGGAAAAGAGCTTGTGCTACAGCCCTTTCAATTCTCTGTAGATCACCAAAAGAGGCAATATGTGGCCTGAACTGGGAGGCCAAACCTATTTGAGAAGATAAACTGAGTGTTCATAGGCATCTAATAGGTACCACTCCCAAATTCCACTGGATCACATACTACCCAAAGAATAAAACACAAAACTTTGAAGAACCCCATGTAAATTTTTGCTTCTGCACACACTTAATAGGGCTACGTGTTTATGGACTCTGAGTAAAACACATTTTGAACTTGGCTGCTGGCCATCTGCCTGTAGAAGATTAGGGAATTTCATTGGCAGAATCCCAGAAAAGAAGCAAGGGCACACAAGGCTGTGCTACAGGCTGGAATACATGTTTAAGAGTACAAGAAGCCTTTCACTGGTGTGGGCGAGACCAACCAAGAAGGAATCAGAAAAGGGTGCAGTCTTAGTTGGAGACAGGATGCAGTCGTAAAATTACAGCTCCAATTCAAATCGGGGCTCCAGTGAATTCTCTCCCCAACATCCCTCTTCCCATCTTGAGCCCTTGTCATCTCCTCCTCTTCTGTGGTTTGAACTCACAATATCTAGTACTTGTTGAAGAGACAGTATCTCCTCAAGTCTGTAAACCAAACAAGGCCATTACCACGACTTCCTTGGCTCCCAGCAGTGGATGAACTCCAGGTCTCCATCTCCAAACACTACTTAAACTTAAACATACTTTCTCAGACAGACGCTCCTTTTTTTCTGGTTCCTGTTCCAGCAAACCTCTTTCCTAACTTGGCTTCTCTGTTCCTCCTACTTGGTTATTTGCCTCCTACTCCCATAAAAACTATTCAAGTGCTTTACTGTCTATTAACTAACACTTGGGTCCTTACTCATCTGTCGTTCCTTATTTATAGGCTTTACGTTTCTTTAAAGGATTCAGTATTAGAATAGACTTTTGGGTAGGCTTTTATTGCCCCTTACGATAGGGGTGACCATCTCTGAATTTCACACACTCTCTACTGGAAAATACCTTGCCTAGGCAAAATACACAGAATCAGGATACAGCATTATATCACCCCTAAAATACTGGCTACTGTATGTTCTGGTTTTGAGGACTTAAGAAGGAGGACAGTGGTTGTCTTTATCTCCTTGGTTCCTTGCATGTTATTCCCTTTCATATCCATCCTTCACTTCACTGTTCTTTATTATGAAGGACAGCTACTGGGCACAAAATAAAGCTTAAATGGTTAAAGAAAAAAAAACACCCACCACCAAATCGTCTGTATTATTATGGGAGTTGGTAGTAACCAGCAGGAAAAGGGAAAAAAAAAAAATTTAAAAAAAAAAAAAAAAAAATCGATCCTGTTGCTGTGGAGTCAGCACACAGCACAAAACATAACGAAACCTACTGCAGCTCTCACATCACTCAACAGCTACCTCTTCCGTTCATTAAAAAGTGCCATAGAAAAGCCTGAAAGGCAGCTCGTCCTCCACTTTGAAATCCAAACACCATCTTTGGGCTACAGGGGCACAAGGAGAAAATTATGCTCAGAAAACAGAAGCAGCAAAGAAAAAGATGAAGATAACCAGCATGGCTATTTACTGCGCTACTATCTAGAACCTAACTGCATATTATAATTAAAAAATACTTAAGATGTCTTTTCTGCAGCAGACACTGTTATGACACTTTTCTGACTCTAACTGCTTGCCTTCCTTTAGAGCCTTTCCCCCCAAAAGGGGCTGAGCAAGTACAGGAGTAGCAAGCATGTACCTGTCCGGAAGTGGTTTCACCTCTGCAATCCGCCCTGCTCAGAGGGACAGAGCAGAAAGGTCAGGCTCCTCCAAGTTCATTATGAGCACAGGTCCCATTTTTCTGGGCACCAAAGTTAATAACACCAAGAGTTAAAGAGAGATGGCTAATCACATCAAGGGTTGCAGTAAAGACTCAATAAGGAAAATCTCTAGACATTGGCACAAACAATTGCTGCTAGCTCTGTCAAGGGAGTGAGCCAATGAAAGTGCAGATCTCAATTCTATCTGTCTTTAGAAAAGAGAGCAATAGCATTTCTACAAAACTACCATTTTTAGAACAACAGATGCCGCTTCTTGCAAGCAAAGCTAAAACAACATGCTTGCAGCAAGCTTTCTAAACAAGGTCTGTGGGAAGAGAGGACATATGTTTTTAATAACATCTTATAAACATTTACAGGAAGCAGCAGCTACATTCCATATAAAGGCATTTGGTATATTTTGCGCAGCATGGTGCGAGGGGGTAGGAGGGGAGCCTCAGTACAGATAATTAATTTCTTTATATTGAATCCTTACACAAACCGACAACAAAGGCTTTCAGGGCCTCTGCTACTGCTCTGGATATAAATACACTCACATGCAAGGGCCTATAATAATATATGGTACAAAGTATGCAATATGCTTTGCTTTTGCAATTTAGGGTTTGATCACTTAACTCAAAAAGCCAATCTTGAGTTGCACATTGGAAAAGCAGCATGGCAACATAGCACAGTTAACTACACCAGCGCCAGCAAATGGTAGTGCAGCAAAGCTGGTAGGAATCATTAACTGCTGCTGAATGTAACCAGGCATCTTTCCAGTGAGCGACGGCAAAAAACCAGCTGCTAAGACTCCAGGCCAGTAAATCACCTCCAAAATGCCATGCAGCATACATGGTATGTCCAACTTGCTTAGGAATGGTAAGACTACCTTTTGAAAATCTGAATTTTCATAAGCTGCTTCAAACACTTCCTGCTTCAACTTTCAGTGATTTTCAAAACCTCTCGTACAGTTTGAAGATGCCATATACATTTAGACCAAATAACAGTTCAAAAACATCGCTCATACTTTCTAATTCCAATCTTGTCAAGCACATCAGATATCTATGTGAATTCCAATATATTAAACATAATCTAAAAGGGACTCTCATACTGATACCTGCATCTCACACAGGGCTTGTATTTGGAGTAAGGTTGTCCCCATGCTCACCAGTATTAAGTACTATAATTTCAAACCCATTGCTTTCTTCAGTCAATCCAAAAAGACACTAAACCCCTGCTATTCCCACTGATAACACAGTTCCCACTTGAATAGGTGCTAAGCACTGCTTATCATCCCTGGTATTGTCACTATAAACTAGAGTTTCTCACTGCTCTGTGTGAAAGAGAGTTCTAGGCAGGGTTTCCAATTTAAACCAGTATTTATCAATAAATGCCTGCAGGACACAGTACAGTGGAGTGCTATGAATAAACAATGAGAATTGCTCAGAAGTTGGGACTGCTCAGTTTTAAGTTCTGTGAAGTCTCAGAAAAATCAATTGCACTTATGACAATGATCACAATCCCAGAAGGAGAATATACAGAGTACCTGGGGTGCTTAAAGCAGCAAGAGGAGTTAACACACTGCGCGGGCTCAGGATGGGGTTTGCAAGTAATCACCACTCTGGTGTCTCGGAATTATCTTTTCCAAATGTTCACTGGGGGCTGTGCACATACTGAGCTGAAAGCAAATGTGATGATTCTCAGTCCAATTCAAAATGTTTAGCAAATGATACAAAAATGACTGGACAGACTTAGAAGGCAACACTTAGCCTCATATTTCCCTAGGAGGCCACCACGGTAACACAGCAGCATGTCAATTATTGAGGGAGATGCCACTTTTATCTGTAGCCGCTATCCCTTTATGCTGAAATAATTAACATCTTTGGGAAGGGGGAAGAACAAGTATAGAAGGACATATTGTACTGCCTACTCCGACAGATTTGTTTGTTTTCCGACTGCAAAAGGATTGCTGTTAAACACTACAAGCTAGTCATGTTTTGTGAAAGCAGATGGGTTTGAGTTGTTTTTGTTTGGTTGGTTGGGTTTTTTTCCTTCTTATTTCCTTTTGTAAATCCTGGACTGCAATTCCAATCCCAAGGGGAAACCATATTAAATCAGATAAGTATTTCCACACTTCTCTGAACCTCAGAAGGCCAGTTCTCTTTTTGAGGCTGTGGACCTATTCTCCAATAAGAAAGGAGGCACACAGGAATCAACTACAGGCAAGTGTCTGCACTTTTTTCCCCAAGGTTTCTTTTTTTGTTTGGCTGGTTTTTTAACAAGACTAAAACTCATACTCCCCTCCTAAACACACACAGCTGACAAACGAATCATTACCTGAAAAAAAACAAACCAAACCAGAGGGCTTTCAAATAGATCTACTTAACCTGGTGGCATAAACCAGCCCAGGGCTCCGTCTAAGTTCTCTCACCCCCCTTTCCGATTAAACTCTCTCATAAATTGTTACATAAAAAAGATAAGAGTTCAACAGAACAGTGTATAGAAATAATGTGGTAATTACTTGTCCTTTAACAACTGACACGTTGCATTTCACTGCACATTACAGAGGTTTGAATTGATACTGACATTAAGAGCAAACTATTGCTTACTATTTCCTTAGGCTGAACTTAATTTTTAACTGTCAAAGTAGTTCAAGAGTCACAAACACTATGGTTTTATAGTTATAACTTTAATCAGCATCAACCAAAGAGTTTCCTTTTCCTCAATTCAACTTCTCCCCTTCCTTCCTCACAAGCCAAGTATTTTTGCATCTGAAAACAACCTGGAAGAAAACTGACAATGAAGTTTTCTGGAAAACTGAGAATGAAGTCACCACTGGCTGGTCCTGTGGTAACCTACTTTACATTCAGAAACCTGGTAAAGGCCTCAATGGCTGAGCAGCACAATTCTTTAAGGAGCTACTGGACTGCACTATTCCCACAGAAAGACTACTCTGCTTTCGTGTTCCCTACCAACAAAAAACAGGCTCTGATCATACATACCTGACGGTATATATGGGTTTTGGTCTCATAACAATGACTAACTTTCAGACAAACCTCAACTAATTCTCATGATTCCAAGTAGCACATGTTTGAAGAAGAGACCCTCCCTTTTACAGCACTTTACCTGTGCTGCAAAAACCTAACTCCTTGCAGATTTAACATGTATGTATCATCATCTTAACAAAGAGTCTGCAAGCAGAATTATACCTCACACGCTACTCCCACAGACACATTTTAGAACTTCAATTCCATTTAGTTACCTGAACCATGGTCACAAGGAAGACAAGTCTGGACAGGATATCTCCCCCACCCTGCTCATCATCAAAGCTGGTATTATGGTGAGCTGCATTAGCAGTTTAGGTTGCAAATTTTCCAGCTAAAAGGTGAAACTTAACCATTCACACCCAGCAACAAACCCTGGAAATACCTGTTACAAGTGACAAAAAACTGGAAACCTACAGCCCCTTTTAGAATGCAACACAACACCTGAAAATATAAATGGACCGAACACTTTCAACAAGGAAAATAATAGTGTGCTACATAATCTGAGTGGGTAAACATGCACTATTACACAGGAGATAAACCTGCAATTTCAAGAGGTCACTTTCTAAGGCAGTTGTCTTTTAGAAGTCAAAAGACTTTCTGCATGACAGGTCCTCTTGAAAATCCAAGTGAACCTTTTCAAAAGCTTACTGTGAAAGCACAAATACCCTTCTTGAAGGCAGCACCTGATTTAAACTAAAGTCTTCCCCTTCTGTTCTCTGCCCCTTCTTGTCCTGGTTGGCCTAAACTCAGGGACCATTCTACTGTATGAATTGCTGGCAGAACTTGCAGTAAGAAAATATTAAAATACTTGCCGTGGATTTCCTGAGCTTCTGGGTCATCCACACTGATAGCAATTATCTTCCAATCTGTCTCTCCTTCATCAACAAGAGCTAAAACACCCAAGACCTTCACTTGAACAATCTCACCAGAAGAACGAATCTGAAACAAAACATAGTTTCAAAGATTTGGAAAACACTACATAGAATTTCTCTTTTACCTTACAGGCAAAATAGTTTTACCACATTTGTGACCAACAGCTAATAGAATTGCAAGACAGATGTTTACAGACTGTAAAGCCAGTACACATCTATTTAACATTATTAGCCTTTCTCCCACCATTGCTATTCTTCAACCCTTGATTCTCCAGTCAGCATTTAAGGTAACAAAACTAAGTAGGAAATTTCTCCTTCTCTTCTTCCCTACTTCCCATACATGTGCTCGATCTTCACCCAAAACTGCAAGGCAACAGCATCTCATATTCATTTTTCAGACTCCATCCTGCCTCTGAACTCTACTTTCTCAACTCTCAGTCTTTAGATCTTGCTGTTCCTTTCCCATGGCTCTTACATACACACAAACGTTCCGCAAAAATAAAAGTGCAACTCTTCAGCTTCTTCTTCTTCTCCAAACCAGATAAATTCTTTCTGTAACTCTTCCTGATCCCTTGAAGTTCAGGTTCCTTTCCTCAAATAAAGCCATCTTAAAGAGGTCACCAAATAAATTTCTCCTTACATAAAAAACCCTAAGACATCCCTTTTCCAAACTCATTCATTTCATTACTCCATCTTTGACACCACTGAGGACTGCTCCTTTCTCTGCTGCCTCCAGATATGTAGAATTTTCTTTCAATGGGCCTACCTTTTTCCCTATACCTCCTAATGGTGTTTGCTGGACCTTGGGTTTTTCACTTGCTTTCCATCTGCCCTTCTCCTCCAAAAGTTGTTACCAAATTCTTAAATTAACCTTGATAAATCAAATTAATTCTGATAAAGACAAACCTTTGAACCTATCTCACAAACATCAATAGGATCATTATCCCCACAGCATCCTGTGATCTTATCTGTGTGGTTTGGATCTTCCCAAGTCTGTCAAAAGAGGAAGAAATATCAGTTACCATCTGATCTGCTATTACAATTCATCTAACCACTAAATTACTAAGAGTAGTAAACACACCAGTAAAAACATCAGCTTTCTGAGAACAGTCTTGCTCAATAGAAAAAGAAAAAACCCAAACAAACAAACAACCAATGGACTGACATTGAGTAATTCATATTCAGGACAAGTAATGTGAGAATTACTGAGGACATAGTAACAAAAGTATTAACTCCATCTGTGACAATGGACACACTGAATCAAATTGCAGGGATTAAGGTATCAGAGGACCCTGAATATGGATTTTTGTGGTTATTCATGGATGTGGGATTAAGCTCAAACATCCTACGATACCATTCTTCTTGTACTCTTTAAATATCATGGCACTGATATAAGTTGCTTTCAAAAACAATCTAGGCTTTGAGCTAATCAAGCTCCTAGGTATGGATTTTTCAGCACCCAATTAGCTTTTTTAAGTTTCTAGATTTAGGTATGAAACATTTCTGAGCATTTTCAAGATGGGTATGTTCCCAAGAATTGCCAGCAGCTTGAGACCAAAGAATCTTCTCCAGTAGACAAGTTCAAATGCTTGCTCTGAGCTTTGTACAAGCAAAGAATCATAGCCATGTTATAGTTCCTTAATTACCAAACCAGTACTTGTCTCTTACTGGCTAGCAATGAGTAACTCACTTCAAAGTTGAGAAATTTTCCTAGTAATAATTTTGAGTCTAATGAAGTTGAGAAGTCATTAAAAACCATTTTTTTCCAAGGAGTTACACTACCAGCTCCCGCTGTCCACGGTCAAACCTCCACCTCAAATTTCTTTTTTTGCCACTAAAAGGCAAAACTGCAAAAAGCAAATGCTCAGGTATTTAGGTAGCAGAATCATTACCAAAAATTGCTGGAGTCAAACGAGAATTTAAACTTAAAACTGATTTTTCCAATACTCTTCCAAAGTGGTTTTTATTAAAAGCTGTACTATTCTCCTGCCCAGCTGTACCCTTCTACCTGTAGATTAGAAGGAAAGCTCGCTAGGACTGAATGGTATTGTTCTCTGGATAGTACAGCAACTCCTGCAATGATAGTCTTACTGTCATTTTTTTTTCTTCTTTTCTGTTCCACAGCACACACCAGCAGCCACTGGTTTTAATACATATCTTTAAGCCATATACTAGGGCTGAACTTCTGGCAACTGCTTATCCTGATGAAAAGTACTCTTGTTATAATGGAGAGACTGAATTGGATTTTGTTTGTTACATCTGCTAGTAGGAATCTGGAGCATCATCTAGACTTCAACACTTGGGAGGTATAATGACCTGCCTGGTATTTCAAAGTTATTATGGAGAATAAAAATTATAATTAGCTCCAGCCCTTACTGACTCACAAGATAACAAGGGTAGATGAACATTTCTTCTCAGAAAAGTGTCATCAGTACAAAATAATGCACTTTGTGAAGGAATAGTCAAACGTTTAATTTCAGCTTTGTACTAAGGGACACACAGATTTCAAAACAGAAAATGGAACTGCTGGTTCCCAGCTAAACGTACTTGGAAACTCTGTCTACTGAGACTGCTGACTGAATAAGAACTATTGCTACACTAAAGTACCTGCCTGCTATCTTCTCTTCAGGGATCCAATGCATAAGATCTTTAGGAGTAAATTTTCATTGCTTATGAAGTTAAGTTTAAAGAAAATAAATTATTCTTTCTTTCTAGCTCCATCATTAGTACTGTTCTTCAGTACTAATTTAACTCCAGTGTGTTATATTCCCAGAAATGAAAAAAGTTTAAAACCTTTCATTGTGCACAAAATTTCAGTCGTTAGTTGGGCTTTTTCAAGGCTCAAAGTTTTAAATGTGTCACGATCAGTAAAGTCTCAGTTCAAAGTTCAGAGAAAAGTTAACTGAGGTAGTTGAGGTTTAATCTAACAAAGGGGAACACAAGGGCTGTTCTTTTTTAACAGGATTAAGAAATCCCAATTAAAATTTATGCTGCAATACATGAAAATCCTAAATCTATTTTTTAAAAAAATAACTTGTTTCAGCAGAAAAGGGCTACTTGACAAAGTATTCTTGAATGGCAGACGAATGACAGTTCAATCCTGTCACTACAGTAGAAAGGTACAGACTAAAGATTTGAGATTTCTTGATGATTTAACTTCTTCCTGAAACACAGCAGATATTTACACCCACACTCAAATTCTGATCAAAATTTACGGACACAATAAAGCTCAACATAAAAAAAAAATAAATCATAATTTACAAATGTATCAAAGAGAAACATCTCTCCTGCAACTGATTTGCATTCAGGCAGTACCAAGATTTACAAGGCAATTTACACAGAAGACAGAAAACTTTCACCATTATAACAAAAATGTTACCTGTGGGAGGGCACCATAATTCCATATATAACCCTTGTGAGGAAAGATATTTGGCACATATCGAAGCTTGCCTTTCTTTATATCTTGTTTAATGGGATTCAACGGCTCCTCAGTGGCAATCTAAGCAGATCATGAAACACAGACAGAGAGAAAAAGAGAATGGTAAAATGGAAAGCAATTAATTCTGCACCCAACCAGTTAGAAAGCTCCATCTGGGAGCATGTGTTTGTGGTTTGAGAAGTATTAAAAGTATGATGGCCTTACTCTAAATCTCAAGGGTCATGTTCAAAAACCAGCTTATTAAGGTTTTAAATAACACTGTGAAGTACGCAAGAAACAAAAATGAATGTAGAAGAGTAAGTCATAAATTTATAAGGAGACAGTCATGGTCAAACATAAATACTGAAAAGAAGTTAGAAGCTCTTGCACTTTATAGTACTAGTTCAACAGACATACAAATGGTGGCATAAGTTCTTTCAACAGCAGGGGCTTTGACAGCAAGCGTAGAAATGTTTCACCATCTTCTCACCCCTTGTTCACTGCTCTCCTATTGCACACATCACTTCTGTCCATCACCTCTTAGCATACAAATGCTTTTGAGTAAGGACGAGCTCTGCATAGTCACCAAATGCCAACTTCACTCAGACTTGGAACAACTTAAAAGCTAGCATTAGAAGGCGGCATTCTTATTCCTAAAGAAGCACTCAGAGAGGGATTGAAATAATTAAAGCTGAACAGTTTATTACTGTCATCATCCTCACCAAAACCTCGAATACAAACCCACTGCCACATAAGTTACCTACTACACATCAGCTAATCCACTGTAACCATCCTTTTGACACTCCACACCACAACCCAATCCATGTCAGCCTGGCTTTTAGTTACAAACACTCAACTGAATGGAATTACATTTGTTACAGGCTATGTGCACACAGCGGCTTAGGTGGTAGGTACATAGCTTGCATGCCTAACCACACAACCCTTAGTCCACATTCAACATAGAACATCCTTGTAATTTACTTAAAGCACCACCACCAAACTGCCAACAGCATGCACTTATTCCACAACTAGACGCTTCCCAAGAGCTGAGATAAAGGTTCACAGGTTTCTGGTTTCATATTTGATTCTACCTGCATCTGGTCGTAACTTAACAGTGAAGACCTCAAATATGATGCCTGGAACTTTGACAGAAGAGCAATGCTTTTTCTTGGTGTAAACCAGGACAAAGAGGAGTAACTGACAACAGCACACAAAAGTCTCATGAAAGCCATACTCCGTAAACTCATGGGAAGAACAACAAAAATACAACAAACCAATGAGCAGGAGATCTGGTGCTGGGTATATAACAATGTGAAACATTCGTTCTAAAGCAAGGCTTAATTTCCTGCACTCTCCATTCCACATGAGGGAATCTCAGCACGGAGATGCAGAGAAGACCTGGTATTAGCACTTTAATACAGTCTGTACTGCAGGACTGCCATGACAGAATGACAAGGCAAGACGATGGCCTTAACCATTAATGTGGGAAATTTCAAGTACATTAAAAGTTATAGATCAGAGAACTACACCTGGTCTCATCCATCAAGCCAGAAAAGTCTAAACCCACTGATTTCTGAATCTACAGAGGACGACAAACTTTTCTACCCTTGACATAATGTGCCAAGAAAAGGAGAGGGAGAACAGTTTGAGCTTCACCAAATGACTTCAAACAGCACTGTCAAAGTGAAACTCTGCAAAAGAGAGCTCAGCTTCCACAGTAAAGCATTATCTTAAAATACAAGGTAAGTATCCAAGGTAACTCTGCTTGCAGAACAACTGCTATGGTAAACAGTTCAAATTATTTTCTAGCATCAGGGAAAGGAGAAAGCAAAACTCTGAACTAGCAGAATGAGGATGTTCTTTGGTGTTATTGTTAATAATCTAAATAGTTAACAGCTCAACCATAGAACTTCTTTAACATCCATGAAGCATCCCTAAAATTAAAACAAGTGGAAGTGAGAGGAATTAAATCCTCTGAAGAAAATGCTCAATGAGCAAGCAACTGCAAAACTAAAGGCTGAGCAATGTCCAGCAACCTAGTAGGATTCCGTTGTGGGTATGCCACACTCCGCAGTCAAAGGGCTGTGAAGAAGCAGTGCCCAGCTGTGCAAGGGAAACAAAATTAGAACCTCAACCCTTTTTATAATCACAAGGAAAGTGTCTACAAGCACAGCTTTAAATTTTTTTTTAACAGAGCAAATTTTATGAGTAAGGAACAGTTTGCATTTTCATTAAACTGACTACTTGAAGCCAGTGCACTGTCGTAACTTTCATGAATACCTATATATTCAAAGTATTTTTCTTAATTACCTCCATTTTTGCATTTGTCCAACGAGGCACTTCTACAATCATATTGAACAGGGCCTAAAACAAAAAACAAAAGACAGAACTGAAAACAAAATCCAATTGACAATTTAGTATTTTACAAAACCCGTATCTTTCCTCTATACACAGCAGTGGCAGCCAGTTTTCTGATGCATACAATTCATTTAGATCCACACAATGATGTTCAACTTCCTTGGTTCATCCTCTCCCCTTCTCTTCATGAATATGACCAACTACAAGTTGTGGAAATCCACAGGATTTTTACTCCCATATCAACATTACTTTTCACAAAATGTTCAGGAAGTCCATGGAATGATTTGCCACAAGACAGTGGATCAGTCTAGTAGCCAGAGGACTGGGTATTTCTATGGGACAGGGAACTTCCCTCAAGCACTGGGAAGGATAGTTGTTTGCCCCTGACAATTAATTTCTTCAGCCCCTCCTCTTTTGTCTTGTTGCAAATGTGCAAATGCAACAGCCACTGGCAATTCTGATTCTTGGTCAAATCCGATTGAAGTGAGAGAAAATGAATTCCAGAGTGATGGCAGAGGAAGGCCAGGGAAACAGATGCCTCAACATTATGTTAGCCACCTTAATAGACACAAAGTGAAAGTTGTTTTAAGAAGGGAGGTGTGGTGAGGATAAACCTAAACCATGTAATCTTTCATGCTTTCAAAGAAAAAAAGTAATCTACATTCTTCTTACTGAGGAGGTTAAAGTGCCATTTTCCAAAGGGAAAAACTGTGTAACTGCTGTAAGATTTCTTCTTCTGAAGCTGTCAAGAATTAAGCATTACCAAGGAGTATTAATTGAAATAGGTAACTAGACCAAACCACCTAGCAAAGCCTACAACCTATTTTCTCCTATGTTACTAGAATAACAACAAAGTATCACATTGCCTCTGACATCTCTTCATAACCAAAGAAAATATGCATTGGTATCTAAAATGGCAACAAGTTCAGGAAGGAGAAAATGTTTGGGCAGAAATTTGTAGGAAAAAGTTAAATACCAACTGAAAACTTGCACCGACTCTTTAACAACATTGTAATTAAGGCAGAAATAATGCTCAAAGATGCCAACAGTAAGGAAGCAGAGAGAAGAAAGCAAGATACATGCAGCAGCAGGTAAGGGAAGGGTTGGAAGAGGGCCAAATCAAGTCTGCACATCCATCTGGGAAATATTTGGGGAAAAAAAAGAAATGCATGAAAGCCAGTACTGACAAGTAACTCTTAGTGAACTGCCAAACAGGTCAAAGAATTATTCTGATGGGTAGCTACAGAAAACTTACAAACTACTCCTGAAATTACACATGATGTCTTGCCCTCCACCACAATCCTGTATTTTTGTCATTTAGATGCCACTGTACATTTTCCTGAACACAACAAACCACAACCACTTGGATTTAACTTGGTTCTTTTAGAATTTAGCATTTGGTTCTAAGACCAGGCCTTCATAATTTGTAGTATCAGTCAAATGTGATTTGTCAGGAGTCTTAAATATGACAGCCTGATAGATTAATTTGTATGCAAAAAAAAAAAAATATCCTCAAAAGTACTCTCTCTAATGCTAAGCTGCCACAAGCACTTACAAGAGATTAATAACTTCATGCAGTGCTTACATTTAAAAATAAAAAGTTTTATTTATAGGGCAATCACATTTTCACTGTGATGAGACAGGATTCACTGGTGTGGAAAGGAGAACACATACTGACAGACAGAAAGAGAAAAGTAGCATACTCCTGTCATTTTCAGGGTTTTGTTGGGGGTATTTCTTGGTTTGTTTGTTAGGAGGGGGTGGTGTTTCCTCCTCTTTCCTGTCTTGTTTTCCCTCCTTGTCTAAATATCACCCAGGAATTTTTCCATCACTCTTATTTTCCCACCTATTGCTCTGACCACTTGAAGGTTCTTTCCCACCCCTCAGCTGCAAGCAGAAATGCAAGTGTCAGACAGCACCTGTATTCACAGATTACCATCTGCATGTGCCACTCAGTGGTTCTGAACGCTTCTGGTAATTGGTATTTTCATCTATATTTTAAATCAGTTAACCAAAAGCTCAGCAAACCCCTAAATGAGCACTTCTACCTCTTCAAGCAATGGTGAGACTGTTTCAACAGCCCATTTGATACACCTTCCAGTGACAGAAAAAGGAAAAAGACCTCTCATGGATTTAAAAAAAAAAATATTGCTTTGGAAAGTTTACCATTTAACTGCCTTAGTATGACAGCAGTCAACCAGTCTGCCTATGAGACTGGTGCTTGCTGCAGTCCAGATTTAATCCAACTCTGCAAGCATCTACAGTAGAAGGGATTCCTCAATAGCAGATGGTACAACAGGCCAGATGGAGCAGTTGCTACAGGTTAGCCTCATTCCAACTCTGCTGGCAGACAGCTTCTTCAGAAAGACAGCCTCCTGGAGCAAGCAAGAAGAGGTGGAAACAGTTCCCTGGATTCAGAAAAAGGAACACAACCCATCTGCTAGGGGAAGTGACCTGACAGACCCCAGACAGACTTTCAATCCAGGATATTACGTAGCTTCTTTGACTTTGGGCTAATGTGAACACAAGACAGACATTTTTATTTACGCTCGATTATACCTTGAAGAGGTGGGACAGACCATGACTGGCAGGGGGGAAGCATTTGATAAACACAGAAAAGTCAGAAGTGCATTTGCTAATTCCTAAAACTGCATATGAAAGTCAGCAGAAAATTACATCAGAAGGAACAAACACTATGTCTCAATGATAACCTTTATTTCCTAAGAACTATGTGCTAAGTGCATTACATGGGAACTCAAGGAAGATGTAAAGTGTTTGCCTTATCAGGCTGTTTTCTTTAACACTGCTTGGCAACGTACTGCATTGCCTTTCAGTTGTACATCATTTTTAATGTATCATGATACCATGTTTGCTCAGATAAGCAAAAATGTGTCTCTTGCAGTTTTGGGTTTTTTTTAATGAGAAAACCACAGAAAGATAAAAAGACCTACAAATATACTTCAACATCTTCATACAGAAAGTGTAGAGAAAAGCAAGGCAAATACAGACTGTTGAACCCAGGTAATCCGTGAGTCAACATTCTCTTTGCTGCGGCCAATGGCCAAAAGTAACTGCTAGCTCTGGCTGTACAGATTCTTACAGGAGATAACTCATTTTGATCAGGGTTTGTTATTATAAACCTGAACATCACAGCAATACTAATAAAAAAGCACATTTTTGACACTGTTTTTACAACCTGCCCTTCTGGACTTCCATACACCCTTCTTGGTAACAATTCTTCCCTACCTAACTTTCCCTTTCTTGTTAACTATCTCCTCCCCCCAGCTTCCCAGGTTCCTTTGCTGATGCACTGGAGAAGTAGGTTTTTAATAGGTATGATTTTGACCAAGGGCTGCAACACATAATACTCAACTCCGAAGGTTCAGCTAAATGACGCAGAAATGGAACTACCTATGCAGAACAAGGACAGTTGCAAAATGAGACAAAGAGCGGAACACAAACTCAGTATAATCTCATTAAATTACAAACATCACCACTTTTTAAGGCCCAACTGCCATTCACCATCACTTGTACATGACAGGGAGAAAGACATGCTAAAGTTTAGAATTACCTTAGTTGCTTTTATAACAGTGTGCTCAAAAAAACCCCACCCTATCTGAAAGCATTAGACACTGGATTTAGGGGCTACTGGCCCTCACTGAGAATCCCTGAGCTCGCAAGGCAGAGAGAAGCAGAAAGAGGTATCATTTCCATTTCTTTTCTGTCTGCTCATTTGCAGTCTTGCAGGGATTCTCATCAGCCATGAACTGAACATGGCAGCATGCACCTGAGGACGAACTAGAAGGAAAAAGAGGAGCTGCAGTCAGCAGCAATGTGCACAAAGGATGACATTTAAAAGGGGGGGAAAAAAGAAAATAAGGACTGTCATGAAATATAACCAGAAATAAATGGAGAGGAGTTTGGTTATGAGTACCCATGTTATAAGCACTCCCTGCATAACACTCGCTATAAGGTATTTGCCAATGAAATCAACAAACCAGATGCCATCAACATCTGGAGACCAAACATACTGTATCTAAATGAGAAGTCAATGCAACTTTTCCAACATAAATTAACATGCCATAGAGCAAAAAAGGAATTCAGTGCCCAGTATGAATGCAAAGTGCCTGCAGCCTCCTCGTAGGGTACTTCCTCCAGGTACAGTGAAAAGGGAATCACGAACACTATGTAACTTTTTCCCACTGATAACCCAAAAGTGGTGTCAGACATATTTTCTGATAAACTAGTTACTAGGCATGTTCAGTTGCAAAATACTCAGTGTGTGTGGTGGTTTGGCCCTGGCTGGAGGCTGAACACCTACCAAAGTTGCTCTATCACTCCCCTTTCCAGCTGGACAAGGGAGAAAATATATATTGAGAGGCTTCGGAGTGGAGATAAGAACAGGGAAAGATCATTCCACAATTCATGTCAGAGGCAAAACACAGAATAAAGAAACTCTCTAATTTATTACACTGCACAGCACACCCAGTGACACCAGAGTCAGATTGTAAGAAGCGTGACCAGATCTCAAAGCACCTCTCCCCACCCCTCCTTTCTGAGCAGACTTCATTTTAGTCATGATTTCGGTCCCTTCTTCCCCCTGAATTGTTGCATGGAGACAGGCAGGGACTGGAAGAATGGGGGGTTCAGGAAGTTCCTCATGGGTTGTTTTCCTTCTTAGTTAGGGAGGGGGGCATTCCTCAGCTCCTTCTCCAGTATGGGGTCCCACCCACAGGAGACAGTCCTCCACAAACTTCTCCAACATGAGCCCTTTCCCACAGGGCCTCAGCTCTTCACCAGCTGCCCCAGTGTGGGTCACATCTATGGGGTGCAGTCATAAAATCGTAGAACGCCTCAGTCTGTCAGGCCCAGACTGCTCCAGCCTGGTCCTCCACAGAGTCACAAGCCCTCTCGCCCCAGCAAGCCTGCTCCAGCATGGATCTCTCTCATCTTTGTCTCTCTCCATGGGCTGCAAGTGCTGGCAGGGGCCTGCTCCAACAAGGATCACAGCATCTTCTATATGTCTCCACCTGCTCCAGCGTGGGGCCTCTCCATGGGCTGCAGGTGGGATCTCAGCCTTTTCCATGGGCTGCAGGGGGGGGACACTTACTCCACCATGAGTTTCTCCATGGGCTGCAGGAGAACCTTTCTCTCCAGCACCCAGGGCACCTCCTCCCTGGCCTCTTCACTGGCCTTGGTGTTTGCAATGTTTCTTACATCTTCTCACTCCCTTCCCTGGTAACAAAAAGCAGCTGCTAGCATTTTTTTTTTCCTCCTAAATGTGATTCACAAAGGCACTATGACTATTGCAGATTGGCTTGGCCTTGGTGAATGGCAGGTCTGGCCTTGAGCCAGCTGGTGTTTGCTCTCTCGGGCCTACAGAAGGCTTCTAGCTGCTTCTTGCAGCTCCTGCACCCTCCTGTTCTCCACCAGAACCCTGACACACAAAACTACAACAGTGTACAACCATCACATTAACAAAAAATGAAACACTCTCAAGTTTAAGGAACCATTTGAAGTTAAGCTTGATCAAGTTACTGATGCAACTTTCTCAGTAAGCAAACTCTACTCTAGCAGATTTTCACTGGACCACTGAGTGAAGAACACTTCTACTCTCAGTATTTGCAAATTTACAAGACAACAAAGCAAGGCTACAGGTATCAGACTCATCCATAGAAAAAAGACTGGGCAAGTTCAAGCATTCTGACTGCTTCGCTAATAATCTAAAGTTTGGAACTGAGCAATCCCTGAACACCCAACACATGCTACAGCCCATGTTACATATACCAAAAAAATGTCTAACATGACCAAAGAAGGTTACAGAGATTGTAGTTAGAATGCAAACCCAGTACAGAGTTTGCACCTGTACTGCACAGGAAACAATGGCAGCTCTTCCTTTCCTATGAAACATACTGTCTTTATCATAAGACAACTCTGACACTAGTTTTGAACACTGTTCCAAGCAGATCACCCATTCAGACTGTATGATCACTATAATGACCCCTCATTATCTCATCTGAATAGTTAATTTATCAGAAGATTTTGCCTGAGAGAAGGAATTCAGCCAAAGTCTGTAAGTACAATCCAACACTGCCCAACCCACAGAATGCACCAAAGCAAAAGCTTTGGTTTGTTGCTTTTTTTCAAATGCCCTTGTGGGTGCCTGCAAGTTAAAGGACTGTAAGACTGTAATCTTTACACACTTGTAAAGTTTCTTTACCAAGGCCAACATTTGAAATGAAACTTTGTATTTCAGAACACCTGGGTCCTTTGAATGTGATGACATGCCACTACTTTCCAAAAAACGTACAATGACAAGCAGACTAGAAACCCTTCCACTGCAGCAGGGAAGCAACGTCACCTTTGCACTGAAAAGAAAATCGTGACCCCTTCAAACCTTTTTCCTGGTAGACGTGGAAGACCATATTCAATCAGCCTCTGACAGTTTTGACTTTAACCACAGTGGGAAAATCCACCCTTCCAGACAGAGATGTGAAGCTTCTGATACCTTTCAGAGAGATTTACTTGGGCAGGAGTGGATTCCAAGTGCTTGCAATGCTTAAGGCAAGCATTCAGATTCCAAACTGGTAATAATTGAGACTGAATATGAATACAGTTACTTCCGGCACAGTTTGTCCTTTAAAATAACTTATCTGTAGTCCTCAAACAGCCAAAAAACATCTGGGAAAGCAAAAAGATCAGCTGTCAACAGTGACAGCAAAGTTAAATCTCATTGTGATTTGGGAAGATCTCAGTCATGTAGCCATTTTTTGTAACATTTTAGAACAGTTTGTACAGAAACACCACAGCATTTCCCTCAGAACTACAAGTCAAGACTGCAAAATAAGAGACACACACCACTGCCATGAAGCATAGCTCGCTTCATTTTTGCCTTTCATTTTCTTCCATTAATTTTTAGTTACTCCTGTGCCAGGGAAAGCACTGCAAAAAATACTGTTTCTGAAAAGACACCTAAACAATCCCAGAAAAAGTGTGAGCAGAACTTCCATGGTTTTGGGGCCTCTTTTAGGTTTAACTTCAGTGCTAATTAGTGTTGAACCATTTGCAGATGTGAATTTTCTCTCCTTGGACTTCCCAGATAAGCATAGAAAACAACATATCCTCAGCCTTATAAAGAAGATATTAAGTCTAATTCGTGCCCTAACATACTCAGGATTTCTGAAGTTTAGTACATAAATACACCAAAGATTATTCATAGTTAGAGCATAATGAATATTTCATTAATGGAGGTTTTTTGCAGATGTTTCTGAATGCATTAGTAAAAAAAAAGAAAAAGAGAACACATCTATGCTGCACTAATCACAACAAACCTTTCAAAGAGTGGTATAAAAGTGTTTGCCTGTATCTTCACAAAAAAGAGAACACTGACATTTCTGGACAATTCAAACTGGAGAATATTTAATCCCTTTAAGCTATCTCCTCTTAAGACTTGCATCTGAAGATACGTCAACTATATTCAATGAGAGCAAGTCCACTTTGCAGAATAGCAAAGTGATGTTGGAAAGGAAATAGATGGAATAGTGAAACAAACAAAAAGAAAATGTTTGGCAGTACCTCACTTCCAGTAGTCTTTGACCTCTTTGCAGGAATCTCTTTCTCCTATAGGGAAAAAGTGAAGTGGTGTATAAAGAACATTAGAGAACAATACTGTATTCAAATAAATGCAGACAACAGTAGTTTTCAATGCAACTGAAACATCCCTTTGGGAGCACAAAGGCCCAAAATGTAACTTTTAGAAGTACTCAGTCCCATTTCATTGTGAAATTAGAACCTTCCAGATGTTAAAAGGGGAGAGTAAAAATGTACAAAAGACACATCCACTTCCTCCCAGCTACTAGAAAGTGTAGTAAGTTATTTAGGCTTTTCCTCAACTTATTAAAAACCACAGTCCCCTTTCTGTTCAATTGGAAAAGATTAAAAAAGCACCAAACAAAACCAGTATGGAAAATAAGGCTGGAATTATCCATCATAAAGTCTTAGACCAGGGGAGTGAAAGAATCTAACACACAACTCCATGAGTCATAATATTGCAAAGACAGCAAAATCAAGAGACTTTCACAACTGTTTCTTGCTAGCCCCTGAAGTCCCTACATCCTGTGCAATGTTCTTTCCTTGCTCACAGACCTAAATGAAAGCCTCCCCCTATTGATGAGACATCATGGTACTATAACTTAATCTACAGAAAAACCACAGGCTATAATCCAGCCCTCCAAACCTTAAACTCTAGACGGAGAGACAGCAAGGCCCCTGGGGGACATGTGATGAAAATGCCCTCTGCTTTTTCCAGCAATAGCACCCACTGAACACAACATCTTAGTTGTGACTCTCTGAAAGAGACCTCTTCCACTGACTAGCACATTTAGGGCCTGACCAAAAATGTTTCATGAACATTTTTCATCTTTCATTTTAAATAATTCAAGAGTTCAGAAGTCTCAATCTGAACACGTTACAGCTGCACCATTCATACCATCCATACAGACCTAGCAAGAGATCAAGAAAACAGCCAAACCCCCCCCAACCTGCTTGACTAACAAGCATATCGTAATAAGCAAACCTAAGTCTAAGCCAAAGAGTGGCAGTTCCCACCAGTGACATATAAAACAGGCGTTTCATTACTGCTATAATGAAACTCCAGGGAGTGTGGCTAACAAGACGTGAAAGTGCTCAGCTGCATCTCACGCCTTGTAATTCTCCAAAGGTGCGATTACTACTTCTCTCTTGGGCATTATTGTTGGCTTCCAATTATAATGCTCCTTTGGGGAATTAAAGAAATACACCCTAAGTTATGTAAGTGTGTGCTGAACCTCTCCTACTGCAAGGAAATGTACACTTCTAATCGCAGATGTAGAAAAATACCACTTTTAAAAAAAAAAAAGTAATAGAACATTAATTCCAGAGCATAAACATAAACCTTAAATACAGAGTACACAATACAGTGAAGGTTCCCACCCTCAATCACTTGGAGATGTAAAGAGACACCTAGGCTTGTCAACGCAGTAATCATTTCCTCTGCAAGTTACTGAGCTCAGCAGAAAAAAATTGCAGTTACCTTGCCTGTGTTATGTAAGGAAGCAGCATGGGTTAAAATGGTGCTTTCTAGTGCTATGCATTTGCCTGCTTTAAAAAAATAAAAGTGCATTTTTGCCTAAATACTAACAGAATTGTTCTAATTTTGAAATTAATTGTGTTTCAAGGCATAAATACATACCACTTTAGATCCAGCAAACAGTGGAATGTCATGAAATGGGGAAATATATTTACCATCTGCATTCTCTGAAAAAGAAAACAAACCCCCAAAAAGTAGCATCACAAATCTAAAGACAATCCATAAGATGTTGGTATTGATAACTATTATGCATTACATAAGTGTATAATGTGTCAGTTATGCATCAGTTAAACTTTTCCTGATGTTTAATTCCAAGCACTAAAAAAAGAACCTACGGAAGGGCAGGAACACCTGATGAAGAGACACAAAATTATTGTTTTAGTATTCATTACTATACTTCTCTTCTGGCTACATGGAAATACAAGCTATAGAAAAGAGAAGATCCTTTTACCCTCTTCTTCCTGGCAATACACAACTATTAATAAAGGGGGAAAAAAACCCCAAATTATGGGAACCTCATTACCATGAGTGATCAGTGATTTCATCTGGGCTTCTAGCAATGCTGCCCCATGACTTCACTGTATGTCTAATAAACTGTCATGACCACAAAAAGAAAATTCCCTGATAATAGGCCACAGCCTGTCCAAGAGAATAAGTGAGGGATTGACAGTTATTCAAGCCCTAGAAATTAAATGCCACACCTCCAACCAGCAGAAATTGACATTAACTTAACCTGGGCCAGATCTGTACCTCAGCCTTGCACCCACTGTAGAAAGGGGCAAAATTCATTGCAGTGGCCGTTTAAGCTTTTCAAACCATTCAGAAACTTTTCAACATACTAAAAGCCCAAGCAACGTGTCAAAACAGAAACATCACAACAATATAAGGTGTTAACACAAATCTCAGAGTTCCTCCTCTGCTAGCACCCCTAATTCAAAGTAAAGGGAAAACCAGACAAGGGACTTCCATCTAGCTTTGGACTGTACTTTCACTACTTCAGCAAAGAGTACAGGGCAGTTGTTTTTGCAACTCCTGGAAGCCTCCCAGATACTCTTCCCAAATGAAACAAAGTTTACTGGTAGGTTGCTTATTCCCACCGACTGAAGTGACTTTCTCTAGATGAACTCCTGAGCTGGCAGCCCCTGGGGACTGAGCACAAGGGAGTCATGACAGGGTACTGATGACAGGGTACACAACGCCCCCGCTTCTCTCACACCAGCAGACGTCAGAATTAACCACTTGCAAGTCAATGGACCAAAAATGTACAAGACCACTGCCAAAGTGGCATATAAACAGACGACACCGTTACTAAAATGCGTAATACTGAAATTGCACACACCCAGCACAACTCATCTCACTGGGTTTTGAAAATTCTCCTGGAGAGCTGCCTATGCCCCCACAGTGCCACTCACTGCTACTGGCCCCTGGGGACCACTGCCCCACGTCTTGGATACCAGCCTCCCCTCACCATGACGTTTCTGGAAGGTGGGCTGGCCTTTTCACAAGAGACCAGCCATGCTACCCCCGGGCTGTTGCACCCAGAGGTGAGGCAAGGTGCGGCTCCCAGGGCCAAGGCCGCGCTTGGGTTCCCTGTGCGCCCCGCGGCCTTTGCGCCCAGGCTGCCACAACACTACCGCGGCAGCGCTTCACCCCCTGCGCCCTCGGCACCTCTTCACTCTCCACAGGCCTTCCTCAGACTGGGGAGGGGCACGGCTGTGCCCCTCACACCAGGCACCAGAAGTGAGCAGGCCCAGCATCCCCTCCAAAAGCGGAGCTGCCAGGAAATCCCCTCGCTCTCCACACAAAACTACTACCCTGTAGTGGGGAGCGGGGAGGAGACTCGAGGGGAAACCTCAGCCAGCCCGAGCGACCTGAGCAGGGGGGAGCCGCCGCCGCCACCTCTCCCCACCGCACACCCTCCCGAGGCGGGGTAGTAGAGATTGATCGAGCCCAGGGGCTGCTACTTACTAAAGTAGAGGCGGTAATCGGGAGAGTTGGGCCGCCCCCGCTGTTCCGTGCTGTAGCAGGCCATGGCGCTGAGGCAGCAGCGCCGCGGCCGCCCCCACCCCCGCGCCGCCAGCAGCCGCACCAGCCCCAGCGGCGCGCGCATGATGGCGGCGACGACAGCCGCCCTCCCTCCTCTTCCTGCGGCCGCCGGGCCTGCGCCGCTCAGCTTAACTCCGCGCCGCGCCGGCCCTCTGCCCCGCCTGCCCCCGCCAGGGAACCTCGCACGGCGGCGAAAACTGCAGCCAGCAGCTGCTCCCTGTCTCTTCCTGCCTCGCCGGCCAAGTGGGAGAGCCAGCCTTACCTGCCACCTGAGAGGCATCACCGTTAGCCCCCAGAGGCCTAAAATGGCGGCGTCGCGCCGCGCGAGCCTTGTGGAAGAGGCAGGTGTGCGCAGGTCTTCCCTAGGGCTGCGGCTGGGTCTAGACACAGCTCCATTAATCCCTGCGGGCCCTGAGTGGTGGCTGCTTCCCTCTGCTCAGGCCAGGGCCAGCCCCAAGGGAGGGTTCTGCCAAGGTGAAATATTACCAGCAACCCCACTTGAGGTGGCAGGTATCCTCCAGGCAGATGGTATCCCAGCAGAATCCATGCTGACGGGCTTTCAGGCCCCCAGCAGTGCCAAAGGTGAAATTAGCAAAACATATGTCAACACAGTAGTATTGTCATCCTTACCTTAGGCCTGCATTGGTGCGAGGACCCTTTCCTGTTGCTCCCATAGGAGGGAAGTGTTCATTGTCTGCACCATTTACCGGCGAGCTCTTCGCCCAAAGATAAATGCATTTTTATTTTGAACCCTGCTAAAACGTAAATCAGATTCTCATCTGTATTCAGGTTATGATGGTTTTAAAGTTTATTACCCCTACATATGATCTGATTCCTTTGAATTCCCTTTTCATTGATCCTTGAGGAGAACATAAATGAATTTCACCTGTCAATACGGGTGGTAGTTCTTAGAGTAGTGCTTCTCATTCGTGGGTCTTTCAAAAATTCCTGAAAGGAGGCAGATACCACTATTACATTTTATTGATGGAGAAACTGAAGCAGAACAACTTTTGTTGCTGTTGTCACTCTTAAATCCTGAGCCAGTCATCTTGTGTATTCACCTCTAAAGGTGGTCAATATTAGCTTTGAATTTTAACTCTGGTTTGAATTATCCTGAAAGATTTCTGCAGGATAACTCCACACTGCTCTGATTATTATGTACATTATTTTAAATATTTTGGGGAATGCTTTGTTTGTAGCAGAAAGGCTAAGTCAATCTCTTCCATCAGATTTAAAGAGTATAATATACAACTTACTCTTTTCTAGTCCCCTCTCCTGTTTGGTAGATTGGGCTTCAAAAGCGTCAGGATTTTCTGTTTGGTGTGTGCAGTAAGGACCCAGCATTGTTTTACACCAGAGCGGGGATTTTCCTGATGGCTTCGGTCACTGTTCCCCTAGGTACTCCTCTGATGTGTTAGTTGCTGCTCTGGATCTTTGAGGGAGCTGTATTATAATGTGTGGAATTTCCATGTCAATAAAGTCTGTGGGGGGAAAAAAAAAAAAAGCAGCTATGGTCTCTACTCTGATTTGTGACACCTCTTGCTACATTTGTCTCAACAGAAAGGAGAAGAGACTGTTTTGCAGGCACATTACCCACCTGCACAGAAGCTGTAAAACAGTACTTGGGTGTTTCACTGGAGGAATTGACATCTTTCCTCATGAATTCACCAAACTCAAAAGTTTTCAGGGGTAACCTCTTCCAACTGGACACATGATGGGTGAAATTCTCCATGTATGGTCTGTGTTCAATGTTCTTAATTTTTAAAGTTTGTCAAGGGAGCAAATCATCTGTTTTTCATGTGGAATAATAGGGTTTTTTAAGTAGATTTTTTTTTCTGTTACAAAATCATTTGTGCTTTCTTTGAGTTGTCCTGCTGCTGCTGAAACAGGCAAGGTTAAAAACAGACATGTGCCACAGGCCTGGCCTTCCCCCCTCTGCTTAGTTCTGAGGAGCGTGGATTTCATTTATGGAAGGTCAGAGCCTTTAAAAATCCCCGACTGAGGACACACTCCTTTTTACACTTGCAACGTTGATGTAAGGTTATTCTAAAAGGAGCCAAATATATATATTTCCCCATAGAAGCTAGGAAGTCAAATATAGTGCTGTGGCCAGGAGTGCCTGTATGATGCATGAAGCATGACTGCGGGGTTCTCCGTTGCCTTGTGTTGTGAACGTTGTCTTATCTGAAGCTTTCTCATGTGCAGTGGGAAATCAGCTGTGAAACACTTGGAATTTATGAAATATAAACAAGTTTCTCTGCAGGCACTTATTAGGTGCATTGAATGGGTGCCGTTGTGTTACCCAGCAAGAGTAGGTGTTGCAGTGGAAAAGCACACAGAAACCTGTTAATGCTGCCAGAGCACAAAACAGGATGCTTTAGTACTCTTGAGGTATCCAAAATTCTCTTGCTGCTGCAGAAATAATAAAAATAATAAAGCTCTAAATAAATTTGACTGTATTTCTGAGTATTACACATTATATTACACAGAACATGGCAGCAGTACCCACAGTACTCCTCAAGTCAGCTTCCTGGTTAGAATAAATTTCTGTAACATTCTTGAATCTTTGAAGCAAATTAATGTTTTGGTTCCAATGTCTACATTAAGCAAATTCTGTAGAATTACAAAGGCTTTTACTACCAAGGTATGACATCACCTCTTATCATTCTCAAGCATTTTACATCCAGCTCCTTTGAGTATCATTCCAATTGGGCCAGCAAAAGGTGTGCACGGGACTGGTCCCATTTATTGACCTTGAAAGCGCTCGCACTGAGAGACAATGAAAATATTGCTATTTATTTTAATGGAATTAAGGTCCTTAAGACTTAAGTAGGACTTACATGGTACTTAGGTTTTATGCCTGCCCTCTGCACAGGGGTGAATCTCATTCCAGCAGAATGCCACTGGAGTATAGCAGAAACTCAACAGCAGTATAACCACCTAAGCCTGAAGGACATCCTTACTTTGAAAGTTTGTACTCCGTGGTGTACATTTGCATTTGTTTTATATACAGTTACACACACACACACTCACACACATGTATCTCAAATGAATGTTCTGCACATGTACATAAGAAGTATGTTTGTCCTGTGAAAATGCTGTGCAAATTAAATGCAGAAAACATCTGCATTAAGATTTAAAAAAACCCCAAACAGTTTCCCTTCCTCCTGAGTGAAAATAATTTTCATCTTTTCAGCTAATAAGGCTTTGAAGAATTTCATTAGTAGCGCTATGTGCTATTTCAGGGCATTTGCTCTTCACTGGCAATCACATCATTATCGTTAACTTTTGCTGTAATGTAACTTCCATCTCCACAGCCTGTAAAACCATTAATCTGAGGGAATCCATTGCTGCCAGCCTTCTATTTTGCTGCTGCCTTTGTGCAAAAGACCAGCAGCCATGGACACCTGTCCGCCATACTCAGACGCCTCAGTGGAACAGGTCACTGTCTGCACTTGCTTCAGCCATCAGTGTCTCACCAACGTGCTGATGGATCAGCTTGTACCAGTGCTCCCTAGTTCAGAGCAAGGCAAGCAAGGCACCCCAAGGTGGTTTATAGATGTGGGCTGAGTTAGTCGGGCTGCTTTTCAACAGAAGCAAGCTAAGGAGCACGACCCATGTCGTCTGCAGAGCTTTGCACTGACAGTCTGCAGCAGGAGGAGGGTGATGGGTCCACTGACATTGGCACAGCTGGGTTTGGGACAGGATGTCTACACACAGCAAACGCACAGCCTACTCACACAGCAAAAGATTTAATCATCTAATTGAAAGTAACAAATTGCGTATTTCAGTAACTAGAATAAGGTTTATTAGACTTGCTTTCCACCTCAATGAGCAAAAAGACAGAGTCTCCTATCCCAAAGAAACTTGGTCAGATTGTGAACCTTTTTTATAGTAGCTGTGAACTCACTTCAGTAACTCTGTTGCTTTAAAAAGACTGATCCTCTGTGTTTATGCAGAGTTCGGTTTCAGTCACTCATTGCTCTGTATAGGAAGATGTCACGTTTGCACCCTGTTTTTCTCTTGTTTCTTTGAGATGATAGGCTCATTTTTAAGCATGCTTTTCATGAGGCTCCCCGTTATGTATTGTTAGGATCTGCTCATCAGATTAGCTTCTCTGGACCTCTGCCTAGAAAATGATTGACCTATGAAGAAGCGAGGACACTGTGGCCGAGTCAAGCGTTGTAAAATATGCCCATTTCTTCCCTCCTGGGTATTGGTACTGAGTCCATTTTAAGCCCCGTGAACCAAGAATTTTCAGCTTACAGGAACTCTCACCAAAACTTGTTGCAAGTGTGAACTTAATTATTTTTACAGCTCTTACCTTTGCTAGTCCAAAGCACCACAGACCAGAAGTCATGAGATAAGTCTTTACTGTTCGTTCTTTCATTCATTCTTTCACATACATGCACATACACAAAAAGAGAGAAAAAAAGGTTCCAGCTGGAAACACGATGTTTTAGTGCAAAGCTGCAAATCCTTAATCACTCAAAACAGGGACCTAGAAGGAAAATCTCACCATGATAAGTTGTGTTTAGGCTCCATTCCCCTCTTGAGTTGTGAATTGCCAAATATAAGGTTCTCAAAGAATCCTACAGAAAATACTTAATCTTTGGTAATTTCTATGCACCCCTCCCCCCATTTTACATTGAAACATTACAATAATGATTCATCTTTCTGCTCTTTCATCTGTGCCTCGCACGCTTGCTTGTCTTTCCTCATTAGCTTTGATATTACAGTGCCATCTACTTGATCAACAGAGTCAGGTTATTTTCCTTAGAAAACACCTGCATGGCTGTAATCCCAAAGAGATCAATGAGCTGCTCAGTGCCTTAGCAAGTTCTCCTCTCCTCCACACCCCCTGGCCCTCTCAAAGTAGCACTGCCCTAAGATGTGTGCCGTTGGGAGCTGGCCCAGCTCTGAGCCTGTTTCGCAGGCTGACACAAAGCCCCAGCTGGACAGTGATGGATCCACTGGTGGTGCGAGCACAATTCCAGCCCTGCCAACCCTTCTTTCAGCTTCCCCACCTCCCCCCACCTCTGGCAGGTATTTTGTTGGAGAGCTAGATCCAGGTGCAGAAAATGCATCATCCTTCTGTATGTGTAAACATACCAGGGTAAGAAAGCATCACAACAGAGATGGATTGCACAGCCTGTTAGGTTGAGCCATCCCTTCTCAAAAACATCCACAGCCAGGGCCCCAGCAAGCGTATGCTTTCTTAATTTCTTCTACAAATATTTAGACAAGAAACACTGTAGACAGGGCTAAAAGGAATTACCACTGTGCACCTACTTCTAAAGACCTGCTTCTCTACAGGAATCACCAGTCTGGCAAGATCAACAGCAGAGTGAAGGTGACACTGCCATACTAAATAACTTTTCACCTACAAGACAGGCTTTTTTCTCTTTTTGTACTTTTAAAGGTGTTTGAAGTGGTTTTTTCTATGTATATTTCAAAGTAATTTTGATTCATTCATTGTGAAAAATCAATGTGCAGACTCCAGTTTTCCCTGTCCTTAAGCCTTCCTGTTTTATTGCTTTTATCCTCACCTGTCACTCCGTTCTTGCCTTGCCAGTATAGCTGCAAACAGGTAGGATGTGCGTACTAGCAACTTCCCCGCGCTTCAAGTCCTCGGTGGGCCTTACATGCGATGTTTCTCATCAAAGCCTCAACTTTCTGTCCCTCAGAAGACATCTTTATTGTGACTCGCGCGTACAGGCAGAGTGACAGGAGAGAACGGCTTGCTTTCACGCCTAGGCTTCCTTGTACGGAGCTGTGGTGATGTCGGCGCTCTTTGCTGTCGTGCTTCGCCTGTGAGGAGGGTGGGACATGTTTCTGCAGCAGTACCATCCTACCTTTCTGCTTCTCCACTGCCTGTCATGTGCACTTGCTTTACAGGGGCAAAGTTTGTGCTGGCTGGTGAGGTCTCTCTGCAGTTGTGCACTGAGACTCCTCTCTTGGTGGCTGTGCTGGCCATTGCAGTGAACAAACTTGAAAATGTCAGTCCGATGCCATTGTGGCCGGGCTCCAGCAGTGGCCTGCACCTCCATTAGAGTGGAACAGGCACAGTAGTCAAACTCACACCAGCATTTCTCATTTATGCTCTGGGATACTAAGTTGAAAAGAAACCTTCTGTAACAGCTGGGAGGCGTTACAAGAAAACAAATAACTGTTTGCTTACCTAATGGCCATCGGTTTTGATGGCGTTCCCAGGTCATTTATAGCTCAGGACCGAGATAAAGGCTCTCATTGACCATGCAACAAGAAGCCTTTCTATGTGTCTAATACAGTTGCTCGGGAACACAATGCCAATATTTTCCATGTTGACACCAGCACCTGTTCTGTCTCTTAAGCAGGGTGGCTTCCGTGTAAATAACTCCTATGTGAGTGCTCACATCAACTGGATTCCAGTTTGCTTAGGAGAATTAAATGAGCACCATGTACAGCGGTTAAAGAGATTTTCATGTTAATTGTAAAAAGAGCGTTTTGTCTGCGTAGAAGCCAAATATTCCCTCTTGTCTTACAGATTAGTGGCTTTGCTACTGCTTGGCCATCAGTTGTTACAGAGGTCAGAAGGGAGCAGGAGTAATTTGGAAACTCAGAGGATTGCTCGTGTGGTTCTGGCCACACTGTCTGTGGCATTTCGCTATGGTCCAGGTAGAGTACAGTAAGCAGGAAGAAGACTTTGTAGGGGTTTCTCACTCAGATACGCATTGATTGTTTTTATGTGTTCCTCCTACTGCACTGTCACAGCCCCACTAGCCATTGGGCTTAATGTGACAATGAATAAACCAGGATCCCACAGAGGGGAAAGGGAAACCACAGGTCCTGAACATGCCCTCCTCACTTGGAGTATTACAGAAGACATGCTATTTTCAGCCTTTTCTATGCTGAGTGGCACAGAAGAGATATTTTGAGGTTGCGGGAAAAACGCATCTGCCTTTCCAAACTGCCATGTGTGTTAGCTCTGGGCTCCTGGCTGCCTCAGAAACAGCACTGCCAGCTGAAAACAGATAAACCATTGCAAGCACAAAGGCAGCCGGCTTTCCCTGCAACCCTTTCCTTGCTGAACAAACACATACCTTTTCACACACTGCAACTGAGTTAAGGAGGAAGAGGAAGACAACTTTTGCATGTGGGTAGATTGCTGTCGTAATAAACACCTGAGCAAACTTTACTATATCCCACAACTCTGCAACTCTGCATATGTGGTAGAAAGCCCTCAAAGCCAAGAATTTTATAAAGTTTGTTCTTCCACCTCCACCCAGCTGAAATATATTCCCTAATTCTCCCCCAAACCATCTGAATTTGAATATATCTAATGAAATCTCATATAAATGATGGGACCCGTGCCTTCTGAAAAGCATGACATTGTAATATCCTGGCCAGGGGAAATACCTTCTCTGGGCAATCCTGGCTTAAGCGACTGTCAGCTCTACCCTCAGCTGCTCCCATGTGCTCCTGCATCATCCCCTGCCTCATGCTGCCACCACTGCTTTGAGTAGCTGGGTGATGAACTAATCGGGAGCACAGATCCAGGTGGAAAATTGCCCAGGGGAAAGGGAGCGGAAAGTTTTCAGCCAGATCAGTTCCTCCATCTCGTTTCAAATGCGGATGTTTACACCCTGCAGCAACAGTGGGAACAAAATTATCCAGGGGAGGGGGGCACTCAGGGTGGTGACTGTTTAAACCAGTTTTACCACCCTTGCTGAGTGCCAAGCCATTGCTTCAAAAAATACCCCTCAGGAAGTCCCCAGTGTAAGGAAATGGGGTGGCTGATTTCCCTTAACTCCCACCTTAATCTGTTTACTTGTTGCTGGGGGTTGATGCTTGTCACAAGGGTGTAACCGGTCTGTCTCCCGATGTCACCACTGTGCTGCTTTTCAAGGAACTTTTGTGGTTGAACTTGCAAAACAAAGAGTTTCTTAGGGATTATCAGAGAGGAGGAGAGATGTAACGTGTATTGCCTACGTAATACATGGCTTCTGTGTGCGAGCACAGTGTCTTCCCAGTATCCCCCTCACTGCTTAATTCCTCTGCCAGGCTGTGTTTGGGCCGGACACTTTGTGCAGCACTGGCATGGTGCTGCAACTTGACGTAATAAATTGCTTAACAGTTTCATAACCTTTTCCTTTCACGGCTGGGTTGATAGAAGGGGCTTTGATCAGGAGGTTGCGTCACAGGACCAGCTTCTTAAAGAATGAGTTGGAAATGAGGTTACTGGTTGTTTTTGACTACACAGTCCGTGGGGGCCGCAGCGTGGCAGTGCTAAGGCAATACGCTCTGCCAGCGTGTGTCAGAGGGACGTTAGCGATGTCCCTGGCAGATGCTGTGGCAGTGAGCGTGCGTGAGACCGACTCCGATTAGGCTGCGCCACGGGGCTCCCACCAGGCGTTTCCTAGGGCAGCCAGGGCTGCGGGGGCGGGCGTGACAGCGGCGGCAGTGATTGCTGCTGATGGATGTTGGGGCTCTTCCCAGGATAAGTCCGGTCCAAGCTTGGATGCCAGCAGCTCCTGCTGTTTTAACATAAGTTTGATTAGACTGGCACTACGGAGGATCACTAGACAGTGCCTGTGTGCCAGAGGCCACTGCTGACAGACAGGATAATAAGATCCCTTTCAGGGGCCAATCCAGAGGTACGATGAGCCGTGTTTTGCTGTCTGCTTCATCAGGCGTCAGAGCACGGTGTGATTTGTTATGGAAGGCTCTGAGTGTCCTTGGCAGGCTTTTGTGTCACCTCTCTGTGTGTAGTGTAAAGCAGGACTGGTTTGAGACAAACATCAGATCCAAGCTGCTTCCCACCTCCTGGAGGGGTTCCCATCTCCCTCCCTGCTCTATTTTCCTATGTTGGGGGATGCAGCTCCCTTCAAACCTGTAGATCAGGAGTTTCCAGCCTGAAGGCTACACCTCTCGGTGGGGTGAGGAGCCTGGCAGATGCAATTCAATACATTAGGAGCTGGCTGCAGGTTGGGCACTAGTCCTGGGGAAGGAGAAAGAATCAAGGTGGTGGCTGGCTTTCCCTTCCCGTTTGCTTTGCACTCCGGTTCCCACTGCTCCCGGCAGTACGGAGAGGAAGGTGTACAGAGAGGAAGGTGGCTGATGAAAGCGTGTCCATGCCTTGCTGCACTCAGGCATCTCCCTGCTAGCGCGGGGCAGGGGTGGCCCCGGCAAAGCTGGAAGTCATGATGAGACTCCGCTTCGGGGTGAGGATCCTACCCTGGAGCAGGGAAAGGGGCCGTGAATGGCTGCGGTCTGGGGCTGGCTCTGAAACCGCCCAGCCAGGCGTGCTTGCACATAAGGCAGGTGAATGCAAACACTGCCTGGGGCGTCAGCTTCCCGGGGGTGGAGCCGCTCCGGCACAGGTGGCTGAGCCCGAGGCCCTGGGGAGTCCTGCTCCAAAACCAAACCCAAGGCAACCGACCTTCACCAGGACAGCGACTTCATCTCCCTAAAAATTGCCCTTGCTGCTGCCGGCGCTACCAAGCAAGACTGGCCATGGCCAGCACGGACTGTCCGGGGAAGGAAGGCGTGGGAGGCAGGAGGAGGAATTTGGCCCTGCTGAGGAACAAGCTGTACATGGGGGAGAGGAGAAGGACAGAGCCTGTGGTGGACAGCAACACCACCGCCGGGGACCACAGCACCTTGCGGAGGAGTCAGTCGGACAGGACAGAGTACAGCCAGAAATTACAAGGTACTGGGAAAGCTTGCTTGGTGTTCCACTGCTAGGGATGCTCTGGAACAGGGTGGTACCTTGACACCCTCCAGGCTGCAGCCTCGAGGTACAGAAGGGGGAATGGCAGTCCTCTGCCAGCTGGAGTGAGCACCCTTGCTCCCTGCTCCCCAGGGTGTAGAAGGTACCTGTAGGCTTTATGTTGGATCAGAACTTGCCTGTCCTCAGAGTGAAAATACAAAGTCAGTAGAAATTCTTATGTGGCATATTTACAGTTTGAAGATAAAGAAATGGTTGGTTATCATTCTGTGATTCTGTGTGCCAAGGCCTGATCTGGATCAAATTTTGGTGAGCTAGATAGGCCTGGATAATGACATACAGACCCCAGACCTAATGTGCTGCTGATGTGGAATGATTGTATGCTTTTATGTCCTTCATTTCTCTCACTGGTGCTTGGATGTGAAGCAGCTTACTCCAAGGTGAGGGAACTGGTTTTGTTGGCACAGAACTTTTGAGTTCTTCATTCTTGGTAAGAAAACCCAGGAGATCTGTTGGTGACCTAAATGGTCTGTCATGTATCACCAGGTCAGGCAAACGCTTTGTAGAAAGATACAAATGGTCATAATTTGCACTTGCTTCCCATGTGAATTAGAAGAAAAGCTCTGCATTTAGTTGCCCCCCCCCCTTTCTGTAGTCCCCTCCTAATATGTTTTCGAACAGTCAGCAGAACTGTGGTTGGTATTAGCACAGAGAAGGACATGTAGGACAGGAGCAAACCCTGCAGAAGGGACCCCCTGACTTGAGTGGGGCTGAGAAGCCGAGTCAAAGGCTGCAGGACCCCCACCACTGCTAGCGGCAGTCAACCGAGGCAAGCACAGGGACCAAGCTGTCTTTACACTACAGTGCCTACATCAGTGTGTTAGCTCATTTGCGCAAGGGAAGGCACGGGTGAGACATCTCTTGAGGGCCCTTCCAGTCTTCTGCGCACTTTATATAGTTCTCCGAGCAGACACCAGGCTGATTCCACTCCTTCCACTCCACCCCCCCCCCGCCATTTCCAGCACCTCTGAAGTATACGCTCAAAGTGCAGCTGCGTGTGCCTGAGCAAAAGCCTATAAACAAACAAATCCCCAAAACAAGCCAGCAAGCAGTCAGGCACAAAAGCATAAAAACTCCGGAGAATTCCGTTTCTGCCCTTGGATTTCTCTTAAGTTTTGCTGTTTTATACAGAATCCAAAATGTTTTCCATAAAGAGTGAGAAAGGGAGTCTGCCACCCAGATCTCCAGGGTAATCAATGTGGTTTGCTCTAAGTCTACAAACATGAGCACAATAGCATTGTCAAAGGTGCAAACCTCTGCAAGTGTTTTTCACTTTAAAATTAGGGATTCATTAAAAGCACAAGAAAGCATTTTCATTGTTAATTATTATAGGAGATACATCTATTCAATACCTTATCTCGTGTGAATGGCTATGCAACACCTCTTGGCTTTGCTCTTTTTAAGAAAGGAAACAAGATGCAAAGTAACCATTATATTCTCAAAGAGCTTGGCAAGCACTAGTGCATCTATTTCGGCTCATCTTGGGAGATAACCAGGTGCTTGCAGCCCCTTTTCAGGAGGCGAAAATAAAGCGATTGCTATAAAACGCCAGGCTCATGGTACAACCACGCAGTCATCCGGAACTCAGCTCAGATATACCTTGATCTAGCCATATATGTATTTCTTCCATACTTCTCCATCACCTAGATTGAAGCATCGCTTTTCTAAAGAGGGAAGAATGGGTTTAAGGAAGATACATTCACTTACACTTGTGGTGGATGCAGAAACAATATCGGGGTCACTGTAAGAGCTAAAGCATGGCTCCTGTGGTATTTCTATGCAGTGCTCTGCTCGACGTTCACTAGATCGTGCACATATGTCCTTCCCAGAGGAATGGTGAACTCCCTACTTTCCTTAAGCGATGGAACAAGGTGGTATTTAGCAGCTGTATTTTCAAGTGTATGATCTGTAGCTGTCTAGCTGGTAGGTGTTGGTGTCTTTTCTGCAGTGAAAATCCGTCAATAGCACCTGTAAAAGTAACTGTATTAATATCCACGTATTGCATTTATGTGGGGATCAGCCTCTGAATTAACCTAAAGCTTCCATTCTGCGGGTACCTATGTATTTTGAGGAGAAAAGTTTGCTTGATGTTTGCAAAATCAGGGCAGATTAAGATACAATGTTTCATGGGGATAGATGCTATCAACCAGAAAGGTCAGACCCAGAGAGGAAATTAAAATACAGTTCACTGTCTGTTAGGTTTTGGACAGATTGTTGGCTATTTTCTTTCTTTTTTTTTTTTTTTTTTATAATAATCATATACCAAATTTGTGCTTGTTGTGAAAAATGAGCTGCAGAAAGTGGTGGGGTTTGAGGAGGAATCAGAAAGAGCATTTGCGGCGTTCAGCGGGGCAGCGCATGCTTGGAAAACACTCCTTGTTTTACCAGTCTCTTGCGTATTATCTCCCTTGTGGCTTTGGTTGTGAACAGTCAGCTGCATGGTTAAATGATTTGCGTGTGCTTCAGTTTAAAGCGCAGGGGTGGCATACCTGTACTACACGGTGAGACTAATCACACTGCAGCCGCAAAGTTATTGCCTCAGAGCTCCTATCTGAACCCCGAATTTCACGTTTTTTCTGTCTGCTGTAGTGATGAGAAATAGCCAACACCAGAAATGATGCAGAAACCTGCAAAACGACACAGCTTCCTGGAAAGTCGCTATCCTTTCCTGTATGAAAGCCCAGTCAGAGGCAACTCATCCCCCTTCGCTCCGTGACAATCAGGGTGCCCTCCTCCATCCCACCCTCTTCCCTCCCCATAGAACACACGGCTTCTGCCTGTCCGGGTTGACCATGCACACCGCGTCTCTGCACCTCCCGCCAGGAGCAAAGATCCTCCGCGCCTCTCCCCAGTTCCTTATTTGCTTTACACTGCACTTACTCATTAACTTTCCATGGATTACAATGCAGGTAATATCCTATTTCACTGCAAAATGTATTGATCTTTGGAGCGGCTGGTTTGCTGAAGTGCAGTAAGGAGCAAAAGTCCGAATTTATTTCCTGGAGTGCAGGAGATGACTTGGTGGAAATACCTGACCCGTGCTCTGTACCAAGAAATCACAACCTAACAAATACTTTTATTCTCTCCTGTGCAAATTTAAGATCACAGGACCTAATTCTGTTAACTTGCTCTGTGATAATGCTGGAGGAATTGCCTGGACTTTTTTCAGTGGCAGCCAGGCTGGGACAAGCAAGCTCATCTCTTCAGAGCAGAATCCATTTTGTGCCACCGTGTTTGCACAGCACTTAGCACAATCAAGCCCTGTTGCGTGACTTAGGACTCTCAGGAGTCACTGCAGCATAGTAATGGCAACCGGGGCAACCGAGTGAAGTCTAGGACCCGAGGAGGTTTACAGATCCTTCTCTGACCGTATTATGGGGATACCTGGAGTTGTGGCTCACAGTTTGTTCAGCTAATCCATGCCGAATCTTGCGGCGCGTGTGTCCCGGGGGAAGCGGTTCAGATGCGACCCCTTCCTCCCTTCTTACTTTATTAACGTATTAGCTCAGTGCCACTGGAGTGGTATATTTATACCTGTATATGACACACTGGAAAGGTTTGTTTGTAAGTATTGGCACTAACAATAAGGGCATTCTTCTGTCACCTGATGATAAGCTTTCTTCCCTTCCACTGTGGTCACATGGGATCTCTCTGTAGTCCTGTCAGCACATGTATAATTAAAGCAGTCTGCTGTCAAGGAATGGAAGAAAGAACCTGCGTGTTGAATGTAAATATTTTCTGTACCTTATGGAACAGAAAAATGATCAAAGATTGAATGACCTAATTGCAAGGAAGTCTCTGATAGAGATTGTATGAGTGAACCTGTTGCCCAGGAAGGCTGGTACAAGGTCATTCTGGACTGTGGTGTTCTCCTCCTGTGCTCACAAAAGAAGCTTTTTGCCTGTCTGACTCCTAAGGGCAAAGCTCGCTCCTGAACAATGCGGCTGTTATGTGCCCCTGACAGTCAAAGAAAAAAAAGGTGGTTTTTGCCACCCTCTCCCAATCCTTTTGTAGTCTCATGCCCAAAGCAGAGTTCAGCAGGTATGACTTGTGCCATGTTCACACTGTATTGCGGCACTGCAATAACTCTGGTGCAAAACTATAAAGACACCCCTGTGAGGTGCTCCCTCTCGAGGGGATTGGGACTAAAACTCCTTGTAAACTCAAGTGTGATGCGCTTGTCCTGCATGCAGTGGCACACTCCATCCTTTCCCATTTCAGGCTCCCTTGCTCCCAAGGATCCCAGTGGAAACAGGAATCTAAGGGGCAGGGCTGAGGCTGTGTTCCCAGGGGAGATGTGAGGGGCGAGAAGAAAGCTGCTACAGCAGCAGTGTCTGAACTTGGCAGCCTGCTATTCGTTCCCAAATCCAGCTGATAAAAGCCATGTACATTCCTGTGTGTAATAGCTAGGTTATCTGAGGGTACAGGCTATCTGAGGACTTGCTTTCACAGAGTAGTAATTTTATCCAGGGTGGTATGAGGCTCAGGTTTCACATGTGAAAACACAGTAATGCTGTGATTTGTTTGTTATACCTTGATAACTTATGCCTTCGCTGCTCCCTTGTGCCAGTCAAAATCCTCCTATGTGCACAGCATGAGCGCAGATCTTGGTGTTCCTTCGGCGTTCTCCAAATGCTGCCTGAGTAATGATAAAGTCTGTTACTCTGTGCACCGACATTACTGTACTTGTTGCTGTATTCCGTGCCTTCACTTCCAGATGGAAAGCGCTAGATGGGCAGAAACCTGGGTCCTGTCCCCAGGGTCCCACTCCTAATATCCAATCTGAGCATCTTGCCTGGGAGAAAGGCTGGATGGAGCAGACCTCTTGGAGCTGCTCACTCTCTAGGTGGGCAAGCTAGGGAAATCTGCACACAGAGATCTTGCAAGCCGGCTACGGCTGCCCCTTGGTGGCTTGCTGTGGATCCCCCAGCTCCTACCTCTCCTGGGCCTATAGGACAGTTGCTGCATTTGCCTGTTGCAGGCTCTGTTCCTCTGTGCTCTTGTTGCATTGCTGAATGTCTCCACCTGAGGGATATTGTTAGGCTTCGGGCTTGCAAGAAACTTTGTGTAAGACTTAGTTCCTGTCATCCCATAGCAACCCTTTTGTTCTGTGCAACTAGAGCTGTGTACTTCAATGCACATCTGGGAAAACAGTCACCACCTTCCTCTCCAAAGCAAAGTCTTCCTGCAGATAACTGGCAACAACTGCAAACATTACCTTCTCCTTTACATTTTTATGTCTTCTAAAAGTACCAATTTGTTTTTTGTAAACTGGTCTTAAGACGCAACTGTCCATAATAAACAATTCAACAGATGGTTCCTTCTTTTTTCCAAACCTGACAACGCCAAGCCAAATCCTTCACTCTAATGGCCAATCCCCAGCAATGTCTCTTCTTGCTAATCCTCTCTCACCCTTCTGGGGCTGGCACATGTTACCAGGTAGAAAAAAGTCTGCTTATATTTCAGATATGCACTTGCTGTTTGTGCATTCATTAAACTTTCACTTACTCCACAAGGATTTCAGCAAGCTACTACTGTTCTCAAACTGGTCAAAAGCAATCAGCTGAACATGAAATCACAGGTTTTGGCTGTAATCATCACTTCAGGATCTTGCTGTTGCATTCTATAGAGACAGACATGCCTGAAATGAAAAAGTGAATGTGTTGAGTGAAAATGAAAAATTATATTATTTTTAACAAAAGGATACATTTATTAAAAAACATGTTTTCTGTAAGGAAACAGCATCTACCTGATATTTCTCATGGTTATTTCTTCCTGTTGAGAATAGTTCTTCTGCTCTGGCGTTATTATCTATCATGCAATAAGGATAATAGATGAGCCCTGACATAATTCAAGAATCAAATTTGATCAGGGCGATGTAATGACATAAGCTGAAAGAACAGCCTCTCGAGGGATTGTGACTCCGAGCTTGAAGTGGGATAAAGTGGCTTTACTTTGCTCACATAATACCCTCCTCTCCCTGCCACCAGTATAAGAGTTTAGAAAGTTCTTTTCCACAGTGTCTTGTGTTTACTTTCAAGCTCCACCTGGTATCATAAGGGTGCTGCATCTGAGACAAAACGATGCTTCTGAGACCTTCCAGGATGTCTGGTTCTCTCTTCACTGTCTCAGGAGTCACCCTGAACTCTCACATACAGTCACATGCACGCAAACATTTTCACACCAAGTCTCAAGAAAAATGCTGATTTCTATGCAGAACTGCAACGGAAATGGAATTTTCATGTGCCTCCCTGAGACTATTTAAGTGTGGTTACATACTGTTAAGTTTTTAGTGCAAAAAGTACCTGCCATTTTAGCATGTAAACAGCACGCAAGGCAGCCTTACTCTGCAACCATAGCGGAAGATTGCTCAGAGGGAGCCGTGGAGTGATGCTGGTACCAATTTAACTCCCCTCCTCACTAAAGTAAGGGAAAAGTCTGTTTTGTCCAGCACACAGCACCTCTGGCAGACTGGCTTGGCAGGGGTGCGAGCCCCTCTGCAGTCCCTGCTCTCACACTGGCAGGGAATCACTAGGGCAAGATTCAGCTTAAAATTCTTTGGATAGCCCAAGTCTTGTGGAGGGGAGATATCCTCATCATGTTTCCATTTTGTCTGTGTACAAACTTGAGGAAAAAATGTTCATGCCTGTGTTATACACAGAGTTCAAGGCTTTAAAAACTCAAAGGTAAAAAGTACATCTAAATACAAAAAAAGTCTGAAGAAACAGTCCTTCCTACCCGGGTTGTTTGGGTTCCTTGTCCTTGCTGTTCAAAACTATCAGTACAGAGGCAGAGGTGCAGTCCCACAAGCAGCTATTTAAAACAGTAACTGTGGTCACATCAGTGTCACTAGGAAACCTGAGGGGAGAAGGATTAATAACAAAACTGTAATTTCTGAATACCAGTGGTCAGCATAATTGTAGAAGGGGTTGGGGATGATGATACATTGGATTTACAAAATTTTACAGCCTTTGGCAGAAGATGGTTCGGAGCCCTCTCTCCTGGAAGCTGCTTGGTCCTCCCACAAGTCCAGCTCCAGGTTATCATGTACAGCCTTTTCTGCTGTTGTATGGGTGAGCTGCACGCTGCTCGACGCCCACTCGGGTGCTCACAACCTCTTCCTTGACGATCTATTCAAACAGCTGCAATAGATCCAGTATTGGCTATCAGCAAGCAAAGCATCAGATAGTGCTTGCTCTTGCCTCATTATACAGTACGCTCTCTACAAGAAGCTGACACGGAGGTGCAGTGGTCTGATCCTCAGCAGAGATTCCTGTCCTTTGCCACTGAGCAATAACAGCTCCTGCTGTCAAAGCACGACCTGGCTAATGCAGAGAGTACGGCAATGACATGTCCATCTTTGTTGGTGCTCGGCACCATCTTGTGGCTAGCAGAAAAACACCAGAATAGTCTCTGAAATAGTTGTGTGTGCGTGCGGTTTCCCTAACAAAAAAATACAGATTGTCAGTGTACACAGGTAAAATTTGGTGCCCTTTGTACAGCTGATACGGATGTCTGAAGGCTGGCTTATGAGCCAGCAAAAGGGAAAACCATCATTAAAGATAAACAGGTTGTGTGCAAGCCCTGTTACATAGATAAATTACCTCTGTGTGGAAGACTCACTTGCATTTCCATATATGTGGAACAAAACAGATATTCTAGGTCTAAAGTATAGGAAAATATTTAAGATGGCCCCAATCCCAGTGATCTCTTGTTCCAATAAATATTTGTTATTGATCATTAAAGGTTTTCCTATATTCTCCCGTAATTCCTTTGCCTCTTTCAGAGAAACCTTTTAGATTAGAATTACAGATTTCATTGTTCTCACTAGTAATATTGTCTTCACTTGAGCGTCTGTCTTCTAGTACCTACAGCTCTCAGTCTCCCATGAACAGATTCAACATTACATCATCGTACAGAGCAAAGGTTATTCCGGTGAAGCTTATTTATGGTAAACACAGCCTTTGTCTTCCACAGCGACACATTTTTTCCCTTACTCCAAATCATAATAGATGTCAGACTGAGACTGTTTTCAGAGGAGTGGGAGGGCATCGGTTATCCTTGAATTCCAGTGTGACAAGGATCAGACTCTCCTGTGCTCCATGGAAAATTTCTGCCCACATATATAACATCAAAGCTGGGGGAGGTGGCAACGAGTTATTCCCTTATTACCAAACAGATGGTTTGCTTCACCAAACCTGAATCCACTTTTAGAGGAGGGAGATGGGACGACCCTCCGTCTGATTTGGGATTGTCATTTCTTATGCTTCTTTTCCTCTTCCCCAAGGTGATTTTGGAGTTTCCAGCAGGCACTGGTTATGTTCCCCCGCAATCACGCAGGGCAAGCTGGGTGAGCACATGGGATCACGATGCTCCTCAAAAATCTCCCTCTTTTAAACAGAAAAAATGGCCCCGCAGGCAGGGTCCTCAACCCCTGCTGCTTCGCCACAGGAGGAGGAAGAACAAGTCAGCAGGCGCATGATGGCCAAGAGGGTGAAGATCATCACGGAACTCATGCAGACGGAGAAAGACTATATCAGCGACCTGGATCTCTGCATCAAGGAAGTGATTCAGCCCCTGAGAAACAAGCAGGTGAGCGCCGGGGGCAGAGGACAAGCGGTGACAATCAAGGTCTCAACTCACTTTCTCCTTGCAGATAATGTGAGCAGAGTGACAAGTGCTGGGAGTGGGTTTGGAGCCAGGTTTCCCAAAAGGGACATGCCACGTTTCCTGTGGGGAGAGCGTGGAGTCAGAAAGGCTCCTGCACTTGCACAAAGCCTGCATCAAGCTACTTGCCCAGAGGGAAATTTGGATGCTATATCCCTGTTTGTGGGCTGCAACAGCAGCTTCCACCTCTCCATACTGCTCTGTAATCATAACCCCTGGTACTTGCCCCGGCAGACCTTTACTGGCGCCTCCAAAAGCCAATAAAACCCAATAAACCTAAGTATTTTCCATGATAACAACCTGGAATGGCATAAACCTCCCCATCAAGGTTAAATTCTGTCATAAAGATAACTTAATCCAGCCATTTAGACAGGAGAGAAATACCTGTGGTGGAGAAATACCATGTCTGACAGCCCAGTGAGTGCTTCAGAAATTTGCATTCTATACAGAAAAGGTAAATTTAAGAAGGAAGCCTCATAAACCATCTTACAGGCAAAAGATCTTATTAGGCCAATGATACCCATTTTCTTTTTCAGCTGAGACTTCAAAGAGCACCATTTCTTTAACAGTATTTCAATTTGTAGAAAAATTATGCAGCCACAAGCTGAGAATAGAAGAGGTTGTCCAGAGAAAGATTCGTATTTGTGGGGCCTGCAACACAGCATTCACAGAGGCTGCACAAATGACATCTGCTGCTAATGTAGGAAAATGCGTAATTTTAAACAGACCTTGAACTCAGCATTTGGTATGTAGGGCTCCTTATGAAACTGGTGGCAAAATATAGGTGCAGAGTCTAAGTGTGTTTAGATGACATTGGCACCGCCTCTTTGGGAAATTCTGTGGCCAGCTGAAGCCTGTGCTCTTGAAGCCTCTGCAAGACCTTTTTTCTTTCTTAAAACTCTGTCAGAGTTTGTTCCAACCTGTTTTCAAAAAGCTGGCATCTCCTGGCATAACTTTAAGTACTTCTTGACTTCCTCCTCCTCCTCACTGACATTCACTTAGAAGTAGTCTCCACTTGACTTCCTCCTCAGCCTGGCCAGCAAGAGTATTCCCTGGCTGAGCTTGCTGAGATTTTTGACAAGTCTGCTGTGTTTCTCTGCTCTTTTCCAGCCAACTGAAAACATATTTTGATTCTGCCCTTCATCACTGTATTAACATGTGCAAGTGTCCAGGCACGACGTAGTTCCAAACACTATGTAGGCATTGTGCTGGAGCCCAGGTCAGAAGTCTTGTGCTAGAAGTACACAGGAAAAGTAATTTAGATATTATAACTGTCTTAGTTAATAACCTCTGTGTTTTTGAAAGGCTTTCAAGAAAGGCTTTATGTGGTTTTAAGACTAGTTCTTGGGTAAACTACTGTATTGAAAGTTTGTGATGTGTTTAGAAAAGGATAGCAACTAGAAAATTGACCTATCAATGAATCTGTTTTATATTTCCAAATGGATAAAGCGTGTCTTAGCCCATATAATACTTACAAAGAAATTAACTTAATATACTTAAAGTATATTCCTGATTCTGTTACAATAGCATGCAGTTTGATCCTTCTGGCATCTGGTAAGCTGCTATGTAAGTCAGCAATTCTGCTTCTAATGGAGAGATGTGTTCAGAGGGCATCTATATGGATGTCAAAATCATTTTTGCCTTTGTTATCAGTATTAGCACATTACCACTGGCTATCTCCAGAATATTCTCCAGCTATGTCCCAGAATATTAACTATTGCCCAGCTGTGCAAGGAAGTAAGTAGCTGCTGCATGAAAACTATGTGTCTCAGAAATTTTTCCCTTGCTCTAAAATAAGTGGGGACACAAAACCAAATCTTCTGTTGGTGTTAATTGATGCAGTTCACTGAAGTCCATGTTGTGCACCCAGGCTCTGTAAGAAGCTCTTAGGTTGTAGTAATACCCAGAATTGTAAATGTGTTTGTTTTAGTGGAAATTATATGGTCTTTATTGTGGTTTTGGATTTATAGAGCAACTAACTTACAACGGTACCACCATCTGGAAGTCTCTGTACCTGGCTGCTGGCACCAAAGTGCCAAGGTCTCGGATTATGTAGCGGCCTCTGTCAGCAATGGGGGAATCGGACCCACTGTCAACTACGCTTTTCCTCAGTGGGAAAGTAAACAAACATTTTAAAGCCAGCTAAAGGATCTTTTCTTTATTCAGATGATAATATTTATTTCCTCCCTAGGAAAACACTTTCAGATTAGGAATAGTTCAAAACAAGGTTAAAAGCATTTGATAACAAGCCCTTTGTTAACTGCGTTGACCATATTATACTAACCTAAAAACTGTATGTGTGTCCTTGAAGTCACAAGGAGGATGTTTATATGAGCTTTTGCAAAAGTGGTGCTTCCTGGAGTGTTGCATAGTCAGGCCATAGCAAGAGAAGGTCTGTAATACACAATGTCCTTCTTTATCCTTCATCAGTAGCCACTTAATATTTGTATTCCATTAGATTGCTCGCTTTGACGTGGATGGCTTGTTTAGCAACATTGAATTGGTCCATCAAGTATCAGCCAAACTGCTGTCATTGTTGGAAGAAGCCACGACAGATGTGGAACCACCCATGCAAATAATCGGTATGTTTACTGTCCTCTTGAGTTCTGCAAAGCTACATGAAAGAATAAACATAACACTCTCCTGTCCTCTACCCTCATCAGACTTAACTAGTACCACTCCCATAGGCTAATGTGCTATAAGCTGTCCATAACAACATGGGAAGACTGTCCAGTTGCTCTGCTGTACTAATATGGTTGTGATGCTCTTTTTCCATCCATCTGGATGTTAAGGGGAGGGAAGGAAGGGAAAGAAGGGAGGAAGGGAATGAAAGGAAATGGGGAGGGGAGGAGAGGAGAGGGGAGGGGAGGAGAGGAGAGGAGAGGACAGGACATGACAGGAGAGGAGAAGAAAGTTTAACATAAGTAAAAATCTGCAGTGCTGAGCTATGCCATATACTGATAAGAACCTTTTCATCTCATTTGACATTGCCTACCTATCTGCTCAGGCTTACACCGATTCTTATTTTGCATACTCATAATTGTACCATTCCAAAAAAGCATTACAAATTACTGGAATAATAACACCCCAACTCCCTCCCCCTTGCCCTTCCCCCTCTCCCCCCCATTGTAAACATATCTACTGACAGTACAATTCATCTGAGGTGTCTGAGGCCTAACAGGAACGTGTGGTGTAAAGGCAAGAGAGCTGTAACTGAGAAGCTGTTTGTGGGACCGTGTGCAGGAATGCCTGAAGGGATTGTGGCTGTTCTCAGCAAATGAATTGCCCCCACATATGTCACAACAGTCACACGGTCTGCAGGTCAGGTCATGAATTCTAAGACTGTGATCTATTCATCTGACATTCTGGCACAGATAGAGATTTAAGAAGTTACTACTCATCTGCTCTCCCGTAACTGCTTCTTTAGTTCACAGGCACATCCCTTAAGGGATCAGGTGAGAATTCTTAATTTGCTTCAGTGCCAAGTCAGCCAATTTAGTTTAAAAAACTTCCAGCCATGATTTAGAGGTCAGTGAGGTTTGTTCTTCCCCAAACTGACCACTCCACAGGTGACATGTTATAGAAAGGACCCCTCTTCTTGCAAATAACAGGGTAAAATCCTACCAGGTGCCATCTGACTGAGAAACATGACACTAAAGCATATGAGGCTTGGGAAAAGTATTAATCCTAGCACGTCTCAATCTGGTTTGCCAAGGCAACAGCTTAACGTAGTTTGATGCAACTGTGTTGTTTGGCAGTGTTTCAGTAAAAGTGCATCATGATGAGTCATGCCCTTAATAAGCAATGTTCTATTCTAGCAGGAAGTGCCTTTCTCACAGCCAAGAGAATCATCCTTTTAGTTCCCTGCCACATCCAGAAGTAAAGACAAACAATTTCATCCATCTATTAGGGTGTATTTCTCCAGAATCAGACAAAGAACCATGAAAATGTATGGGATTGCGGATCACAAAGTTGACTAAATCATTTTAGAGAATAAGTTGGCAAGTAAGGTTTGAGATGTTCTTCCAAAGGCTGAGACAAGAGGAGAATAATTACATCACTATAAGCAGTAAGTTAGTAAGTTTGTCATCTTTTAAAAGTACAGCAATGTGATAATTTTGTCTTCAGGATCTTCATAATCAGTGTAAAAGTTGTTAAAGCCAGTCTACAGAAAAAGCAGGCTGAGAATCTGTTTGACACACCAATCATATTCTATCTTGTCTATGGTATTTAATAATTTTTCATTAAATTATCTTACTTAGGAAGGAAACCTGGGCATGGTGAGGTTGAGGAGAACTGCTAATTCATTGTTTTGAAACCAAAATAAAGTGGTTGCTCATATTCATGTCTAGTTTTAGCTTGTGTTCTCCATACCTTATGCTATGTCCCCACTGACAAGTATTAATGTCCAATTGGAGCAAACCTGTAGAGGGAAACAGTGGGTGCTACAGACCTGGGATCCAGACTACCTGTCAAGAAGTTACTTCAGATTGACTGTAACCTGTTCCTGTAGATTGAGAGATGCCCTTTAGAGTTGGAATGCAGAAGATGTGACCTTGAAGTGTGTCTTCTGGTAATTACCATCCGTAGAGGGATCCAGTTTGTGTGTTGTGACAGCTCCACCACACAGAGAAGGAATGGGAGATGAGGTCTACTGAGAGATTGGCTTCAAAAGCCCTTCTCATAACCTGAGTTAAAATGCTCATGTAGAAGGACCTTTTGTGGTGCTTGATCTTCTGATGCTACATGATGCTGAGGTTAAATAACCTTTCTAGTTCTCTCCTTTATTTTTTCTCCTCTCTGTTCTGGATACTGTGTATGGAGGAATATGAAGACTTAGTACACTTATCCTGGCTTTAGCTATTAGACCCCTTCCTTCCTCCCTCCTTCTCTTACTGCTGTCCGCACAGGAAGCACCACTAACAACCACATGGAGAAACTAATTCTGTCATTCAAGCCTTCTTCCTAGCATTTTCTCTTAGAGACTGATCACCACCACACTTAAGACATCTCAGGAAGATTTGCTTCTGACAGAGTCTGCAAAAGACTCCATGTTTTTAAAGCTGTGCCCAAATACAGTGTGGTTTTGGTCCATAAAGCAAGCTCCTGCAGTGATGTGCCCGAAGCTCATCTGATTCATTCCATATGGCTCAGAACCAAGAAGGGCTTTGGATTTAAGAAATCAGTCTGCTTTTAAAAGGCCCTACCCATGAAATCAGCACATAATTTTTCTCGTAACTGAGCATGAATGGAAGTATCTGTCATTGTGGCACAATACATCAGTGAACAAATCTTGCTCATCTTTTTCATTCTGGAGAAGGGAATGATAATTTCCAGCCTCTAGTATATACTGAAACAAGCTGTAAGTCTACAGCTTGCATTTTTGCTAATGAAAACGTCACCTCACTTGAGGGCTTAGCACAGTACAGACCATGCTAAGCACCTGGAATTCTGCTAAACTTAGTGAAAACCGTGAGAGTTCAGCATCTCTGAGAATCAGGGGCCAAGGGAGCAGGATCACAAGAAAGCTTGTTAAGCTTTCCCCTTACCCCGTTGGCTAATAAAGGCCTATACAGAGAGTTCATGGGAAAGCCAGGATGCAGTGTGTGTTGGTAGCCATCAGCATTAGTGTTAAGCACGAGAGAGATCAGGCAGACAGCTAAAGAGCATTTAAGCACAGGATGCTGGTGTCTTTCCGACGGTGGCCTCGCAGTAACTAAAATGAACTCGCCTGGTCTTGGCTCCGTCATTGTTATTCCCTTATTCGCACCTTGAAACCAACATGCATTAGACAGCCCAGTTAACCTTTGCTGCTAGGGGAAAAAACCCAGAGCTGTGTTACTGTGGTAACTGAATCATTTTTCACTTTAAGACGGAGCAGTTCAATGCGATGTATTATGAAACAGCCCGCTCCGGTCAGGATGAAACATGCAGGATGCCTGACAGCTTGGCGCTCGCTCTGTGAATGAACAGAGAGCTCCCAATTAATGGGGTGTTTGGCTTTTAACTTTAATAATCATTGCTGTAACTGAACAGGAATGTTTGTAAAACATTGGACTGATTGCCACATAGAGGTAATTTTCAGTAAATGCCTGAGACAGGAGTTTTCACCGTTGCTGTTGTTTATTATGTGTGCTTCCAAGGGGGTTGATCAGGGCACTGCTGTGAAGGGGTGTAAGAACCCAATTAATATCTTGGCAGAAAAGATGAAGCGTGCCTTCCCTGCTCGGGTAGCATTTCTTACATACACAGAAACTGACACAGGAGTTTTAGGCTGAGAGAATTAGGTACCAGTATGAAATGGGAAATGGGTGCAGGACTACTTTAGTGCCTCTAAAACTCCCAACTGTTCTTTGGGGGGAAATGGTGGTGTGGAGTACTGGAAATGAAAGTGTTTTCCCTCTTCAGTTGTATATAACCCTAGATGCTATATAAAAATGGCTGTAATACACAGTGGTTTTATTTAATTAGGGGAGGGGTGGAGGTTGTTTTTCTGTCATGCGAAGAAAAATCTCTATTCTAAGCCATAATAATTGCCATTTCAGGATTTTGCAAAACAGATAAAAGTGAAATGGCTAATGGGAGATAGAGTCGTTATTCCTGTTATAACCCATTTAAGTTCATATTCAGTTGAAAAAAAAAAAAAGGGCAAAAGGAAAATTAACAGGCTTACATTCATCTCTCCTGCCAGCTCACAACACAAAAATGGTCTCCCCTTAACAGTTAAGCTCTCCTGTGAGGTTTCCACTGAAGGGGCATTAAGCTGGGGCAGTGAATTAGGGGGATTGTGCATGAAGGGGTGCGAGGCATAGAGATTTCATGCCTTTTCCTGAGGGAATTTTTGTGCATTAACACTGATATAATGGTGCCTGGGTATGACAAAGATGAGCAGCTGAGAAATACATGTAATAAATAATGCACATAAACACGCAAGATCGTTTCTTAGGGAAGTAAAGTAGAAGCCAGCCTTTTTAGCTCACGGCTAATGTGGTGGAATAATAAAACTCCTTCTGAGATGCCGTTGTCTGGCTTGACATGCTTTGTTTTTCTCCTTAACAGGGGAAGTGTTCTTGCAGATTAAAGGCCCACTAGAAGACACATATAAAATCTACTGCTATCGCCACGATGATGCACACACCATGCTGGAATCCTATGAAAAGGATGAAGAACTGAAGCAGCATTTAAGACACTGTGTACAGTCCTTAAAGTAAGATCTTTTCAAATGATGATTTCCGTCCATAGTCAGTTGCCTGGCAGGGAGCATTTTAAATGGATGTAGATGAAAGGTCCCCTGTAAATCCGGAGTTTTATGAGGCTTGCTGGGAGCTCTGGCTTATGCTGCTTTCATGAAAAGATGACAAGCCAGGGGCCATGATTAGATTTCTTTCTCTCTAAGATGGCCAAAAATAGCACAAGAAAGGTTGCTCTTCCCTTAGCTTCAGTGCCCCATACTGGCAAAAAAATGCTGCATCATGTCATGGGCTATTGGGAACACCTTGCCCTGGGAAACATGCTGCCCCCCATCTTCAGCAATTCTATTGCTTGAATTAAAATAGCCTGTAATGGCATTATTCACACACACTGGTGCTTCTGGGCTGCTGTTGCAAGGTCCCAGGGACCTGAGAAGTGCTGGGCCCATCATGATGGGGGTATCTGAGAGTTATCAGCATTGGAGTGAGCTGCCAGGTCCCACCAGTGGAAGGTCCTTTGAGTCATAAACTGGGAGATACAGCAGAATAATGGATCCATCTTTCCTCCAGTGTGGTTTCCTCCTGCAGCCAGTTGCAGGAATGAGCTTATCCACTCCATGGAGAATCCTTCTCTTCCCACTCATAAATCCTCTTGACCCTTCCCTTTCCCAAAAGTGTCACACAGAGTTGTGAGGAGGGAACACACCACGGTCTTCCAGATCAGAGGCCTACCTCCAGCTCTGGGAAAGGCTCATGCTGCGTAGGAGACATATAAGGCTGTCACAAATAATGGAGTGTACAGCACCAACAGATATTTCAACCACATCCCAGTTAGTGAGCAGTCCACAGAGGTGTGTTAAGACTTAGGAGATGGAAAGTATGTCCATGTGAAATCTAGAAAGAGCGGTAGAACAAAATGATAACAACAGTAAAAGAGAAATGTTCACTTTGAAGACAGATTATGATGAAAATAAGGCTTATTTTGTGCAAAATGTCCAGTTATTAAATATGTAACAAAGTCCACGTGCAGGGTAGCTTAACTACCCTGAAAGTTGACAGAAATAGATTTTTTTATCATCTCAGGCTTTCAGTCAAATGGATGGCCAAGTACCTGCCTTAAGGGGGTGTTTTCCTTGCTGATTCCTACAATATTCTTTTCTAGCTAATCAAAAGAAGCCGCTACTGTCCCTCACTCATCCCTGCTGCTGAGGCAAAGGGACATGGAAGGAAATAAAGACAAAAGGTAGTGTCCAGGTACAAGCTAGGGTGGATGCCGCCAGTTGAATTCCAGAGCCAGCAAGAGAAGAGGAGCTCCTGTTCCAACATCACAGCTGGGATTTGTGAAAAGATACCTTGTGCTGAGCCACTGTAGCCTTTGCTAGCAGGAAGTGACAAAGCCTTCCTCACAATGAAGCTTTGTTTTGTCTTGTTCTTCCCTCCGATTAGCCTTTAAACAGGAACCAATGAAGAAAAGCACTGGTTCATGCATACTACATTGTGGTTTTTCCCATTGCCTGAAGATTGCAGCCAATTCAAATATAAAACCTGAAAGTGCACACTCAAATGCAGAGCTGTGGTCACCTGAACCTGTCACTACTGACTGGAGAATACTTGCCCTAGGAAGAAAATTATTCAGCATTTTCACAAAATAAGTTATAAGCGGTGTCCACTGTGAGATGTAACAATCACAGGGACAGAGGAGAATTATTCTTGAAAAATGTTTACTTTTTAAAAATTGGGTTTTGCCTTGGAAAGAATGTGTTCCATTTTTAAAAAATGAAAATGGGCTAACATTACTAGGGGCATCTGTTCCTCAGCTGAGAAATATCTGCCATGTGAGAAACAACTTTGATATCAGGAGCAATCTGAGAGAGGCACTCTGCACATCTGTACAGACAAATCAGATTTAATTAGCCATGCTGAGATTCCTATTACTCCTGTTGACTGACAAGGGGAAATTCCATCCCAAAATGTAGGTGTGTGCCTTGGAGATGTGCAAATCCAAATTTTTTGAGAGTCCCCGTGTTTCATCAGCGATTATGCAAACTGGGGCTGTTGTGTGCTAGCTTAGCCAAAGGAATGCAGCTTGTAAAAATGAAAGGATGCTGGCAGCTACCTGCTCTGCTTTCAGCCTGAAGTAGCTTGGTCAACTATTACAGGGACAGAGGGATGTCATGAGCATGCTAAGCGCTGACAGGGCAGAAGCAATGAAAGCACCAGCTTCCAGATGCTCAGTTAGGCACCGGTGGGCAAGGAGATGAGTGCAGGCAGTCAGCAAGTGCTGGCTGATGATGGGGTGTCAGGAATACCTAACACAGAGTTGGAGCTACGTTTTGGTTCCCTTGCATTTGAGCGAATTCATACCATAACAAAAATATCCTATGCACATGTTGGCATGTTTCCAAACCACAGATGTATGTACCAGCTGCTTTCAGCACATATATCAAGACCATCTTGCTCTGAAGTTGAAGTGTAGCCTACAAAACCCACAACAGCTTCATTGATTCTACATCCTAAAAGGCAGAAATATATTCCTTCTCATTTAGAAATGCATTTAAACCGAGTAGATGGGAATGTATGTAAAGTGTAAATATGACATGCTTAATCTGACTTTTTGTGTTAAGGATTGGTATTCATTGTTAGTACAGTGACCCAGACTTCCTTCTCTAACAGTGTTAGGACTAGACTGGGTCTTATAGCCAAAGCCAGGTTTCTGACAATCTTTTCCCATTTGGGGCTGTCCTTTCAAAATGATATAGGGCTAGATTCACCAGTACCCTCTGGCTGTCTGTGCAGTCCTGCTGACACACAGCAGCCATAAACCTAAGATAAGCGGCCAGTTACGGCCGCTCTGTGTCACTGAAGTATATCTGAGAATCTGGCCCCTGATCTGTATAAATCCTTTTAGGAGGAATCTAATATATGTTTTGTTTTCTTCTCTTTTGCAGAAAGATATATGAGGAAGAGTAAGTACTATACCTTTCTTACATGTAAAATAATATTTAAAATATCTTTAAATTTTCTTCAGAATGCTTAAAACTACATGTGGAAATTTTAAGAACACAAACCATTTGTGTCAGTGTAACCCATAGATTTCTCCAGGACATATGTGATAAAGACTCTCAGCTTTAATTTACCTAAGCCTGTCTAGTTTTCTAATTACCACTGCACTATCTTTGCAGTATCTTTCAAAACTTGTAGTTTATGAAGCTACTTAATTTGGTTGCTGATTCAGTTGGAGCCCTTTATCCCCCTGATGTCCTATAGATTCACTTAAGAGAGCTCTGAGGTCTGCAAGAGCAGCTGTCAACAACATAGTGCCAGTCTTTGAAATTAAGGTGCTCCAAAAGTACTGTGCATAGGCCTCTGTAGACCTGCTACGATACATGATAGGTTCACAGGTACAGGTACTTTTAAGGTGATGACCACCTTGGTAGACCTATATGAAAAGTCCTTCTAAGGATCTTCCCTCTGACACTGTCTGGGAGACCATTAGGAAAGAACAAGGTCACTGTGGCACTTTGCCACAATACTCACCCGGCCACCAATAACTTGCAGACTTCTGTGCCAAATGTGAGATCTTTAGAAAGCTGCAAAGAAGGGTTTATCACAGCTGCAGTCTCTGGACTTCCAGCAGGTTGGGATCATTGAAATGCAGCATCTCCTGAAGTCACCTGCAGGAAGAGGTCAGAGGAGGGGTTAGCTGAACTAAGAAAATGATTGCAACCCCAGGCAGAAAAGTTAACAGAGAAAAGAAGAGCAAGTGTGCTCTGTGTTGGTAGGAGAGGAACACCTGCAAAGTCAGAGAATTTGTTAATCAGCCAGTCAATTGCACATCATGAATAAGATCAGTATAAAATGCACTTTGAAGGATTTGCATGTTGAAATTCTACAGTTGGAGTTTTCAGGCTTTAGTCTATGCTAGGAAATAGTTTTTCTGCAATTTGTGCTGCTAAGGGGCATGCCTGTATACTCTGGTATCCTAAGAGCAGGGTTCCAAGAGGAACAAAATATCCAGAGATTTACAGTAAGATTGGGTGAGACAGCAGCACATCTAGAAATAGCGCAAGCCTGGCTGCTCTGCCTTGCATAACTGTAACCCTATCAGAAATTAATGCCTAAGTTTCTCCCTCAAACAGTTTCAATGGTGTGTGGGATATAACTCATACTCTTGAGCTTAAACTGGCTCGTATAAAGCTGAGCAGAGTGTGATGAGACAGGTTTAACTGCAGGACCATCCCTTAGCTTGGCAACCTTGCACGTTGCGGTGGCATTTGCCTTCCCTGCTGACCAGCATGGCACTCAGAAGTGCCATTGCCTGCAACTCAGCTTAGAGGTTCCAGAGTCTTGGCAGCCCTTGGGCAGGACTGTGCCCAAAAATATGGTTAACACTGAACTGGAAAATACTCACCCGAACAGTCTGTGATATTGCTGCTCCCAGATTGCTTTTCATTCAAGCATGATCAAGAAAACAATTACATAAATACCAGACAGTGCTGCCCTTTGCTAGCAGCTCGATAGGTTAAATTCTGCTCAGCTTAACGACTGTGCAGCCTCAGTGAATCCCCTGGGTTTGCATGGGAGTCTTACGGCACAGTGAATTATTTGCCCTGCCTGTCTTGTACTAAAACGAACTCACACACAGTAAACCATGAAGCCTAAACCACGAAGCCCGAGACTTCAAGCTGTGCTGCAGCACACAGGGCATTTCAAACCTGCCACACTGAATATCACACCGGGCTCAGCTCTGCTGTGCCACCCTGGCTCTCCTGTTTGCCACTGGGCCTCGCTACTGGCAGTTCAAACTAAATGCCGGCTTGCCTGCCTTTGCACAGCTCAGCACCATGTGGTTCTTAAATGGGAGGGACCCTTTCTGCGTTTGTGTCTCTGTTTTGTGGGGCGGAGGGAGGAAGAGTACACCGTGAAGCTCACTGCAGTTAAGCCAGCTGCATTTACTGCAGAGCTATGGTAATAATTTGTAATGAGATTGGTACAGCTACATTATGACCCAGAATACTTCTAAATTCACAGTAACACAGAGTGAAAGGCTGAAGTAGCATCACGAATGAATTATCAACTTAATTTTCTGCACAATTGATGTCACAAGCCGTTACTTGCCTGTCTCAGTCGTGTGGCAAGGCCGTGTCCTGCCTGGTGGCCAGGTGCATCCTAACAGGGCGCACTGCAAACGGGACTCGTCTGGGGAGAGTGGCTATCGACAACTAATCTTGCTGGGGAGAATTAGATGAGTTGAACTTTGTGGCACTTGGTGCCCCAGGGAGTCATTATCTTATAACAAACCTACTATCTCTCGAACCATATTGCAAGACTGTGTCATGCAGATATGCGAACAGAGGGCTGTTTATCACTTGGGCAGCTGTCCAAAGTGCAACTGTATAGAGAGAAGACACTTGAAGATTTTTCCATTCATGAAGCAGCTTTTATAGATTTGCATTCATGGGGCTTTTCAGAGAAAACAATAACAATTTCAGATTTTTTTTTTTTCATTATTGCTGCCAGAAGCTGAAAGAAGGGAAAATAGCTCTCTATATTTAATGTAGGATACAGGGGAAATGAGGGGGATTGAAATGATGAGAAGGTTTGGGGACATCAAGAAGCCTTAAAAGGCATCTACTGTTAATTTTTTTCACGCAGAACTTTTTTACAGATACCGCCTGTGCGAGAGAGATGGTTTAAATATGCAGATGTCTCTTCTCAAAGGCATTCAAATTGTTAATTAGTCAGCAGTAAGGATTGGCTCTTGTACTTTTTATACATATAAAAGTGGGAATGAAAGCTCCCCTCCCCCCTCTTTTACTCTTCCTGCTGCACAAAACAATAGATGTCAGCCTGCAAAACCAAGCGGCTGTTCTCTGGATTTTTTACTTTCCTTCTACATTGTGTTATTCCATCTTTCCCTATGCAGAAATTCTTCTTCACCTACTATTAACTCTTGCATAGTTAGTCAAACAACCTTTTCCCATCTCAAGCAGCCTTTTCAGGCGCAGAAATGCAAAGCCTGCTCTGCTTCACCTCCCTTCACACTGTTACCAGCAGCTCACACTCAGGTTTCAAGGGAGAGGTCTGGAAGTCACAGTAGTTTGTGCCAAGCACTGGTGCTAGAGCGTTGCCTGGCTTGCTCAGGAGTGTGCTGCAATGAGGAGAGACAATGGACATGTCCTGCTGCTGGTGCCTCAGTAGTGGTTGGCTGAGTCCTAGGGTCCTGGCCCTAGGGCTTGGTCACCTGGTGTTCCTTACTTTGGGGAGACCGCATGTTTCTACCAGCCATGTGAAAGGTAATGCAGGCACTTGTGGCTCGGTCCTGCCCTCCCATTTTCTTCCAGGCTGTTGTAATGTCCTGCAAACTTCACAACTTTCCCTTTTCAAGTCCAGAAAGTGTGAGCAAGAGCAGGGCTAGAGCACAAATTCAGCTGTTCATAACTTCCTTGCACAGGGTGCCAGAGCGCTCATGTGGCTTTGATGGCCTGAGCCACTTGGGTGCCTGTGAAAGCTGCTCTCTGCCCCTGCTAAGCCAGTGGGCATCGATCATGGAGCTGCACAGCATCCCTGTGCCTGCGCTGGAAGCTGTGACTTTCCTACCCTAATCCTTCTGACACCCTAGGCTGCTGCCCGCTTTGCCTTTGTTAAGGAGACATCCAGTAGGTTGGATCAAGCCTGGATGAACGTCCTGTACGGTCAGTGTTCCCCCAGATCAGATCTAGTACCCTTCAGAAGCTCAGGCATCGTTAGAAATAACCTACTGGCAGCCAGCAAAGAAAAACCACATGGAAAAAGCCAGTAAAGCTTACAGGTGGCTGTGGTGAGTTGTGAGATGCTGTGAGAAGGGATGCTGCCCTGAACAGGCATCACTGTTGCAGGCAGTAGGAAGATGTTGCAACTTTAAGCCTGAGGGGCCAGAGCAGGATGTAATAGCCTCACACTCCTTCCTCAAACTTCCTGTTATTTGTTCTTTCACCTACATCTCCCTTCCTGGCTGTTGTGCTGTGTGAGTTGTACCCTTCGCACCTTCAGACAGAGTGGGCCAGTTTCAGAAGTAACGTCTAAAGCAACAGTCTGGCAGGTTGCTGAGGATACAGCAATCTCAGGCCCAGTGTGCAGCTCTCACTGAGGGGGAGAGAGGAGGGTTTCGCTTACAACAGCCCCTGTTCCCTAACAGATGTATCTGATTTTTTGACTTGAGTGGTAATTGCACTTCTATGAGTCAGTGCAAAGCACTGCTCTAGTTTTGATAGTTTCTGTAGTTGAAAGCTAAAGCAAAGGATATAAAAGGCAGCAGCTTCAATGACTAGACAGAAATAAGTTTTTGTCTTAAAGGAGTTCTCCTTATGTGACAATTCTTTTTTTGGGTATAAATTATAGGGGAAAGCCAAATCTAATGGACATGGGATCCCTGATGATCAAACCAGTGCAGCGGGTGATGAAATACCCCTTGTTACTCTCTGAGCTCTTGAATTCAACTCCTGCTTGTCACCCTGACCACCAGGCGCTACAAGATGCCCTTTTGGCTATGAAAAACATTAACATGAACATCAATGAACTTAAAAGAAGGAAAGATTTAGGTAAGAAAAAGGCACAGTGAGTTCTTCTGTCTTTGTAAGTTTAGGCTGACAAATTACAAGAGAGGTTTTAACTCTAGTTGTATCCCTACAACAGTTTTGGCTGAGGCTACTCAAGTTGAGCCATACACTTGGTTTCCAAGAAGGTAACACATGCCTTAATGTCACTTGTCTTCAGCCAGCTATGTTACCTGACTGGTGGCTCCAGAAATATAAAAATTATGTAAGAATTCATGCTATACCCAAGCTCATTGCCTGTAATGCAGTTGCAAACACTGATAATAATTACGATGCAGCGACAGCAGTATTGCTTATAGACTTGCCACACTGAAGCCCTAACTTCACTCTTCCCAAGGCTAGCATTGATAACAGGGTTTTCATCATCTTAGGCATTTTCACACAAGATTACAGCAAGTGACATCAAAGTGTCTGCTCTCAAATGGTTTCCTATTTGTGTGCCTGTCCCTGTGAAAAGTCCTGTGAATACAGATTATTAGTGTCACGAAATTCTCTCTCTGCAGTGCTGAAGTACAAGAGGAACGATGATGATGAAACCCTTAAAGAAAAGTTTTCCCGATTGAATATCCACTCCATTAGCAAGAAATCCAAGAGGGTCACCAGCCATCTGAAAATACTGACGGGGGGAGAACCTCAGGTACTTACTCATCCAACTGCAGATTTGCATTGACAGCTTCAGTTCTGCATTTGCACTGGCCCTTTTTTAAAAGATGCTGGAAAATGGAGTTTGTGGTGTTGCTTTTTTTCTGCATCATTTATAAAGTAATTTTCTGACTGTCACAGAAGACAGGGAAGATCTTTGTGATTGAAATAGAAAATAACGTAATGTGTTCTCCACCTTTTCCTTCTTTATTTAAGAGTTTCTCGAACTTCTGATCTTCAGCAGAGAGGAAGTGACTGGTGATTTTGTGAAACTCAGCACTTTGCAGGGAGACTGGCAATAGTTACTGCAGGTGATGAGAATGTCTTGCTCTGCATCATAACATTCATGTTCTGAACCCATCGAGGAAGACAAGCAGTGCTTCTGATTAGAAAAGGCCACGGGGTTTGCCTCTACATAAGGACCTGGAACTGTCAAACCTTCCAGAGGCAAAGAACCCTGTGATAAGTCTGATGTTGTGTGGCCAAAAATTAAACACTCCTTCATAATTTTGGGGTTGTAGTTCAAAATTTAGCAGGATAAACATTTTCAGGAAAGCTCAAAACTAAATCTCAAAGAAAATCAATTACAACTGACCTTGAAAATTATATCCAGTGCACTTCACTGCACGAGATGGCCGATTATACAAGGTCACTTGCCTTTCTAGATGTGACTTTATAAGACACATGCTGGTTTTTTCCTGTTTTGTTTTTTATCAGTGGTTTCCCACTTTCTCTGACGCAAATTACCCACATTTATTTTTTCTGTTCATTTATTTGTACAGCGGAAATTTTTGTATTCAGAATGGGACACCAGCAAGGCTCTATCATCAGAGAAAAAGGAGGGAGTTAATTTGAATAAGAGATGTGATTTTTTCTTTAGAAGATTCTCGCATATATTTTTTTGCTTTGTCTTTTTTAATTAAGCTTAAAACAGTTGAGAATCATTTTAGAATCAGAATACATCTGTTAAAAAGAATCAGCCCTCCCCCCTGCTTATTTAGACTAAGAAAGTTCCCAATGCACACCTCTGAAACACTCTGTGACCCTTACAGCAAGACCACTGAAAACGAGACTCGAGGTTTCCCGAATTCCTCAAGTAAAAGAGAAGCAAACCTGAACGCATCTTCAGGGTTTTTTTGAGCTCGCATAATAAAGTAGCACAAGGCTATTCCCAGCTGCTGAGGTTTCTAGCTGAAGAGCTGGCGTTGCTCTAGAGGTAACAGCTCCATCTACAGCCTGCCTGGGGGACATCTCCCCATCACCCACAAAGAAGCACCAAGGGAAGTAATGCCAGAACATAAAAATATCTTACAGTTTCTACTGTTGCTTCCTCAAGCAGACCAACAAGTGTGAGTGTTATTGGCACACACAGGTAATAAAGCAATTCTCTGCTTCCACAAGGGTTAAAAGTTAAATTCTCTGTCGTGTTGCCCTATTTCTTTGACTTTTCTTGGATTAAAAAAGGAGCTTGGGGCAATTGGGGTCCAACGTGTTCTGTCTTCAAAGGGAAGGTTTGGGATTTTTCCAGCAGTGCTCTGGACGTTTCCTTCATTAGCCAGGCTCATTTGGGCTGCCAAAGTAACAATGCAAACTTCTATTTTAGGTGAAAGATCAAACTTTTAATAAGGAGGAGAAGTTGTTTCGAAGTTTAGAGAAGACCGTGAAATTGTGTGTGAAGAACATTTCACTCTCCTCACAGCACCTCCAGGTGGGTACAGGCCTTTCTGAAACCTGTGGGCACAATCCATGTTTACAATCAGTTATCAGGCATTTCTGCCACTGGTTTGGCAACGCCAAATTATTTGTTAGCGGGCCTGTCTACATCACGATATTAAATAAATGAGCTCTGCTGCTGCTGAATTCCTGAGCCCATGGCCAAAATGCTTTGATGGCCACACTTCTGCATTTACACCCTTACACAAGCAGGCTCTGTGGAGACCCGTGGGTACAATGCAGAAAAGAAGGTACTGTCTGGTGACACAGTAATGACTTTCAATCACTGTGGGAAGCCATTCTATGGGTCATGCACACCTGCTGCAGTGGAGCACCAATTGCTTCTCATTAAAAATGGAAGAACTCAGTTGCAGCCACATGAATGAAGATGTCCTAAAATATGCATTTTGGATGCAAGGCCCCTTTCCTTCCTTTATCCCGTTGCTAGGTTGCATTGAGGGCTAGCACTAGCTGTACAGAGTTCTGGAGGGCTGTATATATCTATGCTTTAATCCTCCTCTCCAAAGATGTGGGTTGGCTTGTAACTTACCAACTCTTCGCTCTCATGCACAACTTAGCAACTCTAGATGGCACGAGGCCCTTCAGAGTGTAACTGGGCCTGAACTGGACATGAAGGTTGGCTGAGAGGTAGGTAAGATCAGTAACCAGCTGGTCAGAGCTTACCACAAATGCATCTTGTTTAGCAAACAGCAGAAGGCCAGTGAACTCAGCAGACAAGGGTTATTGCCTGGAAAGGTGCTGATGGTTCCTTATCCAAATGGATGCACACTTCATTAATATTAAAATTCAGAGTAAGTGAATCACACCACTGTATTCCTACTTAGTCCTCCAAAAGAGGTGTTTGAGGGTGCGTGCATCTCGAGCTGGCTCCTGAGCAGTAGCTAACTTCCAATGGAATATTCATTAGGTTGGGGCATATTTTTTTTCCAGTTGAACATTAACAACCTGATTGTTAAATAGTTTGCATTGAAAATAGACAAGACCAAGGAAAATATTACCACAGTAAACAACCCCACGATGACTGGAAACTGCAGAGAAACCACACAGGTGTCAGAGACAGAAAATATTTCGGATTCCATCAGTGTTATTGCAGTATCTGCATGAGCAAATGCCATTCATTAGAACAGACCATAATACAGCTTCATCTCCTTACCATCTTCTCATTTAGGATTCTATACATCTGGCTGCACAAAATATAATTGGGCTTCAGGAAATCTTGCAAGACAAAGACAGTGAATTCCACGACTGTTTGGAGAAACAGAACAACGCTGCAAATCTCTGTGAAAACCTTGTAAGTTTATGCAATGTCCAGTGTTGCACAGCTGTCTGCATGCATGACAAAAGAGGTGTATGTAAGAGAGACTAGGACAGAAGAGAGCCAAGAGCCTTAGGAATCCATTGGGGAAGATGAGTGGGTTTTTTGCTGGGTTTCTGTAAGAGCTAAGATAAAATTCAGTTTAAGTGCACTGTGTTTTCCCTAGTAAAGCTGAACAAAACTTCTCAAGTTAAATTCCCAGGTTTAAACTAGAATCTTTGTGCTAAATTTACACACTTCACCTGAGCTTCAGACAACAGCAGCAAATCTTTGCTTTGCTACTTTGGTTACCAACACTTGGAGTTTTACAGTGACTTTGTGATCGTTGCTGTGCTCATGAACTATTAGAACTATCATCCTGGAATCACAGATGGGTGAAAATCTCAGCTTTATTACCTTTTCAAGTAAGTTACTATCCTTCATATAGAGAAATCATGACAAATCTGAATAACCCATAGGAATTAAAAGCAAATTAAAAGGAAGGTGATAATTTTTCCACTAGTCTCTTGCTTTTAGGATTCAAGTGAACACTAATGCCTGGCTCTAGGAAGATAGACAAAAATGTCTCTTTACAACGGACAGGCTGTTTCTTCAAGCAGCTGCCAAAGCTGGAAAAATTCAGAGGTGGAGTTTTTCCTACACTTTCCTAGGCTTGTGCTGACTAAAACGTAGCCAATCAGTCATTTCCAGAGCACCAAAACACAGAGTGTGCCAAGAAACAGAAGGATCTTTTACAGACCACATCCTCCCAGTAATGACAGGCAGAGTAAGGTGGTGTAAGGTGGTGCATTTCCTTTCATTTGAAGTTCCGCCAGATTGGAAAGGAATCTTGAAAATTAATCTCAATAACCAGGAAGATATTTGCAATGTCTTTACAATAAATACAGTGCCTAAAGCACAAAAGATTACCCTTCTATCATCACAGTGGTGAGGATGTCCACTATGCAACATGCCCCCATATTCAGAAACATCAAAGAGAAGCTGAAGCAGTTCCAAATTAGATGAAACAGAAAACCTATTTCCAGAAAAACATTGTGTGACTCCCATTGGCTCATGACCCAGCTATTCTGAATGTCCACAAAGTTTAAGAAACAAACCAAAAAGAAAACCCATCTTTGTTTTAACTGTGGACATTGCTATTAACCATATTAATTTCTATTTATTTCTGTGTCTTGGATTTACAAGATTACAAAGGTTCTCTACCCTATGTATATGCTTTTTAAAAAGAAAAGCCCAACACTTTCATCCTGACATTGCACAATGAGTAGATGTTCTCACTGAACAGCCCATAGTTTTCTTCACACTATCCTGAAAGGCTCCATTATCACTGGACATCTCAGCAGTGAGCTCAAGTTAATTTTTTTTCTTTCCTCCCTTACATTTGTCAACAATGAATACCTTCTTCATTATATTTTAGGGCAGAAATCCACAATCACCTCTTCTCCTACAGAAAACAGATCCAAAAATTTGGAAAAATAGTTTTCTTAATGCAGCAAAAATTAATTTGCTAAATTCAGACCCATTTTTCAGGTGGAAATAGAGTAGGAACCATATAGCCAGTGCACCTCATCTTGGCCTTGGGAGAATAATTCTGGTGCTAAAATGGATCTGTTGTTAACTGTGGTGTGTTATGGAGGGTAGAGGGACAGCTGCTTTTTTATTCTCACATTCCACACAACAATTTAATTCACATAGAATGTCCAAGAACTTTAATGTGGTGAGTTTCACTCATTACAAGCCTGTGCTGTATTTGAACAAGTGACTTACACACAAAAAAAATAAATTATTTCATGCAGTATTAATCCCTTGAGACAATTAAAGACTAATGGAAAAGTCTGAGAAAGGCTGCTTTTTTACCAGGTGTCTAATTTTGTTGATTACTAGAGATAAAACCAACAAGCATAACATAATTTAATCAAATCAAGTGATTGTTTGTGTTTGCTTAAACAGGAATTGAGTTACAGCTGTTTCCAGGAACAAAAAAAAAAAGGCTTCGATAGGATTCCAGACTGCAAGCCTACCATTCAACAAGACCTCACTGCCTCTAGGCTGTTTATTGGCATTAGGCCTTGCAATTAAGGAAATCCCAGTTTTATTGGACCACTTCAACAACCCTTGCCTAGTTTTCCCTCAGTGGTAACACACTAAGGGCAGTATGGTAGGCTGTGTGCTCCATGGGCAGCCTTGTGTAGATCCAGGCCTGAGGTTGGTGGCCCTGCCTGTGGCAGGGGATTGGAGGTCTACGATCCTTGGGGTCCCTTCCAGCCCATGGCATTTTATGATTCTATGGGACTACCACCAGACACTTTAGGCTGAAAAGCCCTTGCAATGCTATGAAGGAGAGTCTAACTGATGCTGGACCCTGCTCGAAGCTGCCTCTGAGAGCAATTGTTGAAGAGTAATTAACAGATTGCTTGATAGACTGCTATCAATCTTACCCTGGTATGGTGTCTGAAGAACTGCAGGAATAAAATATTAATTAGGTCTGGTTTATACCTTTGCAGATGGCTCAGCTGGACAAGCTTGTTCTGATTCCTCTCTCAGCACTACAAGCCTTGTTTTCAGGTCCACAGAAGCTCATCCAGAAGCGCTATGACAAGTTGTTGGACTACAACAGCTACCTTCAGAGGTCAACAGGAGAAGAGCTGGACCTGGCAAAGAAAGACTATGAGGCTCTAAATGCACAGCTAGTGGAAGAACTTCAGGTATTCAACAGAGCAGCCAAAAAGATTGTGTTGAACTGCCTACATTGCTTCATCACCTTCTTCAGGAATATTATGTCTGCAGCACTTCAATCAAATTCTGCTGTGGTGGTGCCTGTTCCAGTAAGTACATTAGAAAGAGGTGTAGCTCTGCCTTTGTCTTCCTTTCTGTGTGACACATACCTACATGCTGCTGCACTGATTTTGTCAGGTTTGGGTTGGGTTTTTTCTTTTTTTTCCTTGCAAGCTCAGCAAGGGTTAGGTTCTGAGCTGAAGCTTTGTTAGACCTGGACTTTTCATTGAGAATGATTGTAAGGCAGCTATTCCTGCTGCTAGAGATAGTAATGGCAAGAACATTACAGTAAGGCAGAAAGGAGGCACCTGCTAGCATTTTAGTCTTTGTTTCTTAGTGTCTGCCCTGAGGAGTCCAGAAAACGGAGGAAGAGAAATTCCCAGAAAGTACATGAACATCCCTGTTGCTGCTAGACCTGCAGAGTCACAGGTGACTGCAGAAAAGAAACAGGTTAGGAAATTTCATGAAATAATCTCTATGAAAAGTTACTTTTAAACCCAAATATACTGCAGAAGCTCCTGCAGACATCTCTAGGGAGTAAAGAATAGCTTTGTCTGTGTTGGTATTTTTATAGTTCAAATCACAAAATCATAGGGGTTGGAAGGGACCTCAAGAGATCATCGGGTCCAACCCCCCTGCCAAAGCAGCTCCCCAGCTCATACTGCACAGACAGGCGTCCAGACGGGTCTTGAATTCAACTCCAGAGAAGGAGACTCCACCACCCCCCTGGGCAGCCTGTCCCAGGGCTCTGTCACCCTCACTGTGAAAAAGTTCTTCTGCATATTGGTCTGGAACTTCCTGTGCTCTAACCTGCAGCCATTGCCCCTTGTCCTGTCTCCACAGACCAGTGAAAAGAGGCTGGCCCTCTCCCCCTGTGTCCCACACTTTAAATATTTATAAACATTAATAAGATCCCTTCTTGGTCTTTTTTTCTCAAGACTGAACAGCCCCAGTTCTTTCAGCCTATCCCCATAGGGGAGATGCTCCTCTCCTTTAATCATCTTTGCAGCCCTTCACTGGACTCTCTCCAGGGATCCTTGTCTATCATATCACTTATGTAGCCAAAAGTACCAAAGATGCCTGTCTGAGCCATGCAGAAGGGCATAATTTTCTTTAGCCCACTCTAATCTTTCTGGGCATTATGATCATTACCTGAAGATTGATGTTGAGAAGTTATTCTTAATTTGTGTGAAAAATCCTACAGTGTTGTACTTTTGCACAGAGGACTTGAACCACCACCCCCAAGAAACACAGCTGTGCCGTCCACACACCCAAATAAACTCACCTGAACTGCAGCAAGACTCTAGATAGGAAACACACTGTAGTGAGGCAATTCTGGAGTATTCTTTTCCAGCAAGGCTTGAACACAGCACTTTATAGCCAGGGGCAGCTGAAAAATTAAGCAAGCAAGGTCAGGATCAAAACACAAAGCTGTTCTGTTTAATGGGAAAATGAAGGCTTTTCCCACGTGAAGAAATTGCATCCCTGTAATTTGACCATTTTGTTTTGAAAGCTGTTGTACTGAGCATTGTTTTCTGTGAGGTTCAGACTACAAAATTACCTTCTTTTTCTTTTTTTTCAGTTTACATCAGCAAATACATTTGGGGTTAAACACAGAACAAAAGCACTTATCCAATGCCACAGACAGAGCTTCAGGTTACCCAACCAGTTTTGACCTGGAGGCAGCACCCAGTTGCCCAAACACACAGCTATGGGGTAAATTACTCCAAGCCCTGTATCACATTGGCTGCTCTGAAAGCTGCTGAGATGCACATTTGCATCTGAAAGCAGGTGGCTCAGTAGCGTAAATGCCAGGCTGTTCATTTTCATCAGTTTAGAATATTTTAAAATTATTTAACTTAAATTACTATGGCTTTTAAATGTAATAGCAATCATTAGAAACTTTCTTTAGGCAAGGACCTTTCTTTTCTTTCCACCTTGTACCCAGCAAGCTATGGGCTCTGCAGAAAATAGTAGTAACTTGTCAGATTTCCTGAGTCCAAGCAGCCAGCCTATTTTCCTGGTTTTTGGCTGGGATAGAGTTAATTTTCACAAGAAGCTCAGAGGGAACACAGCCAGAAAACCCGAGCCAAATAGCCAAGGGGATATTCCCTACCCTATGATGTCACGCTCATGATATAAATGGGGAGGTGGCTAGGAAGTAGGCATCAGGTATTGCTGCTTGGGGACAGACTGGACATTGGGTTCTGGGCAATGAGCAAATTGCATTATCACCTGCTTTGTATGTTCTAAATACTACTGTTATTTCCCTCTCCCTTTGCTGCCCTAGCAAACCTTCCCTATCCCAACCCATGAGTGTTACCATTTTCTTTCAATACTCCTCCTTATCCCATCCAGCAGGGAGGAGTGAGAGAACAGCTGTGTGATACTTAGCTGCTGGCTGGGGACAAACCAAAACACCATTAAACCAAATCTACTCTTTCAAATCTCCTTATCATTTTGCTCATGAGATCTAACCCACCTTTGTGGTTGCAGCTGTCTTCCTCAAGCATCTGTGAAGTGCAGACTCAGTTGATGGAGGAGGTTCACAAGCTGAGTTTTGTAAAAGAAAACAGCAGTGCAGCCTTTATTGAGAGAAAATTGAGCCTGGAAAAGAAGAAACCTGTCCCTGCTCCAGTGAGTACCATACATCCAAATTGTGTGTATGAAGCAGCATTTCTTTTGACAGCTTTGGAAACAAATTTTTATGCCATCCAGAGGTTTGGGCTTGGTCTCTTCACTGGGGCTCTGAATCAGGTTGTTGGAATGAAGCTGTTCCATTGACCAGTGACTTATGAAGATTTTTCACTGTTTTCATGTTATTACCTTGAAAATCCACTTGAAATTATCTCTAATTACCCTTAGGTCTTTAAGTACATATTAACTCTAAGGCTGTATCTGCAAACTTTGATTACTTCTTCCATTAAATACTCTTGCAGTGTATCTTAATCTTCTAATTCAGAACATTTTTCCCCCCTCATCTTCAGCTGTGGCTACAGGTATTGGTGCTTACACACATACACATACACCCCCGCAGCAGAAGATTCAGAAAATTCACCCTCCCCCCCAGTTCCCAACCTTATCAGACACACTCAGAGAGTTTAAGAGTCTTGTTTACAGTAAAGTAAAAACCCAATTGCAGATTTATAGAGACAGCTGAGGCAAACAGTAGGATTCCTTTTAGCATCAGTAAGACATGTGCTCTTGCTTCCATTGTATATGAAGACTGTCGCTGTGCAGCATGTCCCTCCCTATACTACATATGAATTCATTGATCATTGCTACAGAGAAACAATTAAGCAAGGGACAGTTTGCATACAGAACACCAGCTCTTTAAGAGCAAAGAACAGACTAAGAGGTCTTTATTTAGTGAAATTCCTACATTTCTTTAAAATTTGCCCTTTATTGCTCCCCTATTAATACTGCAGTTGGACATGTCCTTGCTGCATTTGCAAAGGAGGTTTGGTTACATAAAGCTGTGTAACTCGCTCCTTGATCTGGGTGTAAAAATGAGTGTCAGTTGCCACATGCAGCATACAGGTTTCTTACACATCTGTGTTGCTCTAGAAATGCCCTTGGCATTATTCTCAGTGAGTAACTTTCTTTGCTTTCCAGCTCGAATCCCCACGTCAAACCGAAGGCCACAGGTCCAAGCTGTTGTCTACGTACAGCGCGGAGCTGCTGTACCAAGCTAAGCGCAAGTGCAACGCCACGCAGGAACTCGATATCGATTTACATGAAGGAGAACTGGTGGCTGTTGTGGAGCAAAAGGACCCCTTTGGAAGCACGAGCAGATGGCTTGTTGACACAGGAAGTAAGTTCTCCACACAAACATCCCAATAACAGCTTCCCTTTGGGATATTGATTTCTTTTGATTCGGGCCCCATCTGTTTGCCTCTGTCATACTGACAGCTGCATAGAACGGTTGGGTTTGAAATGGTTTTAGCAGCATTTTGCTGTTTGTTTTCTCTCTTTTTATTCTGGCGTCTAGTCCTTCAAGGGTATGTGTATTCCTCCTTCCTGAGGCCTTACAATCCAGCTAAAGCGCAGAAGGACATAGCAGAAAACAGCTTCGTTGATGATGATTTTGATAATATCAGCCTCTTTGTCTCTTCACGGGCCTCCAATGACAGCAGGATGAGAAGTGTGGGGCACAAGAAGAGTGACAGAAGCTCATCTCACTTCTGTGAAAATCCCACAGTTAATGGCACAGGGACTGATGCTTTTCAGGATACAGATGATCAGCATGTATGTATGATACACACTGTGCCTGTTGCCTTCCTTTTCCTATTTCAAATCTAGAATTATAGTGCTTATAATTTAAATGGTTTCCTTTTACACCAGAAGAGACTGGCACTAATCTGTCAGTATGACATGGGAATTTGTTGTGTTCTGTTCTTTGCCTTTCTTTAAATAGCTATGAGGTAGGAAAAGATAATCAATTAAACTGTGAATTGCAGTCCTGTCTCTCAGAAAACACACCGTTGAATTACCTCACCTCACATGAAATGCCTCAAGGTTCTCCTGTGGAGCAGGAACCTGCAAAATAGCTCAGTTTGGGGGATTTTTCTGCTTACTGTTCACAAGAAAGCTGCGTCAATGCTGATCAGCAAGGCACAGAAGTGACCTCTGTGCCACATTGGAGTACAGGAGCTTTAGGAAAGGTGATTGTCTCTCAATAAATCTTGCTGGAAAATTTTCTGTCCAGTCCAAGGCTGCTTGGTGTGACAGAAACAGGTACTTTATATTAAGGTGATCAGGCCTCGGAGCTCAGTTTGTCCTTCCCTGTGCCAAATTCCCTGGGTCCTTTAATCTTACTTTTTATTTTGTCCCTATTCGTTGTAGGCTGTCCAGCAATTGCAGACCACAGAACTGCATGCTGGTTTGCATATGTTATTACTCATTTTCTGTATACAGAATTCATACTAATACACAATGACTGGGTAAGATGTGGCAACGTTTGTGAACTCAGACTTTTGGGCTTTGTGGCTTTCCTTTTTCAGACCTTCTACGCTGTTTATGCATTTCGAGCAAGAAATGATCAGGAGCTCAGCCTCCAGGAGTACCAGAAGGTTAGGATACTTCGGTTCTCTGACCTGAGTGGCAATAAAGAATGGTGGCTAGCAGAGGCGAAAGGTCAGCGAGGATACGTACCATCTAATTACCTCGGGAAGATGACGTACGCCTAGGAGCAGGAAGGCCCATTGAGCCAGTTTCTCTGAAGCAGACAGAATAATCACCTATTACGGTTTGCAACAAGCAAGGCAAATTCAGAAGTGATTGATAGAAACCATGGTATCTGGTACAGAGCACAGAGGATACTGAGAACTTTTAGCCTCCAAAAGCCATCACCTCCTCAAGACCTGAGAGAGGAAACAGGTAATGTGAAGACTGACTAACATCCCAAGGAGCTTGCTTTCCTATCGCCTCATCATTTTCTCATTTTGTCAAAATTGTCCTACGTCAAAAGGCAACGTATGAGTACAAATCACAGCTAAAATTGTGTTCTTCTTTAATGATTTTTAGCAAATAATATTCAAAATTAAGAGACTTGGCCTTGAAAAAGGACAAATTCAGTCTTCAGGGATGCCATAGGTGTTCAGGAACAATTCAGCCTGAACTATCTCAGAGAACACAGGCACATGGTAAAATTTGAGATTTTTGGTTGTCCTTTATCCTCAGCCACTGTTGTAGTGAACCTTTTTATCAGTAGAGATTATTGGAGTTGGAAAAGAAAAAGGGTTTCATTTTTGCAGGACACATACCAAATGGTGGTACTAGTGGCTGGTCCCAAGGAAAAAGGTGTATTTAGTTAAATACGGAAATGGGGAGAGGGAAAGAGGCACTAGAAAAAGATACTGTGAAATAGAGAGTTATTATTTTCAGAAGAATTACACAACTACTTCGTATGTTAGGAAATTGTAGCAATGTGAAAGCGCCCTAGGTCCACATACATGTCCACACTAACTGCTTTACAGTGCAAGATCTGTGTAGTGAAACAAAACTGTATTAATAGACTTGGGACAGTTATTAAGATATAAAAAAAAAAAAAAAAGAAAAAGTTTATTGAAGGCATCACTTGACTGTTTACCTTATCTGATTCCCTATGGCAGATACAGGGATCATAATGTCTAGTGAATAAGCTAGGACTTAAGAGGCATCAAAATTTCTTTTTCAGAAAAAGGAAGAAAAAAAAATAAAAAAATCAAAGTGTCTGATGTTAGACTGAGCAGTGAAGAATGTGTCAGTGAGTTGATTTGCTGTTTGCAGAATTACAAATCAAAAGCCCTGCATTTTGCTAAGGTTTCCACGGAGCAGTGGAATAGGCTGCCCAGGGAGGTGGTGGAGTCTCCTTCTCTGGAGATATTCAAGTCTCGTCTGGACGCCTATCTATGTAATATGAGATAGGGAGCTGCTTTGGCAGGGGGGTTGGACCCGATGATCTCTCGAGGTCCCTTCCAACCCCTAAGATTCTGTGATTCTGTGATCTCCAAAATAGTAGAGACTATTTTAACAAGTTAATGCAGTTCACACTGCATCCTCAGTGAGCACAGAAAACTAAAAACCCAAGGATTTTTAGGAAAACTAAAAATTCAAGGATTTGAATGTCACATAGTACTTCTTAAGGTTCATCACTGACTCAGCAATGCTAGGTCAGGCTACTGCTGTACACTTGAGCTAGGCTGAATGGCATTATAACAACATCTCCTTGCTACTACTGTAGATAACTGAGGATTCATTGGAATTTATTTCAGTGTAATTAAATTGTATTGAAACGATGACCTGCTTATGCTAAGCATGGCAAAAAGGAAACAAAAAAGCAACCGTGCCTGTGGCAGGTAGTGTAAGTGAAGGAAAACTCCTGTCAGGTGTTTTGACTGACCATTAACATGACACCCCTATTAAAATTAAATGGGTGTGCAGGTTGCTGACCAAGGGTATACAAAAGCTTTAGAACAACATTTGCTGAAGTTTCTACTTCCTGTAGTTGAAGTGTGGGGTATGATGATGAAACAATTCAACACCCTTGCCAAGATGTAACGGGGAATAACCTATCAGCAAAGAAAGGATGAGGCAGTTAGGGCAGTTCATGCAAACATTAGGTTTTGCTAAGCTAATCATCCTATTTTCATTTTATTTAGTGTCCCAAATTTTCATATTATTTTCCTAAAAAGGTAAATAAAGTTCCCAATCTTGCTCAGAAGACAAATGCAGTGGATCAGAGAGATGAGAACCTGAAATTCGTGCTGGATTAAACTGTATGATAGAGAAACTGTCTGAGTTCTCTGAGATGAATATCCAGAGAGTGGTATGTGAAACTCTGTGAACTACTGCAATCCAATGAGCAGCAATACATTATTTTGCCTAACTGTACAACACATCTTGCACTTAAATCTTGCTGTTTTCATAGCAAGCAAAAAAGGGTCTCATTCACTTTATTTAGAGATGTAGTTGTTTTTACAGAAAACTTTGTCTTTAGTTAAATGAAGAATATAAGGCTTTGGAGAGGAAGCTTGGAAAAATGAATTCAAAGACTTTCCTCTACAAAGCCTGCACTGCTTTGGCTTTTGTATTTTAAGATTATGGGGGAGATGCACACAAGAAGCTTTTCAGTACGTTTTACAATTTTGAATGTTTTATTTGGAGATGATCTATTTTTTGCAATAGTCAAAACAGTTTCAGAAATGACTGAATTGTGCTTAATAGGCTTAATGCAGTCATGTAAGCATAATGATGAAGTTTTGAATTTTAGATAGTGAAATTAATTAAGGGCAAGAGTCAGGAAAAAAAAGATTTCCTTAAGTTTTACCTCTGAGAACTCAGCTTGAGTCACAGGGAGGGCTCTGATTTTGAGTGTTAGTAGGTACATCCCCCATGAAAAATCAGGCTCAGTGAAGGTGTCTCAAATTGTACTCAAATGCAATTCTTCAAAATATTCACTTGGTAATCTTAAGTAATAAAAGAATGAAGGATAAAATAGACTGGAGCTGGCCACCAAAATTTCACTGTGGGACTTGAACTCCTAGTAAGCCAAATGAAACCCCAGTGCATGGTTAGGACCCAAAATATTTTTTATATTGTGGGATAATTTATATGACTTTATTATAGTCTCTTAAGTTGGGATCCAGGAAAGTATTTTACTAGGTACTGGAGGTGGATTGGTTTACTTAATTTCATAAATCAAAAGTTTTGACTGTGTTACCATTTGGTTCTAAAGATATATTGCAAGCTTTTATTTTTATTTAAAACAAGACAAATGCAAATTACAGTTGCAGAAAATGAAGAGATGCTTTGAATATAAAGTCTTCCTACATTAAGATTTACAGCAATTCATATTAGACTTGCTTAGACATATTTTTGTTAAGGTAGTGTGTTAAATACTAGAAACTGAGCTACATTAGGGTTCCAGAAATTCCTAAGAATATGCCACGTTTCTGCAGTTAATTCTTTAATGTAGAGAAGGTTACAGTATTCTGAGAGTTTTCTTACTCTGATTAATGACAACACTGATTTCTTTTGATCGAAGCAGGGACAGGCTGCAGTTTGATGGACCAATCTTGCATTTATTCAAATGTGTTTTACTGGAGCTGCTGTGAGAGTAAGCACAGACAACTAGTTCCATGATCAGGCCAATTCAAATTGAAGTGTTTCTCCATTTTAAGCGTTGCCATTGATAACCTGGAGCCCAGAAAAATGTCCAAGCAAACAAACAACTCAGAGTCTCTGGCTCTGACCTCTAGCACCTGTGTGCTTCACCATCTTCCCTCTGCTTAGATGGTGCTAGTGAATCTTCAGTAAGGATTCACCTTTTCAGTGCAAATGCGGATTGAAGAATTATTCATTCTGACTCTTCATCTCAGGAAGCTTCACTGAATAATTACCTCCTTCAAATACTAAAGTATACTTTTGCTGTCATTTTAAGATAGCTTGTAAAAATGCAGATAGGTGAAGCGGACCTACTACCTGCAATAGGAAATGCAGCCATGGTAATCCTTGTCCCTGTAGACCTATTACTGAGAATTCCTCTTACAAAATTGTTTGTTCAGAAATGGTGAAAAAAAAATATCTTCTTTTAAATTATTGTAATAATAAAAATCTATTTTTGTAAAGATATGTCTCCTTTTTTTAAAAAATAAAGCCAATACTTTTTCTGGCAGCAAAGAGCTTTATATCCTATCCAAGATCTTCCTTCCTTACAGACCCTTCTGTTAGATCGCTCCTCTTAGACCAGGTACCACCAGCAGTAACCTACTGTTTCACATTACTAAGAGTATCAGAATTTGGGCATCTATGAAAATTTTTAAAACTATATAAGTGGAAGTAAAATATTACCATACACTATAAAATTTATAAGGAAAGACAAGTAAGTACTTTTCTAGTAAATCACAGAGCAATTTGGTTTGGGGATAGAAATATCACAGGACTATTTTCCAGTTATTTTTTCTAAATATGAGGCGTGTTTCTGAAAATTCAGAAGGGTCTTCCTTCTTTCTGCCCTACGCTAGATTCATCAACCTGACGTGCAAATTCCATCAAACAATCCTGTAGAACAGACTCTGTTCCTGAAAATACAGTTGTTAATTCCATCCTAACTATAACTTCAAAGCAGAAAGCAACTGTTCCCTTCAATCTACTCTACTTTTCAGCGGTGCCTATCTTATATATTTAAGCTAAATACTTGATTTAAAAGACCAGGTCTATGCTATAAATCCTTCCTGATATAATACTTCAAAGAAGCACAATCCTAACTGACATTTTTATACCAACAGAAGGAGACTTTATATTTCATTTAGGAAGCTGGGAAAGTTGCAGCACAAAAAAAGCCTTTTGCAAACATGAATTGCAGCTCTGTTGCAGATTCTGCTAATACAGGGATACCAGCAAGTCCAGCTAGACTTGCCTTATTAGGAGGAAAAGACAGGCATGCATAAAAGTGTACAGCACAAGTCATTTTCTTCTCAATGAATAGGAGATGGCAGTCAGCCCACGCCAGAATAACAGATGTAAAAACACTGTGATACACCTGGATCAGGTCTCAACTACTGCGTTAGTAGAGTTAGCTAATACAAGTTAAAAGAAAGATCAGGGTATTTTCTGCCTTTGTTCACCACATACATGGTACCTCATGTAAACTGCATAGCTCACAAGTAAACTCCTGAACTCTTGCGAGCAAAACTGCACGCATATTCAGACAGAGGCAGCAAGTATCTTGAACCCTCCTGTGGGAGCCAGTTTTGCTGCTAGAGAGAACATTTTTATAAAGGAAAACGCCAGGCATTACAAGAATTTATCTTAACATGCCATAGCATAGGCAACATTTTTCTGATTAGTACTTAGGAAGAAAATATGCCTTCCACTTGCTAATGGAAACTGCTTCAGTGTATTTCCCTTAGTATGCCACCATTAAAACCTCCTGTATTAGGAAGGAAGAAGGATGGGCTGATCAAAACACAGTAATAATTCTGGATTATTCCTCCTCCTCAAGCCATTATTTTAAAATTGCCCTGGAAGATGCAGGCACTACAAAGACAAAACCTTCCCTTTTTTTTTTTTCATCCATAGAAAATAATAGTTGAAAAAAATCTGCAAACTCTCCAGATAGGTAAGGCAATCCCAACTAAATTGGGTGTTTACAGAATCTCAGTCTAAATCTTAATTGTAGAGAATGGAAAAATAGGTATGGAGAACAGCTGGATGTATTGCATTTACATGTATTTAAAACACAGGATTGCTAAGAAAAGCTGTAGCTTTCTCCTACCTGCGAAAGTCTGAGATGTTTTCATGTTTAGAGATGCTCCTCTCATCACAGGATTACTGATTGCTGGTCACAGACTGCAAGACTCAAGATCCTTTTCCAGTACTCAGCTTGAGCCTGTTCTTGAGAGCCGAACCAAACCTGGAGCATCTAGGATAAAAAAGGGAGCACAGGCTGTGAAAAGCATAGCTCAGGAGTGCGAGCAGAGAGCTGAATACTTTCTCAACTATCTGTCTTAGTTGTGGTGGGTAAAGTATAATCTGCAGGTGGCTGGGGCAAGTTGGATGCACAGAACTGGCTGAAGGGAGGCTTGTGGGTGTGAGAGCTAGGTCTGGTGAGAAAAACTCCAGAAATGCCTCTGCAGGAAGCTCCCAAGAGGCAGTCACAGTGCCTGCGAACCTCCTTTGGAGCAGCAGATGGGCTGAACATATGAGCATGCTGGCACTCAGGGTGATGCATATGTTCTGCAAAATGAAGAGGGACAATGCTGATCCCACCCAAGGCCCTGCATGTGGAAATTTAATGTATTCAGCTTGAACAACACCCACGTGCAGAAATGGACTCCTTTCTCCTCCCCTTCCCCCAATTCAAGTTCACAGCATTACTAGCAATTTGGCAGAGGATCCCCAGTGCCCCTAGGATACCAGTCACCTTGCATACTTCTGGTGTCTGGATACGACTCCGTGCTGGTAGCTTCTCTCTCACAAGGACCCCGCAGCATTTCCCTTACTTGCTCCTGGAACTGAGACACTAAGCAACAATGTGGCACAGATACATAAACACAGATATGACAGTTCCCACACAAGTTGTGTTGAATACATATCACTCGGCATAACAAAAAAGCTTTTCCTATGCAGGGTTAAAACCCCCTATTTTTTTCATTATTCTTTATGAAAGCAAGATACAAACTCTCATTTTCATGAAGGGCTAAAGGAATATATTCAGATCTCTAAGCAACCCTATTTAAAAATCCATGCTATTACAAATATTTCTGATGTATTTTAACTATTTCAGACACCTGGAAATCCAAAAAGGAACTACTATATTTCCTGGTCTTTCTCTTAAAACTGCATCTGGAAATCCAACCCTTCTCTCCTGGCTGAAACACACCTACATACAAGCCTTGAAAAATCCAGGGCCAACATCCAGTTCGAAGTTCTGCAACAGTTGCCGGTAAATTCAAATACAAGACCTTCCAGCAGATTGGGGACATCACCTATGACCAGTGTTCCCTATGAAATGCAAATGAGTAAGAGGAAGGGAAAAGGAACTTTTAGAACATACACAATCCATTTGCTACTTTGAGTATCATAAAGGAAGACATGCACTATCTCCTACAGAAATTGCTGGAAAAGCTTTTCCAGCTGATATAAAACACTCTGCAATAGACATTTTTTTTTAAAACCACCACCACCTCTCCCCCCACTATTTAGAAACCAGCTGACAGGGCTAGAAAAGGTCTTATTTATCCGAAATGTAGAACAGTGACCAACACTGCCACTAACTACAAAAGAGATTTCTGCCTCTGCTCCTTCCTTGGAAGAGAAAGCAGTAATTTTAAATAATCATCATACAGGCTACGGTAGAACAGTTAAGAGACCAGAGGCTTCATTTAGGTTGGCAGGCAATACTGCTTTGAAACATGAAAGGCTTGTGAATTTTATAGCAATACTTAACAGCATGGAATACTGAGGTCATCAGAGTCTTACGTGTTTCACGTGTGCCAGAAAGGCATCTAACTTACTGACACCTAACACAATTCCCTTCTAGTTTTTCCCTTCTCTCTCAAAGCAGTATGGTTCAGACTGTGCTTTTAATTTGAATATACAATGCCTACCACTTATTTTCCATCTGTATTCAACAGGACAATATTAGGAAAGTTTGAAAATTCTTGGCTCTCTTTCACTCCTTTTAGAGGTTTGAGACCACTGATCTTCTGCCAGTGCTCTTTTCTCCTTCAGAGAATTACACCACCAGTGAGCCATGAAGTTTCTCACTGTATAAAACCAAAATACGCAACTTTAAATAGAATATTAAGTGATAGTTTTAACAGGTTTTTTTTAATTGTTCAAAAGAAAAAATATTTTTGCTCTAAGAAACCGCAGTGTTTGGGATAAACCATTAACTGTACAGTATAGACAACTACTAACAGGTGAAGAACTTTAAGCACAAGGATTGTAAAACAGGGTGAAAGAAACACCGCGACCATTTCCCAGATTAATAATAGTTTTTATTAATAATGTTTAAGAATGGTAGTTTCACTAAATTCAATTTATTAAGTGTCCACATACATTTGTTTTTTTACCCAACTTTTACAATTTCAGATTTTAGTTCTTTGAGTTGAAAACCAGGAGCATGTAATAGTGAAGTCCTCCAACACATCCGATTCATAGATTTGCGCAGTCAGAAGGAATAGTAGGATTACCAAAGTTTGCCCTCCAGTATAATGTAGGTTTTGGGCTTCCCTGATTTAACTACTGCTTCAGTCCAGTAACGGGGATTTTCTTTAAGAAAAACACCAACGCTGCTGTTTTACAGAACACAACCAGAAGCCATACTACTTCTTCAGTTTCTTTTGAGCAGCTTTCTTCTTGACCATCTGTAACCGTTTCATAGCATTGAGCTGAGATTCCTGAGAAGTCGGGCCTTTTAGGGAGGCTGACTGATTCCCAGTATCTGCTGTGGCTTTGCTTGCGCTGCTCCCACTGTTACCTGCAGTCCCGCTGTTGCCATTCCCGCTGCTCGTTGGGCTGCTGGTGCTCGGTGCAGCACTGCTGGGACTAGGGAGGCCCGCTTTGCTGACATTGTCACTGCTTACCGAGCGGCTGAGAGTGGTTTTCCCCAGTGTCAGAGGTGGAGGAGTTTTCAGCTGAGCAGGGTTTGTGCTGTTGTTGGCAGAAGTTATTTTTGACCCTAGTCCTGTTTTGGAATTTGCCAGACCTGACAAGCCCACAGGTTTCTGGTTATTTGAAGAAGCTGCAGGTTTCCCACTAGCACTCTGTGCTGTTGATCCCAGTTTGGCAGTTGATGGGTTGGCAGAGGAGGTTTTGGCTGCAAAAGCAGCCCATCCTGTAAGGCCACTAGTTGCTGAAGAGGAAACACTTGTACTGGCCGAGTTCCCCGAAACTGCTGCTGAGGGCTAAAAATACATAAAGCATTCTTATTATAGCAGCATCTATTTGTGTAACATCACAGCAGGAACACTCAGTTCTTCCCCCAGGAACACCCAGCAGACAAGATTTCATCACTGGTCACTACCGTTAGAAGTATTAACAAGAAAAGGAAAGGATGCTGGGTGCAGACAACTTTTAATTTCCCAGCCACATAAAACCAGTATTACCTTGTCTTCTATACAGCTAACAGGCTACCATACGGCATTGTGACTCCTCCCATAAACTCTAAATGATGGTTTAACTGAAGTAAGAACAAAAAGCCCAAATTTGTGAAACATAAGAAGGAAGGGAAGCCACTACCATTTATTGTTCATTGTTGTTACCTAGTGTCGCTTTTTAACAAGATGACAGATGCTCAGACAAAAATCAGACCCTGAGCAATTAGGAACTACATATGTTATGGTCTTTGCCATTATTAGAGTTATACCAAATTCAAAGTCAAAATGGAAATTAAAATCCTCTATTTAAGTAATACCCCTTCCATAATATATGTGGACAGTTTTTAATAGTATAGATGATGGATTAAATCAATTATCACTCTTACAACCTGTTTTGGCACAGAAATAGCTCTGCTGTGGTGAAAAAAGTTATTCAAAAGTGTAAGTGCTTGAGCAATAGCAATCATATTATTCATGACAGTTCACGTCCAGGCAGAGCAATGGCAAGCATAACTTTCAGCACATGAAAAATTACTTTGACTCCGAGTTACAGATGTGTTTTCCTAGGTAAGGGTCATGCTTTGTTATTTATTACGCTGTTTCTGGTTTACCACCTTTGACCAACTTGTGATAATATTTATTAAATAACCCAGAGAAGCAGAAACAAGAGGAAACACATATGAGAAAGAGCAGCCTCCTAAATTAGATCTCTCAGAGCCAGCTTGTTTCCCTATAATCATGAGAAGGAGCCTTTTAACTACCAAAACAACACATATATAACATGACCACAGAGAGTAAATCATATCTTTTATACAATTACATGGATTTCTACTTATATAAAATGTCATTAAAAAAATCCCTAGAGTAAATTCTCTTCTCTCCCTTGTAACGTAAATTTACAGTAAAGAGCTGGATGCTTTAGGGATTCAACTGAACTGAGTTTTTAATTCCCACTCTTTTATCTTAGTGTGGGAAACTAAAAACCTCCTGTGCTATAGTACAAGTCAGTACACATAATGTAGCAGACTACTTTCATTCATGGCTCTTGTGAGAAAAGATTGGTCTAATTGAAAAAAAATATAATCTACGTAGCAAAATATAAACTCTTTCTCTGGAAAATTTAAGCTACGTTACCTTGACTTCTGTTCTCTTGAATGCTAGGAAAGTTGGTGGGGTCTCAGGTTTTAACTTAATTTCTGGCTTCTTGACCAATGGATCCTTCAGGGCTGGTGCAACTGAAAGCACTGCAGGAGCTGGTTTTTGAGGTGGTTTTTGTGGCTTCTGAGCCTGCATAGAAGAAAAACCCCAAATTAGTTACGGACCCCGTAACACTGACTGTTTTGATGGTTAACAAAACGCATGAGCATTATCAGACTACAATCTACCCTTCACTATTTCAAGCTGAACAGAGCCTGGGAAATAAAGTAATAGGAGATGTGGAGGTTGTGCTGAGTATGGTACTGGGGAAAGAGTTGAGCCAGAGAAAATACTGAATAGGACTTGCCATTTCACTGTGGAAAGAGAAGCAGTGTTACCACTTTGGTGACAGGAAAGCACTGGGCCCTCACCTAAACAAAGCCAAGACAGGTGAATTTGGGAAGACAGGGCCATAGTCCAGCAGTAATTGCATGTGAGTTGCAGGAACCTGCTAAGCAGTGGTAGGTAAAAAGGTAGAATTTGTGCTGAAACAAAAAAAGGCATATTGAAGGGAAGCACTGAAAAGCTGCAATGGCTATCCTGTGCAATAGCTGACCTCAAGCAAACACTCCTTTGAGTTCAAGGCCTGATGATCATCAGAATAATCATGTACTTCAGTCAGTGAACATAACTCGTTTCAACAGATAGTAATTTGCTACTTATCATAGAACAGTTAAAAAATGAACACATTTTCTGCTGTACAAAAGGGTTTGATTTTAAAATGTGATAATTAAAGTTGTGTGAACTAATAGTTAATGTTTTGTGCACCCAAAGATGCTTTCTTACTCTGATAGGGGTTTTTTTGCAATGAGATAAACATCATTCCTGTGGCATCAGAAATAATTAGTCTGTTTAGTCAATAAACATGCATATCAATCAAAATAAAGGGATTTTTTTCCAGGAATGTGCTACCCTCAGCCTACTGTCAAACTGGAACACTCAGCACTTCATATATATGGAGAAAAATTTGCAGTTTCATCTTACAGGAAAATGACTCATGTCTAAAGCTGAGAAGAAAACTAAAACAGTAGGGCTATGTAGTAGAAACATACTAAAACTTACTATCACCCAAAATTAAAAAAAAAAATCCAAACAAAAAAAAAGGCTTTGAACTGCTGCTTGCCAAGTGAAAAAAAAAAAAAATCCTTTCTCTCTCCTTTTTAAAAAGCATTGTTTAAACAACACATTACAGAATATTCTGAGATGCTACATTAAAAAATGAAACAACAAAACAGGAGCAGCATGGGAAGCACTGATGAGAAAAATGCTTCTCCAACATGCTTACAAAGATTTCTTCAACCCATAAAATATTAGAAATAGCCTGCTGTATTCAAATAGTGCTCACACAAGACAAAAAACTGACTCGTACCATTCTCTTCATCTGCCTGGTACAGCAGGCACAATACCATACAAGTCGAGGATCATTCACTTCCTTCTCTGTCACCTGAGGTTTATGGCATTCCTGGTGGTAGAGATTATGGCACTCCTGACACTCCACTAGCTGATTCCGAGAAATAACTGTCATTTGCCTGCAGAGCAAATAGTTAAGAACAGATTATGGCAGAAAGCACTTAAAGGATTATCCAATTGTTGCAAATTTTGCAAGGTTAAGATAAAAACTAAAAAATATTTTTGCTTTCACATAGATTTTTCTACCTGTGGCAAATAAAAAGAACTCATTCAGGAAGCAATGGAATACATTTCAACAGTCATTTTAGAATTTTTGTATTTTTAAAGGTAAATTCTCTCAAGAAAATATAAAACTTCTATAACATTAAACATGTTTATGACACTTGATTTCCCTGTTGGATTTTTATATTAGAAATTTCAGTCTCATCTGCTTTGCTTCACCTGGTAGAAGAAAAGAGATAAGAGATACCTTACTGTATGCTATTATGACTTCCTCATCATATTAGTTTATGAAAGCCTAGTCTACATTTGGATAATTTTGCTGTAAACCATAGAGTAATACAGTTCAAGAACAAATGATTTCTCACTGACAAGCTTGTAAGTATGCTTATGTAAAAGCATCATCACCCAAGGTGTATGCTACTTTAAGATGGTTTTATGAACTGTTCTTTTGGTCCCTACTACACAAACAGACATTTGGAATTCAAGATAATACCAGAGTCATGGGAAGATGGAATAGAAAGGATTAACCGTGCAGTCCTGCCTTGAAGCAAACATGTAAGCTGGTGATGAGGACTTAATTTTGCGTGGGCCTCTGGTGAAAGTAATCACGCTGTATAAATGACAAATTAGTGATATACATATGACTGGGAATATGTCTCTGAATTAGCCAAATACCATTTTCCTAATGATTTCTTCTTTCAGGTGACAAATCAGGCTATTTAATTGCTAAGCAGCTTTTGCTCATATCCCTGAAGAGCAGGTACGCAGGTAACCATGGAAACTCTATTTGTAGATGGGTGGGGAAAGGTAATATCTTATTTCTTTATATAACAGAAAAATGAAGTCTGAAGGTATTGTCCATGTGGATGCTAGAACATTTTCTAAAAAATAGTTCTCTTTTAAATGGGCTATTCAAAAAGAGAGAAACCTTTCTGAAATTCCCGGGCCCATTATTTTAGATGCAAGATAATTCAAGAGCCTTTTTGTTTGTTTGTTATTCCTAAATAGATGGGGTCAGAAGAAAGCAGTGATGTTTCAGTGACATATCTCAAGGAAAGTGACTCACCCTATTTTAAAATGACAACAAGCAATCCCAGGTTAATTAAAAAAACCAAACCAAACCCATAAATTCTTCATTCCCAGAAACAATTTAATCCAAACTTATTTTTAAATTATATGATAACTCAGAAACAAATCTAATTATTTTTTACCTTCAGAAAACAAGCAAACAAAGAAGCATTCAAAAAATCAAGGTTGTTCTTTCAAAACTTGGGGTTTTTTTAGACTTTTTTTTTTTTTGAGAGACAGAGTTCACTATCATCTGCAAACTGCATGTATTATTTATTCTCCATAACTGAGTGGCCTTATTTTTCTAAGATCTGTAAGTATTGGAGAGGATAGTTATTTTAATGCTCCCTCTCTCCTTATGCCTAACTTGTTTCTTTATAGCAAGAAGAAAAACACCTCATGCATCAATGATCAATACTCCTAATTACTATGAAAATACATTTGACAAATGCAAAACTTGAAGAAACCCTTCATGTCTCTACTTTTACATATCTAAAAAATGAATAGTTAATATTCAAATGCACTCTTTTGCATTTGTGAACCCACAGACGGGTTTTTGTTAACTTGTCTTCTTAAGCAATAGAAATATAAACCCTTTTGCTGTGAACCCCACCTACTCTGCAACTGGACGTGTTGTTTTCATTCACAACTGATTGAATAATTGGTTATTAAAAGATGTAATTTTCTAAATACCATTCACACTTAAGTTATTTTAGAGTATCCAGTGCTTATATATTTCATATATATTTGGATATTGTTATTTTGGCTCAAGATGGCCACAACTGAAAAGGATCCTGGTGTTGAAGGCCACGCAGTAAATAGTGGAATACTGTCTCACCAACCTATTTGATTCAGAAAAACTGAAGCAAGAGTTTTCTGAAAACACGCTGTCCAGCAAGAGCTGGAGATAAAGACCTACACGACATCAGTTCCAGAAGATTTCACGTAAAATGAAAATAAATCCCATGTCTTGGGGGACTGTTGCCATCCCCTCTCTAATGGGCTGTTTCTTTCCTAGCTATACTTCTCCCTCCCTCTGGCATCAGCTTAATGAGAGCTATTTTAGTTTCGCTGGGATAGATGCATCTTTTGCAAGAGCACCAGGAGTTTGTGACCACGATTAGCTAGAAGCAACGCCTTAGGCAGCCAGGTTAAACATTGATTGTGGAACAGACAGTGCAATCACATACCTGGCCTATGCTTTTTTCCAAGCAAAGGCTTGGCCACACCAGACAGTTGGCATTTTGTTACTTCATGGGCATTTCTCATCATGCCTGTACACATCTGCCTTTTCCAGGGACAATGCAGAATTAATAACCCACAGCAGCTCAGGGCTGCCTAAACAAAACTTCCCTTTACATCCTCCTGCCAAATCACTTAATACTGTACTGGTTTTAGTAGCATTTTAACATACTGCTGAACAGGGCTTTGCCCCTTTAGAAGACAGCAAAAAATTGAATTTGCAGGAAGAAATGTAACACTGGAATATTTATTTCACTTCATTTGTTTTAACTGTCCCTCTTTTTCAAGGCCTATAATAAGAGATGAAACATTTGAGCTAACACATGGGAGGGAATAAAGTGACATGAAATCTCATCAGTCTACAACTAGTTAACAGTAAAAGTGCAGTAACAATGGAAATTTGTCTTCCATGGACTGGAGACACCTCCTTATCTGTGCAACAGGAATGTCCATGGAAATGACTGAAGAATAAAGTTATAAAGCACAGTTTCCCTACTGATTCAAGATAGGCTAAAATGCTTACTGCTATTAAAAGGCCAGTCCTGTCTTCCTCTCTGTCCAGGCTCTAAATTTCTCCATCCACACAAGTGCCAGCTGAAGCACATACACTCACTAAGCTGACTGAAACCTAAACTGACTGAAAAACCCAAGTGGAGAGATGATCCAGAAGCTCATTCAGCTGATTACAAGCCTGTCTGGTCAATAAACTCCCAAAACAGGACAGGGAAGGAAGTATCAAACTGTTCCTTTTGGCAGCACTGGGGACTTACAAGGATATGAAACCAAATCCTGATTCGAGTGAACCCAGGATGGATATACAAAAACATATTTTATACTTCTGTTAACCATAAATGTATTGTTCTCAGAGTGTTACTCAGATCCAATTTTTGAGCCCTTACTCAAAAAAGTAAAAAGAACCTGTCTGGTCTGCAAGGTATATTTATGCAGTTAATTGAGAAAACTGATGTCAAATGATTATGAAAAGAGGAGCAACACAGACAGATCTTGTAATAACTCCACTAATAACGTCTTCAGAAGAAACAGACTTTTTAAAATGCTTATCATTAACCATTCATATTTTGTTTCCCAATAATTTGTCATGGTAGGTTTTTCATCTTGTCAAGTAAAAACTAATAAAATTAGACTTCCCCTAAAGAAAAGTTGGCTTTCGAATTAAAGGTTCTATTTTCAAGAAGCCATTCTTATTCATGGAAGATGCTTAAGTGTACTATTAATTCTGGAATCATGCTTAAGTGATTTCCAGAATAAAAACTACAGGAAGCATTAACTCACTAGTACACAGAAAAAGCCCAAACAAACCCAACCAAAGCAAAGATAACTACACAACTGCAATGAAGCGATGTTGACTTACCTGCAAACAACACAGGCTAATCCCATTTCCATAGCAAAGTCATCAGCACTGGTTTCCTCAAAGCTAGATAAATCAGGCATGGATAAATCCTTGCTCGTCTGAACTGTAATAGGAGAGGAACGAGCCTCTTGCTTCTCTAGCCTTGGCTTCTTTGGTGCATCAGCTCCTTCAGCAGTATCGCCTTTTATCTATTACACACACAGAGAAGGTGAAAATGTACAAGCTAACGGGTATTAAATCGAGAAAATGACCGGAAGGATTAGGTCAGCAGTATAAGGTGGTGTACTTTACACTGTATACATGCAACATACTCCTTAGATATGTAATTTCATCAAAAAATTTATGAACTAGAAGCTCAAGTCCACTTTTTGTACTTCACCACAAAATCCTTGGAAAAAGCTGTGGGAATGCCACAGAATCAGAGAACGGTTTGGGTTGGAAGGGACCTTTAAAGGTCATCTAGTCCAACCTCTGCAACAAGCAGGGAAAACATTCACAGAGTAATTATAACAAGACTTCTGTTGGATTGCCTGAACAGCAATGTGACTGGACTATGTAGCTCATAGGCTATGCCCAGTTAGAGGGGTTGACTCATACAAATTAAAGAGGAGAGCTTTTGTCTAAAGCATCTTATTAACCACATTATTTCATTATAGAACAAAAATAACTTACTTTATCAGCAGATCTCTTTTCTGTTTCTTTTTTCACCTTTTCTGATGCAGTGGGCTTGCCATTGTTGTTGCCAGCAGGCAGATTAGAAGAAGCTTTAGGCTCTTGCTTACTGGAAATAGGTTTGGTAACAGATACTTTTGGTTGCTCTACTTCCTAAAAACAGAAACAAAAATTGAAAGCAAACCCTACATTTCAGTTACTTCCTAGCTTGCAATTAGTTGGATAACAGGATAGACAAACATGTCACACAGCATTTTTTTTTAACACTTCTTAAATATTTTCACATCACACTGACAAATTAGTGCATTTAAGCTCCAGGCAATTATTAAAATCTCCCCTTATCGCTCACCTTCTAGAGGAAAAGGTTCTCTTTTTCCAAAGACGGATCCTCTTTGGAACATTAATTAAAGAGGAAAACTTTCCTGCTTCTAAAATTCAAAGAGATAATGAACACAAACTTACAGATAGTTGTGAGGACAAAATTCAATATAACTAAAACCAGAAGTTGACACCTGATGACATCAGACATCACTATTGGATTCCCTCATTGAGAAATCATCTTAATCTCCTATCAAATGAATAAATTTAGATCTCAACAGAAATCAATAGTTCTTACTAATGATGCATTCGTGTCAGCAATAGATAACAAGTAAATGAGTCTGTAGATGAGTGACTGATCACAGCAACATGCATGAGCAAGGTATTCACCCAGCTTGGTAAAAAGGGAGTAATTTTCTGCTGTGTACTGGGATAGGTCCTGAGATACCTTCCCATCCAAACCTCCTCCCCAATTTGCTGACTTCCTGTAGCATCCAGAGTCAGAAATGGATTTCCTTATTTGTCCTGTGTTCCTTACTCTGTCGTGGATTTCATGGACAACCACAAATTAATCCTGCAGCCTGAGAATGCAGGGAAAGAATTCTTGCCCTTTTTTTTACATTTCTGAGCTTTGCACAGCTGCTGATTCTGGAGACAAACCAAAAAGAAGGGAACAAAAGATACCTTCCTCTGGCCTGAGCCTCAATCCCACTTGATGGCATGTGAGTACCAGCCGCAAAGTTATTAGAACTGACTTCCCAAGCCTCTTTGTACTATTATTTGGCTCCCTGCTTCCTTTTTAAACTACAAACCAATGCTTCTTTGAGCTGAGACAGAGGGCCCCTGACAGCTGAGACACCATGTTAGAAGGAACTGCAGTTTAGGTTTCAGGGAGTTTGAAATTTGAATTGAAAGGACATTATAAGTGTCATATACATGGTAGTAGTAACAGAGCATTTTAGTTATTTGGAACCATGTACATGAAATATTACTAATGTATCAGTTTTAACAGACCATCATTAGAACACACCAATCTGACTTCTAGACATTCTGGGGAGAACACCACCTCGTTATCCACATGGTGATACATAGTGAGATGAGGATGCCCTCACTTGGTTATTTTCATTCACTAATCTGAGATTAAAATATTCTCTCTAGCAGGGGGTTAGCTATTTTCAGTAGATAAAAAATAACCTTTATCCATTGGAAGGTGATGTTTCAGCCTGCAAGTAATTTCTGCTTTGAACCATTTGGTGTTTTTCATTCTCATATGACTTCATTAACGGAATTTCAAGAGAAGAGATCCAGCTTAATGAGCAAACAACTTGCTTTGCTTCCTATTTATCTGTGGCAAAAATACTGTGCATTTTAAAGACCTTTCAGCTCTGACTGTAACTGGAGAAATCAATAATTTTGGATGCATCTTAGATATTGTGTTTACTAACAAAATGCCACTTGCAATATGGTGTGGAATCCTTACAGGTCTTGACACAACAGCAAGGTAAAGAGAGGTGTTTTTTCCATTAACTTAATCAAATGGGTTAGGGTTGCATTAAAGAGGAATTATGGACACATTAATTACTTAATTCTTTCTGCTCAATTTCTGATTATTTTAACTTTTCAGCTATAAGAGATAAACTAGGAATAGTGGAAGCTCTAAAAACATACACAAAAATGACCCATGCTCTTCAATAGCAATACCTTCTGAGATGGACGGTAACTGGAGTCTGTTCCTCTGGCCAAAGACTCATCTAGAAGTGCTTTCAGCTTTTCAGAAGAGTCCTTACTCTTTGAATGCAAGAAGCTCAGGGCTTTCAAAAAAACGGGATCAAGCTCCAAGTTCACTGCAGCAGCCATAGCGGTGCCTGTGGAAGAAGAAAAACGAAACAAAACCAAACCAATGACAATTTATTCACATGGTGCATAACTCAAACAGTATGTGGCTACCTCAAAGATTTTTTTTTTTTAAATTAAATTATATAAAAATCACAGCAAGGATGATATGTGAATTCATTACCATCATTAGAAGATTGTGGCCTTCAGAGCTGTAGAACTTGAATTTGGCTTTACCTCTGAAATTATGTCAAATTTGTTCTTTGGCATTTCTGATGTTCAGAAACTAAACACCTCATACTTACAGAAATGGATCCAATGCTCCATACATACAGAATACTGAAAAGTACAAAGGAGTGTAAACTTCAAGAAAAGCAACTACCCTTCTCCTTACCATTATTTGTACATCCAGTGATTTCTATCTCATTGCTCATTTAAGAATAACAACCAAAAGTATTACTTGTAGAAAAATTAACTTTTGAAACTTGGAAAAGAACAGCTCATTGTATCATACTATATCAGAGATATAAACCAGCTAGCATTCAGATTTTTAATATATCTATACAAAACTGTAAAAATGAAATCTTTACGTTTAGCTCAAACAGTAAGAAAATTTAAACTCAGATTGCAATTTATCCAAGGCCTGTTATGATAGCTTAGGTTTTCATGTCAAGTAATGACTTGACAACACTCCAGTGCTCCATGATGTCACAGTGTCAATGTAAAGGGAATAAAATGAGGAATTAATTTGTTTGCTCATAACAATACATTCCTACATTCCAGAGCTGTCTCTGTTGATTTCTTTAACAAAAGTCCTAAGGAACTGCATTTACATCAGAAATTGTCCCTACAAAGATAGATACCTAGCTTAAGCCATAATTAGCAATTAATGATTTAAGAAATAATATGGGAAGAAAAACTTCCTACTCTTTTCCAAAATGGATGAAAAGACCTTTTAAAAAAAAAAACAACAGTAATCTAGAAGACATTCTTGAAAATGCTTTCATCAATTCTGCTCAAAAGCACTGTCTGGACAGATTCTTCAGCTGCAGCTTCCAAGGTTTTGTCTGATGAATTGCTTTTGATATTCAAGGCAGTGAACTTTTACCTCTCTGGCCAAAATACCAATGTCAGACTGCTCCCTCAACACTTGCCTAGAAGTCTCCAGGAATCTTTATCTCATGCTGAGCTTTCACGAGACACCAGAGAATCAGCTCAACTAAAATCATCAAGGAGTTTGACATACAGTAGACTTCATAGGGATTTTATCAATGGACCCAGCAGAGAGCTAAGAATCCTCTTCAAGAGCCTCTTCTCTCTTCCTTAATCTTTGCTACTTGTCAAATAATTTCTGGTGGCCACAGAACTTTTGCTAGTAAGTACTACACACCAGTTACTCTGCTTTATCACTGATCAAGCAGAGACTGCAGTGCAAGCCCCATCCAGCCAACTCAGTCTCTCTCTGGTGTTTGCTCGAAGTGAATTCAATGCACATGGCAAGCATATACCCTTTTTTTTCCCCTGTATCTACCTATGATAAAATTTTAGCCTACCTACAGAACTCAGGAGACAGCTTATCTCCCCCATTTCTTTGTTGTGTGAATATGCCTTCCAGGTTTCAATACCATATAATCTTAAACTAGGACTCTGCTAAACCCTCTGTGGAATGAAAAGAGCAGCATTAAACCACCAATTTCAGAAATTCAGGATAATTTCCTTTTTATAAAAACAAGTAATAATCCTTTAAATCTTTTCTAAGACTTCTAGCAATAGATACGTGTGTGTTTAAAGAAGGGATAGCCTCAACAATCAATTGCAGCAAATTGAGGATGCCTGTATTATTTAGAGAACAAATGTAAACATACTAATTTCATTTTCATCGTCCTGAAAGCAGCACTTCTCAGATTTATTTCTAGCTCTAGCTTTTTAAATATATCTGTTCTTAAGGAACTGTTAAAATTCAAATGCCAAAGGGGTTCGCTGTGGGTTTTTTTTCATTTGCATATGAAACTGCATCAATTCCTTCTGTATTCTCAAGAGTAAATTATATCATAGGCTACTGCAGTTATAACTAACACAAGAAATTTATCATGAGAAGGGAGGGAACTGAGCTTATTAAACACTTTAAGTTTAGGCATACATTGTCTTAAAAACAGCATAATCTGAAAAAGGGAAATTGATAAATATGGCCTCCTTACCAGTCTATAACACAACTGTCAAACAGGCTAATGCCAGTAACTGACCTAGTCCAAAAGGCAAATTACTGCCTTTGGTAGTGGTCTTTTCCAGATGTTTACTTATCAGAACAGCAGCTCGAAAACTTATAAACCTAAGATCCAATTAAACTGCTTCTTTGGTGGTGACGTCAGCACATAGCAACCTGCTCATCTTGGAGCAAGAATAGTATAGTGTTTGAAGGATGAGGCCATAGGGTTATTTTGTACAACAGCACTGCTTGACTTTCTTGAAGTGGTATTTTTGTACAAAAAATAATTCAACAGCATTTTAAGAAAAAGAAGCAGGGAAAAAGCAAGTATGGCACAATCCTTTATGAAGCAGCTTATAGCAAGAGTCTTTGACCACCGCCCTTTGGGTGCGACCATCCAGCCAATTCCTTATCCACTTGACAGCCGACCCATCAAATCCGTAATTCTTCAATTTAGCAAGAAGGATGCTGCAGGGGACTGTGTCAAAGGCCAACCCATTCTTTATAAACTCAGCAATACTTTTATTTTTCACTGACATTGATTATATCATCAGTGGATGATATAAAGGATTTTCACTCATATATCCTTTTCAGCTATCTTCAACATTTGTAGCAGTTAACTTAAACCTGAGTAACGTGAACCAGCAGCACAAAATTCCTTCCAATGCACTGCCCTCTTTGTTAATAATTAGTTTAACTTATCACCTTAGTATAAATTCACTTTCCCTCTGCCCTTGGATCCTCTCGTTCCTCAAGACTTTCTGCCTTGCCATGCAACAGTGGTAGATTTTGCTTATTTACCAATAATGCCTTTTGCACTTTCAGATTTAATGTCTTAATAAGTAGATAGAGGAAAATCCTAAAACCAGGAAAAAACTGAACTTCTATTTTCAGCTTTTGTTTTAGTATCTTAATCAGGACTTGATTCATGACAACATAATTTCTCAGTTATCTCCCACAAGGGATATTTCAAAACTCACACACTTTAGTAGTGTGGACAACTGTATTAATCAGAACAACTGTATTAATCAGTTCTTATTTATTTGACATCTTCTCCAAAGAATTTTAGAAGACTGGAGTAAAATCTTGGAGTTACTAGTATCCTTCATTTTACAGTCCATTCTACAGCATATTTTATACTGCATGTTTAAATTAATCTTTCAACAGAGTAATGTGTTTACCCATAATGCCTAAGATTACATTATTGCCCTATATTTTGTATTTTCTCCTCTTCACAAACAGTACATTATTTAAGAATCATGGAACCGTTCAGCTTGGCAGGGATCCCAAGTGTTCACCCTGTGCAACCTCCCGCTCAAAGCAATGTCAACACTGATTCAGACCAGCTTGCCCAGATCTCTGCCCAGCTGGATCTTGAAAACCTCCAAAGGCAGGAATGTGACAAAGCTTTAGGGCATCCTGTCCCAACACGTAACTGTCCTAATTTCCTACAAATTGAAGCCTCCTCTGTGTCAACTTGTGCTGTCTTTCATTCCTCTGCAGTGCACCCGAGTAGAAACACTGGCTCTACTCTCAATAGCCTCCTTTTAGGTATATAAAGGCTTTTATTAGGCCTCCCTAAGCCCATGGCAGATGACATGCAACACTCCTGTCATCTTCAGATCTAGATATTTTGTCATAGAGGACAATCCAGCTGTTCAGGCATGATTTATCTTTCGTAGATCCCAAGCTGGCTATCCCCAAGTGACCACCTGCTCAGGGCTATACATGGCTTCTTTTGTGAGCTTTCCATAGGTGGAAGGAGTGAGGCTGACCAGCCCATAGTTCTCTGGATTGCCCTTCTTGAAAAGCAACTTCGATTTGTCTTTCTCCAGTTTTCAGGGACCTCTCCCAATCTTGTGGCCTTTCAGAGTTGAGAGAGAGTAGATTTGTGAAGACACTGCCAAGCTTCAACAATCTGAAAAATCAGGCCTGAAGATGCAGCTAAACAAATGAACAGTGACATCTGTTTAAAGTCACTAGTAAAGTGATTATATCTTCATTATTTTCACCTACCGAAATTTATCAGGCTCACATATTCCCTTGTTATAGTCTTACAAAATTAAGGTAAACTGAATTTCTGATTTACTTACACCAAAGGCAGGACCCAATTCTCTGCCATTATACTTGCTACAGATTTCTCCCTGGCGTTTCTTTTAAGAATGAAGGAAAGACCGCTCACCTGAAAGTCACTCTTTAAAAATTCTTTAAGAGAATAAAATGTCACCGCCTGTTAGCCCAAGAATATCCTATACTGCCGCCTTCCTCACGGAACCGCGCCCGGTTCCAGCTCCTGTAGCAACGAGGAACTGAACCTCCCCGGTTCTCCTCACACCAGGGCCAAAGGCCCGGACCCGGCGCCTCCCGCCTGAGAGCGGGCTGGGCAGCTCCACACGCCTCAGTGCCCTGAGGAGGGAACCACTCCCCAGACAGGCTGCTCGGAAGCTAAAGCGAGATAGAGCAGAGCCGAAACAAGGCTCCGGTGACCGCTCGTTATCGCCGTGCCCCGAATTCCTCCTCAAGGCCGCGGCCCCAGAGGTACCCCTGCGCCCCGAGGGACCGTTCTATCCGACGCCAGCAGGAGGGGCGCCAGCGCCCACAGGGCCGACGCAGCCGCCTCCCCGCCACACCGGCTCCGCCCGCGCTCTCTCCGCACCACGGGGAGACTCAGCGCTCGCCCTGCCCCAGGACCGGGGGCAGCAGCCGCCAAGGGAGCGTGGGCACTCCTCGTCCCAGGGAAGCCGTGTCTGCCCTCGCAGAGCCGCCACGGCGCTCTTACCGGAGAGAAGGGTGTGTGCAAGGATAGCCACCGCGCCAGTCCCCCGCGCAACCAGGGCCCAACGGCAGCGGTTCCGGATACGCGCTCTGTGCAGACCGGTGCGGGGCCCGGCGAGGAACGCGCAGGAAGGGGTGGAGCCGAGGCGGAAGCTGCCGGACCGAGTGGAGCCGGGCTCGGGCTGAGCTGCTGTGCGGGCCAGGGAGAGCGCTGCGGGAGGGGCGGGGTAAGCGGCGGTTGGCGCCTGCCTCACGCGCGGGGGGACGGCACCGTTGCGGGAGAGGCGGGTCTTGCTGGCTCGTGGCGCTTCTGTCCGTTACCCGGCTGTGACGGCGGGGAGAGGTCGGCGCTCGCCGGAACAGCCTGAGGGAGAGCCGGGGCGCGGCGGCTCGGGGGCTCGTCTCCGGCCTCCCCCCGCGGGTCAGGGCGGCGGGTCTCAGCACTCCCTGCGCAGCCCGGGGGAGCCTCGGCTTTTTGCTCCCTCCCTGACCGGGCACCCGGACGGAGAAGGGCCGGGTCTGATGCCTTTGCCGTTAGTTGCTTGTTTTGTGAGGGAGAGTTGGCTGGGAACTCCTTACTGAGGCGCTTGTCTGTGGAGACCAGTGGTAGTTGATGGCTGAAAGAGGCTTGTAGCCTTCGTGTCATTCACCTGGCTCTCGATGGCTTACCGCTAAGGTCTGGGGAAAATAAAATAAAGAAAGTAAAGGCTTAAGCGTTGACTACCAGGCTCTCTTTTTCTGGGCTGGCAGATTCTTGAGAGAAGCTCGGAGGGGAGGCTTCCTGTAGTAGGAATTTTCACTCGGGGGATTGTTTTCTGCAGCCACTGAATTTTAATGTGCTGTCCTCCTGCTTTTGGCTTATGTTCTTCAAAGCCCGTGTCTTGCTTTCTTGAACTATCATAACTTTTACTTTATTGTTATACCTGACGGAAATTCTGGTTTGAAGCTCTTTGTGAAAAGCTTATGTGCTTCTCTTTATTCACTCGAGGGTGTAATGTTGGCCCTAAACTCATGCAGGAAATTGATGGACTAGATATACACCTGCAGCCTCCAGAGTCTTCTGCCTTAAAACACAAACATTATTCTGTGTGAAGTTAAATGTTTCCTGGAGAATCACTACATTTTTAAATGATGAATTGTGTTGAACAGTTCTCAAACGTTAATGTGTTTAACAAACATTAATGTATTTAATCTGAGGTATTCTTCAGGAGCTTTTAAAAGGAAGAGAATCCTTACATACTTTTAAAAAAAGAATTCTGGAAAGCATTTAGTTTTAAACCAACAGCTATTGCATTGCCAATGCAACAGCTCTGTGAGATTATGAAACTGTTGTTTACTACATGTTGAAAGAAAATGGTAACAGTACAATTAGTAAAAACTATACTTGCTTGATGTCTGTTATTTTTAAATATCCAAGGTGATTATTTTTATACAAAATGTAGAAAGGTTTTTTAAAATTTAAGTTGTTTTGCAAGTCCTGTGTTGTTCACTATTGCTCCCTTTCCCTCTTTCAAGAGTAGCTACTGTAAGTAAGGCCAGAATAAAATAAAAAAAATAACTTCCCACAGAATTTACAGTCTGATTAGAGAAGGAAAAGTGCCTGGAAAAGATTGTGAGTGAATAGTGCAGTGTCTTGTAGGTTTTGTTAGTTCTGTGTTCCCATGTTTTGTTTTATTGTCTATGTCTGTGGCTGGCTTTTGTCTTAGTAAGCAGCCAAAGGATTCATAAATTTCTCACTTTTAATGGAAGGGTAGTAATGTGAAAACACTTAAGTGAGAATTGGCAACCAGGTAGACTATTAAGTCTTTCAAAGGAAAAGTTGTGCATAAATCCACAAGAGCCAAAATCGTATGGAAAATCAACTAACTTAGAAAAAAATACAGGAAACAAGCCTTTTTAAGTATCTGTGCTTTGAGACAAGCCCTTAAAAGAAATTCTCTTCAGGCAGGAGAAGGATGAGATATGGCAGTGTAAGACTGTACAGTTCATTTGAATTGACGATGCAAGAAGACCTTACCATAGGAAATATGTGATGGGTTTGCAGTCACTACAGAAGCCGCTTTTCCTAAAAATACTTTCTAAAGTTTTGGTGTGAATTGAAGTATTAGTGGAGTTCTGTTGATGATGTAATGCTCAATCCAGAAAGTAGAGTGAGGTTTTTCCCTTGCTAGCTCTCTTGAACTTGTAGTTTGAAAAAGTCTGTCCTCCTGGTCTGAGAAGTGCATTTCTTGAGCATCCCCATAGTGAATAATATTTCTTGTTCTTTTGCAGTTTGCTTAAAAATTGCTAACTTCTCTCTTACCAAGTGGAATAGCAAAATTTAAATTCAGGGAAAGTTAACAACATGCCATATTAATTGGTTTTGAAGTATGGTTGCAGTAAACAAAGAGGATTCAGCGCTTCCAGTTGTGAAGAAATATTTTGGTGATCTAGTCAAACCAGAGACAGTAGGAATCTGTGGCATGCATAGAGAGTTGAATCGCCAGTATCAATTAGGAAAAACTTCAACTCTTGGGCTTTCTGTAGTGGTAGCGAATACAGTTCTTGCAGTTCAGTCATGCATGTGTGTCCTGGTTCTGGCCAGGCCAGAATTAACTCCAAGCAGCCAGCACAGGTGAACTGAGTTAAGCCTGGGCTGTTTCCATACCACCTAATATCACTCCCCCATAAAAGGGGCTGGTAGGGGAGTGGTGCTCCTGAGTTCCTTCAGGGCAGTCTCTCCTGCAGTTCTCAGGTCGGGTTGGTAAGGTACACTGTGTTATCACTGGGTGTGAGTAGAATTTGCCATGGGCTGCTGATTGTTCCCCTTTCACGTAATTTTGTCAGTAAACTGCTTTATCACAAGCCATGGAGATTCTGTCTGTCCTCTGGGAGTAGGCGAGCAGTGTGTGTGGTGCTCAGCCACTGGTTGGGGCTGAACCACAGCAGTATGGCAAAGCTTGTGCCCAGGACAAAAGTCTTAATTCTGGCATCAGCTAATGTGCATTTTTTTTATCTGTAAAGTCTCTGGTACAATATTTTAATAAAGCAGCTCTATTTCTAGAAACAAATGTTGAATGGGAAAAAAGGCAAAACTTCTATTTGAATGGCTGCCCTGTAATTCAAGATACAGGCCCCTGAATGTAGTGGATGGATTTATGTTGGTTGCTATCTGCCTTGGGGCTGAAAAAGATGATTTCCTAGATAAACTTTTGAGGTAGTCACTGAGTGATTTTTTTGTGGCAAAGAGGTTTTTGGTGTCCAAAGACGTTAAGAGCAAGGGAAATCTGCTGGATTAGTTTGAATCTTCTAACTTCAAATATGAATTAAAAAAACTCTTACCAAAGAAGGCATGTTTTTTGGCAGTTGCAGAGTCTGTGTGAAATTTCTGTATAAGTTCAGAAATTATCACTGTCCATGCCAGTGATTTATATAAAATAAAGGTGGAGAGCTTCTGGCAGTGCTTTCAGAAGTTGGTAGGGACCATCTGTGTTTAGAAGTTAAAAAATGGGAAAAGGTGTTTGACAGAAGACTTTTTCTTCTTGATGTAGTAGGAAGTTCTAAAAAGTTTAACATTTCTTCTGTGTTTACCCCATGCATTGAGAGCCCTATGGTTGCAATGAAACTGAATGTGTAAGACACACTTTATTCTGAATGTAATTTGGCTGTTCAACTTCCTATGACCAAAACAAACATAACTGCTATTTTTTGGTCATCTTCAATCTCTTCTAGGGAATACAGTTGGATTAAAAAAAGCAAAAAAAACCCTATAAACTTTTGACTGTTTTAAAGGAAGTCTGTGCTCCCTGGCAATCTTGTAGATATTTATAATTAACATAGAAACAGCTTGTAGCAAGTTTAGTTGCAGAAAGTAACTTCCAAGTATAAACAAAACCAGTGCCCTTCATTCCTTTAAAGTCCTGAAAAACTGTCTTCTATTGCTTCTTCCCTGAAGGGTGTTTACTTGGTAGCTGATCTTAACATAAGCATTTTTAGTTGCCTAACTGTTGGGATCACGTGCAGAAATATGTTAATAAGCTTATCTGTTCTTGTTTGAGGATGGTACCCTCATCTTAATTTTTATTTTCAATTCGGTGAAATGAAGAAGTAAGTGTGAGTATTGGAAGGAGAGGGAGGAGCCACCCTGAGCAAATTGAAAAGAGAATCTTAACCTTCATGAAGTCAATGGTTAGAGCTTTAAACACTTAGTTTGAACCTGAATTATCATGAGTTTAAAGATATAATTGTAACATGTTTGTTTGAGCTGCCTGGGAATTTAGATGCAGGTTCTTTGGCAGCTCTAGAAGGGACACAGCTCTGTCCCTGGACCACTGTGCTGGGCATAGCAAGGGAGGGAAACAGCTGGAGATGCAAACAGGAGCTTTAAGTGCAACACTTCTTTTGCTGTCCTGCTGAGTGGAACTCATCTCTTCATTCTTTGGAGGTTAGCTGCAGAAAGGTAGTTCTGTCCTAAAGGGACTTTAGTTAAGAATATTGGTAAAAGAATACCTTTTTGGGTTGAGGGCCAGAGTTACATTGTGCTCTGGAATTTTTTTTTTGCTACAAAATGTAAGATACTAGTTGCATGTGTTTTTTTTATTATTAGCAATTGATAGTTTGTTGGTTCAGAATTACTAACTAGGATGATTAATTGTTGCTGTTGATACTGTCCCTTTTATGTGATTCTTCAAAAAAAGGAAGCTTTCATAATACTGACTTTTTTTTTTCGTCTGTGGATTTTCCCTGGTCTGATGTGGGGAGAGCCTGATTTACCAACATAGCTGTATTAGCTTAACCCTTCTCCTTCGCCTCACCTTGATAGGATAATCCCCTTCTAAAAATGTTTAAGAGTACTTTAAAAAAAATAAATCAAAGTAGCTAATATATGTTTTATGAGTGAGTGGTATTTAACATTTTTTGCTTTTTGAACTTTAGTGTGTACACAAAACCTAGCCAAAGGAGAGTCTAGCTTTTGGAAAATGTGTTAGGGCAGGGTTACCTGTCCATCTGAAAAAAAATGTAGAAATTAATTTTGAGGTATATTTTTAAAAAAGTAAAGTTGCAGATGTTGCAACTTCACTAAGAGCCCTGAAATTCTTGTCAACGAGGAATGAATACTCTGTTTCTATTCAGAGTTGGTATAGCTACCTGTGTTTGAGCAGCTAAACTTCAGATCATACTGAACATTATGCTTACCTCTGTAGACTTGTTCACTGGTCCTTTGTGTTCCATGAAGGTGAATTGTACCAGTCTATGGAGAGTTGCAGAGGTTTTCTCATGGGTGTACCCCTGCTTCAGTGCAAAATCCAGAGCTTTACCTAAAATGATGAAGTGACTTAAAATACTATGGACTAAATGAAGTAGGCTGCATGCATATTCTCCTTTTCTAACCCTGTCAGGAGAATGGGGTGGTTAGCCCTGGACAGCATCTGCTTTTCAGCAAGATCCTAATACTGGTTTATCTGGTGTGTGTGGTTTCCATATGTGATAGGTGTAGGATAAGAATAGTTAAGGATTGGACGAGGCAACTTTCAAGTCCAGCTTCAAGAAGACAGGTGGACTTGTAGGATAGTGTCAGCTGTGACATTTACTGGTTTGAATACAGAGCAGACCTGTCTCTGGGACTGACTGATGGCTGCTATCTGTTACTCTGCTATTTGGTAGAAGTAATTTTGTTCAATCAACTGGAAGAGAATTAATCTACCAGTTTTCATAGTAGGACATTTTTTGTAATCAGTAGTAACTCTATTTGGGTACCTTTCAATAATTTATTTTTTTATTTTTAGTCTAATAATACATTATTCTCTGTGGGGAATCAGTGCTTCAGAGCTGGTATTCTGTATGAAAATGGACAAGGACAGGTGATTAACAGATGGAAATTACAGAATAATATACTTTGGAAATAGAATCCTCTTCAGAATTTGCCAAAATGTTTAGCAGTTCTAGGTAGCACAGTAACTACCAAACAATCTCATTACGTCCAGTAAGGTCAACTAGAAGAAATTCAGTGATGAAATGATTTATAAGGTGAATGGGTATTTCTGAATGGCTAGAGTGGCCAGGAAAATATGGGATTGTATGCTCTCTAGGTTCCTGTGGAAAATAAAACCAAGCCAAATGCATAGCAGGGTACTGTTCAATATTGGAGGAAGTACTAAGATTAAGGATTAGAGTTTAGTTACCAGTAAGTATAGGTATAACAGGTAAGACTAACTCTTCCTGACTAATCTCCTCAACAGTACCTTCACTATATGATTTCTTTCATGGAGCTCTGCTTACTGAATCTGTCTCAGCAAATCCAGTATATAAATACTGTCAAGATTTATGCAAATAAACCAGCTTTTAGGAAAGTATTATGCATTTTACTATTCTTTGTGTGGCAGGTATATGAATTAAAAGCAACAGTGGTATTAGGTTGAGCCACTGTTGTTCTGAGACAGTCATGTAATGTAATGGTTTAAAAATACTTAATTCATTATTATGATCTTTACTTAATGTCAGGTGGACTTGATCTTAGTCTTCCACTGCTGCTTTTTGGACAATTGATTTGGCCCAGTGATAGATGATATAAGATAGTAAATTTGATGCACACTTCTACATAAAAGAGTAACCCAATAATCTAGATACAGCAATTTTTTTGTTGTAATAAAATGCAAATTTGCTTTTAAAATAATTACATCATGTTCTTCATCCTCTGTAGTGTACAGAGGCCTCATTAATCTAGAGGGTTATTTGAAAGGCTGCTCTTCCAGTGTCACTCGTGCTTAATATATGTATATAAAAAACATACTGGCCTTTCTGAGGACAATCAAATTTATTTCTCTTATTATAATAAAGCTTTCTTCTATGATGATTGTTTTAAGAGTGCCATCTAGTGTCTAAAGCTGCTCAGTATGAGTTGTGATTTATAAGGTAATTGGCAATTTTGTTGAATGATTACATCACTTTTATATTAAACTAGTTTAATAGTTTAATAGGAAGAATGTAATTTTCAGCCAAGTTATAAGGAAAATGATTTCAAGGTTTTAATACAATGAGAAGACATTAATGTCAGCTATGTTACTGTTGTATTTAACTGCTTTAAAGTAGTTTTATGTTTGAGGTCTTCCTGTAGCATTCTTGAATTGAACAGGTTTTTTTCTTTTTATGCACTCTTGTGATGTTCAGTTAGTATTTTGCCAGCCTCTAGATTAATTTTTTAATACAAAACAAATTCCCAAGGCCTAAATAGTTATATATAGGAATTTATATATTCCCATGCCCTGTAATAGCTATATAAAGACAAATGTGTGCATTAAGAAACTGACTGTTGTGGATATGTGCTCAGAAACTTATTTTTTCACTAATATATGGTTAGTGTTGTGGGAGATCATTGGTTGAAGAAAAAAAAAGGCCTTGCTATAAAATGCTTATACACTAAAAGAATTTTAAAGGAAATATTTTTTGCTTGTTTTGCATGCTTTGTTCAGTGTCAGAAATGTGCTAAAATGTTAATTTTTTTTACACATATAACTTCCATATCAATGATTTGTACATGAAGAGACAGTATATATGTGAAAAGATTCTTTTCTCTCAAGAAGGGCCTGCACCCCACTTATTCAGTAATAGTGTCTTATGTTAAAATCAGTTTTAGCAGATATTGGAAGGTTTGCTGTTTCAAACCCTCTCTTTTGTTCTAAACTTTGTATTCTTTTATGAATGTTGCGTTTTGATTTCTGTTTCAGGAGCAGCAGCTCGGGAGGAAGATGAAAGATAGTGTTGCTGAAGAACATTTATATTTGGAGTTTTCCCATCAGAAAAGTGATAGTATCTTTCCTCTTCATACATCGATTTCGCTGTTTTTGCTATCCTACTGTGACTGCAAATTATTCAAAATTTTCTTAGTGCCAACTGGTGAAGATGTGGATCATGAGTTTGTGACAAAAAACATTGGTGATCTTGAGGTCTATTTAATCTCCAGATGTCAGCTTCCAGTGGTTGTGCAGAGCTGCTGTCTACCTGCTGTTGTCGTGAAAGATGGCAAGTTCTGCCGAGCTGGGCTTTCTGTTGTTTTAAGGCATATTATACAGAAAACATATGAGGCAGATCCATCTAAAAAAGATGTTCTGGAACTCTTAGGCTTTAAGAAGACCTGCTTAAAAGCCTGTGCTGAAGTGAGTGCATCTCTTTTTATACATTAGTAGCTTTTTTAATATTAAATGCTCTGAAGTTGTCTCTTAAAATTGATTTAAACTAAGTTATTAAAGTAAGAAACTTTATTTACTTAGCAAATTAAATTTCCTAAATCTGTATTTTGCCATAAAGATTAAAAATGATTACTTATAATGGTACTTTCAATGGCTGCAAGTTGGAGCACAGGAAGGTCCGCACCAACATGCAGATGAACTTTTTCACAGTGAGGATGACAGAGCCCTGGGACAGGCTGCCCAGGGAGGTGGTGGAGTCTCCTTCTCTGGAGATATTCAAGACCTGTCTGGACGCCTGTCTGTGCAGTATGAGCTGGGGAGCTGCTTTGGCAGGGGGGTTGGACCCGATGATCTCTTGAAGTTCCTTCCAACCCCTACGATTCTGTGATTCTACTTTTTAGCAGCACAGAAATAACTTTGATTCAAAAAATAGATCAGGTCTTTGTTTCATGTCTAGCAGTGTAGCTTGAATGATTTACAAAGTACAGCTTTTGCAGTTTGAAGTAAACGTAAGAAATACCTAATTTATTGTTGATTTTGATTTCAAGAGCACTGTATACACTGTTAGCTTTCAGTACTGCCAAGGCATGCTGCTGTTTTATGTTTAGCATATGCTTACAAGGAGGTCCGGGGTCTTTTCAGCAGAGCTGCTCCTTGGCCAGGTAGCCAGTTCCTAGCCTGTATCATTACAGGGCCCTAGTACATCCTAGGTGCAGGATGTTTTGAGTTTTATATCTGGTCCTGCCAGCCTTTTCTCTAGGCTGTGCAGGCCCCTGTGAATGGTGGTTCTTCGAGTTTGACTGCTCTGCTCAGCTCACTATCATCCTTGTTGTGAGTGTATTCCATCCTCCATTCCAAGTCAGTAGTAAAGATAGTAAATAGGATAGGTGTCAGCACAGACCTCTAAAGAGCTCCATTTCAAACTCACCTTCAGGTAGTGTGTGAACCATTAACCACTACTACCCTTCAAGGATCAACTTTTGCCTGTTTATTTCGTAGCAGGTTACTCCTCTGGCAGCTCATCTGTTTAGACTTGCTTTATTCACTCCTCTCAGTAGAGGAGTTGAACATTATTTCATGATCACTACATCCATGTTTGCCATTGATTCTGTGCTTCTACCTCAGTTCATCCCTGCTAGTAGCAGGTCTGGGGAAACATATCCCTGTGTTAGTCCATCTAGCACTAGCATAAAGAAATTGTCCCTGATGACCCCCAGAAACTTCTGTTTCTCTTCTTGGAACTGCTGGAAAACTTGATTCCACATTTCAGATGCTTACAAAGTGAGTAAACTGAATAAGGCAACTGTTTAGAAGTTTTAAAACCTTGAAGACAATAAGAAAAAGAGAACAAGCATAAGAACATGAAAAAAAAAAAGGTGGTGTGTCAGTTAATCTAATGTTTTTTTGATGTTGCATACTAAAAAACACTAATATGCATTTCTGTAAAGTAGATGTGCTCAAAATCTGTTTGGTGTAATCTAGTTTTAATACCAGCACTTAGTAGAGATGACATACCTGAATTGGTCACAGCTTTGCTACTTCAGAGTTGCACAGCCACCCTAATCTTATGCCAATAATAAGGAATACAAATATGCTATATTGGATAGTTGTTCATTGTTGTATATTTAGCTTTCTATTCTGGTATCACAAAATTAATACAGAATATCTAAGATGCTAAGATTACCAAAGAATGTATGTATAGCTGGAATTTCTTTGCTTAAACTGGAAAAGAAAGGTACCCTGGATTTTGTTTCTCTTTCTGTAGAGACATTAATTACATAAATTTATCTGACAGGTTAGCCAGTGGACGAGACTTTGTGAGATCAGCATACCTCTGGCTGTTGAAGGATTTTTGACAGCATCTCCTGAGCATTGTCAGACTATTCCTCCTGACATTTTGCAGCTTGAAAGGAAGCTTGGAGAACCTGTCCGTGTGCATAATGATGACAAAATTCGAAGGCAAAAACTTCAACAGCAGAAGGCAGGTGCCAAGGCTGCAGTGCCTGTATGTGGTAAAGAAGCAACAGAGGAAGGAGGAACAGTAGGAAACCATCAACACCCACTTCCAAGTTTGGAACTGAGCATTGCTTTCTCCAAGCTGCGTGTCCAGGAAGCATCAGACGCAGTCAGTAGGGAGGCCCCTCACATCAGGAGAACAAAAACCTCTGACCTTCCGCTTTTGGACCATGTTTTTGCAGAAGGACTTTATTTCACCTTGGCAGATATAGTGCTTTTGCCATGCATCCATCAGTTCTTGGTAAGATGAATTTTTTTGTAAATGTTAAGTAGTTTTTTGGGTTTTTTCTTTAAAGAACAGGGAAGTTGTAAAATATATGAACTTGAAATTTATTGTGACATTTGTAATGTGAACTTAACCTGAAACAGAAGATTTGTCTTTGGTTTTGTACAAACAAAAACCAGAGACTGGTGAGATCACCGAAACTACTTTTAAACACATAGCATATCAATACTTGGTAGACACTGTTAACTGTTAAACATTTTGTCAGAAAGTTGCTCAGAAAATTCTTCCATGAAAATACTTTAAATATACAGTGTACTTAAAGTGCATTCTAATACGCATCAAGCAAATTAGGTAAAATGAAACTATTTTCTTGTTTGAATGTAGTCTACTAGATCTATGACCATGACTCAATGGATATTTACTAGAATGAGACCATTTTATCTGTGAGGAATTTTTTGAGATTTGGAATGTTGATTCAGTCATAAATTGCAAATTTTAAAAGGAGAGTCGAGAATAGTATAATTATTAAAAAAGCCTAGAAGGGATGAGAGATTTAAAATGGGCACTTAATGTTGTACATTGTAATAAGTGTAGAATAAAAGGTAGATAAGCATGAACCAATTTAAATTTTGGGTTCGTGTGCAAGGCAAAATTAATTCCTACAAGTTCGTTATACTTTTGCTTCATGGATATTATCTGAATTGGAATTCTTTTCAATAAACACTTGAAATTTTAGGGGCCCTTTGTTGTTTGCCCTCAGCTGGTAGCTGAACACCACATGGCACTTGGTCCCCCCTCCCCTGGCAGGATGGGGAGGAGAATAGGAAAGGCAAACCGTGGGGTTGGGATAAGGGCAGGTTACTGATACAGCATGGGAAGGGGAAGCAACAGCAGAACTTACAACAGAATACAGAAATGGTGATAACACAAAGCACTTTACTGACCTGATGACTGATTTGATACTCAGACTGTCTCCGAGCTGCACAGACCCACCCCTCCCCAACCAGCCCCCTTTCATGGGGAGCATGACATCACATAGTGTGCAAAAACACGCTTGGGCAGCTCAGCTGACCTGTGCTGTCTCCTTGTGAAAATTAACTTTATCCTAGCTGAGACCAGGACAATCAGAAACCTCCCTCCAGCCTCCCCCTCCACCCCCCTTTTCTACCTCTACTCTTCTCTCCCTCCTGGAAAGAGGTAGGGCTTAGTAGTGCAAGTGACTTGAGCTCAGTTTCAAAACCAGTTTTACAATGTGAAAAACTTCTATGGCAAGACTGTGTAAGAGTCTGGCTCAGCACAATCTGTGTGCTTAGTTTTATGAGGATGTATACATAGAAAAGAATTAAGGAAATGACATCTGTGTCTTTATTTCCCATGACAATAAAAAGATACAATGAGTTTGCCTGCTTCCAGTATTCCTGCAGTTACTCGGAGATTGATAGCTGGTGTCTGTTGCCAGAGCTCTGAGTGAAGTTGGTATTTGCATTTTGATGTTGCAAGTTGTGTTGCCAAATTTGCCTTATGGTGTTTGAAAACAAATAGAATTCCTGGAGATGTGTTAGATTCTGAGAAACAATCTCTGAAATCAAGATAGCTACTTGTGAACAGTAGTGTGTGACAAATTCCAATTTGTAACTTCTTGAACCAAGATCGTAGTTCTCAGTGTATTTCTGAATTATGAAAGCAAGACGAGAGTCCAGAAGTAGGTTAATGTGACTACATTTGAATTAAGATGATGAGTTATTTTACAGAAATGGTTATTAATTCATCTCTGCTTTGTTTTGCAAATCACATAATTGAAGAATAACATCAACTTCAGATTGGATGATACTAAAGAAATGCTATTTTAAAAACCTTCTTCTATTTTAGTCTTTATTTTTCCAAGACCTTTGTAAATAGAAAGAGTTTAATTTTTTAATAGCAATATTTGATTAACTGATGCTAGGCATGAGAAGATTCTTGGATCAGATGCTTAATTGATTGCAGTGGTCCAATTGAAATAGTTCTGTAGATGTACAGTTAACAGTTGAGTATACTGTATTTATTTGCTTTTCATGTATGACACTTGAGACCAGGTAGCCTGCAGCTTCAGATATTGTATAATACATTCACTCCAAAGATTGTCCCTAAAAACTGTCTTTCAATTTCACTTTTATCTAAATTATAAGAGCTCTGGTGTAATGTTGCTTTCTGTTCTCATGTGAGTGACCGTTTTCTAAGCAATTATACCTTGATTCCAACAGCTATCATCAAAATTTAATAACTTGCTACCGCAAGTTTGCAGGCAATGGGATGAAACTGCTCTTGTTGATCGAAGTGTCAGAGCTTAATTCTGTATTAAAATATTATTTATCACTGGACTTCCTGGATTGCATTAAAAAACTCATTATAGTTGCACTTTAAGGGTATGAATAATAAAAAAGTCTTCAATGGCTATGTGTCTGGAAAATACCATACAATAAGTATGAGACCTGACTAGTTGATTGTATTTGTAATTACCAAAAGTAAGATAATGAAGCCAAAGCGTTGTTTTTCATTACTGCATTCCTATTTCTGTTATCTTTCTGAGGTTAGCTTTGTTAAACTTTCTATTAGTTGTTACTGTTTAAAATTAATAGAAGAATAACAAAAGCTCAGTTCTCCATCTGGGAGAAACCACTATTTGCTTTTTAAAATACAATTTAGAACACTTGTTGTCATGTGTAACGGTGCCTCTTAGAACTGCTTTCCAAAAGACTTCTTCCTTAACTGAATTAATGTGTTTCTGCCTGAGTTACTATTAGGATATTGAATTAGATACTAAAATTACACAGTTCATCCTTCTTTTTGTGCTCCTAGCTATTACTAATTACTTGTGATTACCCTAAGAACAAACACAGCATTGCAAGAAAGCCGCTTGAAATTTTGTGTCATTTCAAGTGTTCTTTACCAGTTTCTGTTTCCACATTGAGGACAGATATTTGGAGGAGCCACATGGCTTTTTCTGCCTTTTCCTGTAATCACAATTTTCAATTTTCTGCTTACAGCAGTCAGAGCATCAGAGTTGGAGGGCACATCTGGAGATCATATTGTCTAACCCCCTTTGCTCAGAGCGGGGTCATCTAAAGCCCAGGGTTGTGTCCAGTCAGGTTTGAGTGTCCCTAAGGATGAAGACTTCACAAACTTTCCTGTAAGAGGACGATCTTCACTGTTCAAAAACATTTGGGAATCTGACCAAAAATTACTTAAGCTTACTAAATGCACCCTTTTAAAAATTAGCTGGTTTTAATGTAAAAATGTAATTTTTGGGTATGTTTTTTGTAATATGTGCATTGTGTTCTTGAGAATTAAAAAAAAAATAAATTAACACTTAAAATTCTAATTTCTATTGAAGGCAGCTTCATCTTGCCATCGTGTATACCTAATTCAGGAAAGAAATATGCAGTTACCATTTCTATTTAAAAATATATTTAGGTGGTAAAAAAGTTTGACTAAAGACATGATTTAAAAAGAAAAAAAAGATTTGGATTAAGTGCTAGTTAAAAAAAGTCAGATGTGGTGCAAAGACCAGGGACAATGCGTGCCTGTGCCTGTTTTGTTGTTACTACATCTTCAAAGGTATTTCAGGCTTGCAGCAAAAGAGCTGTCAGTGGATGAGCTTTTAAGTGCTGAAGGGTGCCTATGGGAAAGAGCAGTTTCCAGGTACCATGATGTTTTACTTAGAGTTCAGTATTTATTTCAAATTACAGGGGTATTTTTGGTGGCTTGGTTTGGGTTTGGGGCTTCTGCTTGTTTCTTTTCTGTGATTAGCAACCTAAATAAATCATTCCCTTATTAGGAAATAACAGATACTCAAGAATATTATTTAAGTTGTGATTGCCTGTTACTGACTGGAATTATGATTTAAATTGGTCATGGAAACCTTTTCATCCTATTAAGCAGAGGGGAGCTGGAGGTGAAGTATAAATGGTCAACTAGTAATTCCACCTGCGGGTCTAAGCTCTTGACTGGCTAGCTTTTTGCATTACCATCATGCTGTGGTTAAGCATTCTCGGCATGGAGCTGAGCTCTTTTCTCTTGTGGCTTGTAGAAAGGAATTTTCAGTAGCCAGTAACTCTTATTTTTCTAGGTTTCCAGCAAAAACCAAGGCAAAAATCTGGTAAATTTGCCTCTGCTATCCAGTTGGTATCGAAGAGTTCAAGAAGTACCTGGAGTAAAGAAAGCTGCTGGCAAATGCAATATGGAGCTTCTCCAGCTTCCAGAGTTGACCTCTGCTTCAGGGGAACAGCTACAAGATTTCTCTTTAGTTCCAGATGAAATAGAAGAGGAGAATGAAGACAGTCATTTTATAGGTGGTCCAAGGCCAACTATGACCAAGTTAATGGTAATTTAAGCTTTTTAATGATTTCTTTTTGATAGTGATATTCTGCTTGATTTGGAATAGGTGAAATTTATTAGAATTGCAGAAGCTAAGTTTTACAGTTTACCTTTTGCCTGCCTTCTCTCTGATCTGCACTGATTTGAAAGCGATTTTAATTTTTTGTTCTGTTGTGATACTTGGTTGATGCAGGAATTGAGCAAAGATAGGACTGCTGAAAGCCCTATTAATAATTCTAAATAATCTGAGTAACTTTGAATTGCAATATTGTATTCTTCTTTCAAAGTCAGTTATATAAAGGATGATAGAATCTGTTTATGTTTGACTTTGTTGTTCTGTAATGATTTTTGTTAGGTTTTTGCTGTTTGATTAGAGCTTTGTACATCTGGGAACTCCAGTAAGTTTTGCTAAAGAAAACTCTCCATCATGTTCCATAACTCTCTAATTTTTACATAGAGGCTGACAGCATTTCCTAAAGAAAATGAACAGGGTTTTCTTTTGAAAATGAGAGAAATAGCTAATTTGAATCCCATAAAATGTAGTCAGCTGCCTGTTTAGTTTCAGTTAGGTTGAAAGTGTTCCACAGTTTGCCAATTCAGTGGGAATTTTGCTGCCAACTTTAGTGGGTAAAGGACTGGGGTCTTAACCTTCCTCCCCTCCTTCCGTTATTGCATAGGAAAATGGTATTGAAGCGAAGTTTTCTCCTCATCCATGTCCCAACTGGACCCTGGACTGGACCAGTCTACCATCTGCGGTGAGTCCTGGAGAAGGTAAGGGTTTTTATCTATATGTGCATGTATTTAACAGTATATTTTGGTGAAGCTACTTAAGAGATTAATAGAAAAATATGTAACTTCAATTTCCTTCAGGAGTTCTGTAAAACAGGTAAGCAGTTTTAAATGTGTTTTAAAACTCAGATTGTTTGGGGCACATGGTGACATGACTTCACTGAGGTCATCAACAGTTGATGACCAAAGTGGGAATAAAAGCTTGACCTTGATTCCTAAACCATTTCCAGAGTGCATAACGTTAAGGCATTGGCTAATTTGTCTGCACTTGAGATAAAACTTCTGGGCTTTCTTTGAAAACTTAATATGCAAGTAGTTGTGAGTCTGTTTTAAAAATTTATTTACCTATTTACTAGGGTGGTGGTTTGTAAAATGACTTCTCAGGCAGCAAAACTCTCCCTAGCTCCTCCTACCCTGCCCAATATTTCTGTTACTTTTTGTCTGGACAGGATCTGAAATGCAAATCTAGTAACTAATACCTGTGTGCTTTGTTTCTTTAGATCTGTATCACTTTTTAAACTCATCAATTCATGCATTTTAAATTTTATTTCTCTAGAATGGAGATTAAATTGTAAATTAGATATTCTAAAGTGAAAGAATATGTTATGAAGTACAGCAATTTTTTAAAAGAGCTTCTGTTCAACATACCAGATGGACCAACAACAATAAAACAATGTTTACAATTTTAGTTTAGAAACATCTTCCAAACTTAAATAACACAGGCTAAAACAATAACAATAAATCAGAAATTGGTCTTATAGCTCTGTGGAATTAACTGCTGTTTCGATTAAGCAGTCTTAATGGTATACCAAACAGTAATCCTGGAGGATTAGTGTTGGCTTCAGCTTCCAGACTTGATATTGAGATACTTTAGTATAGCGTGACCTCTCAGCAGAGAACACACAGAGGCTTCTTAACTTGGCAGATGAAAATTCTGAAACATTATCAGCCTTCATTTATCACATACAAAAATAGCTTTACTGAAAGGTGGGAGGAGACATCAGTGAGTTATGATGAGGTTCTTGATTTCATCCATCAACCACTTACAACATTGGCTTTCCACATGAGTTCCCTGTATTTTGGACATTATGTTGATTTCTTAGTCATTTGGTATAAAGGCAAAATCCATCAACAGTCTTCTAACTTCACATGACTAAAGATTACTGATGTTTTAATGGCTGCTTAATTTTTTTTTTTTACAAAATTGAAAGAAAACAGCATTTAACTAGGTTGTTATCTTTACCAACTTAAAAGTTTTTGACTTTCTGTTTGTAATTGCTAACAGAAGTGACTGACAGAGTAAGTGGGGAATCTATGCTTTATTAGACAGTTATTTGGTTTGAAATTGTTGTCAAGATTTATTCAATTCAAGTTGCTTCTAGAGTTATTTTGTGAAGGTAGGCCACAGTTACTTGATTTTGTTCTGCTTTTTCTATTGGTACTACTTTTGGAATATTTTAGACTTGAGAGCTGCTTTCTGAGCAGCTTGCTTTCTGTTCTAGGGAATCTGATATTTTATTAAAATTTTTGCTAATCAGGAGATGCAAATTATATGTTTTACTTCAAATGTTAAAAGCAATATTGTTTCTAAAATGAGATCCAGGCAGGTATTTCTTATATAAAACACAAAGAGTTAAAAGAAACACTTTAAAGCTCTCTATTTCCCTTCCAAGCTTGTCAGAACTTTTGGAAAGACTTTGAAGACTTTTTTTTAAATAGTTTTGTAGCCTATTTCTGTACCTCAAGCATCCTGAAGCAGGAATTCATCCTTCAGCTGATTTTTCCATATCAGACAGCTCTTTGCCTGCAAGCCACATGGGTAACAATCCAAGGGAAACTCAACTGAAGCTGCTTCTTATTAATGTCTCCTTAAAGTTACAGTTTTGCTGCACTCACTTAAATGTTTAAACCACATTTATGATTGTATTGTATTTTGTAATTCAAGATCAGAATGCCCATGATGGCAGTGGAGCCAGGTTACCTCATATTCTTGATAAATAATTGAGAGAAAAATTATTTTCAGTAACAGCGAGAAAGGGAAATGCTTGTGGCTTAAATATAGACAACATTAGAATTTGAGGTGGTAAGTCTAAGAAAATACAGGCTTATGACTGCAATTCTTCTTTTATGTGGCTCAAAAAGGGGATTCTTGCAAAATGTTAAGATTTCATATGCCAGTTATCTTTTGACTGCTCTGGGATTGCATAGCTGGCCTGAGGACAGTTTTGATGGGAGTTGGAATGCAATTACTAACTTTTAGCAAAAAAAAAGTTATGTATGTGTAGCTGGAAGTAATAAATTATGCATGCCACCAAACCAGATATATTGCCACAGACAAGTTATGCTGTTCTTGCTATTTCTGTGTTCTCCTTCATTTTTTTTTTGTGATTGTCTTTGTTGCCAAACTACAAAAGGGAAGGAAACATGTTATTTTATATTTTTAAGATGCCTATTTGGAGGCAGGAGGCAAAGCTATTATTACACTAAGTTAAATTAGTATACATTAATGATTTTTAGGTATGAAGTTTTACTGAAATTAATACTTTTTGAAAGCATAGAAGGTCTATATGCATCCCAAAACCAAAACATCTGCATTATAAGGGATACAAGTTCAGTACATTTGTTAACTTGAAGTCTCTTGCGTGAAATATTAAAAATCTGCAAAGTAAAAATAGCAGTTGCTATTGTACCTTACTGAAAATCATGCTAGGAAGATTAATACCAAGTTCTAGCAGCTGCATTTTGATTCAGTTAGGGTACCTTCTCATGGGTGTTTGGCCTTTTCTGTAAGAAATTATTATGGTGAGGATGACTGATGGACTGATAATCACAGAGTGTCACTTTTGTGTTAGTGTCTTCCTTTGAGGAATAAGTGTTCCTAAAGGAATGAGAGTTACTAAAACCTTAGCCCTTTGTATTGAATATCCCCCTATTCAATACAAGTTCAGTGCTGAACAGGAAGTTCAGTTTTTGATGAAGTTTAATCCATAGAAGTAGGTGTTTACAATTGACAAGTTCTTGTTAATTGTGAGTTTATTAGACTTCTGAGATACTTGCTTGATAGAATACAGTATGTAAAGTTCACTGGAGGCTTTATTTAGTCCTGCTGTGGTTTGTGTTTGTTTAGTGAATATATTGAAGTAATTAGAATTAAATGCTGCAATTTGCCACTTGAAATGTTTTAGGGATTTATGATTTGGGAGCTGAAGGTAATTCTTCATCATCTGTTTTTGTAAATTTAAAGTAGCCTTAGTTCTGAGTGTTGAATTAAAGCATGTTCTTGCTTAATCAGAGTGAAATTTTACAAAATGCCTGCACTTGCTCTAACCTGACAATGTGTAGATAGAATTTGAGTATGATCTGCCCTAGACAGAAAACATAGTTTGTGGGGTTTTTTCCCTTTTGTCTCCAAAGTTTCACACGTGGAAGGACATGAAAGCCAAAGAATGTTAATTTAATAGTCCTGTTGAAAAAGAAAAAAACCACACCTGCTAGTCATATGGGAGTTAATTTTCCATGTCTTCCTCAGAAGTCTTTAATGAATGATAAACAGCCTGCTAAGCAACTCTGGCCTTTGTTTCATTTGAACTATTTGATCTCCTCCTGGTATCATTGTAGTAGAAGTTTACTTGTTTCTTTGCCCCTTTTGTATTTCTGTGTTCCTTGTTCCCAGCCTAGCAGAGCCCCAAAGTTATATTATTTCTCTCCCAAGGTAGAGGTTTAGAGAACCAGTTTCTGCTAAGAACTCCATAGCATAGCAGTGCTGCTCATTCTTTACAGATTACTATTGAGGAAAGAAGGATTGATGATCTGCTGTAGCGCTTATTGATCAATTTAAATGTCCAGCAGAATTCCAGAACAGATGACTAATGTGATCCAAAAAGACTTTTTTCTCCTAACATGGCTTGAAATCATGGTGGGGAGTATTTTTGGGGAAGCAAGTATGTATTAATGCATCTCCTTTAATGGTCAGTAAGGTGTACTTAAGGGAGATGCTGTGATACCAAATGACACCTTGCAGAGAAGACAGTGATGGCACATTTCTTTGCACCTTTGTGCCTGTAAGTTACGTACAAGAAAGTATCTAACTACTTTTTTCCTGAGTCCTGCTTTAGGAGTTTTGCTCTTTGCACAACTAGATGTAAACTTTCCTACAGAGTATATATAATGTTCAAACAAATAAAATTTTTTTATATATACCTTATGCAGTTAAAAATCTGTTTTTATCTGATTCTCAGCATGCTTTTGAAATTATGTGCCACTTTTTGCAATATGAATTCCTTTAAAAACCTTGGGGTAGCATCTCAAAACTAGTAAAGTTGCATCAAGAAATCCTGTCCTATTTCCACCTAAGTGAAAATATTGCTTTTACTTCATTCACGTGTTTCCAATTCTGAAATATCTGTTTTAACTTTCCTAATATTTTAATCAAATTTTGTAGTAATAACTTCCATATGTATTAGCATATTTGTAGTTATTACAAAGATTTAGAAGAAGGGGGAGTGAATGCCTGCCTTTGCCTCCATATATTCTGGATAATCAAAAGAAATTGTTGATTACATTAATCTTCATTTTTTTTTTCCCAGAAAATAGTGATATCTTAGTATTCCCAATGGTTTCCTTTGTAACACCAGATATTGAAGCCGATAAATATTCTGATATTTCTTGCTGTACAAAGTCTTCATTACTTGTTGGAAGATGGTTCTGTAAGTTTTCTCATTAGGCTGCATCAATGACAGGGTGTAACCACTGTATAGCTTGTGTCCTTTTGGCCTATTTGAGAGTATGGGGATTTGTAGTTCATATAGCTATGTAGCAGAGTCAGCACAGGGATTCATAATAAAGCACAAGGATTCAGATAAAGGGAAGGCGACCGATGTCATCTACCTGGACTTGTGCAAGGCCTTTGACACAGTCCCCCACCACATCCTTATCTCTAAACTGGAGAGATGTGGATTTGATGGGTGGACCATCCAGTGGATAAGAAACTGGTTAACAGACCGTAGCCAAAGGGTGGTGGTCAATGGGCCTATGTCCAGGTGGAGGCCGGTGACAAGCGGTGTCCCCCAGGGGCCTGTCTTGGGACCGGTTCTCTTTAACACCTTTATCAATGACATCGATGATGGGATTGAGTGCACCCTCAGCAAGTTTGCGGATAACACCAAGCTGACTGGTGGGGTCGACACCCTAGAAGGAAAGGAAGCCATCCAGAGGGATCTTGACAGGCTGGAAAAATGGGCCCAGGTGAACCTTACGGGGTTCAACACTGCCAAGTGTAAGGTGTTGCACTTAGGCCGGAAGAATCCCAGACATAGATACAGACTGGGAGAAGAGCTTCTTGTGAGTAGCCCTGCTGAGAAGGACCTGGGTGTCACCGTGGATGAGAAACTTAACATGAGCCAGCAGTGTGCTCTTGCAGCTCGCAAGGCCAATGGTATCCTGGGCTCCATCAGAAGAGGGGTGGCCAGCAGGGACAGGGAGGTGATTGTCCCTCTCTACTCTGCCCTTGTGAGGCCCCACCTGGAGTCCTGTGTCCAGATCTGGGGCCCCCAATACAAGAAGGATGTAGAACTGTTAGAGAGAGTTCAGAGGAGGGCCACAAGGATGATTAGAGGGCTGGAGCACCTGCCTTACAAGGAGAGGCTGAGGGAGCTGGGCTTGTTCAGCCTGGAGAAGAGAAGGCTGCGGGGGGACCTCACTGCAGCCTTCCAGTACCTGAAGGGAGCATACAAACAGGAGGGGAATCAACTTTTTAAAAGGGCAGATAATGGAAGGACAAGAGGGAATGGTTTAAAGCTGAAGGAGGGAAGATTTAGATTGAATATTAGGGGGAAGTTTTTTACGGAAAGAGTGGTGAGGTCCTGGAACAGGCTGCCCAGAGAGGTGGTGGATGCCCCATCCCTGGAAGTGTTCAAGGCCAGGTTGGATGGGGCCCTGGGCAACCTTGTGTAGCTCCAGGCCTGAGGTTGGTGGCCCTGCCTGAGGTTGGTGGCCCTGCCTGTGGCAGGGGGGTTGGAGCTTTATGATCCTTGGGGTCCCTTCCAACCCTTGCCATTCTATGATTCTATTCTATGATTCAAAGTTAGGGTTTTTTTCCACTTTTCTTAATAATTCTGCATAGGTCACTTACATTCTTGCTTCTATGTATTGTAACTGAGGGGCAGCTGAATTTTAAATTTATCAGCTCAACTGTTAAGTGAGCGTGACTGATCTCTGCATTTCTGTTACAAAACCCAAGTCCTTTCAAGCAGAGGCATTGGGAGACCTTCCTTACCTCTGCAACACCGTTTTGGCTTTTCCACTTTCTTCAAAGTGTCAAGTTGAGCTGTGCAATCTGTCTTTTAAGATGGAAGAGTGAACTGGTCGATTGGAAGCAGAGTTTTTCTCAGCTTTTTTTCGCCAGTGCCGTTAGTGTATGTGTGTATGACTTTCAGGGCTTAATTTTCACAGGCCACAGGAGGGCAGCAAAATATGTTTGGATAAGAAACTACTTGGATGGATAGAGCTCACTAAGGGGTCACCTAAGAGAAAGATTACATTCTATGTAGCAGTTCTCACCTCCATAACCTCTAATCGCCAAATTTGGGACCACCTGCTGAAAAAAAAAATTAGATTTTTTTTTTCCTTTTTCTCCTCAAATTAGAGTGAATGTCTTAACAGTTGTTACATTTCTTGTGTTGGAGTAGGACCTAAAAGCAGGAATTGTGGAGCTCATTGTACTAGGTACTGTATAAACACAGAGCAGAGTAAAACCTCCTGCCTTCAGTGTTTTCCAGTCTAAGGAAGGAGGTAACAACTGAGAAAGGAGTCACAGAGGGAGAACTGATCAGCTCAACTTCTGCTGGAGTTTTATATTCTTTGGGATAAAGGAGAATACGGGGAGGTACTTGTAAGAGAATGAGGACCTCAGTGGAAGATTCTGGGAATTTTTCCTGTAGCCAGATGAGCAGCATTGCCTGAATGATTTAAATTTTTTTTTTTAAATTGATCAATAAATGCTGCCACAATTCGAGGGCCAAAATCTTGGTAACTAACTGACAAAGGTGGTTGTGTTGCAGGATAGGTTATGGCTGGAATTATGAGGAAACAGAAGAAAAAAGTAGGCAAATAAAGGGTTGCACATATGTGAATTTTAAGCAACTAACCAGTATTTTAAATTTTTTTTTCTTTTAGCAGCACACTGAGCACAGAAGAATGTGCCCCTCTTAATGCTATAGGGGAGGGAGGTAGTCAGCTAATTGAACCTCTCATAATTTCTCTTCCTCGCATAGTCTTGCTTCCAAAAAAGAAAATGTAGGCACCAAGAAATTAACCAGAAGATAAAATTAGAAGATGAAATCAACATGAGAAGGAAGGTATAGTTTCTGTGCTTGTGCACTGAAAAGTCTGCAGCCCAAAGAATGACGGAAACTGAGCCTGAGTATTTCTCTTCTTCCTTTGCAACAAAGTGCTGCAAAAACACCAAACGAATTTATATGTAGTTCTCAGTCAAGTTTATTGACGTTTGTTCATAGGTTTTTCTGGGCATAGGTTCATTAAAACATTGATTCTGATTTGGGAGGGAAGGAGGAAAAGATTTGCTGGAAGTTGAAATATTTCATAGGTGATTACATAGAATCACAGAATCAGAAAAGACCTTTCAGATCATGTAGTCCAACCGTACCTGTCCTCTACTACACCATATCCCTGAGCACCTCATCTACCTGTCTTAAATACATCCAGGGTCGGTGACTCAACCACCTCCCTGGGCAGCCTGTTTCAATGTCTTATCTGTTTTGTAATGATCTTTTGAAAACCCATTAGATCATTTGTAGATTATATATAAAAGTAATGCAACCTATGTTCTTGGTTCAGGTTCTTAATTTACTGGATTAATGAAACTATTAATCTCTCTTACTTAATATACATAAGGAGTTATTTCTAAGGCTACTGCTTGGTTCCAGAATTTTTGATTTTGATTTTATGTCAATTAATTATCCCAGTAAATTAAATGGAGGTTTATTATTTGGTTATTAAGCTAGATGGTTTCCTTCAGAAATGCAGACAAATGTGCTTTGAACAACCTTATTTTGCAGTGTCAGTTTGTACACTGAGGGAGGGGGACTGCCTCAATGTCATGTAAAAAACACATCACTGTTGACTGTCATGTTTTATACAGCATTAGTAAATTACTGTAAGCTCTTTATTGACATTTTGTAAGGAATTGCAACATATTTGTTGTGTTTCAATAGGCTTCTGTATATAAAACACACTTTGAAACTAATGTCTCTGCTGAAAGACAGGTGGTGTGCCTGCTCTTAAAGGTAAGCATTGTACAAGTGGCTGCACAGACCTTTTTCCCTCCCCCAGTCTTTATCTGTTGCAGATTTGAGGTACGGATTTTGTTTCCAATCCATAAGTCACTTGTGGCAAAATAAGAGATAAGGAGGATTTTTTTCTGTCTGCCTGAAGTTACTTATGGTTTCCATCTGCACTTTCAGTGTTTTTAGATTTCTATGTTAAGAACCATGACTGTATTACTTTATTTGGATATAATGCTGAATTGGATAAGGCCAGGAGTTTCATTTTAGCTCTTCCTGAAAGTGATTTCTTAGGCTATAGTTGTGCATTTACAGTTCTAATCAGCAATTTCAAGGAAAACAGCACCGCCATATTTAAGAAAAAAGTAACATTTTGAGTGATTCATATTCTTGTTCTGAGTAGTCTGATACCTTCAAAGCTTTTAGTTGCAGAAAGGAAAGGCCAGACTACTGTATGTTTAGTATTTTACTGAAGGTGGTATTAATTATTTTGTGTTTGAAATGCATCTTCTCCAGATGGTCTGGAATATCTTCTGAAAAGTTAATTTTTGGTGCATGTCTAGTGTCAAATTTCTGGCATCTTACCATAGCAATATCAAAAGGAATTCACATCCTTTAAAAACTTTTAAAGTTTTGAAGAGTGAAGGCAAGTAGGAAATTCAGCTGTTTGTAGAATCTTGTAAGTGGAGAATAATCCTAATATTAAAATCAGTCAAATCTAATCTGAAGCAATAAAATTTGTCCCCAGTTGTTGTGGAACATTAATCTAAAAATTCAGAAATAACAGAGTTATGACACTTTTATTTCAGTATGTGCCAGAAGGTTACTTTAGAACTTCTGTAGATCTGTCATGGACTTGTTGTTTTTTGTGTTAATTCCCCTGTAGCCCCTGGAGAAGACCAAAACATGAGGTAGCAAAATGAGGAGTGAAGCCTGGGAAGAAGGGAGGAATAGGGGGGAAGGTGTTTTTAAGATTTGGGTCAATTTCTCCTACACTGATTTGATTGGTAATAAATTAATGTTGAGTCTCTCTTGTTCCAGATGGTAATTGGTGAGTGATTTCTCACTGTCCTTATCTTGACCCATGAGCCTTTTGTTACATTTTCTCTCCCCTGTGCAGCTGAGGAGGGCAATGATGGTGTGGCTTTGGGGTGGGCACCTGGCCTTCAGCCCACCACAGCTGCCTTCTTGAGGTCATGACTTTAATCCTTTCTGTTGAAAAGATCACCGCAATCTACATCTGCAGAGTAATGCTGCTGAAGAATCTAGGTAAATAAGAGAGACTGCCTAAGTCCTGTCACCATGGTCTTAGTCCTGGGTGGCTTAGGTGTAACTTCCTTTTTTTTCCAGTTGGTGAATATTTGCTTATTTTGAACTTTCTAATCATAATAAGCATCTGTTGGTCTGCAGAGTTCTAAGGTGAGGAACTCTTCTGTTGCTTGTATTCCTGTAGTACTCAAGTTTCTCAACAGAACACGGGCTTCACGCCCACATCTCTTTGCAGAGCAAGTCTGAGCTGAATTAGACATTGGCATACTACTGTATCTGTGACAAATTAGCACATGATTTGGAGCTTGTGCATAGGTATTGCTATGCTTGCTGTGAAAGGATACCTGAAACCTGGCTTGACTTAAACAGTGCTGTAGAGAGATAGAAAGTTATCTAAATTTTCAATGCAAGTTAAATTACAAAAGGAAGGGGTGGGGGCAGGGAGAGGTGTGGAATTAGAAGTGTTAATTGAGCTCCCAGGAGGATATTGGGTCAAAGCTTTGCAATATAAGGAAGCTGCATTTTTGGTCTCGTAGTAGTGCTCAATCATGATTTAATAACTTGTTTAGCTTCCACCTGACCTAGAATCTTCCTCATACTTAAGGACTCTAATTATGGGTCCACACAGCATTGACCCAGATGAGCTTGTTGCCTGGAGAGCCTGTCGCTTGTTCTTTCTGGAACAGACTGATTCTGCCACTTCCTCTGCATGTTGAGTTGTGCTTTGATTTCACTTGGTTCAATTCCAGAGTAATTTCCTAAGAGAGAGAAGATAAGGATGTAGAACTCAGAGGGTTATGGGGGTATCAGCTCTAACATCAAGTCCTCCTTGGCTTCCAGCACTGAGCATCTGAAAGGATGTATGGACAGGCTGTTCATTTTGCCGTCTTGTTACTGCCAAACTCTATGAAACATTTGGAGCCCAACTCGGGACCAATGCAGAAACAATGTACTGTTCTGTTTCTTTTGACAATAATTCAGTGCTGTGATTGGCTTTGAAATAATTTGGCTGAGATCACTGCATCACATCTCTGATCACTGTAAATCAGGAAATTAAGAAAACCTAAGTCATACCAAGGGTGGGGTGTTTTGCTTTTTTGAACTAAGTGTATGGATTATGGATCAAGTTTGCAGTCTGTCTTTAGTTACAATTATCTGCAAGACAGTTACATATATATTTGTGCATGTTCAACTTGTATTACAGTTTGAATGTTTTTTATGCTTCTATTTTACCAGAAAACCTTGATCGGATTTGGCTGAGTGCTAATAAGTGTTTTGGTTTGTTTTTTTTTTTTTTTAATGTAAGAAGGTGGCAGAGGTTGCAGAACAGGAGGAGTTTAATTAATATAGGTATAGTCTTCTAGTATATGTTGAGGCTAAAAATAGAAAATACCACAGGAAAGCATTTGTGATATTCATCCTAATCTCTTTTCCTGTTTGATTTGTAGACTCAAATTGTTACTTTTTCCTCTGAAATACTTTCTGTACCATAAAAGTATCTTCTGATGAGTGGGCTAGTGCAGTGTGGTTGTTCCTTGGTGGTTCTTTTCCAGTGTAGCTCTTTCACACGTTTGTTCTGGAAGTGGGAACGCTCTTAATTGTATCCTTTTTTTTTTGATACTTATGTTGCTGTTATGGCTGTGGTCGCTTGTATACAGCTTCTCAGCTGTTGGGAGTCAGTGCTGACTTAACTGGGTATAACGGCTGTCCCATGTCTTAACAGCTGAGGCACTGGGCTTAGCTAATGCGCCTGAGGAAGACTGCAAGTGTGGTATGAAGTACCCAGAACCAGCAGCCACTGACCCATCTTATTCTCTTCAAATAAAACTGAAAAGTAAATATGATTTGTAGTCATGTAAGAGTTTAATGTATTTTAATCATGCTGGACTCTGAATATTGTGGCTGGGCTGGAATGTGGGATTTAACTGGTTTTAGGATAGTTTTTCCTCTCCCATTTTTTTTACCTTTTAAAGCTTAAGGTAAGGAGGAAATTGTGAGCAGTCCTATCAAAATTCAGTAAATGTCTTTAGTCAAAAAAGCACAGCTTCTTAATATTGGAATGTATAGGTCTATCTCTGCAGTAACACATAGCCTAAGAATTTAGACCTTGGTTGTTGAAGGCTCTGTGGAATCTTGATAATAATTTAGATGGTTTCCAAACTAACGTGTTGGTATTTCCAGGCCTAATTTATCTGCAGTCCAGAAATTTGGTATGGACCAGTATAGTGTTGTTAAACAAATGGCAAGAACTTATCTTGCAATATATTTTTATATTAAAAATATTTATGGCATCCTTTACAAGAATTATGTTTATAGATCAGTGTATATGAACATGTTTAATTCTTAGTTGTAAGGGAAATATAAAGCTGTAAGCAAGTACTGTGGAAAGTCTTATAGCTGGGAGTGGTAAAGTTTTTTTTAATAGGTAACTCTTGGAATCAAGGGCTAAGAAAGACTGTTTACTTTTGGGAACAGCTTCTGAATTTATACTTGTAGCTGATTTGCCACTTGAAAGTTAAAGTAATTGTATAACTCTTCTCTGTGTGCTAATCCTGACATTGTTTGCATTCTTTGGTGGTGTCTGTAGCTAACTGGTAATAAGCAGAAATAAATAATGCTTTAAGTGTAGGAAAAGTTGAAGAAAATCTGAAATTTTACATCTAGATCTTGTAAGTTCAGACTGTTAGTTTCAAAGTAAGACATTTTATTTGTTAGCAATTTTAAAATTAAATTTTTATTTTTTCTGTCACACCACTCCCCCAAATCTGTGAAGATGAGTCCAGGACTTAAAATTATGATAACTTTGTTCTGTATTTCTTCTCCAGGTTTGCAGAACCTTTCGTTATTGCAATAGACGATGAGTTCAGACAGTTTGGACCTCTTTGTAAAACATCTGTTGATGGAGCTAACTTTTGAGGGAGGCAGATGCATTTTGAACTAAGGAATGAATCAAATGAACATTTCATTCTTTCTTATATTAGCCATCGTTGATTCTAGTGTGTTGAGGTTTTTAAAGTATTTAAATGTGAACAGTAAAATTCTTCATTGGAGCACTCTGGTGTTTTCTTCTTGTTATTCTCCCATTCTTTTTAATTCAGATTTGTCATTCCCAAAACGTATTTCAGATTTAGGTGAAGTAGCCATAGCCTCGTAAGCAGGTATCAGGTTTGAGGAATTTTGATAATAGAAATAACTTTTCTTCATGTGGTTCCTCTCAGTTTACCTGATCTAAAATACTAAAGCCAACATAAATGGGCATATAGTCATCTTTCAGAACTGTTAGTGTCCCCATGTTCTAGAACCTATTTTTTGAGCACTATCTATTGCTGTAAAATTTTTTCTGAAGCATTGCTATGATTTCTTCACTATACTCTTTTTTTTTAAGTTTGGAAATGATTTCTTAATTAAAATAATCTGCTTCCCTTAAAACAGAAAAAATGAACCCCCCCCCCCAATTTGAGCTGAGACTGAACAATTCTTAATCCTGTGTTCTATGCTATTCAAAAACATCTGCCAAATGGATTACTTTCCATTTTATCTGCAGCACGTATTTCACATTCCTCTACTTGTGCTTGTTACTAGATGCTTTGGCCCAGTTGTGATCCCACTTGATGTGTTGTAAGTTGTAAGTAAAAAATGAGCAATGAGAGCTTTAGGAGAATCAAAGCTTTAATTTTATGTTTTTCATTAAGGTGATTCAGTTAGATTTATTAGTGTGCAATATATACAAAGCTAAAGAAATGTTTTTAAGACTCTTAGTGTATTCTTTCAGCTTTGTATCACAAATACGCTGCATAGTTGAGTGCTCTATACTGCATTAATTTCCCATTTGATTTTTGTTGTGCCAGAGGACAGAGCATAGTGTTCAACTTTTTATTAATTTTCTAAAGCATTTTCAACTCAGTAATAATTCATAAATTTTAAGAACACAACAGAAGACAACATCCCCCCCAAACACTGTAGTCCATTCATAAGACATCTAGTGGCTGCTGCACGAGTAAAATTAGAAGCATACTAGATAATTATATTTTTATATAAAACTGCAATGCAGCAACAGCCATTGATTATCAAGGGAGGTTGAGCTCCTTTGTACTTAAGAGTGGAAATGGATTGAAAGCAGTTGATTGTCTTCTGTCTTCAAATTTTACTGACTGCACTTTTCTGCCAGTATTCACCATTATGCAGGTACGTGGTGGAGTTTGGCTACTATCACAGCTCAGGTTTTCTTGGATTAAAAATGCTAAATAGCGTTAATGAATACTCAATTATGGATACTCCTGTACTTGTGTATAGTCTTTTTTTTGTTCTATTGCAAGAACGTTTTTCCTTGTAATTGCAATGTAATTCTTTTAGTATAGAGATGCTTGTTCTGGCTTTGTGTCTTTTCAGTTTGGTTTACTGAAGAAGTGTTTTAGTCTAAATAAAATAATCCCATTAAACAGCCTGAAAATAATCACACTCTTACACCAGAAATTCAGATTTTAAGGACTATACTTTTATAGCAGTATTGATCTGAGTGATGACACTTTCCCCTGTAGGCTAGGCTTTGTGCTGTGTTGTGTCTGTATTAGTTACTGTCAAAACAATTTAATGTCTTTGGCCTTGAGGAGAATTCACTCAATGTCAATATCCTTTTAACTCACTCTTCTTTGAATGCTTGCTTTGTGCTATTGGTAAATAAGGACTCAAGCATCTATAGAACTTCTGACTCTGAAATATCAGAGGAGTATGTATGTGCCTTGCTCTCACAGGTGGTGCAAAGGTGAAGGGTTCCCCATCTATCGCAGTTCCTTTCAGCTACTTTGAGGAGCTTTTGAGTTTCTTGTGACGTCTTACAGGGATCTTCCCAGTTCCCCATACCGTTAGAGAAACACACAGAGAAATAATTCTGCCTATCACTGCCATTATTGTGGGTAGAATGACATGCAGGAGGTACCTTGCAGATTTTTTTATGTGGAGTTTGTGAATAGAAAAGCTTATGAAAATAGGATAACAAAAAAGGCAAACTATTAACCCTATTCTGAAGTGACTCTGAAGTAGGTAATTTTATTGCTGTCTTAGCTTCGTATGCATTTACTAAACCAAATTAATCTGTGAATACATATGTGACAGGCAAACTTTGTTCAAATATACCAAGCAACCCATGCAGCACAGAGCTTTTATGTATTTATGCTGCTGCTGCTCTGGATTCTTAATTAGGTTTAGCTGTGATAGTGTGAACATTGTTGAGCTTGAGTAAACTGAGCGGTTTATGTTCTCATCTTTCTAGTATAAGTGGTGCTTAATTTCCTTGGCTGGAATAGTAATAAGCAGTGGTATAATTACTGGGGTTTGTCAGTATGCAATGACTGTGATTACTTGCCTGAGAAAATAAAAACTTAATAATTTTACACTATATATAAAGGAAGAAAACTTAAGGAGGAGGTGGTGCTCTGGTTACTTTTATGTGCTATCCATATGTTTTAAGAAGCTAAATAACTTGAAAGAATTTTTTTTCCATTTTTATGTAGTGATTTCTGAGCGACTTCACTTACAAATGATGCAAAGCCTTTCTACTGTTGGTTATCAGAAATATGTATGTTTACCTATATAAGGTTTTATGTTTAAGAAATATTAGCAGAGGCACTGCTAGACATCCCCTATCACAAGTTATTAGGCAATGAAGAGATCTATAGTCACAGATAATGGGTGACCTAGTAGGGCAATTTCTACATCAGCATTAAGTGACGATGTTATAGAAGTCTGTCTGTATCATCTCCAGTACCACAACTCTGTATCCACAGATGATGAAGGAAAAAGAATTCTGTGAGGTGATTGTTTGACTGGAAGGACGGTATGGCACTTGAATGGGTATTTGCTGTCTTGGGGTTTTTTTAAGACCTGGCTAGACCTGCCAGAGTCTTGACAGTAGCTCTAATTGGAGCACGAGGTTGCACTAGCGATCTTCAGCAGATGTATTAAAACAGCCCATGGCTGTGATGATTTGTTGGGCTGTTTTCTTTGTGTGTTTGCTTGCTTTTGGCTCCTTTGACATAAGAAGTTTGTTGCAGAGACTATTTTTTACTCAGTGTCCTATAAATATTTGACTTAAGCTTGTGTTTACTATGCTTGAACTACCTAGTTTTTACTATTTTCTTGAACTAACTAGTTTTTACTATTTTCTTGTGTTTAGACCTGTATTTTTTATAAAGGCAGATGTTTCAATGAACCTGCTTTCTGGCAATTACTAGGGGAGGTATTTTCTTTTTACGTTTCAGAAGGCAGATGTTTCTTTAGCCTGAGTCTTGCTTTAGCTGACTGAGCTGATTAATTTCTGTTGGCAAAGAGTTAATAATTTTTCATGTCTGTTGGCTTCAGGACAATTTCTGAAATATTTATGGAAATTCACGAAGGTGTTTGAATGACTTCAGTCCATGTGACACAATTTTTCTGTCTCTCTCCATCCCCTAAAAACGGCTTGTCTAATTTTAAGTGTAAAATGTTATTAAAATACACTGGGGAGATAAGGGAGAGAAAATGTTTTCTCTTCTACAAAGTCATCAGTGTTGATGTAAAGAGCATGAAGACAGTATTATAAGTTTCTTCCTCTAATTAATGCAGAGTTTTCTTGGTGGCAACAAGTTTATGGATGACCTTTCTGTTTAGTTAGATGGTCTTAAGTATGCTGATAGTTTGCACAGTAAACAGAAGTACAAACTAAGCTGAAAATACTGCTGTTTGTCCAGCAGCCAGCTGTTCAGATTGCTTCCTATAGAGGGGCCAAATGAATCATGACTTTGTTTCCTCATGTCCTTTACATGCAAAGCTTAGGAGTAGGGTGCTGGGCTGGTGCCCATAGTTTCATTAACTATTTTTTTTTCCTATTTAAATTCCAGTCTCTGTTTCAGAGGCGGTTTATATGGGATTTATGGATTTTCCTAGCCATTTGCTTTCATAAACTCTTTAAGAATAATACACAAGGCCACCCAGCAAAAAGCTGCTTGAGACATAAGTAAAAGGAGTCTCTTTGTTATTAGCACCATTGATAAAAGGCAACAAGTGCCAATTGTATATATTCATTGTCTTGGAAAGTCAATTTTTGCTGCTGCTTTGGATTTCAGAAGGATGAGCTATCCTGTGACAATCTTTGCAAACTTGAATCGCTTTTGTCCTTAGAATATCAGTAAGGAAACACTAATTTTCCTCTTTTGTCAAAGGCATTGTATGTTTTTAGCAGGGAATTGTATGCACAATTAACTTTTCAGCAGTGTTTCTGAAGTGATCTTGCACTGGATTAACCCGAATGAGAGTATTTTCTATCTTTAGGCAGCTTTCTGAATTAATGTATCCAAATCATCTCTAATTGGTATTTTATATTTGCTCTGAAAATCTTCCAGGAATGTATGTATTTATGAATAAATGCTGTATAGCACAAGCCAACAATTCTGTGTAGAGAGGCATTTCCCCTTGTGTGCAGGCCTTCAGAAACTTGTTGAAGCATGTTGGAATTTCATTACATTTTCTTTTTATAAACTTGGTGCAAAGTGTTGTTGTCTGTGTGCTGTGTGTGTGTTTGACCTGTCATGAAAAATTTCTGTTTATAGCAGGACTATTTAACTTCACTGAACTGTTGGACAGAAAGATTGTAAAGTAGCATTTTTTCTTAATAGATGACCATTGCTATGAAGTATGATCCAGATGATCACACCGTTATTTATTAAAATGAATAAATATTCTGTTCATTAATTTGTCCTCTATTGCATTATAATTAGCTTTTGTGCTGATTGTAGTCAATTTGTGCTTTACATTATTTGGAAGGATGTGAATGGGTTACTGCATGAATGAAAAGGAGCAGGCTGAACAGGAGCATTCTGTAAAATGCCCTGTTTCTATTAGCATGGGTACATACCAGAGATCTGTTACAGCTCTAAAGATGGCAGGGGTACCAATGAACCTGCACAAATACATTTGTTTTGAAGCCAGAGTTGCTTAGGAAGTGGTCTGATTCTACAGTTACTGAGCTCCTCCAAAGTAAAGTGGAGAATGCTGAAATACGTGTTGGTTCTGACCCAAACTGGTTTCCCACAGCACCATAAACATATGAAGGGACTACTTGATAACTTGTACTTGGCTGTGGTATGTTACCTGCAATATCACACAGATGGCGCTCAGTAACAGGAACCTTGCATGATGGCTGAAGAGCTGCCATCTCAGCTACTTCTGGCTTACTCATCTTGTGCTCGTAGTATGAGAAAGCACTAGATGGAAAAGACTATGGAAGGAGAATTGGTAATTGAAAATCCACTTTTAAAGTTTAAAATCTGTCCTGTATACTTCTTGTGACAAAAGTTTGTTTATTATAGAACGCAGTGCTGGAGTTTGTACAGACAGAGATATATAGACTGCTTGTCTGGAGCTGGTGGCTTGCTTCAAAACTGTACTTGAAAACATCCTAGCCTATGTATGAGTAGGCTAGAGTTGGCTGTGTGTACTGTCTAAACTGTGGTTCATTGGGATTTCCCCTTCCCTAAACTTTGCTAAGAAAATTAAAGAGAAAAAAAAATTTAAAAGAAAACAATTAAATGGTTAAGCTGTTACTATTACTAAATTAACACCTTATACTGGAGTCGTGTAATTTGCTATGAACTCAATGTTTTTTCAGGCCTTTCTACTAACTTAAACCACATGAATACCAGAGATATTAATTTTATACAGTGAAATTGATTGAATTGACTAAAATTTTCATATACTTGAGATTTATACAGGATCAAGCTATAAGTGCCATGATAATTGCAGAGTAGGTCAGACAAGGTAGAAATCAGTAACTTTAGTGTTTCCAAATGCAACTAGAATGCCCTTGTTTGGGAGTCAGATCCAGCCATGCTTAAATGATGTTGTTATTTGCATATCAAATATCATAATTGGCATATCAATGCCAATCAGTTATGAATTGGTCATCAAATGGTTTGCAGTGGGGGATTTAATTTTTGTAATGATTGAAATGCAGGATGAAATTTCAAGGATGCATTTCCTTTTCATCAGGGTGTTTTGGAGGGATTCCTCCAGTCATTAACCATTGTACAGTAAACAGATGTGACGTGTAGATTTAAGGTGGAGGTACTGCTGTTTCTCCAGCAGCCAGCTGTTCAGAATTGTGTCTGTCTTCTAAGCTAGCTTTTAGGCTTTATCATTTTTATTGATAAGCAAATCAGAGACAGGAGTCATGTACTAATATACCTGATAGTTAAATATTTTTTTCTTATTTAGAGGCTGTGGTGGGAATTAATGAGATTATATGTTTGGGAAGGTGTCTTTTGGTCTTATCTTCACCTGCCTGTGATTCACTGCCACTTACTATACAGAGCTCTTTTCCTTTTCCCTAACAATCAGTTATTCACCACAAGGAGCTCATAAAGAGAAATCTGCAGTGTTTCTGCATGCACTGTGACTCAGTTGCCTCTTAACTACCAGGAGTTGTTCCTCCTGAGGCAAGATCCTGCTGAACAGCTGTGAGCGTGAGTGACAGGGGTTTCTGGCCCTTGTGCTCACCTCAGTGGGGGCCAGTCTTTGGTTCCTGCTGGGGAAGGAGCTCTCCTGTTTCTGCAAGAGGCAGCCGCCCTTAGCCCCTGGTGAGCACTGAATTCAGCAGGAATTAGCTGTTCCCCTTTCTCAGCAAGACAGTAGCTGTCCGTCAGTATATTAGGCTTTTCAGAGGTAAAGAAACCATTTGATGCTTGTTTTGTTGTCAAGCAGTGACATCTTAATCTGAAGAGATTCTGCAGAAAGTCTGCAGCCCCTACTCACAAACCTCGATGTGGCTCAGGTTTGGTATAATACTGTGCATAGCTACAACACTTCTTTTGGGGCTAGAAACCTTTCTCCACATTCAGTAGAGAAGAGGTTGCTTTTCCCTTTCCTTTTTTCTTCCCCAAAGGTTCCCTCTTTCACTTTCTAAGGTTTGTATTGATGTACTTTCCTTCTCGCATCTCTCTCAAACAGGTTGCTCTGAGTGATAGATGGGTTTGGGCACATAAGGAGTGGAAGGTAAAAGGCAGAAGGGGCTGACTGCTCAGGTGTAGTGAGATAACGAAGAAGAAATGCAGTGACAGATGAGGCACAGTGAGGACAGCAGATGTGAATTTAAAGGACCACCACTGCTGTAAAGCTGTTATAAATCTGTCAGCAGTTTGCCCTGACACCTGCTCTTTGAGGAAGATGTTTAGCACTCTTACTACCCGTAACATTCATTTGTAGAATCATAAAATAATTTGGGTTGGAAGGGACCTCAGCCGGTTGCGTAGTCCAATAGGATCAGTTTTGAGGCCCTGCAACTGCTCATGAGTTCTGAACACATGGACTTTATGTAAGTAGAGCATAGTTGCATTGAGGGGGACCACAGCTTTATTTCTAATTTCTTTTTACTGGCATCTGTTGATCTTTATTTTAAAGCTGGCTTATTCTTTTGTTGCTTAAAATCCTCTAATGCAAAAAAGGAAGCTGGCCAAATTCCTGCTTAGGCTGTCAAAGGTCAGTTTTCCTAGCTGTCTGACCTTTTTGGAATACACCAAGATAGCATGTGTGAGATGAAGGAGCTTTTATGCCTGAAGTGATAAAGCCATTTTGCAAGCCTTGCCTTAATAAAGACCAGATTGGTTAGTAAGATCAGGAGGGACTCCTATTTAAAAAACCCAAACAAAAAAACGAACTAAACAATAAAATGTTCTTGTGGACTTTTGTTCTCTTTCCTGTCCTTTTTATTTTTTGCCATATTTCTATATATTTTTAACCATGCACTCTTTTCCTACTCCTTTGCAGCTAAAATACCACCACATTTGATCATAAAAGCTCTTCTATAGTAATTATAATGCAGAATCTGAGGTTGTCTTTTCTGGCCTTATCTGTTGACAGAAAGTGCATGCTTTCTCCAGAAGGATAGTTTATAGGCTTGGGGTTTTTGCTCCCCCAAGGAGGCATTTATTCTACATTTGTGCACATTAGTAACCTCATGAATGCTGTTAGTTCTCTTAGACTTGCCAGCGACATTGGAAGTGTGCATAGCCTGGTCTTGGCAGAATTGTCTGACTGCCGAGTGTGCAGCAGGTGTGGGTTCTTTGCTGTAATGAGGCTCCAGGCAAGAAATGTTGGCTTTTGCTTACCCATTTTTAGTCCCATCCCTTTTCAGAGACTAGTTCAAAACACACTAAAACACCACAGCTTTCTTGAAAACCTCATTATTGTGATGAGCTGGAAAAGCTAATACACAAAGTAACAAAGAAAATATCCAGTGATCTCATAGGAAAAGGTAAATAAATTATGCCAAGACAACAACAGGGGTTTTCTTCTTTTAATAGAGATTGCTGCTTTTAGAAAGAGATGAAGCTGTGGAATTGGCATGTGTACCTGTTACCTCTTTTTAAAAATAAGCATTTACATGCCCTTTTACCAACAAGTAAAGGCATGTGGAATGTTTCCAAGCTTCACAGTTCCAGAATATTTTCTGATAAACACCTGCTCAGGGCAAAAAATAAAAAAACTCCAAACCTGCTGTCCTCTGAACTGTTTGGATAAATGTGGCTTCTGATCACTTCTATTCATGAAAATGCATGCTGGGCAACAGGATGTCTTTCTGCCTGCTTCAAACAGGGTTATTGTAAACCAAGGTTTTTTTAATAAAATGTTAATAATAAAAATGGAGGAAAATGTGGTTTTCTACATTACAGCCCAGTATACAGATATAAAAGAGTTTTCTCTGAATCTTTAGCTCATACTTCGATTTTCCAAGAGTGAACAGAGAGAGCTTAAAAACGGGAAGAGGTGAGATGTGGTGGAGAAAGGTAATAAAAGCACAGCCCTTCAGTTAATGTTGCTGGGTTTTATTACTCACTTGCTCTGTTTTGCTTATATCTGTGATGGAGTATTTCCGAGTAGGATTATTGCATTAAAGTTCTGATGCAGAAGTAAGGAAATATTTATACAATCAGAGCCCCAGATTACTATAAATTTTTAAAAATTTGACCCAACTTAGTTAATTTTGAAATTACATCAGTGGGAAAATGGTTTTAAGAGGAAATTAAGTTAAACTTGTGCAGGATGTCCAAGCTGAAAATAAGTGAGATACTGGCATATTTCTGAATACATATATTCATATCCAGTGTTGTAGGAAAGATCAGAATACCAGTTTCTAAAAGAAAAGGAAGAGAAAATGAGTTAGTAATAACCCCAAGCTATCTGGTCTTGTATCTGATTGAACAAGTGTTTTAGCTTCTGTAAACAAACTCAACAATTCAAATGTAATAGAATGGGCTCCTATTTCTCTGAAAACTACAAGGTAATGATAGATTGTCTTGAGTCATCCATGTGGGAGGGTTAGGAAGCAGGTGATTGCTCACCATAGATACTATCTGCTTTGCTTACATTTTATACTGAAAATTGTTCGATGAGCAGTTTTTCAATTTACCTGCAAGCTCCCATTTGTACCTTAGATTGCTTCAGGGAACTGGTGTGGTGCAAAATGTAAAACCAGTGATTTTATTTTAAAAATAATGTGACTAGTGTTTTCTTTTTCACTGTCAGTTCCAGGGGTTAAGTATTCTGCATTATAAGAAATGCTTTTATGACCAAATTGAGTAGGTTTTGCATTTCTTGAGTATTTTCAGCCTTGTTGCTCAGTCTAATTCATATCTTCATAAGCTTGGAAAGTTTAATTTTATTGTGTCAAATGATTTGTTATAGCTTTGGTCTAGATCATGCTTCCTTTTTTGTGTGGACTCAAATTCATTTTTCACATTTAGGTGTCCTTTTAGTATTTTTCTTAGCAAAGGAAAGAGAATTCTCAAGATGAAGCAGTGAATCCCTTTTCAAAACTGCTGTTAGAGGCCAGCCTTTGAATGCAGTGTTCATGTCAGAGCTCAGTCTGACCCTTGGACTTAATGTGCTTAGTAGAGGAGTACAGTCTTTGTAAATAAAAAGCATCCGGTGATAAACACACATCCAGACTGAGTTATTTCAGAAAGCAATGTAACAGTAAGGGAGTTGGACATAAGGAAAACCCTGTATACAAGCCTGACATGTGAAGGGGCCAAGGTTTATTGTCATTCTGCAATCTAGGCTGCCATGAGGGCTTGGTAAGGGGCATTTTGCAGTGTTAATTGGTTTATAGCTACTCTAGAGTAACAACATCTTTTCTTCCTGAAGCTGAAAATACTCTGAAGAGTGTAACTTTTGCTTTTACAGGTCTATATCAATTAGGAGATATTCAATACAGGATGTGGTCAGACTTCTCTCACAACAGCCACACTTTCCTTTCTGGGTTCCCTGCTTTGATGTATACCCAAGTCTAAAAACCACAAACGCCCTACTTATGGGATTGAATTAAAACACTGCTCAAAAAAAGATGATCATCCTGTTTGCCCAAGCAAAGTTGCAATCCCAGGGGCAGCTGGAAGGTGTCCCCAGGCTGGAGAAGTGAGGGGCAGATCTTCAATTATTAACACTGGCCCAGACAGATTGTATTAAAGCAGCTGAAGTTGAAGAAGAATATTGTTCAACTCACTTAGATGACCACTGGAACATAGCAAAGTTATTGCCCTTGCTAGTTGTATTTACTGCATGATTTGGCAAACTTCCTAATAAGAAGTCGTATTATTTCTGACTGGTAAGAATCTCTCTTTGTGAATACAAGTCACTTGGGCTGGCATCCTTCATCTGATTGACTTCTGCTTTTTCTAGCACTTGCTATATTAATCTGACAAACACTATATTTAAAAAGAAAAAAGCACCCATAATGCAAACCCACAATGACCACCCTCAAAACAAAGTAGCAAACAACCTTCCTGCCCCCTCAACAAGTACCAAAGATAGTGTAGCAGGAGATAACATCATCAAAGTGAAGGAGATACAAACATAGTATTATCATAAGGAACCACCAGAAAAAAAGTACATTGGCTTCAGAAAAATGTGTTCAGCTTAGTATGAAATAATAAAACTGTCTCTTGGCTTTTGCTTTATAGTTACGGAGCCCTTTTGTTGTACTAAGATTAAATTAATATGGCAATAAATATTCTCTACCTGAATTTCCATGAAAAGTAGACTCACATTATCAGTGGAATTAGGTAGCTGAGGCTTGTGGAAACCCTAATAAAAAGATACTTGTGCTAAAACAGTAGAAATGCACAAGTCTGTCCTTTGAAAGTTTCAAATTTAACTTGAAAAATATGGAAGTATTACTTGAGGTCTGAAGGTTTACATGAACTTGAACACTGACAAAAGACAATATAAAAATAAAGGGCTTTTTGCCTGGTGAAAAGTTGTATTTCTTTGTGCCAAAATGCGAGACCTCCTAGTGCCACAGAGACTTTAAAGCTCTGCTTGACAAGAGCTGAATTAACACTAACGTTAGGTTTGTGAAGCCAAGGAAAATATTTTTGTTGTGACCATTAATTAAAATGAAAATAAATCTTTCTGTGACTGTATGGCAGTCTGTCAATTTGGGGTCTGGTGAAGGGAGCAAAGCATTTAATAGGGGCCTGCTGGTGTATTGTAGGAAAAGGTTACATTCTTCAAGGATTTGCCTTGTAGGGCTAAATTTCAAGCTACCTTCTCTCTGATTGGTTTTGAATCACAGAATTGTAGGGGTTGGAAGGGACCTTGAGAGATCATCGGGTCCAACCCCCCTGCCAAAGCAGGCTCCCTAGCTCATACTGCAAAAGACAATACTTAGCATTGTTTACCATCACCGGGCTTGAGAAATGCAAAGTGAGCTTTAGGACTTTAAGATGCAGAGGTTTTTAGTTTTAATTTATTGCTTATTTGCTGTGAAGGGCTAGTGTGCCCAGCTAACTTTCTCTCCAGGCTACCTCATGGCTTGCTGTGTTCCTGTAATTCTAGCTACTGAGCTCAAAATACGGAGGCAGAGCAGACAAAGGACCTATTGATTTGAACTTGGTTTTCTCCATCTTGCAAGGGAATATATGCTACTTATTGCCTGCACAGTAAGGGAGAATGAAATATTGTTTGTTGGTAGCTATAAGGAGTTTTTTTAGGGAAATTTTAAAGGTTATAAGCTATTTCTTTTAAGTATTTCTTATTAATTTGATACTCATGAGGCTGACTGAATACTACACAGGGGAGTCTATTGTTGCTGATGAAGCATGTTATTTTTGATTTATTTATTTTTCGGTGACTCTATGATCTATTTGCTGACTTTGCACAGTGTGAAAATTTGGCAGTGTTTTCCATGAATTGTTCGTGATAGTAACAAACCCTAGACCCTTCAGGAAAACCTTATGGTTTGAGAAGAAGAACAGAGAAGAAAATAAGAGCATTTGCTTGCATGGGTTTTTGTGCCATTTGTGGCATGACAGGTGTTAGTCTGTCCTTAAGTATTCTGTGGGAAAATGGCTCTGAATGTTTGTGCAAATGCCTGTTGGGAGGCAGGAATTGGAAGCAAAATAGTTTTACTGGTCCCCTCTCATAATTACAAAGATTGAAGTTGAAAGTGGATATAAGACAGTGATACAAATCCCATTAAACCAACTGAGGTGGTTACTTGAGCTCAGGAAGCCTTGAAATTGGAATGCTTTCCACCAAGGGAGATTGCAACTTTATACTATGAGTTAGCTTTAAGTACTCTTATTACTTGTTTTCATCAAACAGAAAGAAAGAAAACTTCTGAAGGTCAAAGTTGGTTTGGTTTTTTTTCCCCAAGATAATGCTTGTGAGAATGAGCCACTGTTAAGAATGAGTTGCAGTGTAAACTGAGCTACCTGAGCTTATGAGGCAAATTTTGTTGTGTCCATCCCATTTTGGAGAGCAAAGCTGACCTTTTATCTTCACTGTTTATTTCTAACTAAGTCATTCTGTGTGCATCTTCCTCTTGCTACAGTTAGAACTGTGGTTGTTCAGAATATTGAACATTAGTTTATAAAAAAAACAAACCATGAAAATTAGAGGCAAGCTATGGAGAGTTCACATAGATATTTAGCACACAAGGAATTAGTATCTCCAGTATAGTCTTTCATAAAAGGCTTTTCTAAGGCTCTACTCATGTAAAAGAGGTGATTCCTTAAAATGTCTTTATCATTTTACATGATAAAGGTAAATGTGGTAAGGATTTCGTATCCACAGTCTCTGTCATTAGAAAGCTTGATTATTCTTTATCACAAAGCATTTAAAAATGTTTGAAATCTAAGAGTGCTTTGTTTTTTATAAAATGCACTATTTCAAACTTAGGAAGTTGATAAGTGAGGAGGTTGAGTTCAATGTCTTAATTTTCATTAAGAGGTAGTATACTTTTTAATATGTTGCTCTGCAGTACAGTCGCCTAGGGATGTGTCTTTAGTGTCACTGCTCTGGTTTTTTTAAATGACTCTGTGTAGTAACTAGGCAGAATGAACTCTGCCCTGCTTCCCCTGCCTTCTGTTGTCAATTTTTCTCTTTCCTTTGTCCCAGCAGTATAGAATGTAATATCTTAAAAAGTGAAATTTTTTTCCCCTCATTCTACCCAGAGTGAAATAGTGGTAATTTTATCTGATGAGTTTGTTGAATTTGATGGATTATTTGTAAAGTGAAATGTGTTTTCATTTAAGATTACATTTAAGATTACATGTGTTTCATTAAAAGACATGTAAATGTGTTTACATTTACAGTAAAATGTAATACAAAATAATACATTTTCAGGATAGAGATTTAAGTTGTATTTATTATACAGTTTATTGTTTATGATGATAATTGAACTGCTTTTGTAGTAACCAGGAGACTTCTCAGATTTGTGGGTTTTATTCTAAGCTACTTCCCAGTACTGGGAAAACTGTATTTCTAATTGACAAGTTTAATGAATTTAATACAAAACTGTAGAGTGCCTATACTCAAATATAATGTGGTACTTCAACTAGGAAATATGTTCATATTTCAGAGGACATTGGGATTGGTTAGTACACCTAAGCCACCTTTGTGCAAGAGAGTTGTTTCAGCACCTTTTTTCTTATTGTGGAGATAGGCTTATAAATATTGTTACTGTCAATATCTGTGTCAATCTCTGCTTTCTGAACAAACAAAAAGAGTATTAAAATGTCTGTCAGCACTCTGTTAGCCCTACTGAGATAAAATGCATCCTTACAAATTTATAAGTGCTGACTAAACAAATTCAATTATTTCTGAAGCAACTGTGTGTTGGACTTTACCGAGCACATCTGAAAAGAATTAATAGTTTTTCTGTTTCTGGTTGTGTTGCAGATGGGAAAGCAAGCCAGAGGTTGCTATACAAGAGTAGTCACTTTAAGAAGTACCCCTTGCACATACAGTCATTTAAGTAAATCAGGCTGCTTATTATGAAAAGTATAAATTGACAGGAGAAAGAGTACAACTTATAAAAACAAGGTGCTTAAGGATAGTGTATAGATACAGTAAACAGGGATTTATTTTGGCAACCTTACTGTGCATAGGTTTGAGTTCTGTTTCTGGGCATGACTCACAGGTTTGGAATATAATCAGGCCAGAGTTTACTCCAATTTGATTACTTATATAAAGTTTATATGGATCTGTTTCTAAGGATACTTTAACAGCAACAACTGAAAATTTTTAATTCCACTGAAGGTATAAAGAAAGCTCTCCCAGGTATTTGTGAATTTAGCTCAGAGTGGATTTGGATGCTCAAGGGTTCCAGACAGTTTGTAAGTCTCAGCCATAAATTTCATTTGCAATCAATTTAATTTGCTGTTACCCATTGAAAATGATCAATGTTGAGACTGCTGATCACTATTTAGGTATTTGCTCTTATCATCCCCAGGAAAAATGTCTAGAGACCGGGCTCTGAGGAAGCAGCAGCAGTTGAATAATTTGGTAGCAGCAGTGACAAAGCTTGCTAAGCCTGGAGATGTGATCGTGGACTTTTGCAGTGGAGGGGTAACGTACATTTTAGTTTACATGATGCAATTTCTTTCAGCTTTCACCATTGTAGTTCCAGGAGGTTGCTGCCACAAAGCAAAACAAAAGTACAAATGCTGAAATTTTAGTTGTTTTCAAAGGTACTGTCACTGTTTAGGGGATGCTTATAATGTGATGAATCGGCAGCAGGGGACACTGCAAAGTGGCTCAGAATTTGTTGTTTGTTTTTGTTTCCACAGGGCCATGTTGGAATTGTTCTTGCTCACTTGATGCCATTGTGTCAGGTAAATGCTAAATAAAAAGATGGTATGAGCTTTTGGTCTCTGATAATCATCTTTAAAAGATGTGAATATAGGGAGAATATGAAGACATAGTTGTTTTAGCAGAGGACTTAGATTTGGGATTATGCTGACATATGTTTCAAATGTGCTTTCCTGAGCAAACAAAACGTACAGGAAAATACAAGCTGATTGATATTGGCTTCCATTGTTGGGTTTCCTGCTAATTACTTGGGAGATCTCAAGCTCTGCCACAAGGAATTTAGATGTTTTCTTAACTAAACAACAAAGGTTTATGCTTGTTGGTAGTGTTGTACTTTGATTTCTCAGTATTAGTTTGCTTTCCTTTCTCCTGTGTATGAAATCTAGGTGGTGCTCATAGAAAATAAGGAGCTGTCTCTGATCCGTGCTAAGGACAGAAGTGATGAACTAGGTTTAAGCAACATTTGTTTCATTCAAGCAAATTTGGATTATTTTAATGGGACTTTTAACATTGGGGTAAGTGATTATAACTTTTCCACTTCCAACTTCAATGACTGGTTAATTCTTCTTAAAACAATTAAAATATTCAAGAGAATGAAATTCTGTATGGACAGGTATTTTTGATGTTATGAGAAGCACCCTTGTTATATTAATCTGTATTAAGTTAGATCTGTGTTTATTATTTGTTGCAAATCTGCATTGTTTTTATATTACATGAGTGAAGAAAGAAGTGTCTGCTCCAATCAAATGCAAAATTGAGTACAGCCTGACCATGTTGGAGAAAGTGGGATAGATTTTTGGTTTAATCATGTTATTTTATAATCAGTGATTCATTAATGGATATACTCTAACGAATGCTTTTAATATAGGAAGAGAAGACTAGTTTTGCTTATATTAAGTCTGAGTACAGAAAGCTGAGCTCAGAAATATAGTTAGGTGATTATAAAAGCATTTTAAGATAAAGCAAACAACTGAAGACTATGCAATGCAAAACTGAGGAGAAACTGTTGTGGCGGACAGAATGCTACTCAATGAATACATACACATATCATTAGTATAAAGGACATTCAAGCTGTATTTTTAAAGGCAAAATATCTGAGTTTAAGTAGGACTCATGCTGAGCACTTCTATTGTAGTCAATACAGGTGATGTTCTCACTCCCAGTTGACTGGAAATGATCAGACCAGTGCAAGAATCTGAGTGCTGCAGTAACAAAGTAGATGATTTGAATATGGACTCAAAGCATCAGTGTTAGACAAGTGAATGAGATGAGTGTCCTCTCCAGAATTTGACAGCTCTTGGTGAAGAGTAAGGCATAAATAGTCTTTTGTAACTAAAGATTCCTTTCTTCCAGTTTTATATTCTGTTAACAGAATATAAACTTCTGCAGCAAGCCTCCAGCTTTCAGTGTGCATCTGAGTGTTTATTTAGGTCATCTATCCAAGGGCCTGTTTCTGCTTTAGCTGGGGCTGTTTAATGCTGTCTGTGGTACATGGACAGTGCTGTTAAACTATTTGCTTGGCTTATTTAACAATGGAAAAGTAATGATTGTGCAGGAGAGAAAAGATAATACATTCTTTTAGCCCTGTAAATTTCCAATTCTCTAGCTTTATTTTCTGTGCTACATTGTCATTTAAATCTCAGTCAATGAACTAGAGATCTATTTCCAAAATCAGTATGTCTTGAATAATTTACTGAATTCTGTGTGTGAAATGTGTCTCAAATTTTGTGATCATTGGAGCTCCTTTCTTCATTTTGGGTGGAGTCTACTTGAGATTAATACCAAGTTAAATATCTCTGGAGCTTTTATTTAATAAAAAAGTGTTATATTCTCTCTCAAGTTTCTTGACAAAGAAGCATTTATGTATATGTCAGAAAAATTCACTTGGAAATTCTTTGTTTCCTAGCCTGTGATTTCAGTTTCCTTGACTTGATTCTGTAGTCTATTCAACAGATAAACCTGGAATTTTTCCTTTTTGGGAGGCCTGTATCACTCTCAGCTTCAGAATTAGTTCATATCATATACCATGATTCACTCTTCAGGATTAACTCATTAATTTTCCTATGTAGACACATTTAAGACAGGAGCTGCCAGGTTTCCTGACCAGTAACACAAGTGTTTAGTGTGTTTGAAGGTAAATAATGTAAAGTTTAGCTGCCTTTGTGTCATTATATCACAAACAGTGGTCTGATACAAAAATGACAATATAATACCATAATACAGAACTTTTATAATACAATACCATATGTGCAGAGTTTGGCAATACATGATTTCTAAACCCATCTTCTGAGGCTTGTAAAGCTGTTCCCTCATTGCATGACTTCACCACTCTCAGTAAAACAATAATGTATATGTGAGGGTAGACATGATTACAAGAAATTCACTAGTTACACCACTTGAAATTTAGAGAGATAGAAAAATGACTGTGTCAGAGGTCGTCATCTCCCTGCTCTTAGTATTAATTTCAAACATGTTTATAGGCATTTTAGTTGCCTTGGCATCAGATCTGCATTATGTAGCTATTTTTTAATCCGCTATCTGCCAGAGAGTTCAACAGCAGGTTAAAAACCAAAAGTGTTGACCATTTTCTTTTTCCTCCATGTGAAATTTCTGCCTTTATGAATTTCTGGAGTAATGAAGATCAAGGTTCTGAAAGAAGCTGTTTGAGTACATTGTACTATTTCATGTTGCAACATAGCCACTAACTGCAATAAAGAATTTCAATCTAAAATTGAAAGCTTCCAGTTATTTGCATGTAGTGTTCATTTACATGCCAACACTCAGAGGAGACTGTGATCTTGGGTGGGTTTTATACTTATATAGTGCTTATAGTATCTCTGCTGATTTCTGAGAACAAAGAGAGACGTTTGAGGATTGGGGGTGTGGGGAATATATTTCTGAGTGCATTGAGTTCTTTTCCACTTAAGATCACTTGGGTGAACCTGAGTTTTCAGGAAACATTCTTTTCCCTTTGCTTTTCTGTGTGCAGGAGGCTGTTCTGGGGAGTTGCAGTGATGGAGGAGTAATACAGAAAATGGACTCACACTGCATTATAACTGTGCTGCTCCCTTCAGGGGCCACCTTGCTTTCCTGTGTCTAGAGGTGTATGGATTTGTGAACCAAAGGCATATTATCTGCGTTAGACCTCACTTACTTTTGTTTCAGACAGTGAGTTTAATATATAGGATATCCTGAGGAACCTGTGTCTTGAATTTTGTGATTTTTTTGCCTAAAATGTTTGAGAAACTCAAGTTAGGTGTAAAGGTTCATACAGGCTCAGCAAAGCTACTGGTTTTGCCCACTGCTGGTTTAAGGTGTGTCTTCCAAATGTACAAGCAAAGCAGAAGTCTTTATTTTTTGCTTGGATAGATGAGGAATTAACTGATTCTATGATCATATAACAACTGTGATATTAAGAATCTAGTCCTCATGTTAAACTAGTTTTATTTTTGTTGTTGAATTTATATGAGCAGAAAACTTTCAGTATGAAATTATTATTAATTTTTCAATGTTCTGCTTTATACAAGGATATTTGTTAAGATCTGTGTGCAGTTTTAGTTCAGTTGATGATTAATGGTCTGCTCAACTGAACCTACATCAAGCAGTTTGCAAACATAAAAACCACCTTTGAACCCTGAAATCTAGCCTTTGCATTTTTAAGCCTTTTTCCTAAATTTATAGTGAACAAAAAGCAAAGAGGTGCTGGAGCACCTCTCTGAAGAGAGTTGGGCTTGTTCAGCCTGGAGAAGAGAAGGCTCTGGGGAGACCTTATCGCAGCCTTCCAGTACCTGAAGGGGGCCTACAGGAAAGATGGTGAGGGACTCTTTATTGGGGATTGTAGTGGTAGGACAAGGGGTTAGAGGATAGATTTAGATTAGATATTAGGAAGAAATTCTTCCATGTGAGGGTGGTGAGGCACTGGCACTTATGTGTAAATTTTGTCCTTTAAATGTGACCTTCAGGTATATCTGATATTTCTCCTACTGCTAAATTGAAATCCATATTTGAAATAGTGTATTTCTAAGTCCTTTATGCTTGACAAAAACTTTTGACTAATCATCGAAGTAATTATTCTTTTAATACTTTTTAGCTTGTTTTTAATTTCTTCACTGTCACAATGCAGTGCACTAATGTTTGAGTGCTTTTGATGAATGACCCTTGTGAAATGTTGATGGTACCCTTGTTAATGGATTAATACATTTTCCTCAGCATAAGTATCAAGGAGAAGAATGACAAACTGAGGAACTATGGACAGGGCCTTTGGCATAACGGCTTTCACTGCAAAAACTTCTTCAGATATTGAAGTAATTCAGTCAACCAAAAAATAAAATGTTGTGGCAGGATTGTCTTTAGAATATTGCTGTAAAGAATTTGCTTGTTTGTGTTTTTGTATTTAATGCTCTAGGTTGCTCTGCATGCCTGTGGTGTGGCAACAGACATGGTGATTGAACACTGCATCAAGGCACGGGCAGCCTTTGTCGTCTCCCCTTGTTGTTATGGCTTCATTCAAAACACAGTGAAGTTTAAATATCCACAAAGGTAAACTACAGCTGACAAGTTTTAAAATATCCACTCAAATCAAGAAAGAAAATACTGAAAGAGTATTGTCTTAATCAATTGAAGATCATGGCAAGTGTCTAGGTTTAATTGACTTACATTTATAAGTAGATGATTCCTCCTGTTTCTCTTTGCAAAACCCACCCTGAAAGGGACACAGACCTCTAATTTCTGGTTATTTTTTTCTGACTTTATTCATAGTTCAGAGGAATTTATACCATCAACATAGTAGATACAGTAGGTGGGCATCTACGGAATATGCAGACCTTTTTTACCTTGAAATCACAAAGTTAATAGAAAACACATAAAAATTACTATAAGAAAGGGAATTGACATTTTAATGTTGGAGAAAGAGGTAAGCAATCTGCTTAAAGAAATGGGTCTGGCTTATACCACAGTTTACTGCTTGTGAAACTCTTCTGATTTATTCCCAAGTCGACAAGCTCTCCTGTAATTTCAGTTCATATTTTTAATGCTTTTTCAATGGCCTGAGAGATATTGTGTTGTCTTCATATCTGCCATGTTGGAGATACTTAGATATATCTATCTTAGGCTTAAGATTTTTAATGCCTTTGGTATAAATAAAATGTAAAAGGTAAGCATAAAATGGCAGAAGATAAGAGGATAACAGCTTTTTAAGGCAGAACTGGATGAGGGAAGAGGTTGGTGGTTTGGTTGGTTTTTTTTTTCATAAAACTGAACTTTACATTTTGGATGTCCAAGATGAATCAATTTAATTTTGCCAGGAATTACAACGTTGACTCAAGTATACATTTACTAAAATAAGGAACTGAAAAGTGCTGTCTTAAAATAAGTCAGCACATCTAAAATGAAAAAAGTTATACGTCCATGTTAAACATTTTTAATATTTTTTGTGTAATACCAAAATCAGCTGTCACAGAAGTGCTTAGAGAATAAATATTTAAAATTTTTCAGTTTTATAAAGTTTGCATTTAACAGACTTTTCTTAGTTAATTTCAGTCTTACTTTTTGATCTCTCCTGTGACACAGTAAAACAAGTAAATACTAAGGAAGAGGCAATAAAATTTTAAGTCTTCTAAAGTTAGCAGATATATAGCTTTTCCTCTGTTGACTTGTTTTAAAATTGACTGGATACTGTTTAACCAGTTCTGGGTATAGACCATGAAGACTGCAAACTGTGTTATAAAAATTCTGTTGCTGTAGATGCTGCAGGAATGTAAATTATGCTTTTGTGTTTGCTAAACTTTTTAATGTTTGCTAAACTTTTTAATCTAACCTTGCAAGCCTTGGTAAAATTATCAACCCTGGCTAGAGCTACACTTTAGGGTTTGGCTTTTCTTTTTTCCATATTCGTTACAATCATAAAACGTGATAACTTGCTCATATCCCCATATTGCCTGAGTTCTATGTGCACTGCCATTGGAAAGGCACCTTACTTTTGTGATACAAACAAAATATGTGAATACCTAGAGGTTGTGTGTGAATAATACCAAGTATGTGACAACATGGAAGCACCAGTAAATCTGAGCTGGCTTTTATAATGATTTAATGAGAGAATTTTTATGAATTATACAACAGAGGAAAAACAGCTGTCACAAATAATCTTTTCCTGTCCTGGTGAACTGTAACAGTTTCTAGTTTTTTGGAATGCCTTTCTGTAGGATACAGATATTTGTGTTTTGTTTAAATTATATTCAAGTATGTAAAGACTGTTTCTGTTTCCCACCTCTGCTTTTTTTTAGATGCTAATTGATCTTTTAAATTTTTTTTCCAGTCATCAGTTCAAAGAAATTTTGTCCTACAAGGTATGTAAAAGGATTGGGGAGTAGGTACAGAGTTATGTGTAGTTTCTTTGGTTTCTCTGGGTGGCCCTATCAAATGAAATATAAGTGGTTATCTTACAATTGCAAGGAGGAACGTGTGTTTTGTGAAATGTTCATTTATAGTGCAGGTGTCATTGTGTTGCTTTCTCATCACTTTGCATTTTAAAGGCTCTTTTTGGTCAATAAAAATCAGTTTCTCCACAAAACCCCTTTTTTATCATAATGTGTAAGCAAGCTGTTCCTTAGCTACTTCAACATGTATCAGTTAACAATTAGAGGATACCAATTTATTTTGGTCTTAAATGCTACTGGTTTTACTGTGCGAATATCAGATAGATTTTAAGCAAGATTATTGTTTTTATAGTTACTATTTTCTGCTAAACAATAGCTTTCTCCCTCTAATCTATGTCTAGAAGTTTAGAGCTAGTGAATAGGAAAAATTTATATTCATCAGCAAGAATTTTGTACAGTATTGTTTTAAAAGCTTATTCAAATGTGTTTGGAACGTGGGAGTCAGGGTCTGTGAGAAAAGTGGGGCATCAATGAGAGAATGAAGGTAACAGGAGAATGAAGGACAGGAGCGGAGAGGTGGACAGCAAACAGCTGGAACTGATCTGTTGAAATTTGAAGGTCAGATGCACTTAATGTGGCATGGAAAGAAAACGTGTTCATCTGAGAGAAACAAGGCTGTATAGAAACTTTACTAAGCTTATATGTCAAATCCTAGATGGGGGTCTGGGTATTTACAATATAGAAATGAATTTTGGAGATGCAGAATGATTTTTGTAACAGAGACACACAGTATTTCTAATATTGAAATGGTTTTGGGGACAGTAAGCATAGTAAAGATGTTATATATAACAGGAAAATGGAGATTACCCTTTTTAGTCCTAAAAATAGAGGGCATTTTAAAAATCCCAGAAAACTTCCACCTATCTTGTATAAGGAAGTTAAATAGTTGGTACTACAATAATCTTATCTTCATGACAGTCTGGTTTATGCACACATTAATAATTTGTATGGAAATAAACATTCATAGAGATGATAAAAGCAGCACACTGGATTTGGGCCTGTTATTTTTTTTCCCTTGATGAACATTCTTTTCAACACATTCATGTTTCTAACACATAGTCACAAAGAACTCAGGCTTCAGTTCAGAAAGTTTATTTACTAACATATTAGAAGTGGGCATGTTGACAGTACAGAGGGAGGTGATGACAATTATAAAGATAAGGATGCCTAGATTAGGATAGTGTCTGTAATCTCATTAAAGATCAGTGCATGTTTTTCTTAATCTGGTAGTCCATAGAGGTTTAAATCACAGGTTTGTCAACACTAAAGAAATCCCAGCATTATATTTCTATTGCAGAAGGACACAGAGGCTGAGGACAATGCTATAAAATATTGCTGTTCTTAATAATATAGGAGTCTGTATAAACGGTCTAGGCTGGCTGGTGCCTCTAATAATCCCAGTTATAAATAACTTCTGCTATAGAACTAGCTATATGTGTTTTTATATTTCATATTAATAAATTGTTACAGGTTATTGGCTAGTAGCCAAACTGTCATATGTTAGCCATACGTTGTCTGTGTCACACATGATGACACCCTCCCCTTCCAGTTCTTGTTTCAAATTCATTTCTCTTATCTTTCATTTTAGTGAGATCTAAAAAGACATCCAGAAGTTTGGCAATCCTAAAACTTTTTTGATGAGAACATTATGCTGTAATTTATGAGTTTATAGCTACAAAGAATAAGGTTATGATAGCTGTAGATTTCTACAATGATACGTTTTGAGACTATTTGTCAAGACTGTCTATAGAGGAATTGGAAAGTAAAACTTAATAACTTTGCACATACAGCTTTGAAAACTTAATAGGAATCGAAGGCATGGGTGTTCTAGTTAACTCTTTATACACACACATAGTTTGGGCAGTTTACATTTTTTTATCTTCCTTATTTTAGAAAAGCTTTTCTTGTTTCTTCCAACAGGGAATGTGGCAATTTAAGGACTGTGTCATGGGGAAATGATGTAGTCATAACTTGGGCTCCAGTTTAACTTTTTGGATCATCTCTGTAGGGAGCCAAAGCACTGGAGTCAGTCTAGATTTAGTGTTGAGGATTACCTTGGCTCTCATCTAGTCAGATGAGCCAAGAACCTCATGTTGCAAAGAGTCAGGTTGGGTTGGATTGGGTGCCTGAAGGCCGGTGAGGGGTTCTGTGCTAAGGTGGATCTTCTCCCTCTTCTCTGAATTCCTCTTTTTCTCCCTCTGAATTCCTCCTTTTCTCCTTCTTCTCTCCAAACAGCAGCCATGTTGCCTATGGCTGTCCTTCTCCCTTCTCCAGTAGTCACATCAGAGTTTAGCTTTTTCATCTCTTTTATGTTACAAAAATAGCCATGTTTGAAATGGGTCATAAACGTATTATATAACATGTTCTTATTTTGCTTGCGTATTTCTTATGGTGTGTGAGCTGCACTAGGGAATGAATATGCCTGCCTCAAGGTACTGTAGTTTCTTTAAATGAGTAATATTTGAGCATCAAGTATCCTATAATATCTGAGTAAACTTTTTTGTGATTAGTTGTCTAGTAAATTTATGAATTGGATAGAATATACTGTGGGGGGACTTAACATCTTTAATGTGAAGATGGCCTTTTATTCAGATTTTTTATGAAAATGAAGACTTCCTGATGCTTATGTCCTCCTAATAAAAAAACTGGAGTAAGTATCCTTACTTTAGGATACTGAAGGAAGCTAAAGTACCTTTAGGCAAATTTGCTTTCTCCATCTGTTACAGACACTAAGCCTTTAAATTTATCATTTGGTATCAGACTAGAATCATTAAAAAGAAATCCTTTTTGATGCAAGACGTGGTTTTTTTTCAGAACTATAGCTCCAGAAGCTTTGCTTAGCAGAGCACTTTTTTATCTGTTTCTGTTTTATCCCTGTGATGCTATAGGAGACTTAGGAATGTTGTACCATTCTAAAATGATTCTGATTTACCCTGTCCTCCATGTAATATTGCGGCTGTCCCAAAGAGCACAGCTATCATCAAAGCATTAATTTCATTTCTACACCTTCAAGGTTTGTCTCTCACTATCTGGCCAACTTGCTTACCTTGGCTTGCCTCGTTTTTGAGACACCATCATTCTAGCAGCGGTGGTTTTTATTGAAGGCAAATGAGGATGGAGTTCTGCCTACTTCTGTAGTGGTCTAAGCATGGAGCAATGTAGGGGTGCTTACCCTCTACTGCACCACACCCCTGGGTGACAAGACAAGAAATCAACAGCAACTTTTATAGATGCCTCTGCAGAAACTTTAATCAGAATAAGGATAGTTTGCAAGTGAATTGTGCTCATTTTGAGGTAGGAACTTTACATTTATGGCCAGGTATCAATTTTATGGCAGGATCAATTTTGACTTCAGATCTTTGGGGTTGATCCTGAACGGATTTTGCAGAGCAAATGAAGTTTGACCTACGAGGTTATTGTTCTGGGGTTTGAAGTCACTGCTTGGGACAAATGTGCACCTCTTTAAGAATTGTCTTGGCTGCTTATTGATGCAGACATACTGCCCCATGATGATTGTCCTAAAAGAAGGCTGTATAGCTCATCTGAAATTGATGGCAGCATTAGTCTGCAGTATGTCTTTGAAGAATGCTATCTTCTGTACATTGCATTTGATTGAACTGCTGCTGAGAATTAGAGAACTTTTAGCAAGAAGAACATGCTCAGGAGTTGAACTGTGGTCATGCTTGCAAACACTTGATGTACGTGTATGTTTAGAAGCTGAAGCAATATCAACACTAGGATTTGCACACAGATCATTTTCTAGAAACACCGTTTTCGACATAGTGGCTTTGATACTTTTAACGTTTAATTAGTTGGGGTTTTTTAATGTTACATGGAAGAAGGAAATGCTACTGGACCAAATTTCTTTACTTTTTTTTATTCTCTAGGAGCACATGATCCTTTGCAGATTTGCAGATCAGACAGCGGTTCAGCTTCCACCAGAACGCAGACTGATAGGTATGAATTTCTGCAGCTGTTGTGTAATGTATTCACCTTGCTATAATAAAGGAAGTAGTACCTTTATGAGCACAGCACTAAGTTACTGTCTTCATATAACTCTTGAAAATGTGTTCCTTCACATTTCTCCTCTTGCTGTTCTGAATTGTGGTATAGAAACTCTTTTCTGCTTTCAGAAGATCTCATCAATATGAGAGAGAGGGTTTGCATTTTACTGACTTTTTTTTTTATTGCCACCTTTTTTTTTCTCCTCCCACCATTCTCTGAAATGACAAGGTTTTTGTAAAGTTCACTAAAGCCCTCCTGTTGCCACTTTATTTTACATTAAAATCAAAACTATTCATAGTAGTGATCTTCAGTGTGCACCCTTTGCCCTGCTTGTAATCACTGGTGATAATACTCTTAGATGGGCAAACATCTAATTCTAGCTGGAAATAGTAAGAATAAATGGTGGAGGTTGTGCTCGCTTTGGAACAGGCAGACTGAAGAACATACAACCTGATTTAGCCCACCTCATTGTCAGGATCATCATTGTCACTTTAGGGAAATAAAAGAAAAGGTTTTCTGGGATTTATTTCTTTTTTATAGTGAATGATATTTTTAATTTGAAGACTGCCAGGAGCACAGTTTGGTTTACCCTTACCTGGGCCACCAACCTTCCCATGGTGGGGAAACCTACTTTATTGCTACAGCAGTACATGACTCAATTTCTGCCTTTTGGTAGTCAGTTCTGCTCCAGGTTTGTTCTTTATTGCCATTCTGAGTAAGAGCAGCTGCCTTCTGTTGGGTCATTTCTGTGCAATTTAACGGCTAGATTGATCCCTGAGAGTTTGGTTTCTTGAGTGTCAATAATTTCTAAGGAAAATAAATGCAAGAAGCTAGCATTAAGATGTAGGAATTTCATTACTCAGGAGGACAGCAAAATACATAATGCTTCAAATATTTGGAATAGGCAAAGCTGGTTTTTTCCATTATGTACTGTTCTTTGACTTCAGTGCTCCTGTCTGGTATTAATGTTCTGATGGAAGTCATAACCTATAGCTGCTAGGTCAGAAAAGACAGAAGGGGCTGGGAGCTCTCAGGTTGTAGCTGTGCATTCTTGACTTGCAAGTATATTAAAGCAATAGCAGCAAATAATCATAAAGTTTTAAAAAAGGTTCATTGCAAGAATTTGAAGCATTTCTTATACTTATTGGACAAAAAAGAAAATAATACAGGTTCTGAGATAGTAATATATCTCTTATAATGAATGTGTCTTTTGCTGTCATCAAAGTATTTGGGAAAAGTAGCCCCCCACATTGTTTTCTACTTCTTACCAGGTGGACTGAAAATTGGAAAAGGACTCAAAATTTTTTTGGAAAGATTGTAACTTTTATCCATTCTATTTCCAAAACTGAATTTTTTTTCCCACAAGTTAAACTTTTATATGCTTTGTCTTGACAAAAAACCCCAAACATAATTCTTATTCCTCTCCCTTTCCCTACATAATTTTTTTCCTGTTTTAAAGAATGTAATTTTTTTTCTTGATGTTCCATGTAATACTGATCTCTTGGTGAAGGTCATTCCCATTTCAGTGTTCTGTTTCAGCTTTAAAATTAGTTTTCTGCACTTCTAATTTTGCTTGCAAATGACTGACAATTGAATTAGATCAGTGTTTAGAGCCATGGTGAGATTATTCAGTTAATTTTGTACAAGGCATGAACAGGTTTTGAGAAAAGTGTGTAGATTTCATGTAATGAAAATACTTGTGAACAGGTGGAGACTTTCTTTTGTAAATGGTGACAAAGTGGCTCATTCTGCTACTTTTTTGATATCTTAGGATTGTATTCTAAATAGTGTTCTAGCAATTACCACTGAATTTATGTGGTTGCAATGAAGTAACCCCTGGTTTTGTTTCATTGCCCATAAACCGCTAAAATGTGAAAGGGCAGCATTCTGTCTGTGACTGTCATGGCTAAAGCAACACATTTGTCAAAGGAGTTATTACCATTTTCTATAGTATCTATGAATGTAAAAATACAGTTGAACCCAGTTCCACTACACACAGCAGTTCCTACTTACATGGACAGAATTATCTTTCCCATCTTCACTGGACACGTGTATTTTATACGCTACATGGAGCAGTGTGACCTGAGTGCAAACATACTGAATGGCTTTGTGAACATTGCTACAGCCTGACTGATTTATTCTGTTTGATCACAGAGCTGCTCCATGTATTTCACAGTCTTACTAAGAGCATCTGGGGGAGCCAGTCCCCTCATGGGACGATCCCAGCTCCACTTAGCGTGTAGGCTCGGAGTGACTGTGATATTGCTGTCAGTGGCAGGGCCCTGTATGTGCCTCTTTGTTCAACTGACTACACGTGATTTTTATGAAACCACAAATATAGGAGATTAATGACATAAGAAGAATGTTATGGAGACTTATCCTGGCTGGTTATGTAAGTTGGTAATTTCTCCCTGCAACATAAAAGTCCATGCAGGACTGAGTTCTTTTTTAGGCCTAACTCTTGTCATTGTATCTCTAAATTGTCTCCTACCAAATACTACCCCTCTCAAATTTGAAGCCACCAACACAACAGAGTCCAAATGTCATAATGTTGGTGAAGTCAAGGTAGTGAATTTCTTTGGTAGCTGAGGAATTCAGCTAAGATGGGGAAAATACTTCTGGCCATCAGCTCACAGTAGGAAAACAGACTAGATGGGACTGAGCACTGTACTAAAGCGTGGTGTGCACCAGCTGTTCTGAAATACAAGGATACTGAGGGGCATGTTTGTGCCACCTGCCCAGAACTTCCACAGGCGCCTAAAAGCTGCATCCCAGGGCTTGTGATAGTCTAGGCACTCAAGCTCTGCATGTGGTCAGGGGAGAGAGGTAGGCAGTTGCAGAGATTTTTTTGGAATGCCAGACTTGTATCCTGATGAGTATCTGTAATGAGTGTTCCTGTCTCTTCCCTCCATCTCAGACCTCAATATATTAAACTGTACAATTCTGTCAGAACCAAGAAAAAAGGTAGGAGCATTGACTTAAGAGACTGAAGCAGGATTGTGCCTTCTTTGTGACTTGAGATTCTGTGACTCTCAGTGATAAAACATTTCAGGGAAGTGCTAAATGTTTTCTGTGAGAGAGTTTCAAACTGCTGAAAATGTAATCTGACAAATCAATTCTGTATTGCAGAACATAATAGTTATGAGTAAGTATGTAAAGATAAATGGCTCCATCATCTTCGCATGGCTGTATCATAATACAAACTTCTAAGCAGAAAAACCCCTCAAGTTTATACTTCCCATTTTTTCTGCAGGTAAATCTGAGATTAGTTTTCCTTAGTAGTTCAGTATTTTTGTTTATAAGAAGTTACATTCATGTGTCTCAAATCAATCACACTGGATTGCTGTTTGGTATTTTAGTCTTTTATTGATATTCAGTAATCAGAGGTTTTCAGATTTTAGATGAAAGTACAGGAAGAAAACAGTTATGGTTATAAAGGGAGTAGAAGTTTGGCGATTCAGAAAGCTGAGGGGTAAACTAGGCATTTTTTTCTTCCTGTGGCATTTACATTAATACATGGATTATTTTTTTCTGTAAATCATGAGAATACTTAAAAATATTTGTGTCTGTTATTGTCTCTCCATACACAAAGAGCTAACAATTAATCTCAAGATCTTTGCTAGATGAGGGTTACTAGTCATAGATATGATTTAGAACTATGACTGTCTATTTGAAGTAAAACTGATTCAGTTTTTTAACTGGATTTGGAACTTGTTTTTTAGATAACCAATGTGTTTTCCTAACATTGAAGTGCATGTTTTTGATAATGTTTCTACATTTTTAGAATTTCCATGCTCTCCCTTACTCTCGTTTTAGGAAAGCAGTGCATGGGGCTTGTGGATCTGGATCGGGCACAGGCTGCAGAAGAGTGTAACTACTCTGTCCAAGTTATATCTATGGAGCCAGAGAGTTGTTCTCCAAAGAACAATATGCTTGTGGGCATCCCCGCTTAAAGCGTGAAACTTGCATTTGTTTTGAAGCTGAACATAAATCTTCAGTGCATAATGACATCCAGCAGATACAAGCATAGCTGGGAACCAGACATCACGCATCTTGAACCCATTGCATTCAGGAAAGGAAGCAGCACAAAAAGTCTTAGAAAGTGAACTGCATGCAGAGCATCACAAATCATACTTGTAATGTGTCATTAAGCAACTTTTGGTTCTCTTACCAAAAGTTTCTGGACCTAACCACTGTGAATGGAATCATAACATCTGTAAAGGTTTAGAAAAAGGTTGGTCTCGCTGAAGGGAAGGTGATTTCCTTTTTAGTAACACTGTCTTGGTTGCTTCAAAATTGCATTCGTGGTCAAAACTGCATTTGTGTTCATAAGCAGCGCAGTTACCCGCCAATAATGCAGCTCACTGGAGAAAAGATCAAATGTATGGCGTTAGTGAAGGAGGCTGTGCAACAGGTGGTGGCTTGACTTTGCTAAAGAATTCCATACAACTGCAGGAAGATTATTTTAATAAAAGTTCATCACAATTCTTTGGACATCATTCTGCTTATTAAAAAAAAATATCTATTTTAACTTTCCATTCTTATAAAAAGACTTTTAAATTATCTTTAAATATTAGACAAGGACTCTTTAAGCCAGATATTTGAAAGTGTATTTAGTTAAAAAAGCAAATCCCTCATTATCCACTGGCCAGGTAACAGGAGCTAGGGATGATGTCAGCAAATGGATACTCTATTGCAACTTCTGTTAATTGAAGAGTGTTGCTTTGTGAAACTTCTCTCTCTAGAAGAACTTAATGCCTGGGATTTTGCATGTGAAGGCTGAAGGATGTTGCACGCTTACTTGGAAGCACAAAGGTGAGCAAGTAGGTATGAATTCATACCTTTAGTCCAAGTTCTTCAGTAGATCATGATGGAGTACTTTTTTCTCCAGCTTTTTATAGTTGCAGGAATAGCTGGAGTTTAGAAAAATATATAGAAAATACATATGGCAATACAAATTTTCTCCAGGGTTTTCTCTTGTACTTGCCCAAAGAATTTAGATTTTATGATAGCAGTGTGTCAAGTCTGAATGTTCTCCATGTTGAATTATTTCTTTAGAACTCCAGATACTATGTCTGGAGTAACAAAAAAAGTCTCTTCATTAACTTTCTGTGCTGAAGGAAGATCTCATCAAGGTGAGACACCTGATGCTAGTTTTGGTGCTGTTTACAGTAAGGAATTTCACAATGCTCTGCTCCAGGTAATGACGTTTAATATAAGTGTTTTAATTTTGGAAATGTTGAGTATTTGACATGGTCTGATAGACAATAATCACTTTCAGCTCCAGATACTATGTCTGTAAGAGTTTTTGAGATGTACCAGAAAAGGGAGAAGTAGTGCATTTGGGATGTGCCGTAGGTAGCATGTGTGCCACTAAGTAAAAGATAAAAATGGCTTTTTTAACAGGCAGACCCAGTGTCTCTTGGAAACAGAAGTGGAGAAGGAGCCTTATTTGTACAAATGTCTAAGGTGCTATTAGATACTTAACACAGTGAAGAAGAATATCTAAAGTTACACAAGAATCCAAATACCAATCTCATTTTTATTTTTTCCCATTTTTAAATCACCTGTTTGCATGTTAATGATGCAGTTTCCCACAGGTCTTGCTTATTTGTGAATTAAGTAAATGATTTTATACTTGCTACACTGCATAGAACTAGGCTTCACAGGAAGAAAAGATTTATTGAGATCCCCCCATATTTTGATGGTATCTCATAGTATCCATCACCTTGATGGCTTGCAAGGATAGTGAGACTTTATACCATTTGTAATGTTGTTTTGTGACCTTGTCACCATTGACATAAATGGATTTTAGTTTCTTTTCTTCTCAGGAGAACAGAGTCTTCCTCATGTCTAAGAATGAAGTTACCTCACTGTGGATAGTAAAGCCTGAACTATACTTAAAGTGAACTGTTGTTTTCTTTACTAAAAACTGAAGAGAAATGGGAGGGAAAAAATGTCACTAAAAAAAGCTAATTTACCACAGATTAAATTGCCACTCTGAGACATGTACTTCCCTCTAGAAATATGAGCTCAATTGCATTAATTTTTAGGTATGTTAATTTGCTGTGTGTTTCTATATACATAAATGATATGGAATTCACAAAGCCTGGAATTCCTTAAAACACAATGACTGGACATCATCGTTCTGGTAAGAGAAAAAACTGTTCTTCTAGCAGCTTGTTAGCCAAGAAACTAGCTTGATGTCCAAGATCCGGACCTAAACACTGCTGCTTTTTCTTATGTCTTTGACCCTACTGGGACCAGCTGTAGGGTGAACAAAATGTTGTCCTAACACAAACATAATGTTTCATTGTCTTGCCACTCTTCTGTTACCCTTGTAATGCTGGGGAAAAAAAGTAATTTTGTTCCAGGAAACGGCTGACCAAACTGAACTGAGCTCCTATGTGTGTTAGTTGGTTATCTGTGTGTACTTACATCTTTATTTTTGTTCTTTTGTTTTTGTTTTTATCATGTTAATTTTCTGCTTCCTCAGTCCTATTTCAAGAGGTGTTAGCATTTCCATATTTAAGCAGGGGTAGTAATAAACAGTGGGTATTCCTAGTATGTACAGTGTGCCCCTTAATTTTTCAGTGGTTTGATATTTAAAAAAAAAATTCTCTGACTCTCTATTGATTTTTATTTTTAAATTAAAATTATATGTGTTCAGAACTGCCCATTGATTGTTGTTACAAAGACACATAAAATACTTCATTTGTAAGGCTGGCATAAATTTTAAAATGCTACTTTCTGATTTTGTTTGACTTTAAGCTACCTGGTGGCTCTGTCATTTGAAAGGGCAGCAATAATAAGCAGAAATATCTTTTTTCAAATAGCTGTCTTCCTAGGTCATGTGCTATGCCAGGTACTCTTATTGAAAAGAACAACTAAAAACCCCTCTATCAAGTATGTACACTCACAATTTTGAGCCTTATGTAGTCTGCAGCGAAACGGCACACAGCTGCTTTTATAATGGGTTTATATGAGTTATAGTTTAGCTAAAGAATATCAGCTGCAGCCACTTTCTGTCAGGATTTTGGTTTAGGGTGAGTAATTTACTCTTTCAATGAATAGGCATATTTTTTTAAAAGAGTGTTGAGCCAGAAAAGCTGAAGCGTTGGTTTCAGACTTGGTGCTTAGTTGTCAGCAGAAAGAAAAGTACTTTTTTTTTTTTTCCTTTAAGCTTATTCAAGTACTACTTTTGGTGGTTTTGCCTGGGAGGGTTTGCCTGTCATAGCAAACTTTTGATGTGCTATCTCAGTCTAGGCTCCTGTAACTTTATTTGTTTGTTTTCTTTTAAAGAGAGAAGTCTAGTTATTATACATGTACCTGTCTACGTGTCTAGTGGCAGAAATGTTATTACATGCCTATTTAAAGTGAAGAAAACCTCAGAACTTTCCAGGCTCCGACTTGCACTTAAATTTCTTGGCAATCCTGGTTTCAGTTCAGTAGCTTGTCCCTTGCAAGTTTCAGCTTACTACAACTATCATTAAAAGAAATTAAATTTACTAAATTCATAATATTAAGATTATGTGCAAACAGTAACACTGATACCAAATTATTTTTTTCTTTGCTTTTAACTTTTATTTACTAAGAAATCAAATGGCTGATGAAGTGTCCTGCCCTGCACTCTGCTTCTCAAAATGGATTTAAGAAAATACCTGCATTTTCAAAATTCTCCCAAATAAACCTTAATGTAAGGAAAAATGTTTAGGATAGTTTTATAAGAAGTCAATTGGATAATTTCTGAGTGAATCAGAACACCTGTTAAACTTTGTATGTGTCAAGTGGTATAGTTCCAAAATTGTAGCTCAAAATTATTTCATTTAAATGCTTGAATTTTTAAAATCTCTGGTTTATTAAAAGGTCTAGTGGAAATGTCCATTTTATTGTGAGTGATAGTATTTGACTATTCTTGTTAACTGATGAGGTAGTCACTGATTCTAGAAATTAAATTACTGGCTAATTGATGCTTTTTCCCTCTCAGACTGTATTTTACTTGATTGTTGCTGGTCTTTCATAAGTTAGCACAGCATCAGCTGTGATGGAGCCCTTGAAACAGGTTTGCTAAATGATACAGTTTGACTAATATCAAATAGGACAACTAATTGTAGTGCTAATTTTTTAAAAAAATAATTTCCCAGTATCACTGAGAAACACAAACCTGTTGTCTGAATTGAAATATACCCAGTGTAAAGTCTGTACCTTCCCAGAGAGATACAGCTGGTAGCTGCTGAGTGGGGCAGGCATGCAGGTGAGATGGGTCACGGGTTATGTAAGTACCAAAGCGTAACGATGCAGTACTAGCCTAAAGGGGTGCACCACTACCCAATGCAATAGGAAACCTGCTCACATGGACCCTTGATTCTTTCAGCACTATGGAAATATTTCCTCAGCAGGTTGTATGATCCTACACCTGTACATGAGACAACCACACATAGGACATGGTGCAGCCCAATTTTATTGGATTCATTATGGAAAATCTTGTTAAACACTTACACTACATGCTGATCAAAATATAGAGGTAAGCCACCTGCAGAGAAAAGCTGTTTCTCACTTAACAAATCTGAACGTTAAAAGATGCTGCTGATGTGGTGACATCATGCTGATGTGAAATGATTAGTTCCTTTTAAATCTGTTGTACCTGTACACTTCTCTGCCGTCTGTAGTTTGGTTTGTTTGCAGTGAGTACATTGGAGCACAGAAGTAAGTCATTGCAGATCATATAACTGCTGATACTGCTTTTTAAAAAAAATATAATTTCTTTTCAATGGATGTCTTTTTGAGTTTGGAATCCATTCAACTCTAATGGCCAGTATGGTATTTTTATGTTGGTGAGGATTGAGTTATGTTTTTTGAAGCTTTGGGGAAAAAAACCAACTCTGTTCTGTCTGCCTTCAAAATTAGAATGCAGTTAAATGACTGGTGGAGTCAGGAGAATCTTATATATGCAAGAACTAAAATAACATCAATAATTATGTATATGTTATGTATATAATCATTAAATTTGGGTATTGCTTGTTATTTGTGAAAGAATTGGCAATAGATATAGCCTACAGAAAAAAGGCCTTTGTGCTTCTTCGCTATATTCATATCATATGCCAAAGTCTTTGTTCAGAAACCTTTTTTGTGCACTTTTTTGATTCACATTAGAATTCCTTGTATTTTTATCAGTCTTAAGTAATTGTCTTTTTATCTTTCTATTAGTGTGCTCCGAATTTTCTTGCTTTTCCCTCTCCCAGTGCTTGTTTCGCAATCCAAATGGTTACTTTGGGTGTGTGGAACAGCATTCCATGCATATTTTTAATTGTTAACAACTTTTTCTGCATGTTAGTATGTCAGTTTAAAATAACATGCCACTGTCCTTAACATGCCCTTTATGCTAATATGTCATATTTGGTTGCTTTTCCTACATTTAGCGTTCAAACATTTCATAAAACATTATATTTAGAAGTTGCAAGTTTTTGGAAGGAATGTTTTTTGAACATATGAAGATGGAGTATGTTTATGTAATTTGAACTGTTACCAACACAACTGTGTTGTAGCTCAAACACCTTCAAATTATAGCAATATAGTTGAATTATATGCAAGAAAAGTGTAAATGTTGCACAAAAGACAAAGGAAAACCAACTGTTATATGAAAGTAATAAAGAGGAACAGGCATATCAAAGGTAAACAAAGCGGCAGTAAATTCATCTGTGCCATGGAACAGAAAACTCAGAAGTTAGCTTTCCTTTAGCACCAGCATTTTCTTGATGCCCGACTTTTGAAGTGTTTGTCTTTGGGTTTCGGTTATTTTGTTCTCCCTCAAACAGGATTTCAAAGGCCTTTTCATGATTCCAGTTACAGATGTATCATTTGAAATAATTGGAAATTCATATGTCAGAACAGATGTTCCTAGAAGGAAGTTGCAGGTAAGAAAAAGGAGAGAGAACTGCAATTTTAGAGTTTGTGTGCAGGAAGTGATACCCTTTTCATAGAGGCTGCAGAGTTAGATGGAAACTACAGACTTGTCAGGCTGGAAGGCTTCCAAGAGGCCTTACCCTGTGTTTTCCCCAGGATGGAAGTGAGCATGACCTGCCTGTAGTTCCCTGTGTTGTCCTTCCTGTAAGGCTTCACAACCTTTCAAGGAGAATAAAGAATGGCCTCATGATGATGCCAGCTAGCTCCCTCAGTGCCCTCAGATTTACCCTATCTATTCCTACAGACTTACACAGGGTAGAGAACAGCGTCCCAGTGGGAGAAAGAGATTGTGGCTATGGTGTGATGGGTAGGTTTTCTTGCCTATGAAAAAAACACAAGTCTAAAAATAACTTGTAATGTACTTTTTTTTTTTTAAAAAAAAAAAAAAAAAAGCCACACAGTAACTATTATACTGAGGAACATCTGTTTTAGCCTAATAATTTCATGACAGTTGTGGTACTTTTGGTGCAGATATGTGGACAGGAGCAGTGGGGTGTAAATGTGGAGAGGGAAGGGTGAGTGGATTGGAGGATGATTATTTGAGATACTCCAGCTGTGGAACTTACTCCTTCTAGCAATTTTGTTTCCCTGTCCCCTAACCCCTTATGTTTACAGTGGGGTTTTTCATCTGTTATTTCCTGGACCATGCACTGTTTCGGGGCTATCTATGGCTGTTTGAATTGATAGATGTAAGTGCTATTTATGTGGGTTTGGTGACAAGCTGACCTATTATTTGGTTACATTCAGTCTGTATAAAAATACATATTAGAAAGCAAGCATAAGGTAAAGAAAATAATGTAGGTGACTTTTAATAGCTTGTGTGCAAAGAATCCTGTTATTTTGTATAGAAAATACAAAAATGATGGTCTGGGATAACGTAACCAACTTAGTGTAGAACTGTGAGGGTTCCAATAAGTTTTCAAACTTAAAGGTTTTCAGTGTGTGTGTTTCTTTCTGGCATCTGTATTTAGCCAGTGGAATTCCCCATGACAAGCTATCACTGAGTCAGGTTATAAATCAGGGTTTTAAATAGGGTTTTTAAAATAAAGGATACTGAAGCTATCCAGCTATCCATAGTTAAAATAGATGATAGGGAAGAATCACAGGGGATAGAAGCCTCATGTTTTAGAACTTAGGCCAAGAACTTTGAGCCAACTGCTGTTCATTAAAAGCGTTGTTCCTTTATCAGAGGTCTCCAGTCTGGACCACTGTTGGCAACCAGAAGCATCAAAGCTCAGCTCTGATTCACTGTTGCAAATCCCAGGCGCCTTCCTTTAATTGAGGTCTGTGGTGGCTCACTCCTTAAAATTAACTTTTTTCCATTTTGTTCTTGAACTGCTAAAAGGCTGTTTAAACTGCACAACTTCTGTTTATTATGTGTTATTTTGTCCAGCTAACATTATTTTTCATGTTCTTAAGCACAAACTGTAGAATTCTTTCATTAATAGATACCAGTTTTCATACCCCTGCTGCATTACAGTTCCTAAGCTATAATACGTATCACTGTGGTTCAATATAAGCTTGGTTGATGACATAATGTGTTGGTAATAATTCCTGTTGTATTTCATTGACATTGCTTTCTTAAACAAAATCACATCAGCTATAGAGTACATCTTGCCTAAGAGACCAGTAATTATAGTAGATGTGTGTAATTTTGTACATTGCTTTTGCACACTTTTAGCTGATGTTGTAGAAGTAGCTAATGTTTGGCACCCACGAAGGTTGTTTTTATCTATCTGGCATGTTCCCATTCAAATACCCATTTAATGTGGTCACAAACTATAGAAATAGTTAAACAGTACTGTAAATGGACATGTTTTCTTTGTTGGGGTGATCGCTGACACATTGAATACTTTTCATTAAGTAATTTGACCACAAGTTTCTCTTTGCTTTGGAAAATTAAAGGAAAAAAGCTCTAGCAAGTAGATTTTCCTCTTGGTTTTCGTATTTGCAGTGCTTATATAGAGGGATATAATTAGAATTTCAGCATAAATTACGGAACATATTGGATGAAAATCAAGACTAAAATAAACATTCAATTCTTTTTTGCATTTGACCATTGCGCGCACACATTTTGTTATAAATAGATACCTCATCCATGTTGGAGTAACATTTCATGTTCAAAATCGGATTCTGGAAAGACAATCCAAAGTGATTTAAAGCAATTATGCAATTTGAAACCTTCAGTTAGTTATGAATCTTTATTACAATTCGATTACTTTTATATGCTCTGTAATAAATACCAAAAAGCCCACTAAAGTAAAACATGTTCCAGCTGAGTAATCCATACCAAGAGAATTTGCAACTGCAGTTGTTTTCAGTTCTTGATAATTTTACATTAGCAGGATATCTGTATACTGTTGGTATACACTGCAGCTACTGTTACAAGAATAAATACCATTGCCATAAATGATATGACAGTCATAAATCAGGTAATTAATTTGATGTTAGCACTTGCCTTCCTTGAAAGAAGTGGGAGAATTCAGATTCTGATGGTAACACAGCATTGTTCTCTGTCTACCATCCTTACTGCTTAATGTAGAAAATCATTAGAAAGACTAGTTTTAAGTCTTGTACATCTAATCTCAAAGAATGTTAGTGTCTTTCTGAAGGTCATCTGTTAACCTTGAAAATGTAGGCATACACGTGCACAAAATTGCAATTAATACCTATCTTGATCTACAGAGAAGAGTCAGAGCAGCACAGAAAGCAGTAAGTCAGAGTTTTTAGCTGTTGCTCTCAAGCTGGTTTTGAACAGTAACACTTTATGCCTGGATGATGAAGTCTGCTAAACTCATACCTTACATGGAGCACAGCAGGCTTGCTCTAAGTGCTCTCTGGCTCTTCTAATTGTATGGACTCTCCAGACATTAAGAAAAAGTAGAAAATACCTTTATTTACTCACTAATTTTCTAGTTTGAAGCAAGAAAATCAAAGCTGAAGTTGAGACCTGTGAATGCCAGGAGAGGTGGCATTTAAGACGCTCTAGCTAAACTAAACCCTATTGTGCAGTCAGTGTATGAAGATTGAGAAAGTCAGTCAGGCTTTGACATACAGGAAGACTCTAGAAATCTCTATAACCTTTCTGCTTAACGAAACATGTCCCCAGTGCACACTGATGCAGTGTTCTTTGGGGTTGCGTAGAGCGCTGCCCTTGGAGTGTGTGCATCTAACCTTTTACCGTGTTGGTAATGCAATTGAAAGTTGGGGAAGTGATTAATTTGGTGCGTCTGGGTTTGGGTTCAGATGATTGTTGGTTTGAATCTCAAAGTCATAAGCTTCTGGGAGCCAAGACCCAGAAATGAGCAAATTTCATGTCATTGACAGTACAAACAAATCAATCCTTTAAGTGAACTTCCTTTGATTGCTTCGTGATTGAACATGTTTAACATGTATTCCTTTTTCTTTGTATGATGATTATCTTCAGTTTCAGTAAAAGTAGAAACAGAGTACTGTGCAAGCTAGACAGTCTTAATTTTCTGATGGACAACTGACATTCTTTGACTGCACTCAAAGGAAAAATGACACCTCATTCATCTGGATAGTTTCCCTCTGTCTTTGAGAGCTGACAGTTTGTCAGTTTACAGGTGCAGCTTTTGGACTCTTCAGATTCTTGCAAAATGTCTTAGAGTAGTTCAGGCTGTAGCTCGTGACAGAATGTAGAGCCTTTTATAGATGCTTTCCCCATCTGTCTTTTCAATTCCAATACTTCCCCTACTTGACCAAGCACAGTCATCATTGTGTATTAGAAGTAAAAAGAGAGGACTAAAATGTACTTTCTGAAACGTGATGGGAACCAACTTTTATCCCTTTGTCCTGGTTCTGTCTTCTGTCTGTCCATAGAACTGTTCATTAATTCTGTCATTAATTCCGTTACCTGTGGATTCTGCTATTTACAGTTCTACAGAGGCCTTTAAAATTTGGACTGTGTTTCATTTCTCCTGGAATACTTTGATATGGTCTGCAAACTGGTTTTTAAAATTGTTTACAAATTTGCTCCAGTCTCTTTCTTAAGTTTCTCCTCTCTTTTCATGCTAGCTGCTACAATTTGGTTTATATTCCTGAGATTTTCTCCTTTCTCCTTCTGCAGAGTGTCTGTATTGCTGATGGGACAAGGCTTTTGGTCTGGTACTCGCAATCCGCCTTGGCCAGTATTTCTCTACCTTATGAAAATCACAGTTCAGAAGAACTCTGGTTCAACAGTTGAGGCATCTGTTGAATTGCATTTTAAAACAGAATCCCAAATTATTGTTTCCTCTCAGAAGATATCTGTGATAACCCATAGAAGTCTTCAGAAGTCTATTTGGAGTTACTGATTTTGAGTATACAACTTCAAGAGAAGTGTACAAAGTAAAATTGAATGTTACAGCAGTGTTTTAGCAGAATGTAGAAGCAACAGTAACTCTCTACCAAAACCTGTAGATAACCCGGAAACAGCTTCATTTCCTTTCATACTGATCACTTAAACCCATCTTAAATCTCTTCCATCCCCTTGTCTCTCACAATGTATTCTGAAGACGTGAATTTCATGTGCATTTTTAGTATCTCAAATCCTACCTAATGAAAACCACAAACAAAATCTGTAATGCTGAAAGGCATTACAAAGCTCACAAGCAATAACCATGATACCAGCCATGTGCTTTATTTAACTATTTCTGCAGTACACGTCTATGAGATCTTTTTTGGGTTTGATTTAAAACATATGTCAACTTTATTGGTATAAATTGTTAGTTTTGCAGAGGTCAGTGCTGGGTCCAGTTATGGTTCACATCTTTATTAATGGTCTGGATAATGGGGCATAGTATTTCCTCATCAAGTTTACTGATGACACAAAACTGGGAGGAGTGTCTGACATGGTTACGCTGCCATCCAGAAGGACCTCAACAGGCTGGAGCAATGGGCTGACAGGAACCTCATGCAGTTCAACAAAGGAAATCCCGCACCTGGGGAGGAACAACCCCGCACAATATATGCTGACAGCTCTGCAGAAAGGAGCATGAGTGTCCTGGTGAATGCCAAGTTCGACGTGAGCCAGTGATGTGCCCTAGGCTGCATTAGGAGGTTTGTTGCTAGCAGGTCAAGGGATGTGATCTTTCCCCTCAACACTCAATGACATACCTGGAGTGCTGTATCTAGTTCTGGCCTCCACAGTACAAGAGAGATGCAAAGCTACTGGAGACAGTCCAGCAAAGGGCCCCTAAGGTGATTACGGGATGAAAGCATCTCTTCTGTGAGGAAAGGTTGAGAGACCTGGGACAGATTTAGTCTGTAGAAGGGTCAGGGGAGTTTCATCAATGTGAACAAATATCTGAAGGTATAAAGAAAGTGGAGCCAGGTGCTTTTCTATGGTGTCCAGAAACAAGACAAGAAGCAATGGACTCAAACAGGAGATTCCAAATGAACAACAGGAAAAACTTTTTCATGGTGAGGGTGACTGAGCACTGGCATAGGTTTGCCAGAGACGTGGAGCCTCCATCTTTGAAGCTATTCAAGAAGGTGCCTAGGCAACCAGCTGTAGCTGATCGTGTTTGAGGAGGGGGCTGGAGCAGATGATCTACAGAGGATCTCTTCCAACATCAACCATTCTGTGATTCAGTGAAAGACCAATAGAAGCAATCAATTGTCCACACTGTTTTAACTTCTGAAAGTTATTCCAGAGATTTCTTTTATATAGAGTTGAACAGGGACTGGGTCAACTATTATAACTATGTGAAAACTCTCCCTCAGAGCATCTGTAGTCGGTATCTCGGGGAATGTAGAATTTTTCTAGGCGTTTTCTGCGTGTCCAAACAAGATGGAAAGTAAATAAGGAATTTGATCAATTAGTTAAGCTCCTTTTCGACTTCAGAACAGCAACTTAGAGCTACTTACATAAATGAGTTTAGGTCAATTTATCGGTAACCTGTACCAGAGGATCCGTCTCATTGCACAGCTATAGCTCAGCTCTGGAAAGCAAAGTTACGGCACCTCAAACTAAATGAAACGCAGGGAAAATCAAGACCCAGAGAGATTTATATATTTTAAGCTAATTTATTCCATCTTTTCCAGAATTTATGTAGCAATTCAAGGTGCAGTATGCAAACAGAAACAAAAATCTGAAAGACCAGGTTAAAGTAGTGCTTGATAACTTCTCTCTGAAAAGTCATTGTCATAATTTATAATCTATATAGGTAGCCTGAGCAGGATACCTCTATTAATGTATGGACCTCCAACTTTTTTTATCTAGTATTGGCAATGAGCCCAAGACGTGAGGAAAAACAAAATTGCAAAAGCTATTTGATAGTTAAGGCTGGTATTTTAGACTACTGTAAATCATTTCCTTCTGGTCCTGCATCTCCCAATATATTTCTTCTTGTAAGGACTATATTTCATGAGCAGAGATGATTGGATCCATGCTGTACCAGATTATTTGCTTCTTTTGTCCTAAAAACAATTCTGGTAACTTTTCAGGCTGATTTATGGTTGTTTCTTATGTTGCAATTCTTAGGTAGCCCAAGAAGTCCTAGCTTGCAGTCTGGACTCATGGAAGAGAAAACTCAAGTAAAATCTGTAATTATTTCAGGTAATATACGAGACAGTTGCCCTGCTTGATTCAAATTAGCTTACAGTAGAACTGTGGTGAACAACATGTTTTCATGGAGATGTTAATGTTGCCTTTTTCTTTTGTTAAAGTTATAGCAGAGTGTGAGGTTCAGATTGGTTTCAGCCCATGTACTTGTGTTTTTTTGATTAACAGCCCTTTTTTATCCTCTGTATGACATATGTGGCTATTTCCTGTTTTTCTTTATAATTTTCTCTTAGTTACAGATAGATTCTTAGAAAAGAACAAAGCAAAAATCAAATCACCAGATTACTGTCATCATTCTTTAGTACTGTTAAAGATTTTATGCACTTCTTGCCTGTGAACAAAGACAGTACACTATTGATTCGGAGTGTTGCCGCGTGTGTGTATTTTCTTGCCATGTAAGGAATGTTTCTTTGGTAATTTCCACTCAGGTTAAATGTCTTGTTTTGTGCCTCAGTTCAGGCCTCTTCACTCTGACCACTAAATTGTGCGTGTAGTCCCTGCAGATGATAATGATTTAGGTGATAACGTAGCAGTGATGTATGAAACAGTTTTCTTGTATTCAAGCATTTGGTTTCCCAAGGTAAGGAGATGGCATTGGATGTTGACTGTGGGGTGTAAAACTGGACACGAAGGGACGTAGCTTGATTTGCTAAATACAAGCCATAAGGCTATAGGAGTTGTCTTGGACTAAGTGTGTTACTGGAAAAGTGGGACCCTACAAAGGTTATGTAGAAAGTGCTGTTATGAAAGTATGACTAAGTCAGGCTCCTCTAGAAACTTAGCCCTGCCTTCTTTTCACCAAACCTAACTGGTTTGTGACACTTTCCCAAAGGCTGACTGAGCTAGAGAAGCGAGTAGTAAGGTCTAACTGGTTGTAACAACTAGGAATAGGTGACAGTGATGCTCGTGTGTTGTTGAAGGTCTTCTGTTCAGTGCTGACAATCTGATTGCATAAAATAGTTTGTCAATCAATTATTCAACATGTTCCCCAAACTTTCTTCTCTTTGTCCCTTTTTCAGACAGCACGTGTGTTTCTCTTCTCAGTCTGTGAAGGCATTCACAACTGTTGCTTGCATGTGGAACTCATCCCAGTTCCACGCTGTTGCCTGCCTGCGAGGATCAAGGCAATGTAGTTTAGCAACATCTTTTGAAGGTGGTTCTGCTGTCCTTCAGCGTTCTGCTGAAGGTGTCTTTTACATCAGTTGCAGATATTTCTGCATTCAATGACTGTGTTGCAAGTGAGGCCAAGTAGGCTGACTCCTTGATGAACAGGGTAACGTTAAATGTGGGGGATTATCATTCTGATCCCCTATGCAAAATACCTTTGATGCAAAAATGGATAATGTGAATAGTTATAAATCTGTTTAAAAGACATACAGAAAGGAATATGAAATTATATTTGGCTTTGAAAGGTAAATTATTGTTTATTTTCAAGGGAAAATAAATTCTTTACACTGAAGTGAAATGCAGGAAACTTCAACACAAATTCCACTCCTAGTTTCTTAAAGCAGGATCCAGTAATCCAAAATTACTGGAAAAGGCAAATTAGTTTGGAAGATCTGGTGCAGAATATGATAATATCAATAAGTAATACTTTTAAGTATACCATATGTAAAGTTGGTTGAAAAGCAGAATTGCATAGCCCCAGAGGAAAAGTTGAAAGTTTCATAAATAATTTGGACTTGGATTATTTTCCATTTTGCAAGAAGGATAGATGTTAGATTAGCATCATAAATGCAGATTAGGATTGTGCATGCCATTAACTACAAAGGCAGTGTTTTTTACAGGCGTCATAGTGTGATTTAGTGACTCATGGTAGTGTGGTATTTGTGGTTAACTTTCTTAGCCTCAATGAGGATGAAATACTTAGAAGGGAGGAAGGATGGATTTGTGGCTTAAGTATGAAATTGGAAAACAGGAGATCTAGTTCTGGTTTAATGACAGATAATTTGATTTACGGGAAAACAATTTTCTGTTCCTTAATTTCTGCCTATGTAAACAGGAGAGTTACAAAAAGTATTGCATGATTCTGCTGAATAGAGGACTAATTCATTAATATTTGTAATGTGTTTTGAGACAGCAAGGAGGAAGTTAAAATTTAAAAAGTGGACTTGAAAGAAGTTACTCAAAGTTACCTGGCAGTAGATTGCTCTGAAAACAGTATCTTTTACTGGTGTGATGATGTTCAGTTCATAGCTATCTGTAAAAATGAAGATATATTTTTAAGTTGTTTCTGTGTCTACTGGTGTCAGTCTACCATACCTACCACTTGTACCTTTTCAGCTCTCTTAATAGTGCCTCTCCAATGGATGTCAGGGAGTATTCCAGAAGCTGGTTTTGTTCTGTTGTTTTTTTCCCCTCAAGACTGGTTATAGCCACAAAGACAGTCCGGGAAACTTGCATTCAGCACTGAAGCCACTGAAGCTGAAGTTTTAAACATGGAAATGGCAGGGTATTTTTCTACATTCAATGTCTGCTTCAAGTGAAGTAAAAGTAAGTATTAGTGTTCAAAAGGAACAGGTCTCATGCATACCAGAAAGGCTCATTTCACTAGAGAAAATCCTAATTATACTTTATTTAATTAGAGCTGGGTTTCCTGTTGTTTACATGCTGTTTTAGCTGATGTTACTTGTATTGCCAGATACATATATTCCTCATGACATTGGTTCTTTAATGGAGTTTAACACACTACTGTACTGGCGTTTTGGAAGGAAAAAAAAGGACTTGGTGGTAGATTGAACGCATTCCTGCATGTGTTGTTAAACTGTACTGTGCCATATCTCACTCTGTCACACTTGCTAGATCACCTTTATCCCTTCTGCAGAAGCATTACCAAACCTCACACTTTAGAGCATTTCATAGAATCATTTTCATTGGAAAATACCTTTAAGATCAAGTCCAACTATTAACCTAGGCTGCTAGTAACCTAGTATACCTCTAAGCCATGTCCCTAACCACAACATCTGCATATCTTTTAAATACCTCCAAGGATGGTGACTTAACCACTTCCCTGGTCAGCTTGTTCCAATGCTTGACAACCCTTCTGGAGATTAAAATTTTCCTAATATCCAATCTAATTCTCCCCTGGTGCAACTGGAGACCATTTCCTCGTTTTGTTTCACTTGTTACTTGTGAGAAGTAACTCACCTATCTACAATCTCCTTTCAGGGAGTTGTAGAGAGCCATAAGGTCACCCCACAACTTCCTTTTGTCCAGGCTAAAGCTCACACCCTTCAGCTGTTTCTCATCAGACTTGTGCTCCAGACCCTTCTCCAGCTTTGTTGCCCTTCTCTGGGCATGCTCCAGCACTTCAATGTCTGTCTTCTAGTGAGGGGCCCAAAACTTAATGCAGTACTCAAGGTGTGACCTCACCAGTGCTGAATACAGGGGGATGATCACTTTTGTAGTCCTGCTGGCCACACTATTCCTGATACAGGCCAGGTGCTGTTGGCCACCTGGGCACACTGCTGCCTTACACTAGCCTGGCTGCTGACCAACACTGCCAGGTCCTTTTCTGTCAGGCAGCTTTCCAGACACTGTTCCTCAAGCCTGTAGTGTTGCATGAGGTTATTCTGATCTGAGTGCAAGACCTGGCACTTGACTGCTTTGAACCTCGCATAATTGGCTTCAGTCCATTGATTCAGCCTATCCAGGTCCCTCAAGTAGATCAACACTCCCTCCCAGCTGCAAACTTAGGGAAGGTGCACTCATTCCCTTTATCCAGATCATTGATGAAGATACCAAAGAGAGTGTGCCCTGGTACCGGCCCCTGAGGAATGCACACTTGTGACTAGTCACCAGTTGTCGTCTTCACTCTCTGCCACCTTATCACCAAAATGCAGTTTTGCATGTAATCAGATGTGCCTTTATCACTTACAGTGTAGAATACAGTAATAGAATATATACACAGGGCTTCACCCCCTGGGAAATTCTAGATAATTGAGAACCTAATGGGCTTCCTAGTAGCATGTGCAACTGCGAGTATTTCAGACTCTTCTCTGCTCTCAGCACAGGGTATCTTAAGAAGTTAATGGTCTTGATTTTCTCAGAAAGTTCTCAATTTGGACTCAATATATCTATGAGACTAAAAGTCTGAGATGAAGTGGAGGGCTGATAGTGTAGCTTCTTTGGCACAAAGTATGTTAAAGATCTTTATGGGGAATGGAGAATAGTAAAATAAGCATGGTTAGAAGGGTCACTATGCTGGCATAAAATAACTTTCCAGGCAAAATTTACTGTCCTATTTGCAACTGCTGTATGCATTTTGGCTTTTTCATACACAAGGGTACAGGATCAAAGTTCAAAATACTGTGTCTTCCTCTGCTTTTCTGCTTCACTGTTGCTAATTTGCAGCTAAAAACCTGACTATCGTGTTGCACTCCAGCCACTGTCTTATCAGTATCTTTGAAAAAACTTCCTTGGACAATTGTTTTGCTCCAAGTGCTCCACTTCAACCTCTGCTTGGTAGCTGGATATGTGTTAGTCATCCACCCAAGTGCTTGATGTACAACTGCTGGACTTTTATTGCTAGTGTCTTGCTCAGGTCAGCCCACTGTATGGCTTCAACATTTGTCAGGCTTTCTACTGCTTCATCAAACATCAAGCATGACAGTGCTTCTAGTAATACTTCCAACAACTTCTCTAGCTTCTGTATGTTACCTTGATCCACACCCACACAGCTTTATACGGTCTCATGGATATGAAGAACTAACTCATTAAGGAAAGCACTATTGTTATTGATAAAGCATTGCCTAAATAAATAAATTACTAGATGTTCAGTCCCATTGATAGGTATGGAAGTGCAATACACAATCTTTCAGTGGCTGGTTAACTGTTTTTTGTTTGGGCTTTTTTTTTTCAGGCTGATGTTCCAGAACAAATTGTAAAGGGAGCAGAAGTTAACCAAGAGCAGACAATTGTAATTGGAATAGGCACCACGTCTGATCAGCACACTGGTATTAATATACAAGAGTGCCAAAGAGGCTGCTGAGTGAATCTGAAATACTGAACACCCTTTGGAGAGATTAAATGATCTTACCCTCTTTTGCAAGTGTACATGCTTTAAAGGAGTAGCATGTGCTTTAAAGTTGCTGTGTACATAAGTACCACAATGCAGCATTGCATGAAAGGAAGCAGTTCTATGACACGTCCCTTTGGACATCAGAAGGAAAGTGTCAGGTTGCTCTAGACCTTAATTCACAGTGAAGTTCAAATGTTGCTTTTGGCACCTGTCCTGAACTTGGCTGCAGTTGAATTTGTGGACACTTCTGCAAGTCTGAGAGATGCAAGCAGATACTGTTACTAGAGAGAAATCCCTGTGGTTATCACAAACAGGATTTCTCCCCTTTTGACCTTAAAATCTTGACAGTGAATTCATTCTGGAAGGTCTGTTATCCTACATCCAAGTAGAGGAGAAAAAGAGACCAATCAGTCAATAGATGAAAATCAGCTCTGTATTTCAGCAGGAATCTAATCTGAGCCAGATGCTCTCTTGTGTCTCCCAAATGCTACTGTGTCCTTGTTTTCACTGTTTGTCTATCAGCTTCCCTTCTGAGAGAAGGCAGTCAGCTTTGGTCGTCAGTGCACATTTTGTATTGGAGTCTTCTAATGGGACTTGCTTGTTACCTAGGCACAGGTAACGAGCACCTTGCACAATGTTCACCTTGTAGCTTTTACAATTGCTTTTTCTCCAAGTATGAAAAGTGCTGGGTTGAGGCTGTTGAACAGGAGGATTGGGCATGTGGAATGTATGGGCCTGAAATGGTGACCAAAAGAGGTGAGGGAAGATTGGAGGGCAGTTTCTGCTTCCAACTTGTGCAGAAAGTGGTACAACCACTTGTGAAAGGTGTGATTTTCAAAAGCTCATTGGCACACTTTGTATTGTGCAAAAAGTAGTTATCTTTGTGTAGTGTAGCTTGAATTAGCTGTGAAGTGTTTTGAAGGTGGAAAATGCTCTGTACTGGACTACCAGCTCAAATCTAAGGCCTGAAATCATATTTGGCATCTAAATGCTCCCTAAAGGGTTTGGCTCTGTGTTAAAGCACAACCCAGAAGATCTTTTTCCGCTTCGAAGCTGCAGCCAGGCTCTTCTAAGAACAGCTGATGGGATTGAGCCTTGATTTAGGCACAGATCAAAACCAATGCTGCAACCTAGTCCAAGTTGTTGGCCCCATCTGTCTGTAATCAGAGGGATCTCAGAGCAGCTCTGACCCTAAGTTGGTGACCAGCTGTTATTAAGTGCTCCTAAGTCCCCAGAGTTGAAGTTCATAGTTTTACTTTGTTTCTAACTACTGTATTTTAGCATTATCATGTTAGTGTAGAGTACAGATGTGTCTGTCACTGTTGGTAGTGGTGCTAGGATGTTGTTACATGCTGTGTGGGTCATATTTAAGCTGGTCACTTTTTGTGTTCTGGACAAGGGCTGGAACACCTTAAGTCACATGTGACAACATCTGAGAGCTATTAATAGGAGTCTTTGAGCCAGAAAAACCCAGCACATACAGCTTTTCAAAAGAATTACAAGGTGTATTCCAGGAGAAGCTTGGTTGGCAAAAGAATGCCAAATCGTAACGCTTTTGGCTTTAGCTGTGGCCTTTCCTTGCAGAGAGGGGCTGGTGGCCGTCAGTGCAAGCTGAAAGTCTTGTAAGGCCCAAGCCCGCCTTCCTGGTGTCTTCAGACCGGGGTGTCTGCTACCTCCGCCTCGCCCGTTTTGCTCCCACTAGCTCCTCCGCCCGGAGTACCGGTACGGTACCGGTACGGTACGGTGGGGCTGGCCCCCAGCCGGCGGGGGGCCGCGCTGCGGGCCGCCAGGTGCCCCTCAGCGGGGAGGCGGGCGGACCGACCGCGGGCGCCTCTGCTGGGGACGGGCGGCGCTGCCGCTCCCCGTGCAGCGCCTCCTCCGCCCGGCAGCGAGGCGGGCGGGCAGGCAGTCAAAGTGAGAGGGGCTCGCCGTCTTAGCGCAGCTGGCGTCGGTGGCAGCCGGCCCCCCTGCCTCGCAGTACGCCGTGCAGCGCGACGGTGGGAAGCAGCTCCGCCACCGCTGCCCACCCCGGGCCGCCTGGGCGGCTAGCCCTCTCGGCGGGAGAGCCCCGTCAGCCATGGAGCTCTCCCTGCGGCTGCTCCTGGCGTCCTGCCTCTCCCTGGGGGTGGCCGGAGAGTTTGACAGAAGGTAGGCGCCGGCTCCCGCGAGGCTCCCGGGGGGCGGTGGTCAGGGGCCGGCCCGGCAGAGAACTTCGTGGTGCGTCGGGAAGGTAGGAGCTCCCCCGAGGAGAGCGGAGGGACCCCGGGCTCTTCCCGGGCGGGCCGGGGAGCTTCGGCGCCTGCGGCTCCAACGCTCCGGGGGGCTCCTGACTGCCACCAGCCCGACGGGGCGCGACATGGCGGCGGGTGTGTGTGTGTGAGGGGGGGGGGCGGCTGCCTCCTGGTGAGGCGGCGGCGCCCGAAGCCCTCGACGGGACTCGTCCCCAGCCGGGAAGAAGTGCCTGCCGGCACGGCCGGCTGGCTGAGGGGCCAGGCGGGCCGAGCGCCCCGGCCCCGTCGGCGGCCGCAGGTGGAGGCGCGGCCTGGGCGGGACCCGGTGCAACCCGGTGTCGCTCCCGGGGTTCCCCGGGTCGGACGCGCTCGGCCCCGTACTCCCCCGCCGCTGGCCCGCGCATTGCTCGGCAACCTAGACACGGGCAGTATCGGCAGTTGGCTGCTCTGGCAGGGTCTCGCCCCGCAAGGGTTGGAAACAAAGCGCTTCGCGTGCCGTGAAATTAGCTTATTGACGCCTCGAGGCACTTGAGGCAGAACGCGGTGAAGATTGCTGCTCAAGTTTTAACATGAAGCGAGGTGAAAATGACTGGCTGGCGAGCGTGTGCTCCACGGGCCGTGCTGAGCCGCGTCAGGTGTAGAGCGCGGCCGCAGGGCGCTCGGTGGGCGCTGCAGGGAGCCGGCTGCCCCAAGGTTTCCTCGCAGGGCTTGTCCAGATGCACTGTTCGCGGTGTTTCCGCTTGCGGTTAAAAACTTTAACCACTGCTGTCGGTGCTTTGCAGTCGCTTGAGACCGTGGTCTCTTTTCCTTGGAAGACGGCAGCTCTCCTTCCGTATTTAATTTCTGTCTGACAGTACAGCAAGCTTGGTTTCGGTTCGGGTTTTGTTTGGTTGGGGTTTTTTTTTACCTTTAATGTTCAGTGAGAAAATTTGGGCGCGTGTTGTGGAATAAACCAGCGCTGAAACTTTGGTGGGGGTTTATTCTGAATTCTATATTTCAGGCTTCTGAAATTATTCTATGCCAGCCTGGGAGTGGCAGCAGCGAGCATATGGCAAAGTATATAATTTCAGCTTCTACAAAGTTAAAGTTACTTTCGTTATCTTTTCTTCTGTTCGTCTATTAGTCATTGACGTTTTCTGACCTAAACGCAGTAGTAATGATGAAAATATCACAGACCCAGCTTAAAGCAGTTACATTTTTCAACAACAAAAAAAGATATGTATGTCCACGCTGGAGAAGATTTAAAAAAAATATTATTGTTTTTCTTAATCTAGAATGACTTTAGCTACTTTTAAAATGTTTCACCAGATTTTTTTTGAACTGTCTTGTTCAGGTGGCCCAGACAAATGGTCTCAGCAGGACTGTGTCGGTTTGGAAGTAGGATTGACTGCTGCTGGGGCTGGGCGCGATTGTCCTGGGGACAGTGCCAACGTGAGTATCATTGCTGCTGGGGCTTCTAGTCACTCATAGAAAAGGCTTGTACACACCTAGTCACGTCTTTCCCATGTTCACACATGTTCTTACGGTGCAGGGCTTAGGCTTTTGCACATGTGAGTCTGACTTACTTAGAAGGATGTTGTCACGTTAAAATTCTTTCTGCTATTAATGTTACTAAAAATGATCACAATCAAGTAATGTCAACTTTAGTTAGGGCAATGAGAATTTTCATGCTGTGGTCTAATAGACTGACATAACACTATACTGTGTCGTGTTACAAGCACTGCAGGGCAAGAATATTGGTATCCAAGAAGGAAACCCAAATTATTGACAGTTCACTTAGTTGATGGAAACGTTCCAATTAGCATGAAGTTCAAATGTTCTTTTGGTAACCCCAAATTAAGGGAATAAATCTGCCTGACAGCATCCTTTTATTGAGTCATATGTGAAAAGGAACATCTCTTGAGATTCTCGCATCTCTCTAGAATCTTTGATATAACTGCAGGATAACCAAGTAGATATGTCATCTTCATTAACTGCATCTTCAAAAGGTATTCTGTGGTGGCAGCTAGCACTGTGTAGATGTTAAAACCGTTAGGAGTGTCATAGAGACCTCAGCTTGTTAAAATTACAGCCTTTAATACTGGAAGCACTCGCTCATGTGTTTAATAGTGCATATATGAGCGAGCAATATCCCCTAAGATTTTTTGCAGGAGTGGACCTGTAAATACTGGTTTGATTTTGGTTTTTTTTTTTTTTTTTTTAAATTTAGATGCAAATGCCTGCAAACTAGATAATTTTTTGCAAAGCCGTTTTTAAAAGTAAAACAGGTATTAAATACTGTTAAGTTGTTTAGTCTGCAGGGCAGTAACTGTAGTTGGCAAATATTAGGCGATAGAATCAGCATTGACAATACAACTGTAGACTCTCAGCAAAGGTTTTGTTCAAATCTGTAAACAGCAAGACTGGGTGCTTCTTTCCCAAGTGTGTTAAAACCTCACAAAGTTTAATAGGCATAGAAGATGACTGGTAAAAAAGCTGTGTAAAGTACTTCTAGAAAACAACATCCCTGATGCTGTTTTTTGATGCAAATTTCTTGGAGTGATCTCTCTCAGGCAATAGATCAACTTATGCTGATTTTTAGGACTGTAACTGGTAACAAGTAGTGTACATTCATAGAGAAGGAAGGAGAATGTCAAGTATGTTGACTGAGGCTACTCCAGAGATGATAGAATCTATGTCTGTCTTTCACATGGACAATCTATGTTCATCTTTCAGTTTTCTCTGAAAATCATTGAACATTTAAATGTTTGAAGCTACAAAGACTTAACTGGCAAGTATCAGTAATTTGCAGTGTTAAGAAACCCCATCAAAACAAAACCAAGAACAAAACCAAACTCAAAACACTGAAAGGGTCTTGCTGTGGTCCCTTATTTAGGCAAATTGTGTCCTTTGTTGTGACAATAAATTGCAGCTCATGTCTAGGTGGAAGTCAGTTTCTCATGATTCCCAAGTCTGATTTGGGGTTGAATTTTCATGATCTGGAAGACAGAAATAGCATAAAGTGGTATTATCAAGAGATTTATAACTAAAAGTTGAAAATGAAACCAAAGCAATAATACAGAGAAAGTTTGTGGGTTTTTTTTCCTCTGAATTTTGTCAGTAAGGTCATTGGTAGCGCTTACTTTTTCAGATACAACAAATGCTCTTTTTTAAGGCTAAAGTTAGGTGAGCTTTCACCTCCTTCCACTGCATTTTAGTCCCTTATTCACAAATTTGATCTTAAAGGATACTTCCACACAGAGCAGAGATGGTTTTTATGTGTTTGTCTCCAGTAGTTGGGACCAGATTTTCAGAAGACGACAATTAGGTGCCTAAACGCACTTCTCCCCCATTTTTTTTCTCCACGCACTGGGTGCTGATAATTTTTGACCTGTTAGTTCAGAAGAGTCTCAGACACTTGGGTGAAGACCTTAAAAACTTTGCAGCTCCTTCTAGGTTTTACATGGGAGCCAAACTCTTAGCAAAATAAAGCAAGAAAACCTGCCCCAGTTGTGAGTGGTGAAAATTCCAGTCATATCACAGAGTGGGAGATTACACTAAATGAAAGTGAATCTTTCTGTGTTTGCAGCCAAATAGAAAATCTATAGTCAGCTCTCCACTTTGGGAATGTGGTGTTTGGTGTGAAGGATTAACCTGGCACAGAAGGTAGCATTCCTGGCCTTGGAGGAGAACTTCAGTGTTTTTCTATGCAAAGGGGTATCACTGAAAAAATTCAGAAAAAGCCAAGTACACAGTTATTTCTCCTACTCTCTCTGTGGAGGAAGGAAAACCTCTCAGACCTGTCCCTAAAATGGACAGCATAAGTACACATCAGACTTTCTCTACTAGATGTGCATTTTCTTTCCTGTTCTAGAATAAGCTGTATTTGCATGGTGAAAACAAGGGTGAGGCTTAAAAATTAGGAGTGAGACCTAATTTATAAATGAGTCCAAAAAAGAAGCTGTAAATATTCAGGCAATAATGCCTTCATTAGTGAGCTTGAACTGCAATTCTCAAATGAGTTTGAGCCATCCTGCAAATGCTAGGGCACCTTTGGACTCTCACCTGCCTACTTACACATACTTTCCTATGCAGGCACTGATCAGCTCTGAATTTGCCTTTCTGACACAAAACATAAGGTGAGAGCTGTGCTGGAGCCAGGGTCCAGCAAGAATACAGCTTGCAATAGATGCCATGGTTGTCCCAGGTTATGGAGACCTCTGAACCATGATGAGTTGTTGGGCAAGTGATCGCTAATGTACCTGCATACATTTTCTTCTGTACAGCTGGGCTGCTCCACCAAACACATGTGGGCATGCCTTCTGCCCACTGCTATTGAGAAAAAACCCCCACACTGTTAGTTTAAACCAGCTATGTGATTTAAAGTGGTTTAATTGTGACAGAGGTTTAAGCCTGTATGTGCCAGCTCTAACAGGGAAGGAGTGTGGCGCAGCTGACAAGCAGTAACTTGCTATGCCTTGGTAACTCAGTGTTCCCAATCTTCCATCCATACATTTGCAAATGGTAACTTAACTGGGTTAGGTAAACTTTCTTTTGTGAAGTGTGGAGTAATTCCTTTTATGTCCCTTTGACTGACAAAGGAGTGCACACAGAACATAATTGTGCCTACTGCTGCTTAGTAACACAAGTTAGTATAACTCACTTGTCTTACTCTTACAAACATATAGGAAGAAATTGAAATCAGGCCCCTCCTTTAACTTACACTCTCCCTTTAAAACATCCTCTGTCCTGTTAATAAATTACACCAGTCAAGACTTGTGCCCATAAGCAAGTGCATGTAGGTCTGATCTGTATGTAAACTTGCTTCCAAAGCCTGTCAGCTGTAACATCTCAGCTAGTAGAAATATTCTCTATAGTGACATGAAATTGCCTTCCCAAATGCTCTAATTCCAGCAAATGCACTTAGAAGGTTCCCCTCCAGCTGAAAGAGTCAAAGCTTTGATAAAAGTTGGATTTTATTTTTTTTTCTTTCTTCCTCACAGGTTGTGAACACTGAAGTGAGATTCATGTTTAGGCAGTTGGTATAAATATAGCCATATTTTCAAAGGGGCTGAACAGAACCAAATTCACTGGTATTTCTGAATCCCTGTAAATCGAATATCCATCCACACTTACTTAGTGGCCTAATCTAGATTTAGAATGATGGATATATTTCATCATTAAGATAATGAAGTAGCCTTTCTGATATTCTGATCTGGTATATAAACCAGGTTTATTGGTAAAACCTGTTGTGTAGGAAGGCTAATTTGGAAGCAGCAGAAATGATGTTTAAGCAACAATCCTTACTTCATGTGAGGTAACCTCATCATCGATCGAGCTGATCCTTTACACTTGTGGGCTCGTAGTATCAGTGCTTTGAAATTAGGTGTTAAATATGCCAGCTGAAATTATTCTAAAAATCCCATGCTGTTGCCCAGCCTGTGAGTGGGAGTAGTAGCTGTAAGTGGGAGTAGTCAAACAAAAGCCTACTTCTGTGAAAAATGGTATATTGATGAAGTATCCAATGAGATAGATGTGTGTAAAAATAGGGGTGTTGGCATGCATTTTTATGAATTATTGTTGTGCACACAGCAAAATTGTAACCCACAGCAAAAGTGAGGGTAGAAAGAGTTTTTTCTGAATTTCTTCTTTCAGAGTAAGGGGTTTGGAATTCCTGTGACTGCCTGTTTTTGGTGAGAGCAGATATGGACGGTACGTTCTTAATTCATAACTCCTGTGTTGTAAGCCAACTGTACCTGTGGTAATGGGTGTACTGCCCTAACCCAGAACCCATTCAATAGGTTTTAAAATATACAGTGAAAACCAAATTGAGGCACACATCGTTGCATGCATCTTGCACAAACACACTTTCCCACACTTTTCCCTCAAAAAATAGCCTTAGGATTGGAGTTGTTTCTCAAGGAAAGGATAATCTGGGCCTTGTTGTCCAGATGTCTGCTGGGCCAGAGGTGGGCCAAGCAGCAGGAAAGTCCTTGGAACCATTGCTTACTGACCCTTGCTGATAACCTGGTGTGCAGAAATCAGCTCACATACTGAGCTCTGGAACCTGGTTAGCCTATCAGAAAACTAAATTATAGGGTAAGCAATGCACTCCATGCAGAGACTTAGTGAGACATGGTGTGATGCTTTTTATTCCTCATTATGAAAGTTCTTCCCTTCAGATTCCAGTAGGCCGTGTTAGGGGTTATTTGAAAAATAGTGGTTCTTTGTGGATGATTTTGCCACTAATCCACCTTGGTTCTCTGAAAGTTATTCTTAGAACTAATGGATGAATGGTCTACCTGCCTCACTTCTAGCTGGCTTAAAAATATCTCTGTAGTCCTTTCAAAAGCTGTACAAATGGTTTCCACATGCGTGTGCCTTTCATGGACAAAATACACCTGCTTTGTACTTGGCTGCATGTCTGTTTGTAATTGTTTTGTGTGCTGGTTACATGTGGTCAAGGTACACTAAAGATGTAGGCTGCCTTTTGCTTGAAAATTTCAGCTGTAGTTTAATGGCCAAGCACTGTAGAAACAGATGCTACTTTAACATAGATTTAAAAGGTTCAGTAAGATTTTTTTTTTTGTAAGAAAAGCAATTAAAAATACTTGAGTTCTCATTCTGGATTACAGTTTGGACAACTCCTTTGCTTGAGGTGATGTCAAAAATGGTTCTTTTTGCATGTGTGTAGAGTAGAAGGCTGGGCCTGCAGCTTCTATAAATGGATGCAGATCTACTGTCACATCCTCTGTTGGCAAGAGTCTGAGTGGCTGTTGGACTCAGTAGAGGTACTCTGGACTTTTGTCCAGTGGGCAGAAATCTTGACCAACAGAAGATGCTTAAGAGAAATAAAATCCCACTGAATTTGGATTGTCTGATGTAGTTGTAGTGAAGTAGTGATGTCTGATTAATCTGCTCATTTCAATGTTGAATTCTTTTAAAATGATAACAAAGGCAATGAAGCCTGTCATGAGAAGGGGTTGTGAAGATGAGTGTGCTCTTTCAGAGCATCCATCTGTTGTAACTCCTTCTGGTTATTTGGTTATACATAGAGAGCAAAATCAGAATAGGTCAGCACAGCAGTTTCCTACCACCTTTATGCTAAACCCATGAGAGTTAGCTTTAAAAACCTAGGAACAGAGACAGCTATACAGTACAGTAGCCCATTAGTGAAAGTACAAATCAAGCCATCAGTTTACTCATTGTCTTAGCATTGTACTGTTAAAAAATGTTAATTGAAGGATGTCAGGTTAGCAATTAGATTTAATGAAACCTAGTAGATACCATAATATTTCAGGAGGTTCTTAGGAGGTCATGTCAGAGAGAGGGAGGATCTTGTACAAGCTGTTAGAGCAGAGGCAGGCATAACCAACTGCTTTGCTGGAAACTCTGCATGTTGCTGCCTTCTTACAACAGTTGTGAAGAAACTTACGCTATCTATGCTGCTGCTTCTGTCCTCATGAGCTTAAAGACTCTGTATCTGTGCTGTGCAACCTGTCTACAGACATGCAAGGTGGTGGGAGGGTGGGAAGGGGTGGTTGTGCTCTCACTGATGCCTAGAAGGAGATTTTGTGTAACTGATGATAATATTGCTGGGAGTTTACCCATATAAATCATCTCATACATCAGTGGGAGAAGAGGCCATGAGCTGCCTAGGACTTCTGTTTCTTGCACATAACAATGCTTTCAGCAGAGATGGTGATTCTGTATAGTCCAAGATGCACAAAAATTAAAACCATAATCATGTCAATAATGAGCCATGAAAATACTGGTCTCTGGGAGACTCACCCAGTAGTGGAAACCTTAAACTCAATAAAAATTTTGCAAGAACAGTCTGCCAACCCAATGTGTTAATACAATGTGTAATCAATAGCAGTATGCAGCATGTCTACTGCTTATAAAATGGCCAATATTTTTGTGCATCCTGAGGTACTTTTCAAAGAAAAGACGTTTTATACAGAATCACAATACTGCTTTAATACTGCCATGCAAGAAAATGAGGTTTTGCTATTTTTATTCAGTTCTGGTGGTGTGTTGGGGTTTTTTCCAGATTAGAAGCTTTATGCTTTTAAAGCAGTAATAACTTTGCTACATTAAAGATACAGTATCCTTTTTCACTTCCTCACTGCATTCCTCCTGGACTTCATACATAGAGTAATTGTTTTGCAGTCCGTTTTTTCCCAAGGAAAGCTCAACAGTAACGTGATTTAACTGTTTACAACTCTAGTGTGTTTTTATTTGGAGCTTCTCTCAGAGCCAAGCAACAGCTTGGTGAGCCTCCCTCCACTGTGACAAGCACTAAGGGGCTTTCTGGTTAAACTCATTTAAACCAATGTAAGTTGCAATCATAGCAAACCCCTAAGTGTTGGTCCCACGCTACTTAAAATAGAAAGAGCTGCTGTTGCAGTTAAGTCCCAGCCTTTTATAATAAGGCTAAGTAGTCTAACAAGCTGTGCTGCTAACATTAATTTTATTGGCAAATAAACTGATTTAAAATAAGCCCAAAATATAAGTCTGTGATTCTGTCTTTAAATTTTGTAGCGTATCTGGTTTCATATGGTAGTAAGAGCTGAAAAAGTCTATAAGCATTAGTTTTAATTTAGAAAAATTTAAAACTTAAACGTTATAAAAATGACCAGTAGATTTATTGGCCAGCATGTTTATTGGTTGCAGATGTTCGGATACTTAAAAAAGGGTGTAATTTTACTTACTCTCACATTAGCATCCAGGTGCCAGACCTTTATATTTGCTCTGTGGAGAAGCAGCATTAAAATATATACCTGTATGTAAAGAAAAGGATACTGTCTCTTTAAGAAAAGCATTTATGTTCTGTTATGGAAACACTGAATCTAAACTATGAAACAGGAGAATTTTTAAGACTGTGTACCATTTGAAAGAGGACAAAGCGTAGCTCCTTAGTTGATTGAATAAGAATAGCATCACGTCATTATGTTTAATTACTCTTGTTTGTGAAATCGCATCGTGAAATACTGATGTAAGGTATTTCCATTTTTAAATGTGTACCAGGTTTTTTTTTGTTTCAGAAAAGCTCAGAATGTTGAATGTGTGTAAGTCTCCAGGAATGTAACAAGTTGATAAAAAAACCCAGCCAAGTCCATCCTCCTTACAGGAAAAAAAAAAAAAAAGCTGGAATTTCTTTTTTTGGATATTTGTTTTGCAGCTTTCTACGTCTTAAGGCAGAGAATAGCCAGCCTAAGGTGCCAGCCCAAAGGTTAGCTGAACATATTTCTTGAAATACTTTTGGCAAGGTTATGACTTGGAGTTATGGCTTCTAAGTCATAAGTTTGCATGAAAACTATAATACATGACAAAAAGATGTAGATGTTCTCTTTTTTTTTTTTTCCCTTTTACCTTTTTTTAAACATTTGATTTGGGGAAGGTGAGGGAGGGGGGAAGGAAAGTAATGGGGCTGGTTTAACCCAGTTACCTACCCAATGAAATACTTACTTTCTAAACTATTGCACTTTTACCTTTTCACTCTTTTTATCTTACTCTTGAGCCCCAGGCAATATCTTTTTGCTTTCTGCCAATTGTTTATACTCCCAGCATCATATTTACAAGCTGTCAGACTTCGGAGGCCTCATTTTGCTTTCACGGTATTGAATCACATGCAGTGGGAGGTTAGTTTGGAATGACTGAAGCTCTTACTGCCCTGTTCTCTTGCTTTGCACCCCCACTACAAGTTGTCATTCCCACATCAGGGAAACTTGACAGCCCCTGGTTTACAGCACCATACAACCTGGCATGTTAGGACCAAAGTGAAATCAGCACTAGTTCTACATTGGTACCCAGGGCTGTAGTCTGCTGCTGCTTAGGAATTGCTGTGTCTTGTTTACTTAGCCTGTGGCAGGAGTTTCAGTCTTTATAAAGGGGAGCAAGGCAGTCAGCTGTTGGTTCATCTGTCAGCCAGTGCCAGCTTTGTTACTGTGATACAGAAGTTATTCTGCTGAAGCCAGTGGGTGTTACTTTCTAATAAAATAATAATAGGGCCCAGTTAGTTTTCCAATTTGGTCTCTGCTACCATGCAGAGACATGTGCTCATGCTAGCCTGCTTTTACCTGCTAGAATTCAGTACACACACGGAAAGATTCAGGTAACAGACAGGAGTTTGAGAAGATAAAGCACTTTTCCTTTAAGCAACTGCCACAGGCCACTTGAAATGCAAATGTAAAAAATTTGAGAGCATTGAAATATTTCTTGCTTTTTATATTTTGCACTGCATTACATCACATCAACTTTTCACTCATTTTTAAAGAGTATTTAAGTGCCTAACCATTAGATTAACTGATTTACTTAAATCCTATTGATTTCAGTGTTACCCTTACTTAAGTTATGCATGCTTTTAAGTGCTGTTCTGAACAGCAAGGCATTCATGAACCAGGGTCTGGATTTGTGTATGCAGTTTAGAAAGGCATTTGGCAGCAGTCGTAGGCAAGCAAAGAATTCACTGCAATGAATACCCCACACTGGTTGCAGTTTGTCATGTTAATGTACTGTTACCAGAATCGTATGTGCAGACTAACTGATGTACCCAGCAAATGTAGGAGTTGTGCATGAGGAATTAGGAGTCACTTGCTTAATGGAACTGTATGTTTTAGATGGAGGCTTAAGCATGTGTTTTGACAAAATTTGTTATCATGAATGTTACGAGTAGGTGCAAGAAATTTGTGAAAATGCATTTAGGCATTAGATATTACCATTTTATCTGATGACATCAGTCTCTGGTTAAAGAAATTGGTCAAGGACATTTATTATCTTTTAAAAAGTAGAATAAAGAATGTTCTTCGTATGGGATTATCTGAAAATGAATACCCATTTGCCCTAGTCAGGCTTATTAAGCTCTGCAGAGATAAATGTGGTGACTCTTAAGACACTTACTTGGGAAGCAAAGTTATATTTTCTGTAATGTGAGTTATGGGTATGACGTGTTTTTACCACCTCCTGGTAACTGTGCTAGGTTAAGGTTTATGTGTTTATATGTAGTTGAACAAAAAAATAAATACGTAACTCTGAAAGACCTGCAATGAATTATTTTAAATCAGTTCATACCTTTGGGATCTTAGATCAAAGTGACTGTGAATAGGGCAGATTTATTTCCCTGACTGTGTTTATTCAGTTACACAATTTGCAAAGAATTGCAAAAAGTAAATAGAAATAGACAGAAGTGAGCCAAAGTTCTGAGGAAAAGAAGTATAAAACATGACATTGTGGGCTGTTGGCACCACAGGAAAAAGAGAGCCAGTTTCAGGTGGAGAAGGAGGTGCAGAGGAAAACTTGTTTTGCCAACATGCAAGTCATCTTATAAAGTTGGCACTGGGGCAACTTAAGTATCAACCTTAAGATTGGAAGTCTGTCTGCATTCAGCAGAGGTTTTAGTAAATAGATTCTCTTGTAGAATACAATATACTGAGCTGGAAGGGACCCATAAGGATCATGGAGACATTTGTGAAGCTGAACAGTACGTAATCATCTCTGTGTTGATACACAGATTGATTTCTGTGTTTGGACAAACAATTTTGAGGAGTTGCAATTTAGAGTTGGAATGAGTAAGGGGCTATGTGTTACTTGGGAAGAGAGGACAGAAGCAAGACTATTTGGGCAGATGGTTGGCATAGTTTGCTTCAGATGTGGGTTTTGTTATGCATCTTTTCGCACTTCAGAGAGGTGAAAATAGAAGTTCAAGGACAGAGTGAACATCTGCAGTCTGGCATTTTGAGACAGATTTGAACGGAGTGATGCAGAAAGAGCAATTAAAGACTCTGAGGGCAACTTCTCTATCAATGAAAACCTCTTGTGGGTATCACACAACAAAGATGCAAGGAATAAGAAATAACTATTAAGGAACCTAAATTAAGAGGCAAAGCAGAGAAAAAGAATGTAAGAATTATACACAGAATTATACTCAAAACTGTTTTGATGAGAGATGTAGCTAGGGAGTGTTGAAAAACCAAAGAAGAGTTAAATTGACATTTTCCACTAAGAAAGCTTAAGGATTTCCATCGTTGGCCACAAATGAAGAGGAGTTAGGCAGGAACCAGGCAGTGCAACTGTCTGGTTAGAACTCTGCCAAACAATGTTTGGTAATCAAGAAATAAGGCATTAACATTAAAATTTGAGATGAGAAGGAATAGAGGGACATCTGTGCCCTCAAAAGGGTGGGCAGCTTACTGCAGAGCAGCTGACAAAAACCTGAGGGGGACTTCCAAAGCAGTTCTGAGGGAACTGTGTGCAGGGAGAAAATACAAATGAAATTTAACCCCTCCTACACTATAGACCTGCAATGAATTGATTTGAATGTCCTTTCCATTTATTGTATTTACGCAACAATTAAGGAGATTACTTCATGAATTGATTGAGTCATGCTCAGACATCACCAGCAGCTAGTAGTAGCTGGGAAGATTGGTGGCTTCTGGCTTTTACACAAGCATAACGTGTGCTAAAGGCACATGCATTTCACCAGAAAATCTACCTTCCTCTCTCCCACGCTGGAAAATACCCAACCCAAACCTAAACCCAAACCACTCGTTCACCTGTCAATTCCTTGTGTTAGTTTTACAGGAGGTTTAATTTGTCCTGAAGTTTAAGGGAGACCTAAAATGTGATATTTATCGTCTTATTTTGGAGGAAGAGGTAGTTCTTGACAAACTTTAAATTAGGTACTTGGTTAGATTTATGGCCAAATGAAAGCTTTAGGATAGCTCCTTGACTCCACTGGCGTTGGTGGGAACTGTGACAGAGCAAGTCTTCACACCTAGCCCAAAAAAGGACTTTAAAATGATCAAACTGAAATGAGTAATCATGAGACCAGAGTTGTTGATATCTCTTGAATGAATTGGACAATAAAATGAAATGTAAAGTTTAGTTGTGACTTATTCTATGGCCTAGATAAATAAACAGCAGTTAACTAAAGATGAAAATAGCTGTGCTTAGGATTTCTCGGTGCAGAGTACTGCTACCTGATGGATGTGCCAGTTTAAATGCTTTCAGAGAGGAATTTTTGGAGAAATGGTAGGTCTTTGTTGCTATTGATTCATCAATAAATTAGCAATCAGTTTTAGTGGCACAAAAATAGTTTTTTGTTTCATAGTCTGACCATCTGGACTTCTAAGTCTGTTAGAGAGTAACTTTATCTGCCTGGGGTAACTCTCCACTGGCTAGATTTACTTCTTGCCTAGTAGGGAAGTAGGTGCTATGTAGCAGAGGGGAGTCCATGGACAGGGTTTGTTTCAGATGGTGGAAATGACACTTGATCAGATACTGTGGGATGTGTCTGTGGTGTTGGCTGAGCTACAGATGCTACTAAGCTTGCTGCAAAGCACTTTTCTCTTGTGCACAGAAATTCTTCAGTTGTACCATTGTATTGAATTTCATCAGCCATTTATAAATAAGATGCCTAATACTTAAGTAGCAAAGGTGCACAGAGTGTACTCTAAACAGGATTTATTCAAGTACATTTGTTAATCATTAGGAAACTTTCTTTGTGGTAGTAGAGACTTTTGAGTGGTAAACTGCTGAGGCAATGAGATCTCCTTTTTTGACTGATACTCTTAAAACCAGGAGAGTCACATCTGTCATGATTTAAGCACATTTCTTAATTATATCTTGAGGTAATCTGTTACAGGAGGTACCCTAGATCAGGACTTACTCACCTGTGTGTGGTACCATTAGGTATCTCACCTGTGTGTGGTACCATTAGGTATCTCACCTGTGTGTGGTACCATTAGGTATCTCACCTGTGTGTGGTACCATTAGGTATCTCACCTGTGTGTGGTACCATTAGGTATCTCACCTGTGTGTGGTACCATTAGGTATCTCACCTGTGTGTGGTACCATTAGGTATCTCACCTGTGTGTGGTACCATTAGGTATCTCACCTGTGTGTGGTACCATTAGGTATCTCACCTGTGTGTGGTACCATTAGGTATCTCACCTGTGTGTGGTACCATTAGGTATCTCACCTGTGTGTGGTACCATTAGGTATCTCACCTGTGTGTGGTACCATTAGGTATCTCACCTGTGTGTGGTACCATTAGGTATCTCACCTGTGTGTGGTACCATTAGGTATCTCACCTGTGTGTGGTACCATTAGGTATCTCACCTGTGTGTGGTACCATTAGGTATCTCACCTGTGTGTGGTACCATTAGGTATCTCACCTGTGTGTGGTACCATTAGGTATCTCACCTGTGTGTGGTACCATTAGGTATCTCACCTGTGTGTGGTACCATTAGGTATCTCACCTGTGTGTGGTACCATTAGGTATCTCACCTGTGTGTGGTACCATTAGGTATCTCACCTGTGTGTGGTACCATTAGGTATCTCACCTGTGTGTGGTACCATTAGGTATCTCACCTGTGTGTGGTACCATTAGGTATCTCACCTGTGTGTGGTACCATTAGGTATCGCAGGTGTAGTGTGGAGCTAAGTTTGTTGAGAAGCTTTGGACTAGATGGTCTCTTGAAGATCCCCCAGCTCCCACTGCTTGATTTAATCACATGGCCTGTTACATGTTTCCCAACTGTAGGCAGCTGTATGTAATTTGCTTTAAACAAATGTGAATACATATTTATGTTCTAGTACAATGCCTGACCTGCTTCTTTACCTGAGCGAGTTAAGCAAAACATGCGATACGTTCCTAATATGAATGAATTTGACCTTCTGAATTCAAGGAGCATTTTCATTTCTATATGAAATAAGAATCTCACTTATTTCATTACTGCGTTTTATAGGCTGTTTGAGTATAACATCTTTTTTTCTCTGAGCTGCTGCTAATTTGCAATCTGTGCAATTGAGCTAGCAGCCAAGACTTTCAAAGTCAGCTAAATGAAAGTTGCTACAGTTTGAGCTACTGAACTGTAACTCTTGACACTGCTGATCCCATGGTGCTTTGTGTTTTTTAAAGAGTAATTATTATCAAAATGCATCATACCCCATGATACGGATTTCCTCTAAAGTGCAGTTGGAATTTCTTGAAAGCTTTCAAAAATGTGCTTATAGTCATTTCTATTTCTCTGCTGTCATTTTGATCAAATATTTTTCTCCAGAGTCTTCAACATCATGAAGTTGGTCTTCATAGTCTTCCTTTTGCCATCATCACCTCTAAGTAGGCTTGGGTCTATGATGTCGAGAAGATAAGAGTCTCAGTGTCTAAATGAGCTCTTACACGAAGAAGAGAGGGCATTTTTTAAAATTTTAATCATAGGGATTAAAAAAGCAATAATTATTTCCAAGTACAATATTCCAGAACATTTTTTTTATGTGTCAGTCAAATCTGAAGACTACCAATGGCATGCTGTTTGAAAGATACCTTTTTGTAGTCTCAGCGGCCCCCTTTCCCTAACACTTTGAGAGGTGTTTATGAACCTGAATTACATTTCTTTGTTTCTGGACAGTGTTTATTGGGGAAAAAAAACGTAATCATAGAATGACATTGGCTGGAAGGGACCCCAAGGATCATAGAGCTCCAACCCCCCATGTCACAGGCAGGGCCACCAACCTCAGGCCTGGATCTACACAAGGTTGCCCAGGGCCCCATCCAACCTGGCCTTGAACACCTCCAGGGATGGGGCATCCACTACTTCTCTGGGCAGCCTGTTCCAGCACCTCACCACTCTTTCTGTAAAAAACTTCCCCCTAATATCTAATCTAAAGCTTCCTTCCTTTAGTTTTAATCCATTCCCCCTTGTCCTGGCATTGTCTATCCTTTTAAAAAGTTGAATCCCCTCCTGTTTATAAGCTCCCTTCAGGTACTGGAAGGCTGCAATGAGGTCCCCCTGTAACCTTCTCTTCTCCAGGCTGAACAAGCCCAGCTCCCTCAGCCTCTCTTTGTAGGGCAGGTACTCCAGCCCTCTAATCATCTTCTTGGTCTCCTCTGGACCCTCTCCAACAGTTCCACATCTTCCTCGTAATCTTGAATTAGCTAGAAACATCTCCCTCTGTTGCCTTTTAAGATACACCTTAAGAGGGTTTTAGGAAAGAGACTACACCATTGCATAAGGAAGATCCATCGAGAGCTGTGCTGTAGAGTTAAAACAAAGTTTTTATGTTCTCAGGGAGTGTCACTGGCCATATACATGTGTGTATATATATAAATAAATGTTTTTTTAAAAATTGCTCTGATAATACAGGGCAAATGCAGTCCTAAAACCAGAGCAAATTGCCTACGTTAACAGTTGCATCTGTGGATGCAGTCATGGGAATTGCTGATTCTGGATGCTTTGAGTCTTATGGAAAAGATTTTAGAACAGCAGAGATGTTATTTGTATTCTTCTACAACCAAAACTAATTTCTTATTTCTGTTTCAATTTTGTTTAATTCAACAGCTAAATTTTTTAGTGCCTTCTGACAGATTTGTGTTAAATTTCATCCTTAATACATCCAATTTTATGATATAGCTTGTTGTCAGATTAATTAATAGCACAGCTGAATCTAATTAGTTACTTTGTAAATTCCAAGTGATGCTGTGAGTTTAGAACATGGACTTAAAGCCATAGTAAATAGTAAATTCTGATTACAGGTTATTCAAGTTATGCCACCCTGTGATTTCTGCCTAATTTCTATCCATTTTGCTTAAATATAAGCAGAATTGCCCACCAGAATTTTGCGTCTGTATCTTGTTATATAATGCTAAACAATGTTTTAGATCCTAGTAAATATTTTAGTTTTTCAGTAGGTTAAAACCAGTATACTTAGTAATAGAAAGACATTTATAATAAAAAAGACTTTGAAATGTTTAAAATTTTCAGCTGTAAAACGCTTTCCAGTGTTATGTAGGATTTGTTGCACTCTGAAAATATTCCTGTTCTCTAATCCTACATCAGTAGAAATACATTTGCGGATGAATTCTTATATTTCTTAAAAATCAGTGTTTATTTCATTATTGAAATGTTAAAAGGTTGTTTTGTTGTTGAGGGTTTTTTAAAAAATTAATTTTATTCATGTTATTTTGAGAGAGATACCAAAAATGGCTTCCTGACTATTATTTCTAGGAGTGCTGTATCATGCTTCATTTGGGTAGCTAGAAATTACCTGGCAGATTTGACTCTGGGAGCAGGATAGAGATTCTGAGACAGTATCTGTACAGCAGGCTGGGTGAGAAACGTTTGAAATGTTCTGAGTAGAAGTAGTGATAAAGCAGCATTTTACAGTAAGTGTTGCTTCTGCTTTTACCCAGTCCTTTTTTCCTCAAAAAAAAAAAAAAAAAGTAATTTCCATGCCAGAATACAAACACCCAAAAGAAGTGAGGGAGTCAGGTGAAATATTTCTTAATAAAAGGCAAAGAGTGTTGACTTACAGTCGTGGAGGAAAATAGTGATCTCTGCTTCTCCCTGTCAGTGACTGAACTATGGCTTTGGTTGTATGTCACCTATGAAATTGGTTTATGCATTTTCTATATAGCTGGGGCATATTCCAGGTTCATCAGATTTAATGGCATGAATGATAGTGTATACATACATATGTACATAGAGCAAGTGAAGGCACAGCACTTGCTTGCTGATTAGATATCAAAAGGGTTTAATATCCCAGAAACTGCACAATGTAATGCTGGACAAAACCAGACTACTAACAGGCTTCTTGCTCTTCCCATGTGCAGCTGGGTGGTAGTTATTTTTGAAAGTGCATTTGATGTTTTAACAGTGGTATTTGAAGCAGGTAGTGATGCTGAAGGGAGGTACAGAAATGGTACTGTTTGTTAGGTCATTGCCATTTGTTTCAAAGTAAAGTGCTGTCAGCTGTGATGAGTGAAAGAATGATGAGTATTCCTCTATTTGCAGCTATATGCCAGCCAGGATGCAAGCATGGTGAATGCATTGGGCCAAACAAGTGTAAGTGCCACCCAGGATACACTGGAAAAACCTGCAACCAAGGTAAGAAAGTGAAGTCCAAGAAAGAGAATTTCTTCTTGAAATCACAGAAGTCTTGTTGATCCTTCTTCCTCCCAGCCCTCCCTACAAAATGCTATGAGTTGCCTGTGAACTCACATACCAGGTCTGTTACTGCTACAGCCTTTCTGACATGGGGAATGATGATTGTAGAGGGAATGACATCTCCAGTGGGATAACACAGGGGGGAAAAAGGCTTTAATTCACATGAAATCAGTGAGATTAATGTGAAGTATTTATGTGCTCTCCTGAACCTGAATCAATTTATTTAAACCTTGTGGTCAGGATTTCTATAGAGTCACAATTTTCAGGTTTGGATAGTGAATTAATATTTGTTAAATTAAAAAGAATTTCTTTTATGCATTCTTGGTTTTGTGTCTCTAATCTTGAACTAGTCAGGTAGCAATAAACTGTGGTGCATATTTAAGAGTTGAAAAGATGAAGTGTTCTCTTGCTGAATTATCAATACTATTTCACTGTGTCTTTTCTTCCAGAAGTTGGTCTCCAAGACGTGTAATCATATAAAGATCGTAGTGTATAAATAGAATTGTAATATATGATGTATTAGATTTTTATGCCCAACAAATGCTCTCATACAAAGTTATCTCAGTGCAACTGTTCTTTTCCACTTGTCTCAGCCTATAGAAAAAGTTCATGTTTTCTGAGACTGCTGAGGTAGTTTGATAGGGAAGTGTGACATTTGGAATGATGTTGTTCAAATAAGTACCCTGGTGTTTGTTAACTTTTGACAAGTTGATTTTAGAGTGAATTATTTTCTTTAAAAACAGATGCATATTTATTTTCAGATTTATTTGTCCTTCCTGAACTGATGTGGAAATGAATGTTGTATTTTTCAGTTTTGTTTGAAGTCCCCTTTATTCTGTCATCTCTCAAATTATTCTGTCTCCTGTTCCTTTTACTGTGGGCTGGCATTTAAACGATGGGTTGTTATGATTTTATTATTCTGCGCCTGTTTTGGTCAGTCTGGAACTTTTTTAGAAAACAGTGTTGTGAATGAGCTGTTATTTTATATATATGAAACAGGTTTTATATATACTACTTATTTTAAGAGTATCAAAAGAATGCTGTGCACATTGCTGGAGGCTGCAGTCTTGACCTAAACTCTTTCCACTAAATGTTAAGGAAGGAAAAAAATGCAGTGATAAATTATTGAAGGCAGTATTGATCAAATATTCTTGCATGGGACTGGGGGCAAAGTTGCCATGGCGGATGTGCCTGAGGTTCCTGAGATGCCTGCTGACTGCAGTGTTCCAAATGTATGCCAGTTTAGGTGACTGCAGCCTGTATCTAATCTATCCTGTGAGACCCATGAGCTGTTCCAGGGGTCAGGGTACACCTTCTGCTGATTCCCCATTAGGACGAGATCTGAATGTGTGTAGTGGGTGCAGAGTCTGCTTTTCTGGGAGGAAATTCAAATTGCACAGGATAAGTGTGACCTATGTTGTTACAACTTGTATAGCACCTGTCCTGTTTGGTCCATGGGCCATCTTTCTCCTTTCTCATTCTAGAACAATGATAAGAGAAGTAACAGTGTTGGTAGAAGAAATGTTGAATCACCCCTGCAGAGATGGAAATCTTTCTATGATGTGTGAATGGTGCTGGGCTGTAAAGTATGCTCCGATTCTTGGTGAAAGGTGTTGTTAGAGTACAAGCACTGGTAAACAGCCTCATAGGCCTCATGGATCAAATATTCCAGGAACCACTCCAAGAGAAGAACCCAGCCTCACAGCAGAACTGTTGAACCTTGGCTGTGTGATGGTGACAGGATGTTTGTCCTTTTCCAGTGGCACTGCTGTGGCAATCTAGCCCTCCTTTTAGGTCACTCAGGATTTAGTAACCTAAATTTTTTATTATATATAAGATTACCTTACATGATGTCGTTATCACAGGCAACTGAACTGCAGTGACATTGCACGAAAGCTAACCATGTGCTCTCCCTGCCCCATTCAAATCTCCTGAGCAGTTTGAATGTTTCCCTTCTAGCTTTTTGATCCCAGGTTTACAGCTGTAACCAGTTAAAAGAAAAAGCTGAGCAACTTAAAAGAAAATACCCCATGCCAGGTCTCTAATTAATAGTGAATAGTAATGGAATTAGTATTTTTTTCAGAACTGATACCTGCTCTTCAGTAAGATCTATGTTCACAGACAAATATGAATAGTTAAAAACTTGTGACTTTTGCTAGCAGACTTAAGCATATGCAAGTTAACTTCATGTAGCTGGGAAAGACTGTCTTTATGCAAAGAGTATAAGGCCACTTCTCTGTAACTGTTACCTGTTTGTTCCAGGAGTGTGATGCAAAGTTTGCAACTTTCTCTTTTTGCAATGCAATTCTTGTCAGCACTTGATTTTAAATTTTTTTTAAAAAATTGTAAATGATGAAGCAATATATATTACAAAGATCTGGTCATTTCATTTTTATTATACCTTCTTCCCACCCTGTGAAGATGATCAGCTATATACAAGTCCACCTGGTCAGAGCAGTGAAGCACTTCTGTTCCACCCCCTGGATCATCATGCAAGACATAAACCGTCAAGGGGTGAGATGGTCCTGTGTTTCAGGTGGCGTGAGCCTTCTACCTGCACGGCTTGAAACAGTAATACAACTTCTTGCAAAGGGGGTTGGAGGCAGATACAGCAATGGCTGCAATGCAAAAGCTGAACCTGCAGTGTTGTTAGCATGCAGAGCTATATTTCCTTGACGCTGTGTGCCTGTATTCTGAAAAGGCTTGACACTCCACAATACTCACAGTTGTAACTTGCTTTTGTTTCTTTCCTCTGCTTTTCTTTCAGGGCCTGCATTTTTATTTGTTTCTAAGTTCCTTTGTAAAATAGAAGGATGGAAATTGTTTCAAATTTTCACAGACAAAGATGTGATTTACATAAAGCTGGAAGATGACGAGGATTGTTAACTTTTCCATTTGGCAGCTGTTGATTAGACTAAGTGATGTGAACAAAACTCTGTTAGGGTGATACAACTCTCTCATAATGAAGTTTGACACGGTAGTGTGATGATAGTTGCTGGCAATGAAAGCTGATACACTGTTTATAGTATGGTGATAACAGTTTAATTTTATCCTTGTTTTCTGGTCCCTGGCTCTCTGTTTTAAGAGTCTGAGTAAATTTGGTACTGCATATTTGATCTCTTTGTTGCCTTATCCAAGTTAGTTAATAGGCAGAAGAAGCTTGAGTGCTGGAGTCTTCTGCAGAAGCTAATTAAAGAAAATAGCAGAGTGTGTCACATCTTCCTAGGAATAAGCACCCCATTGTTAGGTGTGCACTGAAGTCGGTCATTATCCATGGTCATGTGTGATCCCATGCAGTAGTCAAAGAAGTCCCATCCGGATTTGCCAGCATAGCACTGTAATCCTTTCCTGCCATTCACCTTTTCATTTCTTTAAAAATTAAATACTTCAGCTCAGTGGCCTGGGCTTATAGCCCTGCTTGCCATAGTACACGAATTTGTCAGTCTGCTCTTATGTACGTTGTTGTCTTATTTTGAAATTAGGAATGCTGGTTTTGTGTTGACTGTACAGTTGTAGGCAACATGGGGGTTTAAGTGGCTGAGTGATGAAATGCTCAAGTGTGGGACAGTGAGTGAACATTCCCACAAAGAAATTAAAGGGATTTGTTGAATTTATTAATAGTGGTGGGCTTCATTTTTAAAAGTCCAGTGCAAGATTATGTGACTGAAAGAAATGACGGTATTTTCTTAAAAAGAAAAAGGATGAAAAAGTGTTATTTTTATTACCCTTTGAGTTTATGCATTGTAGCTTTCATGGTTTTTTAGAGGAAGCTTCAGCTGTTTTCTTATTTCCTGAGTTGACCCATAGACATTTCTACTGAGATTTCTTTACAGATACCGCTTGAAGTAACACAATATGTAACTTGGCCTTCTATAAACCAGCATTTGTTCAAGAGGTATGTGGCCATAGCTGACTTTTTGACTGCTAACATTAGCTTGTACTTGTTCTTGAAAAACAGACGGAGGCAGATAGGGTATGTAAACAGCAGGAATGTTTCAGCACACCCCCGGTCTATGTGTGGTACATCCAGACTCATCTTTGGGTAGCATGCTGTTAGAGATTATAAGGACGTTCATCAAGAGAACTGTCAGCATATTCATGCAGATCTTTGTGAAGAACCAGTAGGACCTGCCAGTAATTGTACAGTGTGCCTCCTAGGAAACGGAGCGGTGCTAGTCATGCGTTTTCTCTGAGTGCCTGTCCGTGCTGGTGAAAAGGAAAAAAAGAGAAGTTGCATTTTGGGGAAAGTAAGGTGGTTTGAGCAGTATGCTCTAACACACTTTAACCTATTTGCATGTTGGCTTCACTTTTAAGCAGCCACAGTACTGCCAGGGCTTGTTTTCCTAAACAGCAGCATTCATTCTGACTCCATAAGGTGAAAAACGTCTTTCTCTCAATAGCTGATTTCAAAGGCAGAAGCGGAAACCGGTCACGCATGAGGTTTAGATTGGAGCGGAGTTGTGCTAATGGCCTGTTTCTGCTGCCTTGTGACCTTAGCTTTCTGTTACCTCAGCCAAGGTTAAAAAATCTGAACTTTTTCAAGGCACAGGCACTTTACTTGTTTTTAAAGATGTGAATCAAAAGCTGATGTTGACAGCATTTCTTCACAGGCAGAAAGAGAATAAAGCAAAGACAGTAAGAATTTAGTTAAAATTGCACAAACAAAAAGCATTTGATGTGACATCCTAATCCAGTTGATTGCACCTTCTTTTAACGATCAGGCTATTTTCAGACTATGTTACTTATAGCTGTCTATTTGCCAATACTGGAGCTTTCATTTCTGTACTAAGAATATGTTGTACCAAATGGTGGTGTAGTGTTCGGAGCCCCATAGAAAGATCCAATTATTTAAGGCTCATAACGTATTCTATGCTTATGCAGGATGGTAAACTGAGAACGGTCCTAGAAATAAATGCAGGATGGTTCTTCAGGGCAAAGTCTTCAGAAATATCTGAATTTAGGAGCTGAACACCAGTGGGATGTAAGCACTAGAAGTTAACACAGGTAACTGTTGAAATCCAGCCCTGTCAGCTTAATTTCAGCATTGCTTTTCCTCATTCCATCCCTAATAGTTCAGTATTTTATACTTAGCTCTGTTAGGTATTTGTTTTGTAGAGTGGTGCTTTTTGTACAGACTAGGAAGAATTACCTGGTTTAGACTTAGAGAACTTTTGTTTCTCTTCCTGCAAAATTGTTGTCTGTGAATCTCAGGATAGTCTATGTGGGCTTTGTGGGGGTGCTTTTATGAATTGAAGTCAAACTCTAATAGAGTTTTTGAATTTAACAATTACTTTTTTTTAAACAGAGGTGTTGCATGTGTAATAAATATGTTAATGCAGCTACAATGCCTGCCAGGAACGGCCTAATTGTAGTAAGTTTTACAGAGTGAAGGGGAAAAAAAAATAAAAAGCAGCCTTTTGTGGTGCCCAGGCAAGTTAGCCTCTCACAATGTGAACTTTCACCTGTTTAGTATTGACCATTTTTATGTAAAGTTTTTTTACACAAAGATTTTCATAATGAAAACTTGCCCCTTGCCCTTTAGCATGATCATCTGCTGCTTTTCCACTTCACTTACGCACATAGTCACAACTCTTACCTGAAGATCCACAATAAGAAAATCTCTTCTACAGCAGTTTCTCTCAAACCTGGCAGGAACGCTCCTGTGATGGAGGCATCGGTGCCTGCTGGGAGAAGTATGTTCTCTGAGCAACTACAGAAATGTTTTTAAACTCCCAAAGAGTGAGAGTTGAAAAGGGATGGTCTTTCTCCAATTCATGATCTGCAGGAAGAATGTGGAGGTGGTCATCACTGTTTTTGTCAGGTATAGGGCTGGCCCTCACTTGGCAACTCTTCCTCATGAAGTCCTGCCTACGCTCACCTGTCCCTCCTCGATGCTCTAGGAGCAAGTGTTTCCCTTTAGGCTTCTCAGAAATGTCTTGTTCAGCCTCCCACAGGAAGAAAGGGAAAAAGAAGGCCCTTTGGCACTACCCTCTCTCAGCAGGTGGGAGCAGGAAGTATTCTTAGCCCTAACCCTGCTGTCTTATAAAATGGAGTGAAGAAGGTCATATCCCTTGGGGGAAGGTTTGTGGGGCAATACCTGTCTGTCTGCCTGACGCTCCCTTTTCCTTGACTCCATGAAGGTGAGAACAAAGTAGGATGTAGCAGAGGTATATTTGTATTCCTAACATCTTAATTCTAAACCTTCACATCTAGTCTGTATAGGTAGCATGCATTGCCTTCTCAGCTGGCACTTTATGAAGTGGCTGCTGTGTTGTGTCTGCCACATGGTAGGAGCCCCTTTCTGCAATGTGAATTAGGGAATGGCTTTTAACAAGATTGTGCTTAGTAGTGGAGATGGCTCTTCAAAAAGTTCCTGAAAATATCAGTGACACTCCTGCAGTAACAGACCTCCAGGCAGCGTTGTGCAGTACTAGAGATGAGGGTTGGTAACCTAGTAGTCAAGTCTTTGCTGGGTGGTTTTATGAATAAAGTTATTCTTTTCATCTTTATTGTCATCTTTACTCAACAGTAAATAGCTAAGTAAGAAATCATTCTGGTTTACCCAGATAAAGTCAACACACATTTTCTTGGAAAAGAATTCTGAAGACATTTTACTTCTTCTTAGAGGCCTTATCTGCTAAAATGAAAATTGTAGGCTGAGTATTTTCAGTTTAAGTAATGAATTCTGTATTGCACTGTAAATCTAAAATCCTAGCCTTCACGGATAGTCCTTGACAAATATCATTGATGTCAGATGGTTTTTTCCCCAGTATATTTTAGATGATAAGGAATAAATTTTCTCTGTATTTAAACAAGCTCTGTGAGGTTGCTTAAAGCAGGTTAGCATCAACTTTCCTACCTTCCTCTGCGACTAATTTTGAAGCATGATAGTGAATCACTGAATTGCTATCAGAATCACTGATAGTGATTACAGCAGTGATATTTGCTTTCTTCTTCCTCCTTCAGAGTTCTGTCTGGTCCTGGACATGGCATCAACGTGAACAGTGGAAAGATGTGGGCAGCCTGAGCTTGTGCCTTCCCTAATGAAACTTCTGTTGGCACTTAATCTAATGCTAGTACTGCCATTTCTGAAGGGGCTTCTGTGAAACAACAAAATATACCACTTTGCAGCAGGGTAGAACAGTGCTGTCATGCAGGATATTCCAGACACTTGCTATCAGCTGGACTGCATATAAAAAGCTAATTACCAGTTTTCTTTCTTTCTCAAGGAACTCAAACTAGTAGGTTTTTCACACGTACTTTGTATGTTTTCTTTTCACACCCCTTCCCTTGTACTTTTCATTTCAGATCTGAATGAGTGTGGACTAAAGCCACGGCCATGCAAACACCGGTGTATGAATACCTATGGCAGCTACAAGTGCTACTGTCTGAATGGCTACATGCTTATGCCAGATGGAACGTGCTCGAGTACGGCAAGGCTTGTTGCTTGCTTTTTTCCAAGCTCCTCAATATCCCTGCCTGGGTTTTCTTTGGAAACTTGTATGAAATTGAGTCCCAAAATAAAAGATTAATTGTACTGGAAATTAAGCACTTGTACAAGACGAGCTTTTTTTATTCTAATGAAATTAGGCTGAATAAAACAAGAGCAAATATTTTGGTTTTATTAGTTTTATTACAAGTTTCCCCAGTTGCATTCTTCAGTGTGGTAAATCACTGTTTAATTGGCCTTCAAGGACAAGTGCTTGCAGTGTTCATTGCAGCAAGAAGCCTGCAGTTGTGCTGTATTATGTCCTTAGGAATGTAAAATCCTTGAAGCTGCAGATGTTGGTTGGTTGACTGTCATCTCTCTGAAGATCAGGTTCCTACTTGCTTTCATAAAAGTGGATATTTTGAGTGACTGGGCAGGGAGAAGCTGAGAGAAATTACCTTTAATTAGAGATGCTCCTATTTTAAGGTGGCAGGACTGCCCAGGAGGGTTTATGGTGCATACTGGGCTTTGTATTCCCCATGGGGGCTGCATTCAATGGCACTACCTGCTATGCTTGTGGTGGGTTTCTTTTTTTTTTCTTTTTTGTTTCCTTAAAGATGCAATTTGTGGAAGGAAAAACGTTACGGTGTATACATCTGCTTTTTAAAGCCTGAATGGATACCTGTCAAATTCAACAAGGATTTTTCCACTTCTGTCATAACTATACATCTTAATTCACCAAAGCTTTTAGGCATTTTCCGGTACTAATCATTGGCTATACCTAAATATGTTCCATTATTTTTCCCTAGATGCCCTGTCTTGCTCGATGGCGAACTGTCAGTATGGCTGTGACGTGCTGAAAGGGGAAGTGCGCTGCCGCTGTCCTTCTCCAGGGCTGCAGCTGGGCCCTGACGGCAGGACTTGCATAGGTTTGTGATTGAATGTAGATTTGATCTCCCCCACCCCAAAGGTTTTTACTTTTACACTGAATGCAGTTCAAGAGAGTTTATCACATGTATTTAGAATGCACTATGCATGCAGTTTAAAGATGTTACTAATGAGAATTGGGGTAGGCATGTTGCTCAGGTGCTCTCAAGTGGCCTGTGTCAGAAATCGCCAGTGTTTTCCTCCAGTCCTGCAGCTTTCATTGACTGCATAAAGTCTGCACAGGGTGCTGTATCCGAGCCCTTGGCCCTTCCCACTCCTGTTACTTTGGTCAGTTTAAACCATCGATAACAGAGCGTCAAAATGCCTTCCTACAGAAAAAAAGCAGGAATGGGGAGGTCAGGTCTCCCTCATACCCAACAAGGTGGTGCCTAGGCTCAGGGAAAACAGGGATAATTTGTGCGAATCTTTGAGATTATACTGGGACGAAGTGAAGGTCTGCACACTCCCAGTATTAATGGCATTGAAACCACTGTGTCTGCCTTCTGTGCTGTGAAAACTCCAGGTTAAAATAAACCTGGGAATTTGGACTGTATGAAAGGGAAATACTTCATTTCCATGTTTCTGAACATGGAAAAGCTTATGGTTAAATCAGTCTGTATTGTGTCATGCTCTACTGTGGCCGGAAAAGCAGTGTGACATGTGATTTCATTAGTCATTAACTATACATGCTGAGAGGATATGATGCTCTAGTGATTTTATTATTTATATTCTGTGCAGTGCTCCAGTTCCATAACCAGTAAAAACACTTGCACTGAAAGAATGCAAGAGAATGTGGATGCCCTCATTATCCGTTTGGGTGTCATGGCTGTCCACAGGGGAGGTGGTCCTCCAGGTGGTTGAATCATGCTGACTAAGAACGTATTTGCAGAGCAAGGAACAGATTCGAGATCTTCTGGTGTGAGGAACAGGCTCGGCTCTTCTGAAGTACACAGTGGGCACATCTATGTATGGGAAAGAAGAGGCGAGAACTCCCCACTGTTGCCACATACTGAAGGGATTGAATTATGATTAATCACACTGTGGACGTGGGTTCCTCATGTGTGTAAAGGCCCATCATTGCTGGGGTTGCCGGCTCCAGCGAGGGTCTGGACATTGCTGCAGTACAAATAGAGGTGTAGATGATGCTAAGAAGGTTGAAGTGTGCATTGGCTGCTGCTCATGAAATCCTTGTTTGAGGAGACTTTGAAAGAGATCTGGGAATGTGATACTTAGTTTTAGCACAGGTGGAAATTCCTCAAGGCTTTATTCTATTCTTTGTTTAGCTCATGCTGATCATTCTCTTGTTAAAATGAAAATGCTCCTTCCAGACAATCAGTAGAGAGCCACCAAAGTTTTACCAAGGTACATAATATAAACTAAATAATAATTAGTATTATTTAGTACAGTTAAAGTATTGAAAACCAATTCAGTATTTAGTTGAATTCTGGCCATCACACTTACTGGTGCATTTTGCTTTCTATGTGCCTTTGGAGCAGCTCACTGGCACTGAGTCTGGGCATGCAGCTCGCTGGGCGTGCACCTCTGTTGCAGACCAGGCTGCGACCAGAATACAAATCACCCCATCCTGCCCTGGTTTCCATAGGAAGCAGGCAAAGGGAAACAGCTTTACACCATTTGGGCCCAGCAGTGAATCGGCACAGGTCCATGGACTGGAAAGAAGCCACAGTCAATGTACTATTTGAGAGCTGTAGGAAACTAACCAATTGTAAGCACTTGTATACCATCTTCTAGCTAATGATCAGAAAGTGGTTTTCCCACCAGTAACAAGCATCTACTCACCTCTCATATTAAATGCAAGCAGCTGACTGATACTTTTTTTCATTAAATTGTGCCAGTTTTCAACAGCGCAATGATTAGTGGTTCAGTCCTGTCTATTTAGGATGTATAACTGCCTATAAAATGAAACACTACAGTGCTCCCATTATCTAACACACTTCTTGCCATATGGGAATTTGTAAAACATGGGTATGTACAGAGGGGAAGGCAGGACAACCTACGTTAGGTTTTAAAGAACATAACCCATGCCATGATGAGGTGTATTTAGTGGCTAATCTTTTTCTTACTGAATTACTATTTGAAATTGTGGTTTCAAGATTAAAAAAACCCAACCCAAAAAAAACCACCCCAAAAACTAATTCATAGTAATTAAGAGTCTGAAATATGCATCCTTGAAGTAATATTTTGATAGAGAGTAGAAAATTGTGGCTTGCAAATTAAATGACTGTAGGAAACACAGTAGAGTTTGTAAAACTGTTAATAATGTGCTTGAAGCCTGAAATATTAATGATATATTCAAACCAAGAGACAGATTTTTAGGGAGATCCAGGCACTTGGGCATTGTGGAAGCAGTCCCATCTGAGAGGAAAAGAGCTGGTATTTTGGAGCAGTCTGACGGGCGAGGAGTGTGGGAGCTCAAGGGCTTACTCCTTGCTGTCCCCAGCAGTTCTTCACATGCAGTTTGGGACAGTGCCAGCAGGAGCTGCTGGGGAGAGCCCATCCAGCCAATTATTTGTGCGCTTCTTTTGGCTGTAGGAAATGCCACTTGGAGAATTTGAAGCTACATCTCCCCTGCCTGGGGTAGCTAACCAGCAGGTTTGTGGTAATGCTTTTTCTGTGCTGTGAAACTTGGGTTCTCTCCACCTTGTTCAGGCCTTTTTCACAAGCAGCAGGGCATCAATCACTCCGCTTTGTTTTGCACTCTTGACACCTGCAGCTGAAGTGCTCCTTTTGGGAAAAGAATTGTGTGGAGAGCAAAATCTTGCTTTCTCAGAAATCAAGGGCCTGATAGAGCTGCAGAGCAAAGGCTTGAACTGTGGCCTGCAGATAACTAACAACCATCAGGAGCTGCGTGCGTCAGAGGCAGCCGTGCATGGCAGGTCTCTACCTCAGTGAAGAATTAGGGTTCAGGCACTCAGCAGGCTTCAGCTCGGTTTCCAAGGGTTACAAAGTCAGTGGTAGCTCAAGCAGCTTTTATGTGTCAGCTTGACTTCTTAGAGTTTCCCAGAGAGGGAAAGCAGCACTGAGTGAGCATCAGCTGCTCTCTCTGCCTCAGCCTGGCTTGTTAGTGTGAACAATGGCATCTCCCAGGAGATGAGGAGCACCAGACATTTACTGAGCATCACCCACATCTTCCCACTCCTCTGTCCTTGCCTGGATGTTGCTTGCTGAAGCACCACTTCAGGTCCTGTAACAAGCCCCTGACAGGGCATATAGGAGCCATGTATCTCAGCACCTCAGGCTATTTTAAGGTCACTTAGGTAACCAACTTCTCTGTGAAAGAGGGGTGAGCTGCAGGCATTGCAAAGGGTAAGACATTGCAAACAGGAGGTGCCCAAAAAGTATTTAGCCTGTGATAACTATCTGGTTAGGGGACTGAGAAATACTGCACCCCTGCCATTAGCTTGAACTCCCTTTGTTTAGAGCAAGTCCTGAAGAGATAAAGATTTGAGCAGGTCTTGGATTAGGGACACCTGATACTTTAAAAAAAACAAATCAAACATGTCCTACTGTGGGGTGAGGTACTGTGTATATGCATGCATGACCTATGCTATGGAAACAGTACTTCAGGCATGTTTCAAAAAAATAATTACTGCGATAGTTTTAATTATTATTCCTTGCCTGTAAATCCAGGTGCTGTCTTTATACCAGGCAGGGCTTGGTGTGGGACAAAAGAACGTTGCACAAATAATACAATATAGCTTTTCTTCAGAAAAATACTGTTACAATTTTAAGGACAAGCATCTGTTCTTCCTTAAGTTTTTCATGATGTGAAACTAGTTTAAGTTGGATAGTATAGATTGTATATTAACTGCTACTGAAAATAATTCAGTTCCTTTGTTTCCGCAGATATTGATGAATGTGCTGTGGGGAGAGTTATCTGTCCACGATTTAGGCACTGTGTGAATACTTTTGGAAGCTACGTTTGCAGGTGCCATAAAGGCTTTGATCTAATGTACATCGGAGGCAAATACCAATGCCATGGTAATGACAATTTATTTCTTATGTGCATGTAATAGAGCTGTACATTCCAAGCTGAAATTAGCGGTTTAAAGAGGAACATTGATTATTATGGCTGAAACGTTGAAGCAGGTTGTTTTAGGTTGCACTGTGCCTCTGCTTTAGGAAAGGGTGGATTATAGAAATACACTGTGAATAAGAAAGCTTGTATTTGTCCCCCATTCTTGTAACTGCTTCTCCTGTGGAAGCTAATGGGAGACCAGAGCTGATGACCCCAGGAATCCATTTCCAAAGCCTTTTTCCCCACTGGTTTTGCTGTGCACAGGCAGTTGTAAGTTTGGAGCAGCGCAAGACCTTAGTATGTTTGAGCTGTAATGCAGGTGTGCTCCATAGCATACCCCAAGATCCAAGATGATAAAATGTGGCTAGAGAACAGCTTCACTCACTCCTTCCAACCCAGGCTGTCTGGCTTTCCCTGAAACAGGTGGGGAAAGGGCAAGGGTTGGGAAATTACCTGTCTTTGTCTGGATAGGAGTCTGGAATGCAGCTGGTGTGTGCCCTTCAACAAAGATGTTCCCGGGTCTTACTGTCTTAGTGTCCCAGGGCCTCAACTGGTTATAAGACTTTCACTGAAGAAAGGACCTTGTGGAGATAATGATGCATTGCTTTAGGTTTGTTTTCGTATACATTTCAGAGAGAAATGTCTATGTAGAGTACTGGAATTTGGAGACTTTTGCATGTATTACTAACAACAAACATGGAAATGCCCTGTAAGATGTTTCAAGCAGTTTCTACTTGACAGAGAAACATCTATAGAGATGTTTCAGAAGAATCATCTATAGAGATGTTTCAGAAGAATCATTTTATCAAAACAGTTTAATACCTCTGTGACTAAGAACACATGTATTCAGACACTTAGTTTTCCTCTCCTTACCATGTCACCTTTAAGAAGTGGTAATTAAAATTGTGATCTTCATGATCTCAACTGCAGCCTACCCACAGCACATCTCTGAAGCTGGTGCTGAGGTATGAACTGAGCAATATCAGAGTTGCACAATAGTCACTTTTACCCAGATGTCATGTCACCATTTTGATTTGTGATTGTCTTCTTTTCCCCACTGGCAATTCAGTTTTATTAAATTTTTAAAAATCAGTAATATTTTTGTAATGACCATACTACTGTTTGTGATTCCACAGGGATAAAGGGAAAGTCAAATCTCTTTAATATAAATTATTTTTCTTTCCTGGAACTTTCTGTTGCAGATATAGATGAATGTTCCCTTGGCCACCATCAGTGTGGTAGTTTTTCACGATGCTACAATACACCAGGATCCTACAAATGCAAGTGTAAAGAAGGGTACAGAGACAATGGAACAAACTGCATACGTATGTAATGCACCTTTTATAAAAGGAATTCCCAAAGTAAATGTGTCCCGTGTTGTGACTTTTGAGAGACAGCACTATCAGGCTCAGTTTCTCTTAACTATTTTTAATACGTAATAAGGGGCCAGGGAATGTAGTCAGAGTTTTGAGTCTTAGCATGCCTTGTTAAAAATACCTTTCCCTGAGACATTTTCATAATTAGAAAGAAATTCACCTCTCCCTATTCACAGCTTGATTTAGAGATTGCTTCAGGATGAGAACAACTGAGTAAGCAGGGTAGGTCTGGTCAAACGGTACATATTACTCATACCCTGTTGTTATGTATGCTCAGCTACTGGCCTGTTTCAGCAGCTCACCCTGTCCACTGCTCCCCAGATGTGAGCAGAGCCAAGGAGAAGAAGGAGAATTCCCTCCTTCAGCTTTCTCTCGGGAGAAGCAGCCACCCCTCTTGGTACAGAACAGGCCATTGGAGCTCCCCCATGTCAGGACTGTGCAGCTCTCTGACATCTACTGAATCTTTACGAGGACCCTGCATTCACACAATCGTTCTGGTCTTTGGTGACTTGCTGATCCCTTTAAAGAGCAGTGCCACTGCAGACTTGCTTCCTTTGGCTGTAGCTGTCATGGTAATGTGATCTGGCAAGGTGATCTTTCACAGTTTCAGTGTGGACACACTTAACATGTGCTGCTGGGACAAAGTCCTAAGGTGCATTTTGTATTTTGATATAACATGATGTGAAAACTGCAGGGTATTCAAAAACATAGTAATAAACAGGTGGCCAAAGAGAAAACCTCATCAAGCAGTTCTTTGTTTAACAAACAGTAGTTCTGCATTTTAACTGTGTGTTATATTTGAAGCACTTGTACACAAAATATGTAACCAGAGTTCTTACTGGGGCTTTTAAGATCTCCAGTGAGACATAAAAGGCTTATTAACAAATAGAAAAGTATAAATAACAAAACAGATGTTCTTGCATTTCATGTCTGCAGGAACTCCCCTTGTGAAACCAAGTTTCACATTTGCTGTCCTTTCTTAATGAAACGCTGGAGGAGATGGTACTGTAGGCTGTGTCACTGAGGTGTACGCAGTGCTCAGTTCACTTCCTTTTTGTGGAGGCCGAAAAAAGGCCATTTACTTAGTTTTCTGGTATTTAGCAAAGGTAACTGGCTTATGTTCAGTCTCTGTAAAATGATTCATGTTTATTGACAAAGAAAAGTTTAGAAGTGGAGAGGGCTGAAAGATAAGTTCCTTAAGCCAAAGGCATCTGCCCATCCATGACCAAAATGCTTGTAACATTGGGGCCTTACTAAAACTTGCCTTTGCTCTTGCGTACCAACTTGTCCAGTTTAGAAGGCTGGTTAACACACATCTTCCTGACCGTGCTCTTTGACTAGCAGTGCTTTTAGGTCAGTTTTGCCAACCCTGAAAGGCAGTTGATGCTTGGAAGGAGGTGGTGATGGAGGTCTCTTGCCCTTCAGTCATTCTGAATCCTCTCTAAACTGCTGTAATGAGAAGTACTCTTTAAAGGAGTGTTGTAATTCAGCACTGCTGATGTTAAAATATGTTTCTAATTAGTGGAAATATTCAGAAGAAGAGAAATTATTTCAGCAAAGGCTCTCTGTGTCATAATGAAATACATTTAATTTCTGGAGCGAAAAACTTGGATGTCGATTTTGGTCCAATTTTGATTCTCTTTGCAGTTATTCCTAATGTTATGATTGAACCACCTGGTCCATATGATACATTCAAGGGCAACAGCACGCTCCCTGGGGGAGGCAGTGGTATAACCGATAGGATTCCTGATGTTGGAGGCACGAGGAAACCCCTCAGACCACCGTATGTACCCGCTGTTGTTACAGAAAGGCCAGTGACCAGACCAACGACTCGTCCTGCGCCCGGGCCAACGACTCGTCCTACGCCCAGGCCAACAACTCGGCTGACGCCAAAGCCAACCACAAGGTATGTGCCGGTGACAACAAGGACAGTAACAAAGCCAGTGACAAGACCTTTGCCTCCAACACCACCTCTACCTACAATTTTAAGACCTACGCTACCACCACAAAGAACTCCACTGATAACAACTGAAGAGCCTTCATATGTTACCACTGAAACTACATCTTCCCACGGAATTACAGATGACAACAGGATCCAGCCAGACCCTCAGAAACCCCGAGGAGATGTGTTCAGTAAGTAATTTTACATATCCTTTCATTTATCAGGACTGTAGATGCAGTGAGATGAAAGCATTCACTGTATTGCTTGCGGTTTTTGGAACATTTTATCAATGAGAAGAGAGATGTGACACTGAAAATTGTTACGTGGTGAATCTTCACAAATAATTAAATTACTGAACAAAAAGTTCTGAGTTGATGCAATCAAAAATTTCATTATTCTTAAAATTATTTGTGTGTAACGTCCTGTGTAAGTGCTTAACCTAATGATGCTTTCAGATGAGAGGTTTGGAGAAATGGAAGTTACTTCATTGAAAAGTAACGAAATGCAACTTAACTCATGAATGGTGAACAGATTCACATTCAGGGAGTTGAGAGTCACTCCTAACCTATTTCTGTAGCTTTACAAACTGTGTCTGACAAGCTAAAGACTGTGATATCAGCTGTATTGTATGAATTCAAATAGTCTTGGATGTTTATGACTAAGCAATGGGAAAATTGCATAAAAATAACATATAGGCTAACTTAATGGACTGCATCTATGCAAACGGATACATAGAAAGCAGAAGGTCGTAAAGATTCTCATAGCACGAGCACATGCCATTTTAAGAGCTTCTCTGAAATCTACAGCACTGTTCCTATGCCAGCTTTAGTGCATACCACAGCAGACACTACTGGCACATGCCGAGCGAGTTACACGTATCTGCCAAGAAATGCTCAACAACCGATTTCATCTTTAGTTCTGCTGCTAATTTTAGAGACAGGGAGGGTGTGCTGCTTCAGCCCGTGACCTTCAGCTTGATGTAGAATAAAGCTGCTGAAGCAATGTAGTAGAAGGAAAAGTTTGCTGTCTCAGAGCAGGTGTACAAGCAATGTGCGTGTTGAGGTTTTTTTTGGGGGTTTTTTTCCAGTTGTCCTGGCCTCTGTGGGGTAATTTCTTGAGCTATGTTCTCTTAGATACTCACACAGTGACATATTTTGTTCCTTGTAAAACATGGTTTGTTTTCCCTGGTGATGTTTATCTGTTGCAGACAGTTTGATAAATTTAAAACGGAGTCAAAAGCTGACTTAAAATTTGTTAAGTCCTGGTACTGCTCAGAGGAGTGTGTTTTTGTTTTTTTCAAGGTTGCTTTTTAAACAATCGATATTCAGTTCGGTATGTAAAACCATTTTAATGTAAAATTCTCAAAAGAAATGTAGTAAAGACTCCCCAGACTCACTGTTCTGTGAACCAATAGTTAAAAATAGAGACTTCTGTGGAAGTTATTCTAGACTGTAGTGTTACACTTCCCAGGTGTCTCATGTCGCAAGTGTTCTCTGGAATTCTAAAGCAGAGGGATAGTTTTCAGCTATATTCATGAAGTCATAACAATTATCTGTATAAATCTTATTATTAACAATTAGTCATTCTGAATTCTCCCTGGAGGCTAGAGTTTGAAGCTAATGCTTTCAATATGTGTCCTTCAGGTATAGGGGTTTGGAAGGGAGGGTAGCAAAAGCGTTTGAAGTTTGTGTAAGCTTACGTTATGGTACATGCAACAGCCACAGGAAAAAGTGATCTCTGCAAAGTGTTTATCAACCGTTTGTTTAGGTGAGCTGCCACCTGTGAGGTCTGTGATGCACATACATCACTTCAAAGGCTTCTGTGCGCCGTGAGGCAGGATTACAGTGGGCCCAGCACCCACAACTGCTACTGGCCTCAGTAGGCAATACAGGGACAGATGTCTCCTCAGATCAAGTCAATAGATATGTGTCTTTAATCCCCTATTATTTCTTCTATTCCCTGCTAAAGATAGACTTGATACACGTACATGTGTGATGTGTGTGTGACTGAAGGCATATTTCAGCCTATGCTGCCTAGGAATGTTAGGGATTTGTATGGTGCTAGTAGCGGGATCCTTAAAAAAGCTAGTGTCTTTTATTCTCTCTTTTCCTCTCCTTTCCATTCTTTCTTCTCTCTTCTGGCTGTCTAGGAAGTGGTCACGGGTTTCCCCTCCGACCTTCTTTATGTCCACAGGCATTTGTTTAGGATTTGAAAGCTGCAGTTGTGTGCAAACCAGTTCTGTTCCCGAAGAATGTGCTACCTTGTCAAGGAAAGCATTGCTTGTAGAGTAAGGTGTTACTTCACCTGTTGAATCCTGTTACTGTAGGAGTCTGGTGTAGGGGAGAAGTTATATTTCATCATGTGGGACATCTGGAAAAGCAGATAGAAAAGCTGTAGCCACATATTACTACAGGGGCATGTGAGGGGCGTGGCTCAGCCTGTCCTCACCTGCTTGGAGCGCTGCCCTCCTAAGGATAACCCAGAGACACTCTTGTGGTGCCAAATGTTGTTGCAGCAGGGGTTCAGCAACACAGGAGCGATACTGCTGAGGTGCAGAGCTCCTGGGCATTAACTGGGCTGCAGACCTGGCTGCCTGCATGCTCTCGGCCCGTGGCAAAAGCCAGGTAAAGCGCGTTAGCTCCAAGGCCTCTCGTGTCCCCTGCAGACAGCATTTGTCGGGTGGGGGAAGCTTCGTGTTCCTGCTGGCCAGCCCTGCCGCAGGCCTGTGGCCGAGCTGTGCCTGGCGTCTTTAGGCTGCAGCTGCTCTGCGAGAGGCACCGCAAGCTCAGGACATCAGGGCTTCCACCAAATGTAAGCAAGGGTCTCTCAGAAAGCATTGCTTGCAGCCAAGGGCAGTGCTAACAACCACAATGTTACGAGACAGAATTGTAAACTGAAACAACTAGTAACATTTAGCTAACCTCTGCCTGTTACTTATCTGCCATGTGGATGTGCCAGACTTTCCCCATGTCCAAAAATGTTTGTGGATTTTCACTTGCCTTTCTATTTCCTCAGGGAAGGGGCTTTTTCAGCTGTTTAGCTTTTTCAGCTTCTTAAAGAAGTGGTTGCTGTTTTAATGTGTCCTACATCAGACATCTTTGCAAAGTTCCTGGGTTGGGGATATAAGCTGACTTCATTTAGCTTATGCAAAGCCTCTTCAGGTTTGTTTCCCAACATCACTTGACGTGGAAAACAAGGAGGAAATGGATGATAGATCCACTCAGATCATGAAGTAGGATTTAACTTCAGTTTTGCAAGGTCTTCAGAAGTCTTATGGTATCTTCTTAGATGGCTGCTTCCTCATGTGTCCTCAAGGGCTGTTGTATCCCAAGGAGTCAGAAAAGGTAGTGTTTTATCACACAAGGATGGGCACACCCCAGCACACAGCAACCACTGGCAATTCTGATCTTCCAAACCCTTAGCATCTGCTGAAGACCTCAATATTTAAAGTGGAGTTTTCAAACGAGCTTATCTTGTGATGAGAGGATTTTTCCCCCTTTTTTTCCTCCCAGACTCTGAAGCCTGAGCCAGACTTTGACAAACTAACGTGTCAGTAGGCGCTGCTTTGCTGAATCGGTGGTACTCCTGTTAGGCAGTCTGTGGCAAAGGGGTAGTTAGTGTGCTGTACGATGACACATATCCTGGTGTGCTAGACCAAATTCTGCAAACATCCTTGTGGTCTAGGATGAGTCCAGGTCAGGAGAGGAAACACGCCTGGGCAGGTGTAGGTGTTTTCTGAAGGCCTCTCAAGTTGCAATTTTTCACTATTTAACCTGTCCCTGAGCTTACCCGTGGTGACTTGTTGCTCCTTGTTTTCTCCCTCAGTTATTTGACCTGCTTCCCACAGGCTGATTAAACTTGTCCTAAGCTTTCACTGCAGAGGACTCTTGAATGTGCTACTCAGCTTGAGATCAGCTGAGGACCAGTCATGTTGGCCTGTTCAGTGGTGATGGAGCACAGATGGTAAAGCTGATAATGTTATTTAAATGCCTTTGAGGTTTTTGAAAGGTATTGGGCTGTTGCTTTGCTTTAGATGCTTTGTACCTCTTCTGAAAAGGCAGCTTGCTTTGGGGAGCTGCTTTTTTGGAGAACAGAATCTGGATATTTTTTAAAATGGGATTCCTACACTTGGCCTTTGAACTGCTTAGATGCAGACAGTGGAATCTGGCACCAAGGATGATAATCTCCTGATATGGATATGAGGGAAGGCAGTGAGGGAGGAATGCAGTGAGGGCTTAATATTTAACTGTTTTGGGACTGATACAAGCTACAGTGAAGTGCAGAAGAATCTCTTCTGGTTACTCAAATGGATTAAGTGTCTCACAAAGAGAATGAACTCCTCAGTACTGTGTATTTCTGCTACCATCAGGATCTGGGTGATAAGCATTAAAAACACAAGCCTAAAGAGCAAGCATAATACTAGATGGTAAAGCAAGAACAACCCCTCTTATCTGTATGAAAAGATATTTCAGTGATTTTCCTTCTGAGGCTGTAGTGGAGCTGAAAAGATTGGAATTAGGAGACTTATAACAGCTATTCAAACAATTTAAAAATTGGATTAAAACTTGACTCTTTCTGCTCCCCCTTTCAATGACTGGTAAGTCCTTAGTGCAGTAAATGCAGTTATGTGATCCTTGAAACTGTTGAGAAAAGGGATACGCTAAAAGTAAAGAATGTGGGGGTTTTTAAATTCCTTGATACCATGAGAATAGTGTCATCTTACAATAGCATTTCATTTGCCTGTGCTCTTCTGGCACCTACTAAAATGTATTTGTCTTAATGTTTAAGCATTTAAGATGGGCACTTTGTTCCTGTTTGTACTCTGGCTTGTTTTATCCCCAGACCTGATGTGTAAGCTTCTGCAGACTGTTTATTTTAGCTGTGTTTCCCTGCAGCTGAGTGAGCACTCTGCACCTCCTGAGCTGCTGCTCACAGGAAAGCCAGCGGGTTGCATTTCCACAAGGCTTTCTGACAAGTATATAATACTTGATTTTGCTGAAAGCTAATGAGCCCTCTAACAGCCTGAGAAATGCAAGATTGCACTTTAGGGTGGTCACCTACTGCACCTTCTCTCCCCTCTTATGCAAATGGTACTGTAGAGGGTGGGACAGTCCATGGAAGCCCTTCCAGAAAGCGCCCTGCAGGGTTGGAATCTGTGGGTTTTAGGTAATGTATGCTGGAGATGGCGAGTATCCAGCTAAAAGTGTGAAGCGTACTTCTCTGTTGCCCCTTCTTTTTAGCCCAGCACATATAAAGTCCTCCCTGGAGGAAAACAGGATCTATTCCTGTTCATGGAGTGTCATTGACCTCTGGACTACCCCTCCTTTTAGCTTTTTTCTACTAGTTCTGTGTGAAATCTCAGTGCTTGCAGGGATTTTTTGGAAGTGGAATTTAACAACTTTCAATCGTAGTTATTCAGTCAAAAAAATCTTTGTCTTTTTTTTTTTTTTTTTCCCCTTTTTGCCCCTGTTTTTAACAGCTGGGAAGCTTGGCCACGATTATTTAGTGGATTGGAATCGCACAAGAATGCAATGTTTGTCAAAAGGCAGAACATTACATTATTAATAGTAATAATAATTACTAATAACATGAGGCTGCACTCCCTGTTTTGGTTTTCTAACACTGTAATACCAAAACAGTGATTAATCTGTAATTACAAGTAACACAGTGTGTGTACACACGAGCTCTTATACTCCCAAATACACTTACCCCTTACAGTCCCAAACTCACAAGTTAGCAAGGCCTACAGTTTTGCCAAAGGATAAAGAAACCTGAAAAGAAATCAGTGTTACATGGTCATTAAATGTTCCCCGCCCCCATGCACATGTCTATGAAGAATTTAGCTCATGCACTTTGAGAATATGGTACTGTTGATGCATTGGCTCACACGAAGCTTAAATTCTCCAAGAAAAAGAGGCCAAGTTTATATTTAACAAGCTTTATCAAACCACTGGAGTGGAGTGAAACGCACGCTGATACGCGATATAAAGTACACAGGGAGGGCTTGGAAAGCTTGCAAAAATAATTGTGCCAAATACTTTCTCCCACGATCGCCACTCAACATATTAGTCAAAAAAGTGTACACATGGATCATATTTAGCCCTGCATCTCTCGTTTCATATCCAGCATGCAGTCCTCTAATTAGGTCTGGGCACTGAAGTGACTGGTTTAGAGCTCTGCCACACGTTCATAACAAGACCATTCAGAGAAAAGTTTTGAAGAAATACTTTATTGTAGAGCTTTAATTATAAGCAAATATATAACCTATAAATTGTAGAATGCTTGTACATGTGCACAAACGTAACTTGTATTTGTATAAAGTAGCACGGCATCAGAACTGGTATTTTAGTAAAGGAAACTGTGGTAGTTTGGAAAATAAACTATTCTTATTTCCTGTGGTATTGAGTGCATCCCTGGCAGTGTTTGAGGCCAAGTTGGATGGGGCTTTGGGCAACCTGGTCTAGTGGAGGGTGTCCCTGCCCATGGCAGGGGGTTGTAACTAGATGGGCTTTGAGGTTCCCTCCAACCCTGTGATTCTGTGTTCCATAAACAAGGAGCTATGGGGGGCCGGGGAGGGAATCCATAGAGACTCTGACCCCAACTATCCTACAAATCCCAGAGCACAGCAGCAGGTTTCCTCAGTGCTCTCTGCTGTAGTGTTCGTTCAGAGCCTTCTACCTACCTCTCTGTGGTCTCAGCCTTTGGTCCCCAAGAAAAACTAAAATTAAGGTGCAGGGGAAGACCAGGACGATAAGGAGATGCTGAGTGTCAAGTTCAATGTTAACTTACTGAGAAGAGGATGCAGGCACCCCATTGCTGGTGACTGTGTGGGGGCCTGAGCAGGTCTGTGCCATGAGCTACTGCTCCTGGTTGTCCAGGGCTGTAATGCAGTTAGAGCAGTGTAGAGTGTGTGTACTCTTAGATGTCAGAACAGCTTGTCCTGTCATAGGCACCTCTGCACAGGTGTGATGGTATTGCTACACTGTGCCTCTGACCTCTCTCTAGATGTAACAGCGTAAGAGCTTTTAGGAGGGACATGTGTACTGCTGGGAGGGATTAAGGGAAGGTGATGGTTCCAGGGCATCCCTGTTTTGATTTTTTTTGCTCCTTGAGGTAAATCGCCTTTAGTATTTGTGCATAACTGTACTGCAGGGTGATGACTGGCCTAAGTGGTGAGGGCTGGTCATGTTTGTTAGGCTTCCTTCATGTTGAACCTCAACATTCTAATCATGTAAGCAAAAAACCAGATTAACAAAGCAGCAAAAATACTACTACAAATGATGTATCCTTTAAAACGAAGAGGCCTTTACTACCCAAGGTAACCTACAGTCCGTTAGGCTGTTTGGGCATTAATATCTTAGACTGCAAACAGACATAACCCAAAATACATAAAGGACAAAAAAAACCCCAACCAAAACCAACAAAAAGACAGAATTACTCCAAAAAATGACCAAAATATTAAGGAGTTTCTTACAGATTTTAAGCTTCTTATAAATATAACACAAAATAAAATATTCTTATAAATATTACACAAAATTTCCATCCAAGATGGGTAGCCTGTGGTATTACTTTAAAATATATATTAGCATTTCGTCAACCTTTTATCAGGCTGCTTATTTTGTTGTAATGTCCAAAAAGCAGGAAGCTCCTTCGTTCTTGCTTTTTGCTTTCCTCTGTCTCCTGGCTTTAGAGGAGCCCTTGCAGCAGTGCCATCTACATGATGTCCTAGTGCAGAAGATGTTTCTTCTTACCTTTTATTCGATTTCCTGGAAGTCCTTGTCTCAATTCTGCCAAAGACATCAAGGTATTTATTTTAGTGCTGCAAATGGAAAGCACATCATTTTAAATAGGTACAGCCCTTGCAAATGCCATAGGGGTCAGAGGTGGCTAAAGCAACTAAGGACCTCTTCAAAATGCATTACTACTGTAATTATATGCTAGACCTGTCTCTAACAGAAGAATTTCTATGACATCTCTATCTCTAGTTGACAGCTGTCCGTCAGGCATGACATTGGCATGTAATTTCTGGAGATGACTGGCCCAGCAGTAAGTGGAAGTCTTTGTAGCTGCCTGACTCTGGCAGCTTCCACCCTCTTAAACTTCAGGTTCTCCTGGCTGCTGAATGTCTAATAACCTCTGGGTCCATTAGTCTCCTCACAGCTCAGAACAGCAGCTGAAGGACAGACTGTGGTGGGAAGCAGAAAACAGAATTGCAGCTGAATCCCAGCTCCTCCTTCCCCACTCTCAGACAATCCTGGCCATTGCTTGGGGAGCGCTAATCCTTGGCACCTCCAGCAGTGTTTCAAAGGTTCGGTGGCTGCGGGGCCTCTTCCAAGTGCTGCTGCCGCCTTTCCAGGTTCTCCCATAACCAACCATCTGTGGAAGATGAGTGGAGCTGGAGCTTTGAGCAAGGACTTTAATGTGGCTGTATTTTATTGAGAAACCACTACCTTTAAAAAGGGCGTTTGGAGGGGAGGGGAAAGCCTCAAGGTGAAAGCTTTTTTTTTTTGCCTTTTTTCCTTCTCTTTTCCTGGTTAAAAGTAACATCAAGTGGAAGAGCCTCTACCAGCTTTGGAGTCACCTTTTACAGAGCTCAGATAAACGTTACAAAGTAAACCATAAATCACATAGCCATAAAGTTTATGAATCCTCATGTTAAATATAATTAAAAATACTGAATTTCCCAAGAAAAGCACAATGCCCAGAGCCACTCTGCTGGGTTTTATTAATGATAAGGAAGTAGGTCACTAACTACCTTTATCTCATTCCTTTCTGAAAATCTACTTTTCTCACAGTTCCCCGCCAGCCTGGAGTGAGCAATAATCTGTTTGAAATACTGGAAATTGAAAGAGGGATTACTGCTGATGAATTTGAAGCAAATGATGACCCAGGTAAAGATCGCATCTCCTGTTCAGGGCTGAGGGCTTAGGGTTTTTTGAGATTTCTTGGGGTTTTATACATGTTTACAGGACTCCTGTATTTTATGTTCCTTGTTTCAACTATGCTTTGTGAAAAAACACTCACGTAAGTGAACCTTTCTAGTTTTGTTTCCTGATACAGCTCAAGAATGGTGTCAGTTGTTAATAATAATGGTAGCATCCCTTTTATTTAGTGTTTTTGTGATACTTTTTCTAGTGGTCCTTCTGCCGCATTTAATTTTCATATTGGCTTGCAGTGTCAGCCACCCCAGCGCAAACAATCCAAATCAGCTTTTCTTTGGTTGGCTGGTTTTTCTTTTCACCTTCTGCTCTGCCCTGCCTAGGTGTGCTGGTACACAGCTGTGACTTTGATAGCGGACTGTGTGGATGGATGAAGGACAAAGATGATGACTTGCATTGGGAACCAGTAAGAGATGGGTCAGGTAGGATACATGTGTATGATCATACCCTGTGAGGAACCACCCAGGCCTGAGGCTTGTGACATGATGACAAATTGACACACAGCTTCTGTTCCCTTTAGTTCCAGGATGTATTTCACCCCCACAGCTCTTCTGTTTATAAAAATCAAAACTGAGGACTCCCAACATGAGTTGGGAGTTGAATCTGCACTTTTATCATAGCTGGTATCTTACAATAGGAATGTCTCTGAAGGAGTAGTAAATGTATTCAGTAAAAGATTATTGGTCTTAAAGGACTCAGAACAAAAATGTAGACTAGACAACAACTGTTATTTATGGGGATACAAAGCTTATTTTTCAAACCCCGCTGCAAACACAGTAATTTCCAGATTCCCAGCAAAATGAGAGAAAGCACTGTCAGTAGCCTTTGTTCTGCTGCCAGATACAGCACTCTGGTTTAACCTCTCCGTTTGACTTCATTGAATCCTACTCTAAGTTACCACAACCTCTATAGAGGGGAGCTGTTAAGTAACTGGAAGGAAGACATGCTGCAGAGATTTCTGAAATGGGGTGTGTTTGGGATGGTAAATAGTACCCTCACAGAGGAGTGGCCCGTAACCACTTGCAGCGTGGGAGAAGGCTGGCACGGGTGCTGCTCGCACGCCTCTCCCTGGGCAGCCCCAGCAGAACTGCACATCTACAAAGTTGGAAGTTAGTTGTATGTTGTCCTCTGTTGAGGCACCGAGAGGTTTGGCTGTCCTTGCCTGCGTACCCTTCCCCCAGCAGCGCCTGCCCCACAGCACCAGGGATTAGACACACGTCCCTGGCTCCCCGTAATGATGGGATTACTTCAGACCCGGAGGAGCAGCCTTTGAAGTGCACAATGCTTACATTATGTGAGCGGATGGCAGACTACGGAAGGAAACGCGCTGTCAGGCGGTAAGATGTTATAGGTTAAGAGAGGGTGAGGGCACCCAGAGCCATTTTCCTCACGCACCACCTCACTGCAGATGCCATCAACAGCCGTTTGCCACCACAGCAGGTGACCTGGCAGAGTTGCCAGGCTGTTTCTTCGCATACTGGCCTCCCCACCCACAGGCATGTGGCCTGTGCTCCCTCGAAGTTCCCATGAGTGACTTGGAGAGCAGAGCTCCTTCCTCCTGAGAAAACACGTAGTGTCTCCTGCTTGCAGACTGGCATGGAAAAAAGATCACACCTAATTCAAGCGTCTTTTTGAAACAACGGCTTTAAAACCGCTTTGTTTCTGAGAAGGTCGGTCACTCGAAGCGTATGCATTGTCTTTACTTGAAAATTGTTGCTATTACATCTGAAGTCCCAGAACTAGGATTTTTAACTACCTTTTACATTGAGAATAATTTTTCCCTCCTGCACTGCTTCCCTGTCAGGGACAATCTCAGATTTTGTTTCCTGTGTATGTTCTGCTGCTGTTGACATAACCTGTTAAAACTAGTCCCTTGAAGTCAGCCACCCACTCCCTGCTGTCTGGAATACCTTGTAGCAGAGATTTATTTTCACAGCTTGCTCCTGAGTGTTTGCTTTCACCTTTCAAAGTTTGCTATTTATTGGTTTATCAGAACGTGGGTTTTGACGGGTGCCATGCTGAAGCCTTCCAAAAGCTTATCTTGCAAGCAGAAAACGCTGATGGGGAGGGACCTTTTCCTGCAGGGACTTGCCTACAGCTGTGATAGCTTTGTGCTACCTACCTCTCTTTCCTATTGCTCAGGGTCGGCCACTGCAACTGTCTGACACAGATGCAGCTCCTGAGTCAGGCCGGTACTTTTGCAGTGATGCAGTCCTATCGACAGTGAACAGCTGCCCTTATTTAAACTCTGTGGGGCTTATTTTTAAACAAACACCACCACCAAAACCAGAACAGATCCTTGGACAGATGGATCCTGTTTCATGCCCAAGCGCAGATCTGGGGCCCCAGACAGCAGCATAACACTTTGTTTTGTTAAATCTCACTGAGACCAAAGGAACCTGCAAAACTAAGTGGCAGTAGTGAATTTGAGACAAGACTGCTTTTCCTTTTGAGTGTGTGACAAGCCCTGGTGCATTGTCATTAGATGTCACAGCTTTTCAGGGAAATAATTGTGGCGTTCAAAAAGAAACTTTCAGAAAATAAAGCTCTGGTTGAGCTGTAGCAGGGGACAATTTAAATGTAAAATATTTCTCTATAATTAAGTAAAGACTGTGGGTGTCAACAATATTAAAAAAACAAACCACAACCCACAGTATTTCTACATCACTGGCCCCAACTAAAGAGCCCACACACCACCTTTACCTTAAGTTCATTAGCTTGTATTTTTTTAATTAAAAAAAAAAATCTGATCTGATTTTTGAAATAGTAATTTTTAGTAACAGAGTGAAATTTTTAAAAAATTAAATAATTCTTAAGTGACACCCCATCACCCCCCCGGTGAGTTCTGATTTCAGAGTTATCACCCACCTTGCAGGAGTTTCAATGAAAAGTACAAATATAAAAGAAGATAGGTGCGGGTTTTCTTCAAGCTGAGAAGTCTTGTTTCTTGCAGCTCTGAGTGCCTGTGTGCAAGGGGACGTGGGACTCACTGAAGTGTTTGCCTCTCTGCTGTTGTTTAGGCTTAATGGACCTATGTGCCATACCTATGGGGGGGATTCTCTGCTTTTCATGTGCTAGGTGGTTTTATGAAGGCCCCATTACTTCATGCATGATCAGCGATAACACGGGGGGGTTGAATGCTGTATGCTCACTGACAAGTCGTGCTCCACGAAGCCTTGTCCAACAGTTGTATCAAGCTTACAGCCATTTGGAAATCCTTACTATTTCTAGCTTTATCTACTCCGGGTTGAGTTTAAATTATGGGGAAACAAAAAGGCTGCCCATGTTTGCAAATGGATATGCTTTCAGATGTCACCTGGTAGCAGAGTCCCCACACAAAAGAGAAGGGACAGAACCGTAGTTCAGCTATGTGATAACATCTCTGCTGGCCTTTTCATTCATCTGTCTAACAACAAAAATAGCTCACGAGGTGCATAAACATACATGGTAGCCTTAATGTCACCGTGGATTTAAAATCATGTAGGCACCAAGGGGCTGTCAGACACAAATACATAAACTTCTCCTTTTCCAAAGACAGGTTATTTGCTTTGTAAGGAAGAAATTAGATAGGAAAGACCTAACCTGGCACCAGTGCAAATAGACGAGCAGCACTGTAACTCTTACCTTGCAGGAGGCAGACGCAGCGGTTCTGGTGCATGTTCCAGCAAGTCTGTGCTCTAGTTGAGACCTGTTGGACCTTGAGGAGCCCTTTTATTTATTTTTATTTTAAAATTTTTATTTATTATTGATTCTTAGGCATTTGGTCCTGCAACATAGAATTTAAACACCCATAACTGCTTTTTCTTTTGCAGGGGGGCAGTATCTGTCCGTCTCAGACCCCAAGGGCAAAGAAGGAAGAGCAGCGCATCTTATCCTGCCCCTGGGTCACACGGCTCAGGCTGGAGACCTGTGCCTATCATTTCGGCACAAGGTGCATTCCGGTGCCCTCCAAGTCTTTGTAAGGAAAAATGGTGCTCACGGACCTGCCATTTGGGGAAGGAATGGTGGCCATGGTTGGAGACAAACACACATCACTCTGCGAGGACTGGGCATCAAGAGTGTAAGTACTGATGCACCCCACGTGCTGCCTTTTGGGTTTTTGCCTGAGAAGCTGAAGACGCTGAGAAGGTGTAGCACCGGGCTGCTTGTCTTCTGGGTCCAATTTCAGCCCTGATGCCTGCCTGTGGAAGCACATTACAGATGAGAGAGACATGCTGCAGTTTTCAAGTTAGTTTCACACCACAACACCTTGTGTACACCCAGGAGACTACACACTGGCCTGGGCTGCCTCGTAGAGCCTGTTCTGAGTGATCACTGTGTAGGAAGGAGCAGTCTGGTAGATAATGGCGTGCTGCACATAGATGTCCAAAAGCCTCTGTCAAGGCTCTTCATGACCAATGCTATAAATAGTACAGTGCCTTGAAATAGGAAGAATCATTCCCTGTGGCTTAATAACTAGCTAAACCAGGGTAAAGATATTGACAATAAGTAATATGTAATAATGCAGGGAGGTTGCACACACAGTCACACATGGTTTTGTGCTCTTCAACGTACCTGTAGCTGACCTGGGCAAGGACGTAAATGATGACCCTACTACACCAATAACATAAAACAGTTTAGCACAACAAAAGCAGATGTCTGAAGTGCCCTGGAGAGTCTCTCGTACCTGGGAATCTTCGGAATGAGGGGTGATAAACTGATAGAGCGAAATCTCAGCATTTTTCTTCAACTGCTGCTTAGCTGCAAAGGCAGTTTCTGTTTCAGATCTGTAGAAGGGGCTTTGGTGCTTACTGGCCTATTTTGCTCTGACTTGTGTAAGTTGGTCTCAAAAGGGGCTCCAACATCATACCACTCCTGGTGGGAGCAGGCTATAACACAGGCTGTGGTTCTGGAAGTAATATTAACTGAAGATAATTTTCTGAAAACTTTACCTCAGCAGAAGTGACAAAGATGTCTGAGCTTCTGTTAGCTGTACATTAATATCAGACTGAGACCATGGAAGTTTATAGCAGGTGAACAACGTACTTATTCCATTCTTACCCTTTCCCAACAAGTTTAACGCTTCTCACAATCCTTGGATCTGTCTCACCTGATAGAGCAGTTAATTATATGGGTGTGCATCATTAATCTGTTGTCTGGCAGGAAAGCAAATGAGCTTGAGAGACCCCAAACAAGCCCAGCGGTTCCTCTTCACATTATCCCACACTTCTGATCACCTGCTGAGGTGGCCTCACGACTGTAACTGATGGCTGGCAGCAGCCCACAGCTGCCTCATGGCCCCTTGCAGAACACTTGCACGTGGAATCTTTTCCAGACAGTGCAGGGAGCTGGGGCTGCCCACCTGAGCCCGGTGACGTTTGTTCCAAGGCTCAGGGGATGAGAAAATCCCAGGTAAGCAGGGAAGGCCTCCGCCACAGAGAAATCAGGAAGAAATATGAAAGCTTTATTTTCTAGCTAATTAAAAACCCAAAGCAACTAAACTCCAGTAATAGTTGGGAGGCTGACTGGAAACCTGAGAAGAAATATGACAGGAGACCAGAAGCCTTCACATCACTGTCTAATGGATTAGCTCTCTGTAAATTTATTAAGTAGGAGATGGGTGTTTCAGGTTCCCACAGCTAAGGCAACTGCACTGAAAGCTCCTCTAATAGACAGCGTTTTTCACTATACAGAGGATTTGATGTGTTTGCCATGAGGGACAAGGAAAACAGTGCAGAGGTGATAGGTAGAAAGCACCTGAGATTCTCTTACCTGGACGTTCATCTCACCTCAGCAGATGGTGCTGCAACTGGAGGGACTCTGTGTGGAACTGCTGGTTGGTCACAAAGATCCTGCCAAAGTGAAGGAGGGGTTGGATCAGAAAAGCCAGCCATAATTCTGAGCAGGATCAATAAACAGGCTTTTGAGAGTCAGCTACAATCACCTGTAAGCTTTCCTGGGCTTTTGTTTTCCTACTGTTAAAATGTCTCTCAACCAGAACTGTTTTCATTGCACTTTATATTTGCACTCAAATTGTTCTATTTCTCTTCCCAGGTCATTTTCAAAGGGGAGAAAGGGAAAGGAAGAACTGGAGATATTGGACTAGATGATGTCATCTTGAGGAGAGGATACTGCTCTGAGGAGCATTAGCAAAGACAGTGGACCAGTGGAGTCATCACTTCCAGCCCTTCTGCTATTCCTACCAAGCTCTGGAACAGAACTGCATAGAAAAGAAGTCGTCATCATCAGAGACTGACCACTTCTTAGTGGTCTGCTAAGTGCAATCACACTGAAACTCCACTCAAAACCATGGAGAGCACCTCCCAGGACCCAGGAACTGCAGTCCCACCCGTGCTGGTTGTTTCTATTAATCTTTACCCCTAAATTGTATTTTGTAAGTAGTAACGTTGTGCCCCGTTAAGCCTGGTGAGCACTCACATCAGGATTGCTTGTGAAAAAGGGAGACTTAATTATAAACGGTGGCAAAAGGAAGCTCCAGCTCAAAGTTTTAGTGTTAACTGATGGTCAGTATCTTCCCATAGTCCTACTCCTTCAGTTTGGTAGACAGTGGGATAGGTGAGGCTGCGGAGTCACCTCACGTTAGCGGAAGCGTGGACCTGAACTCTGGATTACTGCCACTGACCTCTGAAGAAGGGTTTGCTTCACATTAAGTAGCATTTATTTTGGTGTTGCATCCGTATTAACTAAAAGCAGTTACGTAGAGTAGGCACCGCGTCTGGTAATACCGCTGCTGCTGTGTTCTTCTGTGTCTATGTGTGTGGGTAGTGACGCGTTTATGGTTTGGCTGTTTACAGACACTAGTTGCAAAGCAGTGGGCAGCTGTGCCTCCTTACTGTACAAGGCAGGAGTTCAGCATCTGCTTTGACCCTGCTGGTCGTGCCAATAGACACGTTACCAAAGTCAGTTAATGGTGCTCGTGGAAAAACGCTGGTGCAGTTTTTCCTCCTGTAATATGCTGAAGGCAAAAGACCAAACCCCTACCTGATGTAAACTGGCATCTGCTAATGCTGTGCAGCTTTGCAGTCAACTCTGGAGCAAGCCCTAAAGGGCTCTCATCTTGCAGGAAACTCCTGCTTCAGCTGAAGACTGAGCAGCCTTGAGAAGAGAACTTGCATCTTGTAAGATGGAGCCCGTTGGCACAACCAGGAATGTTCCCTTCCCACAGGTAGTACAAGCTTCTGCAGAGGTGGAAAGGGCGGCTGCATTAACACTGTAACGACAGTTCAGACCGTGAAATGCCTTGGGTGATCTTTGTCAGAGATCCATATTCCATCTGACCTTTCTGTACATAATAAACATTTTATTCCGTAGAACTAGAACAACTCGTAGCTCTAGGTGGAACTAAACAGTTATCAGAACCTTGGACTAATGTCTGAGTTAGGTACCACACATGTGGCATGCAGATTCCCAGGGAATTCTTCGGTTTGGTTTGGTTTGGTATTTTTAAATAAGGAACATCACCATCACCATCACCACTGTTAACAATTCTAAATGTGACAAAAGTTACAGTCTCTTTAAGGAAATGGCAAGAGAGTGATAACATGTTGTTAGTGGTGCAGCCTTAAAGCTTAAAAATAGAAGAAGAAAATAGGTCTCAGGTCTTTTAAATACTTAAATGCGACGTAAAATGAGCATCAGCATCATATCATGTTATAAAACCATCAGAGACAAAACTGCAGGACAACAAAAGGTCATATTCTGAACCCCCTTTCTGACAACACAGTCACTGAAAATGTTTTCCAGTTTGGCCCTAGGACAAAGCCCAGGTTGCAGAGCAGCCAATGACCAAACCGACAGTCTCCTGCAAAACTGCATCAACAGACATTTTGAGAAGGAAACAACAGTGTGTTTATAGACATTTTTAAACTATTTTGGCCATGATCATTTTTCTTATGTTACTTGGTAATATGTCAGAAATATCTGTGAATAGTTGAAATACCTTGTGCTTATTTTGAAGTAATCAGTAAAGGAAGCTGTTACTTACTACTAACTGGCAATCTTGTTTCTATTTCTGGATCAAAGTCTTGTTTTGTTGCAGTGAAATGAGCCAAAAGATGACAATTCACACACAGTGAGGTAGCTCTTGTTCCCAGATCTAAAAGCAAGGGTGCAGTTCACCGTAACTCAAGAGCATTGCTTGCATTGTTCAGAAGGAAGAATGATGATTTTAACAGCTTCGCAGGCAATGTTAGAGCTTCTGCAGTATAAAATGTCTGTTTTACAAGCAGCAGCAGCAGTTACTGTAGTTTCAGATGCAACTCAACATGCACAAACTTCTGTTATTTGGCACCGAATGAGATTAAAGCATTTTGCTCTGGTTCAGATACAGGGGATGCAGAAGAGCTTTACCACATCATGCTACAGTGCTCTTGAGACTCAGATGCCCCGGCTAAAACAGAAATCTCCCTCCCAGCTGTGCAAGCCTGAAAGAGGTTTTTGACCCTCAGAGCCCAGGACTGACTGATGCAGAAGGCAAACAGAAATAAGTACTCGTGTGACACAAGGAGGATTTGAGGTGTCCGTGTTGTACCAATGCATTTCATCCTTGCTATCAAAGTAGGAACACCATAATGCCTTCTTACCACCTTACGCCTCAGCTGGCAGTGGACACTGGAGTTGTCTTTGCCAGTCCAGCTCCGAAGAGCTGCTGTGGATGTGTCACCCCTGCAGCCAGTTGTGCCACGATGCTGTATATGTCACCTTCTCCATCCATGGTTCCATTGTGACGATCTCTCTCCATTTCTCGCTGCATTTTCCCTGTCAGGCAGCTCCATACAGCCCCATGCTTGGCCAGGACGGAGCAGGTACCGCCACATGCGTGTAAATGCTGAAGGGGAGGTGAGAATGTGGCCTGAGGTCTTCCTGTCAGCTAGGCTGTAACCACCCTTCTTGCTGAGGGTTTCATATGCAGATAATGGTGCCACAAGAAATTCCTGTTCAGATACCTGGGCAAGCAGAAGAATTGCATTAAATTAACATGAAAACATTTATCAAAGCTTCTGTATAACCTCTTGCCATGTTATAATTTAATGCTTTTTAAAAGGCACATTCAACTGTTTCCCCCCCCAAAAAAGATTAAAAATGGATTCTTATAAATGACAGACACCATGACCAGTGGCAGCATGTGTTTATGCCATCTGCTGCCATCAAAGCGAGTACAACAGAAGGGATGATACAAGATTTTGTTGCCAGGTTCCCTTTATGCCACCACCTCGCCCCTCATCACAGCCATGCCATTAAGTCCCTAGTGACCACCAGCACTGGGGAAAAGCTTCCTTAGGTTTCCTTCCATAAAGTGTCATAGACTAGGAGGTCAAAAAGGTGGTTTTAGTACAGCTGGAGGTTGCAATAACCACCCTACTATGGCACATCAGTCATGAGAAATCAACTCTGAGGAGCAGAACAGCCTCCATCATCCAATCTCACGAAGAAAAACATCACAGCAGCACCTGACTCCAATCCCCATGCCAGGAGTCTCTGCCCCGTTGCAGGCTGTTCCTTCATGAAAGATAAGGCACAGAAATCATCACAAGGAATGCTAAGATCAAGCTAAGATCAGAGGCTTTGGATCAAGCCTTGTGGCTGTCACTCACAAACCTGGTCACTCTGCATTTAAGGATACACAAATTATAGCTGTCTAAGTTTTTAATCATGACTGTTAGGAAGACAGTCATTAATTGTCAACTGCAGCCCAGTTAAAGCCTTTGCTATTTTTATTTCTGTCTCAAACACCAAAGTATCAAAGTTTTCCTGGTAGTTAACACACACTTACCTGCTATTTTATCCTGATGTACTGTGGTCACACAAGGCTCTACGACTTACTATTTTCCACCCCAAGAAAGAAGCGATGCATTGGGGTAAGGGCGTGCAACTTCAGAAAGAATCAGAGAGGTTCCACTGGTAAGTTCCAGTCATGGTTTGAAAGGACACAGGAAGCTCCTCAAGCCTGGAAAGTTAATGTGTTCTCAGAGCACACACCCACTGCATCAAAGTGACCTGGTGGGGAGAAATGAGGAAATGCAGGTGGAAGGTTTGTAACACTTCATTTGGTTAAGAGGAAGATGCCAATGGAGCGAAGACCTTCAGGGACCACAAAAGTGACTGTAACAGAAGCACCTATTCAGACACCAGCTCCGTGGAGGTTTTCAGGGCTGTAAGTCCAAAATGAATCAGATCTCATCCTAGCTGCTCTGCTTTTGCCCCTTTTCTTGGTGCACGTGTATGACCTCTTCCAAGCCTGAGCCCCATTCCTTTGCTTTGAAACTAACTGTCCTCTGGACAGCGCTCTTCAGCTGGCTGCTTTGGGCAACCATTTGTTTTTCCAAAAAGCAGGCTTACTTATTTATCTATCTCCCTACACTTGACAGACAGCCTGGGTAACGCTACCGAGAGGGGACGGTAGCTTCTTTTCATGGCAAAGAAATAACTCGATTACCAGATCTGAGTGATGTTAGGCTGCCCTTTTTTCCCTGAGAAGTCTCTCATTTAACTCCAAAGAGCCAGATGGGATATCATGCTTACACATGCTTGATATATTTCAAAAGTATAGATCTACCCCTCATTTTTTTAACAGCATCTCCAACAATGAAGTGGACCTCAATCTTCTGGAGAGACAAAAATAATTCTGGGCTCCATAGGTCAGGTACGCCATCATTGTTTTTCCTCAGTTGCTTCCCAATAGTTGTTAAGAATCAACCAGTTCTTTCTCTACTTTTAGTAACATTTAACCTCATTCTGTAGCACAGGGGCAGATTTTTGCCACTCTACTGTTTTCCTGTGATCCAGCTGTTAAAGGACTTCCCAAGACCCAGGAACAAGGCTCCATTGCCATCAAACTGCTCTGCTACAGGTATCGCTGGCACCACATCCCTAGAGCAGAAGGGATGCTGCTCAGCGGCAGCTCTGTGTACCAGGAACCAGACGCACGTATACTGCGTGCACACCCATATGCATTGCACCCCACTGGCTGAGGCCAGTATGAAGTGTTTGAGCAAGGAAGGCAAGTATTTATCCAACACACAGAGTAAGGATGCTCATCTTTCTGTGATGCAGCCCCCTGCTTTCCTCTGACCACAAGTTACTACAGCACTTTGCCAGTGATATTTGTTACCCTTCAGCTTTTCTCTTTTGTTCAGGCCAGGAATTTCCCTCTTCCACATGCTTCTCCCAGAGGTTTGTCTTTGTTGTGCATTTCAACAGTGAAATGCTCTCATGTCAGACTTCTCCAGAATCCTTTTGATATTCATTCTGAGTTTGGCAAACAAAAGATGAGGTACAGCACTCAGAGAACGATATTCCTGCATTTGGATGCCACACCACAAGTGCTAATGTTTGGGCTTGTCACTTACAAGGGATTTTAGGGAAATCCCATCATTTCTCTGATACCACTGGGCCCCTGTGGAAGGGGGGCACACTACCTTGCCTTAGGGGTCACCTCTGCCCTTGCCTTTTGCCTCTGCCCCCTCTCTAGGTCAAAATCTCAAAGAACTAGACTCACCAGAGTTTTCCCCATCAGAACGGTCCAATACAAACTTCTCTTTTGTAGGAAGCAGGACTGCTGCAGTACGTTCACACTCTGGTTCAGTATCCGTGGCTTCTTACTGTAAACAATAAACAAAAGCCTTTCACAGAAAGCTGGCTTTGCTACAAGGACAGGCCTGGCTGCGTATGGTAGCGAGTGCCCTTCTCTCTCCCCTGCAGGGAAGCTGACAGCGTTAAACTTCCACAGGCAATGCAGAACCTGGCGTCTCTGGCAGCATAGCCATGGAATATTCCCCCTGGTTCAACAAAGAACATGAACTCAAGAGGCCACTGCTTTACCAGGCAGTTAACGATGCCCAGGACTGTGCTCTGGCTTGAGGTTAGACAGCGTGTAACACCTGCATCCATACTCTTAAATCTATGCCCATGCATCCTTACTATTAAATAGGGGATAAAGATATGTGACTGGGGCTTCAAAAAAAACCCCTCCTTCATTAAGATGAAAAATAGGCAAAGAAAGTACATGGTGCCCCAGGGGACGCCTTCATCACTGTGGGGCTTCTGATCAGCTTATTTAGGCAGTTAGAGAGCTAAAGGCAACTACGGGTGAAACCACAGGAGGCACAGATGGGGAATGCCAGCGATCCTGTAACTGCACTCACCGGTGTAGGACTGTAAAGCACCTGGACTGCATTTCTAGCCCCAAAATGCACTGACACATGCTTCAACTGGTGAGTTTTCCAATGGCCAGCCTGCCTGGGACAGCCTGGCGACATAGCACCTCCACACCACGCAAGGCTGCCAACAGTGACTACAAGGTAATTGTGCAGCATGCAAAACAATATGCAAGGGGGAGGTGTTGAACCTTGCTAATAAGAACATCCTTGGAATGATGGCTGTGGCCCAACACTCAACATGGACAGCCCCTGCTTCACGTCTCGAGGATGGAGCAAGAACCAACTCCCCTGGGGCATGTTTCATGATCATGATGCAAACATCTTGAACCCATAAGGAAACTGTATGGAGCTGCAGCAGAAGAGGCACAGCCTGCTCCAGTGGTCTCAGGCTTCCTTCACTGACCTTTTAGCCAAGAGGTGAGGCTGTCCAGGAGCTCCTTACTGATGTTCAAGGGACTGGTAGGAATCTTCTCTGTGCACCTCTCCACACCCCTACTTACACTGCTGTACGTAAGGTGAATGAACTCACCCACATGGCAGTAAGTGGGCAAATGTTTATAACACGCATCCAGGGGTAGGCAAGCGCAGTTGCCTTGAACTTACAAATCCTATCACTAACACACTGGTCTCTTGCTACGCAGCCACCACAAAGACAAGGCAACTAACCTAACCTGCAATAGCAGCCAGTTAAAAGCAGTGGAACAATTAAAAGCCTCCAGTATCCAGCATTAGTGAATGGGTGGGGGCTTACAAACAAGTTTTATTTGTCCATAACTTCCAGAAGTCTGGGCCTCCAACTCAGCCCTTTGGCCACCACTCTTACTCAGCCCAGGCACGCTGGGCCCAGCTGCCACTGGTTTCACATCACGAGGTCAGGTCCTTCATTAATACCATACAAGGCTCCTTGTTTCTGATTAAAATGAATCCTCTTGGCTGCTCAGAGAAACAGATCTGACTTTCTCTCCTGAAGGAACCACTGAACAGGGCGGCTAGAAGGCTGCTGTACAGGGTCAAGGGAAAACTAAAACCATGTTACAAAGAAACCTGGGCAGCTATGAGACAAGCAAGTAGGTCAGCTGCTGATGAAATCACGTGCTCCCTGAGCTGTCTGTATGTGATTCGTCTCAGTTGCTAGGTAACTTTCAACAGGCCTTTCCCCTGTCACTGGAAAACTCACTGCACATGAGCCACATGTGCTCCAGTAACAAATCTCCAAGCAGCCTTTCAGAGCAGATGTAAAGGACTCTTACTCCAAGGCAAAGCTGTTGTGAAGATCCTATTTCTCCCATACCTGAAACCAAACTTTTTTGTCTACACAGAACTGAAATGCAACATCCCTCCCTTCTGCTTTGTGCTGCAGCATTTTTTTGATTCCTACCTGCCGTGCCTACCTCCTATACAGGGTGCTCACCAAGGCTCCAGAGGAGATTTTTAAATTAAGCAGCTACCAACATTGAGCCTTTGCACCAGCACTAAACCAGGGCAGCATCGGGGTGAGATAAAGGCAGAGCTCCTGAAGCTCTCATGTTTCAGCACATTAGAGCTTTGCTGCATTTTCCCATCTAGTCCACAGCAAAGCCACCACTTGGCAAGAGCTCTTCACCAGACCTACCAGCGATTTCATAAGCTCTGTGCTTCAAACACTGGCACCTTTACCTGCAAAATGCAAACCCTCAGGCCACCTCCTCTGGTTCCAGTCATTACAACCCTCTGGTTGCTGGAGAGGTTGTGCAGCCCCAGTTAGTGCCAGCTGAGGTCTCTAATCCCGGGGCAGGATGCAAAGGCAAATGCCCATCACTCAGCTGTGGCCACCACAGCTCCAGTGCCAGGGAACCCAAGGCCAAGCCAACACCACTCCAGACCAGCCCCAAGTGTGCCACTTTTTCCCAGTGGGAGCTGAGCTCGCCAGTGGGATAAACCATCATGGGCACAGACTGCATTAACATAGTTGTGCTGCCCTGCGTATGCACGCTGGGTTGCTCGGGTGTCTCTGCACAACCCAACAGCGTGTCAGCTAGAGCTGAACTTGAGCCCCTGGTGTGAACAGATTCAAAAAGGTCTCTACCAATCAAACTGGAAATACAGGAGGGGAGTGGGAGCTGGAGTTGCTTCTAAACTTTACCAAGACTTTGATTAAGCAGCAAGTAGCTAAGGCTTTGAATTCAGAAGTGGAATATTTATCTTGCCCACAGTAAGCATATGCAGGTGCTTTGGAGTTGGACGCTATCTTGGTACTGTTATTTCTCTCTCCCTTTGCTGTCCCAGTAAATCATGCTTATTCCAACCCATGAGTATTCCCTTTTTCTTCTGATTCTCCTCTCCATCCCACTGAGGAGGGAGGAGTGAGCAGTTGGCTGCATGGTGCCCAGCTGCTGGCTGGGGCTAAGCCATGATAGACGTGCTCACCACAGCACGTGTTGGGGTACGGCTCCCTATCCTCTGCACAGGTTGCTTCTCTCCCCTCTACCTTTTCCTCCTTCTCCTCCTCACACATCTCTCACTTTCCCAAATACACTTCTCTTTCTTACCCTCCAGTTTTTTGCAGGAGCCCAACTTTTCTCTATTCCTCTTCCAGCTCTGTGCCGCTGCTGTGGTCTTGAGCTTTGGATGAAAAACAGGCTATCAAAGCCTTTCTGCCTTTCTTCCTCAGCTGCATAGCTTTACATTTAGGCACCCCACCTACCAGGCAGATTCATGGTAGGTATAAAGCGCTGCACCTGGCAGTGTTTGCCAGACCCTGCCCTAACAATAATAAAGTTTCTTTGCCTCAGGACCTGCTGAACCCAAAGACTGTTTTCTCTGGCAAGAGAGGCCAATTTACTCCTCAAGATAAATATTAAGCAAACAGGATTTTTTTTTTTTTTACTTTAGGAACTAGACCTTTTTTCTCCAGCCACAATCACACCCCTGTTGTGCCTGCAAAATCGAGCTATTTTTAAAAAAATAATTCCTGTGGTATTTTCCTAATAGCCACAAAGCAACAGGGCATCCTGTCAGACGCATGTTGCTATTATTACTCTGCTTGCGCCTCGTGACTGTGACCTTCCAAATTCAGAAGGATTAGCCAGCTGTCAAAAAAACCCCAAACCCAAAACAATTCTCTTTATAGCATCCCTTCTATTGCTTGCTTTCCTTGAGCAGCAGCTCAGACCTGGCAGGGAACCACCTTTTAGTTCCCGCTCTAAGACTCCATCACATCTTGGAAATGTCTGAGTCCTGCCTGAATGTTGCAACTTGGACCTTGTGCATGCTAAAAAAAGAAAAGAGAAACTTGGACCTCTCACCAGTGTTTCTACAAGCAAAAGCAGTGAACCAAACCCCCATGGATTGTTGCCCATCCATGTAATAATGACACTCTCTATACCTGAAAAATAACAGTAGTGAATTAAAACAACCAAGGGGCACTACCAACAATCATACTGTTCCCTTCGTCTCAGATGACAGGAAAATTGAGTTTGTGACTTCGCTAGCAATTCTAATAAAAGCACAAAGTCCACAGCAAATCATGATACAGACCCAGATCAGCTTGGGGGGCCTCCTGTTAAAATAGCATTCAGAGACATGGAGCAGTTAGCTGTTCTCTTGCCTTTGTACTGGTTCCCTGGTTTAAAATAGAGAACAGATTTATTTTTTTTTCCTAAGACTATGTAAAGATAAACAAAGATTAAAATTATGGTAAATATCCTCTGATTTGATTGTCTGAACCCTCATTAAACTCCTTGGTAAGCAAGGTCAGACCCCATCGAATTTCTATTCATACACACAATTTATTTTTGCCTGCCCACAGTTCGTGCCTGGGGAGGGCACTCCCAAGCAATCAACCTTTCACTCCCAACTCTTGACCCCATTCATTTTCTGCTGTCCTATTACATTTTCCAGCCTTCTGGCCATCTCCTAAGGGCAAAATCAGCTTTTCGCTGTCTAAGCCAAGAGAAGAGGCAGTGGCAACATGCTCTTATGAAGAAGAAATTGCCTCTTGCCATGTTTTCTACTTGCCAGAGCAGGTCTGCACCCATCTGCCCTCTTTGCCTTAACCTGCTGTGTCACTGCTGGCCTCAGCAACCTTTGTAAGGCCACAAGACGTGATGAGCTCTGGAGCCATCCCTTGTGACTCTGGATTGTATCTTGTCACATCTATCCCTTACCCCACTATTGCAGATGCACCCCGAGCCAAAAGCCTCCTTCAAGTCAAAATGCAACTTACTGGCACACAAGGAGTCCAGCAACTTGAAATGGTGGAATTCAAAATTTAATACGTTTCCCATCCATGTCACTGCTCCCTTTCCCCTTCTTGATGAATCCATCTTCAAACTCTGACCTAGAGAGGTGTTGAAAATAAGATCCAGTGAGATACATGCAGTTTGGAGCACCACCCATTGGCACAGCCCACCTGTGCCACTTCCCTCCTGTAGCTCAGCTACTGACTTCAGAGACAGCAGGACTAAGCTTTACTAGGAAGTAAATGACACCAATACAAAGTTATAATAAAGGGCTCAGTTCAAATGGTGGGATACTGTCTTGAAATCAGCCAATCTTCTGGTCCATGAATTCCAGCATCATCCATTTATTCAGAAATAACATTTAATTCTCATGTATGTCAGAATTACAAAATTTACTATGCTTCTTCCACATCAAACCTAAGGAAAAAATAGGTGATGGGCTACAGGGCTGTCTAATGCTTAACGCTAATAGTTGCTGGATGAGATAACAATAAATAGCTATTAACAACTTCTGTTTAATTCCAGAAGGCAAAAGGAAAGACATTACTCAGCAAAACAAGATCCAAATCCTCAGCAGCAGCAGCAGCATTCTTTCCTTCAGTCAATATTGCTTACTGTAATTCCAGTGGTTATATCTACTCTGCTAGACTCTTCTTTTGTCATCCCAGACACCAGAAACAGAAGCTAAAAATAAATTTTTGCCCCCCCAAAAAGCTACAGTGAAGTACAACAGATGAACATGCCTCTAGCAGGCGGCCAACTGCAGTACTGCACCGTTATTTATACAGGAGGAACAAGTGCATGAATATATATACATTAAATATATATATTAAGTATCTCACATATCTGTATTAAAAACCTGTGCTTATTTATGCACTCAGGTAAAACACGTAACGAGGGCTCCTTGAGAAGTGGTGCCCAGGCTGGTCAGTGCTGGGAAGGCAGGACCTCCAAAAGTCCTCCCTGGGGCTACCTGACAAGGAACAACCTCCCCTAGCTGCAGCTTTTCCCCATTTCACTGGTGCAAATCTTCAGTTGTTTGTCAGGCTCTGCTTATTGTAACAAACGCCTTGAGCCTCCTGATATTTTAAAAACATTCCAAGAAACAACACAAGCGAGTTACAAACACCATGTGGAGTGTATACCCACACCCGCCCCGCTCTAAGCCAAAATCACAGGCAGCAAAACACAGCCCAGCAGCTCATCCTGCTTTTACCACATCCTGCAGGACCCCCCCAGAACACTACCTGCTGTGTCACCTTGCCTGGTGTGTATGGAAAGCCCCAGGTGACCCCTGCCTCCTGGCAGGCAGGCAGCCTGTATGTACCCCTGTGTATGCCTGTACTGTGTTTGGCATAAAAAGCTCAGACCTGAGCTGGGCACCTCTGGGTGGTACCTTATGTAAACAGATGCCCAGAGCTCACACTGCAGTACTTGGCCTGACCTTCAGCCAGAATTTTTGCTTCAGCTAATGTGAAACTCCTCTTCTTGGGAGACCACCCAAAATGTTTTTGTATAGTTCAGGCCCCATCTTAATCATCCGGCCAAAGTTAAGTCCCACAGCTCCAGGTGAGTCAAACTCCTTGGTCACTTTGCCATTTTTGATGCTGCTCTTGGGACTCCTCTCACATTTGGTGATCTCTGACTCGAGACAGCTGCAGAGTGCCAGGCAGATGGTAGTGTGTTCCCATAGCTGACACTCACAAGACCAGTGCAAGGCTCAGACAGGGCTCACCAGCACAGCACAGGAGCTCGTGCCAAGTTCCCTACTGCCAGGCTGCTTTTGAAAGTGGAACAAGGTAAGGTCTGGCTGTGCCATGTTGAAGAATGGATGCGCTGTTTTATTACCAAATCCATTCCCAAACATCAGCTCAGTGTCATTTGCCTGCTTTGTTCATGGCACAGACAACATCTCCCTGAATCTGCTTCTATGGCAATTTAAAATGAAGGCAGCTTAAGCGCACCCAAAGCCCACTGCCAGCTGTGTGGTTACAGTCCATGATCAATCTACTTCCAGCAGCCTGGGGGAATCAGAGGCAGGGACTGCTACAGAGAGAAATAAAAATAATTAAGAAACAAAGGGCAAGTAACAATACCCGGTAATGCAAGTAAACCACCACCAGTATTCTGGCTCTTTGCTGGGCAAATTCCACAGGTCCTGAATTTCCCTTAACACTGAACAGTTACACAGTGGCATTTCATATTAAAAAATGATGTAAACTGTATCACCAACCCTACCTATGAAATAACAGAAGGTTACAGGCTGTGCAGCAAGTGGCCAGGCAATGAGGCATGACAGCTCTTCCGTATTTTGACACTGTGCTGAAGCCCGACACCTGCCCTGGATTACTGCCTCTTCGCCATGCCTCCAGGCTGCTCTTCTCACCACACAGTTCATCACTGTCATACTGTTAGCATCAGCACCTCTGAATGCCCAGTGCCAAGTTTTGAGTCAGGGTGTGTTTCATGCTTCCTTTGTGCTGATGCAAAGGTGATGCCACAAAGCAGTGGGAGAAGAGGTGTTAGGCTCTCAGATGAGAAAACATCTGAAGAATCGATGGAGAAAATCTGTGCTGTGGTAATGGAAAAATGGCTTTTGGAAAGTCAATAGTGCCCAAACAGGTGATGCTGTAATAATGAATAAACTTTTATACTGTGCTGTAGTGATCTACGAGACATCTTACATTACATGCTGTACAAAGAGGGAGGTTTCTATTCAGAGGAATCCCACTTATTGTGTCATTTGCTTAAACAGTCAAAACCCCCAAACCAGTGCTTTCATCTCTTCTTTAGGATATTTTTGATCCGAGCAGATTCCTTTAAAAGCAGCGTTCTGTAAAACAATGGCGTAACCTTTGCAGTAACCTTCTGACAGTGGTACAGTGCAACCATCCCAGAGAAACTTGCCTCCCAGGTGAATTCAGCATAGCTGCTGACAGCACTTAAGGCATTGCTCTCTTTATTCAGCATTATAAAATCATCTCTCTCTCAAGTGTTTCATTTCAGGTCCTGCCAAGGTTAATATGCAGAATAAATACTCTCCTCGCTCATGGCCTTGTGGGAGCTCTCCTAAGCACCTCAAGTTTGCTAAGTAATACCTAGGGAAACATGACAATCAACATCTCCTATGCTAAATTATGTCAAACTCCAGAATGCAAGCAGGATTTTGTCTCTGCTTCTCCTCTGACACCAAACAGAAGTGCTTGTCTGTAAATTTGAGATACCTTTCCTCATGACACTAGAAAAAAAGAAACCGTATTTCTTACAGGGATTGCTGTGATCAGAGCTTCAGCTGAACAACAGCTCTCACACCAACATCCTCCATGAACAGTTAAGTACCAGGAACTGGGGAAGGTAGGAGAGACAACACAACTACCCACCGCCCCCCCCCCAAAACAGAAACAGGTCCATTTTAATAATTTTGTCCCTCAGAATATCTTCTCCAAGAACAATTTTTTCCTCTTAAAAGTAGGTGTATATTTAATAACAACATACTTGTTATTGTATTTATTGTTGTTATCACTTTGCAGTGAAACTCTGGGCTACTTCAGATTGTTACTTTTTCTCCATACCCACCCACAAGTTTACAGAGGTTGGCCTGGAATGAATATGTGCCCTGATAAAGCACAATGACATTTTGCTGACATGTAACTACTGTAGAATTTATTTGGCAAAAATGTGGCATCTCCTTCCGGAAACTGTTTGTAATTTGGAACTCTACACACTCCTCAAATTGTCTTGCTTACTCAATTAAGTTCATAATGACAGAGAAGCCATTCACAGAAATAATGTTAAGCCCAGAGCAGAAAATTAATACACGAGGACACATCCCAACACATGCAGGAAAAGATGATAGGAGTTTATCTTGGTTGGACTCTATCAACAGAGTTTGTGTCAATCTGCAAAGTCTCACTGTCAGTACAGCTGCCACTGCCTGCACTACCAAGCTAGAACAGACTAATTAAGTCTAGTTAACTCTGAATCCTGCCCCCAATGTGTCCAACAAACTTCCAGACAGCTAAGGAAAAACTTGCCCATTTTCATTTTCAGCAACAGTCTGTGCTATTGAGACTTGTCAGAGATGCTGACATCTAAATATGCTCCACGAACTTCTAGTTTTGACTGCTTGACTATATTTCCTGAATGCATTACACCTGCAGTTTCCCCCCCTCTGAATCACACAGCGCATCCGTGTCAAAATAAATTTATCACCTATTAATTTCCATTCTTCTACTCAAACAGTTCACTCAGACACCTCCAGCAGATGAGGGCAATGCAACGGCAGGGCTTTGCTAATCGAACATCACCAAGGAGGTTACAGCATTCCCCTCCCACTGCCCACCTGGCAGTCTTCTGACCACAGGTTTCTGGCAAAATATAAACCAGATACATTTTTTAGTTTTGAGAGACATCTTCCCTGAGTGCATCGATTTGGGTGTCCACTTAACCTCTTTCAGTTTTAAAGAGAGATGTGTTTTTTCTTGTGCTGCCATATCCGATGAAGGCTTTCTTAGCAAAAACATTTCACAGGGAAGTTAAACCCTGCATAGAAAACATCTCATAAATGATGAAAAGCTGCCATCTTTGATAATTCCCTTTTCAAGAGAAAACAACAGAACAGAAAACAAGCATGTTTTAAGAGAGAAAGAGATGATTCTTAAAGGACATTAAATCCACAGATCTGACACAACAGTGGCACTGGTGGATAGAGCTCCTTCTCTTGACCCTCCACGTCAAAAATTAAAAAATAAATAATAAACTTTTGAGAAACACAATGTCTCAGAGGAAAGCTCTCCATCTGATTAAACCACTGCGTGCTGTCTCTCAGCCAAGTTAAACTCAGTTTTTCTTTAACTGCAATCCTGCTTTACAACACCTCCTTCTTACAATGCGACCAGGGTGTATTTTTCCAAGAGAAAGTACTGGCACAACTGCAAAGGAAGTGTACTTACCACCACACTTCCACCCTAACGCGCAATTAAAGCCAAAGCGAATAAATGAGCTGTTTTCATGGCTGGGAAATCAGGTGGTCAGCACCAGCTCTCTCACACCTGAACATCATTTGACACTGCTACCGCTTGCCAGCAGGAAGCACGGCTGCTCGCTCAACGCTGCTCTGTCAGCCCAGCACTGCAGTCTCAGGTTCAGAAGACATTTATTTAATTAAGAATATTAAAAAACAGGAAAAAAGCAACTAAACAGCCTGTCAGTTATTGTGTAGAGCTTCCCAACTTCTGTTCTTTGAATATATGAGCTCATTCATCACAGATCTGCCACTTGATATAACATGCAAGTTATCAGCCCTCTCAACTGTACAATACCTCTGCTGTAGCACACAATAAACAACCTCTCTACTTCACACATTTACTCAGCTTGGTGACAGCATCTCCTCATCCTCAAACTACTAAAAAAAGGTGGGGTTTTTTTGGAAGTATCTCATACGGTTCTCAGACTACCAAAAAAACTGGCTAAACTGCAGATGTGGTTCTTTTTAACAATAAGACATACAGGATCTAATGCTGTGATCGTTACTCTGGTGGCTACTGAGTTTATCTTCTTAAGTATTGTAACAAACAGGTAAATGTTTAGTTCCATTCAGACCATGCCATGATTTAATTAGCAATACCATGTTTCTCTGCATACAAACCATGATACTGATGCAGTAGTAAGGCAGACAGTCCTCATAGTCTCCATTTACTGAAGATAGGTAAAGGTTTATCCCAGAAAAATTAATTCAATGAAATCTTTTCAAATATTGGTATTAAATACCTTGAAACAGTTATATATTCATCAGTTGAACTGCAAAAGCATTCAGAATGTCAACTGCCACAGCACCTCATGTAAACATAGCCATTTCCCAAATGGTGTATGCTCTAGAGAGCCAAATCAGGCACACACTGGAAAAAGAAGCAAAGTTCTAATGAAGTTAAATGAGCAGCCTCAACTCAGTGGCAGAGGCAGAAATAAACTTTCAGTCTTCCCAAACTTGTTTTGTCTCCTTACATTCATGTTTTCTCACTGGTGGTAAAAAAAATGGTGGTGAAGCATAATACCCCAGCTCAGCACCGCTTGAGAAATGTGGTTCTCTCAGCTCAGAGCACATGAGGAAGCTTCAATACTGCTCCTTAATGCCCAGTGTATTCATGCCTAGATAGCTCTGCCAAAATCGTGGTATCAAATGACAAATTATTGAATCATCCCATTGACTTGCATGGGAATTCACTCCCTGAAAGGCATGCATCCCAACGCTGCAAAAATAATCATCCCAGGAAACAAAAAAGGATGTAACAACGGCAGAATTCATTGCAGGAGCAGCAGTGTATCAGAGCAGTGACAGAAAATCAAGTCCTAGCAGCATACAGAAGTCACGTGGCACAAACATGACTGCTAGCATTGAATTACAGAGAGGAAAGACAGACAAAACACCTGAGCACATAGTCTAAGTTTCCTCCTACAGTTCAGTATGGAAGTTTCTGGCCAAAACAGTGTTGCTCACCTCACCAGTATCTCACCTCACTGTTCCTTGAGGGACTGATCAGATTCAAACAGTTTTCTTGCTAACTGACATTTTTTTCTTCACCATGACTCCTAGTAAGAGGCACAGAAAAAAAACCCAAACCAGGCAGAAATGCTTCATTTTACCTTTCTCCTCCTCTGTCAGAACCTGTCACCATTCTTGGCAAGTACATTTACCAACAGGACACAGTGACCAACTTTGTTCTCAGCTAAAAATGCCAAATGACACTTGCTGAATAGGACTATCAGATTTGTTTTCCACAGCTATTCACTATAGAGCTTGTGGCATTGATGGCAGAAAATTTCCTGTGCTCAAACAGTAAAGAAATCACCAGACCTGACCACAGGCTGACTGAGAATAATGTATATCCTCAGAGGTGGTCAAGAGAAGAGAGACAATAGCTGGCATGAAAGAGAATCCGTGTTGCAGGGAAAAACTGGAGACTTGTGTTCCCCCCGTTTCTAAGTAGCACCCTGCTTTTCAGCTCCAGACTGAATGGACTGCCACTGGAAGATCCTGAAGTGTTGCTTCATAGGTGTATACAAATCCCAAAGACAGGAAGGGAAACAGCAAGATATGAAAGCTGACTAAGAGTAGATACCCTAGGTGTGAAAAAACAACACAATGCTGCCATCAGTGATACCTCTGGTAAAGAGTAACTGAAATAGCTGATGGCTGCAAAAATGGGGGCGGGGGAGAGGGGGGGCAAGTAAATTGGGAGAGAGAATCTGCTGTATTATATCAAATAAATTGCTTATTTCTCATGATTTCCATGTGTCACATGTGCGCTACGGTACACTTGTCCTGCTGAACCACTGCCAGAAGATGTGTGTATCTGACAATCTTCTGCACGAAAGGTTCTGCACGTATTGTTTGGAATGTCTTCTGAGAACCTGAGCTGCTGGCTCCCCGAGTGAAATGCACACCTCCACCACGCACGGCTGCGCCTGAGATTTCCCAAAGAGGCCAGACCTACCTGTGTGTCTCTGCAAAGCAAACACCAGCCTCAGTAAAGGCAGTAAACACGCGAATACCTCTTAAACAAATAATTACACTAGCACAACACTGGGAGAACGGATGCATTCCAGACTTGCACTCAGTTGAGAGTTTCTGGATAACAAATTTGTTCAGCAACACTTGACATTAATCCCTTTGTTCTCTGTACATATTAAGTTGCTCCCATATGTTTTCTGTAGTTACCAAATAGACTATGGGGACCTGCCTGTTACCTGCAAGTACTCCAAATGCTGAAGAAAGAGCACAATTTCTACTGGTTCTCAATAGCAAAAACCCCTCCCCCGTGCTGACAGTATATTCTGAATGCCTACACAAATATTTTATTTGACTTTGCAGGTCTCCCAGGTTTCCCGTAGCCCTTCTTTCACCTCTGAATGGGTCTGAAGTTCAAACTCTTCCAGTAACACCCGACTGCAACTCCCACCTGCACTGCCAATATTCTCCAGTCCTACTGATATCTCAAGAGGCCCACCGGGAGCCTAAAGACTCTGGATCTTTTGGATTAAGCTGCAGTAAAATATTCCACTTAATTAAGCATCATTTTATATAATTAATCTGCACAGAAAGCATTAATTTACTTTGCTATCTCAGATTTCTCCAGAGAAAAACTTTACAGTTCAGATGATCCGCACATCTATCGTTACAAATCATCGTACCTTAATAATGCAGCCTGCAAGTACAAAGCGCTTCCCACGCACTCATTCTAATCAAAACAGAAATGCTGCCCTAGAGAGTGTGCACATGAATTCCAGCCTTCAGCAAAACAAATCCTGCCACAAGACACTCTGTAGAACCAATCTGTCAGCTTCACCAGGGCTCGCCTCATTCACGGCTCTGGTATTTCACATCTGTCAGCAACTGAGGAATCTTCAGCAGGAGCCAACACAACCACAATCTCAGTGACTAGGCAGGCTAGTTTCCCAGACTCACCCCATTTGGAAAACTGTCCCCCCAAGTCCTGGTCTTATAAAATCAAGGGTGTCTTTCACTTGTATTCAGACTGCACAGGATTTTGCTTGGTGTACTTAAAAACATGCAAGGCAGCGTATACAGAGATGCATGCTGTCCTGGTTTCAGCATGGACAGAGTTAATATTCTTTCTAGTAACTGACATAGCGCTGTGGTTTAGTTTTAGGATGAGAATAATGCTGATAACACACTGATGTTTTTAGTTGTTGCCAAGGAGCCAAGGACTTTTCAGTTTCGCCTTCTGCCCTGCTAACAAGAAGGTGGGGGCACCCAAGAAACAGCATCAACTTTGGGTGAATTGTGCCATTCATCACTTGTATTGTGTATATGTTGTTACTATTTACTACTATTATCATTGTCCTTTTTGTGTGTGTCCTATTAAACTGTTTTAATCTCAACCCACAAGTTCTTTCACTCTTCCAATTTCCTTCCCCATCTCACTGGTGGAGAGCAAATGAGCAGCTGGGTTGTGCGCAGTTGTTGGCTGGAGCTTAACCATGACACCCACATAAGCACCAGCTTTGTTAATTTGTTCTGGAGGAGGGAAGAAGCACTCCACCATGATAGCAACTTGGGGATTCATTTCATGCAGCATCAACAGCCCTCCTGATCCTGCTGCTGTGTTGAGAACAACTGCACCAGTGAGGAATGACAGATGAGAAGGGAATACTTAAAATGGAAAGGAAAAAGGCATCTCAGACCTTGAACCCATGCTGAGCACCATATATTTGTACATTTTTAGGTCATCTCTACCATGCAGTCAAACTGGGCACATGCACATGAGACACAGTCACAGGCTTGCACATTGTCACAAGCAATGTTTCTCCAGCAGCTAATTGACATGAGCTGTAGACTGGTCAGACACCTCCAGATAGATGGGCTTCTTGGATAAACAGAAATGAACTTTGGTTTGTGCTGAAATGCTTCTTTGCTCTTGTCTAATCAGTCACAAGTTCTGGATAACGAGACATCATCTTCCCACAAAATAAATGTGGTCTATCTTATAGGACGCAGAGGCATAATGAAATAACTATTCCCTGTAGCAATTTCTGCTCCAAAAAAAGCATAGGAATTGCTGTTAATTTGGTCAGTATTTACTCTTAATAGTTGCCACTTGTCCAGGTGAGAGTCCTTTTGGCAGGACTGTGTGTGTAAGGCTCACTGCTTTTAGAGAAGGGCAGCAGCCCACCACCTGGAACCATGCTGCTGTAACACAGGGACAGCTGTTTTAGGACATGTATAGAAACAGTCTTACCCACCATATCCAGCCAGAGTACTGGACATCAGCAGGTTCACTCTTCAGTTTCTCCAGGAAACTGAGTTCCAGCATCACAGGAACAATCCTGAAGAAAGGCAGGAGGGAGAAGTTAAGATTCTCCCTCTCTCCTGCATGAGCATTTCAACTTGTCCTTTGATTTCAGAGAATTTGCCATTTATAATTAATTGTTCTGTCATTATGTCTGGAAGTATCCACTTAAAAAATAAATTAGTTCTCTGCTTGGAATAACACAACGTACTATGCAGACTTACTAAAAGCACCATCCCTGCTTTCAGGAACATGTATGCATCTGGGGAGCACGGCAGGGGTAGCAAGCAGGAAAAGTCAGCCCACAATCATATATGAGTAGAAAATTGTGAGGGTGCAGGGCATGCTTGAGAAGGAACCAGGGTTAGAGGCTGAGCACTTGGTGAATAATTCTTTTCCAAGTCTCAAGATTTTGACTGACCAGTTGACAAATCTGGGGAGAACATCTGCTACACTCAATACCCCTATCCTCTGCAAACACGTTTGCTACAATAAAAAATGACTTTTGGTCCAGATATTGGTTTCCTCTAAATATTCCAAACTGTGCTGGGATAATCCTTACTGCTTGACTGCAAGCAAGAACACCCCTATGCTGGATTTACATCTGTATGAGAAATCCCACGGTTTCCCAAGCTGCTTTTCATTAGAAAACCAAACCAATAAAAACTCCAGCCACTCAAATACGTGGTAAAAAAATGAAAGAGGGAAGGGAAAATACTTCTGAAATGCATTAAGTACCTGTGCACTCACACACAAAACCTACCTGTGGTATGATCCTTCAGGAATGTAATTATAGTTTTAGAGAGCTGTATAAGGCTAAAGGTTATGAGGCTCTCTTGCAGCAAGGCTCTCCTGCCTCTGCTGTGAAGCTCACACTGAACTAGATTGGAGGTGGGGGAGGATGATGATTACTTACTGTTTTGTACTCTAGGTGAGGATTGACAGGCAGGCTTTCAACATCAGCCAAGAAGTAATCAGCAATTACAAATTGTATTGTGTGACGAGGACCATGCTGTGCACATGTGGAACGCTCTGACTGCACACCATCTCCTCGCCAAGAATTAATGAGATAATTTTTCTCCTTGGAGGTTACACCACTACTAAACTCCTGAGTGAAGGCAGCCTTAGCACAAGCAGTACCTCCCATCTAGCACGCCTTCGAAACAAAACATTACCTAATCGCAGGCTGCAACTCAACTACAGCCAAGAAAGGCTCCTCCTCTCTCTAACAGCTTGCAAGTGGGATGATGTGTTATTTGAACGTGAGAAGCTCCAGGGTCTTTGTTCATACTCTCAAGGCTGTTTACATCCCTTCAACAGTCTTTGGTGGGTGGCCTTTCTCTATTTTGCTTTTTTCTCTGTTTCTACCTCCTCCTCTTTCCCTCAAAGAACCATCATCATTATTATTTTAACTGCTGTTCCTTACCCTGATTAAGGTGCTCTGGCTATAGGAGCTATTTTTAATTTTGGTTTAGTAAATCAAAACAATACCGCAGCAGAGAGCCCTGAGGTCCCTGAGCGAATTCAGGCAAAGCTCGATGTTTTGATCATCCCTGCTAATTGTTTCAAACCAGATCAGAAATAAAGTATTTGAGGTATTTAAGCCTCTGCCTAACATAAAGCTAGGAGTCATGACATTATCTTCAACCTGACCATGTCTCCGATCATCTGGGTAAGTATCTTGCTGCATCAGTAAAACAGCGTGGGAAAACAACCCTCATGGGAATACTCTTCAGGTTTCTTATTAAAAAGCACTCCTGAAAACGAAATCTGAAACAGGGTCAGCAGAGACTTTAAGAGGATTTTGTAGTCAGCCCAAGATCTCACAAAGAAAGCAGATTCAGGAGTATTTCATTTACTTATTTTTTAAATATATAAATTAACTAAATTAAATCAGTAAAGATGAATCTTGGCAACGAATGCCCCATTTAGGCTTGTTCTGTTGCACAGGCAGAATGGGTGGTCTGCAAAACAGGTTAGTAATTAAGGTTAGAGGGATGGCTCTGCCAGCATTTCCCACTGGAAGCATTTACAGACTGTATGTAAACCCCGGAAAAATTTTCCAAGCTCAAGACCAAGTTTTTAAGTGTTTGGCAGTGAGTGTAGAGGTCAAATTTTCAGTAACTTGGGTCCCATTTCGACATCTAACAAAGGGTTCTGATTTTTGCAAGTCCTTTGTGTAAGTAAGTGAAGACTTCTGAAAATCAGCTGTGTGACGAAGTAGTTTCTATTGCACAAAATAACCTTAACTTGGTTCATAACTAGTAGCACAGACAGAAGACTGATAACCTTTCTGCACAAAATAGCAAGAATCCAGCGCTGCAATGATCTCTCAAGATGTTATACACTATGAACAGGTGAGGCACCACCACAGGACAACACAACATCACAGCAAGTACAGTGTAGATTACCCTAGCCCTTCATGTGGCAGAACAATGGAATAAATGTGCAATTATGCCCACCAACAGGTTGGGGCAAGCACTCAGTTCTGATCTTCTGCTCCCTACATCGGTCATGGCAGCCAACTATGCAAAATTTTATCATAAGGTGAAAGTCCTCACCTCTAGGTTTAAGGTTAGTCCAGTGTAAGAGCCCAGGAATCACTACTTTCTGATCCCTGGACCGGTCTACTTGACTCAAGTTTTAGATGTGAATTTACAGAGTGAATAAAACACACCCTGAACTTCCCCACACCCCGTCTAAACTCCAGGTCCCTCCTGCCCGGCTTCCCATCCAAACTGATGATCAATCCCTGTTGCACTTTCATCCCAGTTGCTTGCTATGGATGCCCAACCACTCTCAAAAACTGTGTGGGATACAATGCTTAGGGCCTTCTCCAGCATAATTTTGTTCTCACAATGCATTTGCCTGTGCTAAAAAAACAAAATCCTGAGAAGAATAGGCCAAAATCTGAGAAAAATTGCAGGGCATGTTCTCTTGTAATTTATAACTCAGAACTATTAAATGCTTTTATTGCTTCAACTACAGTAATAGTTGAAGGGCACGAAAAGAAATTAGAGTCCAATATACTGGTGGCAAAAGGGGAGGAAGAGTACAATGCTATTCCTAGATAAGAGCTTCTTAGCAGTTTATCACCCTCTTCATTGTGCTGCTGCAGCAATCCAAGTTCCTGACTGAAGAATAGATCTGAGAAGTTCAGAAATGCTTACCTTTTACAGCATGTTTAACAATGGATTTAAGCTCCAGTGTCCCATTTATTGTGGGTTCAGACCTCACTTCCTTATAAACACTTAAAACAAACAAACAAGAGAGCTGCAATATAAAGGATTAACCCCTCTTCCCATTTTCTCAGACTGACCCCACCTCATTTTTAGGGACTTCCCCTCGACTATGTGCATGCATGTAATATTTTTTTTTCTAGAGAGATACACATGCTGCACTACATGTATCAGCTAAAGGTTTCTCAGTGCTCTTGGCAAATTTAATCCTGTCACCTTGAAAGATGAGAAGCCTTGTTGGGGCCCATTTGTCATGAAAACTGGAGAAGGGTTGGAACTGCAATGAAAAGCTAGCTTCAAAAAGGCTCCAGGAGAGCCAGGCCTGCCCTCCCTGCTTCCTCAGGGGACCAGATGTACCTAATTCTGCCTCTAGGAAGGCCTCTGCATCCTTGGGAGAAAAGGCAGTCCTGGCTTTCTGAGACTGGCAGAGGGGGTGTGGCGAGTTTTCATGGACAAAGCTTCCCCTGCATTTTGGTAAGTACTCTCCCTTGTTGCAAACATGCACCTATGTGTTGGTAAGGTATAAAAAGGAAGAGCACTCCATTTGCCTGAGTTGCCTATTTGTGTCTGCACAAAACCCAAATGCAAAAAACTTTTAGGGCTCTGTAACTGACAAAATTTCCTTTTGCCAAACACTAAAATTCCATTTAGTAACGTGGCATCATGGTGACCTGTTTCTCACAGCAAGTACTTCAACTTCTCAGCAAATTTGCCAAGCACGTAAGGTCTGTAGTAGTGAACATTTAAGAGGATTCACCAAGATCTCTGTTCACATGGAGGGGGGTATCACAGATGTGATATATGTCCCTCTGATTAGTATTAATATGGAATAATGTTGGGGGTGCATAATGACAGACCCTTGTATGGTCACGGGCCTGGGAGGGACAGTTGGAGATTTTGCAGGTACTGAATGAAGTATATTGAAGCAGCAACAAACTATATAAAGGATGTTCAAAGCTTTGCCTAAAGGACCACAACGTAGCACATAGTGTGCATTGTGATACCTCTGGAGAAACAACTTGTCTCTGAAAAGAAGGTAATCAACAAGAAAAAGGGAAGAAGGAGAGGGAGGCGCCTCGAACCTGCAGAACCAGCTGCCCGCCCATTAGCCAGACAAAAGCTACAGGATGTCTTGTGGGGGTTACCTGGCCGGTACTCCAGTCTGTCAGTTTAAGCCGGTGGGCTGTATTATCCCTGGAAGGTATATAAGCCAGGGGCTGGAACTGTTCAGGGTGCGTCTTGGAGGAGCGGAGACTCCCGGAGCCCCCGGTGCTGACCGTGCACCCCAGCACCGTTTGCTGCCTTTATTCATTTAATAAATTATTCAATTTGGTTAAAATCCTGTTTGGGACCAAGTCATTAATAACACAGAGAAATGACAAAATAAGAAGCTGCATGAGCAAATGGGAAAGTGAAGGAAAGTTGAGGTTCCTTTTTCCTTTTGGTATTCATCAGATGCTCAACAGAAACACAGGGTATCTTCAGGTTCAGTATTACCAATTCCTAATACTTGTATGTTTAGACTATTTGTTACTGTGACTGGTAGTTGTACAACTTCTGTGTGCAGTGCACACAGTGGGGCTGCTTGACTTTTCTCACTGTGCATTTTTCCCTCACTACTTCACCAAGAAAAAAAGTGAAAAATAAAGGCAGCCACCTTGTCTTTGCCCCAATGGGAGGTGGCAGCTCATGCCACTGTCTCAGGATGTGATAACCTGAGAGCGTGAGGCACGCTGGTGCTCCTGTAACAAGCAGTGAGCAAGAGGCATTAGTTTGAAGCACAGTCCTAGGTGTCAGTTATTCTGCCTTGTCAGGAAAGAGTAATTAGAGAATAACTCCCTGTTGCCTTCAACTCTCTCCTGACATCCCCCTGGTCCCCATCCATCATCATGAGGACTTCTCTCAGTGATTCATTATGAGAGGGCTGCCTTTCCAAGGGAGGCATTGAGAGGAATTTTCCACTTCTCCCTCCCTCCTCCTCTGTGCTGCAGCAATCTCATTTCATTACAAGTGCAGGATCCTAATGTCAGTGGCTTCGGGCATCTGCTAATAAGGAACAAGCAGTTTCCCAGAACAGGAGTCCTGAGTGCATTAAAAACAGTTCTGAGAAAGAAAACCCATCATGTTTCTGATAGGGAAGGTGAGCAAAAGGTAAGGGCTTGTGAAAAGCTGACTGAAAACCTGGAGGGAGGGAGGGAGGGAGGGAGGGAGGGCAGGCCTGTAAAGTACATAGTAAAACCACTATCAGGCCAGATGAAAGAGAGTAAAGAAGCCTGGGCAAATACTGGTTTACCAAAAGGACTTTAAGAAGAACTATAGGGCAAATATATACTTGCACATACAGAACCATGAAAAGCATTTCAAAAGTAGGGAGAATATTTGGAACAACTGACTCAGACATACTGCAACAGCACTGAGTTCTATTCCTGCCCATTTTGCTGGTTTCTCCTTCAAAAATAATTGTAAAATTTCTTTGCCTGAAATGGCAAGAGCAGTAAAGCACTGTGCTGTGCACATACTGTCTTCATTATTCAAATTCCTTTGAGCTACTCCAGTTAGGGTCAGAGGATCCTCCAAAAAGAGCTGGAAGTTTTTAACAACCCTGTCAGTTTAAAGCAAGCTGTTTGCTAACTATATTGTTAGAGTCATACGTATATTGCGTATTTTTAACAACCCTGTCAGTTTAAAGCAAGCTGTTTGCTAACTATATTGTTAGAGTCATACGTATATTGCGTATATAGCATATAGGTATACACTAAACTCTCCATGGTCATTCTTCCAGATATATATATTATATATATATATATATATATATTCTTCCATATATATACTGTAAATGGGGCATTTTTCCAGACCTGGGGTAAAAGTGTTCCAGTTGCTCAAGAGCGCTCATCGGAGCGCACTGAACTGGTTCTATGCTAAGGACATTAATAATCACTTGTTAGCTTCCTCTCTCCAGGACACCATTCTACAGCTGATGTCACACATTTCTTTGAGGCCAGGAAACAATATTGCTTGAGAAAAACTGCTTTACTTGAAAGAAAGACTTAAAAGACATCTGCTCATTCATGTTTTGAAGGGTTTGAGAAAAAATGCAGTTTGGCTAGGAACTGAATGGAGGCAAATCAAATTAATTGATGACAAGAATGTTAACCCTTTTATGGAAGGTGCTACTCTTGTGATCACTGGTGCCAGAACTACACATGAAGGTCCCAAATAAGATAAAGTTCTGTTTATGGATGCAAAAAAAGGGACAACTCTGACTTGTTTTGAGAATGCCAAGTGAGAAAAGAATTACACTAAAAACTTGTCCTTCAACAGCTGTAGAACATGGCAGGAATACCCAGAGGATATTCCATCTGTATAAGAACACTAACAGCCTGAAATACAGAAAACTGAGTAACAGCAGGATATCACATACTGATTTTTCTAAAGCAGTGACTATTAGCAAAGGCTAAGTATCACATGATCTACTACATGACATCTAGTTCCAAAATTCTAGTCTAGATTTACCTCTATTAATACAAATAATCTGTTCCTTCACAAGTTGTGGAGAAACAATGGGTTGGATAGGAAGAGAGAGATCCATGCAAAAAGCTTGACACTTCCTAGCTGATGGTATTTTAGCAGAGCATAGAAACACGTCAGTGAGATGAGACCCCCTCACTATCCCTTTGTGCAGGCCTCAGTATCTATTATTTCTCTGTTGCAAAGCTCTGAGAAAACTGTAAGCAAAAAGAATTTGGCATTTTACTACTGCTGAGACAGGCAGAGATTTTATCCTTAACAAGATATAGCAGGACAAAAAAGTGCTCTGCAAACTGATCTGCTTCTCTTCTGCATGTAACTTACACACACACTACATAAACTCACTTGAATTGCTAGGAGAAAAAAAGAACTGGAAATAAAAAAGAAAAATATTTTCTTTTTATGCTCTGACCTCTGTATTGTAAGGGAGGGTCTGATTTCATTTCCAGTATTCTAGGGTTGTAAAGCCTGGCATTTAGTTAATTTTACAGAAGGTGTGAATCTTGATCAACAAGAGAAGAAAGATCCTAAGTATTACAGTAATTGAAAATACATCATATTTTATTATGGCCTAACTGCACAAGAGCATTTATTGTACTCTATTAATACGATTGCTAGATGAGGCTAACAGAACTTTAGATCAAGCTTTGTAACACAAGGGCTTCTTCATCGCTAATACTATGTTCTTGTTAGATGATGTAAATTGTGAGAATGCTGAAATTCATTCATTAACAGTTCTTACTAGTGAAAGGATTGTTTACAAAATGTGATGGAGAACTCACATTGTGATCTATCATTGGTTTCTCAGAGAAACAGAAATATTTAGCCTTTAGTGTCTGTACTGTCCTCATTCTCACACATTTTAAGTGGTCACAGCACTCACTGTATTACTTTTTACTAAACCAAATCAAATCAGGAAGTGTTATTAGCTTCATTTTAGTGACAGGAACTGAGCCTCCCTGATTATGCAAGACACATCAAGAGTTTGCAGCAGGACAAGCAGTAATAGCCTGATACTACAACTACTGCCATAATCACTGGATCTCTTATAAATCCATAACTGTTCCATGTACCTGTTCTGTGCTCACAGGACTTTTACTCCTTCGGCCAACCCAGCTGTGAAAAGCTGATACCGTCAGATGCTATGCTCTAAAATGACATAATGCCAGATAACCCTAGACAGACAAGGAGAGACAAATTTAATACAGCTTCAGTTAAAAAACATTAATTAAATTGGCAGTCTACAACTTTTCTGTATTGTTCCCACTGAATCCAATGATTACCACATTGATCTCTGATTTGCTCTACTGTATGTGTTCTTTCACACAGATTACTGTGTCTGGAAACTCACTTGGTGTCTGTGCATTTCAGAACGTGGCTCCTAAAGCAGATAAGGACTTATCACTAGGGAAGTAAAGCATGTGAATTACAATAGTGCATGCACTGGGGTCATTCTACTGTCACGTGCAAGACCACAACCATTAGTTAATCTGAACATAGATTTACCCTAAGATTAAGTATACTCAGGGAAAAGGTTTACAAGAAATACCTATGCACTGATTCAGTGGTAATACTACTAATTTTTGACTAGTTTCTTTAAATTCTGCATAACACTTGTGTATTAATTCCTCTTACAGTAAGACAGCCACACTGCAATACTGAATTATGTTCATCCACATGCTTATGGTAGTACAGGATGAATTTGCCAACTTAAACTGATAGAATACAGCTTCTGTTGTCATAGAACACAAACTGTTGTCCAACAAGTATTTTGGTGTTACTATTTAAAAGACACCACTAGCAGCAAACTTCAAGCCTCATGATTACTTGAAAAGCAAATGAAACACTGTTTCTGATGCATCAGCTCTCTACTGAGGCTGGAAATCTAAAAGAATGACAGCTGTTAGTTTGGGATTCAAAGTGGAAGGAAATTCTGCAGTTTTACTAGTCAAATACACAAATCTGATGTTAGCTCAGGCAGTACACATTGAGTTTCACTACTTATTCTGGAAAGATACTCTCTTTCTGGAAGAATAATAATTCCTTCAAGCAATGTTTGTAAATTGGGCCCAGAAGAGGGAATTAAAATAGCAAGATAAGACTTATGACAGTAGTTAAGTTTCCAACATAACAGTGGGAGAGGCCAGTCTGACTCATCAGTAAAGATAACTGGAAATGGGAGATTAAAAGGCCACACTCATTCCCACACAATTCCCAGACCTCCCTCCTAGTAACTCAATCTGAACTCTGTGAAAGTTACACAGTTTTTATCTTAAGAGTTTAAGATACCCAAACTGAAAATGTAAATTAAATCTCTGGAATGGATATTCTGGACATCATTCATGCCCTGCAAACAGGAAGTGTGAGCATATCTCAGGCCACAAGACTAAGACTCTCACAGTACCTCTGCTAAAGAGCTCGTATATTGTGTGTGTGTCTGTGCGTGTGATGCAGCTTCAAAGTCCAGCTAAGAGATACTCTAATAAGCATCTTCCTCAGTTGGCTAGAATAACAAGGCACGTCTAGATACTGATAGCCATTAGTCACAGAAATAACACTGCATCAATGTATTACACCTACACAGATTATCTCTACACAGAGGGATGGCAACAAGTTGAAATATTATGTTTCTTTCAGTTAGCCTAAGGATAGCTGAAAGCAGAAAGAAAGAAACAAGGAAAGAATGGCATTGAAATTTAACCCCTTACTCACTGACAAATTATTCTGCCCTTTATGTTTCAGGAGATTGCTTAGGAGATGAGAAAAATCAATGATCTAAGTAAAAGAATACATGTGTCGAGCTCTGTGGTTCCCATTTCTGCTTCAGGAATATTAGAAAAACTGCCTACCAGATACCCTAAACTACTTGTGGAAAGAACAGAAATCTGAAGGGAAAACTCATGCTAAATTTTAAAAATATCAAACCTGAAGTGAACCAGAAAAAAAAAAATCAAACCTGAAGTGAACCAGAAAGCTAAAATGAAGTAAACACTGCAGTATTCCTACTTTCTGCCACATAAGGTTAAGTTATTCCATCTTGAACTGAGAAGGTACCATCAGAAAGTTGCAGATGACTTAAGGGAAACTAGGATGACACAGTGAGAACAAGATAGGTCCAAGAAAGAAGGTTCCAAGGATAAGGACAATTAGTCTTAGTCATTGTTTAAAAATAGTACACCAAGTAGGAAAAAAACCTACTTGTAAAAAACAACCCAACAAACAACCCAGACACAAAGTGCACTAAAAATCTCAAAGGACTAGTCTGGTCTAAGGAAAGGCAATCCTTTTTAATAGCAATTGTTTCACAGTCTCCATTGCTCGATAGGTCTGGAACTGCCAAAAGAGGCTTTAACTCCTTTGCTCTGTTTTACTTAGCTGCCCTGGCAGGAAGCTATGGTGGGAAAAAATAAACTGGAAGAGGTTGCCTTTTCCAGGTCAAACAGTGCGAATTACATCGTTGGGATATTTTTCTGCAGGCAGTAGAAGGTGTAAGCTTGGAAGATTAATTAAGAGAGGATGCTGGACAAACCACAGTGCTAGAAATGTATGTGTTTGGAAAATGTGGCCTTCAGAAATCTTTCAAGAGCTCTATGAAACCTGACAGGTGTCTGCTCCACCACAGCAGTGCCAAAATTTGTGAGTTAACTGAGTAAAATACATTTTGATGCTCCTGAACTGGGCAAATGGGTAAAAACTAGATACAATTCTTTAATGAGAAATTACTGAATTACAAGAATTCCCCTTGTCTATAGAAAAGGATATCAGAAGCTATTTTTGTGACTGACTGCCTCTCCTAAATATCTGAGTTAAAATAAGTAGACACAGAAAGCTTATTTTATAGGCACAGTTTCAAAAATGCTGACTAAAGTACTAATTTCAGGTATATCAGCAACTAGCAGCCATAAACAGCTGCTGGTCATACAACTTCCCAGGTAGCTCTACTTATATGGGGAAAATATATTCATTACTGTTCAGCATTTCTGGTCATTTCTGGCTCTTATACACACACCCTCACTCACTATGCCTCCTGGAAAATACATGTAAATATTACTATGTAATATAAACTTTCACTTACTAGTAGTTTTTAAGTCTTCTGTCAAAAGCATATCCACGCACAAATGGAATACATAGGCTTTGAATCTTACTCAGCTAAAATGAAAGCTAAGATTGAACTGCATTATAGCTGAAATCTATAGTCAACATTTACATACTAAAAAGACTTGTATTTGTCAAAAATAATTTGTTGAAGCCATTAAATATTAGCTATTTTTTACTCAAAAGACAATTTTCATTCTCTAAGAATGAAAACTACCTGTAGGAGATACAGAATGCTTCCTACCCTTCCTACCAAAGGAACAAGTAGCTGGGTACACGTTAAATCCTGTTTTCTCAGATACTTCTTTGTGCTTGCAGTCCATTCCTGAGGACCTGTATAAATGAGAAGGAAAAATCAAGCTGGGATTAAAAATACTTCACTTGACCTGCTGCACTGGGTATAGCCCAAGTTCCACTTGGTGAATGCTTGAAAAGTGAGTGCAAGAAACAGTTCTCCTCTCAACTGTCTCAGGTTTGGAAATCTCTTGTGACAAAAGAAAACTGAAACAGAGTTAGCTGCTGCAATTTTCTGTCTGCCAGACTAAATAATTATTTGTGACATAAAATCCTCAAATAAGGCATACAGCAACTGTACCTTCCAGAGCAAAACCTCACTAGCCTAAAACCAAGCTTGTATCGTGTAAACTGCCATGTCCCAGGAGATGCTCTAATAAAGAGCATGATGTCAAATTCACAATGCAAGCTAAAATGCAGCTGTAACTAGGGGAACAGATATTTAGTGTCATTTTACAATATACATTTGAATCCCTGCACTTCAGTGATTCCTAAGCCTCGTGTCACACCAGGGTTTTCTAACCTTTAAAATGAAGAAAGAGAAATCTAAAAAGAAAATCTCATTTTCTAAAATAAACGATTCCCAATTCTCATTTAATTTCAGAGCCATACTTGTCAATCTTACATTATCACAACTGCTTTTCCTGGATTAATGGTACTAGTTCAAGTAGGATTCTTGAAGACAGACTCTTCTCTTTTCCTAGTCTATTTTCTCTCCCCAAACCTATTTTTAGAATAATGGACCTGATATGCTAGCAAAGCTAACATGGGATTTTGAGGGAGAGAAACTAGGGTGATTTGTTTTTTTTATATTTTTCTTCTCCACAGATCCTGAAAGGTGGTACTTGTCTGAATCAAATTTATTTTTAGCTTCTTGGCAACAGAGAGATGCCAATTCCTGTTCCAATACTTTGACTTCTTATTGCAAAGGCATTTCTACATCTTCAGTACTCAGTCACCTTATGCCCTTGGTGGAAGTCTGCTTTCACTCATCTACAGCACTTGCATCCAGATTAGTTTAGAAATAGGTTTGCTGTCTCAATCTGTCAGATTTAAAGTTCAGGTTTAAGAAACAGGACTTCAAATAAATTGACAGCACTAGCTGAAAGAATAGAGAAACAAAGGCTATTCTGCACCTCCAATTCATACAAGAGTGATTACTCCAGAATGTTTTCATATGAAAATTAAAATTACATTAAGGTATGGACTTCTAAAATGGAAAAGCACTATTATTTGTGGAATAACTCATCTATAATCATAAGACACGGTATTACAAAAGCCTACCTTTCAGGTAAATCTAATCGTTTCAGAAATTGTTGGATTTTCTGTGTTTACAGAAATAGAATGACAAATTCTCCACTGAGAAGTAGGCCTTCTCCACTTCCACAGGGTGTGATACAGTTTGGATTGACTCAGCAGCAGCTCTTACAGTGACTTCCAATCTTGCACACATCTTTATTTCCAATCCAGATGAAAAAATGCTTTCTCAAAAAAAGAGGTCACAAGATACAGCAATTACTTTTCAAAATATTCAAGAACATAATTTTCACAGGATACACACAGGGTATACAGTTTCAGCTTACTTTCAATATTCACAGTAAAATACCTTTGAAAAATAATCTACTTAAGTGCAGCTTAGAGCCATGAAGTGCCAGTATATTTTGTTCTGCAGAAATATTTATAAGATACCAAATGCCATCTGAGTTACTCTTCTTGTATTCAGACTTGCTCAACCAGTTGTGTACTACATCAATGCTGAAAGAGGTTTCTTGGAAAGTTTGAAGCTTCACAGTTTTTGTCTCTTCGAACTGAAGCTCTTCATCAAAGAATAAACGCAATGCTCCTGCACTTCAGATCTGCAGGATAAGACACTGATCATGAGGATAGCTTGTATAGTGAAGACTCCATAATGCCCTTTGGGTTTGGGATATCCATGTTGTACAGTAAGGCTTCCCTATTCAGGCAGATTGTCCTGAATGTCTACAGTCAAATTTGTGGAGAAGGAACAGTGAGGAGACCAGTTGGCTTGATCTTGTTGATTCCTCCATCTAGGATGCAGACCCTTGGGTACTTGTTTTTCACTAGATGAGCTGCAAACTGAAGCAGATGTAACATTAACACACTGCACATTACAGTCTTTGAATCAAAATCAGTTTGTGCCAAGACAACAACAAAAAAAAAAATAATCAGACCTTAGAAGGTTGGGTTTTTTCCCCACTAACTTGTCCAAAACAGGAATTCAGGTCTATCTGTTGAAACAGCTGGGGTGAATTTGATGGTTGTCAAAGTGTCCCACTGATAACCCTGAACTTCATTTCTCTCTGCTTCAGTAGGATTTTACCTCATTGTAATAGGACTGTTTAATCTCAGAGTAATCACTGGAACGCCTCTCAAAGCATGAAATAACACTGATCTAACTCCCAGCTGTTTTCTGAATGTTCCCAAGCGTACAAGCATCAGAGTCTGATGGGACAGTCATTTGCTTACCTGTCAAACTTGCCCAAAATAACTTAATTTCACAGATATCAGATATTAATTTGGGGTCTAGCAGCTGTACTCTCCCCAGCCTCCCCTAGTCTGTCCATAGGGAATTACACAGTGTGAACACATCACAAATACCACAGTCCTTGAAAGTGTCTCCCCAGTTAATTCATCCCATAACCCAAATGCAGGAGCTGTTGGTTTCTGTGTAGAAACTTCATTAAAAATTGTTACACTGATGAAGGAACAATATTTTATATATCAAACTCACAATGATAAAAAACCCACCCTAAAATTATGTACCAAAATGTAAAAATCCAAAAACAAAGGAACAGTATTTAGTGTATTCCATGTCAAACGTGCCATTTAAATATTTATTGCATTACATTGAAAAGCAAGCCAGAAAAACAGATTATTCTGAAAGAAACTACAATACTTCTACCTTATTTTCAAAAGTTGAGAAAGACTGCCATGTCATCCCAGTGCTTCAGATTGTTGCTTTACACATGATTGACAAATTAGTACCAAAATGGGCTACACAAAACATCTGTAATTACCTTTATGGTTCTTTAAAATTATTTGGGATATTATTCCAGAACCCAGTGCGAGCATAATGTCCAAATGCACAAGCAAATAAACTACCAACTCAAGAACCGCAGTAGACACTCCATTTAAATTTAGTACATTTCATTTTACATTTACATTTCCCCTAATTACCTTTAATAGTATGAACAGATACTAAAGCAGAACAAGATGTTACTACATCATTACCTGGATCAAGGGCAAGTCCTGAAATACTCTAACAGGTAAGAGTTCATAGCAGTAAAGTTTTAAACTCCTTCCACAGCCAGAACTTCAGAACTTTTGCTTCACACTGAAGGTATTTCAAATATGCAAGGAACTACTTTCTATCCACTTATGTGTCAAACACAGCTACTGTATTCCTTTCTCTGTGTTTCAGGACGGATTTAACCAGGGAATGAGCAGCTAGTACATGATCTGTAACCACCAAGGACTTGTTGAGACAGAGTAAGAAGTCACGGTGGATGAGTCAGGACTTTTTTTGACTGTCACCTTTTGTCAGGTACTTGCTTAAGGAAGACCAAAAGTAACTTTGATTGTCTCCCATTTGTCTCGGTCAGTCAGTGCAAGATTTGAGAGATCCAACAATCAAAACAGCTAACAGTAAAGTTAGACCATGTACAGATGCTAGTTTTCATGAGAAAAGTAAATGCCATGCTTTTATAGATAGCCTCTGATGCAGAGGTGGTGTAACATGCACAGAGATATAGCTAAAAGAGTCCCACTACCTCTCACTACCAATCACAGTCTATAAAGATGTGGTGTGTAGAAGATAATTCTCCTTGTCAAAAATAGCGCTCAGCTGTGCATATCAGGAGCTACAAGAATAGTATATATTCCTAGTGAAAGACTCCTACCAGACATCTCCACTTCAGATGTACATATCTGTCACCTCACAGTGCTCTCCACTTGTGACTAATGGACAGTGTTCTCTCTTGGACACCAATGCTGTTCATAGCTGTCAGAAATCAAAAATGGCAACAAGCTTTCAGACTGACAGGAAGCAGCATATTATTTGCTGAGTGCAATGTCCTATCTGTCTGCAGAAAGGTTTCATGTCTACTAGGTAATTTATACTTCTGATAATTACTTGTAAACTCCACTCCAAGTTTTCAGATGCCCTACCCATAATTTATCATTCCATGTATTCTGAAAAGAAAATATGCAAAGGAATGATTTTTATTTAGGGTCTGAGCATTAAGGCCTGTGTCCCACTGTGTTTTAGAACTGCTTTAGTAACCAAGGTATGGCTGGAAATATGTTTTGTTTACTGCACATGACAAGAGGTTCCTGTAAAACCCTATGGTGAAGACTCTCATGCATCTTGCAGGACTTAAGCATCAATGGGTGGTGGCAAATAACAGGCAGAGCGAGAGCACAAGAAGATGATATCCCACAAGATGAACTCTATCAGCTTCCAAGAGCTCACACATACACCTCTCTCTACACAGCAAAGGAAAAAAGAGTCAAGGTTTATCTCATAGGATACTAGGATTTGATCCAGTTAGACATTCCTAGTTTTACTTTCCGCCTTCCCACAGTGTGTCACTGAAAGCAGAAGCAGTAACTTTTGGTAAATAGTAGATTTAGAAATAGTCATTTTATTAGCATCGCAGTTTTCCTAATTAAAGCTCTGACTTGGTATCGTTCTGTTCCTCAGTACACGTTCGTGCCTTCCTCTCCCAGACAGAGGAGGCAGACAAGAACGGGAACTTGTTCACCATGTTTCTGAAATGTTCCAACTCCACCTGGTATCCTTCCCTGCCAAAATACACTGTACCAAGCTAGTATTTCCAAAACACATGAAAGTGTTATTTCTGGCGCGTGCACTGATAGACGGGCATGAGAGGAAGGACTATTTGAAATAGCTACACTGACTTCCCCCCCCGCCCAGTGTGACCTTCATTTATGTTCAAATATCAGTAACGTAACTCCAAGAAATTAAGAAAGTTTAAAAAATAGTTTCCTAAAAAGCTGAAAAAATCAGCGATTAAAAAAACCAGCAAAACTTTATGTCTTAAAGTCCAAGATACTCTTCTGAATCAATACCAGAGATTTTTCTACAAAAAGAAGGTGCCACCTTGGACTTCACACATGGGCTTTATTTCCTTTATAAAAGATATCACAAAGTGTCAACTAAAAGTTTAATAACAGGCACCTGAACGTGTACTTTGTAGTTCACCAGATAATCTAATTTACAGAGGAACTCTTAAAACAGAAGATAATATGATGAGGACATAAGCAAATGGCCTACATCACGCTTAGTAAACTATACCCTGTAAACCACCTACCTTTTAAAGGGAGGCTTACTCAAACATATAAAGGTAGCACACAATTCAATTTTCATGACACAGGTTGATTTGAAATAGAAACGACCCTTTGTCATTTATTAGGTGATTATACTTTCTCAAGTTTATCAGACGCCTATGCTGACATTCATTCTGAGATATATCTGTTTCCCCACACCGCCTATGGACCACAGCCCTCTGTAACACTTCTGCTTTCATTTAGACAACAGCACTACTGGGGTAAATGGAGTTATGTCTATCTGAGGTGGCAGATTAAAGAGATGCTAAAAGATTTTAAGCTTATTCTTTCTGCCTCAGGTAGCCTTTCCTTAACATATGCTTCCCATGTGTTTCTCTTGGCTGCATCTGTTTAAACTTAACTTCATTTTGCTACTTTCACAGCAAATATTAATTATGAAAGGATGAATACATTAGCACCTTGTTTAAAGACTACTACGTGATGGCTTTGGTGGAGACTTTGGAAACTCTATTAAGTAGTTTTAAAATCTATCAATCAATTATACATTAAATACCCTTTCTGGTGAGTATAATAGAGCCAGAAAATTGTAATTAGCATTTGAACGCAGTCAGCTAAGACACTCTCATGCAGATACAATAAGTAGGCTTTCAGATACAGACAAGATTGCAGCAAATTTGTATCAAAATTTGGGCAAATATTCAACATTTTACCCTATATTGGTGCTGCGCTCAAGGCAAACAACATTAACAGGACTGCTTCTTTAAGTACCATCAAGAACTTCAATCTGCACACTGCAGCACTTATCAAAATGATTCTATTACCTTGTTCCAAGGAGTAAAATCACAGCTTTCAAGTGTGCTGAATGTATTACACTGGGCACATGACATTTCCAAACTAACAGCAAAGAGTCTAATAACACAACACACAGCTTGAGCAGCATTGGTTCCCAGCACCCTTGGGGCTAGCCATCAGGGTTGCTATGTACACATTATTCACTTTCACAGACATTCTTGTGATGGGCTGTAATTAAAGGACAGGCTGGGAGGGAAGGAGGAGTAACATACTGTACCAGAACATCCAAAAAAGACTGCTCTGACAAACATTACCAGGGTATAAAAGTAAATATAATACTCTAAACAAGTCAGAAGAAAAAGAAAGACTTCAGAAGGTGGAGAAGAAACACTAACCAAATTTTGTAGTACTTGTTCATTGTCACAAGATTATTAGTTTTTCATTTGTAAACGCATGCTCCACAAACCTCTCAGGGACTGCATTTTCTTTTCTGTATGTTCACAGCCAAGAGTGCACTACTCGGAGCACACAAGGTGGTAAGCCTAGAGCTTTTTAGACAACACTTTCCATACGCAACAAAGCAGACCCAAAACACAAGATTATTTTTAGTCAGATGTTACTTATATTAAAGGGTTCGAAATAAATGAAATGGCATTTTAACACCAAGGGAAAAACAGCCCTCTACTGTCTCCTATATCAACAAAACAGTGCCTAGTTACGCTACAGTATTAGCATAAACTAAATGGAAGTACAAACCACAAGCAGCAAAACATTGTGTGAATATGTACTAAGTAAAAAAAAAAGGGGGGGGGGGAGGGGGAAGGGAAGAGTGCTGGTAAAAAGAGAAAGAAGAGAGAAAAAACAATGGGGAAGTGAGAAGAAGAGAAGGGAGGAGAAAAAAAAAAAGATGAGAGGGGAAAAAAGAAGCAACAAACACTTACTGCTCTAACAAGGAAAAGTTCTTCACATGCAGACCCGGCCAAAAAGGAGCACATTCCATTCCGTCAGTAACTTATGTGCAAAGACTTGAAAATAAGCCTACGCAAACAGGTAGTTAATATCTAATTTCAGAATAAATTTTACTGAGAATGAAATTAAGAGCAAACCCTCAAATTTCTCCAAGTAATAACACCTGCATTTAAAATTTTCCACTTAGAACTGATATATTAAAAAAATAATACCCAGTTGAGAGTGAGCACTTGAAAAGGAAAACTCAGTTGCAGAGATTGAGCTGTTGTAACACAGCTAATTTATACTAAGTAAAACATATCCAGCACACCCAATACAGCTGAATGGATTGTAATGCTAAATGCAGAAAGCAAGTCTATTCTATTTCAGATTCAACAGAAAATAAAAACAGCTGTTAGAGAACACAAATACGTATTTTTAAAAAGATGCGTAACAGTTGGCTTGAATATAAAAAAGAAAGCATGAGTCTTTCTGAGAGATTCCATCTCCCTCCAAGTCTAAAGATTGTCCTAGATGTCGGAAAAAATGCTGGAAGAAATCATTGATAGTGAAAAACCTGTCTTTGTGATTAGCAATACTTTTTATTAACAGTACCCAAATGGAGTCTTTTTTCATAACCACAGCGTCAGCTGATTTGTAAGCCTGTGGCAGATTCATATAGAAACTACCAGCTCTTAGATATTGAGGGCATGTCCCATTTTTTCTTAAAATACAGGACAACAGTCCTTAGACCTCCCAGACAACGGACACACTCTCTCCTGCAGCAGTCAGTCTGTCCTCTTCAAAAGCTGATTCAGACAGAGCTTAGAGAAGAGCAAAACAGTATCAGTATGGGTACTGGAACTGCCATATTTTACAAATACCATTCTAGCTGGCAAGATCTTGACAAAAATCTCCTGGATGTATAACACATTTATTAGCTCATTACCATTTCTATTTTGATTATCACTATTTATTTCAGATTCTCTGAACTGGAATAAGCTGGAAATACAGAAGCTTGTTTCAGAGCTGAAAAAGAGCCCCAGAAAGCAGTAATTCTGTGTTGTAGTGCAGCAACATTGAGTGATATTGATACAGCCTAATCTATGAAAGGACAAGGGTGCTCTTTGAGATACCCAGTCCACAAAGACAAAACCACCACAGCCTGAACATGCCTGAGCAAAAATCTGGATCCTGAGAGCACCATTCCAAGGTTCAGATTCACCATGTCCCATCTTTCCTGTCCTCCCAGACAGCTAAGAAGACTTGAGATCCTGCTTGCCTGCACCTCCTATAAATCAGACATATTTTGATAGATGAAGCTGATGACCCCACAATCTCTCATCTTAGAAGCATTCAAACCTCTGAGTAGTAAGGTACACAGATGGGACAAACAATGACCACATCAAACAACTAACTGTAATTTCCAATAACTGTAACAATTTGTCTTAACAGTCAAAGAACAGAACTTATTTTGAGTTCTAGAAATAGCCTGATTTCTTTGGCACCTAATTCAGAAGAGGAAAAGGATACCACATTCTACTCCTGAGCCTTTCATTCCACCCGTTTCCTCTTTAGCACCTACCTGGAACAGGGAAATATTTAGGTCATCTTTGCTGTACCTGAGGAATTCAGTGCAAACCAACGAAAGCCACAGACGGGCAGAATTACAACAGCGTAACACAACTCCTGGCTGGCAGCCCAAGTGTCTGTCTTGGGTTGTTTGAAGAGCAAAATACTAGTAACAGCAGCTAGGCTATCTTTCTGACAATGAAAGAAAACCGGTATACCAGTACCAAATAATATATCTTTACAGAATAAAATAATGGAAACTTTCCTGTGTCTTGGGTAGAGATACAGCCAGCAGGGTTGCGGCTAATTAACTAAGCCTTTCAATCTCTTCAAAACACAAGCTTAATCCCTTCCTCTTTAAAGGCAACAAAGTAGCATCTGATGATTCCAGCAGGATGTTATACTGAATGCAGGAGAGTGATGCTCTAATAAAACAAACATGAAAAAATCCATTCTGGAAATCCTAAGGAGCCCCTCCATCCTTGCAAAGCAAAAATATCTTCAGTTTTTGTTCCACTTGTTTAATCACTTTTCTGCAGAGAATATTGACAAGAAAATGTAGAATCTAAAAGATGTGTAATGGAAGTTTACAGCCTAACTTCTGTTTACTTTCACTCTGGAACTTTCATTTGGTCCTTCTAACTAAACATGTCTACGTTCAGAAACACAAGTTCATCTGCCCTTTAGTATTCTATGCACTACCTAATCTTCAGATCACCCTATGAAGTTTCATAGGGAACCATTTCAGTTCTTAAAACAGACTTATAACAGGAAAACAGCTTTAGCATGCAGGGACTTGCTTGTCTGGCATGACCTGTTTAAAAGGCCAGAGGAAGATGAAAACAACAAAGTAAAATAATATAAGATAAAGTAAAATAAACCACACAAATCCAGTGATAATTGGACACTTTTACCTCTGTGTCTCAGCCTTCACATAAAAATAAATTAATCTTTGATAGTGTGCTGAGAGAAAATGTTGCTTTCATTTAGGAAAAAAAAAAAATCAGTCTAGGAATATGTTATACAAAAACCCCTTGAACTTGACTGTCTCTGCCTCATCTTGAAAAGGGTTGGAGAAATCTCAGGGAAAATCAGGACTGCTTGTCTTTGCTTTGGAGATAATTCATATATTTTATCTATTAGCTACTGTGATACAGTAAGAATGACTGCTTTGCCTCAGTAACTTGTAGAAATTGTCTAGACAGAGTATTTAAAGCAACATAACTTATCTAGATTAAAAAAAAAAATCAATGTAACAAATCAGAAGTTAGAATTTAGAATGTATTTCCCTGCTATAAAGACAGATGCTTTTTAAGCTTTTACTTACAGCTTATCTAACTGTGCTGTTCCAAGGCAAGAAATGAGTTGCTAATTATTAGACAGATTGAAATTTCCTTTATACTTTATTGTTACAGCATTTAACTGGCAATAAACCAACCACACATATTAAATCACTGAGGAAACATATATATTAAACAACCACACCACACAAGTAGAAGTGCGTCACCGTCAAAATTGAATTTCTGGCGCATGATTTAATACCAAGCAAGGTATTTCTCCTGTTCTAATTTCAGCCAACATTGCAGTAAGAGACAAAAGGTTGGAAATAGATAATGACTTGGCACCTCAAAGCTGAAAGAAGGAAAGGGGGATGAAGTAATGTCACCCAAAAACCCTACCCAAACCAATCCCCTTCCTACATAAGCATAACTATGATCTGCCTTTGCATGTGCTGCATTTCAGACTTTGGAGGTGACAAAAATCAGGAGAAATGATATTTACCATGCACCAAAAAAAAAAAAAAAGCAAAAAAAAAAAGCTGCAGTGAGAACTCACTGTCAATTTAACTATTATGTTCCCAGCTGTAATGGTCTCTTGCCCACACTAGAATGTACATGGTACTTATCTATCAATGGCTGCAGGAAAGGAGAATTTAGTTCACTTAAGAGATGCTACCATTTAACAAAGTTGAAAATCGAAACAGAATCTGGTTTAACAACTTCAGCATAATGCTTTTTACATCGTATTTCTTGCTGTTTCAGAGACAAACAAGTATCTGCACTGTTGGCAAGTGGCCAGCATCTTCTAGGAGAAGAAAGGCTGGCGCACAGTGAAAACTAGCCTGAAGAAGAAGCCGCCTGAGCCAAGCACCAATGCTTGACACCCAATGCAAGCTCCTCTTCTCAATACCATTACACTGGTAATGGCATACTCAGTAAAGCTCTTGTACATCAGCCAATCTATTCATTTAACTTTTAGGGTAAATTAGCTGGTTTAACAAGCAGGATTACCCTTCCTGTCCAAAAGAAGTGTTCAACTAGAGCCAGAGCTATACTGGAGCCTGCCACATTGCTGCTTCCTCTGCCTCCTGCTGGAACCACACTGTGGCCAAGTTTTCCCTCTTGCCTATCAAGTTCCAGACAGCATTTTCTTTCCAATTTAAATGTTTTATCATCTGGCACCAAATCAAGTACAAAAGATAGAAAAGAAGTGTGAGAAGGGGAAAAAGGCTTTTTCTACACGTCTGCTCAGTATACTCAACTGTGCTTTTTTTTTGAAAAATCAAGTCTTTAAATGATGCCAAGTAGGCTACTAATACGAAACTCAATTGAATGATTCAACCGTCCAATTATAAATAGCACCATAAATAATCAGTGTTTTCTGACATTTACCCCTCCCTCAGTCCTGAATAAATTTAAACCAAAAACCTAATAGTGCAGATCTCCATATTTTTAATGGAGTAAATAGCAGTGCACACCTCTCTTCTTTATGGTAAGAGGGCACGGTTTGTACCTCATTCCTTTTCGGCTGGAAATACAAAGTTCTGTTTAGAAAAAAATACATTTTAAGCCAAACTTCTTTTAATATTTCTTTGGACAAAATTTGTTTCCATGCATTCACTTTTGCATTTTTTCATTTGATTGATTTATAATAGCTATTGTTTTTGCCAAGCCTCAAGCTACACAGCTTTGGATTGGTTAAATTCATGAATAGTGGCAGGCAGCTCTGCGCACCATGCAGAGTAAAACTGACATTTGCTTTAAAAAGTGATACAAAAAAGGAGTTTTAAGTTTTAGCAACTGTCAAATTGAACCTGGCTTTATGTGTACTCTCAGGGTGCGATACAGGTGGTGAGTCTCTACCAGTATTTAGGCTCCAGTATTTAATTTGTGGCCAAACAGTTCAAGCCAATATTTGGTTGCTATTTAAAACTCTATGCTCTTTAGCTAGACTTTTCAAAACTCTAAAAGCAAATGACAAGGCAAGGCAATATTCTCTTTTATGGAAAGCTGTAATATTGACAACTCCAGGTAAACAAGGTAAAGACTGTCTCAGCTGTAGAAAGTCTGGGTTTGAGTACAAGGCAGCACCCTCATGTGACTGAAATACTTGCACACTATAAGTATTTCTTCAGCTGCACTGCAAAGGAAACATTCGATTTCATTTAACATAACATTTAAAAGCCAAAACAAGTCTAAGTTTGCCTTAAAAGTCTCACTATACTACAGGAGAAAATTCTATCTCAGTTATGGTGTAATCCACAAGCCACACTGTAAAGCCTCTGTCCTTTAATTCCTTCTGACACTTGTTTCAGGCTGTTTGTTTTCAACAGAATACTTAGTGTTCCTTTGCTTCAGATAAAACACTTCTCTCTGGTTCTGGACAACAACTCCAAGAAGATGATTTGGTAGTACACAAGATATCTCTCAAAGATACTCATTAGTGAATACCACAGCACTTTCTTTTTCCTTTTTATGTTCCTTGGTACCTTAGTGAACGACTGGGATGTTACTGAGATAAATTAAGATGTTCAGGGATTTAAAATTTAATTATTGAAAGAAATTGCATTTTATGCATTTTTGCATTTGTTCCTTTGGAGGAGGAATTGGGATTTATGAATTCAACACGTAGTGAGCTATGGGGATTATTCTAGTTGATTGGTTTCCTGTTGAAATATTTATCATGGACTTAGTCAGATCTCATGTACAAAGCTAGGCACTCACTGACTGAAATTATCCAAGATATATACAAGATGGCATAAGAGAGACTCTGCTACTATTTAAGAGACTTCATCTAGACCACAAGTTAATGAAAGGAATTTCTCACGCTACTTAAACCTCCCTATATGTATAAAAAACACTCCAACATTTGTCTTGCTGGTGCTTTATGCTGTCCATCAGATGAAAAACTTTTAATGGTCCACAGCCCTCCTTGTTGTATTAGGGTTACAGTTCATGCCCTTTGAGTAAATAGGCTTAAGAAACTGGGGTGAACTAAAGTTATAATATACATAAGAGCATTTTCCTCTAGTTCATGCCACCTCCAAATATTTAGTTACAAAACGGATTTGGCAGAGTCTGAAGTCTTGAATACTCTCCCTGTCTAGTTAAATGCACTGACAGGAACAGTATCATACACAAAAGTTACCGTTCTCCATTGGAACCTTTCTCTTCTTCGCTGACCACAACCATGAGCTAAATGATTCTAAGAAAACTAATCAATACATAATTCATATTCCTGCTAATAAAACCCCCAGTATTTTATTTCCTTTGGACTTAAAAAATGTACCTCTCCCTACCCTTTACTTTGTGTGTGCTTCTTTATACAACAGAAAGTAAACATATGAATTTTGAAAATTAGATCATACTGATGCACATTATAAGTGCTGATGAAACTTCTATAACATTCTAAAATAAAGATTTTAAAGCTGAAAAAGGGAATGTTTTGAAATGAAATTCTTTTAAGTCAAATGTCCTCAGCTGTTGATCATCTGTAATATTTTTGTCTAGAAGGAGAAACAAACAGCAACAAAGAAGTCCCCCTCACCAATCCTGTCATATCCAAAGTTACTAATCTGAATTACCCAAACTCGACTATTTATTTACTACTATATGTATTCATACCATTGAAGTATTTCTAAGCATAAACATGTATGTTATAGCAATACACTTACCGCAGCTGTGTTTTTCACTGCATTTCCTACAATCACCACAACTCTTCCTTTAAAGCTCTGGAGCGTGGCAGTTGCTGGGCACTGGACAAGCTCCCCTTCTGCAGTGAATGCTGATGCAAACGGGACGTTGATGCTGCCAGAAATGTGGCCACGGTTGAAGCTTAGAAAGATCAGTTAAGGACACCTGAAAAGCACAGAAATCTGTGGTACACATGCAGCTGTATGACAAACTTGTTCTTCTTCCTGGTTGTCGAGAAACAGTGTCAGTCTTTTGTGCTAATATATTTTGAAAAGCCTCATTCAGTATTTACTCATACAGAGAAAGCAACTTCTGACACTAACTACAAATAAAAAGCATAATGAAGAGCTGTTTGTTTTATAAAGGACAGCACTACAAAAACTGATCTGCTAAACGAAACACTCAGCACTAACCACCAAATATCCTCAGTATAGCTGTTTTCCAGGATTTTACTTCAAAGTGTCTCTAGTCTGACAGGTAACAGGATATTGTGTGGGACAGTGTAACAAAAACCTTTTGCATTTTTTAATTCCAGGGATTTCTCTGGAGTCAGTATTATCTCCCGATGAAGAAATTTCTCTCTCAGAAATAGCCTGGATTTTTTCTGTTTTCTGAATAGAGAACTACATTTTCAACAATCTTGATCCAGCAGTAAAGAAGGTGCTGGAATCTAGAAAATAGAGTGTCAAATTACTCAGACACATGAATCTGTATTTAATTGGAACTGTTAACTGATGACTGAAATTAAGACATGCAAAAGAAAGATTTTAGCCCAAATAGTCACATTGATCCACTATTCACTTCAATGTCCAGAATTTACACCTTTCTAATATGCATGTATGTCATATGCATAGTATGTCAGTAGCATTTGTTACACTGGAAGATCTTTTCTAATGCTAAAAATGGTGGAAACCTGTTGAATCTCTGTCACTGAAGAACAAGCCAGACATATATAAAAGGAATGATCCTCTTTTCTCAAAGTAAAGGTGGACTAGAACTCCTGATTCTTTTGTTATTTATCTATTGACTATCATTTGCCCATTAGAATTACCACCTTGTGACACAGCAAGTTAACAGTACATCTACTGCAAAAACAAATCTCTACATCACATTTGTTATTAAGGAGCAATACTTAACAAATTCAGTAACTAGTATGTTCCCAAATACACAGTAGACCATTACAAGTTATGCTAGGAAAATCTTGTAATTATTCCTACTTTTAGATCCGTGTTGATGAAATTGCGTGTTCCTGGCAAAGCACATCTATAAGAAGGATCCCTCTATTTCAAAACTCAAAGAAACCTAGGCTTCTAACGACAGTATTTCAGAAAAAACTATTAAAAAAATTCCACACACAAAGAAGTATGTATTTGAAAAAGAAAAATGAGTAAGGTACACATAGGGTAGCAACCCTGATAAAATATAGCTTCAGGAGATCTTTAACACGTTTCTGATTATAAGCTAATTAGAGGACGTAAGTTAGGGCAGCCATATCTGCATTATCTGACAGTAGCAAGAAGGCACTCAATAGGAACTGATTTTCCAGTAAGGGATTGACAAAGCACATGAGCTATCAACTCTTCTCTATCTCCCCTTCAACTTAATTGGAAACCCTTATACTCTTCCAAAATATTGGTCATATTGAATGGGGAAGGTCTGCTGACAGCTCCTGCATTACAAAAAGGTAGTGTTAATACACTTGCAATATTGATACAAAGATGTATCACTAGGCTCACAGCTTAAAATGGGAAGACAAAAAACCATTTATCCCCTTCTCTGCAAACCAGGCCTCTCCATTACAAAACATATCTGTCTGGTCCTTCCATTGTACCACTCCATTATTCACCATTCTAACATCTCACTGCTGGCACACAATATGGAAGTAATTGATACACGTGTGATTAGGCAAGGCTTGCACTCAGATCTGAAGGATACTCTTCACTGTTGCGAATGTCCACCACAAGTAGTTTTGGCTTGGTAGACTTTGTTTTCTTTACAGGTGTTTTGGAATGACTAGGTCCTGTCAGCTCACACAAATCGATCAGATCTTCTGCTGAAATTCTTGGTGACACCTCTGACTTCAGGTCATCCAACTTGATGGAATCCCTAGACTTTAGAAGAAGAAAATGAATATCAGAGATGACAGATTTAGAGACATAGCATTCATTGATACTTCAACATATCTGACAGTTTCAAAGTGTAACAACTCAATTAGGTGAACAGGTCTTTTCCTTGTAACTCTGATCTAGTCTGATCCCTATTTCAGGATGCCTCTGTAAGACACAGAGCTATCTCAATGCCAAGTATTGACCCAGCCCAAAGACTAGGCACAAACCAGGGCACCAGAAATGGAAGAAATAATCCTATATTATAACCCAGATTTTTTTTTTCCTTAGTTTTGGGAGACAGAGCAACTGTGGGACAGGACAGATGACAATATGACACACACCACACCTGGTACTACTCAAGCAACTAGTTTGGTAGTACTGTTTTTCATAAAAGGGCCTTCATTGTGAATTCTCTCAGAACTCTTCATAAGTACTAGCATTTTTCACTTTATATTCTTAAAAGCTTGTACATATTTAAATTGAGCAAAAAAGACAAAAACTAACCCTCTTTCTTTTTGTGACTAACAGAGAATGTATAAATCCTGTATTTTCATTAATTAGCAACACACACAAATCTGAACTGCAGTAGAAAAAAAAATATGGTCAAGTATTTCACAACTCTCTTATGATGAGGTTATGTCTCCAATCTGCCTTCAGAGATCACTTTATCGTGGTGAAACTTTGAAGTACCATTACAACTACTTTGACCCAAAACAATTAGGTGGAGTCAATCAAAATAAAGCATGAGGGAAACCTCAGCTTGTTCAAGAGGTTCAAACTCAGATTCTTAACAAGCAAGAGGCACAAAGTTCTGAAGCACACACTAGGCTTTTGTCCATAGGAACACTGGGTTTGCAAAGCCTATGAGAAAAATCTAGAAATTAATAGAAAAAGTGACTATAGCAGTCCTTCATCACACATGCAAACATAAGATTTTTCAATTTTTTCTCTCAGTTACCCTGGTGGAAGTTCCAGAACTACATGTGAACTAAAAAAACTCTCATATGACTCAAATGTTGAAAGTGCTTATTTTTTAAAGCTTTCATACATCGTCTAATTAAAAATACATTAGCATGCACCAGAGTGGTACGGTATTACTGAATTATGCTTAGCCTTCTGCCTCAAGAATAGTTTTCTGTTGGTGCTATTGCCTGAATCTGAAAAATTACAGATACATTTTAAAGCAGCTTGTTTTCATTATACTTTAATCCAGCAGACACCAAGTTAATAGGTTGGTTAATATGCAACACCCCTCTCCACCCCCCAAACTGGACAACCCCCCCCGCCATTACAGAACTCAATTTACTCCGAAAATTATGTACATCAAAGATACACTTCTGGAACGTAGCTCTCTTACTACAGAACTTGTTTGTCTTGTGCAACCACTGTGCTCCAGTTGAGTAGGAGGTCAAATAGAGGCAAAAGTTGTTTATAACTAAGTCCACAGCTGATTCTAGTGAGTTATTCTGGCTTATCAGGAGACAGGAACAAACAAAATTACTAGAACTCATTACAGAGAGCACCTTCTGAAAGACCTTCAGGCTGCTTTGATGTATTTTCTTGAGGAAGATGACCTGTATTAATGAAATAGTCAACCATTTCATCATGAAGATGTGCCCGAGCACTCGCTCTACGGTTGTTCACAACAGTAGCACAGACATACAGAGACAGACTACAGAAAGTGGGAAAATAAAAAGAACAAATAGAACAGTATTGTGTATTTCCTTAAAGAATGAGTCTATACAGTGCAGTAAAAAATACACAGTAGCAAATCTGCTTTGAAAAACCATTACATTTCTGTCCCCTTGTTTTACATTGCAGCAATCACACTGATTCAAGACACTGTGCCCATGAAAAAAACTCAGGAAAACAGGAGTAACCCACTGAAGGAAACAGATGTTACAAAACTTACTGCCATTAGTTCTAGCTTTTGTTATAGTTTCTAAACATAGTAGTTTCTCACTTCATCGGAGGACTAATCCAAGTTTAGAGAACATGCTAGAAAGAACAGGGACACATACACATATTTTCCCAAGATACGCTGCAGAAAACAAGACAGTTACAGATGCCTTCACTGGAAAGCAGGTTATCATAAAGCACTCAAGTTACAAACAAAATCAGTAATTGTACTTCAGGCTATTATTAGGCCACTAAACTACCTTTTCCATTAAACATTCAAAGGAACTTACAAATTGCTAGTCTCAGCAGGTAATTTCCCCCCAATTTCAGAGTAACGGAGGTGATAACTTCATAATTAGTAAAATGCTTGATTTTGTGGATAAGATTTTATCAATTTTATCTGTTTAATCAGAATAGGCAATACTCAAGGAAAACCTGCTGAATAAAAATGACAGTGTGAGTGATGGAGGGCATGGCTCCCAGTTGCTGTCTAAAGCCATTTCTCAGTTGAGTAGCTGGATTTCCTCAAGAGAAGTCCAAGGATATGAATTGCATCAAAGGGGACAAGGAGGAGGAACAACACAGTCAACCTCTTCTGACAAGAACAGACTTCCCAAATTAATTCAGCAGCCCATGTCTAGGGGTTTCACACTTTCTCCTTATTTAAAAGCATAAAGCCAGTAGTGCTCCACAGGTAGACACCATCAATAGGTTTTAACCTGTCAATAGTTTTTAATAACCAGAACCAAGGGTTTTTTTGGTTTTTTTTTCTTTAACTGGGTTGAAAATAAGGAGCAACCCATTTAACTGCAAATTTTACAACCTTTTTTGCTTTGCCCTAGAGTGTCCTGATCTGACCAAGATCCAAGGCCAATGGTATCCTGGGCTCCATCAGAAGAGGGGTGGCCAGCAGGGACAGGGAGGCGATTGTCCCTCTCTACTCTGCCCTCGTGAGGCCCCACCTGGAGTACTGTGTCCAGATCTGAGGCCCCCAATACAAGAAGGATGTGGAACTGTTGGAGAGGGTTCAGAGGAGGGCCACAAAGATGATTAGAGGGCTGGAGCACCTGCCCTACAAAGAGAGGCTGAGGGAGCTGGGCTTGTTCAGCCTGGAGAAGAGAAGGCTGCGGGGGGACCTCACTGCAGCCTCCCAGTACCTGAAGGGAGTATACAAACAGGAAGGGAATCAACTTTTTAGAAGGGCAGATAATGGCAGAACAAGGGGGAATGGTTTAAAGCTAAAGGAGGGAAGGTTTAGATTGGATATTAGGGGGAAGTTTTTTTACAGAAAGAGTGGTGAGGTCCTGGAACAGGCTGCCCAGAGAGGTGGGGGATGCCCCATCCCTGGAAGTGTTCAAGGCCAGGTTGGATGGGGCCCTGTAGATCCAGGCCTGAGATTGGTGGCCCTGCCTGTGGCAGGGGGGCTGGAGCTCTATGATCCTTGGGGTCCCTTACAACCCTATGCCATTCTATGATTCTATGACAAAATGGTACATTGAGTGATACAGTGACTCTATATAAGCTCTGAATAAAGCTGCGGCCTAAAGCACCATGACAGACCTGTGGGAAATAGAATTGCTGAATCAATTCTTTCTTTTAACAACTATTTTATTTCCATCAAATTGCAAAGTTAGATACGTGCATGCACTTAAGAGACCATCTTTCCTAATTACATTTAAAAATTGGACTTCATCTGCTGTATCTGGTAACAACTATAGTTCGTATCAGGCATTCTCTCACAGGAATTCAGTTCAGCACAATCTAAACACAGCTAGCACTGAGCTGTCAATTTTTCTACCCAGTCCTCCTCACACCTCCTTTTCATACCACCATTCTGCTATGGATCCCTGTAGTTTGGCACCAGACTTTAGTTCAGACAGCTCTTGAGGCTGTCACAGACCCTATGCATCCAAATTTTGCAGATTTTTCTGAACTTTTAACACCTTTCCTACTCCTCTCCACAATGGTGTTCCAGCTGTTGTTTACCACCTTAGTGACTACTCTGCCTCAGCCCAGCCAAGTGAGAGGAGAAGCATGAGATGCAGACTGACATTTTAGACAGGAGGCTTAACATTTGTCCTGACTACTGGCTTCAACTCCCTGTTTAGGCTTTATTATACCACTGCAGGCAGTAGTTTCCATTCCATCTGTGAAGGACCAGAAGGAACAGTAGGTGAAGAAAGAAAGAGGGTCCGCTTTAAACCAAATCCTTTGAGTAAGATTGGTTGCTCTCAGAAAAAAAATTCATGGCACTGATAGTCTCTTTATAATTATTTACAAATATCCAACAAATTGTGAACAGGAAATAGTATCCATCTGAGATTTTGACGCCAGCTAAATTAAGTTGCAAGTAGTCACATCTCAGGACAGCTGCTTACAATATCTTCTTGAATTTGTCATATGCAATTTTTTGTTTGCTTTAAACAATGAAGGAAGCGTAAGGATTATCCCACAACCCAAAATTTCCATGCTAGCAATAGTTACTGCTCTACTGGGGGTACAAACAGGACAATTAAGAAAAAAAAGCCAGGATAACCACTGGTAAAAGCCCAAGTCCAAACAGCTTATCACAAATATGCTATGTGTTTCTTCTTTTCAATTATCCTTCTGCTGTGATCTTCCCCCCACCCCCGAGGCAGACATGGTACATAACTTCTAAAGAAACATCACTCTAAGAGCTGCAAAAGCTCTGCTTTAAGCTGGGTGCCAGAGGCTAGTTAAAAGTCCAGTTGCACACTTGTGTAGTGCTCCACAGTTTAGCCAATCCAATATACTCATTTTACAGGTAGTGTAAGTAGTTGTATACCGACTACAGCTCTGAAATTGAGAACCGTGTTCCTATATTGAGATGTCATTATTTAGAAAAGGTAAGAATTATCAGAATGATATACACACATTTTCACATACATGTGCACACAAGTCTACTTGTTCTAAGATACAAAGCTTAGTACTTAAGTTTCTTCATCTGTTTTCCTATAGAGACACTTACTTTAGCATATCCTAACTTCAATTACATCTGCTTTAGGCTAGTCAGATATAAGTAGTTGTTCATCAGGGAAGACTGCTTAATCAGCAGGCAGGAAATAGAAAAAAAGTTACTTAAGTTGAAGTCTGAGGTCTACGTGCCTCCTAAAAGTTTCTCTAACAACCTAATTTTTTTACTTTCAAAGTACTTAATCATCTCATCCCATTAATTTTCAAATATGCCTGGGAATTGCTAAGCCACATGCATTTACTGCTCTTAATAAGAATAAATAGGCATTAGGAATTCAATTTTTTTTTTAAACATTAGGAATTAAAGCTGCTTAAGTATTCTCAAATTAGAAGCCAAGCTTCAGAAAGATTAAAACCCTCCAGAACATAAGGCTGGCACAATCATAGTTCCTATCTATTTTTCCATTAGCCTGTAATCTCTTACAGGCATTTCATCTTGGCTATTAAATGAAGATAAACTTTTTTTTTTTAAAAAAAAGGAGCAAGTATCTTCAGTTCTGCTGAACGTGAACTTAACCATCCCATCTGATAAACACAGGAGCTGTAAAACAACATTTTGTGCATGGAAAGGACAACTTTAAGTGGAAGCAGGGTTTCCCCCTTTTGTCTTTGAAGTTGGCAGAACTTATTGCAGCAAATTTAATCGAGAGGGAACTATGCTTCAAAGTCAGTATAATTAAAATCTACAATTCAAAATAATCTATTTAAGGTATCAAAAGTCCTTGTCATGGAAGACATCATTCCATAGTTCTGGAATATGTTTTGCTTCAAAACTCAAATGTATGCATGTATATCTAGGAATAGGACAACAAAACCATTTTAAAACCAGCTTAGAAGACAACATTTTTAAAAATTTCTGAAGAACTGATTAAACAGAGAAAGAGACAAAAGCAGTTTCACACAGCAACCACAAAAGATGCAACTCCAAATCAAGGGTCATGCTAGTTTCTAGCAAAGACAATAATATCTGTGCTTTTTTTTTTTTTTTTTTTACTTTAAGTAACCACAGTGGAAGAATGCTGATGTACTTTTAAAGCAACTTCCACCTAAATATGACACTCAGTGTCATGGTGCTATCACACAAGTTTCATGATAAATCTATTTGTATTGAGTAGCACTATTTTATAGCAACACAAATGCAACAGACAAAAGAAAACAACTGGTAGAAGAGAGAGAATAAACATGAACACGACACTTCAGGACAGATTTGTAGGCAAAGCCCCTGCTGTCACGTTTTTAATCAAAAAAGCAGTTTTCATGACAGGCAGAGTCAGTTTTCAGAAAGTATCTGAAAGCAAGACCAAATAAGACCACTGGATTTTAGCTGTATCACCAAAAAGGATTTTATGACTGAAACCTATCACTACCAGCATGTTTGCACTTTGTATTTTCTATACAATTTAAAAAAAAAAAAATCCTTCATAATTAAGTAGATGAAGGCAGAACTTAATCCCCTAGGAACATTGTCCTTTGCATATTTATTTTTGGTGGGGTGTTTTTGATTTTAAACAAACAAAATTACTCTGATTGCTCCCTTGAATTCTGATTGACTGATAAGCAAAAAGTACTCACCTCCTGCACCAACTGAGAAAGAATGATACTTAAATCCACTGTTGCTGACAAAGAGGCCTATACAGGCAGGGAAGTATTCTAATGATCACAAGTAAATAAAAAGGAATACATGTCTTGACACACTCCCTATTCTTCCTCCCCTCTCCTGCCATGTTAATGATCATTATTAGTAAAGCATCCCACAAAAAGGCTTCAAGGTTTTTTTAATGTTCAAGCTGGATGACTTGGAGAAGGAGCCAAACCTCCCATTTTAGTAACTGTTTCCTAAAATTTTTAAAACACTTGAGTCCACTGTTCTCCATGGCACCTCTGTAGCAAACTCATTCTTACACTTCAGATTTAGCCCTCCCTTGCCATCATATTCTGCTTCTTTAATTTCCAAGTCAAGACACTGGTGCCTTCCTTCTCCGTGTTCCCTATCTCCCTCTACTTCCTATTTCTTCAATCTTTAGTCTTCCACCCTGGACTCCTACACAAAGGCCCCTGCTCCAGGACCCACACTGTTAACCACGTGTCAGTCAAAAATTGCCTCTGTCTTCATACATCATTGTAGGCTGCCTGCAAAAATGTAAGGGAGCTCTGCTTGCTAATGTAGCTCATTACTAAGGAAACCTCTCCTTCTCCCTGAAACATAATTGAGTGAATAAGCTGAGTCAGCTGAGCAGAAAGACAAGTTACTTCCTGTATGCAGCTAGGAAGACATGCTGTAAAGTCTCATTAGTTATTGTCTCCGATATGATAGAACAGATAAACACTTCTTACCACTGCAGGGAACCATTTTAAAATACAAAGCTGAGCTATAATCCAGTCATGCCTGAAAAAACCCACAAGATGCTTTAACATGAAATAAAACTTGAAGTAAAAGCGGGAGCAAGAATGACCTTTCTCCACTTTCCATCAGTGCCTCTATTTCTCTTGACAGATGTTCTCTCCTTGACAAGAAATTGCATTACTTTGCTTTCAGAGAAAAGTATTATCAAATATTAAGAACATAAAGTGTCAGATTCCCTTGCACTTTTTAAAAACAAAACAAACAGGAATTTAATTTTACATTGTAGTTTTGCGTGGCTGGGTTCTGGTGGAGAAGGGGGGGTTGCAGGGGTGGCTTCTGCAAGAAGCTGCTAGTAGCCTTCTGTAGGCCCAAGAGAGCAAACACCAGCTGGCTCAAGGCCAGACCTGCCACTGACCAAGGCTTAGCCAATTGGTGATAGTCAGAGCACCTCTGCGAATCACATTTAGGAGGAAAAAACCCTGCAAGCTGCTGCTTTTTGCCACCAGAGAGTGAGAAGTAAGAAACTTTGCAGACACCAAGGCCAGTGAAGGGAGGTGGAGGAGGTGCCCCAGGTAGCAGAGAGAAAGATTCTCCTGTGGCCCATGGAGAAACCCATGGTGGAGCATATGTCCTCCTGCAACCCATGGAAAAGGCTGAGATCCCACCTGCAGCCCATGGAAAGGCCCCACGCTGGAGCAGGTGGAGACATACAGGAGATGCTGTGACCCGCGTTGGAACAAGCCCCTGCCAGCACTTGCAGCCCAAGGAGAGAGACTGAGACTCAGAGATGAGCGAGGGAGAGATCCATGCTGGAGCAGGCTTGCTGGGGCGAGAGGGCTTGTGACTCTGTGGAGGACCAGGTTGGAGCAGCCTGGGCCCGACAGACTGAGACATTCTACAGTTTTATGACTGCACCCCATAGATGTGACCCACACTGGGGCAGCTGGTGAAGAGCTGAAGCCCTGTGGGAAAGGACTCATGTTGGAGAAGTTTGTGGAGGACTGTCTCCTGTGGGTGGGACCCCATGCTGGAGCAGGGGTGCAAGGAATGCGTCCCCCCCCCCCCATCAGCCAAGAAGGCAAACAGGTCATGAGGAACTGATTGAAACCCCATTCCCCCAGTCTCTGCCCCTCCTTGTGCCACAACTGGGGGGGAAGAAGGGAGCGAAATCATAACTAAAATGAAGTCTGCTAAGAAGGGAGGGTTGGGGGAAGGTGCTTTGAGGTCTGGTTGGACTTATCATCCGACTCTGATGTCACTGGGTGTGCAGTGTAATAAATTAGAGGTTTTCTTTCCTTTACTCTGTGCTGAGTCTGTTTTGCTTGTGACGTGAATTGTGGAATGATCTCTCCCTGTCCTTATCTCCACTCCTAAGCCTCTCATATATATTTTCTCCCTTGTCCAGCTGAAAAGGGGAGTGATAGAGTGACTTTGGTGGCTGTGTCTGGCCTCCAGCCAGGGACAAACCATCACACACATCTCAATAAAAACTACAAGAGCATTCAACTTTAGCTGCTATTTCTCCACAATTTCTGTTTTCTGAGCCAGCATTAACAACAACAACACAGCTCTGGGGTATTTTCAGTTATTTACCACAGTGAAGCCTGACAGAGAGTAAAACATACTGTTACACCTCTACCTTAACTGGTGACTATTAAGAGGAATGCTGAATTCGAATAACTGACAAAAAGTTTGAAATATGGCTAGCCAGACGGTTACCCTGGAAGCTCTATGGCTTTTTCCATCAATCTACTTTGTCTTCTGTACCACTGCTTATTTTAGAAACCTGGGTCCAAATTTTGGTGAGATATATGTAAGTCATTATTAAACTGAAACATTGATACCTATCAACTTAAAATGCATTAATTAATTTGTGTCATGGTTTTGCCCCAGACAGCAGCTGAGCACCAAACACAGCCACTTGCACACTTCTCCCCCCTCCACATAAGAGTCACACAGAATGATAGAGGTTGAAAGGGACTTCTGGAGATCATCTAGTCCAACCCCTATGCCAGAGGAGGATTATCTAGAGCAGGATGCACAGGACAGCATCCAGACTGGTTTTGAAAATCTCCAGAGACTCCACAACCTCTCTGGGCAGCCTGTTCGGGTGCTCTGCAACCCTCACAGTGAAGAAGTTCCCATATTTAGGTGGAACTTCCTACATTCAAGCTTATGCCCATTGCCTCTTATCCCATCACATTGGAATGAAGAGGAGAATGGGAAAAAACCCAAATTTGGGGGTCAAAATAGACAGCTTAATAGGATAACAAAGGATGATAATAATAACAACACCACCACAAGTGATGCATAAATAGAATTGCTCACCACATGTGAAAGGAAAATAAAACAGTCCAATATCCAGCCTGTTTCCAAGAAGTGAATCTGCCCCCTAGCTAGCCTCCCCAGTTACATATATAGGGAACATGACATTATGTACTAGAAAATATCCCTTTGGCCAGTCTGGGTCAGCTGTCCTGGCTGTGCTCTCCCAGCTTCCTGTGCACCTGGCAGGGTATGGGAGGCTGAAAAGTCCCTGACTTAGTGTAGACACAACAACTGCCTAGCAAAAGCTAAAAACATCAGCATGTTACCAGTATTATTCTCACACTAAATCCCGAACACAGCACTATACTGGCTACTCAGAAGAAAAAAATTCTCTCTCAGCTGAAACCAGAACAGTTTGCAGTATGGGCTCTGTGCCTAACTTCTGCTGCAGGTTCAACTTTGCAATCAGTATACTCTCGTTCTTCCAGTTATGCCGTCACACCCATTTGACACTCAGATTTCCCCCAGGTAACAATGGGAGAAGAGAAAATACAGATGCACAGCTGTAAAAATTTTACTACTAGATAAAGACAATGTTGACACGATCACATAGGCCAACAGCCAATTGCTACTAGGCTATCAACTTCAGGGATGCAGCAACAGCACCAGGCAAGAGAGCTGCATTCAGACGAGTCTGCTTCATTCTGTTACAGAACTTCCTAGGAAGATTAGATCATAATGACAAATGTCCTGACACAATGGAGAAAACACACGGTGCTTAGCCTGGCCTGAGGTACATAAAGAAAGGGATACAATGGAATCCTGGATTCAAGCTTCTACAAACATCTACCTACAGAAAAAGAATAGGGCAGGTCAGAGAGCTGGGGAATAGAGAAAAAAGTCTCCTTGGGTCTTTGATAGAAACAAGTTATCTCTGTCATAATATAACCCCTCACAATACCAGGAAAATGAATTCTTACTACATTTTCTCAATAGCACTGAGTTCTAAGACACAACTTCCACAGCAGCAATGTATGGCATGTGCAAGAGTCAGTGTGTGCTGGAATTAGAGCCTGCTGTGAGTGGCAGGAGGTAGCTGCCTCTGAGCACCACAGCATAGCTGTGTGTGAGATAAACCAGAGTTTACTTTTCCAAAACCTGCCTTCAAAATTTTCTCCCCAAATCCATTACCTTCTAATGCCTCAGGGACACACAAAGACTTATTTCCATTATAGTTTTATGTCACAAAGAGAGCGAATGTTAGTGCTAGAACACCTGAAAACAAAGTGACAACTGCATTGCCAGCCAGCAGCCTGTAATTCAGGCCTACAGCCTGCAATTGTGCTTTCCTTGTGAGCTCATGAGCTGATCTCCTTGCATATTTTTCAAGGCAAAATTCTAAAGCATCCCTCTCAAAAGGTTTAACTGTTCATCATATTATCAGCAACCCAATAAAAAATTACCAGTGAAATTATTAAAACACTGATGTGTGCAATAATTTCCTAGCATCTTGCATGCACTGGATGTACATTGGAAAAAAAAAAAAAAAAAGGAATTGGTTGAAAAATAGCTCAGTGCTACTATTCTCCAGTGAGACAGCAAATTTTTCTTGTTAAAACTTAGTTTTAACAGTAGGCTTTGCTCCAGGTGTACTTGTTGAAAGAAACATTTGCACAACACCAAGTTTTCAACAATGGAACCAAACCAGACCATGTATCAGAGAACATCCACCAATAATTCGTGAAGAAACCATCAATCAATGCAGATGAAGAAACCACAGGTGAAGAACACAATGACCTTTTGCAGAGCTCAGCTTTGGATTGCCAGCTACAGATGAGTAGCGAGTTGGGCTGGGCAGATGTAACCCCAGCCAGACAGGCTACTGAAATTCTAGTTTCCCTACATTTTTTGTTTCAATATTCCAACCATTTCCTTTGGCAAGGATCGACCTTGGACCACATTTCCCATGCTGCCACATGTATTTCAGACAATATCTTCTCACAGGATACACTCCACAGGGCCTAAGTTTCAGCACAAAAGGGTAAAACAGTTGACTCCAATCTCTTTAAACAGCTGTAGCAAACTTGAATGCACTACTGTGTTGTGCTTACCACTTTATTATGGGGCCCATCTTTTTTATCGTTTTATCAATAGCATCAACACATTACAGGGGTGGTAATGACAGCTGCCATACTCCTTCTTATGTCATACACTGACTACTGCTTATGATGTTCAAAGTAAATTTCTTTCTCCAGTGTACGGCAAAACCAGACAAAAAAACCCTAAACAATCCTACTCTAACATTTTATTGATCAAAGGCTATCAAACCAAGAATTTGATTTTAAAACAATTTCCAAATCAGAAAATAATAAAAAGAACATTCCAACAAGATGGACAGAAAACCAACTAGATTATATTTTAAAAATTAATTTTACAGGTGTAATTACCCCCCCCCCAGCAGACTTGTTAATCAGTCATGGAATCCCAATTGTAGGAGGTCAAAAAGGTCAAATACACCCAGCTTTCAACTTCAAAGTGGGTATAATCAGGAGGAAGGACAAGATGAGTGACCAGTGAATTCAGAACCTGAGCCTAAGGCTGTAGTACAGAGTGCTCTGCCTGCTCCCACTGCCCCATTTACGTTCAGAGCAGACAAACATGTCCCATGGAGACTTGAAACCAATACTGCAGAAAGTGTTTACAATCCTTAAATATGATCTACGTGAGTGTCCAACAAACTATTATAATCTCATATGAATAATATTTAGATTATTATAAACATACTCCTTTAATTATGTCTCAAATAAGAAAAAGCACAGCACGTTTGTTTCAATGAGTTTAGATTAAATTAAAATAACTGCTATTTATATTGTGACTTAAAAAACCCACAGCATTCATTAGAGACTCTTAACACATCAACAGTTATTTCCTAGGCCACATATTTCTTGTTTTATCCACTCTGAGAACTGATGGAATGTCTTATCTTGTACTAGAAGAAGTCTGAAAACATATTTTATTCATACTTTTAAAAACCAAGCAGAGAAAGTAGTAAAAAAGGTTTCCTTCACCTAATTTAATCTGCAGATCCAAAGCACTAGTAGCAGAGGTTTCCTTACACACCCCACTCTGGTTGCTGCCTTATGAATAGTAGAAGGGTGAAAGAAGAAAACAATAACAAGTTGCTTATGAAAGCAACAGAAAAAAAAACTCAACTGGGTCAAGGCAGTCACAAGACCCTTGAGGCAAAATATATGTAACAGCCCCTAGGAACAGCACAGACATTGCACCACTGCACTTGGACATTTCCCAGCTTGTAGACTGAAAGCAACATTGATATACACTACTCACCATGCTTCCTTCAGAAGAATAGATGGGCTTTACACACCAGTTATATAAGGGCTTAATATAAACCCAGCCAATACATTTTATATGGACAAAAATATCCTAGGTGCACATAAGAAACTAGAAGCAACTGAGCATTGACATACTTATTGCAAATGGGCCTAAATTCCCATCTGTAAGAAGTCTTTCACACAAGCTATCTTGGATTCCTTGATTATCTGCAAAGAAAAGTTACCATCAGGAAACTTTGCTGATACTATTTTTGATAAAAGCAATTTTTTTTCATGTTTGTACTATTTAATCAACCCATTTAGTCACCTTCTCACTCAGTTATTTCTCCTACTTAATCAAAACCAAAGAGCTGACTCAGACGGGATATTTAAATCAGTCCAAGGATCAATAATCATCTGGTTGAGTTTTCTTCAGGTAAGTGCTTTCATTCCCCAAAATTCATCAGGAAAAGAGGATTGGTGGCAGAAGACTAAGATGAAGCCATAAGTGTATCAGTCTCAGTATTTCTGGGAGTCCACCTGCCACACCTGAGCAGACATTCATAAAGAAACTGCATCACTGCCCCATTTTAATTTAGAGGCATGGTAGCTTTACAGAGTGCACACCTACAATTAATTAGTACTAATTAGGGAGATAACAGGCATAGCAAAATTGTTACATGATAAGTGTTGCTCTGATTCCTGGACATTCAAGACTTAGGGAGCTTCTAGGGGATGAAGGTAAATTTCAGGAAGAAAAATAAAACTAAAAATCAGTGTATTGGTCAAGGAAAAAAAACACCACAAATAAATTTGAGTAGACTGCTACTAAAATTCAGTAATGAAGTTAAAGGGTTTTTTTCTGTTCTTATTTTTGATATTTTATCTCTCTCAAAAAAAACATGCAAGACCACTTAAGATGTATATTCATTTTCTCTAAAACTATTTCTTCCTTGAGATTTTATCTTGGTAGCAATATGCTTACTGGCAGGAAGAGTAAAAGATTGAGCAACACACAAGTCCAGCAGGGAAGAGAGCACCCAAGTCTATCTATGAAGTTGCAAGCAGATGCCACTAAACCAAAAACTAAGCAAAAAAAGTCAAAACAGTCTTGTTTCATTGGCTGCTGATTTAGGGAGAAAACTGCTCACCCAGGGGCAAATACTTCTCATGTTATTATTAACCAAAGCACTGTAACATGCAGATGCATACAAATATTTGAGTAACCAATAAAAAGCACTTAGGAAACAAACTGAATCAACTTAGAAGGAAAATACAAATACAGGAGGAGACAACGGGTGTTTAGAATATACTAAACAATTCATGTTTCAAGATGTTGTAAGTTACCTTCAGAAGCAAATGCACTGCTTTGTGTACAAAGGAATAGTTTCCTACCTTACCCACCCTCAAATGTAAAGGTGACTCAGAAATATAAAACTGGAGGTACAAATGTTGTGCAAAGGGCTGGTCCCAAATAATGACCAACTAAATAGGTGAGGAAACGGCAAAGGAATTTTTCTAAGAGCCAGACTGACTAGCAAATACACAATGGTGTCTCAGAAAATCCCTTAAAGCATGCTAAAGATTGAACTCAGATTGCACTGCATTCAAGCAGAAAAAAAAAACTTCCACATGGCAGCAAACACCAGTAGAAGACGTGTCTGAAGAAATAGATAGTTCTAGGATTAAGATTAAAAGCAAAGAATCGAACATCTTTCAGTGTAAATATTGTAGTTCACCAATATTTTTCAAAAATTTGTAGTGACGTAGCTCAAATTCCTGAGAAGTGTCATTTTATAAAGACAAATTCCCAGAAGTGCAGAACTGGTCACCAGTGAGAGGTGGCTCATTAGTGGCTCATGTTATACAGGATGTTCATAGTCTGAACTATGGCCCCTGACAGAGCAACAACATATTTGGCTCACACATATCTGTCTCAAAATCTGACACACAGAAAAACAGCACGAGAGTAAAAACATTTGTATACTAGGACTTATCATATGCATCAGCTTCCTTGTCATTCAGGTGTCCATGAGATTAGTTTCCTCTTTGCTATGGAAAAAGCCCTAATATGTTAACATATTTCTGTATCGCATAGCGCTGCTCCATATGGTGAGGGAAAAACACCCTACAGCAGTACTCAAAAGATCCTTATGCTTAAGCCTCAAAACAAGGAGAACCATCCGTTATGCTGCAGTAAATGAAAAATGTCTTGCTGTTAAGTAGAAAAAAAATAGAAACGAAAGACAAAGTGATAGAAGTTAGAGCACTCATTTTTTTCCTCTCTAACATATGAAAAATGTTAGCTTTATTTCTTGGAAATTGTGTGATGGGTGAGCCTAATTACGAGCATTATAAACAAATACAACTTCTGGTATGAAAACAAAATTACTTCTGGTATGAAAACAAAATTACTACTGGTAAAGAACACCCAAATTTTTAAGGAAACGGAAGAATACTGAAAGAAACTTTCCTTGACCCAAAATAATGGATTTTTATGACTGCCACAAAGATCATAGAATCATAGAGAATGGCAAGGGTTGGAAGGGACCCAGAGGATCATAAAGCTCCAACTCCCCTGCCACAGGCAGGGCCAAAAAATATGGAACGCTTCACGAATTTGCGTGTCATAAGATAAACCTGGGTCCCTTCCAACCCTTGCCATTCTATGATTCTATGATCATAACCGCTTTCTCTCAACTCTCTCCTTCCTATTTCCAAGTCCCATCGCTCTTTCTTGGACACAGAAAGGCACAAGGACATCTTTAAGACTGAGGAGACTTCTCTTTTTGTCACAACATTAAGAAAAGTTAGCGCATACACAAAACCACTTACACCATTAGCACTGCCAAGCATCAGACCAGACTGCCAAGAGAAACTGCATAATCTCTTCCCTTGGAACTTTTCATGGACTGGCAGAAAAAAGCTCTGTGCAACCCCATCTGATTTCAGTGTTGGGCCTATTTTCTGCAGGAAGTTGTACCATATGACTTCCTAAGGTCCTATCTGAATTATCTTACGAATGTGCCCTCAGTTCCTTCAGAAAGTCTCTTCTCTACTTGTATCTAGAGCAGCACAGCAGCAGTTGTGTTGGCTACAATTCCTGGATAACAACCACCAGTACTCTCCTATCATTTCACTGTTCTTTCCAATTCCCTTTCTACATCCAACTATTATTTCTTCAATCCTGTAAGCTCTTAGGAGTTTCCTTTTGTTCTGTATTTGCGTATCTTGCACATGGACTCCTGGGTTTCTGGCTAAGGCTTCCAGAAATTACAGGAATAGGAATAGTATCAAAACTAAAGTAAAAAATAAGAATATTACTTAATACCAGACTCAGGATTAAAGACTACTTAAAAAGTAAAATGCATTTGAGGGACAATACACTTCTTAACTTCTTGGAAGTTAGGAAAAATAGATGGAAAGACTAAAACATTACAGTTGACTAAATAGATATGGCAGGTCTATATATCCTCCCCATGGATGAATTCTGGTTGTAGGAGAATGTGGAAGGAAAAAAACCCCATCAAAATAAAACTAATTTTTAAGAGACTGACTACATTTATACTGCTGAGAGGAAGGTATCACTTCATATCACCACTCTTCAAATGGTGAAGAGAAACAATCATCACATTTTACTGTGGGGAGAGAGAGAGAGAGAGAGAGAGAGAGAGAGAGAGAGAGAGAGAAGGGAAAATATTTTTGCTAAACACAGTATGTATATAGTGCAGTAATACTCTTAGCCACTAGTTACTCTGCCAAGACAAACAGGCATAACTCATATACTGCCTCTGAAAATAACTTGAGCCATACCTTTTAAGCTGACATGCCAAGATGGAAAAACAGACCAGAGCGGCCTGCATCACTTTCCAGTTACCTATTTCTGTTCTTTTTATTAGTTCTCTCTTAAGATAGAGCCTGATTATAGTTCTGCAGGTGAGTTGTGGACATTGGTCTGTTGTAACAAACACCATATGGCAAAAGGAACAGGAGCTGGGAGAGGCAGAAATATGGTATAAAAAGAAATAATTGTATTGGCATGTACAAAGAAGCTGAAGTTGAAAGCAGTGAAATTAAAACAACAGCAAAAACCAAATCCCAACTACCTTTCAGTTAATTCTCATTCACTCCATTGGACTGTTCATGAAAAACAATGATATGGCATCAGCTCTAACACCATGCCCTAACTGAAAAGCAAATCAGAATATCTAATGAATGAGTCAAACCACTATGCTTGGAAGTGACAACATAAATGCCAACAACTGAGGTTTGGTGAGGGAGAAACAGGCGATCTGAACAATTCTCCCCTGCCAATTCACAGGTAACTTACCAGGTCACTTCGAGGTGCTTCCTGATAGTCTGCTGAAAAGCAGGACATTGAGCTTCTCATGCCGTTGCTCTCACTGGCCTGCCGTGGAGGCTGTGCGTATTGCCTGTATGTAGCGCTCTTCGGAGTCCAGCGAAACAGGTTGATTGACTCACGAACACAACGCTCAATATCAATCTCTGATCAGGGTTAAAAGAAAAAACAAGAAATGCAAGCATGAGAAAAAATAAATCAGCAAAACCAGTTAACCTTGCTATGACACTGCTAAATATACATATCTGTACCTCTGTCTCCCCCTTAAAGGCTGTGCAGTTTTCAAGAAACATAACAGAACTTTAACCAATGCAAAGACAGGCATGTCATTGAAGCTTAGTCATTATAAGGCATCTTCATTAAATGTCTTTGCAAGTCAGACTATTGACAATTAAATTTAAGTACAGATGGTACATCAAAAGTTCACTTCATACAGTGTATGGACATCAGGGTTTTTGGATCAACTGAGTGTCTTATTTGTCAGTTAAATACTGCTACAAGCCAGACCAAAAGCTTTCAGTTCTCAACACTAATTTATGCTTGAGGGACACAATGGATTTGTTTTAGAGCTTTCTCTCCCCCATCCGTGCCAAAATAATACAGTCCATAACACAACCAGACATTCACAGTGAAACATTCTGGCTGAAGGAGTGAAGTACCTTGTGTGACAAAAAAATTACTCAACTTGTGAGGAAGGCAGACACCCATCAAATGGGAAGCATCCTAAAATAAGCTGTGGTCAAATAAAAATTATCAAAGCACAACCCCCTCACCCCCCCAAAAAAATACCCCCAAACCAGCACCCAAACAAAACCACATTTGCAAGAGAAAAAAGTAAATGTATTACAAATACCAGTTTTTGCAATGCTAAGCATCTGGCGCATATCTTCTTACAAGATGTAACATAAAAGCCGTTTACTTCTGAAGTACTATAAAAATACCACTTAGTTCACATCTCCTGCCTCACAAAGAGAAAAGTCAGCATAGCTTGCATTTTATGACAAACCTAGTGTAGTGTGTCATAGAAACAACAGGTACATTAGCACTTGTGCCTGTCCCAAGCAACTGGATTGCATCATTGCAGCACTCACAGTTTATAAGACTGAGGCATCAAGCTTCTGTGAAGAAACCAGAGGCACTGTACCCAAGCTTTACCAGTATATCTCAAAGAGATTTGATACATTGCCATCAATCATTCAGTGTCATTGTAAAGTACATCACCATTTTCCTTAAACATCTCAAGTTCCCCAGCTACCTAGGACAATAGTTGCCAGAGAGAAATGGACAATGTGGTGTCTCAGCAGTAACTAACAATTTTTCATTCTGTGATGAAAACATATTAGATATTTCATTTTGAAGAAACTGTAATGGAAAATTGTTACTTAGTATCATTCCCAAGGAAAATCCAGACAACTGAAGAATTTTATACAGTTTCTAAACTCAGGAAAAAGAGAGCAGATACCTTTCACAGGTTATTATTCCTAGAGCTCAGAATACACACTGAAGCATGGTCACTACAGTCATATTTTGTTTCTGAAGATCATTTATAAAAAGTTGAGCATTTCAGTTTAAGGCTGTAGTATAGTGATGAAGTCTGGATTTTTTTCTTTTTTTTCCTTCCCTTGCCCTCCCCCACCCCTCCACCCCAGAGACCACTGTAACGGTGTTCCAGCCTTGTCTCCTGAGAGTCCCAGCTAAGGAGACATTAGCAGTACTTTTTAAATAAGCAAGATGAAAGGAGAACTTGGCCAGCGAAAAAAAGTAGGAATTTAAACACCAATAATTAGCAACACAAGAAGCATTCAGTTTTGAGAGAATATAATAGTCTACAAATATCTGAAATTGAAAACAAAGAACTGGAAGATGGAATAAGAACACTATGTGCAGTAGAAGGTTATGAAAAAGCTGAAAGCAAAAACTGAGATCAGAGTTAAGCACTGAGACAGATTATCAAAATATTTTTCCTAGAAACAAGCTCTGCAATTCCAAAAGGAATCCATTTAGAGAACAACAAAATGCTGCAATGGGTTTCCCTAAAAATGATAAACAGTTCTCACACATCAGGGTCTAAGTAAGAAATTCAAGAGTGTTTTTCTTTTTTTCTTTTTCTCATTTCAGGAGGGCAGCGACTGTGCTTGAAAAATGAAATTCCATGGAAGAGGAGGGAATTTTCAATGGGTTGGGAGGAAGATCATTAAAAGTCTAACATCAATTCACAGTCTGCTGATTAATTATCTCCTTCTGAGTAATGCAAAATAAAAATAAACACAAAGACTGTAGTTTTCACAAGTAACATATATATATATGGACATAGTCATATGTATGCATATATAAGGGACTGGTCAGCATTTATCATGCACAAGGAAGACAAGACTATTGGTAGTGAAAGAATTTACTCATGTCCTTTTTTAAAAAAGCACTTAGTTTCAGGATACCAGAGTTTAAGGCAGCATTAAACTGGAGTAAATATTTACAGAATATTTATTAGTCACATTGCATGAGCAAGCTTCAGAGTTGAGTAACCTTCAAGTCAGACTTCAGCCTTTGTTTGATATTTCAGTTTAAGAAAAAACACTTCCTATCGGTAATGAAAATGCAGTGCAATCTTTTGCAGCCTGGCAGGATAAGATCTTTTCTCCTCCTTTTGGCTAATAAGTAAGGGTCTGCTGTGCTACTTCAATTCCGATTTCTTCCCATGCCCTTTCAAATCTATGACAAATGAGTCAGTCTGCGATTAAACGCCTATCTTTTGTTACTGCAACAAGACTGCATTCACACAGTATTCATCCTACTTACACTCTTCCTGCTCCTAAGTAACTCAGTTGCAAGACAGAAAACATTAAAGCTTACACATTATTAAAAACATGCTGTTGGTATGTCAGAAGTGTGAAAAAAAAAATCAGGTCGGTGCCTATATTCCTGGGCAGGACTAAGAACAAACCAGGAGAACACCTCACTAGGTTGGGTCACTGTTTATCATGTACAAACAACTTAGAAGAACATCATTCTGAGAGCAGATTCCACATAAACCTCAAGGAGTCAGTAAGAAGCAAACAGAACCATTTAGAAAGGCCAGAGAGAGTCTGCTCACTCACAGACACATAACATCTCTTTGGTCTCCAAGGTCCCAATGCCAGGGTGTTTTGTAGTTTAAAAATCATGTGCCTTCTGTTCGTTTCATACAATTTATTTTGCTGGAAAATCTGTTAACAAAAGTGTGCTTACATAACCTATTGTCATTAACTGAAGTGTGCACTGAAAAAAATGTAAGCATAATTTTAAACAAAAGTACGAAAAAAAAAGTTATTTTAAAATTTAGCATATCTTCAAGCATATCTTCAAGTAGTCTGGTTTTCAAAAGTGCAGAACACCTGCATTTCAAAAAGTCAAAGTTGGCACACAAGTTCCTAGGAACTAAAAATCGCAAGTTTCATTTAAAAATACTGGCTTTAGGAGTTCTGGCTCAACTGCACTTAAGTATCTCACAGTCAAGCAGCAATGGAACTATAGGAAACAACCCTATGTCATCAGCTAATTACTCCATTACTTATCTCAGAAAAAGTCTTCTGATGCTTTCTAAATATGCAAATAATATGGGAATTGAAAGAAGCAGAGGTGGGAAAGTAAACAAAAAGTCACCCAACAGCAATATCCTGGTCTTGCCATAGCCCCATACTAATATTAAGTCCACTGAAATACCTTTTCTGAACTGAACTTCTGGGCTGCTCGAAGATGTTCCTCATTTTGTTCTGTTGACGCTGCCTCCCTCTGACAACAGCCTTCAACTGAAAAGGATGGCTCAGCCTCACAGAGCTGCTTTTTAAGCTATGTGTATTTAGCATTTATTATTGTAGATATGGGAGAGAAGTAGATTGCACGTGAAACAGATGTTAAAAAGAAAGCATTGGTTTAAAGGCAGTGCACCTGTGACAAAACCACATAGACTTTTTTATTTTTACAGCAAAACCAGACATGCATACCATGTTCACAGCGACTGAAAGTAACTAATGGAGAAAAACGTAACACGAATGACTCTTTCTTCACAAAAATGTCCACAGACTGAGTCTTTGTGCACAGTTAATCAATTCCAGAGCCCTTTCCTTGGGTAACAGGACACCAGTTAAGAAATTTGGCCAAAATAAACTGCTTCCGCATTTTGGAAACAGCGTAGAATTATGGGCTTCGTTTGACCTCTCCATCACAAACAGTTTATTACTACCCTGCTAGGCAACATCAGCTTTCACCACCCAGCCACAAAACCTGTGTGCTATAAAAGCAGGGGAGCTAAACAGGTCAGGCAGTTCCATCTCATCATTCCGTTCCCCAAAGAAATAGAGGTTAAAGGCTATAAACTCTTCTGATGACATCCAAAAAGATACACTAAGCCTAGATATTTTAAGGGACAAATCCAGCAAAAGAAACAGTATACATCTCTATGTATTATTTCTAGAAGGTTTCCATAAACGAAAGGTCAATGCAAAATGACCATTTTGGTATAATTTACTTCATACATTGCAGAACAGTTGTGTTATTTAATTGATTTATGGACAGTAATTTGCTGTTACTTAAACACATCAGTATCCCTTTCAGTGCATCTTGGGACAAAATTTCAAAGGCAACATAAATATCAGTCATTCATTTAAAAACTCTTCAGCTAATAACACAGATGTCTCTATTCTTCTTTCTACATGGATGCAAGGTGTGCATCTTTCAAGATCTACCAGGACAGGAAGAGCTGACAATCAAGAAGCCATTATACTTTTAATGTAATACAGGAGCTGTACAGAAGTTGCACTCAGCTAGAAAAAATGATTGGATGCAGAAGAGCAAAGGAATGAACTGCAGGACTATGTCTTCAGACAGATTTCATGTTGCGCAGCTGTGATAGGGATCAATGATTCCAGTGCCGCATTGAGAGGCTACCTCCTCTGACAGCACATTGCTCTACAGTGCTTTCAGTACCTTGGAATAAAGAGACATCTCTAGACAGTTCTAGACAACCAACATTTTTACTATCTCTGGATGATATCGCTCTTTTTAGCCTTCATGCAACAGTAATCTTGCTGTTAGAAAGCAAAGACAAAAATTTAAGCTATTCTTCAACCTGAATCCTCACAAGCAGCTGTTAGCATAAACAAAATGCAACAGTCCAGGCTTCTGCTTGGTAAGAGCATACCAACCATCTGCATCAGGGTTCAGAAACACTGGGAAAAGGAGAACTTTTGTTTTTATGTAATAAAATCTCATGCAGTGCTAAAAGAGTAGAAAAATAACTTGTTGGTCTCTTGTCTTTATCCATAAATGAGATGTCTGAGGACTGAGAAATTCAGAAAGTATCCGGAGAAGGAGTTTATAGTGCAGAATGTCATGAAGATACTAATACAAAAAGAAATGACCTGTGTGAGATATGGACACTTGCTGAGACCAAACGGTAGGTATAAACAAGAGAAGCCGAGAGGAGAGTTAGGGAACTCTTACAGCACCTGCTGTTATGCAGTCATATGCAACATTTGCCAAAGTAGTGAGCAACAGAGAGAAAGCAGGAGTAAATGCTGCAATTTATTCTCTGAGATAGAAGACTGTGAAAAAGACAAACAAATATCCTTTTCTTACTTGTAATTGCACAAATGGTTCTGACTCGGCGATTTCATGAAAAGGTTTCATGAGGAATGACTATCAGTGTGGAAATGTTTTGTCCTGCACTGATACAGGTGAGCAGGGAAGACACCGAATGATGAGGTTCAAAGAGTAAAAGTTTACTGTAGGTGAACAACCAAATGCCACACGCTATGTTCTACTGAGAAAGATGACCAAAATAGATTACATGAAGACTGTAATGTCAGGTATGCTCTGACAAGGAGGTGTGCTTTAAACAGTTTTATGAGGCCTGCCACGGCTGTATAACAGCAGATATTTCTACAAACTAACAAAATAAAGACACCTGGTCCTGCCTTAACATCAGGTTAGGAAACTAGCCAACAACAGAAGGACATGAATTCACACTGTATAATGTAAATAGTTGGATGGAAGCTACTATGCAAAACCTGAGAGGTACACAAGCTTATGGGGAAATAGAGCAAATGAACAGATGAACGTAATTTCATAGCTGGATGATAACCATTTACCAAAGATGTATAAAAAGGGCAAGTTTACAAAACTGCAGGAATCAGCTAAAAGGAGAAATTGAGAGAAGGAAATTGTGCCACCTATGTAACGTTCAACAATATTCCTTGAGAACAGGCTGTGTGGCAGAGCTGAGGGCTGCGATAAGCAGGAAAAGGTCTAGTTGTAGGTCTGTAGCTAGTGATGCAACCCAAGGGTCTGTATTGGGTCCAGTTTTTTTAAAACATATTCATCAGTGACTGGGATAGGAGGACAGAGCATACCCTCAGTAAGATGCAAAACTGGGAGGAGTGGCTGATACATCAGAAGGCTGGGCTGTCAGAGAGATCTGGACAGGCTGGCAAGTTGGGCGGAGAGGAACCTAATGAAATTCAACAAGGGCAATTGTTACCCAGGGAGTTTCTGGGTTCTCCTTCTCTACAGATATTCAAAACCCACCTGTGTGCTGTCCTATGCAACCTGCCTTAGGTGACCCTGCTTTAGCAAGGGATTGGACTAGATGACCTCCAGAGGTCCCTTCCAACCCCTGCTGTTATGTGATTCTGTGAAATACTGACGCTCATTATGCATTAGTAATGAACATGGAAGAGCATGGGATAGATGAATGGACAGTGAGGTGGGTTGAGAACTGGCTGTTGGACCAGGCTCAGAGGGTCGTGATCAGTGGAGTAGAATCTGAATGGAGGCCTGTGACTAGTGGTGTTCCCCAGGGCTCGGTGTTGGGTCCAGTCCTGTTTAATATCTTCATTGACGACCTCGATGAGGGAATAGCATCCACCCTCAGCAAGTACGCCGATGATACAAAGCTGGGAGGGGTGGCTGACACGCAGGAACACTGCGCTGCCATTCAGCGAGACCTGGACAGGCTGGAGAGCTGGGCAGGGAGAAACCTAATGAAATTCAACAAAAGCAAGTGTAGTCTTGCACCTGGGGAGGAACAACCGCATGTATCAGTACAGGCTGGGGGTTGACCTGCTGGAGAAGTGCTCTGTGGAGAAGGACCTGGGGGTCCTGGTTGATGACAGGTTGGCTATGAGCCAGCAGTGTGCCCTGGTGGCTAAGAGAGCCAATGGGATCCTGGGATGCATCAGGAAGAGTGTGGCCAGCAGGTCTAAGGAGGTGATCCTCCCCCTCTACTCTGCCCTGGTCAGGCCCCACCTGGAGTATTGTGTCCAGTTCTGGGCTCCATGGTATAAAAAAAGCCAGGGATCTCCTCGGGAGAGTGCAGAAAAGGGCTACGAAGATGATTAAGGGCCTGGAACATCTCCCCTATGAGGAATGGCCGAGTGACCTGGGACTGTTCAGTCTAGAGAAAAGAAGAGTGAGGGGGGACCTAATCAATGTTTATAAATATCTTAAGTATGGGGTGCAGGGGGAATCGGCCAGCCCCTTTTCTGTGGTCTGTGGAGACAGGACAAGGGACAATGGCTGCATATTGGGAGCACAGGAAGTTCCGCACCAACATGTGGAAGAACTTTTACACAGTGAGGGTGACAGAGCCCTGGGACAGGCTGCCCAGGGGGGTTGTGGAGTCTCCTTCTCTGGAGATATTCAAGACCCGTCTGGACGCCTATCTGTGCAGTATGAGCTGGGGAGCTGCTTTGGCAGGGGGGTTGGACCCGATGATCTCTCGAGGTCCCTTCCAACCCCTACGATTCTGTGATTCTGTGATCTTGCCATTTAAGGTTATATTTGGGTGGTAGATACATGCTACTTCAGCGTTTTTCTAGACACAACAGGTATAAAATTATAAAAAATTCTACCGTGAGCAACTCTGACCAGATCAAATGCTTATAAAACTGATCAATCTCTAAAGACCCATAAGGAGACCTTTGTATTAGCATAGGTCTCCTCTTGTTAGCCTTTGGGATATTTTTAAAGAAATAAAATGATATAATTTAGAATTTCTGGTTTAGAAATAATATAAAAAATTCAAGTAACCCTGTAAAGGAGTGCCTGTTGCTATGGGAAAAGGCTCAAAGCCTCTAATTTGGCCTACAATGGAAAATACTTTGGGTAAAGATTAATAAAGATATCTAGATTTCACTAAAGAGCATATCTGAACTATATAACACCCACAAACTACCACAGAGCAAGAAATATATTGTTCAAGACTGAAATGTTATGGATTTCCCACAAATAAAGCAACTGTAACCAGGAAAGACAATAAACATCTTAACCACCTTAAATGCTTAAAACTGCTTTCATTTCTAAAACAAATACTGTCGTCATTTGGAAGTACAGTACATAATTTATGGAAATGCAGACCTTTCAGTGTTTACCATTAGTCAAGTGTATGTTAGTGTTTCACTCTGCAAAACTAGAAGCTTTAAGTATCTAACATCGAGCAAAGCTCGTCAATATACATTTCAAAGATTTAAAGCTTGCTGCATAATTAACTTACTCTGAAGTCAAGGAAAAAAGGTCCCCTATTCTGTGCAAAAGCTTTCTAACACCCCAACCACCTCCCTCCAGCATTTGAATTTACACCTGAAAGTATTTAAGTATATTTTTATAACAAAACCCCACCAAAAACCATCTTAAGACATTTTGAAGTTTGTGTTATTTCAGGGTTACATTCCCAGCAGACAAGTTTCTGGTGTATACTCTATCAGGTTACATAATTGCTGAAGTTGTTTCTTTAGAATTATTTTATGGTGGTGAGTAAAAAAACCTAAAAATTTAGGTTTTTTTCCTAAGCATAAGGATTGAAGAACCAGCAAAAGTTTTCCTAGTTCCTTGCCTGAAGCCAAGTGATATGTGACTAGTCTATCCCCTACAGATGCTTGTCTAGACTTCCTAAATTTTTGTAGTGACAGAGGTTTCACCTGACACACCCCTGATGATTACTTAGCACATGTATCACCATTTTCAGAATACAGACAACATTCCTCACATACACTGCGAGCTTTTCCCAGTTGGGATACCTGTCTTTCCTGAACAAGCTTTGCCCTTCAATCCTAACAATCCAATCCTGAAATTTACACTGAGCTTGCAATAGCAACAAAGTCTTAGCTTTACATACAAACCCTGCTTTAGTTCTCCATGTTTGTTTTGGTCTTTCTGCTGATGTTTACTGAATTCCAGCTCTCAGACAAAATCAAACACCTCAAGCAAATTTATAAAAGGCAAGAGTTCAAGTTCTCTGAACATGGGAAAGCAGACCAAAGGGAGCTGACAGCTCTCCCAAACTATGAGACTGCTAAGAATTCACTCAGAAGTATTTTTCTACCTCTCCACAACACTGGATATACACAATCCAAAATACAGCTACAATCAGAGATGTGCTGCTAGTGTACATTTTAATCAAGGAATTTTAACACTGTGGTACTTGTGGAGTCCATTTTTAAATCCTCCCCAATTAACAGTTACAGAACTAAAGATTACAGGGAAGACTGTTTATCCTGTACAAGCAAACACACATATCCAGTATAACAAAGATACAGACAGATGCCAAGTAGGCAACTTGCTCTGTTAGCAACATTTTCCACAGCAGAAAAAAAAAAAATCAGCTAGTTATGCTCATAATTTTAATGAAACAAAACATCAAAAAGAGCAGGAAAATATTTCCCCAAGACATCTCTGTAAAGAGACAAAATGATAACCTGCCACATTTAGAACCAAAGCTCAGATAAGAGTAGCCTGAATTTTGTCTTTCTTTGCCGAATAAGGCTACTACATTTGGCAGGCTACCTTCATGTACTCAGATTTTATTTCAGGGTAAACATGCACAAAACCCTACAGGACTAATGGATGGATTATTCTAATCTCTGACGTCCCCTTTTGCTATGAAGGGTATACAGAGGTTCTATCAAGAAACGGACAATTAAGACAAACTAAAGAAGTTCTACTTGACAAACTCACTTTTCACCTTTTTTTTGAAATTCCATCTCTTGGATAAATAGTTCTTTGCTAAAGAATATATTTTTTATTTTCTTCTGATAGTGAAACTATGGACTGGCATGAACACTAATATGAATAAAGGATTTTTTTTTTCTGAGTGTCACCCACCACTGCATTTCTCTTTAGTGTCAAGAAGGTAGAATCTATAAACAACTGCATTTTGTTCATGTCACTACAAGTGGAAAATGTGAATAATTAAAGAATTCACAGCTTCAGGTAACATCCCATCAATCTTACAGAGACTGACAATACTGAACAGCCTTGGTGAGCAGGTGTGTCCAAACAAATTGCTCAGCTTCTGTGCCAAAGCCAGCTCCCAACTCACAGCTGGCACTAAGCCATTTAAAACCAAAACAAACCACAATCAAAAAAGCACTTACTAGCAGCTATGCACAGTTTCTGCTGCATACCTGCCATTATTTAGCAACAATACTCTTCAGGAATTGCATTATAAAATACATCTGCCACTAGCATCTAAAAAGCCATCTAACAGCAAAGATGAGGAATATGTTCAGAAAAAGATGTTTCCATAAATACCAGAAACGTGATTTCCTTTATGCTTCTGATATCTTTTGGTAATTCCAATCCAATTTTTTCATGTTATAGCACCATTACCATGCATACACGTGACAGAAACTAAATTGCTATTTTTCTTTGGATGTACTGTAATTTGAAAAAGCAGTCCAGCTTCACTAGCTCCATGCTAAATCACCTTGCAGTGTCATCTTCCATGTGGGACCACAGTTTTGAACTCAGGCAAGCCACATCAAAGCCACAAGTCAAAATTTCATGGCTGTAGTTATGAAAAATGATTCTTTTAAGAAGAGCTATTATAATATCTATTCCTCAGAGCTTTACTTGAAGAAATAGGACATTTTCAAAACTGTTATGATAAAAAGGAAACCCTAATCAAAACAGTATATTACTTTTGTTTTTCTTCTGGCACACAGAAAAACCCACTGTATCTCTGTCTCTTCAAAGTTGGTGTTTTGATCTCAGAGTTTACATTTTTATTCAGGAAGTAGTGAAACAAATGGGAACTGGCACCAAACACCTACAAACTCAGCATGGGCTTGGCAGCCAACTGCCATTTCTTCCTCCTACCAAATCTTAAATCTAAAATGCTGAACCACCAGAAGTTCTGGCACAGTAAAAGTGTATGAATTACAGATGTGGACAGACACAGAGGCTTCAGGGAGAAAAAACAACACAAAAGTAGTAGCTACCAAGGGTCAGATAGGTATCTAAAGGAGAGTTCTCTGATGTGCATCTAATTCTACTCCTGCCAGCAGAAACATAATTCAAAACTGCACCATACAATCTTAGTGTAGAATATCCACTGTTTTTTTTAGTCCATTTCTGAGCTGGATGTAATTCTTTTAAGCATTTATATGGCTTTTACCATCATGGGATTCTGCATTTTGGCACATGACTCACAGCAACAGATATAATGCTTTCTCCCACATTAGAGAAAGTCTGTTCCACGGAGAATCATTTTTATGGTTTGGTGATAGCTGGATCTTTAACTACATGCTGCATCTTGGAGCTTTTATGTCTCAAAGTAGAATCCTCTACATTTTTCCACTTCAAAACCTTCATTACAGTTTTACTGTAGCTCCTCGTGGACTGCTTTTCCACCGTCTTTCTGAATTTCCTATCTGAGGGCAAAGTTCTTCCTTTGCAAGTACTGACTAGTCTGGAGTCAGCAAAAAGACCCCCCACCTTCCTAAGCATTACAAGAAAATACCCTCCTCTTCTTCCAAAATTACAGAAGACGAGGTTACTGTGTGAACTAACCTACAAGGCCTGTTGTTGGAACCTCAGGAATCACATCATAATGATACCAACCCTTACCACCCTCATTTTCCTGCCACGTGTCAGACTGAGATAAAGGAAAAGCAAAGGTTTCTTCTCTCTGCATCACCCAAGTAGGTTGAACTGTGCTAAATTTCTAATTCGTTAAGTGGAGTTTTGAGATTACTCCAGGGGTTGAGCTGGGGGGCAAGGGGGAGGGGACTGTCTGTCTAAATAGCACCTCCTAATTCTTCTCTGGTATTTATATCATTTGGAAAAAAGTTTATATTAAAGGAACTCCTTAAAAACAAGGAAAAAAAACCACAAAGAAACAAATAGAAGAGAATATAAAACCCCCGCCATGGGGTAGTAATTTCTTAAACAATCTAATGCTATTTACATTTTAGGAGTTGCTTATGTCCCCTTCATACAGCTCCATGGGGAATAACAAACTAGGACATTTGCTGCTACAGCAAAGGGATTTTTCAGTATTGTTACTTCAAGTAGATTTCCTAATATCGTGGAATGGTGTTAAAACTATACAAAAACAAATGAAAATTTCCAACAGAGCTCCTGAAAACAGCACATAACATCCAATCCTGTTCGGTTTATAGATAAAATATGGCCAAAACCTTGACATAAGGGTTTTCAGAATCAAGTAATAAATAATGGCACCGTGCCCTTTATTCCTCACATCATTAACTTTTCTAAACAGTAATTGAACCCCTGTTATCTGCAGTGAACTGGGAATGAAGCAGCTGTGGTTTTTTGTTTGCTTGGTTGTTTTTTAATTTTCTGTATGTTTTTAGAAATAGCTGCTGTAAAACCAATAAATCATGATAGAAGTCGTGTTTGGAAGATGCAGGTGAAAAAAGCATAAGCAGTCAGTATTTCTTAACCAGCAGTAAGACTCAGGTCAGAAAGAGAAGGCACAAGGGTGTGCTAATTGTATGTTCAAAGAAGTTACTGATTACAGAAGTCTGAGCTAGACGAATAACATTTAACACTAGGATCATCTTCCATCCTCATTCTTTTTCCCCTGTAGTGGTCAGTTTATGATACACTTTGGATTGGTCTCACATTAGTGAATTGTGCTACGGTTGACATACGAAGTATTATAGACCACCAACAGTAAAAAAAATAAGAAATCTTTTCAGAAACACCATTCTAACAAACCTTTTCGCACCAAAGTACCAGTGAAGTTGTCCTAAACTATAATCACCAAAAAGCATGTACATTATAACACTACAAATTTTAGTGATTTAATTTTATGACATAAAACCAGACATGTATTATGAGACCTCATGTGTTTTTACACCTGACAGCATTAAAGTACTTCAACTGCCGTAAATCAGCTGGGTCAAGATAAATTTGAGTACATAGTTTAGAACAACTCAAGGGGGAGAAAAATAGGGTGAAATGACCATAGGAAAGTAAGCTAATGAATATATATTTAACTAAGACATACAGCTAATAGATGGGGAAGGAGGGCAGGAAAGAAACACATACTTTTAGTTGAGTACTTACCATTCAGACCACCTGAACACACCAATTTAAATTTAAATTTAATAAGGGCATTTGAAATGACTAAGCACAGAGACTGAAAATGAAAAAACCCACACCATAAGGAATGGCCTAATTAAATTTCTTATAAATTGAAAAACACAGTTGCAGCTGCATAGTATACACTAAAATGAAATGTAGCAGAAAAAATTTGAAATCTGGACACATGTTCAAGTGTACACAGTGAGAGGCAGAATTTGGACAACTATATTTAGAGAAGTCAGAGCTTCATCTGTGGGAATTCACTGAACTTCTGAGAAAGCGATTTATGCAAATATGAACTTAGCCTCAGCCTGCCTGCTGCCATATCCAAGCTACTCTTAATCTCTGTAAACTCCACAGTTGTGGAGACTTCCACACTAAGAGCTTTTCAAGCTTAAATGCTCTTCCAAACTTGGTTCTCTCATTCAGTTCTTCTGAAAAAGAATGAATTCTGTTTAAATGAAGTATGAATTACTGAATCGCTCACATGATGTTTAATAGAGCCCATTCAAACTATAATTAGCTCAAGAATTATCCAAAAGTTCAAGTTATGTTAAGAAAGGCCACACAGTGTAATCTCGTAACCAAGACCTAGATTATGGTTGTAGAATCCTGGGTTGCAGAGATGGAATGAATACAAGAACATACGTATGTTCTGAGTGCAGTAGCCTCCCAATTCATGTATTAGGTAAATATTAGTCCCTCAAATGGAAACACATCTTTCAGCTAACAGGACTTACTCAGTTCAAGTGCATTCTACTGCTTCACTAGTAACTGCCTCAGAAATAAACCCCAAGCTTCATGGTCAACTGCATTTTTTTTTTGGATAGGTTGACCACCTCCCAGCGAACAAAAAACTTTCGCACACTCAGGCAGCCTCCGGTCACATTTTGAGGGTTCTTTTAAAGCTTTATATTTCACATGGAAACTGATTTAACACAGAACAACTCCAATGGCTTCTACATTGCCATCCCTTTTACATTAATTCCCTCCATAGCAAAAAAATTATTTTTGAAAGGAAAACAGGCTAGTACAGCATCAAAGTGGAAAAGCACTGTTCAGAACAGCACAAAGATTTTTCACTAAGAACCAAAACTGCTTTGTTTCCTACACACGGCATGTGTACAAACAGTCACTTATGAGTTAATTAAATCATTCTGTGATTCACAAGTACTCCAACCTTCACTTGGAAACAAGCAGCTCAATTCTTGCTGATGACAGCAAAGACTTCTGCTAAGTTCAAACTCCAGTTGAGACCTACATACTTTGACAGTGAATTTGCCTAAATCAACCATGATTTTGAAACATTAGTAAGATCTGTAGTACGTATTCACATGTAGCACATACACAATATGTAATATGTTTGTAATATGTATTCATATGCAAGCAACACACTAGAGAAGGTAAAGAGGAAAGAATAGTTATTTTTGTACCTGGCAAGTCTGAAAAAAGCAGAATGCACTCATTGAAACCATTTGCCAGAAGACGATCCCTCAGTTGTTGAAGTATTGCGACTCCAATATAGAAGGGGAAGGAGGAATTTCCAAGCAGCAACGTATCCCACAAGTGAAAAATTTTGTGCAAAGGAAAGACATCTGCATGATGAACAAGCACAACAAAAAAGCTGTAAGCATACAAATAGATAAAAACATACACATGCAAACATTCTTAAGGAGTTGTCTATATACTTTTTTCCTCTCCAGTCTTAGAGTTACTTATTTTTATTTGGGAGCAAAAAGGACTCAACCTTTTTGTCTTCATATGTGGTTTGATTACTCTGGAAATAATCAGTGTCTTTTCATCATCATTATTACTTATGCAATAACGTGCAGATTTTAGGATTTCAAACCTACACAAAATTAGGCAATTAATTTTTCTTTGGGTGTGGTGCCAAATTAGGGCATGCATATCAGCTTTTCCAATACTATGAGGACATTATTGAGTTAATCAATAAGCTCAACTATTTAAAATTACACAAGAAAATTAGTAGAATAGACCAAAACCTGGCAGAATAAAGGAAAGGCAAGGGGAAAGGCCAGTTAAAAATAACAACATTTTGTGTGTCAAGCTGAAGGTGGGTCTTCTAAAATATGCCACTTTTTAATAAAATAGTTCCAACATTTTACTGCAATTCATTGCCAAGGAAACCATCTTCTTGGCTTTCCACAGGTGGCAATTCTTAGGGAAGATCTGACAACTGCAAGAAGCAGTGCTTTACAGTCAAGATCTTCAGAAATTGCAACCAAGAATATCACATTAAATTCTTTGATATTTCATCAGAGAAATAATCCATCCATTCACTTCACCCTGCTTTTTTTTTTTTTAAATTCAAAAGTCTGCCTATGTTGACATGAAATGAAAAAAAAGAAAAACCCTACCAAAACCACAGAGATCTTGAAGGAAAGATTTCTAGACTTCCTTTATTAACTTTGTTCTCTTTCATTAAAAGCTAACCAACTTAGCTGTTCTTGCTTGTAACCTCCATGTACAAATGCTGCAAAGTAGTGCTAGCAGAATAACAGTGTGGCAAACTAGGATTAAAAAAAAAAATTAAAAAATCGCTTTGTTGGTCTTCAAAAGCAGTTACTCTCTTGCATTATCTGAGTGAGGACAGGGGAAGATGGTAAGGTTTAGTTTTGGCTTTTTATTTTTCTATTTTTTTCCACTAGATATAGCTTCCTTTATGCATTCCCTAAGTACTTCATGTACAAAATAATTCCAGGCAAGTTTAATGCTAATCATTCTCAAATCAGGGCAAAAACTGGCACTGTTGAGACTCAAATCACAATGCACATCACTACAAATTACAATGACCTACTAAACGATAAACACATTACGCCAGTTTGGAAGGCATTCACTGACAAAAAGTGAGAAAAATCATACTTAAGAAATGCAAGAACATTAATTTAAAACCAGAGAAACAGAATGCATACTCACGTGTAAACATGGTAAGAAACCAAGGAATAGCGTAAAGCTGCAAAAGGGGGGGGGGGGGGGGAAGAGAACAAAAAAATCTTAATTATTAAGAGCTCAAGGTTTGTGACAATGGCCTATGATGTTAAAAATTGCCAAGCTTGATATGAATGCATTTAACATGAGAAATGACTGCAGCAGCAAAACCACAATCACACAGTTTTTAGTGTCTCAGAGAAGTTTTTTCTCCCTGAGGTTTCCATTCTTTTCTCTTTCAAATTACTGGCTTGTGTTACTGGATTAAAAACAACAAAAACAACCACCACCCTCAGTAGGATTCTGTTTGTAAAAAATAACCCCCAAACTCTGAAAGACTTCAAAACCCTGCTTTATTAAACTGTTCTCACCTTACATATACATACTGCTAAGTGAAAATTGGCAAAAAATGCCTGAATGAGCAGAAATCAACTTGATTCAATATATCTTTATGACTATTTATATAGAATCAGGTGTTTTTTCCATAGGTAAAAGCACAAATCAAAATTTCCAACAGAAAAATTAACTATATCTGCCTTTTTCTCCTATGTTAGTGTTTATTAAATGTATATGGTATATACAGTACATATGTATATACAGTGAAAGGCAGTAAGAACAGCTTCATTCTCAAAAGCACAGACTGTCAGTTACTAATACTGTAAGTAATTCTGCTGTTCTATTGTGACCTTTAACAGCAGACACCATCTGAAGAATTTGAGGCTGCTTCAGCACTTTCACAGCTGCGAAACTAAAAACTTGTGCTGCTGCAATTGCTATAAAAAACGTTTGGTTTCTGCAAGTGTTCATATTCATGACATCATCAGAGAAAATTCAGTATGCATTAGAAGAGCTAAACATTTATGACACCTTAACTTTAGGAATTTTCACTGAAATATTTGGCACATTGAAGGCAATAGAATCTATTTTCATGAAACACTGAACCACACAGAAGGTCCCCACAAACTGGGAATGCAAGAGGGAGATGGCCATTATTAGATTTTACTCAGTTGCATAGATCACATGCTCTGTTTTCCACTTCTGAAGGTTTACAGTTAGACATAAAGCTTAATATATTACTTTTTAGCTCATAAAAAGTGCAAATAAATCCTCCTATTAAGCCTTCCCTGGAAGTAAGCAAATGAGCAGCAGAAAGCATCATCTATATTATGTTAATAAATTACTACTGATTCCATGAATTCGTTAACTAGGTTATGGCACTGATTAAATGATTCACACATTAACTAAAAAGCTCTTTAGCACAGCTCTCCACACTTTTACAATTTTATTCCTACATCTTCATCTAAACATCTGAACCATACTGTCCATAGAACTCAGAAAAGCCATGATGACAACTGCTCATTTTTCAATTGATTTTAAGAATTCAACAGTACCTCCCCAAAACCAACCCAAATCAATTTCTATCACCATTTTCGTCTTAGAATATATTCATGCTATTTCCCTGAGTATAGCTTTGTCATGCCGTCAACAGAGGGCTCTCTACTGAATACTGTTCCTTGAAATATCCCCTACAGTGGTTGCAATCCCTGTTTACCTGCTTGCTTCTAAGCAATATCCTGCTTTCCATGCAACAGGAAAACAAGCATTCCTAATAGCCTGAGGCTCCTCTTTGCTTGGAGGTACATTATTATGCAGACAACATTTTGAGCTACATTACTTCCTCGGTATTTAAAGGAATTATTTCCTCCTCTTCATAGTTTTATTAAAATGTTTTGCCAAAGCTGATCCACACTTCCTCCTGATTTCAAACACCTCTACTTTGTGTGCATCAACATAAAAATACACAAGAAAATACACAAAATTTGAAACATTCAACAGACTAAGAGGTAACCACAAGGCAAAGCACCACTTCGGTCTGAACAATTCCCAGCAAACCTATCAACACTGATGTGAAAAATAGGTCAAACTATTTAAGTACAAAGTCTCGGGCAAGTTTTTATAAAAATCGCTCTAATTTTCATAAATAGAATGTTCTAAGACAAGGAAACCTCAGTAAACCTGACGAGTTTTTGATTACTAATAAGTAAAGAAGAGCCACAACACGGGTGGTGTTACTCCATCACCGGAGACAAAGTGCAAAACACGGACAAGAACTGCACTGACCTGAAGGCCTCAAAGCAACAGGCTACCAAATTTGGCGAAATGCCTGCACTTTTGACATCCTGTTAGTAAACACCGCCCTCTAGCAGCCGCCGTCCAGAACAGCGCAGTGCCCGGCTGTGTAACACTGGCAAGCTGGTGTTACACAGGGTTTCAGCCGTGCACTACTGAGCCCTACAACACAAGGGGATTGTGCTTTTTTGCTAACGCTTAACTCTCCGTAGCCGGGAAACATACCTATTGTTTCATCAAAGTAGTGTTTGAACCTCTGGAACAGCTTTAGAATAAGTCACATAAAAATAACAGCCCATAAACCCAAAACTTCATTTTTCAGAGTGAGCTCAAGAACAGCAATCCATAATTATAAGTTTGCTTTGAAGTAAGGGCTTGATTTCATTCTCCATCTTCACATTATCCTTAACTGAAAGTTTATTTCCAACAGTGCTCTGCTGTGACAAATTCTGCTCAGTACCTCAGCTTGGAGATGCAGTTGTTTTTACAGAGTATTAAAACACCCACACAAGAATAAAGTAACTGTTCAGCTGCACAGTAGGAGCATCCCAAGGCACTTACAGTGAAACAACACACCTGGCTGCAGGATAATGAAATCAAACTATTTAAAATTAAAGGTGTGAGTATTCAAAACCCCCAAAGTGCCAACAATCTGCACAAGTTCTTGTTCACTATGCATGTATATAACACAAGTTTACCAAAAACCTCTAAATAAAAAAAAAAACCTCTAAGAAACTTCACCCTCCACACCTCATAGAATTACAGAGTTGGTATCAAGGTTAAATACTCCACAGCTTTAAAGATAACAGAGTAGGACTAATCATTATTCTTGCAATCTTTTATAGAATAATCCTCATCTAACCATCTGTGATTCAGTGCAGGATATTGTTTTAAACTGGCAAACTGTCATGTCTTTGCCATTGTAGAAACAATTTATAGATGGATAACAAAAAACCCCCTGAGCTATAGCATGTAGTTCACACTATTTTACATGTTTGAGGCTTTTTTTATAGTGAAGTTTTTCCTTTTTAAATTTGAAGTCACACTTACAGGAATCTAGGAACTACCACAATTGATGGCAACATGGACAAGTATTTTCTCTCCAAGAGTGAGTAGCTCATTTAGTTCAGGAGAAACACCCCCTTTCCTGGAGACCACCATTGTTAAGTGTTCTTGGATTGACCAAAAGGGAGGCTTTGCATTGTCTCTCTTGTTCGCTCTCTCTTGACTTTACTTGTGCTTCGACAAGCCCCAAATCATTATCTCAAAGGAGAGTAAAACAAAGCCTTGAAAAAAAAAAATTAATAAACCCATCAACATGAAAAAAAACCTACAATCTTATTCTGAGGATTCTAGTGGTCAAACACAGGGACAGGCTTCCTAGAGGCCCCAAACCTGTTGATGTTTAAGACACATTTGGACAATGCCCATAACACAGTTAGAAGTGCTCAGGCAGTTGGACTAGATGACTGTCCCTTCCAACTGAAATGGTCTATCATATAAAACCTGATCTTAGAATTATAGAATTCATTAGGTCGGAAGGGACCTCTAAAGGTCATCTAGTTCAAGCCTCCACATTCATGCATTTTGCACATGTATGTTCTGGTTTTGAAATACACACATAATTAGTTTCAAGCTTATATAGTGCTTAGACAAATAAACATATAGTTAAATTATAGCGAAATATGCAAAAAAGCTTTGATGACTGAGGATTCAAAGAGAATGCATATCAAGCCCAATTTTTAATATTAGATTCTACTTGCCTATACACACCTCAAAAGGGTTTGAAGAATGATCACTTTCCTCACAAGATAAAAACACCTGCAGGAAAGCTCTCTCCCCCAGATTCCACTGGGTAATTGTGCAACAGAGATAAAATACTTCAAGCATAGAATTTTTAATTCTCAGTTAGATAAAGGCTTATTATTGACAACCCCTGCGTACTGCCAAAACCTAGCTAAGGTATCTACCTATCACAGCAACTCCAGCATGACAACAGCAAGCAATTGCAGCCAGACTTTGTCATCACTGTTAATGGCCAACTGACAACTGTGTCTAGATTTCATAATTTGCAGCTGAAAGCTCTTCAAAATAATTCATGGCTATAGTTACTCTTTTAGTAATTTAGCACACTTCCTTGTTGTTCCTCAGTTCAGAATGGTCTGCCACTGATGCCAGAGTTGTTCAGTAAAATACAGAACATGTTATAAAGCCTCATACAGGGTGGAAGAGATTATGAACTTTGGGATAGTAAGCAAAGAAGAACTGGAAGATTCCCTATATACATATGTCCCTCTATTTACATGTAAATCACATAGGCAAAGCAATGAACTTAATCCAGGCACCACATCAGTGAACAATATTCACAACTATTCAAGCTTAAGCAGCATTCAATATTCTGAGAGCTATGTGACCCAAAGCATATGGGAAAGGTGCTAGGAAACACAATCTTTCCCGCAGTGGAGCCTGTGTTTCAATGATGAAAGATTAATCAGGGTTTACTTTGATAGGATTAGTACTCAAGCACGAAACTCTGGTTCAGATCTCATTACCACAGTGCCTATCCTTCACCTTGATGGATCCTGTGCTGTCATCTCACAGGTACAAAAAAAATCACTTCTCTCACTAATCTAGAAGGCAGAACAATTTTCATTTATAGTTAAAAAAAAAAAAAAGATTTAGAAAGGAGAAAGGACAACCTCTTTTCAGAGGTTAGTGCTAATCTGAAAACTAGTAACTGCATTCAATGCAGTGTTTAAAAAAAGAACCCACAAAACAAACACACCTCTGTGTTGTAATTATTTAATGCACTGCCTAATCATCTCTTGACCGTAACACCTAGAGACAAGGCTTGAACTTCACTATGTGCTTTCTAATAACTAGCACAACACAAAAACTGTAACAAAACAGGTGTTTTCAAACTGTTTTGTCTTGCAAGTTTTCAGTGGAGAATTATAACTGCATAAGCAGACACTAGGAGCTGCTGAAAGATCAGCTAACACCCAAGATAGGTTGCTGCAGAGCTCTCTCATAAGGTAGTAGCAGAAACAGGGACCTCTAAGATGATCAGGTAAATTACATCTCTATCTCTCCAATGGGAACTAGTATCTTGGACAAAATACATGATGAATGTCATGAAGACATTGTCATCCGCAGCCTTTAGCAAATAAACATCAAGAGCATTTACATAGTGATGCTGCAGAATTAATTTTCCCTTGGGAACTTAAATGTTGCTGTCACACATGGTCTTACCCCAAATACTTAGGCTTTCTATAGATGAATAGTATCCCTTCCTCCCACCTTCCCTTTATCTGCCCCAACACCCCTCTTAAAGCGTGGGTCATCAGCAATACATGTGGCCTTCTGAAATATCTCTGTTTATAATGCAATACACTAGCTTTCTCTTCTGATGATTCCAATGCCAAAGTATCTTTTAAATTTGTGTAATTCAAACATGATTAAACACACTTTACAGATGAAAATATCTTTGCTTTTCTATTACCATCTTTGTAAACAGTGATAAAGTGTATCTGCCATTTCCAAAGACATACAAATTCACCCAGGAATTGCATACACCAGGTGACTTTCAGAGGCTTGGCCTTGCTGCTCCAACTTAAAGCATTTTCTATTACACATAAGGCTTTTTTTGTAAAAGAAAAAAAAGGTTGCATTATATCGCTTACGGAAGAAATGCATATACATCTCTCATAAATGAAATTTTTATTCTGCCACAATCTCCTGACTTCAGTGTCCTTCCTCCATTTTGATCTCTCAGCCATCATCTGTTCTTACAACCAATTGGAATTACCAAATTTCTAAATGTGAAATATATCATGACATAGACCACCTCAATTAACTATGCTGTCTTTATAGCCTTCCTTAAGTCGACTTTTCAGAAACATCAACCATAAACTTTGATAATGCTATAGCAGGCAGACAAACATTTTTATAGAGTACTACCTCAGCTTTCTGGACTACACATGCCTCTAAAGAGAGGAGGAAAGCTTCGTTATTTACACCGATAGCTAAATGTGAGGCTGTACAGAAGGCCTTGATTTGCTTTTTCCAACATACCCCTTCCTCTCTACTACATTTAGTCTGTTATCTCCCTCCGTCTTACAGACATGTTCCAATGAAAGCATAAACCTTAGACACAAGGTATGCACTTGCCCAATGTGTCTGATAGACAAATGACTGCTAAGCACTTTTCAAGTCCTGACATATGCACAGATCAACCATCACTTGCATGTGTATTTTGTAATACTTGCAAATTCTTTTGTTAACCAACGACATTTAATTAGTTTGCAGAAATTTTGCTATTAGTGACATTACTTTTTCTATATTAATCCACACTTGAAAAATAAAATGAAAAATTAATCTTAAAAAAGTATGGAAGTTCTAACTGGCTAGTAATTTTTATCATTTTTATCATTCCAACAGGATGGGAAGGACTGAGGTGTGTAAAACAATGATCATAACTTTATGATTTTACCAGCGTACTCAGAAAGGTCTATTAATATGCAGGTTTTACTTATATCGGACTACTAGTGAAGCACTCTGGAAAAGCATCTCATCCTAGGTGCCCTCATTTTCAATTTCCTTCTTCCTTTGAACAACACTTATAAGAAACCTTAGCACTTACATCTGGAATAAAACCAATTTCATTAAGGTGGTTACTCAGCTCTGGATCATGGAATGCAATCATCTGGGAAAACACCGTCAGGTATTCTGAAATGACAAGCAAATTCAAAACCATTGTCAAAACCACAAGCTGTCACATGCCAGTAGCTCACCACAGAGTGGGAGAAAAGGAAGAATAGGGTTTTTTTTCCTTAAATCTACAATAAAACATCAAGTGAATAATACCACTACTGTCTTCTCTGTCACCATTACATTCAACACAGAGTAAGGGCAGCTTCATTTCTCTTCCTCGTACTTCTCAATTTGAACTTTTGAAAATGGTTTACTTGGTTCATACTTCAGTTGTGATATATGCTTGACATGCAAAGTTAAAGACTTTTCAGGATGAGTAAATTAGAACAAGCCAGTTCCAAGGATTTTTAAGACCCAAACCATGTTTAGTGATACACTGAGTTTATAGTTTAAAAATTATATTGTGTGGTTTCTTTGGTGAGGTTGTGGGGCTCCAAGATTGCTATTTCTATAATTAGTAACATCCTAATTTGTATTTTTTTGAACAGACATGGAGAAATACTTCTAAGTAAAAGATAAAATTTATTAGATCTTCAGAACGGCACATTAGGCTGATGGATAAAATTTTATCCAGTTGTCTAAATAACACTTGCTTTTAATTGGAAGAGAAGCAGACAGCAGAACACAGACACTGACAGATTTCTCTCTCTATCCTGTCCCTCTCCCAATTTTGTCCACACTGTCATATGCTTTGTTAGAAGGAAGATGAAGTGGCAATAACATTGCAGTTTTGTAACAGATGGCAATTCTTCCTTCGTGCTCCCAAGAAGAGAGCAATTAGGGCTCAGACAGCTCACTGAAGAGAGACAGAGAATGTGAACCCTGATCCCAGATAAGAACATCCTGACAACTCATGGCAGCACAGACTACTGTCCCCAAATATAAGCTCCCCAAACAGACACCATCTACTGTTACCACTGCTTCCTTTGAAGTCTACTGGAAGGACTAGATGCCTACTGTCTCTCTTGGGAAGAAAAAAAATCATTCTATTTGTCTTCATCCCTGAAGCAGCAAAATTTAATTTCAATTCAACTGCTAAGCAGCACAGAAGTGGATCTGCTGGGATAATTCCACACATAGCACATAGATGCTTTTATTTAACAATATAAGTGGGCCTAAACATTTAATTGCTTATTGACTACTATCTTGGTTTAATCATGATTATCTGCACTCAAGTTAGCTCCTCGCAGGCAAGTTGGCACCATCACTCTGTAAAACAATTCTATTTAGACTAGAAATTTGAAAAGCCAATTCTGCTTCAGGAGGACTGATAAATAACACAAGAACACAAGGGAACACAAGGGAAACAAACCACAGCCCTACTGCAAACTATACTTGAAAGGACACATATTCCTCCAAGGTAGTTAAGTTGCAATGAAAATTAAGACCTATTGAGATTACTTCAGAATTTTACAACTTTTGCCTCAAGCTACAAAGACAAAGCCACAACACACTAAACCTCTTAGGTAGTTTCTGGCATCTTAGGAGTGCCAGCCTCTCCCCTTTGATACTGCATCTTTATTATACGCCACAGATACCCTGGCAGCACTTGGCTGGGTGGGTAAACAGACCCATGCTGAGTTCTGTGTCACCAAGGCCAGACTGTTTTGGAGTTACTCATGTCTCATGTTTCCTCAGTTTCAAACCAAAGTTATTCTTGCCCATATGCATACAAATGAAGGAGATAACTGAATCCATGCCTTAAATTCATACCACGCTACATGATAATGATTTTTAAGAAGTACATCTTAGATCCATTTTATTTCATAAAACTGCCAATAATCACAACTTAGGTACAAGCAGTCAGTAATCCTACACCTTCAGATGTATGCTGATGTAAATAATTTCACAATTAGTTTCCCTGAACCACATTTATTTTTAAAAATGAAGTTTCATGCCAGTGATAGTTCTCTACATATATTCTACAGGTTGATAAATACCATCTTTATTTGACTAGCCAGTCTCATGAAATCTAACTACTGTGCAAGATTACATGATTAATTAAGGGTCCATTGAAAACACACATTCTTGTGAAGATTTGTATCGCATCGGTCCAGCCAGTTGCTGTTGGTTGGAATTTTATTATACAAATTTCTGGTTTACACAATTGTGCCCAACCCCCTTTAACTGCTCTTGCTTCCTATTTGATGTAAGGAAATATATCTGATAAGCTGAGAAAAAACACCCGTCTTCACTGTGGAGTACAAGCTCAAAAATGAGGTATGCTGAACTCTGCTGTTTGAAAGATTCCTCCCATCCACCCCTGCACGGAAGATAAAGAGATGCTAAAATTGCAGTAGGCAGTTAAATGACACATCTGTCACACTTTCTTCCAAACCAATAAAGCACAGAAATTACACAGAATTTTCCTTTAGAACTGTATTTACACAATGGTGTTTGACATATGACCCCAGAATGGATTAAATCAGAATACTGATGTCTCCTTGACGATACCAGATGTTGCACAGGAACTTAAGAACGCCTACCTTATTTTGGTTCACAGAATCCTACTGACATATATTTCTAACTTTGGCTAATACATGTTTTTGCAATGCCCCTAAGGAATAACAGCAGGGAACTCTAGAGAGTAAAACTATTATTTTAAGGAAGAACGTATCCTCTTGAGAAAAGTCTTCACCAAGCTATTAATAAGTCTAAAGCAGTTGGCTCCACAGGAGCATCTGATACAATACAGTTACTCTTTTCATCTTTAGACCTTTACTGAGGTGGTTTTTTTTTTTTACTCTCTTCTTCCCAGAAAGCACTTTCTTTACAGACAAGAGGGTACAACAAGTTCTCTTGAATAGTTTCTCCCAAACTTTATATGTTCAGTTCATAATATCTCTTACCTTGTCCTTCATAGGTAAGCTCTACTAATCACCATGTTCTCGCTTTACATTAGCTTTCTTCCTATTATCCAATATGTAACTGCTTTTATGTCCAAATATTTTTTGTCCATCAGTTCTTAATTTCCTTTCATTTTTTGTCTTCAAAAAATTATGGACACTTTTCAAGTTGAAGAGTTTCACTCATTATATGCAAAATAATTTCTTAAAAAAAAATTACATGGATAGCAAGGCATGCTGGAATCCAGCATGCAATAAAAAATCATAACTTCTCACAATTAAAACCCATTCTTTATCACCTGTTTTTAAAAACCACTGGTGGCTCTTCAAACAGCTTCTTTTGTTTTTAAAAACTGCCTGCAAGACGAATTATCTCTCCAAGAGACTGTCCCAAGGTGGCTTTCTAGGAGTAGGCAATTCCTTCCTTGTGTTTCCATGAAATTTACAATTATTTTTCAAGTAGAAGAGACATTTACCTCCTACCTATTGTTTTAATTTCTCTGCATTACCTATACAGTTGTTCAAGACTGAACCATGCAACATTATTCCTCAGGGTTCTCCAACTCCTCTCCTGTATTACGAATGACATTATGTGGTGTTCGGTAAGAAACTTCCTTCTGAGGAGTCCCTCATTTGTAATGTTGCTCTTCATTTTCCCTCACTATCAAAACAGCTCCTCCAGCAGCATGATTTTGATCATCTGAAGGGTAGTCTTTATCATCTAGCACTAGAGAGACTATTACGTCTTTTTAGAGCCTTGCATGATCAACTGACTCTTACCTTGGGTATTACAGAGAATTGTAATATCTGTGTGCACACAGTTGGGTTTTCTCTTGCCTGAATCTTTACTCACTTTTCCCCCCCCTATTTTACTTACACAGCTTATTCTTGTTTATCTAAAATAAAGGTTTTGAAAGAAAAATGTGGATATTTCTAAAATGTTATTCTAATTGTGTTTCAACTTTACCTCCAGAAATAATTCTACTTTTCTTAGGATAAAAATTAATAATTACTTACTTACCTTGAATAACATGAGAGTTATCCTTCAGAAAGAAGTTATACAAATACTTGGGGATAAAAGCAGACATGCAGGCATATGCTAGAGCTGGAAAAATTAGAGAAATGAATGCAACTACAGAGGTACAAATGACTGTAAAACACATAACAGGGGTACCTTCCATTAAAGAATTTTAAAAGCTCCTAAAAAAAGCCTCCTGTCACTGAGTAATCAATATAAAGCTGGCTGGACCTGATCTGCTCCCAGTTTATCTCCACACTTCTCAAAGACAAAGATGACATTTGGAAAGTCATGGTGATATTTGTATAAAAAAGTGAAAATCCCTGTATGGACACAATTTTAGAAGGCAGTTACAGACAACTGCATTGTTACAATCTTATGGATTTTCTCCTATAGAACTTACACCTAGTTTACACCTCATCAGACTTGCATCTTGTCTCTTATTTCAGCTCAAAAACTGAAGAAGACACAAGAGAAAACACTGAGTGTAATATAATCAATAATACTGTCAAAAACATCTTAAATTTCTCAACTGCTCCTCAAATACGTGCCAAATTGAAATTAGAGGGTAAAACCCATAAGTGTTTATCTTCTTGATTAATTCCTGGAACCTGGCTGAGAGACAGCCTATTATAACATAATTCTTAGCCATGGTGTTAGACCAAGGATATAAAAAAAGAAATGCATGTGTTTGTCGTAAATTGTTCAAAGACCATAACTATAGTTTTGGAAGTTTCTAAGCAAAACATAAGATCTATAGCAAATATGACATAATATTATGTTATAAATGAGTTCCATGTGACAACTTTTCTAGCATCAAAAACACTTTTTAAATATCTGAGCCAGAGGTGTACTATTAAGGTTGTAAGCTGGAACACAAAATTTTACATAATTCACTACTACTGTATTTTCCTTCAAGTGGAACAGGTTCTACAATCAAACTGTACAGGAACATACTTAAGAAGAAGAAAAATCTGTTCAAATATTTAAATTAGCATGCACAGTACACATAATAGGAAGCATTGTCCTAAGAAACGAGTTTTCCCACACATAGACTTTTATATAAAGAAATCAAGGTGCAAGAGAAGACTGGACTAGACCTATTCTGAACAAATCACATTCTAAGAAGATAAAGGCCACATATTCAAAGCTGGCCAGAGAAGCTTTTAGGCATTTAAAAGCATCATCAACTTTCCTAAATAAAGCTAGTCTGACAGGTTACTAGTTTTAGAGAAAATTCTAGAGAAGCATTTCTTACTTTTCCTATAACTGAGGTTATTTGTACCTTTTATTATAGATTATGGTACTTGACAAAAAGCACAGGGTTTGAACCCATGGCTCGAAGAGCAGTACACCCCACAACTTTTCGAAAACCAAACATTTCTTTTGACCTGTGGCAACAAGAGCTTTAAAATTCCTTTGTAGCTACAGAAGTTTCCATCTATAAGCAAGTGCACCCACACCTGTCTACAAGTAGAACCAGATGACAGACTGTTTCCCCTTCAGCCCCAGCAGAAAAAGGTACTCACCTTCATTGTTAAAATTCAAGTACAGAAATGGTGCACAAAGGGAGTCAAGACCTAAAGAGAAGAGCCATAAAGAAATGGCATAAAGAGCTCATTAATTTTAAGTCACAAGATAAATTCATTAATTTATCATTAAAATGTGCATACTTGAAAATGATTATAATTCTGCAATGTCAGGCTTCATGTGTAATGCTGAGAACAACTGTGAAATCAATGCATGAAAACAGAGAGGATTTCAAACTTTTGAACTGTAACACTGAATTGACTATTCTGCCAAGGCTTCCAAGAAATGCAATTTACCACCCCAAGAACTCACTCAGTAACTTCTGCAGCGTTATGTTGGAACTGAACAGTAAGCAACAGACTGGTGATTAGGTTGTTTGGCTTTCGATTAGGCTTTTTGTTTCTTTTTTGCTTTGTGTTTTTAATAAAGTGACTGAACTTAAGGAGAGTAAACGTGTAAGTAAAAGCGGGGCTAATTTGCACTAAATTATTAGAATTAGAATTATTAGTACTCACAGTTTACACTGGGGTGGGGGAAGGAAGAGGGGGGCGATATTTTTAAGTCAGTCATAGCTTTCCAGTTATGAATCTGGTGTTGCCAACTAGTCAAACTCACCTTGCCAGTACACCAAATCAGGATGGGAAACAACCCAGGCCTTCAATACACGTCTAAACTTTGCATGACCCTCTGGTGATGACAGTAATTCATCATACTGATGACAACGAGGAATATCAACTTCAATCTGTACCACAGCCAAGAGAAATCAGGGTAAGTGGGGTAGTACTACAGCAATCTTGCAATACTACAGGTGGAAGTCAGCCAAAGAATGTAGGACCGACCACTATCATAAACAAACCCTGCTTCCTCAATTACTCTCAAAACCAAAATAGAAAGGGGACAGTGGACTAACAGCCCTGTCAAAGATTCAAGACAGGTATTTCTTTAGATTTTTTTTTTAGTCCGTCAGATTTATATTTTTAGAAGGGTTCTAACCCTTGAAAAAGGCAGAAAGCAGATTACAGTGTTCTTCTGACCCAACTTTTGGACTCATTTCAGGTGCTAATATCACTTTGCTCTAAAGGATAATCCAATCAAGAGTTCTCAAAACATTGTACCCAATGTGATGGAAAAATATTCCTTCACCCAGCCAAAAAGAACAGCTGTTGCTTGTGATGTCTCTATGTCTGGCAAGGCTTCTTGGAGAACCAAACTGCTGAAGAGCCCATGTCTGTCAAGCACAGCTCGCCTTACAGCATCTCATACAAGCTCCAACAAGCACAACAAACATTTGATGAGAACAGGACTTCTAAGAATACTTCAGTAATATTTTTCACCTCACAAAGTGAAGTTGTTTCACATGCTTTGCTGTTGCTACAGAAACAGTGACTCTGACATAAAAGAGGATTTAACTTTCCACATGTTGCACCATAATTTGAGTTAAACTACTTGTTCCTATCATGTTTGCAAGATTCTTGCTACAGCATGAAGAAGGTCAGAGGACAGGGGAGCCCTTTTAGTGTTAGCAGCCACATCTGCTGTAACAAGCAAATGACTGGTGGAAAAGATCTTTGCAGTACTTGAAGTGACAATATTTGCTAACACCAGAAGTCTTACTTGTCTGTCTGTAGGAATCGGTGTGTCTTTATCGATGGCATCATATTTTGCTTGTATGGCACCCTAAATGTGGAAGAAAGACACTTGAATTTAGAAAGCCCTTACTAAATAAGTGTATGTGCCAACGTACACACTGATACATGGAAGTTGACTGTTTTTCTTAGGTGCTTTAGTTAGCAACTTTTTACTAAAAACCTTTCAAAGTACAGAAAATTGTCAGCTGAACTAAAACAAAATTCTGTTATAATTCAGGACATACAGACCTTGCTGTCACCTCCTCAGTATGACCTTCAGCAATTTTCAGTTAGTTATGCAGAAAGCTATGTGCTCAATACAGTTTCCCATTTTCAAGTTAAGAAATGCTCTTAATTTAGATTCAGTGCTTACCTCAGCCACTGGCAAGTGGCTTTCAGCATCATCTCTGCAAAGGCACTGAATCCAACTGTCTGTTAATTAATATCGATAGTGCAAATATAAACTTCTCTTAAGTAGCCAGTCCTTACCAGAATCCCAAGACATGGGATGCTGATAAGTCCATCCTAAGTTATGGGACAGTGAAACACTACCACATTGTTTCATCAGCTTCCAGTCTGTACATGAGAATTGCCTCCTCTCCCATGACCCAGGCTACAACCCTCACCAAAGCTGTTCTTTACTTTTGCAGGGGTTTTTTTGCTATTATAAAGCACTCAGCAGACCATGTCCTAAGCTAAGTATTCTAAATAACCTGGAATGTGCTATCTAATAAACCTCTTTGCTGCACTATTGCAGATTGCAAGCAGGGTCAGTGCAAGAGCTGGGTAGTCAAGCAATCCCTGTGAGAAGTCTTCACTTCTTGTCCTTTGCCCAAAAGAGTTACATCTAATTTGTTTATTCTCCAGTCTTTGGAGGAAGTGCATTGATTGGTAGGTAAGAAAAATACATCTGACAGCTTGTTTTGCCCAACTATTGGTGACTGAAGCAGGAGGATTCTAACTATATTTGTCAAAAATATTAAAAATCAAACAAAAAACCCCTGCTAGCCACCCACTGTATTTAAACAATCTAGTTGTATGGGTAGTATTTTTCCATCCCATAACCAAAATTAATGGCAGTCAAGTTTACATACATTTTTCTGAAATCAAATATTAGAGACAAGAAGCAAGCTTGTCTGAACACTGGTTTTGTTCAATTTCTTGACTCATTTTTCATGTTGTTTGAAATTCCAGTAGTTCTACCTGCCACATCTTCAAATCCAATTCAACCTCCCTGTCAATCCCATTCCTATCCCATTCCCTCCCCAGTCAGTACTGTAACTTCTACAAATACCCTCTCATTACCCTTACCTCAACTCCCAACAGGGCAGCCCAAGTTATGCCTCTCAGAAGAGGAGGGATGTCAACCCTCGCTTCTTTCCAGATTTGGTTTTTCTTATATGGGTAGGCCTTCAAAAAGAAGGTAATAACAGCAAAAAATGTTACCATGTAACTGAAACAGTTAAAATGCCATTCCTGGGAGAGCCTTTCCCCCCAAGGACAAATGCTGTCAGCTTGAATAGCGAATGCAAGTTTTACAACAATAAATTTCATTCATAACTGAAAAGCCTGGATGAAGGAGTCCAGTTTGAGGTTAAAATACCCTCTCTTTCTCATAAATGTATTCCTGGGCTTTCATATATGAATGTATAAATTTAATAATCCAAGTTTTTATTAAGAGGTGGTTTTTTGTTATACATTTCTTTTTATACCATGTATCCAACTTTGTTTTAGTAAAGATTTGTAGTTTATACTTAAGCACAGCACTTGATGCACATCAGCTCTCATTCTTATGCAAGAATCCATCTCCCCACATATATGTAAACAAAGGACTGGCATTTTCCCTCCTCTGTATAAAACCTGTATTTCTAACACAGCACTACTGCAGTAAAGACTGGTATTGTTTTCATATACCTTACTGCTTGGAAATGCAGAAAGGTTACAAGCATATTTATAATAGCTTAGCTGGTTATGAAGTAAGACTATCCAGAAATATTTTCTTCAGTAAATAACAGGTATTAACAGCAGGTCTATTTTCATGTGCACACTTTAAAATCTACTTTTATAATCCTAACTACTGCAAAGAGCTATTTTGCTCCCCCCCCAGCCCTTATCTTATACTTCCGTAGGGTTCTTTCTTTCCCCTTTCCCACTGTGGTTTGTTGTATTTCTGCTTCCTTTTCAATTACTTGGCCATTTAAAAATCCTCTAATTAACAGACCAAATCCAATTATCCAGCATCAGAAAGATTGCATACCTTCAACAGCCTGTCAAACAGGACAATTCTATTTAGCTGGTACTCTGTGTCCCTCTCCCGGATGATCAGAGGCAGACTAGCAGCTGCAGACAGCTCATTACTACTATTTGAATGAGGTAAAGTTGACTGGCTGGAAAAAGAGTCAGGATAGCAGCAGTAAACAGCAAGGAATACAAATCATCGCAGAAACTGCATTTCTGAGCCAGAAACCACAGCACGTACAGTTGATTTCTAGAATAAATACGTGGGCTAGGATCCTCAGTTTAGTATCAGGGCCCTAAACCCACCAGTGCAGTGCTGCACTTACCAGGTTTTGTTGACTTTAAGAGTCACAAAAGGACACATTAGGTTTCCCTTGGAAGGCAGCAGGGTCTAGCTGTGCAGTGTGTCACTCAAAACTAGTAACTCAAAACTCAGTATCAGTCTTAGACTTGCATACACACACTTACTCATCTTCAAGCAGCGGATAAAATGCTTCCCCACCAACATCTTTCAGTCTCTGAAATTAAGAATAAAAGTAATTTGTTATCAGAATGCTGCTCAGAATTCAAGTGGAAATATTTAGTGGATACAAAAACTTAATTAGCAATTAATTTGTCAAATTTAGTAGCTTGCTTTGAGACCTAAGCATTATCTCAGTTCTCCATCAGCAAAGAAACATACAGTCTTTAACACTAAAAGCTTTTGCTAATACAGGCTTCTCGAGCTGTTGGCAGTTCTTCTGCTTGATGATCATCTCATTCACAAACCTATTTCATCACAAAAAATAGCTTCCATAGACCATGGATTAATAGCATTACAAAGTTGGTTTGTTTTTTTTTTCCTCCTCACTTTTCTACATGGACTTCATATCCAAGTAGCTGCAAAGGAGGTGCACAACTTGGTTTTATGTTTTCAGTCAGTTCAAAAGTTATGCACGTTTGAGATCCTTTCAGTAGCAGCATCTGAAACCTGCACAAAAATACAGACACACTCTGGAAAGGTGATAGACAAGCATGCCTGGACTTTTAACTGTAGTTTTCAGACACCTTTGGGGCATCATGATTAGTGTTTAATACCATCCTCCCTGCAGTGCTGTTTTGCAGTTCAATCCCTAGCTTGAAGTCATGCAACACACAGCCTGCTTCTCCTGGTACTGACAGAACAATTCATTCAGTACTGATCTTCTTTTGATTATAAGCATAGAGGTCTGCTCTAAGAAAGGTATTTGAAGAGTTGCTTAAGTTCAAAAATGTATTTCAACTAGCACTGAAAGGTTTAAGCACGTATATTCTCCAAAATGAAAACACAGTATATTCTTATTTGTGGCAGTATTTGCAGAAGCAGGCAGCAATGTCCAAAATTACAGATGGAAAAGTTTAAGAACAGCCTTAAAAGTTGCCCTTTTGTAGGACCAACAGTAGGAGGTGCAGTGTGCATTGCTTTTGAAATACCTGTTACATATTCTTTACCTCCTCCTGCACATCACCAACCAAGTAAACAAAATATCACAGTTCTTTGGTCTGTTTTCCTGCATTTGTGCAAAGAAATGCAAAGTGCTATTGAAGTTATTTGCCTCATTGCCCCTGAATTAAGGCAATGGTGGCAGAGATCAAGACTTCAGGAGTCACCTTCCTTTCCATATTAACCCCAGTAAGCACATGGGAAGCTTGTTGGATTTTTTGTTGATTTTTTTTCTGGCTTTTTTTTTTTAATGCAAAGACTGTGACAGAAAAGAATTGGCTACTATGAAAAGCAAGCTGAAAAAAGTGCAGCATAAATCTCTAGTTATACAGCAACAGAGGTTTACATGTGCAAAAATGTGAATGATTACAACATTTCAAGTATACAGGCAGTAAATCTTGTTACTGATCACTACATCAGGCAAAATAAGTTTTTTTCCACTGAAGATGGAAGAAATCTGCCTGCATTTCTGCATTTTGGCAAAATGGTTTGAAATGATCTTTTGAACCACTTGTTTAGTGGTTATATATCCCAAAGTTTAGTAATTAACTACTGGAAATCTGGTATCTAACTTTAATTATAAAGCCCTCAAGGAGCTGCAACTGAATTGAGTTGATCTTTCTTCTGAATATTGTGAGCCACCTACAGACAGGAATTAAAGAACGCAGGAAGACACTGTCCAATTAGTTTAGCAATTGTGGAGAGTATCACATACTACAGAACTGTTTGGGCTACATCAGAAGAAAGCAGATAATGAAAATAAGTAAAGGGTGGGACAAAAATACAGATGATAGAGGAAGAGAATGCAGATCAAATTTAGTAACCTTCTGCACACAAAGCAATTTAATAGCATAAACCAGAATCTAACTCAGATGTCAAAAAGCAGTTCTCCTGGAGTCAGTAACATTGTCATTTATAGGAAGAGCTGTAGGAACTGCTGTGCCGTATTCCCTTTAAATAGATGTTTCTGCAGTGAAGACATAGAAAGAAGTGCACAATATTCTTCTTACATTTCGGAGCTGGCACAAAGACAAAGTCACAGTTGTGTCATCTAGGAGGGAACTTCTATCTCGTCCTTGCCCAAAGCTCTCACCATCTTCTAATAAAAAGCTTCAAAAGGCAGGAAAAAAAAAATCAGTTCATTTTACAATATAAGACTTCAGTTAGAAAAAAAATAGAATATTCTTAACATCAATTGGTTTCTTCTTTCAAACAAAATACTAGCTCTTAGAAGTATTCTGTATTAACTAGGCATGGCATGAAACCTGCTGTCAAGGGAACATACATTCACCTTAAATTATTCAAACAATTTTTGCTGTAAAATATTTCAGGTTTTCTATAACCTTGATTTGAACACAAAGAAAGAGCAATAGTATATGAGGATATGGGATTAATATTCCCTTTTAGTCTTTGACCAGGACTGCCATTTATTATGAAAAACAAAACAAACCATTATTGCAATGTAAAAGTAATTCTCCTCATGACAAAAAAAAAAAAAAAAAAAAAAAAAAAAAGGAAAAAAAAGGAAAGGAAAAGCCTGACCCAGACCTTTTTTGTTGTATCTAAGGATACAAATGCTTTCAAGAAAAAGTATACACAAATTGTCTTACTGTGGTTTTGGTGATATTTTAAAAGGAGACAACACAAAATTGATTTCCAACTTAAAATTAAGCTAACATTCTCAGTATCACTTAGAAAATGGGGTTAGATTGCATTTTCAAAATTAACACGTCATCTTCAAGATAGATTGTATGACACAAAAATATTTCCCCCTCATAACGCAGAAGCACATGCATTCACCTATGCGTACAGATATAGGCAATCCCTCAGAATTTACTACTAATTTTGCCCCCAAAATATCACTTAAAAGCTTGCTTGAACTTTTTCTTCAATATACTGCATTTTGGCTGTATCTTGACCTGACGAATTTTTAAAACCGAGAACCAGCAAACTGGTCTATGTGGACACATGATGATGCTTATTAAGATCAGACTGTGGGATTAAATGTGAATACACTACATAAAATTGTAATGCAGCAGTAAGATGAAAGCATTAATGATTAAAATGCTGTTACAGAGTTACAAGTCATAAAACTAAGCAGTTTAAAAAAAAATGCAAATAGCTGATCTGCTGAATAACTGGGTTGACCATTCAGCACTGCTGCTCTGTGCAAGGAAATTCAGAATGTGTGAATTTGCTATAGAATGTAGTAATTTAAATTACAGCTACTAATATGCCATTGAAACACAGTGATACATTCTTTAGTAAAACTTAATGCTATTGGAAAGCATGCTAAATTTAGGGATGTCAAGTTCAGTATTTTGCACTTCACCTGTATTTCTTAAAATTTCGGAATGCAATATGAAGTGCAGGTAGGTGACAGCTAATGCTCTAAATTTTAAGAGGGGAAGTGACACAATTACCCACAGTTCATAAACACTACTTCCAATATTTTTCCACACACTCAGGTCTTGAAACTGAAAACCAAACCAAAACGTTCTCTCAGAATCACTGGCCTTCTCCATCCCTCCTCTTTTCCCTTAAAGTGCTTCTCCTTCCTTACTTGGGAAGTGTGCAGACAGGTGGCTTTGATCGAATGATTTCCTTGTTGACAAGTTCTTTCTCCAAGTCTCCTCCAGCCAAACACCAGAGATAATAAACCTCTTCAATTGATCTTTCTGCTAGGTAATCACCATCTTCATCTATTAGGAGAAACCACATAAAAAAAAAGGAGTTACAGCTTTTCAGGCAGCTTGTATTTCTTCCTATCACTCTAAACACCTATGGCTGGGAAAAAAAAAAAAAAAGCTCAAAAGATCCTAGATCTTAATGTGAAGTTAGAGGAAAAGTGATCTTCCCTTTGCAAGTGCCCTTTAGGAATATTTAAGGAATAAGCAGGTGGGCAGCAGCCAGAAAAACACCCAAGCATTTCAGCAGCTTGCATTTGTGCCAGAAAACAGAACCAAATACATCCGACAAATACATTGTAGTGCAGACTTTTGCTTCCTGTGTGTCTTAAAAAAACCAAGTAACTCAAGCACTACTTTGTACACAGCACTAAGAGTAAAAATAAGAAACTAGTGATACATACTGAGTAGTTGTAATCTATCTTCCCTTCACATACCATACCTATACTCCATACTAACAAGGTATGAAACCTTAGTCTCCAAGAATTGTATAATGAAATTTTCTAAATATGTAGAAATCTCTCAGTTAATCTGAAAAAGGTAATGAGGACTTAAGAGCAGTAACACTTCCAGCATATTGTAGTTTTAAACTTAGAAATGACATATTTTATTCTAGAACGTGACTTCTTTCACAAGGATTTAGTTTTCCAGTATCTCCAAAATTCATCATATGTTATGGTCCAGCAGAATCCAATTACCAATTCACAACACAATTTAGTGAAAAAAACTACCCTGCACATCCATATTCTAAAAGGCATAAGATAATATTGGTATTTCAAGCTGGACTTGAAAACTAATGTTCACTATTTATTCCCTGAGATTGAAGCAAAAAATCAGATGCTCTTCTTTGACTTGCACATGTTCCTCAAAGCACATTTTGCCCCTATCTCCACCAACTCATTACAGGAATGTAGTACTGTAACATTTAACAGTTCCTCTCAAATAAAGTACTCAAAGAAAACCTGAAAACATTTTATTTTCTTTCCCCCTCCAATGACATTTATCCCACTACCTGCTTTTACCTTTACATAATTGACTTATGTCTTCAGGAAGCGTTAAATTAGCACACCTTGGAGAAGATGAAAACAAACCAGCAGGTTTCTGGAAGGGAGGATATACTGAAGTTACTTCACTGAACAAACTGTCATGCAGCAATTCCTCTGGAGTTGGCCTTGAATTGAGAAAAGAATAAAACGCTAAGAGTTAACTGCTATCAAAAATACTACATTTCAGTAACAAAGGTCCCCAGTAACAAATACTAGTAAGTTATTTTAAATTATATTAGATTTCAGAGATTAATAGCAAAACTGTCTACCAATTTTGTTCAATTCATGACAAGTAACACACCATACAGCCTGTTTACAGCCCAAATTTAAATCTCATCTTTATTTAATATACATAGCAACTATTTTATGAATTCCTCTAAAGAGAGATGGAAAAATGCCACGCAAAACCTTCACTGAATAATAAAAGCATACTTCAGTTTTCAGCAGAAAGTTGTGGACTGTCAGAATACAAAAATACTTGGAAAAAAAGCAGCCCTAAATTCTGGCTACAGTACAGCTATAGACACCACCAACTTCCAAACGTGGAATCAATAAAGGCTGTGAACTACTACAAATGCCTGAATAGTTTTCCCCAAAAATTGTACACTTAATTTCCACACGAACAATTCTCTTCATTTAAACACTGAAAATCAAAAAACCTACAAGAACTTTTTATAGGTAGCACATATCATCAGTATTCTAAAAAAGGTTCAGTAACAGAGCTTCTAATTTTATAGTATCGCAGCAAAGTTTACTATGTGTTTGAACTGAACACTTGCCTCTTAGAAGGCTGGAATGTGAGGCATTTCTTCAGTAGGGCTATAATATCTTCAGAAAGGTCCTGGAACATAAGAAAAATATGGGGGAGGTCTGTTTATTACTTATACTTAATTTTTAACATACAGGCTATTCCTTTGAGGGCGATAAAATTTCACATCTACACATCTGAGGTTGGTGGTGTCAGACCAAAATGCTGGGGAAATTATTCTTCTCATCCTCTTCCCTGCATTTGCTTTGGGGCAGAGGGAATCAAAAAAATTTGCAACTTATGCAGGTTTTTATTTTTTAATTTAGGTATTCTGTACATAGCTTGAAACAATGCAGTATCTGGGAGTTTCCTTCTGCTAACAGTCTGAATCCTTTTACACAATGTCTCAAAATATGCAGACACTATAATTCAGTGAATAATTTTGGGTGTGGGGAGGAGTTAAACTGTATAAACCTACACTATCAGAGGTATAAAGAGGACCAGATAGAAAACTAAATTTCTAGAAGAAAAATATTTAAACCCCAACACTTTATAGAAAATGTATAGCTTATTAAACTATCCAGAAAGCATTTACATTTACTGAGATTGTCAGTAATTATAGGGAAGAATGATTACCGCCAGTATGGACTCTTTTAAAGTACCTTTGATACTTTCAAAATTTTTCCTTATACTGTAATATTTATTTTATATATATGAAATACCATGCAACAATAATAAACACTTATGGGTAAGACAGCATGAAAGAGCAAACTAGTTCCACAGACCTTAATTATATCAAGGCAACCATGTTCTTCAGCCAATACAGTTACAATATCATCTACACAGCCTATGAAAAACAAGGAGAATAAGTTAAAGACTATGAAGAAAGAGGATATTAGATACACACCTCCCCCCGCAAAAGCACTTAACTGGTTTTGCACTGACACTATCACCTGAAGAGCAAATTATCAAAATTAAATCAGAAATAAAAGTTATATATGCAGACAAAAAAATTGAAGCCTAATAAAGTTAAACAGAACATATAATTTACCAGAGAAAATGTTTTAGCATCCTTAATGCCAAGTGTCAATCTCTGACAAATAAATTAAAACATTCTTTATGCTTATCAAAATAAAAACCACCTGAACTTAAGACATATCTGCATATAGAGGCTCAAAGTAATTTTAATTTTCTTGCTACTTGAAGATAATACTAGCAGTATTTTATAACTTGTTTTCAGCACACTGTTAAGAAAATAATTCCCAAGTCAGGACATGAATGGTTTTCAGTGGATAAAGGTTACCAATAGCTTGCATTAAACTTGTAGGGGACTGAAAGGCTTCAGGAACAAATCAGTTAACAAATCAGTTAGCAAAACATTCAGAATTTCAACACCTAAGCACTAACTGCTGAATGAAAAAGATACTTCCACTGAGAGTAACTAATTTTAACAGCATTACTATTTGCATTGGATAGTACAGCTTACTTACAAAGCTTCAATTGCAAATTCCTAAACTCCTCCTCCTCGTGGTTTATACATAAATCCCACAAGAAATCAAGTTTCAAAAGCCATAAAATAGTCCCACTTTCAGACTGATTTTCATTAAGCAGAAATTCCACATCTATAGCAATGCTTTATAGTTTGGCAGAGAAGCCAGAAACAAAAGCCTTCATCCAGTAATAAATACACTTCTCAGTCCTTTTTTATTTTGTCCTCCTATTTGAGTCCTGCTACTTCCTGTTTGAGATTTGGTACACAAGCACTGTTAGGGCAGGGACAAGCAACCACGTTTCAAATACTTATGCAATTCTGGAGATGAAAGCTGACAAAAGTAAAGTGCCTTAGTCGGAGAATCTCAAACTAACCTGTAAATCTCTCATCATAGAGCTGCTTTGAAAGTTAAGAGATTGATTTTGTGCTACTTACCTAACATAATTATAAATTTCAATCTTTCTGCTATCTCCAAACTCTGAAATAATTTTCTTCCCTAAATGAATAACAAAATCAAACCACATAAAAATATTTAGCTAGCAACGCAAAGACAATGAAATAAGCTTCTACACATGAATTTTAGATTTCGGAAAGCTATCCATTAGAACAGAAACCATTTAACCCTGCTACAGCAGGAAAAGCATCATGCCATCATAAAGAAAAGTGATGTTATAAATGATACATTTTAACTGGAACAGACACAAACTAAAAAATATGCAAAACAAAGCCCCAAGCTGCCTTAGCAAACCTGTAGGTTTATTAATTCAGAAACAAATTTGAAAAGTTTTTTTCTGACAGCATAAACAAAGGTAATTAATTACTAAACCTGGTAAGTGTGATAGGTGTATTATTGCACAGTACTTTTGAAAAGTCATCTGAAGATCCCTTCAAAGGCATTTCAAAAATACCATTACTGCATTAAGAAAAATTACTTATTCAAAAGAACAAATAATAATTTATGAACACTACACAAATTTACAGAAGAGCAGAATACGTAAGACAACCATTTCCAATATCCTGATCTAATCACTAAGTAAAACAAGTTCTTTACCACACAATCATCTGAAAATTTAGTTATCCTACATAATGATATTTAAATATCAATACTGAGGTATTCGCTCCCCTACAGAATGCTGCTTTGAATGAAAGAAGTCCAGTTTCACATATATAAATAGTAAAGACTGTGCTGTCATAATGTCTTTCAATCTCTAGAATCAAACAAGTATTTCCCTTAATTTTGTACAGAAGCTTTTAAAACTCTGGCAATAAGGCAGTTCTCTCTTGTCTTTCTCGCTGCGAAACTTTTTTAGTTTCTCCTTCTTTCCAAGAAGAATGAGGGCATGACAGAAATTGCTATTTCATGCTTTAAAGCACAGTTAGAACGAGAAATTACACAGAAAGACTTCTTGATTTGGAAGCTGTTCCTTGCTAAGAATTCAACCATGCAACCACACCATTGTGGCTTAACAGGCAGCTGCCCATCACTGTTAACACATACACTCACATTAAGCCAAGACGCATCTTACTGCTTGGACCACCACTATTACTATCCAGGTGGGAACGCTCACATGTTCTGTCATTCGGGTGATGGGCAAAGCATTACTAATGCCGTAATCAACTTAATGTAACTATTCCCAACGAGTCACAGTCAAGAGAATCGTCACCTTACATACCATGCAAAGCTCAAACAGTATGATACCAAGAGACCACAAATCTGATTTAGGGCCAGAAGGCAGAGGCTTCTCACACTGTGTATGATCACTTGGTTTGACCATTCCCTGTGCAATTACTTCAGGTGCCAGATATGATGGGTACCTGGAAAGATTCAGTAATGTTAAGTAATATCCTGCCTGTTAAAAAATCCTTTTAGTTTCAGTGATAAACCAAAATTTGCATTCTAAAACACCAGAATTCATATCAATGCAGATTGTTCTCTTTTATTCAGTCAAAATCTACACATTGCAGTGAAGTTTCACTCCAATTAAAAAAAATAGTGACTTCTACATAAATAAGACAAATCTTAATCTGTAGCTGTTTTCTGTGAAAGCAAGTAGCACCAGCTTTCAAAATCATATGCCTTCACATTTCAAAGAAAATTAATGTATATGGAGTTTCAGGACTAGTACCTTAAATAAATGTATCCTAGATCCATATTTGAGGCAGGTGGCAGTATTGCCCTTCAACAAGTGAGATCCCATCAATAACTTTTGACCAATACCCACCTCTCCACAATCTTCTTTCAGGTAACTGTAGGCGGTGATAAGGTCTCCCCTCAGCCTCCTCTTCCCCAGGCTAAACAAACCCAGTTCCCTCAGTGGCTCCTCATAAGATGCGCTCTCTAACCCCTTCACCTGCCTGGCTGCCCTTCTCTGGACATGCTCCAGCACCTCGATGTCTTTCTCATAGTGAGGGGCCCAGAAATGACACAGTATTTGAGGTGCGGCCTCACCAGTGCCCAGTACAGGGGCACAATCACTTCCCTTGACCTGCTGGCCACGCTGTTTCTGATACAAGCCAGGATGCAGCTGGCCTTCTTGGCCACCTGGCTCACTGCTGGCTCACAGTCAGTTGGCAGTCAACCAATAACCCCAGGTCCTTTTCCACTAGGCAGCTTTCTAGCCACTCTTCCCCAAACCTGTAGTGCTGCACAGAGTTGTCATGTCCCAAGAGCAGCACATTATTGCTTTTTCTGACAATAATTCATTATAATATTAAAAAAAACAAAAACCCACCCTGAAATCATCTTTTGAAGGGAAACATCATTGCTTTTTTTGGACATGTCTTTAAGAATCAGGTCAGAATTTCAATTGTAAACAACACGCCACCTCAAAAAAGCAGAAAGTGGCAGGGAAGCAGGGCAATAAAACATGTAACTTTGGTGAGACCGTAAGATCCCTTAGATTTGCAATAGCAAAGCACTGTGCTTTTTCCTAAGTTTGAAATTAGACTGCACTTCCAGAATCCAAGTCATAGGGAACTGTTGGCATTTGAAGGCAAATCTAGGCAACAAGGACTGACATCACATAGTTGAAGTAACACACTTACATGGTACCCATACTGTGTCTTTTATTAATTTCACCTAGTCAGATAACCACCTCAGCAACATCATCAGAAGCTGCTGTGCAAGGGCTATACACAACAGACAAGAATTAAAAGAGCAACCTATAACCTGTGCATACAGACCTGAATATGATCCCTCAAAACAAATATATCTCCTGAAAACATAAAACTCTGATATATTTTTTCTGCGCAGCTACATCCTTACCCTATAGGGAAATCAACATCAACACCTTGAGCAGTCATATGGTAGAGTCCAAATTTAGCCAACTTCACATGTCCCTGAAAAAGAAAAAATAAATGATCAAGAGCAGTAGAATCCAGCATTGGAAGAATCTGTGTTTAAGTTAAAAATAATAATTTAAAAGATCATTTCAGATTGTCTTAGCTGTCAGAAGACAGATACATATAAAAAGTCACACTCTTGCACTTCTTCCAGGTGCCTGCTTTTATTTTGTGATGGCAGAAAGTTAACACCAAACCAAGGGAAAAATCAGCAAGAAGAGCATAGAAGTTTATAATTTCACAGTTCTCTTTTGGTCTTTTATTGATTTTAGGAGTATCTTAAAATTCCAAGTTACTTTTGCTTGTTAGAACATTATTATGATTTTCATTTGTATACGAGTACATATATAAAAAATACCATTCTTTTCTTCTCTTTTCTTTCTGCCTTCCAAGGGGAAGATCTAGCTATTCTATCTGAACTGAGTAAGAAGGGTAAGGAGAGATGGGTTGCACAGACAGGATAAGCTCTTTATCTTACAGTTCAACTGAAGCAGCTATTAATTTCTCTCAGCTTTTACGGGCACCACCTGTACTCCAAATTGCCAACAGAATAGTCTGTGACAGTAGAATTGACAGACACCAGAATTTAAAAAAAACCCAAATAAATCTGTTGCTATCTTAAAAGCAAAAGCCAAGTATCAGATCAGCATGAAAAACAGGAAATATTATTTACAGATAATTAGCCTATTTAAACAACCAGGAAGGTCTTGTAACTCATTACAGTGACCACAAGCAGCTTTAGTCACCACCTTAAGAAGAAAATGGTGAAAAAAAGTGGTTTGGGAAAATGGCTAAAGAGAAAAATAAAATCTGAAATATATTTGACATTTAGGAAACAGAAGAAAAGTAGTTTAAAAAAAAAACCCAACATAAAAAAACCCCAACAAAAGCAACACCTTTCCAGATACGCATTTTCTTCCCCATCAGAAGGGCTGTGACTGTCCAGACTCCATGCATGACAACTACTTGATGGCAGCAAGAGCAAGTAAGAAAAATGAAACAAAAATATGGATTTATTCCTGTAGCTGTACCTTTCGATCCAAAAGAATATTGCAAGGGGAGAGTGCTCGGTGGACCATTCCATGTTTGTTCATATATTGCAAACCTTGCAAAACCTCATATGCTATGCATAAGATCCTTGAGGAACTGGAAAAAAAAAAAAAGAGATAAAAGAACATGTTATACTGATGCTTCTTTTAAAAATTTGTAACCTGCAGAGTATTCCACAGCTATTCCAAACACAAGTGAGACATTTACCATTCCAGAACAGCTTAACAAATCCACGTTGGATGTGGCAGGATATGTTCAATGCCATATACAGCTCAACTAGTTTTCTTCACCTTGACCTTGTCCTTAAAACCAGCTGAAATTTGTGACAAAGTATAAAATATTCTCTGTGTTAGAAACTATATGAGATATACCTCAAATAACTGGGGAGGAGGGGGAAAGCAATACCAATCCCCCTTTATTCCTATTTGTTCTTAAGTCTGCTAATGATGGATGTTCATAGAAAAGTTCAACTGAACAAAGGTTTTGAAACTCAGATGTTAGCTGAAGTTTTTCTAGACCACAGTGCAGAGGCACAGCCAGACTGTACCACTGCTATAGTCTTCAGTCATCTAAAACATCTATAACAAGAAACAAAACTAAGGGCAGAAAACTTCATTTTCAGCACTTTTTCTTTTAAAACCTTGGAAGTATCAACTTTATCTTCTGTGAAAGAAATAGTGAAGTTTGCAGTGTAAACCATTTTGACATAACTATGTATTTTGAGAAAAGCTGTAATTTACTATAAGAACTGGTACCTTTGAAGAAGAGCTTCTGTGAAGAAGTGAACAGTAATTTGTACACAGACCATCAGTATTAGCCTTCTAAAGCACACGCAAAATAAGAAAAGAGGCACAGATCTAATGTCATGCAGAAAGACTTCTTTTAACTTTGTAGCCTCCTAACTTACTGCCCACTCGCCTTCAGAGCATATTTCATGTCTGTTTAGCTACTTGACCTCTGAAGACACTAACTTACAAGATGTCCAGAAAACAAAGCATATTTTCTTAGAAAGGCCTAACTCTACATCCCAATTTTTTATTTAATTGCTAAATAATATATTATAAAAAAATCTGTGCAACAGCAAAATGAGGGGGAGCATAACAGATTGTTCAGAGTGACAAGTCAACTAGCTGACAGCACCGATTTCTTTATTGAAGCTTTATTAGCTGCTGTCCATACTTGGTGGAATGCCAAAACTTTTTCACAAGAGTCAATAACTACATTTTGACAAAAGTCACAACTCCAAAAATTTTTGAGATCCGGACAACACAGAAATACAGAAAAGAGCTGGTTTAACAATAGCCTAAGGCCATCATTAAGTTACCTTATGCTGAACTACTCTTTAGACTTCTTTCCTAGAGGAGCAGCTCTGTACTATACACTACTTGTGAAGGTACACTTTTAAGTTAACTTTTAAGCACAAAGGGAATAGAGTCTAACATAGGTCCACACTGTTGCATCATAGATCATAGCATTTGGAAGTGATTCTCAAGGTCTTAGCAATTCAACCAAAACCACATGGCTAATAACCACAAAACCAAAACGAAAACCCACAACTATCTCACTCCTCCCTCACTGGCACTTTTTCTTCCCCATCCCTCCCACACCCACGTTCAATAACACCACAGCATCAGGCACCACTAGCTGTATAGGGTTTCCTCCCAGTCATTCTTGGGCAGAGATAACACTGTGGTAAAAAATTTGCCATACAACCCATCAGCCTCCCTGTATAGTTTCTCTCAGGCTTTGCAAATTTTAACAGTAATGGTTGCAAACAGTGTGCTCTCTCTCTCAGTTTCTGCGCAGCTTTGCAAAACAAGACATGAAAAATAAACTATAGATATCTCTGTTCAGGAAGCAACTGCACATCAACAGGCAGTGTGTGATGAGGTATTTTACCCAAAATAAATGTTTTTCTTATCAAAATGTTATGAAGTGCGATTTTATGGCTGTGGTGGCTGAGGAGCGCTGCATGCTCTGGTGGCACTAGGGGGCCTCAGCCACCCATTTATTCTCCAAATTCTCTTGCAATTCATGAAAATGACTGAAAACATTGCTTTGGGATTCTTTGCTCTTTAAGAAAAATCCTCCACGGCGCTATAGCGACCAGCAACAGCTGAACAACAAAGGTTTTTTTTACAGCACACAATTCTTAGTGCTCTTAGGCTCTTGATGCCCTGGTGGACAAGTTTGTGGCCCTCAAGGTGAAGCACATACAACAAGGTACCTTCCCGGGAGAGAGGGAACTCTGACTAACTAACTCTGAAGAGTGCTGTTGCACATTATCTAGTTCTTATTTCATTTATTATGTAAACTACACTGTGGTTATGACCCATGAGGTTTGCATTTAATTGCAAAGGGCCTGACAACACTCATCACTGTTACTGAGCACAAGATATCTCTCTACTTTATACTCCCCAAGGCCAAGTTCAACAGTAGTCCCTCGCTTCACTGGAGAAGACTACCACGGCTATCACAGAATCACAGGCTATCCTCCTATTCAGCGGGGCTCAGCTCTAACCCTAGTTTCTACAGCCCCTGTCAACGTGGCAAGCATTGAAATGGGCTTCTGCAAGTGCAGAAAGTGCACTCAGGAAGCTGCTTCCAGGCTTCAGGTTAAGTTGGCCTTTAAAAAAACCCAGAAAAACCCCAAACAACAAACCACCACAAAAAACCACCCCCAAAAACCCCCCCGACAGATTCAGAAACTTTTCCCACAACTACCTGGAAGCCCGTTTTTCAATGAACTAGCTAGTGTTGAACTATGATAGATCTAGCGGAGTTTAGCCACTGGGGCTCTTGAACTGCTGAGATATCAGCACTCTCCTTTAAGAGGAGGTGGGGGGAAAAACAACAGCAAAAGCACTTGAAGCAACATAGAAGAAAAGATGGCAGAACAGGGGCATAGCAGGTTCAACACCAACTGCCCTATCACTGACCTAATAAGGGCCATAACAACAGTTGCGTGACACGAAATAAATACCCTGTTCATCTCAGCAGCTGATGATCGTGGTTGTGACTTATTTGAAGCAAATAATTTCACTGTTCAAGGCAGACAGGGTAGGAGGCAGCAAGTAAAAGCATGGATGGATGACATGCACTTCAACTAGCAGATCTGAAGGGGCACTAGCCATCTTCAGTTTCTTAGGTCTACTAAGAAGGGCTGTTTTAAGGATCTTTGACTCTCCACCAACAGGAAAAAAAGAGAGAAGTTACAGGAGTTTCTCTACAAAAGAAACATGTCACAGACCTCTTCACAACTACCAGTACACTTCCAAGGAGCAGGCTTCATTGCAATCTTCAGTCCAGGTGCCAACAAATTTACTCAGCTGTAGCCTACTCAGCTAAGCCTTTGGAAAAGGGTTGTCTTCAAGCAAAAGCGTTGCAGACTGACTTAAAAATTAAATTGCTCAGACTTATTCTGTCTTATTTTTTCCTGGTTTGGAGAAGAATAAATGTTGCCATGACAAGGGGCCGTTTTATGTTCCTGCATTCTGGAGAACATAAGGATTAAAATCAATGCAAGGCTTAAGTCTGTAATTAGAACATACAGGAACACAGCAAAGGAAGGACAAAGGGCATCTGAACTTCTCTCTCGGAAATTAATCTTGTAAGTAGAGGAAAAAAACCCAAATCTCTACAAGTTGTTGTGAATAAGTTCAGCCAACAGTACAAATCCAGCATGGTTAAGAGAGGCATGTGCGTGGCATTTGTGGGTGGAGAGAGAAGATGACTTAAAAACCCACAAAAATGAGGATTGCTTATTACCTCCAGAATTTGTCAGACCAAAAGCTATACCAGACAAATGACTAATTTCCACACTGTAATAGTACACAGGTGGCTGTACTGTGCCTTCACAAAAAACATGAACTTTTCCACTTCGTAGTCAGCCTGATCTCCAGCCTGTGGAATTCTTACTGTTAAGGACACAAAGCCATCTTCCGGAAGTTTAGTTCAGGAATAATGAACCTAACCTGTGAAGACACAGATGTTTTAGCAGAATTTCAATCTCTTAGTTCTGTAAAACCACCGATGAAATAATCTGATCGCTTAGGACACTTCTGTCATTTTTTGGATTTGGTGTGTGGGGAAGGTTGTTCTAAGTGTGCCTGCCATGTTCTTCTATCTGACTGAGAAGAGGTTCTGGGGCAGGGTGAAGGGGAAGAGTTGTACTAGATGAATAGGACATACTGAGTCTAACCTTTCTTCAAGATACATTAATCATAAGAGGGAGTGGGAGAGAGAGATTTGTCAGGAACTGAATAAAGACAATAAGCCCCTAAAGTAACTAGTAGAAAAGAGAGCTCATGTGAACTCACCTAGTAGTGACAGAGCAGTATGTGGAAACAAAAAAAAGTAGGGAGAATTGCCCAAGCCATAGGTTAACATAAGCACAAGATCAAACTCAAAAAGGTTGGAAACATATTTAGAAATTAGATCGTTTATGACAGAAAGGTGGGATCCTGAATTCTTCCAACACACCCCCCCCCCCCCAACAGTATTATCTACATATTATTCACTTTGAATGGCTATTTTTGTGATTATTCATGGGAATGGTAATGCGGTTGCTTGCAGAGGCAGGCAGCTGGACTCCAAGAGAAGATGCTCTAGGAACAGACAACTTTCTGCAACTGATTTTTTCCACTTGAGGTAAAATTAATGGTCTTCCCAGCCCTACAAATGGTTATAATATTTTAGATGAAAAACTATTTGGGACTACTATCCTGTTTCCAGAGAAGATGACAGGCAGATGCCTAGGTGAAAGGGAATACAAGCATACATGAAATGTTCCCTGCTGTTTTCCTGGCTTCCAACCTCTTTAATTCAAGGATGCTTCTGGATAAAAAAAAATAAAGTTTGCCTCCCAAGCATCACATTTGATAAGATCAGAACATAAAATAACCCCTGCAAGCCTCAACAGGTCTTGAAACAGGATACCCATTATTCCAAGTCTTTCAACCATGTTCACAGAATATTGCTCACCAGTTATTGTGGAAATTTGCAGCCACTAAATGTTCTGTTGGCAAGATCTCCTTGCTGTCTATTTTATCATGAGGTTCTCCTCACAGTGTTCTGTTTGTCTAACTTCCAGATCGCCAATTTCAAATTTTAGCATCAAAGAAAAACAAAAAAATTGCTTAACTCCGGAGCAGGAAAAGTGATTTTGAGAAGGTGCATTTGACAGCCAGCAGCAGCAGTCCCTACACATACTACAGGTTGCTGAAGGGAAAATAAGAACTCCTTAATGGATGACATCTTGAATACCCAAGAGGACTGTAGATCATACAGCTGGAAATCAGAGATGGGTGGAATCAGGACACCTGACTCATTTAAACCTTTGGAATAAAGGAATTCCAACATCAGAAAACAGACAATAGGCATAAGAGATAAAATTTCAGGATTCACATCAGTATCATGGAAGCTATAAGTTCACACAAATTTCTTTTCCTCCAGTTTAAAGGAAAATTAATGCTAATCTGCACATGAATTCACTGTAGCCATCTTTAACAGAAGTGCATTCATGGCATTAAATGAAAATACATCTTCTCCACCGTTTTTTGGTGCGGCTGTAAGACAGTTTAACATGATAAGCAATTGTGTACCTCAAGAGATCCTCCTGCCTGTTTACTGTCTCCTAGAGGAACCAATCTCTTTTGGTGACTTAGACCCAGGCAGCTTTAGCTGTTACAGTGTCATTAACCAGAACACATAGACCTGAACAGCAATGCAGAAGCAAAGATAATGGACTGGAGGCAAAATGGAGACAGCAGCAAAATCTTGAATAGAAGAGAAATATTTCTGGTTGTTACAAATGCATTTGTGGTATTTTTAACTGGTTATGGCAAGCTGCTAATTTCACTTGCTTTTATGGTGTTGTAACAGTCAATGTGGAGTACCTAATCCATGTTGTAGAATGAAGGCAGCTGGGCCTGGAAAGTACTGACCCTGCAATCAACACTTAATAGACTATTTTGAGTAAGGGTGCTTCATCTAGTGAAATGAACAGAGGCTCCACTGGAATCTGAAGTAACACAGGACTAGCACCCAAGAGCAAGCTTCTCGTCCACCTTACCTGTAGAGAGTCCTGTAATTTTGAAAGCAATTGGAGATGTGCATATGGATTAGGGTTAAGTCATATTGCTTCAGTGTGGTGACAACTCGAGGCAAGAGGAAGTCGGCAACAAGAACTGGAACTATTTTGACTTCCTTCAGGAAGGCAGAGCAAGACCAAACAGGGTAAGATTATGCTGATTATACCATGTTCCAGAGTTTCCTTCCTCACTTAAAACTCAAGCGAGCATACACAGAAAAGCATGCTTAAGGAAGTCCTTTATCAAATCTGTGTGTCCTGTTCCAACATTGTATTATTGCTATAAACCCTAGAGGAAGACAATCTCAGCAACCAGGAGTCTTAAGAAGCTTATGGCACTAACACACAGGAGCAGAAACATGGTTCTTCTTCCAAAGAGGAGTGTCAGACAGGGTCTGTCCCGAGGAAGCACACCAGAGCAACATAAACCAGCAATGTCATCAATCATTACCCCAGAACTTGTGAAACTAACACACACTTGGAATTCAGGAAGGAGATTCATGACAAAAAATTGTGTCTGTTCAAAGTGGAATGGAACCAGGTTGTGAACAGATGTAATATTTCTGAACTCATAAAAGTGACAAATATTTCAGTACAAGCAAAACTATAAAACAAAGAAAATGACATTTGCAGTTAGTTCCATTACTGCCAACAATGAGGATAAACTGGTTAGGAGTGGTGTGGCCAAGTGGTTACAGCAAAGGATAAAATTTGGGTACAATCCCAGCTGAGACAATCACTAAACTGACCTCAAGAAAGCAATATGACCTCCTTATGCCTCAATCAACCAGCTGGAAAACTGGATAAAATGCAGGCCTGGGTTGAAAAACAGATGTGCAGATAAATTTGGTCTTCCTGGGTAAATAAATTACAAAATACCCTGTACAGAACATAAAGAGTTTGATGCAGGTGGGAATGGTTTATTTGGCACTTTATTATGTGTTTGATTAAAAAATGGCACTGGGGACTGACATTGTAAACACTGCCAATTTACTTGGAAAAGCATTCACATTATCAAAATGAAATGAACTGGAAGGGAATGCAACAAGTAGAGAATACAAGACAAAAAATGAATTTTATAGGCAGAGTCCTCAGGAAATCTCCAAGTCATGCACAGAGATATTTCATGCAGGGTAGCTTCAACAAGTTCATATTGCTCATCTGAGGATACTAAAAAATTCCTTTCAGTCCTTTTTTAAAGTTCTAAGCTGCAAGCATGACTTTAAAAACAACACAAACGAAATTATATTTATACGAATGCCTCAACTTGTAGCATACAATAAAAAAGTCCAAAAAACAATGGATGAAGGCATAGATAAAGAACAACTTCATATACAGAGATCTCACACAAAGATTTTTGGGTTTTTTTTAGTAGAGAGGTGATTTTTCAGATTGCTATCACTGTGAATGATTTGTCTATCAGCTCATAAACCAAAACTTTTAAAACATCACATCTCTAAGACATCCAGCATTCATCCCAGAAATTGGGGGAGCAAATGAACAAAGTCCGTCTGAAAAGCGAGCACACCTTAAACAGCAGCATGTGAGTGAAACTTCTAGTACCATCAGGCTTAACACACAGAAAAGGAAAGACATATCCACATTCCCAGTTTTTGATCTTGGCAACTGATTAACTTCTGAAAAGACATTTTCCACATATTAGCCTCAGCTGATGCTCGTGTAAAAGGTATAACAATGATGTTTTTAATTTGACCAAAAGTGCAGTGAAATAAACAGAATTTCAATCACCACATGTAAAGATTAGGTGAAGTGGCCCTTATTCAAAACCAGACTACAGACTCTGCATTCTTATCACAGATGATACATTCCAAGACAACTAACACAACAGATCTAGATGCACAGCTGACAATAAGAGAATAAGAACTAACAGAATGAAAACCAAAACAATGACCACAAAACATACAATGAAGAACTTGACTTCAACAGCATACACAGGTATCGTGTCGCATTGCAAAGATTTCACTAATGGAAGCAACACATCTCACATTCTCCTCTCCTTCAGAAGTAATGAACTGGTGGAATGTAGGAGTACAGTTCAGCTAAATTTAAATCAGAGCTCCAAAAGTGTTTATTCAGTTGTCTTTTGGACAGCATTTGAATGAATACATGCACCTTTAAGAGACCACGTGGTTTGTGATCAACAATCCTGGCAAGGTCAATCACAATCCTGACAGACTCAGGAAGCCAACCAGACAACATTTAAAAAGCAAGTAAGAGAACAGGAAGTGTTTAATGACCAGACTTTAATTTCTAACCAACAGAGTTGTCAGAAATTATAGTAATTAATCAAAACTGTCCATCCTCTGCTTTTAGTCCACACAATGAACATCCAAGAGTTACTCAAAGCGCTCAATACCATACTTAAAATGACACTAAGACGCGCTTGGCTCAGCAGCAATTCCCAATCCTATGTGCATTAGACACTCAGAAATCACTGCTTTTCAAAGGTTTGCTGACAGGTTTTGCCCCACCTGGAGTACTGTGTCCAGATCTGGGGCCCCCAATACAAGAAAGATGTGGAACTGTTAGAGAGAGTTCAGAGGAGGGCCACAAGGATGATTAGAGGGCTGGAGCACCTGCCCTACAAGGAGAGGCTGAGGGAACTGGACTTGTTCAGCCTGGAGAAGAGAAGGCTGCTGGGGGACCTCAGTGCAGCCTTCCAGTACCTGAAGGGAGCATACAAACAGGAGGGGAATCAACTTTTAAAAGGGCAGATAATGGCAGGACAAGGGGGAATGGTTTAAAGCTGAAGGAGGGAAGATTTAGATTGAATAGTAGGGGGAAGTTTTTTACGGAAAGAGTGGTGAGGTCCTGGAACAGGCTGCCCAGAGAGGTGGTGGATGCCCCATCCCTGGAAGTGTTCAAGGCCAGGTTGGATGGGGCCCTGGGCAACCTTGTGTAGATCCAGGTCTGAGGTTGGTGGCCCTGCCTGTGGCAGGGGGGTTGGAGCTTTATGATCCTTGGGGTCCCTTCCAACCCTTGCCATTCTATGATTCTATGATAGGGTACTGCTGACTAATTTCATCACTGCCTTTCTGCCTCTACCCATGGTCTTTGCCAGGAAAAAGCTAAGTGGCTGAGTGGGTGAATATTACCAGAACTGTCTTACCTGTGGTACAGTTAACTGGTGCAGCTTCCATTTAGGCCAAAAGGAATCAAAGTCACAGTCATATACACAGGAAACAACTGTATCAGCAGGACACCTTAGACTGTGTGTTAGAAGCACGACTTTAATAAAACAAATGTTCATAAGCTAGAGGTAAATCATTTACAGATACTAAAGTAGACTCTTTCCACCCTGAACTGCTATAACATACAGGCTTAGCTCAACCTGATAACAGAAGATTCTTCTACCATGCTGTCTTTACTTAGACAGAACTTAAACTTTATAAACTGGGAGCTGTAACCTTATATCCACTTTATAAAAAGATAACTGTGGTTTTACTAGGTTTGAGGTTTCTCTGCTACAAAGCTCTGTCACAGAAAGATTTCTTCAGAAACTCGCACCAAGACAGCAATGTTCTGAAGTTTTCATTTTGATGGGTAATAGGTCATGATCCACATTTGCTCTTAGGAAAAACTATGCAAGTGCATCATTACAACACTGAAGTATTCAACTGCAAGCAGAGGAATTATTTTGCAATGGCATTATTGAGAGGAAACATTCTAGGAGTTTTTTACTTAGAGTTACTTTACTCACAAGGGGAAAAAGACTTTTTTTGGTGGAATCTTTCAAGTAGGTGCTTTCATGCCTGTATTACATATTCTTGGTTTCTAGCAAATGTATGCATTGAAATAAGTGAATTAAGAAAATCCACAGAATTCTAAGTCTGTTTTAAGTACTCTCTCTTAAAAAAAAAAATCAATTATTTTCCTTAGCCAATTTGTTTATGTATTAGTTTGTCTGCTTATAAAAACATGCATGTGCACAGCAGAGTACTGTGGATTTAAAGCACTAAACCTTTTGCTTTTCCAGCATTTCATTCATTTTGTAAATGTCACACCAGCAAAACAGCTAATGTTGACTTGCACCTGCTGTTTATCATCTTTCATAAAATTACAAGAGCAGAAGAAAAATGATATTTCAGAATTCATTAGGAAGACCCCCTAAGATTAAGTTGTCTGCTCAGGATTTAATAGAAGTTTTGTACAAAAAGGCACCAAGTGGCTACCAACAATCTAAGTGTAGGAAAGACACATCTCCAATGCTCATCTAATTTTTAATTGTTATCACATTAAGTCTGTGAATCTCTGAAGACCAAAGTGTCTGAAGAATTAAAAAACTACCCAAAACCAACTAAACACCCAGAAAACCCACCCCGCTAAAATCAAAATGCCTAGGTGTCCTCCAGTGAGTTTTAAACCCAAAAAACTTCTGGAAGCCACAGAACATTACTGATAGCAGACAGGAAAGAATTCACATGTGTGCCTTTACATTTTATCATAAAATTGCACAAACTTCAGTTATGCCTGGAAACCAAACACGAATTAATCACAAAGCAAGCAGGTACTACACAATCCAGTATTTTCTTTATCTTTGAACCTCTCCCAGCTTGGACAGATGTACCACTCCTCACAATGCTGGAAGAGAACAACAGATGAGCTCCTGGAAATACAGCTTTCATACTTGGGCAACTCAAAGTAAGATGCTCCCAAATACGGAAATATTGCCTAAATTCAAAGATCACGTACTGTGAATTACTGTATAATGTGATTAAGAAAAAGTTAGTAACAATGGAATTCTCAAGACCACATATCTTCTGCTCCTGAGGAAACCCAACTGTTTTTTCCCTCTTTGTTTAGGACTAAGAGAAGTTAAAAAAAAAAAAAAATAAAAAAAAAAAAATCACTCTTCAGTGAACAAAAAGCTAAAGGAATTCTCAAAATACTCAGACCATGATAAAACAGACAGCTCCTTCTCTTCAAAGGTCTAAAAGCTGAAAGACTCTCTTTTAAAGAATTTATCTTCTCCGATCAGAACAGTCTTCTCGCACACATAATTTAGTGCAAGAAACAGCCAAGGAATAACCTCCTGCAGAGATTAAAGATGATCTCGTGACTATCACGTAAGAATCCTCAGAGGGGGAAAAGGAAGTCTGTGTTGAAAATAGGCATTACCATTCTGTTAAACCCTCCCCCCAAAGGTTTACTATGGTAGCAAATGGTCAGGATTATAACAGAAGTACAAGCATTCAGAATTTTAAGAACTTCCATGAGGGCTCTAAGTGTTATGCCATCTCACTGTAGTGGCTGAGTTGCTCAAAAGTGAGCCACATCACAGGTATTAAATTTAAAACTAAAGAATGGGTAGAGATTACTAAGGACATTGTCCCAGTTTCAGCTGCAATACAGTTAACTTTCTTCCTAATAGGTGGTTTAGTGACGTGTTTTAGGGATGAGAAAGTTGTTGATAATACACTGATGTTTTGTTTGTTGCTAAGCAATGTTTACCAAACAGGCCAGGGGTGTGATGGCTGCTCAGGGATGGGCTGGGTACTGGTCCGCAGGCAACTGCATTGTGCATCAGTTGGTTTGTATATTCTTCTATTATTATTTTCTTCCTTTGCTGTCCTATTAAACTGTCTATCCCAACCATGAGTTTCACATTTTTTCCCAAGTCTCCTCCCCAACACATCTTTTCCACGGCTTATTCAAAACTGAGCTTTAAGTTAAATAAATGAGGACAGCAAGCCTCAGTTTTGTGTTTGTAGCACAAAGCTTGAGGCAACTTACGGAATTCTATGTTAAGATTTGAGTTTGGATCAGAGCATACTGTTAAGTATACCCTCCTGATCAGCCCCTCCTACCATGCTTGATACAGTGATTTCAAGCACACAAACTGGATTCCGTTAAGATGAACTAATAAGTAGGATCCAGACCTACAGCTGTTATTGGGAATTTGGTCAAGGGCAGACTGGAGCTACATGGAATCAGCACCCCTAAAAGATGCACAGCACACTTTGCTTAACACATCTGTTCTAAATGGATCACATCACTTGCTAACAAAGATGTAGCCTGAGAAAGGTCCTTTTTCTTAGTGTGTGTCATCCAAGGCTCTCTCACACTTAAGGTTACAATGGACAACTGCATATTTTACTTTAAGGAAGATGTTTATCTATGGCATGAGAATGGAGTTTTGCTTAATGTTAGCCATGCTGACTTTCTCCTTCCCCCTGCAACAGAAGCACAGGATACATTATACAAGGAGACAGATTCTCTCTCTTTCTGTGGTGCCCAGGTGGAATCTCATTCCAAATCTGATCAATGAACTTTTAAAAAAGAAAAATTGAAAATGAAGAGTCATTTTTAATGCAATTAACATTATTGCAGCTGTGTGGCAGTATTAACTGACCGGATAGCTCTAGAAACTGTGACTAGATAGCAATAAATTATACTGTTCTTGCAGCCAGACAGGATTGATTTTTTGTTACTTATTTCTGCAGTCTGTGAAGCCCTGCCAGTTAGAAAAAGAAGGAAAGCAGGAAAAAAGAAAAAAAGGAGCACAGCAGGCCCGTTGGCTACTTCTTGGCAGAGTATCTGTAGATCTAACACTCTAAAAGACAACTTACTTTTTAAAACTTAAATCACATTAAAAAAAAAGGGAAAGTAGTTTCAAAGAAACAAACAAAACCACTGACTCTAGAAAGTACAGCTATTGGTAGGAATGATAACTGAGCATGCTTTCTTTTTTACAGTTACTGAATAGCAGGAAAAGCACCTAAAACTACACAAAACTGCACTAAAGCAATCTCTTTTCACATTTCTCAGCCTGTGAGAGAAAGATTGCACTTTAGGCATCTCTGCATGAGAATTACACATTAGCACCAAGCACCATGTTTAATTAGCCCCCAACCTTCCCTCCATTTTATAAAGCTATGAACAAAAACCTGCAACAGTGCACAGCTCATCTAAAGCAAGGCATTTCCCATAAATCAGTAGACCACGCAACAGTGTTCTTTTAGCAAACTATTTGGCTACACCATATTTTTCTGAAAAAAAAAAAAAAAAAAAATCTACAGCTACAAGCCATACGTTTTGGTATTTAGCTCAAGTCTGGATCCCTATATCAATGTTACAGATGCTACTCAGAAGCGAAACAAAATGGAAAGTTCCAAGAGAAGAACAATCTGCAAATACAGGTGATCAAAGGGACTTTGCAACTAGGCCAATAAGCCATGGTGCTGTTAAGAATTCAAAGGCATTCGAAGTGCAACACTTTGATCTGTATCACAGTACATGTCCTCACAACAAGCAGGAAACACTTATCCAGAGAGGTAACAATAAACTTTAGTCTAACAAAAGCAGATGCTCGAGAGTATAAATTAAAATATTAATAATCATATAATTAATGTTAAATTTTCTTAGAAGTGACAGAGGTGTGATCACCAAAAGAGCAAATATACATGGGCATAGTTGCAAGTAGGAGAACTCCACACAACAAAAGTTGCCAGAAAAGAGAAACACAACAGACTGTAAATATGCAGGATATACTCCCAAATGCACAAGAAACTAAATAAACCAAGCAGTATTGGGAGCACAGGAGATCAACTTTTCAGGGACTAGTGAGTGGTGATAACATAAAAATATCAGGCATGAAATAGTAGTAAGTGACAGACCAGACCACACAGGTTCCAACTTCACTCAAAAAGCTCTCAAGCCTGATGACCTGGGCTTCCAAGAACTACCAAGGGTGACAGCTGCCCCTGTTAACACTACAGCATCAGCCCCATGGTTACTGAATGCTCCCAGCTAATTCATAATATGCATTAAATACTTAACACTTTTGTGCACACCGTGATGATTGATAACATGCATAAATTAACCTTTAGCGAGATGAGTGCTGTTAATGTGTGAAATTAAGTTTTAAACCTCTAAAACTATCCTCATCTGCCAGCCTTCTAAACACTTGTCCTGGTTTTGGCTGAGACATAATTAATTTTCTTTCTAGAAGCTAGTAGAGGGCTGTGTTTTGAATCTAGAATGGCAGTAACATTTATAACACACTGATGTATTTAGTTGTTGCCAAAGAGTCAAAGGACTTTTCAGCTTCTCAGACTCTGCCACCACGAAGGCGGTGGGTGACCAACAAGCTGTGATAGGACACAGCCAGGACAGCTGATCCAAGCTGGCCAAAAGGATATTCTATTCCATATGACCATAGAATGCTTTGGCCTAGAAAGGACATCAACCCCCTACCATGGGCAGGGACACCTCTCCCAAGATTAGGCTACTCAAGGCTCCATCCAACCTGACCACCCTCATAGTGAAGAATTTCTTCCTAATATTCAAACTTCCAATTTAAGACCATTCCCCCTTGTCCTGTCACTCCATGCCCTTCTATGAAGTCCCTCCCCAGCTTTCTTGTAGGTCCCTTCAGGCACTGGAAGGTGCTATAAGATCTCTCTGGAGCTTTCTCTTCTCCAGGCTGAACAACCCCAACTCTCTCAGCCTGCCTTCATAGGAAAGGTGCTCCAGCCCTCTGATCACCTCTGTGGCCTCCTCTGGACCAGTTCTGACAGTTCTATGTCCTTCTGCTTCAGACACGGAACCCATCGCCCACTGGCAGCTCACCCCTTCCCTCCTCAGCTGGGTAAGGTCAAGGCGTAGACTGATGCTTTAATGTTATGCTTCATATGTAACTGGGAGGCAGGCAAGGAGACAGTTCAGTTTGCGAACTAGCTGAGCAGCAGCTTTGGCTGGTGAGCAATTCTGCTGTGTATCACTTGTTTTGTATATTCATTTATCATTATTGTCTTTACTTTCTGCCCTATTAAATTGTCTTGATCTCAACCCACAAGTTTAACCTTTCCTTAATTCTTTCTTTTCAATTCTCTCCCACATCCTACCAAGGTGGGGAAGGCAGTGAGCAAACAGTTGTTTGGTTGGTTTAGCTGCTGGCCAGATTAAACCACAACACTCCTATCACTCCAGTCTCGAGTTCCCTCTAGCTATAAACACACAAGCAAGTGCACATATTCAGTCCCAATACAAGTTCTGCAAATGTATCTGTCCATCTCAATGTGTGGTCAGCTCAGGAGTCAAACAGGTCAGTTGTCTTAGTGCTGTGCCCATGATAGGGTGCCTAAAAAAATTGAAGGACAGGAAAAGAGGGACTATACGATGTTTCATGTAATATTTTGCTGTGTAAATCTATCATTTCAAGTCTAGCACAAAGCTACTGTAGGGATGGTATGAGACTAATACAGCTTTGAGGAAGGAAAGCAGCTGGCTTGGAGCAAAGGCACAAGATTGGGTCTATCTGCACTGTAACACACAGTTGTTTGAACCCAGGGAAAGAACATTCATACATGCAGAAGTAATTATCACACAACACAACGATGTTAAGAGGTGTTTGCAAGCATATCAAACCATCTAAACAAACCAACTGCCTGGTCCCTAATTAGTGACACAAATGATCCCCTGAAGACATTGCTCAGTAGTTCCAAATGCAAGAACTGACACTTTAAAAATATAAACCCCTTCAAGAAGTATGCAATGTATAGCAAGTTCAATGAGTGTTAGCTCTCCCTTTTTCCCCCTCTTCTAAAAGCAGGATGAAGTTTCAAACAGTGTAGTAAGTTAGAATAACCACATACTAACCAAATCTTGTTCTCATAAGTCTACAGGCAATTTTTATTCTAAATATGACTATCATAAATACAAAGATTAGTAATGCGGCTTAAATCAGGTAAGATTTGCATAGTAGAAATTTGACATTAGGTTCTTCAGATGTTAGTGCTGGCTTGCTCATTTATACAGAATGGAATTTTAACACTGATCCTTAGACAGTTCCTCCCAGAAATAGATATGCAGGAATAAACACCCTCCCACTGAGGATGGTGTTTAGTCTGTTTGAGAGAAACTGAACTTCCTCTTTCACTAGATACTGAAGACTCAAAACCCTTTGCTACTTTTGTTCTCAATTAACTCAACATAACTCATTTCAGCTCAAGATCCTTAATACTGCTTTTAGCACGGAAATCTCTACGAAGTGTCTACAAGCAACTACAGAAGAAGCAAAGCAGAACAAAAGGTTGAAATGCAACTACACACTTTCTCAACATCTACAGACTTTATGTTGTATACAACCATCATATCTACTTTTTAACAGCAAGAAGCAGACTGTAACAGTCTCAAAAAGAAGGACCCTCCAGTTTTATTTTTTCCCCAGAAGTGAGGAAGATAAGAAACAAATGTGCACTCACCGTTACATTTCACATGTGAGACACGGACACGTGTTCTGGGATGTCTCTGTGCTGTTATCAAACACTGCAGGCAACTATACAAGCAAAGAATTTGGTTCCATACCTAAAAAGGTCACTCGGACATCAAGAGTAAAAACGTTCACTTCAACAACTTCACAAAAGCTATACCCCTTTTTCCATTCCAAACAATCATCGCCTTGTTGTGCGGGAAAAGGCAGTCACAGGAGACAGCCTACACTGAAAGGAATGCTACAGGAAGATTCGCAGTCACACTAAAAATTGCTTACAGAAATAAAACACCCCCACACCCATATGAAAAAAAGCAGCATCACTGGCTAATGTACAAACAAGTCAGGACTAATGGCTAATCTTTCATCACAGCTTCGGAAATAACCGCATTGGCAAGAAACTAACGGAAAATTCTATAGACACTGGCTGCCCAAATAACAGACTCTCACACATGCTTAGGAAAAAAATAATTAGAAGTTTGTTCGTTAATGCTACTTCATCATTTATCCTTGCTAAATGCAGCCCCATTATGACATATGGATTTCTCATGTGAAATTCCAACACAGACTTGATTCAAAGCAGAATACACTCAGCCCTTGAAGTTCTACTCGTATGCAGCTCTTCAAGTCAAATCATGTAAAACCTTCAGCCTTTTGATGACTTGCACCTGCCTTAACGATATTTCTGAAGAATCCCTGGCTAGTCAGAAATTGCTTCCCCCTACCCCTTCTACTAACCTCTTCAGTAAAGCACTTCAAGTTTAACAAAAGCACATTAACAGCAAGGACAGCATAAAGAAATCTAATCCAATCAATGCGTACACAACTGTTTAATAAAGCCAAATAAAATGTACTCATCCGAATCAGTCAGATCATGTTTTCTCCAAACTAGTAAAACAGCTGCGGACACAGTCTGCTTCCCATCAAATGTTCCATGTATAACAAACTGTACCTTGTATCTCTGATGGTTCACTAGTAATTTTTCAAAACCATGACTTTCAAAACATATGACAGTTATACTTTATAAGGAATAGGCTTAGACTGCCCAAGCCACAAATTGAAGACCAGTCAGAATCTCTTTTATAGGTGCCAAATGTCTGCTGAATGTCAGTATTTGCTGGCATTTTTATTATTACAAATACAAGTGCAGACCAACCTCTTCAAACAAGAAACACACTTCAAGCGTGACAGAAAAGGAAAGGCTCACAACTCCTATTATACCAACACAGGAGCAGAGAAAATAACTCCTTTAACACTGTCTGGAAAAGGTATCCCTAAGGGATAGTAGTAAATTTGTTTAAAAGATGGAAACCTTAAAAATAAATTCACATCTTGCATTCTGGCCTGTTGTATCAACATCAGTAAGAAAATAACCAGCAACTTTGAAAATCTAGTAAAATTTTGACTGCCACAAACATGAAAACTACCCTTAGTGAAACCGTTGAAGTACAAAACTTCTACTCATGGGAATTTTTTGTGACTTATTTTCAATTAATTCACAAGAGAACAATCCTTGTATGTGCAAGAAGACACAGAGGAAGCCAGCCAGACCTAGACACATTTTCAAATCTCTGAACAGCAGTAAACTATTAAGAGCTTAAATCAGGTATTTGCTATTTTTGCTGGACTACTTACATAAATTCTTGGCCCTTTAAAAAAAAACTGACTGCTGAACACACTTGAGAGAGCTGATTATTCACTAATGTGACTGTTATAAACTAAAATTAAGCATCTACTTTCTCTGACTCGAGTAACAACAAGCAGGACAATACATCAGGAATCAACAAGCATGAAATGATGACCCAGATTACAATCTCTCACACGGAGGACAAAGATGCCTGGTCTGGTAAAAATGGATGTCAGTGCCTAAAACTTTTATCCATAGTTGCACCCTGAGTTCTCTCTTGCACACAACTCCAGAAGAACTCTCCTGCTGTTCTTATGATGCTTTGTGGAGGCACCGTAAATAAAATTGGAATTAGTGTCACTTTAGAAGTATTAATTGTAGTTATGATATCTACATTACCATACCCTGAATAAAACAAAGAAAACACTAAAGGGACATATCAAATTTCTTTTCTGCATCTGGTTACTTCTGATACGAGTTGCAAAGAGCCGACTCATTTCATCCATTTAAGAGTTCTTGAAATTTACCTGAGTTCTAACAGCAGCACAGGCTCCTTCTAGGATCCCAAATACGCATCATTCAAAAGAGAAAATAATCTGTCTGGAAATTACCACTTACTTTCAAATGCCCTTTGAAAGTGAAATTGAGCATGTTAACTTTGAGAACAATGACAAATCACCCTTGCAAATTCCTGCAAGCTGCAGTCACAGTATTGTTAGGTAACAAATGAATTCTTGAATATATCACAAATCCAACTTACAGAAATTCTTTGGTGGTATGCTTAGTCAAATGACTTACTGCACTGTGACAGAATAGATAAGGTAAACAGAGCTCTAATTTCCAGTATGTGGCCCCTAGGTACCTGATTCATTACAATTGGAAAACTTAGTGAACCTTTCAGGTTAAGTGAACAAAGAACTCCACTGCATTTCTGGTTCAATTTTTAAATATAATTCATCTATTAAGGAATGCATGCTACACTTGATGCATGACTTCAGGAAAGATTAACTGTAAATAAGTACCAAACATCTGTATGGCCTATTTTCCAGTATGTATGGAAAGATAGACAGTCCATAACGAAACGTCTTGAATTTCATCACTAACATAATAGAAGATTTCCTGCTGATTTTACATCAGCTTGTGGTACAGGTGCAAAGGACTTAGGTTACTGGCAAGCATAAGGAAAATTAATTTAAAAGCCAGAAGTGCAGCTTCTTGCATTCCATAAACAGTTTATAAAATTAATTGCAATAGCATGCATATCAACTCCGGATATGTAAGCAGCTATGATATCACTGACCAACACAACCAGCATACATGGAAAAGCCAAACCTCCAAAGGTAACTCATACAGACAGATCGCATAACCAGTAACTGGGAACTGGTCCATCCATATTACTTCTAGAAATTTGTGGGTCTCAAAGACTAAAAAAATTACTGTTTTCATTTAAAAAAAACAAACAACCCAGAAGTAGAGGAAAAATGCTAGTCTGCAAGAAACTCATTTGAAGCAAACAGAATTTATCTTTTAACTACTATATTTTAGCTACCACAGTAGAAGTCGTAATTTACAGTTGGTGAGTCACTAATATCTCCTAAAGCTATGAACACACATACAGGCTGTATTTTAGCCCTATACTTTAGGTGTCACAACTAGCTGAAGAAATCCCCATTGGCTCAAAAGGAAGATCAGATAGTACAGTAACTTATTGCAGTAAAAACTCTCTCAAGCCAAAAGGAAAAAATTAAGCCAGACTATTCATCTACTCTCAACAAAACCACAGTCCAAATAGCTGAGTTAACTGTCACAAACTAACTTCTCTCAGCAAAAAAACAAAGTCACATACCTTAGCAAACTATCTAAAAAGGTCTCAAAAATCTTTCTGGATGTCACAAAATATAGTAGAGAGAAGCAGAATGGATGTGCAGACAGACCACAATTGTTATTTGAGAAAGTTCTTTACAGAGTCGTGATAAAGATATGCATTTATTTTCGCCACAGAAAAGGACATCTCACCCCTTGATGTTCTAAGGCTGCAGGCCTAAATTGCACAGAAGTTGTCAGAGAATCTAACTAAGTATAATAATCAAGCAATTCAAAGCAAATTAAAATAGCAACATGCACGCTTTTTCAAAAACAGTCAAGAGGCCGCAGTCTGGGCTGCTTCTCATCTGACACCAAGATACACATGTTCAAAGAACAGTGTGAGAACTGAATGAAAACAGAAAGAAAGAGCTTCTGATGCTTAAACTATTTCTGAAACTTTGCACAATAGGAACCTGATGCAAATCTGTGTGAAGAGCTTCAATGACAGTGAAAAGTCCTTTACCTCTCCATCAAGAAAAAAGCCATATTTGGCTAACATTCCTCAAACTACAGTCCCTGCAACTCTTAGTGTCATACAAGCTTAACTTGACAAGAAGCTAACACACAGGTACAGGGCATTTTGCATTTAGATTTCTCTCTGCTAGGCAATATAGTTATCCCGATTAAGGGCTGAAAGGCTCACAGGGCTACAAACCCAGCATTACTGTCTTTGTACAAACCTAATTTGGGATGAGCCATAGGAAGGCTCTCTGGATAGCACCTTATCAAACACAGCCCATGTGAAATGCCCTATGTTAACTGTAGTTAACCAGGACGACCCATATAAATTGGTCTATTATTTTACTGAGTAATCATCATCTCTATGCTCGCACGACATGAGATGAAATCTAACGCTTGCTAAGTTTTTTTTCAGGAACTAGGATGAAGAGCTTTTGGAGGTCTCTAAACTTGTTTTATGCTTATGTAAGTGTGTTCTGGAAACAACCAGTTAGCTTACAATGCCTTGCTATACCAAATGGAAATAAAGCTTCTCTTCTTCCACTCTTCACTGTTCTGTCTTAAATATTCTTTAGGACGAGACACCACTTCTTTGCTTCAAAGTAAATAGTGATAGACTTAAAAATTATAGCTAACACTTTTAGCAACAAGTCTGATAGGGAGTTTGTTTGCTTGCTGCTTTAAAGAAACAGACTAAACATTCTATACATCCTAGCATGAAAGAAATACTCAGCCTTTGGCACTGGCTTTGACCAAAGCCTTGCTGAAATGACTATACTAACCCAAAACCAAATCACTTACTAGCACCCTGACATATGTGCCTGTCATCCTGTCCACTTTCTAGTTAACAGTTAGCAAACTAAGACATTTCAGCATAAGAAAAACACACACCAAATTCTGTCCTTCCTAGTGAAAGTTGCATTTCATCATCTGGCAGACACACAATCTTCAAATTAATTTTTACGAAAATACTTATACTGTCATAGGTCTGATTTCATTTTTAAAAAGAAAACCTAAAACTAGCACAAGACAGACAGGATTTTGAATTACAAAATATTTCAGTTGTAAGCAAGTTCCCCAAAACTCTTCCAGCTTTTAGAATCATACAGAAGTACTCCCTTTCTTAGGCACACATTATCTAAAAAGCAATGGCTTAGGTTAAACTACTGTTTAAGTAAACCAGTAAAAGTTACAAAAAGGTCTGGGACCTTGCCATGGATGAAATTACAATGAGTGGACTAGAGTTTTGTTTCATACTTCACCTGACTGGCTTTCTTTCTCGTAGCAAATCTTCCAGACTCTTTTCACAGTGTTCAGCTGCCACAACCAGTCTCTCTAATTAAACAAAAACAACAACAAAAAAACCTCTGAGAAGACTAGAATCCAAATGTGACAACTGCAGTATAGACTTCTTAGTCTACCTATTTGGCAAATGTTAAAGTATTTGGACACTCACTGTATGGAAAATTACACATAATTAAACATTAAAGACGTACAACTTCTGGATATCATAACCAGTTTAATTTATGAAATAAAGCAGAATATCTTTTCTGTTTCCTCATGTAAAACACTGACCATCCATCCATCAACCTCCTAATAAATGCTGAAGCCCTCAATGTCAGTCAGACTGGATTTAAGAATAGAGCTCTCAAGATAAACATCTACAAATCTGCAGAAATCTGTGGCTGGGTTGATGAGAGAAGGACTCGAAGGGAGGGAGCACAAGAATTTCAGCCCTGATGGACCAATTAGCACTTAATAGTTCCAGTACCTCTTGCCCAACAAATACCTCTAGGACTTAGAGGGGTCTTGTGTTCTGATGATTGATGGGCTGGCTCTGAATATAGAGCTCTTATCTACTCGCATAACATGTTACAAAAGAGGACAGACAACTAACCTCTGCCCTCATTTTGTAGAGAAGCAGCAAAAGCACCAGTACAGCCAGTCACAACGAAGCCATATTGTGCCTCTGAGACTGAAAACCAGACACCTTCTGGTGCTATAAGGCACTATGCAGGTCAGACACCTTAAGATACATTGTTGCAAAAATAGAACTGTAACCATACATAAAATCTCTTTTTTAAGTAGATACTCACCATGTTTACCTCTGGTAATGTCAACATACTGGCAAAGCCTGGGATGTGTGATTGTTTTAAGGATTTGAAATCTCCCCAAAATTTTGATGGAGTTAGGTGTCAGAGGAAGACCGTTACTTCCACAAACATCATGTGGCAGAGCTGAGGCGAAGAAGGTGGAAGCGCCCATCTCAGTGTCTTTTAAAGGAAACATCTTCTTTTAGTCAATCTTAAGCCCTTTGAAGCAATGCGTGTTCCTTAAAAAGAAAACACAGCACAAAAATTTACCTGCAAAAGATACAGTTTATTGTAACATACCTTACTAGTTGTTTACTAAATAATGTGATTAAAAATGCTAAAAATTAAAATGCTTTTCTCTGTTACGGGGGAACAGGGCATTTCTGCACAATGAACATAATAATAGTACTAATACTATGATACAGATTTAAGAATCAAATAAAACTATTTTTGAGCAGATCAATGTTCTAATACAAGCAATATTCAAATGACCACTGCAATATAGTAGGTTATTTATTTAAAAATCATTAAAGGCACCAAACAGTAAAAACATCTTTTAAAATACCACCTTGCATCAGCAGACCACAGATCCAGACTGCCATATCTTTACTGATAATCCAGCGTATACGTACTACAGTGTTCCTAGTATTTAAAGCTTTGAAGTAACAGTCTTCTTCCATTTCTTCCCCTACCCATAGGTAAATTGCTAGCTTCCACACTGACTCAGTAACAACTTAAAGAAGCAATCTAAGCAAAATATTTCTGTGGGAGAGTCAAGCAAAATAAATTAGCTTGCAATTTAGTTCCAGGAACACTTTGATTCATGACCACTTTCAGCCATTCAAGAGTATGAAAATCTAAAACACACGCAAGTATCAGACATTTCTGCAGTCTGCTAGATCTCAGAAAAAACTGCCTTTTTACTAGCAAACTAAGAATTTAGTATGAGGCAAAAAATACCAAAATCCAAACTGAATCAAGCCTCTGCTCAGCTCATTTCTGGATTACCCAGATAGTGACTCCAGACACCACAAGCTGTCTTTAGGCAGTATTACCCCTCTGCACACATTGACTCCCATAGAACACATATACTTCTGTATCAGGGTACATATAAAAAGAGGTAAAATGGTCAAACTTATATGCTCTGAAGCAAGCTGTAGCCTGGAAGCTGTGATGGTGAAGTAGATGGCACTTCCATGCAACATGAGACAAGAGGCCACAGAACAAAACAACCCTTCTTTAATGACCCCATGCAGGACAGCAGCATCCAGCTCACTTCAACTTCAGAGACACTAAGCCACAGAGTCTGGAGGCATCTGTACATACAATCAACAGAAAAGGTCCACTGATGCAAAAAACATATTCAACTTGTCAACTACAGAACAGTAATTAAAAGCTCTGAAGAGTAGAAACAGATATGCAGTCGCTCCAGGAAAAGGGAGGGAAGAACCCTCAGGATTTGAAGACCATAAGAGAAAACACAAAAACTTCAAGTATAAATCCACATTATTCTTTCAAACCAAATGTGATCATTTTTTTATCATCTTAGGTGCTCCACAAAAAAAAAAACCCAACATGCAGAACAAGATTATGGTCAACACTGACAAAGCTAAATGCTACTTTTCAATTATTCTTTCAGCCAACACTGATCTGCTGCTTTCAGAAAAAGCTGTTCCCTCATGAGAAAGTCACTTAAGAGAAACAGAGAGTTTAATACTTTAGTCTCAAAATTATTTTTTCTCCAAGGGAACAGCCCTGTTCCCAGCAAAAGCCTGTTTCCTTTGTGAGTTGAGAGAGGAACCTCTAACAGGTTGCACAGAGATCCTTATATACCAAACATATTTACTAAGTCCATACAAATGGAAGTTATGGAATATACCCTGTATTAACTAACACAGTCCAATTTAAAATACATGGCAACCATTACACTCTCATTTGTGGTTATTTTTTTCCTCCTTGAAGAAAACCAGACATGAGATATGTACATTTAAATTTTAATATACATCATCATATTAAACAGAAAAGCATGGCTTTAAGGAATTAAACTTTTAAAAAAAGGAAAAAAGTAATTTGTAATAGCACTGAGCACTGGAGTTTTTCTAGTAGTATTTTTTCTATTGTAAGTCTTCTTTATAATGGTGATTTATTTTAGGATGCCGACAATATAATTTACAGTTAGAATATTCCTTTAGAAAGACATAAATTGGACTGAGTGCAAGCACAGAAATTTATTGGCATGCAGAAAGTTCCAATGGAAAACTTTAACTATGTATTTATAATGAGACCCACATTCTTGTAAAAACATCATATCTACCAAACAAACTACCTGGCTTCAGAAATAAAATATATATTAATCATGAAGAAAAAAAATAAAATTGGAAAGTTATAATCTTGCTTGGCACAACATTCCTCTAATAATTGCTTTAAAATAAAATTTTTAAAACTCTAGTATTATCAGAGTTGAGGAAAGGCAGAGGAAAATTATACCAAAAAGTGAGATACGTTATGTCTCTAACACATAGCATGCACTGTATTTACTCAGGTAAGAAATGTTTTTATTTTTACTACAGAAAAATAATCTGCTAGGTAGTGCTTCTAATACATTGCGTCTGCATTTAACTGACATTTTAAAATCAGTTTTAGGAAAAAAAAGAATGGTCAAGTATAATCAAATCAAGAGATGAAACTTTTCTTGTACTCCAGAACACTTGGCCTATGAGGACAACTTAGACCACCTGCAATGCTTTCAACTAGACAACTGCAGTTTTATCACTCTCTTCCTTTGGTTAAGGAGCACACAGACAAAAAGGAAGACATGAGAAAAGTAAACAATCTTTCCTGTCAGCCACCTAAAGGAATCAATAAAGGATTTTAAAAGGTATGCATTAAAACAAGTTCTCATATTATAGAAGTAATCCTGCAGAATCCACTAAAGCAATAAAAAACCCTCTGATGACAGAAGGGAGCTAGCTTTGTCAATAGCTACCTTCACAAGTAAAGTCCAATTACTGTCCTGAACTCTCAACTCCCAAGGACAGACTTGAAAAACAAACCAAATAGCCCTAAAACTCAAACCTTAATTCTTTCCACCATCTTTAAAAAGGGCCACACATTACAGCGAAAGGGGTCTTTTTTATACTGAATTATTTCAGTGGAGTCATTCCTTCAGCAACTTACTGACATTTCTAAATTCAAAGAAAACTGTTACACATACTTTAAAAATTCATCTGAAAAAAAATATCTAACTGTGAGAGTTTTTTCCTCAAATCCACATTAAAGTCAGGCACAATTACAAACAAAAAGAGTCCTACACATCCTCTTCATGTTCACGGCATAGTAATACACTTCAAACTCACTTTTTCTATAGAGAAGACACATATATTGCATTAATTTTATGATTTGGATGAATGAATTATATCCTGCAGAACTTTCCTATTACTTTGGAATAAAAAGAGGAAGAGAAAAAGGAAGATTTGTTACTTTAACCTGACACCAGAAACAGTAGAGGCAAATTCAATACTGGTATTAAATGCCAGAAATTAAATTCTAATAATCCAAAATGGTGAAAGTGGAAGAGGAAAAAAACCCTTGTCTTATTAGTGTCATCTAAAGTTACTGAGCCCTAGTTTCCAAAGCACGGTTTATTCCGTATATGTGAAGCAGTCTGTCACGTCTGCAAAATCGGTCTGGCATAAAGATTACGAGTCCAGGAGCGGCCTGTTTTGCATCCCACCTCTGAAGGATCTCCCCTAGGCCACTGCTTCCATCCAAGACTCCCTGAAGAAACCTTACAATGCACAAAAATACTAACCAACTTCTTCCGCAATATCTACCACAAACAGAAGACTACTATAAACTCCTATTTACTATTTAGCTAAACACCATTTTGATTATCTTAATAGCTTTTCCACGCTCAACAGTGAGAAATAAAGAAGGTCCTTATCTACTGAGCAACTTACTTGCTCCTTTCAACACCTACTGCTCTTAAAAAACAAATATTTTTCTTCTGAATTTAGTATTTTCTAGCCATCACAATATTCTCACCACAGAACCGAGTCAAAAGACACAACGAAGTCCACCTTTTAAAAAAGGCAACAGAATCAAAACATAAATGTGACTCTCAGAAACAAATACAACACAACCTAACAAAAATCCATCCTGTGAAACACATCTATCGTTTCTATAACATCCACACACTGAAATAAAGACAAGTAGCCATATGCTAACACCTGCTAGTAATTGGAAATGGCTAGTTATTCCAGTGCCTCCTGAGTACCCAGGTGTAAATGTCCCTTGCCTAACAAAGGCAGCTGTTCACAGTTAGAAAACATAGTTTTAATCAGTACTGCTACTGAATTATTTTTAAAGAAATTGAACTATTTCAGGACAGCCAGTGGCCTGAACATCCTATGCTTTTGGTGTTTCTCTATAAACTGCAGTGTTTTCAACAGTAGGCCATTTCATAAGAATAAATTGTTTAAAAAAATATCTTTTCCCCTGCTCGTGTTTAACCAAATGTTCTCCCCTGTGGTGTGACACCAAGCCATCCTATTTTACAAAACTTTCTAACTTTCTAGCTTCTTAACATTCTTTGAAGAAGTATGCTACATAAAAATAAAGAACAACTATGGGCAAATAATTACATGTTAGGCATGTGTAAAATTAACATTATTATTCTGTCCAAACTAATAAATTCAGTGCAGAAAAGAAAGACTGATTCAGACTCCAGATACACTAATTCAGCAATGGATAGAATAAATGTGACAAAATTTTCATTATAATACTGTTATTCAAGATGAACAGAAAAGGCAAACCAGATTTTTCTCACTAGGATACTATGTCATCGTTTTGTCTTCACAGAATACAGAATTTCTTTTTGGGAAAAAAGACAACACTTATCAGGGCCCTTTTGGTTCAGGTAACTGACAAATATTTCTAGAGTTATGTAATGAAAATGCTAGCTAGCAATCCCTTTCACTATGCTTGTAAGGGTATTAACGCAACATTTGACTCAATTGAAATAAGAGCACCAGCAAATATCAAAGAAATGTTTTATCTCTGCAAGATTTAGAGAGTTTTGGCATATATACACGAAAGCCTTTATACTCTATATAGACATTTGCAGAAGAGCTGCCACTGTGTGGAGCATTTACAATGTTACTACATAGGTGAGGATGTGGCTGCTTTGAAAGCCAGGCTTATCAGTTAGCAGGGCTGATGGGCACCTCAAGTTTCCGACCTGCAGCTTGAACTTAGCTAGCAGGGAAAAACATAATAGCGCTTGGACAGCGTGAAGAAAACATATACCCTAAATTTGATAGATCAGCATAGACTTTTAGTCACACTTTTGTAAGCCTGGTATTTTTTACCTGTTTATCGGTGTCTTGTGGTTATAGCCTGTCTTTTACGTCAGTGCGTCTGCGTACGCAAGGATGGGGCTTACCGCTAGTTGATTTACGCGCTATACGCGGCTGTTCAGGAGTTAAACCTAGTAAAAGAGAAATCTGCTTTGACCAGCTTGCTAAATGACTGCTGGAAATGCTGCCCACCCCAGGCCGCCCTGATAACTTCCAAGGCCCTCTAAGGACGCAGACCAGAGAACTCGCCCTCCCCATCCCCACCCTTGAGGCACTAAAACCAGGCCAGCGCCCGCAGCCCAGACCGACCGCGACGCTTTCATTCTGCACCCCCGCCCCGCCTCGCTCCGGCCGGGCCGGGCTCTACCTCAGCCTCTCCGTTACTCAACAGCCACCGGCAGGGGATCCCTCAGCAGGGGCCTCCCCCCGCGGGGCCGCAGGCCCAGGCACTGCCGGCAAGAAAAGGAGAGGGCCGGGGCAGGCTGGAGCCGAGGCCGAGGGTACCTTGTGCGAGCGCCGCCGTCCCCGCTGCGCGCCCCGCCCCCGAGCGCGGTGCCGGCGCCTCCACGCCTGCCTGCCCGCTCGCCCGCCCACCTCATTGCCGCTGCGTGGCGTCACTCCACCCCGCCGGCTACCAGAAGGACCCTCGCATAGAGGCATCACGCGCGATGCCTGAGCTTTCTTTTTGTTTGAGCCTTTAAAAAAAACAAACAAACGCTTATCATGGGTCTCCCCTCCTTGCGCGATGCGTTAAGCGCCTTGACCTTAAAAGTAGTGCTCGCTGGGGTTAGCGAAGCTTTCCCAGACACCCTCCCGTAGCGCTCAGGCGCTTGCTTGGCGAGCCGGGAAGAGAGGGTCCTTTTCCTCCGCGGAGGAAGGTGTGTGGTGGCCGCTCGGTTCATGTGAGTGTCTCTCGGTGGAGCCTGTGGGGGTCTGGTTGTGTCCCAGCGGGGCGGGGAGGCGGCCGCGGCGGCTCTGCCCCTCTCGGTGCGTTCGTAGGGTGCTTAGTTTTGTTGCTGCTGGGGGCCTGAGTTGTAGCGGTCTGATGCCCCGAGGCTCCCCCGCAGGCAGGGCTGGGCCGGGCCGGGCCGAGCTCTCTGGGGCAGGCAGGTGGATCCTGCCAGGGCCCAGGTAGTTTGCTTCCGGGGGGGGGGGGGGGGGGGGTGGCTGCAGCGGGGTGGTCGCAGGGAGGCTGCTGCCGTTCCTCTGCGGCAGAGGGGCAGTATAAATGCCTCGAATTAGGGGAAACGGCGTTATTGTTTTGCTGTTGTTTAAGTCACGGGGCTTAATGTGCGCTTCAGCTGTAGGGTGTCCTTGCAAATACCGACACTGCGCTTTGTGGGGAGAAGGGCTGCGTGTGTAAATCAATTGGGGAGGTAGCATAGCTCTGTGTCGTTGAGGAAAACTCTCTGAGTCCTGGAGGATACAGGCATGAGGTATTTATTGAGCTTTGCATAGGAACTGCCACTATTAATTGAAAAGTAGATGTTTTCTCTGATTTGGTATGTTTGCTATGGTTTTGCATAGACTTCCGTGAAGGAAAAATGGAGTATAACAAAGTAGTTGATCCACCCTCGGTAGAGATGCTTACAAGACAATATATAGCACGTAGACTGTAGAGGGGCACATGGATTGGATAACGGGGATGAGTTTATCATTTGTTGCCTGTTATGTTATATTACAGGTCCTCACCTTACCAGCATATGGCAGCATTAGTGAAGTAGAGTGTATCTTGAGCTAATCATTAAGTAGTTTTTTGCTGGGTTTAGCAGCTGGCAAAGTGAAGTAATAATTGTATTTCCTGCTTGTTCTGTTTCTTTAACTCAGATTTTTTTGTTTGTTGCTAATATGCTCATTTTAGAATTTTAAGAACGAACCATGAATCGATTTATAGGATTTTTGCAAAGCATAAAGAAGTCCTACAGAGTTGCTTGCTTCATCATGCAAGGCCTGTTGGTGGTATTCCTCCCTCTTCCTGCTCTTTCTAAAGTTGCCTACTTATTATCCTTGGTAGAATCACATTTTAGAAGAACAGAGACCTAATTTAGAGGATGTTGAAAAATATATATTTAACTGTAAAGTTTATCACCAAAATGTCATGCTATATGTTTGACACACTGAATTTCTAATTGAAATAACAAATCATCACAATAATATGATGTTTCTGCTTTATATCTTAATCTTTTGTTTGCTTTCCTACCATAAATTTCATAAAGACTGGGTGGTTTCTGACTTAAGGAGTTGGCGGTTGGTGGCGTTTCTTAAATTAGGACTAAAGTAGAAAGTAAAAAGCTTTACTTTCTAGCTTTACTTTTCTTTTTAGTTTTGTATTGGTCTGTATCATACGGTACACTTACTCAGTTGGCATGAAGCTTTAAAAACAGTTTCTGGAAATATTTTTAAAATGCCTGAAAATATTTCTAAACTCTTACTATACAGCACATTTTATACTATAGAATTGTACTAGTTTGTGTTACAAGATAGTAAGTGATAACATGAGCTGTAGTGATTTGTGTTTTCTTACTGAATCAATAGTCCACTTCTAAAATTGCTGTTTTGTGTGAGTTTAGTAGTAGAATCAAATCAGAAAACTATTGGTTTCTCAGCTTTTTTCCCTCCCTTTCCTGCCACTCAACAATTAGAGTATATAATTTTATGCATGTCATAATGATCTATTAATTTTTGAAAAAGTTCTAAGAAGCAGCAGTGACTTCTATGTTTTGGAGGACATATATATAATAATAATGCCATCAGAATGAAGAATGGATCTTGAATTGACAAGAAAAAAAGAAGTATTGAGATGCAAAATAGGGGATAAGTGTTATCTGAGACCTGTATAAACCAAGAATCAAAAGAAAAAATGAAGAAAAATCGAGCTCTTGGGTGCTTACAAATCCTACTTATAAGTCCCTGCAAGCATACTGGGGAAGTATCTGTATAATAAAAATAATGTAAAGCAGTTGTCATAAGAAGGGTTTATCAAGTGTGTAGGAAGACAGATATCTACTGTAATATTTTTGAATTTTTCTGATCATGATTTGATTGCTGTATGTCAAGCTGCTGTGTGAATGATTCCATTCACATTGTTTCTTCTAAGCAAGCATCTCCTAAAACATAAAGAATGTCCAATGCCAGACAACATCAATAAAACTAAGGGATCAACACAGAGGGCAGCTGCTAGGAACATCAGATGTGAGCAAAGTAAGTAGCATCTCTTGTTTCTTGCAGTGATCTGAATCGCATGATGTCAGTCCAGCAGAGACCCCCCAGAAACCTGTTTATTCTCCTTCTATACAGTTACCTGTATGGTTCTGAATGCCGTCACCAAGAAATGGTTTCATTCTTCGATTTTCTGTCATATGGTGGTTGAGAGGGAAATCAATGTTTAGTTTTCATTTCCATGGTTACATTAGTAGGGGTGACAATAATTTCCATGGTTATATTAGAATTTAACAGTATGGGAAAAGGAAAAAAAGTCCCTCATGGCTTTTTATTTTCCCCTGGTGTGGTAGAAGCCATTTAATATGGTTTCAAAAATATTTGGATACTTCTCAAAGCAGCCTTCTGTTTTCATTGCTTTGATTTTTGTATCTATCTATATACATGTGTTGGGGGAAAAGTGTTTTCCTGTAAAAAAAAAATAAAATTCCTTCAAGCAAAAACTGAAAAATGATTTGCTGCAAGGCTTGATGACCACAGATGAGTAAGTTAAAGTTTTTTGCAGTTTTCTTTCCTCTTGGGGAACAGGAAAAATACAGGACTGTGTTATGATGTTCGAGGTTGATTTCTTCAGTGTGAATGTAAAATTAATAGAATGGTGTTTTAATTCACTGGTGGTTTACTTATCCTGCTTTTTACAGTTAGCGAATCTTTGATGTGTTTTGTTCTCCCAAATAATCACACTTGAGTATGTGGAAATATCACAATTAGGTTGGTTTTTCTACATGGTTTTTGAAGGTAAATAAACCACAGGGTTATAAAAGAGAGGGATATTACTGGGTTTGTAACACTGGGTGTAATGAAAAGGCCTTAGCAGAAGAGGAGAAAAAGATCTCAGATTCGTTCTCATCTATTTTACCCTAATCACTTTGGACAGATGTTTGCCTAACCTGCTTTTAAAACCTTCCAGTGATATATATTCTACAATCTCCTTAGACAGCCTGTTCAGTCCTTTACTCTTTCTTGTAAGTTTTCCAGATGTCTAACTTAAGTGTTCCTTACTTTTTCCTGTCTGCAGTAGACCTGGTGAACTGTTTAGTCCCATTCTGGTACCAACATCCTTTGTGTTTGAAGAACGAGACTAGGTCTCCCATTTATCTTCTTCTCTTCTATAGACTAAACAACTACACCTCATTCAAGCTTTTTGATCTTCTTTGAAGTGTCTTTAAAAAGTTGAGAGACAGGAAAGGAGAAGCTGAACATAAGCAAATCTCTGTGGCTGTTGTGGGGGATCTTGAGTGTGTATGAATGCAATGTGAATATTGCTTGGGAAGCCTTTGGAGCAGCTGAGACAGTCTGCCTGTAATAAAATGTGGCTAATCAGGCCCCTCCTGACTTGCCTCTCCTTTATTTCCTACTGTCTTCCTCACACTTTTTTTCTAGAGAAATTACAAATTTCAGGGTCTTTTGGTTGTGTTGTGTGGGTGGTTTTTTTTGCTCTTTTATTTTTGAGGCAGGTGTGTGTGTGTTCCTTTTAAACTGGAGAGGAGAGGCATGGAAAGGGAAAAGATTCCCAGGTGAGAAGTTGTTCTTTATAATGTTTGGCATGTGGTGCTGTGTTAATTGATAATTCAGTACCTACCTTTACATTTTTTGAGTTGTAAAGCCGTCTAATATGAAGTTCAGAAGAAGCATAAAATGTTATTTAAGCAGATATTTACATCCTGAAAATGTAGCCCCTGTGGTTCCAGTCAGTGGAATAGATATGATATACAGAACAAGGACAAGCACTTTGTGAACATAATGAAAACACGCTGGTTTGCCTGTGTAGTGTGATGGCTCCAAATGTTTTGAGATTGTCACCATATTCATTTGTGTATTCCTGAACTATCCAAACATGTTTCTATTTAAATTAGAGAAGTTCCTTGCCCAAGCATGCTCTGTGCTTCTGACAAATGATGATAAATTCAGTACGGTTTTAGGCATGCCAATTGTCAGCATACCTGGTGATAAAATTCAGTGTGTCAGATCCATGGTCATGTTTTCTAGGGGACAGTTTATGATGCAAGTCATAGCCTGCTCTCCTGAGTGATATTCTATATTGATAGGTAATAGGCCAATGCAAAAAAAAAACAGTCTAATTTATAGGATTATAATTTTCTAAATGCTGGTTTTGACATATCTTCTCCCCCCGTCCCCAAATGATCTTAAAAATGCCATGACTTTCAGGACTGACAGATGGTATCTGCTTCAGATCTTAGTGTCCTCTTACTTTCTTATTGCTAACTTGTAAAGTAGTATGCAATTTCAGTTCTAAGTAACTGGCTGGTTCAAATGGAAAAGAAGAGGAGCAGTTCAATCATTCATATATTCCTTTGTACGCTATTTATTTTGCTGTGCTGATTAATCTATTTCAGTGATTTTAATACTGCTGCTTACAGGCTAACATTGAGCTGCATTAGCAGTAGTATGTGACCACCAAAGAACTGTTTCTGGATCATCATACATTTTCTTTCTTTTGAATACCCTTAGCTCTGTTCTTATGTTACTCAACAAATCTTGTCTCCTACCATGGGGTCAGGGCAGGAATTGAAGGATAAACATAAGTAGGCGACTAAGTCTGCATCTGAATAATGTCTTTGAAATCTTGGAACAGAGACCTTCTAGGTGTTCACTTGCATGTTTGTGGCTTGTTTTGTGTCATTCTGTTTTGTCAGGCTATTGTCAGTTGGTCAGTGGCCTTCTGGTAAGGGTAGGTCACCCATTCTGTCCATAGAAACTGAGGAGGGAGGGTTTGAAAATAAACCTTCATTGTCCATGTGGATTGTGAACCTTACTAATATAAAGATATGAGTTGTTTTTAAAGAGATGAGTGAGGGAAACATTTCTTCCTACTGAGATGAAAAATAGGGTTACACTTACAACCTAGACTTGTGATAGTCTGAAATTGATCTATTTGGACAAATTAAATGCATCAGTGGGAGTCTGTAATAGCACCTGTAATCATGTGTTGACGCTTACTGTTTCTAAAAAAAAATTACTTTGATACTTTACCAAAATGTGAATTGAATAAATTCCTCTTTGCTGTGTACAATTTTTAGAGAGAAATTCCAGAAAAGAGATACCTTCTACTGATCTAGCTTTTACAAGTTTTCCTACATTCCCCAACTTGAAGTTTTTGTGCCAGCTTAGAAAATTGTTTCTTAATTTAAAATATAGAGAGGGAAGCTTAAACTAGCATTCACGTTAGTAAGCAGTATATACTGTGTTTGTCCATCATTCATTAAACACAGTTCATGTGGAAGAACCCATTCTTTCCTCAGAGTGCTGGAAAAAAACCTGACACAGATTCTGTGCTGGATTAGAGGAAAATTGAGTTCCTCTCCTAACAGCTTCCCTGGTGTGTTGTCTCACATTCTAATTATCTGAAAGCAGACAGAGTGAGATGCTTTTTACATTTAAAAGTGGCTGGCAATGCATAAAACATCTTCAAATATTGCTTGAAGTTAGCAAATCTCTTCTTGAGATCATTTGGTACAATCTTTTGGCATAAAACTACCCATTACGGATGACTTTTATTTCCATTTCCTTCTCATCAGGAGCTTTCCCAACATAGCTTCAACTGAGTATGAATTAATAGTTTAAATATTAGTCTCTGACTTCAGGATTTTCTCTAGGAAACGATCCATGGCTGTTGGATCTGGTTTCTGTCCCAGAGTGTTTCTCAATTACAGTTTAATATACAGCTTTGTAGTGGCATCTTGTTTCAGACTCTGAAGATAAGTGAGCAGATCACTTTGGCAGCTCAGTTGTCCAGGGCAGCTAGGGACTGCTACTCCCACAAGAGTGCACAGGCTTGGACTTGGCGCACAAGAAACACTACTTTTGGCTTGGTAGCAGCTGCTCTGGAGTGAAGGACGTAAGTTCATGTTCATGCTTGTCCTACTGTAAGGTTTGGAGCCCTCTTTGTGAAGTGCTCTAGTAATTGGTAACAGTCACACACTAAGGAAGTCACTGTTGCCAACTAGGATATGACACCGAACTGTACATGAGGGAAACTAATCTTAGGGGTTAAATTACCCTTCTGCATTACAGTGGGTAAGTAATTTCACATCCATATGACCATCTATGAAATAATGTTAGTGATAAGAACTAGGCACAAGCTTTTGTTTCACCTTACATATAGCTTATAATTAAATTCTACTGAGAACTTACCTGCAAATTTGCACTTTTTGAAGATGCTAAGCCAAGATATTCTAATTGAAAATAGTTGTTATAAAATGGTTGGATTTTTAGTAGAATATTTTGGGACACAGCAAAACTATAATATATCTCAAATTGTCTTAAACTGTGGACACAAAAAAAGCTTTGACTCTATAAATGAAATACGACTGTTCCCCAAAAGCTCCTTGGGGATTTTTGTCAACTGAAGCCATGAACTTCAAATCCTTCCCACTACATGCCGTTAGAAAGAAGGTTCTGAAAGGCAATCACAGCTTACTTTTTTGTTTTACCATTAAAAGATATAATATTGCTGTGCTTTCAAGCAGTGCTTAAGTATGTATATAAGATGTGGTCCAGAGGTTTACCTAGGTTAACATGCTATTAACTCAACAAACCATGCTGCTTTCCTGGACTCTGTGCAAAGGACTACTGGGTATACTTTGAACTTGGGTTACCAAGTGCTCATAAAACCAGATATTTAGTAACTGTGTTCTTTTCTGTACAGGTGGATGAACTTTTTCCTGAGAACTTACTCATGAAAGTTTGAAATGTTAAATTAACAGATGGAAGAAGAGCATAGGAGCACTGTCCTGTAACAGTTAGAGGTTTGCAAGGAATGCTAAAAAGTAATTAAAAAACCAACTTGTGATGTTGTGCTCTAGTTTAGATGTAGAAAATAACTCAGGCTAAAAATAACCTTTTCAAGATTGCCTTCTTTGTCTTGGGAAGGGCATTTCTGGTTGTCAGCTGCAGTAACTACAGTAGCCCAACAGTTGAAGATTTGAAGTAGCTACAAAGTAATATAACCTCTTGATGGATATTCATGTCTGAGCAGAAGGAAAGCTGGCCTTTTGATTTTAACTACCCTTCGAGTTGTTGTTTTGTGCACTTCAATTAGAAATGATTGACGTTGCTGTACAGTCTTTACTTTGGAAGTTTGTTTGTTTTCCTGTTGAGAATAGTGAAGTCTTCATCTGCAGAAATCTACTGAGAACTTACTTTGAGCTTCCCCTTTTAGACCTAAAAAGCAAGGAAAAATAATCTGTATATTTCTACCACACAAGTTAAAATCATTGATCCAAAAGGTAGGTAGTTGCAATATGGTTTGACGGTAGGACTTGATGGTCTTAGAAGTTTTTCTTCCAACCTTAAATATTCTGTGATAATAGTTATATCTGGAGATTTTTCTAAGTAGCTGAGATGCTTGCTAGGAATTTTAAGTCTCATCATTCTGTACTTGTTGAAAGACCAGTGTATTGAGGCTGATGCCAGAAATGTGTGGTGGTAGGTACTGCTGGCACATAATTTTAAAGTGATGACTAGTTGCTTCTGGCCGCTGAGGATTAGTTGTTGTCAGCCCACTTTAGAAGTTTATTCAGACTCTTCACTGATTAGTAAATTATTTTCTCTGTCCAGTCTAAGCTAGTATTTTTATAGAAGACTGTCATGAAAGTATCATCCTGCTGTATTATGTGGGCAGGCTCAATGCTGGAAAGTAGAAGTATGTGCTTGATGAATGAAACTGGGTTGTTGGATATGTGTGGGAGGGTTTTACCTATACAAATAACACTTGAATTGCTGGCTCAAAGTTCAGTAAGGACTGCTTCTCTTCTTAAAGCTTTGTTTTAATGGCTTTGTTGTGCTTTGTCTTCTCTCTTTGTTGCCATTATCCTTGCAGTGATTACACACAGAAACATTCATGGTTTTGTGCTTAATTTTCTTCAGCTTTTATTTGGCCCACATAAAACAATACCTAAAATTTCTGCCTCAGTAAATGTCAGCATTTGTTAATATCTTGTAGTTAGAGAACATGTGTTCTTTTGCTATACATCTGCATCATGTCTGCTGAATGCTTTTGTGAATAAATAATGGTTATTTTGAAACTTAGCACTTGCTTTAACTGAATGGTTAAATACTGTTTACATATAGCTGTGCTACAGGGTACTACTTTTACATGTAGAAAAGCTGATGTAAATAAATTTCAAGATTCTTTTTTTACCACAGTTGAAATACATAAGATAACTAGTAGGCAGGCTTCAGACATTAAGGGTATTGTAAATTGAAAATGAGTAGCATTGTTCCTGTGAACTACCTAACCAATACAATTATTTTGCAGACTGTTTGTGACATAAATACAGTGCTTAGTGATAGTCTTACTGCCAAACTTTCTCAAGTTTGAGGAGGAAGTGTCTTGAAATATTTTTTTTTTTTAGCAACTAGTGTTTTTGATAAGAGTTACTATCTTTACTGCTCTGGCAGTTACTAAAATCAATAAGCTACTTAAACAGTGTTCTGCTTGGTAGAACAGGTAGATTTTGTTGCAGTTCTGATGATTTTTCTGCTTTGGGTTTTATAGGTAGTTTATAGTTATGACAGTAACCTAAAGCTTTCACTGCTCAGTAAAACGCTAGAGGGTGAACTGTAGTAAAAATTCTTCAGGTCTATGTGCCATATGCTGACCTTGCAGACTTGTCCAGATGCAGTTGAGTCTGCTTATATTTCTGAATTTACAGGCATATGTGTCTGTAACTGTAAAGTCCATCACCTGTCCAGGAAGTTTTATGAGGATACTTTGAGGTATGAGTAGCAGCTACCTTTCTAAAAATTATTTTATATTCAGTGCTAGCCATTTGGAAGTGGAAACTTCTATAAATTAAAAACAAATCCACTCGAGAAATAACAAATAACCCCACCAAAATAAACTTGTGAATTTTTGATGTGAGCTTTCAGTTCCAAAGTCTTGGATATATCTGTGTTTTGGGAATCAGTGGTTAAGGTCCAAGAAACAAGGTAGCATGTTCTGGGTGTTACATCTTTTCCGTGGTGGGATTTATGTGAGAATTCCTTCTGCATGTGGTGACGGTTTACCCTAAGTTTCAGATAATACTATTAAAATACTAATGCTGCAGGATCTAAAAGATGCACACTGCTGAAAAAACAGGTAAGTCTTTCCAACTGCTTTAGCATATGAGCTGCTACTTAAATTTCAGGCTGTGCTGTAAAGCACAACCAGATGAGTCTGCTGAGCTTCCAGGGGATCTGGGCAGAGGTAGTGGGTGTGTAACCTGTTGAAGCTTAAGCCAAGCAGCGCGAAGAAGTTGCTTTTTTTGAGCTGTATAGTGAGCCATCCATCCCTATTAACTACTGGACAGTATTCTTAGATTAACAAATTGTTACAAACAACTTTGTATACGGTTTTTGTTACTGAAAAAATTTTGATATCTCTGAAGGCAAAAAAATTCTTACAAACCACACATAAATTGCTTGACTTCTGTCCTAACTTGGACAGAGTTCCTGGCAGTCATCTCTCTTTGTTTAGTTTTTGGGGTGTCTGCTCAGAGGTGGGAAAGAATACAAAGTTAACTGAGAATTGGACTGAGACAGACATTAGTAGGAACTTCTCCCTAAATACAAATTTAACCTTACAGTGAGGATGTCAATTAAATTGCAATTAGTCTTAATTTACCATAACAGTTTGAGTGTTGTGACTGTAGTGTGTTAAGATACAATGAAGTAATGAATGTCTTGTGGCATCTACCAAGTCTTAAAACTTGGACTAAATACTAAAATAATTTGTACTTCTGACTTTTCAATTTCTAATTACTTCTACCATATGGATCAGTTTCCACTGATCTCTACCGTACAGGTCCAAGAGATCCCTTTTAATTTAAATTAAGCCTTTCATAATACTCTTAAAGTAAAAATTTTTGTTCCCTTTATTTGTTCTACCATATGGCTGTGTTATGCTTCTCATAGGTTTGATTTTTGCCTGTCTCCTTAATGTTGTGACTTACCTGTGATTATGGTACACTGTTCCATTTAAAGACAGACTTCACGTTTAATTATTAGTGAGTAGCTTGTGTTGCTTCAAAATTGGTACTGGTGGATGGGCTTTTTGTGTGTGCGCAATGTTCCACTGTAGCGGTTCAAAAATCTCTTTCATGCCGCAGTGTTTTTCAATATGAAAAAGCTTGGTTGTGTGTGTTTTTACTATTTACAGCCCTTTAAAATAGGGAGGGGTAGGCACTTAGGACCACTAAAAGACCTGTCTGCAGCTGGCATTGAGCCTGATTTATCTGGCAGCCAGAAGGGTTGTATTGTAGTCTCCAGAGCTAGCAAATCATTCCTTAGGGCTGGCATTGCTTCTTGGATGGACTATGTTAGACATGTTAGTTGTTTGGAAATCTGCAGAGCAATTATTCCTACTCTCTCAGTGCAAAAGATGTGAGTTTAAATAACACATGGCAGAAATGTACACCTTTGCCTAATAAATTTGCTACTTGGCAAATAGCTTTCAATATGGACTACTCAGGAATTTGTAGTTTATGAATACTTGAGCAATAGTGTTTAAGTGCTCCAGAAAAAGTTAATCGGTCTGTTCAGTTGTTTATAAGCCCCAATTACTGCAGTCACTTGTTTGGGGAGAATGATGAGGATATAATTGAAATTTAATGGTGTTCATTGTGTCTTTTTGCTCTGTTATAACAAAGAAACTAGCACTTTAATTCTAATTAGTCTCAAGGGAGGCAAAAGCAGTAACTAATATCTTAGATGCTTCTGTTTTCTTTCTCAGCATTCCATCGTTCTTCCTGGATATCCTGTATGGATACAGGATAACCTACACATCGGAGCAGGAGGCAGGTTTTTTGTTTTGCAATTGAGGAATTTTATCTTTCCACAGATAAACTTGTTGGAAACCAATAAGTAAATCTTACTATTCTTTGTCTTTTGAAGCCTAGAGACATTTAATCTTTTAGAATTGCGTTTCCTGAGAAGGAATATCTGCGTGTAAAAGCCATGATTGCATTTTACAATCTATAACAGGTATAAAAACAGTGAAATGCCCAACATTTAGTGATAGAAAACTGCATAAAACTTACTGAATACAGCTGACTTCCAAAATGTCCTAGGAATAGAATTGTATTGCTGCAAATTGGTAACTAAATGTTATAGCCTGTTGCCTCCTTAAATCACAAGTTGAGAGCTGCCTCTAGTGCTTTGGAGTGAAGTAGGGAGACGATCAAGTTAAAAGTGTCAGTTGTAGCTCTCCTCAGTTTTATTTTTATAGTTTAAATTTTCCATAGCTTTGAAAACCCAACATTTTTTTTCACCAAAAATGTGATATTGTAAATATCAGCCAAAGATGTTTACAGTGTCAGGTCTAGAATACTTTATCACAAGTCAGGAGAAACCTTTAAGCAAGGTTTGGTTTTTAAAGCATGAATCCCAGTTATCCAAGACAGAAAATGGAACAAGTTATAATAGTTTCCTAGTTGCATTGATACTTTGGTACACAGTTCCACTCTGGTTTTCTTCTTTTTTGATCTGCTCACTACTGTTCCTTACTTTGCAGTCTAAAAAGGTGTGATGTGAGATTCTTAAATCTGTTTCACTGTGCCTTGACAGTTCATAGAAGTGCAAAGCATCGACAAGCACAATCTGGCAAACAGCTGGCATGTTCTGTTATATATATGGGGTTTTGTAACATTCACTACCAGAAATGACCATACACAAAAAAGATGCTCAGATAGAACACGCTTCTTGCAGAAACTAAGTAATTGTTGGTATTTTCTGTCTTTTGTGAGAATTAGAACACTTTGCTATACAGGTTGGCCACTGTGAGAGGTCTCATGGAAGAAGAAAAGGAGTTTGAGAGCTGCTTGAGGCTTAAGACCAAAAGCTTAAGAGGAATTGCCCTTAAATGTTTTTCTACAGTTTAATTAACAAACTTTATTTAGCACTGGAGATAATGACTTTGTTATCAATAACTGATCACACTGGTTCTGCTTTGTAATGACTAACTTTTAATTTGAACAAAGCATATCAATTGAATGGTGAACATGCCTTTTTGCAGACTTCTCTCCTGTAGTGGCTCCTTGCCTGTTCTTGGGTCTTGGTGGGTAGCTATTCATAAACATGACATTCTCTGTAAGGCCTATGTCTGTGCTGTCTGGACTGTCTCGTGATGGCTGTCTGCTAAAGATCAGAAGGATTGGCTTTGCTGTAGAAATACTTGATTCCTACATATCTAGTGCAAATCAAAGAGCAATGATGGGTTTGAGCAAAGCAGCTGTGCAAGGAAGAATGCTGCCTGGGTGTGCTGGGCTGTGAAAGCTTACTCTCTTTTTGTGAAGTTACTGTATGTGTGGGAGAGGGAGAGGAGCAGCAGGCAGTTGTGATTTTATTTTGCATCTGTTGAGGCAAAGTTTGGTAACTTTTTAGCTCAACGTATGCTCAGATTGATCAGCTCAAACACAAATGGCATTTGGTTGTGTTGAATTAAGGCCTGTGAGAGAGAGTGAAAACAAGAAATAAGAGGCCTGTCACCTAAAAGAGCAGCATAAAACTGCTGAACGGAGAAAGCTGAAATAAGGCCACATTGCTGTCAGCCATGTGCTTAGTGCATACATGGAGAATGTTAATTGTAGGCAGGAAGTCCTACTAAGCAGTTTGTGAGTTAGGACTTGTACAGGTGGAAATCTTACTTTGTGCTTTAACATTAGCAAAGCATTGCAAGAAAAAGGTGAGAACTTCATAGTACTCAGGTTTTTAAACCTCTAATTGGACAAAAGAATGCATAGAGCTAATTGTTTTAGGTTTTGGGAATCAGTTGGTTTATAACTCCTGGGTTTTTTTGTTGTTTTGTTTTTTGTTAAATGGTTGCTTTTCCAATAGTGAAAAGTAATTGGTTCCATGTTTGGACTATGGATGGATTCCAAAAACAATTTTTAGTGTCTAAGTTTTAAATCTTGTTGTTAATTTTATATGGATTTTGGCATCTTCTTGCTTTTAAAAGCGGAGAAACTTTTTTGTAACTTCAATATTAATATTACATTTTTAGCATCTTCTTGGTGTGTTAATTTTTTGATCTGGATATATTCTAAGGTTAAGGCCAATGTTGATAAACTAGTACTTGTAAAAGATTTTGACATTTTGTGGCAATTTGTACTACGTGAGAAGCCTTGCTTTATTATATAGTTTGTCAATTTGGGGGCCCTTCCAAATTGGGTGTTCTTGAGAAGCAAAGTATAATAATGCTTGTTTTCTCCTCTGAGCGTACTGTGACTTCTTAGAAGACTACAAGAGGCAGTGTAAATCAAGACAGGCAACTCTTCTAATCTGCAGGTAAAATGATGAGAAATAAACCAACATCTTGTATGTGTTGATACTTCATGGATAAGTGCAGGACTTGAGTCTTTAGTTTGAAGATTGAGTTCCATTACAGTGGAGCAAGTGTGTCTTGCAGGTAACAAAATCTGAGGCCTGAGGTTAAACAGTTTCCCGTAGCTGAGCAAGCAGGTGACATCAGGAGGTTACCCTTTCAACTAAGGCTGAATATAGCAGCTATTCCTTGTTCTTCAGAACTACTTTTTGTTCAAAGGAAAAGCAGCTTGTTAGGCACAGCTGTATGAAATGACTTGACTTTCCATTGGCCTCCGTAACATTTTCTGCAAAACGGTCATAATGTGTCAGTAATAAGATAGGATTCTTGTTATATAGCTATGTTATTCCTGGTTTTCTTTCCTATTTTTAGTTTGTGTATCACTGATAGGAGTTGGTTGTTTGAGGGTTGGGGTGGTTTTTTGTGTCGAGTTGGGGGTGTCAGAGTAATAGAGGGCAAAGGTAACAGGGGGAAACGTTAGAAAATATTTCCAGAAGGGTAATTAACTTCTTTTTCTTGCAGTACTAATGTTTTTGATGGGTTTTGTGCTCTATAATAAAGGCTAGATCTTAAAATGGGGGGAGAGGAACCTCTTTTTAGATACAGTGTTATCACTCTGCTGTATGGATTCCTGTGCAGGAGTTCATTTCAGCCTTTGGCTCTTTATATTACTATCGGAAATACCTATATCTTTGTGTTACTGTTATAATCCTAAATTTATAGAAATTTATTTGACAAGTGGGAAAATATCTACCCATTGTAATCACATAACTTCACTTCCAGATCTTCAGTTCATTAGCCAACTTGGCTAAAACTTGCAAAATGTACCAGTTCTATTCACTTTGAACTTTTAGTAGCATTTCTGTTGTTGTTGGCAAAGTTTCCACTGTTAGTATTGTGATCCCCTGAGAGAATATGTAGCTTGCAAGAAATCTTACTGGTATGCAGGCAGTAATACCCCTGGCTTTGTATTGTGCTGTGTTGTGCCATAATAGTTTTATGTCTATTTCCATTTGACATCTAAATCAGTAACCGACTGGAATCAGTGTTTTCCTTTTAAAACCCTCTGTTTTCAGACTGCATGTCAAAACATAAATATTTTCTCATTAGCAGAGTTTCATTTGAATTTTAATTGTTTTAGCTGTCTTGGAGAGATGATTTTACTGCTCTTCTCTCCATGACAGTTTATTCCTTTTCAAAGAAAAATCTGTTCTGCATGAGTGGAAGGTGTGATGGCAGTAACACTCTTGCATCTTTAAGTAAAACAGTGTGTGTAAAGCAGACTTTGATTGCATTAGATTGCAAAAAAGGCAAGACATTGATTCATTTATTGTTTTTGCAGGAGCAATATGCCCCATGCATCATCTGACTATCGTTCTATGGCATGGTGAATTTTACTTTGGGAACTTTTAATTACACTATCCTTATTCGTTGTCATTTGCCTTTTTATTTATTAAGAAAGATATATAGCTGTGGAGAATTGAGTTCTTTGTAATAGGATATCAAGTGTAAGGTGATACTGAGAGTGTAGCAAAGGTGCAATTTCAATGCTGGCATGAGTGTAGTGGTTCACCTTTTCTTATTTCTAAACCTGTTTTGTCTTCTGCATGGATTTTGTTGCAAGTCCCAACAGAATATTCATATGTTAAAAGCAGATTGGGGTCATAATGTCAGAATAATCTTGCAATAAAATGGGAAGTTTTCTGCCAATTTGATGTGATAAAAGGCATTTTTGGGCTCTGATAAAGTTGAGAAGCTGATGCATGCATCTGGATTGCCATTTTCATACCAGTTCTTCCCTTTGTTGCCATTGATGGGCAAAACCACGGGAATTACATCACTGTTGCTTGTGAAGATCTGCAGGGCATCTTTTCTTCCCACCTATAAAGACTTCTTGATTTACTGGTGAGGCAGCTGTTAGTACAGATTCTTTCTGCATCGAGATACTGAGTGGAATGAATGGTCAAAGCACTGTCCATGGCAAATACCAGTGACTGTGTTTCATCATACCGTAGCTACTATTTGAGCTTTTATGGTCAGACAGAAATCTTGCAGAGAAAAGTAGGTCAAATTTGGCTGCTTTGAAGAAGTAAGGGCTGTACAGAAGGTGTAGATAGTTTCTGGAACATTAGAAAAATCCAGTAAAAGGAGATGTACATCCTAAAAAAAGTTGTTATTTATTTTGTGCTCTTGCTTTTACTGGTCTTTTGTGCTTCTTGCTGCTTTAGTTTGATACCTGGGTACCTGGCCTTCCATTTCAGTGAAAACAAAGAATCAAATGCACTCCTAAAGTAACTGAAGGTGTAAACTTGCCATGAAAGTTGTATTAATCTGAGATGAGTTAAATACTTAAAACTAAAACAGTGAATTTTTAATTTATGTACAGCCATGAGGCATGTATTCAGTATATTCTGAATTATTTTTTTGTTTTTAGAAAAGTTTGGAAATTTTAATGGTATGTTTCTTAGTCTCAATAAAATTCTGCATGTTGTTAATGATTTTTTCAGTTAAAACCAGGATACAGTGTATTCCTGTCCAGAATTTTCCCTTTTATTTCCAATTTGTTGGTTGTTTTTTTTCCTTTGTTTATTCAGACCTTTATTTTTGAGAAGGTGGATTTTTTTTCTGTTTCGTGAAGGCAGAACATGTTTTCTGCAGCTGGGAAGAAAACTTTTCAAAAATGCTTGAAAGCATCTGTCAAACATCAGATTCTGTTTAACATTGCTTTTTGTTTGGACTTTGCATTAGGAGGTGGAAGCTCAGCTTGTTCACGTAGCAAACTTTCTTATTCAGTCACTGATTTTAGAACAGCTGCTCGTGGTAAGAGATGGGAGTGTTATTACATTAAGAAGTCATTAATTTTCGACTGTTCTTTGTCTAGGTTTTTATCCTGTTTCTTGGTAAAGATGGCAGCCAACAATGCAGTGCTGAACCGACTGGAACAGAAGGGTGCAGAGGCTGATCAAGTTATTGAATACCTCAAGCAGCAAGTTGCTCTGCTCAAGGAGAAAGCTAGTAAGGAATCATCTATCTTATGATAAATTTGTTAACCAGATGGTTAGCATTAAATTCTCATACAAGAAAATGGGAACATGGACAACTTCATTGGTGCTGTCAGCCTTTTAAGTATGTTTCAAATTCTCCAAGATAAAGCTTGTAATAGCAGCATTGCTTCGCTGTCTTGTGGTTTGTGGGGTTTTTTTGGAGGTGCTTATTCTGAAATAGAAAAGGCTTGAATGAGGAAGGATTAATAATGCATACAGATTATGGAGATTTGATAGGACACAATTCCATTTGGGGAGAGAAAATGAGCCTGGAAGAACATAAGACTGAATTGGCCTGACTGCTTTTTTACCCCAATAGCATTCTCCTGAGAATCATATCTTCAACTTTGTTATTTTGTGCATACCACTATCAGTAAATTATGGTGCTCTGTATTATAAACACATTCAAACTTTTTCTTACAGGTTTCTTGTCTCTTTAGAGGAATGAGAAGCTAATATATTCAGAGGCAATTTAAGTACATAAGTATTGTAAAAAACGGCTATTTCAACAAAAAAATTATTTTTTTTTTGTTTTAGTCCTTGAAAGTTTCCTTTTTATTTTTTCCACGATTGGCTGACCACATTTCACGTAAAACACAAAACTCCTGCTTGCAAAATGATTACTGCTATTTCTTGAAAAGTGCTATTTTTAATATAGTGTCAACTCTAGTCTTGCAGGCATCTCTCCGGGAAGAGAAGAAGCTCCGTGTGGAAAATGCTAAACTGAAGAAAGAAATTGAAGGACTGAAACAGGAGCTGATTCAGGCAGAAATTAGAAATGGAGGTGGGGAGAAATAATCTCATACAATATAAGTCTAGTTAGTTTTCATCATATTTTGTGTACTCTTAATTATTCTTGATTTTTATCTTTATGTGACTTGATGGCGTTTCTTATAAATTCTGGATTTTCCTATGTTCCACACTATTTAATTCCAGCAGTTTAGTAAGATGCAAACCTAAAAGGTGCATATGCCAAATGTTAATCAGACATGGAACTGGTTTGTTGTTTTTGTGCAGTGCCCCAAATTTGACTGATGATGGCTCTCTATAATACCTTAGAAATTGCTGAGTGTCTAACACTTCCTGATACTCTATTTCATCTAGCATAACTGAAAAAAAAACAACTATGGAAGACCAAGTCGTAGTTCAAAGTACAGATGGGCAGGGACTTACTAGAAAATCTGTGTTAATGTAAAATTAGAAACAATGTGTTTTGAATTTTTGATTCTATGCTTTAGTAAGACCAGCCTTTCATTGCACTCTTTTTCTTTCTTTGTGCTCCTCTGTGTAGCTCTGTTCACTCTCACTATCATTATAAAATTTGCATTAAAAAGGAGAAAAAACCAAACTGTATTTCACAGAATCTGTTACTCTTGAGAAGTCTTAAGATTATATGATCCTTTTCCAAGATGAGAAAGGACTAGGGCATCAATATGTAGGTTGCTATATACCTTCCTTTATTTAGCTAGTTTACCCAAAAGGTATTGGGACTAAATTCACATCTTTTTAAGTAAGTTAGTGTGTGTTAGCTTTTGCAGTTTTAAGTAGTTGAGCACAGAGATTAAATGGACACAGAACATTTAAAAAAAAAATAAATCACTCGAGATATTTTTTCAGAAATCTAAGAAACAAAAGATCTTTCCACAACTAGCAAGCAAAACAGCAAACAAGTGGTTGTTGGTGTAACAAATCTCTGATTCAAATGATTTTTAAATAATTTTTTAATTAAGTTAGAAGGAAGGTGATTCTTACGCTTTCATCTGGTAAGATTGTGAGTGAGATGATGAGAAGACCCATTAGGGTAATGTGGAGAACTTAGTAAAGGGAAGTGAGGAATTGACAGATCATTTTAGGGCTGTAGGTAATTTCTTAGGCTCAGAAAGAGTTGAGGAATGATCTGACTACAATATACATAAGATTTTGTGTAGCAAATTATGACAAGACCCTAATTACTAGAAATGAAGTTAGACCAAGGTAAATTGGAAAAAAGGATTTAGGAGCAAAGCGAAATTGGTGTTGACATAAACTGAAAAAAAGAGGTCATGTTTGCATATCTTTTTTCTTGCATTTAGCACTTCTTCGCATCTAAAAAAGGGTAGTCAAAGGCATTGTTCTTAACTGATCTGAATAATCATATCTAGGTTGAGTTCTGTTTTTCTACTCAGCAATTGTGGTTTAAGTTTAAGCAAAATTTTCAGGTCTCTCTTTCTGTTTGTGTTGGAAACCTGAAATGTCATAGTAAGGGTACCAGAACTTTGAGTAACAACTTGTGTGGTTTTAATTTCAGTAAAACAGATCGCGGTTCCTCCCAGTACAACCGTTTCTACAGCGTCGCTTTCAGATAATGTTCCACAGCCTACAGCAGTGGCATCGTCTCCTGTTTCCAAAGATCACGGTGAAGGTGAAGAAAAGAAAAAGAAGGAAAAAGTAGAAAAAAAAGGTACTTCAGTTTTCTTAGCTGTGATAGACAGTTAAGGCATTTAATTCATGCGAGTGATTTACATAATTTTGAGCACAGGAAAAAACAGTTAATACAGCCACAGTAGGAAGATTCATGTGCTAGTTCTTAAATCTTGGATGTACTTGAATCTAATGAAGGTCGTTAAGTGACCTACAAATTCTTTCGTAAATGGGATGTGTGACAAATGTCTCTTAATGTGAGTAAACTCCCTTATTTAACAAAACCCAAGCCCCAAAAACCTCATAGCAGAAAAAGGCAAACCCAAAATTTGTGCGAACAAAGGAGAAAAAGTTGTGAGGAAGGAAGAGGGGGGTGTGAAGTTAGAGATGTTTTTGGCAGGCTGGATGGCTTTCTGCTCTGAGGCTTGGTTAGATTTTTTTTTTTGTTTGTTTGTTTTTCCCTCCTTCTCCCCCTCCTATGGAAACAGCACAAGCAGAAGGTAAAGGCAGCGCTGCGAAATACCTTGCAAGCAATAGTAGCATAACATAGTACTAAAGGAAGAGTGCTGAACTGCAGTTATCTGCATCCTCTACGTATGCTGGGTTTTTTGGCTTTGTTATAGGATTTTTTTCTGGAAAATTCTTACAGGCAGTGAAGTTGCATTGGAAGTGATCAGTTAGATCCACATCAACACGGGTGAAATTGTGTGGCTCAGAGGAAGTACTGAGTAAAGGACATAGGCAGAGAGCATAATCTGGTTTTGCAATAGGGAGCAAATACAGGAGTAGGTTATGGAGGCTTCTTAACGCTTTCCCTCCTGTTTTTCTTTAACTGTCTGTGGTGACTTCTATTTAACTAACTTTTAACAGAAGAAAAGACATCTGTGATGCTTGCACAATAGTACAGGTGTGAATCTTGTAACCTAAACTTAGGTTTTACAATCATTCTCTTGTACAAATTGTTATTAATTTACTATCATTTTTTACAGTTTTTCAGAGTTTGGATTTTATCCTGATAGGCACTGTATCTCAGTGACTAGTGAGCTGTAGTCAGGCTTGTAAGATACTTAATTTATTTTTTTTTAAGTACTGTAGCCTTTGACACATCAATATTCTACAGAACTGTGAGTCTGTATGTCATATCAGGCAATTAGCTGGTCTGGTTACAGAGCAAGTATTCAGTTGGTAACGAAAAAAAACCCAAAGTTATTTTATTTCCCCTAATCTTGTGTAATTAACATAGATTTGGAATCTAGTTGACTTTTTCATGCTAGTGACTATTTGGAAAAAGGTGAAATATAACATGAATATTAAATAGAAGCCCTGAACAGGCTATTTCTCTGAAATTCAACATCTGTTGTAGATGTAGGATTTCACAAAGTAACCAATATATAAAATTTGGATTTTAGTCTTGAAAATAACGAAATTGTGGAATATCTCAAATCTGGTTGCTTTCTGTCCCCTGTCTCATCTGTTTCTTTTCTAGTTACTCCTATAATCTTGCAAACCTCATCTGTGGGGCTTCTCTGGGTATTGATTCTGGGCTGACTCAGCCAGAGGAGTGCAGTTCTCTCCTTAGCCTGTTGCATTGAAATTGATGTTTTCTGTGCATCTGTATATATGCTGTGTATATATGTGCTTTGCTGTGTTCTTTTTTCCTTATATGGGGACAGACTTAATTTCTCTAAAGTAAAAAAAAAAAAAGGTGCTAGAACTTGATTTTTTGGCTTCAAACTAGTGTAGACAAATGGTATGAAGTGGAGAACAGCGAGGAATGATACCAAGGATAAAGATGACAGATGTTTGAGATTGTCTTGGGTATTAAATATGAACTGTTTTAACAGTATTTTTGTTCAGTTTCTCTTCAATTATTACATATATGTTTTGGTTTATTAATCTTAATTGTAATCTAGTTAGTCATAAACACTAAAGCTTTTTATTCATCATACATGCACTTGAAATATTTTTGTAGAGTGATTACTTAAGTTAAATAATACTGCCTTTTTATTATTGAATGAATTATTTCAGCCCTGTACTAAAGCAATGATAAATTAATCAAATTCTGTACTATGTCCACTTTTTTTTTCCCTTCCTTAAAGAAGGGAGTTTAGTTTACTTATGTAAACACTCTTGGATAAAATGATAACAAAATATGATTATCCTAGCTAAGATTTCTTAGACATGGCTTAATCCACTGGAGATTATAGTTGTTTAACAAATCTTGACTGTCTTTTAAACAGGACAGTCTTATATACAAATTGGATGTAAATTGCTTCTCTTGAAAGGATTATCTAAATAGGCAGCTGAGTATGGGGAATGTTGTTTCACTGCTGTTTTATACATCTATGAGTGATAATAAACCCTTGTATCACCATGGGATAAAACCTCTGCATCAGTGGAACCTAGCAAACCATGAGTAGGGTGCATGTGTCACATGTTTGCTACACTCAAAGTTCAGGATGGCTTCAATTTCCAAGCAAGAAAATACCTCTTTCTTAAGGTGGTAATTACTTATAACAATCTAAATGACAATCACTTGATGATTTGCTGCTGGAAGCTACTAATGGTGGTGCAACTCTTTCCTCTTCACTTGTGTTTTATACTGGATTTACTTATTTCTGAGATTGTAAACTAGCTTTGACCTGGCAATAGTCGTAGACATTATTTATGCTTTTTTTTTTTTTATTTCACAAACTAAACTCTTTTTAATAGGTGAAAAGGAGAAGAAACAGCAGACAGCTGCTGGTAGTAGTGATGCAAAACCTGTAGATGTTTCTCGTCTGGATCTTCGTGTTGGCTGCATTATTACTGCTGAAAAGCATCCGGACGCAGACAGTCTGTATGTTGAACAAGTCGATGTTGGTGAAGCAAGCCCAAGGACTGTTGTCAGTGGTTTAGTGAAACATGTTCCTCTGGATAAGGTATGGACAAAATTATTTACTGATAACTTTTTTCCCTACACTTTCTAAGACCTTCATCCACTTATTGGATGCGCTTTCATTCTGCTAAAAAATTTTTGCAGTCATGAAAACAAAAATAAAGTGGGAGTAATGCATAACAACTTTTACCAGAAAACAGAGAAGTACCCTTACTCCAGATCAGTTCGTTTCTGCTTGCACTGTTTCTATCCTGGAATCTTACTCTGACTTCTGTGATGTCATTGGCACACAGTGGACTCCTAAACCAAACAGGTGTGACTCCCTTGAGGTTTCCTAGTACATAGTAGAGAACACACAATAACTTTTTTGCTACCATCCAAACTCTTGAAAGCTTTGCCTTCCAGCTGTCTTTAGTTGAAGTGTTTGACAACAGCAAAGACGGCATAAATTTACCTTAGCTTAAATGACAGTGGAATACAAAATGAGTATTTTTACTTGTTGGGAATAGAGTCTGTCTCTAAATTTTTTTTAGTTGAGAAACATCTGTGTTTGATATGCGTAGTTTGTGTATGTCCTGGGAACAACATAAGTCTTTAAGATTACATTTTCCTTTCACACCTCTTCTGGGGAGTTAGTGGAAGGGAGGAATTGTCTGAAGGCAGCTTCTAAATTTAAATGCAAGCTTGGCAATTAAAGCAACGTTGTATAGAGCAACTGCAATCGGGAAGGAATGGATCTTAGTGTGGAAAAGCTATACTTTTTTCCAGTGCTTTTTCAATCCCTATTCACGCCCTGTCCCCATGGTAAGACTGCAAATGTAGTAGGCAGCAATCACAGTTTTACGATACAGAAAGTTATTGAACTTAAAAAAAAAAAAAAAGACTGAATACAGTAACTGATATCTGATAACTATCTTCTGATAGTGTTTAGTTACTGGGTTTGCAGTGGGCAAAACCTCAAATTGCTCTTTTTTTTTTTTTTTTTTTAGCTGTCCCTTCCCAAGAATGTGTGTAGGAAAAACATCTTCAAAGCCTTTCTAAATACACTTACAACCATAAAGTTACAGAAAGCAATGGCAGCAATAGTCTGTTCTCTTTAACCTGTTTCTCTCTGGAAAAAGTAGCCTGAAGTACTCATTTACAGAGAGTTAGGAAGCATTCTTGCATGTTCTTTGGGAACAGATAATTTGTGTGTCTGGTTTTGCTTTCGGCAAGTCTCTTATTAAATAGTAAATTCTTAGGGGCAAACTTCCATCTTTGTTATTTTTAAAGTCTTTGGAAATGTGAAGGCCTGGTGTGGGACTACTGCTGTATATTTAAATAAATAAAAATTTATACATTGGCTCAATTGCTATAGACATAATTCACCAAAAATTCAGCCATTATGATTGCAGTGTTTGAGGCCTTTTAGCAGTGTTTGAGGCTGTAGTATTTGCATCATCTGATTTTGCTTTAGTTAGGAAGCACACAATGTATATCTTTAGTATGCAGTGCAAGTTATGGGTGTGAAAACTTCTTATGTGCCCACTTTCTGTGTGGTTTATTGGTTTTGTGCTCCACTGATGGTGAACACAAGTCAGAAGCTGCACCCTCAAGTATTATTGTTCGATATCCCTGTTACTGACATAGCTGAAGCATGAGGTAGACCATACCAATGCTGAGGTCTTTCAGCAACAGTTGGAGAACTTTTTCAAATGTTACAGGAATTGACAGCTTTTCTGGCACTGCAGGTAGCTTTATGAAGTGGAACTCTGTGTCCTCTTAGCATCAGTACCTGTCTCGGGTCATCGTTCTTGAAATTCAGACAATTCTCAAGTGTCACCTTATCAACCTCCTGAAGTCCCCTTCAGCCTAAGAGATCCTCATGTCAGTAATCAGAAGTGAAGCTACGTGCCCTGCTTCTTGTCCTTTAACTTAGCAAGAAGAGAGGAGGCAGCCATCAACCCCTAGAAACACTATCCTACAACCTTTTTTTGTGGGAAGATGCATTACAGCTAGATCTGTTATGAACTATATAATCTCATTTCTATAGGAGAAACTTTTTTTTTTTCTACTTAGATGGCTTCATCTCTTTTCTTATTATTGGTTAAGAGTTAGTGTTGTCCACCCAGGAATTAGCAAATGGTCCTGGAATTTAGATTTCTTAGACTGGAAATTATATTCTTTATACATGCTCTTGATCTACTAATTTTTTTTGTGTAGTTGTCAGGGAAAACACATTTCTATAAATCATAAGGAACAGTGACTACAGCATGACTGCAAACATTGACACCTGCTGTGTAATACAAGACCATTCTTAAAGCAAACCAATTTTTTTTCCTCTGCTTTTGTACCATTTTGCTTCAAGCCTGTATTAAATGCTACTATGTTTCTTTTCAGACATGAAACAAATATCCATGTAACCAAGCTTGTAACTTGCACGTTACATTTGCTTGATCTTAACTTTTCTTCAAGTTTATCTTTAAGCCAAGCATGTGATAAATTGAGGAGAGGTTTTTCTTGCTGTTGACACTGCAACACTCTGGTTTTAAAACAATAAATGTGCAGAAATATTTTTCTTCTGTATATCCATTTGCTTACTGTTACTCAGTGCTAGATAATATTTATAACCTTTGTTTTTAGAGTCACTCATATCTTACTGCAATTTATTGTGTTTTGGCTACATAAGGAGTATGGGGATTAAGGCTTCCTTACTTTCTGTCTGTCTGAGCATCTTCTAGCTTTAATTTTTTTTCAGTTTGAAAGTGTGATTTGTTTTCTGGGCTAAAGTGTGTCAGTGTCCCCTAACAAACTATATTTTCTTTGGCTTACTATTATAACTTTTATTAAACTAAAACAAGAAAGGAAGAAATCTAGTTTTACAGTTTTGCTTGCAGTGTGCAGTATACACAGCCATTTTCAGTGGTGCTAAAAATCACCCAAATGCTTTGATTATATCTTAAGGTAAATTGAAGATTGAAGTGAGCTCATTATATTACAACACTTGCATCTTTATAGTACACAGTTGGAAATACTTATCTGTGAGCGAGTGTAATTTGTAGTCTTTTTGCTGTTGCTGCTAAATGGAAATTGGTTAACAGTGCTCTATGCAAAGTGGAATGAAGTGGTCATCCAGAATGAGTAAGGATGGAATGTGGGTCAACTGCATCACCAGCACTTTGATTTTCTGAATTGCACGTTTTGTTTCCATGATAAGTGCATCGCAATTCAGCATTTACTCCATCATTCTCTGGCCTACTCTTAAGTGGTTTAAGTGCCATTTGTTACTAGTATGCAGGCATTAAAATTGTGCATTTGTTGCTGTTTGCTTCTTTTGTTCATGTTAATGTCTTTTCATGGTAATTATTTTATTATAATAAAATAAAAACCCCAAAAGCATGTAGAATTTAAGTACTCATATCCTGCTGTTTTCTCTCCCCAAAGATGCAGAATCGGATGGCAATACTACTCTGTAACTTGAAGCCTGCAAAGATGAGAGGAGTCGTATCTCAAGCAATGGTGATGTGTGCCAGCTCCCCAGAAAAAGTGGAAATTCTGGCTCCCCCACCCGGGGCAGTACCTGGAGATAGAATCACTTTTGAAGGTTTTCCTGGTAAGTAGGAGTTTGGGAAATTGGAGAAAATAGGTATGTCAAGATGATCTCAGGGTTGAAACAGATAAAATATTCTTTTGAAGTTGGTTATATTTTTGGTTGACATTTTCTGAATTAGCTATATTAAAACTTTTATTATTGGCATGCTAAATTGTATAAATAAAGGATTGAAAATACTTCACTACCTGCCAAAAATTGGAAAATGCAGGTAAATAACTATAGCTTGAAAAAGTTGCATAGTACTTAAATATAAAATCCCCCTCTCCATAAGTCTCAATAAGTACATCTGCTTTTGAAATGTGTGGACAAGTGTATTTGTACTTTGCAAGTTACAGTAGATAAATGTAAAGCATCTTTCCCAGTGTCTCAGTGTAAGAAATAAGCTCCTGCTTCCAGCTCTTCCCCTTAACTAGTGTCATAACTTGAGGTAGGGTTTTTTTTGTGTGAAGGTATAGGAGTTGGAGAGGTTTGGAGGTGAAGAATATTAGAGGAACCTGCAGTATTGAAAACGCCATGCTTTTTGAAAACACCATGCTTTTTGTGTCTCCAAAGGTATTGGACTTCTTCCCGCTTAATTAAATCAATAAATCCACATATATTTTTCAGAATACAAGAAAATAGTCTAAACTTTCTCAGAAGACACATTTTTTTCCCCATCCATTTTCCTACTTCCTTTACCTCCTAATCATCTATAATAATGATGGCTTCCTGGCCCTATATATTGGGAACTCAATGCTTCCCTTCTACCCAAATACCAGTTCATTGTCCTCATAGGCAGAAAGAGATATGGTTGGATTTAGTTTCTCCAGTTGCTGTCTTTTTTAGCATTGTTATTTTGGTATCTCTGTCATGTTTTCAGGTGTTTTTTCATCAGGAAGTGCTATTCTATTGTGATCTCAGTAAGAAAGACACTCTATAAAAACTGTGTAAAGTAGCATTTAAAATGCCATTCTTTATAGCTGGCGCTGAAAAGCAAGAACAGTGTAAATAGTCTTACATGGCATAGATAATGGGAAGCCCGATTTGATGCAGCATCAGACAGCCTTTTGATCCATGTGCATGCAGCATGCTGTGCATTCCCTGTCAAAGAGAAGTGTCATTCAAGCCACTGTTGTATTTTCTTATTAATTTTGAATGTGAAACAGCAGCGAAGTCTATGTGAGGACTTGATGCTGCACTGTTGCATAAAGGTGAGGACATGCTGAAGGCTCAAAGCCAGAAGCAAAGCTCAACAGCTTTGGTAAATATTAAGCAGATATTCTTTATTGCAGCGCTGGGCACACAGGGGATCACTCCTCCTCATGTGTCCACCGTTTAAAGCAAAATTTCTCATATTTATACAGATTAACTCTACGTATTAATTACTTTTCTAAGAGGCAGGGTTATGCAAATTATTTCCAAGAAGTAATTTACATTAACTCCTCCTAGCTGGGGCATGCTTTGTGACACTCAGGTGTCTTCTGGTGGTCTTCAGGGATAAAGGCTGGACATCTTCCTCTTGGTGTACTTTGTACTTTTTCTTTCAGCACATGTGCTCTGCAGTTTTCTCCAGTCTCACAAACACATTCCTGCTCTCAAAAACACACTCCCGCACAAACTAGTTAGGAACCCCTTTTAGCTGAACAGAAGATACACTCTGTCTCTTAATTGGCTGTTGGTCTTACTATTTATTGCTTCCCTATCTTCACTTTCTTTATCTTCAAGGCTGTCCCACTGTTATGGTTAAATTTTGTAGCTGCTCTAGCAAAACGTCTCTTATGGCTGTAGCCACACTCCACTAAAATCCAAAGCACACAAGTACTTTCTATTCTCCTTATATTGAAGATTAATCTTTCCAGTATTATTATGTATCATTCAATCAGCCCAGGGGGCTCAGTTGCTGATACCAGGTGGGAGCACCTTGCAGGCTTCTCTGTTACAGTCAGCTGCCTAGGTTTTTCCTTTGCCCTGCAAACTTGAGTAATACAAGCCTAGAATTACTTAGGTTTACTGTTAGGTGGATCAGTGAGATACAGATGAGCAGTGGTCTTCTGGTCAGGATCACTGTATCACTTTATTTTAAGAAAAAAAAGTGGTCTAAATCGCAGTATTTTCCATATTTGGAAATGCCTGTGTGCTTATCAGAGTATTCATCTTCAGGATTAATTTGTTGCTGAAACATTGGCTTTCACATGGAGAAAATAGTGTTGCTTTCTGTTTTCTAAGCTATTGCACCTCTGACAATTTCTAGCTGTAGAGCAGTGTTTGTTTCTGAAACTCCTGGCAAGCTCTATGATTAAATGTGCTTGCATGAAATTTTTCATAAATCTATACACATATGTATGTATATGGAACTTTGTATACTTTTCATTGTTGAAACTGTAATGATCTAAACATATTTTTCCATTGGTATATGATGCAGTGTTCTACCTAGGTATTTTTGAAACACAAAGATAGCACTCTGTGCTGTGATTTAATGCTCTGTTTTGAAAGTATTTTACAATAACACCATATTTAAGAAGGAAATCAGTCTTGCAGAATTATTTTAAATTTTAGTTTTCTGTATAAAAAATATACCAAGCTTGTTTTTTGAGATGCAGAATTGGTAAGCTATACTGAAATCTGAAAGGCTTCAGCAATGGCATTGACTAAATTCAGGAATACTCATTCATAACTTCTAGTAGTTACCAAATCTGTGAGTAAAGATAGATCAAATGTTGGATGTGTGAGCTCTGTTACATGCAGGGATGCACTTGTATTGCTTGCTGTTGCTGTGGAAATGAATGTGCAAGAGAGCATCAAGCTTAAGAGTAAACCCTTCTAGTGCATGAGCTCTGAAAAATGATGAAGTCACCTTGGGCTTGTGGCTGTCTTGGAGGGTGGAGGATCTCTTTTGTTTGTCTTTGTCTGAGGCATAACCTTACTTGAGATAGAAGTTTGGAGTATCTTTGGCATTTGAAAGTAAAGTGAAAGCCGGTAGTAGTGCTGTTCTCTTGTTAGCCAGCATATCTATTCTTACACATGACTAATTAGGTAAGTTTTATCAAAATAATTTAAGCTATTTGACTCCAGGATTGTTTTGCAGTTGCAAAAAGCTTTTCCTAGAGCAAATCAGTTATAGAAACTGATCTGTTTTAAAATTGTTCCGAGGTCTTAAAGTATACAGATATGCTGTTCATTTTGAGTCTTAAAAGACAGGATAAGCTGAAGGTGTACTACTTGTAAAGTTATGACCTGCATCCTGTGATGCAGGGTTTTGTGCCCTTTTTATCAGTTTCCTTCTGACAGGCAGCCAAAGACAGGGAGCGCCGGCAAGTGCCAAACAAAGGCATTTACAACCCCGTTGAAAAACTTTTATATCCAGAGCTATAGATCGTAGTCTGAAATGTGGCAGTTGTTTCTTAATGTTTCATAAGTAGTTGCTCAGAAAAATCAATAGGTATAGGGTTGACGTTAATCATTGACTTTGAAAATATGCTTAATAGTGCAAAGTAGTGTGGTATCTCCTAGTAACATAAAACTTATTTTAAGGAATTTTAAGACTTGTGATTTTATGATCATGAAGTGAGCAGGAAAAAGCAAGGAAAAAAGTATTTGATGGATGGATACTTAAAAACAGCATTCTGATAGTTGCTTCTATAACTTTGTTGTGTACTTGTATTTTGCATACTGCTTTTGTCACAAAGATGTTTGTGCAGTTCATAGGTAGGGTTTGGGTTGCTTTAGTTTTTTGTTTGTTGTGGGTTTTTTCTCTTAGCTAAAGACTAAGGTTGTCATCCTCCTCCCTACCCCTCGATTCCCTTCTTTGTTTTTTCTTTTTCTCCTTTTTAAATAGCTGTTTGTTTGGTTTTTTCTTTTATCCTTGATGGGGGTAAATTTACTGGGAGACTGAAAAACTTTCTCAATTTTTAATGGGGTTGCATGTCTCTATCTTCTACTCACCTTTTTTTTGGTGATAAAATCTCATATGCTTCTTATCTCCTGTCTCCCTAAAACCAATCTGTAACTTCACATTATCAGGAGGGTAGAATCCTCACTATGTTCAGATGTAGCTGAATTTCAGTGCTTAACTATAGCCATTGATATTCTGATCAAAATCTTTTTAGACAGTAATTTTGAAGTGTAAAGATTCAGCATGAGTCCTTGAAACTAAAATAGAAAGGACAGCTGGGTCTTATTTTAGCTTGAAGTATGAAAGCCTATGAAACAGCAGAAGCAGCAGCATCAAAAGTAAAGCAACTGTAAAACACACACAGCTGTCTATCATGCAGCTCTGGATAAAGTTATTTTTAAGCCTGCTCTCTCCACCATACGAAGTAATCATGAGAAACTGTCTAATTTTCCATGATCATTTTAGTCTAAGTCAGTGGTATCTTTATTGAAACTAGAAAGGCTCTTTCTGCAGACACTTGAGATTTTCCTAGAACTATCTTCAGTGTTGTGGAGGAGAGATATGATAAGGAATACAGTTCAGAGGAGTCTTATTTCTTGTTATTCGATAACATTGCCCTGAGGGGAACTTAAACACTGTTCAGTACTCCAATACATGAATTCTCAAGATCTTAATACAAAAAAGGCCCAACAAAACTTTACCAAATTTGTATCTACCTTCAATGGACCAGATTTATAAGCCATAGAAAAATTACTTGATTGTGTGTCTGTAAATGCTGTATCATCCTACATGCTAATGCCTGTAAGACAGTAATAGTTCTCGGAGTTTTCACAGCTGACTGAAATCTTCTTTCCAGTAGTAGTATTAGTCACACTGTCATGTAATTGTCCAATGCAAAACCAGAATCACAAATCTGTTATTTAAGTTACATAAACAATCATTCTTGTCTAAGAATCCCTGGCAATTTAGTTAATAACTGTCTCCTTAAAGAAAAAAGGTGCTAAAACTGGAGGACAGTGATTGGCCTGTATTTAATAGGTTGCTTTACTCAAAGCTTTGGTGTATGGATGCTTTCCTTCAGCTACGTAGTTATAGTCTACAGGACTAAGTGGTATGATCTTTTCATAAGGTCACATGCATCACAGCATCTTACTGCCTCTCCTTGCACTGAGGTACACTCTTTCAGTAGTTACTGAGCTTTTTTAAGGGGGAGAGGTTTCTTGCTTATTATGAAAATGTCTTTTTATAATATTTAAACTGCTAGACTCTGACATCATTCACAAAATTTGGGACCACTTATTTGGCTCTTTTTTGCATTAAACCATTACAAGTTTTAATTTATTTCATTTATAGAAACCCTTCTAAAATATTTTCTGGGGAGGAGGAATGCAATGAGAAAAACACATAGGAAAATGCACAGCCTAAAGTTCTGGTAGTATTTAAAATCAGTCCCTATGCTAATCTAATCTGAGTTTACCACAGATCCCAAGGGAGCTTGATGCAGATTCTGAAGAAACTTACTAACATCCAAAGTGTGTTTTTTATAGTAAGTCAGGCTTTTTTCTTAATAAAAAAATTCACTTGCTTTTTATATTTGAGGGGGGGAAGGAAATACACAGTGGATCGTTTAACATTCTGTTTAGTGATTTTATTTGTATGCATTCACTTTGGTCTAAATCAAATCTGTCTCCATGAACTTGAGCATTGAGCAGGATTTTTCTTTTTGTGAAAATACACAGCTCTAAATACTTAATTTATGAATGTTATTAATAGTTTTTCTTTTAAATATGAAGTTCACTGTGGTTGTGAAATAACTTTACTGCATTGCTGAATCTCTTTCTGGCAAAGCTAGCCCACCTAACAGAGAAATCTGGCCTGGTCTACTTATACTCATTGCAGTCATTAATTTGAACCAGCTACTAGAAACATGTATCTTTAAACCCCTGTAGCCTTATAGTTTTTCTTCCTGAACCTTTGGGGACACTGAATAATAGAGGATTAGAATACTTGATATTCTGCTCACTTGGAGAACTCCTCATTTTTCTACAGGAACTCCTGGCTCCTCTGTGAGGATCTGTTTACTAGGATTTGTTTTTTGATTCTCGTTTTTTCTGGAACTTAAGATTTTAATAGTTTGAGCAGAATGGTGTCAATGTGGCACTCCAAGCAAGTAAATATACATATATGCATACAGAGAGAAAGAATCAACAACGAAGTAGTATGGGATCCCTCTCAGCACTTAAATATTCTCTTAATGTATGTAAAATTAGTATTGTGGTGTTTTTTATTTGTCCTACCTGTTACACACAAAAGGTCAAGAGCAGTTTGATTAAATAACTTTTTAAATTAAATCTTTTTTCTTTAAGAGAATCTGCATTGTATTAAAATTAAGAGATTAAATTTACTTGACTTTTGAACAGAAAATAATTGTACAGGGGATTGGTTGTCTTGCTTTATCTAGATACGTCAACAAGGAGCAGCTTACTCAGTATCTTTATGGCTTATTGAAGGTGGTTTGTTCCTGTACTTTGCATTTCATGCCCATTTAAAAATAGGTAAAAATGTGACTGAAAGTATTTCAGTATTTTATGTAACTTATAACAGTATTTCAAAATAGTAGTAGTAGAAACATGCATTTTTGTGATCATTACAGGTGCTTATAGCCAGATTTGCTCATCTAGTTAGACTGTCAGTACCTCTGGGGCATAAGTAGCTTTATCATGGTTTACACATAGAAAATGGGGAACTAGAACCTACAGACCAAGTCTGTAACTGTTGAAATAAAAGTTGACCTCTAATGCTGCTGTTACTGAAAGCACCAGAGCTTATCTACGAGTAGTATAAAAAATAGAACAGAAACTTGGGGCTAAAATTATGTGTCAGTGTCCTACTTTTGGACTATTCTTGTCCAAGTTCAGTATTTCTTAACTATAAGGACACCTGCCAAATTCATTTAATATTTATTACTTATAAAAATTCATTAGTTCCTAAACTTAGGAGGCTTGGTGAAAAGTGTGTTTCTATGGTCTGTATTTAGTTAATTCTTAGTAATCTTTTTGGTCTCTTAAATTTGTAAACCAACAACTAGCAATGATTTGATTTCTTCCTTTTGACCGTATTTGTGGTCTGTTACTCACAACCTTTTCCCCCTGAAGGAACAGGATTTTGAGAGGGACCTTAAAGGCATTTCCTAGACAATCCCTGACTCTGATTAAAGTTTTCATTTTGAGAGTCACAGGTAATGTTTTTTTCCCCTTCAGAAGTGTGTGCAGTGATGTGGACTATCACAGATGTGTAGATACATAGAGCTTTTGCTCTGCCTTCTGTGTTGTGTGCTATTAGGTTATTCTTTGTTTTGAAACAGGAGATCCTGAGAAGGAACTTAATCCCAAGAAGAAGATTTGGGAGCGAATTCAACCTGATCTTCAAACCAATGACCAGTGTGTTGCTATGTACAAAGGAGTTCCGTTTGAAGTGAAAGGGAAAGGAGTCTGCAGGGCAGAGACCATGGCGAACAGTGGCATTAAATAAATGGTTGTTAGAAGCTTTTTTCAGCTGTTGAAATGGAAAGTAATGGAAGCACAATAAAAAACACGAATGCATACTCCTCTGAAATGCATGGCTGGTACCTTTTTTGTTTTGTTTGACTCCTGTATTCAGAGATACAGAATGTGTTATACCTGCAAAATTTTCACAATTCACTCATTCACAATGCTTACTGTCCTTGAGGTGCAGTGTTGTCAACAGCCATTAACCATTCAGAGCTCAAGATTTCATTGCCAAGGCTTATTCGTGCTAGAATTACTGTCATATTTTCCAGACACCTGAAGGATTTGGAGAATCTGTGGAGCAAATGCATCTCAATAAGGAAATCTCTGCCATGTTCCTCGTGTACTAACTGCTCTTCAGGAGCAGTTGGTCAGTGAAGTAACAGGAGTAGGAGTTGGTCAGTGAAGACCATAAATTGTCTTCATTTTTCTAGTCACCTTTTAGAAGTGTTTTTTTCTCCCAAGCACTTTTCAGCAACATTATAAGCTTCTGCACCTTTGTTCTTGGCTGTGTTATCTCAGTAGTCTGACAACTGTAATGAGAAGATTAAACTATGACCCTTTATGCTCTAAGATGTACAAATGGACATGCCTCCATGTCTCACAGTTAAGCTGTTGTCAGTGAGATCAAAGCTGTCACCTTGCTAAAATAGTTATTTTTCTAGTCCACCTAGATTTCTTTCCAAATGATAGATAGTACTAAAGAAGAATGGATAGCAAATAGATTGGCAGAGCTGGTTAAATATTATTAAAAAAAAAAAGCCAAAACATGTATGATGAAATTATGTATTTAATGTATCGTTACAAAAGATGCTTTGCTTCTAACAGAAATAGCTTCAGTTTTTTACATTTAGAATTACTCTATAATAATTTAGTACAAGTAGTTGTGGTTGCTATGGCAATAGCTCCAAATTGCTACTATTAATTCCTGCCTTTAATAGTCCGAAAATATTTTAGTTCAGTTTACAATAAGCATTTTAAGTGACTATTTAGAGATACTTCATATATTTTGGCATATAATATTTAATTAACTGGATACTCTTTAACAACTGCAACAGTAAGTGCTTATTTAACAACTGGAATAAAAAAACTAAGCCTCTCTCAAGCAGGCTTTAAACTACATCCAGTAAACTGGGAGGGATAACAAAATGATAATGATATAAAATTAAAGAAACAGGCGCAAGAGATGAACAGATTTCTTTTTTTAATTAGTTTTGTATGTGCCTATAAACTGTGTTAATTTTTTGTGCATCTGGGAATAAGCAATAAAAATGAGTTCTTTTAAATGTGCTGAATAGCATTAAGCACATGGGAGCTGTATTATCTGCCATGTAAACTTCATATCCAGTAATGTCTTATTAAATAAAATTCTTGAGGTTCAAAAATCTCAATTCTAACTAATCCTGAAGCAAGGTAAGGAAATATTTTACAGTATATAAATCTTAGTTTTAAATACTGAAAAGCTAAAAAGGGAGCAAAGATGCTCCTTCAAAGTCTGAACTCGTATGCCTTTTACCTTTTTTTGGGTCTTTTTTCCCCTTCCAGATCAGTCTTCTTTATGACCTTCAGTATACAATCTGGTGTAACATAAAATCTCATTTGTGTCTACATACATATTAAGAACATGAATTAGAAAACTAGCTTCTTGTGATATTTGTGGTGGAAGATGGGATTCTGAATGCAGTAGTGTGAGGTACTTGAAAGTCAAAGTAGCATGGTAATCTAAAGCACTTGTTCCAACTGTATGTTCAGAGGCATATAGTGTGGATGTGGAATTTTCCAGTTGATGGCTTCTACTCTTTTATTTCTATGAAATGTTACCTACCATAGAAAATAAACAAATGAGCACCTGAAAGCTAATTTTATTCCTTATTCCTTTCTGTGTTTAATAGAAGCACCTGATAATTATTTTGTCTGATAAAATTCAAGAGCTTTCTTAAGACAATAGCTCTTTCCTCTTTAATTATGCTCTTCTGGTTGTCTAGAAAAATGTATTTATGCTGTACTGAGCTCAAAAGTGACAACAGGGTACTTGAGGCACTCTGCAAATATTCTTCCTCACTGAATCCAGCCTCTTCTGTCTTGTCTGCATGAGTAAGTAGAACTGCAGTGAAATCCTTCCATGTGGGACCCAGAAGTTCCTGTGATGAACAATAAATCTTAAATAGTTATCTTTTCTTGTTCCTTTTCCCCACTCCCACCTCATTCTTGTGCATTAACAGACCAGTGATACGTTCTTTTCCTGGTGGTAAGCCAGTTCATGTTATCTGAGTTGCTGAAATTTATGGGTTTTTTTTACCTTCCCAAGACACTGACATCCACCTTCAGTAGAAATGATGTGGTTGTGCGGTACTAGCAATTCTCTAATCTCATACTACAGATGCTAATAGAATTTCTCCAGTTAAAAAATGTCAGTGTAAATAAGGAAAAATAGTTTTTCAGCTGTGTTGTGCATTAGTTTACATCAGTAGTTTCCACATAGCCATTTCTACATTTTTTACAGCTCTTTGAAATGCTTTTTAAAAAGACAAAATCACCTTGTTTGGAGGGAAAAAGTGATTATTTTCTATGTAAAGCCAACTGCAGTTCCAGATGTGAACCATAAACCAACTGTTTTCAGCAATTCAGGAAAAACACAAATGAAATATATCAACCAAAGTGATGGACCAGAATTTGTCTTTAACTGCTGTGGTTCATTTGATGAATGAGAATGGAGAAAACAAGCTGCAGAGTACAGAAGAGAAGTAATACTAGTAAGAGATTGGGCTTTTTGTTTACAGATGTAAATGAAATTACAACTTCAGTGCAATCATGCTAACCCTTGTGTGTGATGAGAAACCTACTTTGTCAAACAGTGTACTTTGCAATGATCCAAAGTCACCTAAATACCAAAACCTGCTGTATAAAATAGCTTTAAAGGACATCTTTCTGCTTCCAAGGCAAGCAGGGAGTTAGAAAACCTGGTGTGTTGGTAGTGATTCCTCTGTTTTAGACACTAGAGGAGAAAAACAAAAATTGAAAATTGAACCTATACAAAGTTTTGACATAAGCTAAGGGAGGGGTGGGTTATCAGTTTTGGAGAGAGAGGATACTGCCCTGCTGCTCGCTCAATTCATTAGGCTATGTTACTGAAAAAATACCAGTGAGATTTATATGCCAATAGTCTTCTTCCCTTCTTCATTTAATATGCCATCCCTAATTTGCAGAGAATCACTGTGAAAGCTCCCACTTGTTAAAGGTAGTCTTCATGCTAGTGTCTTTTTGGAACGACATACTTACAGTTGTTATGTTCATATTCCCAGCACCCAGGCAGCTGTCCTGCCCTATTTGTCTGATGTAATCACTAGCCAACTGTTATGTATATATAGGCTGGGAGCCAGTTGTAATCATTAAACAGAAGTGTTGCTTTCTCATTATTTTAAAACATGATTATTTCCCTTCCTGTAGCGTTTCTAAAGGTCCTTTTTTAAAGAGAAAAGGCCTGGTGGCATCTCTTACGCTTTTAATGCCCACACAGACTTCATCCAAAACAGCCTCAAACTGGGAGCCTGATGACTTTTTCATTGACTTGGAGTAAAAATATTCTGTGTAAATACTGCTTTCTCTTAAATACCATGAAGTAGAGAGAGGAATTTGTGAGGAAAGACAGTAACACTGAAAACAAATATATGTAATCTAACAATGAGTAAGAATGTGTTGAAATAGGATACAACTCTTAAGTACTGGAGAAGTGAGGAGTAGCCTACCAGTAGAGTGTAATCAGAAAAAAACAGGAAAGCAAATCAGGTACAATTTGACAGCTATTTTTCTATCTACATACATTAAAATATTTTTATCTACATATGTATTATATACTTAAGATGAGTTACATCAGGTGGTAAGACTTGATTAGACAGATAAACTGAGTGGCATCTCATTTATTATTTGGTTTTATCCTTTTTTTCCTTCTCCAAAGGTGTGTATATATATGTTGCAATGAGATACCTCCAACTGAAGGGTAAATTTTATGGTAACTTTCTAGTTACTTTTCTCTTAAACAGATACAGCAGTAGTGACAGTGCAGGACAGAGCTGAGCATCCTTGTCGTAGGCCAGTTAGATTTTTCTGCATGATTTTGAGCATTTTGCTCTCTGCTTCTGGTCTTAAACAGTGCAGGTGAGCAAGATAACATGTCTTTAGCTTTAACTAGCCTTTCTTTTCAAGCTAGATCCATCATGATAAAGCATTACCTAATTTCTGAGAGAAAAGCTTACTTTGGTAGGTAAATTTGGTTGCTAAATTCCTTTGTGCTGATCAAGTGTACAAGGAGAGAGTGTTCTTAGCTCTCAGCAGGTTTAGCACGGTAAGTGTAGCTGTGGTGTTGGTGTTGTGAATGGTGTTTCAGCTGTTGTCCTGGGAACTGTTCAGGTTTTCAGCTGAACTCTTATTTCACTTTTAGTCAATTCTTCCCCAGTTATTGTCACCCGAAGACAGAGGAGTTGCTGTTAGGGTAGAGACTTCTATTTATTTGTTACCTGCATGAACTGAGTTGTGTGATCGCTTTCATCCAGACACAGAGGCATGTCAGCCCTCAGGACCAAGAGGGCTAGATGCAGGCCTTCCTCCCCAAAGTGGTGAGCCAGGGCTGATCTCACTGTGTCTTTCACCTGCTCTTTGCTCAGACTACTGTGAGGGTAGCTCGGCGTGTCAAGTACCCGAACACGGAGAGCTAGCTCACAGCCATTTCTCCGTATAATCCTTGAAATGCGGCAGCTGCGGCCAAGGCTGCAGCGTGTAGTCACAGAGCTTGGGGAGCGATGGCTCTCAAAGTCTGAGCTGCCCAGCAGGCTGTTCCCGGCAGCGCTTTTGCCAGTCTGACTTCTTCCAAGGACAACAAGGTTGATGGTCATCTCACTGCTGTCTGCCATTGTCTATGCTTTCAACCACAAACCTGTCACTTAAATGAAGAACAGATAACAAGAGCTATTTCAGATAACTTAAATCCAGGAGAAATTGCAAAATTCCCTATCTGGAATGTCCACCCCTGCCTGAAATGTTTTGGGGTTTTTTAACTGTGGTGTAGGCAGTCATCCAGTACAGCACTTATACCTCTGTCTGCTCCAAAGATGGTTCTTTGCTGTTCTTCCCAGTCTACTGCTTAGAAATAACAAGACCTGATGGAAGGTGGCACAGGTACAAGAACAACCTAAAAGGTTATTCTACACTGGCAGAAACTGAAGACCTAGAAAAGAATCAGATGTGAGAAGAGTTTTAGGTACAAGCAAAGCAAATAAAGCTAAGGAGAAGCAACAGAGAAGGAAAGAGTTGGGAAACAACTAGGGAAAAGAGCTGTGACTTGCAGAGAGAGTAGGTTATGAAAAGCTAGGAGAGGAAGAGGAGAATGGTGAGTGACAAAGATATGCTGTTAAGTCACCATGTTTCAGGGAGTAAATATTTTCCTGTTTTTAGGAAAAATGTATAGGGAGAAGTAGCTTTAAAAGAGTTTTTTCACAACAGAGAACAGCTTGGAATATGTCTTTCATCAGCAACCACTGAAGTTGAAATAGACAATAATACAAAAGAGCTTTCTGATAGGGATATGAAGTGTGTCTTAATGAAATAAAGAAACGCTGCAGGTTTAACTGCATATGAAATTGAGACTGGAAATGTATACTGCACAAACTTTTAGACATGTGGCACAGTGGAAGAGAAAAGCATAGAATAGTGGATGGAGAAGGGAGATGGGTAAGTATAATTTCTAGTTACTATAACTGTTCATAAATAAACCCTCTCATTCTCTTTGTGCTTTTCTGTAATCCAGTATCTGAAGGGGTTTTGGTGCATTTTAATAATCTAAGAGGAGTACTGGCTAATTAAATAAAAATCAGAGGTGCTTCAGATAGAGCCATATTGGCAAATAAGTAGCTGATTCTAAGTTATCAGTGACACCTGAACTTCAGAAAGACTTAAGATACTATCTTTAGATACTCATAGAGAGATTGAGGATAATTTTAGAATGGGATTTCCTGTGATAATTTATTTAGATTCTTGCATGTGCCGTTCAAGCTTTCTCCCTCATATTAAATCCATGCCTAGATCAGTCTTTTGAAAGAACTTCAGTACAAAGCCATATATGCAAGAGCTATTAACATATGAATTTTGTTACAGTCAACATTGAATGCTGTACATGATGATTTTCGTCACTGAATTCACAGTGAGGCTTTTGTGGTTTTTTCAGTTGTTAATTTCCTTTTTTTTTTTTTTTAGAATACCTTTTTAAAAGACACTATGGAATGGTTGTCATCAGTTATCAGTCTAAATGTGCTTTGTGTTCTTTTTCTGTAGCACAATATGGCATGGTGGACATGCATTTCTGCATTCCTTTTAAAAATCACGATAAATGATTTGTTAGGAGGTTTTTCCCCTGTAACCAGTCTATGCTTAATTACTTATATTAATTTCATATTATGTCACTTACCTTGTTTTCCCTTAAATTCCCTTTTCATTCAGACTTCGTTCATAAACCATTTCTGCAGTGTAAAAACAAGTTCATATGTGAACTTTGAAACCAGCAGCAGCGACGTACCACGCTAAGACTGCTACGTACACATTACCCTGGTTAATCAACTACTGATACATCCTCATTCAATTGGAATGTTTGATCAGTAATTGGCACTGTTGAATTTTTGAAATTTAGCTGCAGATACAATTTTTTGTGATCACTAGTGATTGTATGAAGCTGGTATTTTTGAGTTACTTGAGTAATACCAGCAGTTAAATGTGAGAGTGATAACAGAGGTACTGGGATTATTTTGTGTTGCATATGCTTGGATGTGTGTGGATCTGCGCATGTGAAGAGCATATGCACTTTCTCTTATTATTGCAATGAAAACCAGTGTTTTTGAAGCACAGTGTAAACCACATGTAAAGCGGTTTGCCTAACAAAGATGGATTAAAATAATGACAAAGTGGATTAAAATACAGAAGTTATTTGTGAATCAAGAGGAAAACTTTCACTGTTGCCAGCCGTGTGTTAACTGTTGGCTTGATAGCTGGATACCTTTCTCCTGGAAGTATCATTCCTTGCCGTGCATTAGAAACAAGGGTAAAAAGGTTGTTCAGAAAGGACCTATCCCTTGCCTTCTAGATGATTTCCCACAAGTGGGAAAGTAACTGATTTTAGCTCCTAGGCCTTAATGGAAAATATATAGTTTTGTGCGTTAATGACAGGTTCTAGTAATAGAATAAAAGAGAGGAGGAAGCCCTTGTCTGTTCACAAGGAAAGGTTTAGATAAGCCACCTGTCTGACTAAATCCCAGGTGGGTGGAGGTTGGTATTTCTTCCAGCAGTATTAGGATATGCATCATTACAGTGAGGAGAAGAATCTGGTATATAGGTTGTCTGTAGTTGGGAGGAAAAGAGGAAGGTGCAGTCTTGCTGGGGACACTGTCACCCAAAACTCAGCTTTACATGGGCGCTGGTAAATACTGGTTTACAGGAGTACTGGGGTTGTTCCGGCCTGTCACAACAGTGGAATGAGACCTTGGTTCCCCTGGAAGCCTGTTGTCTCTTACTGCGGTGCCACAAGCATGGCCAGTGCTCTAGCAGAAGATAGGAGCTAATGATTCTTTCACAGCCTCCTTATATAAATTCACATAATTCATCATGAAGGAGTTCTTCATTTGTGTTACTTGGCTGTAGAAGTCTGTGTAGTATCTTTGTTGCTGTGTGTTTTTAAGAAAGCACATAGACAAGTCAGTTGCTTTCAGCCAGCTCCTTGATCTCAGCTCTGCCTATTCTGGTGAGACATTAAATCTTTTCCTGTATTGTGTGTATAGCTGAGGCAACTACTGACAGCTTCCGTTGTGAAAGGCCTCGCAGCTCAATGCTGTGCACAGCCTCTATGTCTCACAGCATATGTATATATCCAGGGTATAGCGAGGTCCCTTTATTAGCTGGATGGGGGATGACTCACTTGCAAGGCAAAAGGGTAGTTCAGTCTCATAAAACTATTGATACTGTGAAGATAAAATCCAGATGTTTCCTTTGATCTTGCTGGAAAGTCCTGACTTTGGTTAAATTGCCACAGTCTAGCTCTGTACTTTTCATCGGACTGGTCCTGTGCACAGTAGAGCCTCTCCTGACATCTGAGGCAGTATCTGTCCTAGCAGTCACATCCAACTGAGCCAGTAGCATGCCAAGGAGATAATTTAAACTGTGCATGGACAGTTTAGACTACCAAGAAAGCAAACAGCAATCCTCTACTTCTGGGATTCTAGCTAAGTACAGCTTACCCAGCTGGATACAGAACTGGGCTTTTATGCTGGGAAGATGGCTGTAAAATTGAGAGCAGCGTGAATGAGGCACTGCTTAAATGGTATTTAAAACTTGTCTACGCAAACATCCCCACAAAATGGCATTTATTTCCAGCATTATTATGAATATAATACAGTCCGATTTGGGACACATCTGGAAGGTCTTACAACAGCCCGGGCAGAGGATTTTAAGAAGTTGTCTTCCTGGGAGGATATGACAGGGAAACAAAATCACACTGATTTATGACACGCTTGCTTGGGCTCCTCAAAGTACATAGAAAGAGTCCTCCCCAAGGTGGCAGCATCAGCCTGCTCCACAGGTACCTTAAAACTCTGCTGGGGTTCTCTTGCTCTGGTGTTCTAGGCTGAAATAAAATGCCAGGTCAGAAATGAGATAAAGCATTAGAAAATATGGAGTAATTACAGGAGTCTTCAAGCATCTCCTGAAATGTAAAAAGCATTTGTCTCTTTTGTCACAAGAAGCAATTTTTACTCTAGGTGTAAAAGTGCACACAGTGTAACAGTTAGGAAACTGGAAGTGTTACTTACTCTCCCTTAAATGGTTCCTTTTCTTACCTAGGCCTTTTGTTTTCACTAGCTTTTAAGTTGAGGTGGTGATATTTATTATGAGGTTTTGGATACGAGATCTTAAAAATCTACTGTCAGAATATGAATTTGCCAAGAATAAGTACAAAGTACAGCTCAATTGTCTTGAATGCTTTTTAGCACTGCTCGCTGCCAGTGGGAAATCTATGTTTATTTGGGGTTTTCTTTGCTTTTAAATAAATATTTTTGAAACGGGAAAGATAAAATCGAAACTGAGCTGATCACAGAGTGGCAGGCAGGAAGGCTCTCACTGTAACTGGTAAAGTACTTTTCACATAGAAAAACCAAGCAAGTCTAGCAAGGAATTGTCAAGAATCTAAGGAAGTCAGTCCCCTAATCTAATAAAAAAATGTGGTGCATAGGTATTCAGCTTCTTTAGTTGTCTTTGAAAAAACAAGGCTAAAATAATTCACAGGTAACCATTTGATTTGTATGTATCAACACAGTCAACTAGAGTTGCACAGCATCTTGGCTACATCACTGTATCAGTTGCTGTTCTACTGTAGTCCCTGTTATCACCCAGCCATTTTGCACACACCCTAAACAAGCTCTTCATGATGCTTGTTCGGGTATACCAAGCAGGCTCAGTTTTGTAAACTGAAATAGGATAGATTCTCTTCAGGCACATGGCATCTCTTACCATGTGTCATCTTTCGGTTCCCACGCCTTCCCATCCCTTACAGCTTCTTTCCTGATGCTCTCATTTTAGCCCAAGATGATGCCATAATAAGTAATTTAAGATGTGCTTTGATGAGTTTCTCTTACTCAGAAAACCCAGTGAGGCTATTTTATGGATTGCCACACACAGAGGTGGTCTCAGCCTTCCCAAACATGAGAAACCCAGGAAGGTACGCAGTCCATGTAGTCAGTGAGGCTTCAGTTCTGTCAAATGCAAAATTTTAAGAAACACCAGACACTTCACTGCTGAGAGAGATAGGGTGCTCTACTCCTTTCCTGTGGCATTCACAACAAAAACTCCTGTGCTGATACTAAAGGAACACATGTTTCCTTAAAACATCATTATTTTTTCTTTGTTTATTATTTAGTGGTTTTGAACAAAAGTAATCAATTACCGGCAATCTACAAGGTCATGTTTCTTAGTGCAGTATAGGTGACTGTGTTGTATGGTACAGCAGCAGCTATGTTGGGATTGCTGGGGGGAAAGAAGGTGGAGGTATAGCTGGCAGATTTATGCTGCAATTGCACCAGCTTTGGGACAATTGTGGAACCAGCTTCTCAGGTTCCAACTGTACTTCTTACAGCAGATTCCACGTTCAGGGCAAATACCACTAGCAGAAAAGCAGGTCGGGGACCTGCCTTGCATGTAAAAGGAGGTTGAGCATAACGATCAGTATGGTGAGAATGTCGGCCAGACTTTTCTTTGTTCTTTACTCTTCCACTGAATCGCCAAGACCCACAAGATGTCTGTACCCTTCATCATCTGCAGATAATAGACAACTTCAAATCAGAAACCATTACCTTTGCCATGCTCACCTATTAAGTCTTCTGTGGAAGTGTTGTGTTTCTTCTGTTGACCAGAATGATATTTTTCTCAGTGTGCTGAGAAAACTGGACTGTAACAAGCCACAGAAGCACAGTGTTGTCTTGGTTCCTGTTAGTAGGGTTTGATGTGACATGTCTTTTCAAAACGCTGAGGGGTGCATTGTAGGGTAGGGTGTGTCTCACCGTCATAGGCTGCCAGTTTCTTGTACTAAGCCCTGCCTCAAATTTTAGTAATGATTTTCCCCCTGCACCATATCAATTTTTTAATATACAAGGAAAGTTTTTAATAGACCATATTGAGCTATGCTGTCTCGTGAGCAGATATTTAAACTGTGTTGTGCTCACCCATGTGGCCAGGATATGTATAAAGCTTGGACATTAGTCACTACTGAACACTTTTGGCCATAGGACTGTGCCACAAGGCTGATATATTTGTGTCTGATCACTTTCATTTGCAATATGCAAAATATCAAAAGAAATAAAGCTGAAATGCAAATAAGACTATAAATATATAAATAAACAACTGAACAAGGAATTCATAAACCGCTAATTTCAAAGGCATATATTTGGGAAACAGTAATCAGAAAGTATGAAAATACAGATTTAGGGAAGAATCCTTTTCCCTTACACATACTTACCTGGATGTACTCTGTGACTGGCCCCATACAACTCCAGTTGTGACAACATGAGTCAGGCTATCATACTCATTCACCTTCTTGTGATCAGCATCAAAATTCATCCATGTATGTAAAAACACTTTTCCTCTGGGGCAAAAGTCCTGTGAATGGAGAACATAGTCTGTAAGCTCAGGAAACCCAGGTTTGTCTGCTGTTTCTGTAACACTCATTCCCTTATTCTGAGAAGCTGCATGATTTCTCAGTTTCTTCATCTAAATAGTAGGGGGAGTGTTCACTCCTTTTGAAGATGTGTGGTGGGACTGATTTAGCTGAAGGAAATGTATTTCTGTATGGCAGTAAGAGCATTTGATTGCATTTAAAAAACAAAAAGAAAAAAGCATTTTTGTTAAGTGCTCCATAGGGACCCAAATGACTTGAGACTTTCCCAAAACATTCCTGTGATGCCTGGAAAGGGTATAAGCATTATAACACTAATAACCACAAAAGTTGCACTGATACACAGTCTTGGGCTGATCACACTACTAGTAGTGTGATCCATTCTAGTTCTTAAGAGATGTTTCATAGAATGTCAGGAAGACAAAACATACAAAGTTTCAATTCAAGGATGTATAAAAAATACACCTTTCTACTCAATAGCATGGGTATTCGTGTGTACTCAGAACAGATTCAGCACTTGATTCCTTCACTTTCTTATTTTCCAGGTTTTGCAGGGTGTTTGTGTATCTATGGATACAACACACATTGAGGTCATCTCTTAAAATATCCAATAACTAACAACTTTATATTTTTCATATTCTGGTTATGAATATTTCTTGTCTTCTCTTTGTATACCTACTTTTTAGAGGCAACATGCCCAGTTGCAAAGAGCATTTCTTAAAAATACAAGTTTAGGGAACTGGAATACTAATTAGAAATGCTCCACTTTCCTGGTTGTGATAATCATGTATCTTGTAGACATCAAGCCCGAACAGATGCTTTTTGTATTTTAAAACATTCCAAACAAGCAGAATCAGAGGACATCTTCCAATATCTTTCATGCTGTTGAGCCACTGAACATGTAATATCAGAATTACCCTGTAAAAGATGTCTTACAAGCCAGTGTGGCTTGGTTTGGCAATGCAATTGTTTAGAAAAGCGGGATTGCTGTAGATGGCTTATTAAAATTCTGAACAGTTTGTGTAAGGAAAGCGTGCAAAGTATATGGTTACAAAGCTGGTGTGTGGTTTGGGACTGTGAGCTCCAGACTTGGTAATTAGCCCCAGTGCTTATAACTTTCCAATATCAGCTGTCGTAAAATACTGTGAAGTTGGAACTGTTTTAATCAGTGTCCTTCTCTGCATGAGGGGTTAAAATGGGTGAAAATCCCTGCCTGCCTCTCACAGTGGAAAGGATTTAAGAAATGGGAATGCTTCCTTTCCTCAGTGCTCTGTGTGTTGTAGCATCCATAATGCACTGAGCTCAGGATTGAGGTACCTCTATAAATTGTATGTTTCTAGGATCTTTCAGGGCTGGAAGCCTTCTGTCAAGTATCTTCAGATAGAGCAGCCCCAGGTCAAGCACACCATATCACACGCAAAAAGTGTGAACTCAATTCCTTCTGATGTTATACACCTTAATTAAGTCACCAAAACTTAAAAGGCTGAAAATGTTAAGGGTATTAATGATACATAATGACAAATATAGGAATCAGAAGAAAGTTTTCAGAAGTCATGGTTGCATTAGTTTGTTTATATTTTTCCTTGAGGTCTGCAAACCACTTTGCTACTACACGTTCAATGAATACACTCTGCTCCTTCAGGTCTTCATAGTCTTGATGAGAACTCCTCCTTCCACCTGTCTCACTCCCTCTCTAGGCTTTGCTTGTTTTCTTCTCCATGTGACTGTCTTTCTAGACAGGAAGAGCTGAGTGCAACTTTCACCCATCAAATTCCTTAGCTGACAGCAGACTCTATGCCCCAAAGGAAGACATCCATCATATTGGAAAATGTTTCTTCCCAGTGCTTCCAGTTCTGGAGGGGGATAATGGATCAGCAGGAAAGCTGATGACTGTGACCTCACTAACTACTATTGAGTTCTTGGATTCTGATAAAGTCAAAGTATTGTCTCTCCTTCATGTAGTCAACTGTGGTTATAATCCAAATACTTTATTCCCTGATTGTAGTGCACAATTCAGTGCACTAAATCATGAGACGAGTTTAAAATGTGGTATCGTGTTGTGAAAAACTCTGGGAGAGCAGAGTGCTCCAGCTGTAGCACAATGCAAATGCAACACTACTGATGGAAATGCAGCTATTAATTATTGTCATGCAGTGTTCAATCGGACTTCTCTCAGAATGGAGGTGTACAGGTGACAGCCCTATTACAGAGACCAAACGGTGACTTCCAGTAAGTTAAAGTTTTCTTTGTTCCAGCTAAGCAAATCAGCAGAAGCAATTCAGGGCTTCAAGTGAAATTTAGTTTTGAGTCAGAAAAAATAAACTCATGTAGCTGAGTTCGTTTTTTACATTAGCTTCCTTATAGCTCAAACAGTGCTGGCCTATTGTCATCAGCTAAGATGACATAAAACCTTTTTTCTAGAGTCAGAACAAAATCATTGATGGGATGTGAAGAACAAATAAGTAATCATTTTTTCAGTCTACAGCCACGACTCTTTCTTTAGAAATGGTATTTGCCTCAAAATGTAGATTTGTTTAAAAAAAAGGGGGAGACTGGGAAACTGTAATGTGGGAACAAAACCTTTCGGCTGTCAGCATTTCCATAACCTCACAAGACCCAGTTTTCATGTCTTAATTTATTATCTTGGTGTAAAGAGAAAACATGTTTTTGTTTTTCCTGTTTCAAATTTGAATAACTGGATGATTATATATAAATTTACTGCATTTGTGCAGAAGATGTGCTGGTTTTAACATCTGTCAGAGAGCTGCATCTTAAATTCCTTCCCATGATAATTTTTGGGTGTTATTTCCTGGCAAGTTGGGGAATTTTGAATTTTCGAAACAAGTTTTATTCTAGCAAAAGGATAAGTCCATCCTGATTCAAGAAAGTCTCTCTTTAGCATGTATGCAATTAGGATTCAGTGGCTAAACGATCTACTTCCTCAGAAAAGACAAACTAGTGACAAAATGCAAGAGTTGAGCTTTGGTGCTTCTTGAGGGGGCTCTGTAGGCCTGTAGTGAAGTTCTATGAAACGTATGTTAAATAGGCTACCTTAAACACATGGTAGAGTAGAACCTCCCTTTTAATTAGGAAGAAAGCAGTAAGTCTGTGTGCAGTGATTTGGTACATCTTTGACACCATCACATAAGCTATTTAGATATAACATAGGTTGTCTTCTGGAAGAGTGGAAGCAGTTTACAAAAGGAAAAAAGATTGTGCTTTAGTAGGTGGGAGATTGAGTGTCTGTATGACACATGCACTGTACCGTACTGACTGGCGCTGCATTGTTCAATATTAGCCCACAAAATTTGGCACGCTGTCTCACTTCCCATGGTAATCACTGTTACTGAAGACTCAGTTTGTGGACCCTGGCAGTTGAAAAGAGGAGAGGAGTTATGCAGATGACTTCACGCTGTTTAGAAATTCTGCATTTGGGGAATATTACGGAATTGCTAACAAATTAGGTTTTTTAATTGTAGTAGCATGTATGCGTTCCTGTCCCAACATGCCTGTGCTTATTCATAGCACACCAAAAGAATCACAGCTTTTTTTTTTTTGCCTTTGAATACAAAAAGCAGAAATTTTTTTAGACTTCAAAGAGACTGAAAGAAAAACGACCAATTCAGCTACAGAAAACTCAACAGAAATCTAAATATTGGCCTGTTTCATGCCATTTAATGATAACATGGCCAGCTGTTAAAGAAAAAGAAGAAAAGGAAAGGGAAGAGGGGATTTGCCCACAGTTTGTATTTAATCATGGACAAAAAGTTGGTAGAGAAACTGCAGTTTGGACTGTGATGTGGTGAAAATAGCTTGTGTGGACCTTAGTGCAATGATGATGTGGTAATTCAAACTGTAATTTGAATAAGATATATTGGGGTACTTTAGTCTTGTACATGGGTGACTTTTACCTGTAGTGTTTTACCTTTTGGCTTTCTTGGATCTGAACATGCCCAACCTTACTGAAACGCAAATGTAGACATTGGAGTTGCTTAATTGCAGTTGTCTTAACAGTGAAGCGCAGCAAACCGACAGTTAGAAGTAAGAAATTAAATGTATTAGAGGAAACCAGGGAATTTTACAGGCAGAAGAGGGTAATTTCTTATAATGAATATTGCTAGGGAATGCCAACTATCTGTTGGCAAAACTGTCACAGAGGCATGCTTTTGTTATTCCTTCTTCCCCAGTGCTGGGTTTGCACAATGTAAAGCAAAATGAATGAAAGAAAAAAAACAGAGTGGGGTGGCGGGGGGGTGGGTAGGAATCCTGCACAAACTGAAAGGGAAGAGAGCAGGCATATCTCATCCTTTTATATGAGGGAATGCTGCATGTCTGCAGGTGCAGCAGAAAAGGACAAAGCGTTGCACTGGTGAGGAAAAGGCACCACAAACCAGAGCAGAGCCGTGAACAGAAAGATACGATTACATGGGGTGGTGCAAGAGAAGGACTGTAGTTTGTTCCTTGGTTGCTTTATTGATTGAGGAGTTAAACCTGAGTCTGAAGAACATGTAAGTGTGAGAAAACAGAGCTGGTGAAACAAATAGGAAGATTGTACAGCTTTACTTGGTGTAAGTTAAAATAATCATACTTTCTTTTTTAGGGGGGTGATGCCTTAGGAAACCCATGTCTCTATGTGTATCTGACATCAGGAATATAAATTCAAACTATCTGCAAGTTTAGGAAAAGGGATTGTGCAGCTGGTGGTGGGTCTCTGAAAATTGACATTGGTCCTAAGCCACAGAATTTCCAGCTGCTTTTTGCCGCAGGACCAGAGTGTCACAAAAGGATGGTCCAAGTAGTGTGGTCCTTCACTGTCTTGCCCCCTGAATAGCATCAGAAGTGCTCAGTATTCAGTAATTCTCATTTGAGTCAGTGTGAAGGGGAAATGTTAAGAGTTTTGAGTTAGAATGATGAAGTACTGAAATATGAATGTAACAAACCTTTTGTCTCCTCCTTTAGGAAAAAAAAAGGAAAAGTGTCTCATGTCTTTCTTCTAAGCTTGTCCCAGATACCAATGCAGGGCCAGGCTTTGGAACCTGTCTGCAGCTCCAGCAAATCCGGCATCATCATTACTGTTGGAGAGCTTTGCAGAAATGTGTTTCAAAGGGGACACTTGCTTTGAGTGAACAGCCATATATTTACATGAAACTTAATCCAACTTCCACTGGCATAGATGGGAATTTTAGCACTGACTTTGTCAACTTCTCCAAATCACACAATTTTTGTGCTTTTCTTCTGCGGTCAGTTTTTCTTTTCTTTGGCATGGCCCCAAATACAAAGAGCATCCACTGGCTTCCAAACTGTGCCCCTGTCTAGCTCTTTCCTGTGTTTGTCAGTCAGAGTTAATCTTGAACCTTGTAGTTTCTCTCTAGTCTGCAGCTCTTCAGATTCACCAGCTGGAAAGAGTGTAGGAAGTTTCTAGCATGAACTCGTGACTGTGACAGGAGCTTCAGGATAGGCTTTAATGCATGGAGGTGTTGAACAAAAGAAGGATGGAGGACTTGTGTATAGGCATCATTAAACTTACTGAGAAAAAAGCAAGTACGTGGCTCTTGTATTGAGTAGCACATGACAACAGTAAAAGGGCATTAAGATTAGTTTGATTTCTGTGCATGATAGTAACTCATGACTCTTGAAAATATGGCAGATCAAATTCCTTTCTGCTGTACCCCAGAATAACTGTTGGGTTCATTTGCTGTAACAGTGCTCTTTTTTGGGTATACTTATAAATCATTTGAGTAATGCTGGTTAAAACTGAAATAACATTGATGTAAGCGAGACCTTTCACTTCGAATTGAGCTGGCAAAATATGTTCAGCCTCTTGAGAGGAAATGACAGTGAGCTATGGCATACTAAAGGAAAGCTGAGCATTGCAACTCTTGGGATCACACTGAGAAACTCTTTGTAAGGCCATGGCCTCTCACTTCATATTTTCAAGTGTCCAAACTGACTTTAATTCTGTTCAAAAGGAGGACACCAGACTTTAATTTTTCCTGCAAGTTTGCGTTCTCATTTCTCTCACTTTCACAAAGAACGTTACCTCAGAAACATTAAATGGGAAACATGTGCTTCAGGGCTAATGGTATTGCTGCTTTGTAAGGTCAGCTCCAAAGCCTCAACATAAAGGCTTTGTTAATCTAAAGTGAAATAAAAGCAGCTGTCATAAAGCATGTGATATATAAACTCTCATTTAAAGTTGTATTATATTCCTCTTATTATTTTTAATAGTTTGAATTGAGAGAGAAAAATATTTATAGAAAGGAAAAAAAGCTGTACTTTACTAAACTTCTCAAGAACGGGGAGACAAATATTTTGTCACTGATAAAAAGGCATCATCTTTAACTGCCTCCCCCTCTCACCCCGGTACTCATTTCTCTTAGGTCATATATTCTGTCTACAAAAGACCAAGAAGTGTGGGTATTCTGTAACCAAGAATAGCAGACAAGATGGATACATTTCACAGCTTTTTCGAGTTGATGAAAGAACATTTTTCCTCTTTCTTATTAAGTTCTCATTCCATTGCTTCCAGTCAGGGGTTTAATTTTGGTTGGTGGTCCCAAGGCAAGGAATTCTCCCATGTTCCTATTTTACTTATCTGAGAGTTACTGTCAACGTTCAAAAAGAGTGCTAGTGTTCATGTCATGAGACCTCTGTGTGTTGGTGAATACTGGTGCTTTTCTCACTGCAAATCTAAGTTGCTGCTGTCTTCCATTGACCTCTCTAATCCCTACCTTGTATCTCATTAGGACTAGTGCAATTTATGAGGTCAAGTAACTCTTGATCATTCAATCATTGTTGGAACAACTTCTGATGTTGCACCTTGAGACCCAAAGGAAATGGTTCACATCACAGAAGCTTTGTGTTGGCTATATACCATGGGGAAAGGTGCTGGCCTTGCTGTGTTGCTTGGCAAACAGTTCCAACTATAAAATGAATTCTTACCGGCCAGGATGGGGGGCAGCAGTTGCTTGATATGAACAGTGATCCTGATGGCTTTCTTTTTTGGGATTGCATCTATACAGCTTTTAAGAGGCATGACATTTTAGTTATGCATAGGTACCAAGAGAGAAGTTGCTGCTTTTTTAAAAACTGTGGGTCAGTGCGCACATCTGAGTCCTCTCTAAAGATTCTTTGTTACAAAGGTATGTATTAAAAGCAGGACACTCAGGCATGGAGGCCAAATTATTTCATTCAGAAACTAAAAACTTCTTGACAAAGGTAAACTGGGAAAATGAAAACTAGAACTACATGGAAGTTTTGGGTATGGACTTTTTCTGAGACTACAATGATTTCTTGACTAAATCAAATTACATTACAGAAAAGTGGAACAAATGTGTGCATAGTCTATAAGATCTTGGTGTGGAAATGTGCCTTTTAAGGTATCTTGGTAAGAAAAGGAGTAACTGAGGAAACCTTAAACTACATTTTCTTCACTGCCTTGCTGGTTCTCATCAAAACTATTACCTTGACAATCAGAAAACTTGGAATATCTGTAGGGAAGTTGGGGGGAGTTAAAAAAATAGATGTAAATTTCTTGTACGTACCATGCATATTTATTTTCCTCCTCTTGATATTTTTCTTCCCAGTGCACAATGGATTAGTTAGTTGTAATGTGGCTATATAGTCCTCGATAGCTTAGTCAGCAGTAAAAACTAGTGACAATTTTGGCATGAGAAACATAAGAATAAAAATGCTATTAGCAAAAAACCTATTAGTTCTATGATTTGTAAGCAGCTCAGTGCTTTCCCTCTCAGCTTTAGCTGTCTACATTTTTTTTTTAACCTCAAAATTAATTTCTGGGTTTATCTTATTTTATCTCTTTAATGTATTTCATATCTTCCCTCCCCACCCTCGTCATTATTTTTCTGCATTCATTGTAGTTCTTTTTTACTGAGCATAATTTTATGACAGCATAAAAAGCATTTGCTCTCAGTGTACAATTATAGCTATTCTTTATAGAGCCATTTCATAACACATCTTGAGATACTTGTTTTGGTGAACTTTAACTGGAATATCCTCAAATGTCTTTTATAACTCTTTTGGATATCTTTTCTCTTCCTTTTTTTTTTTTTTTTTTTTTGGAAATCACAGTTTCTCTTTTTACAGTTCTTCAAGAAATCAGAAACCTTATTAAAAACTGTCAAAATGGAAAAAACATGTTCTATGAAGCCAGAATATCTAAGTGTTTTTATGGTCCATTCTTCCTTTTACAAAAGATCAAAGCATCAAGGGACAAGAAAATAAGGTGAGAAATGTCAACTCAAGCTTGCAGAAATCATGCTCAGGCCAAATATTTATCTAGTGATTCATCAGAAACGTTGCAAAATGAAGTACTGGATTTTTAATGATCACAGGTTTCACTGCCAGTTCTAGTAGGACATCCTGTTCTGGTGCAGTGTTTAAAAAAAAAAGTCAAGAAAATACATTAGGTCAAACCATAATTCAAGGACTACTGGAAACCACTAATGGGATGGACATACCTCTTTATAAAGTGGTGGTTTAAAAGGAATGTAAATACTTATAACCGTGGTAGTTGAAGACTTGCATTTAATTTGATGGTAGAGAAATTTCTTGTAATTGAACAAGTTTCTGTTTCTGCTCCTAGAATAAAAGGAATTCCTCAAGAGTGAGGCAAGTTTGGAAAAAAAGAAGTGGTACAGGCATGACAAAACTCATCTCTCTCAGTTCTGCTGAAAGAAAAGGTAAAATTTCAGAATTTAAAACCGTGCGATGGTGAGCAACAGCTTACCTGTTGAAGTAACACTGCTGTAGTTTATAGGGATCAGCGTGTAGAACAAAAGGATACACAGGAGAAGCAAACATGCAGAGCTCTGTTGGCAAGTTAGGTGTTGCTTGAGCAAAACATAGTGATAGTAGAAATCCATAGAGAAAATGAGGTAAAGCGGAAAAGTGTGAGCCAGTATCATAGAACCACAGAATGTGTTAGGTTGGAAGGGACCTTTCAAGGTCACCTAGTCCAACCCCCCTGCAGTAAGCAGGGACACATTTAACTAGATCAGACTGCTCAGAGCTTCATCAAGCCTGACCTTGAATGTCTCCAGGGACGGGGCTTCCACCACCACTCTGGGCAACCTGTTCCAGTGTCTCACCACCCTCATAGTGAAGAATTTCCTAGTGTCTAATCTAAACCTACCCTGCTCTAGTTAAAACCACTCCCCCTCGATGATAAAGATGGTGAAGGACAAAATATTTGTGTATGCTAGTTAAGGTCTATGTAATGATTTTATCAAGTACAATTGAAAGTTGTCTACATGAAATCTACTACTTTGCTGAACTTTAACATGTACAAACCACTAATACAGAAAGGTTTGCTGCAACAATTTTTTCCTATCAGAAACTGCTGTTTTCTAGCTGCTGCCCTTGTTCCCTCTGCAGGTGGCTATATTTCAGATGTAGAGCTATTCCTTTTAGATAAGGAGTAACACTGCAAGAGGAGTTCAGTCAATGGAGAGGAGGGGCCTTGAGAGGCTTCATCTTCTTCCATGGTGCTCTCCATAAAAACAATGCCACTCTGAATACTTTTGTTTTTCAGCCTAACCACAGGTACATTTCACTGTGTTTCTACTAGATCATGTATCAAAAACTTATTTTCAAAAGAAGGTACAAACAGCAGAATGCATGTACAACCATACAAGCTATATATTAATGAGATACGCACATAGATAGCAAAAGAGAAGTAGATGTTAAGAGGTAACTTCAGAAACTTTTTGTTTGTTTGAAGGAGCAGAGCTGCAACTGAAGATAAGTTTTGCTAACAAAGCATAGAATGACTGCCAGTCAAGCTGCGTATCATGTGTCTGTATCTGCAGCTCACTATACAATTTATTTTAAAACCTGTTGAAGTTTTGCGTGGCTGGGTTCTGGTGGACAGCAATGGGCTGCAGGAGTGGCTTCTGCAAGAAGCAACTAGAAGCTTCCCCTAGGCCTGACAGAGTAAACACCAGCCAGCTCAAGGCCACAGTTGTTGACCAAGGTCAAGCCAATCAGCGATGGTTTTAGCGCCTCTGTGAATCACATTTAAGAAGAAAAAAACACAGGCAGCTGCTTTTTGCCACCAGAGAAGGGAGTGAGAAGATATAAGAAACTGTGCAGACACCAAGGTCAGTGAAGATGGAGGGCAGGAGGTGCTCTAGGTGCCAGAAAGTTTCCACTGCAGCCTGTGGAGAATTCTATGGTGGAGTGGGTGTCGCCCCACAGCCCATGGAAGAGGATGGAGAGCAGAGAACCCACACTGGAGCAGGTGGAGACATGCAGGAGATGCTGTGACCCATTACTCAAGCAAGCCTCTGCCAGCACTTGCTGCCTGTGGAGAGAGACAGACACAAGGATGAGAAACACCTGCGTCGGAGCAGGTTTGCTGGGCAGGGGGTGGGGTGGGGCTTGTGACTCCGTGGGGGACCAGGTGGTTCAGTCTGGGCCTGAGAGACTGAGAGACATTCTGTGATTTTATCACTGCACCCCATAGACGTGACCCACACTGGGGCAGCTGGTGAAGAGCTGAAGCCCTGTGGAAAAGGACTCATTGGAGATGTTTGTGAAGGACTGTGTCCCATGGGTGGGACCGCATGCTGGAGCAGGGGAAGGGTGTGAGGAATGCCCTCCCTCCCCGCCCTGGCTAAGAAGGAAAACAGCTTGTGAAGAACTGACCAAAACCCCCCAGTCCCTTCTCCTCCCAGTGCCACAATGGGGGGGGGGGAAGAAGAGAATGAAATCATGACTAAAGTGAAGTCTGCTAAGAAGGGAGGGGTGGGGGGAGGTGCTTTAAGATCTGGTTGTGCTTCTCATTATCTGACTCTGGTGTCACTGGGTGTGCAGTGTAGTGTAGTAAATAAGAGAGTTTCTTTCCTTTATTCTGTGTTGTGTTGGTTTTGCCTGTGACATGTCTTGCAGCATGATCTCTCCCTGTCCTTACCTCCACTCCTAAGCCTCTCAATATATATTTTCTCCCCTGTCCAGCTGAAAAGGGGAGTGATAGAGTGACTTTGGTGGCTGTGTCTGGACTCCAGCTGGGGTCAAACCACCACACCAGTGAGCTCAGTGCAATGGTCTGTGGTGTACGAGCACATATAACCACAAATGTTATATACTAAAGTTATAATGAAGGTATAAAATAGAGAACAAACTTGGAATGCAATGCATAGGAAACCTTTGGCTCTCATACAACACATAAAAAGGCAAGCAGAATTGTCTCTTGTGAAACATGAAGGAAATTATGTAACTGAAATTTTAAACATACAATTTTCTTGGCTTCTCCTTCCAGGATTACTGAGGTAATGAAGATGGGATTCTACTCATACTTTTCAAAATGTTATTAATGGCATTCCTGATTGCCAATAGAAATACCTCTGCTGACTCCATATAGACTGTACTCTTTTCTCTTGAGCTGTAAAACACCGACTGTTCCTCGCCACCTTAAAGTTGCCCTTTCTCAGTCACTCCAGGAGACAATTTCCAGCAAAAAACCCATCAGGCTTAACACAGTGTACAAACCTCTGTACCAGTAATCAAGAAGTGCCCAGCCAACAAAACATGCATTTTAAGAAAATGTCATTTCTTAATTTACCATAGTTTTCCATATCAGAAAGAATGGAAAAGGATAAGGAAAGCGGTTCAAAGTTGGGTAGGAATTATCAGTGTGGGAAGAAGAGGGCAAATAAGCTTTGTTCACTTGGGCTAATTATTAAGACCAAACTTTGGAGAGACAAAAAAAGATTTGACAGTGAAGAGAACCTAATTCCCACAAGGAAATTATAGTCTTTTTGCAATCTTTTTCTTTAGATCATACACCAAGAGGATTCAAAGAAACTTTGGAGAGTTTTAGAGCTCAGGGGAGGAAAGTTCCCCCTCCTTTTAAAAATAAAGGTTTTGTTAGTATTGCAACTAAAACAGTAGAAGGAAACTGTGTGGTTTGTTTTGAGACATGCAGGGAGACATTTATTACTGCTGTAAAGCATTGTTGATAGATGCTGTTAGCTTTTTGAGGCAGTAAAGCTGTGGCTGAATGGTGATTAGGTTCTGATTCCCACCACCTGTGCTACACAGGTGATGGCATTGAAACTGGGTGCACTGGGTATGCCATGGGAAGGCTTTGCTCCCTTATTTGAGGGTGTGTGTGGTTGATCGTGGGTGTGTTTTGTGGGGGGTTTTGAGTTTTTTCCCTTCTTCTCCTTGGAGGTAGTAGAGTAGCTGTTGATTTGCAGTTATTTTAATCCTCTCCTGCTGCAAGACCAAAAGAGAAGCTGGCCTTTGAGCTTCTGGCTTTCTGCATTGAACAATGGAGTTGAGTGGCTGCTGAAGTGAGTGTGGAGGTTATTATTTACTAAGGTACAGAAAGAAGTTTTCTAAATGTGGGGTGGGGGAAAAGGAGGAGATGGATGGGGATAGTGTAGTAGTGGTGCTTCATAGGTTAAGTGGAGGATATGCAGATGCAATCCTGTTCTGCTTATCAATGCACAGAAGGATCTGGCTAGCTCTGTATCCCTGTGCCTATCTTGGTATTTCCTGGTACTTGTTTGTCTCTGTTTATCTTAATATGACTGTGCCCTTTTGCTCCCCTGTTGGATTTGCTGAGACTTAGAGGGCTTGCTGCATTTTTCAGGAGTGCCCAAGGCTCTAAATCTGATTAGCAAAGCCAGGCCTCACCTAGGCTTGGTACCACTTTGATTATTTCTGTGCACATCTAGCTAGAAAATTAATCTACTTTCTTGCTATTATTGTTGAAGTTTCTGGAGATCTGTCCTCAATTGTGAGCTTTCTGGGGAAGCAATTATCAATTTGGTTTTCAGTTCAGCTGCTATGGAGAGTTGAAAGTCTTTTGGATCTGGATTTGATATGTATGTGAGCAGCCTTCTGGGGGAAAGCTAGAGGAGAGGAAAGGCACAAGAAGCAGGGAGCTTGATGCTTTCTGGAAAGGCTAGTCTGTCTAAAAAGCCTGGTTGCCATAATATCAAACTGAGTCCTGGCAGAGAGACAGGTTTAGGGTTGCATGAGAAGCGGTGATTTATTAGTCAAGCTCTATACTTCTCTGAAGTGAGTTGTAGGTGCTGTGTGGCTTGAAGTCATACATGCATTTTAGTATGTGGGCTGTCAGGTGACCCTCCCAATACAGTTAAATGGCTCGTCTTCAGTCTTAGTAACCCAGAGATAAATATAGTCCTGGAGGTACTGAATGGAGAGGGCTTTGTGGTAACAAGTACATGCAGCTCTGCACTGTGCCTTGTATCTGCTGGTGTATAGGGAGGAGAAAGCTGGTGATGCTGTGGCAGAGTTGTTTAGAGAAAAGTAGTTCCTGTCTACTGCTGCAGTAAATTGTCTTAGTCTGTCATGGGTGTCTGGGGGATGGAAGTGATAGAGCTAAAAACCAAAAAGGAACTTGTATAGGTGTGTGTTGGAGGTTAGTGTTTTTCAGAGTTCCTCCTTATCTTCTATGCCAATCTTAAGCCATTTCCCATTTATACATGATATCTTCAGTACAGTATTTTTAACTCTTTAATTTTGTTTACTATTATGTAGTTATAAAAACTACTTCAGTCCCAGAAGTAATTTTTTTTTTTTTTTTTGCTTCTCTTCACCAAGAAGAAGGAATTTCACCAAGTTTAAAAGAAGCAGAGTATGGAATACTTCGGGTTGGAATGAATTACCCCAACTGCTGAAAGAGTCCTTATTCTAGCTGAAATTCCAACAGCTTCAAGATGAGTGCCTAATGCTGGTGCAAGGCAGGTGTGCTCCTGGTCAGGGTATAGATGTGAAGTGTGGTTCTGCTGCCTCAGTGGATCACACTAGGAGGCAGAGAATCAGCTGGTGTCGGTTAGCCATCAAGATGTATGTCTCCAGCTGGCTTGCTGCCTGGCACACGCCTGTGCAGTAACAAGAGACAGGCAAGACTTAGGAGTACATTAGGAGACAATTTGACACAGAACTGAGCAGGCAGCTCAGAAGATGAAACAGGGAGTTTTAGAGGTAGGCGTAGAGTAAATTACCAAAGCATTTCTCTTTTCCATGTGTTTAATTTGAGGTCTGACTTCATAATAAGTGATCCCATGTGGGGCTTCCTTCAAGTAATACTTACCTATTGTAATCCTTTAAACATTCTGAAATGCCTGAAGTATGAAGTCATTTTAATCTATTATCTGGAATGTACTAATCGCACTCAACAAATTTTTGGCCTGCTATTAAATGTCTGAGTGTCATTTCCCCCCTTCCTCCCCCAATCTGCCTTTCCCCTCACCAGGGTGGAGATATTATTTCTGCAGCAACCCTGGCAATAGATAGACCTGTATCACTTATAACTGAGTTGGTGGTGAATGGTGGTTGAATAGAATGTTTTAGCCAAATGTGTATGTTTGGACAATATAAATCAGTGGTATAATAAAGTGACTGACTTTCTCCTCAGCTCAGCTGGTAGGTTTTAGAGAAAGCATTACTGCAAGGGGAACAATGTTGTCTCTTCTTTCTTTTTCTCCATTAAATGTATGATAAACACAGTGACTATTGCTTTTTACCAGATGACTTGTATGGCCCTGGCTTGACTCTTGATAAATGTCTTGAAAATCTCACTGGGTTGATTGTACTTATTTTGGTGATGTGAAACAAAAGAAATAATATTCCATGCTTGTCGGTCTCTTTGTAAGGAATAGCTCTGAGAATCTGAGGAATGCAAGAGTTTTCCAATAAAAACATCATAGTAATTGCATTAAATGAATGAATCATACATGTAATCTTTCAAATATGCTGGCATGGATTTTGTTAAGACCGCCTGATTTGGCCAGTGAGTGTGATAGGTGCTGTTCTACAGAAATATACCTAATGATAGTATAGAGCTCTTGTCTGATCTCAAAGCAAAGTAGGGCCATGAAGCTAGATCTTGGGTGTGAACCCTTCTGGGACACAGTAGTTTATGGAAACAGATGGTTCTTATTTTGGGAGATGCTGCACTCTGGGATTCTCTGTATATTTACTATGGGTTTTCACTTGAATATTGCTTAACTTGCCAAAAATGATCCAGAAAGGAGACATGCTTGTACTGAATGATAAATAAATAACAGCTTGATTAATCTGCGTACAGACCTAGGCCCAAAACATAGAGTATTAGTAAAATACTAGTTATTCTATATACTAATACATAGAATGCTGTACTATGAATATATAATACATATGTAGAATGCTATATGAACTTTACACTTGTACCCTGTAGCAACACTAGCATATGATCAGCATCCAGTGAAGTAGAAATGCAATTAACAAATAATTTAATGTCTGGGGATTATGTCCATCCAATGATGCTGTAATTGTGACAATTTAATAATTTCAGCTTTTCCTTCTTCTAGTCTTCAAATTATGCAAAGACTGTGCTATTTTCTCTTCCTGTCTCTTTCAGAGCTATCTCTAGTGCAAATTCTAATATGACTTGCTTGATTATCTCTTCATGTTGAGGGACAGGGAGTAAATGAATTGTCTAATGCTGTTAATACAATGAAATGTGGGATTTTAATACCTTTCTCTGAGACACTTCTGGTTTCTTCATCTGTGTGTTTTTGTTGGTATTGATCAAAATAAAACTAAAAAAAATTAATATATATATATTTCTAATCCAGCATCATGCATTTATGAATGAATGTTCAAGTACATGTTGAAGGAATTTCAGTCAGGAAACCAGGAGGCTTATTGACTTTTTGTGCATAACTGCAGAGAAGTTACTTGCAGCCATACTTGCAGTATGGCTTCAGGAAGAATTGACTGAGCAAAAACCTGTTGTTTGATCACGGGGTTGTTGGGCAATTTGCCTCTTTGGAGACCTTGTTCTTCTACTTGGAACCCCATAAGGCTTTTTTTGGCAGTGGGTGAAAGAAATTTTTTATGTAGCAACCATATTTAATATGCCTTTCCATTGCTTCAGCTACCTTTTAAGGTTTCTATCAATAACTGTTCCATCTTTCAGTATTCCCCTTGTTTACCATGTACCATCTAAACTCAGTCCTCAAAAGCTTGCTGGGTCCCACATGTGCCTGAGATACTGATAGTCCTGCTTTCTTTCACCCCATCACTCCACATTGCTAGTAGTAGAGGCGCCCTCTTGTGCTGGGACCCCTGGTGCATTACACAACTGCTTGTAGCCCCTAGCCATAGCAGGCATATGGAGGCTTTGGCTATGATGCCTGTAGAGCAGACCAAGGACTATTCTCTCTGGTTCTCAGCAATGACAAGCCCTTCGCACCTCATTAGGAAAACAGCTGTGTTCTGAAAGCATGTTTATACTAATGTGTCTGTGTTTCCCTTCACCTTTCTATTGAGATTCAAGTTTAAGCAACTCTCTTAGTGTGACTGAGCTCACAATTACCATGGATCAATTTGGTTGTCCAATTACGACAAGCCCTTTGTCATTCTGCAAGGAAAAAAGAACAAATGGGGGTGGGGAAAGTCCTTTTAATACATGAATCTGAATTCAAACTTTAGAACAAAAAAGAATCTCTGCTTGTTTCTGTGGTTTTCGGGGTGTTTTTACAAGTAAATTCCATGTTTTCACTGTTCTGGAAGTGAGTTCACTATTTGTGCAGGCCTGTGACTGGGCTTACAAGGTTTGTCATCTTGCAAGTGGTGAAGCCATTTTTTCAACTTGATGCATATGCAAAACTGACACTGAGGACTTTCTCAATTGAAAAGTAAAAAGCATCACATAACTGGATCCTTTCAAGACTTCAGAGAAGCTGCAGGCATGATAAAAATCATAGACCCTGTAATTTCCAGGTTCTCGAGTACTTATTGAAGTGTATTTATGAAAAGTATTTATTGACTGCTGGTCAGCTCTGCATATGGATCTAGTACTGCCCAAGACCTGTCCTTACTTTTCTGTTGTTTCTAAATCCCAGTTTTGCTCTAGATCCTTGTGACTTGGTGAGACATCAGATAATCCTATTGTTGGCATTTGTGGAAGAAGGGTCGGTTTACCTGAATGGTTAAATACAAGATAGAAGATTATTTTTGCTTGTATTGGAGGCTCCTTCACAGTAAAACCAAAAGTGTCTTCTGAGTCTCTATAAACAAGGTATCTATATGAATAATTCATGGTTAGGATACAAGCTGAAGGGCACTTTTATCAGTAGAGAATAAATTCCTTGTGAACCTTCACAAGGAATGTGCTGTTAGATCCTAGTTTTGTCTGTCTCTCACTTACAGAAGTAAACATTTGCAAGTTGTAACACATTGAACTATGACATTATTTATAAATTGACACCTAGGGTAACTTACAGCCTTTAAAAAGGTAGGGAATGTGTTTCTCATACCTTTTTGGTGAGAAGTGCTTCGACAGGATAGTTGGAAATTGCTGCTGCTGCTGTATTTACCTGCTGCTTGGGTATACAGTAGTAGAGTAGCTCAAATCAGAGATAGCTCGTGAGTTGTTTGCTAATGCTTGGTTTGTGTAAGTACTTACAGTTGCTTGGTTCATGCAGTGCCCTGCTCCACGAATAGTTCGAAGAACTTCAGTGGCTCTCTAAATTGGATTAAAGAATGCTGGAAAAACATGTCAAAATCTGATGTTAACTGGATTGTCTTTCTTTTCCATTTGATCTTGTTCCTAAGTTGTTGTATGGCTTTTCAAATGAATGGATTGGTGTTTACAGAGGAGAAAAAACAATGAGAAAAGTTAACGTGACTTTAGGAGTCAGAAAAAATGAGATTATACATTTGTCCTAACTCTGCAAAGATTTTTCTGCATTCCAGTGGACTGTACAGCAGCACTTTCCTTATGACCTTCTGTCCCTTAGAGTATCAAATTCTAATAGATTTCTTTAATGTAGAAATATATGCAGGGAAATTCAGAAGAAATCTATCTAGTTATTAAAAAAGTAGGTGGGAGGGGAGAAGAAAATAAAAGAAACAGAAATCACCCCCTGTGCTCTTCTGACAAACTCATGCCTTTGTTTCGATTGCATAATTGAAACAAGATGTTGGCTTTTTATAGAAAATTAAGAATGCAAATCAACACATGATAAAGTAAATTTCTTTGCTCATATTGAGGAATGTCCTAAATATAGGTGAGGTACAATGTTACTCTTGGAAAGCAAACAAAAAATCTTCCCCTCTTGCTACAGAGAATCAATGCAGTCAGTTGCTGAACAAGGGAGAGCTAGGGTGACTGTAAATTCTGGGTTCACTAATGAATAGGGGTCAGTGTAATCGGGAAGGGGAGTAGGACTGCCACAGTGTCCTGAGCATAACATTGTCTGGTCATTTTGACCATCCAGAAGAACAGTGACAAGAACGCCCCATTTAAGTGGGTTGTAGAAACAATCAATGAACCCTGAAGATAGTTTGGTGTTTGCTGTGTTACGTGAGCAGGGCACAGAGGCTTGGAAAGACTTCTGATCCCCTGGTTCCTTGGGGAACAGAAAGACAGAGAGGCAATAATATTGAGGAAAAATTAAATAATATGCATGGTTATCTTTTCTTTTTTTTTGGTGTATCGTATTTGTGGAATCATTAAACCAGCCAAACCCCACTGCTAGTAACTTCCATGCATCCAGTTTCTGATAGCGGAGTTCCTGAAACATTAAAAAAATTAAAAAAAATAAATTAAAAGCAATAGGCTTGTCAATCTTAAATTTGATAAGCAATTAGGTCTATGAAAGTCTGGCCACTGCTGGGCTCTTTTGAGTCACTGAATTTTAAACATAAAAATGAGCCTTTAAACTATGCCAGATGCAGTATAAAATTGTCTTGCCAGTATGGCTGCTAACCTGAAATATCTCAAGTAACTGCATATATATCTTTTTAAAGCAATGGAGAGTCTTGTGTGAGTGTTTTTAGCATGATTCCATTGGGCTGTTGGCTAGCGCCTTTTGGGGGACACTTGTCTGAGTTTTTTCAGGTAGCTCTGGTGTACATTGATGAACACAATTAATGAACACAATTTGATCTCTATCAGAATTGAAATAGCTTTTCAGCTGCATTTTAATTATTATATGAAGTAATTGAGATGGCTTTTACCAATGTTTGTTGGTTCAGCAATGAGTGAAAGTATTATCAGCCTATGAGCCAATGTTTTTGTTGGAGCAAACTGATCAGGGAAGTTGCAGGTGGTAGAAAGCAGCATCCCATAGAGGTAGGGATCATTTAGACTGTATATTTCACAGTCAAGTTGAAAGAGGAATCAGTTTCCCATCCCTCAGCATCCATTCAGTTATGGCTTAGTATCTTAATGTCTCCTTCACCTGAAAACCTCATAAGAAAAGCAAATGGATGAGGTTTCCCAGTGCTATTGCCTTCTGTGGAAACGTTACGAGCTGCTGTGGAATGGTGAGTGGCTGCTCAATCTATCTAAAAGAGGAGCATTGTGTTGCTATATGACAGGAAAAATTCCTGAGCTTTCACTACATTCTTGGTCATTGTCACTAGCAAACCCCTAATGTCATTGCATGTGTGCAGGACAGAAGCCTTGCTTGTGGCATTAGTGAGGTCAAAATCAGAACAGTCAAAGCTTCAGTGCTGATTCACCCTGGTAATCCACACAGGCTGTGTCCTGGCCACAGGTATGCTTTTGTCAAAGATTTGTGTGTTCAGGGAATAGATCTGCTCCATTAGAAAGAAAGAAAATACTTCAAAATCTGTGCATCCAAGCTGTTACTGAGTAGCTTCTAGAAGAAGAGGCTAGCAGTCTGTGGTGGAGGGATGTTTGGAGTTTCTGTAGAAATAGAGACAATGAGAAGTGCTGTTCTGGCAAACCAATCAAGCAGGAGCAGGCAGATGAACTCTTCAGTAAATAGCAGATATCTGGGACATCTCATCTTCCTCTGATGCTAAAACAAGCTGACTTGTAATGCAATTGAAAACAATTTGATGTCAGCAGAAATCTTATCTGTCAAAAATTGTCATCATCATTGGGAATAACATTTTTACTTTATACTGATAACAAGATGGATTTAACAATTAATACAGAATTGAAGCGGTGGGTGGACAGCTTCAACCACAGCTCTCTCTTGGGCTGTTCAGTGTTTGACCTGTAAGTGAAAAAAGTTGTAGCGGTCACCTGAATGTTGAGGTGTTACCAGTTCTGAAATTTACTGTTAATTGCATTGGTGTATCTACTCACATCCAAGTTTCATGAGAAATTTATCTTGAAAATAATGTTAATTAAAGGAGATATAGCCATTTGGAGTTACAGCTAACTTTAAAAAAACCCCAAAATAATAGAACAAACCCACCACTAAACTGTATTTTAATTTAAAAAATTGTGAAATATATAGTATTACTTGGGAGAAGAAGCAGCAAGATGCCAGTCCAGAAAGGCTGTCACAGACTTGAGGTTTAGTGAATGTACTGGGTGTTTTCAGCAATGCCTTTGAGGCTCACCCACTAACAGTACTTCTGAAAAAAAGATCTTTAAAGTCTGCATCTGAATCTTTTGATGGATTACCAGAATCTCAGGCTTGTGTCTGAATTTAGTGCAGCATAAACTGCAGCAAAGGCAGAGAAGGAGGAAATGAGATGAGAATGCCTGAAGAAACTTTGAATATCCTTGCTTTGATGTATTTTGCAATCTTAGCATGACTTCATAGCTGGCAGTATACAATATATACAAGACTCAGAGAGTCAACACAGTGTGACAGCCTGAAACAGAAGTATGTATTGCAGATCAAGAGAAAAGTGAAATAAAGATGTCAGGAGTAACTGCAAAGTTCAAGTGAAGTAGTTATGAAAGTGCTGATTGTGGTGGCTCTGTAGTTATGAATTTACTTGTGTTTTATTTATGAAGAAAGTATTAAGTCCCTGGGCTATCTAGAAAGAATTACAGCACTTTCACTTTCAGATTGTAGCTAAGAATAAATAAGGGTTATGTTGCTTTTCAGTGTAGCATGTGTACAGCTGCCAGAGTGTTCCTGTGCCTTCTGAAATAAACATGCCTTACTGGTCAAGCTTGGGAAATTTATTACTTTCATGTATGAACCTCTATCTGCAACTTGTAATTAGATCTAACAGTAACTGGAGACCTTGCTAGACAAACATGCAATCAACAGAGATTGTTAAGCACCCTAAATATTACAGGGAGAAGAGTAGCCAGCTGTAATGTATCTTGTTATTTGAAAAGAGTGAAATTGTGATGAAACGAATGTTAAACAAGTGATTTACTCTTACTTCAATAGTTTCTTTGAGGCATACCTTGCTGTGATGGGTGCCTCAACCAGTGTTTTGCTACGAAGTTGAACATGAGTGGACAGTAATAATGAACTTTGAATTTATTACTTAAACAACTTATGACTGTGGACATTGTGCATCGGAGACTATTTGTTGTCACTGGCAAAGCTGGGGTAGTCGTGAAAGTGCTTGGAAAGATTTATTTGCGACTTGCCTGAAGAGCAGAGCACAGACAAAAGTGTCACTGTTTCTTCCCCTGAGTTCAGTTGAGGGCTTCTAAGATTCAGCTGTTTTAATAACAGTCCTGGCACACCATGGAGAATTTTGTTTTTCATTTGTACTTAGACCCGATTGCTTCAGTGACAATAATGTTGGTGTGTTTACTACTTAAAAAAAAAACCAACCGCAATGCTTGCAAACACGAGAGAACTGACATTTCTAAGATGGCAAGGAGCAGCTCCTTGACTATCTGCTGATGGCAATTGTTACAAAATCTGCTTGCTTGGTTTGTGCAACAGCAGAAAGTCTGGGAGCAACTTTGAAAGTGGAATAAGAAGAAAGGCAATAAATTGACAAGCAGAATTTTTATTTGTGTTATAAGGTGGATGGCTTCTCTTTCTGATTGCATCTCAAGTTGGCCAGTAGAAAATACAACTATATTGGGCAACATTAGAAATCTGATCTGGTATTTCTGTAGCTTCTTTTTCACTTTTTTACTTACGTGTGTGCTCAAATGGGTGTTTGTGACCTAACGGTCAAGTAGAGTGTCTCCTTTTAATAGTAGAGGAAAAGTAAAGTCTGTCCTGATGACTTAAGTGGATGCTCCTATTATATCGAAAGATACAGGATCAACATCTCCACTGGCTTTACTTTATAGACTACTGTTCTGTTTCATCCATAGACAATTTAGCTTCAGGAGGGAACACGCTGTCCTGAAACAGGACAATACAGTGACCAGCACAAAGAATGAGATGTGATCTCGGAGGGAGGTCTCCTGTTGCACTGTAAAGTTGGAATCCTCTTTTGTTGAAAGATTAAGATGCCGCCTGTTACCTCTTAGAGCATTACTTGTAGTTTGATTTCCAGCTTCTCAGCCAAGTATCTGTTGTCAAAAGCACTCATGACTAAGGTAAAAGAATCAAGTATGTTGCCAAACATAGTAAAAAATTAAAGACTATCCATATTAATTGTTGTTCCATATTAAGATTACATTAAATACATTTAGGTAGCATGGCTAAACATTAATTTTGTTTTTCTTATTAAAATTATGTTTGCATTTATAATATAGCTCTTTTAGCTGGTCGCACACTATGTTTGTTTAAGAAACAGCATACGATAATTTGAGACAAGTACATAAAATCTTGAATGTAGCTTCCAGTCACTTTAAAGGGGGATTCATTATGATCCTTTATTCTGTACTGATGGTAGGGGGAGATACTGAGAGATGTAAAGATAAGCAAAGAGCTTTCTTGCAGACTAGGCCATTTTATGTGTACTCCTAAATTTAGAGCAAAGGTAGGGTAGAATAGTGTAGAGGTAAAAGTGTAGACAGCTGTACAAAGGCTGGAGTCTGCTAAGTCTGCTTCTTGGCCAAAGAAGAATTTCTCCTCTTTGACAGAGGCCCTCTTCCCTTCTAAACCCATAACTTAAGACACTGGTTTGCCAATTGAAAATCCAGCTTTGTCCACTGTGACAAATACAAGAAGTGAGCTCTGTTTGAGTGGAGAATAGTAGCTCTACAGTTCCAACAAAAACACAGCTCCTTTTTACTTGCTTCTAAAAGATATCATAATTAATTCTTCACATGAAGTCCTCAAGCTTTAAGTTTAGTGAATTGTGTATGGTGAGCAAAGAGTGCTGAGGTCTTTTTCATGAAGGAGATGAGGCCATTCTGTAGCATGATAGATCTTTTTTCTCTTTTCCCAGGTTACGCTGTCAAGCAGACAAGCTTGATATCTGTGTGGAGAGTAGAATTTATTTCCTCTGCATTTCACATGTTCGTTGAAAAAATTATGATAAAAGTTTGTGGTTACCTGTAACAAGAGAACTAAGGCAGCCTTTGCTGGAACAGTGAGCCATGTCTTCCTCCTCTCTGCTTTTGCCCATACCTCTTCAGGACTTACAGTACAATTGCATTGACAAGGGACTGCTTGGTAACTAATATCTGAGAATTAAAGGATTTAATATATCTGATGTGGACTTAGGGTGCATCTAAAGCTGGGTCCATCTGATTTTCAGGATAGAGTCTTTAGATTAATTCCTTGTTTTGATAGTGTTCTTTCTTGCAGACAGTTTTTCACAACTTACCTTAAATTCCTTCCTAAAACTTTAATGTGAATTAAAATAATGCTAAACAATGAGGGCAAATTTGTTGTTCTTGCAACATTTTGCATGTGCAGTGCTACTTTGGGATTTCCAAACTGACTCAACATCCTTTGTCAAAAACAAAATTCTGTCTTGATAAATAAGCAGCAAATCAAGCAACTGCCCTTCCATTTGAACATCCTCTGTTAAGTCATTGGCAATGATGTAAAATGTTTCAGTGACCACTAATATGAGTAAACAGAATGTACTCAAATGAGAGGATATAATTTTGGAAGAAAGTCCATGAGGAACTCATAAAAAAAAAAGGTGTTGAATTATCTGACATGCAGACATGTGATGACTGTAAAATAATAACAGAAGAGATTAATGGAACAGTTGTGTTACGAATTAATCTAATGTTGGGATACAGTCTGGAGCAATGGGAAAGATGGTTTGCATGTAGTCAGAGAACTGTGCCAAGTTTAGTTTACAAATGTCTCTGTGGAGAGCAAAGGGCTGAGCTGATTTCAGAGTGGCCCAATGGCTCCATTGTAAGTAATATGTGTCAGGTCTATGGAAGTTGCTGAGTGGACAATCTTGGTGTAAGATGGTGTATACTTCTTTCAAAGCGCTAGTAGCTGTAAATGACATGATGGCAGAGAGGGTGAGCAATGATGTATCTACCAGAGAAAGCAGTGATGTGAAAAGTCAATTTGGAAAGTGTGGGTATTTTTTCCAGAGGGGTTCAGTTTGTTATAAAACTCAGAGTTAAAATACTTTGCAAATTTGAATCCCTGTATTACTGTTATGTTCCCAGCCATCACCCTAACTGGTCCATTTTGCATACCTGAAATGCCTTGGTATCATTTCATATTGCTCTTTAGTTTGTGTGCCCTTGGTTCACACTATGCTGCTGCTGGAAAAAACTTTGGGTTGTTTTTCTTTCTTGACATGCTCCCTACCCCCATGCTCATATGGTCTGATGTCTTAATCCTGTGGTCTTTCTTTATCAAAATGTAAAACCTCTGGTGGGAGGAAAACATGCTGAAAATCTGAATGGGGCATTGTCTCACCCCACATGCAATATTTGGCAGCCTCAGAGTGACTGTAATTGCAGCTGCTTTCAAACCTGTCTGCTGTCAGAAGATCTCCCCCAGGCCTTGTGATAGCCAACATTAAGACCAGAGCAGGAGCAATAAACTTCTGTCTTCCATAGTTATGGACATCTCAAGGCCTACTCGAAGGTGTGCTTAAACTGTAGCCAAAATCTTTGCTTTTCAGTTAGAGTTTCAGAGGTGGGAAAAAGTCCTTTCCCTTGATATTATTAATGGATTGGTGTTGAAGAAATCTACAGTGTAGTGATTTACTTACTTGGTTTAGCATCTTTCTTCAAAATTCTTGTGCTGAGAAAATATTGATCGCAGCTAAGACCCTTTTGCAATGCATTCAACTGACGAACTTTCTGGGAGACCATAAATTTCTGTCTATAGTTGTTTGGCCCCCTATTTCCATCCTCCTACTTGCAAATTTATCAGTGCTGTCACCCTATAGTAATTTCACCCTGCAGGAATAGCATGATCAGACCCAACCCATGGATAAGCAGGGCTCTTGCAACACATTGGAAATATAAACCAAAGCAGTTACTCTTTCTAAAGAACTTGTAAAGTTCAGTTTGGGCCTTGAGAAACCCACACAAATGTTCTTTTTCTTTTATGGGGTTAGTTTTAAAGTTGTTTTCTTTAAATAAATAATAAACCCTAATGAAAAGGGATCTCTTTCTTTACAAGTGGTTTAATCCCACTGCTAGAGAGGATGTAATCCAGATGACTCTTTCAGGGGATAGGAAGGACTTCTGCCAACATTTCTATATTGTTGAAAGATTCACTGGGCAACATTCCTAGCTGGGAGAAAATGTGTTACTGCATCACTATTAGTTTTGCTTCCAGCTTCTACCCCTAATCTCCCTTTCTTAAATTTTTTGAGAAACAAAAAGGCAGGAAGGGTTCAAGTGAAGACCTTAAAAGGAATTCCACGTTAGTTTTAAAAGGTAGTTTTGCAAATAAGTTAACTGAAACTTGACATTCTGCAGCTTATTTTAAATTTAGTAAGATAATGATGTGGTGATAGATATTGCCATTTTACCAAAATGTATCTTTAGCAAAAATTCAAAAACTTTTGATTTGAAGAAATAAGAATTGTCCAGACTTAATATCTAACAACAAAGATTATGAATAGCTGAACTCATCTTTTCATGTGGTGGTGGTTTTTTTTTAAAGCAAATGTTTGCCCCAGCTTTTATATTTTTGGCTTTATTTGTTCTACATAGTATTCTAGAGATTGGGGGAAAAGTGTTGTGACTTCAAAAGTTATACCAGATGTTACATCTTTCAAAAATCCACACTTTCTGAGGTTTTTTTGTGCTTTAAACATTGTGATTAGTGTCATATCTACTGATCATAAATCACAGATTCCTCATCAGGTGTTTCATTGCTTACATTTTATTTGTTCATCATGCAGTATTTCCCAATTTTAGCAACACTGTAAAAATGTACTCCACCAAAGCTTTGTTCATGTAAATTTATTTGAGACATTGAGTGAAATGTGAATTGCTACATAGCTAATTCAGGTTGCTTTCCAAGTCCTCTGCTTCAGAACAACTTCACAGTTTAAAAAAAACACCTAACCAAAATAAACTACCGACCCTTCTGATAATCACTTCTTTTGTTCCCTGTGGGGGTGCACAACTGTAAGGATTCTCCTGTGCTAGGTACCCGCTGGCCTACACTCATGACAGCAGAACCAAATGTAGCGTCTATTTCAAAAGAAAAACTGGTTTCTGTAGATGTTCTCTGTGCAACTGTGGATACTGTGCTTTAAATCATCAGATTTTTTCATTTGTTTTCACTGTAGTGTGTATTTGCTTTCTCACATTATGTAGCGCTGTTTCCTGTGAGCTAATCTGTTCGTTAGCAATTCATAAAAGTAGTTTTCAAATGAATGAACACACATGATCTGGTCCTCTGTGAATTCAGGGGTAAGATTAGCACAGATGCATACATCAAGCCCATCTCTCTACAGCTAGGCATTACACAAAGTAAATAGAAATACAGCTTTTGGGTGCTTCTCAGCAGAGATCAGAAAGAGTAGCTGCAAGAGCAGAGGCAAATATCTGGTTTCATTCTGGCATTAACTTGCAACAGCTCGTAGACTATTTTAGGAACCCTCTTGGTATTGTTGGGGCTGAGTTTCAAATAGTGTTGCAAAGTAGTGAGTGCTCTTGACAGGCAGAAAAATTTCCTCAAATTAGAAGTGAAATTAGACTAGCATAAATAGTGTTGCAACAATAAGGTTAATTAGGTAAGGGAATAATTTGTGGGAAAGGATTATTAAAATATCAGTGCCAGAGATATTCCTGGACTGCTCATAGTGTAGACGATGCTTCACTGAAAAGGAAAGGATGGGAAAGTCTGTTCTTCCTCAGCAACCATAACACAGAGCACTGCTGCTTTTGTGCTTGTACATTCTTTTTCATTTAGCAGCGAACTTCTTGTGAAGATCAGAAAACTCTTTAAATAACCACTTCCTGGTATGTCCTTGAGTTGCTGATAGCTCAAAGGAGAAGCTTTTGTTTTAAAAGCGTGAGTATTCTGTTCTTCATCATGGCTTGTGTGGGACTGTTTGTGGCTGATTAGTATGTATAAAGTGCAAGTAAAAATCTTAATGGTTTGTGTATGTACAAAGCTAAGACCAAATGCCTTTTCCGCTGTCAAAAGTTGTCACACAGAAGTGCCTAGAAATGGCCACCCGACTTAGAAATAGATCTCTTTAGCCTGGTATCCTGTCTTCATTTGTGAATAATATTGGAGTAAGGGGGACATAATCAAAATGGTAGTGTGTGTAAAAGTAGGACAATTTCCAATAGCTGTAAGTACTTTTCTCAATATGTATTCTAAATACATGATGTTATTTTCAGATGTGCTACTGATGTGTTTTGCACAAGGATGTGTCCCTATTTTATAAGGAAAAATTAAACCAACTTGTCTTAAGGAACAAGCCTTCTTTGATTAAAACCAGTAAGAATTGAATGTATAAGTGGCTGTGCTTCAATTGACATGTCAAAGCAGTGGGTTGATAATTTTATCAGGTTTATGTAAGGTTTTTCATCTCTCTGGATGAACAGCTGAGGAAGGACCGTACCTGTAGCATCCATAGTGGTGTAGTTTAGGCCCATCCAGCAGCTGAGCACCATGAGGCTGCTTGCTTGCACGCCCCATGCTCCCACTTTCTCTCAGCAGGATGGGGAAAAGAATGGGGAGATAAAGGGATGGAAGAAGGAGATAACATCAGTATTTATAACAGAATATGCAAAACTAGTGATACACAATGCATTTTCTCACCAAAAAACATCGTACAGCTTAGAGAATACACCTCACACAAAGCTGGAGTGTTCCTGAGCCTCACATAGTGGAACTGCCTCACCACTCCTGAATAACCTGCTTTTATACTGAACATGACATCATATGGTATGGAATACCCTCTTTTGTTAGGCCGGGTCACCTGTTGTGTCTGTGTCCCATACCAGCTGTAAAATTAACCCTGTCCTAGCCAAACCCAGGACACAGCCACTCCTGAAAAAATGCAGCCATAACCAGACACATTCACTTGATGAATTTTTTCTTCTGTAGGGCTAAAGCTGTGTCTAAATGGCAGGTCTTTGGAGTGCTTTCCAACTACTGTGCCAAAGTGTACAGTTTCTAGAGTCCTTGACTATTATTACACGTCAAGTTAGCACCTTTAAAATAGCCTAGCAAAACTGGTTCTTCCTTGTATGGTTGTCTGGTAGAAGGGGTAGATTAGAAAGGGCTATTTCCATTAAAGTAAAATCAGTTGGCTACTGTTGTCCTAGAGAGGCTCCAACAGCTCATCTGGCAATGAAGCGGGGAGACACTACAATAAAATTGGGGAGTCTGAAAATTAGAGATAGAAATTTAAGATAAGAATCGTTTTTTCATTATAATCTGCAGCTTCTTGTTTATTCGTGTTTCAACTGTGTAAAACTGGAATATGTTAGGGATAGGGATTTATGCTCTCTGTTTATATGAGCTGCACTTAAAACCTCCACAAGTTTTGAAGAACAGATAAAGGAAACCCAAATAAACCAGGAGCACGCTTGTTTTCATGACAGAGTTGGTCACATTAGTACCCCCAATAGGACAGAGAAGAAAAAGGAAAACCAGGTCTACCTTCAGACTGAAGGTGAGGGGGCGAGAAAGCTACAGGTAATGTTGCATTTGATTGTTTTATACTAAATTTGTACATTGGCCAGAATCCCTGATACAAATTCTTCACACTGGAAAAATGTTTCTCGGGGGAATCTATCTTATTACTCTTTTCCATTTTGATGAAAAATGTAATGATATGAAGTGGAAAACGTCAAGTAAAATTAATCTAAGTGTTGGCCTCATGTATCACAATAGAAAACACATTTTACTGTGTAGTGGTGTTATTCACTAAAGACCTTGAGTACAGGTGTGCCACAATGTCATGACATTTTTATACAGCTGATCAATTTTTCCTTTCCTAAAATATTCTGCAATCCCCTGGGCTTGTTCTCCCCTTGGACCACAACTTCGAAAAGTTTTTAAACACTTGCTGCATGAGACCTGCCACTCCACTCTTTTTCGGACATACGTATGGTCCCAAATGGGGATATTTTCCATTGGTGTAGCGTGGCCCTATGAGTGCAGTGCCAAAGCATCTCACCTAGACCATTTCTGCTTGGTCAAAGAAAGTAGTGTGAAAAAGCTGGTGTGGCATCTGCAATCTAAACATAGCTACTGTTCCCTTTTATTGCATATCTACAGCAAGGGTTGTCTCTGCATACTATCCCTGCTGTTTGGAAGTTGAGCAGGAACCAGAGCTCCATTTGGAGTGGGTAAAGGAAGTCTGCTGCTGAAGTCTGCTGGCCAGGCTCCCTGAGGGTGTCCCTTGGGGGCCTCACTAGAAAAGAGTGGTTCATCAGTAGTAAGGCTAAGATGCTGTTGTACTCTAAAGCAGAGTTTCTTATTTCATGAACTGTGAGGTAGAAAGTATACATACTGATGGACTTAGATGGTTTCAAGTTAAGCAACTACTCATTGGTGAAAACTTGATTCTAAATTTATTACCAAGTTTGAGTTTTAGATTTTTGGAATCCCTTTGGTAATGTTAACCAAGATGCACTGGAAACCTTTGTGAGAGCAAAAAATCAAATCCATATTTGCAAGTCTTGGCCAGTTCCTTAAATGCTAGAATGTCCTCCCTCTTGGAATCTCTTTTTCTGAAATGGAGCATTCCTGGTTATGTGTTGTTTCAATGACTGCTTGAGAAATCTGTTGGAGGAGTGAAGGGTGACCTAGTTGCATCTTAATTTTTCTTTCCTAAGTATTTAGTCAAGATGTTCCAGTTTAGTAGTTAATTTAATCACAAGTTGTCTAAAAGCACTTTATACCATAAATAGCTCTTTTCTAAGTAAAAGCCAAATAGCTCTTTAACTAGGTAAAATATGTTTATATTAAAACAACTGTGAACTATGTGTCCAGCACTGCTACTTAGTTACTGCTGTTTATATGCACTTTTCCATTGTTTTGAAGAGCCATATTGTCTTGGGTCACCTTCAGTTCTCCTTTAATCTTGGGCTTTCTAATTTTCTTCCTTAAATTTTAAACTTGGTCATATCTATGCACACATGTATTAATTGGGGTCAATGTTGGAGATGGATTTTAAGAATAAAGAATAGCATTGTGGGCACAGCGTTTGATTTTTCCAGGGTTTGAAGAATAGAAGTGCCTGTCAGCAATGTTCTCTGAGGTATCTTTGTGTCAATGACCATACATTTGTTCGTAAACATCTCTATGCATGTTTGTTTGCATCTGTAGACTTTGTTTGTCTCCCACTGGTGAGAATAGCTGGCTTACCTTCAATACACAGCAAGTAGTCAATTTAAATACAATTCAAATTTGCTTCTGTTTCTCTTAGCTAATGAGTAGCAAATGATTTGCCAACCCTAATTATGGCATTAATATGTTTCCAAGAGGCACAGGGAGAATTAATGCCATTAAATTCTACAGTGGCTTAAAGCAGTTTGGTGTAACTGTGTTTAAACAAAGCAAAACACAGCCTCTCTTTGTTACTTGCAGCAAGTGGTAGCAGCTGAGGTTTTCTTGTATGACGAAAAGCAGGCAGACCAAATGTCAGATTAGAACTGTCCTGTAGAAACCAAAAGAATAAGTTTATTTTTATTTGGTTATTTTCTTTATAAACTCTTTGGAAATGTGTATGTTGGCTTTGTGATGGTCAAGGTTGTGCGGTCTACTGAGAAGGATATATAGAAACAGTATCCAAACCAGGTTCTTTGTTGCATATGATTGAGTTCAGTACCACAAAGTATGTGGACAAACATTAAGTGTGGGTCTCTCTCTGGTTTGTTGGGCTTTTTTAAATATACTGATGTGAAATTGCACCTAAAATGACATTACCTGCAACTTGGTTACATGGCATGTGAAAAATAGTCTGTGTTAATATAGTAAATCCTTTCAGAGGGTACAGCTGGCTTCAAGTGAGCTGTTAGAGGGGATTGCTGTATGGGCTGTTGCATACAAAAATCTCTCTTCCTCTTTTTATCTCTTCCTTTATTGAAAACGTATTATAAGCACTGAGTTTGAGCTTTCCTTGAAAGCTATATGAACATAAGGTTTTTTTAAAGAGCATCTTATGTTTTCCTTATGTAGCTCCTGGTGCCAGAGGAATTTATAAAGTGCTTTTAGTGACTTAAAAGCCCACAAAGTGTAGGATAATCCTTCCCTGTCTTTAACTCAGTCCAGTATCCCTTCACCATCTGTCCTAGAGGGAAAGCTCCTTATTGTAGTAGTATGTCTTCTCCACTGTGGAGGTATTCAGTCTTGTAGATAGGTTGAGGTGTGCTCTGACAAATGTATCTTTTTTTTTTCATCTTACTTTTCCCTCAAGAAGGCTGTAATCATAAGAATTTGTAGGATCTTTTTGAGGTTTATCTGGTAGTACCAATGTGATAAAGCCATTTGGGTGTATGCACCTGCACCTGAATTCTCACTTCTCTCTCAATTTTGTCATACCACTTTACAGTCTTTTCAAATGCATGATCTACTGACATGAACAGCACAGGAGTATGAAGTGGACAGGGATTCTTAGAGTCAAGAGCAGAGATTCCATCACCCCCATCTTCTACAGGTGATTTTTTGCTGCCGGTTCACATGCCATTTTGGTTCACTATTTGGTTCTTTGTCCTGCTCTTACCAGTTCAAGTATCTCTAGAAAGCCTCAGAATTGTATTCTTTAATGCTATAGTGTGGATGGCCAGAAGAGGAGCTAATGATAAGGTAAAGCCACACTTGAGGCTGTCTCAATCAGCTTAAAAGGTAGCTAAGGTTAGATTTGGCAGAAAGTATGTAGGACCCTCACTTAAGACACCTAAAAGATTTTGGGATATCCTATTCCCAGACTTGAGATTTTTTTTTTTTTGCCCTCTCAGTACATGATTTTTATCCAAGTTTCAGATCCTGAATGTAAAGCAGGTATGTTCAAGTCCCAGTTTATCAAATCACATAATACTATAAAGTACTTCTCTGGATTGGGATATGAACCTCCACTGAAGGTTTGGTACATGGCCACGTTTTGAAGCTAGGAATGTGAGTGACAAGACAGTGTTGCTACAACTCTAGCATCAGAAGTTGGGAGGTTCTCATTCACTCTTGTCTATTAACGGTAAATAACGTCTCCCCTCCTTAAGCTGAACGGTGGTGGTGCCTTTTACATTCCACAAGGAAAACCCATTTCACATTTTGTCTTGCCTCCTATTCCAGACAATGGCTGGGGAAAGACTTCAGAGTGGAAAATGCAGGGAAATTGGACTCTGATACTGATCTGAGAACTGAAAGAGTCAGGAAATACCATATTGTAAGCTTAGTGGAGGCTGACATTTTTTTAAGAGACCCTTAGTCCTTAATATGACCCATATTAAAAAAATATCCTGTTAAATTCATCAGCTGTTCCCCACATGGTCTTAAAACACTTTCCAAAAAGGTATCTATGAACGTAACATTTTTTTTTATTTGAACAGATTATTTAGTGTTTTCTTACTTTTATGTGTCTCACAGCTGAATGTTTATCAGGAAAGGAAAAAATTTTGTGGGTGGTGTTTTTGTTTTTTTTTAAATGGATGGTATTCCCAGGTTCAAATAACATCTTTTGATTTGAAACTTTATTCAGTGATGTGAAATGGAAGGATATTTACTAGGGTCAGATTTTGGGAGTGGAATGTTTTCCTTTTCAAATTTTAAACATGTTTATGTTTAAATGACCTTACATTTGTTACATTTTACAAATGTAAAAATGTAACTTTTTATATGTAAATATTACTCTTTAAATAACATTACGTTTATACAATATTACACTTTGGACAAATGATGCTTCTGTGATTATTTGGAAGCAGTTGTGTTATGTATAAAGATAATGGGGGGGGGGGAGGGGATGGTGAGAGGGGGGATAAAAAAACCCAAACAGTTTCTGAAAGTAAAATCTAGTAGTTTTTAGTAAAGGGTTGCATTTTTCTGGCTCATAAAATCTTAGGCAACAGATATATTTCAACGGAGTTGCCTTTCAGCTTACAAAGTATGTACTGACTGCTTCTCTTACAGCTGTCAGTGGCTAAAATCAGGATCAACACACAAATTTCCCAACTCCTTTGTGTGTGTCACTAAACCTCTGAACTACCGTCATCTATACTATCTTCTCTAGCATCTTCATTTTCACTAAGCAGGGACATAAACCTTTACCTGGTATTCTGTTTGGGTGGTCCTTTTACATATGGCAGAGAGAGAAACAATGTGAAAGTTTAGCTGGTTTAAGGAACTATATTATATTACAATGCTTGGTTAGTTTAACTTTGGCAAAAGATCTAATACAGGGGGCAATTTTATTCTGGAGTTATTCACTATTTGAACAGCTTGGAAAGAACAATCTTCAGGGAGGTGAAGGGCTCAGTTTGATTATAGAGCTGACTTATTTATGTCTTATGGGACTACATTGTTTGCCGACTTCTCACTGTTTGATTTAAGGTGCAGAGGAAATAAAATACTGACAAAGATTTGAGTTAGTGGCTGAACACCAGTAAGAGTATTTTGTTGAATAATGGATTTGATGGATAGTGTTCAGCCATGTCTGCAGCAGAAGGCATGATCTCACTGTTCCATGTTGTGCAGCTTCCTTATGAGCATGTGTGAGAAAAGGAAAACTAGTTTTATACTGAAAAAGTCAAATAAGCATTCATTCTGGTGTGTAGCCTGCCACCCTAGGTTAGTGTACTATTTCAGTTCCTACAGACTACTTATGACAGCAGTTTGCTGTAGGTCTTAGCTGTATGGCCCTCGAATACTAGGGATTTATGGGCAGTGTCTAACCTGTCAAATATATTTGAAAATTAATGGGTATCTGATGATCCAGGCAGCTCTAAACTTCCCTTTCTTAATGTTTCTGGACTACTCATTATCTTAGTTGTGATAGGGTGCTGCAGTGATGAGAGTCTGAGGGCCTAATGCAGATTCAGACATTTCAATTTGCCTACATAAGGTATGTTGCTCTGTTTCTGGAACTGTGTTTAGTATGTGCAATGTTCACTTCACTTTCCCCAGCTCTCTGAGGTAATGCTATAAAACAACATGTTGTCTCTTAAGAGGCCAAGGCAGTTGACTGAGGGACATCTGAACCGCATGATCTGTCCTGCAATGAACATCTGTTTCAAGATTCCCAGCATGTTGGGAATGATTAATAAGTGTTTTTAAATCTATTTCATTTTATGAGTATCTGACTGGCGCTAAATGGCTGTTATCTTTGACTTAAAAGATCTCACAGTGTTTACTCCCAACCTCTGAAGCATTTACCTTTTTTCCCCATCTATCTTTTGAATTTGAATACATAAATGTGAAGCAGACAGCACTGCTTTCCCCCTTGGGACTTCTGAATGCAAACTTTCTGTGGAGGTATTGGCTTGCAGAGAATCATTAAGTGTGGAAGGTGACTTTCCATAAAGGTCTGACACTATTGAAGATCAGGAGAGAAATATTTGAGCATCCTTTGTCCAGGGATCCAGGTTCCTGAGAAGACAAAGAGCTTTCCTGGCTTGACTGCAGATAAATGAGGAATTTTCCAGCACTTGAGCAAGTCAACAGTGTGTAGCTATTGAATACCCTTGGCATGAGTAAGGGTCTCATTGAAGCTGGGTTTGTGTGGTGCTGTTGTGCAATCTGAAGGGACACAGATGGTGCTAGTGAGATGGCAGGAAGATGTGGGTAAATGTTTTTCACTTTCTTTTTAGATAGTAGCTAGAACCTCAGTGGGTAACTCTAGCATAAAACCCATTCTCATCAAAAAGGGTTTTGAACAGCAGCCACAAGTAGAATTCTCTGTCTGGGGAGAGCTATTCTGAAGGGTGCGACTGTGAGAAGGCCCTGATGAAAATGAGGGGAGCAAGGCCATGAAGAGAGAGAAAAATTGACTACTTTATTATTCTCATAGCACTGCCTAAGACCCGCTTGGTCTTAGACCCACATGCCTGTTTTGTAGACATCCGTGAAACCTGGGAAAGCAGAATGGAAAAAAAAGTTACCAGAGTTTGTTCAGTGCCTCACTGAAACCATTTGCAGCTTATCTGGCAGGCAGACAAGGCATTTAAGATCATTGATCACTCTCACCAGCTGGACATTGAGACAATAGCTTTTCTCGTCCTGTTCTGAGGGGGAAAAGCTTTAGTTCTGCATTGACTGTAATTTGGCTATGTAAGAGGTTAATTTGTCTGGTCCAGTTCATAACTCTTCTGCTGACTTTTTCATTTTAGGGGAAAGCATCAGCTCTTAAATGCTTCCAAGGATAGAATCCATGTTCCTGCTGTTCATGAACCAAATTTTGCTGTAACACTATGGTGTGTGTATATGTGGCCTTAGTCTCTTCAAGATAGAGATGTGTGAGGCTGGTTGATATAGCCCATCATCATCTTCCAGTTGATGAGAATTAGACATGTGGTATTAGGCAGTAGATGGACCCCTTTCCAAGGGGTCAAATCCCATTACTGACATGGTGAGGACAACTCCTTTCTTCCCAGGTGATTCTTTGTTCTTTGTACAGTGGATGCTTTTCTGCTGCAAGAGGCCTTTCTGTGCTGCATGAATAACATGAAGGCTGAGCCCTCACAATCAGCTTAAAGCCTGTAAGCACAAGAAGTCACATCTGCTTTACAGAAATTACAACAGGAAAACAACATAATTTTTTTTTAAAAAAACCCAAACATTTCAAAATAAACATTGTAAAAACTTAGTGGAAAAACATCTGCAGTTTTTGGGCCATTACAGCAGTTTGCCAGGAAGGTCATGAAGAATTTTTGCATTTTTTCCATTGAATTTATTATTGTGGCATTCTATTTCTAATAGCATTCATTTCACACCAAGAAAGATGATTTATGCTGATGTCAGCAAAAGCACGTAGCTGTTAGGCGAGGTATACAGGGTGTCTGAAATGGTGACAAAAATATTTGTGATAATTGGAGCAGCCCAATAAACATGAAAGGCACAATTTACAACAGTTTGCTCTTATAAATTATCTTAGAGAACATAGATGCCTGGAAAAAAACAAACCAACAATTCATGGAAGAAGCAGTGATGATTTTTTACATAAAAATACAAAGCAGCAAGCCTGGTCACATTTTGGATCAGAAAAATGCATCATATGTCTGACTGCACTGGGAAGCGCACCATCATGTAAGGAGGTACTGTGCCCATATAGAGTTGCATGGCTATTGGAAGTGATGTCACTGAAACTGCATGAGGGTGAGAGACTTGTCTGAGTTAATTATTTCAAGAAATTGAGTTGATTTGATCTCATTCAACTTGGCTAGAAATGCTTTCCCTAAACTACTTTTGAATTAGCTTGCATAAGCTAGTTCAGTCAGTTACCAAACGTGTACTTTTCTGGACAAATGGAGGCAACAGCAATGCTAAGCAGCATCACCTGTGTCCTCACAGGAGAGCACTTATGTTTGCATGGTCACTGGCAGGACTTTGGTACTGCAGACCTTCCAAAATATTTTACTTCTGTATGAACTGTTTGCCAGCTCTGCAGATGGGATTGAATGGCTAGTAATGTCGCTGTTGGAACAGAAGTGTTTGCTGTTGTCTTTCATAGATGCATAAAAGGAAAGATTTAGGAGACTTAGGGTCACAGTTAAGCCTGAAACAGAACAGTATATAAGCATATGGTTGCTCTTGGTAGAATCCTGCGTATATTCAAAATATACTTGTCATTAGCACTTGATTAGAAGAGCTGTTACTGCAATTGTCAGTCCTTCAGATGGTTTTGTGATGACTGGCTTAAATCAAGTCTTCAAACCATTGGTGTAACTGAATGCAACCTTCTGCCCCAATTAACACTGAGAAAACCTGTCTTTTTAGCTGTGAGGTCCTGAAGTATTTGGTGTAACTTCTTATGAAAACACAACTTGCTTGCTTTCCAGTGCCCAAAGTCACATGTGGCTTTCTGTAGCTGACAGAAGGCAGATGCTGTTGTACTTTGACTACGAAACTAAACAAGGATTGATTGCAGTGTGAAGAATCACTCTGTTTTGCTTAGGGCTAGGTTATGAGAGTGTTCTTTGGAATTAGCTCAAGGTTGCTCCTCAGACTTCACATGGCAAGTGGGAGGTCTGTAACAAATCTAGTAGGATGTGCTTTGGTTATTTTACAGCTGCAAAAAAAGAGTTGAACCATCAAACAAGCAAGATGCTTGATGCTAGAGTTGTAATGTTCTATTACCCTGTAATCAGCCTACACCCACAGATGCAAAGCCCCAAATAATTTGGCATGTGCAGAACTCCTTCAACATGCCTCTGAGAAATTCTCCTAAATTCAGCAGCGAGTAGGCTTATTGGGTTTTCTTGGGGTTACCCAGGTCATGCAAATACATTCTGCTAATAGTCTGCAGTAGTCAACTTCAAGTAAAGTAAATTAATGGGGAATGGTGATACCTCAGTCTTGATAATGCTGCATACATGCAAAATGTGGCCAAATTCAAGGAACTTCTACCGGTTATTTCTTCGTCAACATACTGAATTTCTCCATGCATGTGTATAGGCAGAGAAGGGAGTCTCTGCCTTGCTATTGAAAATTATTTTGGGTTAATATCTACTTAAAATAGAGGTTTTTGTACATGCACAGATATTTGTGGTGGACAGGGAGCATTTTATTCTCTCTTTTGGAATGTCATGTAACTGTGTTTTCCTTTGATTGGTCAATTTGAAATGCTTCCACCCATGCTCAATGTGTGAATTCTTGTCTCTTTAACTTTGATTAGCATACAAAGTAGCCCCTTGTTATATGTTGAAGCAGGTGGCCTGCGCCACATATGAATGCAACCCTGGTGGTCTAGGGACAGAAGGACTGCACCATTGTAAGATATGATGCGAAAGAATTATCAGCATTGCTTGGTACTAATGGGAAACTCCAGGGCATTTCAGTTGAGCTGACAAACAGCCTTTACGCAGTGACAAACTGTCCACTGAGAGCCTGGGAAGGACAAGCTGGGTCTGGCATACCAGCAGGAGCCTCCAGAGATGTTCATTTCTATCTGTAGTGCTGCTAATTTTGAGTTAAAAGAGAAGGTGAAGATACGTGTGCATGTATATGTGAGACAATTGTGTATAAGCTGAGGGCTCCTTTACAGGGAACATCCACAGACTGAGAACTGGTTGGTTTGAAGAGTGGAGCAGGGAGTCTGGGAACCTGGTTTTGTTTCTGCCGAAGCTGGGACAAAGCAGCCATTGAGAGTTGAAAGGCGAAAGGAGGGACAAGAGGAAATGAGAATAGAAACGTACTCAAAAGCATGTATTCATATTGCATGTGTATCTTGGATTGCTGAAAACATTGTTCCTTACAGTTCGTTGAACAAGCATTTACTGGTTTACAGTGAAACATTTAAGTGTCAGTGCCTTGGATAACAAACCCATCGCTGTCGTGTGAGTAATGATATAAACCAGCTAATGCTGCTGCTATGACTGCACAGAGCAAACTAATGGATTCAAGGATGTTTGTGCAGTCAGCAATGCAACCAAAATGGTCTAGAGCTACAGTGGAGAAGGCCTGGAACTTGCCCTGAGGTAACTTAGTTTTAAGGAAATTCTAACACATTTACCAAACCTTTGTTTTGTTTATCCTGATGCTGATAATCCCACCTCTGCTAAAGGAAGGACAAGACTATGTCTGTAGGGATGAAATTTAGCAGCAACCCTAAATAGAATAAAATATCACTCCTGTGGTAAATCCGAATATGTTGATGAGATGTGGTCTCTCTAATTTACAACCGACTCTTCTCATCTAGTTAACTGGCTTTCTCCTAGACGTGGTTTAACCTGGCAGGCAGTGATGACAACCACACAGCTGTTTTCCTGCTCCCTCTGCCTGTCATGTCCGTGTAGTGTGTGCCCGTGTCGTGTCCGTCCCAGTTCCCTCCCATCCGCCAAGGATGTTGATAAAAGAACTTACAAAGCGAGGAACTCTGTGTTGTGTGTCATCATGAGGAACAGCCAGTTTCTTGGCTGTACTGTCTCCCAGGTGACTCCTCAAGTTACACACCGAGCATCATGGCATATGATATGGAATATCCCTTTGGCCAGTTTGGGTCAGCTACCCTGATGGTGATCTTCAGCTTCTTGGTCACACCTGCCTTCTTGTTAGCAGGACAGTAGGAGAAGCTAAAAAGCCCTTGACCACTTGGCAACAACTGAACACATTAGTGTGATCAACATGATGATCATTTTAAATCCAAAACACAGCAGTATTCCAGTTGCTAGTAAGAGAATTAATCCTATCCCAGGTGAAAATGTGCCAAAAATGCCTTATTCGATCTCCTCAGCTCTATTCCCACCCTCTTTTTCTGTATTTTACATCCAGAATTTGGAAGGTGTAGAAATCAGGAATGGACCTCTGCCCAATTTCTCTTTCTTTCCTCTTTCTCTTTCATTCTCTTTCCCAGACAGATAGTGCACTCCACTGAGCAGTAGCTTGTAATGTTTTCCCTTTCTGTGTTTTGGATATCCCTGGAAGGGATGTTCTGGAAAAAACACAGTCAAGGAAGACCCTGGAATGAGTACTTAGGCAAAGTGCATGCTTGTGGGGGTAGCAGATGTAGCAAGCTTTAGTGCAGGTGACCTTTGGATCCAGTGATCCATCTGAAGTTATAGCATAGAACTCCTGGTCTCTTTGGGGAGAGTCAAATATGCCCTCAGAAAGAGAAAAATCACAGGAACACTCCACAAGTCAAAACTAGTGGAGTTTCCAACCTGCTATCTGTGAGTTATTCCAAATGGAATGCAAATTCATAAGATTGCAGTTGCTCAGTTTTTTTCATGCACAGTTATTCCAGGTCCTTTATGATACAGATGAAGCTGAGCCACCTGAGAGTATTGACTCAAAGAGAACAGATTCATGAATTTGAAAAAAAAATAATAAATGTACTGGACACTAACACAGCTGCTCAATGTTTCCACAATTTTATTTAAGTAACTAAAAGTTAAAAAAGTCTAAGATATAATTTGTAGTATGGAAGCAACATACCAGGAATAACATTGGAAGGTTATTGAGTAACAGAACTGAGATTCTATGTAATGTCTTGGGAAAATTATTTTCTTGGACTCTGGGTGTAGGAAAATGCTAATAGCTTAAGAAGCTTTTGTGTGAACTGTGAATCTTCAGTTACGTTCTCTATTCAAGGCCTAATAGTTGGATCTAGGTTGAAGTAGGTGCTCAGAAATGTGTCAGTGGGTCCTGTTGTTCTTGAGATAAAAGTTATTGAAACCATAAATAACATACTAGCAGTAAACTCTACTGTAAGGGAGTTGTGATTGTCTGGTTGGATCTCGGTGCATGAACAGGTCAGCAGAAACAACTTCAAAACCTTTCTTGCCTTGTGGATCTCATCGTTTGTCTCTGGCTGTAGTTTCCACATCTGTACTTCTGCATTGTGTTGTGCCAAGTCCTGTGCGCTCTGCTCATCTGAGTCATCACATTGACCTCAGCTGGATGGCTCCTGTGAGTAAAATGAACGCAATTTGGCACCCTGACAGCACAAAAACTAATCACTAGTCAGTGTATCTGGTCTTCAGTCTCCTTGATACTTCAAGATACCTTATTCCAGCTGCCAAATGCAAAGTATCTGAGACCTGTGTATGTTATTACTTGAAGGCCAACAACCAGGCAGGCCTGAGCACTGTTGCACCATGATAGTTATCTCAGAAAATGTTCTATATTATGCAAAGACAAAAGATTCTATGACTTCTATAGTAGACTGTCTTTCAAATCATGTTTTTTCTTTCAAGAAGACTATGACTCCTAAGAAAGTTTTTAGTGACATGTTTATTCACGTTGGTCAAATGAAGGTATAATGGCACATCTCCCTTTCTGCTGTGATGAGCCACAGAGTGTTTGATAGAATCCCACTAGCTTGTGTGGGGCGGGAGGGAACCCAGCTGAATATCAGATGTGCTGGGGTTGCATGCCAGTGAAGCAGAAGGCAAGTTACACAAGTCACCACACTTTGCAAACTATTTTTATTTTGGAATGCCCCTCTCTTCAATTCTTTTCACTCTTTTCTTAGGCATAGGGTAAGTCCAGGCCCTGACTTTATGTGTGTCTTCACATGTTTCTGGGATTAGGTACACTGACTGGTTAGCTGATTTTATGTTCTGGAGAGATATAAATGGCATTTCTGTAAGGGACTGTTCATCAGTTAAGTTCTCCAATACAGGAAAGTCAAAACTATTGAAATGCCATAGCTCCAAATAAGTATCTTGATTTTTCAAATACTTGTTTGCCTTTTAAAAAAGTATAAAATTTAATTGAAGTTTTACACTGACTCTAAAAATAGTAAATTGAAGACCTTTGCATTAGCATTCAATGTAATTTGCTAAAAAGTGAAACATGTTCTGTTTGATAGAAAACAGACAAAAAGAGGGAATTAACATAAGTGAAAGAAATGTGCTGTCTCTTAGCCACAGTACTGGGCAACTGCACTCTGAATGTGGCTGTCACAGCACATGATGTTTAGAGTGTGGCCTGGGCAAGGAGCACAGCAAACCACTGCTTCACAAATGCCACTTCTGGTGAACAGAGAGCTGGAGTGGACTATTGTGCGTGGTATTGAAGTGAGCTGTCCTACAGCTGACCTTTGGGCCTGGAGTTTAGGTGGGAACTGCTGCCTCCCTGACAGAGGACAGGGTATGATGAGTTGCCAGGTGACTTCTGCTGCTTAAATATGTTTTGTCATAGCGTTATGCCTGCCTAAGTCAGAAATCTTACCTGATTAAGTAAAGCAATATGAAATAACTTTATTTTATCCTTGCTTTCCTGTCCTCTAATTAATCCATGCCACAATTTTACTAGTTAAAACCAGTATGCTACACAGCTTCCCTCTGAAAGAAGGTGCTGGCACCATTAGAAAGACCTTGTCATGTTTATAACTGAGTAGCTACAGGCTTGTCCTCTTAGGACAGAGGTGGGGTTTTTTCTCCTAGTGGTCTTGTGGCCCTTATGCAGCAGTTATACAGTTCCTAAACAAGAAACAAAGTGTACTCCCCAAAAAAGTCACCAGAGTAAGAGATGTTTTTCAAACTGGAAAGCTGCACTCATGCAAAAATCAAGTGAGAAGTTGTTTTATGGTTGGAAATGTATCTGGCACTGGATGACCCAGTGGCTCCAGGAAATCAGAGCTGCTAGTCCAGTCTGGTTAATTCTGGAATTTATTTTCTCTTTTTTTTTCCTCCCCCATCAACACACTTCATCAATTTCCAATACAAAACCCAAACCATTTCCTTATTTTCATCATTTAATTTGGAACTGGATGGTACTTCTTTCTGTGTCCTCAGAAAGATGAGGGCAGAAAGCTAATTTATCAAAGCTCTGCAATGAACAAAGCCAGAGCAGAGCAGCATAGGCATAATTAAAAAGGAAAAAAATGGAATTGTGGCTTGATGTTGATGGATACAGAATGTGCCACAAAGGAAACAAAGCTTTCAGAATGCTTTGAACATAAAACCAGTCTCACGGGATCAGCAACTCCATGCCAGAGAGTAAATTTAGGATAAAATGGATAAGCTCCACCTATCATGATGACCAGCAGCTACACTGCTGCAGCAGTGGATGATCTAGGTAATTTCTGGACATGCTTGGGGGTTATCTGGGGAGTGAGGAGCCAGTTTACTTACCTATTTTCAGTAGGAAAGCGCCAGTTGGATTGAGCATTGTTGTTATTGCTAGTTTCCTGACAGCAGAAGCGTGTGCCACAAAGGGGTGTGTCAATAATGAAATGACATGTGTTTGTCTGAGCTGTTGTCAGCTTCTCTCCATAGAAGACCCCAAAGACAAGACAGGTGTGGTTAGACAGGCTCTAGTTTGCATATATGATCAGAAACCTACTGCAGCTCATCATGCAACTAAGCTCAGTGTTATGGGTGGCACGGCTGTCTTCTCACTCCAACACTCCTTAGGAAAAGTAAAAGTAAGACCAAATGCCATTTAACTGCTGCTATCAAATATACTTCCAGGATTCAGAGAAACAAGCTTTTAAAAATGTGTTTCTTTTGACATACTCACATTTTTGTTTTTCTGTTTATTTGGAAGTCTTTAACACTTACTCCTGTGAAAATGTGCTTACATGTTTCTAACTCTACAGCCAAGAATTGACTGACCTGTAACGAAGTTTCAGCATCCTTAGTGGACATTGTCCTGGATAAAAATAAACAAAACTTATCTCCTGAATAATAGGATGGAAATATGAATGTGCAGAACAGATCAGGAGAGTATGTTGTCAGTCCTTAGTGCAAGCAGTCCTGCTTACTCCTAGGAAGTTCAGTGAAGGTTACTTCAGGGCCCTCAGACTCCAGTAGTTTTAAAACTGGCAGCAAGATTTAAAGCAATAAGGAGGAAAAGAAATAGGTCTCAGTGCTGCATCTATATGAAATACAGCTGAATGGGTAAAATATATGACTTTTTTAAAGTTTTGTGAAAGATGAGGAATTGAATTACTCTATGCTGTTTTATTAGTGTCTTATTTTATGTGAATAAACCTGCCTTGGTCAAGTGAGCAAAACAAATGATTTAATGAACTTGGCCATATCTCTATGGATAAAAATATTTAGTTATGCTGTAGGCTGGTTGAGGGTTGGAGGGTATGTATAAACAAGCAGAAGTGATTCTGTTACTATCCCTTCGTGAGTTAATATTACTCAGCAGGCATTTTTCACTGTGTTTAGCTATCTTTTGGTTAATATGAAAACAAACCAATATTAATTAATAGATTAATGTTATCTTACACCGTCATATTTAATTCTGCAGTTTCAGTGAACTGAAATGTGCAACTTAAAACAGTAATGTGATACATCTTGGAACCTTTGCTGCTTCTGAATGCTTATGAAACAATAAATTTGTAAGACAAATTGCTGGTCATCTGGAAGATAATTTGTTCACAGCATTGGAAAAAAAAAATCAACTTCTTCAAATATTGTGAGCATTAAAATGTTTGGGTGCTACCTTTTGTTGGCTTATATGTGTACTTACAGGTTACATGTGTGGCAGAACACATCTGTGTTAATGGCGAGCATGAATTCTGATTAAATCACTGAAAGGGGCCTATGCAGGGCTTGCTAGTTTGTTGAAGTCCAGAAATTTTCATGGTGGCCTTAATGATGTAACTATGCTGTCTTCCTACTTTTTTTCTTAAATGTCCTTAGGGTTTTCATCTACTGTAAAAATTTGTGAAACATAATCTTGTTTTTAAAAGTATTTATTCTCAGCTAGCTTGCAATTGTAAATCTGACAATCTGTTTTCTTTTGTCATGTCTTTTCTTTTCCAGTTCCTACTAACAATTTCTTTAAAAATTCATAATGATTTTTCTAGTGTTTGTTTATGGTTTTTTGAGAATCAAAGCAAACCATCTGTTTCAGTGAAGTTATGTGACAGTATTCTCTTCCTTTATAAAACCACACAATTTTCCATTTCAGCACATTTCAACAAGTAATGCTTTGCTTAAATCTGCATATTCCACCCCCCATGCCCCCTGGATTCTAATAGTTCTATTATGAGGAATATTTGGAAAAAATCTAAGGTGGTGGTGGGAGGGGCAGGGAGAAAATATGAGGTATTGTCTGTCTAGTCACAGCTATGGTATAAACCCTGAAATGTGAACTCTCATTTTTTCTTTGCACACCTCTGACCTGGGAAGAAGACTGCCTATAGGGGTACAAGGTAATTTAATTTCCATTCATGTCAACCTTCATTTCTTTGCAGAGAGGCAGTAGATACACTCTATCGCCAAAGCAAAATACACGATCCCATAGAATCAGAAATGTATCTCTACCAGAGGACTTAGGATAAACCATCAGGTTTCCTTTGCTTCAGGCACTTGAATGAGCCTGAAACTAGACTATGTAACTGAAATCAAAATATCTTACCCATCAAACCATCCAGTTACCCACTTAGTTTTTACTTTGATTCTTTCATTCACAAAATGCTATAACAGAATACCTGAAAAAGGGTGAGGACTAGAGGAAAGGTGAGGTACATAGAGAAGGAATGAAAGCTGCAGGTTGGGTTCTCTAGCCTATGTGCAAAGAAAAGGGCTAAAAATTGCTTATCTTAAGGGCTGGTGTTCAATAACTGGAAGCTATTTAGAAGTCTTGTGTGCTCAACATATTCCTGAAAGAAATGAGTTAACTAAAATTCCCATTTAGAGGGGTTTTTGTGTTGTATTCAAAATACTACAGTCTTCTCAGATTGATTCCTAGAATCACTTATAGCCTCTTTCTTTATGTTCATAACTGCCTCTTCAATAGCTTGAAACTCTGTTGTTGGCTTTTCCCTTCCTTAATGTTGTTTTTAATAAGTGGGAAAAATTCAATTCAAAGTTTGAGGACTTGAAACCCCTCCCCAGTAACAAACATGCCATTTTCTTCATGAGTATGTGACTTGCAGGTTGTCCTAGCTCTGAAATGTACACTTATGATATATTTAGAAACACTGCTGTGTCTCCTTGGTAAGAGCACTGCTCCTCATCAGGGAAGTCACGTTTACTTAACTATACTGTGTACTTCTTTGTGTCACTGCAACTGAAGGGCTTTTCGTAGATTAAGAAGACCTTTGGCAGTTTGGTCAATAAACAAGGTTTGTGCTAAAACCCCAAATTAATTCCTTACTCCAGCCACCAAGTTCCTGTTGAGAAAGGGAGGGTGAACCCAGAATGAAAAACCCCAGACACCAGTTCTGTATTACCTCCCTGCTTCTCTGGTAAGTCTTGTATGCACATGGAAATCAGCATGTCTTTAGGTGAGATGGTTGTGTTCAGTTTGTGGATGTCCAGTTGCTTATCTACTGTTACACAGGTGAAGTTATATCTCTGGAGGCAGGCCTGACATCTGTAAAAAGATAGATGTGACCACATGTCTGGCATACTGCAGGTGAGCTCAGGGTAGAGATAGGAGTGAAGATCCAGTTGTGGTCTTCCAGAATGATTCAGAAATGTCTGGTTTACATTTTCCTCCAACTGAAAATCTGCTGTTGGTTCATATGAAATATAGGCAGTTTTTGACTCCACAGACAGTTATCTCAAGGTGGTAAGCAGTACCTGAATATCAACACTGACAGATGTGACAGTCCTTTTTGCACAGCTTTTTGTTTTTAACCATTTGGTGGACTGTCATTTCTTAGGAAATAAATGGGTTTCTTATCTTTTGTAGTAGGGTGGGGGCTCTTAGAGATATTAAAATATAAAATAATAATAATAATTTACTAAGTAAGTCCTTGGGGTTATTAGCGCTCTTCCTTTCATGAGGGGAAATTGTGTGCTTGTGTCCGTATAGACACTGTGAGCACATGTTAACACAGAAGAACAGCTCTTCCTTGCAGATGAGGATCTCCTGACTCTAACCTATGGGTACCTTTAGACTAGTAGGACTCTATTCAGAAGTAGTGAAGCATTGGTGTGTATACTGATGCTATATAGCATATCTGTTCTTAGAAACTAATGAACTGGGCCATTTGGAGCAACAGCCAAACTCTAGTTGTGGCTTTATTCTTACAGAAAGCTTGGTCAGGTGACCAAATTGTCATCAGTGTGCAGCTTTATCCTGGGTGCAGGTTTCAACCTTCCCGAGTGTGGCAATCTAATGGAACCTTAATGCTATATTGATCTTTGGAGACTTGAGTGCACCTGTGGGAGATTTTGGGTTGGTTTGGGCTTTGTGGTTTGTTGGGTTGTTTTTTAATCCCCCCACTGTAATTTCCTGGGAGTGTCTTGAGTGGTAAATTTCTTAATAGAATTCAGAAAATACCTATAAAATATCTTATTAAAATGCTGCTGGAGACTTATAACTGCCCCCAGGCACAATGCAAACATACAGATGTATTAGCGATTAGCCAGGAAGCAATAACTTGCTATGTTTGGAATGCATAAATATGCTGAGATCAGGTGTTCAAAGCATTGGCTGTTGTGTACCACTCAAATTTCTGGCTGTACCTGAACAAGTTTGCTCTGTGGGATCGTGTTTTTGAAGGCTTACAAGTAACTGCAGGACTGGGACTACTTGTCCATATTCACACTGAAGCTCATGCTGTAAATCACTGTGGGCGTAGCACTATTCTATTATTTGGGACAAAGGAGGATTTTATCAGAAAACTTTTCTTTGTACTGAGGAGAAGCTTCTCTCAAAGCTCTTATAACTTGTTCTAGCCTTTTTTGCTTTTGATTTGAGTTAATTACTTTTGCTCAAACCATGATAAATCGCTTCAGCATTTCTCCTCTATGGTCAGAAGGCTCGTAAAAGATGACTAAATTTTCTTTGTGTAATATACGGTCTGGTCACAAAATCCTGTGAAGTTTTGCTTCTAGAGTTTCTACATAGAGTGATAGAGAAACAAGTAAGTGTAAGTAGTGTTCTCTTGGCCTATATTCCCTCAGAAAAGAAATAACTGATAATTAGGACTGACAATACTGACATTGGTTTAATACTGGTTTTTTGATTATACAATTTTGTCATAAAAAGATCAGGAATTTTAGTAGGTCAGAGGAATGTAGAGAGGATAAATGAGTGGCATTTTGTCTTGTTAGTAAAATTACTGAGTACTTACTGAAGTCAGGTCTGATCTGTTTTGATACTTTTGGTTATCTTCAACAGGTATCAGACTTGCCTTATGATTAACTTTATATTTGTTAAAAATTATTGGGCCAATAATAATTTGGGAAAAAATATGTTCTGGTGAAAACAGACAATGAGATGCTAGATAGTGTATTAGATTTGATGGCATGCAGAGCACATCTAGTTTCAGCAACATTTTAGGTTATTTCTCTTAAGTACTATGCAGGTAATTTTTAAGCCTAGGAAACAAAAGTGTTCATTCTTTAAAAAAAAAAAGAAGTTATCCTTTTGTGATAGTATTATACAATGAAAAGCTTGGAAGCCCTAACAAGAAGTGCTTGAGATAAAATGATCTAGCTTTTACAAAAGTATTAGGCATGGGATGTTTCTAGTGGTCATTTTATCACCTTACCTAAATTTTTCCAACCCTAGACCTATTGCAAAAAGGTGGGAATTCCCACTTTCCTTTCTCCTTTACTCCAGCCAAAAAAGGATGTCCTGCTGAAATACCACTCGCAGCAGGAGGTCAGAAATACTCTGTGTGTGTAAATCCTTCATATTCATCTACGTATTGGGAAAAGCAAGGCTGGAGCATAAAATTTTTTAGTTCTGGCCAAGCACGCACAACACCGTTGAAGATTACATATTCAGGTGTGGAATCTGCAATAAAGGGGGAAACAAATGCACAAGTAAAACCACATGAGACCAGGCTGTGTGTGCTCCAAGGCTGGCAGAAACATAACTGCGTCAACCAAGCAAGGTATCTTTTAAGTAGTGGGCTGCCATCCAGTTAAAGACGTAACCCTTTTCTACATCGATTGAAATGCCATACTTCTATGGGATAGAAAACTGTAAGATAATTCTCAAGTTAAGGGTTGAAGTGCATCACAGCTGAGAAATGGCATGTTTAAAAAAAATACTCTTTGAATTATGCTCAGATGGGCATCATTAGTCCTCTTGCTAGCTCAGGTGGTGGGAAGGTGTTTTGGTCTGGGTCTTGTTAAGACACCAACCACCTCTCTTGCAATCACTGCCATAGGCTTACAGATTGGGCACATTGCAAACAAATGACTTGGATGGCTCTATGTGGAGGAAGTTTTATGTGGTCTGGAGGAGTTGTGAAGGGACGATGCAGGTGGAGTGGAAGAACTGCAGGACTAGATGTGCTCTTGTGAGAAGAGTTCATGGTTATCCAACTTGCTCTGCAGAAATGTTGGTTGATGAGTGGTACCATGGGCCCTGGTTCTGGCCAAGTATTAATTATTCAATCTTTATTTAACCATACTATTTTAATCTCCTGGAAACAAAAAAATCTCTTTAGAAGCTTTTACTTATCTACTTCTGCTTTAACTAGGTGTGTGAGTGCATTTCTACAACATTAACTGTAATAAAGCAAATGTGTTGTGAAGCTAACTCATGGAGGGGTTTTCTTAACTAGACTGGAGTTTTCTCATACAAGGAAAAAAATAGTAACTAAGAAAATACCAGCAATCTAACCTAGTGTAGTGAGGAACTTTCAGAGAAGCATGAAGATCTCACCATTACCATAAAGGGTCATATCTTAGACCGAAGAGCCTTCCCAGAACATCTCCTCTTGTGGGTTGTTCTTCAGATCTAGTGCCGTTTGCTGACTGCCTCTTTCAGTCCTGCTTGACAAGTATGACTGAAAGACTGCAATTTAACTCAGCAAAGAGGGAAATGTTTGCCTTGAGCACAATCCATTTAAACTTTATACTTCATATATCTTCCCTCCAGTAGTTTTAGGTTGGGTTATGTTCTGATGAAGCCATGTGTATTTTGAGGAAGCACAAAGATAAATTTCAAGTATCTAGAAAAACTACTGCAAGCAAGCACGTTTGCATGCGGAACATTTAAGCTGAAAGAGGATAGATTTAGATTAGATATAAGAAAGAAATTCTCCACTGTGAGGGTGGTGAGGCCCTGGCACAGGTTTTCCAGAGGAGTTGTGGCAATGTTCAAGGCCAGGCTGGATGGGTCTTTGGGCAGCCTGGTCTAGTGGAAGGTGTCCCTGCCCACAGGGATTGGAAGTGGATGGTCCTTGAGGTCCCTTCCAACCCAAACCATTCTGTGACTCTATGAATGGAAGGTCTTTGAAGATGTTATTTATTTCTATATTCTAGCTTTGTAGTTCACAGTGATGTGATGTAGAATTAATATTCAGTCTGCTTCTGTGATAGGCAAGCACAGAGTTGGATAAGACTAGTGATGTCAGTATATGTTTTCTTAATTAGTGGAAATGAAGAACCATGTTATGCAACTTTGGTAAATGTCCTCTTTAGTACTATATTGTTTTCACGTATGATCTAATTACATGGCTTTCAAAATAGCAAAAAATACGTTCATTCTCAAGACAAGTTGTGAGCACAGAGCATGGGCATGTACACAACTCTGCTACACCATCCTCTGGAAAGAGGACAGCAACAAAGGAAATGGCTGTGCAATGAATCCTGGGCTGACTGGGTAACCACCTCAAATGAGACTCTCCTTTTTAATGGGAAACATTGCTCGTGCTGTTTGTGCTGTTACTATAAACACAGGAGTCTGTTGAATGGTTTTGTCCATACCTGTTTAAAGTTATGGAACACTGGGGAGAGGGAGTGTTTTGGGGTTTAGCTTTTTTTCTTCTTTAAATTTTTAGGTTAACTTCTGCTCCAGAGGAATTGTGTCTGAGGCTTCCAATTATTGGAAAATATTGGGTCTTTCCAGTCTATTCCAATGAACAAGGCAGATGTGATTCTTGCCTGGTTTTCCTCCACTAGGAAATAAGGCTCTTGAGACTGGGTTGTTGTGAAGTAGGGATTTTAGGCATGGAGAGCATGAGCTATGTGCATTTTTACATATTAATGTGTCAGCTCTTATATTCTCTCCATGGGTTCCATAAGCATTTGATAACATCTTTCATTGTTGTAAACGATATTTCTTTGTTGTCCTTTGTGCTTGCAAAATAAGCCTTCTCAGTTATGCTTTTATGATTAACCTTATCAGCTGCAAAGCACACATAAAACCTAATTTTTTTTTTTAGAACATACGACCTGAGTGTTGCAGCTGTTACAGGTGTGCTGGCTACTCTTTCAAGTACAAGAGCCATAGCTGTGAACCTAGTTATTTGTGAGATGTACTCAAATACATAGACTGTAACCACCTGTAGCACAGTACCTGGCTATTTGCTTAGAGAGTGAAGTTTCAAACTATCATAAGTAATAAAAGTCACACTTTGCTGCAATCCAGACCTCTTTCAGTTGACCTTGTTTCTCAGATCTGCAGTGCTTCTTGCGCTTTTTATGTCTCTGTTTAGCCATCAAGATGATAAGAAATACTTGGATTGGGTCATCCAGTTAAGATGGAGGGGGAATGAGAGAGAGAACACTATTGCTGGCTTTATTTTTTTTCTGTGGGGAAGAAAAATGAGGTATAGGAGGTGATGTAATGTGGTGTGTGTGCACTACAGAGAGGCCTTTGTTGATAAAAGGTAGCTAATAACCAGTTTCTGAAAAATTAAGTGGAACTCTCTTTAAAAAGAGATTTGTGGGGTATGTTATGATTTCTCAACGTCATAAGCACAGGTTGTTCGTTACTCTGAAATGACATCAAGATTGTGTAGAAGGGGCACTTGCTTTTCCCCTGTCCCTTCTGCAGCTGTCAAGATGGAGTCGAAATCCAAACAGCTCAAGCTTAATGGTAACTTGAAGTTTAAAGAAAGATGCCCCGTTATGTTGTCTGGCAATCATAGAGCACTGCGGTTCTCGGAGCTGGGGATGGGGTAGCTGTTTTTCACTGACTGTTTCATTTTAATTCCCGAGCTAAGCCTGGGAACCAAATAACCAGTTAAAGCTGGTTTTTATGTCTAACACCTGATATGTATGTCATGCTTTTTCCTCGAGGGTAATGACTGCTTCTTATTTACTGCTTAGGAGTGGATAATTAATTAACAGGGGTGAGAATGTGCACGCTTGACTAGACACTCAGAAATCACATAGGTGATTCTTGGTATTGAATAACATTTTTTTCTTCTGTCATAAAACAGCCTTAAACTGGAAAAGTTCTATTGTCAAAAGTATGTGCTAAAAGTTTTATGCATATGCTGTAATTTTATTACAAATAGTGCTTCTCTTACTGCTAAGAAAGATATTGAATCTCTGCTATTAAAATAGAATAAAATCTTTGCCATGTTTATATGGGTGGCACATTATTGCATAATATCAGTGATTTTTCACAAGCTTAGTAACTAGTTTAGGTACATGGAGTTCGGTAAATGAATAGGCTTTAAGTGCCTTTTAAGTAACTTTTAGAAGATGATCTTGGTGAAACATGACTTTTTAGCCAAGTTTGCAAGGTGATGTTCCCTTTGTACTTGCAAGAGGTTAAAGATGGCTACATTTAAAATGTGCGTACTACACCATTTATTGTTTATCAGAATTGTCATCTTAGTCTATAAGTAAAATACATTTTAACTGAACAGCTTCTTAGTTTGTTTTGTGGAATGTCTTGGTAATGTGTAACTTGAAAGTTACAGAATACAAAATCAATGGAAGGTCTTTCTTTGGGGCAAGGCTCCTTATACTGAGCATATTCACAAGCTACTGATAATTTCTAATTAATAACAAAGACCCAGGAAGTCACGAATCTATGGCTGAAGACTGGAGTTCCACCAGAACTTTGTGAATGTTGGTTTTAGTTAATTAAGTGTAGTAAAATGTTGGGTTTAAATCTCATTGTTCTTGCATGATCATGTTTCATTGTTGCACTCTCCAAACATTCTCCAGAGACCTATATACTGAGAGCTCATCTGTGACACTTCTCTGGCTGCGTGTTTCCAAACAGGCGGCTTGAGTGTGCACAAAAAAGCCAGGGCAAGCTTGGAGGGCAGTAGGTCAAGCTCCGTCAGTCATGGACTTTTGATGCGCAAGTGCTCTCTGGGTTTGTCGGTTCATCTGTTGGTTTCCAAAAGGATCCATCCCAGATGTTGCAATGGTGTTTATGACATAATATTTCTTCCCAACACGGTCAGATCACTGAAAGTGGTCATCGGTAAGTGTATGTGTGGGGAACGTTTGCATGTGTGATTTCATGAGGGAGGCAAGTCAACCATCACATGCTGGAGGAACTTGGCCAAGTAATATACATAAAACTGGACTATGTCTCAGTGCTATCCCAAGAGGACCTGCATGCAGATGTTAGGGGGGCATTTGCAAAATGAAATCCCATCGAAGAGAACTAAATCAAAGCTGAATTGCTGAGACGTGAAGCTCAAGTTCTTTGTGGCACGGTTTCCTCAAGCAGTTTTTATAAACACTTCCTAAATGTTTTATGAGCTATGAAAACAGTTGGGGAAACTGTGGAGCCACAGAAAGGTCACATGCTAAGTACACTGCTGGAAAATGTTCAGTAAACTTTGAGAACCAGCAATTCACTGACAATGTTATGGACCTCTGAAAAACCTCTCTGTGTTGCCTTCTGCTTAACTATTTTTATTAAGACTTATCTATGGGTATTAATTTCTTTAAAGAAAATGCTTCACTTGCTAGACGCTTATCTTAGTATCATGTTCAGGGCACCATAAATTGTTCTGAATGGGAAGGTGAAAACTGATAGGTTTCTGCCTGTGCCAGTATATGGTCTAGATTATAGAAGTATGGTTTATTAATAAGTAAAGAAAATTCTTTTTAAAGTGCTATTTTCTGTACTTGATTTATGTTTGCAATTTCCGTAAATGCCAATAGCTTATATTGTGGTCTCCCACTCTTTAGGTTACTGGAGTTTCTGCTGACTTCCTTTGTGTTGTCTGTTGAATACTCTTTGATGTGACTGTACAGAATTTATTCAGTGTGCCAAAGCCTTCTCCGTGCTCAGCTTTTGTTAGTTTTCTCTGCTGAACAGGTGTCTTCTGGACATCTCGCTGATGGTTTGCCCATTTCATTGAACTATGTACAAAGCTGTATCAATATATGTGAGAATACTGAAGTACTTGGAGGCTTTCAGCTTGCTCTTTCTCTGTAATATCGTCTGTATAGGGAACCTTGGCAAACCAAGCAAGCTAGCCTAAAGTGTAAATTGAATTCAGTGTTATTTTACATAGCGCATCTTATTTTAATAGAGAATAAGCTAAAAGCATCCAAAGCTATATACTTAACTGAGACAACAGACTATGTGCTTCTCTGCCCCACTTTCTTGAAGATAAGGCTTTGAAATGGTGCTAAGTAAATCATCATATGTTGGCAGTTTCAGGAGCAGTGGCTGTTAATTGTACTTTAAGAATGCTTTATATTAATGAATAAAGTTTATACCATGAAGCTTCTGAGGTTAGGCATCACATTCTCCTCTCATTTTTTGGCCTTACTGCAGAAGCAGTGATGTTAGCTGTGGTCTTTCTTCATCTATAAAAAAAGGGGAAGGCTGGAGGAGGGTAAGTAACCATCTTTTAGAGTGATGTCAGGAGAGACTTAATCATCTTCAGATCCCCATGTAGCTTGGTGACTGCTATGTCAGCCTGTTAGTAATTAGGACAGACCCCACTTGCCATGCAGGATAGCTTTGGAGTGCCTGCTCCCCACCCCTGAGGAGAGTCAGCGTGGGGCCTGACTGATGCCCAACTACTCTCCTGGATCTTTCTCTGAAGTTCAGATCACAATAAAGGAAATATTTGGAGAAGGGGGGGAAGAGCCCATCCCTGTAACATCTCTGTGAGGAAAAAATGCTGTCAAAAAACTATGTGCAGCTATTCAGGAAGTAATATATTTTAGACCACTTGGTCTCTAATATTAAGCTCAAGCAATACTGAAATTTTCAACAGCGACTACTGCAAGAGACACATCACCCTGAGCAGAAAGATAACTATACAGCAAACACAAACTGGTTGGACAGATTCAATTCCCCTTAATGCGTAACGCCTATCTTTTTCTTTGATTATTCTCAAAGGTTTGAAGAAGAAAGGATATTTGGTCATTATATGCATAGTAGTCCTGCTCCCTGTAAGTTTCCTTTATTCCTTTTCCAGTTACTGTAGTCCTTGAGACTTTCACTTGCTCAAGTGAAACAAAGTCAAGCATATTTATGATATCCCTCTGACTTTCTCCAAGATGTTGAGGCTTTGCCTCAACTCTCTTCTATTGGAGAAACTCATAAATCAGAGGAAGATGCTCAGTGGAACCTTGCTGAGAGGTTGGAAATCTCTAGGTGAATGCATGTGGGACTGAGACATTTGGACAACAAAGTTTTGAAGCTATGATTGTTGAACTGAACTTGAATGTTGAAAGTGAGCAGTCATGCTTAACTCTGATGCCAGTGTTCAGTATCTCAATAGCATCAGTCCATTCCAAATCATGCCATTAGGCACCACTGATACAAACCTCGAAGAGCCCACCTGCGCTTCACCAAAAGTCAGTGGGAGCAAAGATCCTCAATCCACATTTTCAGTGCAATTAATAGGTATTGATGAAAATACATTCTAGCAGGATTTACAGAGTTCTGTAGCTCTACTTGAGGAGTTTCCAATAGAGTAGTTTTTGTCCTCTTGCTTGTTACTTGGGAGAAGAGACCAACAACCTCCTTACTGCCACCTCCTTTCAGGGGGTTGTAGAGAGCCATAAGGTCTCAGCCTCCTTTTCTCCAGCCTAAACAACCCCAGCTCCCTTAGCAGCTCCTCATCAGGATTGTGCTCTAGACCGTTCCCCAGCTTTGTTGCCCTTTTCTGGACAGGCTCCAGCACGTCAATGCCCTCCTGGTAGTGAGGGGCCCAAAACTGAACACAGCACTTGAGGTCCCGGTACTGGGGGAGGATTGCTTCCCCAATCCTGCTGGCCACATTATTTCTGATATAAGCCAGGATGTTCTTGGCCACCTGGGCACACTGCTGGCTTATGTTCAGCTGATTGTCAACCAACACCTCCAGGTCCTTTTCTGTCAGGCAGCTTTCCAGCCACCTTTTCCCAAGCCTGTAAGTTGTTGTGACCCAAGGGCAGAACCCAGCACTGAGCCTTGATGAATCTGATACATCTGAATTTAGCCCTTCAATCCAGCTCTGCAGATATTTTCTGCTGTCAACATTCCCACCCAACTGCAAACTTACTTGATGCCCTCATCCAGATCATCAATAAAGATAATTACTTCTGAAATCTAGGGTGGGTTTGTGTATCCAGATTCTAATACTTGTTGAGGACCTTATGAGATCGCTGCCTGTATCTATGGGTATCGTAGAGTCTTCGAAAGTCTTTGAATTGAGTTCTTAAAACACTAAAGACTACTTATAGTAACTCTCACAAATATTTATGGACTGTATCTTCTGCCACACCCATGGGAGGATTACAGTCTAAATGTGTTACCACTGCTTTTGCAAATATGAGGGGAATGAAGAAAACGAGTGAATCCTGTGGGGTCAGAAACCACCTCTGGCAAGCCTTACTTTTCTCTAGAGTCGAATAAAATTAAAATCATACAGAAGTCTGTGTATCTATAAACAGCTTGGCTGCTTGGATTCCACTATGCAGGGAGAGGCAGGAAGCTGACAAACAAGAATGATTTAGTGAGGATGGAGTTGTTCAATTTTTATAGAGAGGATAAAGGACTACATGACTACTGCTTTAATGCTTCTCCTCAAATTTAACCTAAATTGAGGCTTGAATGTTCCCCCGTTGACGTCAGTAAGACTTTTATCTTTGGCTTCCCTGGGAGCAGGATACTGTCTCCTGTTTATGTGAAGTGTGGAGTTTTTTTTTTTTCTTTTCTTTCTCACTACTGTTTATAAGGTTTCTTTGTGGTATTTACTATAGCAGTCTGAGCACCTACATCAATGTGACTGGAGTGATGCCTGTGCTGTGACTGTGAGTCAGATGTGGTGGTCTGCCACTTCAGAGGATGTGAAATGAGGCACAAGGTTTCCAATGCTGTCTCCAGTAGATTGCACAGAAGGAGTCTGGCTGGCTCTACTTGCCTTTTTGCAGATTGAAATTGGCAGACTACTGTAGTTATCCTCAGTAGAATTTCAATGTGAAACTGAACTTGGAGGTGAGAAGCCCTGAATATTTTCTGCGGTAAACTTTGGACTGTTTGCTTCATTGCTTAACTGTTGTCTTCATTGCTTAAGGAACTCAAAGCTCCTTCTTGCTCCAGCAGAACCAGGATTTCTCCCTAAGGATTTCACTCAAAGCCCATTGAAAGAGATTTTTGGTCTGTTCAATTAAATGTGGGTCCAAAACCCTTAGTGTTCATTCATCAGTTGGTTATGCTGTTTGTGCTAAGGCTAACATTTGCTTCAGCTCTTTTCTAGATTATATTAAATGGAAAAGCAGTCTGTACATTGACCTTTCCTTGAGGCATCTAAATAAAGTAACTGAGACCTAGTGGCTTGGAGTGAGAATTATTAGACTTGAGCTTTGTCTTTAGGGTTTTGATGCTTCCTTTAGTCCCATTGAGAACTAAATTCAGTTTTTCTCTCCTGTAAATGTTGAGAGGGGTCGTCTTTGTTGTGATCTCCTTAGTATGAAAGAGTATTTGGCTCTTTCAAAATTCAAATCCTTATAAAGACTTGAAGATCTAATCTCAGCTCCAGGATGGTGTTTCAGTGCTGATGGTTGTTAGGAGTGTGCATTCATGGGGAGATTCAGACCACAGAAGAAGGTGTAAGTTTTAGTTGCTTTGCAGGGCTCCAGATCTTAAGAGACTGAGCCATAGTGTGACTATTTCAGCATTTTCTGGTTTCCATAAAGTCAACAATAACACAAGGGGGAGCATGATTTATTTAGACTTCAACTTCTGGGGGAAAACACTAATTTACAAGCACTTGAAAACAGCCAGAAATTATGAACAAGCTACTTTGATGTTTTTGGGGGTTGGAGTATGAAAAAGGAGATGTCTTGGGTTTCATTTGGTCACTAGCTGAAGAATCTTTATCCTAGTTGCTTGTCTGACTATTTCTGGCTGAAGTGTCTGTAAGTCTTTTATATTTTTAACACCTTTGAAAACACTGTGACATGACTTTATTCAAGCATACACTGGATGTGCACTGAGTGCATAGGTGGCAATGCCTTATAACTCCTTTGTATATATCTTGATGCAAAACATTTAGGACATAATTTACAGCTCCTTGTTACTTATTTTTCCAGGCTTGATTCAATTTATCTGAGTCTGAATCACAAAGTAATACTCACCGCTGTTCAGTTCTTTTTGCCTGGTTTTACTTTTGCTAGGAAGTATCATTGCTTAACGGCGTTTGCCAAACCCTGGTAGCTGCAGAAGAAGCTGCTTGGATCAATTGAAGGGGTCTCTAGTATAATCTTGTGTGGGGTTTTTGTTGTGTATATTTTGTGGGTTTGTTTTTTGTTAGGTTGCTTGTTTTGTAACTTTTTGGGGCTTTTTGGTTTGGATTATTTTTTTTTTTTGCTTGCACAGGGTTTGTTTGGTTTTTTTTGATTGTTCTGGTTGGGAACTAAAGACATTTAATACTGATAGAGCCAATATTCTTAGCTAATTACAGAATCACAGAATTATAGGGGTTGGAAGGGACCTCGAGAGATCATTGGGTCCACTCCCCCTGCCAAAGCAGCTCCCTAGCTCATATTGCACAGATAGACATGGGTTGACAGATGGGTCTTGAATATCTCCAGGGAAGGAGACTCCACCACCTCCCTGGGCAGCCTATTCTAGGGCTCTGTCACCCTCACTGTGAAAAAGCTTTTCTGCATGTTCATGCAGAACTTTCTGTGTTCTAACTTGCAGCCATTGCCCCTTGTCCTGTCTCCACAGACCACTGAAAAGGGGCTGGCTAATTCCCCCTGCATCCAATGCTTAAGATAATTGTAAACACCAATTAGGTCTCCCCTTAATCTTCTTTTCTCTAGACTGAACAGTCCCAGCTTATTCAGCCTCTCCTCATAGGGGAGATGCTCCAGGCCCTTAATCATCTTCATAGCCCTTCTCTGCACTCTCTCCAGGAGATCCCTGTCCTTTTTACACCATGGAGCCCAGAACTGGACACGCTACTCCAGGTGGGGCCTGACCAGGGCAGAGTAGAGCGGGAGGATCACCTCCTTCGACCTGCTGGCCACATTCCTCCTGATGCACCCCAGGATCCCATTGGCTCTCTTAGCCACCCGGGCACACTGCTGACTCATAGCCAACCTGTTGTCAACCAGGACCCCCAGGTCCTTCTCCACAGAGATCTTCTCCAGCAGGTCAGCCCCCAGCCTGTACTGATACATGCGGTGCAGAATGGAGGCCTTATAAATTCATTGCCCTTTTATATGGGCTTTGAATGCTTTACCGTCCATGTGAAAAAGTGTTAAAATATTGGGATAGTAATAAGTATTAAGACAAAATATCTAGTTGCTGTCCAGCCCTTTCATGAAGGAAATATTGTGCCTTTCCATCCAAACTTGAGATTTTTAGCTACTATATCAATATTGTAAAAATGTATTTGTTTGTAAAACAAACAAACAAAAAAATCCAGTACAAGTGTAGCTTATAAATTACTTTGACACAACACGCCACCTTTCCCAATGTAGTTATTTGTTTTACCAGGGTAAGAATTGGTAGATTCCTTTAATTTTTTATTTTTAACCCGAGGGCAGCCTCACCTATCCTAATCTTAAATTTACCATGTTGGCCAATTAATCTCTTAATTGAAAAAAGATATTGCACAGAATTAATGTTTTTTACATTATATGCATGTAATTTATAACATGTGCTGAATTCGTAACAGTTACGAGTGAACACTTTCAACTCTTAGAAGCATTTGTGCTTAAATTAACTGTGTCTCCAATATAATCCTGCCTTAGCCACAGTATTAGATGTTTTGCTTACAAAATGCACACTCTGTTTAAGACAGAGACACCATCTGTGATCTAATCTAGGTGGAGTAACTTTTAAAGTAAGGAATTAATTTATTAACTGGGATTTTAATTATATGAAACACAAATATTCAGACAGTTTTTATTTTTCCATGTTCTTATACTGAACTCCAAATTATTGAAAGGTGGAATAATTCCACAAAAAACGGAACTGCCTCAGTGTGAACTTGGTGCAAGGCTCAAACTGGACCTTACCTGTTAAAATTCAGATGTTCTGTCCAAAACCAGAAGATACTTTTTAGAAGGCATTCATTCAAGTCATGTGTGGTGAGGCAAAGCCCAAGTGCCTCTTTTTTTTTGAAGCAAATACTGTTCAGTCACAAATGTCAGCTGACCTGAAACACACTTTTTTGGAGGTGACTAGTACCAAAATAAACACCAAAAGATCATATAATCACTTGGGTTGGAAGAGACCCTTAAGATCATAGAGTCCAATCACAGCCTAAACCTGCCTAGTCCACCTATAGATCATGTCCTTAAGCACTTCATCTACACAACTTTTAAATGTAGCCCTTAAATGCATTTCCCTCAAGCTTGATAGAATGGCAAACATGCACTATCAAAATCCTAGGTGAACTGAAATGTTGTCATTGCCGTCTGTAGCTGAAGTCTTCACAAGGAACAGGAGAGGGAATTTTCCATTGGAGTGTGGATGGTTCCCAAAAAATGTTTCAGAAAGATGAGCAGTCAGACAAAATGGTAGAAACCTTTAAGGATGCCAGGTACAAATCTTCATGGTGTGGATTACATATTGTTTGCAGTCCTTGATGCCTACTTTTAAGACTGCTAGTGAGACCTGGTCTCTTGAAAGTTAAATCCATCACTACACACACTCAAGGGTAAAAATCACTGTTACTGGGAAGGAAATTCTGCAGATGAATGCTTTGGCTGAATGCCTCATGAAGAAGGCATTAGCTGAAATATTGGTCTATAGAACTTCCTTTCCTGAGCTGTGTTCAACCTGTTAAAAACTCTGTTAAGAAAATATCCAACCCGTAACTTGATAGAATCAAATCCAGAGACCGGGTAGTTCTGTCTGACTTGGAGCAGGGAAAGGTGTGTGGAAAATGGAGGATCGTGTTGATTTCCTTAATAAAAATTAGTTTTTCACAATGAAGAGCAAACTTGGATTACTTAAGGGAAGGCAGAAATACTAACAGAAAGAGGTGTGTTAAAAACACTGTGAAAGGAACAACTGAAGGCTGACCCAGTCATTAGACAAATCCTAGAAATAATGGTCAGATATATTATTTCTGTTTGCTTGCTAACTTTGTTGCATTTGACTTTGTTGATAGTAAACACAAGACTTCAGACAACAAAATATTTCCAAGAAAATGGCGTGTCGTTATAAGATTATTTTTTGGGTTTGTTCCCCCAAGAAGTCAGTTCACTAAAGAACATGTGAACAGAGTAGTAGTGACCCTGGGGACTATTCCTTGCTCCCAGCTCTGACAGTGTGCCTCATCACTGTACTTATGATACAGTCAAGTCTCTGAAAGGCCAGACAAAGAAATTAGAGGGAATAAATGATTGCTGGTTAGGTTCAGAGGTTAACTTGTGGGATCATGACATTTCCTTAGCAGAAAGAGAAATGATCAGTATAGAATGCTTTTCAAAGGAGCCTCCCTGTCTTTGTGTCCATAACAGCACGTGCCTCTTCAGTACCAACTCTGGCATTTAGCCCAAGCTTCCATCCCCATTATCTATTAATGGCCTATTGTTAAACCCAACGAATACTTAGCTAATTATTTTACTGCACCCATGGGCCATGTGATCTGAAGGTTAAAGGGAAAGAAGAAAAAAAAAATCCAACAGAGAAAAAATAATTAAAATCCTACCAGGACTATGGTTACGAGAATGTTTGCAAAGGTCCTAATAACTGCACTGACATAAAGCATTCACTGCAGGTGCAGTATTCCTGCTCCCTGGAGAAGCCTCTCTTTAAGTCTTTTCTCCTTGAGTCTTTCCACTCAAGTGAGAGGTGGGAGGCAGAGATTGAAAGTGTTTTCCCCTAAGATTGCCCTCCAAAGGTACCAAAAATATTATGTCTTCAGGTTTGTCAGATGTTTTCCTTGGGCTCTTCCCTAGCAAGTTTACCGTAAGGTAGGACACCTGTTATTACATAGACTAGCAATATATCAGAAGGTACACAAAATGTAATGGAAAGAGGAAGGAAATGAAGGAAGATTTCATCTGTCATCCTGGATAACTGATGTAGCACTCAGTTGATTTCCCTCTCTAGAAACAGGACTTTCTGTAGGAGAGGGACCATTTGTCCCTATAAATGCTGACCTTCTAAACTTCCTGTGCTGGATGAACCTTGCCAGATCTTGGCAGATTTTTTTTTTTTTTTTTTTTTTTTTAAATTTTCCTTCCCCAGTACCAGAAAGTAACAGAACAGCAGAACTCTCCTTACTCTAGGAAAGGAAATATACATGGAAGAACTTGTAGAAAAAGGGTGTTTTATATATATATATATATATATATATATATATATATATATATATATTACAAGAATCTAGATGTTTTATGATGAGTTTTAAATAATAAGTCCCCCTCCACCCCCCAATTATTCCTGTATGCCACAACAGTATCCCTTTTCTGAGAGGATTTTTACAGTTAATCTTTGTCCTTTTTTGGTAAGAGTTCCTGCAATCAGATCTTACCCTCAACAGTGTGAGAAATGAATGGAGAAAGATAAATTCAGACAGATTTCCTGTAACCTTTGGTCACTGCAAACATGAGAGAGGAAAAAGAAAAGACTTAAAGATTAATCTGGTAAATTACCAATTTTACAGTGGACATTATCCATTTTTACAAAAGTTCTGATGTTTGGTAATGAGATTAGATCACTGGAAAGTCTGCCATGGGGAATTTACCCCTAATTTCTGCAAACTAGCCATTAACTGCTGCCTTCAAGGAACAGACTTCATACCTTTCATCTGCTTTTTAATCTCTTAGAATATGAATGATTCTACTGTCCACTTCCATGTTTAATACCTCTTTCAGTTTTTTCAAACTTTAGACACCTTTTTAAACTGTTATTGGTTAACCAATGGTTTGAACGGAGACTGTCTTGTGTCCTTGTGTTTTGTATCCTGTATAACCTGCAGATGAATATAGTACTCAATATTGAGGTAACTGCAATCTTGAATGTCTCCTTAATCTGTCCATGTATGTGGTAGTGGCAAACTCTTGTGAAGGAGGATTGAAGAAAGCACTGTGGGTTCGTAGTTGCTAACTTGTTCTGCACAGTATGTAGACATGCATATTTTTAAGAAAAAAAAATTCCTTGGGTGGTCTGCTGTGTGTCGCATATCAGTGTGCGGTTAAAAACCTGTCAGGTGGATGTAGGAAACTGTAGTGGTAAGACCCTGTTATTTGTGTTTTTCCTTTCCTGTGAGAGTGGAGTGTGGAAAAAGGAAGTCAGACATCTTCCTGCCCTCCCCTCTCTGTCTGATGCTCATGCTCTGTTGCTGTTGGCAGCTGTTGTGAACCCCATAAAGGGGTTTAGCCTTGGAGTACATCTTCATGCTACCTGAGCAGCAACCTTTCTCTTTGCTGTCCTTTGGCGGGCTGCTTTGTGCTCTTGCAGGCTAGAGGGTTTTGTTATCCGTTCTCTGGTGTGTAGGCTTGGAAAACTAAGTACTTTGAACACTTCAGCTTAAAATCTTTAGGTCTCTGAGGTATTTGTATACTAATTCCTGAAGACTACTGGAAAATAGATGTGAACAATTATAAAAGTACTTGAGGAACAGTTGGGTAGGAACTCCAAATAGACAACAGTTACGTTAAATTGCAGCTGGGATGAATTTCTCACAAGTGTGGAAATATCAGTTGAGGATAATCTTTCACTGGACTATTAATCATTTACTTGCTTTCCTGTGTCATAGATCACAACACCTCATTTGTTTCAACTCACTTAACTTATCCTTGCCAGGATACGTGCACTCTGTGTGCCTGCTACCTGATACGCATTAGATAGCATTAGGACTTCTTTTGAAAGGTGACAAACAGACTGGTGAAAAGTTTAATAGTTAATGAGCATTGATGTCACTGGAGAACAGGGTATGAACACAGCTCACCATGTTTTATCCAGTAAAAGCTGTGAGTGGCCTTCTGAGCTACTTACATTCCTTGAGGCCGCAGAAGCGGGTTCCTTGGCTAGATGCGTGGCGCAGTGAGGTTAGGCTGTGATGCAGCCAAGCCTCCCTCACTGCTTACCATGTCTCTGCTGCCTGAATCTGTGATGGCTTTCACTCTCATAGTTTCAGGCTGATAGGGAGTGAGTGGTTTTAAAACACTACCAGCCTGGTAATCTGCTTTTCTTCCTTGCTTTCTGTATTATTTTATTTTTCCCGGTATAACAATAACACCCAGCAAATGCTTCAGAAAGCATATCATGCTGATATTTCAGAGTCTCTCCCAGACCCTACTGAACCTTCCCATGTTTCTACAGCAAACTGAAGACAAGGGTGACAGGGCTCCAGGTCCTGTCAGCCATCCAAACATGCATGCAGCACCATTAGCTTCTAAGCTATCAGAGAGCCCTGCACTGAAATTCGTGCTGCTGAGTAGTCGGTGCTGTGCAAGCAAGATTAAGCTATTATAGCAGCAAATTCTATAATCATCCCTCTCTTTGTCTGTATATGGAGTGGAAAATAACATTTGAGAGACACAGTATGCTATCTGCGGTTATGACATGACTTACCAGTGCCATTTCATTTCCAAATTTGAGATCCTTCTTCAAAGAGTTGTAATAGTTTCAGCAAATCCATAGCATATCTGTAAAAGGTTTTTAGCACAGACAATAACAGAAAGAAGCAGAAAATATTATCATGTTGTACTGAAGCAGACATTTTGAATACATTGATGCTAGAACAGCCTAGCTATTTCCAAAAGTAAGTTACAAGGGGAAAAAAAAACCTAAACCAAAACAACAACAAAAAACCCAACATAACTTTGGGCATTTGTAAAGTGGAGTAAAATTGATGGCTTATGTAAAATTTACCTGGGTGGGTTTATTTCTCTGTGCCTACATAAAGTTCTCTTTTTTAAAAGAAGGGGAGAAGTAACTTCTTTAATATTGTATGTGATTTTTTTTTTTTATTGCCAATACGTTCCTACTTTATATAGGCTTTTCTTGCATGAATGTCGACCTTGTAAACTACCCTGACTTCTTAAGGCTTTTTATTCTTAGAATAAATGTTATCTTTATGTCAATAGTATAACTTGTTTACAAATACACAGATTATTATACAAGTTGTGCTTCCATTTCTGCCTTAAAAGTGACATTGCTTGAACTTTTGGAGCAGAATAGAAGTTTATAGTGTGGTTCTTTGTGTGATGTTTTGAAGCAGAGAGCTGGAGCATAGTCTTCTGGACATCTTGAAGAAGGCTATCATTGAGGGCAAGGCAAGTTGGTCTTTTAAAAATAAAAGACAGAAAGTACATATTAAACTTTATCCTTGGTTCAGTGAGCTCTCAGCACTGAACAAGTGATGCTTTTCTTTAGCTGATGGAGCTGTCTGCCAGTGCTCCCAGGTCTGTGTCCTGTGTTGTGTCTCACCCACTTGTTACCTGTTGCACATGCACACCATCAGCAGCTCAGCCCAAGCCCTAGTAGAAAGCATGTGGTGGTAGTGGTGTCCTTAATTGCCTGTCTTGTTAAGCTTGTTCACAACACTTAACTTGGGCACCTTGTGCTCTGACCACTGTTGGTTCAGCCTCTTTTTCCTGTAAAAACAGAGGAAAAGTAGTTAATAACCCTCTTCTGGAGTCAGACATAGGAAGATGTTACTGGGTGATTTCTTTGCTCTCCCTTGGCTAGTGGGGACCTCCAAGGTAGTAGCCACCTGTTTACTGTGCGAGCGTGCCAGAACAGTGGAAATCTGGGAACTTACATATTTACATCAGCAAGTGTTTGACCACAAACAAACACTTCAGCCTTCAGAAAGGCTGTTGGAAGCATAGTGCTGTGAGACTCCCATGCCAACACAGTCTTATATCTGCTACTGCTGCAAAAACATAAAGCATAGGGAAATTTATGCTAAAGAACTGCCTATGCTTGCTATTGCACATCCCCAAAAAGTTCAAAGAGGGGATTCTTCCCTGCTTCCCCACAACCCCTCAACGGGGTCTGAAATAAGGCATTTACCTTGCAAGGCAAATTTAAAATGACAACTTATTTTTCATTTTTACTGTTGACATGTGGAAGTTCCATTCCAAAGCTTAAAAACACATCATTCTGAAGTCACATAGGTATCCATCCTTTCCAAAAATATCTCTTACTGACATTAATACTTCTCCCTGCATTTTTGGAGTCTCAGGACACTTCCATTATTTATTAATTAATGTTTTACTGGGATGTGATACTTCTTTTGCATCTCCCTGGCTTTCCCTTCTCCCAGATTCATGTAAATCTTAGTGTTTTATAACTGGAGAGAATTAAATCTGCTATTTAAATGGGCTTCCATCCATCCCTAGGAGTGCCATAAAATTTTAATGTCTCTGTTATTTAGTGTGTTGTATAAGTCAGGAATAATTTTCTGGTTTTCACAACCCAGGACAATTTCTTTAGCTCTGTAGGATCCCTGCTCCCTACAGTGCTCCCATCTCCCCTGCATAAACTGATGCTGTCTTGTGTCTACAAAGCTGCTATTCTGGAGGCAGACAGTTTCATAAAGTGCACGGTGTGTGTGGTTAATATTCACAGCACATACTTCATTCGTAATTTATCATTAACTTATTCATTTTAATTTCTTCCCAGTGGGGTCTGTAACACACTAGTGTTATTCAGTTTCCTTCCCCTATAGCTCTGGCCATCTGGAATAATCTTCCCACGTGTCTTCACCTCAGCTACGCTTTCCCATTTCTTAAAAGATGTAAATAAAAATTATCAGATATACAGTCCTAAAATTAGATACCCAATAAAAATGGCTTAGTTTTCAGGGTGAAGGTGTTCCTGTAGTTATAACTGATATCTATTAATCTACCACGGTGGTCAGTAATGAGTGAAGAAGAAAGCTGCCTATCTTGTAGCCCAGAGGTTAAGTCCTAAAGAAAGCATAGGTTGATGCTCATCTGGTTTTTTACACTTCCATGAGTCTGTTAAAGAGTTTGAAATGCATCACCTGCTCATCCACACTTAAAATGCATTGCTGTGTTTCATGGAGCACTCTGATAGCATGTGAACTGAATTTGTTTCAGCTGCAACTAAAACAAAAGAATACACTCCAACCTTTCAGTGGGCATTCTGTTCACAGGACCAGAATGCTGGGAGTTGGATCTAAAAGTCCCTGAATGCCCTGTGGTGGGGATATCTCATCTTCACCCTAGCCGTTTCACTCTATGAATATGTTTCTATATTCTACTGCTTGCTAATGTATGATTAATCTATATTATTATTCCTACTAATTCTTACTTAATCTGGACCTTTCAATGTTGCTTTGAACACTGAAGAAAACCTGGAGGAATAGAACTAACTCCTGCCTTGCTATCTAGCTGAAATAGGTGATGTTGGTGCCAACAGCATTCAGCTTTAATGCTCTATATTCTTTGCTTGGCTTCAAAGCACATTTGTTCAGCACACCTTACCTTATTTTTCTGTCAGAAGGATTAATTAGATGGTACTTGATTTCTCTGCAGATGGCAAAATGAGTAGTTCAATGATAGTGTCTTGAAGCCTTAAGATTATTTTCTTGTAGAAGTCCTCCCTTTCTGAGAGTGGGCCTAGAAGGAAAAAAAAAGATGCATCAGAAGCATGTTGTGAAGGGTAACCTTGGTTTGGCTTTGGCTTAGCCAAGTCCGTGGAAAGGAGCTGCACTTCATCATCTGTAAAGAGTAGCTGGCTATGTAATTAGGTGTTTTGCTGAAAGTCTTTGAAGAATTTGATAACTAAATGTGATTCCTCAAGATCTTCCTTACTATACATGCATAAATCCTACTAGGAAAGGATGCCACCACACCTGAGCTAATTCAAAACACACCGAAGACTGATTTCTTTTCCTGCATGGCTTATCCTGCTTGGGTTTTCTCCCAGCCCTCATGGTCTCTAGAGGTACTCCAGGTCCTTTCCCCCCAGATTTGCAGAACAAACAGTTTTCACAGACATTACCATGTTGAACATCCTCTGGTGGGACTTGAGGAGGCACAGTCACAGTGCTTCCTCAAGATGAAATAAAAACCTGTTTGGATGTGTTTGGGAATGTTATTATAATATTGGCCAGGAGTTTTCATTGTCGAACTTCTGACATATACTCTGGACTCTCCTTCAGTGGCTAGTAACTGTATTCATAAGTCATACGTAACTACCTTTCGTTTCCTCTTGCTAGCTATAATTTTGTCAGTATAGAATCTCCATTTTAGAGCTGGCTTTTGCACATGTGGAACTTTATTGGATGATGACACATCTGGGGCACAATGTTTCTGTATCTTTTTAAGAAGAGACAAAAATAGGGTTTTCTATAAATGGGAAAAGGAGACTTTTGCTCTGCTACTTAATTGGAAGAAGGAAAAGAGGAATTTTAATTAAAAATTTGGCATGACTTTTTTTAAGCATGATATATTTAAGCACTGAGCTACTTAAGGCTAAAATACAATGTTGCAAAGGGACAGAAGAAAGCTGCAGGGAGGTTATACACAAAGGATATTTCAGCCAACATCAGCATGGTAATGCTTCAGGGATGCCTAGCAAGTATGTACCTTCAAGCAAATGGTATTTTACAAGGACCTTCAACGCAAATTTAATTTCAAATTATGATCAGTCTAATTGAACAGGCGATTGAGGTTGTCCTGGGGAGTGACCGTGCACTGCTGCTCACACCCAAATGATCTCATTTACTTAATATAGTTTAGCTAGAACAGGACCCACAGTACCTAGGGAGGAAGAGGTACTGAGAGGAGAGCAGAGTTATGGAAACTTAAGGAGGACACAGCATTAGGAAGCGAAACAGTCAAATGGCGTTGATGGTACACCAATACGGGAGAAAAGGGATGACCTAAAATGCCAAGTTGTAGCAGGGGATGAGGGTCCTCAGAGACTAGTAAAAGCAGTTGGGACAACATAAGGAAGAGCTGTACTGGAGTTGCTCCTCTCGAATTTCAGCCTGCTGGTAATGGCTGCACATTAGGTTAGTCTCTGGAGGAAAGCATGACCCTCTGCAAGTGGGATCAGGACTGTTTTTTAAGAGGGAGAGCTGTGGATGCAGCTGGAAGAGGAAGTGTGATGGTTACTGGCTACTCATCACATCCTTCCTCCCAGAGGTTTTCATCCTTTCACAGCTGCCAGCTGAGTTGGTCATATGGATGACCCCACACCTGGTTAAGCAAAAAGGATCTAGGGTAGGTTAATTAGTTTAAATTGTATGTCTTTTGTAACCTGTTTCATGTTGACTGAAAGTAGCTGGAGACTGCTTCTACAGGCTGATCATTGGGGAAAAAACTTTTAGCAGCGTATGCTGTAGGAGACAGTAACCTCTTCAGGTGCAGTGCTACTAAGAAGACCCAAGCAACTACATGGATCAACAGCTGCATGAATGTTTATAGGCAAAGTAAAGGAGATGAATAAGGAGTTACTATGGCAGGCAGGAGAGGTAGGAACCTTTTGGGTTGGGGTAAGAAAAGAGTCATTAGAGGAGGAAAATAGTGGTTAAAATTTGGGAAAACAACCCATCTTCTGAGCCTGTGATAATTAGGATGTTCTGATTTGTTGTAGGCACACGTATTTTTTTCCTTTTTAAACTCAGTTTGTTAAAATTATCTATATTAGCATGACAATCGAAAACACTTAAAGACTTATTTGGAAATGAAGTAAGATTTAGCTCCTGTCATCATCTGAAAACTCAAATTTCAGATCAAATTCTGGTTTTGACTGTAGTGAGGAATTACATTACTGTCTACCTGCTCCCTTTGTTAGTTGTGAGAAGCTATTTCCCACTGTTACCCTGTCCCATAAGGCAGTTCTAAAACAGCATGTAATATCATCAGTAACCTACCTAGTCATGGCTCCTCAAGAGTTAATTACCTCTTGAATAATGAGTCAAAAGAAAGGGAAACCAGCACTGCTTTGCTCCATGTGTGTACCTTGGTGGGTTTGAATCATTACAGTGCATCACAGGGGAGATGAACAGAGAAATGAATGAACCTTTTCTCTAAAGCTATGAATCTTTTGCAAAGTTTTAATCAATTTCTGCTCTGTGTTTTCCCCTCCAAATACCTTACGTACTAATGGGACCTATTGTATTTATTCAAATTGGACATTTTTACAAGAAAAGCTATTAAAAGGAAGGAATCAAGCTCAGTCCAATTTGCCATGTATCCGGAGGCTTAACCAAAACTATTATTGCATGAAAGAATAGAGGAAATTAAGAACAGGGTCTTCAGAATACCAAATGCTAGTAATATTTTTTTTCTGAATTTTCTTTTTGTCTAATGAACTCTGTCAGGATTTTGAAAACACTTAGGTACTGAAAAGGAAAAAGAGTTAAATAGTCTTACCTAAGTCTTCTTTGTATGTTAAGTACTTCCATGCTGCATTGCAAGCATCTTCTGGACTTAAAAATACCCCAACAAATAAAACAAAAATCACACCAGCTGATGTGAATTCTAGCTGGGCTACTGGAAAAATCCTGCCCTTAGTTACTGAAAAGCATGATGATAATAGATAATCTGTCTTCTAGATGGTAGCACAGAGCGCTTCAAGGATTAAGGAATTATCTGGTTTGCATGTTACTACTCAGAAGAATATGACCTTAAAACAGAAATATTGTTTTGGGTGATTTTTTTTCCGAAGGTGAAAAAGAGTGAGAAATGGTTTTGAGAGACCTAGGAGATATTTTTTTTTTCAAAAGTAATAGAGAGTAAATTAAATTAGAGATGATAGTATCTTGAGAGGAGATAAACTCTGTGTTAGGTTTGATTACAATTGAACCACTTTACTTGGCAGTGTTGTGATTTTCTTCCAGTCACTACCCTATTTTTTGCAGTCCATGCCTCATACAATCTCAACATCTGCACCTACTTTGATCATAGCACAAAGATCATGGACTTATTCTAATTTAATGATAATTGTAGGGGACTTCTGCATGGATAATGATGAGAACTGGTAGAAGAAAAGACTGTTATCCAAAAGTCAAAAACATGCAGCTTGTTTGAATGTCTCTGCTTTTAAGCTTGATGAAGTATGTGAAAAATCTCATTTCCAGCAAGATTTTAATTACCTCATGAAAATCTGTCTCTTTGTATCAAGTTTCAGCTGGATATCAAAAAAGCAGAAGAGTCTGGAACTTGCCAGCAAAGTTAGGAGGCTGAGTTTAAATTGTCATGTAACCCTGTGCTGGTTCCTTTACTGCAAGAGTAACTGATTATTTCCATCATGATATACATGTTCCTCTGCTAAATAAAGCCACAGTGACCTCTGATGGGATGCTTCTCATAGCAAGCCTTTTCTGCTTCTGTTTCTGGAGTGCTTGTATGAGGTTCTGGTACGTGGCCTTTGGGGCAAAAGGAAATATCAAAAGTATTAATGTTCAATCATCAACAGAAGTTCTCTTTTCCACTCCACATTAATCAAGCATCTCAAGTACACTTGATGCAATTATAACACTTCGTTGTTTCGTCCTTAGAAGCTCTGGTTCTTTTGCTTTTGGATCCTAATTTGAAGCATCATTAGTTTTCTATTTCGTCTGGATTCAGCCTACTGTTAGTGGGTTGCAGGTTTTCTCTGAAAAATTTTAAGAAAAATAGGAAAGACTATGAATTGCCTCAGGTGGCAACATTCTGTGTTAGGATAAGGGCTGGAGCAGAAAAGAAGATACAATGATTTGGGAGACCTCCTGAGGAAGGCTTTTCAGCTAATTAAATAGCTAATGAGAAATGTTGCTCCTGTGCCTCCACTTTGAAGCAAATAAGAAATCAGCTATTTGTGTATATTGGATGTGTAAATTTTTCAGGCTTGTGGTTAAAGCAAGGCTAGAGATCTTCATAACAGCAGTCCATCACGGCTTACACTTGCTTTGAGCACACTTGCTTTGACTGTGGAGTCCTGAAATAAACATGGCCAAGAGTGGATTCACAGTGGTGTACATAGTAGTAGAATATAATCTTTGGAAAAAAGCAAATTAAGTCCAAAACCAAACAGAACTATCTGGTTCAAGGCATACTGACATGGAGTGTTTAAATACATTTTATCAAAATTATATTCTACAGCTACACGCCCTTAATGAATTCAGAATTAGAACTTCGTAGCAGCACAAAGGATGGAGATTAAATACCTTACAAGCAAATCTTTTTTAAACAGCATATCTTACTGTAACATCCATCACCTTTGATAATAACCAATTTTCTTTCTGCTTTTGTTAGAATCTTTGTTTTGGCTAGGCAAATAACTGTTTAAAATCATATTTCTCCATCTTGTTCCTGTCTGAAAATTGAGTGCAAGTACATTATTTACATGAGAAAGTTCTGCTTGCAGAGTAAATGTGATTTTGAGTTAACATTGCTCTCTAGATGTCAACGATCTTCATATAAGCATGAATAGTAAAGATTCTAGCAATTCTAAATTGGCTGATAATCTGTACATTTTCCTTTAATGTCTCGTAACAGTTTTATGGCCATTTTAGTGATCAGTTTATAATGCTTTATTACCACAAACCATCAAGCTGAGAGCAGTGCTTACTCCTTGTTGGATCTTGGCTGATTCAAAAGCAGAGCCTCCTTATAGGTTCTCTCCCTTCCTAATTTTCTCCTTTCCTTGCATGTTGTTTGTGACTTGCCCCTTCACATTTCAAGGGGTATTAGCAGGTAATAGTATCCCCTGTGTATAAAAGGTTGATCTGCTTATTTTAAAAATAAGAAGAAATGGTAAAATATACAAATACTCACAGAAATTAAGAAAGTCGGTTATGTACCATAGTGCTTTTCAGTTGATGAACTTAGTCATCACTATCCTATAATTGTTAAACTGGTTGTGCTTTATGGAAAGAAAAAAGCTTGTTGTCTTGAAGTATTTGTATATCTACATAATACATGAATGACCAAAGCATATTGCTGACTCTACAATGTACCTCTAAGTGTCTGTTTCAAAACTGTCACAAATTTTATGGTTAGCATCCAAAGAAAACGTGCAGTAATTTTATCCCCAAACTGTCACTATTTTCATGGTCTATAATGCGCCAGGTTAAGATGATTTAGGATTCTTGGGAAAAGCTTTTAATTTTTGTGGCTTCTTCAATAAAGATTTATTGCTTGAATTCCTAAATTTTACTCTTAAAACCTTTTAGAAACTTGACAAATTGCCCTGAAGGAAAAAAAAAAGCTTTCTAACCCTCTAACTTACATCAGTGACAACTGAAATCTATGGGTCAAAGAATAGAAGGACACCCGGGATCAATTATTGATGTCTGAATTTGATTTTAATCATCTTTGCATGTGAGCATGGACTAATTTCTATGTCCTCTCTACAGATGTTTTCATTGGCTGCTAAACAACTGTTTTGATTCATGAGAGGTCATAACAAATTGTTACAAATAGGTTGCAAGATGTTTCTGCAGCTAATTGAATCAACAATTATTTTCCTTTCTCAAGGTATATTTGAGAAAGGTGTGCCACAACATTTTTTCTTTTAAAAGTATATGCATATGCAGGGTCCAACAGTGTGTAGTGTGAAAATCTTCCTGCTTTTCACTTAGCATACATAATTCAGATGGCGTAACTATGTACATGGTGTTATGTAGATCAATATGTGAGATCCATAAAGGGATACAAAGGGGTAAAGTGGAACTTGCAACAGCCAGAAGTTTTCCTGAGAGGTTATGTGTAGAACCACATTAAACATACTTCACTTTGCTAAATTTCATCCAGTGTTTTTTGAAAAAAGTAGGCCAAGCACAACTAGTGCATGCCAGTGAGGATGAAATTGAGGCATTTTCCTTCCTATTCACTCAGACGTGTTTCTCAAGAATAGGGATTATGTGTGTTCCAAGATGTAGGGAGCGAAATGTGTTATCTGTAAAAATCTCAGAAGTAGCAAATACTTGTTTTCCTCCCAGTTCTACATGATGGATTACTATTGTGTATATTTTACCTATTTTCTTTAAAGGCTCTCCAGTGCCATTAATACATTTACTCTGTAAAAAGAACCCAGGAGAACCCAGGAGAGTGAACTGCATGATTGACATTTGTTATCTTCTTCAGAGTTGGCATGGATTACTAATAGAATACTATAAAGTTATTCTCAGTAATTCAGAGATCAGCTTTATCCCCATGCATAGAAGAAGAATGTAGGTGGAGGGTCTGATAAATTTGTACAGATTTTTTTTTAATGGTCTGAAATAATCACAGTCTGATTGCAAAGGACCCTAGTCAAAATCGAAAACATAGAAACCCATACTGATCCACAAATCAACATTTAAATTTATTTATTTATTTATTTATTCCCCGGTAGGAAGTACTCAGCAGGTCTCAGCAGGTTCTACTAAATTACCTGTCATGTAGGTTGTTGGTTTCCTTTAAAAATATCTGCTGGGTTGGGCAAATTAGGAATGAGTTGTTGAAAACACACTAAAGTTCTCACTGTTTTTGCTATTTTAAAATATTTTCTCAAGAGCCCTTATAATGGAGTATATAAATTATTTCAACTTCTTCTCTAGCAATTTTCTAAGAATGTTTCATTTATATTCCTCAGCAGGCAGAGTTCAGGGCTTTACCTTGCATTAAAATTATAGTTAAAGCATTGGCTTGATATTGTATTTTTGAAAAATAAAATTGTGCCAAGTATAGGGATACCGGACAGAAACCTCTTCAATCTGAATTCACCAACTGGAAATAAACTGCTGAGCAGCTCTGATGGAGAAACAATGCTTAAAAATGGAAATAGTCTTTGTTCTTTTATTGCATTTAGTTTACAAGATGAACAAGAACCAACAAGGCAAATAGCAACTCTTAAGCGATTCCATTTGCTTTGTATTTATAGTTCTACAAAAAATACAAATGCCTGCCTTTGGGAGGATTTATATAGCCTCTTACCATCCCAAGAGCAGTTACATTATACAGGGTCTTACCATTTCTTGGCAAAATTTGCTGTGCCTTAGTCCAACAATAAAACAAAGGGTAAATGGAAAATGAGTGATTTCTAGAGAATTTGATTCTGCAATTAATAAAGCTTTATTCTAAAAAAAACCAAACCCCAAAACCTCCAAAGTTTAGAATTCCCACTCTGAAATCATAACTAAAACTCATGGTGGATGTTGATTTCCACTGAAGTTATTTTTTATTGTTTCTGGGGATTATATATCCATTTTTTCCATTTTTTTTCCAGCAAATTTACTTATGGATACAGCTTCTTTATTCTTTCTGCCAATCTGCAGGAATTCCATAGTTTTGAGATTTTTTTATTGGCAGTGTTTGATGTGTGGTATGAAACTTCTATGACTTACCAAGCAGAATTGCAGGTTTGAGGTTCTAGGTCAGGCCAGGTTCTCCTTGCTGAAATAACTTCACAGGTGCTGTGTGGGGCGACTGCCCACCCTGTTCAAAGGAGACTGACAGATCTAATACTGATGTTCTGCCCCACATAAAGCAAAGATTATGATCTCCATGGGTAGAGGATGAAGCTGACCACTCCCTTTCAGGCTGTGACATTTGTTCAGCTGCGTAACCTTGAGGAGTCCACGGAGCCATTTCTGCTGCAGCTTGGAAGTGTTGAAAATAGCATTATTTCTTTACCATTGCTCAGAATCAGAACTGGCCAGGAGACCAGTGGTTTCTCTTAGGTGTGGATCTTGTTACTGTGATCCATGTGTATGATACCTTAAGACAAGATAACTCCATGTTGAACATAACCATAAACCTCTTCAAATATGAGCTGGTAGTAGTATAGTTGATGAGCACCATATGTTAATGGTGTTCTGTGATACATGTCATCTGCCCGGGGTTTGAGTGCTTTTTGAGTTGCTGCTTTGTATTGATTTGAAATCCATCATTTCTGAAATATCACCTTTTCTGAGGCTGTAAAGCTGAAAAAAAGTGGGTGCTAATAACAGTTTTACTTCTCTAAGTATCGTGTTCTTTGTACTTTTGCCTATTAAATACTCTTGACTCTTCAAAAACATTATTGCCCCTTCCCAAGGAAGAATTAACCTGACTGTGATAAACCGGTGAAAATGTTACTCTTAGGAAATTGCTGCATCCCAGTTACAGAAAAGGTTGTTTGCATTTCCACCTTTTCGTCACACTCAAGATCTTGTTACAGTAAAAAAGAACACACCTTGTATGCAAAGCCAAGAATTACTATAATTACAATCTTCACTGTCTAATCAAAGGATTATTATTATTCCATTTACAATAACACCGATGCTTATACTTCAAAGTCAATACAGCTAAAATGATGCATACAATAATATCTACCCCCTACTGTACTAACCTTCCACTGGCACTCTGGGGCTGAAGGTCAGTCTTGGAGGAAGGGGTAAATTTCTGGTTAGTTGTCTGTATCCTGAGTCCATCCTTGTGATAAATCCTTCTCCTCACTGTAGGATCTGTTTGCAGAAGCATTTTCATGTTTGCTAACATGGTCTGCACCTATCTCATTCTTCACTGGTCTGTAATTCCACATTGCATTTGAATTTTCTATATATAGTAGCTTTGACATACGTTTGAGACTTGTTCTTTGCTCTCTTTGCTCCAACAGCTCGTTTTACCCAGCTTCAAGGACTCATCCCTCTCCGGGCTAGTCACTGACCACTGGTTGCCAGTAGCTCATAGCCCCAGGACCTCTGGAATCATCCTGTGTTCATACTGACAAGCCTACGCTGTAGTCCTATGCCTTCCATGTTGCTTTTTGGTTTAGGATCCCAAGTGGTACTTGTTATTGCCATCTGCTGCCTAAAAGTGAGCCTTGCACCTTACAGCTATACAAAGCTAAGGTAAAGCATAAGTAGGCAAGTCACCTAATAGTTATTAGATGATTGCTCTTACAACTAAACAAGGTCAAACTCAACTCCAGGCAGGCCTAGATGGGCAAGTCCCAAGACCTCCACTGGTAGCATAATGCAAACCCAAGGAAAATGCTTGGCCTATTATAAGCAATGGCAATATGATATTTTCTGGACAATGGGGCTAGAATAGAGCATTGGTAAATGGTAGAAGTCATGGTGTTTGGGATTACTGAGAGGGGAAGCTGGGGCAGGTGAGGAGAGAGAAGTGTGGTGCTGATTTGACACATGAGAGGGGATCACGGCATGAAGAAAGAAGGCATAGGCTTCAGTTTGCCTTTATGTATCTTCAGGTGTGAATGTATAAGGATGTAAGTGTCATCTGAGAATAGAAGCTTTTCCAGTATAACCTCAGTTTTAGAAAACATGCTGATTGATATTTCTCAGTTACAGGACTGTTGGTTAGCAGGATGTAGACCAAATAGAAAAGAACAGCCAGCTCCAGAAGCTTTCAAAGAGTGTCTTCAGGATGCCTCTCTCCTACCCAGTGATTCTTGGAGTGCTTCCTCTTTGTGTTTTCTGTAGGAGACAAGAGTAGGCCTGTGATCTGCTGAGACTTCCTCCCATCTGGGTGGGGAGAGTGATCCCCATGGGTCCTGTCTCACCATTACACCAAAAAGCATGCTTTACTTAAGTGAAATACTTTAACCAAAACAATTGCCAACGGGACGAGGGACTTTCAAAAGTAGTGCAGGTCTGTATGACTTCTGAGTATTATTTTTTCTTCCTATATTTTGAACTAAGTACAGATACCATTGAAAACCTGACTACTATTTATAAGCCGATAGAAATACTTCTTGAAGTAGCTTGTCCACTATCTCTCTTGGGGAGGGTTGGAGGGAAATATGAAAACTAGCCGACCATGTTGGTTAGGGAAATCTCTTCAACAATGTCTCCACTGGTTTAATCAGTCTGGTTTCCAGCACAGCTTCAGCCAGAATGTGGTTAGCTTGAAGTTATTTCAGCTGCTGTTTGAGAACAGCAAGAGGAAAAGATTGTCAGTAGTTTGAAAATTGGCTTGGTATGTTGGAGACCAGGCTAAAGCTCCCTTTTCTGCCACAGACTTCCAAAGTGCCTCAGTTGACTACCTCTAAAATGTGAGCAAGAGTGCTTTTTTACAACTGGTGTTTTCTGAGGAAAATTAGAAATATAAAATATTCAGAAAAATTGGGGGAGGAGGGGGGAACCCCCATACAACATATATGACTGGAAAATTCTTTATTTCTGGAAAAAAAATCCAACCCAAACTTTTAATGAATTTAGCAGTGCTGCTTTTTGTTGGGGCGCTTTTTTCCTTCCCCTTCAGCCTGTCATTACATCAATAGAATTATGATCCAACTTGGACCCACTATGAAGAACATAGTAGGACAGTGGAATTAAATTTTTTCAAGAAATCCAGGACCTGGAATTCATCGTCTCGAAATTATAACCCTTTCAAGAAACACTTTGAGAAACATGGGAACTGATGAGACTGTTCTTTAATAAAGAAAATCAAAGATGATGAGTTCTATAGGCAGTATTGAGCTATTTGTCACTAATTAGCTTCAGATGAGATTGTTGTCTTTAATGTTTCTTGACTATTCTTGGATGAGTTGGAACACACGATGAAAGTGTAATTACAGCCTTTGATATTTTGGTGGATGTCGCGACGCTTCCTGGAAGTAGTCCAGCAGGTTGTTTGGCCAAGTGGTTTGTGGGGTAGCCAGTTGCCTATGCAAAAAAAGGAAGAAAGGGAAAACTCTTTAATTGTTCATGCAGTAAAAGGTCTCCTCACACACATTTTATGATGTGGTGTTTTAAATGCATCTAAGGAAAAGTCAATCTAATGAAAGAACAAATGCTTCTTGTCTTTTATGTGGGTTGTGTTACTTGTATGCTTATTGTATTTTTTTTTTAAGTTCAGGCTTTTTAATGCTAATTATTAAAACAATAAGTTCAGTGTGTCTGGGGTGGGGAAAAGGAACACTTTAAAGAATACCGTCTGTGAAAGTAGATTCTGATAGGATGTATGCTGGTTTTGTGCTGGTATAACTATTGCTACTCTGGGAGTACATCAATGCATTGCAAATGCAAATCAGGGCTTTAGTGTTTTAAAAACAATTATATATTATTTCAATCTGAATGTTTAGAATTTAGTAAATCTCTAAGTAGATCTTTAAAACAAGATCTTGAACTTAGAGGTGCTTGTAATGTCAGATTTATCTGTTAGGTTGACATTTAATAAAACTTCAAGTATGATATAAAATGGAAAATGTGGATTAGGACTAGTAAGTAGTAGAAAGAAAAAAATACTTTGGAAACTGGGAAATTTAGTAGCAAATATAAAAGAGAAGGAACCTCATGCCTGCTGTGATCAGGTGGAACGGAGTAGGGAGTGTTATCCCAGATTCTCTTCTACAGAAGCTCTACAAAGGCAGGGAAGAGAAAAAACTGTCCTCTGGGCGAGCTATCTTAGAACAGCATCTGAGTATCTGGGAGGTTGATGTCCTTGCTGAAACACTGAGTTTATAGCCATCACCTTGCTGTGAAGGACAACATCAGCTCTTCAGGCATCAGTGGATGGAGATCTGGAGAAAAACCCTAAACTTAGATATAATTCCAGTACAGCAAGTAGGAACTGTGAACCCACCAGATGCCAACATGTTTGAACCAGGATTTTGGAGACCTTTGGTCATGATATGTTTTCCTTATGCTTTGCTGAATGTCTGTGAAGGAGAATAGAGTGAAGGCAGTCTGCTGCCATCGGTTTCAGGGCTTTCACAGGTATGCTTCTTGTAATACCTAGCATATAGAGACAAACGTGCCTTGCATGTTCATCTCCTTGCCTTCTCTGATAGCTGCACCTTTCACCCCTTCTTGCTTTTACAGAAAGAATAGTCCAATACTGAAGTAACTTGTTTAATTAGGGGCACATAACAAATGTTAATCTTTGTGATAAATCCCTTGACAAAAGAGTTAGTGTTGGTGTTCTGAATTACACCTCTTTGAAACAGTGGTCCAATAGTTCTTGAAGCCTAGTTCAGTAAGGTCTGGAGGCATTTCAGAGTATATTGCAATGTAACATTTAGACAATTTGTCAATTTAAACAAAATTGGATGACCTCACAGGAATTGATCATAAACCTTCATTTCATCTGTGATTAACAACATCATTCTTTTTTTCTTAGTACCCTTGATAATTGGTATGCCTGAGCTACTTGGAACAGCAGATACCTTCTCGCAGCAGCTCCTTCTTACAATTTAGGGACAGTGTGCATCACTGCACATGTCTCACTTTCTAGTTGCAAACTTGGGATTAACAGATTCTAAAAGAATGGAAATTTCCCACGTATTCCAGAATTCTCTTACCAAACATCATACCTATTCTTAAGAATAAGGCAGTTCTGTGGTAGTTATTGCTATTCTAATACTATTTTCAAGGATTTCTCTTGCATTTCAAAAAACAAATAAGGCTACTTCCATTGTGCAACATCGTGTTTCTCTCAGTATTTGCCAAGGAATGGGTGGAAAGAAAGAGGGGAGGACTTAAGCTCAGTACATAAGGAGGTCATTCAGTATTAACACACAAAATAACCATCTGTTATGCAACTATAGTTTTAGTATAATGGATTATCTATGTATTAAAACCATACAAAATTAATTAAAGTTACCAGCTTTATTTAAGATAAATTAAAGTTATAACTCCACTGTGGCCTTCTCCTCCCCCCCCCCCCCCCCGCATTTTCAGATAAAATTTGAATACAGTATTTTGGAAAATTTGTGCACAGGAAGTATGTAGGTCTGAACTGAATTATCTTTGGGTTTATCTTCCTTAGATATTTCAAATTATTATCTCAAACAGATCCCAGGTAAAAGCATTCAGGTGCAATGCTGAGGGAAGAATTAGGGAGAACAATCTAGATATCAATTTTGTCTCTAGAAATTGCATCACTGAAATGGATGTCAAATTTCACTTATGTAAGAAGATATTTGCTAAGTTCTAAGCAATCTCTGAGATGTAATTTTCAAGCACTGCCTCTCAGAATGGGGAGTGAGAGTAAAACTGAAATTAAATTAATAGTTGTGACATTTTTGTAAGTATTTCAGCTAATGAAAATAGGGACCCTTTTTGCTACTGGCGTGCTTGTTTGTATGTTTATTGGATCTTTTGTTAAATAAAATGGTGTGATTGAGGATGACTGTGTGCTATTGTATGTGTGTTTGCTTGTAACATTACTCTTCCTGTACATGGGAAACTAGTTGTTTAAGTGCACAATTGAATTTGCTGATGAACGAATGACCTCAAAACTCAAAATAGTAATGCAATCAAACAGGCAATGCAATTTAAAAGATTAGGCCTTAATAGAATGCCTACAGTATATATAACTACTAAATTCATAGCAAAAAGAAAATCTTACAGTAGGTGCAATTATCAACATTATATTTGTCTTTTTATAGGACTATGGGGTCTAATAAATTACTAAGTCTGTCTGCTTTCTCTTAGCCATGTATACGGTGGTGCCTGTGCTAGATGCCTTTCATTTTTCTTGCCTCTTGGACTGGAAAATGATAAATAATGCACCCTCTGGTATGAATTTCTATTTGCATGTATTTGGCATAATACAGGAATCTTAGAAATGATTGAACATTTCTCTCACATCTGGAACATATCTAAATTATCACCAATAACGTCCCAACTACAAATGGCTGAACAAGACAGTAGGGCACTGTGTCAAATTTAATTGAATTCCTTCTGCCGTTAAATGAACAACCACCAAAACCTGAAGTTGTTACTGTTCCTAAAGTCCTCTCTAAAACCAAAGGAACCAAATTTGGAATAATTTGGTTTTACCTACAAGTTGGCTTGATTTTAAATTGGTTTCAAGAAGGGTTTATCCCCTGTGCTTAAGCTAATACGTAATAGATTATGTGTTCTGTAACAACAGCAGCATTTATACTCTAGTGATGTGCCTGAGATCTTATGGTTGTGTTTAGTTGAAGTCATTCAGTCCGTGGACTTGCTTAGCATCTGAAAAATATTCCCTTCTCAAGACACAGAGAACCATGCCTAGCATTTCTCCTACCCTGCAAGCAGGTGGCCAGCACATTGGTGCAAAATGTCCAGCCACGCTGCTGTCTTCAATTAGGATCCATTCAAAGCTGACTCATCTGTTACTATGGGGCTCTTGTCAACCTGGCTGCTTTCAACCCCTAAGTGTTAATGTGTATTTACCGCAGTGCAGTTGTCAATCATTCACACCAACACCCTCATGGCAAGAATTTGCTCCATAGAGTTAGCAGTGGTGCTGTGGGGATGGAACTGCCTCATCCAACCTGTAGAACTGAGGACCATGGTTTAGTTTCCTGCATCTGTTCCTTTTATTTTCCATGGACTGAGTAACAGTTTACCACCCAAAGAGATGAAGGGGTATATCCCATGCATGTTATGTTTGGATACCAGCACAAAGATGAGATGGTCTGTGGTTAAGTCTTGTGGTTTAGGAAATTGTACTGCCTATTTTATTTTTCCAGCAGGGTAAATCAAAGAAATAAATAGAAAATAAGTGTTATTTCTTTTAAATTTCATTTTCCATGACCAAGGTCATATTCAGAGTAATTAATGTGCATGTCTTAATTCTGTGCCCTCCACCCAACCCCCTGCATAGTTTGCTGCTCTGCCCCATTTTTAAGGAGCAGCAAAATGGGAGCCAGTTGATTTTGTGGACGTCAAACCATTCTCTGGAAGCCTTTTTACTACTACTAGCACACCCTCTTTCTTGTGTAGATTCATCACAGCTGCTTGTGGCACAGCATCAGCCGCTACTCAGACCCCGTAGTTGAAAGCATGCCCTTCTGCAGCCTAAAGGCAAATTAGTCCATCAACTTATTTCTTATGGGATTGTGGCTCTTGATTACTGTGCTCCTGCCGCAGAGGTGATTTAATATCTTTTGAGTCTGTGTGGACCAGGGTTGATGGAAGGTCATATCCCAGCTCAGTGAGAAACATGCAAGTTTTCACTTTGGGTTTCTCCCAGTTTAGGCTCTGCTGACACTGATGCAATCCTCACCTTTTATTTTCCTTTCCTGTTCCCCACTTCTGGCTCTTGTAGCTTTGTCTAGACTACAGATATGGATGGTGTGGGAATAATGGGCATGCGCACACACATTTTGTATCTTATAAACTTTGTATTACCTATGTGAAGGGCTCCTGCCTGAATGAACAGCATTAAATCAAAACAGGCTGTGAGAGGGGAACAACAGGAAATGAAAGAACGGCTAAGATAAGGTATTCAGCTGCATCGACTTGTTTAATAAAAATGTTGCTGGTACCTCTCTGCCTTGCTTATATCCTTAGCTCATCACAGCTAGAACAGTGTGGTGACTACAAAGCACATCAGGAGGTGGATTTAGGGGGAGCAGGTTGTACACTGAAGGAAATGTTACCAGAGCAAGTATCCCAACCTACTGAAACAGTCAGAAACCCCACAGCCTGTGGTGGCCTGCTATCCCTTTATGCCAGGGTGTCATTTTGACTTCTATACAAGTGCTCCTTATGGCATTGAGGCAGAGAGGGTCTTACTACAGGCAAAGAAAAAGGGCCTGTGCACCACCATCACTGTGTGCTCTGTACTGCCACAGAGGTTGCTGAGAGTGCAGGCCTACTGATGCAGAAGGGTTATTCGTTGCTGAAAGCAGTGTTTCTGCTGGCTTTGAGGGTCTGTCTATAGCCCTGGTTTCATTTCTATGACACCTTTCCTTTAATGGCTGCATGAGAAACAGCATTCAGATATTTTTTGTCTTGTTAGATCACTTGCACGCACAGAAAATTTTGTCCTGTTTTTTTACTTGATTAGTATCTGCCATGTTTATATTACTGTAGGTCTAGGTCTCTCTCATAAAGAGGGTGAGATAATCTAGTTTCTCCTAATTAAATAGCCAAAACATTTTCAAAACCAGAATTTTTAGCGGTTTATGCTTAGAGTAGAGCATGCACTGCAAATATACTTTCAAAGGAACACTAAACTTTCATAGGACTCTTCATTTTCTGCTGCAAATGCAAAATGTGTTTCTCAACTGGCTTTGTCCTCTGCATTGTGTGCAAGGGTGGGAAAACCCAACTCCTGCTAACACAAAACATACCCTGCACACTCACTTGTTCCCCTGGCAGCAAGATGAGAGGGAATCAACTGCATATGACTGGTGTTAGTCACACTGATTACTATGTCCTACTGGAAGGTATATTGCTCAAAAGAGGCGGTTACAGGGAATTATACCTGCACAGAGCAGGGCTGCTCACTCCAAAATATAAGGACCTTTCTCTACCCAGTCCAAGAGAAACAGTTGTAGAACTAAATAACTAATAACAGAGTATTTAGGAATAAAGGGCAAAAAAAATTTTTTTTGGAAGGCTCACTAGGTGCTGATTCTGGGCTTCCCTCAGTCACCTTCTCCACCTCTTCTATTTTCCTTTCAGCAGAGCACCTCTTGTTCTCTCTACAGACTTTTCCTTGCTTATCCATTATTTGCCTTTCTTTTTGGGTCTGCATCATCCCAATGTAAATTATTATTGTTTAACAGTCCTCTCTGGTTTTCTGCAAAGCACTGTTTTCTGTCCAGAGCCATTTCTAATCTTTTAGTAGGATGCCTTACTCAGTGGGGTCCTCTCTAGTGGTGGGGCTCCAGGGCTCAGTGGTAATGAAAATAATAAAGGCATGATACTTCATCATCATTTGCTTTTATGTTGTTGTCAGTAATAGGGCAGTGTAATGAGCAAAAAAGTAGACCAACTGCCATGTTTTGATACTTTGAGTCTGGTTTGTAATAATTATCTGGCAAAAGAGTTTTATTAGTGCAGGTTATGTGGAAACCACTTGGCTGACAATATAATCAGACCCAAAGAAGCCAACCTAATGGCACCCAGATGCTCAACAAAATCATTGGGTGATCTGAGTATGATTATACAATCATTTCTTCCATCATAACTAGCCTGTGACCAAATATATTCCTTGGTGATCTTCCTTATTGCACTGCTATGTAAAAGTCCCCAGGGCTGCAAAAGCTTTTTCCCTTGGTATAGGAATAAATTGTGCCTAATCATAGCATCATCATCCTACAGGAGAGGTTTCTGGGCTGGATTATGCACTATGATTGCATAGGGTTTTTTATGCTGAGGGCGGTGAGTCCCTGGCACAGGTTTCCCAGAGCAGCTATGGCTGCTCCCTCCCTGGCAGTGTTCAGGGCCAGGTTGGATGGAGCTTTGGGCAGCCTGGTCTAGTGAGACGGTGTCCTGGCCCATTGGACATTTGATGCCTTCGTAGATATGAGGACACAGGTAAATACCAGGTATAACGCAAGAGGTTTTTCAGAAGTCTGTGCTGCAGAGGCTCTGTGAAAGTGCATCTTTTCCCTGTCTTTTTTGGCAAGCCATTCAGCAGTCTGTAGGTGATATGGGTAGATGACGTCCTCATTGTGCTGATGAAGGATGTGGCCTGGCTGGGTGAGGCTGGGTGTGTGAGCAGAGCATGGCCTGTGGGAACTGGAAGAGAGGTGTTCATATGGAAGTGGGATGAATATAAACTGGGAAAGGATTGAACCTATTTGTGCCTATGCCAACAGGGTCCTGAAAATTGTTTCTCCCCTGCTAGCATTAGTCACTCTCCCCTGCTTGTGGAAAAAAGTCCATTCAAACCTTTCTCCTTTTTTTTTTTTTTTCTTAACTAGACTGAATAAGTCACCCTGGCTTTTAATATCCTAACCCTCTGTTCTCTTTTTTGTTCTGGTAGCTCTGTTCTGGTTTAAATAAATGTTTTATGAGCTTGGCTGACCGTAAGTGTATGCAGTCTTCCAAAAGAGGCCTTGCTAGTGTCTTGTACCTGGACAAAAATGTTTGTCCCTGCTGGAGTTTCCTCGAGGTACATCTGGGGTCAGATGGCATAAATGCATGTTTGGAAAATGTAGTCTAATCGTTCTGTCCTCATCCCTGGAGATGTCACTGTCACAGTAGAAATCTGTAGTAATCCTGTTCTTGATATGCTGCTTTTTTGCAGAATTTTTCTGAGGTATCTGTTCCTAAAATTACTGGTTTGGTTTTGATTTTTGGTTTCTGGGGGTTTTTTGGTTGGTTGGTTGTTTTTTTTTCTTTAGGTTACTCCAGCCCTCCATTGCACTTACACTGCTTGGAAATTATTCCTGTTTGATAATGTCACTAAATGTAAATGATTGGCTCCAAGATTGAACTCTTGAGGAATTTGTAGCAGTAATCTCCTTTTAGATTCATAGTTTCAATATTTCTCCACAATTAGAAGCCATGTCCACTGACTCTTTTACAATCCTGGTGCTAATCTCCACTTTTACCAGCTGAATTAATAACTTCCCATATGGCAGCATATAAAATGTTTCAGTGAAGGCCAGGGGATTAGATTTTCTGTGTTTCTTTTGTCTAGGAAAGGAACTACCTTATCTTATCTACACTAGCTGTTTGAAACATGTTTATGAGCTTGGCTGAGGAGCCAAAGGGACGGCACTACCATCTGTGGGATTATGACTTACTGATTTTGGAGAGTTCTGACTGATTTTTTTGGATAAGAACTGTGCTCACATAGAATACTTTGCATTTTTGTTGTGGCTATTGCCCAAATATTACCTGTAATCTGCTTTTATTATGGTGTTATATTTTTACATTACTGTCATTGGTTAACCAGTTCATTTTCATGAAGTTTTATCTACTCCATATTAAATTTTGATGTCCAGTGGGGTATGATAGTAACTACTGCATGTATGGAGGAAAAATATGCAAAATGTTTAGAAGAGTTTCCTTTAGTTTACTGTGTGGTAGGAAAAATTTTCTATTACTTGGACTATAAAATGAGTGCTAAAACCCACTTGGCCCCATTCTCCTGGTTTAGTTTCTCTGATACCCTTTCCAAAAATAAGACTTGCATCGTAGCTTTCACATCATCTGGTCTAGTCATCATGCCCCACAATTTACTACTGAAGTGTTTAGTAAGGGGCACAGCAGTTATTTGTCCTAAGGCTGCACAGTCTTTGCTTCCAGTCGTTTAACAGGGAATTTTAACAGGTAATAGCAGTCTATTAAATCTTAGTAACAACAGAGAAACTTCTATTGAAAAATTAAGGGAAACTATTTCCACTGCGTATCTGGGGTTCTTTAGTAGTTGTTGCCTGCAATTATCAGCTTGGCAGTAACCAAGTACCACACTGCACATTCTTTGAAAAAAAAGTGTTTCTTCATGAAGGTCTGAACAGAGTTGCATCAGTGCAATTTATGCAAATAAAGGAATACTGCAAGTATATTGGTCCTTCCTTCTAGGAATTGATAAAACAAAAGAAAACCCTACCCTCTTCCAATTTAAAACCATTCCTCCTTGTCCTATCGCTACATGTCTTATTAAGCAGTCCCTCCCCAACTATCCTGTAGGCCCCTTGAAGTACTGGAAGGCTGCTGTAAGATATCCCTGGAACCTTCTCTTCTCCAAGCTGAACAACCCGAACTCTCTCAGTCTGTCTTCATAAGAGAGATGCTCCAGCCCTCTAATCATCATCATGGCCCTCCTCTGGACCAGTCCCAATAGTTTCCATGTCCTTCTTATGTACCTCTGTCACTATAAACCTTACTTTTTCAGTGACAAATATAATAATGCTTTTGCTTGTTAACGCCATTGTGACACTGCTAATGCTTAATACTCATTGATGATTTTTCCAAAGAAATATGGAGCCAGTTGTTACATTGGTGAAAATTAGTCTGGATAAATTAGATTTTAGGCATCATCTTTCATTTTTTAATCTGCTGTGAAGTGGTATAGTATTGTCCAAGCTGCCAAATCCCTTTTCAAAAGGCTGACAGATTTTCCACCAACTTTCCAATTTTTTTTTTAGTTCCATTCTCATTTTCATGGGAAAACACTAATGGTTTGTGCAGAGAACTAAAATTGGATGCAGTAGAATTATTCTTGCAAATACAGCACTTAAGTCTCCATGTACATCAGCTTCAATAGTGGGAGCACTGAAAGCTCCTTGTGCAAGTGGTAAGTGTGAAAACCTACTTGGCTTATGCAGAAGGTCCCCCCCACATCCACCTCTTGAGATTCGGAAGCTGACATCTGTTTTGGTTCCTTGACTGAGAGTTTGGTTGAGATACAATCAGTAAAGAATATAATTCTTTATCATTTATTCCTAGTGGTAGTTTGCTGAATACAAAAGCACATGCACTTGTCCATATGACTAAATGCTAAAACAGTTAAATATCGAACTTCAGGGAGTCATTAAACATGAGAAGATGTAATACTTAGAGGTAGACCTGCATATTTGAGGCTGGAAGGTATCTTTTTGTACATATGTGTATGTATGTTTGTTATGGGGAGGCAAATTGTACATCTCTGGACAGGTTCCTTACCAGATGTTTCTTACTACATCAGATGATTGAAGAACCAAAGTACATCTGGCTATTAAAATATCTTTATATGGTTACATGATTTATTCGGAAAGCATGGTTGAAACTAGTAAGTTTACAACTATGCGAATAGCTCTTTACTAGTATCTGGACAGAGATAGTAAGCTTTGGAACTTGAATTAGGCAACAGTGCTGTTCTGTGCTTACTTACGAGGCGTGTTTGTTTATTTTTAAGATTATTACATTCAGGCAGCCTTCTATTTACTTTATGCTATTTTGGTATTTTTGCTGAGAGTCAAGAGACTTAAATAAACCCAGAGTCTCTATGGATTACAGTTATGTACTGTTTTATACATGCTGGAAAGCCATAAGCCTTCAGGCTGAGATAACTGCATAATAAACATATATTTTATAAAATAATACCTTTAACACATGTTCTTAAAAAAAAAAAAAGGAGGGGGAAGACAGTTCATCTCTGTCTGCTACAACAGACTTCTATAGAAAATAGATCTAGAAAATCTCCAGTTCTCTCAGTTTTGGAAAAGAGATGATTTTACTTTAGGCTTTGTAAGGTAGCAAGGATACACTTCTGTATCTGTTCCGTGAACCTAATGATAATGTGAGATCCAAATTCTAACAAGCTGGTCCTCAAAGGGGAAAGAAGAGGTGTCATTTGGAACATGGAAAGGATGCTTTTCATTTAAGACTGCATTTTTACCTATCCGTGATTGCCACTGATGAAGAATTAGGTATTACTGTATTTGGTGTTTGCAAGGATGTAATTTGATATTCTGGTACAATTATTGGGCAAGTATTTGATCATTAGATAATAAACATTAAAGGAGTTGCTGAAAAGATAGTTCAGTTTTCCTTTAAATCTGAAATGCTTACTGCTTCATGTGCCAGCTCTGCACTTCAAGGTGTTTAACTTCCTCAACTTTTCTCAGTCCATTAGATAGCAAAATGCTATGTCATTGTCACCTCCTTGGAGCAATTTCTATATACTGCTGTCTTTGTGATATCTGGATACAATCTAAAAAACATCCTATAGTAGCACAGCAATTATATATGGCACATAAGAGTTTGCATAGCCTTATTATAGAACAGCATTGTTACAGCTGCAAGGGTTGTTATTATTACTGCTATGTTGCAGTAAAGGATTAAATAAAAATGTTTACTCTTATGGCATTGCTCATTTCAGCTAGAATTTGTCAAAATAAGTAGCTAAACTTTGTTTTTCAGGGCGTAGTTCCACCTACAGATTCAGGTAAACCTCAGTGCTGTTATGCAAATAAGGTATTTCCTTTAAAGCAAATACTGATAAAAGTAATGACTTGCAACTTCTTCAGTTGTAGATACTGGCATAAATATTTAAGGAAAAACACATCTTTCTGACTTTACTGTCTTTTAATATATTTAGCCTATGGTATATAAATTTCTATTTCCTTACTGTCCTCCTATTTTGATATAGTTTTTTAAAAATCTAAGTTTTTAAGCACATTTCCTGTCCTGCAGATTAAATTCAAGTGAGTAATTTAAAAGGTTAGTCTTTTCCTGAAAGGTGAAATTTTACTTTCCTGAACTAAAATTTATTTCTGTGCACATATTGTGGACATATATATCCAACATCTAGAGGTATAAAAGTAATACAAGCTGTCAAAAAAATTAAGTTTGTGATTTTATTTTTTTTCCAGAGCAAATAAAGGAACAAAACTGAGAGCAATTAATGTTTTTACTAATAGATTTTCCTGAAATAATGTCTAATTTGAAAGTGGAAGAAAAAAAGTACTTTGACTGTCTCATGCTCTCCTCCTCTATGGATTTGGTTTATAGGTCATAGTACAATATTTATGATAAACCACAGTCTCTCCTCTTGCTGAGGAGAACAGATACACCATGAGAGATGCAGTTCAGTTGGGAAAGGAGGGTGGTTGGTAATTTCCACAAGGCACAGTTACATATAAATGAACAAAAACTAATATTTTTCCAATACAGATTTGCTTCTAGGTTTTCAACTGTTATGCTTTCTAATTGACTTATCAGTATTTTCTCATGGAAAGCCAATAGTTTTTGCAGAAACATGTCCATTACTTGGAAAAAACCCCTGCTGTCAGTGAGAGTTTTAAGGCTGAAAGAATGTTTTTCATTGGAAATGTTGGTCTTTAGGAGTCAGTTATCAAACTAGATAGTTATATTTTATCCTGGCTGGAGCTTCTGTACGCAGATAGTCCCAAGGAAGGCAGAAGGACAATGAATATTCATACAGATCCTCCTTGATCTGTAGCTCACAAAGCCCTCTCCAACAGAACTTAATATTTGATATAATTCTTTCTTAGTTTCAGTGAATGTCAGACTTTTCTGGTTGGGTTTTTTTAAGTGACTTTTCCTGGTCTTTTAATTTTGTTTGGCTTATCTGGATATGCCATATTTCTGTTAGTTTGGGTTAGCAATCAAGATGCATGTTTAATAAAAACAGAACTTGAGGTGCATATAGAACCATTGGCCAGATGGTATTGAGAAACACGTAATTTTATGCAGTGTTGTTTCTCTGTGGCTTTTTGGCAAGGTGATTTCAGGGTGGAAAACATTTGAGGTTGAAATCTAGGTTTTACAATCTGTGGATTTTCCTAAAAATGCACTTTCATTGATACAGGGAACAGAAACACTACAACCTGTTAGTTTCATCTTGCTTTACAGTTGTTTTTCTCTCTTTAAGTGATTTTTTTTCTTGAAGTGTTATTTACCTTAGATGTCATCTTGATTCCTGGCATAGCAGCTCTGTATGATCACCCTTTAGAGCTGCATGTGTGAGCACAACTGAAAACTCCATTTTCCAGTGATATCATTACTACAGAAATACACATATCCATTCCATCCTCATTTACTCTGGATTTCTTTTTGGTTTTTTTGTTAATGGCGTAGCAATATTACCGTGATTTTTTTCCTTTCATGGAAGGGAAAAGGAAGCAGGGTTAGCTGGCCTTATACAAACATCTGTGCAGGAAAGCAACAAATAGTCACTCTCCGGATTTGTGTAGCTATGCATATCCCAGCTCCCCTGATGTATTAATATATTTATAAATGCATACTGAATATTTGAAGTTTTTTGCACAGGAGCAAGCTTTTGCTGCTAGTGACAGCACTGTATCTTATAAAGTTATTTCAACTATTCTAGTGAAAAGAAACTTGATAATGCATCCTTACATTCATTAACTTGACTTGGAAAACATCAGGTTTCGTGTGTGTAAATATTTTGCGGTTCTGTTTAAAGCACAGAAAAAACGTGCAACCCTACAGGTTATGATGTATTCACATGGCTGCAAAAAGCCGCTAAGTATAAATGAGTGTTGGGTAGCGTTATAGCAGACAACTTTATTGCAGTCTATGGCTTCCTGATGAGGTGGAGTGATGGGGCAGGTGCCCAGCTCCTCCACTGGGTCCCCAGTGGTAGAACCCAAGGGAATGGTATGAAGTAAGAGAGGGGAGGTTTAGGTTGGGTATTAGAAAGAGGCTCTTCACTGAGAGGGTGGTTGGGCACTGGAACAGGCTCCCCAGGGAAGTGGTCACAGCACTGAGCTTGACTGAGTTCAGGAAGTGGCTAGACAGTGCACTCAGTCCCATGCTCAGACTCGGCTGAGTCAGGGGTTGGACTTGATAATCCTTATGGGTTCCTTCCAACTCAGGAGATTCTATGATTCTATGTTGGAGATACTAAGGAAAGTACAAATTCTGTGAAGCTGGTTTAGTTCCTCTTATTTAAGCCCAGATGGAGTGACTACTTATTTGAGTACTTGGGTCTGACTGGGCTGAAAAAGTGACTGGCTAGGATGGGCTGGCAATAGTCACGGGGAAGGAAGTATTTGCAAATCAACTCTGCAATAATGGCTTTGTCAGGGAGGCCTGGATGATGACAGCTGAGCCCCTCTTCTGCACTGGTACCCTATTTGAAGGAGCCTGGATTTCAGTCTCCAACAACCCCCTTGGCGAGTGCAGCATTGTCTTCCCCACTCTGATTTTTAATCTCTCAGGACTGGGGAAACCTCACACCGCACACAGGCGTGGGCTCAATTTATACAGTCCATTCATTTCACTTTGTAATAACCTGCTCGTGCCCTTGACATTTCCAGTGAATGGAGAATTGGGACATTATCAGTGACTAGTGAGGATGAAAGGAAATACTTCACCTCAGCTGTGGAAGCACCAGCATCTGTTATATTTTAGCTGTTATCTTTGGCCGGGGACCTATAACTGATCTCACAGCCGAGACAGGAACCATATGCATCAAGAAACTCATTTTAACCCTCTCCTCTCCCTTCACTCATGGGTGCTTGCTGCATGTGTTAATTTGAGAGCCATTAACACTCCCTCATCAGGAAATGCCACCTAATAGACAAAGGGTTAATGACTGAATACAATATTTCTGATCATGATTCAGGAAGATGCTTTCTTTGTGTGATCACTCAGCAACAGTACAACCAAAAGACATCCAAATTAGTCAGGTATCTGAAATGTGCTATGTGTAGTTATACTTGCTGCTTTCCCGCTCTGTTTGTGGATTCACCTGATGTCTCCTCTACTCTCAGGACATTTATACATACCAAGAGTAGCCAATCAATTGACTTATTTATTTAAGGGAAATTTGGGTGAAAGGCAATTTGTTTGTCTTAATGTTCCATTGATGGTTTATCAGGTGACTGATGCATTGGATGTTGATACATTTAATGATAAAAGTGTTTTAAAAATAAGAAAATGTCACAATTTTCCAGGAGCCATGAAACAATTATTATTAGCATGATGTTGGAATTACTAATAATTTCTGAATGCTGCAACTGTCAAATGGGCTGTGGGATTAAACAGGAAAGCAAAAAATCTGAACACTTTTCAGTTAGAGAGAGACCCAGATGAATGTTTTATGGTTTTGTAATTTCATTCTGTTAATCATTTCTCACACCATAGAAGCAAATGTACAAAACCTATTCACCTTAAAATCACCTTGCAATTGTTAGTCAAGGAGTTTTCTTTTAGCTTCTTAATATGTAGCTGAAGCTAACAACCAGTTGTACTATAAGACGTCCCAAGAACTGATTTGGGAGAAAGGGGAAAGGAAGGGGGGAAGAATAACTTGAAAGCTCTTTATAAGACAAACCTAATTACAATTGATGGGGTTTTCTTTTTTCATTGTAGTTTAAACCAGCGTTGCATGCTGTCTTGAGGTGACTCTGTACAAGTCTGTCTTAAATGGTCAGGGGAAAAAATAAAAACAAAAGCCCAAGTCAAGCCAAAGTAAATATTAATTTTGAAACTATGAACTGATATCCACAATGAAGTAACTTCTTTGGCAAACACCTGCAGGTTTGTTTTTAGTTTTTGTGCTTTTAGTGAATAGGGAAGGAAAGGATTTTTGATAATTGGGATGAGAAGTAGTGATATGAAACACACTCTAAAGTGGCTTCATGTGCAGTGAATTAAAAAGAAAACTTGTTATATTTCCAGTGTTGTGACTGACACATTCTTTGGCTTGACTGTGTAATCTCTATTTGTACAAATGCCAGATTAGATACCTTTTTATTAAATGTTTGTAGCCCTTTGCTAGCTCTCACAGCTTTGAGAAAAATTGCAATTGCAATGGAAAATGTTGTTCCATTCAGAAGGTAATACCAAGCATTTCCAATATATTGTTCCTTCATGTGGCTCTAGAAAATGACCTTAAAATTTTAGACATTGTACAACCTATTGAAACTAGCGCTAGATAGAGCATTAGCCTGTGCAGCGCACTAATTTCTTAAGTTAAATCCTAAGGCAAAAAGTGCTTTCCAGGTGTGTCCCTAGTAAAAGTAATATAACAATCTATATGGCATGCTAAATTGCTTTTTGATGATCCTAGCATCTAGGTATCAGATTAGGCAGTTTCAAATTGTAGAAAAGAAATCTGCTCCTTACATTCCTAGTAGTGATGATAACAGCAGTAGGGAGATGTTTGTCTTCTAGATAGGCTGTTCACAGACAGTTTCTGCTCACAAGACAATACCTGCGTGAGCCTCAAAATGCAAATAACCTAAATAGCCTGTTTCCTGCTGCTCTATTATGTTATGCATAGTTAAAGAGGAAATAACCTATTCTGTTTAATGTTATCTAAGGCTTGTTATTAAAAGATCCGTTTAGCAGAAATTCTTTGTTAAACTTTTGACTTCTGAATTGAAATTCTCTGCCTTTTCCTCATTTCTTGCCTTCCACCGTCCTTGCTCAAGAAATAAATTTTTTTAAAAATAAAACAGGAAAATGAATTCTGTTGTTCAAAAACTGAATTCAAGATTTTCAAGACTGAAAAACCTTTTCAAGGTTAAATTAAGGTAGAATACATTATTTGCTTTTGTTAAAATGACGGATTCAGTTGCTGACTGAGCTGCTGAGGAAGGTAATCTTTTGAGAAGCTACTGAACATAAAATGAAAGCAGAAACATCAAACTTTTTTCTGCTGACAGCCAGGCAGTCTGGCAGAGTAGATGGAAACTGCTATACTGAAACCCAGACTAGTTGGGGGGCAGACTGAGACAGTCTCTAAATAGTAAGAATATTCCCTCTATTCCTAGTAAAGATTATTTTTAATGACAGGAAATTTTCATGTGCGTTTGTAATTCAGCAAGGGAAAGGAGCTGCTGTGTAGAAGTATCAATGTGACAACATGTTACAAACTTTTTCTATCCTTGCATTAAAAATTACTTTTACAAATGCATACGATGTAATTAAAAAGATACTCTGAGATATTGAGCAAGAAGGCTCAAAAATCAATGACAGTTATGTACTTACAATGTCTTCCAATTCACAATTGCGCCCCATCCTGATTATTTCTAAAACTACATCCAGGGAAACGACAAGGATTTAATTTCAGCTTGTACTAAAACTAAATAAATAACCTAACTACTACTTTCAGACATGTTTTTTCCCTTTGTTCACCATGCCAACATATAGCTCAGCTAAGCCTTAGGATTAAAATAAGTGATCCATGATACTAATTAACAGATTTATAAATCATGCTGTATGATCAAGCCATTCATAATTTTCCTGTCATATATGGGAAGGTGCGTGCAGTTGCCAGAAATTTATTACAAGCATAATGAAAACAAATAGTCCAAAACGCTGAGAAATCAAACAAAGTCTTATTAAAAATAACTTTAGTCACAGATCCAAAAAAGTAATTATCTGCACAGTTCCTATAACCCACAACACCTGAAAATTAGGTAATGTTTAACATATGTCAGATTGTAGGCCCAAACCCAAAGTCAATTGTGGAAGTCTTTGCCCTGGAGGAAAACCATAAATCAGAGAGACGATTAGAAATTCCATTAGAAATGGCGACTGACTAGCGCTGTGCAAGGATCAGGACAGGCAGAGGTCCTTCTGGTTCTAGCCTGTGATTCCACTGCTCCTGGCATTGCTGTGAGGGGGCATATTTGCACGTGTGTACAGAGAAATGAACAGGTTTGAGAGCAAGGCTTGGTGGCGATTTGTGTGGGGTTTTGCTATGATTTATTTTTTTAAACCCCAATTAACTCCAAATAACATTTTGCTGAAATTCAACCTATTGAGTTTGAAGCAGTTCTCCAGGGGTAAATCCGTTAAAGGGCTGAAATACTTTAAACCATTTCAGTGGGAATTTTTTGCAGTTGTTCTCTGTGATTCTCGCTTTGAAGCCAGTGACCATCAACGCTAGAAATGTTAGATTGCTTTTGAGGAAAAGATTGAAAAAGAAAACTTTACTCAGCACTCGTTAGGCCACATCTGGAGTACTGCATCCTGCTTTGGGGCTTCAGGACAAAAGAGATGTTAACAGACTAGAGCGAGTTCATTTAAGGGCCACCAGGATGACTGGGGCATGGAGCAGGTGTCCTGGGAGTGCCAGCTGGGGACCTGGGCTCGTTCCACCCAGAGGATAGGCAGCCCTGGAGAAATGCATAGCAGCCAGTGCCTACAAGGAAGCTGCTGAGGAAATGCCATCAGCCTTCTTAAGGAAGGGCATGGCAGGAAGAGGACAGACAGTGGGCAGGCTCCCATTTGCAGCAGAAAACCATTTTTCACTATGACGGTCAAGCACTGGACCAGAAATTTTGTGTGATCTCCATCCTTGGAGGAGACAGTGTCAGAGAAAACCTTGGGAAACAAGATGTGAATTCAGACTTGGGACTGCTTTGTGTGCCAGGATGCGCTGGATGGATGATCTTCCAAATTCCTTTCCAGCCTGAAAGGATCTGTGCTCCTAAATGAGGACAGCAGAAGAGAGAGGGACAACAAGGAAGGGGTGAACAAAATGACTAGTAAAACTTAAGGACCTTACTAAAACCAAATAGTTGATCTGTTTATTTTACTTAGTAACCAAAAGTACAGAGTGACATAATTGATTCTGACCATAACAATCCCCAGGCTACCACAAAAATTGTAGCTTCAGAAAGTTGTTCAGTATGTAATGTTGTAACGCCTTGCACTTGTGCAGAGCTCCTACCCAATGATCTCTAACCCCATACAAAGTCGTCTAATGAAGACTCAGCACAGTCCTTTGAGGCAAAGGATATATTACTGCTAATTTAATTTCTGCAGATGCAGCTCGCAGAAAGTTATCTTGACTGAAGTTGTGCTAGGTTCGACTGTAAATTTTTGTGGGGTCAGGGGAACTGGAAGAGATCAGGTGTACTGATTGTGCAAAGCGATGGTCCACTGAGCCAGCATGGTGTGTATTTCTTTTTCTGCCTATCCAGGAGCAGCTGATACACTGACTTTGCAACCTGCTTTTCTGGTGAGTGAGTAGTGGATACAAAGCATGGATGTCTCAGCTTCCTGCCTGCTGTCCTTGCCATTGAAATTAACGGGTAGAACCTCAGCTTATTTCCCACTAATGCTTGATGCAGCCTGGCCAATGCTACACCTCTTTATATCACAACAATTTTTTTAAACACTTTGGGAAATCTTTTTTTGTTGCCTTGATCTGAGATTGGTGGACCCATCTCTACATGAAAAAAGTTGTATTGTGGCAAAAAAGCATAAAATATTCATGAACTACCTTCTGTTTAACTATGAAAAGCCTTTAGGTACTTCATTAATATTTGCCTTGTAAAAGCAGCAATTTTAAACTCATCTTGCTTGACTTTCTGGTTAGGCTTATAGGAAAAGTCAAGGAAATAAATGTTCTTGGTTCAGCTTCTGGAAAAGCAATGGGTACGCATCATCCCAGATTTTTCTTTGCTAGTGGGCTCAGTTCCTATGTGATCCACAAAAATTAAAAGAATCACAGCCTAAGCAGGTGTTCCCCACTATTCACAGCTACAGATCCTGGCAGTCAGCCCTCTGAGCTCACCTAGGAGAGTATACAGGTTTGGGGTTTTTGGGGGGGTTTAGTTAGTTGCCTTTTTGCAAGTCTGACTCTATTGGGGGGGAGGTATCATTAGATGAGCTACTAGGTTTGGAAGAAAGGAACAGTCTGTCTCAGAGGTCAGGGTTGATGATACAGGTTCAAATGGAAAAGTGAAAAGCTGGTCTTTTTGATCCCAATTTAGAATGTACAGAAGGTAATACCACCTTAGAGTTAAGGATGTGTTGTTATTTGCTCTCTTGACCCAAGAAGGAGAAAACACAGCCTCTGTTTTGGCTTAGCTCTCATGGACAGAACTGCTAATCTTATGTCAGTTTCTGGGTGATTCTGAACACAGAATCCATTTGCTTTATTCTTTGAAGAATAAAATTGTGTTTACATGTGCAGCTATGTAGATACAATGTGAACTTAGCTCCATTTCCTACTGCTCCTTCTTCTGGCTAACTCCAGGCAGATTACTTCTGAAACTGGATCAATCCTAAGCAGGCAGCACATAGAGCTGAAATGTGCTGTTCCACACCTCAAGTTAGCAGCCCAGCCACTGGCCTATTATATTCCACTCATACTGGAATCTAAAACCTCAAATGAGCAGTGTCCAATTTGGCTGTGACTAAATGAAATTTAATTAAAATTGTTCTGGTTAGCACTGTTCATTGAATGATAATGCTGTGTGACCAAATTCTGAAATTATTAAATGCTTGCTGTGTCCCCAAACTGACAAGGGAAAGGTGAATAAAAACTGTTAATTGCTCTTTGATTTCCCCAGTCAACTTCTCTTTCCTAAAAACTGCCAAGTGATTTGTGCCAATTTTTTCTTAGGTCTGCAACTGCCTTTTTTGAACATAGTATGTGTGCTTGTTATTTATCTAAGGTATTTTTGTAGTCCTCCTCGAGTAGGGAAAGCAATCAAGCTTTTCATACACTTCTAAAATTTAATTTATTTTATAGATGTGTTGTGATTTGCTTCACTTTACTTTTTTTTTTTTTTACGTAGAAGGGTGTAATCCACTGAAGTCAATGTATCAGCCCTGAAGTCTTATAAAATAGTCTTAAAGCTGGGTAAAACCAGGCTGGTGGTTTCTGCGGGTGGGCTGGCTGGAGCCTGTGCTGGTACAACAGGGGCAAAAGTCTGGGGCTGTCCCAGCTGAGAGCTGTAGCTGTGTTCCCATCTCATCCTTTCCTTCCTCTTGCTTGCCTGATTACTAGGCTTAGCCTCAGGGCCCTGAGAAAAACCCTCATTCTCAGCACAAGATCATGGCGCCATACTCTCTCAGGGAATGTTTCCATCTGGTGTCAGCAATTCTTGTTGTCCCAACTCTTGGAACATTTCATATTTTCCGGACACATGGGTGGCAGGATTTTCTGTGGCTGATTTCCTTTGTCTCTTTAAATGCTCATTCTTCATTGTGAGCCTCATGGGCAGTGGGCTCTCCGGCCAAAGTGAGTAAACATGAAGGGGGGCTTTTCCACTAGTAAGCTTTTTACAATAGACGTCTATTATTCAAAATAAGGAAGGCAGTTTTATAAGGCCAGTGAGTGCACATTTCCCAGTCTGCTGCTGCTTAAATTACCAGGAATGCAAAAATAACCAATAGTTTGACCTCTTAAATCACAAATTGGATAGGCCTACCATTAAAGGACATTGTAAATGTGTTTCCCATTATTTAGTTCATTTGGTGTGTTCAGCAGCGAGCTTTTGGATGTTTGGGGTTTTTTTTAATTCTTTACAGAACTCATCCGCTAACTTTCTTTCCCCAAGTTTGATTAGGTCCTCTGGACCTACAATAAGAAAAACTGAAGACTTTATAATGAAGGTTGGGTGGAGTTATGATATTCTTGCTGTAAAAGCTAATGGGTGCATATTATAAAGTATGGGTACAATAAATATAGTGACCTTCGTAAATAAAATCTATCCATGTTTTATGACTGGAGACAAAGATTATACCAGAGAACTGTCTCAAATTCAGATGTGCTGTATACAGTTTACCAGAGACTGCTTTTCCACAATCTATTTTTCTGAAGGAAATAATTCTCTGGGAAACTTTTGTAGAGGTTGGAATCTGTAAAAATTCTGCATGTTGGTATTATCTTGTTCCCATTTAAATCAATTATAACATCATGTGTTCTTTTGTAGATGTCTTGTCTGAATAATATAAGCATTTAGCTTTTATAATTACATCCTGTAAAGTTCCTATTTCTTATAATTGTATCTCTTCTCATCCTTTATTAATTGATTAAATTTTATCTTTTAGTAGAGCTTAGTAACTCATGACTTGCTTTTTTAGAAGCAGAGTCCGTTCATTGCAGCTGTTTCAGTATAGGAGTAACGGAAGAGAGGGCAATGCTCTGGTTTTACAAAGTGTTTGTAAAAATTTTTTTATGAGTGTTTACAATTTTTTTTCTGTCTGACACTGGACTTGTTTGGAAATATTTTATTTTTTCTATTAAATATTTTTGCTACTTTTATTTATAATTTTCCTATCTGCAACTGTTATAAGCTGCAAGTTGAACAGGAAGGAATTTTACTGGAATGAGAAAGCTTCAAATATGTTATTAAAATGAAATTCAAGTTCTTAATTTCAGATTAATGTGCAAGAAAATATGTGTCCTCTAAGTCATGTCTGCATTTGGGGTATGAGTTGAGAGAAATTAAGTGGCTGTGTGTTGTTCAAACTGTAGTAGGCTTGGTCCTGTGCACACTGCCTATTGGTAGGTCATGATCACATTTTGACTGCAATCAGCTAAGCTCTGCTCCTGCGAAAACCTGAGTAGTTCCCTTTGGTTAGTTAGATGTGCTAAAGCATTTGGAGAGTTAGGGCTTGCTGTCATATTTGTCCTGCTTTTGAGTGTTGGCTGAGATTGTGAGTATGAGTTTTCCAAAAGAGAAGGATGATCACCTTCCTTACCATTGCACCTCTCAGGTGAGGGAAATGAGGCCAGCAGATCTTCTTTGTCTGACAGGATTGCAAGGAGATAGGTGGCTTCGCCATAGCCACGACTATGTGATTCTGTGATTCGGTGAATATGCTTTTGGAACGTTTAACTCGTATAGCTTAATTGCTACCCAGTTGCCTAGAAGGGCATCAGTGTGAAAGGTGACCTTCTGTTAATCAGTTGGACTTTGAAAGCCTGGTATATAGGAGTGTACACAAAATTAAGTCCTGATCTCAAAGGATGAGAGCGGTTTACCTTTATTTTTCATCTGGGGGGCATATAAAGTGGCCTGCTGTCAGGCAGAGGAAATGAAAGAGGGATGAGATAGACAACTGGAAGTGCAGGTGGTTTTACTGCTTTTGTGATGAAACTGTCTTCTGTCTTTGATTCCTTTAAGGGGAGCATGCAGTACAGCAAACCCCTACTTTATTTCATTGTATGAGAAGGTAAAACGTGTTTCATTAAAATGAGCTCCTAAATGTGTTTCATTAAAATAAGATTTTGAAAAATACTTAGATGATGACGACTAGATTCTCAAAGATAGCGTAAAGAAATGGGCACAGCATTCTGCGAACAGATAAAATGTCATCTGTAATTCTTTGGATATATTGCCTGTAATATGCACTGTCATCCTCTGTTTAAAGCCTTATCAGTAAAGCTTATGGAATAAAATTGTTATCAGTAACAGAACATTGTTCTGAAATGGCTTTGTCTGTTGAATGAAAGGCAGGACCAGAAATAGATAGTATTTAGCTGCACAGCTGCTTTTAATGGAGGTATCCAAGCAAAACTCACATAATGAATGTTCCTAAAATTTTGTTGGACTGCTGCTAACTTTTTTTTAAGCGAATGTATTTATAGAAGTTGTAGAGCAGATAAACCTAAAGGTTCAGGATTCCACTTTAAGTGGTTCCATAGATTGAGAGGCTACTGCTATCTCATGAAGTAGACAACTTCCATCCAGTCTGAGATACTGGCTAGAGAAGGCAAATCTCCGAGGTGCATTGAGGAAAGAAGCACTTTTTATACATATACAACATGGTTAAAAGGGTTTTGCTGTTTCAACCTTTTCACTGGGCTTTCTCTATGTGTTTTTAGTCAAGTAATTTGAATTTTCTATTTATCAGTACCTTGTTTGACCTGTATGCTTTAGTTACTCAGCGTGTTCCCATTGCTTGATGTATAGCAAAATGCAGAACAAAAAGACAGTCTGTGACCTTAAAAATTTATCCTCTTTTCATAAGAGGAGGAAAACCGTGTGTACATGGTAGAGGAGAGTAATAAAATAATTTTTGTCTACAGGACAGCAAGTGGTCTCAGCATGCAAGCAACTTAACCCTTGTCAGATTATTTTGGAAGAGCCATCTGTAAAAGAGGGATATGAGTCTTGTGATACACATATACTGAAATCCTGTGTAAATACCAAGATTTCAGTGCAGCCTGGTTACGCAGGCAATAAATCTTACCGGAACACCTTCTTCAGCCTGTAATAGCTCAGACAATGAGTATAAATAGAGTTTGCTGGCAGCTGCTGAGGACAGGGTCTGTTGAAACTAATGACAAGTGGTTAATTAATGCTAAATCTGTGCATTCATTCAAATTCATCACACAAGCCTGTAGGTGAATTTATATTCAGATGTATTTATTGTTTTGAAACTATTTTCTCTCTATAGGATCTTTGCCTACGGGAGCTTGCATCATACCTGTCTGTACCATTTATATCACAGCCCAAGGAAGAAGAAAAGTTATGAATGGGGATCCTCACCAGGCTGGTTTCCACACTGAAGGAAAATGGTAAGCAGTGGAAAACAGGATGTGCGTATATATATATCTGGTTAAAACAAAATAAGCTTTCATTAGGGTATTGGCTAAATACCTATAATCATCTTTCTTTAAAAAAAGGAATTAAAAAAAATGCTGGGGTGAATATTGCAAAAAGATGAACTAAGGGGTTAGGAAAAGAGCCAGGGCTGGAATTTACAGAGGGAAGCCCTAAATAAAGGTATTAGGAAATAGGTTATTGCAGCATCCAAAAGAAGAACAAATGGAAATGAGTTTTTAGGGTCACCACGACTAAGTGCACTTCAAAGCATGGCACTGATTATGTGGAAAGAGTAAAACAGGAAGGCTAAGGTTTATCTGGTGAAGTAGTGAATTCCTGTTCAGCCTGAGGAGATCATTTCTGATAATATCCCTGGTGACCTGTGAAGCTTCTCCACAAGTGGAAATAACAAGAGAGGGTGAATGACCTATAGCATCACCTGACTTTGCTTTCAGTAACAGATGCTAATGCACAGCATCTTGGTGGATAGAGGGAGATGTAACTCACACGTTTGCCTCCCAAAGTGATTCCAGCCAAATGTCTGTCATTATCAATACAGCTGTCATGCTGATCCTTGTGGGTAAGAGCTAATGGTGGGTGTTCGTTTACTTTATGGAACTTGTGGGGGTTTTATTGCCATGTTTTTTTAAAAAGGAACTACTCAACAATTCCCTTTATGGCTGAGCAGCACATTAGTGCATAGAGTAATAGTGCAATCAAATCCTTCTACGAGACAGAGGAAAGCAATGCTGCTTTTTTCTCAGAATTTAGCAGCATCCAGTAATCACAGTGATATATGCTAGGTTCATACATTCTCCCAGGGAGAGAAGGCAAGGGAATAATAACAGATGCTAGGCTGGGTATCGGTCTCTTGTGATAATAAAAACAACATTGAAGGTTTCAAGTGGGGAAGGACTAAATACAGCAAGTGTTGGAAGATCTGGTTGAAGATTAGTCTTAAATCTCACGTGGGGGAAAGGGAGGTGAACTCTTTTCCATAAATCATCCAGATACTTAATTTGATATCAAACATGAGCCTTAACATGTGTCATATAATCTGGTTTAATACACATGGGTCTTATTAAAAGAGTGTAAGCCAAGGACTGTGCTGATTTACACAAGTTTGAGCAAGTCCTTTGCAAGGCAGAAAATCTACCCTAATTTAGAATGCTTTCATTTAGAAATAGAATTTAGTATGTTTTTAGCAATCACAGTAGTTTTCCTCACTAAGGGGCTGATCCAGTGCCTGTTGGTGTCATTGGAAAGATTTCTATTGCTTCGCAGAGATTCATCCCCAGAGATGCTGGTGGTTATCTGAGGCATGGTGATGAAGCAGAGAGAGAAGCACTGCTGGTGCATTTGTGACCCTGAGTCCAAGACCAGAGCTGCTTTGGACTGGTGTATAATGCTGGATGTTGGGAGCCCCTCTCCTTTTTTTTAATCAGCAGTAGTACCTCTGAGTGGACTGAACATTTCAGACCAGACGCAACATCTTTGGTTCTGAGTGGGGAGGAATAGTTGGTTTTCAAAGTAAGCACACTGATTATGTTGTAGCTTTGTGACTCCTACTTTGAAAATCCACAGGTTGAACAGACAGTAGCCATCGAACGACAGTCCCTCAGCTGGATTTATCAGCCCTGCTTCTTCCACTTGTGCAGTTGGTGGGGGTTAATGGCACTGCTTGATCGGTACATCACTGATCACTGCTGAAAGTATGTTCAAAATAAACTAGTAATTACAGTGTGCTGCCCTGGCTGACAGAGGAACGAAAATGCACAACAAAACTGAGTAAAGCAGGCGAGCATATTTCTTGAAAGACAAGTCAGCAGCAAAGTATATGAACCATCAGCTAACAGTCAAGCCTTAAAAATGCAATCAGTGTAAAAGTAGACGAAGAGAGTCCCTTTTTATCTAACTGAATTTATATTGGTTTCACTGCAATAATTCTGGTATCATTATCCATGATTTATTTGGTGTGAGTTACATCATACTCTAGTCCATTGTGTTGGGTGGTGTTCGGAGTTTTTTCCCTAGTTAAATAGTTTGCTTTGAGAAGCTAAACAAATAGATATGCAGGACTTAAGAAACTTTTGAAATTGAGTAAAAAAGGAGGATTCGATCTGCAAACTATCCTGAAGAACAATACGCGTGTAAAATATTTATGAAGATATATCCATTCATAAAGTAGTGTCTGTAACAGCTTAAAATGAAGTGAAATCAAGGAATACAGGAACTGTAGGAATCCCTGCAGGAAGAGATTTGCTAGTTGCAATTGAATTTAGGAATTTTCAAGCTGCCCTGCCCCAGTAAAAAGACGGAAATAAACTTTTATGCTTTGACATTTTACAGAATTCCTACAGGAATTCTCATTTAAACAAACAAGCAAACAAACAGAGATGATGAATCTGGCATACTAGAAACATCTTAATCTGACCTATGAGAAAAGATTCCTGAAGAAAACTGGAAATGACAAAGATCTTAATCTAAATGCAGGAAAAATCTCAACCTCTGTGACCGAGGCACAGGCAACTCAACACTTCAAAAAAAACATTTGTGTGTTGAAAAATATGGATGATTTATTGCCATTTTTAGATGTTAGGAAAGTTAAATCTTCTGGGATACCAGATCGGTAATTCTGATTAATCAAAACAAATGCATGAAAGTAAGTTTTTACCTGTATCAACAGTATCTTTGTCCTGTTTGAAGCTTCATTTTTTGTTTTCTTTCTTACATCTTGTAAGTATTTCAATCCTTTGCATAAATTCTTTGTGGCACTGAATGTGCTCAGTTTCCTCAGTGTTAATCATGGTGAATAATTTGCCTTGTGATGGTATATGATCTGGTGCTTAACTGAAGGAAGGAGTACAATTGTGTTGAATTTAGCTCCAGCTGAATCAAGCTCAAGGTGTTGCAAAATTGAACCTTCAGCAAACACTTCTTAGTGGCTTTGAACTGAGACAAAAATGAGAGTTGTATTGCCTATATCTTTCCTCAACAGTTGTCTTTACTCCACAGAACTGACTTTAATGGGACTTTATATAAAGCAAGGTATTAACATCAGGATTATAACAATGTCTCATAAATTTGATCAAAACTTACAAGGACTTTTTTCAGAGTTATAACCCAGACCTTAGTTGCTCTACAAAAGGGCTTGGAACTGCTTTAATTGTATCACTTATTATTGCAGGGAGTCTCAGAAACAGCATTCATGGTACTTGTAGAGTAAATAACAGTGTCGTTCAAAAAGGCCTGAATGGTTGGATCTGGGTATAACTCATTTTTCATAGTTTCTGTCTTTCTTTTCAAGTATTTCCATTGAAATGGTAACAGAAATAAGTGTATTGTAATTGGCTGGAAGGTACTGCCTGAAGTAGCTGATTAAACAATCAGTATTTTCCACTGAAAGGACTGAAGATGAAAATGTCACAGAGTGGTATGTTAGGACATATAAACTTTAGAAACTTAATTTCTTTTGAGTTAGGAGACCTTGTAGTTCATCCTGGTTTTTACTAAGCAGGGGAGAATACACATTAAACTGACCTTTGAAGCAACACTGGTGATTTAGAACAAATATAGGATGCATAGTTTCCTCAACTGAAGGAGAAATATGGCAGGTGAATTTATTTTTTTTTCTTCTTTATCGCTACAGCTCTTTCCTTCCATATAACGTGCTGCCTGGTCTCTTATTCTACCTGCATTCCTCATACCCTGTCCAAAAGATGCACCATCACACTCTCTGATTCCTTTTCAAATGTTCTGTTCAATGTTACAGTATGTAGCTCCTCCCTTAAATCAGTTTACCTAAACAGCTTTGCAGATACTTTTGGAGGGGTGGGACACCTGTCTGAAATCTTTGTTTAGAGAGTTACATTTATCTGAAAGTTATTAATGCTTTTCCTTATCTGAAAGTAAAGCAATTATTATACACAGCAAGGTCAAGAGAACAACTTTGGTAAAAACACAGACAATAGAAATATTTGTGAAAAGTAAAGCAAAAAGTAACTTGAGAATTTATAAGAGTATTTAGAACTTACATAGAAGTTCTTTCTTTTTACTAGAGGACTTGGGGAATACGTTATTTCCCATATGTCTGATTTGGCTTCTGAGAGGTGTTTCTTGTTTTGGGAGGGGTGTTAAAACTCTTTTAGCATTTACTATCCTTATTATATGAAGCACAATAACTGACGAAATCTTGGGTAGTGATGATTATACATGAATATCAAATTATGTGATCACTAAAATTGTAATGAAGACTCAGTTTTGGTTGTGGGTTTGGTTTGGGGTTTTTTTGCTTCCATTCTCCAGATAAACACAAAAAAAATGATGCTGAAGGTATTCGATTTTATGGTGGCTGTTAGAGAACAACAAGCCTTGCAAATGTCATTTCATACTATGAGAAAAATTGGTTGCAGTGATAGCCTGTTTACAAAAAGTCTGTTCAGACAGTGGCTTTGGATTCTTCTTTCATGCTGATTGTATACCCAGGTAATTCTGGTTTTTGTGAGTGTAAACATTTGGAGAAACAGATCCAGTGATTAATAATTCAGTTTCTCTAGAACTGGTTTAATTGAGGATGGAGTTTAGTTTACCTAGATGATTAATCACACTTACATAGAAAAAGAATAAATACTATTGATTAACGGACAGAAAATATCTGTATAGTACAAGTCCAAGCTGATCTCATTTGAGCTGACTATTATGGTTATTGTTTCAGAATGCCTTGCACAGGAGTTCGATTTGTATAGAAATTCCATGTTTTCCTGATTGCACAAACAGCAGCTAAACTGTAAAAACATACCTTGTTCCTTGCATTTTGAAAGGAGCAATTACGTGCTTAATGTAACTTCTGGGCTTAGTTGCCTTGAAGTACCCATGTACTTCAGCTGACCGTAATTTTGAACAGGCAGAAATAGTGCTCAAAAATCCTTTATTTCATTGTCTCACTGAAAAAGTGATCTGTAAGAAAAGTTTATCTAGTTTACATTTGTGGTTTCTATAAGATCATTATGCTAGGTTTGTTAGCTACTACCCTAAATATGCCGTTATGAAACTTGATAGAAATAGTAAGGAACAAACAGCCGTCTTTAATGGTGCTTCTTGTAATGAATGTAAAGATTTTCTGTTTGTAAATCCATACAATTATTATTATGTATTTATTTTGCAATAATGCCAATTCCAATATAAAACTTTCACAAAATCGCATCAGTTAAAAAATCTTTCCCTAGAAAATACATTAAATTAAATCACAAAATGTAGGATTATTTTTATATAGATTTGTATGGCTTGTTATTTTGAGTCAAAATTGAAAGGTTTGTACTCTAGGGCATTCTTAAATCGATATCTTACTGCACGTTTTCCATCCGTGTATTAGAACTGTTCATATACTTTTGGGTTTTATGTGTAAAAGCTCCTGTAAACACACTCATATTAAGAGAATAATGCACAATCTGGGGAGTGATACTGCAGGAACCATTCAAAAAATATAGGTCCTTTTTGAAAAAATACAAATATTTGAATACAAACTTTGCTAAAGAATGAAGTTACTCTAGAAGTATAAGCTATAGGAAGGGGGGGCAGAATAATTGTTGTTTGTGGATCTTTTTTCTTCATTTTCATACACAGTGTTGAAATATATATCAAGCATATAATCTAGCTAGCTCAGAAATTTTATTTCAGAGTAGTATTCTCATTGAATTTTTTCTAATAGTGTTTCTTACTAATGCTGAAATGTTGACTTAGTAAAACCTTGTATAAGGCATTTTAACTGAGATAATACATTCTAAATAAAATCTAAATAATTTAAGTCTAACAAAAAATAAATTAAAATATTCCCCCATAATTTTACTCCTGAATAAATCTCTTGTACATGCTGAAACGTTTGCTAGTGAGAAACATATGGATTTGTTACTTATACTATATCTGCTTCTTCTGAATTATCTAAATTATGTTAGATGCAGTTTTATATTTTCAACAGGGCAAGCCATAGCATGCATATATCATCAGCTCTGTAAAGTTAAGAATTATTTTCTTGGGTTCAAAATTTTTCACCATTCAGACCTAGAGAATGATATATTAATGCACAATTTTACTGTGCATGGGAACAGCTAAAGTCTTTATTACAGAAATCCATTGCACGGTTTTTAAGACAGTGCTTCAGTATCTTTTGCCACTCCAGTGACAATTTCATTCCTGTTTCTAATCCTAAACTGAACCTCTGATGACTCATCATTGATGGAATTTTTATTTATTTTTTTAAAATTATGATGTTGGGGGAATGTTGTCTTTTTACATGAGCTTAAATTTGACCTGTGGCTTATGTCCCAGTATTACTACTTTTGCTCGAGGCATATAGTTGAGGACTAGATAGGCCTCAACTGGCAGGGGAAAAACATTCTTATGTTAATTTGGACAAATAGCTTGTCCATCTTTGTCTTTCTTTTTTTAGCTTGCAAAAATGTGATCAATTTCACCTAGCTCTCTTAAACAGTGTTATTCAATAGAAGCTTTAGATCATTACTTTCAAGATGCAGTCTTTAATATATTTGACGTCTGGATGTAGACACAGAAAGCAGCTCTTCAGGCAGGGCTTTGTTATGAAGCCTTCCTTTTTATGAACATTAGATTGAAGCATAAATGAGGCTTTGCATAATCATCTATTGGCATGTATAGAGAGCTTGCATTATAGTACAGAGCACTAAAATGAGCTTTTTTCTAAACTTGGTAGGGCAGTAAAAAATGTTTTTCCTGTAGTTGCTTCTGCGTTGGAGGCGTTTGCAAATTTGGAACAAAAAGCTTATTTAGGATTTGGTCCAAACAGATAACAGATTATAATGTTGCTTAAAAAAACCCCAAACCATTTACAACAGTTTCCAAGTTTGAGAAGGAGCCCAGTTAAATCTATTTAAGTCCTCTCTCATATATCATTAGAGATTTCCCGTTCAAAATCTCTCCATTAATGTTATTTATGGACCATTCAAAATAATATTATTTTATGTTTGGGGGAAATAAAACTTTGGGGATTAAACATTTTACTTGTCAGTGTTCATTCCAGTGAATGTATTTTTCCCTAGCTAAATCCTAGAGTTCTTAAGATAATAGCTTGCACTTGTAAATACTTGTATCTGTGACCCTGATCTCTTTTTTTCCCAACAAAAATTAAATAATTATATTTCACAAACGGGTCAGCCAGCCAACCTTTCCTACATTGTCCCACCAGTTCTATTTTGGTTTTGCTGTGACCTGAAGCTGACATTTTATAGTAAAATCAAAAACACAGCTATGAAAAACTGACTCCTGCCAGAAAGATGCTGCCTATGACATTATGAAAGCAAAGATAAATTTGGTTCCATTATGTGCCACACACTGTTACTCAAATCCTGTTGGAGCACAGGTTCACCCAATGGTGGGCACATGGTACTGAATACAATTTCTCCCAGTCTTCACAAATTTTAGAGTACCAATGGCTGGCCCAACTCCAAGAGTCATGTTCCAGTTCAGCATTTGTGTAGAGAAAATCAGTTCTTCCAGCTCCAGCCCTTTCAGTTACTGGCACCTCTACTTAGGATTGAGTGGCAGCTTTGGTTGTGGTTTTTCATGTGTGATCTATAGTCATTTCACATATTTGTCGGTGACATCCTGAACAGTGGCACATGAAAAGCAGCCTTTGTACAGCCTTTGATATTGCATAGGCATGACACAGCCTTTGCACATGTAAATCATCCCAGTGAGGTGATTCTAATGAGTCTAAAAAATCAGCCTAGGACTGAGTCTATTGCGTGCCATGTGGGTTCATTCTGCTTAGCACACCTGGTGTACACTGCACTCCTCACGTGTTGGAGGTAGCTTGTCCAGGGGTCATGGTGCTGGTCTGTATGTGAGCTGAAGTGGTTTCTTTAGGACTGAGTCTGACAGTCAAGACGTAGTCAGTCAACAATTTTTGTCCATTCTGTAGTACTGCATATTTATTAAATAAAAAATAATGAATGGGTCAGAAAAGCATTTCCAAGCTACATATGTAATCAGAGGAAGAGGACAGTTTCTGGCTGATACCTGCTGTTAATAATCCAGTGCAAAGAACCTATGTTTGAAACCCAACAAATTATGGGTTGCTTGACTGACAAGACAGTGCACAGTGTAGGACTGGAGAAATATACATTCTAGATTGTTTTTATATAATGCAGGTTACTGGGAGGAAAAACTATACTTGAACTGGATTGGGACCTTTCATCTGTAATGCTACTATATGTAAGACTTTTTTATTTCCTTTGCATACCGTGAATGTATTTTGCATCATGACATAATACATTTTTGTTGCTGTGGAAACACAATAATGTTATTTTCGTTGTCCTAGGAAACACAGAAACAACACCTGATAGCAGCTGTCATACCAGTTTGGATGGATGATTGTTTTTTCTTCTGTCCAACAAAAATCTTCCATTCCCTACCGTACCTGAAAAAGCAGAGGTTCTCGTGATTATTGTCATAATCTTTAAGTGTCCGTTTGCACAAAATGGGACAGGCACTCCATGCATGAAAATATTCAGTCTCTGTGGCACTGGTCCAGCAAGTCACTTTTGCCCTTGCTTAACATCAAACCTGTGAGAAGCCCTGTTGAAATCAGTGGGACTGCTCGTGTGCTTAGAGGTAACTACATGCCTAAGTGCTTTGCTGGACTGGTGCCGAACTGAAAGTAGATGACTGGCTTGTGGTTCAGAGCAAGCATTTGAGAACTTGTGAAAGTTTGTGACTCTAGATTTTGGTATTAAAATAGGAGAGGATATATTAGCTATATGCGAGCTTCTATGTTTCCAGCAATTCAGTTGTGAAAGAAAGTTTTATCATGAGATAAAGTAAAGTTGAGGGGCAGTTGTACGCAGGGGAGCTGGGTGCTTTGTATCATGGGAAATGTTTATGGTTTGTCGTTCTTGTTTCCTGGGTGTTTCAGCAAATGCTCAGCTTTTGTCTCTCTGCTGCTTTCCTGGGAAAAGGGAAGCAACAGACTAACATTCTATGTAATATCATTATCAATGAAGCCACGTGTATAATTTCTGTTTTTTGAACTGTGTGTGGGCACAGTAATAGACAGACCTTTGATTTTTGCCCTGTGTCTCCATAAAAATCTGTTTTCACAAAATCCTAAGGCTGAATAATGATATTTACTTTATAAATAAACTCAGATCTATTTTATAATTCTGCATGCAAATGTCAAATATATACATCCTCTTCTCAGTAAAATCAGGTTCATGTTCTGTTATTATGCATGGCTAGAAAAAAATTGTTTAGACCATAGATTTGTGTCTTGTACGCTCTTGCTCATATGTTTGTATATACTTACTCATGTTCATTCTGTTGAGTTTGTGGCAGAAAAAACCCCCAACCCAACGAAGCATTTCAGCATTTAATACCTTTAGTCTGTATTTATATACAGACTAAAGTTCCTGGAAGAAAAAGTTGATAGGTTCAAGCATGATTCCAGTATAATGATAAATTTTTACTCCCTGTAGATTGTTTAGTGCTGAAAGAAAAAAATACCCTGGAATCCTGCTGGCCTTTTTCCCAATCGGCCTGACCCCAGTTACTCCTGGTTACTGGCTCCATATAGTACTGTCAGTAAGAATAACTGCTCTCTATTCTGTGCAAAGCTTTGCGATTTACCCAAAGTACAGTGTGTGTCTGTGTCTGTGTGTGTGTGTGTAAAATGGAAGCGGGCAGGGATGGAGAAGGAGCAAAGAGGAGCAGCTGGACTTGTACTTCAAGGAAAGTTGTTTTTTCTTTCTGGAAGTCCCTCCTTCCCTTATTATTGTTCTAACATTCCTTTTTCCACAACTATTGTCATTTCTTGCTCAGTCTAAGAAGAGTTGTGTGCAAAACAGTAGCTCAAGTGTAATTCTTGGAAAAAATGTTGGGTGTCTCTGAGAATAAATATTTTTCATTAGAAGTTATATTTGGTGGGGCCTTCATTCAGGTAAACAGGCTGGTAGGGAAGAAAAGTAAAAGGCAAAAAGCTGTTAATAAAAGCTTTAATTCTTACATGCTTTAGCTGGTGGAGGAGGGGCATAGTTGTCTAATTCTTCAGAGATGGCTTGGGTGTGGTGGACATTTCTGGCTTCATTCTCAGTGGACACAGAGTTGGGTGTCAATAGCACGCAGAGCAGCACATCTGCATTTTCTGGCCTGAGATAGTTTATTTCATTACTACATCCGTTTAGAGGGAGTAGAGAGAGAGTGAATCTGCTCCTTAGGGGAGAAAATCCAATGAAACGCTTGTGCCAGAGTTGTTCTATGCTCAGTGCGCAAGCTACGTAACACTCGAACCGTATAGTTGAGAGCCCACTGCAGTTCTCTTCCATATTAAATTAATTTCTGTAGGTTTCTTCAATAATGCATTTTAATTTTATGGTATGAGACTATGAAAGTTGTCTTCCGAGGAAAAGAAAAGGCATTCATTCAATAAAACCTAATGACCTACATGATGCTTTGCTGCCTCCATGGCTGTTGAAAGGGCATTCCAAGGACATGGCAGAGGGGCTGCCGAACCTCAGGGCCTGTGCTTCCTGCAGAGCTGAGGCACCTGCCAGGGCATGATTCAGGTCACCTGAATTAAAGGTTTAGCTTCTTCCCAGGACTGTCAGGAGCCCAGCTTTCTAATGTAAGCACCTGGTTTAGGTGCTTTGCAGGAAGCGTGGATTCTTCTGATATTTCTAAACTGAAGATTTATATCTGAAATTGGTGGATCTACACGTTTTGTAAGTCAGCATAGCTCAGTATCAGGCTTTAATTAAATATTTTCTAGTGTAGACTGAGAAGTTTACCACCAAGGCTAAATTTGTTTTGGGGTTTATGATGCATAGATGTAAGCAGAAATCCTAGCAGCACTGAATCTAACAGCAAAATTATCTGGCTTCAGTCATACTTCAGTTAGAGATTAATTTAATCTTCTGTTAACTTCAGGGGGCTTGAGGGCACACATCCCTAGAGAGTGTTTTCTTGATCTTTCCTGCTGATCTTCCTTGGTAACTTCCTTCTGATTTGTTTTCTTTCTTTCATAGCTTGACACCTCTACTGTGCCATCCCACAGTAGGTTTTCAGTTTATCAAGGACCAAGGAGCTCCCTTTGTGTCAGTCAAAGATCTCCTGGAAAAAACTGTCTTCTGCTGAAAACTTTCCAAGTAATGCTGTTTTCCTCTGTAGCATTTTGCTCCTACCTCTTCAGGTTTTTTTCATATTTCTCTACTGAGTATGATGTGACAGTAATTTGTATTTTAGTATCTTGAATCAAGTCTTTATCCTGTGTCTTAGTAAAATAATGGATATAGTTACATTTCTCTACTCCCTTTATTTCTTGTTTCTTTGATTTTCCGTTAAAGCAACCTCCAGTGTGGAATGATGAGGAAAGCGAACACTTAGTTCATTAAGAAATAGTATCTGAAGAAATTATCAATTGCCATTGCAATCAAAGGAAATCATTAGTGTGATCTATGAGCACAAATAAAGATCCAAAAATTGTAATGATCCATAATCTTCATAATAATCATAAATGGTGTCAAAACCACTATTTGATATGATAAGACCTAACTCTATGTGTGACAGCTCTCTTTCTGCATTGTGACCTTTTTTAAGACACTTGAATGGGAATAAAAAATAATCACAAACCACAAAAGCTCAAGACCAAAGACTCAAAAACCAGGAAGGAGGGAAAGGAGGGAGAGAGAAATTAAGGGAGGAAGGAAAGATGAAAGGAAGGGAGAAAAGAGATAGGAAAGGCGGCAAGGAGGGAAGGAAAGACAAATCATCATACTCTATTTAAATGTATATCAAATAAACTCTAGAAGAGGGTGAGGGATTAACTGACTCTAGAAAACTCTGTCACAGCATTAAACTGTCCTTACAGGTGTTGCCTATTACTTTGAATAATCAATAATGTAATATTACTTTTTCCCAATGTCAGTGCTTCAATTTTGGTTTGGTCCAACATAAGCTACTGGTTAGTCTAGTCATTGCAGTACATCAGTAAGATTTATTTTCTTCCTCAATAAATTTGTTTCATCAAACTGGTTCTCCAAAGATTATTAAAAATGAGAAAATTGTCAATGACATGGAGTTACCATTTGACTTCTTTACATAATTTCAATTTATGTGTAAGTTTTTCTTCTCTTGTTCTCAGTATTTCTTGAAATAACTGTGCCAACAGAACAATACAAATTCCTTTCATTGGTCAATACTACAGTTGTAATAATTTCAACCAAACACTACATAAAGTAGCACATAAAATTACTGCATGTTTGTTTTAAAGTCATTTAGTACAAACTCTGTTCTCACCTGGTGAAACTCCCACTTGCTTCAATAGGGTTAGGATTTCATCCTGTATAGCATTTTTCCCTTTTTTTTTTTTTTTTAAATGGACCACAAAGATTATAACATTGAGAACAATGTAAGCATAAAGCTGGAAAAAAGTATCTTTTTAATGGATCATCAAAATGTGATACATAGTTTTGAGTTGCTCCTTAGGGGGGGTTTAGGTCAGACGAGTTTGGTACTCATATTTTGTTCGCTGAAATTACTGTACATCTGTATCATTCTTAAGTGTATTCTGGTATTTTCTTTGGCTTCATGAAAAGATGTGCTGCTTTTGTAGCCATGTATTTGTCCTTGAAGTAGTGAAAATGAACAGTCCTCTTGGGCAACTGAATTTTTAACCAAACTGTTATCTTAGTCCCGTGCAAGGTTTTTCTCATCTCTGTCTTTCCACGCTGCCAAGTAGGAAAGTCCTGTTCCAGTAGGAGTGGACCTGTAGAACAAAAGGTTGTAAGGATCTGCTGGCCACATTTTAAGGTGTGTGGAGTAACTTTGTGTAAGTTGTGATTTGCTCCTCTAGACTGACTACCCATGAGCTGTTGGTGTACATCCGCCATCTTGATTTCATCCAAAAGTAGTCCAGGTTCTTGAATGGGAACTGAAGCATGGCCAAGTGCTTCAAAAGTCCTCTCCTTAGCCCAGACCACGTAATGTATGTGTGTATGAAGGCTTTGCAGACAGAACTATTTTTGCTGTAGGGAAGTAATTTCTGTTAGGATTTCTTTACTTCTGTTTTGTCTTTTCTCATAACATTACTGTCATCTTACTCCCTCTCTCTCTGCATAGTTCCCTCTTGGCGCTGTGATACCTTCTCTTTCCTGCTTCTGCATAACTCCTTCACTGGTCTTTCCTCAATCTATGAGAGTTATGGCCTTCTTTATCATAAAGCAAAAAGGAAGCTTTTGTTTGTAAATGATATATGATCTATTGCATTGTTACTGATCATACAAACAAATATTTCTGGCCTCTAAACTGATCTTCTCAATTACAGCTATTAGAAAAACATGTTTCCATTTTCACATGTTCACTGATTATTTATTTTTTTTTATCATGATCAAAATGAACATGTACCAGAACTCGATTTGGTATTATACTGATGAAATACATCGAATTTACATGCACATAAGTTTCACTGGCACTTGCTGAGGACCAAATTTGTTATTATGATAAAAAATTTGGGTGAGTTTGCTAAGTAAACAAATACAAATACAACAGAACCTAAAATTTTGTTGGATATTTATTAAAATGTATGTAGCTTGAATCATCTGTAGTTAAAAATATTTTCTTAAATTATACCATATTTTATATCATTTATACAACCTAAATGTGAGAACAATATGGAACAAAAAGCAGATCTGCAATAAAATTTAAAAGTGATAAGCAAGTTAAAATGAAGGAAACGTTTTGACTTGCACTTATAAAAGTGCAGTGATATGATCCATGATCAGAGAATACGATGACACCTTAGGAAAAAGCTGCTGCTGAAAGAAAATTTAAGCAAACCAATGTAACCCACTGTCTCAAGCCTGAGACTGATAGAAGGGCTGCAGATTGTCTTCAAGTTTTCTCTGTCTGTCTGTGCCTTCTACAAGCTCTTTGTTGTCTTCTGTTCTTCCCACAAATTGGGAGTTAGTAACTAAAGTATTGTCTCACTCAAGGGAGAAGCCACCTGAGATTATCTAAAATGAAGAAGAGGGCAGCCTGAATGCATTAACAATGAAAAGCTGAAGCTCGGTACTTGCAGATGAGTTTAACAGTTGGGCTACTTAACAACGTAGATGTGTATTTATAGCAATGTAGCTAGAGGCATGATCACCTGGGGATTTAATCGAGTTTTACTTATAGAAGCTTGCACTGAAAATAGGTTGGTCTGGCTCAAGTATTTTTCTTGCAGGTAATACAGACTGTCACAGATAACTCATTACAGTGACAATGACCAGGCTTGCTAATTGGCAAGAGAGTTCAGAATATGGTAAAATGCGTGAAGGCCACAGATCTGAAATCCTCCCACCTTGGGTTGCCCATCATCATGTTTTGTGGTACTTTGCTATAGTACCTTCAATGAAGCAGCTATTAGCTTATCATTGAAACTAAAATTAATATGGGATGAGAATAAACAATATGCTGTGGGACTCACTATTTGTCTTGCAGATGCAGAGGGTGAAGAAAATATAGGAGTTACTGTTTACCTTACAACACGTATTCTGATGGCCACAGTCCAGACCCTGACTAATGGTTTTGCAATGTTGAGGATAGAAGTTAAACAGGCATCTAGATCCTGGACCCCACCGGGGAACCCCTGATTAACGCATGGAGGGTGAAAAGCAAGTGAAGTGCTGAAATTTGAAACCTGGCCAAGAGCATAAAACCCAGAGGGCTCGTGTCTATTGCAGGTAATAACAAAGGGACGATGTCCATAGGAAGGTAAAAGAGACGGTTCAGGGAAGGGCAAGTCAAGAAAACCAGAATGCTGAGGAGGCAGATAGAGGGGTCTGGCATGAGAAGGTTCGCTGCACGTTCCGGTCATGGCTTAGGGAAAGCACGGTGGCCGAGTACTGGATCTGCGCTGAGACTTGCCGATACAGGCGCCTCAGTCATTGCTGCGTAGGACAATACAGAAGAATGATGATCGGCGCGAACGGCAGCCCTGAAAAGCCGTAAGTGCCTGTTCAGAAAGCTAATGGGTAAGAACATTACAAAACCTGGCAAACACTGTTGGGAGTTTGTTTTATAGCTTTACTGGAGGAAGTTTCCCAGGTTTCTAGAATGCCGTGCTCTTCTCATAAGGTTTAATTTTTCATTGTGCATCTTTCTTTCTTTAACTTATAAACCAAATGTAAACCAGAGATTTCTCCAAAAATCTGACAGACTTTGGTGACTCTGGGGCAAAAGCTCTGTAGCAATCTAATGATCTTTGACTTTACCCCACATATCTCAAAAAGTAGGTTATTTTTCAGTTTCTGTAGTAGAAGTGTATGCTGATAGTCATATCCCTGGCATAGCTGAGATAATTTGAGGTATTGCTATAAATATATTAAAAAATTGTCTGGATCTTGGTGTTGCGCCATTCAGCAACAACATGAAGGAGTTTGGCACAAATAGAAGTCTGGGTTGTATTCCCATTTTTTAGGTTTGTAAGAAAACAAGTATTGTATCTGTACTGTCTGAGTTAGTAAGGAGAAATTCAAAGAGAAAAAGTAGTAAACATAAGAAAGGGAAGCGTCTTATTTAGCCATGAATAAAGAATTATAGCCTGTGCTAGGAGTATAGACAGCTCTCCCATTTAAGTGAAATGACTAATGGTATGAATTTTCTACATGGTGAGACCATGGTACTTTCTGTCAGAGTTCAGCTTCAGAAAATATCTCATCACTGTCAGAAGTCCTTGGAGAGGAAGTTTCCTTGCTTCTGGTGGAGGTTTTGCTGATTGTGTTATTTATGATACCAACCAAAGCCAGGCACAGTTTTCTGGACACTCTACAAATAGTAGGGTAAGAAACTATCTCCCTGCCTTGAAGAGGTAGTAAATAAATAGGCAAAATGAGAAGGGAAAGGACAGGAGTAGTACAAAGCTATCTATGTTGTGATGATAAATGACATGTTAATTCTCTCTTTTTGGCAGGGGAATATTTTTCAGGGATTAGAAAGACAAGGAAAAGGGGAGATTTGTGGGAAACAATAGGGAAAGAGAGGAAGATAAGAAGGGCAGCTGTGGAGCACAGCAGAGGTGAAGGGACTGCGATGAGAATGGAACAAGCTTGGATCAAGCAGGCAATTGTCAAGGGCAGTTTAAACCCAGTCAGAATCAAGAAAAGTTTATTTGGTATCAGCGGTCCCTGCTTTAGCTTTTTTACAGCTGCTCTTCTGGCATCAGTGCCTGGTTGTTGCCTCCTTGCAGTTTCTTTTGCAGAGCTTGTACGGCTCAAGTCAGCGATCACCTCTGCGGGGAAACACATTGCCTTAGACAGTGAGTTGTCCAAGCCCCTGGCATGACATGTTGCAGGGAAGGGGAACAGGCTGTGGCAGCCAGGACTCCCACCTTGTCCTTTCCTCCAGGATGAACCTCCAGAAGCTGTTCTCACAGCTTGAGTGAGAAGACTCAAGGCTTTTAAGTGTACAGAAAGTATCCTTCACTTGAGTAAAAGTGTGGTGTGGTACACAGGATTTGTGTTACAAAAGTAAACGGACTGTTTCTATACTGTGTGTTAGAAGTTTATGGATAAGATTTAAATTAAAATTGCAGTTCTGAAGGTATGTGCTAAAGATATGACAGGTGATATTGTTACAACAACCATGTAACAATTACAGCAGTCATAAAAAAAATTCGTTTAATGAAAAAATGTTGAAAAGTTCAGCTCAAAAGTTAGAAGAATTACTAAAAGTCAACATCTCTGAAAATCTTTATCCTCATCAGACACCTCATTCAAATGACAAATGAAAAGAGCCCCCCCATTTCAGGTCTGGCAGCTTCTGAATAGATATTCCTAAATTAAGTGTTTTTTCGCTGCCAAGCACCTATCAAGTAGAATACTGGAAAGTTTGCTTGTTTTCCTAGAATTTTAAATTCAGTGAACTCATTATAGACATTTTAATATGATCTCATTCAGAGGCAAGAAGATCAGTTCAACTTACTGCATATAATACAGTAGAAATCTAGCACTTGATATTTGATATATAAGGTTAAAATAATTTAAATCCTTCAGATTTTTTTAAAATTAAATTCAGATTATGGATATAAGATTGTTGGATCTGTATTTTTAGATTCTGGTTAAGACTGTGCTGTGCTTAAGAACAGCTAAGTAGTGTAAAGATCTTTCTTCCTCCTGTGCATTGTCTAGTATATTGCAGGATGTTTCCCTTTACTGCCTTCATCCATGAAACTCAATTCCAAAATAGAGTTTCACAATCTGTGTCACTAAATACAGATTTTTAAAATTGGTCCTTCATTTTCCTATCTCAGATGCATTCGAAAAGCAATGAAGAGGGCTCTAAGAGACAAAGTTAATACAAGTAGAACTGTACTTATTTGTTAGAAATATTACGTTAATCTTTTCAAATTTTCAAAAGCAGTTGCAAATTGTTTAAATTATATAGAGGCATGGTCCTTAAGACCTTTTTAATTTATTCTTTTTTCAGGGAAATGGGTTTGTTAACAGAAAAAAAAAAAAGTGGTTTTAGGGTTTTCTCTGGAAAGAGTAAGATAAGCAGATGTACAATGACACAGCTTTTTTTAAAAACATAGTAATTCTGACATTATACTTTTATCTTCAGAACTGAGTGAATTACCTCATCATTTGAAATTAACTATAGATTTTGCCCCTCTGTATCTCTCTAGTGGATTTAGAATTGTTTTGAAGTTGATGTAGGTATTAGACATACAGCTTGGTTGCAAAGAGTAAGGGATGCTTCCAGATAAACTCAGTCAAGAGTCATTAATATCACAGTCCTCTGATACAGAGATTTCTGCTAAATGACCCTAAAAAAGTAAAGTTTTGTAATCTCAGGAATGCATAAAGGATAGTAGGTAAAAACTCAGTCTTTTGCTACTGACCAAGCGCATCAGTCCAGCATTTGTCCCACAGCTCCAGAACTGGTCAGCAAATACCAGCAAAAAAAAAAACAACTGGTGAGCAAACACAGTCTGACTTCTAGAAAATACTTTAAAGGCCCTTCCTCCTCAGCAGCAACCTTCCCAGTTCAAGAATCTAAACATCTCTTCCCTTTCCACTGCAAAATCAAGCAAACAGCAGGGAAAAAAACCCTGTCCTGAGACAAAGCAACTTTTTAAAAATTAGAAATAAAGCAATTTCAAGGAAAAAGATCTGAGAAACTTACCCTGAGCAGAATTTGTGCCCCTTCAGCAGAAGGAGTGATGTGATAGTTCAGCGAGACTTTTTCTGGTTTGATTTGGTATTGGCTAGTAAAGGAAAGACTGTGTTGGGAAGAAAAGAGGGAAGAAGGAGAAAAGTTCTACTTAGCAAAAAAGGCATGATAGTCACATACAATAGATGTTTACATGTCCAGCTCACCTTTTTGAAGACTGACGTCATTTTATGGTCAACAGCTATATAGTGTTCACTTACTTTATGGGTGACAAGCTTTGCGTTCCTTTAGATACCACTGTATTTCACAGAATAATGAGTTCTTGTATTACAAAGCTTGTTTTGACTTATTTCCTTTCACCGACCTGGTAGATGAATGGCTCTTGATGACTGCATGAATTAGCCTGGTATGCAGGACATCAAATAGCTGTCATATTGACCAATCAAATTGGTCAATAGGGCCCAATGTGCCCAACTTCTGTGGGCTCATGCAGGATCATACCAATACAGGTCTTTCAGTGTCAGACTTGTCGCTTTGTCTGAGCAGGGAGACATATGTCTGTAACCTCTTCTAAACTGGCAGGTGCTTGCTCTTCTCCCCTCCAGGAGAAATGAATGGCTCCGTTGTACTGTACCACTCACGTCTCCTTGAGGGCTGCCCTGTGTTGCCTATGAATGAAATGACTCCACCTTTCCATGTGGGACATCATGTGCTCCTGGGGGCCTGGTCACAGTTGTATTTTTTTATGTAAAGCCACAGGTGTTAATGACCTATTCCTTTCCTAAGGAGACTTCTCCTTGTGGGTTGTGAGGTGGCCAGGCTGTGTCACTTTGCTCAGCATGACACTGGTCAAGCTGTTGCCTATGGCCTAACTCATGTGGCCACATCAGTATGTGAGCAGCTCCTCAGAGAAGCACCTGTTAAGAGGAAAGAAAGAATGCACCTCTCTAGCTTATTTCCACCCTGGGCCTCATTATAACAAAATGATGATTGCCAGTTGGACCAGAGTTAAGCTGAGCTGGGAACTCTATTTCTCTGGGAAGAGGTCCAAGACCACCGACCACCATGTGTGCAGAGAATTTTACCATCACATCATCAGGACAAGCTGGAATCCCTGTGGTCATGGCTGGACTTGGACCAGGGTGCTTCAGGTGAAAGGTCATGGGTTTAAATTTGGCTTGACAAAGTGCCCTGTTCTTGCCCCCTTCCTAATTAATGGTCCTGTCTAGACCCTTCTCAAAATCAACTCCTCCACCTCTTTAGCTGGCCAAAGCCTGCACCTGTCCTCACTCCCCCTAGCATGCCGTTTTTAATTCACAGCCCCGAAGCCTCCCTTCCATCAGTCCATGGTTAGGTTGCTGAATTTTCCAGGCAATAGATAAAAAAATAAGATTGACAAATGAGTTTAGCATATGACTGTCACGCATCATTTATTAATGAAAAAAACCCAAAACTAACTGGAACATCCATCTACTGCTTGTTTGCCTTGCCCACCTGGGAAATGGAATTTAAATTACTGCACTGCTTTAGGAGCAGTTTGTAATCCCAGTATAGCGAAGTCATGTGTTTTTCATGCAATGGGAGCAGCAGATAATAAAATTTTTTGCAGTTAGCATGATATCAAGTGTGATGGCAAGATAAACTTTAAATTATAGTTGTCATAGATGGAAACATACAGCTGCAGAAACAGCAGTTCTGCCTTCCTGGGAGAAGACACGAAAGTGCTGCCATCAGCTTGCTGTGTGTGTATCTTCCCAGATAGCCGCAGCTTGACTCACATTCTCACTGAAAATATGGAATAACTTCCCAGAGCATGTAACAGACTCACCTTTATGAAGGCTATGAGTTTCCTTCACTCCTAATTTAGTACAATGCTGTATGAATATAGAACAAAAAGTCAGTCCCAGCATCATAGGGTTTAGACTTCAAGTACAGAGAGAAGGTAAAGAGGGGTAAAACAATACCATAGGGCCATGCTGGTGGTACAGCTGCTGTTAAAGATGCTGTGTCCTGGTTGTTTATAGGGAGTGTCTTATAGAAATGAAAGGTTAATGAGGATAAAACTCTGGTTGAAAATTTAATGAGTGATGAATGAAGGGAACATCATCAGCCAGGGAGCCAGAGCTTTTGGTCCTTGGGTCCCTTGGGGGTCAGGGCAGCTGTATACTCTGTGTTAGAAGTATGAAGAACAGAGGACAAAAACCAGATGCAATGAGACGCAGTTGTGAACTGTTGATTGGAGGAATACAAAATAACCTGCACCATGCTAAAGGAAGCTTAAATCACAGATAGCTACCCTGCTCAACCCTTCGCTCTAAATCTTCGCATACTGACCTTAGACAGTATTTGACCCACTCTTCCTACTGTCCATATGTTGTTTAAACCCCTTCCTTCTGTACACAAAGCATACAATTCTCTCTCCTTTACCGATCCTAAAACTCTGTCTGGTGTGAACTCAGTGTCACAGCTCTAGCTTTACTCAGTGGAGAAACAGGCAAGCAGCAGTCTGTCAACTACCTACAACAGGGTGGGTAGATGGGGTGAGTGAATTATTTTCTCAGCCTGTCTTGTCTATATGACTGATTTTGTCCTGACACCTTCAGACAGCTAAAACTAGCTGAAAGGAATCCTGTGCCAGGTCCCCTTTTTGACTAGAGGCCTTATTAAGTATCTATACATTTTTTAAGCATTAAAAATGACAACTTTAAAGATGTAGTAAACTTCAAGTTCCCAGGGATACTCAAAACTACTGTTTTGTAGAGATATTTTGTGAGCCTTGTACAGAACAGAAGAAGGAAAGTTACACTCTGTTTTCAGTCGCCAATATTTCCCTCCTAAGAACAGGAAAACATTTCTGTGATGGCAGCTTAGACAGGGAGGGCTGGAGTCTACAGTTGTTGCTATGACCTGAGGAAATTTTCTAAATATCAGGATTTCTGTATTGTTTTTGCAAAAATGATGCAACACTGATAATAAGCATTTTGTTAGTATAAAATGGATTTTTATCTAGAGCTGACCAAACATAAAAACCATAATAAAAAATGTATTGTGCCACTGAGTAGAAGCAGTGAATGACAATTAAAGTTTCCCTGTGCACAGGTCTTCATGCTAGCTCTAGTTCTTTAATACTCTAGATTAATATTAAACTACGGCATTTATTTGAGTTTTTCCACAGGTACTAATTTAAATGTCAAAAAAGCCAATATGAGCATTTAACTGCTGAACACTTTAGCAGTTACTGTGCTTGTCCCAAAATCCCAAACAGTCTCATCAGTTTCCCTAGATGCAAAAGCCTCAGTGGTCCCCAACACAGCTGTCAGAAACCTCCTGCTACCTATCTTCAGCTGTTCTATAATGCTAACCTGTGCTTTCAGGAAAAGAGACCATGATACAAAGACTATTATGATGATTGAAATGTGAGTGCCTTCAGTGGAGAAGTACTTTAATGAGGAGAAATCAGTAGGTACTAGATGTCTCCCTCATCCAGCAGAAAAAAAGATCCAATTTTTTAAAAAAGGGGATGAGATGGGTGTATTTAAATACGGAGCAAGTAACCTCTTCTCTTTGTGACTTCAAATTGAGATGACTGAGGGAAAGATAATTTGGCATCATATGCAAGTTGTTCATGACTGTTTAAGAGGGCTAAGTGGGTAAAACAGTATTTTACTACACACAGGAATATTATGATGGCCTACTGTTTCTTTCTGATGTGATGCATCAGGCTATTTTTTTCTCTAAACCTCTCATTGTTTTATAGCACTTAATCATCATCTTCTCAGTAACTTTCTCTCTAAAATAGTCAATAAAACCTTGTATCCCAAACTAACCCTCCTAGTTCTCCTCTGTGCATCTCTTTTCCTGCAATAGTTTTGCATTTCTGAGTTGTTCCTACTGCTGATCACCAAAGTTTTTCTGCAGTGACTGTTTTCTGGGTTTCTTTTCTTTTGCAGGGAAGGCGACCTGTGCCATGTAGTGACACACGGATGTTAAATAACTGCTCAGATAATAAAACAAACTCGCTGCTCATGTAATTTTGACATGGACTTTTCTAAAGCTTCAGGTGGTCATTGGATTCCTTAATGTGGTGCATTCCAATATTCCTGCAAATTTCTTCCAGAGCCATGTTTTTCATTACTTTGTGTGTAGCTACACACCATCATGGCTCCATTTAAAGTAACTGTCATTGAGGAGAGACACTGTATCTGTGAGCTCTATGCTTATGAGCATACTGAATTGTTGAATGTTCGATTGATCATTACTTTTTCAAAAACTATAAGCCTATCAAATGAATATTGATGAATAACACACTCTCAGAAATAAATAATAGCCAGTAAGAAATGAAAAACAGGAATATGCATGTCATTGCAATCACACAGGTATACATTTCCGATTTGTTTACTACTCTTTGGTTAGACTGGATATCAGCAGTGGAAAATTTCACTATGACTTTTGCCAAGGACTCAAAGAATAAGATTTGTGTCAGGAAGTCTTTTTGTGTTGATTATAGTTTTTTCCTTCTCTTTCTTTCAGCAGCTTTTTCCTGAAAGAGAAAGGAAAAAAACCCCAAACCAACAAAACGACCCCAAAACCCCACCTGTGCTTTGTAAAATGTTAATTTCCTTTAAAAAAATATTTCCTTTGCTTCAGGAAGTTGGCATGCAGCAAACCCCTTCTAAATCAAGCTGCAAGCCGATACTGTAAAACACAGTTTATTGGTAACAGACATTTGTAAATAAGTAATTGACACTCATGCTATAACAATAAGCAATCCCAAAAAAACCCAGGGAGCTGCCAGAATAAACAAGTTTTCAATGAGCTTCTTCCAGTGCTGTATATCCATCAAGGTCAGGCTCATCCGCGGTGGTCAAAATAATAACTCTGGGACCAGCTGGAATTCTGCAATGCAGCAGCCATCTACTGCTTTTGTGTCTTCCATCTCTGCAGTCTTCCAGTGGGATCCCTCGGCATGGGCAGGCTGCAAGCCTGTGTCTTAGGGTTGGTGACAAATACAAAACCTCTGGAATTACTGGGATTTTTGCTACACAGAGGACCAAGGTGAGAGCCATGCTGCTGCCAGGGGGACATAGGCTCCACATGTGGGTCTTTGAGGGACCTGAATTGCTCCATCACTCCTCCCTCCTTTGAATCAGTGCTGTGGGAACACAGCTCAGAAATAGAAAGAGCATGTTTGCTCTTCCTCTGGTCTTGGTAATTGGGTAGGATATGATGAACGTTCATGGTTTTTGGACTAGCATCTAATGAAATTCTGAGGTCTACTTCCCCCCTCTCCCCACCAATTCAAACTTCTTGCTGGCTTGTTCCAGTCCTTTTTCTGTCCGTTCTCCTTAGCTACCACATTGTTCCCTGAACTGTGTCTGTATAAAAGCTGGCAGAGCACTATGGTAAGAGGGGGCTGCAGCAGGCATTTGCCACATTTCATCAACTGACGACCACTGAGGAACAAGCTGAAGGTAAGACACAAGATAAGAATGAGTGTAGTTGAGTGTGTTGAACCATACCAACTCTGGTAGTAGTGGGCATGTTAAAAACTGTATTAGATACAAGGTACTTGAGCAGAAAGTTTCTGTTCATCTAAGTGAAAGGCTGCGATTTAAGTGAGGGAGTACAGACCCCTGGACTAACTCTGTTCCTTCACTCCTGTCTAATGCAGAGTCAGAAAGATGCCACACATCAGTCTGGTAAGCTAGTTAAGAAAGCAGAACTTTATTATTAGTGTATTTAAAATCAAAATTAATGATGCCTTTCTTTGACATGAAACTATACCTAATGAAAACAAAACAAACCCAAATGAAAACAAAACCAACACCCCCTCTCCCCGAAAAAAACCCAACACCCCAGAAAACACCTCACCAACCTGCATTCGCTTTGTTAGGCACTACAGGTGAGATTGCTTGGGGGTGGTTGCTTTTGTCTCTTATTTTCAGAAGACTTCACTCATGATCCAAAGAGCTAGGTTTCCTTATTATTTGTAAATTTGGTCTTATTGTCTACATAATTCTCCTAGAAATTAAGTTGTTGCAAGTTAGAGGATAGATCTCAAGACTTCTAAAAGCCTTGGGTTAGAGCATTTACTATGTGAATTTCTGCTGGCTTGGACCTTCAGGTGATTTCTTTTTTTTCTTTTTTTTTCTTTTTTAAATGGCTTTCCTAGGAGGAAAGGACTCCAGAAACAATTGAAAGTACAAATTTTCTTAGATAGCATTTGCTGTTCCTGTGGGAGAGTGACAATGCAGGGCTCTGAAGAGAAAGCAGAGAGGGCTGGTGGGTGGGTGACAAGAAATGGTTTAGGACTGTCTTTTCTCAGCATCTGCCAAAGACAGTTCATGGAATTTGGTAGGGTTTGGGGTTTTTTTTCTGCTGTTTTGGGGGCAACAAGAAGGAAAGCCAGTGTATGTGGCAGGCAGCTTGGATTCCAGTGATTTTTGTTTTAAATGTTAGGTGCTGGATGTATGCTGCTGAAGGTGGTGTTATAAAAGTAAGTGCTTAAATCTATATTAATTGCTTTAATTTAAAAAAAAAGTTTAAAATCATAGATGCTATGGGTTGCAAACAACATGAGACAAAGCAAATAATATAGTGATACACACCCACATTTATACTGTAAATCAAATATACGCTGATTTAGAGTAGAAATGCATAATTTTTAGGAAAGTCAGTAAATATTTCCAAAGAGATGTTGCATTTCTGAGGCTATTCTAGGCTAATAGGAAGAGCATTTGAATTGTTCAGCAATAATCTCTTCAGTACTTTTGTCATGACAGCAAATTTCTGAAATCTTACTGAACCAAAGTCACCCTTAATTCCCTTGATGAGTGACACAGCAAGTGAGAGCAATTATCCCTAAATTTAGCTGTTCTTTTATTCTCAAACTGATGTATATTTCCCCAAAATATTAACTGAATGGCTTCTAAACAATGTTCAGTCTTGTGAAACTGCTTGCATGCTACTCAGTCCAGCTATGTTGCTCAGTATTTGTGGTGTGCAATGAAGCGCCTGTGCCTATTGTTTTTGTTCCCAGATTAAATCTCTGAAGGCTTTGGCAGCCTCAAGCGCTGTTGAAGTCATTGTGCTCTGAAGAAGCTCAACTTTATTATGTTGTTAAAAGTGTTTGCATTTTCAAAGGAATATCCACCAAACATTGCAAATAACAGTAGCAAAATCTTTTCCTTTTGTGCAAACACTAGTGCGACTTGGAGACCATTCCATCCTCCAAATGTACATCTGTCTGAACAAAGGGTTACCAGACACAAGTAACAGGGATACTGGGACCATTGCTCAATAACCACAGCCATTCTTTTGCAATGGGTTTTGAGCACTGCAGGGGTTTTCCTGGGATCAGAACTTTGCTGGGTTTAGTAGCAATATTTTCAGTTCTGTTGTATGGCTTGTTTCATGTTGTTAGAGGTGAATGCTGTTATCTGCCATTTCAGAATGGCTAGTTACAAGTCTTTCAGCATCACATTTGTAGTCTGTAATCTATAGCAAAATTCTGTTTAAGTTGAATACCGGCTTTAGCCACCATGAGTCTCTTTGGTATGTATCACTATCCAGGGAATGGGTCTGGGCACCTTTTTCCTATTTAACCTGGTTGATTGAACATGATGTGTTATTTTAAAAACTTATTCTTGAATGTGTTTAGGTGCAACACGTCCCAAGAGAAGCATAGAGATAGTTGCTACTTAAACCAGTTTTGTAGAGATGACACATGGGGATTTTAAGATGATCGTCATGTGTTTTACCAAAACTACATAGCACTTTGAGACACAAGTACAGTCAGATGCTTTTTTTCTTGTATGGGGAAAATACTTGTTGGTTTTGTTTTGGTTTTAATAGATTTACATATCTTTCCAGAAAGAACTACTCTTCTTAAGCAGCAGGTAAGGAAAAGAATATGGGTAAAATATGTGGGGAGGAATGGGAAAGGACATTTAATATATTTAATCTTATTATACATTTTTTCTACATTAAAGTCAACAGGCTGCAAATATATTTTGCTACAAAGCTTTGTGTAAGAAATATCTCTATAAGAAAATACATCTCATTAAACATTTCCTGTAAATAAATTATCCCAAATAACTATGTTTTGCAAGAGGAAAAGTGGGAGTAGCCCAATGACAAGAGCTAAAAATTGCTGAGAGACCATTTCTGCAATCCTGCTGCTCACGCTGGGTATCTTTTTTTTTTTAATATGCAGTCACAAGAAGAGTAATAGAGTTCCTCTGCTGAGTATGTGCTGTGTCAGTGTAAGTAACACTTGCAAAATTGGTTCCTGTACTTTTTTTTAATATCTTGAAATTATGCTTTTTCTGAGCCTTATTCCTGTTTATGTTACACTGGGAAAAACTCCGAATCGAGCAGAGTTGCAAAGATAGGACTGAAAGATAAAACTCTGAAGTCCCTCTAGGTCAATAAAAAGTAACTCCAGTTGGGAAAGAGGCCTGTAAAATAATCTCCTTATTTAGACTCTTATGAAAGATAAAGGCAACATAGCTGAGGGTCTCTGTTCTAATTGGAAAGTCTGAGCCAGATGGTGTAGCTAAGCTATAGCTTTTAAACGACCACTGGTGGACATGTGTCAGTGAAAAAGTTGTCTTAGATATGGGTGACATGGTCTTCAAAGTTAAACTGCATACTGATATACCCGCATTCTTCAGAACTGATTAAAAAGTCCCTTGTATTACAAAACATGAAAATGGGTAATTATAAACGGGTAATTACAACTTAACAGTAGGTCAATTATAGAATCAGACAACTTTAAAGAAATATTAGTCTCTTTACCAATACCTATACAAAGGAATACTTGGAAATAAGTAAAATGAAAAAAAGTTTGAAAAGACCTGGGAGGTGAGTCAAGGGAGAATGACTGTCCTTTTTTTTTTAACCATTACACAAACAATGTAGAGTTGTCCACAGTCCATGTACTTCCATCATTCCAGGCAGAACAGTCCAGACTGAGAGGACATCAAGTCTAGGCTGAATACATGCTGGAGGATGGTATGCTGTGGCATCTCATGATGTTTAACAAGTCATTTGCAGTCATACCATCTTCTTACATCCTTTTCTGCAGGTGAGGAGGTGCTCACAATAGCCAACTCCTTTTTCTTTGCTGCCTCTAAGAAACAAATCCATTATACTTCTGCAGAGTGCCATCAGTAGCCATTTGAGTTTGTAGCAGTATGCTCTACACATCTCAACAAACATCTACATCATCTGTTATAATAGCAACAGTGACCCAAGTCCATAGCTCTTTGTGTTAGGCACTTCAGTACTCTGCTACTTCTTTTGGAAACATCTATAATGCAAGTATACTTAGGCAAAGAAAGTATATTTAGGACTAATGAGCAACTGCCTGTATATAATTCTGGATTCAGCATGCACATATTTGCTTCATCTGTTCAACCCAATGTATACTACCAGTAAACTGAGGCAAATACAAGCGATTAAGAGCCATACTATGACAGTGAACTACATAAAGCATTTCAATTTACTTGTGTATAGGAAACAAAACCCTGTTTAAATGCCTCTGCTTAGAGAAACCGCTGCTCTCTGGAAATTGTGAGGTGGCAAGTTTTCCCCTCTTTTATGAGGTTCTGCAAGCATAGCACTCTTGTCCTGCAGGAGTGCTCTCTTTGCTGAAGTGTCAGCCCTGAATGACAAGGGCACGTGGACATTCACAGTAACTTTATTTCCATTTCTCACACCTGCAATGTGACCAAAAACATGCTGACAGATGAGGCTTCCTGGCATGCACTGCTTCCTATAGGAGTACAATGTATACAATTTATTTAGCAGTCATTACCATGCTGGAAACCTACTGTAGCCCTAACACTGAACCCCTGAAAACATCACAGGACAACACAGCAAGGTAAGGGAAATTCATTTCCACTGTACTTGTTTGCGTGTTAGCATTTCCCACAAACTGTAGAGGTTATTTACAGAAGAGCTGCACAGTAGGAGAACTCCATCTGCACTCACGTTTACCACCAGCTCAAAAAGAAATGCATTTGGTGTGACTTCTACCCTAACTGTTACTTTAGCCAGTCCTCATTTCCCACCATACTGTAATGCATTAAATACACAAAGCCACAGTCACTTAATACTGTCTTCCCAATCCTCATTCAGATTTTCTGGCACACATGAAGTCTTGATTTAGAAGAGGAGGTCGCATCTTTCCATACTTTGCAAGACAGGCCCTTGGCACAGTCACACCGTTGGAAAATTTCCAGTCCGTGGGACCCTTTCTTGCGTTGTTTGGTGCATACCTCCCCCTGATGCAACACAGGCTTGCAAATTTTGGTCCAGAAATGGCGAGCACAGCAGTGTCCCTCAATACAGTCCGATGACCGTAAGCAGGGATCGCCTTCATGTCCTAAAAAACAGCAACCGAACTATTTTACCTCATGGGAAAACATGAAAGTAAACATTCAGTGCAGGCTGACACAAATGAAGCTCAGAAAAAGGAGAGACAGTAATTCTGTCTGAGACTAGTTGAAGGATGTAGCCACAAGGGCAGATATGAATTTGGAAGGTTCAGGGGGATAATCAATGAGACTTGCCATAAGACTTAGTAAGGATAAATTCAGCTACAGGATTGTAAATGGAATTACAAGCACTGCACTACATGACTGTTACATGTGTGCAATCTTGCATGACAGTAAAATGGATTGTCGGTCCACCTCTGGTATAGAAAAGAAAGCAGATGCTATTTCAATCACAGCAACTGCTGTTTGATGCTATATCACTTTTCGAGTCATGCTGTGAATTCTCATGATAGACATTCACTCCCTGTGAAAATATTGCTTATTTCTGGTTTGCATTGCTGTACCTTAACAACAATAATGTAACTCATTACTTGAAGGAACAAAGCAGTGCAGTGCAAATGCGATCTTACCTTTTATGTGTGACAGCTTGGAGCGTGGCCTCCCTAGGTTTTGCCATCCCAAATCCTTGCTAGTGTAGTGACCATTCTTCTTGTTGCGTGGCCCTTCTAGAGCAGGGATGTGAGGTGTAAGGATGCTTTCAGTTACTGGTATGCAAATACCTGCAAGGAGAAAACAGTCAGTCAAAATTTGAACAAGAGAAAGAGCAGCTGACAGACATGCACAGAAAAGATTGGCACCATGAAAGCACTGCAGCTTGGCCTCAGTGATGCTTGGTCCTAAGCACACCTCTGCCCCTGATCCCTGGCACCTAACTTCACCTCAGCTCTGCAGTGTCACTCTGGCTTCGTGGTCTGAGCTCCTGGAAACTGCCCTGTAGACCTCTCTCTCCAAAGGCAAGTATGGGAACGCAAACACTACCGTTATAACCTTGCCAGGGAGAGTAGATCAAGGATTCATTCAGTCTCTTTTGCTGCCTTAAAAATATGGGTTGTGGGCAGTCTTCCTGATGTGATTTCAGGCAGCATCAGCATTTTTGGGTTTCTCCACTGCAAAATGGGAAAAAAACCTGGTAGGTAGCAGAGATATTTCAAACATAAAAATATTGTTGAAGAAAATGGAGTGGAATGAAGTAGGAAATGAGGTTTTCTTGGTTTAGGAAAAGGAGCATGGTCACCCAGAAAAACAAACAAACAAACAAGCAAAACTTTTGCTGGGGAAAACTCAGAGAAATAGGTGCTATTGAAAAGCTGATTTTATGGAGGAAAACCAAGAAATAACAGATGTACCATTGTTACACCGGTTGCCAGGGCAGCACATGCCATCTCTGTGGCAACGCTTCTTCTTCCTCCGACACATCATACATGCAGATGTTGCTTGATGAGGACTGTGGCAGTATCGCCCAACTTCACATTCCTTATCATTGGTACAAGGATAGGCCTGGTGAATAGAAGAAAGGTTTACAGTGAATACTGCTTTGTACAAGGTGTGTATGCAGCCCATGAAAGAAAAAAAAAATAATAAAATACCCCAACAAACTGCCACGGAAACCCCCAGACAGTTGAGCTAGTGTTAACTGGGGCCAGGGCATACAGGTAGGATACTTCACTGCAGCCATACAACAATCTTTAAGCCACTGCTGCTGGGTAAGAATCAGGGAATTACAACCAGCTTCCTCGTGTTTTTCAGCTTTTCTTGCCTCAAACATTATGTTGGCACAAGAGAACTACTGTTTTCGTGGGTTCAGGAATCTGATTCATAGACAAGAGCTTAAAACTCCATAGTGAAGAATAAACAGAGCCATAAAACTCCTCTCAGTAAAAATCCCATAATACACCCTGCAATCGGTAACATTTTAGTTTAAACTCCAAGGAGACATTTTGTTTTGATAGTTGTCTAACAAACTGAGGGAAAATAAGTTCACTGTTCTCACAGCAAACATC